>OU975420.1:0-2900606 GCA_918857605.2 Philereme vetulata
TTTAAATTTTTGTTAAATTTTAAATATTTATATCTCGTTCAAAAGATCGACAACGTACCTTTTTTAAATTATTTTGTTTAGATCTTAGGGCCCTCTATATTATATAAAAAATTTGACATAGGTTCATCAACCAGATTTTGAGTAAAATTTTTTTAAAGTTTTAAATCAAACACGAGGTACCCCTTATTTTAAAGCCAGAATAAATTTAAATTTATAGATAAATTTCTAATAGTTATTTAAAGGTTTATGTAAAATTTTGAGCGATTTCGGCAAATAATTACACAGTTGGGCTATTTTTGGTGTTAATTTTCGTGTTTTTTCAATTTATAAAATCAGGGGGGGGTCTTATCAACACGTGGGCCCATTCCAAACCATTGTGTGGGTTGTGCCCTTTAAAACAAGTCCAAACACGGTCTGGTTCGGACAATAACTGCCAAAGTTATTCCCGAGGCGGCCATTTTGGACGCCATTTTGGTTAGTTTTAAACGGGCATAGCCCTCGCTAGAGTGGTCCGATTGGGACGGGGTTTCCACTGTTGGTACCGCTACTGCCCCCTCTCTGTTTTATTTTGACTTAGGGCTCTAGGTAGAGCCGAATATTTTTGACTCTACATTTTGCGTTGGAGACTAGACGGAGACGAGGCACATACGCCTGAAGAAATCCCGAAGCTCCAGGACCTATATTTACCGAGATATTTTAATTAAAAGCTTTGGCGGCCATTTTGACCGCCATCTTGGAAAGACTAAAAACCTTATATCTCGTGAACCCGCTGTCCGTTTTTGACGGGATTTCTTCGGTTAAACTGACTGGTAGCAGGACTACCTTCCAGTACATAGAAACGGACTCTACATAGAGTCGATAAATTTTTATTTTTATTTTGATCTCCATTGCTTTCTCCAGTACTTTTCTGGTATATAATTCTAAAGCGCGCACGCCCAATCGTTGACACACCTATGTAGAGCACAATACTTACATAGAGTACACAAAAAATTTACTATATTAAATTATTATTATTATTATTATTTTTTTTTTTACTTTGTAGTGCATAATAGCTAGATCACTACAAAATTGACGTGAACTGTGTTCGATCGTGCGCCGATCTTTTTAAATAATTAATATTGACCTTAAATAGTATAGTAAGCTGACAAAAATTTTATAATAATAATTTATATTTTATTAAGACTTTGACTAAAAGGATATAACTAGTACAGACGCCTTTTACACGTCTTACTAATATAGTAGCGACTATTCTACACCGACAACCATGTTTGGAATGAGAACCCCCGTGAAGAAAGTGACATTAAACTCCCCCCAAAAGGACATGTCATCGGCGGAGGAAGAAGGTCTCTCGTCCAATACCCAGGATAAGACCTTCGTAGTCCGTCGAAGCATTGACAAGATAGAGGCCAAGTCCAAAACCCCCCCGAAAAAGGCGGCGGCACCGGTGGCGGGCCCCTCGAGGGCAAAATCCCGAACACCATCTTCGGACACCTCGGCTGGCCCGTCCCCGAAGCCGACCTATCCCAATAGAGTTGCCGAGGGAAGAGCATGCCTAAATAAGGCAAAGCTACACCTTGGCAGCGCAAAAAACCTTAAAGGGGAGTATAAAGAGGGGATCACTGCAGCCGTCGAAAGATTGTACCAATTGTTGAAGGAGTCGGAAGTGGCCACCGAAAAAGAAACAGCTCAGAGCAAAGGGAAGGATGGGAAGCAGGTGAAGGAACCTTTACACCCTACACCTGCTTCCCACCCTGCATCTAGCCAGGTGGAAAAAGAGCTGTATAAGAAAATGGAGGAGCACCTCAAACTCGTCACGGAGAACACTGAAAAGATGGAGGGTCTCAGGAGCACCCTAATGTCTCACCAAAAAGCCTTGGAGGGGGCAACTACCTATGCAAGTGTGGCGGCAGGCAGCCACAAGGGAAAACTCCCGGAGCAAGCCACCTTGCATTCAGTGGTGGTCACCTCCAAGGACGAAACTGAGACCGGAGACCAAGTGCTCAACAAGATTCGGGCCGCGGTGAAAGCCAAAGAAGGGGGACTCATGATTGACAAAATTAGAAAGGCCAAGGATAGAAAAGTCATCGTGGGATGTCGAAGCGAAGAAGAAAGGCGAGTGCTCACGGAGAGGATCCAGAGCGCTGGGAGCCACCTTAACGTCGACAACATCAAAAACAAGGACCCACTCCTAATTTTGAGAGACGTTCTGTCGTATAACAGCGACGATGATATCCTTCTCGCTCTGAGAAATCAGAACGAGAAGATATTCAAGGATCTGAACAAACAGGACGTCAGAGTGGAGATCCGCTATAGGAAAAAAACCAGAAATCCGCTGATGAACCACGTCGTCGTTAGGGTGTCTCCTAGAGTCTGGACAAGGATTATACACGCGGAGACCGTCCAAATTGACCTCCAACGTATCCGAGTCGCGGACCAATCGCCCCTCGTCCAGTGCTCCCTCTGTCTGGGGTACGGCCATGGCAGGCGTTTCTGTAAAGAAACGATCGAGAAGTGCAGCCATTGCGCCGGACCCCACAAAAAGTCGGACTGTCCGGATTGGGTCGTTGGTGCAGCGCCGACATGTTGCAACTGCACTCATGCCAAACTGGCAAACGCAGAGCACAACGCATTCAGTCCGGATTGCCCGATAAGAAGGAGGTGGGATGCGCTGGCGAGGGCCACCACGGCCTACTGCTAAGGTGGTCACGGGCAGGAATACGCACGGAGGCGGCACTCCCACCAGCGAAGCTTCTTATTTGATATTACAAGCCAATCTACAGAGAAAGCAGCTCGCCACAGATGAGCTCATGATCGAAGCGGATCGCAGGAAAGCGACCATAGCTCTGCTCCAAGAACCCTACGTGGGGGGCTCTAGTAGTATGAAGAACTACAGAGGAGTGAGGATATTCCAGAACACCAACCCAGGGGAAGGTAAGGTCAAAGCGGCTATCGCCGTGTATAACCGCGACCTCGACATAATCCAGTACCCAACTCTCACCACAAATAACATTGTCGTGGTGAGAATCCGAACGTTGGCCTGGAATATCGCTGTGGTGTCATACTACTTTGAGCCCGATCAACCCATAGAGCCATACTTGGAGCAACTAAAGAAGATCCGAGAAGAGATCGGACCGCAGAGGCTGATCATCGGTGGAGACGCCAACGCCAAGAGTTGCTGGTGGGGAAGTGACGTAGTCGACTCGAGGGGTGAAGACTTCGCGGGTGCGCTCGAGGAAATGTCTTGGCAGGTGCTCAATGACGGAGACGCCCCGACCTTCGACACAGTCAGAGGAGGCCGAAGACTGACTAGCCACGTTGATGTTACGGCCTGCTCAGAGGATATTCTTGACCTGGTGGACGGCTGGAGAGTCGTCGAAGACCTGACGAGTTCTGACCACAATGGTATGGCATTTAGAATAAAGTTACAAAAATCAAAAGGAATAAACATAAATAGGACAACCAGGATTTACAACACAAAAAAAGTTAACTGGGACCGGTTTCATGAGAAACTGACCCAGTTATTGATAGAAAATAATATAAACAAAAATGAAATAAACCAAACCGAAACACATAAAGAAATAGATAAGTTCACGGAGTCATACATGCAACAGATAATTAAAACATGCAATCTTATTTTAACAAAAAAGAAACCAAACGAAACACTTGCCATGCCATGGTGGTCAGAAGAGCTCGAAGAAATGAAGAAAAAAGTCGCCACCAGAAAACGCAGGATCCGATGTGCAGCGCCGATTCGGAGGTCGGTGGTCGTCAGCGAGTACCTAAAACAAAAAGAAGAATATGAGTTAGCGGCGAAACAGGCACAGGTGGACAGCTGGAAGAGTTTCTGCGGCAGACAAGACAAGGAAGGCCTTTGGGAGGGCATCTACCGCGTCATTAAAAACACCACCAAACGCCAGGAAGATATACCACTGGTAAAAGACGGCCAACAACTTGACCAGAAGAAGTCAGCCAGCATCTTGGCAGAGACCTTTTTCCCGGAAGACCTTGATTGTGATGATAACTCAGACCACCGGCAGTCCCGGATTCTCGCAGCAAACGCAAATAACTGGGTACATGATGAGATACATGACCCAGCATTTACGGTCGAAGAACTCCGGGCCGCGGCGGAGAGTTTTAATCCAAAAAAGGCTCCGGGAATGGACGGTCTCACCGCTGATATCTGCAGCCAGGTTGTCTCCAAAAATCTGGAACTAAACCTGGCGCTCATGAATAAGTGCCAGGAACTCGGCCATTTCCCAACTATTTGGAAAGAGGCGACAGTGGTGGTTCTGCGAAAGCCTGGCAAAGAAGACTATACCAACCCCAAGTCCTACAGGCCTATTGGCCTGTTACCGGTTATGGGGAAGATTCTGGAGAAAATGGTTGTCGGGAGACTCAAATACCACCTGCTCCCGAAAATGAGCTCACGACAGTATGGCTTCATACCCCAGCGGAGCACCGAGGACTCCCTCTATGACATGATGCAACATCTAAACGGAAAATTAAATGATAAAAAACTAATAACCGTTATATCACTGGACATAGAGGGGGCCTTCGATAGCGCCTGGTGGCCAGCAATCAAGGTCAGACTTGCCGAGGAAGAGTGTCCGGTCAATCTCCGGCGACTCATGGACAGCTACCTACAGGACCGTAAGGTCCGAGTGAGGTACGCCGGAGAAGAGTACATAAAGGACACTCAAAAGGGATGCGTGCAGGGATCGATTAGCGGGCCAATACTCTGGAATCTTCTCCTTGATCCACTCCTTAAGGGACTCGCACGCCGGGGAGATTATTGCCAGGCTTTCGCAGATGACGTGGTGTTGGTGTTTGCTGCAGACACGGCTTTAGAGGTGGAGAGACAGGCCAATGCCGCACTCGCGTATGTTCGGGAGTGGGGTGTCAAAAACAAATTGAAATTCGGGCCACAAAAAACCCATGCGATGGTTGTAACAAGAAAATTAAAGTTTGACACACCACGACTGAACATGGGCGGGACCGACATTGGCCTGACTAACGAGATTAAGATCCTGGGGCTGACTATAGATGACAAGCTGACGTTCAACGCCCACGTTGCGAATATCTGCAAGAAGGCGTTGAGCGTCTACAAGCAGCTTTCGCGAGCCGCCAAGGTCAGTTGGGGCCTCCACCCCGAAATCATAAGGGTGATCTACACGGCCACGGTGGAGCCCATAATTACGTACGCTGCAGGAGCCTGGGCAAAGGCAACAAACAAGATCGGGGTCCAAAAGCAGCTAAACGCAGTCCAAAGGGGCTTTGCACAGAAGTTATGTGGTTCATACAGGACTGTTTCCCTGAACTCGGCGCTGGTGCTGGCAGGGATACTGCCTCTTGATATACGAATCCGTGAGGCGGCATCGTTGTATGAAGCTAAGAGAGGAGTACCCCAGCCAGCAATATTAGATCGAGAGGTGGAGCGCAGGCTGGCCTTCGCCGAAACCCAGCATCCGGCAAGACATATGCGCCTTGACTTCATAAGTCTGGTAGACCAGGAGGAGATGAACTCCCACGTAAACCAAGCAGTCCAGATCTACACCGATGGCAGCAAGATTGAGGGCAAGGTCGGAGCGGCATTGTCTCTTTGGAGCAATGAAGCCGAGACCAAAACCCTCAAGCTTAAGCTGTCATCGTACTGCACCGTCTACCAGGCTGAACTCTTGGCCATATGCCACGCCACAAAAATCATATTGCAACGAAGCGAGGCCAGTTTTGCTATTCTTAGCGATTCGCGCTCGGCCCTGGAAACAGTCGCAAACCCATATTCCCTCCATCCCCTAGCTGTCAAAACCAGAGACAACATCAAGAACAGCAGACTCCAGAAAAAGGAAGTTTCCTTGTTCTGGATCAAAGCACATGCAGGACTGGAGGGAAATGAGCGCGCAGACCAACTGGCAAAGGAGGCCGCACTGCATTCGAAGAAAAGGCCTGACTATGACAGCTGCCCGGTTTCATTCGTCAAGAGACAAATACGTTTACGGTCCCTTGACGAATGGAACACACGTTACCAGTCGGGACATACGGCAACCGTCACCAAAATGTTCTTCCCGGATGCGGTTGAGGGACACAAAACGGTGACAAAAATCAGACCAACGGGCCTAATGACTCAGGTGATGACGGGACACGGTGGGTTCTCGGAATACTTGTATCGATTCAAGTGTAAAGGGGACCCATCGTGCATTTGCGAACCAGGGGTAGACGAGTCTGTGCCTCACCTCCTGTTTAGATGTCCAGTATTCGCAAAACTCAGATTCGAGACTGAACAGCTGCTAGACTATGATATAAAGCACGAAAATTTACATGTAATTATAGCTAATAAATATGTAAGATTAAAGTTTTTAGAATACTGTGTGAAAATAGTTAAGGTTGTAATAAATAGAAATAAGTAAATAAAATATGTTTAGTATATACTTTGTTAATTATAAACTTAAACATATAATAGACAGTAGAGTATAAACAAAGTTGAGTTGCAAGTAGAATAAAAACTGTAAAATAAGAAATGTTAGATATATATTATGTAATATATACAATACATTCGAGATAAATAAGTAGACAATAAGGAATTAGTATAAGTAAATTTTTGTAAATTAGTTATGTCATAAGTAAAAAGTTGTAAGACAGTAGCGGTTAAAAATATATAATAAAATAAAAAGCATCCCTTAAGTAATAAGTAGATTATAAGAAACAAGATTAGTACTGTAAAATTATAAATGTCATAAGTAAAGAGTTGTGGAAATATTTGCTTTCAGAAATGTATTTATTAATTTAATAAATGAACTCCTTAAATAATAAGTAGCATAATCTTGTAAAACATAAAAATGTAATAAGTACAGAAATGTAAACATATTAGAACCTTGAATATTAAAGAATAAATAAATGAACCTTACAAAACAATCCCAATCCCCGTAGCCAAATCCCTGATCAAGTCAGGGAAACCATCATGTAGGATAGCTCGCGGGCCGGACCTCTGCGTCCGGACAGGAAAAAAAAAAAAAAAAAAAAAAAAAAAAAAAAAAACAAACCTAACCTAACCTAACCTAACCTAACCTAACCTAACCTAACCTAACCTAACCTAACCTAACCTAACCTAACCTAACCTAACCTAACCTAACCTAACCTAACCTAACCTAACCTAACCTAACCTAACCTAACCTAACCTAACCTAACCTAACCTAACCTAACCTAACCTAACCTAACCTAACCTAACCTAACCTAACCTAACCTAACCTAACCTAACCTAACCTAACCTAACCTAACCTAACCTAACCTAACCTAACCTAACCTAACCTAACCTAACCTAACCTAACCTAACCTAACCTAACCTAACCTAACCTAACCTAACCTAACCTAACCTAACCTAACCTAACCTAACCTAACCTAACCTAACCTAACCTAACCTAACCTAACCTAACCTAACCTAACCTAACCTAACCTAACCTAACCTAACCTAACCTAACCTAACCTAACCTAACCTAACCTAACCTAACCTAACCTAACCTAACCTAACCTAACCTAACCTAACCTAACCTAACCTAACCTAACCTAACCTAACCTAACCTAACCTAACCTAACCTAACCTAACCTAACCTAACCTAACCTAACCTAACCTAACCTAACCTAACCTAACCTAACCTAACCTAACCTAACCTAACCTAACCTAACCTAACCTAACCTAACCTAACCTAACCTAACCTAACCTAACCTAACCTAACCTAACCTAACCTAACCTAACCTAACCTAACCTAACCTAACCTAACCTAACCTAACCTAACCTAACCTAACCTAACCTAACCTAACCTAACCTAACCTAACCTAACCTAACCTAACCTAACCTAACCTAACCTAACCTAACCTAACCTAACCTAACCTAACCTAACCTAACCTAACCTAACCTAACCTAACCTAACCTAACCTAACCTAACCTAACCTAACCTAACCTAACCTAACCTAACCTAACCTAACCTAACCTAACCTAACCTAACCTAACCTAACCTAACCTAACCTAACCTAACCTAACCTAACCTAACCTAACCTAACCTAACCTAACCTAACCTAACCTAACCTAACCTAACCTAACCTAACCTAACCTAACCTAACCTAACCTAACCTAACCTAACCTAACCTAACCTAACCTAACCTAACCTAACCTAACCTAACCTAACCTAACCTAACCTAACCTAACCTAACCTAACCTAACCTAACCTAACCTAACCTAACCTAACCTAACCTAACCTAACCTAACCTAACCTAACCTAACCTAACCTAACCTAACCTAACCTAACCTAACCTAACCTAACCTAACCTAACCTAACCTAACCTAACCTAACCTAACCTAACCTAACCTAACCTAACCTAACCTAACCTAACCTAACCTAACCTAACCTAACCTAACCTAACCTAACCTAACCTAACCTAACCTAACCTAACCTAACCTAACCTAACCTAACCTAACCTAACCTAACCTAACCTAACCTAACCTAACCGGATAAGTACTCGCCAGTACGGATTCATGCCCCAGAAGAGCACGGAAGACTCCCTCTATAATCTGATGAAACACATAAACACAAAGCTCGACCAGAAGAGGATACTGACACTTGTGTCGTTAGATATAGAGGGGGCCTTCGACAGCGCATGGTGGCCGGCCATCAGAGTCCGACTAGCTGAGGAAAAGTGTCCGGTAAACTTGAGACGGGTGATAGATAGCTATCTTCGTGACCGAAGAGTCAAGGTCCGGTACTCCGGGGAGGAGTACGAAAAGCGTACAGAAAAAGGGTGCGTGCAAGGGTCAATTGGAGGCCCGATCCTGTGGAACTTGCTGCTGGACCCCCTCTTGAAGGACCTTGAGCTTAGGGGCGATTACGTACAGGCATTCGCGGACGACATAGTACTCGTCTTTGATGGTGAGACGTCGCTAGAGATTGAAAGACAGGCCAATGCCGCGCTCGAACACGTTCGGGCGTGGGGAGTCCGGAACAAGCTCAAGTTTGCGCCACACAAAACCATGGCCATGGTAATAACGCGCAAACTAAAGTACGACACTCCGCGCCTGAGTATGGGCGGGATCGACATTGGACTGTCAAAGGAGATCAAATTGCTTGGCCTCACCATCGACAACAAACTAACTTTCAACGGGCATGCCGCGAATGTCTGTCGTAAAGCGCTGAGTTTTTATAATCAGCTATCTAGGGCCGCGAAAGTTGGTTGGGGTCTACAGCCAGAAGTGATCAGAGTCATCTACACCGCAGTAGTAGAACCAACGATTATGTACGCTGCTAGCGCATGGGCACCAGCAACAGGAAAACTCTGCATAAGGAGGGAATTCGACTCGGTACAGCGCGGCTTTGCACAAAAACTTGTCAAGGCGTATAGGACTGTCTCGCTTAACTCGGCGCTACTACTTGCCGGATTACTTCCACTGGACATTAGAATCCGGGAAGCAGCTTTACTATACGAGATAAAGAAAGGTCACACCCGGCGTGTAGTAGGAGACCGAGATATCGAGAAACAAGTACCGTACGCGGCCATGCCACACCCGGCACTTTGGAGGGGTATAACATTTACCTGCCTGGAAGACGGAGCAGCCCTGGAACAGAACCTCGACAACCATCTCAACATTTTCACAGATGGCAGTAAAATCCAGGGGAAAGTAGGCGCCGCACTATCCATCAGAATCGGAACCGCCGAAATAAGTACCCGTAAGTTGAGGCTGGATGAGTGCTGCACCGTCTATCAGGCGGAACTGCTGGCTCTGGCAGCGGCAATCGAAGAGGCGATTAAAAGACCCAATCCAAGCTGTAGCATCTTCAGTGACTCGCGCTCAGCCCTAGAAACGGTGGCTAACTTATCTTCCCCCCATCCACTCGCAGCCCAGATTCGAGAAACAATGACAAAGCTCAGATATCAATCCAAAATACTGAAGCTATTTTGGGTAAGGGCGCACATGGGACTGGAAGGGAATGAGAGAGCCGACGAGTTGGCAAAGAGCGCAGCACTGACGCTTAAAGTCAAAGCAAAGTATGACAGCTGCCCGGTCTCATTCGCCAAGCGAGAACTCAGACGAGACTCGCTTGACGAATGGAACCATCGCTATATGAGTGCAAAGCAAGGAGCTGTCACGAGAACCTTCTTCCCAAGCGCTATCAGGGCACACAAAATTATCAAATACATAGATTTAACCCCCACCACAGTCCAACTTTTCACAGGACACGGCGGATTCTCCTCATACTTGCATCGATTCAAGTGTAAGGAGAGTCCGTCATGCCCCTGCGATCCCGATGTCGAGGAAGACGTCCTGCACTTGATTTGCGACTGCCCCAGATTCGGAGCAGCACGTACAGACATAGAAATAGCAATAGGAATGGATATTAGTATACGAAATTTGTCAATAATATTAGATAGTAAAGATAGTAGAGATAAGTTTTTAGATTATTGTTGTAAAATAGTTAAAGTAGCATGTAAAAGGAATAAGTAGCAATAAGGAAACACAATTATATAATATTAGTTTATATAATTTGTGTCCACATTAAAATATATTAGTAGATAAGAAAGATGTAAAATATTTGACAAATAAAAACCTTTGTTATTTTTAGTTATAAGTAAGAAGTTGAATATTTAATAAATAAAAACCCTTGTAGTTTTTTCCCTCAATAAAATAAAAGTAGGTAAAGTCAACACAGTAAGAAAGCGGATGGACATGAGAAAGATACAGTATGAGGCATGAAAGTGCGAGAAGCATTAATGCGAGAACTGGTATGCAAGATTTGTGTAAGAAATGTGCCTGGCAACGCCAGGGGAACTAGAAAAAAAAAAAAAAAAAAAAAAAAAAAAAAAAAAAAAAAAAAAAAAAAAAAAAAAACCTAACCTAACCTAACCTAACCTAACCTAACCTAACCTAACCTAACCTAACCTAACCTAACCTAACCTAACCTAACCTAACCTAACCTAACCTAACCTAACCTAACCTAACCTAACCTAACCTAACCTAACCTAACCTAACCTAACCTAACCTAACCTAACCTAACCTAACCTAACCTAACCTAACCTAACCTAACCTAACCTAACCTAACCTAACCTAACCTAACCTAACCTAACCTAACCTAACCTAACCTAACCTAACCTAACCTAACCTCATACGTCAAGCGACAAATCCGTGAGGATTCGCTTGACGTATGGAACCGGAGATACAAATCGGAAGAAAAAGGTGCGGTCACAAAAATGTTTTTCCCAGACGCGGTAAAGGCCCATAAGATAGTCAGAAAGTTCGAGATGACTGGCGTAACCACCCAAATTTTGACGGGGCACGGTGGGTTCTCGGAATACTTAACTCGATTCAAGTGTAAAGAGAACCCATCGTGCATCTGCGAGCCGAGTAAGGAGGAAACTTGCGCACACGTAGTTTTTGAATGTCCTGTGTACGGTTACGCGAGATATGAAGCTGAGAACTTATTGGATTGCAATATAACTGTCAAAAATGCAAGCAAAATCATGCAAAATAAAATCGCGAGACCAATTTTTCTAGATTTCTGTACCAAAATTGTAAAAAAGGTCATACAAAGAAATAAATAGTTAGCTAGATAATCTATGAAATATATATACGTATTATGATAAATATATAAATTGCATAAACATAAATAAGCACATACGTTAAATAGATAAGTACATTAAAATAGGAAATTGAAACAACTGTATAATAAACACTTGTAAAACTAAATAGTATTAGGTGTATATATAACTGTCATAAAGTAAGTTGAAATAGTATTAAGCAGCACCATATTGTAACCCACATGAGAGGAAAATAAAACATGTAAAGAATTAGACTTAAGATTAAATTAAGAATAAACGTGTAACCCCAAATGGGAGGTCAACATTAAAATGGAAATTAGAAATAACTTAGAAATAATTTAGAATGTACATCCCAATGGCATGAGGGAAGCGAATAAAGAAATTTTGAGTTTTAATAAAGTCTCTGGCTTAGCAGTCTGTTTAGTCGTCGTACTTAGTGCCATTTATAGATGGTGGTACGGGTAGGATAAAAAAAAAAAAAAAAAAAAAAAAAAAAAAAAAAAAAAAAAAACCTAACCTAACCTAACCTAACCTAACCTAACCTAACCTAACCTAACCTAACCTAACCTAACCTAACCTAACCTAACCTAACCTAACCTAACCTAACCTAACCTAACCTAACCCATTCCCGCTCCAACCGCACCCCGGAGCGGCCATAAACACGTGTGACTCTACGCAAAAAAATCGTCAAAAAATAGTAAAAGTAGTTTTAAAGTACAGTGCGATACACCAAAATTTGCGGAATCACAAGGCGCATCTGTTTGTGAAATTTGTTTTTGAAAAAGTGAAGTTGTGGCGAAGATATTCGCAAAAAAGTGATATTTTGAAAAATTTCAAAGTTTAAAAGTGAAACGCTGCCCGTTTTTCAGCGGTGACCCATATATTTTATATTACTCCGAGGAGGCCCTCTGTGGACTTCACGCGTTGGCACCTTTTTTGGATTTTTTCCGCGCAGGAGCGCGGAAATAAAGCCAAAAAAATAGAAACCACGTGGCCACGAGGTCATTGATCCAGGGCTGCAGGACAAAAAAGGACTACAGGGCCAGAAGGACACCATCGCGCTGAGCAGGGAGGCTTTTCAAGTTTTTCAAAAAAGTCATTTTTCACCGAGTTACAGACAGACAGACTTTTAAAAATTTTTGCATTTTTTCTAAATTTAATAACTCGTTAGATAGAGCTGTTACATATATTTTTTAATTCATTATTTTATAGTTTTCGAGGTCCTCTACTTACATAAAAAATTTCAGGGTAGCTTCATCAGCTGGTTTTTTAATTAAAATTTTTTGAAAATTTAGGGTGACCATGAGGTACCCTAAAAACAACAGTTAGAGTAAAAGTGAGTTAGGTAAAATAAGTAAGTTAATTTTAAAAGTGCATTTTCCAAAATTCAGAATTTTTTGTTCAAAATTGTATTTAATAGGCCATTTTTTGTAATAATTTTATAGTTTTTTGAAATTTTAAAAATCTGGGTGATAGTTTTCGTCACACTTATATAAAAATAAGACTGGTCATAAAAAGACCTATCCAACGAGCCCAAACTCGAATCATTTACGTCCAAAACTGACGATTTTGGACTCGGGGCGGCCATATTGGCAGCCATATTGAAAAGGGGAAAAGTTGGATAACTCTGGTATTTGAGGTCGGATTTGTTCGGCGTTTTCTGTGGTATAGTGGTCTCGGCTGCCGCTATCCAATTACCAGGTAAAAGGCTCTACATAGAGCAAAAACTTACATATCATTTTGACACCGGGAAACGATAGCTTGCGGCCAGACCATCACGGGAGTCCAAACGCGAGCTTTCTGCGCCAAAAATTGAGGCTGCAGTGCAGGTTTTTGTGTTTTGGCAGCCATCTTGGCGGCCATATTGGAAAGTTTGTAAAGCTTGTATCTCCTAAGCCAGTTAACCAAATTCGACGCGGTTTTTTGCGGGGGAAGGTACTCCAGTTGGACTATCTATGTACATGTAGAGACTGACTCTAGGTAGAGTCAAAAAAAAAAAAAAAAAAAAAAAAAAAAAAAAAAAAAAAAAAAAAAAAAAAAAATTTTTTGACGAACTCTTTTAAACATAGGACATATGACATTTGTGACATAGTACAAGGCATAAATCGTTAGCCGGTCGTAAATACAGACTGACTCTACCATAGAGCAAACTTTTATTTTGATATTTGTGGACTGCTGCGCGGCAACAAAAATTTAGTTTACAAATTGCTGCTCTTTATCTTTATATTTTATATTTACAGTGTTAGGCTAAGTTCTTTTATTTTATTATTTAATTTTTACAACTTTTACAAATTTACTCGTGCGTTTTTATTACAATCTGACGTGTCCCCTGGAGGTTCACGAGATGTTTGGCATGCGCACGCCTGTAAAAGCGGCCAAAAGTACTGAGGACTCTCTAGGAAAGATGACGACAAGGCAGACGACCCAGGAAATGCGACCGAAATCGAAGGAAGATAAGGAAAACGTGGAGACGCGGCCAATCCCGAAAGGAGAAAAGGTGATTCAGGACATGCGGCCAAAGCCGAAAGAGGGCAGGACAACGGGTGAGACGTCGCCAAAACCGAAAAAAGACGGAACGAGTCCCGATTCTGGTGCTCAGGTGGCGAAGACTTCGGTGGTGACCGCGCAAGAGGGACCCCAAAAGGTTAGCCTGAACTTGACCTTCACATCAGAAGGACCAAAGGCCAAGTACACCGACCGGCTGACGGAAGCGAGAGCCTGTGTAACCAAGGCAAAATTGAACCTTGGTAACGCAAAAAATCTAAAGACTGAAATAAAAACCGAAGTCACACAGGCCATCGAAAGGTTGTACCAACTGGTGAAGGAAGGAGAAAATGTAAAGGGCAAGAAAGAAGGGGGGAAACCGGAGCAAACGAAAGAGTCGGTAGAGGTGACAGGACTGGGGAAGCTTCCCAGGGAAGATAGAAAAGAAGAAAGGGAGTTAATAAAAAGGATGGAGGAACACTCAAAACTCATATTGGAGAACAATGAGAAGATAGAAAAGCTTAAGGTGACAATAGAAAGACAACAGGAAATACAGGAAAAGCTGACCTACGCGAATGTGGCAGCGACGTCCAGGAGGCAGCCCCCTGGGCAGACCGCGCTACATTCAATCGTGGTAACAGCAAAAGATAAGACAGAGTCGGGGGAGGAAGTCCTGCAAAGAATCAGAGAGGTCGTGAATGCTAAGGAAGGAGGGATAGCTGTGGAGAGAGTAAGGAAAGCGAAGGATAGGAAAGTGATTGTGGGTTGTAGAACGGAGGAGGAACGACAGAAAATAAAGGAAAGACTGAGACAGGCGGAAGAACACCTTAACGTCGAGGAGATCAAAAATAAAAACCCGATGGTAATCCTCAGGGACGTGTTTAACCTAAACAGTGATGAAGATGTCATCAGATCCCTGAGGAACCAGAACCAAGACATCTTGAAAGATCTCGACGAAAAGGTGCATAAGATGGAGATTGCGTTCAAGAAGCGTGCAAGGAACCCACACACAAGCCACATCGTGTTGAGGGTGTCCCCCCAGATCTGGCAGCGTATGACACACGTGGGGTCCGTACATGTGGACATGCAGCGAGTCAGGGTGGCAGACCAATCGCCACTGGTCCAGTGCTCGCTGTGCCTCGGGTACGGACATGGCAGACGCTTCTGCAAGGAGAGCGTAGAGAAGTGCAGCCACTGCGGGGGGCCCCACATGAGGTCAAATTGTCTGGACCTGGAGGTTGGCTCAGCTCCTTCCTGCTGTAACTGCATGAGTGCAAAGTTGGAAAAGGTCGACCACAACGCGTTTAGCCAAGAATGCCCAATACGCAGAAAGTGGGAAGCGTTGGCTCGAGCCACCGTAGCGTATTGCTAAGGTGGTCCCGGTTGGAACAAAGTCAACAATTAACGAAAGACCCTACTTAATAGCCCAAGCAAACTTGCAACGGAAGAAACTGGCAACGCAAGAACTGATGCTTGAGGCAAGCGGGAAGAAGATAGCCTGCGCACTGCTCCAGGAGCCATATGTTGGGGGAATTGGTAGAGTGAGTAACTACAGAGGGGTGAGGATCTTCCAGGGCATAAACCACGGTGACGGTACCATCAAAGCAGCAATAGCTGTCTTTGACGATGAGATGGACGTCATCCTGTGTCCGGATCTTACCACGAACAACATCACGGTGGTGAAAATAAGAACTTGTTCCTGGGAGATCGTAGTCGTCTCATTCTATTTTGAACCTGACCAAGAAATTCAGCCGTACCTGGAGCAACTAAGGAACATAGAGCAAAAAGTAGGGTCAAGAAAGATTATAATGGGTGGCGACGCGAACGCTAAGAGCACGTGGTGGGGGGGTGAAAAGATAGACCACAGGGGGGAAGAAATGGCCGGCACTATAGAAGAGATGGGCATGCAGGTGCTGAATGAGGGCGATACCCCTACCTTTCACACAGTACGGGGAAACAAGCTATATACCAGCTGCGTGGATGTGACGGCCTGCACGACGGAGCTGCTAAACCTGCTGGAAGACTGGAGGGTAGACGAGGGCATGACGAGCTCCGACCACAACGCGATAACTTTTAAAATTAGGAAAACAAGTATAAAAGGTATGGATATAAGTAGAACTACAAGAATATATAACAGTGTGAAAGCAAATTGGGGTCAATTTCATGAGAAATTGGCCCAATTACAAACAGAAAATAAATTTGGTAAAACAGAAATTAATAGAATAGAAAGCAAAAGCGAATTAGAGCATAAAATACAAACATACACAGAGATAATAAAAGAAACAAGCAACACTAGTATCCCAAAAAAGAAAGCATGCAATAAAATTACCATGCCGTGGTGGTCGGAGGAACTCGCGAAGCTGAAAAAGGAGGTCACCACCAGGAAGCGGAGAGTCCGATGGGCAGCGCCGGTCCGAAGAGCCAAGGTAGTTGGACAGTACCTGGAAATAAAAGAAAGGTATGAGGAAATGGCAAAGCAGGCACAAATAAGCAGTTGGAAGGAGTTCTGCGGTAAACAGGAAAAGGAAGGGGTATGGGAAGGTATATACAGGGTAATGGGGAGGACAATGAAAAGGGAGGAAGACCTACCACTGGTCATAGAGGGTAGAGTTTTGGATCGGAGGGAGTCTACGGAAGTTTTAGCGGAGACGTTTTTCCCAGAGGACAAACCGGAAGATGATAATGCTGATCACCAGCGCATCAGGTATGAAGCTGACCAAGTAAACGGTTCGGGGCATGATGGTATTCATGACCCACCGTTTACTCTAGAGGAGCTGAAAGCAGCTGTAAATAGCTTCAACCCCAAAAAAGCCCCAGGGTCAGACGGGTTAACATCTGATATATGTAAGCATGCCATAACTCAGGATCCCGAGGTGTACTTGGCAATGGCAAACAAATGCCTAGAGATAGGTCACTTCCCTGGGATTTGGAAGGAAGCGACAGTGGTAGTACTGAGAAAACCAGGGAAGGCTAAGTACACAGACCCGAAATCGTACAGGCCGATAGGGTTGCTTCCAGTCCTGGGGAAAATACTTGAAAAAATGGTCATCGGAAGGATAAAATGGCATATTATCCCCAAAATAAGCGAACGCCAGTACGGGTTCATGCCCCAAAGGAGCACTGAGGACTCCCTCTATGTCTTAATGCAACATATTCGCGACAAATTAAACAGTAAAAAGCTAATAACAATGATATCATTAGACATAGAGGGAGCTTTCGACAGCGCATGGTGGCCTGCCATCAGAGTCCGGCTGGCGGAGGAGAACTGCCCCATAAATATTAGACGGTTAATGGACAGCTACTTCCAAAATAGGAAGGTATGCGTCAGATACGCCGGGGAGCAATGCATCAGGAAGACCACAAAGGGATGCGTTCAAGGTTCCATCGGAGGTCCAATCCTGTGGAACCTTCTCCTTGACCCACTACTAAAGGGCCTGAAGCAGCGAGGCGATTACTGCCAAGCGTTTGCCGATGATGTGGTCCTTGTTGTCGACGGAAACACGGCAATAGAGGTTCAGTCGCGGGCAAATGCCGCTCTTTCTTATGTTCAGGAATGGGGTGTGAAAAACAAACTTAAGTTCGCGCCACATAAAACTAAAGCGATGGTCCTAACGAGGAAGTTAAAATACGACACGCCACGCCTGAACATGGGAGGGATCGACATTTGCATGTCAGCTGATTTTAAAATTCTGGGCTTGACCGTCGACAACAAGTTGACGTTCAACACACATGTGGCGAACGTTTGTAAAAAGGCGCTTAACCTATACAAGCAGCTTGCCAGAACAGCCAAAATTAGTTGGGGCCTTCACCCTGAGGTTGTCCGTATTATCTACACTGCTGTGGTCGAGCCCACGATAATGTATGCGGCTAGCGCGTGGGCACCAGCAACCGTGAAACTGGGCATACAGAGGCAGCTAAATGTGGTTCAGCGAGCATTTGCTCAGAAGCTCTGCAAAGCCTACCGTACGGTCTCTCTAAACTCAGCGCTGCTATTGGCTGGAATACTCCCTCTTGACATAAGAATACGAGAAGCAGCCGCACTGTATGAGTCCAAGAGAGGGGTATCTCAGCAAATACCGGGGGACAGGGAGGTAGAGGCCATGGTAGCGTATGCGGACACACCACACCCAGCGGAACAAATGAATCTGCAGTTCACATGCCTGGAGGACGAAGCGCAGGTAAACATCCACAGCGATCACGAAATACGCATATTTACGGACGGTAGTAAAATGGAGGGCAAGGTCGGAGCAGCACTCTCCTTATGGAACAGTGATGCCGAGACCAAAGCCTATAAGTTGAAGTTGCCGTCCTACTGCACCGTATATCAAGCCGAACTACTGGCAATATGTAAGGCAACCAGGGAGATCTTGAAGCGCCCAGAAGTGACCTATGGCGTATATAGTGACTCAAGGTCCTCACTAGAAGCGGTCACGAATCAGAGCTCAGTACATCCTCTGGTAGTGGAAATTCGTAAGAATTTACGAGCCTGCAAAAACCAGTACAAAAGTGTGTTTTTGTACTGGATAAAGGCTCACGCAGGACTAGAGGGCAACGAGCGGGCTGACGAACTGGCGAAGGAAGCAGCTCAAAAGCAAAAAACTAGACCGGAATACGACAAATGTCCGGTTTCTTTCGTCAAGCGGCAAATCCGACTGGGGTCGCTTGACGAATGGAATCGTAAGTATAAGTCGGGGGAGACGGCAGGGGTTACCAAGCTGTTCTTCCCAGATGCTGTCCGAGCCTATAAGACTGTTAGAGAGATAGAGCCGACTGGAGTACTTACGCAGGTCTTGACGGGGCACGGTGGGTTCTCCGAATATCTGAATCGGTTCAAATGTAAGGATGACCCATCGTGTCTTTGTGAGCCTGGTAAAAATGAGACTATAAGCCATCTTTTGTTTGAGTGTCCCATATTTGGCGTTGGGAGATATGAGCTAGAGCAGAACTTAGGCACTGAAGTAAAAATGGAAAATGCACACGAATTAATTAATAGTAAAATATCTAGAACTAAGTTTATTGATTTTTGTATAAATGTAGCAACTAAAGTAATATTAAGAAATAAAGATAGATAATTTTTTGTGGAATGCATATAGTGATATATATGTACACACCAGAAATATAGTTAAAATAGTAGATAAGAACCTAGTGTAATAGAGAAAACAGTTTAAACAAGTAAAAGTAGAATAAGTTGTATAATAAAATAATAGATAAAGAATTTCGTAGACCCCCCCCCCCCCCCCCACCCCCCGTTTGTAAATTATTGTATAATTGAGTGTAATAGAAGATAAGAAAGTAATAAAATAAGGAAATATTGTATAAGTAGTAAAGTAAGTTGTACAAACAAGTAGGTTAAGAATGTATAAAACCTTATTGTTAAAAAAGTAATATTAAGAAATAAATAGTAAGATAAATTATGAATTATATATATTATAAAATATATATAAGTTGCATACAAATAAGTTAGAATATAAAAAATATAGATAAGTACAATTATATG
Organism: Philereme vetulata; assembly: GCA_918857605.2. Classification (NCBI taxonomy): domain Eukaryota; kingdom Metazoa; phylum Arthropoda; class Insecta; order Lepidoptera; family Geometridae; genus Philereme; species Philereme vetulata. The sequence goes on from OU975420.1 coordinate 19,559, forward strand.
GGAAACTGTAATTAAAATGTAATAAAATATGTAGGATTAAAATAGTAATAACTTAATTAAGTAATATTCTTGTATAAACCTTTTAGAAATAGAATTAGAATAAATTGTAACCCAATTTAAGAGGCTATCTAAAATAAAAAAAAAAAAAAAAAAAAAAAAATGAACCCTATCCATCCCATCCTTAAACATATGAAATAAAAAAATAGATATAATACTACATAGTTAATCATTGGAAACCCACCAATGAAAGAGTAAAAGAAGGATGAATGAAAGAAAGATACAGTATGAAGGATGAAAGATTGAATAAAAGATAAGAAAGAATGAAAGAGTTGTCAGTTAACAAGGACTCCGACCTCAAGTCGGAGGGTTAGAAGTAGGCTAGCTCGCGGGCCGGGCCTCTGCGCCCGGACAGGAAAAAAAAAAAAAAAAAAAAAAAAAACCTAACCTAACCTAACCTAACCTAACCTAACCTAACCTAACCTAACCTAACCTAACCTAACCTAACCTAACCTAACCTAACCTAACCTAACCTAACCTAACCTAACCTAACCTAACCGGAAGAAAAAGGTCATCGAAGAGTACCTGCAATCAAAAGAAAAATATGAGTCAGCAGCCAAGGAAGCCCAGGTACAAAGCTGGAAGAATTTCTGCGAAAAACAGGACAAGGAAGGAGTCTGGGAAGGCATCATGAGAGTCATGAGAAAGACCACAAAAAGGCAAGAGGACCTACCCTTAGTAAAGGCGGGGAAAACTGTGAACTCGAAAGAATCAGCAATAATGTTGGCAGAGACATTCTACCCGGAGGACTTGGAAAGCCAGGACAACGCAGACCACCGTCGAATCAGAGAAATAGGCAAACGTGTAAACGACTGGGTCAATGGTGAACAACATGACCCACCGTTTACAATAGAAGAGCTAAAATTCGCGGTGAAAAGCTTTAATCCCAAGAAAGCCCCGGGTAGTGATGGTATCACAGCCGATATATGCTACCACGCTGTCACGCAGGATCCACTATCTTTCCTGGCTCTAGCAAACAAATGCCTGACTCTCCAGCATTTTCCTAAAATCTGGAAGGAAGCTGTAGTAGTGGTCCTCAGAAAACCCGGCAAAGAGGACTACACAAACCCGAAATCATACAGGCCTATAGGCCTATTACCGGTGATGGGAAAGGTCTTGGAAAAAATGATGATAGGGCGCATAAAATGGCATATTATTCCAAGAATTAGTACTCGCCAATACGGCTTTATGCCCCGAAGGAGCACCGAGGACTCCCTCTATAATCTAATGCAGCACATACACGAAAAACTAAAAAACAAGAAGCTTATTACGTTGCTATCATTGGATATAGAGGGAGCCTTCGACAACGCATGGTGGCCCGCAATAAGAGTCAGAATGGCTGAGGAAAAATGTCCCGTGAATATAAGAAGAATGTTGGACAGCTACTTACAGGATAGAAAGGTAAGAGTTAGGTACGCTGGGCAAGAACAGGTGCGTAATACGAGCAGGGGGTGTGTTCAGGGGTCCATAGGTGGTCCAATACTGTGGAACCTCTTGCTCGATCCACTATTGAAGGGATTGGAGAGCTTCGGCTATTACAATCAGGCATTTGCCGATGATGTCGTGTTGGTTATTGACGGCGACACAGCATTAGAAGTACAAGAACAAGCAAATGCCGCTCTCGCCTATGTTCAGAAGTGGGGTGTACAAAACAAGTTAAAATTTGCGCATCAGAAGACCAAAGCAATGGTCATAACAAATAAGCTAAAATACGACACACCACTGCTGAACATGAGCGGGATAGGCATCGACATGTCAAGCGAGATCAAGATCCTGGGGCTCATCATAGATCACAAATTGACCTTCAACAGCCATACATCCTACGTTTGTAAGAAGGCTTTAAATATTTACAAACAGCTGTCTAGAGCCGCCAGGATCAGTTGGGGTCTACATCCAGAAGTGATACAAATAATATATGGAGCAGTTGTGGAGCCGTTGATCATGTATGCGGCCAGCGTCTGGGCGCCGGCAACCAAAAAACTGGGTCTGCAAAAACAGCTCAACGCAGTCCAGAGAGGTTTCGCCCAGAAGCTGTGCAAGGCGTACCGCACAGTCTCCCTGAACTCGGCACTGTTGCTGGCTGGGATACTTCCACTGGACCTCAGAATACAAGAGGCAGCTGCCCTGTACCAGGCCAAGAGGGGAGTACCTCAGCCAGTGATAGGGGACAGGGAGATGGAAACAATGGTTCCATATGACGAGTCTCCCCATCCAGCTAACCATACGAGCCTGGAGTTCATGAGCCTGGTACACCAAGAGGACGTGGATAACCACAACACTCAAGCAGTCAGAATATTCACCGATGGCAGTAAAATTGAGGGCAAGGTCGGAGCTGCATTGTCCTTTTGGGAAGACGCAACCGAGAACAAAACCCTCAAGTTGAAGCTGGCATCGTACTGCACGGTGTATCAGGCGGAACTGCTGGCCATATGTAGGGCCACCGCTGAGATTCTAAAGCGCTCCGAGGACACTTTTGGAATTTACAGCGATTCCAAATCTTCGCTGGAAACCGTCACTAACCAATACGCCATTCATCCTTTGGCTGTGGAGGCTCGAAAAAACCTCAGGACCGGCAAACTCCAGAAGAAGGATATATCCTTGTTCTGGATCAAGGCACACGCCGGTCTTGAGGGAAACGAACGAGCGGACAGCCTGGCAAAGGAGGCGGCTCTTAGGTCGAAAAGAAAGCCGGACTACGAGGAATGCCCGGTTTCATTTATCAAGAGACAAATCCGCTTGAAGTCGATTGATGAATGGAACCGGAGATATAAACAGGGACAGACGGCATCGGTCACAAGGATGTTTTTACCCGACGCGGCACAGGCTTTTAAGATTGTCAAACAACTGCAACCTACAAACTTAGTGACCCAAGTAATGACAGGGCACGGTGGGTTCTCAGAATACTTGAACAGGTTCAAGTGTAAGGAGAGCCCATCGTGCATCTGCGAACCAGATGTCGGTGAGTCAGTGAACCATATTCTTTTCGAGTGTCCGGTTTTTGGCTTAAGGAGATACGAAGCGGAGCAGATGCTCGATGCAGAAATTAATCCTGAAAATGTGAAATTCTTAATGTTAAACAAGGCCAAAAGAGATATATTTATAAATTACTGTGTAAAAATAGCGAAACAGGTTGTGGTCAGAAATAAATAGATAAGTAATATATGATGAATATATATTATTAAATATATATAACAGCATATAATAAATTAGAATAAGTAAAGTATAGTAAACTAGTACAGTAAGGACTTAATATAAGAATAGGAATATAGTGGAAAAAACTTTAGGAAAAAGACATTCAAGTTAGTTAGTTCTTCTCCTTTTTTCTGTGTTATCTGTATTTTGTAAAAAGTTTTCGTAAATTGTTAACATCGCATATATGTAATAATTTAGTAAAAGAACTTAGTATATAAGAAAAATGATGTTAATATTAAGGAACAAGTAAAATGTAAATAAGATTAGATGTATTTAGCTGTAAAAAGTATGTAACGCCCAATGGCATGCGGGCAGCGAATAAAATAAATTTGAGTTTTATTAAAGTCTCTGACTAAGTCAGAGGGTAGACGTCTACATAGTGCCATTTTGAGATGGTGGTACGGGTAGGGAAAAAAAAAAAAAAAAAAAAAAAAAAACCTAACCTAACCTAACCTAACCTAACCTAACCTAACCTAACCTAACCTAACCTAACCTAACCTAACCTAACCTAACCTAACCTAACCTAACCTAACCTAACCTAACCTAACCTAACCTAACCTAACCTAACCTAACCTAACCTAACCTAACCTAACCTAACCTAACCTAACCTAACCTAACCTAACCTAACCTAACCTAACCTAACCTAACCTAACCTAACCTAACCTAACCTAACCTAACCTAACCCAGTCTGGCTCCAACCGCACTCCGGAGCGCCCACTTCTAAGCAAACCTCCACGATAAAAAATTCCTAAAAATTTCAAAAAGTGACCTACAGTGCCGTGCGACATATCAAAATTTGTAAAATCACAAGGCGCACAGGGCAGTGAAAACGCCTTGTCGCTAAGTGCAATCGCCGCTAAGTTATAACGGAATAAGTGAAATTTTGAAAATTTTCAAAGTTGAAAGTGGATTTTTCTCGGTTTCTGCAGTGGTGACATATACTTTTTGTAGTGCCTTTTGAAAGTCCTACAGGAGCACTACGGTTTTTCTGCCTTTCCCGATTTTTCCCGCGCAGGAGCGCGGAGATAAAGGCAGAAAACCAAAAACCACGTGGCCACGAGGTCGGCGATCCAGGGCAGCCAGGAAAAATCTGACGTCGGGACCATCTGGATTACATCGCAGAGATCAGGGAGGCACTTTTTGTTTTAATCTAGGTCAAATTTTGACATAGATATAATAGTTTTAAATTTTTTGTAAATTTTATAAATTTTTATCTTATTTAAAAGATCTGTAACATATATGTTTTAAATTAGTTTTATGTAGATTTTAAGCCCCTCAACATTGTGTAAAAATTTCGACCTAGGTCGATCAGCTAGATTTCAGGAAAAAATTTTTTGAAATTTCCAGGGGTACACGAGGTACCCCTAAATTTAAAGGTAAAATTTAAATTTAAATAGGGAAAAATTTATAATAATTATTTAGAGGTTTGTGCAAAATTTTGAAAAGTTCAGGCAGATATTCAGTCGGTTAGGCTAGTTTTAGGCTAAATAATTGTGTTTTTTGCAATTATAAAATCAGGGGGAGGAGTTATCAACACTTGGCCCATCCCAAGCCATTGCGTATGTTGTGCCCTTCAAAACAAGCCCAAACACGGCCCACTTCGGATAAAAATTGCCGGAGTTAGTTCTGGAGCGGCCAATTGCGACGCCATCTTGGATTGTCTTGAAGGGGCAAAACTCTCGCTAGAGTGGTTCGATTGGAACGGGATTTCCAGTGTTGGTACCGTTACTGCCCCCTCTCTGATTTGACATTAGTTGGAGCTCTAGGTAGAGCCAAAAATTTTTGGCTCTACCTATCTTATTAGAGGCTAACCGGGGACGAGCCAAGCACAACTGTCAAAATCCCGAAGCTCTAGCTTCAAAATTAACGAAGTTACGGGGGTTTTTCGATATAGGCGCCATTTTGTTTCGCCATTTTGAAAAACTTTAAAGCTTCGTATCTCTGGAACTGGCCGGCCGATTTTGACGAGAATTTTTTAGTTAAGTTGACTAGTAGCAGGACTACCAGCCTGTATATTAAGACAGACTCTAGGTAGAGTCTCTAATAGATTAGATTAATTAAGACATTGATTGTTTTGTTTTAGTGTATTTTAACTGTTTTATCGCTGACTCACGGACACACCTGTGAAGAGTTACATACTCTACATAGAGCACACTTGTTACGCACAAAATACATACCTGTGAAACAGCGCCCTCTTGTTAAAGTTGCCACGAAGATCACGGAGATACCTAAAACAAGAAACAAATAATTAATACATCGTAAATATAATATATGTATAACTTATACAAACATTACATTAACAAATCTTAAAAACTATTAATATTTTAAAAATTTTTACACTGTTTACACCTTTATTTTAGTTTGTGACAGTGAAAGGAGACCAGGCTTAGAACTTAGACTTGGAGTGACCATATTTGGCGCTTTTCTTGTAATTTATAAGACATATTAGGTTATTTTTATTTTAAGGAAATATATACAACTTTACAAATTAGTCTTTTGACCTGTAAACTATTGTTTATTACTTTTAATTAGTGTAGTAGTAATTCTTGATTATCTTTCTGTTTTATTATTTTTTGTATTTTGACTTGTTTAGGTTTTTATTCAGTATTGTAGGTTATTTAATTTAATTATTTTGAACTGACTATATTCTCTATTGAGAAAATTTTGACAATTTTAAATCAACTAGCTTCGACGCCTTTTACACGTCGAACTAGTACAGCGGCTATCCTACACCGCGCAAAATATGCTCGGGATGAGAACCCCTCCGAAGAAAGCGACACAAAACTCCCCCCCCAAGAAGGCCGTGCCTCCGAAGAAGGACGTGAATCCGAAACCTGAGGCATCAAACCCTCTTGTAAAGGATGCAAAATCGACAGAGAAGACCGGCTCGTCGGAGTTGGGAGAAAAGACTTTTTTGGTCAGGCGTAGTATAGGCGAGATCGAGGCAAGAGCTGGGACCTCTCCGAAGAAGGTGGCGGTGCCAGTGGCGGGCCCTTCGAGGCCTAATACACGAAGGCCATCCTCGGATGCCTCGGGCAGCCAAGAGACTGGAGAACTGGCTCCAAAGCCCTCAGTAGAGAACGTACTTAGCCCGCCAAAAACAAAATATGTTAATAGGGTTTCAGAAGCCCGCGCCTGCCTTACCAAAGCAAAACTGAACTTGGGTAACGCAAGGAACTTAAGAACGGACATAAAAATTGAAGTTACCCAAGCTGTAGACCGCCTATTTCAACTAGTGAAAGAGGCGGAGATGGCAAAGGGCCGAGTTGGCCCGGAGCCTTCGCCGTCTTTAACAGTTGATAGCGGGGAGGTGGAACATGAAACAAAGGAAGGAAAAGAAGATGAGTTGATCAGAAAGATGTCTGAGCATATAGAAAGAATGAATGAAAATAATATAAAAATGGAAAGGCTCAAAGAAACGATAGAGAAGCAGCAAGAGGTGTCGTCTCTTGAAGGGGCAACCTACGCGAGTGTAGCGGCTGGCCGTTCCTGGAGACACATCCCTGAGCAGACGGTGCTGCACTCCGTGGTGGTCTCATCAAGAGACGAGACCGAAACAGGCGAGGAAGTTCTGAATAAGATAAGAAAAGTGATAAATGCGAAGGAAGAAGGGATTAAGATAGATAGAATAAAGAAAGCAAAAGACAGAAAAATAATCGTAGGATGCCAGACCGAAGATGAGAGATCCAAGGTAAAGGAGATACTCAAAAAAGCGGGAAACCAACTGAGCGTCGAAGAGGTTAAAAATAAGGACCCCCTCCTGATCTTCAAGAACGTCTTGAATTATAACTCCGACGAGGATATCCTCCGCGCCCTAAGAAACCAGAACAGCGGTGTCTTTTCTGGTCTCGAAGAAAAGGACAATAGGGTAGAGATAAAATTCAGGAAGAAAACGAGAAACCCCCTTACCAGCCATGTGGTCGCTAAAGTGTCTCCAGCAATATGGAAGCGGATGCTGCAAGCAGAAACTGCGCACATAGACCTGCAGAGGGTGCGTGTGGAGGATCAATCTCCGTTGATTCAGTGCTCCCTCTGCTTGGCGTATGGGCACGGAAGACGCTTCTGTAAGGAGAGTGCTGAAAAGTGCAGTCACTGTGGGGGACTGCACTTGAGAACAGAGTGCGCAGACTGGCTCGCACACGCGTCCCCTAGCTGCATAAATTGCACAAAAGCCGGAGTGGAGAGGGCGGAACACAACGCCTTTAGCAGTGACTGCCCGGTGAGGCGCAAGTGGGAAGCACTGGCGAGATCCACCGTGGCGTACTGCTAAGGGCGTTGTCACAGTCTTCCCACTCAAAATAGTGCAAGCAAACCTGCAAAGGAGCAAACTGGCCACTGACGAGATACTCATTGAGTCAGAAAGGCGCGGAATCTCAGTTGCTCTCTTGCAGGAGCCGTATGTTGGAGCAGATAGGAGGGTGAAGAGCCGCCGGGGCACGAGGGTCTTCCAGAGCACTGGCCAAGGAGAAGGAACTGTAAAAGCCGCAATAGTTGTTTTCAACACCGAATTAGACATAGTGCAGTATCCGGAACTCACCACAAACAACATCACAGTGGTGGGAGTCCAAACCAGTGCCTGGAAGACCACGATGGTGTCCTACTATCTGGAGCCGGACCAACCCATAGGACCCTATCTGGACCAGTTAACGACGATAGCCCAGAGAGTGGGACTCAAAAGGCTGATAATAGGAGGGGACGCTAATGCGAAAAGCACATGGTGGGGAAGTACCGTGATAGATAGCCGAGGCGAGGACATGGTGGGAGCTCTTGATGACCTGGGTCTTCAAATTCTAAACATAGGGCAAACTCCGACCTTTGACACCATACGGGGAGGAAAGCGGTACCACAGTCACGTGGACGTCACAGCCTGCACGGAGGATATGCTTAATCTGGTGGCGGACTGGACTGTGGTGGAAAACCTTACGAGTTCGGATCACAACGGCATAACCTTTAACATACAACTTAAAAAATCAAAAGGCATAACAATATTAAGAACTACTAGGAAATTTAATACGAGGAAGGCTAATTGGAGTCAGTTTTGTGAGAAACTGACCCAATTAGAAATAGATTATAAATTAAATATAGAGCAGATTAAAGAGATGCATGATACACATGAAATAGAGCAAGCCATAAAAAACTATACTAAAGCCATCACAGAAGCATGCACCAAATCAATACCAGAGAAAAGTAATAAGGAAAAACTTACCATGCCGTGGTGGTCCGAAAAACTCGCTGAGATGAAGCGGGAAGTCACTACCAGAAAGCGCAGAATCCGATGTGCCGCGCCGATCCGGAGGGAGAAAGTCATCCAGGAGTACCTGAAAAAGAAAGAAGAATATTTGTTAGAGACCAAGAGGGCCCAGGTAGAGAGCTGGAAGGAGTTTTGTGGAAAGCAGGACCGGGAAGGGGTATGGGATGGGATTTATAGGGTCATTGGAAGAACTAGGAGCAGGGAGGAGGACTTGCCACTAGAGAAAGCGGGAAAAATCTTAGATGCTGCCGGCTCCGTTAGGCTTCTGGCAGAGACCTTCTATCCAGAGGACCTGACGGAGACTGATAACGATGAGCACCGCCAAATAAGAGAGCTAGCAGAAAGAGTGAACGATGAGGAACAAAGTGAACTTTGGGACCCACCGTTCACGCAGACTGAGCTCGACGTGGCACTCAAGTCGTTCAACCCCAAGAAGGCCCCCGGTGCTGATGGACTCACAGCAGATATCTGCAACTGCGCAATAAGAAACAGCCCCGGGGTGCTCCTGGGACTTTTAAATCAGTGTCTCGCCAAGCATTACTTCCCTAATCTGTGGAAAGAAGCGACAGTTGTAGTGCTACGAAAGCCGGGCAAAGCCACATACACCGTCCCCAAATCCTATAGGCCGATAGGTCTGCTGCCTGTGCTGGGAAAAGTCCTCGAAAAGATGCTGGTTGCCCGACTCAAATACCATCTGTTACCGAGGATGAGTACTCGCCAATACGGATTCATGCCCCAGAGGAGCACCGAAGACTCTCTCTATACCCTTATGCTGAACATCCGGGAAAAACTGGACCAGAAAAAACTGGTCGTACTAGTGTCACTGGATATAGAGGGAGCCTTCGACAGCGCCTGGTGGCCTGCTATAATGGTCCGTTTGGCAGAGGAAAAGTGTCCGGTAAATCTCAAAAGACTAATCGGCAGTTATCTGAGAAACAGAACGGTGAGAGTCAGGTATGCTGGCGAGGAGTTTTCTAAGGAAACCAGCATGGGATGCGTTCAGGGATCCGTGGGGGGGCCACTGCTGTGGAATCTTCTGCTGGACCCATTACTGAAAGAACTCGACAGAAGGGGGGACTATGCGCAGGCGTTTGCTGACGACGTTGCCTTGGTCTTCGATGGGGAAACAGCACAAGAAGTACAGAGGGATGCCAATGCCGCCCTTGAGTATGTACGGGTATGGGGGGTCAAAAATAAGCTGAGATTTGCGCCGCAAAAAACTATGGCCATGGTCATAACACGCAAGCTCAAGTACGACACCCCACGTCTGGAAATGGGAGGTGTTGGCATTCCAATGTCCAGGGAAGTTAAAATCTTGGGGCTAACCATCGATGACAAATTGACATTTAATACACACGTAGCGAACGTCTGTCGCAAAGCGCTCAACTTCTACAAACAACTGTCGAGAGCTGCCAAAATAAACTGGGGATTGAACCCAGAAGTTATAAGGTGCATCTACACAGCAGTGGTGGAACCAACAATCCTCTACGCGGCGAGTGCTTGGGCGACGGCTACCAACAAACTAGGGGTACAAAAACAGCTCAACACGGTGCAGCGGGGCTTTGCCCAAAAAATGGTAAAGGCCTATAGAACGGTCTCTCTTAACTCGGCACTATTGCTCGCTGGGCTGCTTCCTCTGGACATAAGAGTCCGGGAAGCAGCCTTGCTTTATGCAATAAAGAAAGGCCATACCCAGCGAATAATAGGAGACCGGGAGATAGAGAGACGAGTGCCTTACACGGAAGCACCGCATCCTGCAGAGCGGACCGAGTCGGAGTTCATATGCGTGGTTGACGGGGCGGCACTGGAACAACACTTTGACGATGGCCTGAATATTTTTACAGATGGCAGTAAAATAGAAGGGAAAGTCGGCGCCGCGTTCTCCGTATGGAAGAGCGCGACGGAGACAAGTACCCGAAAGTTATTGTTGGATCAGTGCTGCACCGTTTACCAGGCGGAACTGCTGGCTCTGCTTGAAGCGGCAAAGTACGTGTTAAAGTCCAGAGAGCCCACCTGCAACGTCTACTGTGACTCTAGGTCCGCCCTGGAGACCGTCGTGGACGGCATTTCCCTCCATCCCCTAGCTGTGGAAACAAAAGCCATCATCAAAAAGATCAGAGATGATGGCAAAATACTGAGATTATTTTGGATAAAGGCGCACGCTGGGCTGGAGGGAAATGAAAGAGCGGATAAATTGGCGAAGGACGCCGCACTGCACAGTAAAACCAAGCCGAAATACGACAAGTGTCCGGTGTCATTCGTCAAGCGACAAATCCGTTTGGAGTCGCTGGACGAATGGAACCGGCGCTACAAAACCGGTGAAACTGCAGCAACAACGAAAATATTTTTCCCGGATGCAGTTCGAGCGTACCCACTAGTGAGAAGCCTGAGCCTAGAGCCTAAAACTGTTCAGTTCATGACGGGACACGGCGGATTCTCCTCGTACTTGCATCGCTTCAAGTGCAAGGACAGTCCGGCGTGTGACTGTGACCCGCAGATGGAAGAGAGTGCTCTTCATGTCATAATAGACTGTCCCATCTACGCGCGACATAAATTCGACACTGAAATTGAAATAGGAGTAAATATTGAAAGGAAAAATATAAACTGGATAATGGAACAGAAAGATATAAGAAATAGATTTATTAAGTATTGTAATTTCGTAGTTAATAAGGTAGTAAACAAAAATAAATAGAATTTAACGGGATCCACTATCATATATGTAAATTATATAATAAGTGCCCATGTATTAGTATGTAGACAAATAAATGTAAGAAAAAACTAGATTATAGAGTAAAATTAAGAAATAGAATAGAGTATTGCCATTAGGAAGTTTAAAATAAATAAATAGAATTAAAGTTGTTACCCCACTTAGAATTAAATGTTAAAATAAGAATGTACTTAATGTAAAAATATAATGTAAACAAATGTAAAATAGAATTAGAAATATTGTAAACTAAACTATGAGATTATAAAAGTAAATAAAATGTACCCGAACAATCCCATCCCTAGAATATAATAAGAAATAGATAATAATAAAATAGTTTAACATTGGCATCCCACCAATGGAAGTATGAAAGAGGATGAATACAAGAAAGATACAGTATGAGGAATGAAAGAAATAATAAAAGACGACTAGAAAGAAAGAGAAATTTGCAAAAAAGGACTCCGACCTTATGTCGGAGGATAGAAGTAGGATAGCTCGCGGGCCGGACCTCAGCGTCCGGACAGGAAAAAAAAAAAAAAAAAAAAAAAAAAAAAAAAAAAAAAAAAAAAAAAAAAAAAAAAAAAAAAAAACCTAACCTAACCTAACCTAACCTAACCTAACCTAACCTAACCTAACCTAACCTAACCTAACCTAACCTAACCAGGGACCTAGCGGAAAAAATAAACGGAGGAGAGCATGATGACTCATGCGACCCTCCGTTCACAAAGACGGAGCTAGAAGTCGCAACAAAGTCCTTTAACCCGAAAAAAGCACCTGGAGCCGATGGTTTTACCCTCGATATTTGCAGACAGGCAATAAAAAACTGCCCAAACCTCTTCCTGGGCCTGCTGAATAAGTGCCTTGCTCTTCATTACTTTCCCAATCTGTGGAAGAGGGCGGTTGTCGTGGTCCTTAGAAAACCTGGGAAAGAAAAGTATAACGACCCGAAATCCTACAGGCCAATCGGACTTCTACCTGTTTTGGGCAAGATCTACGAGAAGATGCTGGTTGCCCGCCTCAAATTCTACTTAATACCGCGGATGAGTACCCACCAGTACGGGTTCATGCCCCAGAAGAGCACAGAAGACTCCCTCTATAACCTCATCCAAATCATCCGGACAAAATTAGACAAAAAGAAATTGGTTTTACTGGTGTCCTTGGATATAGAGGGAGCCTTCGATAGCGCTTGGTGGCCGGTTATTAGGGTCCGTCTGGCGGAGGAAAAGTGTCCACTAAATTTGAGGCGGGTAATGGACAGTTACCTAACGAACAGAACGGTCCAGGTTAGGTATGCCGGGGAGGAATGCCACAGGAAGACGAGCAAAGGTTGCGTACAAGGCTCCATTGGGGGCCCCATCTTGTGGAATTTGATCATAGATCCACTTTTAAAAGATCTCGACAAAAGGGGCTGCTATGTGCAGGCGTTTGCAGACGACGTGGTGTTGGTTTTCGATGGTGAGACAGCGCTGGAAGTAGAAGGACAGGCCAATGCCGCTCTCGGGTATGTTCGGACGTGGGGTGTCAAAAACAAGCTAAAATTCGCTCCGCACAAAACCATGGCCATGACCATAACACGGAAGCTCAAGCATGACACTCCACGCCTGAGCATGGGCGGGGTCGACATCGGCATGTCCAAAGAGATGAAAGTCCTAGGTCTCACCATCGACGACAAACTAACTTTTAATCCGCACGTAGCAAACGTCTGCCGGAAGGCCCTTAATTTCTACAAACAGCTGTCGAGAGCCGCGAAAACAAGCTGGGGCCTTCAAACCGACATCGTAAAAATCATTTATACGGCGGTGGTCGAGCCAACAATTTTGTACGCGGCTTGTGCGTGGGCGCCTGCAACGACCAAGCTTGGAATCCGTAAACAGTTAGATACTGTTCAACGGGGGTTCGCGCAAAAAATTGTTAAGGCATATAGAACGGTCTCCCTAAACTCGGCACTATTACTCGCTGGGCTGCTTCCTATGGACATCAGAGTCAGGGAAGCAGCCTTGCTTTATGAGATAAAGAAAGGTTACACCCAGCGAGTAATAGGAGACCGGGATATGGAAAGACGAGTTGCCTTCAGCGACGCACCACACCCTGCGGAGCAGATGGGGACAGAATACACCTGCGTCGTGGACGAGGCGGCATTGGTACAGCATTACAACAACGATGGCCTGAACATTTTCACCGACGGCAGCAAGCTGGAAGGAAAGGTCGGCGCCGCATTTTCTGTATGGATTAATGCGGCGGAGACAACTTCCCGAAAGCTAAAGCTGGACCAGTGCTGCTCCGTGTACCAGGCAGAGTTGCTGGCCCTTTACAAAGCAACTGAATATGCACTTAAATACGCGAACCTCAGTTGCAGCATTTTTTGTGACTCGAGGTCTGCCCTCGAAACGGTGACAGACTGTCGTTCCCTCCATCCCCTCGCGGTAAACACGAAAGCCAACCTTAGAAAAATTAACAAAATGGGTAAGAATTTACAATTATTCTGGATAAAGGCACACGCGGGGTTGGAGGGAAACGAGAGAGCGGACGTTTTGGCAAAGGACGCGGCGTTATACAAAAAGACCAAACCGGACTACTGCAGGTGTCCAATATCCTTCGCCAAGCGACAAATACGCCTGCTGTCGCTTGGAGAATGGAACCAGCGATACGCAGACGGTGCAACGGCATCCACCACAAAAACCTTTTTCCCAAACGCAATAAGCGCGTACCCTGTAATTAAGAAAATAACACTCGATAAATTTATTGTCCAACTTATGACAGGGCACGGCGGGTTCTCCTCGTACTTGCACCGATTTAAGTGCAAGGACAGCCCGTCGTGCGACTGCGACCCAGAACATGAAGAGAGCGCGCTGCATGTTATAACAGAATGCCCCATATATGGTAAATTGAGATTCGAAGCTGAATGTGAGATGGATCGGAATGTGAGCATAGGAAGTATTAATAAGATAATGGAAGATAAAGACATAAGATATATTTTTATAGATTATTGTACTAAAGTAGTTAAAAGAGTAGTATATAAGAATAAATAGAATTAGAATATTGTAACTCTTCACATGTAAGATATAAAAAAAAATGTCAAATATAATAATAAGAAACAATGTAATGATGATTTAATTAAGAATATAGATTTTGTATAGACAATAGGGATAAGATAATAAAAATGTATAAAATAGCAATAAAATAATGTATAGACAATAATTAAAATAAAGATCAAACTTCCATGTAGAATAAGAAATAAAGACCCCACCTGTGTAGAATTATTTAGAAGCAAAGACTCCAACCCCCATGTCGGAGGCATCATGTAGGATAGCTCGCGGGCCGGGCCTCTGCGCCCGGACAGGAAAAAAAAAAAAAAAAAAAAAAAAAAAAAAAAAAAAAAAAAAAAAAAAAAAAAAACCTAACCTAACCTAACCTAACCTAACCTAACCTAACCTAACCTAACCTAACCTAACCTAACCTAACCTAACCTAACCTAACCTAACCTAACCTAACCTAACCTAACCTAACCTAACCTAACCTAACCTAACCTAACCTAACCTAACCTAACCTTTTTTTTTTTTTTTTTTTTTTACCAGGGGAAATCCTTTATGGATTCATTCACGCCGGGGGGCGGAAAGGATATGTCGGACTCAGCTAAAGACGCCATACCGACTAAAACCACCTGGGTGTTCCTGCTCCCTCGCGTTGGTGGGGTCACGGGAAAGCTATAGCTCTTACCGCGGCCCCATCAGCGTTTGGTTCGCCCCGTCGGGCCCGTCTTCAAGGGGATGGGCTCAAAGCCTCCTCCCTCTCCGCTTAAGGCGCCTCAGAACACAAAAGGCGCCTTCCAGCTCGAGACCTAGTTGTGCAGGCGACAGACCCCCCGATCCATCGCCCACAGGTCCCCGTTATGGCGGCATTCGCGCTATGAAAGCCAAGCGCCGCCGGCCGTGCCGCGTGCGACGAATCGGAAGAGAGCTTGGGTCTTGTTCCCGCTCCCGTTCCGCCGCTTCCTTCTGCGTCATGATGGTAGCGCAGAAGGTTTCGACCGCACTCCACGCCTCTTCGCTCTCAGCCATGATCTGAACCAGGGCCGGCAGCGAGAGGTCCCTTCCCACAATTGCTGATACGGCAGCGCGAGGCTCCGCCCAGGCTGGGCACTCTTCGCGCGTATGCTGTGCCGTATCTGCAACCCCCCTTCCACAGTGGTGGCACGCCGTCGACGGCTCCCTTCCCACCACCTGGCACAGATACTTGCCGAAGCACCCGTGTCCGGTCAGCATCTGCGCAAGGTGATAGGTGATCGCACCGTGCTTGCGTTCGACCCAAATCCTAAGGATTGGCCGAACTGCCTCCACTAGTTCCCGGCTAGCCCCCGGGATCTCCAATCTCGCCGTCCACTTCTGGAAGAGATCGTCGCGTGCCTCGACTTCCCACTGCGCGATCTCTCGTGGATGCGGACGGTCCCCTGCCTCTTGCGCCTCCACGCCTCGCCAATATCTCGCCGCGAGCACCTGCGCTTCCATCTCCCACGGCGGGCTTCCGGCGAGCAGACACGCCCCGATATGCGATACCGTGCAGTACGCTCGTGCTGTCCTGAGTGCCATAGCACGCTGCGGGCGCCGCAGCAGTGGCACGTTTCGGGCGCACAGAGCATCCGCCCAAATCGGAGCACCGTAAAGCGCCATTGAGCGCACTACGCCAGCGTATAAGCGGCGGCACGCACCTCCCGGACCCCCCAAATTTGGGAAAATCCTGCCCAGCGCTCCGGCAACAGCCACCAGCTTCGGAGCTAAACGCCGGAAGTGTTCATCGAACTTCCATCTGCTGTCGAGGACGATTCCTAAATACTTCATCGTCGACCCGACAGCTATGGAAGTTCCACCCACTATTATCGCCGCCCCGGGCAGTGGCGCATTCCGAGGGCCATGAAATGCTAGGGCCTCGGATTTGCTCAGGGCCACCTCTAGCCCCAGAGCCCGGATTCTGTGTATCATCTGGGCAACACTCGCCGTTGCGAGGTGAGCCGCCTCCCGATGAGTACCTCCGCGGGCCGTCACGAGCGTGTCGTCCGCGTAACACGTTACGCTCACTCCGGGTAACGTAGCTCCGCGCAACACCCAGTCGTAGCCGATGTTCCACAAGAGCGGTCCGAGGACCGAACCTTGTGGAACACCGCACGACATTGCTCTCCTCCCCCAGCCGTGCTTGGTTGGGAATTCGACCACCCTACCTGCGAAGTAGTCGGACACGACTGATTGTAGGTATCCCGGCACGTTGTGGAACTGTAACGCAGCCTTCACAGTTTCCCAAGGCAGAGTGTTGAAGGCGTTGGAGATGTCTAGCGACACCGCCCACAGCACTCCGCCGCGAGAGACTTCTTCCTCGGCAAGGTCTCTGACCCGCGCGATTGCGCTCAGCGTCGATCGGCCCCGGCGGAAGCCAAATTGCGCGTCGTGCAGCCCCGGCTCCATGCTCTCGACTAAGCGAGAAGCAAGCACACGCTCAAAGAGCTTGCTCACCTCGTCGAGCAGCACAATGGGGCGATAGGCTGACGGCGAATCAGCCGGGCGCCCTTCCTTCCGAAGAAGTACGAGTTTCCCCGTCTTCCACGCCTGCGGAAACCGACCCTGCTCCAGGCACGCGGTGAAAAGGGCCCTCACCCACTCACCCATCTCTTCCAGTGCAAGCACCAAAGCTCGCCCCGGCACCCCATCTGGGCCTGGGGCGGTATTCTTCGACCGAAGTTTTAGAATAGCCACCCCAAATTCTACCTCGGTCACTGGAGGAACTGAGTCCATCTCTGTCTCCTGAGCAAACTGTGAATTGCCCATCAATGGTGGCACCCACTCATCTCGTTGGGGAAACAGAGTGCCCACCACTTGATCCAGAAGCAGCGGTTGGAGAGTGCTCGTCAGCGGAGGGGCCCACGGTCGAAGTTTTTGCCGTACTACGCGATATGGCCTCCCCCAGGGGTCCCTGTCAAGCGTCCCCAACCATTCCTCCCACGCTGCCTCCTTGGCTTGTGCAATGCCCACCTGCAGAGATTTGCATTTAGCCCTATAAACATTATAGAGAGCTTCCTCCTGGCTCTGGACGCGGACCCTCCTCCTCCTGTAACGGGTGTATTGACGGCGTGCAGACACGCAAGCCCTCCGCAAATCGCCCAGCTCTGGGCGCCACCAGTGCACTGCCCGCCGAGGCGGGAATGGCTTAGCCCTCGGCATCGCCGCATCGCAAATGCGGGTCAAAGCGGCTCGCAGCTGCTCAGCCGCACCGTCCACCTCCTCGACCGGGTTAGAACCGGCATTCCAGGCCTCCACAATAGCGGCCTCTATGGCTAGGTCTCTCTCGAGACGTCCCAGCACCCAGCGTGGGCCACACCCAATAGGGGAGCGGAAGTCATCTCTTCTCGGAGTGGTGGGGAACGCAGAGACATCATACCGTATATAACG
Organism: Philereme vetulata; assembly: GCA_918857605.2. Lineage (NCBI taxonomy): Eukaryota > Metazoa > Arthropoda > Insecta > Lepidoptera > Geometridae > Philereme > Philereme vetulata. The sequence goes on from OU975420.1 coordinate 37,197, forward strand.
GTGATCCGACAGCGTCTCCACGTCCTCCAGCACTCTCCAACCCTGGACACAATGCACCAGGCTAGGGGACGCGAACGTAATGTCCACGATCGACCCGCCCAGTTGTCGCACGCACGTGTCTACCGATCCCCTATTGAGTACGGCCAGCCCCATGGACACCGCCCATTCCTCTAACGCCTCTCCCTTTACATCTGTTGCTGGAGATCCCCACGCCGTTGATTTGGCGTTGAAATCCCCAGCAACAAGCACGGAGTTGGAGGCTACCTGCCCAATCAGGGCCCCGACCTCTACGAGCATTTGCTCGAAGTCGGCAAGGCTCCGATTGGGCGAAAAATACACTCCTATTACCGTAATGCCACCCAAAACGGCCGACACGTACCCTCGACCCTTCGATACCTTATCAATAGGTGGGGACCCTGCGGCGGCCGGTGCAATTATAGCCACCAAGTCGTCGTGGTCACCAACCCAGTCAGCCCGGGGAGGGACCACATATGGCTCGGCGACTACAGCTACCTTTATCATGCACTCTGCCATGCTCTGAACCAGAAGGTCTTGAGCCCTGGCAGAGTGCATGATGTTCGCCTGCAGAAATGGTAGCGCCATCTAAATACAGGTGTCCATTTGCTCCTCCCTCGCTTTGCGCTGGGTCGGCTGAGTAGCTTTAGGGCCCTCTTTAGACTTCCCCCTTCTTTTCTGGCCTCTGCGATTCCCTCGAGTCCCCTTTTGGGGACTGATTTTGGTATCGGGGCACTCCTTCCCACCAATCGGATGCGCCGCAGGCTTGCCGGCTGCTGTGCATATAGCACACTGTGGCTCCGCTTTGCAATCCCTCGCTTTATGGCCAGGCTTACCACAGCGATAGCAGAGGCTGCTGCGGTCTACCCCAGCCGTACATTTGCTACCGACGTGGCCAGTCTCGAGGCACCGGAAACACTTTAAAGGCAGGCGGTCGAGTAGCACTACGCGTGCTGAGATCCAGCCCACCTTTAGCCGACCAACACCCACTACTTTCTTAGCAGCCGCAACTGGGCAGCTTAGCCATAGTGAGCCATGGGGCGATACCACACCGGCCTTGATGGTGTCGGCAGAGCACCCACCCTGTGCTGCAACAGCTGACACGACTTCGTCTGCTGTTGCGGAGTCATCGAGTTCCGTGACTCGTATGTCGGCGCGCATCACCGGCCGCTGCACGCGTACCTCGTCTGCACTCAAGACCTCCCGGAGCTTCTCCGCCAGGGAGTCGGCCTGCTCAGCACCCTTGGCACCGGTTAATTCTAGCACCCGAGCTCCTGTTGCTGCCGTCCTGAAGCGCAACCCGTCAATGCCAAGGCTCTCAACCTCAGGGTGCTGCTTAGCCTTCCTAAGAAGAGATTCGTACGACACGCCATTCTCCTCGGCCCCAGGCTGCAGGGTGAGCGTGACGGCCGCCGAGCGAGGAGGGCGAAGTTTAACCTTGGGAGCAGGCTTGGGAATGCTAGCCGCCCCTTTGCCAGCCCTTTTGGCCTTCTCCTTCTTGCTCTTTCGGGCCACAGTACTCCATGCCTCGCCTGGAATCAGGGGCGCAGTGCGGTCTAAACGCGGCTCAACTGCCGCGGCAGCCTCCTTGGCAGCTAAGCTAACCTTCTTCCCCTTCTTCTGGGCTGAGGTGGTGGCTTTCGGCGTTGAGACCACAGCCGGCACCTCACGCTCAGGGATAGTTTCCGGCCTCAATTGCCGGGCTTTGTCCGCAGCTAGCGGTGGCCGCAGACGCGCTTCCGGCAGAAGCCTCCCCTCTAGGGCCTCTAGCCTGGCATTCATCATGGTCCCTACTTGGACCATGATAGCACGCGACAGCCCTTCAACGTCTAGCTGTTGGGCTCGGGCCTGAGGTTCCGTTGCAGGACGGGCCTGCAGCAACTCCGTCCTGAACTCTGCGAACTCCTTACGGAGTGCAGTGAGCTCTGCCTGCAGGCGTATATTGGCGGCCTGCAGCTTTGCTGTCTCCTCGGAGCTGGAGCGCTTGCTCAGCACCTCCACCGCCTCCACGATAAACTTAGTCGCCTCGTTGAGGGACTTTTGGAACGGCCCGCTCAGGTGGCTGGACTTGCGTGACACCGTCTTTATCACGTCTACGCAGTCCAGCACCTGCTTGTTTAGGGCCGACGCAAGCTCGTCATCCACCTCACACGTCAATAATTGCGCCATCTTTGATGGGCACGTGACTCGCTTTTGACGGGTCCTTTCCAACGCCTGGGTCACCTCTTCTGAAGCGTCTAAGAGGAATTCCTCACGCCTGGCGGCCTTCGCCTTCGCCCTCTCCACGAACTTCCCAGAAGTGAGCGGGCGGCCGCTGCCTCTCCCTGTCGCTGACTTCGTCACCTTAGGCGACGAAGTTCCTTCCGTAACCGTCACGTCCGTGTCTGAATCAGAGCTTACGGCACTCAGTGGACCAGGCCTCTTACGCCAGAATCGGCAGGCAGTGTCTGATCCGTTCCCGGACGGCACGGTAACCATGCTCCTGTCGGTGTCAGAGTCCGACAGGCGCGTCACCACTACTCTTAAATCCTTCTTCTTGCCAAGGTCGTTGGCTTCAGCGCACACCTTCGGGGTGCACGTTTCCACCTCAGTGTCCTTATTCAGGCCAGGGTCAACGGTGTCAGCACACGCCTTCAGGGCGCATGCCTCCACCTCCATCTCAACGTTGTCCAAATCACAAGCTAAATCGGTGTCCAGTTTTTGGGTGCATGGGTCGTGTTCACGAAGTCGGGCGGAACGCCTGACTACGGAGCATTGCTTGCCCCCCCCAGAATACGAGGGGCAGCCCTCCACTCCGTCAGAAGTAGAGGAGTGGGATTCCCCCTTTCGGGGACCCACCTGGGGATCCTTTTTCACAATGCTTGAATCCATTTTTTCCATACTCCGATGCTCCACATCGTCGTCTCTTTTTTCAGGGGTGAGCTCCCCTGTCAGCGCGCCCTGAAAAGGGCACACCCATTCACGCGCCCTGAAAAGGGCACGCCCACCAACAACATCGCCAGCGAGACATCGATCAACTCGGGATCCCGCAAGGAAGCTGACCCATACAACCGACTCGCAGGAAACCCAAGCGGAAAGACGCCGCACCAACAGCCTCCCTACTCATAGACGGCTCCACGAGCCCGTCCCAGCCTCGTCCACTGCGCCCTCTGCGTTCAGAGGGACGCGCGGAGAAGCTTCCCCTTCCCAATCCTACCCCACCGACAAAGTGCCGGCGCCTGGTGGTTTCAGTTACGTCTATTTCAGATGGAAATAGACCAATAACGGGCAGCAACCGCGAGAAGGACGACCCCACCAGACTTGCCTTGAGGATCTACACGACCTGCGCTCTCCCTCAAGACCAAACACCTCCCTACTCGCTCCCAGAGCCGAGTAAGGAAGGCCTGGACTTATCCAATACAAGCGGCCGAAGCGCGCAAGCTAGGCATAGCAACTACTAATGGATAAACCCAGACCCGCCCAACCTAACCTAACCTAACCTAACCTAACCTAACCTAACCTAACCTAACCTAACCTAACCTAACCTAACCTAACCTAACCCCCTGTTTGCCCTCGTGGCCTCATACCTGGAAAACAGAAGGGTCAAGGTAAACTACGCGAGAGAGTCCAGCGAAAAGGACACAACAAAGGGATGTGTCCAAGGTTCAATTGGCGGACCAACCTTCTGGAACCTTATTCTGGACTCATTATTGGAAACACTGGCCAGCCAGGGCGTATACTGTCAGGCGTACGCCGACGACGTAGCTCTGGTTTTCTCGGCCCATCACGTCGAAAACCTGCAGCATGAGGCCGATTCCGCGCTGGAAGCCGTGGTGAAATGGGGGATTAAAAACAAACTTAGTTTCGCAGCACATAAGACCAGCGCAATGCTGATCACACGAAAGCTGAAGTTTGATCCCCCGATAATCCATATGGCAGGCGTGAGGATTGGTTTGGTCGAAGAGGTAAAGCTACTGGGGTTAATAATAGACAAAAAGCTCACCTTCAACGCGCATGTCTCGGCTACCTGCAGGAAGGCTGCAGATATATATAAGCACCTTGCATGCGCGGCAAGAGTGAGCTGGGGTCTAAATAGAGAAATAATACGTACGATTTATGTGTCGGTCATAGAGCCTATTATTTTGTATGCGGCTAGCGCATGGTCCCCTGCGGCGAGAAAGCTGATGGTCCGAAATCAACTGGACTCGCTGCAGAGGGGCTTTGCGCAAAAAATATGCAAGGCCTATCGCACGGTGTCCCTCACGTCGGCACTGGTCTTGTCCGGGTTGCTGCCCCTGGACCTCCGGATCCACGAAGCGGCGAGCCTTTTCAAGGCCAAGAAGGGTCATTCAGACAATTTCATCCCTCCGGGGCGCGAGGTGGAAGCAAGAGTGAACTGCAATAGCAATCCCCACCCGTCCCAAGTCGTATTAACAGACTACGAATGTCTGGAGAACTTGGACCCAGAAACCGTCGAGCTCCACCAACTAGTGGAACCCCACGTCTATACGGATGGGAGCAAGATTGAAGGGAAAGTCGGGGCTGCCCTCACATGGTGGGACGGGGGAAGAGAATTGAAGTCCTCTACCTTCCGTCTGGAGAGCCACAACACTGTCTTCCAATCTGAGTTGTACGCACTATACAGAGCAGTCAAGATGGTGAGAGACAGCAAAAAGGATGCTGTCAGCATCCTGAGCGACTCACGATCGTCGCTCGATCTGCTGAGAAGCCCTGCAGTCACTCACCCGCTCGCGGCAAAAATAAAAGAGTGCGTACGCGTAATCCGGGAGGAGGGCAGACAAGTGCGGTTCTTCTGGCTAAGAGCGCACGTAGGCACGCCCGGGAATGAGAGAGCGGACGAGCTTGCCAAAAATGCCGCTCTCAAAAAGAAAACACTTCCTGATTATAGCATGGTGCCGATTTCATATGTCAGGAGCCGCATCCGGGAGGAGACTATTCTGAAATGGCAAGCACGTTACGACGCATCGACCACGGGTTCGGTCACAAAAGTTTTCTTACCGAATGTAAGAATGGCAAAGAAGATTCTGGACGAAGGGAGCATAACACCAACCCACGTCCAGATCTTGACCGGGCACGGAGGTTTTGCATCGTACCTCCATCGCTTCAAGCTGAGGGACTCTCCCTCCTGTGCTTGTGACCCTGACTGTGAGGAGACGGTATGGCACCTGCTATGCGAGTGTCCTAGATTCGGCCGGGACCGAATGGAGCTGGAAGTAAAAATCCAGCGAAAGCTGGACCAAACAGTTCTCGGAGAAATCCTGGCCGACAGCAAGTCAAGGAACCTACTACTGGCTTTCGCGGGTCTGGTGGCCACGACAGCTGCAAAAAAAAATAAGTAAATTAGTCAACATCCCATCTAACTGAAATTTATTTGATTAATTTAAAATGTTAATTATTAATTTTATTTGATTTTATTAATTGATTTTATTAATTTATTTTTATGCTGTGATAGGTAATTTCATTTATTATTTTTATTTTCTAATGTAATGTTTTCAAAATAAATGTAGTTAAGTAGTAATATAGTAATTTAAATTAATTTATTTGATTAAGAGCCCACATGGGTAGGTAATAAAATAAAATTACAGAATTGTTGAAAATACATAAGAAACAACAAAGTCTTTGACAACAGTCAGAGGAACAGCAGTATTTAAAAAAAAAAAAAAAAAAAAAAACCTAACCTAACCTAACCTAACCTAACCTAACCTAACCTAACCTAACCTAACCTAACCTAACCTAACCTAACCTAACCTAACCTAACCTAACCTAACCTAACCTAACCTAACCTAACCTAACCTAACCTAACCTAACCTAACCTAACCTAACCTAACCTAACCTAACCTAACCTAACCTAACCTAACCTAACCTAACCTTTTTTTTTTTTTTTTTTTTTTTTTTTTTTTTTTTTTTTTTTTGACGCTGGGAAAAATGCTTTATGCATACCCTCCCGTCGGGGGACGGAAGGGTTATGTGGGACTCCCGGTGCTCCCCACCGGTATACCCACTAAACGACCCAGCGGCACTCCCGCATCGCCTATATGGAGGGGAACTGGGAATCCGGCACAGCCTTTCCATCCAGCCCCCCGCCGACGACCGCCCGCCTTTACGGCGAGCCCTTCACCCCCCTCCCCACCCTAGGAGAGGGGCCCGAGAATAGCCGCGAGTGCTCGCGGTCATTCCCACCCGGCGGAAGTGGAGGATACGTGCAATGCGGGAGAAGACGCCCCCGCGCCTGTCTCCCGCTATCCTCCACCAGGAGGGGGAAGACGATTGTCGTGCAATCGCCTTCTCCGACCCGTTCGTCGCCTGCGGAGTGGCGCTGCGAGAGGGTCTTCCTCCCGCGCCCGCTCCGTCGCCTCCTTTTGCGAAATTACTTCCTCGCAAAAGGAGGCCACCGCAGCCCAGGACTCCTCGCTTCCCAGCATGGCTAAAACCACGCTGGGCAGCGAGAGGTCCTGCCCGACCACCGCCATCAATTGGCGGCGCGGCCCAGACCACGACGCACACACCTCCAGGGTGTGCTGCGCCGTGTCCACCGCCGCGCCACAATCGTGGCAGGCCGGGGTCTCCTCTCTTCCGATCCGATGCAGGCACGATCCGAAGACGCCATGCCCGGATAGCACCTGCACCAGACGGAAAGAAAGGAAACCGTGGGACCGCCCGAGCCAGTCCTGCAGGACTGGCCCGAGCGCGTCCAACGTTCTGCGGCCAAAGGCTGCGGTGGCGAGGGCCTCCGTCCAATGTTGGACGGTTGCGTCCCTCGCCTCTCTGCGGACGGCCTCCCGCTCTTCTGGGGCAGGGCACTCCCCGAGCGCCCTACGCGTCGCCGTCCACTCGTACACTCTGGCGAGCACCCACGCCTCGAGTTCCCAAGGCGGGGTGCCGGCCAGAGCGCACGCTACCGCAAAGCCCACCGAGCGGTAGGCTCTCGCCACCCGCAGTGCAATGGCCCTTTGGGGCCTGCGGATGGCGGTCGCATTCTCCCTCCTGTGGAGGGAGTCCGCCCAGATGGGGGCCCCGTAAAGGGCCATGCTCTTCAAGATGCCGGCATACAAATGCCGGCATCTCGCCTTCGGCCCTCCCAGGTTTGGGAGGAGCCACGAGAGGGCGTTCGCCGCCTTCAGCAGGCGCGCTGACAACCCGCTGAAGTGCGGGCCGAAGCGCCACCTGCTGTCCAGGGTGAGGCCCAGATATTTCATCTGGGTCCTCACCCCGATCCTGACGCCCTCCACGACGATGTGGGCGTCAAGAGGGATGCGCTGCCGAGGCCCGTGGAAGAACACGGCCTCGGTCTTGTGCAGCGCAACCCCCAACCCGAGGCGGCGGATCCTTCCCGCGACCAAGGATCCGCCAGCCGAGGCCAAACTGGCCGCCTCCCTAAAATCCCTCCCCCGGGCAGTGAGGAGAGTGTCATCCGCGTAGCAGATGACACTCGTGCCCGGGAGGAGGGATCCCCGCAGGAGCCAGTCGAAGCCGATGTTCCACAGGAGTGGTCCTAGGACCGACCCCTGCGGAACACCAGACTCCGCGCCGTACCTCCGGACTTGGCCAGCCTTGTCTACGAGGAGGACCGCTCTGTCCTCCAAGTAGCTGGCCAAGAGGGCCCGCAAGTATGAAGGCACTCCGTGGTACCGGAGTGCCTCCAAGATCGTGGAGTGGGGGACGGAGTTGAACGCGTTGGCTATGTCAAATGACACAGCCAACACTCCGTCCCCAGACTCCACGGCCTCCCTCACCTGGCCCTTCAGCCGGGCCAGCGCGTCCACTGTCGAACGCCCAACTCGAAAACCGAATTGGGCGTCCGACAGGTTCGGCCCAACCCCCCGCAGGAGGCCATTCAGCCGACCGGCGACGATCCCCTCGAACAGTTTACCGACCTCATCGAGCAGAACGATGGGTCGGTATGCCGAGGGGGAGTCTGCCGGTCGTCTCTCCTTACGGAGGAGGCACAGCTGCCCCTCCTTCCAGGCTTTCGGGAACCTCCCAGCCGTGAAACACGCGCTGAAGAGGTCCCGAAACCTGTCCGCCATTTGGGTGGCCGCAATGGCCACCACCCTTGCGGGGACGCCGTCCGGCCCGGGGGCGGTTTTCTTGGCGCGGAGGCGAAGCGTCGCCGCGCCAAACTCCGCCCCCGTGACCGGAGGGACCTCCTCCGCCGGCGGAGCCGCCTCCCGCGGGGGGTCCATCACTGGAGGGGTGAAGTTGGTCCCTGTTGGAAACAAGGACCGAACCACCCCATCCAGAAACGCCGGCTCGAGGGTCTCTGCTAGCGGGGGACCGAAGGGGCGCAGTTTATTCCGCGCCGCCTTATACGGTCTCCCGTACGGGTCTCTGTCGAGACCCTCTAGCATTTCGGCCCTCGCCGCGTCGTCGGCGGCGAACATAGCCGCCTTGAGGACCTTCTTTGCCTCTACGTACGAGGCGTAGAGAAGGTCCTCGTTCGACGCGTCCCGCACGTTCCGCCGTCGACTCCGCGTGTAGGCCCTCCTGGCCACCACGCAGGCGGCCCGGAGCCCCGCCAGCTCCTCCGACCACCAATAGACGGCGCGTCGGGGAGGTGGGCGGCGAGACCGAGGCATGCTGGAGTTGCACACCTCGGTCAGGGACTCCCGCAGTCGGACCGCCGAGGCGTCGACGTCCAGGACATTGATAGGAGGCGTGAGCCAGTCCTGGACGAACGCCGCCTCCTTGGCCGCCCCTCGGTCCAGGTGGATCTGAGCCCACCGTGGAAAGGGGGACTGGCCCGAGCGGGCCATCCCCCGGGGGCTCTGGGTGGAGACGATGTCGAACCGCACGTATCGGTGGTCCGACAAGGTCTCCACCGTTTCCACCCGCCAGCCGACGACGCGGGCGGCAAGTGCGGGGGTGGCGAACGACACGTCCACCACCGTCCCTCCCCGTTGCCGCACACACGTGTGGGCCGTCCCTCTATTTAGGAGGGACACGCCCGACGAGGCCGCCCAAAATTCGACGGCCCGCCCGCGGACGTTGCAAGAGGCGGCCCGGTTGCCCCAGGCCGCCGACTTGGCGTTCAGGTCGCCCAATACGGCGACCTGGCGCGGCGCCGCCCTACCGACTACTGCGGTCAGGACTTCGAGAAAATCCTCGAAGTCCTGTAAAGGGCGGTTAGGGGAGAAATAGACCCCCACCAGGGCTATTTCTCCCCACGCGGCGGCCACGTATCCCGGTCCCCTCTCTAAGAGCGAGAGGGGAGGGGAGTCCGTGGAAGACCGCGACACCAACGCCACCGAGCCGTCCCGATCACCCAGCCAACGGCCAGGGACAGAGTACGGCTCGGCGACCACCGCAACGTCTACTAACCACTCAGCCAGGGCCTGCATCAGCAGGTCCTGGGCTGCTTTACAGTGGTTAGTATTCGCCTGTAGGATGCGATGTCCGGACCTATCCATCATTTGGACATCGCACCCCCCTCGTCGGCCACCGAGGTCCCAGCCTCAGGGACGACGGTGGTAGCGGCAGGCTGGGACGGCGCCTGCGCTTTGCCCTTCTTTGGGGGAGGATTGCAGTTCCTCCCCCTCATCACGTGGTCCGCCGGGCGGCCACTGGCGGCGCACACCGCGCAGTGCGGCTTGGCGGCCGTGCAGGAGGCGGACATGTGCCCCTCCTTACCGCAGCGGTAACAGGCGTCCGACCTGTCCACCTTGGACGGACAGAGGGCCCGTGTGTGGCCGATTCCGAAGCACTTGTAGCAGCGCAAAGGCTGCTCACCAAGTGCTCGGACCACACACGACCCAAACCCGACGGCAAGCCGTCCCTTGGCAAGGACGGCCTTAGCTGCGGTGACCGGGCACTCCAGGCGGATTGTGCCCATGCCGCCGCGGCCGGGCCTGATAGCCCGACCCTGTACCGCTGCGGTGTTGCAGCCCCCTATTGCTGCGAGCGCCGCCACGACCTCCTCTTTGGTGACCGAATCGTCCAGATTGGTCACCTCGAGGGCCGCCGACTTGACGGGCCTTACCACCTTGGCCGCGTCCGCGATGACCTCTTGCAACTTCGTTGCGAAGAGGTCAGCGTTGGTGCCGCCCTGGGCCCCCGGGAACTCGAAAATACGAGCCCCGGCTTGGGTCTGGCGGCACGTGATGGCGCCGATTCCCAGCTTGGTGGGATCGGCGTTGGTACGAGCCCGTTTCAGCACGGACTCGTACGTCTCACCACGCTCCGCAGCCTCCGCGGTGAGCGTCACCACGACGGCCGCGGTTTTGGGAGAAACTAGGGTTTTTCTCCCACCGGCAGGGGCCCTTTTAGCTGCCGGAGCAGCGGTGGCGGGCTTAGGGGCCGACTTTTGCCCCTTCCCCTTCCCCTTCCCCTTGCCGGTCGTCTGGGACGGGCAGGGAGGGGAGATGTTGGCTGGGGAGGCAGGGGCGGCGGCCGCTCTCGCCTTCTTGGCCTTGCCCTTCCCCTTTTTGACCACCTTCGTCCACGGCTGGGTGGACGGGGTGGTGGAAGGGAGAAGGGCGTCCTCCCTTTGGGAGGATGGCCCAGGCTCGCACGGCCTCTTGTCCGCCGCGAGGGGCGGTCGGAGGCGCTTTTCGGGCAAGAGCCTGTCCTCGATGCCAGCGAGGCAGGCTCTCGTAAATGCCCTTTCCTCCATCACAACCTTGCGGATGACATCCTCAAGGTTGGAAGAGGAGGAAGGGCCCTCCACCGCAGGTCTCGGCTCAGCTTGGGTTGGCTGGGCCGTGACCTCAGCCAGCTTCTTATGCAGCTGGCTGACCTCCGACTGCAGGCGATCTAACTTCGCCTGCAGTTGCCGCGTCTCGTCGGTGGCTGTGCGTTGCACCAGCTCCCGGACGATGCCACCCATGCTGGCGGCCCTGCATTTAAGGGACTTTTGGAATGTCCCTTTTAGATTGGAGGACTTAGAGGCGACCACCCTGATCTCCTCTTCGTCCTCCTGCGCCATGCGCTCCAGCTCGGCCAGCGAGTGGTCCGCGTATAAGACGCTAGACGCACCGTACCCGGACTTAGCCCGGGCGGCCTGCGCCTGCATCTCCTTCGCGGCGACCCTCTCTTCCAGGTCTTCCTGGAACTGAGCCCTTCGTGCGAGGTCCAACTGACGTTGGGCGTCCGCCAGACCCACGTCGTGGGTGTCCACCACAGTGGAAGGCTTTTTGGCCTTCGCCTTCTTTTTTGGCTTAGCACTCCTCGTGGAGTCCGAGGAGCCTTCGCCGCCGTCCTTCAGGAAGGATCGCTTCCGCTTTTGTAAGCGACTTTCGGCTTCCATCGCCGAACTTCCGTCCGACTCTGGAACGAGCGACTCGTTGTCGGAGTCCGACAACACGTCGACCGACAGCCTGCGGAACATGCTACCCGGTGATGGGCGGCAAACCTCCGACGCCATACTGGCATCGCCGGCGTGGCCCTGAGAATGGCCTTTGGTTTGGCCCTGAGAAGGGCCTTTGGTTTGGCCCTGAGAAGGGCCTTTTGGTTGGCCCTGAGAAGGGCCTTTTGGTTGGCCCTGAGAAGGGCCTTTTGGTTGGCCCTGAGAAGGGCCTTTTGGTTGGCCCTGAGAAGGGCCGTTTGGTTGGCCCTTAGAAGGGCCTTTTTTGAAACGCCCGAAGGCGTCCCGCAATTGAGGCGTCGTCGCCTCCTCAGGCTCTAGCGCCCTACCACTGTTGCTATGCGCAGACGCGCATACAACCTCCTCACCGCTCCCTACCGTCTCACCTAACCTAGATTTGTTTATAGAGTCATTCATATTCAGATCCCACGAGTAAGTGGGAAGGGTGGGTCACCCCGGACAGTGCCCACTGTAACCGGGGAAGTCTAACGTAACCCGCTCAGGGGAGCGACACTTCCCTGGCGGGGGACGCGGTAGCGACTGAAACTCCGTTCAGCCTTCCAGACCTTACGCCGCGCCGCCGCTTATCCTCGGGTAATTTTTTATAGAGGTTGTCTTCCTCGCAGCCCGGGCGACCAAGCCAAGGCCTATCGGTCCCGCTCAGATCGCAAAACATGACTGCGACCATGTTGCGGGGTTACGATTTTGGGGCGGTGGCAGGGAAGAAAACTCCCACTGCCTGCCCGGCGGCAGGGTAAGTGCACGCCAAGGCCCGACACCTCTCCGCAAGCCTAAGAAGGCTATCCTCCGCTCAAGCTCAAGCTTGAACTCAAGCCAAGCACCTGACCACTCGGCATCCCGCGAGGAAACTGACCCATACAGCCGACTCACGGGAACCAAGATGGACGGCATCCCCGCTCTAAATCCCCCCCCCCCCCCCCCCCCCCCCCCCCCCCCATCCCACCCCAGTGTTTGGTCCGCGCCGGTAAACCGGTAACTCCCATTTCTGGGAGTCGTTCCCCTATCCGCCACCCGGGGACGCGCCGCGTTGGGGTACACCTCCCCACCCACTGGGACTACCCAGCAGGTCCGCGGAACCTAACCTAACCTAACCTAACCTAACCTAACCTAACCTAACCTAACCTAACCTAACCTAACCTAACCTAACCTAACCTAACCTAACCTAACCTAACCTAACCTAACCTAACCTAACCTAACCTAACCTAACCTAACCTAACCTAACCTAACCTAACCTAACCTAACCTAACCTAACCTAACCTAACCTAACCTAACCTAACCTAACCTAACCTAACCTAACCTAACCTAACCTAACCTAACCTAACCTAACCTAACCTAACCTAACCTAACCTAACCTAACCTAACCTAACCTAACCTAACCTAACCTAACCTAACCTAACCTAACCTAACCTAACCTAACCTAACCTAACCTGGTCGATGCAGGATCTGTACAGATAGACCTCCAGCGAGTGAGGGTGGCAGATCAGTCGCCGCTCGTGCAATGCTCCCTCTGCCTGGGGTATGGACACGGAAGACGGTTCTGCAAGGAGACAGTGGAGAAGTGCTGCCACTGTGGGGGGGCTCACATGAAATCTGAGTGCGCAGAATGGCTCGCAGACGCACCCCCATCATGCACAAACTGCAATCGCGCGAAGTTAGACAAGACGGACCATAACGCCTTCAGCGGCGAATGTCCCATCCGTCGGAAGTGGGAAGCCCTGGCCCGGGCCTCAATAGCGTATTGCTAAAGTTGTCCTGGGCTCAAATGGTCCCCAAACCAGCGATAAGACATACCTCGTTGCGCAGGCCAATCTACAGCGCATGGCGCTAGCTACCAACGAAATAATGTTCGAGGCAGCAAATAGAAAGATAGCGTTTGCTCTCCTCCAGGAGCCATACATTGGAGGTATAGGCAGAATGAAGGACTACGGGAGCGCCAGAATCTTCCAGAACACGAACCAAGGGAATGGCGTAGTTAAGGCGGCAATCGCCGTCTTTGACTCCGACATTGACGCCATTCTCTGTCCGGAGTTTACAACAGATAACATCGTCGCTGTTAAACTCCGAACGAGTGTCTGGGAGATTGTGGTGGTCTCGTTTTACTTCGAGCCAACGCCGGAACCAATTGAACCGTATCTCGAACATCTAAAGAGGATAAAATCGCGAATAGGAGGAGCAAACATTCTAATGGGAGGCGACTCCAACGCGAAAAACTCCTGGTGGGGAAGCCTTAAAATTGATGGTAGGGGAGAAGATATGGCTGGAGCACTCGAGGAAATGGACTTGCAAGTGTTAAATGAGGGGGATATTCCAACTTTCTATACAATCAGGGGAAACAAACCGTACACCAGCTTCGTGGACATAACGGCATGCGCGAAGGAGTTGCTGGATCTAATAGAAGACTGGAGAGTACAAGTAGGTCTGACGAGCTCCGATCACAATGTGCTGACTTTTAAAATAAGATTAATGAAAGCAAAAGGAATAAATATAAGTAGAACCACTAGAATATACAATAGTAAAAAAGCAGATTGGGACAAGTTTCATGAGAAACTTGCCCAATTGCTCGAGAAAAATAAAATAAATGTAGATAACACAGAAAACATAATAGATAAAGATAGATTAGAAGCAAATATAGAACTCTACACACAGGTAATAATAGAATCATGCAATAGTAGTATTCCAAAAAAGAAACCAAGCAGCACACTCACCCCACCATGGTGGTCGGAAGAGCTCGCCATACTGAAGAGAAAAGTCACCACGATGAAGCGACGAATCCGATGCGCAGCGCCGGTCCGCAGGCAGAAGGTGATTGAGGAGTACCTGGAAACCAAAGAAGCGTATGAACACAAAGCCAAGATGGCACAAATAGAAAGTTGGAAGGAGTTCTGTGGGAAACAAGACAGAGAAGGAGTATGGGATGGCATTTATAGGGTTTTAGGAAGGGCAACAAAACGACAGGAAGATCTACCTTTAAAGAAGGAGGGAACAGTTCTTGACGGCCAGGAGTCAGCAAAATACATAGCAGAAACCTTTTACCCGGAAGATCTAAAGAACAATGATACAGCAAATCACAGCCGAACTAGAGAGGTAGCTGAACAAGTAAACGCCTGGGTCCATGATGAGAACCATGACCCACCGTTTACTACCGAAGAGCTAAGGTCCGCTGTGAAAAGCTTCAACCCAAAAAAGGCTCCCGGCGCTGATGGTTTAACTGCAGACATATGTAGTAGAGCAATTCATCATGACATAGAATCGTTCCTCGCGCTATGCAATAGGTGCCTTCTCCTCGGATATTTCCCAAAAAAGTGGAAAGAGGCCACGGTGGTAGTCCTAAGGAAGCCAGGGAAAGACGATTATTCCAATCCTAAGTCGTACAGGCCCATAGGACTGCTACCGGTCTTGGGAAAGATCATGGAGAAGATGTTGGTGGGGCGGCTTAAATGGTACCTGGTCCCTAGAATAAGTACTCTGCAGTATGGGTTTATGCCCCAAAGGAGCACCGAAGACTCCCTCTATGACCTGATGCAACATATCCGCAAAAAACTTGAACAGAAAAAACTTATAGTTATGATATCACTGGACATAGAGGGAGCCTTCGACAGCGCGTGGTGGCCGGCCATTAGGGTGAGGCTTGCGGAGGAAGGCTGCCCCGTGAACCTTCGGAGGGTTATTGACAGTTACCTGGACGGCAGAACTGTGAAAATCCGTTACGCAGGACACGAACACTCAAGACGAACAAGTAAAGGCTGCGTACAAGGTTCCATTGGGGGACCTATACTTTGGAACCTCCTTCTAAACCCCCTCCTGACGGGACTAAAGCAGCGGGGTGACTATGCTCAGGCGTTCGCGGACGACGTGGTCCTAGTTTTTGATGGCGATGCGGCACTGGAGGTGCAGAGACGGGCCAATGACGCCCTCAGCTATGTTCTGCGGTGGGGTATCGATAATAAGCTTAAATTTGCACCACACAAAACCAGCGCGATGGTCATCACGCGCAAACTTAAATACGATACACCACTGTTGAGCATGGGAGGGGTTGGCATTGGTATGTCAGAGGACATCAAGATCCTGGGGCTCACTATAGACAACAAACTCACGTTTAATAAACACACCGCAATAACATGTAGAAAAGCGCTTAACTTTTACAAGCGGTTGTCTAGAGCCGCCAGGGTCAGTTGGGGTCTTCACCCGGAAGTGGTCCGCATCATATATACGACCACAGTTGAACCGGTAATGACGTACGCGGCTGGCGCCTGGGCAAGTGCGGCGAAAAAATTAAATGTGCGGAAACAATTAAACGCTGTACAACGAGTGTTCGCCCAAAAGTTGACAAAAGCCTACCGAACTGTCTCCCTAAATTCTGCTCTTATACTGGCCGGGATTTTGCCGCTGGATCTTAGAATCCGTGAGGCGGCAGCCCTGTATGAAACCAGGCGCGGAGTTCCCCAGCCGTTTTTGGGGGACAGGGACGTAGAGCGTAGAGTGGCCTTTAGCTCAAACCCGCACCCGGCAAGACATTTGAGCTGGGAGTTCATAAACCTGATAGACCAAAATGATGTTGACCAATATAATCAACAAGCAGTCCGCATCTTTACAGATGGCAGCAGGATTGGGGAGAGGGTCGGCGCTGCGTTGTCCTTATGGAACAGCGCAGCGGAGATCAAATCTCTCAAACTGAAGCTGCCATCTCACTGCACGGTCTACCAGGCGGAACTCTTCGCCATATGTCGAGCCACGCGAGAGATTCTGAAGCGTCACGAAGTCAGCTATGGAATCTACAGCGATTCACGAGCGGCTCTGGAGACAATAGCGAACAGCGGCTCCGTTCATCCCCTGGCGATAGAAACCAGAGAAAACTTAGAAAACATCAGGCTCCAAAATAAAGATATTTCTCTATTTTGGATTAAAGCGCACACAGGGATGAACGGTAACGAAAGAGCCGATGAGTTGGCCAAGGACGCTGCACTAAACCTGAAGAAAAAACCTGATTACGATGCGTGTCCGGTGTCATACGTTAAGCGACAGATCCGTAAGGAGTCACTTGACGTATGGAACCGGAGATACAAATCAGAGGATAAGGCAGCCGTCACCAAAATATTTTTTCCAGACGCCATAGAGGCGTACAAAATAGTTAGGAAAGTCGAGCTCACAAATGTACTTACACAGGTATTCACGGGGCACGGTGGGTTCTCAGAATACCTAACTAAGTTTAAGTGTAAGGAGAACCCATCGTGCATCTGTGAAACTGACGTGGAGGAAACTGTCCCGCATGTTCTTTTTGAGTGCCCAGTGTATGGTCTTGAGAGATACGAGGTCTCAAACTTAATAGACTGCGACATAAATGTCAAAAACGCAAGTAGTATTGTCTCTAACAAGTGTATGAGGCCAATGTTCCTCAAATATTGTAACAAACTAGCAACTAAAGTTATTAAAAGAAATAAGTAAAGTTAGATAATAATATGATTTATATATATTAAAATATATATAAAATGCATATTAATATAATTTAGAGGATAAGACTTTAGATATAATACAATAAATATAGGACCAGGTTAATGTACTTGTTATAAATAGGAAAATAGGAAAAAAAAAAAAAGTACTTTGAGATAGAGCGACTGTTATTGTATATATTGTGCCGCCAAGATTGTTAAAATACAATGTAAATAAATTTGATAAAATAGAATAAGCAAAATTGTAACCCAATTTGGGAGGCTATATAAAATAAAAAAAAAACAAATGAACCCTATCCATCCCATCCTTTAACATATGAAATAAAGAAAAAGATATAATACCACATAGTTAATCATTGGAAACCCACCAATGAAAGAGTAAAAGAAGGATGAATGAAAGAAAGATACAGTATGAAGGATGAAAGATTGAATAAAAGATAAGAAAGAATGACAGAGTTGTCAGTTAACAAGGACTCCGACCTCAAGTCGGAGGGTTAGAAGTAGGCTAGCTCGCGGGCCGGACCTCAGCGTCCGGACAGGAAAAAAAAAAAAAAAAAAAAAAAACCTAACCTAACCTAACCTAACCTAACCTAACCTAACCTAACCTAACCTAACCTAACCTAACCTAACCTAACCTAACCTAACCTAACCTTTTTTTTTTTTTTTTTTTTTTACCCAGGAAAATCCTTTATGGATACCACCTTCCCATGGGGGAGGGCCGGTGGTTATGTGAGACTCTCCGCCAGAGTGGCAGCATACTCACTAAAAAACTGGGGTGTTCCTCCTACACCAACTAAAAACGTGGGGCGCGGGACCGCTTGCGCACTCCGCAGCCCTCGTCAGTGTCGCTGCCAGCCTAACGGCTGGCCCGTCTCATTTTGAGGTCTACACAAGACCTCCCACCTTCGTGTGATGCCCCAGAACACAAAGGGCATCTCCACCTCTCGATGACCTATTATAAGGGGGTGCCAGGTGCCCCCGCACCCAACACCCTAGGCCCTCGGAGCGGAGACGGAGTGCGGGCTCGAGTAGCTCGCCTCCGTGTCCGCGCCCTCCGGAGCGGCAGAGAGAGTGGATCCCTCTCCCTCTCCCGCTCCTCTTCCTCCCTCTGCAGAATGACTGTCTCGCAGAAGGAGGCCACTGCCTCCCAAGACCTCTCCTCATCGAGCATTTTTTGTATAATGGTCGATAGGGAGAGGTCTGTCCCTACAATCGCGACCAATGATTGCCGCGGCTCGGCTCCTCCCGGGCACTCTTCCAGCGCGTGCTGGGCCGTGTCCTCCGCGTGTCCGCACTGGTGACAAGCCGGGGAGTCCTCCCTTTGGGCGACGCGATGAAGGTACCTCCCAAAACAACCATGTCCCGAGAGGACCTGCGTCAGCCGGAAGGAAAGACTCCCATGCTTCCTGCGGACCCATTCCTCCAGTACTGGGCTGACCGCCTCTAGGAATCGCCTAGCGCTCTGCCCCCTCTGCACCTGCCCAGCGAGGAGCCGTTCCCTCCACGTGACGATGGCGGACGCCCTGGCCTGATCGCGCCAGTGCGCCACCTCCTGCGGCGCCGGTCGCTCGTCCCGCTCCCGCGCCTGCGCTCTGCGCCAGTAGACCGAGGCCAGAACTTCGGCCTCAAGGTCCCACGGGAGCGATCCAGCGAGCACGCATGCCACCTCGTGAGAGAGTGTGCGATAGCCCCTGCACAATCTCACCGCCATCACCCGTTGCGCTCCAATCAGCGCGGCAGTGGTCTGCCGATCGAGCTCTCCCGCCCATATCGGGGCGCCATACAGGGCCATCGAGCTTACCACCGCTGTATAGAGGCGGCGGCAGCTCCCTTCGCAGCCCCCGATGTTCGGGAGCAGGCGACTTAGTGCGCCGGCTGTCCCCAGTATTTTGGGGGCCAGCCGCCGCACATGCACCTTAAAACTCCATCTGCCGTCGAGGACGACACCAAGATACTTCAGTGTCATCCCGACGGGAATAGATACTCCACCCACCACAATGGTGGAGTCTGTAGGTGGTTTCCGCCGGGGCCCATGAAAACATATGGCCTCGGATTTGTGGAGTGCCACCTCCAGACCCAGCATCCGGATCCTTGCCACCACGGTCGCGACTCCGGCTGTAGCTAGCATCGCAGCCTCCCTGTAGTCGACTCCCTGGGCGGCGACCAGCGTGTCATCGGCATAGCACACTACGCCAACGCCACGAAGGTTAGCACCCCGGAGTACCCAATCGTACCCGACGTTCCACAGGAGTGGGCCAAGTACCGACCCCTGTGGAACGCCGCGTGTCATGGGACTACTACCCTCCCCGCGAGTCGTCGGGAAGATTACCTCTCTGTCGGAGAGATAGTCCCCGACAAGTCTTCGCAGGTACTGAGGCACCTTGTGGTACCTCAGACCGGCGTGTATCGTGCTCCAGGGTAGCGTGTTGAATGCGTTGGAGATGTCCAACGATACGGCCACCAACACGCCACCACTGGAGCACGCCTCCTCGGAGAGGTCGCGGACAAGTGATATGGCATCAATCGTCGAGCGACCTCTCCGAAAACCGAACTGGTTAGGCGCCAGATCCGGTCCCACAGTCTCAAGGTGCCTGACCAGGCGGGCAGCCACTACTCTCTCCAACAGCTTGCCCGCCTCGTCAAGCAGCACAATCGGGCGATAGCCCGAGGGCTCATCCGCAGGACGACCCTCCTTCCTCAGGAGAACGAGTTTGCCCCTTTTCCACCGTCTGGGGAATCTTCCTTCCATGAGGCAACTGTCAAACAGGTCCCTTAAGGCGGAATCCAGGTGCTTCAAGGAGAAAGCCCACGCACGACCCGGTATGCCGTCAGGCCCAGGCGCCGTGTTCTTGGCTCTCATCCTGAGCACAGCCGCACCAAGCTCGCCCTCAGAAATAGGGACAAACTCGCTCTCCTCTTCTTCGGCGAGATCAGCGGTTGTCGAGGGAGGCGTGAACTCGGCCCCCGGAGCACCGGGGAACAAGCCATCGATCACTCGTTGGAGCACCGCCGGTTGGAGCGAGGCCGTGATGGGGGGTGCCCAGGGGCGAAGCTTTTGCCTCACCCACTTGTACGGACGGCCCCATGGGTCGCGCTCAAGCCCCTCCAGCAGCTCCTCCCAGGCCTGCCTCTTAGCCTCCACTATCGTGAGGCGAAGGGCCCCGGTAGCCTCTCTGTAAGCGGCGTACAGAGAATTGCTCTCTTCCGTCTCTTGCCGCCTTCGCCTCCGATACCGCTGGTATAGTCGGCGCCTCTTAACACATCTTCTCCGGAGTTCGGCAATCTCCTCCGTCCACCAATAGACTTGGCGTCTGGGCTGTGGGGCTGGCGCGCGCGGCATTGCAGCGTCGCAAACCCGCGTCAATGCCTCGCACAGCCTGTCCGCCATCGCCTCCGGGTCTATCGGATCCGGCTCCTGAGGAGTGCCGTTCCAAACTTCGACGAGGGCCGCCTCCTGCAGCACTTCGGCGTTGAGGCGCTTCAGGGCCCAGCGCGGACCTATCTCGCCCCCTACCACTCTCACTTCGTCCGTTTGGGTCGAGGAAACGCTGAACCGGATGTACCGGTGATCGGACAGCGTTACCACGTCCAACAGCACCTGCCAGTCGCGAATGCGGGAAGCGATGTCCGGTGTGATGAGCGTCAAATCGACGATGGACTCACCATTACGCCGGACGCAGGTGCTTTCCGATCCGCGGTTCGCGACGCAGAGGCCCACCTCGGCTATCCACTCTAGTACGACACCGCCCCGCGAGTTCGTCACCGGCGACCCCCACGCCGCTGATTTGGCGTTGAAGTCTCCGAGCACGAGGACGGGGCGTGGGCGGGTCTGACCAATCAAGGTCCCCACCGCGCCGAGGAGAGTCTCTAGCTCGCGAACCGGTCGGTTCGGGGAGTGGTACACCCCCACAATGACGGTTTGACCCACCCTAGCCGCTACGAAACCCCTGCCCCTCACAACGTCTTCGAGAGGGGGAGATTGAGCCGGTGATTGCGTGGTGATCGCCACCAATCCGTCAAGGTCCCCAGCCCAGTCAGGCCTAGGACGGACCGCGTAGGGCTCGCTGACCACCGCCACCTGGATCAACCGCTCCGCCATGGACTGCAAGAGTAAGTCCTGAGCCCCGGCGCAACGGTTGATATTCGCCTGTAGGAAGGTTAGGGCCATACTAATTAACCTTCCTCCATGCCTTCGGCTGGCCCTTTGTTAGGGCGAGGCGGACGTGGCTTGGCCGTAGCCCCAGCCGCGTTGGCCTTCCGTCTGACCCCTGGCTTTGACGGGGACTTGGCGCATGCCTTGCTCCCGGAGAGGTGGTCCGCCGGCTTTCCCGCTGCTGCACATAGGGTGCAATGGGAGGCGGCTGTGCACTCTTTGGCCTTGTGGGCCTTTGTACCGCAGCAGTAGCACTCATCGCTGCGGTCAACTTCGGCCTTGCACTTGGCCGCTATATGGCCCAGCTCAAGACAGCGGTAGCAGCGGCGGGGCCTTGCATCTAAGATACTGACCCGCGCCGCCACCCAGCCCACCAAAACACGGCCTCCAGTGGCCATCACCTTCTTTGCAGCTGCGGTGGGGCAGCGCACGAACACGGTGCCCATCCCGGCTTGGCCCCGCCGTATTGCGCCTACGGAAAAGGCCGTCACAGGGCATTCGCCCTTCCCGGCCAAGGCCTCCGCTAGCTCGTGCGGGGTGACAGAATCGTCCAGGCCGCTGACTCGAAGGTCAGTTGTAATAGTAGGCCTGGAGACTCGTATGCTCTCTTCGTCTAGAAACGTCTCTCTGAGCTTCTCAGCAAGGACGTCCGCTTTTGCCGCGTTGTTCGCACCGGAAACCTCCAGCACTCGTGCCCCAGTGGCCGCCACCCTGATTTTCAACGGCGAGAATCCCAGCTCGCTTAGGCTGATCTTCGCCTTGGCCGCCTCCAGCACCTTGGCGTAGGTGACACCTTTCTCCACCGCTTTCTCCTGCAGCGTGATCACCACCGCCGCAGTTCTTGGAGGGCGGAGCTTGGCCGCACTCGCCTTGGAGGGCTTTGGTTTCGGCCTAGGGACTTGGACTGGAGGGGCGGGCCTCTTCTTCTCGGTGGGTCTTGCCCCTTCTGCCGCATGCTCCTTGTCTCGCCTCTTGGCCTTTCCACGCCTTGACACCACCTGCCAGTCTTCCGCTGGAGCTGCAGCGCTGGCAGGGGCGGGGGCAGGCTTCGGTTTCGGAGCCGCTCTTGCTCCAGGCTTTGGCGCTGGAGAGTCCCTTTGAGTGGGGGTCTCTGCTGAACGCACCTCGGCCTCCCTTCGCCGGTCTGCGGCCAGAGGGGGCCTCCGGGTCTGCCCGGGCAGCAGTCTCTCCTCGATCCCGGCAAAGCGGGCGTTCACCATCGTGCCCACTTGCACCATGATCTGCCGCATCACTTCCTCCGTGCAGGGGATTTGAGCTGGTGCCTGAACAGGAACCGAGGTTGCAGCCACGCGAGCTTGGGTCTCCCTCATCTGCGCCATCTCTTGTCGCAGGTCCTTCAGCTCCGCTGAGAGTCGCTCATTCGCCTTTACCAGTAGGGCCATCTCCTCGGGCATTGTGCGGTCCCGCGCTTCCTTAAAGGATGCCCTTATGGTGTCCGCAGCATCCTTCAGGGCCCTCACCGACGTGCCCTTTAAGTTTTTGGACTTGGTGGCCACCGCATAAACGATGTCCACCGAGTCCATCAACATTGACTCCAGCTCAGCGGCATCGCAGTTGCTCAGCTGAGAGCCACGGTCCGCGGGCACCGATGCCGGCGCCTTGAGGAACTGCGTCCTCCGTTTTTGCTGGAGCTCCTCTTGGAGCTCCTTTTCTGCTGTGAGCCGAATCTCCTCTTCTCGTACTCGGTTGAGTTCAGCCTTGGCCTTCGCCAGGCCAACGTACTGCCCTGTAGTGGGCGGGCGTCCTCTACCTCGTCGAGTGCTGGACACCTTGGGTAACGGTGAGGATTCACCCTGGTCTTCCTGCTCTTTCCTGTCTTCCATGTGCCGCTTGCGCAGCCTCCTCCCGGAGCCGTGAGATGACACGGTCTCCCAGGTCATGGCATCGGAATCAGACTCTGACAGGTTCACTGTCTGAGTCCGAAGCCATGGGGCTTTAGAAGCCCTCTCCTCCACATTATCACCGTCCATTTTCCTGCCAAGGTCGTCATTTTTAGAAGAATCAGTGTCCGAGTTATCGCGTGAGTTGTCGTGTCGCGGGCCGGAGCCCACGTGGTGGTTCTTGCCCCCCTCAAATACATTGGGGCTGAACGCCGGAGCGCCGTGGGATTCACAACTTAGGTTGCTACCCACGTGAGGAGTTGTTTCAGAAGTCACCGTATCCATATTTTCCTTATTTGAGGGGTGAGGTCCCCTTGTGGTGCCCTAGCCAACCGGGTTCCCCCCAGCCATGCATCCCTTGTGCAGGCACCAAACAACGGGATTCGGAGACGCATTAATGTGCCCGACAAGGTGGCCGAATTGACCCTCCTTGCCGCGCCGCAAGCCTTGCAGGCCCGCCATCCACCAGCCCGAAGGCCCACTGCGACCGACTGCCGCCATTCCTCCTCGTGCCCGACAGAGAGGCCGTGTTGACACTCTCTGCCGCGCCGCGGGCCTTGCAGGCCCGCCATCCACCGACCCGAAGGTCCACTGCGACCCACTGCCGCCGTCCCACCTAGCTCCTGGCTTCATCCAGGCTTCTTCCTCCGCCAGGCTTCATCCACTTTGCTCTATGCTACCTTCATAGAGACACGCGGAGAAGCCTCCCCTTTCTCTCACCGAGGCCCCCAATCCGCCAGTGAAGCGCTGACCCACCCAGAACCCCGCAAGGAACCCATACAGCCGACTCTTGGGAAACCAAGCAGGACGACGCCGCAACAACAGTTCGGGGAACCTCCCCATTTCCCCCCCAGTGTTTGGTCCGCGCCGGTAAACCGGTAACTCCCATTTCTGGGAGCCGTTCCCCTATCCGCCACCTGGGGACGCGCCGCGTTGGGGTACACCTCCCCACCCACTGGGACTACCCAGCAGGTCCGCGGAACCTAACCTAACCTAACCTAACCTAACCTAACCTAACCTAACCTAACCTAACCTAACCTAACCTAACCTAACCTAACCTAACCTAACCTAACCTAACCTAACCTTTTTTTTTTTTTTTTTTTTTTTTTTTACCCAGGAAAATCCTTTATGGATACCACCTTCCCATGGGGGAGGGCCGGTGGTTATGTGAGACTCTCCGCCAGAGTGGCAGCATACTCACTAAAAAACTGGGGTGTTCCTCCTACACCAACTAAAAACGTGGGGTGCGGGACCGCTTGCGCACTCCGCTGCCCTCGTCAGTGTCGCTGCCAGCCTAACGGCTGGCCCGTCTCATGTTGAGGTCTACACAAGACCTCCCACCTTCGTGTGATGCCCCAGAACACAAAGGGCATCTCCACCTCTCGATGACCTATTATAAGGGGGTGCCAGGTGCCCCCGCACCCAACACCCTAGGCCCTCGGAGCGGAGACGGAGTGCGGGCTCGAGTAGCTCGCCTCCGTGTCCGCGCCCTCCGGAGCGGCAGAGAGAGTGGATCCCTCTCCCTCTCCCGCTCCTCTTCCTCCCTCTGCAGAATGACTGTCTCGCAGAAGGAGGCCACTGCCTCCCAAGACCTCTCCTCATCGAGCATTTTTTGTATAATGGTCGATAGGGAGAGGTCTGTCCCTACGATCGCGACCAATGATTGCCGCGGCTCGGCTCCTCCCGGGCACTCTTCCAGCGCGTGCTGGGCCGTGTCCTCCGCGTGTCCGCACTGGTGACAAGCCGGGGAGTCTTCCCTTTGGGCGACGCGATGAAGGTACCTCCCAAAACAACCATGTCCCGAGAGGACCTGCGTCAGCCGGAAGGAAAGACTCCCATGCTTCCTGTGGACCCATTCCTCCAGTACTGGGCTGACCGCCTCTAGGAATCGCCTAGCGCTCTGCCCCCTCTGCACCTGCCCAGCGAGGAGCCGTTCCCTCCACGTGGCGATGGCGGACGCCCTGGCCTGATCGCGCCAGTGCGCCACCTCCTGCGGCGCCGGTCGCTCGTCCCGCTCCCGCGCCTGCGCTCTGCGCCAGTAGACCGAGGCCAGAACTTCGGCCTCAAGGTCCCACGGGAGCGATCCAGCGAGCACGCATGCCACCTCGTGAGAGAGTGTGCGATAGCCCCTGCACAATCTCACCGCCATCACCCGTTGCGCTCCAATCAGCGCGGCAGTGGTCTGCCGATCGAGCTCTCCCGCCCATATCGGGGCGCCATACAGGGCCATCGAGCTTACCACCGCTGTATAGAGGCGGCGGCAGCTCCCTTCGCAGCCCCCGATGTTCGGGAGCAGGCGACTTAGTGCGCCGGCTGTCCCCAGTATTTTGGGGGCCAGCCGCCGCACATGCACCTTAAAACTCCATCTGCCGTCGAGGACGACACCAAGATACTTCAGTGTCGTCCCGACGGGAATAGATACTCCACCCACCACAATGGTGGAGTCTGTAGGTGGTTTCCGCCGGGGCCCATGAAAACATATGGCCTCGGATTTGTGGAGTGCCACCTCCAGACCCAGCATCCGGATCCTTGCCACCACGGTCGCGACTCCGGCTGTAGCTAGCATCGCAGCCTCCCTGTAGTCGACTCCCCGGGCGGCGACCAGCGTGTCATCGGCATAGCACACTACGCCAACGCCACGAAGGTTAGCACCCCGGAGTACCCAATCGTACCCGACGTTCCACAGGAGTGGGCCAAGTACCGACCCCTGTGGAACGCCGCGTGTCATGGGACTACTACCCTCCCCGCGAGTCGTCGGGAAGATTACCTCTCTGTCGGAGAGATAGTCCCCGACAAGTCTTCGCAGGTACTGAGGCACCTTGTGGTACCTCAGATCGGCGTGTATCGTGCTCCAGGGTAGCGTGTTGAATGCGTTGGAGATGTCCAACGATACGGCCACCAACACGCCACCACTGGAGCACGCCTCCTCGGAGAGGTCGCGGACAAGTGATATGGCATCAATCGTCGAGCGACCTCTACGAAAACCGAACTGGTTAGGCGCCAGATCCGGTCCCACAGTCTCAAGGTGCCTGACCAGGCGGGCAGCCACTACTCTCTCCAACAGCTTGCCCGCCTCGTCAAGCAGCACAATCGGGCGATAGCCCGAGGGCTCATCCGCAGGACGACCCTCCTTCCTCAGGAGAACGAGTTTGCCCCTTTTCCACCGTCTGGGGAATCTTCCTTCCATGAGGCAACTGTCAAACAGGTCCCTCAAGGCGGAATCCAGGTGCTTCAAGGAGAGAGCCCACGCACGACCCGGTATGCCGTCAGGCCCAGGCGCCGTGTTCTTGGCTCTCATCCTGAGCACAGCCGCACCAAGCTCGCCCTCAGAAATAGGGACAAACTCGCTCTCCTCTTCTTCGGCGAGATCAGCGGTTGTCGAGGGAGGCGTGAACTCGGCCCCCGGAGCACCGGGGAACAAGCCATCGACCACTCGTTGGAGCACCGCCGGTTGGAGCGAGGCCGTGATGGGGGGTGCCCAGGGGCGAAGCTTTTGCCTCACCCACTTGTACGGACGGCCCCATGGGTCGCGCTCAAGCCCCTCCAGCAGCTCCTCCCAGGCCTGCCTCTTAGCCTCCACTATCGCGACGCGAAGGGCCCCGGTAGCCTCTCTGTAAGCGGCGTACAGAGAATTGCTCTCTTCCGTCTCTTGCCGCCTTCGCCTCCGATACCGCTGGTATAGTCGGCGCCTCTTAACACATCTTCTCCGTAGTTTGGCAATCTCCTCCGTCCACCAATAGACTTGGCGTCTGGGCTGTGGGGCTAGCGCGCGCGGCATTGCAGCGTCGCAAACCCGCGTCAATGCCTCGCACAGCCTGTCCGCCATCGCCTCCGGGTCTATCGGATCCGGCTCCTGAGGAGTGCCGTTCCAAACTTCGACGAGGGCCGCCTCCTGCAGCACTTCGGCGTTGAGGCGCTTCAGGGCCCATCGCGGACCTATCTCGCCCCCTACCTCTCTCACTTCGTCCGTTTGGGTCGAGGAAACGCTGAACCGGATGTACCGGTGATCGGACAGCGTTACCACGTCCAACAGCACCTGCCAGTCGCGAATGCGGGAAGCGATGTCCGGTGTGATGAGCGTCAAATCGACGATGGACTCACCATTACGCCGGACGCAGGTGCTTTCCGATCCGCGGTTCGCGACGCAGAGGCCCACCTCGGCTATCCACTCTAGTACGACACCGCCCCGCGAGTTCGTCACCGGCGACCCCCACGCCGCTGATTTGGCGTTGAAGTCTCCGAGCACGAGGACGGGGCGTGGGCGGGTCTGACCAATCAAGGTCCCCACCGCGCCGAGGAGAGTCTCTAGCTCGCGAACCGGTCGGTTCGGGGAGTGGTACACCCCCACAATGACGGTTTGACCCACCCTAGCCGCTACGAAACCCCTGCCCCTCACAACGTCTTCGAGAGGGGGAGATTGAGCAGGCGATTGCGTGGTGATCGCCACCAATCCGTCAAGGTCCCCAGCCCAGTCAGGCCTAGGACGGACCGCGTAGGGCTCGCTGACCACCGCCACCTGGATCAACCGCTCCGCCATGGACTGCAAGAGTAAGTCCTGAGCCCCGGCGCAACGGTTGATATTCGCCTGTAGGAAGGTTAGGGCCATACTAATTAACCTTCCTCCATGCCTTCGGCTGGCCCTTTGTTAGGGCGAGGCGGACGTGGCTTGGCCGTAGCCCCAGCCGCGTTGGCCTTCCGTCTGACCCCTGGCTTTGACGGGGACTTGGCGCATGCCTTGCTCCCGGAGAGGTGGTCCGCCGGCTTTCCCGCTGCTGCACATAGGGTGCAATGGGGGGCGGCTGTGCACTCTTTGGCCTTGTGGGCCTTTGTACCGCAGCGGTAGCACTCATCGCTGCGGTCAACTTCGGCCTTGCACTTGGCCGCTATATGGCCCAGCTCAAGACAGCGGTAGCAGCGGCGGGGCCTTGCATCTAAGATACTGACCCGCGCCGCCACCCAGCCCACCAAAACACGGCCTCCAGTGGCCATCACCTTCTTTGCAGCTGCGGTGGGGCAGCGCACGAACACGGTGCCCATCCCGGCTTGGCCCCGCCGTATTGCGCCTACGGAAAAGGCCGTCACAGGGCATTCGCCCTTTTCGGCCAAGGCCTCCGCTAGCTCGTGCGGGGTGACAGAATCGTCCAGGCCGCTGACTCGAAGGTCAGTTGTAATAGTAGGCCTGGAGACTCGTATGCTCTCCTCGTCTAGAAACGTCTCTCTGAGCTTCTCAGCAAGGACGTCCGCTTTTGCCGCGTTGTTCGCGCCGGAAACCTCCAGCACTCGTGCCCCAGTGGCCGCCACCCTGATTTTCAACGGCGAGAATCCCAGCTCGCTTAGGCTGATCTTCGCCTTGGCCGCCTCCAGCACCTTGGCGTAGGTGACACCTTTCTCCACCGCTTTCTCCTGCAGCGTGATCACCACCGCCGCAGTTCTTGGAGGGCGAAGCTTGGCCGCACTCGCCTTGGAGGGCTTTGGTTTCGGCCTAGGGACTTGGGCTGGAGTGGCGGGCCTCTTCTTCTCGGTGGGTCTTGCCCCTTCTGCCGCACGCTCCTTGTCTCGCCTCTTGGCCTTTCCACGCCTTGACACCACCTGCCAGTCTTCCGCTGGAGCTGCAGCGCTGGCAGGGGCGGGAGCAGGCTTCGGTTTCGGAGCCGCTCTTGCTCCAGGCTTTGGCGCTGGAGAGTCCCTTTGAGTGGGGGTCTCTGCTGAACGCACCTCGGCCTCCCTTCGCCGGTCTGCGGCCAGAGGGGGCCTCCGGGTCTGCCCGGGCAGCAGTCTCTCCTCGATCCCGGCAAAGCGGGCGTTCACCATCGTGCCCACTTGCACCATGATCTGCCGCATCACTTCCTCCGTGCAGGGCGTTTGAGCTGGTGCCTGAACAGGAACCGAGGTCGCAGCCACGCGAGCTTGGGTCTCCCTCATCTGCGCCATCTCTTGTCGCAGGTCCTTCAGCTCCGCTGAGAGTCGCTCATTCGCCTTTACCAGTAGGGCCATCTCCTCGGGCATTGTGCGGGCCCGCGCTTCCTTAAAGGATGCCTTTATGGTGTCCGCAGCATCCTTCAGGGCCCTCACCGACGTGCCCTTTAGGTTTTTGGACTTGGTGGCCACCGCATAAACGATGTCCACCGAGTCCATCAACATTGACTCCAGCTCAGCGGCATCGCAGTTGCTCAGCTGAGAGCCACGGTCCGCGGGCACCGATGCCGGCGCCTTGAGGAACTGCGTCCTCCGTTTTTGCTGGAGCTCCTCTTGGAGCTCCTTTTCGGCTGTGAGCCGAATCTCCTCTTCTCGTACTCGGTTGAGTTCAGCCTTGGCCTTCGCCAGGCCAACGTACTGCCCTGTAGTGGGCGGGCGTCCTCTACCTCGTCGAGTGCTGGACACCTTGGGTAACGGTGAGGATTCACCCTGGTCTTCCTGCTCTTTCCTGTCTTCCATGTGCCGCTTGCGCAGCCTCCTCCCGGAGCCGTGAGATGACACGGTCTCCCAGGTCATGGCATCGGAATCAGACTCTGACAGGTTCACTGTCTGAGTCCGAAGCCATGGGGCTTTAGAAGCCCTCTCCTCCACATTATCACCGTCCATTTTCTTGCCAAGGTCGTCATTTTTAGAAGAATCAGTGTCCGAGTTATCGCGTGAGTTGTCGTGTCGCGGGCCGGAGCCCACGTGGTGGTTCTTGCCCCCCTCAAATACATTGGGGCTGAACGCCGGAGCGCCGTGGGATTCACAACTTAGGTTGCTACCCACTTGAGGAGTTGTTTCAGAAGTCACCGTATCCATATTTTCCTTATTTGAGGGGTGAGGTCCCCTTGTGGTGCCCTAGCCAACCGGGTTCCCCCCAGCCATGCATCCCTTGTGCAGGCACCAAACAACGGGATTCGGAGACGCATTAATGTGCCCGACAAGGTGGCCGAATTGACCCTCCTTGCCGCGCCGCAAGCCTTGCAGGCACGCCATCCACCAGCCCGAAGGCCCACTGCGACCGACTGCCGCCATTCCTCCTCGTGCCCGACAGAGAGGCCGTGTTGACACTCTCTGCCGCGCCGCGGGCCTTGCAGGCCCGCCATCCACCGACCCGAAGGTCCACTGCGACCCACTGCCGCCGTCCCACCTAGCTCCTGGCTTCATCCAGGCTTCTTCCTCCGCCAGGCTTCATCCACTTTGCTTTATGCTACCTTCATAGAGACACGCGGAGAAGCCTCCCCTTTCTCTCACCGAGGCCCCCAATCCGCCAGTGAAGCGCTGACCCAACCAGAACCCCGCAAGGAAGCTGACCCATACAGCCGACTCGCGGGAGACCAAGCAGGACGACGCCGCAACAACAGTTCGGGGAACCTCCCCATTTCCCCCCCAGTGTTTGGTCCGCGCCGGTAAACCGGTAACTCCCATTTCTGGGAGCCGTTCCCCTATCCGCCACCTGGGGACGCGCCGCGTTGGGGTACACCTCCCCACCCACTGGGACTACCCAGCAGGTCCCGCGGAACCTAACCTAACCTAACCTAACCTAACCTAACCTAACCTAACCTAACCTAACCTAACCTAACCTAACCTAACCTAACCTAACCTAACCTAACCTAACCTAACCTAACCTAACCACAGTCCGGCGCCAACCGCACTCTGGAGCGCCCACTTACAAGCCAACCTCCTCGTTAAAAAAAATTCCGCAAAAATCGAAAATTGATATTTTTAGTGTCGTGCGACATATTAAAATTTGAGAAATCGCGAGGCGCACACGACAGAAAAAACTGCGTTAAAAAAAGTGAAAAACTCGCGAAGTTATTTTGTGAAAAGTGAAATTTTGTGGTTTTTTCAAACTTTGAACTCAAATATCTTTGATTCTGCAGCGACGACCTACAAATATTTTTGTGCCTCCTGGAAGGCCTTCAAGAGACCTTTCGTCTGACACCATCGCCCGATTTTTCTCGCGCAGGAGCGCCGAGAAAAAGGCAAAAAAACAAGTACCACGTGGCCACGAGGTCATCGATCCCGACCACCTGGAATTAAACAAACACCTGGAACGGCGGGGCGCCTTGAAGAGGACCACGGAGGCACTTTCAGAAAGTTTTTAAGTTAAGTTTTAAATTAGATATTAACATTAAAAAATTTGTAAATTTTCAAAAATTCATAACTTTTTATTTAAATCTTTTAGGTATAAATTAAAAATTCAAATTTAGTAGGCCTGGTGATCTTCTATCACCAATAAAAATTTTGCAATAGATCGATCAGCTGGTTTCTGAGATACGATTTTTGAATATTTGAGGTTGGCACGAGGTGCCTGAAATAATTACTTTAGCAAAATTGTAAAAATTAGAAAATAAGGAGATTTTAGGTTTAAGACTTTGTGCTGTATAAGATTTTTAGAATTTAAATTTTTCGATCTATTATCTGCATTTTCTCAAAAATTTTAGTGTTTTTCGCACTTTTAAAATCAGGGGGGGGTTGTTTTAATTAGTCAATAAGATTAAGAGACAGGTCTTCAAAAGACCTTTTCTAGGACTCCAAACACGGTTGTGTTTGGATAAGTGCAGCCAAAGTTAGACCCGAGACGGCCTTTTGGCGGCCATCTTGAAAAATTTTGATCGGCCATATCTCCCTCATTTTTGATCTGAAATCGTTCGCGTTTTCGGCGTTGGCTTTGACAGGACTAACTCAACCTTGATCAGCCGTTAAATAGTCATATAGAGTCTAACTCTAAAACACAATATTGACACCGGGAAAAGATAGATCCTGTTGGGGCCATTCCGGGAACCCAAAACACCAGTCACCTACGATCAAAAATAGACCAGCGGCGGACTTTTGAATTTTGCGCGGCTAACGTGACGGCCATTTTGAAAGGTTTAAACAGCCCATAACTTCTCTGTTTTTTGAGCTATTTGGTTGGGGTTTTCGCTGGTGGCCTTGGCATTGGGGCTTCTATCCTCTGATCACCTTAGGACTCTACCTAGAGTCAAAAATATTTGACCCATTTTTGACACCAAAGAGGGATAGAGCCCCCCGAGTACATCGCGAGGGCCCGGATCGGACAGTCTCTATCACTTAAAATTGAGGCTGTACCTGTACTATATATATTTTAGTTAGATATTAAGACTTTATTTAGCTTATAATTTATATTAAGAAAATCTAATTACAACTTATACAAAGTTAAAGTTCTTGTGTGGTGCGTTGTTTGGCCCAGATTATTGTGTGGGTTGAGCCCTTCAATTTAGCCCGTGATCTTGCTACCCCAAACCGAGGTAGGCCTTTGTGGTATTCATTCTTTCTAAATAATTGAGAGGTGACCATCGCGGCGGTATGTCTACAAGATCAGTACGTTCCGCACCTTCGGGAACGCGGAGCACAAAGACTTTGCATAGGAAAGCTGTCACACAGGCTATGGACAGAAAGGAGGACGCAGCACGAGACCAGACACGGGCCAGTGGGCAGAATACTGATTGCCTGGTGACTGCCTCGCCCATCCCGGTTGGGAGCTCTGTCGAGGTAGCGGAGCCCTTCGCCCCTGCGGGAACGGCGGGAACCACGAAACAGAGAGAGCATGGTGTCGGCTCGGTGAGTTCAGCTGTTCCATCTGCGGTTGGGTTGGGTGAGGAATTGGACGCGCTCGGCATTCCTTGCCAAAGCCCAAAAATCAACGAGGATTGGTCGGACGCTGAGAGCATGACCAGCAGGCGCTCCAGTATCCTGCCCTCCAAATCCAAACGTTCTGATGTCCCCGGAGTTTCCATTGATCTTGCATCACAACGGGCCAACGACCTGCTTCAGACAGGGAAAGAGGCCCTCGAGAAGGCAGGAAACATGAAACGAGAATGTAAAGTGGAGGTGCAGGAATGTCTTCAGTCGCTGTACGAGATTGTGCTCTCGGTTTCAGACTCGCGATCTCGACACAGGGTAGCGCTGGAGCAGGAAAGGTCTAGGGCTGCAAGGGAACTGGTGAGAGTGGAGAGAGCCCACTCCAAGCAGCTGGCTGAGATCACACAGTCCCATGTTCACAAACTCAGAGAGGCCCATGAGGCCATTCTAACCACCCATAAGACAACGGAGGCAATCCGTGGATGGCTAAACTACGAGATGGATGGACCAATAAAGGGCATAGCATCCATCCAGAATGACCTCCGTACCCTCACGAGTCAATCTGCGAACTGGGGCGCGGGCCCCGCGGCAACCTGCCCTACCGAGGGCCAGGCGCTGGCAGTTCAGAGCCTATCACCGAAACTCGGAGAGGTGACTGACCAGCTTCGGACCATGAGACAAGCGATCGATGACTTCACTAACATCTTTCAAAGGGAACTCAGAATGCGCCCGCCCGGAGAGATCGCGCAATCGGCTCCATCATCTGATATAGAGTGTCTACTCGTCGAAATTAAAAAGGGAATTGTGGATATCAAGGCGGCCCAGCTCCAGGCTCAATCTTCCTCGAACGCTACATCCAATAGCATGGACCAGAGTGCGGAGGCCCTCATAGCAATCAAGGCTATTGGGGATGATATTGCGACAGTCCGTAATGATACCTCCGCAGCCAGATTATCTGGAAAGTCCATTGCTGAGGGAATGTCGCAGCTCAAATCACGGGTCCAGGAATCCCTGGATATCATGGTTGAAACAGTTGGCCCCGTGAGAACTGCCGTGGAGTCGATTCGGCGAGATATAGAACAGCAGTCCACCAGTACGCCACTTTTAGTCCAGGAGGGAGCTAAGTCGCCAAAGGCCCCAAGTCCAACCACAGCCTACCGGAAACCGATGACATACACCCAGGCGACAAAGACCACAACACGCCGTACGGTTGTGGTGGAGTCTGCTGATCCCCAAAAGTCAAGCGAGGATATACTCCACGACATCAAGAAAGGGGTGGATGTGGCCGAACTGGGCATCTCGGTGCATGGACTTAGAAAGGGGCGAAATAGCAAAGTAGTCATCGCCGTGGAGACAGATGAGGATAGGATGGCCATGAAATCAGCAATACAACTGCTAAACAAGGATTTCACGGTATCGGAACCTCCACCTAAGCTGCCACAGCTTAGACTTATGGGTGTGGCCAAAGACATGGCAAACGACAAAGTCGTTGAAGCCATTCGACGCCAGAACAAAGGCACTTTAGGTACTCACGTTGACGAGCACTTTAAAGTGCTCAGAAGAACGAAACACCGCACCGATGTTCTGAGCAACGTTATTCTGGAAGTAAGCCCAGGGATCTACCAGAGACTCGTTGATCAAAGGGTGAAGCTCGGGTATCAAGTGATCCAGGCTATTGACCAGTCACCAATAAGGCAGTGTTTTAAGTGCCTTGGGTTTGGGCATGAGGCCAAAAACTGCAATAACCCCCAGAGATGTGGTTACTGCGCGAGTGAATATGACACTAGAACATGCGTGCGTTCTGGGGGCCCAACTTGCACTAACTGCAAACCAGGAACAACCAGGTCTCATCCTGCCTATACTGATCAATGCCCGGAATGGCGTAAGTTTGATCGCCTTGCGCGGTCGGTAATCAGTTATTGCTAGCGTTGATGTAGGCACCAATACCGCCAATGTGGGCAGTCACATGAAATTCATTCAGGTGAACCTTGGTAGAGGCGCCATTGCGACCCAAGAGTGTCTGAAGGTAGCCCTGGATCGAGGTGCTTCTATTTTATTGGTGCAGGAGCCCTATGTGGGGAAACAAGGTTTTACTAAGTGGGGATCTTGCAGAGTTATTCAAAAATACCGCGGCGTAAAACCGGTCAAATCATCGATAGTCATTGTCGATGACAGAATTGCTATCACCGAATACCCGGAGCTATGCACCGAGAATGTTGTATGTGTGGTCCTAAGTTTGGGTAATAGAAGGCTGGGTATGGTCTCCGTGTACCTCGAGGGGTCCGAAGACATCGAGCCCTACCTCCACCACGTCCAACAGGTGTGTCAGTGCTTGGCTACGCCACACATTATCTTGGCGGGAGACGTGAACGCCAAGAGCTACTGGTGGGGAGAAAACAAGGAGGACCCCAGGGGCACAGCATACGCGGAACTGCTGGCTCAACTCGACATGGCGGTGCTAAACAACGGGAAAACGCCCACTTTCAGTGCACTCCGTGATGGCAGATGCCATGAAAGCATTGTCGACGTCACGGCATGTACCAACGCTGTCCTGGGATGTGTAGCCAATTGGAGAGTGGACATAGGTTTGGTGACAACGTCTGACCACAGGTCTATTACCTTCGAAGTCTGCTTGGATTCTCCGTCGGATATCGCGAGGAGACATACAACTCGGAAATATAACACCAAAAAAGCAGACTGGGGTGCTTTTGGGGATTGCCTCAAAAAAGAACTACACGACCGAGACTTGAATGCGGAAGTTGTAGATAAAGCGCAATTCCCAGAAGATCTCAACACCATCGTCGAAACTTTTTCGAGTTGTGTGGATTCAGCCTGCGCGAATACCATCCCCGCAGTTGGTGAGTCCAAGCGTACTAAAATCAAGTGGTGGAATGAAGACTTGTCGAAGCAGAAAGCCGAAGTGACTAGACTCCGCAGCAGAATCCGCAGAGCAAGTGCACACCGAAGACCAGTCGTTGTTCAGAGGTACCTAGAGGCCATTGAAAAGTATAAGGGAGACCTCATCAAAGCAAGGCTATCCAGCTGGAAGGAGTACTGCACGGGACAAGACAAGGGTACTATGTGGGAGGGTGTGTACAAGGTGCTTAGTATGACTGCTCGCCAAAGCGACTGCCTCCTGAGAAATCAGGCTGGAGTACCACTAAGCCCATCGGAGTCAGCGTTGCTACTGGCTAACACGTTCTACCCGGAGGATCATCCTGATACTGACAGTCAGACCCAATCGAGCATAAGGAAGGCAACGAACCATCATGTCGCATCCTTGAGATGCGAACGGGACTGCGGAGACACCATCTCCACTGCTTTTGAGAGGGATGAACTTCTCAACGTTGTCAGAAGAATTGGACCAGCAAAGGCGCCTGGAGATGATGGCTTTACTGCCGATATCTGTCTCCGTGCTATTCTCGCCACTGATGACCTGTTCCTGCCTGGAGCTGGGATATTTCCCCAAACGATGGAAAAGGGCAATCATTAGGATTATCCCCAAACCACAGAAGGAGGACTACTCAGCTGCCAAGGCCTATAGACCAATAGGACTGTTACCCGTATTTGGCAAAATCCTGGAGAAACTTTTCGCCACCAGACTCATATGGCATCTTGGAAAATCGGGGGCCTTAAGCAAGCGGCAGTACGGGTTCATGCCCCAGGTTAGCACAGAGGATGCCCTGTATGACGCCGTGGGCTTCATCAGACGTGAAGTTTCTGCTAAGAAAATGGTTGCAGTTGTGTCCCTAGATATCGAAGGGGCGTTTGATGGAGCCTGGTGGCCACTGATCCTTCAGCAACTCATCTCTAAAGACTGTCCCAGAGATATCCTCCTGCTCATCGACAGTTACTTGTCGGAGAGGTCAGTGTGCGTCCAGTATGCAGGAGTGCAGAAGGAGAAAATAACCAACAAAGGGTGCATACAGGGTTCCACCTGCGGGCCTATTATGTGGAACATCCAACTTGATCCCTTGCTGCAGCGGGCTGAGGGACTCCGGGCCCATGTACAGGCGTTTGCGGACGACATCCTAGTCATTGCCTCTGCAAACACAACTGCTGAGCTAAACAGGGACGTCAATGATGCCCTAAAGCGCATTGCTGACTGGGGTGACCACAGCAAGATGAAATTTGCCGCACACAAAACCCAAGCAATAATCGTCACTAGGAAGCTCAAGTACGATACTCCTCATTTCACCCTAAATGGAGTACATCTTAAAATTGGAAATGAGCTGAAAGTACTGGGTCTGACGATAGACTCCAAGCTCATATTCAAAACACACCTGGAGGACGTTTGCAAAAAGGCAATTTATATTTATAAAAAGGTGGCAACTGCGACGAGAGCAAACTGGGGACTGCACCCAGGTATCACAAGGCTGCTATACACGGCAGTGGTTGAGCCGATTGTGCTTTACGCGGCTAGTGTTTGGGCACCTATAACAGACAAGAAATATGTCACAACTCGACT
Organism: Philereme vetulata; assembly: GCA_918857605.2. NCBI lineage: Eukaryota > Metazoa > Arthropoda > Insecta > Lepidoptera > Geometridae > Philereme > Philereme vetulata. Next base: position 74,065 of record OU975420.1, read on the forward strand.
AAATCAGATCACTCGCAAGTTCGGAATTATGGTGTCCCGATCACATAGAACGGCCTCTTTCACGTCGGTCTTGTGCTTGGCGGGACTGCTGCCCTTGGATCTCAGAGTCAGGGAGGCTGCTAACTTGTATGAGTTCAGACGGGGAAAATCCATTCCCGAACTACCAGGACGCGAGATAGAACGAAGAATAGGGGCCTTTGAGTTGCCTCACCCAGCTCAGAGACGCCCTATATGCTACGAGCTGCTGAAGACTGAGCAAGAGGTCAACAATGTGAACTCGCATCCGAAACTCTTCACGGACGGAAGCAAGATACAGGGCAAAGTTGGTGCAGCGGTGACATGGTGGGAGGACGGGGAAGAAAAGCGACACTCGAACTTTGTCCTTGCTCCCTATTGCTCAGTTTATCAGGCAGAACTGGTGGCTATTCTCAAGGCGATTGAAATGATAGCGAAATCCAAAACTGAAGGAGCTAACATAATAAGCGACTCAAGGTCCTCTCTGGAGACAATCGCTGATCCCGAAGCCACCCATCCTATTGTGGCAGAGATACAAGCCAAACTTCGTCAACTTGAGGCAAAAGACAGGCGAGTCCAACTATATTGGATCAAGGCCCATGAGGGATTTGCCAGTAACGAAAGAGCCGATGAACTGGCAAAAGCAGCCGCATTAAACAAGAAAACCAGTCCCACATATGACAGAGTCCCTGTGTCTTACGTCAAATACTCCCTCCGCCAGGGGACTATTGACGTATGGAACAAGCGCTACATGGAAGCAGAAACAGGAAAGGTGACCAAACTGTTTTTCCCCAATGTTCGGGATGGACACAAGGTCATCTTAAAGACCGAAATGTCAAATGTACGTGCTCAACTGTTTACCGGACATGGGGGCTTCCGAGAATATCTACACCGATTCAAGCTGGCCCAGTCACCGAACTGTATCTGCGATACAGTTACACCGGAGACTGTGCCCCACCTACTTGACGACTGTCCAAGATATGGCGCATGGCGCCAACAACTCAGTGATAGTTTTCGTAAAGATGTGTCATGTGGGGCTTATAGTGAGTTTGTTGGGGACAATGAATATCGCAAAGAGTTTTTAAGGTACGCAGAACGGGTGGTAAGATCAGCGGGGAAAGCAAACGGTAGCACTGTATGCTAACTTCCACTTGTAAATATAAAATTGTATAATTAAGTAAACAATGGCAATAATGATAAATTATTATAATATCGGTAGGTTTTAATTGTAAATAAATAAATGTGTAGTAAAAGTATATAAAACAAGAATTGACATGTTAATAATGTAAAATGTATTAATTGACTATTTTGTAAAATTGTATTAAATGACATAATTATAACTATAGTATTAAATTAGTTAATAGTTATTGACTTATTGGAATGTTTAAGATTGTAATTGATACATAATGTAATGATAATAAATGGATAATAATGTGTAGTAAAAGTATATAAAACAAGAATTGACATGTTAATAATGTAACATGTATTAATTGACTATTTTGTTAGATTTTATTAAATGACATAAATATAATTATAGTATTAAGTTAGTTGATAGTTATTGACTTATTGAAATGTTTAAGATTGTAATTATATATAATGTAATGATAATAATTGGATATTAATGTTTAATGGATAAGATTTAGAAATGTAATTAACCGGAAAACCTACCACGAGGACTGCTGTGAGAGTTTTGCAAGACGAAGTAATAGCTACGAAGAAATACAAACGAAGAAAGAAGTGCACAAAGAAAAATGTAATTAGATTATGAATAATAGCTAAATAATAAAGTCGACTACCTGGAAATAGAAATAAAACAATGTAGGATTAAAATAACAGAATAAAACGTTGCATAATAAATAGCAACGAGATTAGGATAGCTCGCGAAAAAAAAAAAAAAAAAAAAAAAAAACCTAACCTAACCTAACCTAACCTAACCTAACCAGTCTGGCTCCAACCGCACTCCGGAGCGCCCACTTACAAGTGTAGCTCCACGCTAAAAAATTCCTAAAAATTTGAAAAAGTGGTTTTAAGTGCCGTGTGATACACCAAAAGTTGAGGAATTACGAGGCGCACTCGGCTGTGTAAACGCTGTGTCGCCAAGTGTATTCCTCACGGAGTAATCACAGAAAAAGTGAAAATTAAGAAAAGTTTAAAGTTTATTTTATTCGAGTTCTGCAGCGGTGACGTAACGTTTTTATAGTGCCATATGAAAGGCCTCTTGAAGCACTACAGTTTTTCTGCCTCTGCCGATTTTTCCCGCGCAGGAGCGCGGAGTAAAAGGCAGAAAAACAAACACCACGTGGCCACGAGGTCAGCGATCCAGGGCAGCCAGGAGGAAGCTGACAATTGGACCATTGGGACGCCGCTGCGAAGATCAGGGAGGCACTTTCCTTTTTTATCTACGTCATTTTTTGACAAAGTTAGGGTAGTTTTAAATTTTTGTAAAATTTTAAAGTTTTTTAACTCGACCAAAAGATCTGTAACATATATTTTTAAAATTAGTTTTATATAGATTTTAAGGCCCTTAATTAGACATAAAAATTTGGACATAGATTGTTCAGCTAGTTTGCGAGAAAAAAATTTTTGAAAATTTAGGGGGACCACGAGGTACCTTTAATTTTAATTTTAGAAAAATAAATAATTAAGTTATATATTCTTAAAAATCTTGAGGGGGTCTGTGCAAAATTTCAGGAATTTTCGACTAATATTTGCGTGGCTTGACCATTTTTTGTGTTAAAATCTGTGTTTTTTGAATTTATCAAATCAGGGGGGGGACTTATCAGCACGTGGCCCAACCCAAGCCATTGTAAGAGTTGTGCCCTTCAAAACAAGCCCAAACACGGTCCAGTTCGGACTGAAACCGCCAAAGTTAGTCCTTGAACGGCCATATTGGACGCCATTTTGGATTGTCTTGAACGGGCATAGCTCTCGCTGGAGTGGTCCGATTGGGACGGGGTTTTCACTGCTGATACCGCCACTGCACCCTCTCTGACTTGACCTTACATGGGGCTCTAGGTAGAGTCAAAATTTTTTGACTCTACATTCTGTGCGGAAACCTAGACGGGGACGAGGTACATACGCCTGCAAAAACCCCGAAGTTCTAGGACTTGTACGGACCGAGATATTTTAGTTACAAGTTTTGGCGGCCATTTTGTCCGCCATCTTGTAAAAACTTAAAGCTCTATATCTCGGGAACCCGCCGTCCGATTTCGACGGGGTTTTTTCAAATAAACTGACCGGTAGCAGGACTACCTGCCGGTACGTAGAAATAGACTCTACATAGAGTCGTTTTATTTTTTATTATCTATTTCGTTTCCCTTATTTTTATTTTGTTTTTCTTTGTATGGTAATATAAAGTACGCACGCATCATCGCTGACACACCTATGTAGAGCTCATCACTCTACATAGAGTACATATATATTCCTTACATTAAAAATTTTTTTTTTTCTTAGTTGTAGTGCATATTGCGTAGCGAACTACAAATTTGACGCGGATTGTTTTTCCTATTTGCGTTTTTTATTGCGCCGATCTTTTTAGCTTAGAATAGGACTTTATAATAGTAGTGTAATCTGACAAAAAATTATTATTTTACTCTTATTTTTATTTTTATTTCTATATTTTATCACTGTAAATTTATTTGACAAATAATTGTACTATACAACTTATACAAACCTTTACCAATATTAACTCACCGACCACCACGTAGACACCTTGTTTCACGAATAAATAAGGACAAAACTAATTGTTGACAAATCCCTTTGACGAAAAATTTGCAAGTGAAACCTATCCCACTACCTAAGGATGTTCGGAATAAGAACACCTGTAAAACCGAAAATAGCGGTAGAGGCCACACTTAACTCACAGGAAAAGTCGAGGAGGAGTCCGACTCCTGTAGCCCACTCCAGTAAAACTGTGAGTATGAGCGTCAGAAAGAGTATTGGGGAGTGGGAAACAGGGAAATCGGAAACACCCCCAAAGAACTCGACTACCCCGAAGAAAAAGAAACCGGTCGTGGAGCCCTCTAAACCAAAACCGAAGACAGCGCACCTGCAGGCTGAGCCAAGAGTGGCGACCCTAAGAACGTCAACGGAAACGGCAGAGGGTTCCCAGGCACTGAATGTGACTTTTGAGAAGAAAAGTCACAAATATACAGATCGAATGACTGAGGCGAAGGCGTGCTTAGACAGTGGCACGGAACAACTAAACAACGCCCGAAATCTCAAAACTGAGATCAAGAAAGAAGTCGCAAGTGCCTTAAACCGGTTATATCAACTGGTTAAAGAAGGGATAAATGGGAAGAAAACCACCGGTGAAGAGAAAGCAAAAGAAGCAGAAAAACTACCTGAAAAGAGAAAGGAAGAAACTGAGCTCATCCGAAAGCTTGAGGAACATACCAGGCTCCTCCATGAGAACAACCAAAGACTGGAAAAACTAAAAGACAGTATGGACAAACAAGAGGAGATACTGCAGAGGCAATCGTACGCGAGTGTCACAGCGGCAATTCCTCGGAGGCCGGAACAGACCGCGCTACACTCCGTCGTTGTCACTGCGGTAGACGAAAAAGAAACCGGAGAGCAAGTCCTAGACAGAATAAGGAAGGTAGTGAATGCGAAGGAAAGTGGGATAGTTGTAGACAGGATCAGAAAAGCAAAAGACCGGAAAATAATAGTAGGGTGCAAAACAGACTCGGAAAGACAGAAGGTCAAGCAAAGGCTAAAGAGCGCCAAAGAGCTGAACGTAGAGGAAGTAAAAAACAAAGACCCGTTAGTGATCCTCAGAGACGTTCTTAAATACAACACAGATGCAGAAATTCTTGACGCCCTAAAAAGACAAAACAAAGATGTAATTAGAGAACTCAAAGACCCAAAGATGGAAATAGCCTACAAAAAACGTACAAGAAACCCTCACACACATCACATTGTCATGAGGGTCTCCCCCGGAGTCTGGCAGCGCTTGGTTGAGGCAGGATCCGTCTTGATCGACCTCCAGCGGGTGAGAGTGGCAGATCAGTCGCCGCTCGTGCAGTGCTCCCTCTGCTTGGGGTATGGTCACGGTAGACGGTACTGCAGAGAGACGGTAGAAAAGTGTAGCCACTGTGGGGGGGCCCACATGAAGTCCGAGTGTGCGGACTGGCACGCGGATGCCACCCCCTCATGCACAAACTGTATTCAGGCGAAGCTGGATAGAGCGGATCACAACGCTTTTAGCGACGCATGTCCCATCCGTCGGAAGTGGGAGGCTCTGGCCAGGGCCTCAATAGCTTATTGCTAAAGTTGTCCCGAGCTCAAACGCTCCCCAAACAGGTGCAAAGGCTTATCTTGTTGCACAAGCCAATTTGCAGCGCATGGCTTTGGCAACCAATGAAATTATGCTCGAAGCAACAAAGAAAAAGATTGCCTTTGCTCTACTCCAGGAACCATACATCGGAGGCATAGGCAGGATGAAGGATTACGGGAGCGCCAGAATCTTCCAGAACATGAAACAAGGGAGTGGCACGGTTAAAGCGGCAATCGCCGTCTTTGACTCGGACATCGATGCCATTCTCTGTCCGGAGTTTACAACAGATAACATCGTTGCTGTAAAACTCCGGACGAGTGCCTGGGAGGTTGTGGTGGTCTCGTTTTACTTCGAGCCAACGCCTGAACCGATTGAGCCTTATCTTGACCACCTGAAGAAGATCAAATCGCAAATTGGAGGAGCAAAAATCCTAATAGGAGGCGACTCCAATGCGAAAAACTCCTGGTGGGGTAGCAGAAAAGTCGATGTCAGGGGAGAGGATATGGCCGGAGCCCACGAAGAGATGGATTTACAAGTGCTCAATGAGGGGGATACTCCAACTTTCTTCACAATTAGGGGAAACAAACCGTACACCAGCTTCGTGGACGTAACGGCATGCGCGACGGAGTTGCTTGATCTGATAGAAGATTGGAGGGTTGTAGAAGGCATGACAAGCTCCGACCACAACGTGCTGACCTTTAAGGTAAGACTGTCTAAAGTAAAGGGTACAAATATAAATAGAACTACCAGAATTTTTAATAGTAAAAAAGCAGATTGGAGCCAGTTTCATGAGAAACTGGCCCAATTACTTGAGTCAAATCAAATTCACATTAGCAAAGTAATAAATATATTAGACAATAAAAATTTAGATGAAACCATAGAACTATACACGAATGCAATAATTGAGTCTTGCAAAAATAGCATTCCAAAAAAGAAGGTTAACAGCACAATTACCTTACCATGGTGGTCGGAGAAGCTCACAAAGCTGAAGGGGAAGGTTAGGACGATGAAGCGACGAATCCGTTGCGCAGCGCCAGTCCGGAAGCAGAAGGTGATTGATGAGTACCTTAAAACAAAAGAAGAGTATCAACAGGAAGCCAAGAAGGCGAAGATAGAAAGTTGGAAGGGTTTCTGCACCAAACAAGACAAGGAAGGTGTGTGGGACGGGATTTATAGGGTAATTGGTAGGACGATGAAACGGCAGCAGGACCAGCCTCTGGTGAGGGCAGGAAGGGCTCTGGATGGTCAAAAATCTGCACAGCTCCTAGCAGAAACATTCTACCCGGAAGACCTAGAAAAGGATGACACTGCAAGCCAAAGTCTAACCAGGAAAGCTGCTGAAAAAGTAAACGGCTGGGCCCATGATGAGAACCATGACTCACCGTTTACCAGAGAAGAGCTGAGGTTTGCGGTAAAGGGCTTTAACCCAAAGAAGGCACCGGGAGCAGACGGTTTAACAGCGGACATCTGCAGTAGAGCTGTACACCATGACTTGGAGCTCTTCCTTGCATTATGCAATAAATGCCTAGCTCTTAGTCACTTCCCCTTAATCTGGAAGGAAGCCACAGTGGTAGTCCTGCGGAAGCCTGGAAAGGACGATTACACGAACCCAAAGTCCTTCAGGCCCATAGGGCTACTACCAGTCTTGGGTAAAATTCTGGAGAAAATGATCGTAGGACGGCTGAAATGGCATCTTGTACCCAAAATTAGCACCCACCAATATGGCTTTATGCCCCAAAGGAGTACCGAAGACTCCCTCTATGACCTTATGCAATACATACGTAATAAACTAGACCAGAAGAAACTCATAGTCATGATATCATTGGACATAGAGGGAGCCTTCGATAACGCGTGGTGGCCAGCCATCAGGCTTAGGTTGGCTGAGGCGGGATGTCCTGTGAACCTGAGAAGGGTGATCGATAGTTATTTAGAGAACAGAAGGGTTAGGGTGCGATACCTTGGACACGAATACCAGAAGCATACTAGCAAGGGCTGTGTCCAGGGATCCATCGGAGGACCGATTCTGTGGAACATGCTTTTGGATCCCCTTCTGAGAGGCCTTGAGCTGCGGGGCGATTATGCGCAGGCATTCGCTGACGATGTGGTCCTGGTGTTTGACGGGGACACGGCACTGGAGGTGCAGAGACGTGCCAATGCTGCACTCGCCTATGTTCGGGAGTGGGGTATCAGTAATAAGCTCAATTTTGCACCGCACAAAACATGTGCGATGATCATTACTCGCAAACTCAAATACGATACGCCGCTGCTGAGCATGGGGGCGGTCGACATTGGCATGTCAGACGAAATCAAGATCCTGGGGCTCACTATTGACAACAAGCTTACTTTCAACCAACACACAGCAAACACCTGTATTAAAGCTCTAAATTTTTATAAGCAGTTGTCAAGAGCCGCCAGGGTCAGTTGGGGACTGCACCCGGAAGTAATCCGTATTATATACACGGCGACTGTCGAGCCTGTCGTTACGTACGCGGCCAGCGTCTGGGCCCAAGCGACAAAAAAGGCTAAAGTGCGTAAGCAACTAAACGCGGTACAGCGTGTGTTTGCCCAGAAGCTGACAAAAGCCTACCGAACGGTATCTCTGAACTCGGCTCTACTACTGGCGGGGATACTGCCACTGGATTTGAGAATCCAGGAGGCAGCAGCTCTATATGAGGCCAAGCGTGGAGTCCCGCAGCCGATGTTGGGAGGCCGAGAGGTAGAGCATAGAGTGCCGTACGACATATCCCCGCACCCGGCAAAGCATATGAGCCTGGAGATCGTTCGCCTGACAGACCACCAAGATGTTGAGCAGCACGGCATCCAGGCAGTACGCATATTTACGGATGGCAGTAAGATTGAGGGGAAGGTCGGCGCAGCGTTATCCTTATGGAATAGCGAGGCGGAGATCCAGAACCTCAAACTTAAACTGCCATCGTACTGCACGGTCTTTCAGGCGGAGCTCTACGCTATATGCAGAGCCACGCGGGAGATCATGAAGCGCAGCGAAACGAGCTTTGGCATTTTCAGTGACTCACGGTCGGCGCTGGAAATAGTCACTAACAACGGCTCCACCCATCCCCTGGCAACAGAAATACGAAAAAACATAAGTACAATTGTACTCCAGGGCAAGGAAATATCCTTGTTCTGGATTAAAGCTGGGATGAGTGGAAACGAAAGAGCAGACGAGTTGGCTAAACGCGCGGCAATTTGTCTCAAGACAAAGTCTGATTATGATGCATGTCCGGTCTCATACGTCAAGCGACAGATCCGCGAGGATTCGCTCGACGTGTGGAACCGGAGATACAAATCAGAAGACAAAGGCGCTGTCACTAAAATGTTTTTTCCGGACGCCGTGGCGGCGAACAGGATAGTCAGGAAAATTCAACTGTCAAATGTGCTCACGCAGGTATTCACGGGGCACGGTGGGTTCTCAGAATACTTGACTCGGTTTAAGTGTAAGGAGAACCCATCGTGCATTTGTGAACCCGGTGTGAAGGAAACAGTTGCGCACATCCTTTTTAAATGCCCGGTTTTCGGTCGCCGGAGATTTGAAGCTGAAAACGCAATAGGTTGCGACATAAATGCCGAGAACGTCAGTGGCATCGTCTCAAACGAGAATACAAGGTCGATATTCCTGCAATTTTGTGTAGAGATTGCAAATAAAGTTGTAAATAGAAATAAGTAGTTGAACAAAAATATGATTCATATATATTATTGAATATATATAGTATGCATATAATATAATTAGTAAGATAAGTTGATAGATATTACGCACTTCACTACATAGGATTAAGACACTTGTAATAAAATAGGATAAATGATAAATGTAGATAAATAAGCATGTAGTAATAAGTATTTTATGTAGGAATATGTGGCGATATTGTACTGCGTATTAAAATGTAACTTGTAAAAATAATGTAGAACCCTAATGCAAATCCCTATATAAAACACTTAGTGTAAATTTAATATAACCCAGTAAAATAATGTTAAGTATTTTGTAACCCTAATGTGGGAGGCTATTAAATAAGAGAGGATTCATTGTAAAGTAAAAATAGAAATATTAGACTAAATAGCCCTAAGAGCATGTACGCCCAATGGCATGAGGGCAGTGAATAAAGAGAATTTGAGTTTTATTAAAGAACTCTGACCACCCATGTCAGGGGGATGTAGTCTACTACTTAGTGCCATTTCGAGATGGTGGTACGGGTAGGAAAAAAAAAAAAAAAAAAAAAAAAAAAAAACCTAACCTAACCTAACCTAACCTAACCTTTTTTTTTTTTTTTTTTTTTTTTTTTTTTTTTTTTTTTTTTTTTTTTTTTGACGCTGGGAAAAATGCTTTATGCATACCCTCCCGTCGGGGGACGGAAGGGTTATGTGGGACTCCCGGTGCTCCCCACCGGTATACCCACTAAACGACCCAGCGGCACTCCCGCATCGCCTATATGGAGGGGAACTGGGAATCCGGCACAGCCTTTCCATCCAGCCCCCCGCCGACGACCGCCCGCCTTTACGGCGAGCCCTTCACCCCCCTCCCCACCCTGGGAGAGGGGCCCGAGAATAGCCGCGAGTGCTCGCGGTCATTCCCACCCGGCGGAAGTGGAGGATACGTGCAATGCGGGAGAAGACGCCCCCGCGCCTGTCTCCCGCTATCCTCCACCAGGAGGGGGAAGACGATTGTCGTGCAATCGCCTTCTCCGACCCGTTCGTCGCCTGCGGAGTGGCGCTGCGAGAGGGTCTTCCTCCCGCGCCCGCTCCGTCGCCTCCTTTTGCGAAATTACTTCCTCGCAAAAGGAGGCCACCGCAGCCCAGGACTCCTCGCTTCCCAGCATGGCTAAAACCACGCTGGGCAGCGAGAGGTCCTGCCCGACCACCGCCATCAATTGGCGGCGCGGCCCAGACCACGACGCACACACCTCCAGGGTGTGCTGCGCCGTGTCCACCGCCGCGCCACAATCGTGGCAGGCCGGGGTCTCCTCTCTTCCGATCCGATGCAGGCACGATCCGAAGACGCCATGCCCGGATAGCACCTGCACCAGACGGAAAGAAAGGAAACCGTGGGACCGCCCGAGCCAGTCCTGCAGGACTGGCCCGAGCGCGTCCAACGTTCTGCGGCCAAAGGCTGCGGTGGCGAGGGCCTCCGTCCAATGTTGGACGGTTGCGTCCCTCGCCTCTCTGCGGACGGCCTCCCGCTCTTCTGGGACAGGGCACTCCCCGAGCGCCCTGCGCCCCGCCGTCCACTCGTACACTCTGGCGAGCACCCACGCCTCGAGTTCCCAAGGCGGGGTGCCGGCCAGAGCGCACGCTACCGCAAAGCCCACCGAGCGGTAGGCTCTCGCCACCCGCAGTGCAATGGCCCTTTGGGGCCTGCGGATGGCGGTCGCATTCTCCCTCCTGTGGAGGGAGTCCGCCCAGATGGGGGCCCCGTAAAGGGCCATGCTCTTCAAGATGCCAGCATACAAATGCCGGCATCTCGCCTTCGGCCCTCCCAGGTTTGGGAGGAGCCACGAGAGGGCGTTCGCCGCCTTCAGCAGGCGCGCTGACAACCCGCTGAAGTGCGGGCCGAAGCGCCACCTGCTGTCCAGGGTGAGGCCCAGATATTTCATCTGGGTCCTCACCCCGATCCTGACGCCCTCCACGACGATGTGGGCGTCAAGAGGGATGCGCTGCCGAGGCCCGTGGAAGAACTCGGCCTCGGTCTTGTGCAGCGCAACCCCCAACCCGAGGCGGCGGATCCTTCCCGCGACCAAGGATCCGCCAGCCGAGGCCAAACTGGCCGCCTCCCTAAAATCCCTCCCCCGGGCAGTGAGGAGAGTGTCATCCGCGTAGCAGATGACACTCGTGCCCGGGAGGAGGGATCCCCGCAGGAGCCAGTCGAAGCCGATGTTCCACAGGAGTGGTCCTAGGACCGACCCCTGTGGAACACCAGACTCCGCGCCGTACCTCCGGACTTGGCCAGCCTTGTCTACGAGGAGGACCGCTCGGTCCTCCAAGTAGCTGGCCAAGAGGGCCCGCAAGTATGAAGGCACTCCGTGGTACCGGAGTGCCTCCAAGATCGTGGAGTGGGGGACGGAATTGAACGCGTTGGCTATGTCAAATGACACAGCCAACACTCCGTCCCCAGACTCCACGGCCTCCCTCACCTGGCCCTTCAGCCGGGCCAGCGCGTCCACTGTCGAACGCCCAACTCGGAAACCGAATTGGGCGTCCGACAGGTTCGGCCCAACCCCCCGCAGGAGGCCATTCAGCCAACCGGCGACGATCCCCTCGAACAGTTTACCGACCTCATCGAGCAGAACGATGGGTCGGTATGCCGAGGGGGAGTCTGCCGGTCGTCTCTCCTTACGGAGGAGGCACAGTTGCCCCTCCTTCCAGGCTTTCGGGAACCTCCCAGCCGTGAAACACGCGCTGAAGAGGTCCCGAAACCTGTCCGCCATTTGGGTGGCCGCAATGGCCACCACCCTTGCGGGGACGCCGTCCGGCCCGGGGGCGGTTTTCTTGGCGCGGGGGCGAAGCGTCGCCGCGCCAAACTCCGCCCCCGTGACCGGAGGGACCTCCTCCGCTGGCGGAGCCGCCTCCCGCGGGGGGTCCATCACTGGAGGGGTGAAGTTGGTCCCTGTTGGAAACAAAGACCGAACCACCCCATCCAGCAACGCCGGCTCGAGGGTCTCTGCTAGCGGGGGACCGAAGGGGCGCAGTTTATTCCGCGCCGCCTTATACGGTCTCCCGTACGGGTCTCTGTCGAGACCCTCTAGCATTTCGGCCCTCGCCGCGTCGTCGGCGGCGAACATAGCCGCCTTGAGGACCTTCTTTGCCTCTACGTACGAGGCGTAGAGAAGGTCCTCGTTCGACGCGTCCCGCACGTTCCGCCGTCGACTCCGCGTGTAGGCCCTCCTGGCCACCACGCAGGCGGCCCGGAGCCCCGCCAGCTCCTCCGACCACCAATAGACGGCGCGTCGGGGAGGTGGGCGGCGAGACCGAGGCATGCTGGAGTTGCACACCTCGGTCAGGGACTCCCGCAGTCGGACCGCCGAGGCGTCGACGTCCAGGACATTGATAGGAGGCGTGAGCCAGTCCTGGACGAACGCCGCCTCCTTGGCCGCCCCTCGGTCCAGGTGGATCTGAGCCCACCGTGGAAAGGGGGACTGGCCCGAGCGGGCCATCCCCCGGGGGCTCTGGGTGGAGACGATGTCGAACCGCACGTATCGGTGGTCCGACAAGGTCTCCACCGTTTCCACCCGCCAGCCGACGACGCGGGCGGCAAGTGCGGGGGTGGCGAACGACACGTCCACCACCGTCCCTCCCCGTTGCCGCACACACGTGTGGGCCGTCCCTCTATTTAGGAGGGACACGCCCGACGAGGCCGCCCAAAATTCGACGGCCCGCCCGCGGACGTTGCAAGAGGCGGCCCGGTTGCCCCAGGCCGCCGACTTGGCGTTCAGGTCGCCCAATACGGCGACCTGGCGCGGCGCCGCCCTACCGACTACTGCGGTCAGGACTTCGAGAAAATCCTCGAAGTCCTGTAAAGGGCGGTTAGGGGAGAAATAGACCCCCACCAGGGCTATTTCTCCCCACGCGGCGGCCACGTATCCCGGTCCCCTCTCTAAGAGCGAGAGGGGAGGGGAGTCCGTGGAAGACCGCGACACCAACGCCACCGAGCCGTCCCGATCACCCAGCCAACGGCCAGGGACAGAGTACGGCTCGGCGACCACCGCAACGTCTACTAACCACTCAGCCAGGGCCTGCATCAGCAGGTCCTGGGCTGCTTTACAGTGGTTAGTATTCGCCTGTAGGATGCGATGTCCGGACCTATCCATCATTTGGACATCGCACCCCCCTCGTCGGCCACCGAGGTCCCAGCCTCAGGGACGACGGTGGTAGCGGCAGGCTGGGACGGCGCCTGCGCTTTGCCCTTCTTTGGGGGAGGATTGCAGTTCCTCCCCCTCATCACGTGGTCCGCCGGGCGGCCACTGGCGGCGCACACCGCGCAGTGCGGCTTGGCGGCCGTGCAGGAGGCGGACATGTGCCCCTCCTTACCGCAGCGGTAACAGGCGTCCGACCTGTCCACCTTGGACGGACAGAGGGCCCGTGTGTGGCCGATTCCGAAGCACTTGTAGCAGCGCAAAGGCTGCTCACCAAGTGCTCGGACCACACACGACCCAAACCCGACGGCAAGCCGTCCCTTGGCAAGGACGGCCTTAGCTGCGGTGACCGGGCACTCCAGGCGGATTGTGCCCATGCCGCCGCGGCCGGGCCTGATAGCCCGACCCTGTACCGCTGCGGTGTTGCAGCCCCCTATTGCTGCGAGCGCCGCCACGACCTCCTCTTTGGTGACCGAATCGTCCAGATTGGTCACCTCGAGGGCCGCCGACTTGACGGGCCTTACCACCTTGGCCGCGTCCGCGATGACCTCTTGCAACTTCGTTGCGAAGAGGTCAGCGTTGGTGCCGCCCTGGGCCTCCGGGAACTCGAAAATACGAGCCCCGGCTTGGGTCTGGCGGCACGTGATGGCGCCGATTCCCAACTTGGTGGGATCGGCGTTGGTACGAGCCCGTTTCAGCACGGACTCGTACGTCTCACCACGCTCCGCAGCCTCCGCGGTGAGCGTCACCACGACGGCCGCGGTTTTGGGAGAAACTAGGGTTTTTCTCCCACCGGCAGGGGCCCTTTTAGCTGCCGGAGCAGCGGTGGCGGGCTTAGGGGCCGACTTTTGCCCCTTCCCCTTCCCCTTCCCCTTGCCGGTCGTCTGGGACGGGCAGGGAGGGGAGATGTTGGCTGGGGAGGCAGGGGCGGCGGCCGCTCTCGCCTTCTTGGCCTTGCCCTTCCCCTTTTTGACCACCTTCGTCCACGGCTGGGTGGACGGGGTGGTGGAAGGGAGAAGGGCGTCCTCCCTTTGGGAGGATGGCCCAGGCTCGCACGGCCTCTTGTCCGCCGCGAGGGGCGGTCGGAGGCGCTTTTCGGGCAAGAGCCTGTCCTCGATGCCAGCGAGGCAGGCTCTCGTAAATGCCCTTTCCTCCATCACAACCTTGCGGATGACATCCTCAAGGTTGGAAGAGGAGGAAGGGCCCTCCACCACAGGTCTCGGCTCAGCTTGGGTTGGCTGGGCCGTGACCTCAGCCAGCTTCTTATGCAGCTGGCTGACCTCCGACTGCAGGCGATCTAACTTCGCCTGCAGTTGCCGCGTCTCGTCGGTGGCTGTGCGTTGCACCAGCTCCCGGACGATGCCACCCATGCTGGCGGCCCTGCATTTAAGGGACTGGAATGTCCCTTTTAGATTGGAGGACTTAGAGGCGACCACCCTGATCTCCTCTTCGTCCTCCTGCGCCATGCGCTCCAGCTCGGCCAGCGAGTGGTCCGCGTATAAGACGCTAGACGCACCGTACCCGGACTTAGCCCGGGCGGCCTGCGCCTGCATCTCCTTCGCGGCGACCCTCTCTTCCAGGTCTTCCTGGAACTGAGCCCTTCGTGCGAGGTCCAACTGACGTTGGGCGTCCGCCAGACCCACGTCGTGGGTGTCCACCACAGTGGAAGGCTTTTTGGCCTTCGCCTTCTTTTTTGGCTTAGCACTCCTCGTGGAGTCCGAGGAGCCTTCGCCGCCGTCCTTCAGGAAGGATCGCTTCCGCTTTTGTAAGCGACTTTCGGCTTCCATCGCCGAACTTCCGTCCGACTCTGGAACGAGCGACTCGTTGTCGGAGTCCGACAACACGTCGACCGACAGCCTGCGGAACATGCTACCCGGTGATGGGCGGCAAACCTCCGACGCCATACTGGCATCGCCGGCGTGGCCCTGAGAAGGGCCTTTGGTTTGGCCCTGAGAAGGGCCTTTGGTTTGGCCCTGAGAAGGGCCTTTTGGTTGGCCCTGAGAAGGGCCTTTTGGTTGGCCCTGACAAGGGCCTTTTAAGAACCGCCCGGAGGCGTCCCGCGATGGTAGCTTAGGCATAGCCGCCGCAAGTGTTGAAGAGTCCGCAAAAAAAGTCTTCAACGCACAGTGCACTTTCGCCGATCACTGGCCTGCCACTCCGTTACGGTGACAGGACCAGGTCGTTGCCCGGGGAACGCTACGTGGAAGCAAGCACTGTGGGGGGTTCCCCAACGTAACCTAACCTAACCTAACCTAACCTAACCTAACCTAACCTAACCTTTTTTTTTTTTTTTTGTTGACGAGGGGCAAAATCTGCAACCAGATACCCTACTGCATGGAGGGTACAGTAGGGTTATGTGAGGTTCACGGACTCGTGGACTCACTAAAATCCCCCCGGTGGCCATCTTCGACGCATGTCGGAGGGCTCCGGGATCTCCAAAAGGAACGCACCGGTGCCCCCCTCGCGCTGTGCCTTCGCACATCCAGGGGGAGGCTATCTAGCCACCCCCGAACACCACGGTGTTCACAGCGGCACATTGCCACAATGTGCCGCCGCCCTCCCGGGGCCCGTTTAACGGACAGTCGAAGCCCACACTCCGACCACCCACGAACCCGAAAGGTCCCCTGTTTGGCAGGGGATACCACGCAAAGCCCCTTATGGGGCAGGCGCAGCGGGGCGCCCACTGCCGCCTCGCCGTCGCCTCCTTCTCCGAGCGGGATCAGCCCTCTCACGATCTCGCTCGGCGGCCTCTTTCCGAACCATAACGGTCTCACAGAAAGAGGCCACTGCCTTCCACGCCGTCTCATCTACCAGCATAGTCTCTACTACGCCTGGTAGAGAGAGGTCCTGCCCGATCCTGGCGATCAGGGTCCGCCGCTCCTCGCACCACGCCGAGCATTCCTCAAGCGTGTGCTGGGCGGAGTCCCGATCCCTCCCACAGTGGTGGCACTGCGGTGTCGGTTCGCGTCCGATCCTATTCAGGTACTCACCGAAGCACCCGTGCCCGGTGAGTACCTGAGTAAGTCTATAGGTGACGTTACCCGTTTCCCTCCCCAGCCAAGTTTCGAAGCTCGGCACAATCGCGCCGACGGCGCGTTGGCGCATGTTCCACGGCTCCTCGAGCCGCTCGCGCCACATCCCGAGCGCACGTCGGCGCTCTTGCACCCGCACTTCAGCAGGCGCGACTCCGCTCCCGTCATCATGGCGGAGGCGCACGTACACACGCGCGTCCATCTCCGCCAAGATGTCGAAGGGCGGGAACCGCGCCAGGAGAGTTGCCACCTCGAAGGATATCGTCCGATATCCTCGTGCGATCCGGATGGCGACAATACGCTGCAGGCTATGAAACATAGTCCTGCTGCGTCGGAGCGCCAGTCGCTCCCACCAGACGGGCGCTCCGTAGAGTGCCATCGACCGCACGACTCCGGCGTAAAGGCGGCGAACTCCCTCCCTAGGTCCCCCGAGATTAGGCAGCAGTCTGTGCAGAGCACCCACCACCTTCTGGATCCGGGGGACGGAGCGGCTGAAGTGCTCCTCGAAACCCCAGCGGCTATCCAGGGTGAGGCCCAGGTACTTCAGGTACCGCCCCACCTGGATGTCAACGTCACCCACGCGAACCGACAAGCTGGGTGGTTCCCTTCCCCTAGGGATCTTGTGGAACCACAGCGCCTCGGTCTTGTGCGGCGCTGTCCTCAGACCCAGCTCGTGGACCTTGTCCACGACACAAGCCACCCCAAGCTCGGCGAGCTCCTTGGTCCCGTCGAAGGAGTCCCCGTTGGCTAACACAAGAGTGTCGTCCGCGTAGCAGACGACGTGTACGCCTTCGGGGAGATCGACACGCAAGACCGCGTCGTATGCGAGGTTCCACAGAAGCGGGCCCAGTACAGAACCCTGTGGAACCCCGCAACTGACCTCCCTCTCGTGCAAGGTACCGTCCCTGCCCACGTACTGCACACATCTGTGCTGCAAGTAGGCTCCGACTATGCTCTGCAGGTAGGGCGGCACTCCGTGAAACACGAGTGCCTCCCTGATCGCCCTCCAGGGCAGGGAGTTGAATGCGTTTACGATGTCCAAGGACACCGCCAACGCCTTCCCGCCCCGGGACACCGCCTGGTTCGACAGCGTACGGACACGAAAAATCGCGTCCACTGTCGAACGAGCACGCCGGAAACCAAACTGGTCATCCGACAAGTCGGGGCCTACCCGCCACAGGTGTGTGCATAGACGAGCGGCAATTATTCTTTCGAACAACTTGCCGGCCTCGTCCAGCAGGCAAATGGGACGATACGTAGAGGGTGAGTCTGCGGACCTGCCGTCCTTCTTCAAGAGGACCAACTTAGCCTCCTTCCAGCCCTTGGGGAACACTCCGCGGCGTAAACAGCTGTCGAACAGCTGCCGCAGCCTGTTCCCCAGGCCGGCGGATAGAGCCAGCACCCAAGCCCGACCAGGTATTCCGTCAGGGCCTGGTGCTGTATTGCGAGCCCTGAGGCGCTTCACAGCGCGGACCAACTCCTCGTCGGTCACCCCCAGATCATCGGACCAGATGGTCGGTTCCGACGATAGCCCGGGGGGAGAGGGACTGTCCTGGACCCTGGGAAACAGTGTGTCAACCACACTCCCCACCAGCTCAGGGTCCAGAGTTTCAGTCAAAGGAGGGACCCATGGGCGCAGCTTACCTAGTACCATCTTGTACGGGCGCCCCCATGGATCTCTATCCAGTCCCTCGAGGAGTTCACTCCAGGACTGAGCCTTCGCGTTCGCGATGGCCGCCTGGAGCGCTGTCGTAGCGCCTCGGTATACCTCGTAGGCTCTATCCCTTACTTCGGCAGGAGCTCGCCGCCTTCTTCTAGCTCTGGTGTACAGGCGTCTGGAGCGCAGGCATGTCTCCCGCAGCCGCGCTATCTCCTCTGACCACCAGTACACCGACCTACGCTTGGTTGGCCTGGCTCGGGGCATCGATAAGTCACAGATCGACGTCATCGTTGCCCGGAACCAGGCCGCCTCCCTCTCAGGATCGGGAAGATCCTCTCCAACATGGCCTTCTGGCCAGGCCGCGACAATGGCTGCAGCTTCGAGAAAATCTCGATTAAGCCGCTTGAGGGCCCACCGTCGCGGCGGGTTGCTGCTACTGCGGCGGGCCGCACGGCCGGGAGGGCGAAGAGCCACATCGAAAACGATGTGGCGATGGTCGGAAAGCGTGACCATCTCTTCGGCAACTCTCCATCCCGACACCATGTGTGTGGCAGAAGGAGTCGCCCATGATAAATCCACGATCGACTCCCCCTGCCACCGCACACATGTGCTTACGGACCCCCGATTCAAGAGTCGGAGGTCATGACCCGCCGCCCATTCAACCATGGTCTGCCCCCTGCGGTCATCTTGGGGACTCCCCCACGCACGAGAGTGAGCGTTGAAGTCGCCCAAGACAAGCACGGGACGGGGCAGGCATTTGCGGATGCAGTGTCCCACCTCGTCCAGGAATGCCTTGTAATCAGCGAGATTACGGTTGGGGGAGATGTAGCAGCCTACAACGGCTATTCGACCCCACTCAGTGGCCACGAAGCCCTGTCCCCTTTCAATGAGGGCACAAGGGGGGTCACCTTCGCCACCACCCCAGTAAATAGCTACGGAGCCCACATCGTCCCCGAACCATCGTGGATGGTCTGGGACGCTGTAGGGCTCCGCTATTACGGCAAGGGCAATTGACCACTGCGCGAGGGTTTGCAAGAAAAGATCCTGCGCACCTCGGCAGTGGTTCAAATTGCCCTGGAGGACTCGAATGGTTTGATCCATTACGAGGCCTCCATGGCCTCCTGGGGCGGGCCATGGCCCGCTGGAATGGCCGCCACTGTTGAGGCCGTTCCGCTTCCCGGTGTCGGGGCTGGAGGAGAGGGCTTTTTGCCCTTCCTCTTACCCTTAGGAGGGGTGCACTGCTTGCTCCCCATCCTGTGGTCCGCCTTGCAGCCCTTGTCAGAGCACAGTGGACACCTGCGCGGACGCGTGCATTGGCTCGCCCGATGATCGGGTTCACCGCACGCGTAGCACAGGTTGGTGCGGTCCAATGTGCTCTGACACATGCTGCGTACGTGCCCGTACTCCAGACACCGGAAGCACTGCAGCGGCCTTGAGGTCAGGTAGTCCACCCGAGCCGAGACCCACCCGATGATGACGCGCTTTGCCGCGGCAAGCTTGCGCACTGCCGCTAGTGGGCAACGCACCCACACCGTGCCCAGGGCAGTGGGCGAGCGATGGACTTCGCCCACTTTGACGTCATCAACCGAGCAGTCCCCGGCCTTGGCGACCGCCTCCGCTACCTCCCGAGGTGTGACGGCTTCATCGAGGTCTTTGAGCCTCAATTCAGCCATCTTCATCGGGCGCGAAATGCGCACACCCAGATCCGCGAGGGCTTCGCGCATGCGAGCTGCCAACGCGTCAGCTTTCGGCGCGCATTCCGGGCCCGACACCTCCAAAATCAATCCCCCCGTCAACGCTCGCTTGGGGCGAACCGTGTCCACCCCGACGTCCGCCAGCCTAATACGTGCCTTTGCGGCCGCCATTACCGCAGCGTATGTGACGTCGGAACCCTCCGGAACCGTCACAGTGATCGCCGCAGTAGTAGGCAGCCGCATTGGCGTCGCCTTGAGGGCGGGCTTAGGCACGGCCTTGGGGCCGGCATTGGGCGCCGCCTTGGAGCTAGCTTTGGGGCTCGGCACTACCGGTGGCAACTCACCCGTTGCCTTGGAAACCTTCTTCCTCTTCCCTTTTCCACCCCTGACCACCGTAACCCAGGGTGTCGTTGGAGCCGACGGCGCTTGGTTCGCGGTGGGCTGCGGCCGCACCGCTGGTGGGCTCACCGCTGGTGTTGGCGGCTGTTGGCGCTTCCCCTTCGCTTTCCCTGCCTGGCCTGGCGGTACTGTGGGAGCCGCACCTCTTTGGGGTGGTGTTGGCTTCGGCTTAAGAGCCTCAGCCAACTTCCGGTCCATGAGAGCGCCTATGCGCTCCATGAACCTCCCCTCCCATTCCTTCCCGCTGGCGACAGGTGGTGACACCGCCGCTTCGGCTGTGCTCCCAGCGCTCGCCTGCCTACCTGCCTGCTGCTGGCTGACGCACTCAGTCAGCTTCTCTACCTTTGCAGATAGGTCAGCGATCTGAGCACGCAGCTCCGCATTCTCTCGCTCCAGGCGCTTGACGTTCTCATCAGCAGTCGCCCGCTGGACGACTACCGATGAGGCCGCCTGCGCTTTCCTCGCGGACATCCGCAGGCCGTGAATAAAGTCACCCCGCATGTTCTTGGACTTGTCGGCGATTTTCTCGACAGTCTCGAGGTTGGCTTTAATCACGGCACGCAACTCCTCAGTTGGCCGCGCCTCCATCTCCCTTTCGAGGTCATCCGCCTTCGGCAGCTTACCCTTCGTCCTTGTCTTCGAAGGAGAAACGGACGGGTCGAATACATCGTCCTCGTTCGAGTTTCCCTTCTTTAATAAAGCGGCGCGCTTGGCCCCTGGAAGGTCCGAGGCGCCATCCTCCGCCTTTCTTCCTCGCTTCCGCGCGGTGCGGGACACGTCTGATGCCGTCGACGCCATCGAGCAGACGGACATGCTGGAGCAGTCCGACTCCTCACCTCCTACACTGGCCACACTAGACGACCTAGTGGCCGGCTTCTTGAAGAAGCCCGCTCCGACAGCGGTTGTCGAAGGGGAAGACCCCTCGCCAACCGCTTTCGGAACAATCATCCCCCGCGACGGAGCGCGGGAAGACCCCCTAACGTCTTGGCATTTCTTGCCCCCCTCAGATACGATGGGGCTGAGTGCCGTAGCACCGTGGGATTCTTCAGCGTCGGAGACGCTGGTACCCACCTGAGGTATTTGTTTTTTCGAAGATGCCATTTTCATTTTTTTTTGTTTTCCTTTTTTAAGGGGTGAGGTCCCCTTTGGCGCCCTATCGGCCGGGTTCCTCCCGACCATACCCCGCATGTAAACCCGAAGCAGCACTGAGCATAAAAATGCAGCAGCGCAGGTCCGGATTTACACACGCGATACTCCCCTCGGCAGGCGCCGAAACCATATATTGGGATATGGCCCTCCACTGATCCTGACGGATCCATCACGTGGGCGGCATAAACAGGCCGCCCCACCTTCCCGGCGGAGTAGGAAACTCCTTTCCTCCGCCAGGCTTCATCCACTGTGCTCTATGCTACCTTCATAGAGACACGCGGAGAAGCCTCCCCTTTCCCTCCCCGAGGCCTCCAATCCGCCAGTGAAGCGCCGACCCACCCAGAATCCTGCAAGGAAGCTGACCCATACAGCCGACTCGCGGGAGACTGGGCAGGACGACGCCGCACAAAACAGTTCGGGAACCTCCGCAGTGTTTGGTCCGCGCCGGTAAACCGGTAACTCTCATTTATGGGAGCCGTTCCCCTATCCGCCACCCGGGGACGCGCCGCGTTGGGGTACACCTCCCCACCCACTGGGACACCCCAGCAGGTCCGCGGAACCTTTTTTTTTTTTTTTTTTTTTTTTTTTTTTTTTTTTTTTTTTTTTTTTTTTTTTTGCGCTGGGAAAAATGCTTTACGCATGCCCCCCCATTGGGGGATGGGAGGGGTATGTGGGACTCCCCGGTCCACACCGGACCGGTATACCCACTAAACGACCCAGCGGCACTCCGGCATCGTCTGCGTGGAGGAGGATTGGGAAACCGGCAAAAGCCTTTACTTCCAATCCCCCGCCGACGACCGCCCACCTTTACAGTGGGGCCTTCATGTCCCTCCTGACAGGGAGAGACCCGGGAATGACCGTGAGTGCTCGGCCATTCCCGCCCGGCGGAATTGGAGGATACGTGCAATGCGGGAGTAGACGCCCCCGCGCCTATCTCCCGCTATCCTCCACCAAGAGGGGGAAGGCGGTTGTGCTTTCTCCCACCCCTTCTTCGCCTGCGGAGCGGCGCCACGAGAGGGTCATCCTCCCGCGTGCGCTCCGCCGCCTCCTTTTGTGACATCACGTACTCACAAAAGGAGGCGACCGCTGTCCAGGCCCCCTCGCTTCCCAGCATGGAGTTGACCACGCTGGGAAGCGAGAGGTCCGGCCCGACTACCGCAGCTAAGCTGCAACGTGGCTCCGACCACGCCGGGCACACCTCGAGGGTGTGCTGTGCAGAATCCTCCGTCGCACCACAATCATGGCACGACGGAGTCTCCTCTCTTCCGATCCGGTGCAGGTACGATCCGAAGCATCCATGCCCGGACAACACCTGCACCATCCGGAACGAAAGGTAACCGTTGGACCTCTCGAGCCAATCTCGCAGGACCGGCCCGAGAGCGTCCAACGTTCGTCGGCCAAACGCGGCGGAGGCGAGGTCCTCCGTCCAGTGGTGGACGATCGCGTCCTTCGCCTCTCGGCGGACGGCCTCCCGCTCTTCCGGGGCAGGGTGCTCCCCGAGAGCCTTACGCCCCGCCCCCCACTCGAACACTCTGGCGAGCACCCACGCTTCGAGCTCCCAGGGAGGGGTGCCCGCCAGAGCGCACGCCGCCGCAAAGCTCACAGAGGAGTAGGCCCTCGCTACCCGCTGCGCAATGGCCCTTTGAGGCCTGCGGATCGCAGTAGCGTTCTCCCTCCTTCGGAGGGAGTCCGCCCAGATGGGGGCCCCGTAGAGGGCCATGCTCTTCAGGATGCCGGCATACAACTGCCGGCATCGCGCTTTTGGCCCTCCCAGATTCGGGAGGAGCCACGCAAGCGCAGCCGCGGCCTTCAACAGGCGCGTCGACAGCCCGCTGAAGTGCGGGCCGAAGCGCCACCTGCTGTCGAGCACTAGGCCCAGATATTTCATCTGGGCCTTCACGTCGACCCTGACGCCCTCTACGACGATATGAGCGTCAATGGGGATGCGCTGCCGAAGCCCGTGGAAGAACACGGCCTCGGTCTTGTGTAGCGCCACCCCCAATCCTAGCCGGCGGATCCTTCCCGCGACCAAGGATCCGCCAGCCGAAGCCAGGCTCGCCGCCTCTCTGAAGTCACTCCCCCGGGCAGTGAGAAGAGTGTCATCCGCGTAGCAGATGACACTCGTGCCACGGAGGAGAGCTCCCCGCAGGAGCCAGTCAAACCCGATGTTCCACAGGAGTGGCCCTAAAACGGACCCCTGTGGAACACCGGACTCCGCGCCGTACCGCCGAAGCTGGCCCACTTTATCCACAACGAGGACCGCCCAGTCCTCCAAGTAGTTGGCCAGGAGGCCCTGCAAGTACCGGCACTCCATGGTAGCGGAGCGCCTCTAGTATCGTCGGGTGGGGGATGGAGTTGAAAGCGTTGGCTATGTCAAATGACACAGCCAAAACCCCCTCCCCTGCCTCCACGGCCTCCCTCACTTGGCCCTTTAGCCGGGACAGCGCGTCAACCGTCGAACGCCCTACTCGAAAACCGAATTGGGCGTCCGACAGGTTCGGCCCTGCCCCCCTCAGGTGGCCATTCAGCCGGGCGGCGATAATCCCCTCGAGCAATTTACCAGCCTCATCGAGCAGAACGATGGGCCGGTATGCCGAGGGGGAGTCCGCCGGGCGTCCCTCCTTGCGGAGAAGGCATAATTGCCCCTCCTTCCAGGGTTTCGGGAACCTTCCAGTCGCGAAACACGCGCCGAAGAGCTCCCGAAACCTATCCTCCATTTGGGTGGCAGCGATGGCCACCACCCGTGCGGGGACGCCGTCCGGCCCGGGGGCCGTCTTCTTGGCGCGGAGGCGGAGCGCCGCCACTCCAAATTCCACCTCTGTGATTGGAGGGATCTCCTCCTCCGGCGGAACTGCCTCCCGCGGGGGGTCCATCACTGGTGGGGTGAAGCTGGTCCCGGGTGGAAAGAGGGACCGAACCACCCCATCCAGCAATGGCGGCTCGAGGGTCTCCGCAAGTGGGGGACCGAAGGGACGCAGTTTGTTCCGCGCCGCCTTGTACGGTCTCCCATACGGGTCCCTGTCGAGACCCTCCAGCATCTCGGCTCTCGCCGCGTCATCAGCGGCGATCATCGCCGACTTGAGGACCCTCTTTGCCACTACGTAAGAGGCGTAGAGAAGGTCCTCGTTCTCAGGGTCCTGGTCCAGGGTCTCAGGGTCGTTCGCAAGCTGCGCCGTCGGCTACGCGTGTAGGCCCTCCTGGCCGCCACGCAGGCGGCCCGGAGCCCCGCCAGTTCCTCCGACCACCAATAGACGGCGCGACGGGGAGGTGGACGGCGAGACCGAGGCATGCTGGAGTTGCACACCTCGGTCAGAGACCTCCTCAGTTGGGCCGCTGCGGAGTCCACGTCCAGGACGTCAGCAGGAGGCGTGAGCCAGTCCTGGAGGAACGCCGTCTCCCTTGCTGCCTCACGGTCGAGACGGGTAAGAGCCCACCGTGGAAAGGGAGATCGGCTCGAGGGAGGCGACCTCCGGGGGCTCTGGGTGGAGATGTCAAACCGCACATAACGGTGATCCGACAAGGTCTCCACCATCTCCACCCGCCAGTTCACTACGCGGGCGGCCAGGACGGGGGTGGCAAACGAGACGTCCACCACCGACCCCCCCCATCGCCGCACACACGTCTGGGCCGTCCCTCTGTTGAGGAGGGACACACCACACGAAACCGCCCAAGATTCGACGGCGGGTCCCCTGACGTTGCAAGAGGCGGCCGGGTTGCCCCAGGTCACCGACTTTGCGTTCAGGTCGCCTAATACGGCGACCTGTCGCGGCGCCGCCCTACCCACAACTGCGGTGAGGATTTCGAGAAAGTTCTCAAAATCCTGGAGAGGGCGGTTTGGGGAGAAATAGACGCCCACCAGGGCTATATCTCCCCACGCGGCGGCCACGTATCCCGGTCCCCTCTCTAAGAGCGAGAGGGGAGGGGAGTCTGTGGAAGACCGCGAAACCAACGCCACCAGGCCATCCTGATCGCCCAGCCAACGGCCGGGGATCGAGTACGGCTCGGCAACCACCGCCACGTCTACCAACCACTCAGCCATGGCCTGCATTAGCAGGTCCTGGGCTGCTTTGCAGTGGTTGGTGTTCGCCTGAAGGATGCGATGATCGACTCTATCCATCAATCGGACATCGCACCCCCCTCGCCGGCCGCCGAGATTCCCGCTTCAGGGGCGGCGGTTGCAGCGGCAGGCGGGCTCGGTACCGGAACGTTACCCTTTTTTGGGGGAGGATTGCAGTTCCTCCCCTTCATAATGTGTCCCGCCGGGCGGCCGCTTGCTGCGCACACTGCACAGTGTGGCGTGGCAGCCTTGCAGGAGGCGGACTTGTGCCCCTCCTTGCCGCAGCGGTAGCAGCTGTCCGTCCTATCCACCTTGGACGGACAGAGGGCCCGCGTGTGCCCGATTCCGAAGCACCTGAAGCAGCGTAGAGGCTGATCTTCAAGTGCCCGGATTCTGCACGAGCTGAAACCTATCAGAAGTCGTCCTTTAGCGAGGACGGCTTTAGCTGCGATGACGGGGCACTCAAGGCGGATAGTGCCCATGCCACCGGGTCCGGGCCTGATGTCCCGACCCTGCACCGCTGCTACGTCGCAGCCCCCTGTTGCTGCGATCGCCGCCACGACCTCCTCTTTGGTGACCGAGTCGTCCAGACCGGTCACCTCCAAGGCCGCAGACCTAACGGGCCTGACGACCTTAGCCGCGTCCGCGATGGCCTCTCGCAATTTACTTGCGAAGAGGTCCGCGTTGGCGCCACCCTGGGCCCCCGGGAACTCGAAGATTCGAGCCCCGGTTTGGGTCTGGCGGCACGCGACTGCCCCGATTCCCAATGTTATGGGATCGACGTTGGCACGAGCCCGCTTGAGGACGGACTCGTACGTCTCACCCCGCTCCGCAGGTCCGCAGAACCTAACCTAACCTAACTAAGTCTGGCTCCAACCGCACTCCGGAGCGCCCACTTACAAGTGTAGCTCCACGCTAAAAAATTCCTAAAAAATTGAAAAAGTGGTTTTAAGTGCCGTGTGATACACCAAAGTTTGAGGAATTACAAGGCGAACACGGCTGTGTAAACGCTGCGTCGCCAAGTGTATTCCTCACGGAGTAATCACAGAAAAAGTGAAAATTTAGAAAATTTCAAAGTTAAAAGTTTATTTTATTCGAGTTCTGCAGCGGTGACATATAGTTTTTATAGTGCCTTCTGAAAGGCCTCTTGAAGCGCTATAGTTTTTCTGCCTCTGCCGATTTTTCCCGCGCAGGAGCGCGGAGTAAAAGGCAGAAAAACAAACACCACGTGGCCACGAGGTCAGCGATCCAGGGCAGCCAGGAAGAAACTGAAAATTGGACCATTGGGACGCCGCTGCGAAGATCAAGGAGGCACTTTTCTTTTTTATCTACGTCAATTTTTGACAAATTTGGGGTAATTTTAAATTTTTGTAAAATTTTAAAGTTTTTTAACTTGTTCAATAGATCTGTAACATATATTTTTAAAATTAGTTTTATATAGATTTTAAGGCCCTTAATTAGACATAAAAATTTGGACATAGATTGTTCAGCTAGTTTGCGAGAAAAATTTTTTTGAAAATTTAGGGGGACCACGAGGTACCCTTAAATTTAAATTTAGGAAAATAATTAATTCAGTAATATATTTTTAAAAATCGTGAGGGCTTCTGTGCAAAATTTTGGGAATTTTCGACTAATATTTGCGTGGCTAGACCATTTTTTGTGTTTAAATCTGTGTTTTTTGAATTTATCAAATCAGGGGGGGGACTTATCAGCACGTGGCCCAACCCAAGCCATTGTGAGAGTTGTGCCCTTCAAAACAAGCCCAAACACGGTCCAGTTCGGACTGAAACTGCCAAAGTTAGTTCTTGAACGGCCATATTGGACGCCATTTTGGATTGTCTTGAACGGGCATAGCTCTCGCTAGAGTGGTCCGATTGGGACGGGATTTTCACCGCTGATACCGCCACCGCACCCTCTCTGACTTGATCTGACCTGGGGCTCTAGGTAGAGTCAAAATTTTTTTGACTCTACATTCTGTGCGGGAACCTAGACGGGGACGAGGTACATACGCCTGCAAAAACCCCGAAGTTCTAGGACTTGTACGGACCTAGATATTTTGGTTACAAGTTTTGGCGGCCATTTTGTCCGCCATCTTGTAAAAACTAAAAGCTCCATATCTCGGGAACCCGCCGTCCTATTTCGACGGGGTTTTCGCAGGTAAACTGACCGGTAGCCGGACTACCTGTATAAACATAGAGGCCGACTCTATATAGAGTCGTTAAAAATTTTATATTTTATTTTAGTTCTTTTTGTTTTCCCCCGAGTGTGGGTTTTATTTTAAGTGAATTTTTTATTGTTTTTGGCTCAATTTACATAAACTATCTATAAGAAACAGACTACGTAGAGCTCTTACTGTTTTTACTATTTTTATTATATATTAGATAGATATTTAGACTTTTTATTTTTAGTTTATAGGTTATATTAGGCAAATTTATTTACCACTTATACAACTTTAATTTGACGACCTGTTCCGCGTTATAAAGACTTCCAATCATAATGTTTGGAATCCGAAGCCCGAATAAAAAAGCGGAAAAACCCGCGAACGAGGCAGAAAATATCTGCCAAACGAGTGAAGAGGGGGTAACTGTGAGGGCGGGACCCTCAAACATGACCGACAACGCATCCCAGCCAGGAAAAAAGCTTCCAGATAGGGCATCAGAGGCAAAGGCGAGCCTCATAAGAGCAAAAACCCTACTGGGGGACGCCCGAAACCTCAGGACCGATATAAAAATTGGGGTCTCCCAAAGTGTAGAGCGAGTCTATCAGCTCTACAAGGAGGCAGAAGCTGAAATAGCTTCCTTGAAGGCGAAGGGGGTCCGTACACAGTTAAAAGGAAAAGAAGATGCACAAGAGATTGCTCAAGAAAAAGTGCAGAAGGACGACGCCTTAATGCAAACCCTAGCAGAGCACACCAAGCTTTTAAAAGAAAATAATGAAAAAATGGAAGTACTTAAGGAAGCATTAGAAAGGAAAACTTACGCAAGTGCAGTAGCGGCGCCCCCTAAGAAGCTTCACCCGGAGCAGACCGCGCTGCACTCAGTAGTAGTAACGGCGACAAATGAGACAGCGACCGGAGAAGACGTCCTGTACAAGACGACAAATGTCGTAAAAGCCACAGATGGAGAAATAAAGATAGAGAAGTTTAGAAAAGCGAAAGATAGGAAGGTAATACTGGGATGCAGGACTGAAGAAGATCGGAAAAAATTAAAGGAAAGGCTGAGTAGAACAAAAGAATTAAATGTGGAAGATATAAAAAACAAGGACCCACTGGTGATTCTAAAAAGCGTCTGGATGACAGAATATACAGATACGGACGAAGATGTTATCCTGGCGCTAAAAAACCAAAACCAGTCTATAACACTTGGCCTTGATGAGAAAGACGACAGAGTTCGAATTGCCTATAGGAAACGAACGCGAAATCCGGATAAGGTCCATATAGTGATGAGGGTCTCGCCAAAAATATACCAACGGATTATGGCATTAGAAATGGTGTACATGGACGTACAGAGGGTAAAGGTGATGGATCAGTCGCCGCTGGTTCAGTGCTCCCAGTGTCTCGGCTACGGCCATGGTCGACGCTTCTGTAAGGATTTGCATGAGACATGTAGTCATTGCGGAGGCGCCCACTTAAAACACCAATGTGTGGACTGGCTTGCCGGAGCTGCCCCGGCATGCAGTAACTGCGTCAAGGCCAAAATAGAGAACACGGAGCATAATGCCTTCAGCGATAGTTGTAACATCAGAAGGAAGTGGGATGCTCTAGCAAGAGCATCGATAGCTTACTGCTGAACGGTTATGTAACAAATCATAGGTAGAAATAAAAATTAGATAATAAGTACATATGTTGTATATATATATGATAAGCATATATGAAAACATCATTGAAATAAGAAACTGTTAATAAAAATTCACATGTAACCTAGTAAGTATAAATTTAAGCATACACTAATTTTGTAGTATACAAATATAGTAATTTAAGAAAATAAATAGGATTTAAGATAGATAAATTATGTTGAATATATATAATGAAGTATATATAAAAGCAACATATATAACAATGTTTGAAAATAAAAAAGATAGAGATATATACTATTTAATGCTTAGATAAATTAAGAAATGGTTAACAAAACTAATTGTGATACCTAGTAAAATATAGTGAGTTAAGAAGAATTAAAGTCAAGAGAAAAACAAGACCAATTTAAACTTTAGAAAAATACTCTTTTAAAATCGTAGTTCAAAATATAATCTAGTAATCTAAGAAAATAATAAATAGAATAGCATTGTAAAATAACTAGAAATTGTTCACAAAAACTAGCTGTGATCCTAAAATAGATTAAGAAGTATAGAACCTAAGTCAAGAGGGAAAAAGATCAGTAGGAAACTTAGCGAGTACTCTACCAAATTATAAACATAGCTATAAACATAAATATAGTATCTAGGAAAATAAAAAGCCAAAAGAAGGATAAGAAAAAATTTATAGACCAGAAAACTTTCTGTGTGTCACTCCTAGTATGAAGGATGTATTATAGACTATATAGACTAAGTTATATACTAATTAGATTAGAAAAAGATAAATGTGAACTATTGTATAATTATATTATGTAAAAACAAAAGTTAAGCATAGCAGCCAGTTGAATCCTTTTTGAGACCTAAAAATTATGTGTAAAAATTTCTTTGTGTACTTTCTAAATAAATAAAACCTGTTGTTTTACTACCCCTGAAATAACAAGAGCTCTGAATAAGTCTTATCAGAGGTCAATAGGCAGGATAGCTCACGGGCCGGACCTCTGCGTCCGGACAGGGAAAAAAAAAAAAAAAAAAAAAAAAAAAAACCTAACCTAACCAGTCTGGCTCCAACCGCACTCCGGAGCGCCCACAAATACTCGTGCCTCTACGCAAAAAATTCGTAAAAAATAGTAAAAGTGACTTTTTAGTGCAGTGTGATACCTTAAAAGTTGCGGCATCACGCGGCGCACAAGGTAGTGAAAACACCGTTGCGCTCAGTGCAAATCTCACGAAGTTACACACGAAAAAGCAAATTTTGAGGTTTTTTAAAAGTTTAAAGTGGGATTTACTCGAAAATTTCAGCGACGACCTACAGTTTTTAAAGTGCCTTCAGAAGGGTCTCCAAAGGGACTACAAGTTGGTGGTTTTTGCTGATTTTTTCCGCGCAGGCGCGCGGAAATAAAAGCAAAAAAGTGAAAGCCACGTGGCCACGAGGTCGGTGATCCAGAGCTGCCAGGAGAAAACTGACATCGGGGCCTCCAAGACACCATCGTGGGGATCCGGAAGGCGTTTTTGGAAGAAAAATCGGTTAAGTTTTCACCAAGTTATAGGGTTTTTAAAGTTTTTAAAATTCTATATCTTGGCCAAAAGATCGGTGACGTGCCTTTTTTAAAGCTTAATTATATAGTTCTTAGGGCCCCTCACAATATATAAAAAATTCGACATAGGTCGATCAGCTAGTTTCTAAGATATTAATTTTTATAGATTTTGTAGTAACACGTGGTACCCCTAATTCTAAAGTAAGAATTTTAAATTTTATAGGATATTATAGTAAACATTTTTAGGGGTATCTTCAAAAAAGTTTCAAAATTTTCTAATGTAAATTCGCTTAGTTAGGTTATTTTTTGTGTAAATATTAGTGTTTTTTAATTTTATTAAATCAGGGGGGGGGGGGGTCCTATCACAACGTGTTTGGGCTTGAATTACTGCGGTGGTCCAGCCCTTTAAAACGAGCCCAAACTCGGATCGATTCGGTCAAAGGCGGCCAAAGTTAGCCCCGGAGCAGCCATTTTGGACGCCATCTTTGTTTGTTAAAAACAAAGATAACTTTTAAACAAACAGTCCTATTAGAGGGCGGTTTTCTCTATTGACACAGTTGTTAGTTTTGGCGTCCGTCGGACTAGTCGGAGCTCTACGTAGAGTCTCATTTTTTCGACTAGAATTAGCCTGTGGAGGGGGTAGATTGTACCAGGCAGAACACTCTGCCCAAAACCGCGTCTCTCTACGACAAAAACTGACAAAGTTGTGGGGATATTAAGAATAGAACGCCATTTTGTCCGCCATCTTGGAAATATTGAATTCTCCATAACTTTGGCTAGAGTGGTCCGATCGAGACGCGGTTTTCACTTCTGGTACCGTCTCTGCCTCTTCCTTTGGTGGACCGGACTTTTGGTAGAGTTGGGACTCTAGGTAGAGCGAACGTTTTTCGACATTGCCTAAAGAGGTGGAGACACACAGAGGGGATCGAATTAGGAACCCTTACTAAATCTGAAGCTGTTCCGACGGAGTCACTGTAGAGATAAGTTTTTTGTATTTATTTGTCCGTCATATTGAAAAACTGTAAAGCTCATATGTCGCTAACCGCTGAACTGATTTGGACGAAACTTTTTGTATAGAATAGGTCATATACGGGCCTATCTATTAGTTAGTACGGACCGACTCTACGTAGAGTCACAACCTTTTTGTGACAACACGCGTGCAAAGCATTGGCCCGTCGGGGATTATTGGACGAATACACATTGTACAGATAGAGACGTAACCGAACGGGCAGAGCACCAAAGGTAGAGTACGATAGAAATTTATAATTTTATATATTTTTTTTTTGTTTTTATACTGTTTACAACTTTTACAAATTTTTATTTTATTTTTTAACTGTGTATTAGTGTAGTTTTTATTGACCTAAATTTAATTATAACACGCGGACATGTTTGGGATCCGCACCCCTGTAAAATTGCCAGGGGATAAGGCAAGCCCAAACCCTGAGAAAACCCCCGACTGGACAGAGAAGACTGGACCTTCCGACCAAGCCTCAGGCGTGAGGCGTAGTATAGGTGAGTGGGAATCGGGGAAGACCGTTACAAAACGTAAGGCCCCAACCACTCCAAACAAGGCAGGGCCGGCCCCGGCGGGCAACCGTTTCGCCGTATTACAGGCGGAAGGAAGCCCGCCGATACCGGCCAAGACTAAATACGCGAGTAGGACGGCGGAAGGAAGAGCCTGTTTAAACGCGGCCAAACTACAGCTCGGAAGCGCGCGAAACCTGAGGACTGATATAAAAACTGAGGTCACAAAGTCGGTGGAGCGGCTGTACCAGCTTATCAAAGAGGCGGAGGCGGAGAAAGCCGAACAAAAGAGGGATCAGGGTGAGGGACAGGAGGTAAGGGGAAATCAGGGGAAACCATTGGACCTGCCTCTTCCATCCTCTTTATCACCAAGGAGGGAATCCGAGGTTGAGAAGGAGATGGTAAAGAGGATGGAAGAACACAGTAGGCTAATTAAATCTAATAACGAGCGAATGGAGGAGCTCAAACAAGCTTTAGATAAGTCACAGAAAACCCTGGAGGGGGTGTCATACGCGAGTGTAGTGGCTCAGTCGACTAGGAGGCAGCCCCCCGGTCAGACGGCTCTGCACTCGGTGATAATTACCTCCAAGAATGAAAGCGAAACCGGGGATGAGGTACTGGACAGAATAAGGAACGTTATCAAAGCCAAAGAAGGGGGGATAACAATGGATAGAGTCAGAAAGGCAAAAGACAAAAAGATCATCATAGGATGTAAAACAGAAGAAGAAAGAAATAAATTAAGGGAAAGACTCAGAAAGGCAGAAGGCCAACTCCAGGTCGAAGACATCAAAAATAAGGACCCTCTTTTGCTGCTCAGAGACGTCTTCCAGTACAATACGGATGAGGACGTCCTGAACGCACTCAGGAACCAGAACAGAGGAGTTTTTATGGGCCTGGAGAAACACGAGGACAGGATGGAAGTCCGGTACCGAAAGAAGACCCGAAACCCCCAGACGTCTCACATTGTAGTTAGGGTGTCTCCCAAGATATGGGCCCGATCTATAGAAGCAGGAGCTGTCCACATAGACTTGCAAAAGGTCAGAGTAGTGGACCAGTCCCCCCTAGTGCAGTGCTCGCTCTGCTTAGCATACGGGCATGGCAGGCGGTTTTGCAAGCAGACAGTGGAAAAGTGCAGCCACTGCGGGGGACCACACCTGCGATCCGAGTGCGCCGACTGGCGGGCTGGTGGGACTCCGACTTGCTGCAACTGCACGCACGCAAAAATGGTCTTCACTGACCATAGTGCATTTAGCCAGGAGTGTGAAGTGCGGCGCAAGTGGGACGCACTAGCCCGAGCCACGATAGCGTATTGCTGAGGGCACCACGGTGGAAATTCACAATAGCACCCAAACCAATAGAAGGTCCTACCTAGTAGTCCAAGCGAACCTACAGAGGAAAGAGTTGGCCACACACGAGCTCATGATAAAGGCTAGCGAAAGGAATGTGGCTTTTGCGCTGCTCCAGGAACCGTATGTGGGTGGGGCTAGAAGTATGAAGAGCTACAGAGGAGCAAGGATCTACCAGAGCACTGAACAAGGAGAAGGGAACGTCAAAGCGGCAGTAGCCGTCTTTGACAGCGACATTGACGTAGTGCAATACCCGAAACTCACCACTAACAACATCGTTGTGGTGAGGATCCGAACCAGCGCCTGGGAGATCGTTTTTGTCTCTTTTTACTTCGAGCCAGACCAGCCCATAGAGCCATATCTGGAGCAGCTCAAAAAGATAAAGGAAGAGCTTGGACCTAGGAAAACTATAATGGGAGGCGATACCAACGCAAAGAGCACATGGTGGGGGAGCAGAAAAGTGGATAAAAGAGGGATGGAAATGGCTGGAGCATTAGAGGAAATGAGCTTGCAGGTACTCAACGAAGGCGACACTCCGACTTTTTACACCATAAGGGGCAACAAAGAGTACTCTAGCCACGTGGATGTAACTGCCTGCTCTGAGGATGTGCTCGACCTGGTGGACGACTGGAGAGTGGAAGACGATTTGACTAGTTCGGACCACAACGGTATAAGTTTTAAAATTAGATTAGCAAAAATAAAAGGTATAAATATAAAAAGAACAACTAGAATATATAATACTAAAAAGGCTAATTGGAGCCAGTTTCATGAGAAACTGGCTCAATTATTAACAGAAAATAAAATAAATATAAAGGAAATAAATAATATTGACAATAAAGTAGTATTAGAACAAACAATAGATAAATACACAAATATAATAATAAATACATGCACATTGACTATTCCAAAAAAGAAAACAAACGAAAAACGTACCTTACCGTGGTGATCCAAAGAGCTGGCAGATCTGAAGAGGGAAGTCGTCACCAGGAGGCGCAGAATCAGATGGGCCGCGGCAACCCGAAGAGCGAAGGTCGTCGACGAGTACCTGCAAGCATAAGAGAAATATGAGAACGAAGCCAAGAAGGCACAGATAGCCAGCTGGAAGGGTTTCTGTGAAAAACAAGATAGGGAGGGAGTATGGGACGGGATCTACAGAGTCATTGGTAGGACCAAAAAACGACAGGAGGACCTGCCTTTGGTGAAAGGCGGAAAGGCTCTGGACGGTGAGGAATCCGCAAAGCTCCTAGCGGAAACTTTCTACCCCGAAGACCTGAAGTGGGACGAAACTGCAGTTCACAGTCGAATTAGAGAGGCAGTGGAAAAAGTAAACGGTTGGACGCATGATGAACAACATGACCCTCCGTTTACTATGGATGAGCTGAAATTCACGGTGAAGACTTTCAACCCAAAGAAGGCTCCCGGGGCGGATGGTTTGACCGCAGACATTTGCGGTAAGGCTATAGTCTATGATCCTGAACTGTTTCTAGCGCTCGCAAACAAGTGCCTGCTCCTCGGCCATTTTCCCACAACGTGGAAAGAAGCTACGGTGGTAGTCCTAAGGAAGCCAGGTAAAGAAGACTACACAAATCCGAAGTCGTACAGGCCCATAGGACTGCTACCAGTCTTAGGTAAAGTGGTCGAGAAGATGGTGATAGGACGGCTCAAGTGGCACCTGGTGCCAAAAATGAGCACCTGTCAATATGGGTTCATGCCGCAAAAAAGTACCGAGGACTCCCTCTATGATCTGATGCAACGCATACACAACAAACTTGAACAAAAGAAGCTGATAGTCATGGTATCATTGGACATAGAGGGAGCCTTCGATAGCGCGTGGTGGCCGGCCATCAGGGTGAGACTGGCGGAAGCGGGGTGCCCAGTAAACTTAAGAAGGATCATAGACAGCTACCTGGAGGATAGAACCGTCAGAGTCAGATACGCCGCTTTCGAACACACAAAACGTACAGACAAGGGTTGCGTCCAAGGTTCCATAGGCGGTCCAATGCTTTGGAACCTCCTTCTTGACCCTCTTCTTAAGGGATTGCAGCAACGGGGCGACTACGTGCAGGCTTTCGCGGACGACGTGGTTCTGCTGTTTGATGGAGATACGGCACTGGAGGTGCAGAGGCGCGCCAATGCCGCCCTCGCCTATGTTCAGGGGTGGGGTATCGAAAACAAGCTCAAATTCGCGCCACACAAAACTTGTGCGATGACCATCACGCGTAAACTTAAATTCGATACACCACGACTGAGCATGGGGGGGGGTCGACATTGGCATGTCAGAAGACGTCAAGATCCTGGGACTCACAATCGACAATAAGCTTACGTTCAACAAACACGTTGCGAACACCTGCATCAAAGCGTTGAACTTTTATAAGCAATTGTCGAGAGCCGCCAGGGTCAGCTGGGGTCTGCACCCGGAGGTGATCCGAATCATCTATAGGGCAACAGTGGAGCCAGTCATGATGTATGCAGCCAGCGCCTGGGCAGGTGCGACGGAAAAACACAAGGTGAAAAAGCAACTTAACGCTGTCCAAAGGGTTTTTGCTCAGAAGCTTACAAAGGCCTACCGAACTGTCTCCCTAAATTCGGCTCTATTACTGGCTGGGATTCTGCCGCTGGACATCAGGATCCGTGAGGCGGCAGCCATTTACGAAACCAGACGTGGAGTTCCCAAGCCGTTCCTGGGGGACAGGGAGGTAGAGTCTAGAGTGGCGTTTAGTTCGAACCCGCACCCGGCAAGGCATGTGAGCTTGGAGTTCACAAACCTGATAGACCAACAGGATGTGGAACATCACAACCAGCAGGCAGTCCGTATTTTCACGGATGGTAGCAGGATTAAGGACAAGGTCGGCGCGGCGCTATCCTTATGGAATAGCGCGGCGGAGATCAAATCCCTCAAACTAAAGCTGCCATCCCACTGCACAGTCTATCAGGCGGAACTATACGCCATATGTCGAGCCACACGGGAGATCTTAAAGCGCCACGAAGCCAGTTACGGCATATACAGCGACTCGCGTGCGGCTCTGGAGACAGTGACTAATCACGGCTCCGTTCATCCCTTAGCGACAGAAATAAGACGGAATATTGAAAAGATTCGACTCCAAAATAAAATTGTATCTTTATTTTGGATTAAAGCACACGCTGGGATGGACGGAAACGAAAGAGCCGACGAGTTAGCCAAGAATGCTGCATTCAATCTAAAGCGAAAGCCCGATTACGATGCGTGTCCGATCTCATATGGAACCGGAGATACAAATCGGAAGACAAAGCGGCCGTCACCAAGATGTTTTTTCCTGACGCAATAGAGGCCCACCAAATAGTCAGAAAGATGCTAATATCTAATCTGCTGATCCAGGTGTTAACAGGGCACGGTGGGTTCTCAGAATACTTGTACCGGTTCAAGTGTAAGGAGAGCCCATCGTGCCCATGTGACCCGGATAAAGAAGAGACGGTTCAACACGTCCTGTTAAAATGTCCTATGTATGGCCTAGCGAGGTATGAACTTGAGCAAAAACTTGACACTACCCTAATCAAAGAAAATTTACATGTTATAATTAGGAACAAAGAAAGTAGATGTATATTCATAAATTTTTGTATTAGGATATGTAATAAAGTAATATGTAGAAATAAGAAAAGGTAAATAAAGCTAATCTATATATATATATATATATATACAATACATTGTTAAGTTCATATCTGTGTAAGCTAATAGTTAGTAAGTCCCGTAGAGAATGTAATTAGTAAAATATATTGTTATCTTAGAATAGTACCCACGAATATAAATAAGGAAAGGATAAGCAAAATATGTTAAATATATAATAAGTATATATAAGAAAAACATAAATGTAAGAAATGAATAAAAATAAAAAAGACAGTAGATATAAGATATAATGTTAAGTCTGGATGATATTACTGGAAACGATGATATAATAAATAAACAGTTTTTGATACCCTAGAATATAAGGATAAAATTTGTAGAATCAGAATTAAGAAAATAAAGGCTCTGAACAAACATCAGGGGAAACATTAGCTCGCGGGTCGGGCCTCTGCGCCCGGACAGGAAAAAAAAAAAAAAAAAAAAAAAAAAAAACCTAACCTAACCTAACCTAACTGACCTACTACCTAACTAGGTGACCGAGACTGAAGCGGCGGTCCTTCTTATCGGAGGAGGCCTTAAACTGGGAGTGGTATCCTTCTATCTAGAGGGGGACCAGGACATCGTGCCTTATCTTGATAGAATCAAAAAAGCCTGCGACAAATTGGACACACACAACCTCATAGTCGCGGGAGATGTTAATGCCTGGAGTCACTGGTGGGGCAGCGCATCTGAGGACGACAGAGGGGAAGCCTACAATGCATTCCTGAACGAAAAGGGACTCCAAATCCTAAACACCGGAGACACTCCAACTTTCGAGACTTTCAGAAACGACAGAGCCTGCACAAGTATAGTAGACGTTTCTGCTTGCAGCATGTCTCTGCTCAGAAAAATCGAAAATTGGAGAGTAGACAAAAGTCTCGTCACTTCGGACCACAATGCTATCACCTTCAACTTGCGCCTAGGAAAGGCCCTAGAAACTCTCAGGCCGATCACGACGCGCAAGTATAACACCAAGAAGGCAAAGTGGACCGAATTCTCAGTTCTGCTAAAAACGATCCTAGCAGAACGAGACATCACGCGCGTCTCTGTAGTGGAGTCAAAAACCCCAGAGGACCTTGAAAATAAGATCACAGTCTACACAGGGGCCATTCACGAGACCTGCAAACAAACCATCCCTATTGCAGGAAATAGGGCAGGCGATCCCAAGCCCCCGTAGTGGTCGAAAGAGCTTGGCGATCTTAAAAAGGAGGTCCTCAGGAAAAAGAGGAGAATCAGGAATGCAGCTCCCCATAGGAAAAAAAAAATGGTAATAGAAGAGTACCAGAAAGCCAAAATGTCGTACTCAGAGAGAGCAGAAAAAGCCCAAACGGAGAGCTGGAAGTAGTTCTGCACGACTCAGGAAAAGGAGAGTATGTGGTATAAAATCTACAGGGTAATAAGGAAAACGTCAGGAAGGCAGGAGGACATGCTTCTGAGAAACCCTGAAGGTAACACCCTAACCCCAAAACAGTCGGCAGAACTCCTAGCCAAAACCTTCTATCCAGATGACTCAGAGAGTACCGACCAATCACATCACGCTAAATTTAGATATCAAATGGCGGAGAACGTATTAGAGGGCCTTTCGGAAGATGACCCACCCTTCACGTCAGCGGAATTGGAAAAAGTGTTGCAAACACAAAACCCCAAAAAAGCACCCAGACCAGATGGGCTAACCACTGACATCTGTGCTGCAGCCATAAGATGTAATAAGGAGGTGTTCATGGCGATAGCAAACAAATGCTTATCGCTAAAACACTTCCCCACACACTGGAAAGCGGCACACGTGGTCATAATCCGAAAGCCAGGCAAGGCAGACTACACCCACCCAAAGTCATACCGACCCATTGGCCTTCTATCCGTTCTCGGAAAAACCATTGAGAAGTTAATGATTGGTCGACTCCAATGGCACATTCTCCCAACACTACACAAAAACCAATACGGCTTCATGCCACAAAGAGGAACCGAGGACGCCCTCTATGACCTATTATAGCACGTAAAAAAAGGAGTAAACACTAAAAACATCGTGCTCCTCATCTCATTGGACATAGAGGGTCCCTTCAACAACGCCTGGTGGCCAGCACTGAAAAACCAGCTTGTCAAAAAAAAGGTGTCCGGGAAAACTGTACAAGATGGTGTGTTCATATCTAACCGACCGGAAGATCATGGTCAACTATGCGAGGGCTGCATACGGGAAGGAAACAACAAAAGGTTGCGTCCAAGGATCCATAGGAGGACCAATCTTTTAGAACGTTATCCTAGACTCGTTGCTGCAAACGCTAGAGATCGAAGGAACATACTGTCAGGCCTTTGCGGATGACGTGGTACTCGTGTTCACAGGACAGTCAGTGAGCAATCTGGAGCAGTCAGTCAACTCAACGCTGGACAAAGTTGCAAAATGGGGAAACGCCAACAAACTCAACTTCGCACCGCAAAAGACCAACGCGATGCTCCTCACCAAGAAGTTGAAATTTGAGACCCTACAACTACAGCACAAAACTTGACCTCGTTGAGGAGATAAAGCTCCTGGGCCTCATCATCGACAAGAATCTAGTCTTTAAGCCCCACGTGTCTGCGCAATGCAAGAAAGATAGATAGATATATGCATTTATTTCGACACAAGTTACAAACACACAGAAAATACATACAGTGGATAATTAAATACAGACAATCAAAAACACGTTAACATAATTAAATAATAAAATAAAAGTAAAACAAAAGATACAACGTACCGAGTCACTATGAGCCCTGTGCTGAAAAAGGAGAATGGCTCAGCATAATGCTGAGCCATACACTTATTGCTCAACGCTGTTTTTTAGCCATCTAACCTGCATTGACGTCACGGACGCCAGTTAAAGTGCCTTATTTAAAAAAAAAAAAAAAAAAAAAAAAAGAAATAACATAAAAATAATAATTTATAAAAGAATAAAACAAGTTGCCTGCCCAACCAATTGTACCTACCTACCTAAGATGAGTATATATACTAAGATGCTATCTAATATATAAGAATCGTTGTCCTGACTGACTGACATATAGACAACGCACAGCCCAAACCGCTGGTCCTAGAGACTTGAAATTTGGATGGTATGTTCTTTGTGGTGTGAAAGTGAACCCTAAGAACGAATTTTTGGAAATTCATCCCATAAGGGGCTCAAAAAAGGTTTTTACGGTTGTATGAAAAACCGTGGTTCTTGGGTTTATAAACTTGAAACTTAACGAACATATTTTTGAATTTTTTGAAAATGAAATTATATTTTTTTATTTTTCAAAATTCATCCCTTGGGTGGGTGAAAAAGGGTGTTGAACTTTGTATGGCAAAACATTATTTCTAGGGTTAATAGACTTAAAACTTTACTTAAATACTAAGCAAGGTGCATAATGAATGTAGTAGACATCTACAAACAACTCGCATGCGCAGCTAAAGTAACGTGGGGACTAAACAGCGAGATCACGAGAACCATATACATCGCAGTGGTAGAACCTATAATGACATATGCGTCAAGCGCATGGTCTCGAGCGGCAGAGCTGGAAATGAACTAAAAACAGCTCAATGCCCTCCAGAGAGGTTTTTCCCAAAAGGTGTGCAGGTCTTACCAGACTGTCTCTCTCACTTCAGCACTCGCGCTGTCGGGTTTGCTTCCACTAGACCTCAAGATCTATGAGGGTACAAAGCCAAAAAAGGTCTCTCCCAAGACTACCTTACACCTGAAACGGAGCTTGAACTCCGAGTGGGATACCTGGACCAACCCCATCCATCTACCCTAATGTCCACGGAGTATGAACTCATCGAAGACTCCATCCAGCATGTCAGCGGACCCCAAATATACACAGACGGCAGCAAAATCAACGACCAAGTATTGTCGTAAGTATGTAAGTAGTATATGTCAGTGCCCTGACATGGTGGGAGGAGGGAAAGGAGTCAAACTTTGCCACCTTTAAGCTTCACTCCGCTTGCACAGTCTTCCATTCGGAACTATATGCACTACACAGGGCGCTTCAGATGGTAAATTCGAGCAAGGAACCGATAGTCAACATACTGAGTGACTCAAGATCTTCACTCGACCTGCTCCGAAACCCAAATCTGAGTCATCCCCTGGCGAGAAGCATAAAGGAAAACATCGGGAGGATCTTGGAAGATGTACGGGAGGTCCGGATGTTCTGTCCGGACGTTGGAACCACAGAAAATGAGAGAGCTGACGAGCTGGCAAAGGCAGCGGCACTCGGTGACGCCACACAGGACTATGGAAGGATCCCCCTGTCCTACATTAGGAGGAAAATTCGTGAATAGTCGATCCGCAAATGGCAGGATCGATACAAAATCTCCAAAACAGGCGAACTAACAAGGAGGTTCCTTTCAGACGTCCAAAAAGCGTATCGGCTAACTCGCACTACAAAACTTACACATACAAAAGTGCAGATCTTGACCGGTCACGGAGGGATAGCCGAGTATCTTCACAGATTTAAGCTGAAAAACAGCCCGGGTTGCGAGTGCGACTCGGAAATCAGTGAAAGCATACTTCACATCATACTCGACTGCCCACGTTTCCTGGCGGCTCGGACAGATCTAGAAACAACTCGGATTGACAGAAACCTGGTTAAACCGGAACTGCATAGCATGCTTGCAGATCCGGCCAGCAGACCACACTTTCTGTCCTTCGCCGAGAAGATCTTCCGAACTGCTGCTAGGAGACACACTAACCTTCCGCCCCTTGAATCACAACCAACACCTATTAGCCAAGCCCTAACTACCACCAATGGCACCGGCTTACAGCAGGAACCTACTACGAAGAGCGTCGCTATCCATTCACTGCTTGCATCTGGAGAGAAAGGAGTGCCAGGGATAAGAATCCGAAGAGTGGCACTCTTCATGGATAGCAACAACGAACGGCTCGGAATAGGTTTCTGCCGAATCGGGGCTAGAAATCGCGTCGCAATTTCACCGGGCTTGGCGTCACTCATAAATGGGAGCACTTCAAAAACGTCCATTAAGCACAAAATATACAGTGCACTACCTGAAACAGAAGTGGCGGGCCACCGATGTCGACTATTGCGATCGCGAAATAAGACGATCGCTCTACTCACAATGGAAGGAAATTCCCCCTTCACATAGGCATGTTTGATGCTCACCATGTTGGGGGAAACGGGAGGAGTGGCGGAAGTTCCACGTGTAAGAAGTGTGGATGCAATGATGGTCGGGTATGAGCAGGGAGAAGTCGCAGACCGGCTAGGTTGTATAAAAGCCTCTGAACAACATGAGGTGGTTGTGTACGAAGATAGAGGTAAAAACCTAAACTATCTAAGAGCGCACGACTCAAAAACTACAACCGACAGCTGGGGACACCCAATACCTACCTCGATCAGTGGATCCGAACGCGTCCAACAAAAGGCAGTCGCCGAGAAAGACGCAGCCCACCAGAGTGGCATGATGGAACGTAAGAAAAGATCCAAAGTCAGAGGCCACCTCAAGGGATTTCTAAACGCTTTCAGCTCAATGCTGCAAGGGCTGTCAGGAAATCCCTCATAAACAACAGTAAAAACAACAGTCAAAGCTACAACAGCAACAGCAAAGGCTCCAACAAATAAAAACAGGACAAGAGCTGACATGGGGCAGGTAACTCCGCCTCGTCTAATAGATGCAACGGTTTCACGAGACCACGCGTACAACTCCTTTCTTGAGTTTCTGGCCACACGAGCCACCTCTCAAGGTTTGCAAAACCATCTTGGCAAATTTTGAGCAGGGTAATCAAAACCTACTAAAGGAAAAGCTCGAGGAGGCAGAGGCAGCCAACAACAAGGACAACTCTCAGGTCAGCAAGGGCAAAATGTCGGGAAGCTATATGGCAGCATACAACGCAACAAGTGGCTTCGTGGCACTTAGCAGCGAAGAGACCGAGACCGGAGAACCTAAATTCAACACCCTACAAGGAGACCCCTTGGTTGTTGTTGCAAAGTGCACCAGGATTCTACTGGACGACAAGATTCTCGACATGGCGAAATCCATGTCGGGAACTCAAGTCACAGGATCTGTCTGGAGGAACTGGGTGTTGCCAACAGTTGAGTGGGTCAACGGAGTTCCGGGGTGTGGTAAGACAACCTGGGTGGTAGGCCACTTTGATGCTGACAAGGACGTTATCATCACCACAACATCTAATGCTGCTAGTGACCTAAGAGAAAAACTAGCGCTCCGTGTTGGTGATTTTGCCATGACCAGGGTGCGCACTATGGCTTCTGTCCAACCGTCTTATGGTTGACGATGCTCTCATGAACCACTTCGGAGCCATAGTCATGGCAGCCAAGCTGTGCGGTGCCAAAGAAATGGTCCTCATCGGAGATGTCAACCAGTTGCCTTTCATCGATAGAGAAAATCTCTTCGAAATGAGGTACTGCCACCCAAACCTGGTAACAAACATCAGCCAGGAGTTGCTATGTACACACCGGAACCCCATGGATGTTGCCTACGCACTAAGGGAGGTATACTCCGATATATACTCTTCAACACTAAGTGCGCGTTCTCTTAACATACAAAATTACACCGGTACTAAAATACCCCATAAGCTCCAAAACCCTCTATTTCTGGTCCATACCCAAAGCGAGAAGCAAAGTCTCATCGACCAGGGATACGGTGAGGGCACAGGATCGCGTACACTGACCATCCACGAAGCGCAGGGGTTAACGTTCGAAACGGTAATCATTGTTAAAACCACATAGGTTCCTATTTGGGGTCGCAGGCAACCTGTGAATTTCAGACGACCTGTGAATGTCAGGCCGATCGGAGCAGTAGAAATTTTAAATTCCTCTATGAACGCGACAATAAACTTTTTAGCGGTGCAGTGAGGGAAGGAGAAAATTTCGACTAAGGTACTTTGATTTATATTTTTATTAATATTGTAGACTAGGTTAGGTTAATTAAGACTTACTCGTTATCGATTCAAATCGTATTTGACATAGATTTTTTGTAATTTAAGACTAATATAAGACCCAACTAGTACCTCGCCCTTTACACGTCGTACTAGTAAGAGACTATTCTATGCCGGCACATATAATGTTCGGAATGAAGACTCCTATAAAAAGTTTGACGTCGAAATCCCCCAAGGAGGCCGTGGAATCGGCGGACAAAGTGGGTTCTTCGTTAGAAACCCACCACCAAACTTTTGTTGTCCGCCGCCACGCCGATGTGTGAGCACCGGCAACAAATGAACTGTGCGTGCAAAAATAGTTCAAAGCGGGGCTTCGCGCAGAAAATAGTGAAAGCACATAGGATGGTCTCCCTGAACGCGGCCCTATTGCTCGCCGGGCTGCTCCCGCTGGACATAAGAGTCAGGGAAGCAGCCTTGCTTTATGAAGTTAAAAAAGGTTACTCCCGGCGAATAATAGGTGACCGTGAGATGGAAAGGCGCCACATCCCGCAGATCAGGCAGGGTCAAAATTCTTAAGCATGGTCGACGGGGCAGCATTGAAACAATACAACAACAGTGGCCTAAATATTTGTACCGATGGCAGCAAAATAGAT
Organism: Philereme vetulata; assembly: GCA_918857605.2. Lineage (NCBI taxonomy): Eukaryota > Metazoa > Arthropoda > Insecta > Lepidoptera > Geometridae > Philereme > Philereme vetulata. Next base: position 118,546 of record OU975420.1, read on the forward strand.
AGAAAAGTCGGCGCCGCGTTGTCCGTATCGAACGGTGCGACGGAGACAATTACCCGGAAACTGAAGTTGGACCAATGCTGTACCGTCTATCAGGCGGAGTTACTGGCTCTAATTGAAGCAACAAAATATGCACTTATGCATGTCCCCGGAACCTAGATGCAACATTTACTGCGACTCACGCTCGGCGCTCAAAGTGGAGGTAAACACTTCTTCCCTCCACCCCCTCACTGTTGAAACAAATAATATCATCAGCAAAATAAGAGATCAAAATACTGAGTCTATATTGGATCAAGGCACACGTGGGACTGGAGGGAAAAGAGAGAGCGGATGAGCTGGCAAAGGACGCAGATTTGCACAAGAAGACCCGGCCGAACTATAGCAGATACCCGGTTTCATTCGTCAAGCGACAAATTAGTTTGGAATCGCTTAACGAATGGAACTCCGATCTCTCCCAAAGGTTGCTAACCAAAGGTGTCACCTTCCTGCTCCATAAGTCAGGTAGTACCACGCAAGCCAAAAACTATAGACCATTCACGTGCTTGTCTACCATCTATAAGCTCCTTACATCCATTCTGACCGCAAAAATTAACTCGCATATTGTTGCGAACAATATTTTGGCATCTGCACAGAATGGATGTAGGGTTGGGTCCCGTGATACTAAGGAGCTCCTCCTCATTGACATGGCCATTAGCCAGCAGATCAAGCGTAGCAGAGGAAACCTCTCAATTGCTTGGATTGACTATAAGAAGGTATATGATTCGGTGCCTCATTTTTTTTTTTTTTTTTTTTTTTTTTTTTTTTTTATGTTATTTGTGGGGAAACAGGCTTACGGCCCACCTGATGGTAAGTGGTCACCGTCGCCTATTGACACCGGCAACACCCGGGGTATTGTCGATGCGTTCCCTACACTGAAGAAACCTCTTTACATTTCTCTTGAAGCGTGCCATGTCGTAGTCTAATGGGAAAACCTCAGATGGTAGCTCATTCCACATCTTGCAAGTATGGGGTAGAAAAGATCGCGTGAAGCGTGTGGTGCGCGATACCCAATTGTCGATTATATGTGGATGAGCTTTATTACGTTGTCGAGAAGTGCGGTGGTAAAATCTCGACGACGGGATGAGATCAAATAGCTCCTCAGAACATTCCCCATTATACAGGCGGTAGAATACACTGAGCGATCCGATGTCACGGCGTTGACTCAGCGGTTCCAGCTTGTCGGTGAGTTTGGGATCACCGATTATTCTAATGGCTCTTCTCTGAAGGGAGTCAAAACGAAGCAATTGGTACTTTGGAGCTCCGTGCCAAAGATGGGAACAGTATTCCACGTGCGGCCGAACTTGCGCTTTGTACAGCAATAGCCGTTGTTGTGCCGTAAAATACTGTTTGGCACGGTTAAGGACTCCAAGTTTTTTGGAGGTGAGCACAGCTTTTGCTTCTAAGTGACTCCCATACTGGACCTCATTAGAAATTTCGACTCCCAGAATCCCTATACTCGCCGAGACGGGGAGAGGAATGCCCTGGAACCGTGGAGCTATTGTGAAAGGGGCCTTCTTTGTGGTGAACGCACAGACTTGCGTCTTGGTTGGGTTAAAGGTGACCAGATTAAGGTTACCCCAATCTGACACACGCTCCAAAGAGCCTTCAACCTCATACATGGATAGAGAGGGTCTTAGAGTTGTATAAAGTAAATGCAACTTTGAGACTCTTTTTTGGATCGTGTATGAGACAGTGTAACACAACTCTTCATCATCCAGGTAGCAGATGGGATTCTTCTGTTTCACATGATCTCATAAGGATTGAGCAAGGTATATTCCAGGGAGATAATCTGAGTCCTTTGTGGTTTTGCCTGGCACTGAATCCTCTTAGCAGTTTGCTAAAGGATTCAGGCCTAGGCCATCGACTTCGGAGAGAGGGGGAGATAATTTTCATCCACTGTACATAGATCACCTCAAGCTTTTTGCACCTAAGAGTTTGGAGTTGGAGACATTGCTTAATATCACACAGGTTAATATCACACAGGTTAATATCGCAACGCCATCAGCATGGAATTCGGTGTTGAAAAGTGTGCGGTCATGCAAGTACGGCGTGGAAAAGTTGTAAATTCTTCGAATGTGCAGCTTTCTGAGACGATGTCCCTCAGATCTCTCTCTGAAGTTGAGACATACAAATATCTCGTTATGTCGGAGTCGTTGGGTATAATAGATAAGGACATAAAACAGTCGGTGCGGGAACGTTTCTTTTGCCGCTTGACAAAAGTTCTTAACAGTCTTTTGTCAGGTGGCAACAAGGTCCGTGCCTTCAGAGCCTTAGAGTTCGCAAACAGCTCACGACTCATCGTATGCGGCACCCACGCTCTTCGGCAATGAGAATGTACATCCCGCGGAAATGTGGGCGTCGGGGCTTTTAATATGCCAAACCCCTTCATAACCGCGAGGTGTACAATCTCAGGCAGTATTTCCTTAATAATGTGTGTGGGATGCATCGGGATGTCGTTGTAGTTGACAAAAACTTTACTCCGCTCTACTTGGCAAACGAGAACTGGCATAAACCACCGGTGTTGAACACTCAGGATCGCGAGGCCGTATGGAAGAGCAAGGAGCTTCATGGGCGGTTCTACAAAGCCTTAACAGGACCCGACGTAGACCCGCTCGACGCGGTAATCTGGTTACGTTTCGGTGATCTCTTCGGAGAAACTGAGGGTTTTGTCTGTGCAATTATGAACGAGGTTATCAAGACGAATAATTACCAAAATTATATTATGAAAGATGGGACGGTCGACATCTGTAGAGCTTGTCTTCAGCCCGGAGAGTCCATCAGACATATGCTTTCGGGTTGTTCGCATCTTGCTAACTCTGAGTACTTGCATAGACACAATCAAGTGGCGAGAATTATCCACCCGAAGCTTGCTCTTCAATATGGCATTGTTATACCGGAGGTGCCATATTTTTATTGCTATCTAGCGCATCCAAGACCAACTTTTCATTGTCATCTCTTTCCAACGACAGCTGAGACAAACACAACTCTTTGGCTGCCTTCAATTCCAGCAAAGCTCTATGAAGTTTGGACTCATCCTGGTGTGAGAGGGCTTTACGAGTCATCATTACTAATAAATTAACTTGGTTCTTCAAAATGAAAATTCAAACAACGCGAAAATACCAAAGAAGTGTAATCACAAATTGAGGTTGTAAAATTTGAAACTTATGTAGGTACTTACGTGCTTTGTGTATAATATTCGATGGAAAATGTTAATGTAACATTTGTAATCCACACAAAACGAGCAACAACAACTTGCCAACAAATCCTTCCAAACTGTTGGAGGATGCGATTTTTGCTAGTGGAATTTGGCGTTAGCACGCAAAAAACAAACCATGTCGAAGCCCACAAATAAAACTATTGCCGTATCCGCATGGTCTTATTATTCACAATTGTTATGTCATATTAGGTTAATTATTGTAGATTACATTGATTACATGGCTTCGCGACGAGATTTACATCTAGGAGTAATGGTACATAGTGTCATGATATCTGAGATGCCAGAGTATCTGTACGCCAAGCTTGACCGATGAAAGACTAAGTACAGTTCGAGACCAACCCGTTACTTGCTACATTATATAGTAAGCATAAAACTGTAGCGTTTAGGGGCAGTTTTCGGTACCAGCCAACCAAGTGTTGGAATAACATACCACCACCTTTTCGGCTACTAAAATCAAAATTTACATTTAAAAACATCATAAGAAACATTTAATAGGAAAAACATCAAACTGGGTTGTCTGGTACAAATAGTTACAGTAAGCCGTTCACTTGCTGACGCGGAGGTAAAGTTCCTAGTATATTTATATTTATTCGTATTATTATTTATAATTTACACTCTAACATTTCTTAACATTAATAATATTCCTTACATAATATATTTATTCCTTCTATCTACTTATCATAGTTATCTAATTAAGCCTATTATAATTGTATGCAAACACATTCATTCTTACGAGTTCTAATGACTTGCCTAAAAAAGGTTTCTGCAGAATAACAGCGCCGAGCTCTCGATCGGTGGCGATTTTAACACAAACCGACAAAAAATGATTACATTCTAACTTAACCGTTCAATCTTTCGACAATTTCAGTTTATTTTCACAATATAAGTAGATATGCTACTAATAACATTTGTATACATTATTTATATTATTTCAAAGCGATGAATTGGAAAAGGGCTACATAAAAACGCTTAATTATATATAAATCAATCAAAATAAAATTGGGACAATATTAACAGTTGTTATTCGTAGGGTTGCGACAAGCACAATAAAAAACTTGGGAAAAAAAGTTTCTTGGGGACACTTCCGCCTGGTAGTGATCTGGAGGGGTTGAGCTATCTATAGATCGTTTGCAACGGTCTTTAGATGATTCAACTGTTTCTTCTGTATTTTATTGTAAATAATTGTACAGGTATCCTTTCTGTTATTAGATAAATTGCTTACGCCATTTTCTTAGTAATTTTTGTTACCCAAAGTACTCTTTGGACTTGGGACGCGAGGTCTACTGTTCTCACAGAACCACTAGTATAAATTGGAGTTGTCATAATACCACATTGAGTTGAAAGTAAATTACTGAAATTGCCTTTATAGCGGTGTAATTAGTAAAGACAAGACATGTAGGTAGGTAGGTGTGTAGTGCGCGCGCAATGATATCTCCGAGCAGTGTTGGCGGCTCGGCGGCTCGGCGCGAAGGCGCGGTGGCGGCGGCAGTGTAGTGCTGAGTGCAGCCTTTCCCAGGCACGCCGGACGCCGCACTCCGCACGCCAGCCACCGGGACCGCGACGACTCAATACTTACAAACTAACCGGCATTTCTAATATTTGGGTGAATTTTCAAGTGATCAATCTGGATGCTGATTTATGAGTGATCGTTAGTGGAGTGTAGTGAGAGCGGCAACGAAGCCCAAGGGCTCCGGAGCAGCTGTACCGGCCGCCGCCGCCGGCCACTGGCGTGCCACCACCATACACAACTCTTTATGTAAGCGATGTTTATTGAATAAATAATAAAGTGATTGTTGAGACGAGTGAGTTATGTAGTTATTATTAGTTGCGCTCGTTTCTCATATTGTACCTATCGGTATTGAACTATTGTTCGGTTTGGATACGGTCGCGTTATTGTCTGTCTGATTACCTTCACTTTTATACAATCAAAGTTACCTACCTACCTACCTTTACAAGATAACGAAAGATTTTAGTTCACCCCAAACTGAAATCTCGCAAGTCTCCCACAAAACAAAACAAATACCTATTATTCAAAAATATCATTCGAGTCATCATCATCATCAATCCATAACAGTCCACTGCTGAACGTAGGTCTCTCAAGGACCAGGGTGCGGCATTGAGCCGGATCCTCAGCCACAACGCGCAAATCGTCACTCCATCTAGCCGGAGGGCGCCCTACACTTCGCTTGCATAGACGAGGTCTCCACTCCAGAACACGTGTACCCAAGCGGTTATCGGTCTGCCGCAGATATGACCGGCCCACTACCACTTCAGCTTGCTGACCCTCTGAGCTATGTCGATCTTCTTGGTTCTCTGTCGAATAACCTGGTTTTGGATTCTATTCTTTAGAGAAATTCCGACTCATAGCTCGCTGAGCAACTTTCAATTTGTGGACCAGGCCCACCGTTAGTCCAATGTTACTTGTAATTTGAATGAAACTGTAGGTCAAGTAAGTTGGTTGTGCATTTCGTGGCACTATTTTTAAAGTCAAAGATTACAAATAATATATATTTTTTTGTTTTTATGGAAGATTCGCGAGATCTCAGTTCTGGGCGAACCACTAGTATATCTACTTTAATGAAATATAATCTTCATGACAAATCATTATTTCTATTGAATAAAACAGGCCACAGTGAAAAAAACAGTAGATTTTGAGAGAAACAATAGACAAACAATCTTCTTTTAGCAACAAACTGTTATTTATAGTTTTTTTTAAAGCAAACAAGCATACGTCTCACCTGATGGTAAGCGGTTACCGTAGCCTATAGACATTTGTAACACCAAAGGTATAACTCGCGCGTTGCCGACCCTTTAAAATTTTCAAAACGCCCTTTTTGAAGAACCCGATACTGTAGTCCCTAGGGAAATCCTCGGCATGGAGACCATTCCAAAAGCGAAGTGTTCGCGGGAGGAAATTCCTCTGGAACCTCACGGTACGTGACCAGATCGTATCCAAGGTGTGTGGATGGATTCCCTGCCGATGGCGAACGGTGCGATGATAAAAGGAACCTGCATGCACCATATCAAACAACTCCTCAGAACACAACCATTATACAAGCGGTAGAACACACAGGGAGGCAAAATCTCTCCTGAGACTTAAGGGCTCAATACCGCTTGTGAGAATGGGATCGTCCACAATTCTCACAGCTCGTCTTTAACAGAGTCAAATGGCCCTAGTTGATGTAACACCAACACGGCAGGAGCACCTGGGCTTCTGCCCATAAATGACAGCAATACTCCATGTGGGGCCGAACTTGCGCCTTATATAGAAACAGTCTTTGCCCCGCACTGAAGTACTGCTTTGCCCTGTTAAGCAAACATACCGAGCTTTTTGGATGCCAACTTTTCCTTGTTTTCTAAGTGACTCTGAAACTGCACGTCACTGGAGATGACACCCAGGATCCCAATGCTCTAAGAGATAATTAAGGGTGTGTTCTGCAATTGTGGACCTACAGTAAACGGGTTACAATACCTACTTACAGTACCTTAATTTCCTCGCATTCGTGATGAAAAGTTGTGTTATAGTCGGGTGTAGTGTAGGCGATACATAGCACCCTCGCTGGTGTACCTACTCACTCCGGCTTATTTAAAAGTTATTTGCTTTATCTGTAGCAGAGTCATAGATTAGATTAGATAATTCATTATTGCACACCATAAAACAATACAAAAAAAAAGAAAACCGTAAATCTATGGATACAATTGGCGGTCTTATCGCTAAATAGCGATCTCTATCAGCCAACCTTTGGATAGAATTGACTGTGTGTGGACATTACCTAATGTGTAATGGTGTACCTACTACACGTACATACATACTAATACTAATGATGTAAAAATAATAAAAATTACATAAATGAATAAACCGAAATAATAACTACTCAGAAAAATTTAAACAAACATACCTACTTATTTAAGAAAGGTAAGAGGTTTTTACTCAACGCTTCCCCCCCGCGACCATAACACTGGTAATGCACTGTCTTAGATTAGGTCATTAGCATAATACTAGGGGTTCAAATATGAAATTTCCGTGTTAACATAGTGGCCACTATGAATTAAAACTAGTGGTTCTGTGAGAACAGGTAGACCTCGCGTTCTAAGTCCAAAAAGTAATTTGCAACAAAATTAACGAAGGAAGTCCAATTTTAAATCGAATTTAAGGTGCTTGAATTTTTCAAACCTATGTAGACTTTTGAGCAAAATATTGGCATACGTTTTAGTAATTACTCGCGTTCGCTTGCTCCTAGGAGGTCTTATCTGGTGTCTACGCGATTGTCTCGTGGAAACGGAGTCCTCTCCGATTATGATTGGTATAGGTAGGTACAAATTTTACGAAAAAAAATCAAAAATTAAAATCCGTCCATACCTAGATAACGTTACAGTAAACTTCCCCCTCTTTTCCCCCCTCCACTCTCTTTTTTGGTTTTTTTTGCAATATCTTGTGTAGAATGAATTCCTTAGTGTGTCTCTCACATTTGAATGAAATCCGTCTATAAATAATGCTACATCAAATTTCCCCCCAATCAAAAATTGCAATCGGTTGAAAAATTTTAAGTAATCAAGGAACTTGTTAGCCAGTTTTCGTCAAAATCGGTTGAAAAATGCGACCTGTAGGCGCGAACGGACTGACAAATAGACAGTGGACAAAAACATTTTTTGGCCAATCTCGAAACTGAGACGCTATGCTCGCTTCGCTCGCTCGGTCAATTAAACCTGCATGGTGTGACATTCCAAAGTAAAACTATTTTCACACCACAACCTAACATTCTATAGTTCTACAGAAATTAGAAGAAGATTGTTGACATTGAACCATTTTACGACCCTAGAGATTGTATTGTTTACATCATCAAAACCGGTCATCCCATCACTATAATATAAGTAACAGGGATGCAAACAAAAAGCGAACATTACCCATAGAAAAGTGATGGTAACTGTTTGGTGGTTACTTCATGGTGTAATTGACTACAACTTCCTTAGATCCGGTCAATCAATAACAGCAGATGTCTACTGTACAGAAGTTCAAACAATGATGGCGAAACTCGCAGCGAGACAGCCCCGACTCGTTAACCGATCTTTACCACTATTGCTCCATGATATCGCAAGACCTTACACTGCTCGAGAAACCGTTTTACCACTACAGGAGCTGCCGTTAGAAACCATCCGTCCTCCTCCGTACTCGTCGGACCTGGCCCCAACCGACTATAATTTTTCCGCGATTTGGACAATTTAAAGAAAAACAAATGTCTTCCCAGGAAGCAGCACAAAATGCCTTCACACAGTTTGTCGAGTCCAGGTCCCAGAGTTCTACCGTAAAGGCATAAATGACCTTCCCATGAGATGGCAGAAATGTATAGGCAGTGAGGGTACGTAATTTGATAAAATAAATATATTTTACCTTACCTTACCTTACCTTTATTGTGAACCATCAGAAATAAACAAACAAAACATGTACAATTTTAATCTATCATTTTATTAGTGAGTCATTAATTCCGAGGACAATTCTGATAGTGGACCCTCGTCACTCGTCACTCGCCGCCGCCTGGTGCCGTCACGCCGTCACGCCGTCACGCCGTCACGGCATCGCGGGATCCTCAAATTATATCCACTCATTTGAATCGATTCAATCCAAATGTTCATATCTGAAAGGGGATCGCCTCGCCAGTAGCACCTCCCACTGCCGGCGACCGTTTGTCATCCTGCGAGTCGGACTAGTTAATTACATTTCCGTAGTAAATAATATTAGTTATATCCTTGTCCGTCTATATTGGGAAGAGCATCTGTCTCGAGTTTGATTAGATTAGATTTGTTTAGTTTTGTCGCAAGCTCGGATGCTTGAGTCACGATTGCACGCATCAGCTAGATAAGGCTCGATGTTCACACGTAGTAAAACGATGACTCTGAATGGCGAAAGCCTCATTTCAAAGCGCAAAGAATGAGCTAGTTTTACCCAGCTTGTTAAAGATCTGTAGTTGTCCACAGAGAATATATTATGTTTGCGTTATAAACTCATTGTTGGTTGTCGATTTGAAGTCCGCCAGTTATCTCAATAATAGATGATCAGTGGGAACACTCGATATCATCCATATCGTAAGAGTGCATATTCCGGAGCCAGAGTTTGGTAGCTCCATCAACAATGCAACGCGGCGCCGATAGACATCAACTAATCAGCTCAGATACCTTCTACAATAATCTACTCTATCATTTATGACCGGTATTGAATGCAATTATGAAATTACTGCTTGGATGGCTGTTAGTGGCATTTTCTGAGAGCTTTCGTGCTTCAGAGGGCACGTTTCCGGGACAAAAACCGTAATTTTATCAGTAGTCTTTAAGCAGCGTAAACAATTCGACACCAGAGTTAGCAAGAAATTGTTTGTGTAAGGTAAGATACCTTATTAATGTACCTATTAATAACATTAACAACAATCCAATAATTATACATTTTAGTGTTAATGATTTATTTTATTCGTACTATTAGTGAATAGTCTAAGAATATAGCGGCTGTAACTTTACGGACAGACAGACAGACACGCAGACGACATGCAACGTAGCGACACTATAAGGGTTCCGACTACGGAACCTTAAAAAGCCACAACGTGATAACTAGTGGTTTGCCCCGAACTGAGATCTCGCGAGTCTCTCAAAAAAAAAATATTACTCATAATTTTTGACTAATAAAATAGTGCTACAAAATGCTGAACAAACTCACTTGATCTACAGTTTCATTCAAATTACAAGTTACGGGAGTATATTAATTGGTTATAGAGGTACAAATTGTAGTTATTCTGGATTTCAGCTCAATTAGTCACACCAGGATTGTACCTACCTCCTACCTATATACCAAATTTCACGATGATCCAATCAATGCTTCGAAAGTTATCCTCGGACAAACAAACAAACATACATACATACATACAACGCCAATTTGCCCAAATTGATTTGGAGATCTCTCTTTGCTTGGTCAATTATACGAGAAACCCTCAGTATTACGAGTGGAATCATATCGCCATTATGGCGATATCTTCCTTGTCGTAACGATGACTGTTTAAAGCTAGCTGTACACCTCTACTGAAAGAAAGCTAAGATATATCGATGAATAGAATTGAGCGTTGTGCGAGGATGAGGATAGACACAAAGCTACAGGAGCTGGAGCTCGTACCGGGCCGCGGACTCCGCACAATTAATGTTGTCATTCTTGTTATTGTGTCCCTATTGTTTAGTACGAGTACGACTCGAACACAATAAACATGCATTTTATTTTGATATAACTGCAAACTAGAAGAATATTTCGTCTGTTAGGACGGTGGTTTGTTGTTGTGTGTGTGTGATTTGTTTTTGTCTGTTTTGGTCTGTTAGGACTGTGTGAGTGTGAATGCATGAATTTATGAACTTTCTTAATTGTACCTTACCAGCTATTTACAACAAAACGAGAAACAAGTAAATGTATAAAAAGAGACTAGCTGACCACTTGCAACTCTATGTTTAGCACGATACTAACATTATACATGATCCACTGTTTGTTACAAAGAACCTGAGACAGCGACACACAGTCATGCATGATCCATACTTACGGGTATATTGTACATGATCCACTGTTTGTTACAAAGAACCTGAGACAGTGACACACAGTCATGCATGATCCATACTAACGGGTATATTATACATGATCCACTGTTTGTTACAAAGAACCTGAGACAGCGACACACAGTCATGCATGATCCATACTTACGGGTATATTATACATGATCCACTATTTGTTACAAAGAACCTGAGACAGCGACACACAGTCATGCATGATCCATACTTACGGGCATATTATACATGATCCACTGTTTGTTACAAAGAACCTGAGACAGCGACACACAGTCATGCATGATCCATACTTACGGGTATATTATACATGATCCACTGTTTGTTACAAAGAACCTGAGACAGCGACACACAGTCATGCATGATCCATACTTACGGGTATATTATACATGATCCACTGTTTGTTACAAAGAACCTGAGACAGCGACACACAGTCATGCATGATCCATACTTACGGGTATATTATACATGATCCACTGTTTGTTACAAAGAACCTGAGACAGCGACACACAGTCATGCATGATCCATACTTACGGGTATATTATAAATGATCCACTGTTTGTTACAAAGAACCTGAGACAGCGACACACAGTCATGCATGATCCATACTTACGGGTATATTATACATGATCCACTATTTGTTACAAAGAACCTGAGACAGCGACACACAGTCATGCATGATCCATACTTACGGGTATAATATAAATTCGAAAGGTACTTTGTCTCTGTAGTTCCGCCTGTTACACTTTCACGATAAATAGGCTGGACTGATTTTGATGAAATTTAGTACTTAGGTATACATACAGTATATGACCAGGATTAGAATATAGGCTACTTTTTACCCGACTTTGCAGAAAGAAGGTAAAGTTATCATTCAGAAACCACGCGTGCAAACCCGTGGCCGGCAGCTAGTCATTCATAAATAAGCTCTACGATATAAGGAATTTACTTGTTTCTCATGCGACTAGAAAGAACGTAGTCATTAGGCTCATCTCAAATACTACACATCAAATAGTATGAGTGTAAACATGTCTCCATTATTGCGAAAGTCGTCTGAGTCCGTGGAGCGAGGGGAGTCCTTGCGCGTCAGTTGGTCTCGAATAATGAATATTACCGAGTATAGTCATTGGTATACGCGAGCCGATGTCTGCGCTGTCGTCGACATCGCGACAACTGCCCATTATTCCTGAAGTCTTGTCGTAATGAGATCGTTCGAGCAAATTGAATCAACGAATAAACAATAGTCACCAAACAACATGGAACGTTCAAATACTTGTTTCGACTCATTTTAGTATATACTTGCTTTCTTTTGGAAAGCATTCATAAGGCTGTTAAAATAAGGCGGCCTTTAAAGAGTTTTGTGACCAACAACTGAAAGCTCTCTCTCTCTCTCTATGTACATTGTGTACGGATTTGTATGTTGAATGATTTAATGATCATCGCAAAACTTACGAGCGGGACGGGGTTAGAACCTGCAATGCGGTTATTTTATGAAACCAAAAGTGGCGGAATGAAAATACCTACCTAGCGTAACCAATGCTATTTTCAACGAAGGTCTGACGAATGAACGATTGATATGTGAAAGCTACCGTATACACCGTATCAAGTTATATACCATGCATCTGCAGTAAATACATTTTATTTCATTTCAATATTGTTTACAGAAAACAAGGCCACAAGTTTAAGTGTACATAGACTAGGTACCTACCGCAGCGTTGGCGTCGGTGCGCTTCATTGCATTATCTTAGGCTAATTGGCAGTTGGCTATTCAATCAGAGAAATTGTTTACTTCAAACACATTGATGAATGAAACCCGAACTCGGCGCGTATTCACTCACAAATTACATCCGCCCCAATTACAGCGTGCACTCACCTCTAATAACTACTGCTATGGTGAGGGTGTAACAGAGCCGCAGTATACCTAACTGCTGCAGCGCACTATCCACCTGAGTTACATACCACAAGTGGACGCCACTGTTAATACCGATGCCCGATCGGCTTTCGATCGATTGAGCCCATCTCTACGCCCATCTCTAGATCGGTCGAATTTTTAATGTCGTGCTGATTATACTGAAATTTGACACAAAAATCAAAGTATTCGTAGATCAATACAAATAAGACAAGTGGTTCTGTGAGAACAGTAGACCTCACATAACCATGCAATAACCGACACTTTCCTCTTTCCCCTGGCTTTATGCTTTGACGACCTCCGTGGCGCAGTGAACGTATAGCAGGCTGAGACGCAGGAGGTAACGGGTTCGATTCCCGCCGCGGAACAAATGATTGCATGATCTACAGATATTTGTTTCGTGTGTGTGTTTTTCTCTCTCTATATATATATATATATATATATATATATATAAGTGTTTTGAATTTTGCAACCACTTACTATATGCTGACGACAAAAAAAGATTTATTATGGTTACTAACCTGCACGATTGCTCTATTCTCCAAAACGCTCTGAACTAAATGTCAGCAAATCTCCTTTACCCGGAGACAAAACCCAATAAAATTCGTGTAGACTTCAAACGGAATAACTACCTTTAGAGAGAGTAAATACGATCAGAGACCTCGGTGTTAACTTCGATATTAAGCTGACTATGACAGAACACATTAAGATTATTACAAATAAAGAGCTCAAGAATCTTGGATTTGTCATCCGAACTTACACACCTTTTACTGACCTGGCTTGTTTAAAATTAGTTTAATATGCGTGTGTTCGTACGCAAGTTGTGTTTGGATTCCTAACTATATTTTAAACGATGATAATAGTAGAAAATATTAAACGTAAATTCTTAAGACAACTTAATTACCGAAGTAAAATTTATGCAGACTATGAATCTGGCTGCATTTATCATAAAATGTTATCATCGGAAGATAGGCGCACATTATTAGACATGATGCTTCTATAATATTATAAAATGTTATCATCGGAAGATAGGCACACATTATTAGACATGATGCTTCTATATAATATTATAAAATGTTATCATCGGAAGATAGGCACACATTATTAGACATGATGCTTCTATAATATTATAAAATGTTATCATCGGAAGATAGGCACACATTATTAGACATGATGCTTCTATAATATTATAAAATGTTATCATCGGAAGATAGGCGCACATTATTAGACATGATGCTTCTATATAATATTATAAAATGTTATCATCGGAAGATAGGCACACATTATTAGACATGATGCTTCTATAATATTATAAAATGTTATCATCGGAAGATAGGCACACATTATTAGACATGATGCTTCTATATAATATTATAAAATGTTATCATCGGAAGATAGGCACACATTATTAGACATGATGCTTCTATATAATATTATAAAATGTTATCATCGGAAGATAGGCACACATTATTAGACATGATGCTTCTATAATATTATAAAATGTTATCATCGGAAGATAGGCACACATTATTAGACATGATGCTTCTATATAATATTATAAAATGTTATCATCGGAAGATAGGCACACATTATTAGACATGATGCTTCTATAATATTATAAAATGTTATCATCGGAAGATAGGCACACATTATTAGACATGATGCTTCTATATAATATTATAAAATGTTATCATCGGAAGATAGGCACACATTATTAGACATGATGCTTCTATATAATATTATAAAATGTTATCATCGGAAGATAGGCACACATTATTAGACATGATGCTTCTATATAATATTATAAAATGTTATCATCGGAAGATAGGCACACATTATTAGACATGATGCTTCTATATAATATTATAAAATGTTATCATCGGAAGATAGGCACACATTATTAGACATGATGCTTCTATAATATTATAAAATGTTATCATCGGAAGATAGGCACACATTATTAGACATGATGCTTCTATATAATATTATAAAATGTTATCATCGGAAGATAGGCACACATTATTAGACATGATGCTTCTATAATATTATAAAATGTTATCATCGGAAGATAGGCGCACATTATTAGACATGATGCTTCTATATAATATTATAAAATGTTATCATCGGAAGATAGGCGCACATTATTAGACATGATGCTTCTATATAATATTATAAAATGTTATCATCGGAAGATAGGCGCACATTATTAGACATGATGCTTCTATATAATATTATAAAATGTTATCATCGGAAGATAGGCACACATTATTAGACATGATGCTTCTATATAATATTATAAAATGTTATCATCGGAAGATAGGCACACATTATTAGACATGATGCTTCTATATAATATTATAAAATGTTATCATCGGAAGATAGGCGCACATTATTAGACATGATGCTTCTATATAATATTATAAAATGTTATCATCGGAAGATAGGCGCACATTATTAGACATGATGCTTCTATATAATATTATAAAATGTTATCATCGGAAGATAGGCGCACATTATTAGACATGATGCTTCTATATAATATTATAAAATGTTATCATCGGAAGATAGGCACACATTATTAGACATGATGCTTCTATATAATATTATAAAATGTTATCATCGGAAGATAGGCGCACATTATTAGACATGATGCTTCTATATAATATTATAAAATGTTATCATCGGAAGATAGGCGCACATTATTAGACATGATGCTTCTATATAATATTATAAAATGTTATCATCGGAAGATAGGCACACATTATTAGACATGATGCTTCTATATAATATTATAAAATGTTATCATCGGAAGATAGGCACACATTATTAGACATGATGCTTCTATAATATTATAAAATGTTATCATCGGAAGATAGGCACACATTATTAGACATGATGCTTCTATAATATTATAAAATGTTATCATCGGAAGATAGGCACACATTATTAGACATGATGCTTCTATAATATTATAAAATGTTATCATCGGAAGATAGGCACACATTATTAGACATGATGCTTCTATATAATATTATAAAATGTTATCATCGGAAGATAGGCACACATTATTAGACATGATGCTTCTATAATATTATAAAATGTTATCATCGGAAGATAGGCACACATTATTAGACATGATGCTTCTATATAATATTATAAAATGTTATCATCGGAAGATAGGCACACATTATTAGACATGATGCTTCTATATAATATTATAAAATGTTATCATCGGAAGATAGGCACACATTATTAGACATGATGCTTCTATATAATATTATAAAATGTTATCATCGGAAGATAGGCGCACATTATTAGACATGATGCTTCTATATAATATTATAAAATGTTATCATCGGAAGATAGGCGCACATTATTAGACATGATGCTTCTATATAATATTATAAAATGTTATCATCGGAAGATAGGCGCACATTATTAGACATGATGCTTCTATAATATTATAAAATGTTATCATCGGAAGATAGGCACACATTATTAGACATGATGCTTCTATAATATTATAAAATGTTATCATCGGAAGATAGGCGCACATTATTAGACATGATGCTTCTATATAATATTATAAAATGTTATCATCGGAAGATAGGCACACATTATTAGACATGATGCTTCTATAATATTATAAAATGTTATCATCGGAAGATAGGCACACATTATTAGACATGATGCTTCTATATAATATTATAAAATGTTATCATCGGAAGATAGGCACACATTATTAGACATGATGCTTCTATATAATATTATAAAATGTTATCATCGGAAGATAGGCACACATTATTAGACATGATGCTTCTATAATATTATAAAATGTTATCATCGGAAGATAGGCACACATTATTAGACATGATGCTTCTATATAATATTATAAAATGTTATCATCGGAAGATAGGCACACATTATTAGACATGATGCTTCTATATAATATTATAAAATGTTATCATCGGAAGATAGGCACACATTATTAGACATGATGCTTCTATAATATTATAAAATGTTATCATCGGAAGATAGGCACACATTATTAGACATGATGCTTCTATATAATATTATAAAATGTTATCATCGGAAGATAGGCACACATTATTAGACATGATGCTTCTATAATATTATAAAATGTTATCATCGGAAGATAGGCACACATTATTAGACATGATGCTTCTATATAATATTATAAAATGTTATCATCGGAAGATAGGCACACATTATTAGACATGATGCTTCTATATAATATTATAAAATGTTATCATCGGAAGATAGGCACACATTATTAGACATGATGCTTCTATATAATATTATAAAATGTTATCATCGGAAGATAGGCACACATTATTAGACATGATGCTTCTATATAATATTATAAAATGTTATCATCGGAAGATAGGCACACATTATTAGACATGATGCTTCTATAATATTATAAAATGTTATCATCGGAAGATAGGCACACATTATTAGACATGATGCTTCTATATAATATTATAAAATGTTATCATCGGAAGATAGGCACACATTATTAGACATGATGCTTCTATAATATTATAAAATGTTATCATCGGAAGATAGGCGCACATTATTAGACATGATGCTTCTATATAATATTATAAAATGTTATCATCGGAAGATAGGCGCACATTATTAGACATGATGCTTCTATATAATATTATAAAATGTTATCATCGGAAGATAGGCGCACATTATTAGACATGATGCTTCTATATAATATTATAAAATGTTATCATCGGAAGATAGGCACACATTATTAGACATGATGCTTCTATATAATATTATAAAATGTTATCATCGGAAGATAGGCACACATTATTAGACATGATGCTTCTATATAATATTATAAAATGTTATCATCGGAAGATAGGCGCACATTATTAGACATGATGCTTCTATATAATATTATAAAATGTTATCATCGGAAGATAGGCGCACATTATTAGACATGATGCTTCTATATAATATTATAAAATGTTATCATCGGAAGATAGGCGCACATTATTAGACATGATGCTTCTATATAATATTATAAAATGTTATCATCGGAAGATAGGCACACATTATTAGACATGATGCTTCTATATAATATTATAAAATGTTATCATCGGAAGATAGGCGCACATTATTAGACATGATGCTTCTATATAATATTATAAAATGTTATCATCGGAAGATAGGCGCACATTATTAGACATGATGCTTCTATATAATATTATAAAATGTTATCATCGGAAGATAGGCACACATTATTAGACATGATGCTTCTATATAATATTATAAAATGTTATCATCGGAAGATAGGCACACATTATTAGACATGATGCTTCTATAATATTATAAAATGTTATCATCGGAAGATAGGCACACATTATTAGACATGATGCTTCTATAATATTATAAAATGTTATCATCGGAAGATAGGCACACATTATTAGACATGATGCTTCTATAATATTATAAAATGTTATCATCGGAAGATAGGCACACATTATTAGACATGATGCTTCTATATAATATTATAAAATGTTATCATTGGAAGATAGGCACACATTATTAGACATGATGCTTCTATAATATTATAAAATGTTATCATCGGAAGATAGGCACACATTATTAGACATGATGCTTCTATATAATATTATAAAATGTTATCATCGGAAGATAGGCACACATTATTAGACATGATGCTTCTATATAATATTATAAAATGTTATCATCGGAAGATAGGCACACATTATTAGACATGATGCTTCTATATAATATTATAAAATGTTATCATCGGAAGATAGGCGCACATTATTAGACATGATGCTTCTATATAATATTATAAAATGTTATCATCGGAAGATAGGCGCACATTATTAGACATGATGCTTCTATATAATATTATAAAATGTTATCATCGGAAGATAGGCGCACATTATTAGACATGATGCTTCTATATAATATTATAAAATGTTATCATCGGAAGATAGGCGCACATTATTAGACATGATGCTTCTATATAATATTATAAAATGTTATCATCGGAAGATAGGCACACATTATTAGACATGATGCTTCTATATAATATTATAAAATGTTATCATCGGAAGATAGGCACACATTATTAGACATGATGCTTCTATATAATATTATAAAATGTTATCATCGGAAGATAGGCACACATTATTAGACATGATGCTTCTATATAATATTATAAAATGTTATCATCGGAAGATAGGCACACATTATTAGACATGATGCTTCTATATAATATTATAAAATGTTATCATCGGAAGATAGGCACACATTATTAGACATGATGCTTCTATATAATATTATAAAATGTTATCATCGGAAGATAGGCGCACATTATTAGACATGATGCTTCTATATAATATTATAAAATGTTATCATCGGAAGATAGGCGCACATTATTAGACATGATGCTTCTATATAATATTATAAAATGTTATCATCGGAAGATAGGCGCACATTATTAGACATGATGCTTCTATATAATATTATAAAATGTTATCATCGGAAGATAGGCACACATTATTAGACATGATGCTTCTATATAATATTATAAAATGTTATCATCGGAAGATAGGCACACATTATTAGACATGATGCTTCTATATAATATTATAAAATGTTATCATCGGAAGATAGGCACACATTATTAGACATGATGCTTCTATATAATATTATAAAATGTTATCATCGGAAGATAGGCACACATTATTAGACATGATGCTTCTATATAATATTATAAAATGTTATCATCGGAAGATAGGCACACATTATTAGACATGATGCTTCTATATAATATTATAAAATGTTATCATCGGAAGATAGGCGCACATTATTAGACATGATGCTTCTATATAATATTATAAAATGTTATCATCGGAAGATAGGCACACATTATTAGACATGATGCTTCTATATAATATTATAAAATGTTATCATCGGAAGATAGGCGCACATTATTAGACATGATGCTTCTATATAATATTATAAAATGTTATCATCGGAAGATAGGCACACATTATTAGACATGATGCTTCTATATAATATTATAAAATGTTATCATCGGAAGATAGGCGCACATTATTAGACATGATGCTTCTATATAATATTATAAAATGTTATCATCGGAAGATAGGCACACATTATTAGACATGATGCTTCTATATAATATTATAAAATGTTATCATCGGAAGATAGGCACACATTATTAGACATGATGCTTCTATAATATTATAAAATGTTATCATCGGAAGATAGGCGCACATTATTAGACATGATGCTTCTATATAATATTATAAAATGTTATCATCGGAAGATAGGCGCACATTATTAGACATGATGCTTCTATATAATATTATAAAATGTTATCATCGGAAGATAGGCACACATTATTAGACATGATGCTTCTATATAATATTATAAAATGTTATCATCGGAAGATAGGCACACATTATTAGACATGATGCTTCTATAATATTATAAAATGTTATCATCGGAAGATAGGCGCACATTATTAGACATGATGCTTCTATATAATATTATAAAATGTTATCATCGGAAGATAGGCGCACATTATTAGACATGATGCTTCTATATAATATTATAAAATGTTATCATCGGAAGATAGGCACACATTATTAGACATGATGCTTCTATATAATATTATAAAATGTTATCATCGGAAGATAGGCACACATTATTAGACATGATGCTTCTATAATATTATAAAATGTTATCATCGGAAGATAGGTGCACATTATTAGACATGATGCTTCTATAATATTATAAAATGTTATCATCGGAAGATAGGCACACATTATTAGACATGATGCTTCTATAATATTATAAAATGTTATCATCGGAAGATAGGCGCACATTATTAGACATGATGCTTCTATAATATTATAAAATGTTATCATCGGAAGATAGGCGCACATTATTAGACATGATGCTTCTATATAATATTATAAAATGTTATCATCGGAAGATAGGCACACATTATTAGACATGATGCTTCTATATAATATTATAAAATGTTATCATCGGAAGATAGGCACACATTATTAGACATGATGCTTCTATATAATATTATAAAATGTTATCATCGGAAGATAGGCACACATTATTAGACATGATGCTTCTATATAATATTATAAAATGTTATCATCGGAAGATAGGCACACATTATTAGACATGATGCTTCTATATAATATTATAAAATGTTATCATCGGAAGATAGGCACACATTATTAGACATGATGCTTCTATAATATTATAAAATGTTATCATCGGAAGATAGGCACACATTATTAGACATGATGCTTCTATATAATATTATAAAATGTTATCATCGGAAGATAGGCACACATTATTAGACATGATGCTTCTATAATATTATAAAATGTTATCATCGGAAGATAGGCGCACATTATTAGACATGATGCTTCTATAATATTATAAAATGTTATCATCGGAAGATAGGCACACATTATTAGACATGATGCTTCTATAATATTATAAAATGTTATCATCGGAAGATAGGCACACATTATTAGACATGATGCTTCTATATAATATTATAAAATGTTATCATCGGAAGATAGGCACACATTATTAGACATGATGCTTCTATATAATATTATAAAATGTTATCATCGGAAGATAGGCACACATTATTAGACATGATGCTTCTATAATATTATAAAATGTTATCATCGGAAGATAGGCGCACATTATTAGACATGATGCTTCTATAATATTATAAAATGTTATCATCGGAAGATAGGCACACATTATTAGACATGATGCTTCTATATAATATTATAAAATGTTATCATCGGAAGATAGGCACACATTATTAGACATGATGCTTCTATATAATATTATAAAATGTTATCATCGGAAGATAGGCACACATTATTAGACATGATGCTTCTATATAATATTATAAAATGTTATCATCGGAAGATAGGCACACATTATTAGACATGATGCTTCTATATAATATTATAAAATGTTATCATCGGAAGATAGGCACACATTATTAGACATGATGCTTCTATATAATATTATAAAATGTTATCATCGGAAGATAGGCACACATTATTAGACATGATGCTTCTATATAATATTATAAAATGTTATCATCGGAAGATAGGCACACATTATTAGACATGATGCTTCTATATAATATTATAAAATGTTATCATCGGAAGATAGGCGCACATTATTAGACATGATGCTTCTATATAATATTATAAAATGTTATCATCGGAAGATAGGCACACATTATTAGACATGATGCTTCTATATAATATTATAAAATGTTATCATCGGAAGATAGGCACACATTATTAGACATGATGCTTCTATATAATATTATAAAATATTATCATCGGAAGATAGGCACACATTATTAGACATGATGCTTCTATATAATATTATAAAATGTTATCATCGGAAGATAGGCACACATTATTAGACATGATGCTTCTATATAATATTATAAAATGTTATCATCGGAAGATAGGCACACATTATTAGACATGATGCTTCTATATAATATTATAAAATGTTATCATCGGAAGATAGGCACACATTATTAGACATGATGCTTCTATATAATATTATAAAATGTTATCATCGGAAGATAGGCACACATTATTAGACATGATGCTTCTATATAATATTATAAAATGTTATCATCGGAAGATAGGCACACATTATTAGACATGATGCTTCTATATAATATTATAAAATGTTATCATCGGAAGATAGGCGCACATTATTAGACATGATGCTTCTATATAATATTATAAAATGTTATCATCGGAAGATAGGCACACATTATTAGACATGATGCTTCTATAATATTATAAAATGTTATCATCGGAAGATAGGCACACATTATTAGACATGATGCTTCTATATAATATTATAAAATGTTATCATCGGAAGATAGGCACACATTATTAGACATGATGCTTCTATATAATATTATAAAATGTTATCATCGGAAGATAGGCACACATTATTAGACATGATGCTTCTATATAATATTATAAAATGTTATCATCGGAAGATAGGCACACATTATTAGACATGATGCTTCTATATAATATTATAAAATGTTATCATCGGAAGATAGGCACACATTATTAGACATGATGCTTCTATATAATATTATAAAATGTTATCATCGGAAGATAGGCACACATTATTAGACATGATGCTTCTATATAATATTATAAAATGTTATCATCGGAAGATAGGCACACATTATTAGACATGATGCTTCTATATAATATTATAAAATGTTATCATCGGAAGATAGGCACACATTATTAGACATGATGCTTCTATATAATATTATAAAATGTTATCATCGGAAGATAGGCACACATTATTAGACATGATGCTTCTATATAATATTATAAAATGTTATCATCGGAAGATAGGCACACATTATTAGACATGATGCTTCTATATAATATTATAAAATGTTATCATCGGAAGATAGGCACACATTATTAGACATGATGCTTCTATATAATATTATAAAATGTTATCATCGGAAGATAGGCACACATTATTAGACATGATGCTTCTATATAATATTATAAAATGTTATCATCGGAAGATAGGCGCACATTATTAGACATGATGCTTCTATATAATATTATAAAATGTTATCATCGGAAGATAGGCACACATTATTAGACATGATGCTTCTATATAATATTATAAAATGTTATCATCGGAAGATAGGCACACATTATTAGACATGATGCTTCTATAATATTATAAAATGTTATCATCGGAAGATAGGCACACATTATTAGACATGATGCTTCTATATAATATTATAAAATGTTATCATCGGAAGATAGGCACACATTATTAGACATGATGCTTCTATATAATATTATAAAATGTTATCATCGGAAGATAGGCACACATTATTAGACATGATGCTTCTATATAATATTATAAAATGTTATCATCGGAAGATAGGCACACATTATTAGACATGATGCTTCTATATAATATTATAAAATGTTATCATCGGAAGATAGGCACACATTATTAGACATGATGCTTCTATATAATATTATAAAATGTTATCATCGGAAGATAGGCACACATTATTAGACATGATGCTTCTATATAATATTATAAAATGTTATCATCGGAAGATAGGCACACATTATTAGACATGATGCTTCTATATAATATTATAAAATGTTATCATCGGAAGATAGGCACACATTATTAGACATGATGCTTCTATATAATATTATAAAATGTTATCATCGGAAGATAGGCACACATTATTAGACATGATGCTTCTATATAATATTATAAAATGTTATCATCGGAAGATAGGCACACATTATTAGACATGATGCTTCTATATAATATTATAAAATGTTATCATCGGAAGATAGGCACACATTATTAGACATGATGCTTCTATATAATATTATAAAATGTTATCATCGGAAGATAGGCACACATTATTAGACATGATGCTTCTATATAATATTATAAAATGTTATCATCGGAAGATAGGCACACATTATTAGACATGATGCTTCTATATAATATTATAAAATGTTATCATCGGAAGATAGGCGCACATTATTAGACATGATGCTTCTATATAATATTATAAAATGTTATCATCGGAAGATAGGCGCACATTATTAGACATGATGCTTCTATATAATATTATAAAATGTTATCATCGGAAGATAGGCGCACATTATTAGACATGATGCTTCTATATAATATTATAAAATGTTATCATCGGAAGATAGGCACACATTATTAGACATGATGCTTCTATATAATATTATAAAATGTTATCATCGGAAGATAGGCACACATTATTAGACATGATGCTTCTATATAATATTATAAAATGTTATCATCGGAAGATAGGCACACATTATTAGACATGATGCTTCTATATAATATTATAAAATGTTATCATCGGAAGATAGGCACACATTATTAGACATGATGCTTCTATATAATATTATAAAATGTTATCATCGGAAGATAGGCACACATTATTAGACATGATGCTTCTATATAATATTATAAAATGTTATCATCGGAAGATAGGCGCACATTATTAGACATGATGCTTCTATATAATATTATAAAATGTTATCATCGGAAGATAGGCGCACATTATTAGACATGATGCTTCTATATAATATTATAAAATGTTATCATCGGAAGATAGGCGCACATTATTAGACATGATGCTTCTATATAATATTATAAAATGTTATCATCGGAAGATAGGCACACATTATTAGACATGATGCTTCTATATAATATTATAAAATGTTATCATCGGAAGATAGGCACACATTATTAGACATGATGCTTCTATATAATATTATAAAATGTTATCATCGGAAGATAGGCACACATTATTAGACATGATGCTTCTATATAATATTATAAAATGTTATCATCGGAAGATAGGCACACATTATTAGACATGATGCTTCTATATAATATTATAAAATGTTATCATCGGAAGATAGGCACACATTATTAGACATGATGCTTCTATATAATATTATAAAATGTTATCATCGGAAGATAGGCACACATTATTAGACATGATGCTTCTATATAATATTATAAAATGTTATCATCGGAAGATAGGCACACATTATTAGACATGATGCTTCTATATAATATTATAAAATGTTATCATCGGAAGATAGGCACACATTATTAGACATGATGCTTCTATATAATATTATAAAATGTTATCATCGGAAGATAGGCGCACATTATTAGACATGATGCTTCTATATAATATTATAAAATGTTATCATCGGAAGATAGGCGCACATTATTAGACATGATGCTTCTATATAATATTATAAAATGTTATCATCGGAAGATAGGCACACATTATTAGACATGATGCTTCTATATAATATTATAAAATGTTATCATCGGAAGATAGGCACACATTATTAGACATGATGCTTCTATATAATATTATAAAATGTTATCATCGGAAGATAGGCACACATTATTAGACATGATGCTTCTATATAATATTATAAAATGTTATCATCGGAAGATAGGCACACATTATTAGACATGATGCTTCTATATAATATTATAAAATGTTATCATCGGAAGATAGGCACACATTATTAGACATGATGCTTCTATATAATATTATAAAATGTTATCATCGGAAGATAGGCACACATTATTAGACATGATGCTTCTATATAATATTATAAAATGTTATCATCGGAAGATAGGCACACATTATTAGACATGATGCTTCTATATAATATTATAAAATGTTATCATCGGAAGATAGGCGCACATTATTAGACATGATGCTTCTATATAATATTATAAAATGTTATCATCGGAAGATAGGCGCACATTATTAGACATGATGCTTCTATATAATATTATAAAATGTTATCATCGGAAGATAGGCACACATTATTAGACATGATGCTTCTATATAATATTATAAAATGTTATCATCGGAAGATAGGCACACATTATTAGACATGATGCTTCTATATAATATTATAAAATGTTATCATCGGAAGATAGGCACACATTATTAGACATGATGCTTCTATATAATATTATAAAATGTTATCATCGGAAGATAGGCACACATTATTAGACATGATGCTTCTATATAATATTATAAAATGTTATCATCGGAAGATAGGCACACATTATTAGACATGATGCTTCTATATAATATTATAAAATGTTATCATCGGAAGATAGGCACACATTATTAGACATGATGCTTCTATATAATATTATAAAATGTTATCATCGGAAGATAGGCACACATTATTAGACATGATGCTTCTATATAATATTATAAAATGTTATCATCGGAAGATAGGCACACATTATTAGACATGATGCTTCTATATAATATTATAAAATGTTATCATCGGAAGATAGGCACACATTATTAGACATGATGCTTCTATATAATATTATAAAATGTTATCATCGGAAGATAGGCACACATTATTAGACATGATGCTTCTATATAATATTATAAAATGTTATCATCGGAAGATAGGCACACATTATTAGACATGATGCTTCTATATAATATAATAAAATGTTATCATCGGAAGATAGGCACACATTATTAGACATGATGCTTCTATATAATATTATAAAATGTTATCATCGGAAGATAGGCACACATTATTAGACATGATGCTTCTATATAATATTATAAAATGTTATCATCGGAAGATAGGTACACATTATTAGACATGATGCTTCTATATAATATTATAAAATGTTATCATCGGAAGATAGGCACACATTATTAGACATGATGCTTCTATAATATTATAAAATGTTATCATCGGAAGATAGGCGCACATTATTAGACATGATGCTTCTATATAATATTATAAAATGTTATCATCGGAAGATAGGCACACATTATTAGACATGATGCTTCTATATAATATTATAAAATGTTATCATCGGAAGATAGGCACACATTATTAGACATGATGCTTCTATAATATTATAAAATGTTATCATCGGAAGATAGGCACACATTATTAGACATGATGCTTCTATAATATTATAAAATGTTATCATCGGAAGATAGGCACACATTATTAGACATGATGCTTCTATAATATTATAAAATGTTATCATCGGAAGATAGGCACACATTATTAGACATGATGCTTCTATATAATATTATAAAATGTTATCATCGGAAGATAGGCACACATTATTAGACATGATGCTTCTATAATATTATAAAATGTTATCATCGGAAGATAGGCACACATTATTAGACATGATGCTTCCATATAATATTATAAAATGTTATCATCGGAAGATAGGCGCACATTATTAGACATGATGCTTCTATATAATATTATAAAATGTTATCATCGGAAGATAGGCGCACATTATTAGACATGATGCTTCTATAATATTATAAAATGTTATCATCGGAAGATAGGCACACATTATTAGACATGATGCTTCTATATAATATTATAAAATGTTATCATCGGAAGATAGGCACACATTATTAGACATGATGCTTCTATATAATATTATAAAATGTTATCATCGGAAGATAGGCACACATTATTAGACATGATGCTTCTATAATATTATAAAATGTTATCATCGGAAGATAGGCGCACATTATTAGACATGATGCTTCTATAATATTATAAAATGTTATCATCGGAAGATAGGCGCACATTATTAGACATGATGCTTCTATATAATATTATAAAATGTTATCATCGGAAGATAGGCACACATTATTAGACATGATGCTTCTATAATATTATAAAATGTTATCATCGGAAGATAGGCGCACATTATTAGACATGATGCTTCTATATAATATTATAAAATGTTATCATCGGAAGATAGGCACACATTATTAGACATGATGCTTCTATAATATTATAAAATGTTATCATCGGAAGATAGGCACACATTATTAGACATGATGCTTCTATATAATATTATAAAATGTTATCATCGGAAGATAGGCACACATTATTAGACATGATGCTTCTATATAATATTATAAAATGTTATCATCGGAAGATAGGCACACATTATTAGACATGATGCTTCTATAATATTATAAAATGTTATCATCGGAAGATAGGCACACATTATTAGACATGATGCTTCTATATAATATTATAAAATGTTATCATCGGAAGATAGGCGCACATTATTAGACATGATGCTTCTATAATATTATAAAATGTTATCATCGGAAGATAGGCACACATTATTAGACATGATGCTTCTATATAATATTATAAAATGTTATCATCGGAAGATAGGCGCACATTATTAGACATGATGCTTCTATATAATATTATAAAATGTTATCATCGGAAGATAGGCACACATTATTAGACATGATGCTTCTATATAATATTATAAAATGTTATCATCGGAAGATAGGCACACATTATTAGACATGATGCTTCTATAATATTATAAAATGTTATCATCGGAAGATAGGCGCACATTATTAGACATGATGCTTCTATATAATATTATAAAATGTTATCATCGGAAGATAGGCACACATTATTAGACATGATGCTTCTATAATATTATAAAATGTTATCATCGGAAGATAGGCGCACATTATTAGACATGATGCTTCTATATAATATTATAAAATGTTATCATCGGAAGATAGGCACACATTATTAGACATGATGCTTCTATAATATTATAAAATGTTATCATCGGAAGATAGGCACACATTATTAGACATGATGCTTCTATATAATATTATAAAATGTTATCATCGGAAGATAGGCACACATTATTAGACATGATGCTTCTATATAATATTATAAAATGTTATCATCGGAAGATAGGCACACATTATTAGACATGATGCTTCTATAATATTATAAAATGTTATCATCGGAAGATAGGCGCACATTATTAGACATGATGCTTCTATATAATATTATAAAATGTTATCATCGGAAGATAGGCACACATTATTAGACATGATGCTTCTATAATATTATAAAATGTTATCATCGGAAGATAGGCGCACATTATTAGACATGATGCTTCTATATAATATTATAAAATGTTATCATCGGAAGATAGGCACACATTATTAGACATGATGCTTCTATAATATTATAAAATGTTATCATCGGAAGATAGGCACACATTATTAGACATGATGCTTCTATATAATATTATAAAATGTTATCATCGGAAGATAGGCACACATTATTAGACATGATGCTTCTATATAATATTATAAAATGTTATCATCGGAAGATAGGCACACATTATTAGACATGATGCTTCTATAATATTATAAAATGTTATCATCGGAAGATAGGCGCACATTATTAGACATGATGCTTCTATAATATTATAAAATGTTATCATCGGAAGATAGGCGCACATTATTAGACATGATGCTTCTATATAATATTATAAAATGTTATCATCGGAAGATAGGCACACATTATTAGACATGATGCTTCTATATAATATTATAAAATGTTATCATCGGAAGATAGGCACACATTATTAGACATGATGCTTCTATATAATATTATAAAATGTTATCATCGGAAGATAGGCGCACATTATTAGACATGATGCTTCTATAATATTATAAAATGTTATCATCGGAAGATAGGCACACATTATTAGACATGATGCTTCTATAATATTATAAAATGTTATCATCGGAAGATAGGCACACATTATTAGACATGATGCTTCTATATAATATTATAAAATGTTATCATCGGAAGATAGGCACACATTATTAGACATGATGCTTCTATATAATATTATAAAATGTTATCATCGGAAGATAGGCACACATTATTAGACATGATGCTTCTATAATATTATAAAATGTTATCATCGGAAGATAGGCACACATTATTAGACATGATGCTTCTATATAATATTATAAAATGTTATCATCGGAAGATAGGCACACATTATTAGACATGATGCTTCTATATAATATTATAAAATGTTATCATCGGAAGATAGGCACACATTATTAGACATGATGCTTCTATATAATATTATAAAATGTTATCATCGGAAGATAGGCACACATTATTAGACATGATGCTTCTATAATATTATAAAATGTTATCATCGGAAGATAGGCGCACATTATTAGACATGATGCTTCTATATAATATTATAAAATGTTATCATCGGAAGATAGGCACACATTATTAGACATGATGCTTCTATATAATATTATAAAATGTTATCATCGGAAGATAGGCACACATTATTAGACATGATGCTTCTATATAATATTATAAAATGTTATCATCGGAAGATAGGCACACATTATTAGACATGATGCTTCTATATAATATTATAAAATGTTATCATCGGAAGATAGGCACACATTATTAGACATGATGCTTCTATATAATATTATAAAATGTTATCATCGGAAGATAGGCACACATTATTAGACATGATGCTTCTATAATATTATAAAATGTGATCATCGGAAGATAGGCACACATTATTAGACATGATGCTTCTATATAATATTATAAAATGTTATCATCGGAAGATAGGCACACATTATTAGACATGATGCTTCTATATAATATTATAAAATGTTATCATCGGAAGATAGGCACACATTATTAGACATGATGCTTCTATATAATATTATAAAATGTTATCATCGGAAGATAGGCGCACATTATTAGACATGATGCTTCTATATAATATTATAAAATGTTATCATCGGAAGATAGGCGCACATTATTAGACATGATGCTTCTATATAATATTATAAAATGTTATCATCGGAAGATAGGCACACATTATTAGACATGATGCTTCTATATAATATTATAAAATGTTATCATCGGAAGATAGGCGCACATTATTAGACATGATGCTTCTATAATATTATAAAATGTTATCATCGGAAGATAGGCACACATTATTAGACATGATGCTTCTATAATATTATAAAATGTTATCATCGGAAGATAGGCACACATTATTAGACATGATGCTTCTATAATTTATAAAATGTTATCATCGGAAGATAGGCACACATTATTAGACATGATGCTTCTATAATATTATAAAATGTTATCATCGGAAGATAGGCACACATTATTAGACATGATGCTTCTATATAATATTATAAAATGTTATCATCGGAAGATAGGCACACATTATTAGACATGATGCTTCTATATAATATTATAAAATGTTATCATCGGAAGATAGGCACACATTATTAGACATTATGCTTCTATAATATTATAAAATGTTATCATCGGAAGATAGGCGCACATTATTAGACATGATGCTTCTATAATATTATAAAATGTTATCATCGGAAGATAGGCGCACATTATTAGACATGATGCTTCTATATAATATTATAAAATGTTATCATCGGAAGATAGGCACACATTATTAGACATGATGCTTCTATAATATTATAAAATGTTATCATCGGAAGATAGGCGCACATTATTAGACATGATGCTTCTATATAATATTATAAAATGTTATCATCGGAAGATAGGCACACATTATTAGACATGATGCTTCTATATAATATTATAAAATGTTATCATCGGAAGATAGGCGCACATTATTAGACATGATGCTTCTATATAATATTATAAAATGTTATCATCGGAAGATAGGCACACATTATTAGACATGATGCTTCTATATAATATTATAAAATGTTATCATCGGAAGATAGGCACACATTATTAGACATGATGCTTCTATAATATTATAAAATGTTATCATCGGAAGATAGGCGCACATTATTAGACATGATGCTTCTATATAATATTATAAAATGTTATCATCGGAAGATAGGCGCACATTATTAGACATGATGCTTCTATATAATATTATAAAATGTTATCATCGGAAGATAGGCACACATTATTAGACATGATGCTTCTATATAATATTATAAAATGTTATCATCGGAAGATAGGCACACATTATTAGACATGATGCTTCTATATAATATTATAAAATGTTATCATCGGAAGATAGGCACACATTATTAGACATGATGCTTCTATAATATTATAAAATGTTATCATCGGAAGATAGGCACACATTATTAGACATGATGCTTCTATAATATTATAAAATGTTATCATCGGAAGATAGGCACACATTATTAGACATGATGCTTCTATATAATATTATAAAATGTTATCATCGGAAGATAGGCACACATTATTAGACATGATGCTTCTATATAATATTATAAAATGTTATCATCGGAAGATAGGCACACATTATTAGACATGATGCTTCTATAATATTATAAAATGTTATCATCGGAAGATAGGCACACATTATTAGACATGATGCTTCTATATAATATTATAAAATGTTATCATCGGAAGATAGGCACACATTATTAGACATGATGCTTCTATAATATTATAAAATGTTATCATCGGAAGATAGGCACACATTATTAGACATGATGCTTCTATATAATATTATAAAATGTTATCATCGGAAGATAGGCACACATTATTAGACATGATGCTTCTATATAATATTATAAAATGTTATCATCGGAAGATAGGCACACATTATTAGACATGATGCTTCTATAATATTATAAAATGTTATCATCGGAAGATAGGCACACATTATTAGACATGATGCTTCTATATAATATTATAAAATGTTATCATCGGAAGATAGGCACACATTATTAGACATGATGCTTCTATATAATATTATAAAATGTTATCATCGGAAGATAGGCACACATTATTAGACATTATGCTTATATAATATTATAAAATGTTATCATCGGAAGATAGGCGCACATTATTAGACATGATGCTTCTATAATATTATAAAATGTTATCATCGGAAGATAGGCGCACATTATTAGACATGATGCTTCTATATAATATTATAAAATGTTATCATCGGAAGATAGGCACACATTATTAGACATGATGCTTCTATAATATTATAAAATGTTATCATCGGAAGATAGGCGCACATTATTAGACATGATGCTTCTATAATATTATAAAATGTTATCATCGGAAGATAGGCGCACATTATTAGACATGATGCTTCTATATAATATTATAAAATGTTATCATCGGAAGATAGGCACACATTATTAGACATGATGCTTCTATATAATATTATAAAATGTTATCATCGGAAGATAGGCACACATTATTAGACATGATGCTTCTATATAATATTATAAAATGTTATCATCGGAAGATAGGCACACATTATTAGACATGATGCTTCTATAATATTATAAAATGTTATTATCGGAAGATAGGCGCACATTATTAGACATGATGCTTCTATATAATATTATAAAATGTTATCATCGGAAGATAGGCACACATTATTAGACATGATGCTTCTATAATATTATAAAATGTTATCATCGGAAGATAGGCGCACATTATTAGACATGATGCTTCTATATAATATTATAAAATGTTATCATCGGAAGATAGGCACACATTATTAGACATGATGCTTCTATATAATATTATAAAATGTTATCATCGGAAGATAGGCGCACATTATTAGACATGATGCTTCTATATAATATTATAAAATGTTATCATCGGAAGATAGGCACACATTATTAGACATGATGCTTCTATATAATATTATAAAATGTTATCATCGGAAGATAGGCACACATTATTAGACATGATGCTTCTATAATATTATAAAATGTTATCATCGGAAGATAGGCTCACATTATTAGACATGATGCTTCTATATAATATTATAAAATGTTATCATCGGAAGATAGGCACACATTATTAGACATGATGCTTCTATATAATATTATAAAATGTTATCATCGGAAGATAGGCACACATTATTAGACATGATGCTTCTATATAATATTATAAAATGTTATCATCGGAAGATAGGCACACATTATTAGACATGATGCTTCTATATAATATTATAAAATGTTATCATCGGAAGATAGGCGCACATTATTAGACATGATGCTTCTATATAATATTATAAAATGTTATCATCGGAAGATAGGCGCACATTATTAGACATGATGCTTCTATATAATATTATAAAATGTTATCATCGGAAGATAGGCACACATTATTAGACATGATGCTTCTATATAATATTATAAAATGTTATCATCGGAAGATAGGCACACATTATTAGACATGATGCTTCTATATAATATTATAAAATGTTATCATCGGAAGATAGGCACACATTATTAGACATGATGCTTCTATATAATATTATAAAATGTTATCATCGGAAGATAGGCACACATTATTAGACATGATGCTTCTATATAATATTATAAAATGTTATCATCGGAAGATAGGCACACATTATTAGACATGATGCTTCTATATAATATTATAAAATGTTATCATCGGAAGATAGGCACACATTATTAGACATGATGCTTCTATATAATATTATAAAATGTTATCATCGGAAGATAGGCACACATTATTAGACATGATGCTTCTATATAATATTATAAAATGTTATCATCGGAAGATAGGCGCACATTATTAGACATGATGCTTCTATATAATATTATAAAATGTTATCATCGGAAGATAGGCGCACATTATTAGACATGATGCTTCTATATAATATTATAAAATGTTATCATCGGAAGATAGGCACACATTATTAGACATGATGCTTCTATATAATATTATAAAATGTTATCATCGGAAGATAGGCACACATTATTAGACATGATGCTTCTATATAATATTATAAAATGTTATCATCGGAAGATAGGCACACATTATTAGACATGATGCTTCTATAATATTATAAAATGTTATCATCGGAAGATAGGCACACATTATTAGACATGATGCTTCTATAATATTATAAAATGTTATCATCGGAAGATAGGCACACATTATTAGACATGATGCTTCTATATAATATTATAAAATGTTATCATCGGAAGATAGGCACACATTATTAGACATGATGCTTCTATATAATATTATAAAATGTTATCATCGGAAGATAGGCACACATTATTAGACATTATGCTTCTATAATATTATAAAATGTTATCATCGGAAGATAGGCGCACATTATTAGACATGATGCTTCTATAATATTATAAAATGTTATCATCGGAAGATAGGCGCACATTATTAGACATGATGCTTCTATATAATATTATAAAATGTTATCATCGGAAGATAGGCACACATTATTAGACATGATGCTTCTATAATATTATAAAATGTTATCATCGGAAGATAGGCGCACATTATTAGACATGATGCTTCTATATAATATTATAAAATGTTATCATCGGAAGATAGGCACACATTATTAGACATGATGCTTCTATATAATATTATAAAATGTTATCATCGGAAGATAGGCGCACATTATTAGACATGATGCTTCTATATAATATTATAAAATGTTATCATCGGAAGATAGGCACACATTATTAGACATGATGCTTCTATATAATATTATAAAATGTTATCATCGGAAGATAGGCACACATTATTAGACATGATGCTTCTATAATATTATAAAATGTTATCATCGGAAGATAGGCGCACATTATTAGACATGATGCTTCTATATAATATTATAAAATGTTATCATCGGAAGATAGGCGCACATTATTAGACATGATGCTTCTATATAATATTATAAAATGTTATCATCGGAAGATAGGCACACATTATTAGACATGATGCTTCTATATAATATTATAAAATGTTATCATCGGAAGATAGGCACACATTATTAGACATGATGCTTCTATATAATATTATAAAATGTTATCATCGGAAGATAGGCACACATTATTAGACATGATGCTTCTATAATATTATAAAATGTTATCATCGGAAGATAGGCACACATTATTAGACATGATGCTTCTATAATATTATAAAATGTTATCATCGGAAGATAGGCACACATTATTAGACATGATGCTTCTATATAATATTATAAAATGTTATCATCGGAAGATAGGCACACATTATTAGACATGATGCTTCTATATAATATTATAAAATGTTATCATCGGAAGATAGGCACACATTATTAGACATGATGCTTCTATAATATTATAAAATGTTATCATCGGAAGATAGGCACACATTATTAGACATGATGCTTCTATATAATATTATAAAATGTTATCATCGGAAGATAGGCACACATTATTAGACATGATGCTTCTATAATATTATAAAATGTTATCATCGGAAGATAGGCACACATTATTAGACATGATGCTTCTATATAATATTATAAAATGTTATCATCGGAAGATAGGCACACATTATTAGACATGATGCTTCTATATAATATTATAAAATGTTATCATCGGAAGATAGGCACACATTATTAGACATGATGCTTCTATAATATTATAAAATGTTATCATCGGAAGATAGGCACACATTATTAGACATGATGCTTCTATATAATATTATAAAATGTTATCATCGGAAGATAGGCACACATTATTAGACATGATGCTTCTATATAATATTATAAAATGTTATCATCGGAAGATAGGCACACATTATTAGACATTATGCTTCTATAATATTATAAAATGTTATCATCGGAAGATAGGCGCACATTATTAGACATGATGCTTCTATAATATTATAAAATGTTATCATCGGAAGATAGGCGCACATTATTAGACATGATGCTTCTATATAATATTATAAAATGTTATCATCGGAAGATAGGCACACATTATTAGACATGATGCTTCTATAATATTATAAAATGTTATCATCGGAAGATAGGCGCACATTATTAGACATGATGCTTCTATAATATTATAAAATGTTATCATCGGAAGATAGGCGCACATTATTAGACATGATGCTTCTATATAATATTATAAAATGTTATCATCGGAAGATAGGCACACATTATTAGACATGATGCTTCTATATAATATTATAAAATGTTATCATCGGAAGATAGGCACACATTATTAGACATGATGCTTCTATATAATATTATAAAATGTTATCATCGGAAGATAGGCACACATTATTAGACATGATGCTTCTATAATATTATAAAATGTTATTATCGGAAGATAGGCGCACATTATTAGACATGATGCTTCTATATAATATTATAAAATGTTATCATCGGAAGATAGGCACACATTATTAGACATGATGCTTCTATAATATTATAAAATGTTATCATCGGAAGATAGGCGCACATTATTAGACATGATGCTTCTATATAATATTATAAAATGTTATCATCGGAAGATAGGCACACATTATTAGACATGATGCTTCTATATAATATTATAAAATGTTATCATCGGAAGATAGGCGCACATTATTAGACATGATGCTTCTATATAATATTATAAAATGTTATCATCGGAAGATAGGCACACATTATTAGACATGATGCTTCTATATAATATTATAAAATGTTATCATCGGAAGATAGGCACACATTATTAGACATGATGCTTCTATAATATTATAAAATGTTATCATCGGAAGATAGGCGCACATTATTAGACATGATGCTTCTATATAATATTATAAAATGTTATCATCGGAAGATAGGCACACATTATTAGACATGATGCTTCTATATAATATTATAAAATGTTATCATCGGAAGATAGGCACACATTATTAGACATGATGCTTCTATATAATATTATAAAATGTTATCATCGGAAGATAGGCACACATTATTAGACATGATGCTTCTATATAATATTATAAAATGTTATCATCGGAAGATAGGCGCACATTATTAGACATGATGCTTCTATATAATATTATAAAATGTTATCATCGGAAGATAGGCGCACATTATTAGACATGATGCTTCTATATAATATTATAAAATGTTATCATCGGAAGATAGGCACACATTATTAGACATGATGCTTCTATATAATATTATAAAATGTTATCATCGGAAGATAGGCACACATTATTAGACATGATGCTTCTATATAATATTATAAAATGTTATCATCGGAAGATAGGCACACATTATTAGACATGATGCTTCTATATAATATTATAAAATGTTATCATCGGAAGATAGGCACACATTATTAGACATGATGCTTCTATATAATATTATAAAATGTTATCATCGGAAGATAGGCACACATTATTAGACATGATGCTTCTATATAATATTATAAAATGTTATCATCGGAAGATAGGCACACATTATTAGACATGATGCTTCTATATAATATTATAAAATGTTATCATCGGAAGATAGGCACACATTATTAGACATGATGCTTCTATATAATATTATAAAATGTTATCATCGGAAGATAGGCGCACATTATTAGACATGATGCTTCTATATAATATTATAAAATGTTATCATCGGAAGATAGGCGCACATTATTAGACATGATGCTTCTATATAATATTATAAAATGTTATCATCGGAAGATAGGCACACATTATTAGACATGATGCTTCTATATAATATTATAAAATGTTATCATCGGAAGATAGGCACACATTATTAGACATGATGCTTCTATATAATATTATAAAATGTTATCATCGGAAGATAGGCACACATTATTAGACATGATGCTTCTATATAATATTATAAAATGTTATCATCGGAAGATAGGCACACATTATTAGACATGATGCTTCTATATAATATTATAAAATGTTATCATCGGAAGATAGGCACACATTATTAGACATGATGCTTCTATATAATATTATAAAATGTTATCATCGGAAGATAGGCACACATTATTAGACATGATGCTTCTATATAATATTATAAAATGTTATCATCGGAAGATAGGCACACATTATTAGACATGATGCTTCTATATAATATTATAAAATGTTATCATCGGAAGATAGGCACACATTATTAGACATGATGCTTCTATATAATATTATAAAATGTTATCATCGGAAGATAGGCACACATTATTAGACATGATGCTTCTATATAATATTATAAAATGTTATCATCGGAAGATAGGCACACATTATTAGACATGATGCTTCTATATAATATTATAAAATGTTATCATCGGAAGATAGGCACACATTATTAGACATGATGCTTCTATATAATATAATAAAATGTTATCATCGGAAGATAGGCACACATTATTAGACATGATGCTTCTATATAATATTATAAAATGTTATCATCGGAAGATAGGCACACATTATTAGACATGATGCTTCTATATAATATTATAAAATGTTATCATCGGAAGATAGGCACACATTATTAGACATGATGCTTCTATATAATATTATAAAATGTTATCATCGGAAGATAGGCACACATTATTAGACATGATGCTTCTATATAATATTATAAAATGTTATCATCGGAAGATAGGCACACATTATTAGACATGATGCTTCTATAATATTATAAAATGTTATCATCGGAAGATAGGCGCACATTATTAGACATGATGCTTCTATATAATATTATAAAATGTTATCATCGGAAGATAGGCACACATTATTAGACATGATGCTTCTATATAATATTATAAAATGTTATCATCGGAAGATAGGCACACATTATTAGACATGATGCTTCTATAATATTATAAAATGTTATCATCGGAAGATAGGCACACATTATTAGACATGATGCTTCTATAATATTATAAAATGTTATCATCGGAAGATAGGCACACATTATTAGACATGATGCTTCTATAATATTATAAAATGTTATCATCGGAAGATAGGCACACATTATTAGACATGATGCTTCTATATAATATTATAAAATGTTATCATCGGAAGATAGGCACACATTATTAGACATGATGCTTCTATAATATTATAAAATGTTATCATCGGAAGATAGGCACACATTATTAGACATGATGCTTCCATATAATATTATAAAATGTTATCATCGGAAGATAGGCGCACATTATTAGACATGATGCTTCTATATAATATTATAAAATGTTATCATCGGAAGATAGGCGCACATTATTAGACATGATGCTTCTATAATATTATAAAATGTTATCATCGGAAGATAGGCACACATTATTAGACATGATGCTTCTATATAATATTATAAAATGTTATCATCGGAAGATAGGCACACATTATTAGACATGATGCTTCTATATAATATTATAAAATGTTATCATCGGAAGATAGGCACACATTATTAGACATGATGCTTCTATAATATTATAAAATGTTATCATCGGAAGATAGGCGCACATTATTAGACATGATGCTTCTATAATATTATAAAATGTTATCATCGGAAGATAGGCGCACATTATTAGACATGATGCTTCTATATAATATTATAAAATGTTATCATCGGAAGATAGGCACACATTATTAGACATGATGTTTCTATAATATTATAAAATGTTATCATCGGAAGATAGGCGCACATTATTAGACATGATGCTTCTATATAATATTATAAAATGTTATCATCGGAAGATAGGCACACATTATTAGACATGATGCTTCTATAATATTATAAAATGTTATCATCGGAAGATAGGCACACATTATTAGACATGATGCTTCTATATAATATTATAAAATGTTATCATCGGAAGATAGGCACACATTATTAGACATGATGCTTCTATATAATATTATAAAATGTTATCATCGGAAGATAGGCACACATTATTAGACATGATGCTTCTATAATATTATAAAATGTTATCATCGGAAGATAGGCTCACATTATTAGACATGATGCTTCTATATAATATTATAAAATGTTATCATCGGAAGATAGGCGCACATTATTAGACATGATGCTTCTATAATATTATAAAATGTTATCATCGGAAGATAGGCACACATTATTAGACATGATGCTTCTATATAATATTATAAAATGTTATCATCGGAAGATAGGCGCACATTATTAGACATGATGCTTCTATATAATATTATAAAATGTTATCATCGGAAGATAGGCACACATTATTAGACATGATGCTTCTATATAATATTATAAAATGTTATCATCGGAAGATAGGCACACATTATTAGACATGATGCTTCTATAATATTATAAAATGTTATCATCGGAAGATAGGCGCACATTATTAGACATGATGCTTCTATATAATATTATAAAATGTTATCATCGGAAGATAGGCACACATTATTAGACATGATGCTTCTATAATATTATAAAATGTTATCATCGGAAGATAGGCGCACATTATTAGACATGATGCTTCTATATAATATTATAAAATGTTATCATCGGAAGATAGGCACACATTATTAGACATGATGCTTCTATAATATTATAAAATGTTATCATCGGAAGATAGGCACACATTATTAGACATGATGCTTCTATATAATATTATAAAATGTTATCATCGGAAGATAGGCACACATTATTAGACATGATGCTTCTATATAATATTATAAAATGTTATCATCGGAAGATAGGCACACATTATTAGACATGATGCTTCTATAATATTATAAAATGTTATCATCGGAAGATAGGCGCACATTATTAGACATGATGCTTCTATATAATATTATAAAATGTTATCATCGGAAGATAGGCACACATTATTAGGACATGATGCTTCTATAATATTATAAAATGTTATCATCGGAAGATAGGCGCACATTATTAGACATGATGCTTCTATATAATATTATAAAATGTTATCATCGGAAGATAGGCACACATTATTAGACATGATGCTTCTATAATATTATAAAATGTTATCATCGGAAGATAGGCACACATTATTAGACATGATGCTTCTATATAATATTATAAAATGTTATCATCGGAAGATAGGCACACATTATTAGACATGATGCTTCTATATAATATTATAAAATGTTATCATCGGAAGATAGGCACACATTATTAGACATGATGCTTCTATAATATTATAAAATGTTATCATCGGAAGATAGGCGCACATTATTAGACATGATGCTTCTATAATATTATAAAATGTTATCATCGGAAGATAGGCGCACATTATTAGACATGATGCTTCTATATAATATTATAAAATGTTATCATCGGAAGATAGGCACACATTATTAGACATGATGCTTCTATATAATATTATAAAATGTTATCATCGGAAGATAGGCACACATTATTAGACATGATGCTTCTATATAATATTATAAAATGTTATCATCGGAAGATAGGCGCACATTATTAGACATGATGCTTCTATAATATTATAAAATGTTATCATCGGAAGATAGGCACACATTATTAGACATGATGCTTCTATAATATTATAAAATGTTATCATCGGAAGATAGGCACACATTATTAGACATGATGCTTCTATATAATATTATAAAATGTTATCATCGGAAGATAGGCACACATTATTAGACATGATGCTTCTATATAATATTATAAAATGTTATCATCGGAAGATAGGCACACATTATTAGACATGATGCTTCTATAATATTATAAAATGTTATCATCGGAAGATAGGCACACATTATTAGACATGATGCTTCTATATAATATTATAAAATGTTATCATCGGAAGATAGGCACACATTATTAGACATGATGCTTCTATAATATTATAAAATGTTATCATCGGAAGATAGGCGCACATTATTAGACATGATGCTTCTATATAATATTATAAAATGTTATCATCGGAAGATAGGCACACATTATTAGACATGATGCTTCTATAATATTATAAAATGTTATCATCGGAAGATAGGCACACATTATTAGACATGATGCTTCTATATAATATTATAAAATGTTATCATCGGAAGATAGGCACACATTATTAGACATGATGCTTCTATATAATATTATAAAATGTTATCATCGGAAGATAGGCACACATTATTAGACATGATGCTTCTATAATATTATAAAATGTTATCATCGGAAGATAGGCGCACATTATTAGACATGATGCTTCTATAATATTATAAAATGTTATCATCGGAAGATAGGCGCACATTATTAGACATGATGCTTCTATATAATATTATAAAATGTTATCATCGGAAGATAGGCACACATTATTAGACATGATGCTTCTATATAATATTATAAAATGTTATCATCGGAAGATAGGCACACATTATTAGACATGATGCTTCTATATAATATTATAAAATGTTATCATCGGAAGATAGGCGCACATTATTAGACATGATGCTTCTATAATATTATAAAATGTTATCATCGGAAGATAGGCGCACATTATTAGACATGATGCTTCTATATAATATTATAAAATGTTATCATCGGAAGATAGGCACACATTATTAGACATGATGCTTCTATATAATATTATAAAATGTTATCATCGGAAGATAGGCACACATTATTAGACATGATGCTTCTATATAATATTATAAAATGTTATCATCGGAAGATAGGCGCACATTATTAGACATGATGCTTCTATAATATTATAAAATGTTATCATCGGAAGATAGCACACATTATTAGACATGATGCTTCTATAATATTATAAAATGTTATCATCGGAAGATAGGCACACATTATTAGACATGATGCTTCTATATAATATTATAAAATGTTATCATCGGAAGATAGGCACACATTATTAGACATGATGCTTCTATATAATATTATAAAATGTTATCATCCGGAAGATAGGCACACATTATTAGACATGATGCTTCTATAATATTATAAAATGTTATCATCGGAAGATAGGCACACATTATTAGACATGATGCTTCTAGTATAATATTATAAAATGTTATCATCGGAAGATAGGCACACATTATTAGACATGATGCTTCTATATAATATTATAAAATGTTATCATCGGAAGATAGGCACACATTATTAGACAT
The DNA here is from genome assembly GCA_918857605.2 of Philereme vetulata. NCBI lineage: Eukaryota > Metazoa > Arthropoda > Insecta > Lepidoptera > Geometridae > Philereme > Philereme vetulata. Next base: position 162,833 of record OU975420.1, read on the forward strand.
GATGCTTCTATATAATATTATAAAATGTTATCATCGGAAGATAGGCACACATTATTAGACATGATGCTTCTATAATATTATAAAATGTTATCATTGGAAGATAGGCGCACATTATTAGACATGATGCTTCTATATAATATTATAAAATGTTATCATCGGAAGATAGGCACACATTATTAGACATGATGCTTCTATATAATATTATAAAATGTTATCATCGAAGATAGGCACACATTATTAGACATGATGCTTCTATATAATATTATAAAATGTTATCATCGGAAGATAGGCACACATTATTAGACATGATGCTTCTATTAATATTATAAAATGTTATCATCGGAAGATAGGCACACATTATTAGACATGATGCTTCTATATAATATTATAAATGTTATCATCGGAAGATAGGCACACATTATTAGACATGATGCTTCTATAATATTATAAAATGTTATCATCGAAGATAGGCACACATTATTAGACATGATGCTTCTATATAATATTATAAAATGTTATCATCGGAAGATAGGCACACATTATTAGACATGATGCTTCTATATAATATTATAAAATGTTATCATCGGAAGATAGGCACACATTATTAGACATGATGCTTCTATATAATATTATAAAATGTTATCATCGGAAGATAGGCGCACATTATTAGACATGATGCTCTATATAATATTATAAAATGTTATCATCGGAAGATAGGCGCACATTATTAGACATGATGCTTCTATATAATATTATAAAATGTTATCATCGGAAGATAGGCACACATTATTAGACATGATGCTTCTATATAATATTATAAAATGTTATCATCGGAAGATAGGCGCACATTATTAGACATGATGCTTCTATAATATTATAAAATGTTATCATCGGAAGATAGGCGCACATTATTAGACCATGATGCTTCTATATAATATTATAAAATGTTATCATCGGAAGATAGGCACACATTATTAGACATGATGCTTCTATAATATTATAAAATGTTATCATCGGAAGATAGGCACACATTATTAGACATGATGCTTCTATATAATATTATAAAATGTTATCATCGGAAGATAGGCACACATTATTAGGACATGATGCTTCTATATAATATTATAAAATGTTATCATCGGAAGATAGGCACTCATTATTAGACATGATGCTTCTATATAATATTATAAAATGTTATCATCGGAAGATAGGCGCACATTATTAGACATGAGTGCTTCTATAATATTATTAAAATGTTATCATCGGAAGATAGGCGCACATTATTAGACATGATGCTTCTATATAATATTATAAAATGTTATCATCGGAAGATAGGCACACATTATTAGACATGATGCTTCTATATAATATTATAAAATGTTATCATCGGAAGATAGGCACACATTATTAGACATGATGCTTCTATATAATATTATAAAATGTTATCATCGGAAGATAGGCGCACATATTAGACATGGATGCCTTCTATAATATTATAAAATGTTATCATCGGAAGATAGGCACACATTATTAGACATGATGCTTCTATATAATATTATAAAATGTTATCATCGGAAGATAGGCACACATTATTAGACATGATGCTTCTATATAATATTATAAAATGTTATCATCGGAAGATAGGCACACATTATTAGACATGATGCTTCTATATAATATTATAAAATGTTATCATCGGAAGATAGGCACACAATTATTAGACATGATGCTTCTATATAATATTATAAAAATGTTATCATCGGAAGATAGCACACATTATTAGACATGATGCTTCTATATAATATTATAAAATGTTATCATCGGAAGATAGCACAATAGACATGATGCTTCTATATAATATTATAAAATGTTATCATCGGAAGATAGGCACACATTATTAGACATGATGCTTCTATATAATATTATAAAATGTTATCATCGGAAGATAGGCACACATTATTAGACATGATGCTTCTATATAATATTATAAAATGTTATCATCGGAAGATAGGCACACATTATTAGACATGATGCTTCTATAATATTATAAAATGTTATCATCGGAAGATAGGCGCACATTATTAGACATGATGCTTCTATAATATTATAAAATGTTATCATCGGAAGATAGGCACACATTATTAGACATGATGCTTCTATATAATATTATAAAATGTTATCATCGGAAGATAGGCACACATTATTAGACATGATGCTTCTATATAATATTATAAAATGTTATCATCGGAAGATAGTCACACATTATTAGACATGATGCTTCTATAATATTATAAAATGTTATCATCGGAAGATAGGCACACATTATTAGACATGATGCTTCTATATAATATTATAAAATGTTATCATCGGAAGATAGGCACACATTATTAGACATGATGCTTCTATATAATATTATAAAATGTTATCATCGGAAGATAGGCACACATTATTAGACATGATGCTTCTATATAATATTATAAAATGTTATCATCGGAAGATAGGCGCACATTATTAGACATGATGCTTCTATATAATATTATAAAATGTTATCATCGGAAGATAGGCGCACATTATTAGACATGATGCTTCTATATAATATTATAAAATGTTATCATCGGAAGATAGGCACACATTATTAGACATGATGCTTCTATATAATATTATAAAATGTTATCATCGGAAGATAGGCGCACATTATTAGACATGATGCTTCTATAATATTATAAAATGTTATCATCGGAAGATAGGCACACATTATTAGACATGATGCTTCTATAATATTATAAAATGTTATCATCGGAAGATAGGCACACATTATTAGACATGATGCTTCTATAATATTATAAAATGTTATCATCGGAAGATAGGCACACATTATTAGACATGATGCTTCTATATAATATTATAAAATGTTATCATCGGAAGATAGGCACACATTATTAGACATGATGCTTCTATATAATATTATAAAATGTTATCATCGGAAGATAGGCACACATTATTAGACATGATGCTTCTATATAATATTATAAAATGTTATCATCGGAAGATAGGCACACATTATTAGACATTATGCTTCTATAATATTATAAAATGTTATCATCGGAAGATAGGCGCACATTATTAGACATGATGCTTCTATAATATTATAAAATGTTATCATCGGAAGATAGGCGCACATTATTAGACATGATGCTTCTATATAATATTATAAAATGTTATCATCGGAAGATAGGCACACATTATTAGACATGATGCTTCTATAATATTATAAAATGTTATCATCGGAAGATAGGCGCACATTATTAGACATGATGCTTCTATATAATATTATAAAATGTTATCATCGGAAGATAGGCACACATTATTAGACATGATGCTTCTATATAATATTATAAAATGTTATCATCGGAAGATAGGCGCACATTATTAGACATGATGCTTCTATATAATATTATAAAATGTTATCATCGGAAGATAGGCACACATTATTAGACATGATGCTTCTATATAATATTATAAAATGTTATCATCGGAAGATAGGCACACATTATTAGACATGATGCTTCTATAATATTATAAAATGTTATCATCGGAAGATAGGCGCACATTATTAGACATGATGCTTCTATATAATATTATAAAATGTTATCATCGGAAGATAGGCGCACATTATTAGACATGATGCTTCTATATAATATTATAAAATGTTATCATCGGAAGATAGGCACACATTATTAGACATGATGCTTCTATATAATATTATAAAATGTTATCATCGGAAGATAGGCACACATTATTAGACATGATGCTTCTATATAATATTATAAAATGTTATCATCGGAAGATAGGCACACATTATTAGACATGATGCTTCTATAATATTATAAAATGTTATCATCGGAAGATAGGCACACATTATTAGACATGATGCTTCTATAATATTATAAAATGTTATCATCGGAAGATAGGCACACATTATTAGACATGATGCTTCTATATAATATTATAAAATGTTATCATCGGAAGATAGGCACACATTATTAGACATGATGCTTCTATATAATATTATAAAATGTTATCATCGGAAGATAGGCACACATTATTAGACATGATGCTTCTATAATATTATAAAATGTTATCATCGGAAGATAGGCACACATTATTAGACATGATGCTTCTATATAATATTATAAAATGTTATCATCGGAAGATAGGCACACATTATTAGACATGATGCTTCTATAATATTATAAAATGTTATCATCGGAAGATAGGCACACATTATTAGACATGATGCTTCTATATAATATTATAAAATGTTATCATCGGAAGATAGGCACACATTATTAGACATGATGCTTCTATATAATATTATAAAATGTTATCATCGGAAGATAGGCACACATTATTAGACATGATGCTTCTATAATATTATAAAATGTTATCATCGGAAGATAGGCACACATTATTAGACATGATGCTTCTATAATATTATAAAATGTTATCATCGGAAGATAGGCGCACATTATTAGACATGATGCTTCTATAATATTATAAAATGTTATCATCGGAAGATAGGCGCACATTATTAGACATGATGCTTCTATAATATTATAAAATGTTATCATCGGAAGATAGGCACACATTATTAGACATGATGCTTCTATAATATTATAAAATGTTATCATCGGAAGATAGGCACACATTATTAGACATGATGCTTCTATATAATATTATAAAATGTTATCATCGGAAGATAGGCACACATTATTAGACATGATGCTTCTATATAATATTATAAAATGTTATCATCGGAAGATAGGCACACATTATTAGACATGATGCTTCTATAATATTATAAAATGTTATCATCGGAAGATAGGCGCACATTATTAGACATGATGCTTCTATAATATTATAAAATGTTATCATCGGAAGATAGGCACACATTATTAGACATGATGCTTCTATAATATTATAAAATGTTATCATCGGAAGATAGGCACACATTATTAGACATGATGCTTCTATATAATATTATAAAATGTTATCATCGGAAGATAGGCACACATTATTAGACATGATGCTTCTATATAATATTATAAAATGTTATCATCGGAAGATAGGCACACATTATTAGACATGATGCTTCTATAATATTATAAAATGTTATCATCGGAAGATAGGCGCACATTATTAGACATGATGCTTCTATATAATATTATAAAATGTTATCATCGGAAGATAGGCACACATTATTAGACATGATGCTTCTATATAATATTATAAAATGTTATCATCGGAAGATAGGCACACATTATTAGACATGATGCTTCTATATAATATTATAAAATGTTATCATCGGAAGATAGGCACACATTATTAGACATGATGCTTCTATATAATATTATAAAATGTTATCATCGGAAGATAGGCGCACATTATTAGACATGATGCTTCTATAATATTATAAAATGTTATCATCGGAAGATAGGCACACATTATTAGACATGATGCTTCTATAATATTATAAAATGTTATCATCGGAAGATAGGCACACATTATTAGACATGATGCTTCTATATAATATTATAAAATGTTATCATCGGAAGATAGGCACACATTATTAGACATGATGCTTCTATATAATATTATAAAATGTTATCATCGGAAGATAGGCACACATTATTAGACATGATGCTTCTATAATATTATAAAATGTTATCATCGGAAGATAGGCACACATTATTAGACATGATGCTTCTATATAATATTATAAAATGTTATCATCGGAAGATAGGCACACATTATTAGACATGATGCTTCTATATAATATTATAAAATGTTATCATCGGAAGATAGGCACACATTATTAGACATGATGCTTCTATATAATATTATAAAATGTTATCATCGGAAGATAGGCACACATTATTAGACATGATGCTTCTATATAATATTATAAAATGTTATCATCGGAAGATAGGCACACATTATTAGACATGATGCTTCTATAATATTATAAAATGTTATCATCGGAAGATAGGCGCACATTATTAGACATGATGCTTCTATAATATTATAAAATGTTATCATCGGAAGATAGGCACACATTATTAGACATGATGCTTCTATATAATATTATAAAATGTTATCATCGGAAGATAGGCACACATTATTAGACATGATGCTTCTATATAATATTATAAAATGTTATCATCGGAAGATAGGCACACATTATTAGACATGATGCTTCTATAATATTATAAAATGTTATCATCGGAAGATAGGCACACATTATTAGACATGATGCTTCTATATAATATTATAAAATGTTATCATCGGAAGATAGGCACACATTATTAGACATGATGCTTCTATATAATATTATAAAATGTTATCATCGGAAGATAGGCACACATTATTAGACATGATGCTTCTATATAATATTATAAAATGTTATCATCGGAAGATAGGCGCACATTATTAGACATGATGCTTCTATATAATATTATAAAATGTTATCATCGGAAGATAGGCGCACATTATTAGACATGATGCTTCTATATAATATTATAAAATGTTATCATCGGAAGATAGGCACACATTATTAGACATGATGCTTCTATATAATATTATAAAATGTTATCATCGGAAGATAGGCGCACATTATTAGACATGATGCTTCTATAATATTATAAAATGTTATCATCGGAAGATAGGCACACATTATTAGACATGATGCTTCTATAATATTATAAAATGTTATCATCGGAAGATAGGCACACATTATTAGACATGATGCTTCTATAATATTATAAAATGTTATCATCGGAAGATAGGCACACATTATTAGACATGATGCTTCTATATAATATTATAAAATGTTATCATCGGAAGATAGGCACACATTATTAGACATGATGCTTCTATATAATATTATAAAATGTTATCATCGGAAGATAGGCACACATTATTAGACATGATGCTTCTATATAATATTATAAAATGTTATCATCGGAAGATAGGCACACATTATTAGACATTATGCTTCTATAATATTATAAAATGTTATCATCGGAAGATAGGCGCACATTATTAGACATGATGCTTCTATAATATTATAAAATGTTATCATCGGAAGATAGGCGCACATTATTAGACATGATGCTTCTATATAATATTATAAAATGTTATCATCGGAAGATAGGCACACATTATTAGACATGATGCTTCTATAATATTATAAAATGTTATCATCGGAAGATAGGCGCACATTATTAGACATGATGCTTCTATATAATATTATAAAATGTTATCATCGGAAGATAGGCACACATTATTAGACATGATGCTTCTATATAATATTATAAAATGTTATCATCGGAAGATAGGCGCACATTATTAGACATGATGCTTCTATATAATATTATAAAATGTTATCATCGGAAGATAGGCACACATTATTAGACATGATGCTTCTATATAATATTATAAAATGTTATCATCGGAAGATAGGCACACATTATTAGACATGATGCTTCTATAATATTATAAAATGTTATCATCGGAAGATAGGCGCACATTATTAGACATGATGCTTCTATATAATATTATAAAATGTTATCATCGGAAGATAGGCGCACATTATTAGACATGATGCTTCTATATAATATTATAAAATGTTATCATCGGAAGATAGGCACACATTATTAGACATGATGCTTCTATATAATATTATAAAATGTTATCATCGGAAGATAGGCACACATTATTAGACATGATGCTTCTATATAATATTATAAAATGTTATCATCGGAAGATAGGCACACATTATTAGACATGATGCTTCTATAATATTATAAAATGTTATCATCGGAAGATAGGCACACATTATTAGACATGATGCTTCTATAATATTATAAAATGTTATCATCGGAAGATAGGCACACATTATTAGACATGATGCTTCTATATAATATTATAAAATGTTATCATCGGAAGATAGGCACACATTATTAGACATGATGCTTCTATATAATATTATAAAATGTTATCATCGGAAGATAGGCACACATTATTAGACATGATGCTTCTATAATATTATAAAATGTTATCATCGGAAGATAGGCACACATTATTAGACATGATGCTTCTATATAATATTATAAAATGTTATCATCGGAAGATAGGCACACATTATTAGACATGATGCTTCTATAATATTATAAAATGTTATCATCGGAAGATAGGCACACATTATTAGACATGATGCTTCTATATAATATTATAAAATGTTATCATCGGAAGATAGGCACACATTATTAGACATGATGCTTCTATATAATATTATAAAATGTTATCATCGGAAGATAGGCACACATTATTAGACATGATGCTTCTATAATATTATAAAATGTTATCATCGGAAGATAGGCACACATTATTAGACATGATGCTTCTATAATATTATAAAATGTTATCATCGGAAGATAGGCGCACATTATTAGACATGATGCTTCTATAATATTATAAAATGTTATCATCGGAAGATAGGCGCACATTATTAGACATGATGCTTCTATAATATTATAAAATGTTATCATCGGAAGATAGGCACACATTATTAGACATGATGCTTCTATAATATTATAAAATGTTATCATCGGAAGATAGGCACACATTATTAGACATGATGCTTCTATATAATATTATAAAATGTTATCATCGGAAGATAGGCACACATTATTAGACATGATGCTTCTATATAATATTATAAAATGTTATCATCGGAAGATAGGCACACATTATTAGACATGATGCTTCTATAATATTATAAAATGTTATCATCGGAAGATAGGCGCACATTATTAGACATGATGCTTCTATAATATTATAAAATGTTATCATCGGAAGATAGGCACACATTATTAGACATGATGCTTCTATAATATTATAAAATGTTATCATCGGAAGATAGGCACACATTATTAGACATGATGCTTCTATATAATATTATAAAATGTTATCATCGGAAGATAGGCACACATTATTAGACATGATGCTTCTATATAATATTATAAAATGTTATCATCGGAAGATAGGCACACATTATTAGACATGATGCTTCTATAATATTATAAAATGTTATCATCGGAAGATAGGCGCACATTATTAGACATGATGCTTCTATATAATATTATAAAATGTTATCATCGGAAGATAGGCACACATTATTAGACATGATGCTTCTATATAATATTATAAAATGTTATCATCGGAAGATAGGCACACATTATTAGACATGATGCTTCTATATAATATTATAAAATGTTATCATCGGAAGATAGGCACACATTATTAGACATGATGCTTCTATATAATATTATAAAATGTTATCATCGGAAGATAGGCACACATTATTAGACATGATGCTTCTATATAATATTATAAAATGTTATCATCGGAAGATAGGCGCACATTATTAGACATGATGCTTCTATAATATTATAAAATGTTATCATCGGAAGATAGGCACACATTATTAGACATGATGCTTCTATATAATATTATAAAATGTTATCATCGGAAGATAGGCACACATTATTAGACATGATGCTTCTATATAATATTATAAAATGTTATCATCGGAAGATAGGCACACATTATTAGACATGATGCTTCTATATAATATTATAAAATGTTATCATCGGAAGATAGGCGCACATTATTAGACATGATGCTTCTATATAATATTATAAAATGTTATCATCGGAAGATAGGCACACATTATTAGACATGATGCTTCTATATAATATTATAAAATGTTATCATCGGAAGATAGGCGCACATTATTAGACATGATGCTTCTATATAATATTATAAAATGTTATCATCGGAAGATAGGCGCACATTATTAGACATGATGCTTCTATATAATATTATAAAATGTTATCATCGGAAGATAGGCACACATTATTAGACATGATGCTTCTATATAATATTATAAAATGTTATCATCGGAAGATAGGCACACATTATTAGACATGATGCTTCTATAATATTATAAAATGTTATCATCGGAAGATAGGCGCACATTATTAGACATGATGCTTCTATAATATTATAAAATGTTATCATCGGAAGATAGGCGCACATTATTAGACATGATGCTTCTATATAATATTATAAAATGTTATCATCGGAAGATAGGCGCACATTATTAGACATGATGCTTCTATAATATTATAAAATGTTATCATCGGAAGATAGGCGCACATTATTAGACATGATGCTTCTATAATATTATAAAATGTTATCATCGGAAGATAGGCACACATTATTAGACATGATGCTTCTATATAATATTATAAAATGTTATCATCGGAAGATAGGCACACATTATTAGACATGATGCTTCTATAATATTATAAAATGTTATCATCGGAAGATAGGCACACATTATTAGACATGATGCTTCTATATAATATTATAAAATGTTATCATCGGAAGATAGGCACACATTATTAGACATGATGCTTCTATAATATTATAAAATGTTATCATCGGAAGATAGGCACACATTATTAGACATGATGCTTCTATAATATTATAAAATGTTATCATCGGAAGATAGGCGCACATTATTAGACATGATGCTTCTATAATATTATAAAATGTTATCATCGGAAGATAGGCACACATTATTAGACATGATGCTTCTATAATATTATAAAATGTTATCATCGGAAGATAGGCGCACATTATTAGACATGATGCTTCTATAATATTATAAAATGTTATCATCGGAAGATAGGCACACATTATTAGACATGATGCTTCTATAATATTATAAAATGTTATCATCGGAAGATAGGCACACATTATTAGACATGATGCTTCTATAATATTATAAAATGTTATCATCGGAAGATAGGCACACATTATTAGACATGATGCTTCTATAATATTATAAAATGTTATCATCGGAAGATAGGCGCACATTATTAGACATGATGCTTCTATAATATTATAAAATGTTATCATCGGAAGATAGGCACACATTATTAGACATGATGCTTCTATAATATTATAAAATGTTATCATCGGAAGATAGGCACACATTATTAGACATGATGCTTCTATATAATATTATAAAATGTTATCATCGGAAGATAGGCACACATTATTAGACATGATGCTTCTATAATATTATAAAATGTTATCATCGGAAGATAGGCGCACATTATTAGACATGATGCTTCTATAATATTATAAAATGTTATCATCGGAAGATAGGCACACATTATTAGACATGATGCTTCTATATAATATTATAAAATGTTATCATCGGAAGATAGGCGCACATTATTAGACATGATGCTTCTATATAATATTATAAAATGTTATCATCGGAAGATAGGCGCACATTATTAGACATGATGCTTCTATAATATTATAAAATGTTATCATCGGAAGATAGGCACACATTATTAGACATGATGCTTCTATATAATATTATAAAATGTTATCATCGGAAGATAGGCGCACATTATTAGACATGATGCTTCTATAATATTATAAAATGTTATCATCGGAAGATAGGCACACATTATTAGACATGATGCTTCTATATAATATTATAAAATGTTATCATCGGAAGATAGGCACACATTATTAGACATGATGCTTCTATAATATTATAAAATGTTATCATCGGAAGATAGGCGCACATTATTAGACATGATGCTTCTATAATATTATAAAATGTTATCATCGGAAGATAGGCACACATTATTAGACATGATGCTTCTATAATATTATAAAATGTTATCATCGGAAGATAGGCACACATTATTAGACATGATGCTTCTATATAATATTATAAAATGTTATCATCGGAAGATAGGCACACATTATTAGACATGATGCTTCTATAATATTATAAAATGTTATCATCGGAAGATAGGCGCACATTATTAGACATGATGCTTCTATAATATTATAAAATGTTATCATCGGAAGATAGGCACACATTATTAGACATGATGCTTCTATATAATATTATAAAATGTTATCATCGGAAGATAGGCGCACATTATTAGACATGATGCTTCTATATAATATTATAAAATGTTATCATCGGAAGATAGGCGCACATTATTAGACATGATGCTTCTATAATATTATAAAATGTTATCATCGGAAGATAGGCACACATTATTAGACATGATGCTTCTATATAATATTATAAAATGTTATCATCGGAAGATAGGCGCACATTATTAGACATGATGCTTCTATAATATTATAAAATGTTATCATCGGAAGATAGGCACACATTATTAGACATGATGCTTCTATATAATATTATAAAATGTTATCATCGGAAGATAGGCACACATTATTAGACATGATGCTTCTATAATATTATAAAATGTTATCATCGGAAGATAGGCACACATTATTAGACATGATGCTTCTATAATATTATAAAATGTTATCATCGGAAGATAGGCGCACATTATTAGACATGATGCTTCTATAATATTATAAAATGTTATCATCGGAAGATAGGCACACATTATTAGACATGATGCTTCTATAATATTATAAAATGTTATCATCGGAAGATAGGCGCACATTATTAGACATGATGCTTCTATAATATTATAAAATGTTATCATCGGAAGATAGGCACACATTATTAGACATGATGCTTCTATATAATATTATAAAATGTTATCATCGGAAGATAGGCGCACATTATTAGACATGATGCTTCTATAATATTATAAAATGTTATCATCGGAAGATAGGCACACATTATTAGACATGATGCTTCTATATAATATTATAAAATGTTATCATCGGAAGATAGGCGCACATTATTAGACATGATGCTTCTATAATATTATAAAATGTTATCATCGGAAGATAGGCACACATTATTAGACATGATGCTTCTATAATATTATAAAATGTTATCATCGGAAGATAGGCGCACATTATTAGACATGATGCTTCTATAATATTATAAAATGTTATCATCGGAAGATAGGCACACATTATTAGACATGATGCTTCTATATAATATTATAAAATGTTATCATCGGAAGATAGGCGCACATTATTAGACATGATGCTTCTATAATATTATAAAATGTTATCATCGGAAGATAGGCACACATTATTAGACATGATGCTTCTATATAATATTATAAAATGTTATCATCGGAAGATAGGCGCACATTATTAGACATGATGCTTCTATAATATTATAAAATGTTATCATCGGAAGATAGGCGCACATTATTAGACATGATGCTTCTATATAATATTATAAAATGTTATCATCGGAAGATAGGCACACATTATTAGACATGATGCTTCTATATAATATTATAAAATGTTATCATCGGAAGATAGGCACACATTATTAGACATGATGCTTCTATATAATATTATAAAATGTTATCATCGGAAGATAGGCGCACATTATTAGACATGATGCTTCTATAATATTATAAAATGTTATCATCGGAAGATAGGCGCACATTATTAGACATGATGCTTCTATAATATTATAAAATGTTATCATCGGAAGATAGGCGCACATTATTAGACATGATGCTTCTATATAATATTATAAAATGTTATCATCGGAAGATAGGCACACATTATTAGACATGATGCTTCTATATAATATTATAAAATGTTATCATCGGAAGATAGGCGCACATTATTAGACATGATGCTTCTATAATATTATAAAATGTTATCATCGGAAGATAGGCGCACATTATTAGACATGATGCTTCTATAATATTATAAAATGTTATCATCGGAAGATAGGCGCACATTATTAGACATGATGCTTCTATAATATTATAAAATGTTATCATCGGAAGATAGGCACACATTATTAGACATGATGCTTCTATAATATTATAAAATGTTATCATCGGAATATAGGCACACATTATTAGACATGATGCTTCTATATAATATTATAAAATGTTATCATCGGAAGATAGGCACACATTATTAGACATGATGCTTCTATATAATATTATAAAATGTTATCATCGGAAGATAGGCACACATTATTAGACATGATGCTTCTATATAATATTATAAAATGTTATCATCGGAAGATAGGCACACATTATTAGACATGATGCTTCTATAATATTATAAAATGTTATCATCGGAAGATAGGCGCACATTATTAGACATGATGCTTCTATAATATTATAAAATGTTATCATCGGAAGATAGGCGCACATTATTAGACATGATGCTTCTATAATATTATAAAATGTTATCATCGGAAGATAGGCACACATTATTAGACATGATGCTTCTATAATATTATAAAATGTTATCATCGGAAGATAGGCGCACATTATTAGACATGATGCTTCTATAATATTATAAAATGTTATCATCGGAAGATAGGCACACATTATTAGACATGATGCTTCTATAATATTATAAAATGTTATCATCGGAAGATAGGCACACATTATTAGACATGATGCTTCTATAATATTATAAAATGTTATCATCGGAAGATAGGCACACATTATTAGACATGATGCTTCTATAATATTATAAAATGTTATCATCGGAAGATAGGCGCACATTATTAGACATGATGCTTCTATAATATTATAAAATGTTATCATCGGAAGATAGGCACACATTATTAGACATGATGCTTCTATAATATTATAAAATGTTATCATCGGAAGATAGGCACACATTATTAGACATGATGCTTCTATATAATATTATAAAATGTTATCATCGGAAGATAGGCACACATTATTAGACATGATGCTTCTATAATATTATAAAATGTTATCATCGGAAGATAGGCGCACATTATTAGACATGATGCTTCTATAATATTATAAAATGTTATCATCGGAAGATAGGCACACATTATTAGACATGATGCTTCTATAATATTATAAAATGTTATCATCGGAAGATAGGCACACATTATTAGACATGATGCTTCTATAATATTATAAAATGTTATCATCGGAAGATAGGCACACATTATTAGACATGATGCTTCTATAATATTATAAAATGTTATCATCGGAAGATAGGCACACATTATTAGACATGATGCTTCTATAATATTATAAAATGTTATCATCGGAAGATAGGCGCACATTATTAGACATGATGCTTCTATAATATTATAAAATGTTATCATCGGAAGATAGGCACACATTATTAGACATGATGCTTCTATAATATTATAAAATGTTATCATCGGAAGATAGGCGCACATTATTAGACATGATGCTTCTATAATATTATAAAATGTTATCATCGGAAGATAGGCACACATTATTAGACATGATGCTTCTATAATATTATAAAATGTTATCATCGGAAGATAGGCACACATTATTAGACATGATGCTTCTATATAATATTATAAAATGTTATCATCGGAAGATAGGCGCACATTATTAGACATGATGCTTCTATAATATTATAAAATGTTATCATCGGAAGATAGGCACACATTATTAGACATGATGCTTCTATAATATTATAAAATGTTATCATCGGAAGATAGGCGCACATTATTAGACATGATGCTTCTATAATATTATAAAATGTTATCATCGGAAGATAGGCACACATTATTAGACATGATGCTTCTATAATATTATAAAATGTTATCATCGGAAGATAGGCGCACATTATTAGACATGATGCTTCTATAATATTATAAAATGTTATCATCGGAAGATAGGCACACATTATTAGACATGATGCTTCTATAATATTATAAAATGTTATCATCGGAAGATAGGCACACATTATTAGACATGATGCTTCTATAATATTATAAAATGTTATCATCGGAAGATAGGCACACATTATTAGACATGATGCTTCTATAATATTATAAAATGTTATCATCGGAAGATAGGCACACATTATTAGACATGATGCTTCTATAATATTATAAAATGTTATCATCGGAAGATAGGCGCACATTATTAGACATGTTGCTTCTATATAATATTACAAAATGTTATCATCGGAAGATAGGCGCACATTATTAGACATGATGCTTCTATAATATTATAAAATGTTATCATCGGAAGATAGGCGCACATTATTAGACATGATGCTTCTATAATATTATAAAATGTTATCATCGGAAGATAGGCACACATTATTAGACATGATGCTTCTATAATATTATAAAATGTTATCATCGGAAGATAGGCGCACATTATTAGACATGATGCTTCTATATAATATTATAAAATGTTATCATCGGAAGATAGGCGCACATTATTAGACATGATGCTTCTATAATATTATAAAATGTTATCATCGGAAGATAGGCGCACATTATTAGACATGATGCTTCTATATAATATTATAAAATGTTATCATCGGAAGATAGGCGCACATTATTAGACATGATGCTTCTATATAATATTATAAAATGTTATCATCGGAAGATAGGCGCACATTATTAGACATGATGCTTCTATAATATTATAAAATGTTATCATCGGAAGATAGGCACACATTATTAGACATGATGCTTCTATAATATTATAAAATGTTATCATCGGAAGATAGGCGCACATTATTAGACATGATGCTTCTATATAATATTATAAAATGTTATCATCGGAAGATAGGCGCACATTATTAGACATGATGCTTCTATAATATTATAAAATGTTATCATCGGAAGATAGGCACACATTATTAGACATGATGCTTCTATATAATATTATAAAATGTTATCATCGGAAGATAGGCGCACATTATTAGACATGATGCTTCTATAATATTATAAAATGTTATCATCGGAAGATAGGCACACATTATTAGACATGATGCTTCTATAATATTATAAAATGTTATCATCGGAAGATAGGCGCACATTATTAGACATGATGCTTCTATATAATATTATAAAATGTTATCATCGGAAGATAGGCGCACATTATTAGACATGATGCTTCTATATAATATTATAAAATGTTATCATCGGAAGATAGGCGCACATTATTAGACATGATGCTTCTATATAATATTATAAAATGTTATCATCGGAAGATAGGCGCACATTATTAGACATGATGCTTCTATATAATATTATAAAATGTTATCATCGGAAGATAGGCGCACATTATTAGACATGATGCTTCTATATAATATTATAAAATGTTATCATCGGAAGATAGGCACACATTATTAGACATGATGCTTCTATATAATATTATAAAATGTTATCATCGGAAGATAGGCACACATTATTAGACATGATGCTTCTATATAATATTATAAAATGTTATCATCGGAAGATAGGCGCACATTATTAGACATGATGCTTCTATAATATTATAAAATGTTATCATCGGAAGATAGGCACACATTATTAGACATGATGCTTCTATATAATATTATAAAATGTTATCATCGGAAGATAGGCACACATTATTAGACATGATGCTTCTATATAATATTATAAAATGTTATCATCGGAAGATAGGCGCACATTATTAGACATGATGCTTCTATATAATATTATAAAATGTTATCATCGGAAGATAGGCGCACATTATTAGACATGATGCTTCTATAATATTATAAAATGTTATCATCGGAAGATAGGCACACATTATTAGACATGATGCTTCTATATAATATTATAAAATGTTATCATCGGAAGATAGGCGCACATTATTAGACATGATGCTTCTATATAATATTATAAAATGTTATCATCGGAAGATAGGCGCACATTATTAGACATGATGCTTCTATATAATATTATAAAATGTTATCATCGGAAGATAGGCGCACATTATTAGACATGATGCTTCTATATAATATTATAAAATGTTATCATCGGAAGATAGGCTCACATTATTAGACATGATGCTTCTATATAATATTATAAAATGTTATCATCGGAAGATAGGCGCACATTATTAGACATGATGCTTCTATAATATTATAAAATGTTATCATCGGAAGATAGGCACACATTATTAGACATGATGCTTCTATATAATATTATAAAATGTTATCATCGGAAGATAGGCGCACATTATTAGACATGATGCTTCTATATAATATTATAAAATGTTATCATCGGAAGATAGGCACACATTATTAGACATGATGCTTCTATATAATATTATAAAATGTTATCATCGGAAGATAGGCGCACATTATTAGACATGATGCTTCTATATAATATTATAAAATGTTATCATCGGAAGATAGGCGCACATTATTAGACATGATGCTTCTATATAATATTATAAAATGTTATCATCGGAAGATAGGCGCACATTATTAGACATGATGCTTCTATAATATTATAAAATGTTATCATCGGAAGATAGGCACACATTATTAGACATGATGCTTCTATATAATATTATAAAATGTTATCATCGGAAGATAGGCGCACATTATTAGACATGATGCTTCTATATAATATTATAAAATGTTATCATCGGAAGATAGGCACACATTATTAGACATGATGCTTCTATAATATTATAAATGGCGGTATTGATTCACCGGCCCTCTTAGCTGCTATTAACATAAACGCACCCTATAAGCGCACACGTCATACTCGTAGTTTATACTCTTTTCTCCCTCTCTTAAAAGCAGAAACTACGCCAAAAATGCCCCTATTAATCGAATTGTTGCACTTTCAACAAACGTGTTTGTAGCGTGGATATTATGAATGTTAGCAAATCTTCATTTCACATCAAAATAATTCTTCAATTGCTTCATGTTGACCAACGATTCATAATGCAATTAAACGTTACATTATGATAAGCAGCCTTACCTAAATGCCTAGCTTTCTTGTCATTTGAGTTACCTATTTATTTATTTTAATATATATTCTTTTTTGCAATATAACTAAGCAATGTTAACCAGCTATGTAACAAGAAATTTGACTATCTGGTGTGGCAAGCACTGCATGTTCCACTTTATAAGATAAGTACCCGTACAGAGGTTAGTACAAGTAAAAGGTAAAAATGACTTGTAAATTGTAATATACTTTTATTTGTATATACTTATGTATGATTATAAGAACAACATAAACTCCATAGAACGTGCCATTATTTAACTTGTTTGCATTATATACTGCGCAATATTAACCAGCTATGTACATAATCAGGACTAATAACATCAAATTGGTTTTGTGTACATCATAGGTGTAAAACCTATATTTAGTACTCTTCTCCTTAGTGGGTGTTCGAGCGAGTGGTGCACTGCCTGAAGAGATATAGTCTCAAACTAGTTCGGAGGGCAGGGTCTCACCGAGCTTGTCACATCATACATGTAACTAATCTGATAAATACAGAAATTTAAAATATAAATTGTAAAATTTAATTTTTATATTTTTTTTTTTATTACTTGGTGTTTTAGCTAACTCCATCATTAACAGATGATATCTATTTTACATCTATGTCTCTAGTCCAGTGCAAAAGCTTGATTGAATGAATTATGAAGTAATTAAAAACTGTACTCGCGTATTTCACCATCACTCATTATTTCAGTATTTCACAAAATAGTGACATCAGCTTACAGTGATCGAACTCGCAAAAACCCCTAAACCAGGCGGGATAACCCGAGTGAAGTGGAGCGAGATAAACGCACATCACATAACTTTCTGTTTGCGGTGCGGTACGTATGTACCTGCCTACACTAGCAGTATGTATGTGTGTATGTTCCTCGCGCGGCACGTGACGCCCGCCCGCGGCACGTGACTTAGTAAGTACTAGTAGGTAGGTACTAGTATTGTTATAACCGCACTTACTTTAGTTTGGGTTTGCTTTCTAGTCGACTACGGAAAACTCAAAGGGAAAGGTTATGTTTTTAGCTGTCTATGTATGTATGTATGTATAAGTGTATGTTCCTCGCGCGGCACGTGACGCCCGCCCGCGGCACGTGACTTAGTAAGTACTAGTAGGTAGGTACTAGTATTGTTATAACCGCACTTACTTTAGTTTGGGTTTGCTTTCTACTCGACTACGGAAAACTCAAAAGGAAAGGTTATGTTTTTAGCTGTCTATATATGTATGTCTGTATGTTCCTCGCGCGGCACGTGACTTAGTAAGTACTAGTAGGTAGGTACTAGTATTGTTGTAACCGCACTTACTTTAGTTTGGGTTTGCTTTCTACTCGACTACGGAAAACTCAAAAGGAAAGGTTATGTTTTTAGCTGTCTATATATGTATGTGTGTATGTTCCTCGCGCGGCACGTGACGCCCGCCCGCGGCACGTGACTTAGTAAGTACTAGTAGGTAGGTACTAGTATTGTTGTAACCGCACTTACTTTAGTTTGGGTTTGCTTTCTACTCGACTACGGAAAACTCAAAAGGAAAGGTTATGTTTTTAGCTGTCTATGTATGTATGTGTGTATGTTCCTCGCGCGGCACGTGACGCCCGCCCGCGGCACGTGACTTAGTAAGTACTAGTAGGTAGGTACTAGTATTGTTGTAACCGCACTTACTTTAGTTTGGGTTTGCTTTCTAGTCGACTACGGAAAACTCAAAGGGAAAGGTTATGTTTTTAGCTGTCTATGTATGTATGTATGTATGTATAAGTGTATGTTGCTCGCGCGGCACGTGACGCCCGCCCGCGGCACGTGACTTAGTAAGTACTAGTAGGTAGGTACTAGTATTGTTGTAACCGCACTTACTTTAGTTTGGGTTTGCTTTCTACTCGACTACGGAAAACTCAAAAGGAAAGGTTATGTTTTTAGCTGTCTATATATGTATGTGTGTATGTTCCTCGCGCGGCACGTGACGCCCGCCCGCGGCACGTGACTTAGTAAGTACTAGTAGGTAGGTACTAGTATTGTTATAACCGCACTTACTTTAGTTTGGGTTTGCTTTCTACTCGACTACGGAAAACTCAAAAGGAAAGGTTATGTTTTTAGCTGTCTATATATGTATGTCTGTATGTTCCTCGCACGGCACGTGACGCCCGCCCGCGGCACGTGACTTAGTAAGTACTAGTAGGTAAGTACTAGTATTGTTGTAACCGCACTTACTTTAGTTTGGGTTTGCTTTCTACTCGACTACGGAAAACTCAAAAGGAAAGGTTATGTTTTTAGCTGTCTATATATGTATGTGTGTATGTTCCTCGCGCGGCACGTGACGCCCGCCCGCGGCACGTGACTTAGTAAGTACTAGTAGGTAGGTACTAGTATTGTTGTAACCGCACTTACTTTAGTTTGGGTTTGCTTTCTACTCGACTACGGAAAACTCAAAAAGAAAGGTTATGTTTTTAGCTGTCTATATATGTATGTGTGTATGTTCCTCGCGCGGCACGTGACGCCCGCCCGCGGCACGTGACTTAGTAAGTACTAGTAGGTAGGTACTAGTATTGTTGTAACCGCACTTACTTTAGTTTGGGTTTGCTTTCTACTCGACTACGGAAAACTCAAAAGGAAAGGTTATGTTTTTAGCTGTCTATATATGTATGTCTGTATGTTCCTCGCACGGCACGTGACGCCCGCCCGCGGCACGTGACTTAGTAAGTACTAGTAGGTAAGTACTAGTATTGTTGTAACCGCACTTACTTTAGTTTGGGTTTGCTTTCTACTCGACTACGGAAAACTCAAAAGGAAAGGTTATGTTTTTAGCTGTCTATATATGTATGTGTGTATGTTCCTCGCGCGGCACGTGACGCCCGCCCGCGGCACGTGACTTAGTAAGTACTAGTAGGTAGGTACTAGTATTGTTGTAACCGCACTTACTTTAGTTTGGGTTTGCTTTCTACTCGACTACGGAAAACTCAAAAAGAAAGGTTATGTTTTTAGCTGTCTATGTATGAACGTATGTTTCACCGTTGCGCCTAAACTACACATCCAATTTTGATGAATTGAGGGTGTCAATAGATTCGTTGTTATGGTGCGGGTGAGATGGGATACCATTCACATAGGTAGGTATTACGTTATTACGTGGTCGGGTTTGATTTTTTACAGTTATTGTTTGTTACCTATGTGTTAGTGTTCTACCTACATATGTGTTCTTGCAAATTAAATTATTATTATCTGGCCGCGTTTTCGTTAAGTATTTGCTTACATGGATATTTCATAAACAAAACTTTGGAGTGAAATATATATATATATATATATCATCTTTTACTCTAAGCCCAGTTTAACATCTGCATAAATTAAAATACGACTGATAATAATGTGAGCTGGTCAAAAAAATTCCCTTGCCGTTTTCATCATCAGTTCATCTCACTGTCACACATAAAAAATATCACGTGTTAAAACGCAAGTAACGTACAGCTAAGTACATCGGAAGGGTTCTATTGCAATCCGTCTAAGAGTACTGCGGGCAGCGCCACGACTCCCCTGCCTGGAACAAATATTTGCAGCTCATGAAAACATTTGTCCCGCAGCGGGAATCGAAATCGCAATCTCTTACGTGTCAGTCGGCTACTTGCTCATCGCACCACACAGCACCTACAGGTCGCTGTCACTGCAATACTGTAAGCTCATCGGAGTTGGCTTGCAACGTTTGTACGACACATAGTAACAAGCTTTTAGAACACAGCTATGGTAGGATGGAACATAATCATTCATTTCATACCAAATGACCAAATGAATAACCCGCCTTTGACACCAACCATATCCCATCCCCAACCGCCCACAGCACACAGCTCACATCCTCAAAGGTCAGGGAGCAGTCAAGGGCGCCAGTCATCGCGCACTCATTAGTCAGCTTTGCTCAGCTCTCAGGGGGAAGGGGGAGTAAGTAATTCGATCATCCCCGATCTTGTACGATACAATGACTAGAAGGTTCGGGGAATGTGTAGAAGGTACGGGCGAAGTGGAGGGAAGCCTGCCTTGTGTCGTGAGTTTGAAACTTCGATCAATCAGGGAGGTCAAAGTACTTAGGTAGGTACTGGTGCAAAATATCAGTATTATTCTTTTTTTTAACGCATTCAAAATGATGAGACAGTTGACTATTAAATAGTAAAGGAATCTAGTAAAGGCATTATGTTGTTTCTTAATATATAATTATATAAAAATAATACTTTTTTTTAATTAGTATATTATAGATACATATCTACTCGGAAGCGTTTCAAACTTTTATATTTAAGAGCTGTCGATTTTGTTGATAAACAAATAAAATAAAATATATAAAATATTTAGACATACATACATAGGTATAACAACCGAATTTATAGTATTGTTAAAACTTTCGCAATCACTACGTAATTACTGATTTAAGTGGGTATTTACCACGTATGTACCTTTTTAATAAAAAACGTATTTTTGTAAACATACTCAAATAAAAAAACATACATAGACATAATCTGTTAAAATCTTTACCCCCCCTTTTTGGCTTTACCAGAGTCGAATGATATTATTCTTCAGAACTGTTTTGCTAACGCTACTTTTTTTATTTCTCTTCCATTCAGATAGCGCGCGGTTGATAATGTATGAATGTTTGTATTTACCGTTGTTCCACCGTAGGGTACAAAATACACATCTGATATTGATGAATGAGGTGTCAATCGTTTCGATATGACGTAGACTACCATCGACATAGATTTTACGTGGTCGGGTTTCGGTTTTTAAACTTATCTATAAAGGACCCAAAATGTATATTCCTAGAATTATAATTATTTTTGGCAATATAACAACATTCAAAGAAACACTTTCCTCCAACACAAAACTTGGTTTAGAACAAGCTCAGCGATAATAAAATCAGACGTATTAAATGTGTAGAGCAACGCAGTAAGAGCAATAACAATGAAACGTCAGTGTCACCTGTCATGCCATGACATCTGCTCGAGTAAGTACCTATCAGGCATTCACGCGAACTGTCAGTGAACAGGCAATTCGTGAACATTCCGCTGTAAGAGCTATTGACAGCTCGAGATGGCGGCCATTTTGCCAGCTTTTATTACAGTTGAAGTGTTTTGCGTTCCCGTTTCGGCATGCTATTCATTTTTTTTCAATTTCCTTATTGAAAACATGAGGCTTCATGAATGGAATTGACGATAAAAGCGTATGTGGTAAATATTTAGTTTTCTAACAAAAATACCGACATAAAGAGATAATGTGCTTAGTCCAATGCTCATGTTTTCTGCTATAATAATGTCGTTTAGAGAGGTTATCAAATCACACAGGTATATCCACATTTCACGATAGACCCTTGAGCATGGTGCGGCTATTCACTATCAAATATGTTAACAGCTATAAATTATCCCCATTTTAAATAAGCATCATCGCGAAATGATTGCAATCCCAATTCACCTCGCGCTACAACTCCTGTCAGCCTCCACCGACCGGCGCCGCCGCGCTGGCCTGTAGTGTGTGCCTTCAATGCACCACTCCCCTCACCCCTCACGCATTCTAATCTAGAACATACATGTTTAACGTGGACCCTTCTTAAGTAAGTACCTACTACTGTTACTACGCGAGCCAAAGAAAGTTGTAATGAAAATACTTTTCAAGAGTTGAGAGAGATGAGTTCAACAATTCTTGTTATTTACTAGTGTGTTGTGATTTGTACGAATAAACGCTCTGGCAGTAACCGCACGCACGCGCACGCACGCGCACGCACGCGCACGCACGCACGCACGTGCATGCACGCAGTACCAACGAAAACATGTTCTCCCTTCTTCCTGAAAGCTATGTGAAAACTGTCACGCTTTAGCGATGTTTAAAATTATAGCCCCGTATCTTTATAATGCATTTGCACTTGAATAAGTTGATTGTAATAAATAGATACGAGTACATTCTATACCTTTTTGGATAACATTCGTTTTCCGGTATATTGGAAGAGTGCGAGTGAAGGCTGTCGCGGGTCCTCGGTAAATGTTTATCGCGAGTTGTTTCCGTCGTCGTTTGCACACGGATCTGTTTGTGTCGGCTGTATTTATGGAGCGGTTGGTGGAACTTTGCTCGCCTCCATTCATGACTCGCCGATTGTTTTAGAGGTTTCTTCCAAAACTTCCGAGATGGCTGTCATGCCACAACTTTGAATTTCATTCCGCCGGAGATGTTATGATAAATTAAAACTTGCTACTATCTTTCAACGGCTTCAAGTAGCGGAACCGGAATAGAGTCGGGGTGTATGATTTAAAGAATACTTATCGGGAAAAATCTAGGTTAAATTAATAACGACCAGAAATAATATTAGTATCATGAGACTGACAAAGTCCTGACTCCGGATTCCCTATGTGCCTATTCCCTACGTCAGCAATGCAAATATTTGCAGTTCGTGCAATCATTTCATCTGCGGAGGATATCAAATCCACAACCTCTTGTGTTACCAGATTACTACGCCAGAAGTGTTGAAGGTTAGTTTTAAATTGCATGCGATCATCACATCGCGTCACACCACGTTGCACGACGTAATAAGAAGTTCTGCTCATACCTGAGTGTTGAGATTGTTCTATTGAAGCACACTGCTATTGTACACTCGTACGGCAGATGGCAGTCGACTGCTCACACCCCAACGAACTTGATTGACAGCCAGATATTATCACTGCCTATACGCATAAAATAGATAGTTATTGTAGTAAGCAGTACTGTCGAGTGTAAAAACTGACCCACAGTTTTTAACACCGACGCAAAAAGAGGGGAGTTTGAGGCCGATCACACAACGAGTCTTCAGCATTGTTCCATGTGGATCTGTAGGTAAGGGCCTCATGCTTTCAGAGTAACTACTTCGAGGACGCTGGGTTTCGCCTTGTGGACTTTCATGTTGGTCAAGTCTTGGCATCTCCATCATTAGTCTTACTTGGAGTTGGGTGCCCTAGGATTTGTCAAGGCAGTAATCGCTAGGGTGTTGACTGTCAGCCAGCCGCACACATGGCGACAGTTGTCAGCGCGGCCGTACATGCAGCGCGCCAACGTCACCACAAAATCCTCAATGCTGGGAGTGTGCACGTCGCAGGCGATGATGGCGATAACGGCCATGACGGCGAGCGGGGCGCTACGAGCGGGGTGCTAGTCAGTAGTCTAAACCTATAGTATCTCATTTTAGCTACCTATAAATTAACATAAATTTTTCTTTTGCCATTGTTACTTTTCAAAATGTTTTATGTTGCAATATATTAGTAAGTAAGGAACAACAATTGTACTGGTTTAGGAGACGGGCGCTAACAGTTTGCACTAACTTTTTGCAGCTGTCGACGTTCACTATTTGTTCTTGATTCCTATGTGTTTTTGAACGAATTAAATATTTTGATTTGAATGACAACTATTACTCTCTGTCCGTATGAAAAAAAAAGGTTGGCAAACATTTTGAATATTGCTAATTAACTATAGAGGTTTTTATGGCTCACAGATTAATAAAATAATGGACGCATAATTTAAATCCGGACGATTTTCTTTTGAAGAGCTTTGGCAAGCATCTTGAATTCAATTTCGCTCTCAAGCCTCTTGGACACTTAGCCAAGAGTCCATTATACAATCTAGTGGATACTTCACGCGACAAAGGTATAGTTCATTTAGTGGCTGGCAACTGGCGACCGGCGGCCGGTGGAGCTTCGTCAGTAGCCGACTGCATGGCGTCTCAGGCGCGTCTTCAGCTTGTACTACTGACATACGGGCCCACCGCAGGACATCAATTACTCAGAATATTCATAGGACATTCGTATTTAATGCGGTTCTTTTTGTTTGATGCACAACAATTGTTGATTTATTGCGTATTACCTTTGTTTATTTCTTATCTCGACGTTTCGGCTGTGTTGCAACAGTCGTGGTCTCGGGTTGAGGTACACACGCGATAAATATCCTTTTTACCCAATAATTGTGTACAGTGATCGCGAAAATTTGAAAAATACTATTCGTACGACATCTTATTGTATCATACCATCACTCACCACTAGGTGAGGTAGTGGCTAGGCGGCTGCGTCAAATCAATGACACCAGCTTTTAAACACAAAGAACCGCATTACAACTTACGTTGTCATATACAGACAAATGCATCGCACCTCTAGGGTTCTGAACCAAAATGCTAAAAACGGAACCCTAATGGTGCCGTCACCGTAATTTGTCCGTGTTTCTTTGACACCACCAGTACCACACAGAAAATGCAATAGTTGGTACGCATGTATGACACAGGTTACGTAGTGGTATGTATGTACCTGTAATATGGTTCGCATTATGAGAGCGAAAAGAACAATTTAAAGTTTACAAATCCGTAGAGCGATGCTTAAGGCTTACCTAAGTGGCGGAGAGCGTTGCTACTGAGTTCATAATGATTTCGCAACTTCATCCAACTCTTACAACGTATTCATATTGTTGTGTTGGGGCGAACTATTACTAATGTCGGATTTGCCCTAAGGCTCAGTATGCCCGGGCCTAGGGCGGCCAGATATTAGGGGCAGCCAATCGTGACAAAAAATTCACTGATCAAGAAAAAATCTGTTATCAAGAAATAACTCAAAGTACCGGAATATTGTAAAGGCTCGCGCACATTAAGGCGGGTCACATGTCGGCCTGAACCGCATCGTATAACAATAATCTTCCTAAGTCACTTTCCTACATCCTACGTCGAAAATAATACTTACTTTTTTGTCTTAAAATTTAAGTCAAAGTTATGTCGATTTTATTTAACCAAATTAAGACAAAAACTAGTCGATCTTTGCTTTTTTTAGATGTATACAATTTATTTGTGACGTTAAAGAACAATAGAAAAATCAAAGTAAAAAAAACCGACCAAGTGCGAGTCGGACTCGCGTACTAAGGGTTCCGTACCATTATCTATAAAAACGGTAAAAAATCATGTCAGTTGCAAGGGAGCCCCACTTAAATATATTTATTTTATTCAATAGAACAATTTTATTTCCTTACCTTTTAAGAGGTTGCTATTAAGCTAGTCCTCTAAATTGTATGAGCGCCCATACAACTCAGAGGACTATCTTAATTGGTGTCAATGTATGTTATGTATGCCCTTTAATTTACAACGTTTTTATTTTTTTTTAAATTTCCTTTTTTTGTGCTGTAAGGCCTTGCTTTTTGCCAAATTTCGTGATTCTAGGTCAACGGAAATTACCATATAGATTTTTGACCCAAACCTATAGGGTACTTCCGGTTGACCTAAAATGGTCTTGTACCTACCGTCTAGAGATAGCAGGATCAATTGTATCCTATTCCTAAGTCTAAGTCATAGGCCGAAGAGTTCGGCCGGCCTCGTAGCAGTTTCGCAGCATTGTCGTTGCAATATCGTACCAGTCGCGTAGCAAGGTCTATGACCAATTGGCTCGAAAGTTCGTTTGAGACAGCGAAATCTTAAAAAAACAATGAATTGACTTTGCCTGTATATAATCCTGGATTCAACTAGAATAGAATAGGTTTCAGCTACACTCGTACAAATAAATAAATATTGCTGGCCATTTCACACAGGGCTATCTAGCCCCAAACTAAGCAGAGCTTGTACTATGAGAACCAGATAACTGATTTAATACTTATATACATTTTACCGCTACCAAGTGTTGGAACACAATCCCGCCACCCCTAAAAAATATTATTAATGTTGATGAGTTTAGGTTAAAGTAAAAAAAACATGTATTTACGTTACAACTCAACCAACCATGGTAGGCATAGTAGAGGCAAATCTCTCTTTTTGCTCACTCTTTACTCTATCTTTGCGTCACTTTGCTTTTTATCGGTCAGTCATGTTTTGTGTTTCCTTTAGTGTGCATATATTGCTATTGTGGATGTTGTTAGTGTAGTTGGTTAGGGTAGTAGTATATAAAATTAATGTTTTGTTTAGTAAATAGTACAGCTACTGCTAATTAGATGATTAGTCAGGTCGTCCGTGAAGTCAACACTGGTCTCAGCAGAAGAGCAGCGCTCCAGCATGGTAACATGCAGAAGCATATGCTGAGCTGCAGGCCTTTTCGCCGTCACACTGAATTACATAATTATAATTTAATAAAACACGTGCCTTTGATAATATTTAATGTAAATATCTTTAGTTTTTATTGTATAAGATCATATTCATAAGATTCTTTTGTGAGGCGAATAAATATACTTTCTTTCTTTCTATAGTATATAGAGAAACAACCAGACCCGGAACAAATATCTGTAGATCATGCAAACATTTGTTCCGCGGCGGAAGTCCAACCTTGCTACCTCCTGCGTCTCAGCCGGCTATTCGCCCACTGCACCACGGAGGTCGTCAAGGTACAATTACAAATCTTATCATTCCTTGGCTAAAATTTTACGACATCTTTCGTTATCATTGACATGGATGTATTATGTACAAATGAAAACTAGCTGATCTGTTTGGACTGTGGCACTGGGAAAAATTACAGCAATGTCTAGAAAGTATCGGTTTTATCGATAAAGTTGGGACCGTTCCCGAGATCGAGAGGTCGAGGAACAAGATACAATACTTTTAGGGGCACCATTAGTAAATACCTTTCCTACGAACCAACAATAGAAGTATGCTGTGAATACTGCTGAGGATTTTCTTGGTATTTTATTTCCTAAAAGTTTGTGGGATTCATCTGAAAACAGCAGGTTTAATTATGTAAATAACTCAAAAACGTTGATTCAAGTAACACATTGCATTCTAAAAATTAGACACGCTACTTTAGTGCGCTACCACTCCCCACTACAAAGGTAAGTGTCGTGTCCGGAAGGCCTGGCCTGCGACAGGTAGGCTCCCCAGCCACGCCCGCGCCGGACACTGCCCGGTGCATTCCGGTGACCTGAGACACTGTAGCCGGAACTGATTTCGCAGGAGGTTGCGGGTTGGATTCCCGACGCAGAACAAATGTTTGCGTGACTAACATATATTTGTTCCAAGTAAGGATGTTATCACTATAATATTATAAGTACTCGTACGTAGTTAGCAAACAATGTATAAAAGTACTAAATCAGTTGTCTGTTATACAAAGTACACGCTTTCACTTAGTTTGGTCTAGCGCTAAGTGAAAGTCCAGCGTTATTGACCGAGCGATCGAAGCGAGCTAAGCGTCTTAGTTTCGATATTGAAAAAAAAAACAAAATTAGAACATTAAAATGAAAAGTATGATGTATGATAAATACTTTCAATTCGGTTCGACTAAATAATTCCATCGAAAATAGACAACCAATTCCATCTCCAGACAGACAGACAGACTAATAAACTGTTTAGTCTAAATTTTAGTAGACAACATTTTAGAAAGATGAATAGTAGATTAGATAGTGGAGTGGAATAGCCGCGTGATCAGCCGCGTGTTGCATTGCTAGAAGCGCATGCACTTCTCAATTGTAAATGAGACTCGTTACAGTAATTACAGCAGTAAACTGGATTTACCGACACCAAGTGTTTCTAACAAGACGTTGATATCTACGTAGGTATAGTAATCAATGTCTTCTTACAAACACTTCGCAACATTCATAAATGAATTAAGATGTATACATTATGCAACAATTTCGTTCAAATTTAACCACTACCCAAACACCATCTTATAAATAAAACAATGTGACCACCTGTACGGAACGGGACGCCCGTCAGATGTGATCACCTGTACGGGACGGGACGCCCGTCAGATGTGACCACCTGTACGGGACGGGACGCCCGTCAGATGTGAAATATCTAAATTGATTAAATTGGTTATTGAAAGAAGTTATAATTAAAGAAAACTATTTATAATTATATCTTATCTCCTTTTAAGCAATATAAATATGCGTGACGGCAAACAATTGTTGATCCGCGCTGTTGACTTATGTAAATATGTTTGATCATGTCTCGGGGTTGCAGGTATCTAACATGGCACATGGTGTGATCATGAATAGAACAAGTTGCATTGTGTCGTATGGTATGCCACACATTCGGTCAATAAGATAAATAAACGTTTGCTCAAACAGATCCAAATCACCCTAAATATTGTATACAGTACATAACGATACACTTTTCCCTCATAAAATAAACCCGCGAGAGATTTTCTTTAAGAGTTGACAAAATAGGTAACACAGCTTAACTTACAGTTTATATTAACAAAACGGTAGGTTATAGTAAATAGAGCAGTTAGTACGACATAAAGCGATGATATAGCAAGCAGCTTCTTTGGCAAGTGAGGTTGGATCGGCAGTGTGCCCTACCCAATTTCCTTTGGTCGTAAAGGCGAGGAAGACGTGCGCGGGCTTCGTTTGATTCCGTCGATTGGATATGCAACCTTGTCATGTCACAGGAAACTGGGAGGATATGTGACTCTATCCATGCTAGCGAGCTAATAGTTTATTTGTACTGTTATAACTGAAATAAAGCGAATGAAATAAAGCGACCTAAATTTAGAAAAAATAAACTTCTCACACCTACCTTATACCTACGTTTTGCGTAAAGTGCTCTTAGCGCTGTTTACCGGCTGCTTAATAGATCAGCTAGGTTAGGCAAAGTCCCAAGCAGTTGCTATTTGCATGATGCTGCTTTTTTGACAAATACTGGCTTCATATAAGCCAAATAAGTCCTCAACCTAATCGGACAAGCGCTTGGCGGCCTAAAAACTCCGAAATCATTATAGGGTCGTCTTCAGAGCTAGCAATGTACGGCAGCTAAAGTACAGTCATAATGAATGGTCTGCAACCTAACCTAACCTAACCTAACCTAGCTGCATAGATAGACCACCTGCTACGTACTATTTCCATTCCACCGTTACGGCATGACATGATTGTTATGAAACCACACCGCTCATTGCTCAGGATCCGGCCCGAACAGTTGTACACCTCAAACTGAATCACAGAACAGACAAACAAGCGCTGGTTTGTTAATAATGCCCCCATCTACTGCGCTCACCCAATAATGCTTATCTATTAATTTCATAATCCCTTATTTGATTTGCAGTTCGATGCGGAACGGAAATCGGAGAATATGGCTTAAGCTGTTCTACGAGTACGTATTTCGAATTTGTACGCGCGATTAATTCAGTGCAAATAATTTAAAATGAGGATATTTGACATGACCCTACTGATAAATCTATGACAAAAAAAAACAAAGAATTTTTATGAATAAAATATTGCGGGCTTATTAGGGTTCCGTAGTTGAACTCGGAACCCTTATATGTACTGAAATAAAAACTAGCGGTGCTCATTAGCGGTATGCATACTAAAGGCGAAATTAAAATAAAAAAGAAAATAAAGGCTTCTCATAAGTATGTTTGGCAGTGAACGTCCTGTGGCTAAAATGATGCTGATGATGAAGTTTAAGGCTGGTTGATACTCGTGATGACAGAGCGATTGACGAAGATAAAATAAACTTAACAACTCTATTTCATTACAATAATTCTAAAATGATTATCCACTCAATGATTCTCAATCCCGCGAAGTAGGTACTTGTAACAATACTGAAGAACTGAAGATTTAAATTTCAAAGACAAATCTAAATTTAGACGAATGCCGCTCGAACCACAGAGATAATCTTAAACAAATTTAACCAAAGTGTATCTGAGAGCTATCGTCATTTCAGATGATTTGGTGCTCAGTGGAGACCGCTCATCGGAAAGAGTTCAGCTCATTGGTTCAACTATCTTGGAATTGACGAATGGAGATCATTTCCGACGACTCTATCAATTGATAGCTAGAAGTATGAATACCTCACCGTCTACCGATTGCAATTCAAATATAATACATTTCCACTACTTCCTTAATATTTATGTGTATCCCACTTAATAGTGACGTCATCTGTCTACCGATGCTGTGGGAGTTGTTTGCGCCTCCAATCGAACTGTCAGTGACACGTTTGGTTGATATTTTTATAAGCTTTTGTTACTTAATTGGATCTTTCCACAAACAAGTAAAACACTGTTTAAAAAAAATCCTAAACAAAAATTTAAAATTATTTTTTAAACACACGTTAAACAGTGTTTATCTGTTTTTGTGGTAAGAAGGTATGTTTTTTGTTAGTAACTACTAAGCGATAACTAGCAATACCTATCACTCAGCGCAAGTATAAATTTTAACAAGTTAATTTAGGTACGTTCGTATGGTCTAGTGATCAAACTCTGCCAGAAGATTTTTTAGAAATTAAATGGGGTAATAATGAAGTACAAGTATTATAGATTTATTAGAAGTATAACTATAATAAACCCGCTATCCCCAAATATATTCATAGCTATTCTTGATGCCATGGCTTGAAAACGTCATTAGTAAGCTAGACGGGAGCAAACTAGGAATCTACAAGGCAACTACTTAAGTCATCTGAGATTCGCAGATGTCATAGTTATACTTTCTGAGACGAGCTCGTAGCTATTGGTCATGATCGAATCCTTACAACTGGTTAGTACAAATGTAGGCCTGGAAATCAATCTCTCTAAGACTATGGAAATGACAAATAGCTATTGATTCCTAATAAAAGCTAATAGAAATCCACTGGAACACACAGTAAATTAAATCTACCTGAGAAAATCCATTAATTTCAACACAGATAATAATGACTTAGAAATAGAAAGGAGAGTACAGCAAACATGAAATAGATACTAGAGCCTAAAATAAATGTTCAATAAATATCGAAAGGAAATACAATGTTTACTCTAAAGGAGCCGCTAAGTATAGTTTGCAGACCTCATTTTTAAAAATAGGTAGAGATTTAGCAAGTCTGATGGACACAGGCAAGTCATTCCATAATCGGACAGCTCGTAGCATAAACGAGTTACTAAAGAAGTTTGGAAGAAGGAAATAAGGGCTGGAATTTTCAACTGGAGAGTAGTCGAAGAACGCAGATTGCGGGTATGAGATAGGTTTAGGAATTCAAAGCATTGTTTGACGATTCAAAGCATGACGGAGAAGAAGAAGTAAATAGAATTTTTTACAAAATAGTTGGAATATGAGCATCCCAACGAGAGCGGATTGGAAACCACTTGAGTTTAACGCGAAACTCGGAAATGTGATCATATTTGCTCAAGCCAAATATGAATCGAATGCAAACGTTTTGAAGGCGCTCAAGCTTATTAAGTCTCTCTTCTGTAAGATCGGGGAAACTGGCGTCAGCGTAGTCTAGTAGTAGGGAGTAAGAAAGACTGAGCGAGCGCAACTTTTGTGGCGGTAAGAAAAAAATAGCGAAGTCTCCTCAATGAGGCAGCCGACGCATAAATTCTTCTACTGATTTCAGTAAGATGTGGTCCCCATAACAGCTCACTGTCCATGATGATGCCCAGGTTCTTGACAGTCTTGCTAAATGGAATGATAACGCCGTCAAAAGTAATTTGATGAATGAAACCTTGAGCTACGCACTAAAGCTAAAATGGAATGGGCCGGTCACATAGCGAGGTTTACAGACTAAAGATGAACTGCAAAAATAACCCTGTGGAGAGGCCCACACGGGAAATGAGACAGAGGAAGACCTCTGACACGATATAAAGACGACATTACAGAAACAGCCCAATCTGAGGCACAAGATATAGACAAATGGGCATTTTTGAAGCAAGCCTTCACCCAATCTGGGGTTCTTGCAAAATTAAATAAGAAATATAATAATAATTAAATACTAACCAATAAATTTACTAACAATTTAAAATTCCTAATAGTAATAGGTTACATGTGTAAAAATTCAATATATAAAAGCTGTACCTCAGAGGTAAACTACATTAAGTGCCAAAACATAAATTTTACAGGAGAGAGCAAAACGTGCGGAAAAAAAACTTTGAATACAATTTATGCCGTTCGTTTTAAAGGTACTGAGATCAACTAAACTGTACTTTTTATTATTTCAAGAGATCATTAACATGGCTAGTACCTTGTTCTGATAAAGTTATTACAAGTGTGATTTTTGTGGACATGTACCTCTTAACTGAAATTAACTTAACCATACTAAATAAAACAATAAGATATCTTACTACTATTTACTTCTCAAGAAGGCTTAAAAATATAGAGTTATTTAGAGGTAGGTATACAACATTAGGTCATTGTAATTATCATTATAGTGTGTGAAATATTGGAAGTGACTGATATAAAAAAGACTAAAAAATACAAAATGTATTAATTATATTAGTATTCAGTAATCTTAAAAGATTTATTGTTATTATTAGCAAGCTCAAGGACATCAGCACATGGAATATTCCTGTAAAAGCGTGTGTGATTGAATTTTTGTAAGTCGTTGTGTTTCAGCCCTGATATGCTTGGCTTTAGAGTTTTTTCTAATGAGTTTCGGTGTAGGTACTGAAAATCCTCAACGTTTGTTTCTGATAAAAGTCACTTCTTTAAAGGTTTCCTATTCAAAAGATGTTTTGTAGAACATAGAACCCATTTGATTTTTTGAAACTGCATCCAAACTATAGCCGAATAGGGCACAGTTTCTCCCGCATTAGACTTGTTTCTATGTACAAAAGGAGCTGATGATAGACATAGATAATCATTTATTTACCAAATAGCACACATATTACAAAGCCAAAAAATATTTAAAATAATCAACATAAAAATAACAACTATACAGTATTACCTACATGCAAAACCGACACAAACAAACAATATAATATAACTATTAACTTTATACATGAGGTAGATATCTTTTGTGCTATATCAGCAAAAGGGCATCGACTGAGCATTATGTCAACTGGGTTAGCAGTTACCGCTGTTAGTCTGATCATCCCTTACAAAAAAATGAAAAATTCTTGAAATTGTCAGTCTCCATGTGAAATGTGTAACGATGGGAAATTCGTGCATTCTTTTCTTTTGTCGTTCTATTATTGAGTGGATTACGTCTACTTCCATAGGTGTCCTTTCAGTAAATACTTATGATTTATTATCTGCAAATGTTGTTTTTGGGATAATATCCACAAGTAAGCCATTAAGCTATTAAGAAGACATTTTGTTTTGCCTCGCACAGTTGTCGTTCCATACTGTTACTTTATGTAGTACATCATCATCAAGCTGTTAAAAAACTTAGCAATTCCGGAAGCCATCTCATTGCCGCCTCTACATGCCACAATTTCATCCCACATAGAACACCAGCTTTCCTTTTGGACTGAATCCATAATCGTGAAGTTAAAAGTCCACAACTTTCGGTGATAGAAACTTTGACTATTAGTCAACTTATTTGGCTAATAGTCGGTAAACTTTTTTGCAGGTCAAAAATGACGACAAAAGCATTGCACACGTTACAAGTGTTATGTCAATACAAAGAATATAATTTTTCAATATTTAGGTGGCTTCCAAGATACATTTATTACTCTTAGTTCTATTTCTACTGTAATGGCTCTCATATTTCGGGATTTTGTCAATGGGTTTTTGAATCATATTTTTTATTGTATCTGCTGTTTTATTGGCTGCTGGATGCCGCTGAATGCCTTCCTTGTCTGTCTTCTTGAATAAATACGAATTCGGATTTTTGACGGCATTTCTCACCACTCTCTCTGATATAGCCAAAGTATTTACATAAAAGGCTTTACATGCTTTTCGGGCTTTTCATCAATCAAAAATGTGTAAATTAATGTGAAAGATCTCTTAGGTGGTTGGTCAGGGTCGTGACGTCTGGATCTAGCAGTTTCTACTTGAGATTCCACAAACTCATTTATATATCGTAATATGTTTGGAAGATAGAAGACTTTTCAGAAGACAGTTTCATTTATTCATTCACTACATTTGAACCTGCAAGTGCAAACTGTTTTCATCTTTTTTCCGGTACAATATTACATTTTTTAGATGTGTATGTTTTTCCCGTGGCTAAACTTTGTTTTCTGATTACATTTCCATTCGAATTTATTTAAAGTTCTTTTTATTAGTTCTTTTAATAAAATTTTATTTACAGGTAGTTAGTGATGGCACAATCGTTAACTACCTACAAATTAAATTTTACGATGATCAGATAAACGATTCAATAGTTATGCTCGGACAAACAAACATACATACAAACGCCGATTTGCCCAAGTTGATTTGGAGATCTCGCTTCCCTCGATCAAATATTTTTAACTATAAATTGAATAGACTTTTATGAAGCCTAAAGGCAGTCTGTAGTAAGCAAAGACACTGTTTTATTGTTTACTGTGTCCCGAGCAATAAGAATCTTATTATGTTTATATCTTGTTATGAGTTATATTTCGAGTTTTGCCATTATTTGAAGAGTCGCGGAGGAACTCTGAACGAGCGGCAATCCTTCTCTTTAAATATTGAGTACATCAGAAATGCTTTATTGCTGTTCTGGCTCGTATCCTTTTTGCTCCGCATTCAAACGAGCTGCATACTCTTTCCTGCCCAGGCCGACGATGGGATGACAAGCACTAGTTATAATCTAAAGTGAAAAGGTTACTCATTGAGATGCAACTTAAAAATCTAATCCTCCTTCGTCGACCTCCGTGGCGCAGTGGGTGAATAGCCGACTTAGAAAAAGGAGGTTGCCTTACGATTCCCGCCTTGGAACAAACGTTTCAATTATCCACAGATGATATTTGTCCAAATAACCGCCTCACCGAATGCTGTTGTTGTGGCCAAACACCTGTCCAACATAGTATAAATTAAAACGTAGAACTCTTGACACGCTAAGAACAAGAAGAAGATTGTCTGAGTCTGTTTTTTTGTTATTGATCGAGCGAAGCGACATCTCTAAATAAACTCTGGCAAATTGGCGTTGTATGTATGTATGTTTGTTTGTCCGAGGATAACTTTCGAAGCGTTTATCCTATCATTGTGAAATTTGGTATATAGGTAGGTAGTGATGCCACAATATTGGTGTGACTAAATGAGCTAAAAATGTGGGTGTCAGTTATTATTATGGCTAATAACTTAAAAACTATAAGGTTTAAACTAAAAATTATAACAGGCTCGAAATCTACTCACAAATACCTTTTATGAGACGTGTCACTTGACCGGGTAGTCCCATTTTGTATGTATGCATTAAGTAGTCGCGATGCGTTACTAATTTTGACTTTTTGAATATGTTGGAATACTGATTATTGACTTATTAAACATTTACAAATATTTGCACTTGAAAGGCTGAATACATTAACTAACATATATTTCAGATATTAAACTGTAAATTTGGTGTACTTTAGCATATAAATCTTGAAAGGTGATGCTTTATTCATTTTTTATCAAAATTATCTTTTAATTGTTATAATCTATCATATTTATTGTTACAAAAAATATAAAATACCCCATCACCAGAAGCTATTACATTGTATGTGCTCTTCGTGGAAACATTTGAAATAATTTTTAGTATTCTACAAAGAGAACAAAGCCAAAATATAAATCTGTGATCTCCGTGGAATAAAATTTGTGCTTTTAAAATATGTGATCTTATATATATGCACTTCGTGGAAGGCCTCGTGATGCTGCTTCTATAGAATATAGTAAGTTAACTGAAGTTCAATTAGCAAGCTCAACCTCAACCAGCTTCAACACAGTGACCAAGAATGAGTGAACTCAAATAATAAGTGCATCATAATGTCCTGGGCGAGTTGCAACAGGACAACTTGGAAACCTCGTGCAGGAATGACATTCCCGCCTCTGGACCTGAATACACCTAACCGAAAGGTATGATGACTATGACGCAGTTTACATCCTTATTGGAATTATAATATGTTAATCGGTTTATCCCTAATTAACAAAAAAAAAATCTTGATCAAATAATTTAACCCAAAAATACAGATATAAATCAAACGAACAACGAAAATAACAATTACTCATCAAAATTAAAATACTCAAGTTCGGCAACATAAATAAATAAGTGAGGAGTTGTTAACTCTACGAAGTCTCGATACAAAGTGCACCCGAGATTTTTTTTTTCGAATGGACTAATCTCGCTGTTGGGCTCTCAGGTCGTTGTTTTTGATAAGGCAACTAGCGCAAGGGCACCACTTAGGTACGAACCTCGGCTTGGGCTGTTGCCAGGATAGGGATGGAAGAGAAACGCCCGGGTACGTGCTTGTTCCTCGTATAGGCGGCGACTGAAGAGACTGAAGAGACGGTGTATCTGTGAAGTGTTTACTATGTCTAATGTAGATGACTCAGAAATCTCTTCCGCGTTAGTGGGAGTGATTTTGTCATACGGGTCGTCCGAGAACGTGTCTCGGACGACGCACAGTGCGGTATTTTCGCAATCTAGCTGGAAAAAACTATTAGGTTCGAAAGTTTTCTAATAGGTTGTAAAATGAGTTTGGAAAAATAGAAAAAAAATATTTAGTGGGTTGTAGACATTAAATTAAAACTTTTTTATTTAATTCATTACAAAATTAACATCACATAATATCAATGTAAACAAACTCTTATAGCTAATGCTTAATGCCAATAACAGATTCTCATTTTATAGACATAACTTTTGAGAAATTAATGACCTATAGAGAATTATTAAAAACATAATATAATATTGAATTTTTTAAGGGATTTAGTAATTAAAAGATTTAGTAGTCATTTTGAAAAAAAGAAAAAGTTGTATGAGTGTCGCAGACTTTCACAATAACATCATCATTTTTCTTGTAGATTACAAATAGACCTTTCAGAAAAATGTTCTTTTAGAAGAGGGAAATGCGGAGAAATAAACTAAAACTCAGGATCAAACTTAAAACGATTTTTTTCTAATTCAATAAATACCTCAATAAGTTATTTTGGTGTTTATGTTTAAACTAAAATACATAATAACGAAAAAGTGTAAGTAATTTTACCTTGAGACTCCCAAAGAAACAATAAAAATTTTAAATCACCACTAGCACACAGAAACACAGCGTATTCATCGAGCAAACTCAGACGAATGACACGATCGCGGGTAGAGCTTGTTTTTCGAAACTCATGTAGCCCGATGTTCTGACCCTTTTATGCCCACTATAGTTCAGTGGTGCTTCCCGAAAATTGAACTATATTGTAGTATAACTTGCGTACTTACAATTTATACTATAAAAGTACCTGTTAAAAAAAGTAAATGAATTGACTTTTGTCCGGCTAGATTGCGAAAATATCGCACTGTGCGACGGAGGGTTTGCGCCCGAGAAAGGCAAGGGCTGCCTTTGTATAGTCTGGCTGCCAAAGCAGGTGTCACCTGGTCACCTGTTTACAGTCGAGCGCTGCGCATGTGTGTGTGTGTGTGTTTAAACGATTTCTTGTCAATATTATACACATTTTGGACTACACAGTCATAGTGTTTATGTAAGACCATGGAATTCCTTAATATAAATAAAGTGCATCTACGAGATAATTAATTCAGAATTTCGTTTTAATAGGCGAAATCCTTTGAATACTCAATCCATTTCAGGGAAAGTCTCGTTTTTCCGAAGCTAAGAAGTGGAGGAAAACCCACATGAATGAATCTCAGTTCCCACTTATCGTGTTCTCACAAAAATAATAATAATTAGAAAAAAACCCACCTCAAGTGGTGAGATATCGGAGAGCCCTAAATCTGCTCTTGCATCTTGTTTATCTCGACAAGCATCACCCTAATTAGCTCTCGATGTGTAGGCGAGGGCTTGAGATGAACTGATAAAAATAATTAGTCATCTTACAAGTAGGGGCTCACCGTTTATGGCGGGAGGAGTCCATTAATTAGGGTATTGACGGCGAGCAGGGCACGGGAGCGGAGCCATCGTTCACTGGCAAACGAGTGCCGCGATGACGTCATTAGTCCGGTGCCGAGAGATGATTTATTCCTCGTCGACAGATGAATGAAGCGGAAATCTTGATAATTTTAAATAGTTTTAAGGAATGGAGTTTTTGTCCCGGATCGAGTGAAACGCTTTATCAAAATCTGACTTAATTTATGGTGATATTTTTTATTTTATGCGGCATGTTTTAATAGATTTTTTCGTAATCTACTTGAAATGCACGGGTGTGCAGCGTTTTTAACAATATGTGTCAAAAATGCTACGCACTATGAATAAGTGATATTTGACATGTTCATATTTATTCAAATGTGTATATTAATTGTGTGTTTGTGTTGTTTACGGAGTCCTCTCGGTTAGTGAATAGAGCCCGCACTACAAATACACACACAATAATAGTATTATTTATTTAATATAGATTCTAGAAAACTTTCGCGGGTAGGCGCACGGCATAGCTGGCTCAGTTGTTTAATTAATGTTTTTAATGTTTTTTTCACGAATCTGTTGTTAAATCAGAGAATTAACGTAATATAAAAGGCTAAAGTTTTTGTACAAGTGAAAACCTCTTACAAAAACTGTTATTTACCTGTCAAAATGAGCAAGTGTAGTGGTTGTCGTGAAACTCTTTCTACGGTGGACAGAGTTAAATGTTCTACTGCTTCGTGTCTCAAGATATATCACTATCAACGCGTGGGCATCACCTCTCTCAATACCGCAGATCAATCTACATGGGTATGTCCGAAGTGCAAAATCCAAATTAAGAGGAAAGGCGATAACAGTGAAACACCCGTTAGAAAAAGCGCCGTATCACGAGATGTCCCTGGTATTAGCTACGTGACACTACGCCCACAGAGAGCTGACGAAAAGGACAACGGCAGCAGCAGCGAAATACTTTCGAGCATGCGAGATGAGATCATGGCGGCGGTGACGGAGCAGCTTCCTAGAATCATCCGGGGTATTATAGACAAAAAACTAGAAACACTAGGAAACAGAATCTTGACTATGGAAGAGTCGGTTAAATTGGTGAGCGATAAATATGACGAGACCACAAAAACTTTGAGTTCCCAAACCACCTCCATAAAAAAACTACAGTCGGAAAATAAGCATCTCAAGGCCAGCGTAAAAGAGCTCGAGCTTAGACTATGCAATGCTGAGGACTTGGCGGCTAAGCAGGAGCAGTGGGCCAAACAACAAAACTTGAAGATCGTTGGTATTCCTGAGCTTAACGGCGAATCACTTCCAAACCTTGTCATTAAAGTGGCGGAGCATGCAGCTCTGTCGCTGCAGCTGGGAGACATCGAATTCGCCCACCGTGTTCGTGCCAAGCGTCCTATTAATGAAAAACCTAGGGCCATTATTTTTCGGTTTCGAGAGCGTATCACAAAAGATTCCTTTCTATCAGCTATAAGAAAAAGGCGTGGGTTTTCCTCGAAGGATATCGGAGTGCGAATCCA
Source organism: Philereme vetulata (assembly GCA_918857605.2). Taxonomy (NCBI): domain Eukaryota; kingdom Metazoa; phylum Arthropoda; class Insecta; order Lepidoptera; family Geometridae; genus Philereme; species Philereme vetulata. The sequence continues at coordinate 204,811 of OU975420.1, forward strand.
AAATCTACGTAAATGAGCATTTAACAATCAATAATAAAAAACTTTTGAATAAGTGCAAAAGCACAGCTAAAGAGCATAATTTTAAATACGTGTGGACAAAAAACTGTCAAATTTATGTATGGAAAAACGAGACATCGCCATACATAATGATATCCAGCGAGGAAGACTTGAAAAAAGTCACAAACTTTTAGTCATACTTACGTATTCAATTTTGATGATTTACTCGAAGTTATCACAATCGCCTAGATCGCATTCACACTAATTGTACTACACTCACTCACACGTATTCACAATCATGCACTTACACATAAACACTTTTAAATACATTCTATTCCTTTTACCTAACGGTTTGCATTTATCTAACACTATATTCCAAACTATTTATCACACGGTAACATTAATATTTTGGTTTACGGCATCTTTTTATTTTATTGTTTATTATATAAAATCGATCCACGTCCGTATTGTTATGTTTTGCTTACGTTATCAGGTAACTCTTTCTAATTGATAAAAGATGGATAAAAGTTTGGATTGATAGATTTTAATATAAATAGTTGGAGGTATGTATGTTTCTTTTTGGTGATTGTCGTCGTTATTTAATTTAATTTCAGATCTAATCTATAACTATCAGTTTTTTGGCTGTAGGATAGACACATAAGCATTGTAAACTTTTATTTTTAAGAGCTGTGGATTTTATTGATAAATAAATAAAATAAAAAATAAAATAAAATAATTCGTCATGGATAAGCACAAATTAAGTTTACTATATCAAAACGTTCGCGGTCTGAGAACTAAGACGCTTGAATTTAGCAAACAGCTATTAACACTACAATACGATATTATACTTCTCACCGAAACTTGGTTGAATGAAAGCGTTTTAGACTCGGAATTAGTAAGTAAAGATTATCAAGTATTTAGACGCGATCGTGGTTCAAACGGGGGCGGGATCATGGTTTTATGCTCTGAGAGAATAAATGCGCGTGCGCGTCCAGAGTGGCAACGGGTGCACCTGGACGTCGAATGTCAGTGGATTACTATAGACAGCCAAACGATCAACTCCGATAAAAACCTACATTTAGCGCTAGTTTACATGCCGCCCGATGATCTTCTCGCGCAGCGAGTCAATAAACTAAATGAATGGGTAAATGATATAACGTCACTAGCTCCCAACGACTATTTTATGATAGTCGGTGATTTTAATCTATTTAACATCCAATGGTACTTATCCGAGGCTACATACTTAAAGAAAGGTCGTGTAGAATTGCAAAATGCAGGCACTGATATAATTAATAGTATGAATTTATTAGGCTTCTGTCAGTATAACAATTTAAGGAACACTTATGGTAATGCGTTGGATTTGGTTTTCTGTAATTTTCATGTCGAAATTAATGAAAGCATTACTTCTTTGGTGGCAAAAGATGTCCACCACGTAACGCTCGATATTGATGCATCAGATATCACACTTGCACCTCTAGTAAAATTACCGCATATGAAATACCTTTACAGAAATACTAATTACGTTGAGATCAACAATGACCTTGCTGATGTTGACTGGTCTGAGCTACAACACGGGTCGGTTGATGATGCGGTTTCCTTATTTCACAAAAATATTAATAGTGTTATAACCAAACATGTGCCCCAAACTCTAGTGGACGGGTCTAGTAACCATCCTATGTGGTACACTAAAGCTCTTATAAATATAAATAAGGAAAAAAATAAGGTACATGCTCGTTGGAAGCGGTATAAAAATCCTCGAGACTATGATGAATTTGCCTTTTTACGAAATAGATTCAAAAGAGTAGAAGCATCATGTTCTCAAGAATATATTACTCGTACTCAAGACGCAATCAAATCAACCCTAAGCTTCTATGGAGTTACGTTAAAGCTAAGCGTAAGTCTACCACTAGCTATCCCAGTACTATGACTTATGATTGTCAAAGGCCGATCGACAGTAACAAATCTATCGCTGTTCATCAGCGAAGTACTGAATGGCATGGAATCACGTGCTCAGGTTGACGTGATCTACACTGATTTTGAGAAAGCTTTTGATCGTGTGGATCACGTCATACTTCTGCGTAAGCTTCAGGAACTCGGCATACAAGGTGATCTATTGCGCTGGGTAAAATCATACGTTACCAACCATCAGCAGGCTGTAGCATAATAGGAGGAGCCTGTTCTGATTTCGTAGATATACCGTCAGGCGCTCCCCAGGGTTCTCTGCTCGGACCTCTTTTCTACTTGGCTTATTTGTATGATATTGAGTCCTGCTTCAGGTATGCAAACTTTCAATCGTTCGCCGACGATAAAAAAGTGTATTATAGCATTAGAACTTCTGATGACAGTAAATTATTGCAAGAAGATTTAGTTCGGCTTTCACTTTATTACAAAAATAACAGAATAAGCGTAAATGTAAGTAAGTGTAAGCATGTTTCCTATACTCGAAAAAATATGCCCATTTCATATTCATACAGTCTTAACGACAGTACGATAGAGAAAGCATAAAGTGTCCGTAACTTAGGGGTTCTCCTAGATCATAAACTTACATTCGGTAGCCATATCGAAGGCGCCATCGATAAAGCTTATAAAAGTTTGGGATTTATCCTGCGTGTATCTAGGCTTTTCACTAGTACAGCTTGCATCAAATTGCTATACTACGCGTACATACGTACGGAGTGCCCTCGAATATTGCAGTCCAGTCTGGAACCCTCAATATGTGACTTACGACAACGCTATCGAGTCCATACAAAGAAAGTTTGTCAAACACTTAAATTACCGTAAAAAATTGTTTATTGATAATAATGCTGAATCTTGCCAGGAGCACAAACTAATGTCACTCAAAAATAGAAAAATTCTACATGAAATGGCTCTGTTTCATGATATCTGTTCTAGTACATTGGACAGTTATTGTCTTATATCTAAAACGTTGGCCTTGCAAGCTCCAAATAAGCGCACAAGACACACACAACTTTTTAATGTGCCTTTTCATCGCACCAACTACTCGGCCAATAGCATCACTAGCAGACTTCCTCGGACTTATAATAAAATGTTCGACGACATAGATCCATTTAACACCACTAAAAACGCATTCAAAGCAAGGGTATCCCGTCAACTGTCTCAACAGACACCGCTAAACAAACCGAGGGATAGCTAGGATGTAGGATGGATGAATAGATAACTCTTTATTGTTATAGATATTAAATTAGAATTACTAAACCTAGAAAACTTAACTTTTTATGAACATTAACTTTGACATTTCAACACCAGTCTTTTTAAAAATCTTCTTAAAAAACTGCCGCCATGTAACCCTTGCGTGTAAACTCACTTTATAAACAGTTTGTAGATAATATTATTTTTGAAGCGGGTTCATATGCACTTTAGTTAACTACCTTATTTTTTTGTTGCCATTCCCAAATGATCTGATAATTAACACATTAAAACATAACATAACACTATAAAATACATCCCACACCACACACACTAGGTACACTATACACACATAAACACAGACACGCACACACACTCCAAATGCGATCAAGCAAACATTGCAGCAAAAGGGGCACTTAATCATTAATTTAAATATTTCAAAAATTTTTGATACACATTTTTTATTTGTTGTAAACCATTTCTTGTAAATTTTTATTTTTAATTTTTGTAAAAATTAAGTTATAATAGGTATATTAAAGTTAACTGGCGGGGGTTACTTTGCCGCGTCAAATTTATAAAAGTTTAGTATTACATAATGTAGATTTAATTTGGTTTAAGTTCGGTATTATGTTAATAAATGTATGATATACGGTAATGTAACTGTGAATCTAAGTATTATTAAATAAATAAATAAATACTTATTAGCTTTAAGTTGTATTTACACAGAAGAGATAAATGGTCCGACTATGTAAATAATTATATGGGCTAGTGGACAACCATCAGTTTTTAGGCTTCTCACATAACTTGATGAATTTTATAGCCGAGACCTTTATGTGCTGTTTGAAGCACGAAAGTTACATACCACTAGTGGTCACCTATCCAAGCAGCAACCGCGCAAAACATCGCGTAACTTAGTTGTTGAGTAAGCTGCACTATAAGTACTTCTACATCTTTGCAATAATCGTTTGCAAATATTTGCACGAAATAAAATAAATTGACATAACCAGGAACGGCATTCGTAAATAAAACAAATGCTTATTTAATCCTTGAATGACACGAGCAAAGCCGTTGTAAGAAACTAGTATTCAGGCAATCACCTAAACTTTCGTATTTGTAATAAAAATGCGAAAGTTTGGGTGTTTGTTTGTTATTTAGTTGCGTCGTAACCGCTGAACCTATTTCGATGAAATTTGTTATATGCATAATTAGATTATGACTTGGATTGAAACATATTTATTAAGAAACCACGCGTGGAAATCCTTGTGCTCAAATCGGTGACTAACAAACCCCGGAGACGATAACGTGTTCCCATTGCCATATCTTTATTCTATTGAAGGGACAGAAAGTTAGAAACGGATGAAGACATTTGCAGAACGACGCCGATGGACCGATACCCACCAACTTCGACCAACTCGCGCCAACTCATACAAACAACAATAATTGCACGTTCCGAAGAACGGTTAAGAAAAGTTTTGTTATCGAGGGATATCAAGCGCAGACTGGGAAAATTGGTTTTTCTAATATCCGCTTGGGGCGTGCATGGAGCCATTTTAATAACAAAGGGAAGAATGTATTAAAATTGATATGGAGAGGTTGAAAATTTAGTACATTTACATAAGCTTAAGATATTCACGGAAAACCTAATGCCATCTTTGCATTGGAAATAGGCTTACGTATACTCTTTATCTCACTTACGTCTTACGTGTGTAATTTAATGTAGTGAAATGTAAGTTTGATTATAATCTCGACGCCTGTCGATTCAACAATTGAGGTTACTGACAGACAGGTGACCTCTGTAGATCGTAATGGGACCGAAAGTACCCCGATAACTTCAGTACCCAAATCCTAAAGGTTTGCTGGAAAAATATTCTGAGCTTAATAGAGTTTAGCTCGCCTTTTTACATGAAAAAAAAAATGAAAATGAACATTTATTTGACACGACACACGCACAAAATAAAAACACAAAAGAAGATGGTGACATAGAAGTAATAACGAATCTTGATTTTGGGTTCTAAGAAGTTGGTGGGTGTAAATAGATGGATAAGTCGATCGCGACGTCGCCAGAAGTCGAAGATTACAGGTTCATTTGAACGGGGATGCAGACGCTCATAGTAGCGTCGTGGGCTACCAAGTTCGTTGATAGTATATGTATATGCTAAATTTTGTATATATTACGTGTTTGTTTTAATTATTGTTTAGTTTTAAGTCTTCTGATTCTCAGTTATGTGTCTATTCATTTTAATTATTTAGTAGTAGTTATGTTCTTGAACATGCTTTTCCTTTTGTTTCCTCGATGAGTATATTTCTGTTTTTCTGTGTGCATATAGGTTACGTTTCAAGCCATATAAAATTGTTATTTAGTTAAGTTTTATTTGTTTGCTAGTAATGTGTGCCGTGATCAAATAAATAAAAAATAATCAAAAATAACAGGAATATCTCACGAAACTTCCATCATAATTACAAAATCGAGTCAACCTAGCTACTTAATGCTCGTATTCTGCTGACCCCAAATAGTGTCGTCACGGACGTCAGAATCTTGCACTGCTCTCGGGGAATGAGTGAAGGTAGACCTAGTTTATCTACCCATTTAAATAGTTTGTATTGTTTGTTAGGCGTGTGGGTGAGGTAAAAAATGTAATTATATAAAATACTATAACAATATGTAACACTAAAAATACTTGAATAAATACATATTTCCCAGCACATTTTGTAAACTTTTTTTGTCTGTAACCTATTTGTATCCAATAAAGAATAAAGAAACAAGAATCCTTGTAATATATGTTGGGTACTGATTTTATAAATGTAATATTGCAGCGTAAATAGATGGTTTTGTAGAAGTGCTTGTCTGTGGCTGTTAGTGATTAGAGAGGAGCAGTTGCATATAAGCCATGAAAGTAGACTTCTTTTCGGAGTGTTGTTGGCAGCAAGTGTGTAAGCTCATTTGGTATTCTCGTACCTGTAAAGCTGTCCCCGTTTCCGTAGAAAGTGTGTCAGGCGGCCGTCCATCTAACTCGCGCTCGCCTTGGAACTTGCCAATAGTATTAGCTGAGTGCGCTGGCGGAGCTTAAGAGGTCAGACCTACTGTTACTATTAAGTGTTTTAGAGTATTATTACTATTGGCTATTGAGCTTAAATGGTTTGAGTTCCGTGCGGGCCCGCCCTGGGCTGCGCGACCTTCACTCGATAACGTTTTTGTTCCAACGGCCGTCAGTTCTTGCTAATCGTTTGTTAAATTTTGATTGTATTAAAGGTTGTTCTTATTCAGACGGACACAAGAAATAACTGAAATCAGTTAATTAGCCCTAGTCAAACGCGCCTCAGTTACACAATAATACACAAACCAGAGTTCATAGCAATAACCGTACGAATTCGCCGGTCTAGTGCCCTTTAAATTACGCACTAAAGTGCGCTATAGTGTGCTATAGTACGCTATTTCGCGCTATGCTCCGCGATATTGCGCTATAAATCAAACGGCACACATCTCTAATGGTAATTCCCGTGATTTATAGAATGACGCCGCGCCGCGCCGCGCCGCGCCCGGCTCGTCGCAACCCACCGACCACGTAATGCCTAATATTAATAAATTGTTTGCCGCGGACCGATTGCAACCTACTGCATTTACAAGTAATGTAAATTTAAATAAAGCATGGGATTATCATAAAATAAAATACTGGATGTTGATTTGAACTACTTGTATTGAAAACTTCAGATTAATTTCTCTTGCGACTATGCGCTTTGAATTTCAGCCGAGGAATGGCGGTCGTTCGTCAGTCACGGAACCGCCTTTGTTCGATTCAAGTCCTTGAAGTGTTTCGTTCGTTCACCGTGACTGGCGCAACCTGCCGTCCTTTCTGTTTTTAATTAGATCATTACATAATTTCTATTATAATAAGTTTACTATTTATTCTATTGATACAACAATAACAAATACAATAATAAACACTAGTATTAATGTACTAACAATTGCCCCATTACTGACCAACGGGTTTCAAATAAACAAAATAGAAAATGACAATATGTCAACAGAATATCACAAAATCATATTATGTTTTAAGTAAACCTCAATAACTTATCATTTATATTACAAAATTAATCTTACAAATTCTTCTGGTATTTATAGTACAAAATATTCAATCAAAAATTAGCAAATCATAACATTCGGCCATCTGAAACATTGCTACCTCCTGGTGCACTCTCTCTAAATATCAAAACAACAACAAGCTGCTTAACCACCAATCATTATTATGCTGAGATATTCAAGGTAGAAATTTTTTACTATAAATATATTTTATGTTTATATTTTTTTTTATCCAACTAATTACAACTTGTGCACGTTATTGATTAAAACATTTTACAATTTTAAACTCAATCAATATTAATTATTTTCACATACGAACTTAAAATAAATCATTACATTCGTGTTTCAATTACAAATGAATACAAACATATTATAATACCTATCATAAATCAAATTTGCCTACACTCTATCTCCAAAAGTACCTAACATACCTGAACAAAACAAAATCTAAACTAGTCTATAAAAACAAAATGAACATAATTTAACAAACTTTTTTTATTAAACTATTCAAAAAATTACATATCTAAGCAAACTTTTCTTACTTATTTATTTAATTTTCTTAATTTATATTTATATACCCAAAATGGATTTCTATTCATCATTTTCAATTTCAATATCTGATTCAAATTCACTAGACGAAGCATTACAATCATTATTTACATCAATGCAGAATTGACGGAATAACTACTTTATGCCAGATGCCGATAGGTACTAAAACTATTTTTGATGTCTTTGAGAAAAAGACCATATATTTGAAACCTAATGACACCGTTATACTATTATACCAGGTACTCCAAAAATCACGGAAAATTTAGCATTTACCCAAAATTGCTGGAGTAAAAGCTTCTTAGTACAAAATTCAAGATTATATTATGTTCCCTAAAATATGACGGAAAATGTATTGTTAAAAAAGACTATATTAACTGTGTAGAAATTAAAAACCATATTAATATTGTTGTGTAACTTTATTATTATCTGCAAGTAGTAGTTTTAGTGTATTTGAGAAAAACTAGAACTTTGCTTATCTACACTAACGAAAGCCCAATTATACTTTGTGGAGACTTTAATCCAAATGATGTTATACGTTAAAAATAAATATATATGACGTAAGAAGAATGACCGTACATAGTGGTACCTGCATTGACAATATTTTTTTCCACTGCAGATGTTCTGAACTCAAAAGTATTTTAAGGTGTGAAGTCTGACCATTTCGCGCAGATAATATCTAGCATTTACCTCCATTATTTAATTTTAAGCTAATAATTGTATAAAAAACGGTAAGTTAATAATGATACGGTAGAAATGTTGAGATTTATTCTTAGAGGAGAACTTGCAAACCGAAGTGTATCTTCTTCTGAAGATTTTTTTATCTGTCTAAACTCTGTTATGCCAGTTATAACAGTTCGCAATAAGCCAAAAAAAACATTTAATGATTGGGCAACTCAGGGCTTGAGAATCTCACAAACAAATATGAACCTCTTTTACTAACTCTGACAAATGACGAGAAGCTCAAGATTTACTTAAGAAAATACAGTAATTTTTTTAAACAACGTACTTTTATGGCCAAAAAAATTTACATGCGTCGCAAAATATTATCGTCTGATGTTTTAAAATCGACGCAGAACATAATTAAAAAGAAATGAGAAAATCAACAGTGTGTTCTAACCATATTCACTATATATTATAAAATAAAGGATCAACATAATGTATTTTTAACGCCGCTTTCGATATTACTAGCCATTCTAATGGCTTCTTTGCTCAAATTGCAGATACTTTGTCAAAATATCTGATAAAATCAGAAGAAGAAGCTGTATCTTTTATCCGAAAGTTTTCTCCACCAAGTTTTGAGACATTTCACTTAAAAAATATTACACCTATTGACATTATAAAAATAATTGAAAATATCGAATGTAAAAGTTCTTGCGATCTTTGGGATGTATCCATATCACTACTAAAGAAACTGAAATATGAACTAGTAGTTCCTTTATCAAATATAATAAATGACTGTATCAGACAAGGCAATTTCCCAGACTTGCTTAAAATTGCCAAGACAATACCACTATATTAAGCAAGCTCTCACTCAGATTCCAATAATTATAGAATTATCTCTCTTTTACTGATTTTTTTGTAAAATATATCGCACCTTGATAACCACACTGTCACTAAACGAAAAATAGTGATTTTTAGTTAAGAGCGTCATCTTCTCCGCCTTATCGAATTCTATAATGTGCAAAAACACCCATTGTCCGTTTCTATTCTAAGTAGCCAGGTGGCGCTAGTGACGTTATGGATTTTGGAGGGGCGCGCATACACCGAGCACGGAAAACAGTAATTTTTGTATAGTAGGTAGAATTTTAAAGATTTAGAAAGTGATTCCGCGAAGAAGTGTGACATTGTTCCGAAGCCGATGGTAAGTTTTCTGTTTATATTAAATGGAACAGTGTTCTGCTTTGCTTCGAGTCAATTTTCCATTTCATCTGAAGGTTTGTTTGCATTATGTTTATTCATAAATTAATGATAACTTCTGGTTTAGTGTCTTTATTTCTTTATTTTATTCCTAACAATTTGCTGTAATGTTAACCAATAGCGGATTCATTTTTGTTTTCATCTTTTGTCAGACATAATGACATTAGGTAATTAATGTCACTAGTAACAAATAGTGTTATTAAACAATTAGTGAAAGTGATTGGAACAGTGACACTAAGCTAATAGTTTTTATAAACCCCCAAAAAAATAAGTAGGTAACTAATAATAATAGAACAATTACTTTAATGCCAATACTTTGCCGGATGACCAAAATGAAAAAAAACATTAATACATAAACAATATGTGCCATTTTAGCCATCTTTACCGGGTAGGCAATTTTAGAAAATTTTAATCGTCTATTCCCAAAAACTACGAATTTCGTTTAGTGACAGTCTGGTTATCAAGGTGCGATATGATACATTTATAACAAATGAGCTATACGAGTTTGTGGAATCCAATAAGAATATTAACAGCAGGCAGTTATTAAAAAAAAAGCACTGCTCATGCAAAAACTACTCTGCTAGAGAAAATCTTATGAGATTTGGACAGCTTTAAGAACACGTATGGCTTATTTTGCGACCACTCCAAAGCTTTCGATTGTGTCTGCATAAAACTTTATTGGGAAAACTAAATCATTACGGCATACGCTGTTATGAACTTTCGATTATATTCGACCTTCAAAATAGAACGCAAATAACAGAATGTAATAATTATAAGCCCAAATCGACTGACATAAAATGGATATACCACGAGGATCCATCTTAGGGCCCTATCTATTCATTATAAACATACATAAATGGTCTGGTAATATGCGTAGAACAAGAAACAGATCTTGTAATTTTTGCAGACGGCACTACAGTCGTAGCCAGTGAGAAGAATAAAGAAATTGGATAAGTTATTGTTTAATATCAATGAATGGTTTAAAGCAAATAATCCTTTACAAATATGACTAATACTATCCCACTTCTAAAATATCATAAAATAAAATACTGGATGTTGATTTGAATTACTTGTATTGAAAACTTCAGATTAATTCTCTTGCGACTATGCGCTTTGAATTTCAGCCGAGGAATGGCGGTCGTTCGTCAGTCACGGAACCGCCTTTGTTCGATTCAAGTCCTTGAAGTGTTTCGTTCGTTCACCGTGACTGGCGCCACCTGCCGTCCTTTCCGTTTTTAATTAGATCATTACATAATTTCTATTATAATAAGTTTACTATTTATTCTATTGATACAACAATTACAAACACAATAATAAACACGGGTATTAATGTATTACAATATTAATTGTCCCATTACTAACCAACGGGTTTCAAATAAACAAAATAGAAAATGACAACAGAATATCACAAAATCATATTATGTTTTAAGTAAACCTCAATATTTTAAAATTTATATTACAAAATTAATCTTACAAATTCTTCTGGTATTTATAGTACAAAATATTCAATCAAAAATTAGCAAATCATTACATTATGTACACATAAATTCATCGTAACGCTAAGACAACACGTATAAGCTTACGGATATGCATGTAGAAGGGAGAGAAATCCATGAAATTGAAAAGTGTTATCTTAAAATCGCTGTTGCCTCTTGTGGGCTCCATAAATTTTGTACCCAAATAGTTTAAAGGCAAACTCCCAAGTGGTTAGTAAGTACTTACAATCTATCGGCAAACATTTCATCTCACCTATTGCTATTTGATATTAAAAGGGTTAATTTTTTTAAGTAAGACTTAACAAATTGTTTGATTGCAAATTTTTTTTTTAAATTTTTGTGTTTTTCATATACAAAAATTTACAATTAACAAATCTAAAAACGTAAATAAACGAAAACGCTGAAGATATAAAAAAGCTGACTTTAACATACCGAATGATTGAGGTAAAAACAGCTTACGATTGAAATTGACTACTACTCGATCAATAATGTTACCATTCAGATGTAACTAGTTATTAGGTGCGGCGTTCAATACTTAAGTTATGATGATAATCTGAAAGAATGTCCGACGCGTTGTGTCGTGGTAATCACAATAATGAGAGCGCGAGCTCTCGCCCGGACTCGCGGATTACGTAATCCCTAATTAATAGGTCATTTTGGAAATGTTTTTTTATGTACATATGTATGTACAGGGTGGGCCAAAAGAAATAACCCTATTGGAAGATGCTCTCATTTTTGCAAATGGCTGTCAATGTCAAATCTCTTTTGACATTTGTGGACTAGACAGATGCAGAATACAAGTTAACAAGCCATGGAGCGATACACTTTCCAAGACCGCGAAATAATCGTGTCTAGTTTTTTGCGTAACAATTCGTCTATGGTGTTGGCGCAGCGCGAATTCCGTCGCCGATTCCCCGCCCGTCCGACACCGACTGCGCAAACATTGCGCCGTTTGGCCACCAACCTTGAAGAGTATGGGACCACACGAGACGTTGCCAAAAGTGGCCGGCCCCGGAGCGCTCATTCTGTTGAGAATATCGCCGCTGTTGCCGAGGATGTCGAGCTGTCGCTGGAAACATAGACCAGACGCTGTGCCACGCAATTAGCCATCAGCCGGACGTCCCTAAGGCGAATTTTGGTCAAAGACCTGCGCATGTTCCCGTACAAAGTCCAGTCCGTGCATCAGCTGCTGCCTACCGACCGCCAAACGCGCGTAACCTACGCCCAAGCCATCCTCAATCTCGAGAAGAAGTGGACGATTTTTCGATCAAAATCATAATGAGTGATGAGGCTCATTTCCACCTCAGCGGGTACGTGAACAAGCAAAACTATCGCTTCTGGGGCACCGAAAATCTACGAGTGATGCACAAGGAGTCATTACACTTGCTCAAAGTGACTGTATGGTGCTCTGTTTACGCTGGAGGAGTAATCGGTCCATTTTTTTCGAGAATTCCGCTGGCCAAACGATAACAGTGGACGGTGCGCGCTATAGGGCCATGTTGACCGTGTTTTTTCTGCTGCAATTGGACGAATTAAGACTGAGGGATATGTGGTTCCAACAGGACGGAGCATACACTGCACGAGCCACAACCGATATTCTGAAGGCAGCGTTTCCGGGTCGCCTCATCTCTCGTTTTCGCGATTTGCACTGGCCAGCAAGATCGCCCGATTTAAACGTTCCAGACATTTTTGTGGGTTTTTTTGAATTCTCGTGTTTACGTGATCAAGCCCGAGACTTTGGAAGCCCTCAAGGACAACATTCGACACGAGTGCGAGAATCTGTCGCCCGAAATTCTCGCCGTAATAATGAAAAATGCCATAAAACGAGCCCGTATGGCAATCAATTGTGACGGCGCTCATTTGGCCGATATAATCTTCTCGACTTGACCAATAAAATTCTAAAGGTTCAAATAAACATAATTAAAAAACAGAATCGAAGTTTTTCATTTAGAAAAAAAAGAGAGCCAAACAACATCGGATGATTTGTTTTGGGCCCACCTTGTATGTATGTATGCCTTTTTTGTGAAAATGTATTTACCCATAATATTTAACTTATGGTGATGATAATTAATGTTTTAATTTTTGATAGAGGTTTAAAAATTAGTAGTTAACCATGAACTGAAAAGTTTCTGTAGTGTCCGACTTTCTTAGAACTCAATAGTTTCACTTCAGGTAGGTAGATATAAATATATCTTCTTGTATCTCTTCTTTTCGATACCTATAAATGCCAGTTCATTCAAAGGAATTCAACAAATCTTGAGAGAAAGCGATGTTGCAATAAGTATTTATGATTTCTTTTTAACAACTTTAAATCCTCACGGGAAACAGGATCGACTAACATCAAAACATGAAATGAAATGTTAGTCTTCTCAACTATATAAAAATCTTTGTCCTGTATTTATGACACTCCAGCTGTCCCCTCCCCCCCCTCCCCCATCCGACTATGTTACACATTCTACTCGTATAATGCAAAGCTAACTGCAGCACACAATATTGGAATAACTGGTTCAATATTGTATTTGGTGGGTGTCCACAGCGCGGACGCGTCTGGTGCCAAGTGGTGGCTCCAACTCAAACAGCTTCGCTACACAAATACTCGATACTTGCTTACACTGATACCGGAGTTTAGCGCTGTACAGCCAACTCTCATAATACATACGCTGATTCCACAATATTGGCGGAGCGCAATCCAGCCAGGGATAGCTCAAGCAAACAGATACATACACTAAGAGATTTAGCATTGTAGTATTCTAGAATGCCATATCCAAGTATCAAGTCAACGATGGAATTTGTGGCTCCTAATTATCCTAAATCAAATTCTAGTGAGGGAGGGAGGGGGGGGGGGGGGGGGGGATCTGTGATTTAACCACAAATTAACCTTTTTCGAATTTATTACTTTTCTTGTGCTGTGAAATCTTGGTTCTTGCCAAATTTAATGATTCTAGGTTAACGGAAAGTATTCTATAGGTTTAAATATATTTTTATAATTTTCATCAGCAAAATATAACATCTTAAATGACCGATTAATTGCATTGATTTAGAAGTTTGATTTTTTTACAGTACCCACTTACCTAGCGCCGTACACCTACGAATTTGATATTAATTTCAGATTGATACCTCCACGCATTCCTGATGAAAAGTGTATTGACAGACGGACGGACAATACAGTGATCCAATAAGGGTTTTTAAAACACTTTTATTAGCTTGGTATGTAAGTAACGGAATCTTTGAATTTGATGTTCTCCCAATTTTAAACGTCGAATTAAATTGAAATTTAGCACACTTATCAAGGACTGTCATCGGTCCTATAAAAAAAAATAGCATAATAAAAAATAAAATAATAATAAAAAATACGCTTTTGTAGTAAGCCGAACTGAAATATAGAAAATAAATAATGGTTTAAAAATACAAATAAACATGTTTTTGTAGATAACAGAAACGAACTAAAAAGTGGAAAATATTTTTTTATAAATTAAAGTTAAGAATAGTGTGTAATATTTTTTTTACCATGAGATTTTTTTAAAATGATTGTATTTTACCAATATCTGTAAATAAAATATTTATATCAATTGACATCGAGCACCCCACGCTTTATTGCAATAAACTTTTTTTTTGTTATTGTTTAATATTTTTAAAATTATTTTCTCCTATTTAGTTTGGTTTGTTTATCTACAAAAACGTGTTGTTTTAATTATTGTTTATTCCTTTTGAGATGCGGAACTGTAAAAAACAGAGCAACAATTCCAAGGATACAAACTTACTGTATTTTCATCACATTATTTTTATACTGGTCTCCGAGCCCTCAGGGCCGTTATTCACTTGAGTGAGTCTCGTAACTGTAATTATCGTCTCTACATTATTTGAGCTGAAGTAATATTTAGGTTTTCTTCTAATAAGGCGAAGCATATTAAATTTAATAACAATATGAAAGCTGAACTATTAATAAACAATTAAACTCCCATCCTGGTTCAATGTACAGTTATTGGTAGCACTAACCGGCGGCAAGCTGCGGTAATGTCTCGGAGATGTTTCACAGCCGCGAGGGAATTACGAGCAAATCTTAATAATATTATTGGGCGGCCGAATCACCTACTCAATTCCAAACACTAATAGTTTGAGTGCGAAACTAGATATAAACGCTTAAAAGATAAGTTTCTTATGTACCATTACAAACATTTTACAAAATATAAATCATAACAAGAATATATCGGAATAAAATAACGCTTTTTTGTACACCAGCCGAGCGCCGAGCGCCGAGCGCATACCCGCCCTACTACGGTTTCTGCAAAGAAACTCAGTTCAAAATGACTAAAGTAAAATGACATTTTAGCGCAGAGACCAGAAACGTTTGCATGGTCTCGCGTAGAAATATTTCTACTCTCTATGCTAATAGAATATTCCTTCGTAGTCAGAAACTTTTCTAGGGCGGGCATACTATACCTACCTACCTACTGGCAGGATAATTCCAATAGAACTCATTTATGCTACATAATGTCACGTCATGTAGCTTTTTTACCTGTCACGTTTGACTGGTAGAAAGTGCTTTTAGCAATAAGTACTCCATTTGTACATTTTTCTTTTTGTGCAATAAAGAATTAAAACAAACATAAGAACAAGCTCAACATTTCAGCTATACTAAAATAAAATATGGTAATTATTTGTTTTCGTATACAATACTTTAGGTATTGAATTGTAAGACTTCTCCTTTTGTGACGTCGGTTAAAATATAACAAACGAAACATCCGCGACTTTGGCCGCAGCCGACAAGTTATTCCACTATTAGTCATACATAGGATATGACGTCGGTTAAAATAAAACAAACAAAATATCCGCAACTTTGGCCGCAGCCGACAAGTTATTCAACTATTAGTCATACTTAAGATATGACGTCGGTTAAAATATAACAAACGAAACATCCGCGACTTTGGCCGCAGCTGACATGTTATTCAACTATTAGTCATACTTAAGATATTACGTCGGTTAAAATATAACAAACGAAACATCCGCGACTTTGGCCGCAGCTGACAAGTTATTCAACTATTAGTCATACTTAAGATATGACGTCGGTTAAAATATAACAAACGAAACATCCGCGACTTTGGCCGGAGCCGACAAGTTATTCAACTATTAGTCATACTTAAGATATGACGTCGGTTAAAATATAACAAACGAAACATCCGCAACTTTGGCCGCAGCTGACAAGTTATTCAACTATTAGTCATACTTAAGATATTACGTCGGTTAAAATATAACAAACGAAACATCCGCGACTTTGGCCGCAGCTGACAAGTTATTCAACTATTAGTCATACTTAAGATATGACGTCGGTTAAAATATAACAAACGAAACATCCGCAACTTTGGCCGCAGCTGACAAGTTATTCAACTATTAGTCATACATAGGATATGACGTCGGTTAAAATAAAACAAGCAAAATATCCGCAACTTTGGCCGCAGCTGACAAGTTATTCAACTATTAGTCATACTTAAGATATGACGTCGGTTAAAATATAACAAACGAAACATCCGCAACTTTGGCCGCAGCCGACAAGTTATTCAACTATTAGTCATACTTAAGATATGACGTCGGTTAAAATATAACAAACGAAACATCCGCGACTTTGGCCGCAGCTGACAAGTTATTCAACTATTAGTCATACTTAAGATATGACGTCGGTTAAAATATAACAAAGGAAACATCCGCAACTTTGGCCGCAGCCGACAAGTTATTCCACTATTAGTCATACATAGGATATGACGTCGGTTAAAATATAACAAACGAAACATCCGCGACTTTGGCGCAGTCGACAACTTATTCCACTATTAGTCATACATAGGATATGACGTCGGTTAAAATAAAACAAACAAAATATCCGCAACTTTGGCCGCAGCCGACAAGTTATTCAACTATTAGTCATACTTAAGATATGACGTCGGTTAAAATATAACAAACGAAACATCCGCGACTTTGGCCGCAGCCGACAAGTTATTCAACTATTAGTCATACTTAAGATATGACGTCGGTTAGAATATAACAAACGAAACATCCGCGACTTTGGCCGCAGCTGACAAGTTATTCAACTATTAGTCATACTTAAGATATTACGTCGGTTAAAATATAACAAACGAAACATCCGCAACTTTGGCCGCAGCTGACAAGTTATTCAACTATTAGTCATACTTAAGATATGACGTCGGTTAAAATATAACAAACGAAACATCCGCAACTTTGGCCGCAGCTGACAAGTTATTCAACTATTACTCATACATAGGATATGACGTCGGTTAAAATAAAACAAGCAAAATATCCGCAACTTTGGCCGCAGCTGACAAGTTATTCAACTATTAGTCATACTTAAGATATGACGTCGGTTAAAATATAACAAACGAAACATCCGCAACTTTGGCCGCAGCTGACAAGTTATTCAACTATTAGTCATACTTAAGATATGACGTCGGTTAAAATATAACAAACGAAACATCCGCGACTTTGGTCGCAGCTGACAAGTTATTCAACTATTAGTCATACTTAAGATATGACGTCGGTTAAAATATAATAAACGAAACATCCGCGACTTTGGCAACAGCCGACAAGTTATTCCACTATTAGTCATACATAGGATATGACGTCGGTTAAAATAAAACAAACAAAATATCCGCAACTTTGGCCGCAGCCGACAAGTTATTCAACTATTAGTCATACTTAAGATATGACGTCGGTTAAAATATAACAAACGAAACATCCGCGACTTTGGCCGCAGCTGACAAGTTATTCAACTATTAGTCATACTTAAGATATGACGTCGGTTAAAATATAACAAACGATACATCCGCGACTTTGGCCGCAGCTGACAAGTTATTCAACTATTAGTCTTACTTAAGATATGACGTCGGTTAAAATATAACAAACGAAACATCCGCGACTTTGGCCGCAGCTGACAAGTTATTCAACTATTGGTCATACTTAAGATATGACGTCGGTTAAAATATAACAAACGAAACATCCGCGACTTTGGCCGCAGCTGACAAGTTATTCAACTATTAGTCATACTTAAGATATTACGTCGGTTAAAATATAACAAACGATACATCCGCGACTTTGGCCGCAGCTGACAAGTTATTCAACTATTAGTCATACTTAAGATATGACGTCGGTTAAAATATAACAAACGAAACATCCGCGACTTTGGCCGCAGCTGACAAGTTATTCAACTATTGGTCATACTTAAGATATGACGTCGGTTAAAATATAACAAACGAAACATCCGCAACTTTGGCCGCAGCTGACAAGTTATTCAACTATTAGTCATACTTAAGATATGACGTCGGTTAAAATATAACAAACGAAACATCCGCAACTTTGGCCGCAGCTGACAAGTTTTTCAACTATTAGTCATACTTAAGATATGACGTCGGTTAAAATATAACAAACGAAACATCCGCAACTTTGGCCGCAGCCGACAAGTTATTCCACTATTAGTCATACATAGGATATGACGTCGGTTAAAATATAACAAACGAAACATCCGCGACTTTGGCGCAGTCGACAACTTATTCCACTATTAGTCATACATAGGATATGACGTCGGTTAAAATAAAACAAACAAAATATCCGCAACTTTGGCCGCAGCCGACAAGTTATTCAACTATTAGTCATACTTAAGATATGACGTCGGTTAAAATATAACAAACGAAACATCCGCGACTTTGGCCGCAGCTGACAAGTTATTCAACTATTAGTCATACTTAAGATATGACGTCGGTTAAAATATAACAAACGAAACATCCGCGACTTTGGCAACAGCCGACAAGTTATTCCACTATTAGTCATACAAAGGATATGACGTCGGTTAAAATATAACAAACGAAACATCCGCAACTTTGGCCGCAGCCGACAAGTTATTCCACTATTAGTCATACATAGGATATGACGTCGGTTAAAATATAACAAACGAAACATCCGCGACTTTGGCGCAGTCGACAACTTATTCCACTATTAGTCATACATAGGATATGACGTCGGTTAAAATAAAACAAACAAAATATCCGCAACTTTGGCCGCAGCTGACAAGTTATTCAACTATTAGTCATACTTAAGATATGACGTCGGTTAAAATATAACAAACGAAACATCCGCGACTTTGGCCGCAGCTGACAAGTTATTCAACTATTAGTCATACTTAAGATATGACGTCGGTTAAAATATAACAAACGAAACATCCGCGACTTTGGCAACAGCCGACAAGTTATTCCACTATTAGTCATACTTAAGATATGACGTCGGTTAAAATATAACAAACGAAACATCCGCGACTTTGGCTGCAGCCGACAAATTATTCAACTATTAGTCATACATAGGATATGACGTGGGTTAAAATATAACAAACCAAACATCCGCGACTTTGGCCGCAGCCGAGAAGTTATTCAACTATTAGTTATACATAGGATATGACGTTGGTTATAATATAACGAACGAAACATCCGCGAATTTGGCCGCAGCCGACAAGTTATTCCACTATTAGGCATACATAGGATATGACGTCGGTTAAAATATAACAAACGAAACATCCGCGACTTTGGCCGCAGCCGACAAGTTATTCCACTATTAGTCATACATAGGATATGACGTCGGTTAAAATAAAACAAACAAAACATCCGCAACTTTGGCCGCAGCTGACAAGTTATTCCACTATTAGTCATACTTAAGATATGACGTCGGTTAAAATAAAACAAACAAAACATCCGCAACTTTGGCCGCAGCCGACAAGTTGTGTGTAGTGTAGTAGTAGTGTCACGGAAAGTCACGATACGAAGCGGACGTGTTACTCGTTTTGCCGTCAACTTAAATTCATAAAGTGTGCAAAAAGTCAATAAACCGTTTTGAAACTAGTGCCAGTTTAAAGAGCTCAATTTCTTGAGTACAGTTTACAAAGTGCAAAGAAATTGTTAAGCGTAAAAGGAAGTTATCTCCAAATAACTAAACTAAATTGAAGAACAGGTCGTGTCAACGACCTTCAAACTGTGAGTCGATAACATTTTGTGTATAGCTTAGTCACACCTACCCACTTATCGACTAATTTATTGAGCCAAGAATCTAAGGAGACGTAGCATAATTTCACTGTTTACTCTACCGACCGACTGGACGAGCGGTACGACTGCCCGATTGAAGACATTCCGAGTGGGGTGAACAAGTTCACATCCCACCGGGCTGCCGCACTTTTTGTGCAAGATAATTATTTATTTCACTCCTTGTGCTTACAAGTGTTCAAGATCAAACCTCTACAGAGCCTACTTTTTGTAAAAAAAATATCAATCCCTTTTTTACAATTTCCTGCTCCACATAGCGACGTATATCTGTAGCTTTAGCATCCTGCCTAGCTAGCGACAATAACGTGCTTGTTTTAGTGCTGAATACGGCTACGCTTTATACAATGGCGCCTAAATGTGCAGGCTGCGGAAAATTTATTTCGTCGACAGCTATCGCTACTTGTAGCTTGTGCCCTTCGCTCTATCACAAGGGGTGTGTTGGACTTGCAGAGATAACAACCATAAATAAGGATTGGGTGTGCCCAGAATGTAATAGGAAGAAGATTCGAAAAGGGGACAACAGTAGTACTCCTGTTAGAAATGTCAGCGGGTCAAACGCACAAGCTGCGGATAGCGCGCCCACTGCCCCGCAATGTACTGTTGCACCGCGCGATGCCGTGCGCGCCTGTACGCCGCATCTTGAAGAACCGCAGGCCCTTAAGTACGCCGAAGATACTGGCATACGAGGGCTGCGTCAGGAGCTCTCTGAGTATATGGCGGAGTTGAGGGAGTTCCGAAAAGAGATGGCTGACTTACGGATATCGCTCGCAGGAAGCAACGCACGAATGGATAGCTTTGAGCAGAGGATCGAGGCGATTGAGAAGCGAGAGTCGACTGCGCCTGAAAGAGTTGCCGAGCTAGAGCGCATGGTTCTACAGCTCAAGCTAGAGCTGAACGATCGAGACCAGGATTCACTACAGGCTGACCTAGAAATTGGGCATCTACCAGAGGAAAAAGGTGAAAATATATTGCACACCGTGACTGTGCTTGGTGCGAAGCTGGGAGTGAAATTAGAAGATCGCGATGTTGTCATTGTTGAGCGAGTAGGTGTAGCACAGGGAGTGGCAAACACGGGCGAGGAGCCCCGTGCTCGTCGCGTCGTGGTACGTTTGGCGCGACGCGAGCTGCGGGACCGATTGCTTCAAGCCGCACGTGTGCGCCGCACGCTGTCCGCAGCTGACGCCGGACAAGCCACTCATTGCGGTCGCGTTTACATCAATGAGCGGCTGACGCGCACGAACAGGCAGATCTTCCACCGTGTCCGGGAGGAATGCCGCAAGCAACAGTGGCGTTTCTCTTGGACTAAAAGAGGGCGCATATATGCTCGTCAAGCAGATGGAAAACCAGCCCATCCCATACGGTCAGAAAGTGACTTCGTGCGGGTTTTTGGACAATCACTGGTTTGAATGACTCACATTTCACTTCAGACGATTTTATTTATGTAGAGTGTCATCTTGAACTGCTTTTTGTAAATCATGTTGTCTGTTTATGTAAATTTTGTTATCTATTTATTCCTTCAATATTTGTACTGTATTTATGTATTGTACTGTTTTGCACATGCTCATTTTGCTCCAGAAAAATCTTTATCCTTATTAAAAATGGTTAACAAACTATTAAAAATAGCGTTGTTTAACCCAGGTTCCCTCGGCACTAACCATGATAATTTTAAGGCTTCTGTTGATCGTTATGATATTGATGTGTTAGCTATCAATGAAACATGGCTTCAGATTGGTCAAGACGAAAAAGCACCAACTCTACCGGCCTACAGACTGCGTCATACTCCCAGGCCACGCGGGGAAAGAAAACGTGGAGGTGGAGTCGGGTTTTACATTAAACGAGTTGTAAACGCGCGTACTTGGGCCCACCCAGTAGAACCAATGCACACGCTGGTAGAGCAAATGTGGATCACTTTGACAATCAGCGGGAAGAAACTGGTAATAGGAACGGCATACCGCCCTGGTTGGATGAACGTTGATCTATTTTTCGATGCCCTTACTGATTCAATAAACGCGCTTCCAAATCATGACCATCTAATATTGCTGGGTGATTTTAACGAAATTTTATTAAAATGTAAGTTCGATACTTTTCTTGCTTGCCTTGGCTTAACCCAGCTGGTTACTACACCAACACATTTTACGGAAACTTCAGAATCACTTATTGATGTAGTTTGTTCCGATTTGCGAGCAAGAAATGTCACACTTGACCACGTTGGTAGGTTGTATGGCCACTGTCTTGTAGTTTGTGAATTTAATATAAAACGTGAGAAGCCTATTTCGTCAACTGTAACTTATAGACCAATAAAAAACATATCACTAAAGAACTTTGAGGAGGATTTGCAAACTATCGGATGGAGTGCAATTCAGTCTCTTGGAGACGTTAACGACATGGTTGGCGTCTTTACCCAATCAATTGTTACTCTATTCGATCTACATGCACCTGTAAAGTCCGTAACCTTTAAAGCACACTCTTACCCCTGGATTACAGATACAGTAAAATTGATGATGAAGCTACGCGACAAAGCTTCTGCGGATTATCATAAAACCAAATCTGAAACTAAAAAAACGTACTATAAAAGTCTAAAGTCGATTGTAAACCAAGCACTATACCAAGAAAAATCAGCATATTTTAAATTTAATATAAATAATAAGATGCATTGTCCTAAACAGCTATGGAAGAATATTAAAAATACTTTATTGCCTAAAAAAGATAATGAACTGCTTCCACATTTCCAAGATCCAAATGTAATTAACGATCAATTTATGAATATTCCCGTTTCATTTGCGACAAAAATTTCACTGCTTACGTTCTATGAATTCCATAACTATAATGATGCAGTATTTTGTTTGGAACCAATAAGTCTAGCTGGAATTACAAAAATAATTAGAAGTTTAAAATCAAATGCCATAGGTAATGACTCTATTAGTTTAGAAATGCTCATTTTGACGCTTCCAGACTCGTTGGAAACAATTCAAAATATAGTAAACACATCTATTAGTACATCGACATTTCCTGAGGCATGGAAGATGGCAATAGTCTGTCCTCTGCCAAAAATACCTAACCCTGTAGAGCTTAAAGACCTTCGTCCTATTAGTACCTTGCATGTCGAAAATTTTGGAAAAAGCAGTTTGCTTTCAGTTAACAGATTTTTTGGAAAGGAACCAAGTTCTACCAGACGTACAGTCAGGTTTCAGGAAGGGACGTAGCACGGTCACCGCTTTACTGGATGTAACCGATAACATTCTTTTCGCGCAAGATAGGGGCATGTGTACTCTGTTGGTACTGCTAGATTTTACTAGAGCATTCGACTCTATAAACGTTAACCTGCTTATTTCAAAGCTGGCATATTATGGCTTCGATCATAATGCTCGAAAATGGTTCACCAGCTATCTTTGCAATCGTTCTCAGCACGTTAAACTATCAAGCAGTAACGGAACGTCACGCTTTTCGCGCACAGTGCCAGTAAACAGAGGAGTGCCCCAGGGTTCTATTTTGGGCCCAATCCTCTTTATTTTATATTCAGCTGACATAAGTTCCCATATTAAACATTGTCGGTTTCATATTTATGCCGACGATATACAGGTCTACATCTCGTGTCATCCTTCCGAGATTAACAATGCAATTGATAAACTTAATACCGATCTCGCAAATATTGCGCTATGGTCTCAAAATAACAGTCTTATACTAAACCCTGATAAGACTAAATATATGATTTTTGGTAGCACACATCAACTGGCAAGTATCGGCCCGAACGCAAGTGTTATACTTATGAATAAACCAATTGATCGAGTTTACAAAGCACGCAACTTAGGCCTGCAAATGGACTGTGATCTTCGATTTGAAGACCATATAGCTGACGTAGTTAAATCTTGTTTTTATAAGCTTGAAATGTTGTATAAAATGAGGCCGTACTTATCAGAAGAATTGCGTATTCAATTAGTGGAGTCACTTGTCCTTTCAAAGTTGAACTACACAGACGTGGTTTTTGGTCCACGACTTTTGGAGAGGACGGCTCGACTGATACAACGAGTACAAAATTCTTGTACTCGTTTCTGCTTCGACGTTCCGAGAAGGGGACATGTTACTCCTTTCCTTAATGCACATTCATTATTGAAGATGAGACACAGACGTAAGCTTCATTTAGCATGTCTCCTCTTTGGTGTAATGAAGCACCATGCCCCTGGTTATCTCTACAGTAAGATAAGTGAACCGTCAAACTGGAGATCCTGCGATCGCCGACAATGTTCGATGCAGCTTTCAACACAGCGACATAGAACAGTAGCCTTTCGAGGCAGTTTTCGCTACGCTGCATCGAAATGTTGGAACAACATTCCACCGCCGATAAGGAACCTGCATACTATTCACAGTTTTAGATTAAAACTAAAAAAATATTTATTACACTGGCAAAAGGAGCAGGAACTTAACAGATTTGATACAAGTGCAATATAACTCTATATACCTACCTACCTTTAACATTTACATACATGATTTTATGAATTGTTTTGATCATATTTAATACGTTTAATTTCTTACTTTTAAATATTTAACTAGTCTATATATTTAATATGACTTTGTTTATTTTTCTTGTTATTGTAAAACTTTTTCTGTTTGAAACTTATTTTTGTTTTTGAGAATTATTTTTTTACATACTTTAAAATCGCGTCCGCTATGTATTTATTTTCAATTATTTGTCTCTCTTGGTCCTAAAGGTCTCAACGGAAGACCAGCGCAGGTTCTAACGTCCTGCACACGCTGAGTTGAGACCTTTTTTTGCAACCAATTTGTGTACCTAGTTTTAAGTTTTTATGTTGTTTTTATTGATATACTGTTTTATTTTTGTTGTTATTTTTGTATAATGTGTGTTGCAAAATAAAATATTTGATTTGATTTGATTTGATTTATTCAACTATTAGTCATACTTAAGATATGACGTCGGTTAAAATAAAACAAACAAAACATCCGCAACTTTGGCCGCAGCCGACAAGTTATTCAACTATTAGTCATACTTAAGATATGACGTCGGTTAAAATATAACAAACGAAACATCCGCGACTTTGGCCGCAGCCGACAAGTTATTCAACTATTAGTCATACTTAAGATATGACGTCGGTTAAAATAAAAAAAAAAAAACATCCGCAACTTTGGCCGCAGCCGACAAGTTATTCAACTATTAGTCATACTTAAGATATGACGTCGGTTAAAATAAAACAAACAAAACATCCGCAACTTTGGCCGCAGCCGACAAGTTATTCAACTATTAGTCATACTTAAGATATGACGTCGGTTAAAATAAAACAAACAAAACATCCGCAACTTTGGCCGCAGCCGACAAGTTATTCAACTATTAGTCATACTTAAGATATGACGTCGGTTAAAATAAAACAAACAAAACATCCGCAACTTTGGCCGCAGCCGACAAGTTATTCAACTATTAGTCATACTTAAGATATGACGTCGGTTAAAATAAAACAAACAAAACATCCGCAACTTTGGCCGCAGCCGACAAGTTATTCAACTATTAGTCATACTTAAGATATGACGTCGGTTAAAATAAAACAAACATAACATCCGCAACTTTGGTCGCAGCCGACAAGTTATTCAACTATTAGTCATACTTAAGATATGACGTCGGTTAAAATAAAACAAACAAAACATCCGCAACTTTTGCCGCAGCCGACAAGTTATTCAACTATTAGTCATACTTAAGATATGACGTCGGTTAAAATATAACAAACGAAACATCCGCGACTTTGGCCGCAGCCGACAAGTTATTCAACTATTAGTCATACTTAAGATATGACGTCGGTTAAAATAAAACAAACAAAACATCCGCAACTTTGGCCGCAGCCGACAAGTTATTCAACTATTAGTCATACTTAAGATATGACGTCGGTTAAAATAAAACAAACAAAACATCCGCAACTTTGGCCGCAGCCGACAAGTTATTCAACTATTAGTCATACTTAAGATATGACGTCGGTTAAAATAAAACAAACAAAACATCCGCAACTTTGGCCGCAGCCGACAAGTTATTCAACTATTAGTCATACTTAAGATATGACGTCGGTTAAAATATAACAAACGAAACATCCGCGACTTTGGCTGCAGCCGACAAATTATTCAACTATTAGTCATACATAGGATATGACGTCGGTTAAAAAATAACAAACGAAATATCCGCGACTTTGGCCGCAGCCGACAAGTTATTCCACTATTAGTCATACATAGGATATGGCCAAAAAAGTCACACCTGCAAAGTCAAGGGCAGCCACTATAGTGAAAAACACTGATCCCCGCGCAGTGCCGCGCCGCCGCCGGCGACCGGAGCCCGCTTCATTACCGGCTCGTAACCCCTATTATCTTATACGAGGCGTCTTTATAAGATCTCTAGAGGCTGCCTTCCACCTGTTATATTGGGGGGGTTATATTCAGGCGGGTTAGTAGGGGCTACGAAATAGAAATAAACGAAAGAACATTTTGGGGAAAGTATATCTATGTGTTATGTTTTCTCGACTTAATCTAGACAAATGAAATTATTGTAAGCATTTCGAAGACTGGTTATTTTGGGGCGGGTCAGTTATTTAGGAATAAATGAGTGGTTCACCTCGAACTGAGGTATCAAGAGTGTGAATAACTAATTACAACCAATAAGTCGTTCATTTCGTTATTATTTGTATATACATATATACTGTAATATTGTAATTTGAGATTTCGTTTAATTAAATGTATTTATTTAAATACATAACGCATATAATACTACTTAAACCAAACACAAAACAACACACGTAGTAGTTAAAGACACAGACTCATAATTTTTACTCAATTAGTGTATCGGTCGGTTATCTCGGTCGGCTCCGCACTAGGCTCGGGAACTGCGTCGATATATCGGTCGGTTATCTCGGTCAGCTCTGCACTAGGCTCGGGAACTGCGTCGATATATCGGTCGGTTATCTCTGTCGGCTCCGCACTAGGCTCGGGAACTGCGTCGATATATCGGTCGGTTATCTCGGTCGGCTCCGCACTAGGCTCGGGAACTGCGTCGATATATCGGTCGGTTATCTCGGTCGGCTCCGCACTAGGCTCGGGAACTGCGTCGATATATCGGTCGGTTATCTCGGTCGGCTCCGCACTAGGCTCGGGAACTGCGTCGATATATCGGTCGGTTATCTCGGTCGGCTCCGCACTAGGCTCGGGAATTGCGTCGATATATCGGTCGGTTATCTCGGTCGGCTCCGCACTAGGCTCGGGAACTGCGTCGATATATCGGTCGGCTCCGCACTAGGCTCGGGAACTGCGTCGATATATCGGTCGGTTATCTCGGTCGGCTCCGCACTAGGCTCGGGAACTGCGTCGATATATCGGTCGGTTATCTCGGTCGGCTCCGCACTAGGCTCGGGAACTGCGTCGATATACAACATACGCCACTTCCTCCAAGTTCATTTCCAAATCTTGCTTTGCTCGATCAATACACGATTAATATTTTCGAAAAATTCGGAGACTTATATCGTGTATATATACGTAAAATATTTTCCACGCAAACAAAAATTGCAATCGACCAAAAAATTTAATAAATCTAGAAATTTGTGTGCCAACTTCCGTCTAAACGCAACTGACAGACAGCCGGACAAAAGCTTGGTCAATATTATGGCACTGCATTGCTCCCATCACTTTCAAATAAAGGGTAAACTTTTTTTAGTAGGCATTTTATTTAGTAGTTTTTACACCCGGTATGCTAATGTACTGTAACTATAACGATATACGTATATTGAGGTACACAATAAAAAGGAGGGGTGGTCGCGCGTGAACTGCCGATAAACAGCGCTGAATGTATCCGCTTACATTAGCGTTATTGGCTGTGGCGCTAATGGCACATACATACATACAACACCTGATATGCATTCATAATATTAATGAGAAGGGCAACCAATCCGCAACTTCGCACGCGTAGCTTTTCTATAAAAACATTACTCTCCCGTCTGCGCAGTTGGGTAAAATGTAGCCTATGTTATACTCAGGGATAATGTAGCATTCTAGTGATGAAATATTTTTTTAAATCGGATACGTAGTTTTAGAGTTTATTCGTTACAAACATACAAATCTTTCCTCTATATAATATACTAGTTGGCCCGGCGAACTTCGTAACGCCTTGACATGCATATTACGCGGGCTGTCGATATACGTCGGCCATCATTGTCTGCATCAATGTATGATTTTTCTTCACAATATCTTTTTGCGTGATTTTTCCAATATTTAATATTTTAAAATTCGGGACAGAGACAAATACATCAAATCAAAAATCATTAAAATCGGTCCAGCCGTTCTCGAGTTATGTGTTCGAACAAACCCGACTTTGTTTTATATAGATTTATAGAATAATGTAATATTTGGGTGGGTTTTTAACCTTTCTCTTATTGTTGGTATTTGCGAGATAGTTCTTGCGGAAGTACTTACAAGTAGAGCACTCTACAAATCGGGGATTTCATTTTGAAAATATTAACTTACCACAAACAAGATAGTAAATGACACTAGTGATAAGATACACTAATAAATATGTAGGTAACCTAGAAATAAAGCTAAACTCGCTGTGGCAACAAGACTTGACACCCCATTTTTCTCCCATGGAAACTGATTTATGAGATAATAGGTTGCCTATGTGATAAAGGTTGCCTGGAAGAGATCGCTTTTAGCGATAAAGCCGCCCATTGTACCTTTGATTTAATTTTGTATTCTCTTTTGTTTGTTTTATTTTTAATGGTGTGCAATAAAGAAATTATCTATCTATCTATGTATAATCCAGGTTATAATCTACGTATATACCAAATTTCATCGAAATCGGTTAGGCTCTTACGACGTAATTGAGTTACAAACAAACAAATAAATAAACAAACATTAAAACTTTCACACTTTTTAATATTGGGCATGCGCGTGTTGAGCTACGTACAGTGAAGGGTGCCGTAGCCAGTGCTATGTACTGACTGCTGGCTGTACGTAACTTAGTCATATTATTAAAGTACAAGTCATGTTGTATGAAGTTTAAACTGTTTATAAACCGAACTACAGACACGAGTTGCTCTATAACTGCTCCTAAACTAGTACTAAAGTCAACTCAACTTGGATAATTCTTCTTACAACTACAACATAATATGTACAACTACAAGAATAGCATGTTGGGGGGTGACATGACTATTACGAAAATGACAATTTTTAAGCTCCATATTTCGTAAACGGGCTCTTGTATCAAAAACTGTTGAGCAAACCTTATAATTTTTATAAAAGACCTATTCAACGGCACCCACAATAATGGATTGCGTGTGTAAAAAAAATCACTCTCAACTTCTCTATAGGGAAGGATTTTTTAACTAGAAATTAACGTTTTTCGAATTATTTCCTTTAATTTTGATGTGAGTCCTTGCTTCTTAACAAAACTCTTGGTCAACGAAAAGTTTTGATTTATTTGCAAGCAAAATATGCGCTACAAAAATAGCCGTATTTTTTATTTGCATTGACATAAAGCTTCACTTTACAGCTTCAAGTTGTTACAGGAATATCCTTACGATTGTTTACAAATAGACGAATTTGAAATTGATTTGAACTTCTTGAATAGTTCGACGCGTTCCTGAGAAAAAGGGTCTTGACAGACGGACAGACAAACAAACAATGAAGTGATTTAAGGTTTCTTATTTCTTTTGAGGTACGTAATTGGTATAATAAAGAAATGTTACAACTACGTCAACATTTTCAGGAGAATATTTCGTAACAGCAATAAAACGATTCCGTGTGTTAAAATATCAAATTTAAATAAATGAATCAATCTGTTTTCGTAATTCTGTAGAGACATTGTTTAATTTGTGCCGGATTTAACGATACAATTTTATTAAATTAATGTTTACAATTTAATAAAATTGTATCTTTAAATCCGGCACAAATTAAACAATGTTAAAATGAACTCACAAGCGTGAAAATGAAAGGAATTCCTCTACGGTTGGTGATTGAACGGTAATTTTCAATCCATGTTGATGCGAAGCTCCAGCGAGTGCGCCTCACTCGCTTCAACTGACTCATAAGTCGATCGAGGCCCGACGGCCATACACACATCATAGGCACCATTGCTCCACGATTTATGTGTATCGATAACTCGGCCACACCAACATGACTCTTACAGCCACTTCATAAGGCTTATAAAAGGATAACCGTGAGAAATTGCGGGAATATTAAAATATAATATAAGGTAGGAGTCGTCGTAGATCTCTGTTCGCGCATACGAGTACCAGGAGCGTAGAGGAACCTACGAGAATACGTTCTGCTTCAAATGTAATTGTTTGAGTGGAAATTATGGCTGCGTTTATAGGAAGCTAGTTATTGAGCTAGCGCCGATATACGACCAGTTCTCCGAAGCGATACAATTCAATTGAATTTGGTTATTATTTGGGAAAAATAAGTTCGACTGTTCGACTGATGCGATATTATTATTTTTGTTAGGCGGGTCCTCGAGACCCTTATTTGGAAAAGGTCAGAGTGCTTGGATGTTATTTATTTTCAAATCAAATCTATTACTTACTCAGTATTTTGACTGGGATATTCCAAGATCCCTTTTAGCATCGGATATGACCACTTACTGCGGCGCAATAAATTAAATGAAACAAATATAATATTCTGATGGACGGTTTTAGGTTCAGTTTATTTCATTTTGGGATTTCCCTTTGGAAATAATAAATATGTCACGTTCAAAATGATAAATTAATCATTTTTGCATTATCACTGGCTATTTTACGTTCAATGACAAGTCATTTTAGACAAAGTATAAACGAGTCTTTGCCCCCTTCCACTTCTCAAAACTCATTAGAAACCGAATATTGTGTTTATTACTAAACAAACAAATGCATTTATTAACAGAAAAAAATATTGTAAACAAGCATTTGTTTATTTGACATATTTTTTTTTATCGTATAACTAGTTTTTGTTAGTCTAGATCGGTGACAAGTTTCCATCCCTGTCGTCAATACCGAGTTTAACATCACTGTCAGGTTACTTCTATAGAACGCAATGCGACTGAAAGTTAAGTGTACTTATAATTACGAGAACTGTGGCCCTGAAAAGTGCTTTGTGCTTAAATTCACGGTTTTGCTAACAAATAATAATGCTTAAATTTGGTTAATTCAAAATCCCAGCACGTTGCAATAATATTTGAGTAACGACCTATGTCGGCGTGTGTCAGCTCAGCGGTCGAGTTGAACGTTTAGTCACTCGCCGCGTGTAAACAATCTCTCAGGGCACGCGCATTAACGATTAGCTTTTTGCGGCTAATGTCTCGTTTTGAAACGTAATTGTACCGTTTTATACAATTTACATAAATACGTAATAAACGGATGTCTAATATACATTATCACTGGTCGAGCATTGCGGTACTGCTTGGAATGGATTCCAGTTACATCGAATAGTTTGTAATAGTATGTTTTATTGAATTGAGCAAATACAGTCGTAAACATGAATGAGTTTAAGTTATGTGTTTTCTTCCTAAGCTAGGATGGTATAAGTACCACAACACAGGTTATACCTAAGGTGTGAGATAGTGATCTCATTTGTGTTCACATACCGTCCTGTGAACAGCATGTACTTTCTTATAAATGATGAAGTGGTGCGCAAGCCTGCTCTATATATGTCCCTCGCACACCTTACGCGACCATCATTCAACTTCCATTGATACATTTAAAAAGGCCGTAGCAATTTGTAATACACTCACAGAGCCTCTGCTCTAGGCTGGATTTGAATAAAAATATAAATTAACCTGGAGAACCCCGAGAATGACACCTGTTTATTTTCCGCATTCGCCTTCAATAGTGTCAATATTTACACAACATCAGCCGCCCGTCCCCTTCGTACGAATACAGCAGTGGTTTGTACGAACAGAACATAACAATACTCATTGTACAAATACAATTGCGAAGGCTGGCTGTTCTAAACTAACTATTACCTATTAAATAGGCAAAAGCCGAGTTAGAGTTAGCCTCTCAGTGGAGTCAATTGGGAATTGATCGCGATTGTTATGACGTTCATTAACATCATAAAGCCATAATCATACTGCTCAACAAAGGCCTCCACATAGATATTTTAAGAGTGACCGATCTTGTACGGCCTGCACCCAATAGCTCCCACCAACCAACGATACTATGAACATATGTCGCAGGTTTATGATGAAATCGCATTAAACTTTTTGGAAAGATTCGAGTAGGTATTTGACTCAACAAATCGGGTAGCGGGTATTTTGAACTGAACGCTTCCGTGGTTCGTAGGGCACACAAACATGATGGTCCCGAAAAGCCCCGAACCTAAAACGTTATATATACGTTATATATTCAGTTTAACAGTGAATCCACAGCCTTTTAATTGGAGCTCGTAATATTTCGGTTAGAAAATGAACTGGAACAATTGTCGGTGATTATGTCGTGAAGCTTGGAGCCGGCATTTAGTGAGTGTCCCTTCAGGATCTGCCAGCGGTGGCGGCCTCCTTCATTACGCTAACGAGCGACGCCGCATGTCGCGGTACGTCCACAGGAGAAACTAATGCCTTAAATGTCAAGGGTAGAGCGACCAGGTCGTGCGATCTCATCTTCCTCTTGCCGTTCTTCTGCAATTAAATTGTTTAATTATACTAAAGTACGGAGTTTGCATTGTATTTTGATTAATTGATTATTCCAATAGCATCTAAAAGAAAATTTTGTGGAAACTTTTAAGTTGTTATAAAATTAATATTTTGAAATAAGTTCGTGATCTTGATTTTTGATCGACTATCAGAAAGTCATGCCCATAAATGAATCTGTTACAGAATATATTCTCGATGATTTGTAACGTAACTTACGAGTATGTATGACGCCGCTTCTGTAAAGCGTAGGTAATGCGGTTGATACTTAAGTTTAAATTAAGAAAATTTTGATTATGAACAAATTATATTCTAAACTAACGAAACTTTCTGCTTTCGGTCTGTAACCTGACAGTCACAAAACGAATGATTAATTTAAAATTTACCTCTAACGCGCTGCACGGCGCGGCTGTGACAAGAAACACGAACGAACTGGGCATTGTAAAGAATGGCTTGTACATTAGTAATTCCGTGTTAAGTTCTGGCCTCGGGTCTCCCTCTGACCGACATTTCTCTAGCAGCAGAGTGTGTTTGCGCGCACACACACACACGCACACACAGTGGGCAATCTCATACATAGCTGAGTATTGATAAATATTTACTCTCATACATAGCTGAGAATATTTACTCTCATAGCTGAGAATTGATGCTTTCTATGCAAAAACGGCACATATTGTGAGACCGAGTTCTGACTAGAGCGTCAAGAAATCTTTTGTATTTTTAGTCGTTTATGGAAGTAACCGGGGAGTTGAGAAAATATGGGTTCATAGATTGCTACTATTGCTAGGATTTGCATAGGTTTGTTTTGGGTGGACGGTTTAGGTCTAAAGGTCTTTCTTCTATTTTATCCGCTTTTTTAAAAGGGTTGTGTTTATCGTCTGTTGTATTTGAAATAACTGTAATAAAATATGTTTATCCTTATAAACCCAATACAGGGTAGAAAAACGAAGGGATCTTGTAAATAAAGTATCAGAAATATTGAACTTACAAAGAAACATTTCTTTTTTTTCTAAACATAAATAAAACTACCGGCAGGATGGTCGATGGCAACAATATTGTTATAGGTACTTGCGCCGTTATTACAAGCTCGATTTGACGTCTGTCATTTTTCTCGCCGTAATAACTTTGAACTAACGTCTACTTAAGAAGTCGAAAAAATAACCATAAGTAATGCTAAAACTATTATGATATCCGACGCTATTCTAATGTTTTATCATTGGGTTCAATACCGTAGAGTTGCGATCGTTTTAACCATTTAGAAACCAAACAAAAATGATTATTACAAAAATCTAAATATTTAGTAAACTTAAGATTGTTGCGATCGTTTGTAACCACTTCGGAACCAAACAAAATCAATTATTTTAATAAATCAAAACATTTACTAAACTATAGATTAAAAAAAACCGTCACGATTTTTTTATGTTTTATACATACAAATCGATTTAAGATATTGATACACCCACAACGAGAGGGTTTCATCATTATTTTATATGTGCTACAAATAAATTTCCAATCTGACCTACTTATCATTACTGCCAATATGTTCATGAATGAAAAATGTTACAAATGATGTATATATAGCCAAATGAGTTCGGTATTAAATTAAACTAAACTATAACAAACTCTTACTATTATTAATCATAATAAATGTCTATTAATCGGTTTTTCTAGAAAACGATTTTTTATTTCTACTCTAGTTCCCATCGCTACACTCTGTATTTTGACAACGTTAAATTGGGCCTCTTAGAACGGCGAGAGTTGTAGGATACATTGCCTCTGGAGTCCGCTTGTTTTTGGAAACCTGTTTATCTAAGAATGAAGATAATATTTGTTGATTGCTTAATATTCCTATAACCAATCTACTAACCTAGACACAGATACACAACAAATTCCCTCGCAGCCACAAACCGCTGATTTGTCTGATAAAATGAATGTTTACAAACTAGATAGTTACGCGAGTTTTATGAGTATCTCTCAGACAATCGTCCATGAGGAGAGGCGGCTCAAGGTCTCGTGCGCGCCGGTTTACGACGCGCACGCTGCCCTAACTAACTTTTTGTCCAGATCCTATAGTACTTAGTTGTGATGTAGAATGGCCTTATTTTTGAAGGCATGATTATTTGTACGAGAAAGTTGTTATAAAAATCATTTTGAAGAACTTCACGTCAGTTCACGCCATACTTTATTTTGTGTGTGAAGTGGATTGTTTTGATATGCCGTAAGTATTTTGTTATTTAATATTTCGTTTACGGAAAGTTTAAAATTATGTAAAAAATACTAGTTATCGATTTAGATTTAATACTATGAATCCTATTACAAGTTCTGAATTTTCTCTTTAGCAAAATTCCCGAACTTCTAATTAATTATTTTAACATTACACGTACTCTATTTTTTTTAAAATACCTATAGCTTCATCCATAAGCTTTACGAAATATATCATCATTTTGTTTGTATGCAAACAGGATCGGGTCATATAAACGCTACGCTACGGTGTCGCGACACTGCGTCACAAACAAGGAAGTTGAGCGCCGGCCGCGCGACAAACGAACGAAACAACGATATTCTGTGTTTCCTTTTACCATAGTTTAACATTTTCATCATTATTTTGGTCAGAAAAACTAAATTAATTCTAAAACCCTTCAAATACCCATTATTACATGTTCATGTGGATGAAAAGAACAGAATTTTCTCGTCACAAAAGACTAAATGATGCTATGTTTATTTTAACTTTTTAGGACTAGAAACACAATAATATATACTGACATGACATTTTATATATATATTTATATATTCTTAATTCTTGATAAAACGCAAGAGGTTTTTAGACCTACTACCGCAGCGAACGTGATAAAATATAATTTCTTGTTATAACTTAGGATAATATACCTATATTGAAGCCTAAGGTCTGACTTGGCTAGTTCTCATATACCAATTATATTATAGCTTTCGCAGGGTTTAAAGTTGTAAGTTCTCATTTTATTTTTCAGAAAAAAATAGGAGTAGGTTGAAATTCCTACACTTTTCTAGTTACCAGTGGAACCACAGAACACAAAGTGAGTGGAACCATCGAGAAGGTTCTAGAGATATGTACTGAGCGAGGTATAAATAGTGCGTAGAGAGAGACGCCCGAAGCGAGCACTGTAATTTTGACGATCCATGCGAATATTTCGGTGACTTTTAGTGGTTTATTGTGCATCAGTACTTGTACATTTGTAGTGTGAATTAGTAGGCTGTGATTACTTGTGATTAAGATCTTGTATATTGTATATATCTTGTATGTGTTGTAATAAAAGTGTTATTTTGGTTAAATTTATTTTAACTATTTTATCCCGAACCAACTCTCACATAATGTAACTCTTAACATAATGTAGGCATTATATTGAAGTTGGCTCTCATTGCACATATTTGGTGTTTTAGGATCTAGATCGCTTTAATGTTAGAGTTAATAGGTGTATTTGAGATCTTCGTGATTCATCTTAGACCACATCATCGCTTATCGTCAGTGAGATTTAAGCATCAAAACAAATCAAATATATTAATTTCAGTAAAGTTAATCTATATACCTTTGATGGGTTTGAGCCCTCTTTTATTTATAAAATACCTGTGTTAGCGGGTCTCGCTCTTTCGTTAATTAGGTTATTCTGATTAAGTTTATTACAACCAAATATCAAAAAACTGTTGACAAATAAAATATTTAATTATGTTAATGTAGGTTAAGTTATATTAATGTAGGCTAAACTGTATGTAAATTAAGTTAGATTAGTCCTGTATAAGATAAGGTAAGGTAAGTAAGTAAATACGTAAATATTGTGTGTATGCATTTATGTGTGTAGTGTGTGTGTGGGTGCTCCTGATCACCACTCTGCTAATTGCATGCACTATTTCAAGAGTAGGTACCCAGGTCTGTGTGTGTGTGTGTGCGAGCGTGCATGTGTGTCTTGTTATATCGACATAATAAATTTTGTAAAATAATTGTTTCTATAAATATGCAGCAATATCTAAATGTTACATTTGCACGGAATTTCTTGTAGTATTTTGTTGACGATAGTGTTTTGTCTGTGTGTTGATAGAGCGGTCGTATACTTACTCAACTCAATCTATAGACAGTTTATTAAACGACTCTTTTATTACTTTTATACAGACGTAAATATTTCTTTCAAGATTGCAAATAAAGCCTTCGACTACAATGCACGGACATTAAAACGAACACAACATTTGGGAAACCGAACGTCTGACATTGTCAAATTTTCTAAACGCTATCTATACTAATATTATAATGAGAAAAAATTTGTATTTTTGTAAGTATATTTGTTACGTTTTCATGAC
This sequence comes from Philereme vetulata, assembly GCA_918857605.2. Lineage (NCBI taxonomy): Eukaryota > Metazoa > Arthropoda > Insecta > Lepidoptera > Geometridae > Philereme > Philereme vetulata. The sequence goes on from OU975420.1 coordinate 242,041, forward strand.
TAAACGGCTGGACCGATTTCGATGAAATTTGGTAGATATATAGATCAAGACATAGGCTACTTTACCACCTGTGCAGAAGGAGGGTAATGTTTTTATTGATAAACTACGCGTGCGAAGCTGTGGATTGGTCAGCTAGTTTATTTACGAAAAAACGTGCAGTTAAGTGCAGCGTAGGACGGCCTTAGAAGGAAGATGAATATACCTGGCTGAAAGAACTACCTGCGATGACAATATATGCAGCGGTAAGCCTGTATTGTGAACACCAGTCAGGTGGAATTTGGTACGGCTGATAGGTATGCGTAGGTATATTTTGAACATGAGTAGGTAAACTAAACTAATTTTATAGATAGAGATTTAATAGCTTGAGCGATTATTTTGGCAAAAACTAAATGTTAAAAGGAGAAAAGGATAAGAGTTTGCCGTTTGTGACGCGCTTAACGATGAGTGACGTCCGCTTGTATCTCAGGTGTCATGCATGTTCCAACACATCGCAACACGTCTGAACTTGTCTCAACCCGCGCCTTCGAGTCACATACAGCGCGTGCCAACTGATATCCGACAAATTGTTTGTTTCAGTTGTTTAACACCTAGTTTCATATTGTTTTATAATACTAATACGGGTGTAAAAGTACTTCTTTCCCGCCAGGTTTTGATTTCAAAAGTTGTTAATATTGATGAGTTCTTTTTGGATCTTAACTCTTCCAGATGTTTTTGAAGTAAACTTCATTACGCACGCTTGACTTGCGGAGTAAGCTAGTGAATGCGCTACGGAAAAGTGTGAACGGAAGTTGAGAGGGAGATATAAGTTAGTGAAGATAGAAAGAGAGAGAGAGAGAGTTACGTTTCGTATATTTTTAAAACGTATTTTTTATTATATTTTTTTTTATTTTTACATTGTTAACAAGTGCTGTTGATTCTACAATGAATCATCATCATTTCAGCCGTAAAACGTCCACTACTGAACACAGGCCTCCATGGATCTCCATGATGGGTAGTTGCCATACTCACCACGCTTGGCAGGCGGGTTGGCGAGCGCAGTACGGGATGTTGATACACGGAAAGACGCTGCTGCCCATCTTCCGGAGTTACCCTAAGCAGGCTCTTACTGCATCCACGGGCATGAGAGGAGGGGTAACATTCTACTACCGGCACCCCACGGCAAGGAATAAAAATAAAAAAAAAAGTTAATATGCGAGTGCGAGTTGCGTCTGTCCAGAATGAACATAGACTGATCGACGGACTACAGACGTGTGGACAATTTTGTAGATGAACAATTTTATAAATTAATATTTTGAAAAAGAAGTTTTACTTCAGTCGTGTGGTCTAAAGCACACTCGTTTATTTAGGAAAAGTCTTTTTCGCTATAGATCTAAGACAATTAGATAAGGGCTATCGTACTTTTAGCTGGTCACTAATTTTAATCAAAGGAACATTTAAGTTTCCCGGAATAGGTATCGAAAAATTTTATAACAACTGTAAGTGCTTTTTTCTTTGGTATTTTTATATAAACTCAAGATCATAGGTATATGCTAGCCACAAATTTCGCCCAAATTTCCGGTTAAAAACGAACTGCAATTCCAGAGCTACCAATAACCCGTCCAGACCCCTGGCGGAACAACCGGCAATCTCGAACACAAACTCCTCATACATTCTAACGTTTATTTCCATCATTCTTCTTTCGCCACAAAAAGACGGTCATTATCGTCCAAAAGGGAATTGCTCCATCATTAACAGGAGTGACTACTCGGTACTCTGTGGAGTGGGTGGTAACTGTTGTGTATACTGTGGCGAGGAAGGAGAAAAAGTTTCGAATAAAACGTACACCTGCTCCCCCTCCCCCCACCCTTCCCATATGCTGATATCTGTCATTCTGTCGCATAATTTCAAAGTAAGAGCTCCTTCACAGTAGCGGTTGCTCAGCGTAGACGTTCGATGCACGTATGTATGCTAAGCGCAGAAACCGCGACGACGTGATTGGGCGACGCTCAGTTCGGGGTGAACAACTAGTTTAAAATAACTAATGATGTAACTACTTATATTGATTAGGTATAATGCTCAAGGTGCTTTTGCGAGTTCGGTGAAAATACAGTGACGTTATCGTTGATTTTCAACGTTACTGAGGTTATGTTAACTCTGCGGCTGAAGGCCATGTCCTTGTGGGCAATGGTCTTTGTTGACTGAAATAAAGGATTATTTGATTTGATTTTGATTAAGGCGCTCTAAGCTGAGAGGATGGTCAGGCGCTGGCTCAGCCAATTTTTTCACCCAACTAGTGCTGTAACTAGGGACTGGTTAAAATCATCTTCAATTGATAATATGTGTGAAAAACTTTATCGTAATCCAATACTTAAAAATGTAGACTCGCGCTCTATATAGAAGCCAATCATGTAAGTAAGGCTAGCTTCAGAGAAATGCGTATGGTCCGTACGGCCGCGGCCGGTCGTCCGTGAGGCGTGAGAACATTGTCGTACAGTCACGCTCCGCATGGAGCCCGCATGCACTGCGGAGTATACGTATGCAGACAGTCTGCAAGCGGACAGCCTATGCGGATCATACGCATTGCTCTGAAAGCTGCCTAAATCCAAGTTTCGTTCTAATTAATCCAAGGAGTGGAACGCCTTTCCTGAGTCTGTGTTTCCTGATAACTACAACCTGGGCATCTTCAAGTCGCGAATGAACAGATTTCTTATAGGCAAGCGTGATCCATCATAGACTGCATCATCGCTTACCATCAGGCGAGATTGAGCTCAAACGCAAGTCAACAAAAATGTAAAAAAATAATGTTGAGTCTGTCAGTGCTAAGTTAGATGTAGTGGCGATATTACACGGTTCACTGCTGCCTTTCAATTTGGATGAATCAATCAAATTTATTTAAGTAAACATAAAAGTGAATCGCTCAATGTCATTGATTGTCGAAGTCATTGTTTTTTTTTATTTCGTCACCTTTCAGCCAAATTGATACAATTTGGTTGAACCATGTAGTATCGCCTTATCTGAAAAGTGATTAAAGATTAAAATTATCAAATGTTGTTTGTGCAGTGCCTGATGTGGAAGCTCACGCAGAGGACTAAATCGCTATTAGTAGTTAAGTACTAACTCCCCTAGATTTAAGCTTTTTACTAACAAAATTAATCCATTGTTGTCTTAATGAATAAATACATTACTATTATTACTTATTTATAGACTTAATTATATTTAATATATAATAATTATAATTTATTGAGACGCCAACCAGCTTCATATTTATTTTATAAAAATATGAATAACTATATATTCGTTCTATTACTAAATGTATTATATTTTAGAGCTTATGTACCTATAAATTGTTTTATTTTTGAGTTGTGTTCTGTCCACTCATGCCAAATTTTAGGTGAATACAACCTTGCCAATTTTAACGTATGAAATTGAAAGGTACTTACTCTAGATTTTTCTAAACGTCACGTATTTCGTGTGCTGTAAGCTCGTAGTAAAAAGAGCGCCGGAGATCTATCTCGGCGGAGGATAATCTGTCGCGTAATGAGCGGGCTCCATTATTCATCCTTTTTGTGAGAGTGGAGTCTTTTGTTTGAGCTTTACTCACTTATTTGTTCAGTTTTGAAGCGGAGACGGCAGGAAGTCAGCTTGCTTCTCTAGTAACTGTAGTCTATAGTTAGGTATGAAGTAAATAACTAGTAACCTGATAATATTATGAGCGCAGATAGAAACGAGCACGATTCTATAGAGAGAGCTTCTTCAACTTCATTGTTTGGTTTATGTTTTACGTTTATACTATTTAATTGAATCTTTTTTTGTGATTTCTCTCTTTTAAGATAAATAATACTAATAAATAAAATATTGCTAGACATTTGACAGAGCGCTATCTACCCCCAAACTAAGCAGAGCTTGTACTACGTGAACCAGACAACTGATATAATACATAGATACTTTTTTTTTGTAAATATATACTTACAATATATAGAAAAACATCCAGACTCGGAACAAATATCTGTAGATCATGCAAACATCTGTTCCGCGGTGGGAATGGAACCCGCAACCTGCTGCGTCTCAGCCGGCTATTCGCCCACTGCGCCACGGAGGTCGTCAAAAAATGTATCTATATTCTGTGCTAATGTAGTGAATAACTATTGTCTATATCTATGACTATAAGTCTCCAAAATTGTACTCGTGGTAGACCGGAAAATTAAAAATCATTTTAAAAAAGAAAAAAAAAACAGTCTTCCGACGCTTTAAAATAGACGCCAGAAAGTAGTTCCTGTCTTTATTTGATTATTGTATTTATTGCATTAATATAGGTAAAAAATGAAGCATCTCCACTTTTTTATAGGGGACTCTGAAAAAACAAATTTTCGTAATTTTTAAAAGCTTTTATTTGACTTGCAATGTTTAATTGTTAGTTTGTTTAAGTCAAATCTTGCAACAGTATTTAAACCAGTTCCCCTTCCACCCATTCAGCTGAAACCTGGAACAAATATGTAACTTTGGTTACAATGCAATGCATGTACCATATTGGTACCATGGGGGTGGTCTCATGATGGAAACGGATGCTAGACAACGGAACTTTTGAATGGATTATAGTAGGATATTTGTGTCTGGGCTAATTTAAATCTGCTTGCGATTCCAAATCAGCTTCTTTTGGAAAATTAAATTAACACAAAAAATTTATTATTTCATAACTAACTAGGAGTCACTCAAACCTATCATAACGCCAAACATCAACTTTATAGCCTTAATAGTCTACGAGTAAAGTGGATGTAACTGATCGGACGGACATACAGACAGACGGACATGGTGAAACTATAAAGGTTTTACTTAGAATACTTTCGTGATTGATTTCAATCATTATTATAAATACGGGTAATATAGTCGTGCTCGAGCCGTCGTACAGTGCGGACCTCTCTGGGGCGTCGTTACGCTGCCCGTTGAATATACGAAGATTCGATCGTCGTTAGTGGTCGAGGCAACATCGCCTATAAAAGGCTCCTCAGATCGCGCGGCACGCATTCGATCGTCGTTAGTGGTCGCCGCTATAGCATGCAGCGGCCACACCTTAGGAACCTAGGCTGGTAGAGGGGGGCTCGAGTGCCGAAACACTTTGTTGTAGCAACGGCGTGTTTCGGCCCTCGAGTCGGCACGGTCACTCCCCGTGCTAGTGCTCGTTGCTTCGGCGTCAACGCAATCCACCTCAAGTGGCGAGGCAACCAGGCAACTGTAGAAGGCCTGAAGGTAGCGATAGGAGTTTTTATCGTTGCCAGATACTGCGTCCTGTTCCCTTCCAGTCGTAGCGGTTCTCCGTTCCACTGGGTCAAGGGGAGTAAGGAGGAGAGGGTGCATCTGTGTACGGCGCGCACACTTATGCAACTTAATATATCCTGCGCATCTGACTTGGCTTTGTCATTCCGAGTTTAAAAAAGTCCTGGGCTTGGTCTAATACCTGGACACGGGTGGCCTAAGGAGAGGAGAGTGGTCGCTCTAGCACTGCATCGGGGTGACAGTGTGGTTCGGCAGCACTCTTTGAGACAAAGCAGCTTTATTTAGAGAGGCACTGCTTTCCTCGCTCAGCCGGGGAGGGGGCTAGAAAAGGTGCCCCAAACAAACGCTCATTCCTCGCAATAAGAATAAATCTAAAAACATGCAGATGAATATGACTTTTGGTGCGTGGAATGTACGTACTCTTTTAGACCGACCCAACAACCTCTGCCCAGAACGTAAAACCGCCATTGTGGCTCGCGAGCTCAAACGCTATGACGTCGACATAGCCGCTCTCAGCGAAACACATCTAGCTGACGAAGGTGAGCTTGTTGAACGTGGTGGTGGGTACACTTTCTTCTGGAAAGGCACACCAGCTTCTGAGCCTAGACGGTCAGGAGTAGGCTTTGCTATTAAAACTACTTTAGCCTCTAAGTTGGAAGAACATCCAGTTGCTATCTCTGATCGTGTCATGTCCTTACGTTTCCATCTTCGAAACAATAAATACTTAAATGTTATCAGCGTATATTCGCCAACACTCGACAAAAGTGATGACGTCAAGGACAAATTTTATGAGGAAGTGTCAGAAGTGCTGACTAAAATCCGGCGCTGTGAGAAAGTTTTGCTTCTTGGCGACTTTAATGCTCGCGTCGGACGTGATTTTGAAGCTTGGCCTCGGGTGATAGGGCGACATGGCATTGGTAACATGAACAGTAATGGGCAACTGTTACTAAGCCTCTGTTCTCAATTTCATCTGGGTATTACCAATACCATGTTTAGACTCCCAAATAAATACAAAACTACCTGGATGCACCCAAGGTCCAAGCATTGGCATCTTATTGATTATGCTATAGTCCGTCAACGGGATATAGCGGATGTCAAAGTAACGAGAGTAATGAGGGGCGCAAACTGTTGGTCGGATCACCGACTTGTTGTTACAAAACTATTTTTGCGTCTTAGCCCTTGCCGTAGACCTCGCAGGGCTAAGCCTAACTGTCTTCATCTGAAAAAGCTAGAGTCTGCTGAAATATTGGCAAATTACAGGGAAGCTGTCAATACCTTTACAGCAGGCATACACCCCGAAGATGAACAGTTAGACGAGGGCTGGAAACTGTTAACTACAAATACCATCAATCTACTGAGATCTTAGGCCAAAAACCTCGTGTCTGTGAAGACTGGTTTGACGAAAATGATAATACATTGACAGTCGCCCTAGAAAAACACCGCCAGCTCCTTCGAAAGGGAAATCAGACAACTGCTTCTGAAAAAATAAAGGAGAGTACGAGCCAAATAAGGAGACTAACTCGAAACGCAAAAGATGAGTGGTGGCTGAACAAGGTTCGCTATATTCAGTGGCTTGCTGATTCGAATAGACTCGGCGATTTCTTTAACGAGATTAAAAAGTTAGTAGGAAGTCCACATCGAGTAAACGTACCACTGAAATCACTTTCAGGTACCCTCCTGGTAAGCAAAGGAGAAGTTCTTACTCGCTGGGCAGAACACTATAACAGCTTACTCAATGTGGATCGTTCTGCTGACATAAACTATTTAGCATCACTTCCTGCCTTACCACAAGCCGTAGATCTGGATCAGCCTCCTTCTCTTGAGGAAGTTATCATCGCCATCAAAGCGCAGAAAAACAATAAGGCTGTCGGCATCGATAACATACCAGGAGAACTATTAAAATATGGCGGAGATGAGTTGCACTACAAGATTTGGCAATTTTTCCAGCGCATGTGGGAAATGGAGTTCGTTCCTCCTAGTTTTGGCGTATCACTAATTTGCTCTTTGTATAAAAATAAAGGTGATCGATCTGTTTGCAACTCTTATAGGGGTATATCACTTCTGTCTACTCCAGGAAAAACTTTTGCCAGAGTACTCTTAAATCGTCTTATGGAGCTCTCTGAAAGTATATTGCCTGAAACGCAATTTGGGTTTAGACCCAATCGCGGCACATGCGAGGCCATATTCTCTCTTAGACAACTGCAAGAGAAAAGCAGGGAACAGTGTCAACCTCTGTTTCTCTGTTTTGTTGATCTGGAGAAAGCTTTTGACAGTGTACCTCGCGAAGCTTTGTGGATTGTGCTTTCGAAACTTGGTTGCACCGACAAATTTATACGCTTGATAAGACTTCTTCACGACAACATGACTTGTTGCGTAACCGTCAATGGTGAGCAGACAGAGCAATTCCCTGTCACTTGTGGTGTAAAACAAGGCTGTGTATTAGCACCCACTCTTTTTGCTCTGTACTTTTCCGTTGTCGTGAGGGAGACTTTACAAGCCAACACCGAAGGGATCCGCATACGTTTTCGCACAGATGGCAGTATCTTTAACCTGGCTAGGTTAAAAGCGCACGCAAAGGTATCGTATGACCTCATTACCGAATTGATGTATGCTGATGACCTATGTTTCGTTGCGGAATCTTCTGAGGGACTCCAGGACTTGATGACTCGGCTTGACGCTGCGTGCTGTAGATTTGGCCTCAAAATTAATATTACAAAGACAGAGGTGATGGCCATGGACACTGTTAACCAAGCTCCACTGAATCTGCAAATCGATGGAAAGCCCATAAAACAGGTCGATACATTCAGATATCTGGAAAGCAGCATAACAACAAAATGCGACCTTGACTCGGAGATCAACAGCAGACTTGGCTCCGCTATGGCTGCTTTTGGTAAACTACGAGTCCAGGTATTTCGCTCCCATAACATCAAATTGAGTACCAAGATTAAGGTGTATATGGCTATTGTACTTCCTAACATCTTGTACTCGTCAGAGACATGGTGCCTGTATCGCAGACACATACGCACGTTAGACAGATTCCATCTGAAATGCCTCCGCGACATTCTTAACATCAAGTGGTCGGATCGGGTCCGTAATACCGATGTTCTACGACGGGCTAATGTCTGTGGCATAGAGGCATATTTGATGCGGCGTCAGCTGCGTTGGTGCGAGCACCTGTCTCGGATGTCTGATGAGCGAAGGGCGAAACGCATTTTCTTCTGTGAACTAGAACATGGTAAGCGGAAACGCGGAGGTCAGTTCCTACGTTTCAAAGACGTACAGAAGAGGCACATGAAGAGGTGTTGTATCGATCCGTCGCGCTGGGAGGCTCTCGCTGAAAAACGACCTGAATGGAGGCGTCATGTTCAGGACAAAGTGTACGAGTTTGAAGAAGAAAGGAGGCAAGAACTAGACTTAAAACGAGATCAGCTTAAAAGTCGACCGCCGGCTAATATCAATTACAACTACATTAATGGCGCCTTAACTTGTGTTCATTGTAACCGGACTTTTAGCGCAAAAATAGGGTACATCAGCCACATACAGGCTAAACACCTAGGCCAATAATCACAAAGTCAAGTCTCTGTAGCCGAAATCGGCTAGGAGGATTATTATAAATACGGGATTAATCACGTACCGTCTTATCGGTGTTTCGATCGACAATGTTTCGGTTCAATTCGTGAACCTTTATCAGGGTGAGTGCGATCCGTTCCGAATAACGTCTCGCCTCGCACTGCGTGCCGCTGCTTTCTGCGCGCGAGTGGACGGGCTGGGGGATGGGGATTGGGTCAACGAAGGCACAGCGTGTTGACCGGCTGTGTCATCATCATTATCATCACTGCTGCTCTCTTCGGTAGTTCTTGGTACAGGCAAACACACTACACTAACTACCGATAAGACGGTACGTGATAAATCTCGTATAATAATGACTATATAGGTTCTTCGCTCGTCTACGTTAAAAACCTACTAAACCTAAAAAACACTGTATCATATTTTTTCCTCTAAGCTATGGCTGTTTATATCAAAATACCATTATATCTTGATTTTCAATTAAACTTTCCTTCACAACGAAGCAGAAATAATTCAGTTTTATAGCTTTTTTTTTCAGTTAGGAAGATAAAATCGTTGTTAATATTGTGTAAACTGTTGTTATTCAGCAGGATTGATGGCGGCGCCGGCTTGTGATGGAGGCGATGCTTTACACAGATATAGCATGAGCTCAGCCGTTTAGGGGTCCGTTAGGCAAATCCATCCATGGCATCCGTTCATAGTAGTTCAAATAGTATTTTATTTATCCGAACACATACGGAAAATTCCAAGGTGTTTAAAATAATTTCAAAAACTCCAAGCCTAGACGGGAGTTTGAAAAAAGCAACGCGACATCTCTTGTCAATATACTAAACTGCAACGTTTGGCATTGAGCAGGTACAAAAAACTGTATAAGTTTTCCTGTAGCTGGAGCTAACGGCGCTTTAGTCGTAATCTGAATCATCTCACTGATTTCGACCTAGACGTGAAATGGCCTGGTAGCACAGTTGGATAGTGCATCCTCGTATCAAGAGGAAGGTTGCGGGTTCAAGTCCCGTCTAGGCTTGAAATTTTTGAAATGATTTTAAAAATCTTGGAATTTTCCGTATGTGTTCGGATAACACTATAAATAAAATACTAATCACTAGTGGTTCGCCCCGAACTGAGATCTCGCGAGTCTCCCATAAAAACAAAAAAATATCCTTGACTATTCAAATAGTGCCGCGAAATTCACAACCAAATGACTTAACCTACAGTTTAATTGAAATTACAAATAAAGGGAGTTCAAGTTAAGGGGTATTGTTTTTTTGGGGTAGGGATTGTAGTTATTCTGGATTTCAGACTTTTTCCTATATTTGTGTTACGAAAGCTACACGCATAGATACCAAATTTTACTGTAGAGTCACTGCACCCTGTGAGTTTCGTCAAAGTTCAGTTTTTATTCTGGCTCAAAAACTACAAGGATTAAACAAAAAAAAAACAGTGTCGAAATTTACTAACAATGAACTGTCATTAGACGTGGCACTTGACCTTATTGTTTAATTTTTATTTTTTACCCCTCTTGAAGCCGCAACCCCCATACTACAACCCCCATACTTAAGTACATTTTTAGCTCATTTAGTCACACCAAAAATTGTGCCATCACTCTTCATCATTAACGCTTTGAAAGATACCCGCGGACAAACAACCATACATACATACTACATCGATTTGCCCAAATTGATTTGGAAATCTCGCTTCGCTCGATCTAAAATAAGAATTATAACAGTTAAAGTCGTTTTTCATTGCTGTACGAGTGGAACTCACTTCGGGACTGTTTTCCGAACCACTTTAATCTCGGAGACTTCGAGACAAGAGTGAACAGGTTCCTTCTACGCAACCATGCTCCATCTTTGACCACACCACACATGGTCAAGACGTCAAGCATAAAGCGAGTCCGTGATAAAGCGTCAAGAGCTTGACTAAAAAAAAGAACTTCATTAGTGCCGTCTGAGAATTGTTACGATAAACGAAATCTAAAATAGTATATTATGTTACAAGTGAGCTAAGTTGCACATTATACACGAGGTTGTGGTTTGTAGCCCGAGCCGTAGGCGAGGGCGTAAATAAGCCAAGTGTCCAGTGAGCTAATTGCTCACGAGTTTCATACGCACTTTTTCAACACACTTGTGAGGAAAAAACAAACATGTATTGCATAAATCGTTTAATTATTAAAACAATTGGTGAATGTACAATTTTCAAAACGTTATTGGATTGATGGAGATTTCACAGTTTGTCTTACATTAGTACTTGCCACTTCTTTAGTATCTTCATTTACTTCTTGTGTAAATGTCGACGACAAAGTTAAATCATACAAATTACTGGAATGAGAAGGCACCAAATAACTCATGCTACGACATGTACATGGTTGTGGGTTATAGTACGTTTTGATATCAACACAATGTTTGAGCTTAACCATGCATCTTAACATGGAATAGATGCACCACAGGAAGCTGGGAGATGGGAAAGCTGGAGAAGGGGTCATGAGATATTGGAGTTCAAGAGGGGAAAAAAATTAAAATAGGGCTATCCGGTCAAATGGCACGTTTAATGATAGTTTAGTGAAAAGTTTAAACTTTGTAGTTTTAAAGTTATTAGCCTTAATAAAAACGAACTTTGACGAAATTCACAGAGTACACCAGTGACCCCACAGTGCTGAAATTTGGTAGACGTGTAGCTTTAGTGAAACAAATATAGGAAAAAGTCTAAAATCCAGAATAACTGCAATTCCTACTACTAAAAATACTTTCCCTATTACATGAACTTCCGTTACTATGAAACTGTAGGTCAAGTTATTTGGTTATGCATTTCATTACACTATTTTATTAGTCAAAGATTATGAATAATATTAGTTTTGTGGTAGACTTGGGAGATCTCAGTTCGGGGCGAACCACTAGTTATATAAATACTAGCTTCCGCTAGCGGCTTCGCACGTATTGTTTGTCAACAAAAGGTAGCCTATGTTTGAATCCAGGTCATAATCTATCAACACACCAAATTTAATTGAAATCAGTTTTGTCATTACGACGTTATTGAGTAACAAACAAATAAACGAACATTTGATCAGTGTGATAGAGAGTCGTATTTTATTTTAGGTACCGGCAAAGATTGACAAAAGTGTATTTGCGCGCATGCGGTTTCAATGTCAAAGTAATATGTGAAAAGCGGCGCCATTCGTCGATCCCATTTATTTATGTGAATTCATTTCGGGTCCAAGTAAATCTTAAAAGATTCTAAAATATGTGTATTCAAGTATGTCAGAAGTCATAATTATTGATTCTGTTTTGATATCCCGCCGCGAGCACACATCACACCTTAGTTGTCCACATTATATGTATGTATATGGCTTCGCGAAGTCATCTGCATATGGCTGTCTTAGTCCACAGATTAATGACGTCCGGGTTGCTAAAGTACCTTCCTCGAGGGGTCACGGACCAAGTATAGCTGCAGCAAGACCAACCTGCTGCACTACAGTAAATTGAACACGTTTATAAGACTCATGTTGAAAAACCTTATTTATTCAAAACAAGCTTTTATAAAGTTTACAATTGGAATCGCAAGCAGATTCAAATGAGCCCAAACACTAGTAACCAACTATAATCCATTCAGAAGTTCCGTTCTCTAGCACATGTCTCCACCACGAGACCACCTCCATGGTACCATATTATTTCATGGTCACCGAAGTTATATTTGTATTCCATATTTGAGCTCAATCGGTTGAGGGGAACGGGTTTAAAATTTAGTTGCAAGATTCCACCCGGACATACATACAAACATTGCGAGTTAATAAAAAGCTTGTAAAAAATAATTTTAAAAGAGTGGTGATAGATAGGCAGAGAACTGGGTTGCCTGGTGCGAACGCCCCCTTTACCTGCTAGGTTTAGGGTATTTTTCTTTATTGTTATTATTATTCTAATTTAATTTTAATTACTTAATTTATTTAAGTAAAACTTCTTTACGCACGCTTGACTTGGAGAGTTAGCTGATGAATGCGTTACAAAAAGTACGAACGGAAGTTGAGAGGGAGATATAAGTTAGTGAAGATAGAAAGAGAGAGAGATAGAGAGAGAGATAGAGAGAGAGATAGAGAGAGAGATAGAGAGTAACGTTTCGTATACTTTAAACTGATGGTAAGCGATGATGCAGTCTACGATGGTACACGCTTGCCTAGAAGAAACCTATTCACTCGCGACTTAAAGATACCCAGGTTGTAGCTATCAGGAAACACAGACTCTGGCAAGGCGTTCCACTCTTTGGCGGTGCGCATAATAAAGGTCGAAAAGAACCGCTTTGTGCGAATGGGAGGTATTTCTACCATATAGCGGTGGCGCACCGCAGAGCGTCAGGTTGTCCGTTGATAGAAAGGAGATGGTGGGATCAGGTTGAAAAGTTCCGCCGCACACTCCCCGAAATGTACTCGATAAAAAATCGAGAGCGTAGCAATCTTTCGTCGATGCTCTAGGCTGAGAGCCTTAAATCAACTAGCTCATCGTTGCCTATGAGCTTCTTGGCTCTTTTCTCACGTGTGAACAATTTTGTAATTGAACAAATTTATAAATTAATATTTTGATAAAGAAGTTTTACTTCAGTCGTGTAATTTAAAGCACACTCGTTTTTTTTTATTTTTAATACTATTTTGGTAATTTATTCATGTAATTTTTATAATCTATTCACCTTACATTATTATGTTTTTATTTATGATACACATCACCATTTTTCATCATTGATATCACAGGGTCTAGTGGGTGAGTAAGCGGTCTCGGCAGAGTAACAGCGCCAACTGCTAACCCAGTTGACATAATGCTGAGTCGAGGCCTTTTTGCTGCTATACCACACAATACCTACCTCAAGGCAACAATAAAATTACTAATTTACGGCCCATAGATATATAACCAGTGTTCTCACGCGTCAAATCCAAAACACACCCGTATCAATTGAATAAACCAACCCTTTTATTCCTGCATTAACACCGCACAAACATAAAATGTTCGTGGCATAAAGTCCCCGAACCGATAAAATTCTAGTTAAACCGATTCGGCGTTCAATCACACGAATGAGGAGTATGGCTCAGTGCAAATATTAATCAACTCTATCCAGAGAAGTGAAATATTGTTGCAACAAAAGTGTAGTTTTTGCCACGAGTCTCCACTGGGGAAGTTGTATAAACCGAAAGTGTCGTTATTGTAAGTGGCAGCGAGGCAGGGCGGAGAGCAAACGGGGGGGGGGGGGGGGGGGCTCTCAACGGATTAAATATAGTAGGTACGACTGGAGGACTCGCTACTCGTGAAAAGTTTAATTGCGGTATGCCTATTCACGTAATTTGCTATCTCTTTAATTAAACTAAAAATTTTAATTTATGTATTGATTTCATTTAAACATTAAATCATAAATACAGGTTTTCTATGTATATAAAACCCCTGGTATGGATTGCCGCTGCCGCTGCCACGCTGCCACTATTTGCGTGTGTAGCGTGATTGGGGCAATTTCTTCGTCATTATGTCATCGAGTGGCGTGTGGAGAGCTTTCACATCGTAATGGCGGAACCGATTCGATGAAATTTGGTAGATATTTGTATTGAGACGTAGGCTACTTTACGCAGGAGCGTTATGTTTTTGATTGAGTATCCATGCGCGCGAAGCCGCGGGCGGGTCAGCTAGTTTGTTTTATAAGAACAAGCTTCCTCACGCGTGGTTTATCAATAAAAAGTAGCTTGTGTCTCAATCCAGCTTATAATCTATCTGTTTATAAGAAAACAGTCGAAAGTATCTATTTGTTACGTTTTCACGAGTAAATGGCTAAACCGATTTTGATAAAATTTTCTATATAGATGGATCATAACCTGGATTTAGACATAGGCTAATTTTTAATGACAAACCACGCGAGCTAGCTTTGTTCGACGTTAATAGGTAACTTGTGGTTCGCCCCGAACTGAGATCTTGCGGGTCTCCCATAAAAACAAAAATATATGATTCGTAATCTTTGACTATCAAAATAGTCCCATTAAATAACCACCAAATAACTTGACCTACAGTTTCATTCATTTTACCGGTAACTGGAACTCATGTTAATTGGTTACTAATTTTTGGGGTACAAATTTCAGTTATTCTGGATTTCAGACTTTTGCTTATATTTGTGTCACATAAACTACACGCATATCAAATTACAGCATTGTGAGGTCACTGGTGTACCCTGTGAATTTCGTCAAAGTTAAGTTTTTATTATGGCTATAAAAATAAAAACGGAATCAAAATGTACTAATGACCTTTTGACGTCCCGCTTGACCTAATATGAAAATGAGACCATTTTCATTTTTTTACCCGTCTTCAACTCCAATATCTCAACAACCCTCTAATATTTTTAGCTCATTTCGTCACACAAAAATTGTGCTATCACTACCTATCTATTTATCAAACTTCACGATGATCGGATCAACGCTTCGAGAGTTATCCTCGGCCAAACAAACATATATACATACATACATACATACATACAACGCCGATTTGCCCAAGTTTATTTGGAGATCTCACTATGCTCGATCAACTAAATAGTTAAAATTCGTACCGTTATTGAGAACTATCGTAAGGCGCCGACAGCCCGCCGCCCACCGCCTGCCGCCCGCAGCCGCACCGGGTGTCACATTAGCTGCAATTACGATGGACTCAGGAGCGGATGACGCCTCAAAGGGAAGTTAGCGTTTGACTCTCCGCTCGCTATCCATTGCATTATGCACTTCATCACTTTACAAGTTGACTAACAGAGCTTATATACATTTTTATTGAACTTTACAATGTCTTGGACAGGACTGCTGCTTGTATTATCTTAATAGTTTAGTTGGAGTAAGGAGTAAAGTTGTTAATGATCTCACGCAATGACTCAAAGTAATCGCGCCGAGCTGCCGATCGGTAGCGAGCGAAGCATAATGCTGACCTGAATTAAACTCATTTGCTGCAGTAGCACATCATCATTTATTTACCTCTTGTTTCGTATTGTCTTTGTTTACATTGCACAGTTGTTATTTTCATTTATTCCTTATTTTGTATTGTATTACTTTCTATATCTAGTAGTTGTTGTCTTATTCTTTTCTTTATTGTTATACTTGTTATTGTATTGCGTGCACTATAGCAGGAAATTAATGTCTACGTTTGACTATATAGGTAATGGTGGTTGGTAACGTCTTCTAGTCCAAAATGCCTTAAGGTCTCAAGAGCAGTGTGTGTTACCAGTAATGACTTAATGCCACAGAAACATGTTTCAAAAATATAGGCCTCATAAGAAGCCTCAAGGTCTCTCAGCGTGCTATATAAACCTTTATTCTTGGAGTTTCTCTGCGAAATCGAATCATTAATGAGAAGATCCGTACACAAACTAAAGTCACGGACATGGGACTTATTTTGCTTGGTATAAAAATAATAACTTGTTATTTAATAATTATTCTTAAATAGTTGCATAATATTGAGAATTAGCCCAATGTTGTTGGTACAGCATTCAAGTAATTTTCAGTATTGTTTGTACGTCCACATACTTATTAATATTAACCTAAATGTTGATAAACCAAACCTGAATACTGAGAACCGACTGCTACTTCAGAGATAGTTAGGAAGATGGAAAATTCAAACGCCATTAAAAATTCACAAAAGTTACAAAGCTAAGGAAAAATCGTGTATAACGCCGAAATCATCTCGAAACTTTACCTTTTGCAAAAACACGTTAATGTAGAAACGAGTTAATGTAGAAACCTTTTGAGATTTCTTAGGATTATTACAAAACCATATAAATATTAAAATTGAAACAAAATTGCACATTTAACGAATATTTTTGTTAAAATAAACCTACAAATTACTTTCACGAGTGTTTTTGACGGAGGCCTGGCGCAAATAGAGAAATGTTAAATGGGTGAAGCTTTGTCTGTGTATGCGTGTGTCTATCCGCAGTTTTAAAGCTCCTGAATATCCTATCCAGCTTTGAGTCAATTCATCATTGATAATAATCATATCACCCACATATCGTTCATGCATAATCATTATCATTTATTCCCATGAATGTATGTACAATAGTTCGTATGTCAAATATAAAATAGGATTCAATTACATTCTGCCTCATCAAGGCGTGCGAAATTAAAGATACAAACAATAATAATAAAAAATAAAAATATCAAACTCTACGATAACATTGAATACAAATATAAAAAATGTTAATACATAACTTCAAACCTGTCAAATTCATACAAAAAACAATAATAATAATGTCAAAATAACAACTTAAATATTAAAAATGTCAAATTCTCTAAATACAATAATAATAATGTCAAATAAATGTTTATTGTTTAAATATTCATTCATGTCATAAAAACACTTATCCATTAACCAAATCTTAAGTCTTCTTTTAATTAATAGAAAAGGCAAGTCCTTGAAACTATTTGGCAATTTGTTGAAGATAGTAATGGAATGATAATAGACATTCCGCTTAACAAGTTCAAGCCGGCACGGCGGCACATAGAGTTTATGCCTCGTGTTCCTGGTGAGAACTTCAGAATGCTTTCTAAAATATTGAGGATATTGCCTGACAAAGACACATAAATCCCTGATGGACATGCACGATAATGGTAGAATATTAAACCTCTTAAACAATAGTCTGCAACTATTCTCTCTCCATGCACCACAGATAGCTCTTACGCATTTTTTTTGCATTTTAAAGGCTCTTTCGACATCAACCGAGTTTCCCCAAAGAATTAATCCATAAACGAGGGCTGATGAAACATAACCGTGGAAAGCGCTGAGTGCCGCTTCTACTGATACACGGAGTCCGAGGCTTTTTATGGTATACACAAACTTATTTATTTTGTTGCACACATGCTGAATAAGTGCCTTCCAATTTAGTGTCGATCTAAAATAATCCCCAACAATGTTGCCGTCTCGACTTCTTCTACAGGTTTATCGTCATGTTTGACACTAAACATTTCCTTAATTTGGCGATGTGTTCCGAATTGTATAACGTGTGGTTTATTAATATTCAATTGCAAATTATTATTATTCTACCATCTAATTGTATTATAAAGTGCATCATTTATTTCTCTTTCGAACGTCAATTTTTTTTGTCCCCTGATAATAATCGTAGTGTCGTCAGGCCTAACATACATTGGCCTCCCCTCCTATATATTTCCAGAGTGTCTGATCTTGTGCAGCTCCCAACAGCACCCAGCAACCAAATCAGGTCGTCTTTCCATCTAGTTGGGGCCTTCTTACGCTGCGCTTTCCGTGCGTGGTCTCCACTCCAGAACGATAGTCGACTGCTATGAAATCAACTCTAATACATCTCAAGTGTTGTCAATAACATTAGGTGTCTCCCGATGTTATTATATTAGGATACATACGAACATCGCAAAACACAACAGGACGCCTACGCCTAATTTGACAAACAACATTTCCAATTCGCCAGTCAACTTCCAAGTTCCAAGAGTGAACGTGACATGACATAAACATCACAAACAGACTTGTGTTGATTCAATAGAAATAAGTAGTATAGTGCAAGACACAGGCCATCATATCATATCATGTTGCTTGTCTGTTGTCAAATAGGTGTGTCAGGTATTGAGAGGCAATACTTATAGGCACAAATTGTTATACATACCTTAGGCTTGGATCTCAATGGTTCTTAAAGGCCTAACATACAGTGGTGGATAGGTAACTGGCCCTGAGAGATCAACAATAAGCCAGTTTCAACCGGTATGTTATCATCAAGTTGTCCCCGGAAGAGAATACATTCCTTCCAGAAAGCCAGTTTTCGGGCTAACACTCGCTCAATCCGAACACTAAAAGGCAGAGACCGGTCAGACTCTTAATAAAGCTGTCTTCATAATGAGCACACATCTGTAACTACCTAATTACATACTGTAGAACCTTGTTATAGACATAGACCTTCATTTATCTACTATAGAACAACAGCGTCGCTACAACGTGTCTACTGAACAGGCGCGTTTCCATCTAGTCTTGTACTTATCCGATTTAGTTTCAATTTGTTTTATTACAGTAGACACTGTACCTGCTACTTGCTAGACATTCTAACTAGTGTAAATAGGCACACATTGCGCGCTGGAATTTCAACTGTAATGACAATTTGCATAATAATGACGTCTCTTTGAGCCATGTTACTCGGCAACTCTACATCTATTTAAGTATTTCATCTGAATATTTTTAACCGATTTAAAAAAGAGGAGGTTCTCAAGTCATTTATTTTCGTTAGACAAAAGGTCTGAAATAAAGTGATGGGTGATGTCAGACTAAAGCAGTGATGTCAGGATCGTGGTGGATGGCAGAAGCTTAGGAATATAGGCCTTCCTAAGTTTTTGCCATCCACCACGATGCCAGCATGGGCGACTAAAACCAGAATTTAATTTCAGGTGTACTTGATAATTTCGGTTCATTATTATAATAATTAGCAAGTCGAAAATACCGTAAATAAAGTACAAAAAAAATGTGCATAAATCACTTGTTTATACTAAAAGCCATCCGCAAATCTTAACCAAAAAGGGCGGTGTTTTATACCTACGCTATAAAAGACAAATATATAGGAGTTTGGAACCCGCGGGACGTTATTGATGTCCCTTTAACTCTAGCGGAGGCTTGGGGTAGGCTCCACGTACACGCGAGTGTCGAGTGCTATACTTACTGATTCGCTGCAACACCGTGTCTTAATAGTTCACTTTATATTTAAACTAAATATATCTCCATTCATTTCAGACAATGACGATCAATAAAATATTAGAGAAGATTACAGCTATATTAGTTTTAAATTAAATATTGTGTAGTGTAACACTCTCATCACGATGATGGAATAGGTTCCTATTGCATCACCACTTGAACTCTGCGCCTGAAAAAGGGGATTTTCCATTAACTAATTACTAGCTTCTACCCGCGGATTCGTGTTGGTACACACGGCCTCACATCAAGCTATACATTACCAGTATAAGCTGACCTCTCAGAGAGATCAGATTATACTGGAAAAATATAGGCAGAAAAATATAGAACGTGTGTACTCGACTCGCAGGAAAAAAAGTCTGCCCAACCCTAGAAAATTAAAATAATTTTTGAAACCCATTATTTCTACTTTAGGAGCCGATGTCCGTGAAATCTGAATAAAAACAACTGTAAAATCAACCAACACCATCACGTAAAACTGGTATGACGTCAACTTTATGTTTTAAAACAAATGACATTAAAAAAAGACGGTTGAGTTTGAATTAGTTCATTTTACACATTTCCTTGTCGCTCCACCACGGTGGAAACTGGCCTAAACATAGCATTCAAATAACAATCCAAATACAAATACATTTTTTTTTTTAATGTACCACCTCTAAAATTACGAAGACCTGGCGGCCAATTAACGTAATACGATGTTAAAAACATAACGACAGTTCACCCATCGAGATTGGATTATGAATTGAATATATTTCGGCATTCTGCTCCATTATTATTACAATATTAGCTTGATATAAATAAAGTGTATACTCGCATGGCAGTCAACTCATACCATTGTATTGTACTGTATATGACATTTAATATAACAAGACTAGATCGAAGTTTGAATTATACTATTTATGTTAAGTGAACTGGCCTTCTGGTTGAACTATACATACCTTTGTTACGACTGTCCGTCCACCCACTGGGATTTTCAACTTTCAGATCACGAACGGCGAGACACGTGTAGTTGCTCTACTGGGACAGACATTATACTGTGTCGAGGTGTTCTGTATGTTTCCTTAGGACAGCCTTAGGGACGTTATTGATGTACTTTGTAACTTTCATATAGAAATAAATGTTTACTTTCAGTAGTACAACTTTTATTGGCATCATTAAACTGAAGCATTATAAGTTTTGAAACGATTATCTGCATGCAGTTAAAGGATTTAGTTACAAAATATTACAAAACAAAAACTGTTAAATTACCTATCTAAAGATCAAAAAATATATATCTAGTTATCTCAACTGCTCCAGGTCACTACCAGGTGGAAGTGTTCCTAAGAAAACTCACAATTTAAAATTGAACGGGCTGCATCGCCCCGCTGAATTGCAATGCCTAAGCATTGGCCCAGATAAGTGCCAGCTCTCGGATCACACGTCGATTCCACTAGAAATAATTAGGAAATCACGAAGGGCCTTGAATACCCCATGAATTACGGTCACTTCCTCAAATGGCTCAAATACCTAATCTCTGTGAAATGCTATATAAGTAGAACTTTCAACAACAATGTTACATAGGCTGCTATTTAAGAATCCGGAACTGGCCACTGCATAAATAATATTTAAAAAGAAATTATCACGTTTGAAAATGGAACTCTTTGGCTGTAGAATGCAGGTTATTTCGTCCGTCTGTCAATTGTTTTCATTGTGTGGCGCGATTTCAAAAATTGCGTGTCATTATCACAATGGATTTATCTCGAGAAAATTTTCGTGCGATGATTTTTTATGATTTTCGACGTGGTCTAACTCAACAGCAGTGTATCAATCAACTCAGTTCGACTTTTGAGGATAAAGCACCATCGAAGACTACTGTGTATCACTGGTTTAGTGAGTTTAATCGTGGACGTCGTTAGCTCACGGACGAAATTAAAGATGGTCGGCCTAAATCAGTTGTTGTGCCACGAAACATCGACGCAGTGCGTAAACTAATAATGGAAGATCGTCATGTGATATATCGAGAGATAGAGGCAATCTTGGGCATTAGTATGACGAGTATACATAAGATATTACACGAACACTTGGCTGCAAAAGTTTGTTCGCGTTGGATACCGCACAACTTGACAATAGATCAAAAACAGGCTCGTGGCGATTGGTGCAAAAAAATGATAAAAAAATACAATCGTGGTGCATCAAAAGCTGTATATAATATCTACACAGGTGATGAATCCTGGATTTATGCATATGACCCCGAAACTAAGCAACAGTCAACAGTTTGGGTCTTCCAACATGAGCCGAACCCAACAAAAGTTGCTCGTGTGAAAAGCACTTTGAAGCAAATGGTCGCCTGTTTTTTTGGTATAGATGGACACGTGGCTACTGTACCTCTAAAAAATTGTAAATCTGTTAATTCAGAGTGGTACACGATCATTGGTTTGCCAGAAGTCTTTGCAGAAATCAGGAAGAATAATCCACAACGCAGAATCATTCTCCATCACGACAATGCAAGCTGTCACACTTCGGGTGAAACGACCCGATATTTGGAGGGTGAAACGGTGGAATTAACGGGTCATCCGCCATATAGCTCTGATTTGGCACCCAACGACTTCTTTTAATTCCCAACCGTGAAGAATAAATAACGTGGTCAACGATTTTCAACCCGAGAAGAAGCCGTTGAGGCATTCAAAAATCATGTTTTGGAGATACCGTCTTCCGATTGGAAAAAGTGCTATGAAAACTGGTTTCACCGAATGCAAAAGTGCATTGATCATCATGGCGAATATTTTGAAAAGCAATAAAACCATATTTAACAGTCAATGATAGTTATTTTATTTTGTTCCGGATACATAAATAGCAGCCCTCGTATAACATGTGCCTAATTATCAGAATGTAATAGAGCTAGAACTAATTTGAGATTTGGTCCGAGTTTACCCGGCCATAGCCCATTTCTACGTATTCCCTATTCTTGGGATAATTGGGTAGTTTCGTATAAACTAGAAGCGTGAATGATCAGATAACCACTGTCAGTCAATAATTAGTTAAATATTAGCTTTCATTTAACTTGCAATGCTTGTTAGTAATGCCGATTAACCACCCACCGATTGAGCTGACATTTGGAATACATACGTCACTTTAGTGACAATCCAATAAATAATATGGTACCATGGAGGCGGTGTCACAATGGAAACGGTTGCTAGGCAACGGAACTTCTGGATCGATTATACAAGTAGGTTTGCTTTTTTTATACTAAATGGAGATGGAACAAATTTATGACCTACCTGACGTTAAGTGGTAACCATCGCCTATAACAGACATTTGCCTCGTAGGTCACGCACGTTAAAAATGTGCCCTACGATGCCCTGCCCACTGCCCTGTGTCCATCAACTTAGGCATGCTTGCGGTTCCGCTTATGAATTTTATAAAAGCTTCTTTTGAAAAAGTAATTTTACACCAAAAACTAATTTTTAAACATTTTATTTATTTACTCCTGAATGAATGTAAACAAGTATAAATAAAAAAACAACCCCCCCCCCCCCACCCCCCCCCCCCCCCACATCTTTTTGCGTCAGAGGCTAAAAACTGACAAAACTAAAAAAAACATCCCGGTTAAACTAACTTATAAAACTCTATTAGTAAAACCGCGTCCAAATCGGCCCATCCGTTTGGGAACTACGCTGCCACATCATTATACCTATAATAAAACGGGAAGGTACTTATTGCGTAAGCACCTTTTTCATTTATTATCCTAACGTTTATTTCATTCGTCATCACTTCTCGACGGTAGCTCCAAGTACTGCAATCCACCCGTGACCACGACTGATGCAACACAGCCGTAACGTCGGGATAACAAATGAAAAAGGTACATACGCGATAAATAGGTACCCGTTTTAATCGATAATTATGTATAGTGATCGCGAAAGTTTTAAAAATACGATGCCACAGACAAACAAATATAGGCGAGGCAAGTGATGACGGTTAAATTATATGGATATTGTCCATACAAAAATACAATAATTGATATTAAAAAATGGGGAAGGGGGGGGGGGGGGGTAAGAGGGTGAAAATACTTTACGACCTATTCTCATAGCTACTATATATGCAAAAAAAATTAAATCGGTTCGCAGGTGTGCGACCACAAACACACTGACACGAGATTTTTATAATATATTAGAAGATTAGATAGAGATAGATATATCTGGTGACGGATGGAAATAACGAATGCTGTAACCTGCGAGATAATGGTAATGCCACAGGCAGTGGCAGCCGCTTGACAGCAGGTGGGCACGGGCGCTCGTGCCGTCATAATGAATGAGAATACACCATACTTTGGCTGTGCTCTACGTCAAATACTTTTTGGAAATATACCCATAAAACAACATTTATTCACAAACAAACAAAATAAAGTGATCGAATAAAAAGCTCGGGTCAAAATATTTTCCGCAATAAAACGACATGAAACGAATGAAAGGATCTCTCGCGCTACAAATACATATATTTTTGTGGCAATACACCTCCTTTGTGCTAAAAGTGGCCGGAAGCCAAATTCCTTATAAAGTAATACCTCGTGTTGTGCGACCCGGCTTTACTTGGCCACCAGTGCTAAATACTTATCCAGCTAAGCTTACATAAACATATTCTAGCTGTGTAAATGGTTTATATTTTATTTTTTGGAGATCGCCTCAAACTTGACCACGACCTTACCTGATGGTAAGTGATGATGTGGTCGAAGGTGGAGCTCGCTTGCTTAGAAAGTACCTTTTCACTCTGAACTTCAAGACTCCGAGATTATAAAGGTCTGGAAAAACATACGCCGGAAGTGAGTTCCACTACTTAACCGTGCAAACAAGAAAAGTTGAAGCAAATCGTTTGGGACGGCAAGGTGGTGGAAACTAATGAATAATTAAACGGGTACAAATAAAAATCTATTTTACAGCTGAAATCCCTTCAGCCCACACAAACACAAACACATTCACGAACTTCCTGGTAGAACTACACGGATTCTACTGTCCTACAAGGTGAGCCACTAACCTTAGAAGCTTTGTTATGACTTTGAATGACGAAGGCCGTAAAATAAGAACGATATTTATCATACTCGGAGACGTAGGTGGAGAACGTTAGAACCTCTTTGTTTTAGTGAAATGTTCTCTTGCACGCAAACTGTAATAGATTTCTGTAAATTTATCTTCTTTTTGCCATTTTAGGGTTCCGACGGGAACTTCTTAGACTACGCTTGTCTGTCTGTCTGTCAGTTAAAATATCATCATCATCATCTCAGCCCGTTTGCACCCACTGTTGGGTATAGGCCTCCTCTTTATTACGCCATTCTTTCCGGTCCCTTGCGAGTCTCATCCATTGACACCCAGTTAAAAATATAAATAAAGAAACTACCATTTATTAATTTACCACAAGTTATTTTCGCAGGTACCTACAGAATATTAGGTAGGTACAATTACAGAAGAATAACAGACAGGTATCTATTACAGTAGGACAGCCATAAATGAAGGTCGCGTGCTCACCGACACCGACACGGCTTTCACTAGGTAATGTTTTATTATTTTGTAATATTTAATTAGTTTATTTAATTATTGTGTGGTAAGACCCCCGTACTATTTTATTGACTTGTTTAGCGTACGTGTATGTTAGTTAAAACAAGATTTTTACCGAACTCTAGTCATACCCGCAATGCCCCGAGTTACTCGTAAACAAAATAGTTTCACAAACTATTTTCAAATGAACATTTTGCTATATTAACAGTTTGTATATTGCCATGTATTTTGAAGTTGTGGGGGCTACGTTGCAATAATGTAATATGGATGACGGTATTTGCTCATCAATATGATTGTAGCCGGCATCGCTCCACCTTCTGTACGACGCGACGCCTGTTCAATAGAAAAGATAAAAGAAGAAAGTGACTACCGACATCCGCTTTAAGGACACCAACCTCCACAAACCCGAATAAAAAGCCGAAAACGTTGCACAACCCACGTCACGTCGCGAGTGACCACCCGGCCGCACTAAAGGTTAATTTGTGGAAAAAGAAGCACCCACCACCGCCTGGCTTTATTGCACCTCACGAACTCTCTGGAATGCTACCAACTGAATCCGGACTCGGGTGGGCGGTGCAGCAAAAACCTCTATAGGTGGGGAATGCGAGACCCTTCACTAACCAGCTTGTTAGTGGTGATTGTAGGCAGCCCCTCCAGACCATGCCTCACCTGCTTAACTGTCCTCTGTGCTCTACGACCTGCACAACGGACGACCTTAAAAGGGCTACCAACACTGGAACAGACGTGGACAGGTTCTACGCAATGTCAATTTAGTTTCGAACCTATAAATAATTATGCATAAACCATTGACACGATAGAAG
The DNA here is from genome assembly GCA_918857605.2 of Philereme vetulata. Taxonomy (NCBI): domain Eukaryota; kingdom Metazoa; phylum Arthropoda; class Insecta; order Lepidoptera; family Geometridae; genus Philereme; species Philereme vetulata. The sequence continues at coordinate 267,895 of OU975420.1, forward strand.
AAGAAGAATAATAATGATTTTCAGACTCATGCGGTTCACTCATGAAATGGAGGATAACAGGAGATTAGCTTTTCTCGATGTCAAAGTTATGGTGAAATCAGATGGCCGTCTAGCGCACTCTGTTTACAGAAATCCAAAACACACTTACCGCTATTTGAACGCTGCGTCACATCACCATCCTCGCCATTTGCATTCTATTGTTTCAACGTTAACAAACAGAGCTTACAATCTCTGTGACCCTGAACATCTGGAGAGTGAGCTGGCCCATGTTCAGGAGGTTCTAAAATCCAACGGATATGTAAATAGACGGCAGCCAAGACGCACGAACAGAGAAAAACCAACGGAGGCATGTAGAAAGCCAACGTTTTTGCCATACTTGAAAGGGGTGACGGATAAAATTGGAAATGTGTTGAAGAGGTTTTCATTTAAGTCGGTCTTCACTCCTCTCTCAAAGATGGCCAAGCATTTACGGACTCCAAAGGATGTTTTATCTCTGCAGATGCCTGGTGTTTATAAGATAGACTGTAGCTGTGGCCGCTCTTACATCGGGCAAACCAAACGTATCATAGCCGAGCGTGTCAAAGAGCATATCGCAGCTGTCAAAAATCGCCAGGTCGCCAGTCGGCGATAGCAGAGCATCTGGTAGACTCGGGACCGAATCATTGGATTGAACTTCATGATCCTAAGGTTCTCTCTAGTGAACGCCATTATTACAAGAGAATAGTTCGTGAAGCGATTGAAATCAAGAAATTTCCAAATTTCAATCGGGAAAATGGCTATAGACTCTCAGCGTCTTAGAACCCGTTGATTACTAGGTGTGTGCGTCGTAATCGGTCAACTCAGTGCGTAGATACGGTTAGTGTAGTGTGTCGTAATATGAACGAGGACATTTCTAATTCTGAAGACCAAGTGAGGGTTGTCCCGGTTGAATATGAACGTTAAACTTGAAAGGTCCCGTTTGATGAAGTCTACGCTCCAGACCACTCGCGCACATATCCAAAACCTCGAAAGCTTTCAACTCGAACTTGCAAATCGCTTTGACTGTCTAGAAGTAGATGCATCAGTGGACGAGATCAATAATAGGTTTGTAGAAACCGTCCATACGGTGGGGTCCCAGTTCTTTAAGACCCCCCGTACCAATAGACCTCAGAAACTCTCTGATGACACCCTTAACCTCATGGCTGAACTACGTTCTTTGCGACTGCAGTCTCCCGATGATGCTCAGTCATATAGGCAACTCAATAGATAGATTTGGAAATCCTTGCGGCACGATATTCGTACTTTTAATACATCTCGTATTATAGATACGATAGAGCGGAATAAAGGCTCCAAAGTGTTCGCGATAGATAATTCTATTGGGCAGAGCCGCATGACGAAGCTGAAGAGGGAAGATGACAGCATAAAGTCAAGTAAAGCGGAAGTGTTAAGGGAAGTCTAAAGGTTCTATGGACGGCTCTACGATTCGGTCACTAAACCTGTTTGCAGTGTGGCTAACGACCCAAGAGCCAAACGGACCCGACATTATACCAAAGATATTCCGGACATCAGCCTGTATGAGATCAGGATGGCCTTGAAGCAGCTTAAGAACGACAAAGCGCCGGGTGAGGGCGGAATCACTTCATAGCTTCTGAAAGCGGGTGGATCACCGGTACTTAAAGTCCTTCAGAAGCTCTTTAATTCCGCCTTACTTGAAGATACGACGCCATAAGCATCGAACGAGGACATGGTGGTTCTGTTCTTTAAGAAAGGTGACAACACCTTGCTTAAGAATTACAGACCCATCTCGCTTTTGAACCATGTTTATAAGCTGTTTTCAAGGATCATCGCGGATCGTCTCGAACGCAGGTTTGATGACTTCCAACCTCCCGAACAAGCAGGGTTCCGTAAAGGCTACAGTACCATAGACCACATACATACGCTGCGGCAAGTCATACAGAAGACCGAAGAGTATAACTTGCCGCTATGTCTCGTGTTTGTGGACTTTGAGAAAGCCTTCGATTCGATCGAAACATGGGCAGTGCTTAAGTCTCTCCAACGATGCCGTATTGACTATCGGTACATCGCAGTGTTGAAGTGTTTGTATAAAAACGCCACAATGTCAGTCAGAGTACACGAACAGAGCTCGAAGGCGATTCCCTTAAAAAGAGGCGTAAGACATGGAGATGTAATCTCTTCGAAACTGTTTACGACCGCATTGTAAGATGCCTTCAAGCTTCTGGAATGGAAAGGACTAGGCATCAATATTAACGGCGAATACATCACTCAGCTTCGGTTTGCCGACGATATTGTGGTCATGGCAAAGTCAATGGAAGAGCTCAGCACGATGCTCGAAGGCCCCAACGGGTAGGACTTAAAATGAACATGGACAAGACGAAAATTATGTCGAATGTCCTCGTCGTGCCTGCCCCAGTTATGGTTGAGAACTCGGCTCTCGAAGTTGTCGACGCGAATGCCAAACCTAGGACAAACAGTCCAACTAGGTAGGTCCAACTTCGAGAAAGAGGTCATTTGTCGAATCCAACTCGGATGGGCAGCGTTTGGGAAACTTCGCAACGTATTTTCGTCCAAAATACCTCAGTGCCTTAAGATGAAAGTCTTCAATCAGTGTGTTACCAGTGATGACATATGGAACTGAGACGTGGTCCTTCACTATTGGCCTTATGAATAAGCTCAGAGTCGCTCAACGAGCTATGGAGAGGGCTATGCTCGGGGTTTCTCTATATGATCGAATCAGAAATGAGGAGATACGTAGGAGAACTCAAGTCACCGACATAGTCCGACGGATTAGCACGTTGAAGTGGCAATGGGCAGGCCATATAGCACGCAGAACAGAAGGTCGATGGGGCCGGAAGGTTTTCGAGTGGAGGCCACGGACCGGCAAGCGCAGCGTAGGACGTCCACCTACAAGATGGGCAGACGACTTGGTAAGGACCGCAGGTCGGCGTTGGATGCAGGCCGCTTCCAACCGCAGTTCCTGGAGATCAATGAGGGAGGCCTTTGTCCAGCAGTGGACGTCCTACGGCTGATATGACGATGATGATGAAGTGAGGGTAGATGCTGCAGCTTCCCACACTTCCCGACGGTAGCTCCAAGTACTCCAGTCAGCCCGAGACCATGACTGACCACGACACAGCCGAAACGTCGGGATAACAAATAAAAAAAACACATACGCGATAAATACCCGTTTTAATCAATAATTATAGACTCATGAGAACTGTCCTTTATGGTCTCAAACAAAATAAACACTCAAAATTACAATCATTTTATTTAAAAAAATCGTAAATAATTTTAAACAATGAAAGGTAAACAAAAGATAAGAAGGCTTATAATTAATTAAAATAAACCCAAGTATGTACCTAATATTTATTTTAAAATCAAAATCTATTCTAATAAAACATAAATGATTTTAATTACTTATTTTAATTATCATCGTCGTGCTCGAGCCGTCGTACAGTGCGGACCTCTCTGGGGCGTCGTTACGCTGCCCGTTGAATATACGAAGATTCGATCGTCGTTAGTGGTCGAGGCAACATCGCCTATAAAAGGCTCCTCAGATCGCGCGGCACGCATTCGATCGTCGTTAGTGGTCGCCGCTATAGCATGCAGCGGCCACACCTTAGGAATCTAGGCTGGTAGAGGGGGGCTCGAGTGCCGAAACACTTTGTTGTAGCAACGGCGTGTTTCGGCCCTCGAGTCGGCACGGTCACTCCCCGTGCTAGTGCTCGTTGCTTCGGCGTCAACGCAATCCACCTCAAGTGGCGAGGCAACCAGGCAACTGTAGAAGGCCTGAAGGTAGCGATAGGAGTTTTTATCGTTGCCAGATACTGCGTCCTGTTCCCTTCCAGTCGTAGCGGTTCTCCGTTCCACTGGGTCAAGGGGAGTAAGGAGGAGAGGGTGCATCTGTGTACGGCGCGCACACTTATGCAACTTAATATATCCTGCGCATCTGACTTGGCTTTGTCATTCCGAGTTTAAAAAAGTCCTGGGCTTGGTCTAATACCTGGACACGGGTGGCCTAAGGAGAGGAGAGTGGTCGCTCTAGCACTGCATCGGGGTGACAGTGTGGTTCGGCAGCACTCTTTGAGACAAAGCAGCTTTATTTAGAGAGGCACTGCTTTCCTCGCTCAGCCGGGGAGGGGGCTAGAAAAGGTGCCCCAAACAAACGCTCATTCCTCGCAATAAGAATAAATCTAAAAACATGCAGATGAATATGACTTTTGGTGCGTGGAATGTACGTACTCTTTTAGACCGACCCAACAACCTCTGCCCAGAACGTAAAACCGCCATTGTGGCTCGCGAGCTCAAACGCTATGACGTCGACATAGCCGCTCTCAGCGAAACACATCTAGCTGACGAAGGTGAGCTTGTTGAACGTGGTGGTGGGTACACTTTCTTCTGGAAAGGCACACCAGCTTCTGAGCCTAGACGGTCAGGAGTAGGCTTTGCTATTAAAACTACTTTAGCCTCTAAGTTGGAAGAACATCCAGTTGCTATCTCTGATCGTGTCATGTCCTTACGTTTCCATCTTCGAAACAATAAATACTTAAATGTTATCAGCGTATATTCGCCAACACTCGACAAAAGTGATGACGTCAAGGACACATTTTATGAGGAAGTGTCAGAAGTGCTGACTAAAATCCGGCGCTGTGAGAAAGTTTTGCTTCTTGGCGACTTTAATGCTCGCGTCGGACGTGATTTTGAAGCTTGGCCTCGGGTGATAGGGCGACATGGCATTGGTAACATGAACAGTAATGGGCAACTGTTACTAAGCCTCTGTTCCCAATTTCATCTGGGTATTACCAATACCATGTTTAGACTCCCAAATAAATACAAAACTACCTGGATGCACCCAAGGTCCAAGCATTGGCATCTTATTGATTATGCTATAGTCCGTCAACGGGATATAGCGGATGTCAAAGTAACGAGAGTAATGAGGGGCGCAAACTGTTGGTCGGATCACCGACTTGTTGTTACAAAACTATTTTTGCGTCTTAGCCCTTGCCGTAGACCTCGCAGGGCTAAGCCTAACTGTCTTCATCTGAAAAAGCTAGAGTCTGCTGAAATATTGGCAAATTACAGGGAAGCTGTCAATACCTTTACAGCAGGCATACACCCCGAAGATGAACAGTTAGACGAGGGCTGGAAACTGTTAACTACAAATACCATCAATGCGGCTACTGAGATCTTAGGCCAAAAACCTCGTGTCTGTGAAGACTGGTTTGACGAAAATGATAATTCATTGACAGTCGCCCTAGAAAAACACCGCCAGCTCCTTCGAAAGGGAAATCAGACAACTGCTTCTGAAAAAATAAAGGAGAGTACGAGCCAAATAAGGAGACTAACTCGAAACGCAAAAGATGAGTGGTGGCTGAACAAGGTTCGCTATATTCAGTGGCTTGCTGATTCGAATAGACTCGGCGATTTCTTTAACGAGATTAAAAAGTTAGTAGGAAGTCCACATCGAGTAAACGTACCACTGAAATCACTTTCAGGTACCCTCCTGGTAAGCAAAGGAGAAGTTCTTACACGCTGGGCAGAACACTATAACAGCTTACTCAATGTGGATCGTTCTGCTGACATAAACTATTTAGCATCACTTCCTGCCTTACCACAAGCCGTAGATCTGGATCAGCCTCCTTCTCTTGAGGAAGTTATCATCGCCATCAAAGCGCAGAAAAACAATAAGGCTGTCGGCATCGATAACATACCAGGAGAACTATTAAAATATGGCGGAGATGAGTTGCACTACAAGATTTGGCAATTTTTCCAGCGCATGTGGGAAATGGAGTTCGTTCCTCCTAGTTTTGGCGTATCACTAATTTGCTCTTTGTATAAAAATAAAGGTGATCGATCTGTTTGCAACTCTTATAGGGGTATATCACTTCTGTCTACTCCAGGAAAAACTTTTGCCAGAGTACTCTTAAATCGTCTTATGGAGCTCTCTGAAAGTATATTGCCTGAAACGCAATTTGGGTTTAGACCCAATCGCGGCACATGCGAGGCCATATTCTCTCTTAGACAACTGCAAGAGAAAAGCAGGGAACAGTGTCAACCTCTGTTTCTCTGTTTTGTTGATCTGGAGAAAGCTTTTGACAGTGTACCTCGCGAAGCTTTGTGGATTGTGCTTTCGAAACTTGGTTGCACCGACAAATTTATACGCTTGATAAGACTTCTTCACGACAACATGACTTGTTGCGTAACCGTCAATGGTGAGCAGACAGAGCAATTCCCTGTCACTTGTGGTGTAAAACAAGGCTGTGTATTAGCACCCACTCTTTTTGCTCTGTACTTTTCCGTTGTCGTGAGGGAGACTTTACAAGCCAACACCGAAGGGATCCGCATACGTTTTCGCACAGATGGCAGTACTTTAACCTGGCTAGGTTAAAAGCGCACACAAAGGTATCGTATGACCTCATTACCGAATTGATGTATGCTGATGACCTATGTTTCGTTGCGGAATCTTCTGAGGGACTCCAGGACTTGATGACTCGGCTTGACGCTGCGTGCTGTAGATTTGGCCTCAAAATTAATATTACAAAGACAGAGGTGATGGCCATGGACACTGTTAACCAAGCTCCACTGAATCTGCAAATCGATGGAAAGCCCATAAAACAGGTCGATACATTCAGATATCTGGGAAGCAGCATAACAACAAAATGCGACCTTGACTCGGAGATCAACAGCAGACTTGGCTCCGCTATGGCTGCTTTTGGTAAACTACGAGTCCAGGTATTTCGCTCCCATAACATCAAATTGAGTACCAAGATTAAGGTGTATATGGCTATTGTACTTCCTAACATCTTGTACTCGTCAGAGACATGGTGCCTGTATCGCAGACACATACGCACGTTAGACAGATTCCATCTGAAATGCCTCCGCGACATTCTTAACATCAAGTGGTCGGATCGGGTCCGTAATACCGATGTTCTACGACGGGCTAATGTCTGTGGCATAGAGGCATATTTGATGCGGCGTCAGCTGCGTTGGTGCGGGCACCTGTCTCGGATGTCTGATGAGCGAAGGGCGAAACGCATTTTCTTCTGTGAACTAGAACATGGTAAGCGGAAACGCGGAGGTCAGTTCCTACGTTTCAAAGACGTACAGAAGAGGCACATGAAGAGGTGTTGTATCGATCCGTCGCGCTGGGAGGCTCTCGCTGAAAAACGACCTGAATGGAGGCGTCATGTTCAGGACAAAGTGTACGAGTTTGAAGAAGAAAGGAGGCAAGAACTAGACTTAAAACGAGATCAGCTTAAAAGTCGACCGCCGGCTAATATCAATTACAACTACATTAATGGCGCCTTAACTTGTGTTCATTGTAACCGGACTTTTAGCGCAAAAATAGGGTACATCAGCCACATACAGGCTAAACACCTAGGCCAATAATCACAAAGTCAAGTCTCTGTAGCCGAAATCGGCTAGGAGGATTATTATTATTATTAATTATCATATGTATTTAATTTAATTTACAATAATATTTAAGTGTATTTACTTATTTTAATATTTATGTAGAGGGGATGCTCAGAGATTCATACTATCTATTTAGACTTGTGCTGTGTTTACAATTTTGCCGTGGGGCGCCGGCAATAGAATGTTGCCCCTCCGCTCTTGCCCGTGGATGCAGTAGGAGTCTGCTAAGGGATACCTCCGAAAGGTGGGCAGCAGCGTCTTTTCGTGTTTCAACACCTATACTGCGCTCGCCAACCCGCCTGCCAAGCGTGGCGAGTATGGCAACAATCCCCTCATGGATTTACAACATAAAGCCAGGCCCCGAGTCCCCGGCGGCCCCGCTAATCCTGGCTACGGTAGCAGTCACGGTAACGGCGGGGCCAGGGGTGGTAAGAATCCCCGGGAGACGATCGGCTACCAAACCCTACGACGACCACTGGCCCTGGTAACACACAACATCCGCACTTTGAGGACAGACGAAAAGATTGTTGAGCTGGAAGAAGAAATTAGTAGATTACACTGGGACATTTTGGGGTTATCAGAAGTTCGTAGAGAGGGCGAGGACACGATATCCCTTAAGTCTGGTAATCTACTATACTACCGGGAGGGCGACCAACAGTCCCAAGGTGGTGTTGGGTTTCTCGTTCACAAGTCACTCATCAACAACATTATCACCATCGACAGTGTGTCGAGCAGGGTCGCGTACCTGACACTCAGAATATCTAAGCGATATTCGCTGAAGGTCGTTCAGGTATATGCGCCGACCACTTCACACCCAGATGAAGAAGTAGAGTCTATGTATGAGGACATCAGTAGAGCCATACATACGAACAAAACTCACTTTATTGTTGTTATGGGGGACTTCAATGCAAAGCTAGGCATGAGAAGCGATGATGAGTTGAGAGTGGGGCAATTTGGATATGGGCAACGGAACCCCAGAGGACAGAGGCTGGCCGATTTTCTGGAGAAAGAAGGACTCTTTATGATGAATTCTTTTTTCCAGAAGCCGCCTCACAGGAAATGGACCTGGATGAGTCCCAACGGTTCCACGAGAAATGAGATTGATTTCATCTTGACCAACAAGAAACGGATATTCAATGATGTCTCTGTGATTCACAGGGTGAAAACCGGCAGTGATCACCGAATTGTTAGAGCCACATTGAATATGAACGTTAAACTTGAAAGGTCCCGTTTGATGAAATCTACGCTCCGACCCACTCGCGCACATATCCAAAACCTCGAGAGCTTTCAACTCGAACTTGCAAATCGCTTTGACTGTCTAGAAGTAGATGCATCAGTGGATGAGATCAATAACAGGTTCGTAGAAACCGTCCATACGGTGGGGTCCCAGATCTTTAAGACCCCCCGTACCAATAGACCTCAGAAACTCTCTGATGACACCCTTAACCTCATGGCTGAACGACGTTCTTTGCAACTGCAGTCTCCCGATGATGCTCAGTCACATAGGCAGCTCAATAGAAAGATTTGGAAATCCTTGCGGCACGATATTCGTACCTTTAATACATCTCGTATTAAAGATACGATAGAGCGGAATAAAGGCTCCAAAGTGTTCGCGAGAGATAATTCTATTGGGCAGAGCTGCATGACGAAGCTGAAGAGGGAAGATGGCAGCATAACGTCAAGTAAAGCGGAAGTGTTAAGGGAAGTCGAAAGGTTCTATGGACGGCTCTACGATTCGGTCACTAAACCTGTTTGCAGTGCGGCCAACGACCTAAGAGCCAAACTGACCCGACATTATACCGAAGATATTCCGGACATCAGCCTGTATGAGATCAGGATGGCCTTGAAGCAGCTTAAGAACGACAAGGCGCCGGGTGAGGACGGAATCACTTCAGAGCTTCTGAAAGCGGGTGGATCACCGGTACTTAAAGTCCTTCAGAAGCTTTTTAATTCCGCCTTGCTTGAAGGTACGACGCCAAAAGCATGGAACGGGGGCGTGGTGGTTCTGTTCTTCAAGAAAGGTGACAACACCTTCCTTAAGAATTACAGACCTATCTCGCTTTTGAGCCATGTTTATAAGCTGTTTTCGAGGGTCATCGCGAACCGTCTCGAACGCAGGTTTGATGAATTCCAGCCTCCCGAACAAGCCGGGTTCCGTAAAGGCTACAGTACCATAGACTACATACATACGCTGCGGCAAGTCATACAGAAGACCGAAGAGTATAACTTGCCGCTATGTCTCACGTTTGTGGACTATGAGAAAGCCTTCGATTCGGTCGAAACATGGGAAGTGCTTGAGTCTCTCCAACGATGCCGTATTGACTATCGGTACATCGAAGTGTTGAAGTGTTTGTATAAAAACGCCACTATGTCAGTCCGAGTACATGAACAGAGCTCGAAGGCGATTCCCTTAAAAAGAGGCGTAAGACAGGGAGATGTCATTTCTCCGAAACTGTTTACGACCGCATTGGAAGATGCCATCAAGCTTCTGGAATAGAAAGGACTGGGCATCAATATTAACGGCGAATACATCACTCACCTTCGGTTTGCCGACGATATTGTGGTCATGGCAAAGTCGATGGAAGAGCCCAGCACGATGCTCGAAGGCCTCAAACGAGTCTCCCAACGGGTAGGACTTAAAATGAACATGGACAAGACGAAAATCATGTCAAATGTCCATGTCGTCCCTGCCCCAGTTATGGTTGAGAACTCGGCTCTTGAAGTTGTCGACACGTATGTATACCTAGGACAAACAGTCCAATTAGGTAGGTCCAACTTCGAGAAAGAGGTCAATCGTCGAATCCAACTCGGATGGGCAGCGTTTGGGAAACTTCGCAACGTCTTTTCGTCCAACATACCTCAGTGCCTTAAGATGAAAGTCTTCAATCAGTGTGTTACCAGTGATGACATATGGAACCGAGACGTGGTCCTTCACTATTGGCCTTATGAATAAGCTCAGAGTCGCTCAACGAGCTATGGAGAGGGCTATGCTCGGGGTTTCTCTACGGGATCGAATCAGAAATGAGGAGATACGTAGGAGAACTCAAGTCACCGACATAGCCCGACGGATTAGCACGTTGAAGTGGCAATGGGCAGGCCATATAGCGCGCAGAACAGATGGCCGATGGGGGCGAAAGGTTCTCGAGTGGAGGCCACGGACCGGCAAGCGCAGCGTAGGACGTCCACCCACAAGATGGGCAGACGACTTGGTAAGAACCGCAGGTCGGCGTTGGATGCAGGCCGCTTCCAACCGCAGTTCCTGGAGATCAATGAGGGAGGCCTTTGTCCAGCAGTGGACGTCCTACGGCTGATATGATGATGATGATGATGTGTTTACAATCGAATATATAAATTGAATGGAATTGAATATAAGAAAATAGTTTTCACAGTGAAATAATATACATTTGCCTTTGTATAGATACTCGTACATGTAGCGAGTCTCAAAATCCCACAAATATAGTCATTTTATATAGTCACATTTAGCACGGCTCGCGATGTGCACGAGGCTCTTCGGGTAATCCCGTGAATGCTAGGATGAAGGCTGCCGGGGCCCGGATCTAGGATTATACAACTACGGACTAGAATAAAACAAAATAAATCTGGTCTAGCGCGTCTCGGACAATGCACAGTGAAGGCTTCCTACTCATTTTAACACACAAAGTTAATTTTGCAGTTAATTTTGCAGTTAATTTTGGTAATTTCGTCTCTTCTTCCTGCCCTTTTCCCACATTACGCGCGGTCGGCACAACATGTAACAAATGTTGGTCATTTCGTATGAACATCTTATAAACTGTTTACAAATACAACTACATACCCTTGTTTTGATGATTCTTCTTCAAGTATGTTATATTTGTGTTGATTTAGTAATATTATGTATATTGTTCAATGTTATATCTGTGCTATTTAAGTGTGTAAAATATATAAGTTTCTTACTCCTTACTAGTTTTGAAAAGGTTTTATAAATACGTATATGTAGGAACAGTGTCCGGTTAGTGCGTGCGGCTCTCAGCGGCAGACAGTCCCGCGGGTGCCTTTGCTGTATCTGCTCTTCAAATGCCAAGGTTCAGGATAAACTGAAAATACGAGAATATAGTGCGCGTGATATTGAGATTTATTTACTGTTTAGTTTTGTTTGCGAGCAAACTTGCAAAGAGGAGTTCATAGAGATGAGAATGGTGTGAAGTATTGCTCAGGTAATGGAGTTTTCATTACTTTGTTGGAAATTATTTATTCTGTTTGTTCCAAATCTAGTTGAGCGGCGCTGTTTAGTAAAAAGGCTAGGCTGTTGATTGAACGGCTGATTAAGCTAGTTGGCTGCGACACATAATATATATCAAATAAAATCGGGTTAGTTACACCATTTATAACTCAAGAACGGCTGGACAGATTTTGATGATTGTTCGATTCTTTGATTTGTCGGATCTGTCTCCGCCACGAATACCAGAATAACTAGGTACTATAATAATGAAATAAATTACGCTAAAAATTATGACGAAAACTCATTTTCTCATACATAGTTGTAAATAATGATGGCCGATTGACAATTGTACCGGCGACGTACATTGGCATCCCGCGTCATATGCATGTCAGGGCGATATGAAGTTCGGCGGGTCAGTTAGTTTTTCAAAAATTGGTGGTATATTTTGATATTTTTATGGATTTTCTCAACAATTTATACATTGATTTTGATGAAACATCTATAGGGCCAATCTGAAAGTACTCGTAAATCCTTGTAAATAAAAAAAAAAAACAAAACCGGTTGTTAAACAAGGAGTTGTACCTTCCATCATCAGCTCACCTGAATAACTCAAAGGAACATAAGTAGCGGTTTGTACGAGCCTATTATATTCAAAGAATTATCCATTAACTCCTAATAGTTAAGGAGTTATATTTTCTATCATCAGCTCAGTAACATGAGATGATCAGTACCAGACGCAAATAATTGAATAGTTATTTTGTATAGACAAGTAACTTTTTAACAAGAACAAACATAAAACCGAATTGCATCCCTATAAAATTTGACAGTTGCCCTCGATTTTTTTGAGATCCTGTCATCAGATCCTGACTCGATGCCAAAAAGACCACCTGGAAAGTATATACCCTTTAAATAAAACATTTTTTTTATCCGAATCGGCGCAAGCGTCTCCAAGTTATCGGGGAAAATACACAAAAAAATCAAACGAATTGATAACCTCCTGTTTTATGAAGTCAGTTAAAAAGTAAAATCATTGCAAAAAAATCTGTAACTCCGGATGGACAGACAGAAAGATATACGTACATAGTTATATGGTATCTTAAAAAGCAGTAATACCTACTCAAAACGAAACCAAATGGCAAAGGGAATATTTATATACTTTTGTATCCTCTCACTTCAGTAAAAGCTCTAACAAGTTCAACATAAGAGTTCTCTTTACGATACTCTGACGCGATGCACTTTGCAGTTGTCTGTACATTGCAAGAGCGCGGCATCGAGCTAATGAAAATTTGCAAAAGTTAGCTCGATGCGCGCCACAGATCCTCTACAACAGAAGACCAACTCCACTCGTTGCTCTCATCGTTTCAACTTTTTGCGAGAGAGAAAAATTCTTATTATTGTTTAGAAGTGTTATTACTTCAAAGTTTTGTTTAACTTTGCACATGATTATGATACTCTGTGATACTACATATTGCAGTGTGATAGGACATACTGATGGTGATCAATTACTTCATCAGATTCAATTATCCCGATGGACCGATCTCAGGCGGTCGCAACAACTCACTGGATGAAAATTAATTGATCACATGTATAGCCGAATATATCTAACTTCAGAAAATCTAAAATCTAAATCTAAATGAGAAGTAGTTAATGAAACGTCTACTTCAGTTTTGAAGAGCTTTCCAAGAATATCTGACACAGCGTGCTGGGATGTGGCATCTATGCATTTCTTCGATTTTCTATTTTCTGAAGTCGGCTATATTTTAGTTAAAAAGTTACTTGTTATGCAACATGGAGCTGGAACAAGCAAATGGCCCATCTGATGATAATTATCTCATCTCCCATAACATAGTATTACCTCGTATAACCTTAGGAAGGAGACACTGCCCTGCGCTCGTCAATTTTAAAACGAAACAGCAGTAAATACTGAATATGAAGCATAATCAGAGCGTTTACTTTGAAATAGCAAACAGATTTCTCGTAATATAATTATCATAGAAACGTCTCCACGGAAGATTCTCAGAAGTGTTACCAACACAACACTCTCTCTACTTCCATACATAATAATATTATCATTTAGTGTAACGAGTGTGGTACAGCGAACGCTTTACGAGCGCGAACGCGACGTAAACGAGCTGGAGCCTCTTTGTAGTTGCTTGCGAATAAAACCTCTGCTCGGTTGTACCACTATACACGTCTAATATTTACACATCACGTACTTCCTGGTACTTAGAACGATAAGGTAAGATATCGCGAGGAAACTGCATGTCTAGCCAAGTTTAGGGCTTCTGTAAGTAGTAAGTTTACCTACAAAACTGTTTTATTCGTGATCCTGTGACATTTATCACAAGATCAACATTATCAGACGTTTATCTCTTCAGTCATGATTGAGTAAACAAGTTACGTCTCAGCAAGCATTTTAATCGTGCTGAGGTGCATCAGCGCTTACCATCAGGCGAGATGGAAGTCAAATGCGACTATCCATACCTACTGGTATTAATAATTTGACAGTAACTCTGTCTATCTGTCTGTTCGAACAGCTACATCGATTTAGATGTAATGTGTTATGTAAATAGACGGAAACTAGTAGTTTATACAAAAAAACTTTAGAACTTGGGTTGAATGGAGTAGGACTCCTGCCATTGACTTTCAAGTTTATGAACCTACATCGTTTCGTTGGTACTATTCAGTTACTTGGTTCAGTTACAGTATTATTCGTATTATTCTCTTCGAACTAGGCGCTCGCATTATTGTGATAAAATTTCACTTACAAAGGGTAAGTTCATTTAATGATTAATAGTACAACTTTAGCGTACATTCATTAACGGTATATGGAAGAAGTGTGATGGAACGCGGCACACTCGCCAGCGTCCAGCGTCCAGCCAACCGCCACCAAAATACAAACTCTATAAACATTTTAACTTTCTTCAAAATTGCCAGTAAAATGGAGCACTTCGTTTAGGTATATTTATGTATTTCGTTTTTGAATGTGTATATTAATATTTTTAAATACTCTATACTGCTCCACAACTGCTGGGAAAAGGTCTCCCCCGTTTCTATTATTAATTTAGTGTTATTTTATAGTCAAGTTACCTTTGAAATTTGTATATCTATTTTCTAGCACTACCACATAATGTACAATATACCAAAGTTAGTTGGAGGAAAATGCTAATAAGCATAAAGTTCACCTATGTATTATTTTAATATAGCAATAAACAATTTTCTAATCTTATCTAACCACACCACAACTACAAAAATATGTCTTGCAACAAAATCGTATGAAAACAGAGTTCTATTCACACGTAGGTACCACATTCTGCAGTCACGCTCAGCTGTGTCGCAAACGTGTGGTCAATACTGACGACATCGTGGTCACATCGCACCGTTCTCATTCAGACGGCTACACAGCTCGGACGTATTTTTGTCGCTGTGATGTGTTTGTGGCGCGTCTGAACATACTATTGGCTTTGCAAGTATTCACCATGTTTTACCTGCTGATTAAAGCTTCCTAAGCCGAGAGGATGGTATATGTGTACTAGTCTATTGTACGTACTAGCCACGTCTCGAGTACAACTGCTAGCCACCAGGCACCAGGCACTCTATAAATCATCTTCTATTCCAATAATACGTTATGTTCCACAAAACTGAGATTGCTATTATATTCATTGGCTGATGAGCCCCGAGTGATGAATTATTTACCCCCTGAGGGCGTAATAATGCACTTTATGACCGATCATAAAAACTCCTATTACAGAGTAAGGCATCTCTTCCCCTGCTAGCGGAAGCTATAAGCGTTAAGGATCATGAGTTTTAGATATGGATCACACGAATACATTCTTAGGACGGGTGGTAAAATGTGAAAATAAATACGTTTGCTTACAAACAAACTGTCTCAATTATCTTTAAATGGATCGTAACTAGAAAACATATAAATACCTACTTTACGCTAAATTTATTATTTCACAATATTTTGGACGAATGTTGATCGAGAACGAGTGATTTTTTAGTAAATAGGTCTAAGTCTCACATCCTTAGTATCCGCTCACACTGACCAGCTCGGAGTTGAGACTACATTTTTATCGCGTTAAAAAAAAGAGTTCCGGGTTACTGAAATAAGGTTGTTATTTTTAAGTTACAACTGCTTTAGGTGCCTTGAGCATTTTTTGGTTTTGAGATGGAAAAAAACCATTGAACTCGTGACAATTACCAATAACTGTTACCGTCACCTGTCACTAACTACTGACACTGACTGTTACTGACCGTAGGCATTATATTCTCTTTGGTTACTGACGCCTCTGTAAGTATATAAGTTGTATCTGTAGTGTAGTCTGCTTTTATTCAAATGTTCACTTCTGTCGGCACTTATTTTTACTTCTTTTATTAAATGGAGCCGACCTAGCGCGCTCAGTGTAAAACAAATCAACCTTATTCCAATAACCCAAAACTCTTTTCTCCGAGTCGGTCTGTGTGAACGTACTCTTAGAGGTTCGACAAACACGCTGAATGAAGGTAAACTCTAGTAGTCAATCCGTGTATATCCGCTGCTCCTCAGCGGAGCTCACGCCTTACCCACACAAGCCTCCCGTCCCGCCCGCCCCCGCCCCCGCCCCCGGCCCGTTGGTTCCGGCGTAACGACGCACATACCTAGTAGCTGTTGCTGAAAAACGCACTAGAACGTGGTTCCGCGGGAATAGCTAGTTGGTACCTACTACCTCTGGTTGGGTAGGTACGTATGTGTACTAGCTGTAGGTCTAATAGGTATAATCTCATTGTATTGTACTTTTCCTGTCTGTCTATCTATTTTGTTTGTGAATCTATGTTTCTTTGTGTGTTTCAAATAAACAATTCTATTCTATTCTATACTCATAAAGACTTTTTATTAGACGTGCTACTTGACGGATAGTCCCATTTTGGTTTTTTCACCCCTCTTGAACCCCAATATCTCAACAACCCCCCAACATTTTTAGCTGATTTAGTCACACCAAAATTGTGCCTTTACTACCTACATAAATATACCAAATTTTACGATGATCGGATAAATGCGTCAAAAGTTATCATCGGACAAATAAACATACATACATACATACATACGTCGATTTGCCCTAGCTGATTTGGAGATCTCGTTTTGCTCGATCAATAAATTAAAATGCGAATCTATTTATTGCTAAATATGAGTAGGTACAAGGTGATTAGTATTACATAGTATAGATGCAGCCATATGTTATTTGTATTCATATTTTTTTTTAAATTTTAATTTAATAATCATATTTAATAATAACTTATATCAAACAAAATAGAATGACTGCGCCCCTATCCCTATACAGCGCACATTGTATGTACATGTTAAAGTCTAATATGTATTGATGAGTAGAAAAGTAAGATGACGAGACACTTCATTTTTATTATAATGCTATTCTGTGTAACATTTATGTCAATACATTATTCTATTCTATTTTATGTATTTATATTTAATTTGGGGGACTGGCAATGTTGGGCTCATTGTCAACTTGCAAAATATACTAAATATAATAACTAAATAATAAATCAATAATATATTTATATTATATAATTGTCTATGTATTTATTATTAACTACTATGTTTCTAATACAAGTAGTTATTATTTAGGTTCATTCCTATATGCTTTTTTAATTTTTTATATTAAAAGTATAAGTATGTATTTGTATGCATATGTATTAATTTAGGTACACCATTACACCCCAGGTAATGTTCACATAGTCCATCCATCCAAGATGATCGTTATTCAGCGATAAGACTGCCAATTGTATCACATAGTTTTACGGTCTTTTATTTAGCTGTATTGTTTTGTTGGTGTGCAATAAAGAATTATCTAATCTAATCTAAATTACTAATAACACGACTATTTATTATAAATCATCAAAAATGTTTGTCCAACAAAGAAACATGCATCAAAACCCATTCGACAAGTACCTCCTCTTATTTTCTTAATCTGTATAAAACTTATAATCAATCCAATTTGACGGATAATGTAATCGGAAGCCAAACATCTCGTACGTTTAATCTGCGTCAAGCAATCGCAGAATATTGCCAAAGTTCCGGGAACAAATCAGGAACTCTCCGAATGCAAACCCCTTCAAGTATAAACCCATTCCATTCCATTCAATAACCGTGAGCTGACACATTCTCACGTGCGTCGAACCTTAAACAAGACACTTTATAACCAACTTCAGAGAGCAGAAAATCTAAATCAGTTATTTTAGTTTAAAAACAAAACTACCGAATCGATGAAATTTCTATAACAGCATTCTGAAAATATCCTTTCAAATAAAAAAAGAATTTTCCAAATCGGTTCATAAATAGTTAGAATAGCGCAGGACAGAGGCGAATGGCGACAACGAAGAGAGGCCTCTGCCCAGCAGTGGGATGAGAAGGGCTGACGATGATGATGATGGTTGATAAATGACGGAGTTCTGAGGTAACAAATTTAATTAAAAAAGAACAACCGAGTTGAGAACCTCCTCCTTTTTTAAAGTCAGGTAAAACGAGACTAACCGGTCAAGTACGATAAGGACTCGCGCACCGAGGGTTCCGAACCCAGTTAGGTTTATTTATGTTAATTAATCAGCACCATCTAGTTGTGTAGCCGGTAAACCAAGAAAAATTAACACAGATATCAAAATAACTGTTTTAGATAGAGACTTCTTATAATTTCCCTGTAACCTTTGCGTATATATCTATCATATTAATTTTACATTTTTTACTACCATAACGTCGGATATAGGGGTTGTGGGGGGGGGGGGGGCCTTATCCTTTTTGCAATTTCAGCAAAGTCACTGACATATCCTAGAGGATTAGCAATCTGAAATGGCAGCGGGCGGGGCACACAGATCGAGGGCAGAAAAGTTTTCGATTGTAGACCATGCACTAAAAAGTGCAGCAAAGAATGGCTCCACTAGAAAGTGCAGCAAAGAATGGCTCCACTAAAAAGTGCAGCAAAGAATAACACTCCACTAGAAAGTGCAGCAAAGAATGGCAATCCACTAGAAAGTGCAGCAAAGAATGGCACTCCACTAGAAAGTGCAGCAAAGAATGGCACTCCACTAGAAAGTGCAGCAAAGAATGGCACTCCACTAGAAAGTGCAACAAAGAATGGCACTCCACTAGAAAGTGCAGCAAAGAATGGCACTCCACTAGAAAGTGCAGCAAAGAATGGCACTCCACTAGAAAGTGCAGCAAAGAATGGCACTCCACTAGAAAGTGCAACAAAGAATGGCACTCCACTAGAAAGTGCAGCAAAGAATGGCACTCCACTAGAAAGTGCAGCAAAGAATGGCACTCCACTAGAAAGTGCAGCAAAGAATGGCACTCCACTAGAAAGTGCAACAAAGAATGGCACTCCACTAGAAAGATAGACGCCCTGATTGACGCCTCCAATTGAAAGCCGTTGGGTGCCAGCCACATAAAACCGGTTGGTTTGGAGATCTTTGTTAAAGAAAGCCTGTATTCAACAGTGGACGTCCTATGGCTGATATGATGATGATGAGACCGGTCAAGCAACCACCTATAACATAGCTCAGTCAAGTCATTTCGGAGGCTTTCGGGCGGTCTAGGAACTCCGAAACCTGTTTTGAACATTAGCTGCTCATAATGTTGTTAATAAATCTTAAATCGTCGCAGTCAGCCGGACTAGGCTAATAATGTGCCCACTCGGCCCCAGAGCGGCACTCAAAGTGAGCTCTCAAATGAGCGAGCTACGAGTCCACTCGCACTCAGAGGACATTAATTCAGAGCTCCGAGCAATGACGACACAGCGTGATCGTACACAGTGAACTAACCCACGAGTTCTGTATGTTTTACCGGGGAAGGAACAGTCGCGTCGTGACCCTCGTCTTAGTTAGCTTTATAGCTATTTAAAAGTAGCTTTTCTGTGAATTAGGGTGACTAAGCTGAGATAATGGTATAGGTGCCGGTGCCGGGTATTCCTTCTCTATAGGTACACAAACATGTTCTAGGCATTTAAGTGCATTAATCTTTCTTAAATCCTCAAATGTAATATTGGATTAAAATGGCTAGATAAACAGCACTCTTTGAAATACACATCATCATCATCCACAGCCTGACTTCGCCCACTGCTGGGTATAGGCCTCCCCAAGTTTGTGCCGTTCGCCGCTATCCTGCGCTAGTCTCACCCACTAACCCATGAAATATACAAGTCTGACAATTAGTAAAGGAGTCTAGTTGAGCCACTGACTTGAGTCGCACTGCGTCGTCACCGGTGGCGCGGTCGCGGTCGCGGTTGCCTCACCTGCCGCTGTTGATCAGATTCCCTGTTGTTTAGTTAATGCGGGGCTCCGCTCGGGGCTCGCAGCCGCCAGCCACTCGACTCGACAGCGAGCTCGCTGTTGCGGTGTCTAGCGGTTACAAGCTACTCTTACTTACTTAAGCGGTAATTTGGTCACTTATTTTTAAATCCTTACGCAAATAGTTTTTTGATCGAGCGAAACGAGATCTCTTAATCATTTTGAGCAAATCGGCATTGTATGAATGTATGTATGTTTGTTTGTCCGACGATAACTTTCGAAGCGTTGATCCGATCATCGTGAAATTTGATACATAGGTAGGTAGCGATAGCACAAATTTGGTGTGAATCAACGAGCTAAAAATGTTGGGGAGTTGTTGAAATATTGGGGTTCAAGAGGAGTAAGAAAAAAATTAAAATGAGACTATTAAGTCAAATGAGACGTCAAATGAAATGTGTGCGTTAGTGAATTTCAACACCGTTTTTTTTTAGTTAAAATATTGTAGTTTTTGAGTTATTTATTAGCCACAATAAAAACTAAACTTTGAAAAAAATCACAGGGTACACCAGTAACCCCACAGTGCTGTAATTTGATATGCGTGTAGCTTAAGTATCACAAATATAGGCAAACGTCTAAAATCCAGAATAAATGAAATTTGTACCCCAACAAAGAGTAACTAATTAACATGAACTGCCGTTACATTGTGTAATTATCAGTGAATCCCATTGACCATGTGTGGGATATGCTCCAGAGAAGGGTCCTGAAAGATCTTGATGGGGTTTTAATGGAACAACAGCTAAAAAAACCTGCTCAAGTTCCACCGGGACCAATTGCCCTAGGAGGAAATCAATAACCTAATTGACTTCATGCAGAATCGTTGCCGACAAGTTTTAAACAACCGAGGAGGAAACACGATTTATTAGATTTCATTTATATGCCCAGAAAAAGGTTTTATTTTAACGCAGAAGTCATATTTTTGTTTATTTTTACCATTATTATATAATACAAATTAGTAGCCAGATTCACAGGAAACTTTTATTTGTAAATAAACATTTTTTAAAAGAAATTAATCTAGTTTAATATACAAATACAACACAGAAATATCATTTAATTAAAAAAAAGAAATAATTTAAAATATTTCTATAAAATTAAAAATATTCAAAATTTATAAGTGTTGCTTAGACTTTTGATGTGTATACAAGAAATCAATACTAACATCTGCCCGAACGCTGTCCCAAGGTCAAATGAAACATGGATATTACAAGAGGATAACGACACCTAACACGAAGTCGTCTATGCACCGCCTGGAAACAAGAAAATTACATAGAGGTCGAGGGCTGACCCTCACAATCTCCTAATGTGAACACCATTCAAAATGTTTGGGCGTTACAACAGAAAAAAAGCGTGCTTTAGACCACACAACTGAAGTAAAACTTCCTTGTATCCTTATATGTATATATATATACCTCGCACCTCTCTCTCTTGCCCCTACAGTAATATACAGTACGTAACTCTCTCTCTTTCTATCTTCACTAACTTATATCTATAGAATAGAATAGAATTATTTATTTGACACACACAAAGAAACATAGAACGGATTACAAACAAAATAGGTAGACAGACAGTAAAATTACAATACAATGAGATTATATTAGACCTACATCTAGAACACATACGTACCTACCCATATATCTCACATATCTCCCTCTCAACTTCCGTTCGCACTTTTCGTAACACATTCACCAGCTTACTTCTCAAGTCAAGCGTGCGTAAAGAAGTTTTACTTCAAAAAACACTTACAGCTTTTCACAAGCTCAGCTACTCACAATATAAAGACCTTGGAGATCATTATCCCCTGACTACGCTGAAAAATTAGACGAACGTATGCCTCGAAGATGCCAGATCATTGTGGATAACGGAGGACACTGGACACCTTATTAATAATAAAACCTCCTAGTACGTATGATTAACTATGAGTTTATTTATTTTTTAAACGCTACATGTAATTTTTTGTATAGATTAATGGCGGGTTCCTATATCCGTCGGTAACCGATTACGACTCGTATCTCTTTGAAAAAGTGTCGAACTAGTTTCAAACATTTGAGACGTTTTCATGGAGAAACGAGTCGTAGCAGGTTACCGACGGGTATATGAACCCGCCATAAGTCTGTCACGCTCTTGTGTTACATAGTGTTTAAACTACTTTAGCTACTGGGTATGATATTAATACAATACAGGTGTTTACAAAGTGATAAGCGCGAGCGATCACTGTACCTGCATGTGTAATACTGCATGAGTCATGCGTATGTGCTCGGGGCACATACGCATGACTCATGCAGTATTACCTACTGATAAAAAATAGGATACCGTAAAGCTATCTGAGGTATTATAAATCCTTATCCTATATAAATTAATATTGCTTCTATATGAAAATGATGCTAAATAAGATAGATGAAGCAAATAGAGAATTATGCAGGAGCGTTATTAAATGATATATTGTCGGTACATTAGCTCGGGGCGGAGTAATGAGTTCCGGCTGCGAGTCCATCGCATTAATCACCCGCTATGTGTATATGTACTGAAGCATTATATCCTGTGTGCGACACACTTGCCCAAAATACTTATAGTTTTTACTAGCTTTCGGTTGCGGCATGCAATATCATGCAATAATAAATTAATTCATTTAATTGACTCTAACAATGTTGTTAGTAAAAAATATTATTTGACCAAAAGTACCTACATACTACCTCTCTAATTTTGACAAACGACAGGTAGCTGTTTCGCTATCTTATTATTTTAATATAACAGCCAAAAAATTTGCTAACCAAACTGCTTCTATTGAGCAGTGTCCTGCCATTCAAAACAAGACTGGTAATTATTCCAAGTCATTTAAATTGCACAAGACAAGACAATAGAGAAAATTTCTAGCATTCAGAAGTCAAATAATACATATTTAAATAACAGAGGTAACAAAAAGTCAAAAAATAATAAAAATTTAAACCCTACCAATTTGATGCACCAAAATATTGAAGGAATTGGTTGTAAATAATTAGAACTGGAATTGTACATGAACTCAAATAAGATTGACATAATTTGCATAACAGAACATTATCTGAAAAGCCGTGAGGTCATGTTCAGTTTCAGTAAACACCGAGTTGGTAGTTCTTTCTGCAGAGTACTTGCTATACGAGGTGGCTAGTTAATACTACTTAATAAACAGATCAAATTTAAAGATTGATTAGATATAGTTCACCTCTCTGTAGAAAGACACATTGAAAGAGCCTGCGTAGAGTTGGAGCAGTTCATAGATAGTTATAAGCGTTTACAGACCACCATCTGCCACATTTGACATTTTTGAAAAAAAATATGGAAGAAATTTTGTTTATATTATCAAAATTCATAAAAATGTCATATATTCGCTGAGTCATTGTTAAAATAAAACTTCATCAGCCGGAAGACGTCCACTGCTGAACATAGGCCTCCTCCTTAGATCGCCACAACAAGCGGTTGGTAGCTGTTTGCGCCCAACGGCTACCCGCGATTCTTACTAGATCGTCGGTTCACCTTGTGGGGGGCCGGCCTACGCTGAGTCTTCCAGTCTGTGGTCCACTCGAGAACCTTTCTTCCCCAACGGTTATCGGTTCTACGAGCAATGTGGCCTGCCCATTGCCACTTCAACTTGCTAATTTTTGAGAGCTATGTCGGCAACTTTAGTTCTTCTGCGGATTTCTTCATTGCGGATTTGGTCACGCAAAGAAACCCCGAGCATAGACCTCTCCATAGCTCGTTGAGCGACCTTGAGCTTGGTCATGAGGCCATGAGTAAAGGACCACGTTTCAGTGCCATAGGTCATCACTGGCAACACACACTGGTTGAAGACTTTAGTCTTCAGGCTCTGGGGAATTTTGGACGAGAAGATATCGCGAAGTTTCCTGAACGCTGCCCAGCCGAGTTGGATTCTTCGTGCGACCTCTTTGTCGAAGTTGGACTTATCTAATTGGACAGTTTGTCCTAGGTATACATATTCGTCGACTACTTCGAGAGTATCGCCCACAACAACTACCGGTACGGGTGCAACATGGATATTTGACATGATTTTCGTCTTATCCATGTTCATTTTAAGACCCACCTGTTGGGAGACCCTACTGAGGTCGTTGAGCATGGTACAGAGTTCCTCGAGCGATTCAGCCATAATGACTATATCATCGGCAAAACGAAGGTGAGTGATGTATTCGCCATTGATATTGATGCCAAGTCTGTCCCAGACCAAGAGTTTGATAACGTCCTCCAATGCGTTCGTAAACAGTTTCGGAGAAATTACGTCTCCCTGTCTCACGCCGCTCTACAATTGGATTGGTTCCGTACTCTGGTCCTGTAGACGGACTGACATAGTGGCGTTACTGTACAAACACTTCAACACTTCGATATAACTATAGTCGATTTGGCATCGCTGAAGAGACTGCAGTACCGCCCAGGTCTCGATTGAATCGAAGGCTTTTTTATAGTCCACAAACGCTAGACATAACGGCCGATTTTACTCCTTGGTCTTCTGTATAATCTGGCGTAGCGTGTGGATGTGGTCTATGATACTAAAGCCTTTTCGGAAACCAGCTTCTTCGGGAGGCTGGAAGTCATTGAACCTGCGTGCGAGACGGTTTGTAATCACTCTCGAAAACAGCTTGTAAACGTGGCTCAAGAGCGAGATGGGGCTGTAGTTCTTTAATAAGGTTTTATCACATTTTTTAAAGAAAAGCATCACCACGCTCTTATCCCACGCCAGGATGACGGAATTAAATAACTTCTGGAGGACTTGAAGTACCGGTTTTCCACCCGCTCTCAGAAGTTCTGTCGTAACTCCATCCTCACCTGGTGCCTTGTTGTTTTTAAGCTGTTTCAGAGCGATCCTAATCTCGTACAGGCTGATGTCCGGGATGTCTTCGGTATAGTGTCAGGTTAGTTTGGCTCTGGTGTCCTGAGCAAACTGACCAACGGGGTTTTGAGTTGAGGTGTACATCTGTCCATAGAACTTTTCGACCTCTCTCAGAATCTCCGGTTTCGACGAAATGATAGTGCCGCTGTCGGTCTTCAGCTTAGTCATTTGGCTTTGCCCTATAGACGAATGCTTTGCAAACACTTTTGAACCTTTGTAGCTTTCTATTGCGACCTTAATACGAGATGTATTAAAAGTACGCAGATCGTGTCGCATAGATTTCGAGATTCGTCTAATAAGCACGCCGTAGGCCGACATATCAGCTGAAGACTGCAATCTCATTTTATCCCGGTCCTCCATTAGCTTAATGGTTTCATCTGAGAGTTTCTGGTGCTTAGTTCGGCGGGGGGCCTTATAGAACTTAGATCCCACCGCTTGGACAGTTTCCACCAACCCGTTGTTTATCTCGTCAATATCATTGCAGCTGGCTAGGCACTGGAAGCGATCGTGCAGTTCTAGCTGAAAGCTCTCGAGGTTTTGGATTTGGGCAGGATTAGAACGGAGCGCAGACTTCATCAGACGTGCCCTTTCAAGCTTCACATCGATATTCAATGTGCCTCTATAAATGCGGTGATCGCTCCCGGTTTTTACCCTGCTGATCACGGAGACATCATCAAATAATTGCTTCTTGGTCGTCATAATGAAGTCTATCTCATTTCTAGTGAAACCGTCGGGGCTTATCCGCGTCCACTTTCTGGCTGGCCGCTTCTCATAGAAAGAGTTCATCATAAAGAGGCCCTCCTTCTCCATGAAGTCGGCCAGTCTCTGGCCCCTTCGGTTCCGCCGCCCGAATTCAAATGGCCCCACTCTCAGCTCATCGTCTTTCCTTGTGCCTAGCTTTGCGTTGAAGTCCCCCATTACAACCGTGAAATGAGTCTTGGAAGTATGTATGGCCTTGGAGATCTCCTCGTGCATGGCTTCCACTTCATCGTCTGAGTGTGTTAAGGTCGGCGCATATACCTGTATGGCCTTCAACGAATACCTTTCGGTAATTCTGAGCATAAGATATGCTACCCTGTTCGACACACTGTCGACTTTTGTCACGTTGTTAACGAGGGACTTGCGGACGAGAAACCCGACACCACCCTGGGATAGTTGATCTCCCTCCCGGTAGAAGAGCAAGTTACCGGAGTTAAGGATCTCCGTGCCCTGACCCTGTCTTCGGACTTCCGACAATCCTAGGATGTTCCAACGTAGCTTGCTCAGTTCTTCTTCCAGCTCGACAATCTTCTTGTCAGCCCTGAGCGTTCGTGTGTTGTACGTTGCCAGGTCCAGCCGTCGGTGGTGGTAGCTGGATCGCTGCCGGGGATTCTTAGCACTCCCTGTTCCGCCACTGCCCTGGTTGCTACCACTTCCAGGGATGACGGAGCCGCCGGGGACTGGGGGCCGTTTGTTTGTTGTGTCTGTCATAGGGAGGATTTTGCCATAATCACCACGCTTGGCAGGCGGCTTGCTGATCGCAGTTATTGGTGATTAGTACACAGAAGAATGCTGCTGCCCATTTCCTGGAACAACTCCCTTTGCCGGCTCACACGGCTCCCGCGGGATGAGAAGGGGTGGCCCTATTATTACGCCGGGACCACACGGCCAAATAAAACTTAACGGAATGCAAAACACGATTTAAATTTGGTTATGTACTTAAATAGTAATGACATCATAAAAGCTTTCAAACAGATAAATGTTAAGAAAACCACGGACCTCTGAGGCATCTCTGTAAGCGTCGTGAAAACATTGATTGACATGATTGCTCCCGAACTAGCTTTAATATTCAACAAGTGTATTGACTGTAGTGTATTAGTTGATTTAACGAAACACAGTCAAATAACTTCACTTATAAAATCAGGCTCTAGTTTTGATCCTGGTAATTTTAGACCAATCTCAGTACTTCTGACATTAAGTAAAATATTTTATTTATTTATTACGTAATATTTTGACGACCTACGTGGCACAGTGGGCAAACAGCCAGCTGAGACGCAGGAGGTAGTGGGTTCGATTCCCGCCGCGGAACAAATGTTTGCATGATCTGCAGATATTTGTTCCGGGTTTGGTTGTTTTTCTAAATATTTTAAGTATATATATATATACCAAAAAACAAGTATATAAGTATACTATCAGTTATCTGGTTTCCATAGTAGGTACAAGCTCTGCTTAGTTTGGGGCTAGATAGCTCTGTGTGAAATGTCCAGCAATATTTATTTAAACTACACCATTATGGCATTAGGATAGTTGCTCTAGACTTTCTCACTTCTTATTTACTTAAGTGGCAGAGTGCAAAGAGTTGACGTGTATGGGAAGTGTTCTCCGAGGTCTCTGGTCAAAATGGGTGTACCACAGGGATAAATTCTGGGACCATTGTTTTTAGTATATATTAATAATCTTCCCCATATTTTGTAAGGGACGATCATGAGGTTGTATAAAGCGGCGACAAACCGATTTTGACGATATGAACAATGGAATCTCTAAGGTCGTAAAATGGTTCAAGATAAACAATTTACTTCTTAATAAAAAAGAAACAAAGTGTATTAGATTTATACTATCTAATGTTCACAAGTTAAAGCAGATATAAAAATCAAAAACGAGGAGTTGGCTCTTGTGGACAGAATCGTATTCTTAGGTATAACCCTAGTAAATAAGCTTCAATGGGGCTCTCACATTGATAAATTGTCGAAAAGACCTAGTTCTGCGGGATACACAGTCAAAAAGAGCCGTCTTTTTACAGACTCAGCTAGACTAGTTACTTCAGATACTTCCTCAGCATTATGTCATGCGGTATACTACTGTGCTGCATATATAAACAACATTTTTGTGCTGCAAAAGAGGGCTGTTCGTGCAATTTATAATATGGGCCCCAGATAATCATTACGCAAGAAGTTTAAAGATATAAATATTATGACATTCCCTTGTCAATACATCTATGAAAATCTGATGTATGTTCACATAAATTTTAATTTGTTTAAGAAAATAGCGATAATCAAAATTTTAATACTAGAAAAAAGATACACTCGCTGTTGCTACTTGTAGACTCCATAAAGTTAGTAAATCGTTTAAAGGGTAAGTTTTGATTTTATAATAAACTCCCAAGTGCAGTAAAAAAATTGAAAATTAACAAATTTTAAAAGGTAATTAAACAAAATCTTTATGAAAAAGCCTACAATATAATATCGGGTTATTTAGATGCTCCTGCAAAGGATTCTACCGCAGCTTAAAGAGAACAATGTCATACCAAACCACCAATTTGGCTTTATAGAGCAATACTCTACAGTGGAATAAGTGCATAGAGTCTACGACACAATCAGGACAACGTTAGAAAATAAACAATACTGTTCATCAGTCTTTCTAGAAACACAACTAGCTTTTGACAAGGTGTAGCACAAGGAGCTGCTATTTAAAACAAAAGGAAGTCTATCACACAATTTCTATCTACTGCTAAAATCCTTCCTAGCAGAAAAGATCTTTCAAGCCTAGGAAAGTGGAGCTACCTCCAAGTTCTACGAAATCAAAGCCGGAGTTCCACAAGGTTCTGTACTAGTCCCGATTCTTTACACACTTTATACTGCAGATTTGCCAGAGTAGAAGTGACAACAGCTACTTTTGCGGATGACACAGCAATAATGTCTAGAAATAATGACCCACAACTAGCATCTGAAATACCCCAAAGAGGTCTGGACAAGATCGCGGAATAGATGAAGAACTGGATAATCAAAGCCATCACCACAAAGTCAGTACAAGTAACATTTACCCTAAGAAAAGGAAACTGTCTACCAGTGAAACTTGGTAATAACTACCTGCCACACAATGACCACGTCAGATACCTTGGACTCCACCTAGACCGACG
This sequence comes from Philereme vetulata, assembly GCA_918857605.2. Lineage (NCBI taxonomy): Eukaryota > Metazoa > Arthropoda > Insecta > Lepidoptera > Geometridae > Philereme > Philereme vetulata. The sequence continues at coordinate 296,605 of OU975420.1, forward strand.
ACTAACCTATCAAACACACATAAAAGCCAAGAGAGGTCAAATTAATCTAAAGTTTAGAAACCTCTTTTGGATTCTGGGAAGGAACTCAATATTGTCTATAGACAACAAGCTGCTCATATGTAAAGCCATATTGAAACCAATCTGGATGCACGGAATCCAACTGTGGGGATGCGCCAGCAACACAAACATCTCTATCATAGAGAGATCTCAGAACATGATGCTTAAGACAATAGCAGATGTACCGTGGTTAATAACTAACACGGAAGTTCACGAGTACTTAGAAATGAGCACAGTTAGAGAGGAAATTGGGATAACTGTTGCAAAATACATCGAGCGCTTGGCACACCATCCCAACCAACTGGCACTTAAGCTTGTGCAACCTGGCTATCAAAAGCGATTAAAGAGACTAGACAATCAAACACTAGATCAGAGATGTTAGTAGCAAACAGGACGAGTTGTGTGCCAAAAGTGGAGCACAAGTCACATAGCAACACATCCCAGAACACATTTGAAAATGAAAAAAAAAATGAAAATGAAAACATTTATTTCACAAGACACATGTACAAAATAAAAACACAAAATAAGAAGGTGACATATCAGTAATGTTGAATTTTGACTTGTGGCTCTAAGAAGTAGGTGATGGATGTTAATACAAGCATATGAAGACATAGAACGACAAGATTGTCAAAAGTTAAAGATTACAGGTTAATCAAAAAGTACAGGAAGATCTCACGCAATTTCCATCATAATTACAAGGTCGAGTTATGCCAAAATGGCGTCAGCTCAGCATGTGCCAAGTAGGTAGGCTAGAACCTAGCTACTTAACGCTGGTATTCTGCTGACCCCAGATAGTGTCGTCATGGACGTCAGAAGCTTGCACTGCTCTTGGGGATTGAGTGAAGGTAGGTATGTGTAGCACCTACCTACCTACCCATGTAAATAATTGGTATTGTTTGTTAGGCGTATGGGTGAGGTAAAAACTACAAAAATATAAAATAATAATATTAATGTAATAATAATAATATAAATTTTGATGGGTGGAGGGATGTTATTCCGCACTTAGTGGCTGCGTATCGGAAACTACCTCGGAATGCAGCAGATTTATGACGCGGCGTTGCCAGCTGCACAGCGCACTGCCTTCCCATGCCTATTCGTTGGTTCGTCACCCACTTGAGCTTGGCATGTAGTATGCAGCCAATTTTTCGTAGATAACGCCAAAGAAGAGACACGCTAAATGCAACTTTTGATGGGACTTCATTTCATAAACAAAGTTTGCTCATAGTCAAACGACTGATCGCAGATCATCCCGGAAAAAAAAATTAGATGATAGAGAAGCTTGGGATTGAAATTGCTCTAACTAGTTCAAAATGTTACAATTTAGACGTAATTTATTTTCTGTATTGTTATGTATTCTAACAGGATCATTAAAAACCACCAGCCTTGTCTCTTGCCTTTATTTCCTGGCTTGGTCGTGAAGGAAAAGGCAGTAACATTGACGTTTCAAAGTGATTCTTGTGATTTAAATGAACAAAAGATTTTGACTTTGACTTTGACTTCGCATTCGTCGTCTGTTATTAAAAAGTAACATCAATCCAGGTCATAATTTATCTATATCAAATTTTATAGAAATCGATCAAGACATTTAGTCGTAAAATGTAACATACAGACAAATAGACCGAGTTACTTTCGCATTTTTAATATTCGTTTGGGTCTTTTTTCGAAATGTACTTTATGAAGACAATAATAGTTAACACTGGAAGTAGAGAGATATACAAATCTGAGCTTAATCGAATAACAGAGACTGAGTCGAATCTGATTGCAGGATTCCACACAATGTACTCATGTCATACACGACAAGTTTAATAAAAGGTTTTTAATATTGAGTTTTTGCGTGTATTCCACGTGTCTAGTCCGTAATCCATCTCTCCACGCCCTCTGAATATTTCCACAAAAGCGCGGGATAACTGACGCGCGTAATAAATTCAAATCAACTGTTTGCTACATCCGTGTATTGTTCAACTTTGAGGTGAAAAATAACAATTTGTTTATGGATATTTTTTTTTATTGTAACAGGATTGTGAAATATTGACCTGCATTCTTATTTGCAAAGTTTATTGGTTATTTTCCCACTGAGTATTGGTGTGATACGATAAGAACGTTTATTTTGAAGTTTTAGTCCTAAAACATTTTCTATTTGTTGAATCTACGAATCACACTCATCAATTTCCGAAGTATTGCCAACTGTCAAACAAATCTCTTGTATTTTGATTTTAATTTTGCTATTGAATATAAATCTACCCTTCTCGATCCCGTCCTTCGCTAATCTAAACAAACGAAGATTGCCGAAACGAATTAAAAGTTCTGCGGCTGCTATTTGTTTTCAATTTCTAACTGTTCGTTTCGTTTGTTGCAGAATCACGATCTCCAACTACAAACCAGGATGGGACGTACAAAGAGAAGGCACGACAAGAAGTACAAGATCCGATGACCTTGCTATGAGCCAAGGGTAACGCCACCATGCTGGAAGACGGCAGCCGAGACCTGTCCCGAACCTACTCTAAGTCCGAGTTTGAAGACCCACGGTGCTGCTTCACACGTCGGGTAGACGACCGTCGCCTGTTCTGCTGCCGATGCGCGCACAAACGGAAAGCGTCTCCCCTCACCTGCCTTGCCATCTGCTTCCTCGTCCTCACGTACAACTTACTGGGTGGATTCCTCTTCCTTGCTATAGAAGGGAATGTGACTGAAGAGACTGCCGTAGCGGCGTCTAAGCCCAACCTCAGCCAATCGCAAGAGATAACAAACGATCTGAGATCGAAGACGGTAGAACGTCTGTGGTCCATAACTGAAGACTTGAACATTTTGTATAAGGAGAATTGGACGAAGCTGGCCGCTAAGGAACTGATGGATTTCCAGAAGGTTCTGATAAAGAATATGAGGGGAGGCGCTGCCTTTGAGAGCCGCGTCAGTTTAAACCACGAGGGGGACTACAGGTGGACATTTTCGAGCAGTTTCCTCTACGCGTTGACACTTATCACTACCATAGGTGAGTCGGAATTCCTCATTAACCTACCTTTTTTGTATATGTATTTGGGGTAAAACTACACCTGACAGGATTTGAACCCACGACGTACGACAACGTTTTCACTAAGCAACGACGGTTATTCATAATAGTGAGTGCTGGTAATATTTACTTTTATGTTCGCCCATCCATCTTTATGAATTCTAAATCCGCTGAAAGGATAGTAAACTGAACTTCGATTTAGACTGAATATAAAATATTTATTGTCGCTCGGATTTAATGTTATCTTCACACACGAAAGTGAATACTTTTGTCAATTTTACGAGTTCACAGTATGTTTAGTGTCACGGAGAATTTACGAGCTTTTAAACCTTTGTATGTAATGCTAAAAAGAAGTTTGTCTTTCATTATTATCAATACGGGATTTATCACGTACCGTTTTATCGGTGTTTCAACCGAATAATAATTGATATCAATCACGAAAGTTTTCTAAGTAACAAAAAGTTAGTCTATATTGCCCAACTGGTCTAATACTTGGTTAAACCACGAAGAAAAGTCTTCTTGCCATTACTTTAACAAATGCCGTACGCGTTTTATTTTATTTAATAATCCACAAAACTGATAACAGTCCACTTAGCACTAATTAAACTAAACATACAATTTCATATCTAGATTGTGTAATCAAATATATGACGATAATAAAAGCGGCCAAGTGCGAGTCGGACTCGCCTATGAAGGGTTCCGTAGCAGCAAGTAACATAATATAAAAGTTCTTGTAGTTCGTTGTAACTTTTTTAAATATGAGTAGATTGAATGAAAGGTAAATTGCGGTTTACGATTTATGACGTATTAAAAAAAACTACTTACTACCAGTAGATCCCGTAAAAATCAATTTTTGATAGAAGTTTGCATGGTAATGTATTATTATATCATATATAAATTATTTTTAGTTTTATCATTCTCATAATTTAGAAGTTACAGGGGACACACATATTTTACTACTTTGGAAGTGTCTCTCGCGCAAACTATTTGGTTTAGAATAAAATGATATTAGAAACCTCAATATCATTTTTGAAGACCTATCCATAGATACCCCACACGTATGGGTTTGATGAAAAAAAAGTTTTTGAGTTTCAGTTCTAAGTATGGGGAACCCCCAAAATTTATTGTTTTTTTTTCTACTTTTGTGTAAAAATCTTAATGCGGTTCACAGAATACATCTACTTACCAAGGTTTAACAGTACCTATAGTTCTTATAGTTTCGTTAAAAAGTGGCTGTGACATACGGACAAACAGACAGATAGACAGACAGACATGACGAATCCATAAGGGTTCCGTTTTTTTGCCATTTGGCTACGGAACTCTAAAAAAGTACAGCATGCATTAAAACCACAAATTTAGACAATACATAATTAATTTAACAAAAGCAGAATAAATATTGATTAAAATAGGTATTTATCGCATATGTACCTTTTTTACTTGTTATCTCGACGCCTAGTAATCATCGGGTCCCAGGACGCTGAGAGTCTAGTAATAGCTATCTTTCCGATTGAAATTTGAAAATTTCTTGATTTCAATCGCTTCACGGACCATTTTCTTGTAATAATAGCGTTCACCACACATAATGCTAAGGTTTTCTCTAGTGAACGCCATTATTACAAGAAAATGGTTCGTGAAGCGATTGAAATCAAGAAATTTCCAAATTTCAATCGGGAAGATGGCTTTAGACTCTCAGCGTCTTGGAACCCGGTGATTAGGTGTGCGCGTCGTGATCGGTCGTCTCAGTGCGTAGATACGGTTAGTGTAGTGTATCGTAATATGAACAAGGACATTTCTAATTCTGAAGACCAAGTGAGGGTAGTTGCTGCAGCTAATCACACTTCTCGATGGTAGCTCCAAGTACTACATTCAACCTGTGACCACGACACAGCCGAAATGTTGGGATAACAAATAAAAAAGGTACTTAAGCGATAAATACCCGTTTTTATTAATAATTATGATGTACATTCAGACAATTATACAATTAAACAACATTACATATGTTTGCTTTATAGCAATCTATATAATCGATAACGATACATCTATAAATTCCTGTTCCTTTATTATTAAAGGAACAGGAACTTATAGATGTATCGTTTAAACCTACGGGTACCAAAGATATCCACGTCATATAACGCTACCAACTCGTTATATAGACGACACTTACGAGCGAGAATATTGTTGAATGAGACATTGTTTCTATATAAGGATACTATAAAGGTTGCGGGGTTACGGGATCTATATCTGATGTTTATGTCACTAGATACCAATAAACTAGGGCAGTAGAATGACGAATTATGTGTAAACATATTATGTTAATATAATTTCTTCTATAAGTTAAGTCTTGAAAGCCTTTGCTAATGGTCATGTCACCGACAAACATTTAGTTCACCCTTAGACCTGTATACAGTTAAACACTAAACAGGTACCCATAATGATTGGCCCAACTATAACTAGCGGTTCTGTGAGAACAGTAGAACCTCGCGTCCCAAGTCCAAAAAGAGTAGGCAAAGTAATTTGCGCAACAAAATTAACGAAGAAAGTCCAATTTTAAATCAAATTTCAGGTGCTTGAGTTTTATAATAGGCTTAACTATGTAGACTTTTGAGCACAATATTTGTATAAGTTTTAGTGATTTGATTACTCGCGTTCTCTTGCTCCTAGGAGGTCTAATCTAGTGTCTACGTGTTTGTCTCGTAAAGGCGGAGAGGGCTGCGTAGTCTGATTGGTATAGGTAGGTAGGCTATAGCAAACTTACCCCCTTTTTCCACCAATCGAAAATCGCGATCAAATTAAAAAAAAAATCAAGGAACTTGTGTACCAATTTTCGTCAAACTCGGTTAAAAAATGCAACCTGTAGGCGAGAACAGACTGAATGACAGAACGCCGGACAAAACCATTTTTTTGGCCAATCTCAAAACTGAGACGTTTCGCTCGCTTGGTCAACTAATAAGTATATTTGTCTAGTCTCCAACTTTGAAACAGAAAGCTCACTCCGTTCTTTTCCACAGGTCATGGCAACGTCACGCCCAAGTCATCAGTGGGTAAGCTGGTGGCGGTCGCGTACGCGTGCATCGGGATCCCCATCATCATGCTCTACCTGTCCACCATTGGTGAAGCCTTGGCGAGAAACTTCAGGGTTCTATACTCTAAGATCTGTCCTTCGAGATTCAAGACAGATAACTTCCACACAAAAGCTGATTGCTTAAATAAGTTTACTATAGTGGACTGCAAGCAGTATGAGTGTGGGAAGAGAGAGCTTTGTCCGGAGAGACAGAAACGGACGCCATTTCAAGCGGCCTTGAATCTAGACAGCTTCAGTGGTGGTTACCATTGGACGTGCCGCGACCACACGCGCGTACCCATACTGCTCAGCATCCTGCTGATTGTGCTCTATATATCGCTGGGGACCTTTGTGTTCCACACGACTGAGAAGTGGGACTTCATGGACGGTTGCTTTTTTTCCTTCTCAAGTCTCGCGACCATCGGTTTCGGTGACTTGAAGCCGGGGCTGTATGCGAGCACGCTGACAGCGAAGGCGGAGGATGTTGCGTTAGGGGTGTGCTGTTTGTACATACTAGTCGGTATCGTAGTTATAGCTATGTGCTTCAACCTGATTCAAGAAGACATGAGCTCAATTTTACGAAGTTTTGCCGCACTATGTACAGGGAGCTCGAAGTCACGAGCGGTGCACAGCGCGGATAGGATCTGTGATGCGGAGAAGATCGCCATGTCGGTGGTGTCTTGACAGCGTGAGGCGGCCGAGGCCGGGCCTTCGGTCGCCACGAGGCCGCACGTCAAGTTCAAGGTGGACAGTCTTAACCCGACTAAGTTTAGCAGCCTTCCGAGAAGAAGGTCATCAAACTATGGAGAGGAGAGCTTCCAGAGGAACACGCCGGTGAGACGCTCCGCGGGACACGCCGAGCGGTGCGTTGAGTACTTCGTGCCGCGGAGTTTGAGTGAATTTAACTTGAGTGGAGTGGGGGACTTGTACACTGACTTATCGTTCGATAAGAAGGGACAGGACAAAGTGAGTGTGAAAGGACCGGGAAGGGACAAAATGGTGACGTTCGAGGACGACCGGCCGCCCGGCAAGCCGCTCGCCGACGACGTCTTTATGTGACGCGTAGTTTTAACACTAGGATTGGTTTGGACACAATTTGTTATATAAATAAAAATCTTTTTATTACAAGCTCGTTTCATTGCTCACGAAATCCATCATAAGATAGAGAAGCTAGATTACGCCAACGAGATAAAACATGATTGATGATGACATTACTCTTTTACGGTACAAAGCTTTGAGTTAAAAAGAATTCGTTTTCAAACAGCAATACAATAAAATAGTAGATTGTGCCGGCAGCTTGTCAAACGTTTCAGGAATTAATAGCAGCAGTTGGGATGGATCGCAAAAATAGGCGAGTGAAATGGGACCGTAGTGTTCGGTACACGTCCATTGCTGCGGACAATGGTCGCGTACGCTTTGAGCCCGCAGTCGGCCAGCGACGTATTGCCGCGGATGGAGACGCTCGTTGACATAGATTGCTGTTTCGACTGGGATCAGGGATTGAGCAGTCGATGCGAGTTCAATCGTGCGTGATCTGAGGGGAAGCGCAGCAAGAAATTAAATCGACAAACTGTCACATAAATGTTAGCTTTGTAGCAGCGCTCTCTCTCTATTATACGAGTACGGTTGTATTGGGCTTTGTAGTAGGTACACTTGTAGCCTTTACGCCACTTCGTCGGTATTTGGGAGATAAGTATTTACCTATTTTTTTCTGTTTCTACTTAACAGTTATTGATTTGTAACTTATTTTAGCTGTACGCTCATGTGTTTATGTTGCAATCCAGATCAAAATAGCATTTTTGTATAAATCAGAAAATAGATTTAATTTTGTACTAAAGTACATAATTAATGAAAATTTTTAATCTTAGAAAAGTAATTATTATTTATTTTCAATACATACTCTAAACGACTATAATATCGATGTCAAAATAGTTTAAATTAAAATACAGCAAGAATATTTAACTATTTACATATCATGATAAAAATCCAATATAAACATTTAATCACTTTAACGACCGTTAACAATCCCTAGGCCTAGATCAACTCCTCTAGATCACTACCAGAAGAAAGTGCCTCAAAATGTTAGCTACATTGCAATTTGCAATACTTATATATAAGTGTTGAGCCAGGTAAGTGCCAGCTTTCGTTTAACATATCACTATCAGTGATTGCTTGAAATAGGAAGAATAATATAAACGCACGTGAATGAAGTAGTCACAACAGATGCCTGCTTGAGAGCGATCCCGCCCCGGCGCCGGCGTGTAACAGTCGTGAAGAGGTTGTGTAACAGTCGTATATCAGCGCTGACGGCAGGTGAAGCGAGTTGAAAAGGATACCAGAACACATAACACAGGTAACATAAAGATATTATTTTAACATAGTGAACTAAATTGTAACAGTAGAGTTTTCACCGTAACTACCTATGTATGTGTCAGTCTGACGAACGCAATGTAACACCAAGCCAAGCCTTAGTTACATTTAACTTGGGAGGTGCAACTGTGATACATAGAGATAGAGAGATAGAAAATATGCAACAAAACCGTTAATATTAACACAATTTAAATGAATGTATACAATTGGCGGTCTTACTTGTATCTCTGAGTAGTGATCTCTCGCGGAGCTTTGGATGGAATGGATCGTTTGTGTTATATCTAGGGTCTCAATAGTGTACCAGATAGGTACAAACAGCATCTCTAACTGGTACATCATACAATATTGATGGAGCGAAGCGAGATCTCCAAATCAAGTTGGGCAAATCGGCGTTGTATGTAAGTATATATGCAAGTATATTTGTATGTATGTATGTATATATGTACGTATGTTTGTTTGTGCGAAGATAACTTTCGAAGCGTTTATCCAATCATCGTGAAATTTGATACAAAGGTAGGTAGTGATGACACAAATTTGATGTGACTAAATTAAATGAAAAATAGGGGGTGAGTGGGTGGGGGAAGGGAGGGGGGGTGGGTTTAGAGATATTGGGGTTTAAGAGGGGTAAAAAATGAGGCTATTAGAGCAACTGGAATGTCAAATAACAGGCCTTCATTAGTAGATTTCAACCCTGTTTTTATTTTTAGTTATATTTTTGTAGTTTTTGAGTTATTAGCCATAATAAAAACAAAACGGTCAATATTCACAGGGTTTACCAGTGATCTCATAATACTGAAATTTGGTATTCGTGTAGCTTTACTGACACTAATTTAGGCAAAAGTCTGAAATCCAGAATAAACACATTTTGTATCCCAAAAAAATTAACCAAATTACATGAACTCCCCTTACCTGTAATTTGAATGAACATATAGGTTAAGTATCTACTATTTTGATAGTCAAAGATTACGAATAATAATATTTTTAATTTTATGGGAGACTCCCGAGATCTCAGTTCGGGGCGAACCACTAGTTATTATAAATGCAAAAATTTGTTTGTCTGATTGTTTGTTTGTTACGCTTTCACATCGTACTGCTGGCATAAATAGATTAAGGACATAGGTATAATTATATTGACAAAATACGCGTGCGAAGCCGCGTGCGGAAGCTAGTTCTTGTATATCGGGAAAGGTCTAGTCAGCAGTAGACGTTCAACAGTGGATACGATGATGGTGACACATTGAAACAAACATTTCCGTAAGGCAAGTTTTCTAGATTTTGTGAGTTATATTTCAAAAATAGGCGAGTAGTAGTGGTACTCGTATAACGGCCAGCGTCCCGCGGACGCGCTCTCAGGTGGCAATATAACTTGACAAGGGTGAGAGATGTCGCGAATAAAGCAAACAAGGATGTCATCTTGTTACGTGTATGGGCGATGAGATTACACTTGAAAAGGTAAGGGTTGAGGGAGGTATTGTTGGTTAGTAGCTTTTGGGCGAGTGTTTACTTGCCTGGGAGCTGCCGGGCTGAAAAGTTCATCTCTCAGGAAGGATAAAGTAACATGACAGTTTAGCGTAGAATACAGAAACGTTTGTACGGTCTCACGTGGAAATGTGTCAACGCTACGTTACTCATCGTACTATATTCCTATGTAGCCGGAGGTTTCCTCACGATATTTTTTTTACTGTTGAGAAATAAAATAAGTAAGTACGATCATGTGTCTGAGTACCGCTCCAAACTGAAGTGGCTGTCAATTCGTGACAGAAGAAAGTTAAGATTTTATGTCTTCTTGTTTCAATCCTTAGGGACCCTTAGAGACCTTTACTCCTCATTATATAAAATGCCAATTTTCCTTCCTCTCTGACACCCACAATCAAAACCTCAGATCCACTGATTCTCTCCTTCTTGCTACCCCGAAACATTTAACGTCCATCTGTGGCAACTCTTTTGAGGTGGTAGCTGTAGGTCTATGGAACTCTCTCCCTTCTCATATTAAAAAGGCGCTTAGTAAAATGGTTTTCAGACGACTAATCTACAGTCGTTTCTTGCAGTCATCCACTAGCTGTTAAAATATATGAAAACGTGGTATGTATGTGTATTTCTATGTATTTATTGTTTATATTATATTAGAAACTAGCTGACTAATCTGCAGCTTCGAACGCGTAGTTTTTTAATAAAAACGTTACCCTCCTTCTGTGCAGTTGGGTAAAAAGTAGCCTATGTGGTTAGTGTAGCTTCCCAACAGAGAAATATTTTTTTAAATCGGTCCAAGAGTTTCGGAGCCTATTCAATACAAAAAAACAAATCTTGTGCCTCTTTATATACGTATATATGTAGTGTAGTCTGTTTTTATTCAAGTTGTCACTTCTGTCGGCACTAACGGAGTGCCACTTCTTTATACCACTAAGTTAGCAAACAAGCGTACGGCCCACACTGATGGTAAACGTTTACCGTAGCCTATGGCTACGTTGCTGGTTTACCATAGGCTACGGTAAACGTTTACCATCAGGTGGGCCGTACGCTTGTTTTCTAACTTTGTGCTATAAAAAAGTGGCACTCCGTTAGTGCCGACAGAAGTGACAACTTGAATAAAAACAGACTGCACTACATATATAATTATGTACAGAGGTATCGGTAACGGTAACACTGTCGCGAGTTCAATGGGTTTTTCCCATCTCAAAAATACTCAACGCACCTAAAGAAGTATTCACTAAAAAAAATTGGAGGTTGAAAAATGATCATGATGTGTGTCGCATAAACATCAAAATTTACTAGTAAAGTTGTCTTATGTACGCGAAGGCGAAGTAGTTTTTTAATAAAAACATTACCCTCCTTCTCCGCAGTTGAGTAAAAAGTAGCCTGTGTCACCCGGGGATAGTGTAACTTACCAACAGTGAAAGATTTTTTAAATCAGTCCAGTGGTTTCGGAGCCTATTCAATACAAACAAACAAATCTTTCCTCTATTTAATATTAGTATGGACAACTTCTGTGTATATATAAACTAGCTGACTAATCCGCAGCTTTGCACGCGTATTTTTTTATTAAAAACATTATCCTCCTTCTCCGCAGTTGGGTAAAAAGTAGCCTGTGTCACCCGGGGACAGTGTAGCTTACCGACAGTGAAATATTTTTTTAATCGGTCCTGTAGTTTCGGAGCCTATTCAATACACACAAACAAACAAATTTTTCTCTTTATAATATAACAAAGTTTTTTGTAGATATTAATATGTTCTTTAATATTGTAGAACATACTTTTGTTCTATCATCAATAGTTTCCGCAGCGCATGCGACGAAAGACGTTTTAGGGCACTTTTTTACACCTTGGGTTACGTTACTTAAGGTTTAGTAAGGATCCCTAATCTTTTCTAGCCTATGTCACTCAAAGTGAATGTAGCTTTCTAATGGTGTCAGAATTTTTGAAATCAGTATATTAGTTTTTGAGTTTATTCATTATAAACACACACACAAAAATACAAATCTTTTTTCTTTATAATATTAGTAAAGAAGTATAGATATTATACTCGTATATTGTTATATTTATATTTTGATAAATATTCTATGTATTATTATTATATACGTTTATGTATTTATTCTTACTGTGATCGGAGTTTATTTTCAAGTATTTGTGTTTCTTTTGTTTTTTAAGTATCATTAAGTTGATATCGTTTTAAGTTAGCACGCCAACCTTTTTTGTTACCTCTGAGGTTGTCAGGTAGAAAATGCTATTAGCATTAAGCCCACCTTCTGTACATGTAATTTGTATTTTTGTGCAATAAAGTGTTAAAGTAAATAAATAAAAAACGTACGCACTAATCTGTGACTCTGGAACCTCTGGCCTTGGAAAACATCTCTCTTGCAACACAGTTCGCGAAGACCTGAACCACTTTCAATTAGGTAGGTACTTAGTAATTAATATCTGCGTGTAAGTGGCGCTGCCTCTCGACACCTCGCTCGGCAGCTGCTAACCGGCGTTAACGAGTAACATCGCGCCGATTATCGTTAGCGGTGATTAGTAGACAAATTGTCACTGGTTGCACCCCATGCACAGCGGGGGAGGGTAGCTAGGCCACTCGCTACATTTTAGAGCTCCATAAGTATGGAGTATTATCATAATCAACCGAGGTACCTCTTCACTATCGCAGACATACATCTTAGGACGACAAATATCAACTGAACAATGCACGATTGCGAGGACAGCTGCGCAATGATAGTAGCAATTATTGCCTTATTATATTAGTCATGACTCATGACCCACTATGGCTGATAGTGAAGATGGCCATTATATTAGACAATTGCTGGACGTAAATCTGTCCCGCGGTGCGGCACTGAGCCTGGTGTTACCGAGCTCTCATAAGCTGGCCCGGTCACAAGCCAGACACAGCAACGAGTAAAACGACGGAGATACAAATGAGTTTGCAACATGTTTTAGCGCTGAGAATTTACTTAGCTAGATTTTTATAAAAACGCGTTTAAGTTGATAAGTTAAATGAATTAAATAATACGTTATCCAGCTTTTCTCACTGAGCTATTCTCAAGCCGTGCCGCCAATAAACTGTCAACGACACTCATTTACTCAATTATCGACGAACAAACTCCCTCAACACAACAACTATACCTTATTTCAACAGCAGCAGAGTTGATTATCCTCCAGCACAGAAGTAGAGGGTAAAAATGTGATTGCACGAGTCATTTTAGCGGAAGGTTCGTGTGACGTCGCGACGTACTCGACGGTAAGCCGCTTTTAATGAACGCCGCTAAACTAATACGCACCAATAGTTCCGCACTAATCGCTCGCAGAACTGCGGATTATGCTCATTTACTAGAACGTAGGACGGCCCGCCTCTCCACTCGATGGAATAAAGGCTTGAGATAGGTTGTTTGGAGCTGTTGTGTGCTAGATGCACAAGATGGCTCTGGAAATGTGTGGGGAGGCGTATGTTCAGCTCGGCAGTGCACGTCCTGAGGCTGATATGATGATGATTAGGAAATAAGGGTAGAACCGATATGGCCGATGTTGGCTGAGATGATCTTAGAATAGGGTTGTCATAATGTAGTAGTATAGAGCGGTAATTGAGAGGACGGTATTTTGCATTGTACTTTTTTTGTATTTTATTGTTAAGTTTAAGGTCAGGTTACCCTAAAAAGTCCCAAATTTTTTAGAAAGAAAGAAGAAAGAAAAAACATTTATTTGTGACGGTACAAAATTTACACAGCACACAAGTAAGATACACACAATATAACAATATGATACACACAAAAACCGCAATACTCAACAAATGTGTGTCTCACAATTACCTATATATAAATGACCGATGTCACAAAAAGGCGTCCAACTCAGCATTGTTGTGCTTTTGGCACAACGCTGATCTTCCGTTGGAACCATTTAAAAGTAGGATGTCACGGATGACTGCCCGCACAGTACCACAATTACAAAAAATATTAATATATAGATAAATATAAGTTGCCACACTAAGAAAATAAATAAATAAAAAGTATAAAAAAGTAGCTAGGATATTAAGTTATAAAAAGTATAAGAACAAAAATTTAGACTTCAACTTACCCAATTTGTATACAGTTACGTTTTATTAATACGGCATAAAAGTAAAGTACGAAGTAGAAATTCCATTCGAGTAAATAAATCTGAGGATTAACAAACTCTGGTTGTGATTTAACTTGTGTCGCCCAAACTTGAGTTTAATTTTATTATTGAACTTGATTAATAAATGAATCTGGTACCTGGTCCCCGACAGACGCTCGGAATCGCGAACTAATAACAAACTCCCAATTAAAAGGAAGCCCCAACATTTGATGAAAAAGTAAACATAATTACCGAACAAATAGAAAACCCAAAATAAAGTCAGTCTAATGAATCCCAATTTTTTTTGCGGAACCCTATCCCTTAGGCTCAATACACACTCTTAGAACAACCGTAATTAAATCTAAAATCTAGCAAAGTAAGAAGTCCGATTTCACGTCAATCAAAGTCAAAGTCAAAAGTCAAAATCTTTTATTTACTAAAATCACACTTTGAAACGTCAATTTGACTGCCTGTTCCTTCGCGACCAAGCCAGGAAAGAAAACAAGGCTGGTTGTTATTTTTAATGATCCTTTTAGAATACATAACAATACAGGTACCTAATAAATTACGTCTAAATTGTGACATTTTGAACGAGTTGGAGCAATTTCAATCACAAGCTTCTCTATCATCTAAATAATCCGATATTATATGGTAGACTTTTTATAAAAAAAATTGTTTAATTACCTTTTTAAATTTGTTAATTGTCAATTTTTGTACATCACTTGGAAGTTTGTTATAAAAGCGAACACATTATCCTTTAAACGATTTACTAACTTTATGGAGTCTACGAAAGGCAACAGCGAGTTTATCTTTATTTCTAGTATTAAAGTTATGATTATCGCTATTTTTCTTAATCAAATTAACATATTTGTGAACATACATCAGATTTTCATACATGTATTGACAAGGGAATGTCATAAAATTTATTTCTTTAAACTTATTGCGTAATGATTCTCTGGGGCCCATATTATAAATTGCACGAACAGCCCTCTTCTGCAGCACAAAACCAGTGTTTATATCTGCAGCACTCCCCCACAGCAGTATACCGTACGAGTATGACATAATGCTGTGGAAGTAGCTGAAGTAAACTAGTCTAGCTGTTTCTACGTCTGTAAAAAGACGGATCATTTTGACTACGTATGCCGCAGAACTAAGTCTCTTCGACAACTTATCAATGTGAGGGCCCCATTGAAGCTTATTATCTAGTGTTATACCTAAGAATACGGTGGTGTCCACAAGAACCAACTCCTCGTCTTTGATTTTTATATCTGCTTGAACATGTGTAACATAAGGTAGTATAAATCTAATACACTTTGTTTTCTTTTCATTTAGAAGTAGACTGTTTACATTGAACCATTTTACAACTTTAAATATTACATTGTTTACATCGTCAAAATCGGTTTGTCGTCTTTTTAATTTAAATAAAAGTGACGTGTCATCTGCAAACAGTACAACCTCATGATTGTCCCTTACAAGATGGGGAAGATCATTAATATATACTAAAAACAAAAATTGTCCCAGAACCCTGTGGTACACCCAATTTAACCAGAGACCCTGGAGAACGCTTCCAATTCACGTCAACTCTTTGCACTCTGCCACTTAAATAAAAAGAAGATCTAGAGCAACGTTCCTTATGCCATAATGGTGTAGTTTCCTAATCAATGTGTCACGATCCACGCAATCAAATGCCTTGGATAAATTACAAAAAACACCTAAAGCGTCATGAAACTTCTCCCAGGCATCAAATACGTCCGATATTAATTCAATACCAGCATCAGTGGTTGAGCGACCCCTGGTAAATCCGAATTGCTTATGATGCAGTAAATTATGCGAATTGAAATGTGTAAGCAGTTGATATATTAGGTTGGGGAAAAAGTTTCTTCGCATTATTTACATTTAACTAAAGTATATAGGTACCATTTTGTTTTATAACTTTTTGTCATCTTGTAGGTAGGGACATGATCCCGTTGCTATAGTAATTTTGGGGCTTCTGATCGAAATACCGCAACAAGTAGTTTTGGCAGTCCTCTCGTGATGTTTACCTGACACTGCCTAAAGAATTCTGAGGAGACCGAAACAGGTGGAAATCTGAAGGTGCAAGGTCAGGACTATACGGCAGATGCATTAACACCTCCCAGCCAAACTCTCTTAATTTTTGCTGAGTGGTTAAAGATGTGTGAGGTCTAGCGCTATCATGATGAAAAACTACACCCCTTCTGTTGATTAATTCCGGCCGCTTTCTCTCAACTTCTTGCTTTAATTTCATCAGTTGTTCGCAGTAGAATTCAGAATCGATGATTTTGCCTGGTGGTAACAGCTCATAATGAATAATGCCCTTCCAATCCCACCACATCCACTGCATCGCCTTGTTGCGAGTTAACCCGGGTTTTGCCACAGTCTGTGAAGCTGACCAGCCTTTGACCACGACCTTTTTCGAACGTTCTTGTCGTACGTGCTCCACTTTTCATCACCAGTTATCAGCTTCTCCAAAAATGGTTCGGTTTCATTACGTCGTAATAAAGAATCACAAATGAGTACACGGTTCATTAGGTTTCTTTCAGTGAGCTCGTGGGGTACCCAAATATCGAGCGTTTTTGTGTACCCAGTTTTTTTTCAAATGCACCAAAACTGTTTTGTGGTCAATTCCCAGTTCTTCAGCTACGTCGTAACTACTGTTATGCCGATCTTGCTCCACTTTTCCAAAAATAGCATTAATTTTATCTGTAATAGGGCGACCAGAGCGACGTGCATCTTTGACATAAAAAAATTCCGGATTGAAAACGCTTAAACCAAATTTGTGCTACTCTCACCGACACTGCACTAAATTTACATCACTAAACATAATAATTTTTTTTTGCGGCTTGCGTTTTATTTTTACCTATTTTGTAGTAAAATTTTAAAATGTATCGAATTTTTTCATTAGATTCACTCATCTTTACAGTACTAAAAACAAATAAAAATCACACATTTTCCTAATTTGAATTTGGAACTATCTTCTTCAAAGTTTAAACTTTGAATGATACCAAAACCAGCCACATACGAATAGTATAGCCAAAGAGATTTTATTACAAGTTCATACATAGTATAATGCGAAAAGACTTTTTCCCCAACCTATCATGTAAAATATTTTTTTCAAATATTTTACTAAATGTCGGAAGTACTGAGATTGGTCTAAAATTAACAGGATCAGAACTAGTGCCTGATTTGAAAAGTGGAGTTATTTTACTGTGTTTTATTAAATCAGGGAATACACCAGAGTCAATACACTCGTTGAATATTTAAGCTAGTTCGGGAGCAATTACGTTAATCAATGTTTTCACGACGTTTCACGACATGACATAGATGTCCTAGAGGTCCGTGGTTTTTTAACATTTATCAGTTTGAAAGTTTTTATGATGTCATCACTATTTATATAATCTAATTTGAATTGTGTTTTGCATTCCTCTAAGTTTTCTTTTAACAATGACTCCGCGACTATCGGAGAGGAGTTTAAGGAATTTGTGGTAGAGACTGGAATATTGGTAAAAAAGTATTTGAACGCTTTAGCTTCATCATCATCCTAATTGATCGTGGCGTTGCCAATTTTTAAATTAAACTTATTGTTCTTAGTTGTGACTCCTCCAGTATCGCTGTTGATTATTTTCCAAGTGGCTTTTACTTTTTTGATGTAGAAGCCTGTTTTTGATTTTAGAACTCAAATGACGCGCTTTTGCTTGACGGCAAACATTTTTAAAAATCTTTGAATATATTTTTTACTTGTTCTTTAAACTCCTCATTAAAATTTTATTGTTTTTCAGCATACAGATCATACAATTTTTGTTTCTGCTTTTATGTATTCCCACTGTTGCCCAGTCACAGAACTTTTGACTATCAGAGATCAAGATCGATTTAGGTGTAAAAATTTAATTAAACACATCACTAAATTTCTTAAAAAACGTGTTGTATAAATTATTCGGATTATTATTATTATATTGTACACATTGAAGTACAGAAGTTAAGTTCAATTTAAGTTTGTCCAATCGATCTATGGTCATAGGTACACAAGTAATTTTGATTTTTACAAGATTTTTTGTTTGAATTTCTATTTAAATTATTTGACCAAGATGATCCGATTTAATATTACTAATTAAACTTCAATTTAAAAATTTTATATTGGCAAAAATATTGTCTACATGTGGCTGAAGTGTCGGTTATTCGAGTAGGCTCCATAAATTAAGGCTTCAGATCAAATGATTGAAATAAACTAGTTATTCTAGTATTTAATGAAATATGTTCTAGCAAATTTATATTAAAGTCTCCGCATGCAATAATGTATTTATTTGATTTTGATAATTGAAACAAAATTTCTTCCATATTTTTTTCAAAAATGTCAAATGTGGCAGGTGGTGGTCTGTAAACATATATAACTATGAACTGCTCCAACTCTACGCAGGTTATTTAAATTTGTCTTTCTACAGAGATGTAAACTATATCCAATCGATCTTTAATTATTATTAAATTTGATCTTGAATTGATTTGATTATTATTCATTTTGCATATCCTGTTTTATATATAAGTCATAGGGCTAAACTAAGTTGTTTGATTTTATTGCAAATTAATATTTTTTAATGTTTCATACCGCGATAATTTTGTACAAACGTCTACGCAAGACATCGGAAAAATAAAGCACATGATGCCGATACCACCCATCAAATCAAATAATCTTTGTTGTAAGAATGATAAGTTGTTCATAGATGCCCTAATTAAAACAATATCAATCCATGCACTACTAAAATAAGTTTATTTTTGGCACCAAGATTCACGTTAAATCCGACCTATTAGATTTCCACTAGTAATTGCAACAATATGTGTTTTAGCAGCCGCTAGATCGAACCTGAGTGCTAGATCGAACCTGTCTTACGACTGCTAATATTTTCTATCCTCGAGTCTGCAAAAGGTACCTTTATTTTTACTAAAAACTTTATGAAGCTAATATCTTATCGTTTTGCATCCATACCAATATATTAGGTACAAACAAAATATGCGGGTAGTACGCAAAAACAAAGAAGTTTACAACGAAATGTGACACGAAATAATCTTTAGCAGTAGTACTAGGACAGGCTTGCTTACATTAGCTTAATTCAAGTTGAAAGATTTAGCTAAGCTTACTATTTATCTAGTTCATGAATACGTATTAACAAAAATAATACACAGATTATGTTGTTTAACCGTACGACGTGTGCGAAGGTCTTTAGGTGCTGCACAGATTCCCAAACAATGTAATAAAACCCGGTAAATCTTTCGAATTCATTAAATTTGAGATTTTACCAAATATCCCCTTTCATAAAAACGTGGTTGAGTTAATAAGGGTGTGTATCTGACACCGCCCGTTCTCAACTCTTCTCGAAATAACCTGATTTTATTGGTTTTCATATAATTTCTTTTAGAAGATTTGATTACAATAATAATATAAATACATTTATACACATTTAAAAACATAATACACAAGTATTGATATATCTCGTCTTTAGGTGATATAACCGTTTATATTTTGTCTAAAACGTCGAATCACGTAATGAGCGTGTCGAACGATCTATAGATCAACTGCTCCAGCTCACTACCAGGCGGATAAACGCCATCTCTCGGATCACATCTCGCTAAAATACCTAATTAGTTATTGAAACTGGAAATAGGGTCGGAAATTCACAATTGTCAGTTTCTTAAGCATTGTCAGTGGGTTTTATCGATTGAGGAGCTCTAAAGTTTTCATTATTGATCGAACGCAGTGAGATCTCTAAATCAACTTGGGCAAATCGGCGTTGTATGTATGTATGCATGTTTGTTTGTCCGAGGATAACTTTCGTAGCGTTGATCCGATCATCGTGAAATTTAATACATAAGTAGGTAGTGATGGCATAATTTTGTTGTGACTAAATGAGCTAAAAATATTGGGGAGTTGCTAGGATATTGGGGTTCAAGAGGGGTAAACAAAAATTAAAATGAGACTATTAGGCCAAGTGGGATGTCAATGAAAGGCCTTCATTAGTACACACGGCTACATATCAAGCTATAGATTTCCAGTATAAGCTGACCTCTCATTCAACGAAAAGCTTACACAATGCTAGGTCAGCTTATACTGGAAAATTATAGCTTGATGTGTAGCCGTGTGTACATATAGACTTCAAATTTTATTTTTAGTAAAGTCCTTAAAGTTTTTGAGTTACTAGCCATGATAAAAACTGAACTTGATAAAATTCACAGGGTACACCGGTGATCCCACAGTGCTGTAACTTGATATGCGTGTAGCTTAAGTGACACAAATATAGACAAAAGTCTGAAATCCAGAATAACTGCAAGTTGTACCCCAAATAACAATACCACATTACATAAACTCCCATTACCTGTAATTTGAATGAAACTGTAGGTCAAGTAAGTTGGTTATTTATTTCGTGTCACTATTTTGATAGATATAGATCATAAATATATTTTTTGTTTTAATCAAAGATTCGCGAGATCTCAGCTCGGGGCGAACCACTAGTTTATAATTATTAATTTTATTCGTATCATTTCAAATTGTCAACGTTTAGTAGCATTGATCTGTAGAGTCAGCCTCCCCTACATAACAAATCAATAGGATGGTTGAAGGTAACTACCTTCAACCATTCTATTGATTTTTTTTATTTAGTTTATGATCACGATAGCGACTATGAAGTATTCAATGGAACACGCTTGCCTAGAATAAACCTGTTCACTTTTGACTACTCTCCTGACTCCTAGGTTCTAGTTATTAGGACAAATACACAGACAAGTCGTTTACGCGGTGCGAAGGTTATAAAGAACCGCTTTTACTGATACGGACGAAACACTCCGATTCAGATTCATTTATTCCATTTCGATACAACTACACCATGTACACTTGGAAAAGTAAAGATTACAATTTCTCAATAACGTTATCAACAAGTAAAATAATACACAACAGTTTTAAATTAACACAAACGAGTTAATTGGAATTACCGTATATAATTTTTCCACACCTGAGATTAAAAATAAAATCTGTAATTTTTTAAGCTACTCTTTATTGTGCGATGTTCAATATCAAACTCAAATCACTTAATAGATTTTTCCAGAAAATTGTTACATACAAATATACATAGAATGTTAACGTATAATAAAAACACAAGTTATAAACTTCAGTTTTACATTATAATGCAATTAAAATATAAACTGTATTTTAAAGAGCTCACTTCTAAAGATACATTATTTAAAATTATGTAAATTCAATACTTTTAAGCCAGCGCTGGTTTCTTGGCGCGGTTTGTTCTACATTAGCGTAATCAAAGCGAGAGCGGCGGCGGCGGGCTCGGGAACGCGACCGCTTCTACTCGTACTATACGTACTCCTCTCTAACTATATATGTTTAAACCAAGACCCCGGTGTTTAAGCCAGCGCTGGTTTCTTGGCGCGGTTTGTTCTACATTAGCGTAATCAAAGCGAGAGCGGCGGCGGCGGGCTCGGGAACGCGACCGCTTCTACTCGTACTATACGTACTCCTCTCTAACTATATATGTTTAAACCAAGACCCCGGTGTTTAAGCCAGCGCTGGTTTCTTGGCGCGGTTTGTTCTACATTAGCGTAATCAAAGCGAGAGCGGCGGCGGCGGGCTCGGGAACGCGACCGCTTCTACTCGTACTATACGTACTCCTCTCTAACTATATATGTTTAAACCAAGACCCCGGTGTTTAAGCCAGCGCTGGTTTCTTGGCGCGGTTTGTTCTACATTAGCGTAATCAAAGCGAGAGCGGCGGCGGCGGGCTCGGGAACGCGACCGCTTCTACTCGTACTATACGTACTCCTCTCTAACTATATATGTTTAAACCAAGACCCCGGTGTTTAAGCCAGCGCTGGTTTCTTGGCGCGGTTTGTTCTACATTAGCGTAATCAAAGCGAGAGCGGCGGCGGCGGGCTCGGGAACGCGACCGCTTCTACTCGTACTATACGTACTCCTCTCTAACTATATATGTTTAAACCAAGACCCCGGTGTTTAAGCCAGCGCTGGTTTCTTGGCGCGGTTTGTTCTACATTAGCGTAATCAAAGCGAGAGCGGCGGCGGCGGGCTCGGGAACGCGACCGCTTCTACTCGTACTATACGTACTCCTCTCTAACTATATATGTTTAAACCAAGACCCCGGTGTTTAAGCCAGCGCTGGTTTCTTGGCGCGGTTTGTTCTACATTAGCGTAATCAAAGCGAGAGCGGCGGCGGCGGGCTCGGGAACGCGACCGCTTCTACTCGTACTATACGTACTCCTCTCTAACTATATATGTTTAAACCAAGACCCCGGTGTTTAAGCCAGCGCTGGTTTCTTGGCGCGGTTTGTTCTACATTAGCGTAATCAAAGCGAGAGCGGCGGCGGCGGGCTCGGGAACGCGACCGCTTCTACTCGTACTATACGTACTCCTCTCTAACTATATATATGTTTAAACCAAGACCCCGGTGTTTAAGCCAGCGCTGGTTTCTTGGTGCGGTTTGTTCTACATTAGCGTAATCAAAGCGAGAGCGGCGGCGGCGGGCTCGGGAACGCAACCGCTTCTACTCGTACTATACGTACTCCTCTCTAACTATATATATGTTTAAACCAAGACCCCGGTGTTTAAGCCAGCGCTGGTTTCTTGGTGCGGTTTGTTCTACATTAGCGTAATCAAAGCGAGAGCGGCGGCGGCAGGCTCGGGAACGCGACCGCTTCTACTCGTACTATACGTACTCCTCTCTAACTATATATGTTTAAACCAAGACCCCGGTATTTAAGCCAGCGCTGGTTTCTTGGCGCGGTTTGTTCTACATTAGCGTAATCAAAGCGAGAGCGGCGGCGGCGGGCTCGGGAACGCGACCGCTTCTACTCGTACTATACGTACTCCTCTCTAACTATATATATGTTTAAACCAAGACCCCGGTGTTTAAGCCAGCGCTGGTTTCTTGGTGCGGTTTGTTCTACATTAGCGTAATCAAAGCGAGAGCGGCGGCGGCGGGCTCGGGAACGCAACCGCTTCTACTCGTACTATACGTACTCCTCTCTAACTATATATATGTTTAAACCAAGACCCCGGTGTTTAAGCCAGCGCTAGTTTCTTGGTGCGGTTTGTTCTACATTAGCGTAATCAAAGCGAGAGCGGCGGCGGCAGGCTCGGGAACGCGACCGCTTCTACTCGTACTATACGTACTCCTCTCTAACTGTATATATGTTTAAACCAAGACCCCGGTGTTTAAGCCAGCGCTGGTTTCTTGGCGCGGTTTGTTCTACATTAGCGTAATCAAAGCGAGAGCGGCGGCGGCGGGCTCGGGAACGCGACCGCTTCTACTCGTACTATACGTACTCCTCTCTAACTATATATATGTTTAAACCAAGACCCCGGTGTTTAAGCCAGCGCTGGTTTCTTGGTGCGGTTTGTTCTACATTAGCGTAATCAAAGCGAGAGCGGCGGCGGCGGGCTCGGGAACGCAACCGCTTCTACTCGTACTATACGTACTCCTCTCTAACTATATATATGTTTAAACCAAGACCCCGGTGTTTAAGCCAGCGCTGGTTTCTTGGTGCGGTTTGTTCTACATTAGCGTAATCAAAGCGAGAGCGGCGGCGGCAGGCTCGGGAACGCGACCGCTTCTACTCGTACTATACGTACTCCTCTCTAACTATATATGTTTAAACCAAGACCCCGGTGTTTAAGCCAGCGCTGGTTTCTTGGCGCGGTTTGTTCTACATTAGCGTAATCAAAGCGAGAGCGGCGGCGGCGGGCTCGGGAACGCGACCGCTTCTACTCGTACTATACGTACTCCTCTCTAACTATATATATGTTTAAACCAAGACCCCGGTGTTTAAGCCAGCGCTGGTTTCTTGGTGCGGTTTGTTCTACATTAGCGTAATCAAAGCGAGAGCGGCGGCGGCGGGCTCGGGAACGCAACCGCTTCTACTCGTACTATACGTACTCCTCTCTAACTATATATATGTTTAAACCAAGACCCCGGTGTTTAAGCCAGCGCTGGTTTCTTGGTGCGGTTTGTTCTACATTAGCGTAATCAAAGCGAGAGCGGCGGCGGCAGGCTCGGGAACGCGACCGCTTCTACTCGTACTATACGTACTCCTCTCTAACTGTATATATGTTTAAACCAAGACCCCGGTGTTTAAGCCAGAGCTGGTTTCTTGGCACGGTTTGTTCTACATTAGCGTAATCAAAGCGAGAGCGGCGGCGGCGGGCTCGGGAACGCGACCGCTTCTACTCGTACTATACGTACTCCTCTCTAACTATATATGTTTAAACCAAGACCCCGGTGTTTAAGCCAGCGCTGGTTTCTTGGCGCGGTTTGTTCTACATTAGCGTAATCAAAGCGAGAGCGGCGGCGGCGGGCTCGGGAACGCGACCGCTTCTACTCGTACTATACGTACTCCTCTCTAACTATACCTAGTCAGGTCATAAGTATTGCCACACAATTAAAACTTTTCTTGTAGAATGCTGGCTACAAAAAAGTTTATATTATTCGAATTTCGAATTGTTCATGAAAATAAAAATGTATACTTTTTAGAACTTTACTCATTTTTAAATATGGAGTGGACGCTTAAAGAAGACCGTTTGCAGTTATTGCGTTGCATCGTTGCGGTTACGCACCAATTCTAATTTTTGACATTTTGAAAAATTTGAATATAACCAAAAGATTCGTTTATCGCACCATCAAACGATACAATGAAGACTCTAGTGTAGATGACAGGTCAAGAAGTGGTTTCCCTCGGTCTGTTAGGACTCCAGCAGTGATAAAAGCTGTGAAGGCGCGAATTCAAAGAAATCCCAAAAGTAAGCAGAAACTGTTGGCCCTTCAGATGGGGTTAAGCAGAACCACGGTGAAAAGGGTGTTAAATGAAGACTTAGGGCTTCGGGCATATCGAAGAAAAACAAGACATCGTTTGAATGCTCGTCTAATGGACTTGAGACTGAAGAGATGCCGCGTTTTGTTGAAGCAGTACGCGGGAAAAAAATATCGGGAAATTCTTTTTTCGGATGAAAAAAATTTTACCGTAGAAGAGAGCTACAACAAACAAAATGATAAGGTGTACGCACACAGTAGTGAAGAAGCGAGCAACCGTATTCCGCGTGTCCAGCGAGGTCATTTTCCATCCTCGCTCATGGTATGGTTGGGAGTTTCTTATTGGGGCTTAACAGAGGTACATTTTTGTGAGAAAGGTGTAAAAACGAATGCAGTTGTGTATCAAAATACAGTCCTGACGAACCTTGTGGAACCTGTTTCTCATACAATGTTCAATAACAGGCACTGGGCATTCTAACAAGATTCGGCGCCAGCTCATAGAGCGAAGAGCACACAAGACTGGCTGACGGCGCGTGAAATCGACTTCATCCGGCACGAAGACTGGCCCTCCTCCAGTCCAGATTTGAATCCGTTAGATTACAAGATATGGCAACACTTGGAGGAAAAGGCATGCTAAAAGCCTCATCCCAATTTGGAGTCACTCAAGACATCCTTGATTAAGACAGCCGCCGATATTGACATGGACCTCGTTCGTGCTGCGATAGACGACTGACCGCGCAGATTGAAGGCCTGTATTCAAAATCACGGAGGTCATTTTGAATAAACTTTAGTGTCATAAGAATCTATGTTTTGTTAAGTTCATTTTGGTATATAAATGGTTACATAATGAATAAACTTGTTTCAATTATTTTATATTATACATGTGACAGAATTTATGACCTGACTAGGTATATGTTTTAATCAAGACCCCGGTGTTTAAGCCAGCGCTGGTTTCTTGGTGCGGTTTGTTCTACATTAGCGTAATCAAACGAGAGCGGTGGCGGCGGGCTCGGGAACGCGACTGCTTCTACTCGTACTCCTCTCTAACTATATATAATTAAACCAAGACCCTGGTGTTTAAGCCAGCGCTGGTTTCTTGGTGCGGTTTGTTCTACATTAGCGTAATCAAAGCGAGAACGGCAGCGGCGGGCTCAAGAACGTGACCGCTTCTTCTCGTACTATACGTACTCCTCTCTAACTGTATATGTTTAAACCAAGACCCCGGTGTTTAAGCCAGCGCTGGTTTCTTGGTGCGGTTTGTTCTACATTAGCGTAATCAAAGCGAGAGCGGCAGCGGCGGGCTCGGGAACGCGACCGCTTCTACTCGTACTACACGTACTCTTCTCTAACTATATATGTTTAAACCAAGACCCCGGTGTTTAAGCCAGCGCTGGTTTCTTGGTGCGGTTTGTTCTACATTAGCGTAATCAAAGCTAGAGCGGCGGCGGCGGGCTCGAGAACGCGACCGCTTCTTCTCGTACTATACGTACTCCTCTCTAACTGTATATGTTTAAACCAAGACCCCGGTGTTTAAGCCAGCGCTGGTTTCTTGGTGCGGTTTGTTCTACATTAGCGTAATCAAAGCGAGAGCGGCAGCGGCGGGCTCGGGAATGCGACCGCTTCTACTCGTACTACACGTACTCTTCTCTAACTATATATGTTTAAACCAAGACCCCGGTGTTTAAGCCAGCGCTGGTTTCTTGGTGCGGTTTGTTCTACATTAGCGTAATCAAAGCGAGAGCGGCGGCGGCGGGCTCGGGAACGCAACCGCTTCTACTCGTACTATACGTACTCCTCTCTAACTATATATATATTTAAACCAAGACCCCGGTGCTTAAGCCAGCGCTGGTTTCTTGGTGCGGTTTGTTCTACATTAGCGTAATCAAAGCGAGAGCGGCGGCGGCGGGCTCGGGAACGCAACTGCTTCTACTCGTACTATACGTACTCCTCTCTAACTATATATATGTTTAAACCAAGACCCCGGTGTTTAAGCCAGCGCTGGTTTCTTGGTGCGGTTTGTTCTACATTAGCGTAATCAAAGCGAGAGCGGCGGCGGCGGGCTCGGGAACGCAACCGCTTCTACTCGTACTATACGTACTCCTCTCTAACTATATATATGTTTAAACCAAGACCCCGGTGTTTAAGCCAGCGCTGGTTTCTTGGTGCGGTTTGTTCTACATTAGCGTAATCAAAGCGAGAGCGGCGGCGGCAGGCTCGGGAACGCGACCGCTTCTACTCGTACTATACGTACTCCTCTCTAACTGTATATATGTTTAAACCAAGACCCCGGTGTTTAAGCCAGAGCTGGTTTCTTGGCACGGTTTGTTCTACATTAGCGTAATCAAAGCGAGAGCGGCGGCGGCGGGCTCGGGAACGCGACCGCTTCTACTCGTACTATACGTACTCCTCTCTAACTATATATGTTTAAACCAAGACCCCGGTGTTTAAGCCAGCGCTGGTTTCTTGGTGCGGTTTGTTCTACATTAGCGTAATCAAAGCACGAGCGGCGGCGGCGGGCTCGGGAACGCGACTGCTTCTACTCGTACTCCTCTCTAACTATATATGTTTAAACCAAGACCCCGGTGCTTAAGCCAGCGCTGGTTTCTTGGTGCGGTTTGTTCTACATTAGCGTAATCAAAGCGAGAGCGGCGGCGGCGGGCTCGGGAACGCGACCGCTTCTACTCGTTTTATACGTACTCCTCTCTAACTATATATGTTTAAACCAAGACCCCGGTGTTTATGCCAGCGCTGGTTTCTTGGTGCGGTTTGTTCTACATTAGCGTAATCAAAGCGAGAGCGGCAGCGGCGGGCTCGGGAACGCGACCGCTTCTACTCGTACTATACGTACTCCTCTCTAACTATATATATTTAAACCAAGACCCCGGTGTTTATACCAGCGCTGGTTTCTTGGTGCGGTTTGTTCTACATTAGCGTAATCAAAGCGAGAGCGGCGGCGGCGGGCTCGAAAACGCGACCGCTTCTACTCGTACTATACGTACTCCTCTCTAACTATATATGTTTAAACCAAGACCCCGGTGCTTAAGCCAGCGCTGGTTTCTTGGTGCGGTTTGTTCTACATTAGCGTAATCAAAGCGAGAGCGGCGGCGGCGGGCTCGGGAACGCGACCGCTTCTACTCGTACTCCTCTCTAATTATATATGTTTAAACCAAGACCCTGGTATTTAAGCCAGCGCTGGTTTCTTGGTGCGGTTTGTTCTACATTAGCGTAATCAAAGCGAGAGCGGCGGCGGCGGGCTCGGTGACGCGACTGCTTCTACTCGTACTCCTCTCTAACTATATATGTTTAAACCAAGACCCTGGTGTTTAAGCCAGCGCTGGTTTCTTGGTGCGGTTTGTTCTACATTAGCGTAATCAAAGCGAGAGCGGCGGCGGCGGGCTCGGTAACGCGACTGCTTCTACTCGTACTCCTCTCTAACTATATATGTTTAAACCAAGACCCCGGTGTTTAAGCCAGCGCTGGTTTCTTGGTGCAGTTTGTTCTACATTAGCGTAATCAAAGTGCGAGCGGCGGCGGCGGGCTCGGTAACGCAACTGCTTCTACTCGTACTCCTCTCTAACTATATATGTTTAAACCATGACCCTGGTGTTTATGCCAGTGCTGGTTTCTTGGTGCGGTTTGTTCTACATTAGCGTAATCAAAGCGAGAGCGGCAGCGGCGGGCTCGGGAACGCGACCGCTTCTACTCGTACTATACGTACTCCTCTCTAACTATATATGTTTAAACCAAGACCCCGGTGCTTAAGCCAGCGCTGGTTTCTTGGTGCGGTTTGTTCTACATTAGCGTAATCAAAGCGAGAGCGGCGGCGGCGGGCTCGGGAACGCGACCGCTTCTACTCGTACTATACGTACTCCTCTCTAACTATATATGTTTAAACCAAGACCCCGGTGTTTATGCCAGCGCTGGTTTCTTGGTGCGGTTTGTTCTACATTAGCGTAATCAAAGCGAGAGCGGCAGCGGCGGGCTCGGGAACGCGACCGCTTCTACTCGTACTATTCGTACTCCTCTCTAACTATATATGTTTAAACCAAGACCCCGGTGCTTAAGCCAGCGCTGGTTTCTTGGTGCGGTTTGTTCTACATTAGCGTAATCAAAGCGAGAGCGGCGGCGGCGGGCTCGGAAACGCGACCGCTTCTACTCGTACTATACGTACTCCTCTCTAACTATATATGTTTAAACCAAGACCCTGGTGCTTAAGCCAGCGCTGGTTTCTTGGTGCGGTTTGTTCTACATTAGCGTAATCAAAGCGAGAGCGGCGGCGGCGGGCTCGGAAACGCGACGGCTTCTACTCGTACTATACGTACTCCTCTCTAACTATATATGTTTAAACCAAGACCCCGGTGCTTAAGCCAGCGCTGGTTTCTTCGTGCGGTTTGTTCTACATTAGCGTAATCAAAGCAAGAGCGGCAGCGGCGGGCTCGGGAACGCGACCGCTTCTACTCGTACTATACGTACTCCTCTCTAACTATATATGTTTAAACCAAGACCCCGGTGCTTAAGCCAGCGCTGGTTTCTTGGTGCGGTTTGTTCTACATTAGCGTAATCAAAGCGAGAGCGGCGGCGGCGGGCTCGGGAACGCGACGGCTTCTACTCGTACTATACGTACTCCTCTCTAACTATATATGTTTAAACCAAGACCCCGGTGCTTAACCCAGCGCTGGTTTCTTGGTGCGGTTTGTTCTACATTAGCGTAATCAAAGCGAGAGCGGCAGCGGCGGGCTCGGGAACGCGACCGCTTCTACTCGTACTATACGTACTCCTCTCTAACTATATATGTTTAAACCAAGACCCCGGTGCTTAAGCCAGCGCTGGTTTCTTGGTGCGGTTTGTTCTACATTAGCGTAATCAAAGCGAGAGCGGCGGCGGCGGGCTCGGGAACGCGACCGCTTCTACTCGTACTATACGTACTCCTCTCTAACTATATATGTTTAAACCAAGACCCCGGTGTTTATGCCAGCGCTGGTTTCTTGGTGCGGTTTGTTCAACATTAGCGTAATTAAAGCGAGAGCGGCAGCGGCGGGCTCGGGAACGCGACCGCTTCTACTCGTACTATACGTACTCCTCTCTAACTATATATGTTTAAACCAAGACCCCGGTGTTTAAGCCAGCGCTGGTTTCTTGGTGCGGTTTGTTCTACATTAGCGTAATCAAAGCGAGAGTAGCAGCGGCGGGCTCGGGAACGCGACCGCTTCTACTCGTACTATACGTACTCCTCTCTAACTATATATGTATGTTTAAACCAAGACCCCGGTGTTTAAGCCAGCGCTGGTTTCTTGGTGCGGTTTGTTCTACATTAGCGTAATCAAAGCGAGAGCGGCGGCGGCGGGCTCGAGAACGCGACCGCTTCTACTCGTACTATACGTAATCCTCTCTAACTATATATGTTTAAACCAAGACCCCGGTGTTGAAAGTTTCAAACCTTCGACAAATATTAGTGTTGAGTCTGGATGTTGTGGTACGCAGGTTTCTGTGGTTGTTCATACTCAAACGATATGAAAAGAAAAGAAAAGAAAAATATTTTATTTAGCAACAAAAAGCACACCTTATGACTAATATGTTTAAAACAGATAATTTTTAAATTAACTTATTGTTGAGACAGCTTAATAACTAAACGGTTTAGTCGGTGGTTTTCACACTAGGCCAGGCCTGTATCGTGAAGACCTTGAATTTTTTATATAGATTATTCAGTTGTTTACACCTCGGACTAATAAATTAAATTAATAATGTTTGAAATATATATATAAAAGAGTTTAAAATAACAATTGAAAACCTATATACTAATATAACCTAAATTTATAATGCATAAATAAATATATATACAACTTCTAATAAAGAATTGAATATATATATGTATATAATATATTTAAATCTATATAAGTAATATAATGTAAATGCATACTAATGTTATTAATTTTAAAGTAACAACGTCTCTGTCTATCTCAAAATACCTATCAGGCGTTTGGTGTATTTATTATACAGATGATTATTACTTAAATTATAGGTTTTGTTGGATTCTGAAAGTTCCAATCTAAATATATAAAACAAAGTCGGGTTACTAACATCATGTATAACTCAAGTACGACTGGATCGATTTTTATTATTTAAAAGGGTATATTTATCAGGTGGTCACATTGGCACCATGTCAGAATTTGATGATGGGATCCCAAAAAAAGAATCGAGGGCATCCCTCAATTAATGTGTTTAATACATTTTCTATACAAAATAACTATTCAATTATTGGCGTCTGGTACTGATTATCTCATGTTGCTGAGCTGATGATGGAAAATATAACTCCTTAACTATTAGGAGTTAATGGATAATTCTTTAAATATTAAGGGATCGTACAAATCGCTACATAAGTATCTTTGAGTTATTCCGGTGAGCTGATGATGGAACATACAACTCCTTGTTTATCAACAAGTTTGGTATTTTTTTTATTTGCAATGATATACTTTCAGATTGGCCTAATAGATATTTCATCAAAATCGGTTGAACAGTTTGAATTTTTTTGTTATTAAAAAAAGTCAGTATTATTAAAAGTAGTATTGAAAGTCAGATATTATTTGTTAAGGAGTTACTTGTGATATTATTTGAAATTTAGAAGGCCTTTCGTTTTCTCTTACATAGATGCAGCTAACCATGGCCGCGTCATATGTACGCCGGGTCAGCTAGTTATTACTAAATCTACTATGTGTTACAACACATAGTAGATTTAGTAATAACTAGCTCACCACCATCTTTTAGCGCCGTTTAGCTACCACGCACACATGTGGTAGAATAGCAGCCTAAGAAGTTTGCTTAGGTATATTAACTTGTTTAAGATGGTAACCTTCCGCTTCTAGCTAGAAATAGTAGCTTTTAAGGTCACTAGGTACTGTTTTAGCACCTGCCGTCATGCTGCTGTCATATCATACGTCAGCCATACCCAAGCCCCATTAGGAGCAGACTCACAGACACGCGTCAAACTTACGTATACCCTTCTTTTTGCGTTGAGGGTACAACTTGAGAAGGAAGTGCATGAATACAATGGCTCTCAGTATAATGGTGACAGATCGATCAATATTAGACACACTCAGTGAAGTGAACACGAACATTTAGATGTTCTTTGATTAAATTTACAGAAAAGGCAGTACAGTACCAGTAGTAGTAGATAGTCAATTTGAAATATTTAGCTATTTGCTAAAATGTTACTGTAACGATATTAAAAAAAGAAACAAATCAAATCCAATATTATTTACTAGCTGTTACTTGCGATATCGTGCGCGTTACGCTACTAAATGTGTAGGTAACCTAGAAATAAAGCTAAACTCGCTGTTGCAATTTGACTTGACACCCCATTTTTTCTCATGGAATCCTGATTTATGGAATAAAAAGTAGTCTATGTGATAATCCAGGTTATAATCTACGTATTTACTAAATTTCATCAAAATCGGTTAAGCCGTTATGACGTGATTCAGTAACAAACAAACAAACATCGATACTTTTGCATCACACTAATATTATAGATGCGAAAGTTTGAATGTTTGTTTGTTACTCAATCACGCCGTAACGGCCTAACCGATTTTGATGAAAATTAGTATATACGTAGATTATAACCTGGATCACCACATATACTACCGTTTATTCCATAAATCAGTTCCGAAGGGTTAAAAATAAGATGTCAAAGTTTATATATGTATTTTGCACCCCAGAACAACCCGGCGAAGCCACTGGCAACAACTAGTTTATAATATGAAATCAAAAGGTTACATCGATCCAATTAGGTACCTATAACCCAGGTGATTGATTGGAGCGATGAAGCCTTCTCTAATATTTTTCAGCATAACTAATTTATTTAATAAGTATGTATTACAATTTCAATTATTTGGACATTTATAAAGCACCACACAATTGCAAAATACATCCACTCACACACCTTCTTACACAAACATACGCACAGTCTCACACACACACACACACACAACCACATCAATATGTTATTTATTACGTAGGTATATGTGCCTGCATAGTGAATGATCATGTTGGTGTGGACCATAGGCCCATTTCATAGTTAAGAATATAATTCATCATTGGTTATTGTTGTTTTTATGGATCTTTCAACTTGGCACTGTTGTTTATTGTTATTTAAAATGTGTTAATTTAAGTAATCCTATTTTTGGCCTTACTATAAGACATAAAAAAAATGAGTACTGTATTTTGTATTACGCTGTTGGATTACGGAAATAAATAAAAAAAAATAATATTAGTGTGATTCGATGAAATACATGTATAACGGAGATGTTAGTATTAAATAAAGTTTTAGTTTATTCTACCGGCAGGGAAAGGGCGTTCAATCTGTTACAACATTACATTATGTCAACAAGGTCAGTATTATACTCGTATGTGTTCTATTAGTTATCTGGTTCCCATACTACAAGCTTTGCTTAGTTTGGGGCTAGATAGCGTTGTGTGAAATGTCTAGTATTATTAATAAAATAAATATGTAATAAAATAAAATAGTTGTGAGTTCGTTTGTGACAGTCGGAGAGATCTCCGAACCGTATCCTAAGTGCAGTGAGTGGAACAGTCGGAGCACGTCGGGGACCAATCCCCGCTCATATCGGAACTTCATACCGCCTATTACTAACTTCTTCCTGCTACACTCTAGATAACAATCAGTAACACAACACTTTCCAACTAATATTCCGCTAGTTGGATAGGTAGGTAGGTACTCGTATATACGGTAGCACGTGGCGAAATTGTTATCGCATCAAAAGAAAGGTTTTAAATCCCGTCTGGATGGTGGGTTTTTGGAGAGTTTTAAAAATCCATTGTAGCAAGACACTAAGCTGAGGACCTTCTCCACAAACTACTTTATTCATATAGTTTTTTTTCTACCCGTTAATATTCATTTATCCAATATAATCACAAGGATAATTTAAAAACGTCAGTATTGTTATTCCTCTGCGACCATGGCCGATGATAACATAACAAACCTGGTAACAAGAATACAATAATAGTTAAAAAACCATATCAAAAAACCCATAATAAATGTCCATTTGACAGCTGAAATCCCTTCACCAAAATAGCTAAAGGAAAAAGTGCCAATAATCTTCAGATCTGACCTGATCTTTGTCGCACATAGCTGAGAACCACCCCAGTCAAACTAGCTTTCTATTAAAAAACTGCATCGGAATTAGTCAGTTCGTTGTTCGGGACAGGTAGACTTATGCATCTAGCTTATAAAACCACTTTTTTCACTCCGGGGGTTAAAAAATCCAGCTCAACGCACAACTAGAGTTTCCATAGATACCTAATGCTAGTTTTCTGTAATAGTAGAATTGAAACTTGTTAAGAGAAAGATGCACACCTTTGCATCTGCTAATAACCGGTAAAACATTAGATAGCAGACAAAATAATTTGCGCTACTGCTTCGCCTTTTCGCTATGTGATGTCAATAGGAAGAGCGATCTCTTGGGAGCGCCTTCTCATGACACGACTCGGATCAGTACACTGCTCTGTGCCAGAATGTTATGGACATAAAGGCACTTATATAGTTTGAGGGTTAGTTTAATGAGTTCAACATATAAGATAAGATAAGATAAGACAGCTCTTTATTGTACACCAAAATAAAAAAAAAACAAAACATAAATTTTACAAATAACGTTCTTCGTTACATCTACAATTATATCTAATGGATATTTTTGAATACTTTTGAGGCACTTATCTAACAAAAAGGGATTGGTGTAGGTGAAAAAAATTTAATGTAAAGGACCTTTATGTCAACAATGAGCATGGTAATATCCATCTCACTTATATACTAGTGGTTCTGTGATACAGTAGACCGCAACTCGCGCCCCAACTCCAAAAAATAATTTGCGCAACAAAATTAACGCAGA
The DNA here is from genome assembly GCA_918857605.2 of Philereme vetulata. NCBI lineage: Eukaryota > Metazoa > Arthropoda > Insecta > Lepidoptera > Geometridae > Philereme > Philereme vetulata. The sequence continues at coordinate 331,401 of OU975420.1, forward strand.
AAGTACAATTTTAAATGGAATTTCAGGTGCTTGAATTTTCCAATAGACTTACATAAGTAGTCTTGTGAGCAAAATATTGGTAACTTTTAGCAATTACTCACTTTCCCTTGCTCCTAGGAGGTATATTCTGGTGTCTACGGGTTCGTTTCGTGAAGGCGGAAACTACTGCTTAGTTTGATTGGTAAAGGTATACATTTTCCAAACAATTTTCTAAAACTGAAATCCGTACCGAACTAACGTTACGGCAAACTTCCCCTCTTTTCTCCCCTCCACTCTCCCCTTTTGGAAAATTTTACTCAAAATCTTGTTAATAATTAAGTCCTCAGTGTGCCTTTCAAATTTGATTGAAATCCGTCGATAAATAACGCAACAAAAAATTCCCCCCCCCCTGTTTTCCCCACAAACAAAAATCACGATCAACTAAAAAAGTTAAATAAATGAAGGAGTTAATAAAAATCGGTTGCGAGAACAGACATACGGTCAGCCGAACAAAATCATTATTTGGCCAATATAGAAACTGGCTCGGTCAATAATTATTGATCGAGCGAAGCGAGATCTCTAAATCAACTTGGGCAAATCGGCATTGTATGTGTGTATGTTTGTTTGTCCGAGGATAACTTTCGAAGCGTTTATCTGATCATCGTGTAATTTGTTATATAGGTAGGTAGTGATAGCACAATTTCGGTGTGACTAAATGAGCAAAATATGTATTGAGATATTTGGGTTCAAGAGGGTTAAAAAAACCAAAATGGGACTATTTGGCCAAATGGCACGTCTAATAAAAGGCTTTTATGTGTACATTTCGACCTCGTTTTTATTTTTAGTTTAAACTTTGTAGTTTTTAAGTTATTAGCCATAATAAAAACTAAACTTTGTAAAGTTCACAGGGTACACCAGTGACCCCACAGTGCTAAAATTTGGTATGCGTGTAGCTTTAGTGATACAAATATAGGGAAAAGTCTGAAATCCAGAATAACTATAATTTCACCCCTAAAAAGAGTAACCACTTAACATCGTCTTACTTTACTTTGTCGTTACCTGTAATTTAAATAAAACTGTAAGATCAAGTTAGTTGGTTGCATTTCGTGGCACTGATCTATGACTATCAAAGTCAAAGATCAGGTACAAATAAAATGTTTTTGTTTTTATGAGAGACTCGCGAGATCTCAGTTCAGGGCGAACCACTAGTTTTAATGTGAAAGTTTGATTGTTTGTTTGTTTATCAATCATGTCGTAACGGCATAACAGATTTGAATAAAATTTAGTTCATATATAGATATGACCTGAATTAAGACTAATGCTACTTTTTGTTGATAAACCATGCGTGTAAATCAGCGGGCGGAAAAAGCCAACGAGTCAACAGTTCAAACGTCAACAGTTAAGTTCTATAAAAAAAGTATTTATAAAAAAAAAACAGGCGGCCGCCGCTGAATATTTTACAGCATACCCTGTGTACAGCAAGCTCTGTTTACAGTAAACACGATATATACATTAGAAGCCAGTGGGGAGTTTTTAATATCATCAAGCTTCAAAGCTTTACTGCATTACGTCAAGGAGAGGTCTACAATAAATAGGCTTTGTCTGTTCCATTCTAATCTCATGATATGTGTTTAAAACAAATAATTAGTGGTTCGTTTCGAACTGAGATCTCGTCATTCTCCCATAAAAGCAAAACAAATATCATTTATAATCTTTCACTATTTAAATAGTGCCATAAACTACACAGCCAACTTACTTGACCTACAGTTTTATTCAAATTACAAGTAACAGGAGTTCATATAAATTGGTTCCCTTTGGGATAGAAATTGTAGGTATTCTGGATTTCAGACTTTTCCCTGTATTTGTGTCACTAAAACTATACGCATACTAAATTTAAGCACCGTGGGGCCACTGGTGTACCTTGTGAATTTCTTCAAAGTTTTCTTTTTAGTACGGCTAATAACTCAAAAAGTACAAGGTTTAAACAAAAAATAAAACGGGTCAAAATGTACCATAACATTTCGACTCGTTATATTTTTTTAAACCTTTAATTAAACGTCATACTAAACCTCATTGTCTCATTTTTTTACCCATCTTTAATTCCAACACCTCAATAACCCCCCAACATTTTTAGCTAAGTAAGTCAGAATTGTGCTATATATATCTAAAATTACACAATGATCGTATCGACGCTTCGAAAGTTATCCTCGGACAAACAAACATACATACATACAACATCCCTTTACCCAAGTTGATTTGGAGATCTCACTTCCCTTGATCAATAATACTTACACAATTAATGCCTTACTAGACAATGACCAGTTATTGTTATAACTTTCGACGCAAAAAAGGGAAATATTACAAATAAAAAAAAAATTAAACGTTTATTTTCCCATCACAAATAGGTTTTACAAAAAAATATAAAGTAAGTTTCAGTAGGTAGGATTTAGTTAACGTCCTAAATTTCATATATTTCATATATATATATAGGTATATATTAAAAAGTTTTTATCAATCTTTGGTCTTTGTTTCTATTTGTAGTATCGTAGATGGATCGATTTCAATGCAGTTCATGTTTGAAAGCTGATGTATAGGAGATGGCCTTTAACTTTGTTTTGTGGGAAATGATGCAGCTATTCCAAAGACTATTAAAACATTATAAAGTTGCCCAGACGTAAAATTACATCGACAAAATGCATCGACGGCAAAGGCATCTGGATCCGGTTTCCAGGAGATGAAGACGTCACATTTGGCATTGCTGCGAGAAGGCAAGGGATCGATCTCCGGATAGCCAAAAAGACGTATTACTACTTGATAGGCATCGCGAGATAGTTCGAATTCAGTATCTGGGTTTATTTTTCTAGATTCCGCATCTGCACAGTTTTATTTTGTATTTACGTAGGACGCAGATAATCAAATTTTACGCTTTTCGCAGCATTGCCAAATGTCTCGTGTTAAATTATTAAGATGAGGAAATTATATTCCTCCCATCCTATTTATATAGCTAATGGCCGTAGTGTTATCGACTTTCAACAATATTGCACAATTAGTGTCTTGCTTTAAAAAACATTTTAAGCCTAAAAAGACTGCAAGTAATTCGAGAAAGTCAATGTTGTGTTCTTTTTCCGAACCCTTCCACGTTCCATTTGCTCGTCTACCGTTACAGACCGCGCCCCAACCTGTTCGAGAGGCGTCGGTAAATATTTCATATTTTTAATCAAACTTGCTTAGCTTTAAAAATAATTAGTGATAGATATGTTATCCTTCCACCAGTTAAGATCTTCTAAAATTACATTGGAAAGTTTAATTTTAGCATCATAGTTATTATTATGTTCTTGTAAGGCAAGAAATGTTTGACATTCCAAGGTTTTTGTATACAAAAACCCATACCTAGCTGCAGGGCATGCTGATACACGGACACCAATTAATTTTGCAAAATCACGTATGGTACATATCTTGGTAAAAGTTAGAATTTCTGTACTAAGTGGGCAATAGTGTTGTGTTTTTTCTGATGGTAATGACATAGATAATTTATGCGTGTCATACATATAACCTAGAAATTTTGTGGTTTTAGTAGGATACAGTGAACTTTTTTCATAGTTTACTACGAAACCTAAGCAACACAACAATTGTAACGTGGAGTGAACATTGTTCGTACATTCTTCAAAATTGTTACCTATGCAGAAAATATCGTCAAGATATACCACTGACTTTCTGTCAGCGGGGGAGATGGGAACTAAAAGGTAAGCCTCTTTTAAATTAATGGTGGCTAAGTACCCACCCCATGGGATCAGCTTAGACGCTGTCCTATAATCCTCCATCTTAAAGTGAGTATTTGCAATAAACTTGTTTAGTGGTTTCCAATTAAGAATGAACCTTTTGCTGCCATTTGGTTTAGGGGCCAAAAATATTTTAGAGATAAATTGATCGTGTCACGGGGTGCAAGGAGATAGCTCCTAACTGAACTAGATGATTTTGAAACGCTGTAAACGTAGAGCGTGGGACTAGCAATGGAGTCACCTTTTTACAAAATGGAATGGTAAGACATTGCTTTATCCATGCCAAAACCACCTTATTACTAGTTATATTTAGCCAACAGTTATAATAAAATGTTAGTCTACCTGCGTGTACCGAGTTATTGCTGCGTGTTCGCACGCGACCTGGACTGGTTGAAATTCTTCGATGGCGCTTGATTCGTCGTGGTGGTGCTGTAGGACCGGCGCGCTGCTGGCGCTGGCTTGCGCTGACCTCCCCGCCTCCCCCCCTGTACGACGGGTAACGAGGAGGTTCTGTCCAATTTCCCTGATGGGTATGACGGGCGACCGACGTCTGTGGAGTGGAAGTGGTGGTTTTCTGATTCGCTACTTTACGAATTTGTTGACCTTGTTTTTCTATGGTCTTGCGTTTATTTTATCAGCAAGTGTATTACCAAAGAGCGTTTCGTCACGCTCAGTGTCCTGTCTCATATGCAGGAAATTCTTGTCTAAGCTTGGTGTAATTAGCTTTCTTCTATCACTTGAGAATGAATAGTGTAAGTCCGTCTAGAGAGTTCAGGGCTAAAACTTTATCTTCTGTTTTGAACATTGAATCCATTGCTCGGTTTATCGTAGAGGTACCGGCACCGAGGGCTAACTGAAAACTTTCGAGTTTTTTGTCTCGGCCTCTTACTACTTTGGAGACTGCCGCTGAGATTTCAGCATTAAGTTTGGGAGCTTGTAACAGTTAAGAGTTGGATGGAATTAGGTATTACTTCAAGAATTTCGTCGTTTTTTCCTTAGCCAACCCTTTTCTCAGTAGCGAGAGCCATAGATTGGTTAAACTGTCGTGAACAGGCTCACCGTAATCTAGTGTATCCGATGTAGACGCACCGAGCGCTGACAATAGTTGTTGATCTAGGCTTGGTTCTGATGAGGCTTCCGTTAAGGCCGCAATAATTCCTTGTCCAACATCCGGCGTCGGCGACACCTTCTCCAGGACAGGCGATGGCGGTGGCAAGTGGTGCTCAACTAGTTCTCCATTGGTTGTATCTAAAAATAGAACAATCATGGTAAATTTCTCATTTCAAAAAAATATTTTTGAGGGTTGCTCGAGATGTTATTGTCTCGCAGACAATAACTTGCAGATAAACGTAAATACATTCAGTATTTACGTATTTTCTGATCAGATTAGCACGGATAGCTCGCAGCTAACTGTGTTATCGCAATTAACTCGCAGTCAATCCCGATTTTTAGCGACCACAAAAGTAAAATCACACAAACCTACATATTATGAGGTTCAAAAGTCGTTGAATACGGCGTCGTATCTTTTCTTTTTCTTTTAGTTTCATTATTTTCCATTGATAGAGCACTATTTTATCCTTGGCACTGCGTTTTGGCTCTTGTGCGAAAGCGTGTGCGCTTGTTGCCTCGCACAAAAAAGGAATGAGGTAATGGCGATACGCTCGAACTAAGGTTGGGTACATCGGTAACAAATCGATGTTTTTAATTTTATTCAAGTGAATTCTCTCTGAATATTTGAGAAAAGTTGCCTGTAAACTAAAGGATACTACTGTTAAACTGTTATTTTTCTAAAATACTGCTAAGATAGGATATACTGTTAATAAATAATATAATATGAGAATGAAGTAACGAATATATAATTTACCTACCTACATCCACGGCCAAGGGTGAATCAGATTAAAGTAGAAAAATAACTACTTGCTCCTATTCTAGATCTGTAAATATTAAAAAAGGGATCAATGTTGCGATAAAAACCCACCGGACATCGACTCTGAATATTTCCAGCCGTCCGGAGTGGAGGGTTCAGAATATTGCTTGTTGGTTCAGACGAGATGTCAATATTGTGGTGTCGACTTAACTAGCTTAGCTTCTGGGTCAATATTTGGGTGTCAATTGGAAATTGTTGTTTCTAGACCTTCTAGCTTGAGTTTTAATTAACCATTGTCGGTCGAAAAAATTACCGATAAGACGGTACGTGATAAATCCCGTATTTATAATAGTGAATATAATTAAACATCTTGTCTTGAAATTTTTTCATACTAAGATGATCCCTCCTTGTCTTGTTGATGATTGGCCTCCTTGTCGATACTAACCTAAACTGGGTGGCTCAGGTAAAGGAAGTATCCCGTAAATTTTATGCATTTCTCCATTCTATTATCTGTTTTAAAAACTTTCTCCCAACAAATACTAAAATATCCCTAGTCAACTCTTTGCTCCTACCTATAATCGACTATGCGGATATATCGTACCTTGTCCTTAATAAAGACCTCTTTAACAAATTGGATCGACTGCTCAATACGTGCATTAGGTTCATCTACGGTCTCCGTAAGTATGATCATGTGTCTGAGTATCGCTCCAAACTGAAATAGCTCTCAATTCGTGACAGGAGAAAGTTAAGAATTTTATGTCTTCTTTTTTCAATCCTTAGGTACTCCTTTACTCCTCATTATCTTAAATGTAAATTTTCCTACCTCTTTGACACCCATGACCAAAACCTCAGATCCACTAATTCTACCAAATATCTCCTTCTCGCTACCCCAAAACACTGAGGTGGTAGCTGTCGGTCTATGGAATTCTCTCCCTACTCATATTAAAAAGGCGCCTAGTAAACCGGTTTTCAGACGACTAGTCTACAGTCATTTCTTGAGGTAGTGGTCAAGCGCTTGATTATCATTACTTACCACCAGGTGAGGTAGTGGCCAAGCGCTTGATTATCATTACTTACCACCAGGTGAGGTAGTGGTCAAGCGCTTGATTATCATTACTTACCACCAGGTGAGGTAGTGGCCAAGCGCTTGATTATCATCACTTACCACCAGGTGAAGTAGTGGTCAAGCGCTTGATTATCATCACTTACCGCCAGGTGTGGTAGTGGTCAAGCGCTTGATTATCATCACTTACCGCCAGGTGTGGTAGTGGTCAAGCGCTTGATTATCATCACTTACCACCAGATGAGGTAGTAGTCAAGCGCTTGATTATCATCACTTACCGCCAGGTGAGGTAGTGGTCAAGCGCTTGATTCTCATCACTTACCACGAGGTGAGGTAGTGATCAAGCGCTTGATTATCATCACTTACCACCAGGTGAGGTAGTGGTCAAGCGCTTGATTATTATCACTTACCATCAGGTGAGGTAGTGGTCAAGCGCTTGATTATCATCACTTGCCACGAGGTGAGGTAGTGGTCAAGCGCTTGATTATCATCACTTACCACCAGGTGAGGTAGTAGTCAAGCGCTTGATTATCATCACTTACCACCAGGTGAGGTAGTGGTCAAGCGCTTGATTATCATCACTTGCCACGAGGTGAGGTAGTGGTCAAGCGCTTGATTATCATCACTTACCACCAGGTGAGGTAGTAGTCAAGCGCTTGATTATCATCACTTACCACCAGGTGAGGTAGTGGACAAGCGCTTGATTATCATCACTTACCACCAGGTGAGGTAGTGGTCAAGCGCTTGATTATCATCACTTGCCACGAGGTGAGGTAGTGGTCAAGCGCTTGATTATCATCACTTACCACCAGGTGAGGTAGTAGTCAAGCGCTTGATTATCATCACTTACCACCAGGTGAGGTAGTAGTCAAGCGCTAGATATAACTTCACGACCCCAAAATTATCTCCACCGAACGCCAATATTACCCAAGTACCGTTCGAGAAGCCGTCGAGATAAAGAAATATCGCAATTTTAATCGTGAGGACGGCTTTCGATTATCTGCATCGTGGAATCCAGGTTATAGTTAGGTGTTCACGTCGCGATTTAGATCCACGCGTTACTTCAGATACTGTTAGTATTGTATGTCGAAACAGTGATACGTGCGATTCAGAAAACCAAGCGCGGGTAGTTGGTGACAACATTCGCGCTTCCTGGCAATGACACCCGCCCACTTCAGTCTCTCGTGACCACGACCGATGTAACTTGGCCGAAACGTCGAAGTTAGTCAAAATTATGATTTTGATATAAATCTGTACGCGAAAAGATCCGTTTTGTCTTAAAAACATGAGTTTAGTTAGCGAAAATTTAAAAAGTTTCATATATACATAAATAGATACAACGCCAATTTGCCCAAGTTGATTTCGAGATCTCGATCTCGATCGTTCTCGAGATAAATGTATAAACACAAACTCGGAACCAATATTTGTAGATCATGAAAACATTTGATCCGCGACGGGAATCAAACTTCAAACTAGCCTGCGTCTCAGCCGGCTATTGCCTACTGCGCCATAGAGGTCAACATACAAGCCCGAATCAGTTATAATTCCAAAGGTCAAAGCTAGTTCAATGTTGTAAAATAATATTAGTGTAGTTCGCCTTGGTCGCGGCACGAGCTGCGTAATTCGTTCCCACCAAGTTAAATTGAGTGCGTTAATGTTAATGGGGATACGACGTGACGTCACACAGTTTGGAGAGGGAAGTTGCATACATTATACGCGTTTGCACATGTTGCAGAACGGCGGCGCGGCGTGCCGTGAGGGTGACCATGGGTGAAAATAATCAAGATCGTGACACGTAAAATGCACTTAGAAGCTTCATATTTCTAACCCGTCCAGGCTCACGCCAATACATTTTTTATGGCTGTGTTGCCAAAAATAAAACATTTGTTAAAGGCCAGCATATTTTCTTAGTAGAGTTTTTTTTTAACTACTTATATGGCAAACGAGCATGCAGTCCACCAGATTTTAAGTGGCTACTGCAGCCCATGGATATCCACATAGAATTCAAAACAAGCTATTATGTTGTCTTGATCTCTATGTGGATACGTTTCCATACTATAGGACTTAGCTGTTATGCCTAAGTGCCAGTAATTACAGGAACATACCATTACCATCTGACCGAAACACTGCGGCACAAGTACTGCTATTTGGCGGCAGATAAAGGTAAGGCGGTGGTGCCCACTTCCTCGAGCCCGTTTACAAAAGCTCTACCACCAGAGTCTGTACAAAAACCGAAGCGTCGTATGAATTGAGATCGCGCGTGTACTAATTTACTACTTTTGTTGCGATGACAACACTGCTCTGTCATTGCCAGTACGACTAAAAGTTTTTGATACTTGGTAGACCGACATCATTCATAGACACCAACTGTTGTCATCAGTAGGTACTTACTTGCTATTAAGTAGGTAGGTTGGTATGTATCTTCGCATAATGCTGATTAAAATTGGTTATCATAGTACAGCACAGAAGTTATGTGATGCGCCAAAAATAATGGGCATGCATGAGTCTACTGAGTTTAAGTGCTGCCTTTAATCAACATTATTTATATAGGACAGTGGCTAGCTATGTTGTAAGTCTAACGTGCTTCCATGGAGCATGGCCTTTCTACTCTTTTAGTACCTACTGATGAGGTGCATTGGACTGCATATCCAGACTTAACAAAATAAAACATGCAGACATTTTATAATTTTATTACTATTTCACTACTTTTTTTTCTTAATATACAGTAAAAATTGACGTATAGTAATTGATACGTAGTTAATAATTTAACCAGTAACATAATCCAAGTCTGAATCTAAGTATTCAATGTCGCTTATGTCTGAGCTAGCTTTGGAGCATCCACTCTCGGACTCATTTGTTTCATCCTCGGATTCTGATTCTGTTATATTTATGATAAATTCTTGTAAATTGTCCATCGAATGGTCATGTTCCCTATATTTTTCTTCAATATGTTTTACATGTTTACATCCTTTCAGACTAGAAATTCCACCAACAAAATGTATGTCTTCTTTTAGTACTCTATGCAGCTTTCTTATAGTCGGTACCTCTTTTCAAACAGTATAAAATCGTCGAATTTTGCTCCGTATGGCACATTTATCAAAATTGTCCAGAATTATTGTCTTGGGCCAGACTTTGCGTTTTTTCCCTGGAGTGCACCAGACACTTCTATTAACAGCACCTTCTTTTTTAATTCTAGACACAGTGTCTCTACTAAGATCTGCAACATAAAATGTACATAATCAGTTTAATATCTAAACACGCAAAGTATCAATAAGTGTCAGTCGTACTATAAAAATAGGTCAGCTTAGGCTAAAATGATTTTTACCTAATATTTTATTACTTATTTTTATATTTATTTTTAAAGTATTTCCGTTTAATCACACATAAAGCACTCAAAACTCTGTTTATTTCGTCTAAGAAATCAATGTACAGTCTAAAAATACCACAAGAAAGCTATTACATACCAGTCATTGCGGCTACTCGTTCCGTAGATTTGTTTAGGTCGATGCTTCCGCTTTTTGACGCTTTTTCGCGTTGACTAAACTGTATCACATTATATATTATATTATTTGCCTCACAGAGCTGCGTAATGTATTTCCTCTTTTCGACATAATTATGTAAATATTTAACACAACATCAAGATCAACATTAATTTATCGAGTCAAAGCTCGAAGTTGGCATTTGACAGTTGCGTGACGAGACAGATGACAGTTGGATTGGGCTGCCATCTAAAAATCTTAATGTTAGTTCACCGTAACGCCACGACGATGGCAAATGCACAAATCGTGCGATGCCACAAAAAAAAACGCCACGACGCTTCTCTTATTGTACATACTCCAACAATAATTTCTTGTAGCTAAATTAGTGCCACAACCAAAACAAAACAAAACTCAATAAAATAAACAAAACAAACTTAATACGTTATGCGTAATAGCAAAGATATGGAACAGTTTACCGTCGTCTGCTTTTCTTTTAGGCTACAATCCGCCTTTTGATGGTAAGAACAGGTGTCTTCTAGATCTTCGTGCTCCATTTTAGAACACATCATCGCTTACCACCAGGTGAGATTGAGTTCAAACAAAGATCTATTCACGATACAAAAAAAAAAACAGGTAATTGTATTTACAAAATGCTGATATATGTACCCCGTAAATAGAATGATTTAGTTGAAAAAACATGTTGTGGCAACCACCCCCAGACCCCACTTAATATATACTTAGGGTAGGAAAATAAAGAATAAATAAAAAAACTCCATGATTGATATCCTCGGATCTCTTAACCAGTACATAAAATGGGACTATCCGGTAAAATAGCACGTTTAATGAACCGTCTCGTGAGTCTTTGTGAGTACATTTCCACCTCATTATTATTTTTAGTTTAAACCCTGTGGTGACGCCAACCGTATGTAAATTAGCCAATACCTGTCTTTTATATTTCATACCTATCAAAAATCCATTCCCTACCCGCATAAATTGCACTTACGACGAACAAAGAAGAGTACAACAGTCATCGCTAAAACGCATCTCGCAACGCACGCAAAATATTCCATATCGGCGATCTTATGAACCTTTACGGAAAATAAAGTGAACGTGGCCACGGTAATAACAATACTAAGTGAAATCGAACTGTGAAACAAAACAATCTTTAGTGTCTCTGGATTGCGGTGACGCAGGTACTGACGCAGGTACATCCAGATCAGTGGAGTGCAACCTCATCCCTTTATCCCTGTTGTTGATTGGGTAGAATCCGTTCCTGTTGGCCCTAAGGCTAACCTCATAATTAAAAAAAACCCCATAAAATAGGCCACACCACATTGTAGTTTTTATGTTATTAGCCATAATAAAAACTAAACTTTGACAAAATTCACAGGGCTTTAATAACACAAATATAGGCAAAAGTCTGAAATTTAGAATAAATGCAATTTCTACCCCAAAAAACACCAAACAACATGAACTCCCGTAACCTGTAATTTAAATGAAACTGTAGGTCAAGTTATTTGGTTAAGTAATTCGTGACACTATTTTGATAGTCTAAGATTACAAATATTAATTTTTGTTTATATGGGATACTCGCTTGCTCTCAATTTGGGGCAAATCACTAGTATATATATCTCAAAAGGGAAGTCAGAGGCTACTACAATACCAGTCATTAGGAAACTTATCGATGGCGTGGCGCATGCCTTCAAATTTCAGGTTATAGGCCATGCCAGTTTTCTCACGATAAGCTGTAAGCTTAATTATAAACTGCGGCATGCTGTCCTCGTGTCTAAGAGTCTTAAGGGTTTGTAATATTACGTACTCTACAAAATGCTATTAACATTGTAACAGCGGTTCTACTGTGCTTCCTTAATTTCAACTCTAAATATTAAACAAATGAGGGACATTTTTGAGAGATGGGATGTTATAAAGCGACGCCTGATTTTAATATTCCTATTATTTTCGGAGCATCACCTTGTCTGAAGTAATTCTGTTAAAACGTTATAAATATATCTGATTTTAAATAAAATTACTCAATATATCAAGGTTAGATATTTTACACAACGCTATTTAGCCCCAAACTAAACAAAGCTTGTGCTATGGGAACCATATCATGAACATAATATTAATATACATTCTGTCAAAAAAGTATCGGGAATGGATAATTTATTTATGGTTCCAAATTAAATTTTTGTTTTTTTTTGTTGTTAAATTGGCACAAATGTATTCTATTTTGGTGCGGAGTTTGAGTTGGATCTGTTAATTAGATTAAATACAGTGCTGTTTTAGTTAAGTCATATCTAGTGTGTATTGCGAATGTTGTAATGGACAAAAACATCGAACAAAGAGTTTATCTTAAATTTTGCATCGGCAATGGAATTTCGTATTCGGAGTTACTGAAAATGAAGGCTTACGGTGAATCGATTTTATCAAAAACACGTGCTTATGAGTAGTACAACGCGTTCAAAAGCGGTCGAGATTTAATGGAAGTTTGGCCTTGCTCTGGTAGGCCATCAACGTCTTCAACTGAAGTTAACATCGCAAAAATGAAGGAAATAGTGACTAAAAGTCCTCATTCAAGTTTGGGAGAGATAGCCGCTGAATTTTTTGTATCTCACGACTCGATCCGTACCATTTTAAATAATCACTTGGGTATGTAACATGCTGCCGCTTGACTAGTCCTAAAAGACCTTAATTTTCTCCAAAAACTCAATCGCATAAGAATCGCTGATAGCATGCTAGAATGAGTCAATTCCGACCCAACATTCATGCAACGCATTGTTACTGGTAACGAGACGTGCGTATACGAGTTTCACATGCAAACTAGTCAACAAGCTTCGGAGTGGCGCCTTCCAACTGAACCGAAGCCGAAAAAGCACGCCAAAGTCGATCAAAAGTCAAATTCATATTGACTGTTTTCTTTGACTATCGCGATGTAATGCACTCGGAATTCTTAGCAGAAGGTCAAACTATAAATAAAAAAAATATATTTGAGCGTTATGCGGCGTTTAAGAGAGCAAATTCGGCGAAAAAGGCCAGATTTGTGGAGAGAAAATTCTTGGATTATGCACCACGATAATGCGCCTTTGCACAAGGCCATCATTGTTAACGAATTTTTGAACAAAATCTCAACAAATACCATCGAGCAACCACCTTATTCACCAGAACTATGGCTCCAGCCGACTTCTTTCTTTTTCCTAAACTCAAATTACCACTTCGTGGCACCCGTTTACATTCGGTAGAAGACTTAAAGGAGAACTCGCGGCAAGAACTGAACTCAATTCCGGAAAACATGTTTTGATGATTGGATTATTTGTTGGCATAAGTGTATCGTTTCTGAAGGAGCATATTTAGAAGGCGATATAAAAAAGTTGGATTAATAACTAATATTTTGTGTATAATAGATTTTTTCCTGGTACTTTCTAGACAGAGTAGTAAATTTTTAATATTTATGATTTAATTTTTGTTCCTAATTTAAAGAGAAACATCTGAAAAATACATACGAACAAATATACATTATCTGCTTTTCAGGGGTAGAAATGGAACCATTGCGCCATGGAGCTCGTTATAAGAAATGGAACCCGCAACAACTTGCGTTTCACCCGGCTATTAACCCATTGCGCCACGGAGGTCGTTATAAGAAATGGATTCCACAATAACTTACGTCTCAGCCGGCTATTCACCCATTGCGCCACGTAGGTCGTTATAAGAAATGGAACCCGCAACAACTTGCGTCTCAGCCGGCTAATTACCGATTGAGCCACGGAGGTCATTATAAGAAATGGAACCCGCAAAAACTTGCGTCTCAGCCGGCTATTCACCCATTGCGCCACGGATGTCGTTATAAGAAATAAAAACCACAACAACTTGCGTCTCAGCCGGCTATTAACCCATTGGGCCACGGAGGTCGTTATAAAAAATTAAACCCGCAACAACTTGCGTCTCAGCCGGCTATTCACCCATTGCGCCACGGAGCTCTTTATAAGAAATGGAACACGCAACAGCTTGCGTCTCAGCCGGCTATTCACCCATTGCGCCACGTAGGTCGTTATAAGAAATGGAACCCGCAACAACTTGCGTATCAGCCGGCTATTAACCCATTGCGCCACGGAGGTTGTTATAAGAAATGAAACCCGCAATAACTTGCGTCTCAGCCGGCTATTAACCCATTGCGCCACGGAGGTCGTTATAAGAAATGAAACCCGCAACAACTTGCGTCTCAGCCGGCTATTAACCCATTGCGCCACGGAGGTCGTTATAAGAAATAAAACCCGCAACAACTTGCGTCTCAGCCGGCTATTCACCCATTGCGCCACGAAGCTCTTTATAAGAAATGGAACACGCAACAGCTTGCGTTTCAGCCGGCTATTCACCCATTGCGCCACGTAGGTCGTTATAAGAAATGGATTCCACAATAACTTACGTCTCAGCCGGCTATTCACCCATTGCGCCACGTAGGTCGTTATAAGAAATGGAACACGCAACAGCTTGCGTCTCAGCCGGCTATTCATCCATTGCGCCACGTAGGTCGTTATAAGAAATGGAACCTGCAACAACTTGCGTCTCAGCCGGCTATTAACCCATTGGGCCACGGAGGTCGTTATAAAAAATGAAACCCGCAACAACTTGCGTTTCAGCCGGCTATTCACCCTTTGCGCCACGGAGGTCGTTATAAGAAATGAAACCCGCAACAACTTGCGTCTCAGCCGGCTATTCACCCATTGCGCCACGGAGCTCTTTATAAGAAATGGAAGAGGCAACAGCTTGCGTCTCAGCCGGCTATTAACCCATTGCGCCACGGAGGTCGTTATAAGAAATGAAACCCGCAACAACTTGCGTCTCAGCCGGCTATTAACCCATTGCGCCACGGAGGTCGTTATAAGAAATGAAACCCGCAACAACTTGCGTCTCAGCCGGCTATTAACCCATTGCGCCACGGAGGTCGTTATAAGAAATAAAACCCGCAACAACTTGCGTCTCAGCCGGCTATTCACCCATTGTGCCACGTAGGTCGTTATAAGAAATGGAACACGCCACAGCTTGCGTCTCAGCCGGCTATTCACCCATTGCGCCACGTAGGTCGTTATAAGAAATGGATTCCACAATAACTTACGTCTCAGCCATCTATTCACCCATTGCGCCACGTAGGTCGTTATAAGAAATGGAACACGCCACAGCTTGCGTCTCAGCCGGCTATTCATCCATTGCGCCACGTAGGTCGTTATAAGAAATGGAACCTGCAACAACTTGCGTCTCAGCCGGCTAATTACCCATTGAGCCACGGAGGTCGTTATAAGAAATGGAACCCGCAACAACTTGCGTCTCAGCCGGCTATTCACCCATTGCGCCACGTAAGTCGTTATAAGAAATGGAACCCGCAACAACTTGCGTCTCAGCCGGCTTTTCACCCATTGAGCCACGGAGGTCGTTATAAGAAATGGAACCTGCAACAACTTGCGTCTCAGTCGGCTATTCACCCATTGCGCAACGGAGGTCGTTATAAGAAATGGAACCCGCAACAACTTGCTTCTCAGCCGGCTATTCACCCATTGAGCCACGGAGGTCGTTATAAGAAATGGAACCCGCAACAACTTGCTTCTCAGCCGGCTATTCACCCATTGAGCCACGGAGGTCGTTATAAGAAATGGAACCCGCAACAACTTGCTTCTCAGCCGGCTATTCACCCATTGAGCCACGGAGGTCGTTATAAGAAATGGAACCCGCAACAACTTGCTTCTCAGCCGGCTATTCACCCATTGAGCCACGGAGGTCGTTATAAGAAATGGAACCCGCAACAACTTGCTTCTCAGCCGGCTATTCACCCATTGAGCCACGGAGGTCGTTATAAGAAATGGAACCCGCAACAACTTGCGTCTCAGCCGGCTATTCACCCATTGCGCAACGGAGGTCGTTATAAATTATTGTACCTAATATTTACAATGTTGTTATTAAATATACAAAAATTAAATGTAGATTTATTATTATGATTTTTAGATGTTATTAGCCTTACGTTTAGTTCTAAGCTATCTATCCAAATAATTAGTATCGCCGTTGGTTTCTCTAAATAAAAAAAAAATGTCGATTTGGTATGCCGCTGGTTCCGATCGCAAATATGGTGAGGGCTTTATTAGACATCCAAAAAATAAAGAGAACCATTGATCGAGCGATGCGAGATCTCTAAATCAACTGGACCCAAATCGGCGTTGCATGTATGTATGTATGTATTTTTGTTTGTCTGAAGATAACTTTTGAAGCGTTTATCCGATCATCGTTAACATACATAGAAGGTACTGATGGCACAATTTTGGTGTGACTAATTGAGCTAATAATGTTGTGAGGGTTGTTGAGATTTTGGGGTTTAAGAAGGGTAAAAACTATGGACGATCTGGTCATGTGGTACGTTTAATAAAAGGTCTTTGTAAGTACATTTTGACTCCGTTTTTATTTTTAGTTTAAACGTTGTAGTTTTAAGTAATTAGCCAATTAAAAATCTGAACTTTGACAAAATTCACCAGGTACAGGGACAGTAGTCCCTCAGTGCTGAAATTTGGTATGCGTGTAGCTTTAGTGACATAAATATAGGGAAAAGTCTGAATTACAGAATAACTGTAATTTCTACCCCAAAATATTGTCTATAATTAACCTGAACTCCCGTTACATGTAATTTGAATGAAACTGTAGGTCAAGTAAGTTGGTAACTTATTTCGTGGCACTATTTTAATATTCAAAGATTACAAATAATTTTTTTTTTTGTTTTTATGGGAGACTTGCGAGATCTCAGTTTAGGGCGAACCACTAGTTTATTTTATTTAAATTTACTTCTCAAAATCCACATCCCATATTAGATACAAACTGTTCGCCAAAAACTGATTAACTTTATAAAAAAAAGTATTTATAAGCAGACAGTCTAAATTAAACAAAAACAAACAAATGAAACAAATTAGGTGTAAAAACCTCAAAAAGTTGGTTTAATACATAATAAACTTATAAGTAGTTGTATCATATATTCATACATTATATGATAGATAGATAGATAGATAGATAACTCTTTATTGAATTACCACACAAACAGAAATAATAAAAAAATAAGTACTGGGTTAAAATAAATAAGGCAATACAATGGGCGGCCTTATCGCTAAAAGCGATCTCTTCCAGGCAACCTTTGGATGGAGCGAAATTTTTAAAAATTACGGAGTGCGGTGTACTTTAGCGGATACATTACATTTACACATAATATATTCTAAGATATAATAATAATATGAAGTTTTAATCCTAATACTTAATATACTTATAAAATAGACTAATATATAGGTATATACATATAGCAAACTATACTAACAGATAAAATAAGTACATAAATAGTAAATAAATAACGCTAGGAAGATGACATCGTCAGGTAATGATGTTTCACCTTCAATTATATATTATCAAGTATTTTCTGTATCATCCTCCATAACTTTTAATGATTTATTACTTTTAAAAATTCCTATAAACTCTTTATAGTCTGATTGCGATTTAATGCATTGCATAGATGTAGTTGATGAGTGTGAGAGAGGCAAATAACTTTCTATGTCTAGTGGGATATTTCGCAGTACAAAGACGCAAAACTGTACCCGTAATATACGATAACATTATAATTGGTTATGATCAGCATCATAACCGCTTCAGAGCCGATCGAGCGTACAACGAATAGTTTGCGTATTGGCGTTGCGTTGACGCGACGGACGGGGCGCGGGGAGCGCCTGCCGCTGGCATCGCATTAATGAACATTCTACTCTACAGAAATACCGTTTATGTTCAAGTATAATGTTACCAACACTAAGCAGCGTATTCTAAAACGACGCGCAAGCTGCTTTTAAACTCGGATACCGGATCCTGACTTGAGCATCGAACCTGTTGTTGAGTACCAGAATGGTTTTCAAACGACTCTCAGCTGAGTCGTGTTACAAAACTAGTTTCAAAAATATATTCCATTTTAACTACGTCTAAATCGGTTTTCCTATACATCTATCTTTTTTCAACTTCGATTCCTTTTATGTACGCATTCATACTAATATTGAAAATTAGAATGGAAATCTGTTTCTCTCTGTCTGTTTGTTTTTCTCAAATTTCGACGAGTTAGATATATTATGGCAGGATTATGAGCTGGATTGAGGCTTGTAATTTTATAAATCTAATTTATTATTCACTCTTAACTTCAAAAGACGATTGTCTTTTGGACCTTTCTGCGCTATCCCACATTACGTGATGTCGTAAAATAAGTTTTTTATAAGCCTTCGAACAAGACTGTCAAATACCAACATTTAAACTTAAAAAAGCTTTAAAAGGGTTTTTTTCTAATCGCATTAAAATGGTTTTAACTTATAACATCGCTCATCTTACTCTTTTGATCATCTATTTACTATGCAGTGTTGAGGAAATTTCACAGCTTTCATGAAGCATTGTAAGTGCCAGATTTGACTTAAAACTGACGAGTCGGCAACACCGCGACTATTTTCACGCGCCGAGAATTTCCAATAAAGGTTTGCGAAGGGTTTGAGGATCCAGTAATTTGTTACGCTGACATAAAAATAAACTTTTTCTTCCGCAAATTCTCAGATTAATTTTATAAGCTCCTAATTAATGGGTTCGTTTCTCTCTCGTTTTATTTAAACAAGCACTTTTTGTAGAATCAAAGTTCCTTATTCCTGAAATTTGGACGGTTTTAATTTGGTTCAAGTTTGGTTATGAATTTCGCGTTTGTTTTATACTTTGTGGATTTTGAAACTAAGTGCTTGCGGTAATATTACTTGGAAATGTATACAGGCTTCGAAGCAATCAAACTCTTATTTAAATCGTTGCAATTTTAGGTAAAACGCTTCAAGTATTAGGTATAGTCTTCAGTTAAAATGTTTGACTTCTTACATACCACAGTAGGTTTTAGATAGCTTAGTGTCAGTTTGGTTGGCTTTGCATCAAAACAAAGTTGTGTTTGGATAAAACTTGGTAGGCTCGCCCATCTTAGACGAAAGCGTTCCGAAATATTTGGTATGCTTTTAATGCATTTTTGGACAGCTTAAATATTTTTTTGCGTTCTTTAGTGTCCTTATTCCCACTATGTTTGTATTATGACATAATACAACATAGACAGCAAAGTAATATATTCCTTAACCCCACAGCACATATACATTCACATACATAAAGACCGACCGAGGCTCGACATTTGTCTCTGAAACGCACTTTATGACACCAACGTGATGTTCTTCCTTTGCTAACAACAAGGAGCATTTATATTATTAACTAATATAGCTCACTATTATATTATTTCCCATGATTCACATCTTCGGCTCTTTACTCAGTACGAAGACTCATATAATGATAATATCCTGCAAGGGGGTAGTCAGAGGCAAGCCAAAATATTACTTTTGATAAGAGTACATGCCCACTATTAGCGAAGCTTTTTTAGGACATACCGATACCGGTTTTCTCGCAATGTTGGTCTTCACCGGCGAACACGAGAAAAAGAAAAAAATAATAATAGATTATTAAACGAGGGGATAAAGCTGTGTCTTGCGTCACGGGCGCTGTATTGAATCCCGAACGTAATGAAGGTTAGGGTTAACTCACTAGCGGAGCGAGGGAGTTACTAGAATCCTGAGTGCAGAGAGATATATAAGCACGCCCAAGATGCAGATAGCTTCATCTACGAGGAGAATACTCTACTTTTCACATAATTTGCGAGACAATAAAAACTAAATCTAGGTTGATGCATTCTGTACAGAGGTTAGTTCGATATAAGAATAAGTTCTTATGGTGTTGGTATCTTTTGTGCACATTTTAATACAGATGAGGCTCCAAATTTAAACCTCGTGCGCAGTGGGTGAATAGCCGGCTGAGACACAGGAGGTTGCGGGCTTAATTCCCGCCGCGGAACAAATGTTTGAATCATCTACAGATTTTTATTCCGGGTCTGGTTATTTCTCTATATATTATTGACCGAGCGAGCGAAGCGTCTTAGTTTCGAGATTAGACAAAAAAGAGAGAGATTGGAGTCTGTCTGCCTGTTCTCGCCTACAGGTCGCATTTTTCAACCGATTTTGACGAAAATCGGCACACAAGTTCCATGATTTGTTTTATTTATTTAGTATATCTCGATTTTTCATTGGTGGGGAAATAGGGGGGAAAAAGGGGGAAGTATGAAAGGAAAAGTATGTGAGTAGGTGTTCCATCAGTTATCTGGTTCCCATAGTACAAGCTTTGCTTAGTTTGTCATCTAGCCTTGATGGCAATGTGTGAAATGATCAGAATGTATTATTGAGTGACCAGGGATGATAAATATCCCTGGTCACTCTATTATAGGCTTTAAGCTAAGTGACTAGTTACCTAACAACTAATGATGATGTTGTCGGTCTCCAGAGTATAGGGATAAACGTAGCGCACGACTCCGGCAGCGAGTGTCGGATGCTACAATTCAAATTAGTTGGAGTTTGACACCGACAAGGTATTTTTAGAGCTCAAGGGATGTTGTGACAAGTAACTAGTTAGAACTTTGTCGGACTTGGAAACATCGTGAGGGCCGCCGATGAACTTTTCAGCTAAAACAAGAAACTGACTTTGGACTTTTTTATTAGGCTGTGTAGCACGAGTGAATCATTGCAAAAATAAGACCGGTCAAGTACGAGTAAGTCTCCAGCCCCGATGGTTCCGTACCTGCATAATATGATACATTTATTAGCAGCGCCATCTAGTTATGTGAACGGTAAACCAAAAAAACTTTAAAGACATATTTCTGAAAAACTGTTCTAGATAAAGAATACGTTATAATTTTCCTAATAATTTAGTATTTTTAACTTCGCAAACTTCGGAGATATGGTATTTTTTTATAAATTTATTTTTTATCTTAGTTCCTAAACTTTACAAAATAAAAAAATAAAAACATGGTGTTCGAATGTGTAAATCAATCGCATAAATATGATAGCCCTCTTCACCTAGTAATAGGGTTACTTTTGAAATATTCATCCACCCAATGTGGTTCGTTTGGACATCAAATTAAATATTGTAGAATTTTTTATTTGCTTTATAGGAAGATCAGTATTATTTATAACCATTTAAAATTTCAAGCCGATATATTCAGAATTTGGTGAGATAACCAGCTGTGTAACAGACGGACGGACGAACGGACAAAGTCGCACCTTAAGGGATCCGTTTTTACAATTTTGGTCTGGAACCCTATTAAAGTAATAAGAATATAAGTATTCTATCAGTTACTTGATTCCCATAGTAAATGCTCTGTTTAGTTGAGGCTTGACAGCGCTGTGTGAAATGTCCAGCATTATTTATTTTTTCAGAGCGCGCTGTACAAGGTACCTACACTTCTCATCCCACCCGACATTTCAATTAGGAAATGCGGAGTCGGCTCACTCTCGTAAACTTGAATGAACTTGCAGAAATCTCGTCTCCTGCCATCTTTCCTATCTTAAAAAGCCTTAAACCCCCTCACTCTTTGAGCTGTTCCGTTCGTATTTCAAAGCACTGAGCTAATTAGCTCACTAAGCCCACAAATGCGACATAATCAGTGTTTAGACGTTGAATGATATTGAGATAGTTAAATATATTACATGTTAGTGTTAAAAAGTGATACTAGCTGGCTCGCCCGTGGCTTCGCACGTGTGGTTTCACAATAGGAACATTACCCACCTTCTGCGCAGACAGCTGAGTAGCCTGAGTCTCAATCCAGCTCATAATAAATATCTCGATACCTTTTAAATTGATCCAGCCGTTTAGTCGTAAAAACGAAACGTCAATTCAAACGGACAAAATGGGCATTTTAGTAGCTTTAGCTGAAACTGAAGCAGTAGATTTGTTTTGAAAACGGATTACCGTATCTAAAAATTGTTGATGAACCCTTGAAATGTTTTTGAAAGATCTATTCAACCATACCCATTGGAGTAATAAAAATGATGAACGAGTTATCGCTAGGTAGTAACCAACAAGAATTCCATAAAGGGGCGATAGATTGTAAGCTTCTAAATGAGTCTCATACTATCGGCTAACCTAATTCAGGAAATACTTATTCGAATTACTATTTTCAGACCAATAATCAATTGAGCAATATTAAATTGCCTGAATTGGATTATAATGAAATATGTTCAAAATAGTTTGACTTCAGCGAACGAGTCAACAAAATGGTTGAACGAACATATTCTGCAATTTCACGCGACCATCGTGTCGACGTGTTCAAATTAATACATTTATTGCTGGAAATTGACAAAGAAAATAAAACTCGTTGGTTATAAAGATGGCTGCCGAACGATTGCCGCGGGCTACTTTATGATTGCCAAATGCAAAATTTAACTAAGAGTTATTTTAGGGAGCATTTGAGTGGCAGTTTTAGTCAGCAATACACATTGGTGTTTGTTGATTATCCTGGCCGTCAACACGCCATTTTAACTAAAATAACTTATTTGTAGAAATGTCACTTTATTGTCATGTTAGTTTGGTATTGAAAATGAAATAAATAAAATCGTTCGTATTTTAGGAAATTTGTATGAGTATAGAACTGGATCACCAGCACTCTCACACAGACCTGAGTACCGATGCATTCCCGATACGGCGCTGGAGCACCGCACGGACTAAACCACCCAGTGTTCCAATTAAAAGCGATACGAGAGCTCTCTCGGCTCCTATTCAATTGCTGGCTCAATCGGACGCTTGTTTCATATATCGCTACTTAGCCAGCATGCATCTTGCAAGGTTCTATTGAGAATTGTGTTCCTGTTCCCGTAGACCATTTCCCCGTCACGGGGACAACGAGACGTCATTCATTTTCCTTTGCACTGTCCCCTTTACGGAGATACGGACAACGGGGACAACATCAGTCTCAATTTTACAGTCGTGGTCTTGATGCGGCTAATTCCAAATCTCAAACGGATAGACCAATTCATATTCAGTTTTTTTTTTAAGAAAGGCATATTATCTGGGTTAGTTCTTAACTATATCAGGTTTTAAAATTTTATATTTATACTTTAAGCTTTAGATTTTTACGAAAAATGTATTAAAAAGCGGCCAAGTGCGAGTCGGATTCGCGCACGAAGGGCTCCGTACCATTATCTATAAAAACGAGCACGAAAAATCACGTTTGTTGAGTGGGAGCCCCGCTAAATATTAGTTTTATTTTAATTTAACTATTTACTTTTAAAGTGAATACATAAATAATATTCTGAGAATATTTCAAGCGTCTACCTGTTGTCGTTATCAATATCGAGCAAAAACAAGCAAAAAATCACGTTTGTTGTATGGGAGCCCCTTTATCATACTTTTAGTGTTTCTAGCAACAGAAATACATCATCTGGGAAAATTTCAACTGTCTAACTATCACGGTTCATGAGATATAGCCTGGTGACAGACGGACAGACAGACAGCGGAGTCTTAGTAATAGGGTCCCGTTTCAACTTTTTGGTACGGAGCTCTAAAAACGATGATTATTTAATAAGTGTACTAGGGTAGTGATAGTAACTATGCCGGTCGCGGCCGTCCGGTGAGCTGTCAAAATACTCCCCCCCCCCCCCCCCCCCCGCGCAATCAATTACTGAGCCAGACAAATTAACCTAAGCATTTAACTCTGCTGCCAGTAATGCCAACTGAGACGTTACTCTAATAGTTGTTACATTTGACGACTTTCATGCGCAGTAGGCAAGTGCTCGGGGGAATAGCCGACACGAGGGTGCGGGTTCAGTTCACGCCGCCCAACAAGTAATTGCATGATCTCCAGATATTTTTCCAGGTTTGGGCGTTTTTCTTAACATTAAAAGTATATTTTACAACAAAACCGGCCAAGTGCGAGTCGGACTCGAACACGAAAGGTTCCATACCATTACCTATATAAACGGCAAAAAATCACATTTGTTGTATGGGAGCCCCTCCCCCCCCCCCTAAATATTAATTTTATTTTAATTTGATTATATATTTTTAAAGTATTTTTCAAACTTTAGCGATCACTGTACATAATTATTGATTAAAACGGGTATTTATCGCGTATGTACCTTTTTTATTTGTTATCCCGACCTTTCGGCTGTGTTGCAACAGTCATGCCGAGTCAGTCAGCCCGAGACCATGACTGGTGCAACACAGCCGAAACGTCGGGATAACAAATAAAAAAGGTACATACGCGATAAATACCCGTTTTAATCAATAATTATTTTTAAAGCGTATCCCAAAAAAAAATCCATGTATTCATGAACTCCCGTTACCTGTAATTTGAATGAGACTATAGGTCAAGTAATATGGTTATTTATTTCGTGGCACTGTTTTATAGGTCAAGGATTAAGGCCGGCTTGTATAACGATCCCTAAACGTATTTATCCCGTATTTTTATATTACCCTAACGTATTTGTTTAATTTGACAACTCTTTAAATCATATTTAGTCACTAAACACGTTTAGGCATCGTTGCGCGAGTCGCCCTAAGAATAATTTCTATTGTGTTTTAGGAGAATCGCAAGTTCGGGGCGAACCACTAGTATATTTCAAGTTAGGTATAAACCAAAAATTTGAAACGTTTAATAATTTTAACTTTTGGCTTGATCCTCGTATAAAGTATGAAAGTTGGCAATACATCGTATAATGCGGGAACAGGTGAATCTGATAAAGTCATTAGTAACGCGGATGTTTTCCGCTTTTCTTTAAATCCTTCCTTTAAATTATTCGCTTAAATTTTTTTAATAAATATGATTAATCTCAGATTATTTTTCTCCTTCACTTGTTAAATCGTCTATTACTCTTTCGTAATCTTGATGAGGGATTTGAAGGATATCGCTTAAAGTAGATTTTGGAATTGGATTCTGGATTCAATTGACGGTATTTGTTAACTTTAATAATGATATATTAACCATGATTTGTGAGTTTTTGAGTATCCCGATATTTCGACGCAGTTGCATGCGCCAATGATCACGGGTAAACTGAAGTATTTGTGAGTGAGTGGTTATTAACAGATATAACGATCTACCCTATTTCTCTAGCAAGAGCTAGGAATGAATTCACTAATACTGTTATTACCAACGGTTTTATTCTCGATCATAACTCGATTCCGACACACAGCACTCACAGGATTTCAGGCTCCAAATCTTCAGGAGAAAACTATCTTGACGTTGAAATTCTTTTGATTAGTAATATCATCATCATAATCATCATACATATTATTAATTAGTGTGAGAAAAGTGGACCTCCTCGCGTTCCCTTGCTACTAGGAGCTTATAGATGTATACATTTTACGAATAAAATTCAAAAATTGAAATCGCTTTCTATATATCGCTACATCAATCCCCCCTCTCGCCCCCTTTTGTTTTTTTTTTCACAACAACTTCTGTAGAATGAAGTCCTCTCAAATTTGATTGAAATCCGTCGTTATCGACGGATAAATTTAAATTTTTATAACGCTACCCCCTTGTTCCCTCCATCAAGTTCGCGATTGATTAAAAATTTAATAGTATTTTATTTATAGTGTTATTCTATCCGAACACATGCAGAAAATCCCAAGATTTTTAAAATCATCCCAAATGGCCTGGTAGCACAGTTGGATTGTGCATCCTCATATCAAGAGGAAGGTTGCAGGTACAAGTCCCGTCTAGACTTGGAATTTTTGAGATGATTTTAAAAATCTTAAAAATGTAATGTCAAGGAACTTGTTTGCCAATTTTCGTTAAAATCGGTTAAAAACTGCGACCTGTAGGCGAGAACCGACAGACAGACTGACAGACGGACAAAAACAGTTTTGGCCAATTTAGAAACTGAGACGCTTCGCTCATCTGATAAATTTTAAGAATATATAGATTAAATATAATGAATTTGATAATCAAGCCGTGGGGCGTTTAGCCGTGGGGCGCCGGCAATAGAATGTTGCCCCTCCGCTCTTGCCCGTGGATGCAGTAGGAGTCTGCTAAGGGATACCTCCGAAAGATGGGCAGCAGCGTCTTTTCGTGTTTCAACACCTATACTGCGCTCGCCAACCCGCCTGCCAAGCGTGGCGAGTATGGCAACAACCCCCTCATGGATTTACAACATAAAACCAGGCCCCGAGTCCCCGGCGGCCCCACTAATCCTGGCTACGGTAGCAGTCACAATAACGGCGGGGCCAGGGGTGCTAAGAATCCCCGGGAGACGATCGGCTACCAAACCCTACGACGACCACTGGCCCTGGTAACACACAACATCCGCACTTTGAGGACAGACAAAAAGATTGATGAGCTGGAAGAAGAAATTAGTAGATTACACTGGGACATTTTGGGGTTATCAGAAGTCCGTAGAGAGGGCGAGGACACGATATCCCTTAAGTCTGGTAACCTACTATACTACCGGGAGGGCGACCAATAGTCCCAAGGTGGTGTTGGGTTTCTCGTTCACAAGTCACTCATCAACAACATTATCACCATCGACAGTGTGTCGAGCAGGGTCGCGTACCTGACACTCAGAATATCTAAGCGATATTCGCTGAAGGTCGTTCAGGTATATGCGCCGACCACTTCACACCCAGATGAAGAAGTAGAGTCTATGTATGAGGACATCAGTAGAGCCATACATACGAACAAAACTCACTTTATTGTTGTTATGGGGGACTTCAATGCAAAGCTAGGCATGAGAAGCGATGATGAGTTGAGAGTGGGGCAATTTGGATATGGGCAACGGAACCCCAGAGGACAGAGGCTGGCCGATTTTCTGGAGAAAGAAGGACTCTTTATGATGAATTCTTTTTTCCTGAAGCCGCCTCACAGGAAATGGACCTGGATGAGTCCCAACGGTTCCACGAGAAATGAGATTGATTTCATCTTGACCAACAAGAAACGGATATTCAATGATGTCTCTGTGATTCACAGGGTGAAAACCGGCAGTGATCACCGAATTGTTAGAGCCACATCGAATATGAACGTTAAACTTGAAAGGTCCCGTTTGATGAAATCTACGCTCCGGCCCACTCGCTCACATATCCCAAACCTCGAGAGCTTTCAACTCGAACTTGCAAATCGCTTTGACTGTCTACAAGTAGATGCATCAGTGGACGAGATCAATAACAGGTTCGTAGAAACCGTCCATACGGTGGGGTCCCAGTTCTTTAAGACCCCCCGTACCAATAGACCTCAGAAACTCTCTGATGACACCCTTAACCTCATGGCTGAACGACGTTCTTTGCAACTGCAGTCTCCCGATGATGCTCAGTCACATAGGCAGCTCAATAGAAAGATTTGGAAATCCTTGCGGCACGATATTCGTACCTTTAATACATCTCGTATTAAAGATACGATAGAGCGGAATAAAGGCTCCAAAGTGTTCGCGAGAGATAATTCTATTGGGCAGAGCCGCATGACGAAGCTGAAGAGGGAAGATGGCAGCGTAACGATAAGTAAAGCGGAAGTGTTAAGGGAAGTCGAAAGGTTCTATGGACGGCTCTACGATTCGGTCACTAAACCTGTTTGCAGTGCGGCCAACGACCCAAGAGCCAAACTGACCTGACATTATACCGAAGATATTCCGGACATCAGCCTGTATGAGATCAGGATGGCCTTGAAGCAGCTTAAGAACGACAAGACGCCGGGCGAGGACGGAATCACTTCAGAGCTTCTGAAAGCGGGTGGATCACCGGTACTTAAAGTCCTTCAGAAGCTCTTTAATTCCGCCTTGCTTGAAGGTACGACGCCAAAAGCATGGAACGGGGGCGTGGTGGTTTTGTGCTTCAAGAAAGATGACAACACCTTGCTTAAGAATTACAGACCCATCTCGCTTTTGAGCCATGTATATAAGCTGTTTTCGAGGGTCATCGCGAACCGTCTCGAACGCAGGTTTGATGACTTCCAGCCTCCCGAACAAGCCGGGTTCCGTAAAGGCTACAGTACCATAGACCACATACATACGCTGCGGCAAGTCATACAGAAGACCGAAGAGTATAACTTGCCGCTATGTCTCGTGTTTGTGGACTATGAGAAAGCCTTCGATTCGATCGAAACATGGGCAGTGCTTGAGTCTCTCCAACGATGCCGTATTGACTATCGGTACATCGAAGTGTTGAAGTGTTTGTATAATAACGCCACTATGTCAGTCCGAGTACATGAACAGAGCTCGAAGGCGATTCCCTTAAAAAGAGGCGTAAGACAGGGAGATGGAATTTTTATCTCTCCGAAACTGTTTACGACCGCATTGGAAGATGCCTTCAAGCTTCTGGAATGGAAAGGACTGGGCATCAATATTAACGGCGAATACATCACTCACCTTCGGTTTGCCGACGATATTGTGGTCATGGCAAAGTCGATGGAAGAGCTCAGCACGATGCTCGAAGGCATCAATCGAGTCTCCCAACGGGTAGGACTTAAAATGAACATGGAGAAGCCGAAAATCATATCGAATGTCAATGTCGTCCCTGCCCCAGTTATGGTTGAGAACTCGGCTCTTGAAGTTGTCGACGCGTATGTATACCTAGGACAAACAGTCCAATTAGGTAGGTCCAACTTCGAGAAAGAGGTCAATCGTCGAATCCAACTCGGATGGGCAGCGTTTGGGAAACTTCGCAATGTCTTTTCGTCCAACATACCTCAGTGCCTTAAGACGAAAGTCTACAATCAGTGTGTGTTACCAGTGATGACATATGAAACCGAGACGTGGTCCTTCACTATTGGCCTTATGAATAAGCTTAGAGTCGCTCAACGAGCTACGGAGAGGGCTATGCTCGGGGTTTCTCTATGTGATCGAATCAGAAATGAGGAGATATGTAGGAGAACTCAAGTCACCGACATAGCCCGACGGATTAGCACGTTGAAGTGGCAATGGGCAGGCCATATATCGCGCAGAACAGATGGCCGATGGGGCCGAAAGGTTTTCGAGTGGAGGCCACGAACCGGCAAGCGCAGCGTAGAACGTCCACCCACAAGATGGGCAGACGACTTGGTAAGAACCGCAGGTCGGCGTTGGATGCAGGCCGCTTCCAACCGCAGTTCCTGGAGATCAATGAGGGAGGCCTTTGTCCAGCAGTGGACGTCCTACGTCTGATATGATGATGATGATAATTAAGCAAACATTATATTTTTTCGCTAATTTTATTTATAGAATAACGAGCTGACCCATCCGTGGCTTCGTACGCGTGGTTTGTCAATAAAACATTACCCTCCTTCTTTGCAGTCGCATAAAGTGTGTTCTATGTCTCAAGTCCATTCTTAATCTATCTAGGTATATAGGTACCAAAATCCATCGAAATCGGTCGACCCGTTTATTCGTAAAAAGGTAACAAACAGACAGAGAGACAGCGTTAATTTCAAATAGGTATGTACGTAGATTAAAACCTGGATTAACACATAGGCTACTTTTTGTTGACAAACAACGCGTGCGAAGCCGCTGGCGAAAGCTAGTTATACACATAAACCTTTCTCTTGAATCACTCTATCTATTGCTGAAAAGTACATTAAAATCCTTTGAGTTAAAGGTCTAAGGTAACAGACAGCGGAAGTGACTTCCTTTTCTATTATGTAAAGATGTCAGCATGAACTTATTTGACATGTAACAATAGTATATTTTATTTAATGAAGTATGTCTCAAACGTATGAATATAACCTACAGTAATGTTCTTAGAGAGTAGAGGTAGGTATTATCATAATATACTATGTTGTATGTACGAGTAGGTATACGAGTAATTTGTAGCAAAACCCGTACTTGTGATATGTTTCATGTTCTTACGAAGAGAGTGGGTGATAATAACCCGAGACGAGGTAACGTAGTAACGAACCTAATTCAAATCAATTAGCGGCGGTTCGGTTCTAGTCTAAATCGCAATTACTAGACGTTAGGCGACTCTAGCGGAGGAGGGGACATCTAGCTCACTCTGTGACATTCCGCTTTCACAGAAAACCGTGAATTTAGGCATTTTATATAAACAGAGTGTTAAGCACATGGACTGACAGGGTTTTTGCGAGGTTAGGGGGAGTCATGCGCTAATTTTGACCCATAGACCCTACAGCCAAGTGGCACGGTAGTTAAGATATGTTATAGCTCATAGTTCATTTATTAATAACAAAAAAGTTACATGTCTTTTACGTTGTTGAAAATTGCATACAGAATGAAATAAAAATATTAAATGCAGTATATTGAATACATTAATTAGAATCGTATTATAGGATTGATGATTTAAAAAAGTCATCAATTCTATAATACGACTGTATAAACAATTTTTTTTAATATACGCTTAAATGATTGCGTTGATTGTGCATTATATATGATATGGAAATGTAAATCCAAGCAATGGAAGTGAAGAGACCTCTTTATGTATGGCGGCTGGCTGTAGGAACGTCGGTGGAAAGTTTGACAGTCTCCAGTTTGACAGAAGCCAGTCTCTCTATGGGCTCCTCATGAAGCTAAGTATATTAAAATGATGGAGCGCATACAGAAAAAGTTCACTAGGTACCTGTACTGGAAGAGATATGGCGTCTACCCTTTCTATCCCTTGATGTATCCAACCTTGTTTGTTTTGGGCATGGTTGGATACGACAAGTTGGAAATTAGGAGAGATGTGGCGCTGGCTGTATATGTGGTTAAGGTGATCCGAGGCATCATAACCAACTCAACTATCTTGGAGAGGATAAGGCTGTGCGTGGCAGACGAGTATGTGGGGCGGCGCAGGCGGCCGCCTCTGTTCGCGGTGCCTCGCGGAAGGACTAACCTGCTCATTACCATACAAGCACTTAATCAGGTTGCGGAGAACATTGACGTGTTCCACTGTTCACGAAGTGGGTTCGTAAGGGCTGTACTATTTATTTTATGCTCATGTAAATAAATATTTTTTTTTGATTGATTTGATTATGTAGTATTTGTATTTTTATGGTTAATTTATTTTCTATGTTTTGTTGTTATTTTGATTATGATTTAATTTGTTAAAAGAAAAAGTAAAAATGTACTTGTATAATTTATGATGACTAATGATTATTAATAATTGATGTATGTTGCTACTCTATTGTATTTGGTGACTGTAATAATATATGTAATGTGTTGAATAAATAAACAAAATAAACAAATGATTAATTTCCATTAAAGTAAGGTAAGCGATTGTAGACGGCGGGCCCCAACTCATGTACCAGCTCATGTACGACGTTTTAGTGCAGCGGCTCGGTACGACCCTCAGCTGTTCGGCATTCCGTGTCATGTACCTATGACAATCACCGAGTCTCGGGTACTGGCTCAAGTGATTTCGTGCATAGGTAGTGGTACGGAAGATGCCAAGGGCTTGGACTGTCATGATTCTTAGCAAGCGAAAGATCGGACGAGCGGGAATGTCTCAAGCTACTCGTGCTATAGCGCGTACTGCCCTCTTCTGCATTCTGAACACACGCTCCCAGTCAGTCGCTCTGCCACAGAGCTCAACACCGTATTGGAGTTGGGAGGGAACAGAAGAAAAAGTAGCAACTCCTAGTAATGTTGGTTTCTAGTGTCGCCGACAAGGGCTACTGAGAAAGTCATGCGTGTCCGATTCTTTCGCAAAGATTATTTATATGTGGTTCCCATGTCCCAAGTTATTAAAAAATTATTGCAAAAAGAGGATTATTAAAAGCTTATGCCTGTGTGTCTGCTTGTCTTGATGTTGCATCGTTGTTCAGAAACGGAAGGACAGATTCGGACGCGGTTTTTTAAATAGAAAGCTAGTTGAACTGCGATGGCTCTTCGCTGTGTCAGTGCTCAACTTCCGAGACAAAAAGAGGGGTCGGGTTTTTTAATGTATACTCGTGTTTCATTTCATTTCAGTGAGCTAGCTCGACTAGCTCACTGTAGAAACTTAGTCAAGCTATACATCAGTGAATTATTCCGACGCGACGCAACGCCGGTGCCGTTATTTATAGAGGTGCCGCCACTTCCAGCGATAGGCTCAACTGCACCCGACGATATGCTTCAGAACGCTGCGAGTAAGGAAACCTGTAAAAATTCCATCAATAATGAAAACACAACATTATATAAATTTTTTTCTTATTGTATTTTATTGTTTATGCCTTTGCCCTGCAGTGGGGCACAATAATAATAATAATATTACCAATTAAACATTATATAAAAAAAAATCTTGAGGTAATTCTTTCGAGGTGTTCCCTGCAATCCGCGATGTCACCGTCCCATCTATTTTCGTTATGTTCTTGATAACCAAAAAACATGTTTTGGGAATTTAGCTAAATAGACAACAATTATCTTCAAATGAAGTAAACATTTTGGGCCATAAACTTCACTAGTTACAGATTTGTTGGTTCTTAACCATATAAATGTCTTATTTAACTTGCGTCGCCGCTTATACCTCTGTCAGAAATCGGAAAGCAGTATTTGTTTAGACAGAGACCCGGCATCCTAATGGTAAACATATCAGGCATTAGGACGTGCACTGCTAAGCACGTACTTTTTAATTAGTACTTTATTTCTAAACCGACAGATTTTGTGCAGACTGCACCCAACAGCTCCCAGTAACCTCCATCAGTTCGTATGCAAGTTTTTAAATAAATTGTGTTTTGATTGATTAAACAATAAGCCTATGCTTTAATCCAGGTCGTATTCTATGCTGTTGCGACGTGATTGAGTAACAAACAAACAAACATCCAAACTTACGCATTTATAATACTAGTCCATTAATACTGGAACGTAGGTTACATATCCTTGTATATATTAACAACAAGTGTTGTTAACTGCGTGGGCGCGTGGGGATGAAGAAGATGGACCGGATTAATGTCGTATTTGTGCTTAAATAATAGCCCTCTCCGAACTCTGAACGTACTTAACATTGACATCAGATCGGCCGTTATCTCAACCCGCGCCGTCAATGCTGGAGAAATGCAATAAATAACAGATCCTCGTTCCGGGTGATGCTCTTTCAATGATACCCTGCGATCGGTGGAGTTACTAAATATTACTATAGAATAGATCTATTCGGTACTTAGTGCCGCCATTAGAAGTAGATTAGCTAGTAGGTACCTATTACCGTTTGCTACCTACTTGTGATTTCGTACCGCTAAATATCGATTTATATGACAACCTCCGAGACGCAGGGGGTAGTGGGTTCGATTCCCGCAGCGGAACAAATGTTTGCATGATCTACAGATATTTATTCCGGGTCTGGTTGTTTTTTTGTCTGTTATGTACAAAAAAAAAGTATATAAGTATTCTATCACTTATCTGGTTCCCTTAATACAAGCTTAGTTTGGGGCTAGATAGCGCTGTGTGAAATGTCGAGCAATATTTATTTATTATTATTACTATAAAATATCTATACTAATATTATAAACTGGTAAAGTTTGTTGTTGGTGTGTTTGTAGGGGATAATCACTAAAACTAATAAACCAATTCAGAAAATTCTTACACTGATAGAAAGCTTATTCAATTTTGATCGAAACCCGTTTGATGGCGGGCGGTGCCTTGCATTGCGCATCAGACGTCTTAGTCATCACATCAGCCAAAGGGCGACCACTGCTGATCATAGACTTCCACTGTAGAGTTCAAAAGTTATCAATCTTGTGCAGCTCATTGCATATCAAATTAAAATCGAATCTGCCATTGCAAATCGAATGCGACAGGCAGAAACACAAAAATTAGTATGGTAGTCCGAAGCTTAAAAATAATTAATACCCATTTTTGCATCGAGGTTATGACATTTTAGCTTATCTATAGATTAGAAACATTTTTACGTGAGACAGTATAAATGTTTCTACAGTCTACGCTAATCTATAATTTAATTCGACTCTTTATTTATCTAGTCTTGCACAGAGAGCAAGAGTTTCATCGTTTCTCAGTTGCCTCAGTGACGCACGAGATCCAAACTAGCCATACTGTGAAGGTTCTTATGTACCAAAAACATGTTAATTTAGCGACAAATTGAAAACATCTCGTCTCGAGACGCTAACTCGCGTAATCGAGTAAACAAGACGGTATCTTCCAATTAAAATGCTAATTAGCGGTCGCGAAGGACGCCCGGCGCACGCCAAAGATGAAGCCACGAGATAGGAGGTCATTACGAAATGGAAAACATCAGTAAGGAAATATTTTGAGCCACATAAAATAATGACTGTAATATCTCTATACATATTTAAAAGTCTCCTGGAAATGAGTCAAAACTAGGATATACAGTATAAGGACACACCCAACTATAATTTAAGGAACAAAGAGATGTAATATAAACCAAAAGTAAGACTAGCTAAAGTGCAATAGCAGAGAGAATAAAGTCAAAGTCAAGCAAAATCTTTTATTCATTAAAATCACAAGGATCACTTTGAAACGTCAATTTTACTGCCTTTTCCTTCGCGACCAAGCCAGAAAAGAAAGCAAGAAACAAGGCTGTTGGTTTTTTTCATGATCCTTTTATAATACATAACAATATAAGTCGCGGCATGTAAGTCTAGCGCTGAACGATACGCGGAAGGGAGAGCTACGCATGGGTACTGTTGCGCAAGCAATACAATAGCCAATAGCCACTATTGGCTTAATTGGAGATGTTCCTTACCGTTGCAAGTGAGTGACATTTGTGACTCTGCTGTCCTTTTATGCATTATCCCTAAATCGCCATATAATTAAATTTTTCCCGTCTTAATAATTTCTACAGTTTGTTTTATCTGGCTCCAATTTACAGTGCTGCTGTCCGAATGACTGAGTAAAGTACTTGTAGCTTCATCAATCTCACTTTTGATTTATTTCAAAGAATCAATTAATTCATTAAATTCCTTTTTTAAAAAAACAATTCACGTCACAAACCATTTTGCCTGTCCATAATTATTGATTAAAACGGGTATTTATCGCGTATGTACCTTTTTTATTTGTTATCCCGACGTTTCGGCTGTGTTGCAACAGTCATGGTCTCGGGCTGACTGGAGTACTTGGAGCTACCGTCGGGAAGTGCGGGTAGCTGCAGCATCTACCCTCACTTGGTCTTCAGAATTAGAAATGTCCTCGTTCATATTACGACACACTACACTAACCGTATCTACGCACTGAGTCGACCGATTACGACGCGCACACCATTTTGCCTGTCATTTCAAAACAGTATTTCTTCTAGGCATATTCACTTTAAAGTCGCAAACAAACTTAAAAAACTGAATTTAACAAACAAATTCAAATAACAGCAATAACAATACAATTAAGAACGCGATTGTACACTGGATATGCGCGGGGTGTCGTATCAGTGCGGGGACGGAATGCGACTGGAGAGCCAATCGATGCTACGTACGCCCGTCCTTCATCCCGCTAGCCCTCCCTTAGGTATCTTATTTTTTTACTTCTGCGCAGTAACGGTCAGCGCTAAAGTTTCGTGCCACTACTTATACAGGAAATAAATTACGTCTAAATTGTAACATTTTGAACGAGTTAGAGCAATTTCAATCCCAAGCTTCTCTATCATCTGAATAATCCGACATTTTATGGTAGGCTTTTTTATAAACATTTTGTTTAATTGCGTTTTTAATTTGTTAATTGTCAATTTTTGTACATCACTTGGGAATTTGTTATAAATGCGAACACCTTGTCTTTTAAACGATTTACTAACTCTATGGAGTCTACAAGGGCCAACAGAGAGTTTATCTCTTTTTCTAGTATTAAAATTTTGATTATCGCTTTTTTTTAAACAAAATAATATTTTTGTGAACATACATTACATTTTCATAGATGTATTGACAAGGGAATGTCATAATATTTATTTCTTTAAACTTATTCCGTAATGATTCTCTGGGGCCCATATTATAAATTGCACGAACAGCCGTCTTCTGCAGCACAAAAACGGTGTTTATATCTGCAGCACTCTCCCACAGCAGTATACCGTATAAGATAATGCTGTGGAAGTAGCTGAACTAAACTAGTCTAGCTGTGTCTACGTCTGTGAAAAGACGGATCTTTTTGACTGCGTATGCCGCAGAACTAAGCCTCTTCGATAACTAATCAATGTGAGGGCCCCATTGAAGCTTATTATCTAGGGTTATATCTAAGAATACGGTAGTGTCCACAAGAGCCAACTCCTCGTCTTTGATTTGTATATCTGCTTTAACTTGTGTAACATTAGGTAGTATAAATCTAATACACTTTGTTTTCTTTTCATTTAGATGTAGATTGTTTACATTGAACCATTTTACAACCTTAGAGATTGCATTATTTACATCGTCAAAATCGGTTTGCCGTCGCTTAAATTTAAATAAAAATGACGTGTCATCTGCAAACAATACAACCTCATGATCGTCCCTAACAACATGGGGAAGATCATTAATATATACTAAAAATAAAAATGGTCCCAGAATTGATCCCTATGGTACACCCATTTTAACCAGAGACCGCGGTGAATGCTTCCCATTCACGTCAACTCTTTGCACTCTGCCACTTAAATAAGAAATGAGAAAGTCTAGAGAAATGTTCCTAATGCCATAATGGTGTAGTTTCCTGATCAATGTGTCATGGTCTACGCAATCAAATGCCTTGGACAAATCACAAAAAAAAAACACCTGAAGCGTCATGAGGCTTCTCCCAGGCCTTCTCCCAATATAATAGTTACTAATGTACATTGTAGGGGTGCAAACCGTCTTGTTTTCCCAGGACATGTCCTGCTTTTTGTGGTGTCCTGGGCTGTCTTGGATAGTGTTTAAGTAGCGTCCTGGGTTTTTAACGGGTCCTGTGTAATTCAGTCGCCACTACTATCTCCAATCGTTTTGTCACTGGGCCGGCGCCTCGCGTGTGAAGGTCGTTGACACTTATTAAAACAAAGAAGCAATGAAGAAAGCTTTGTGTAACTTTTTAACCGAACTCAAAAAAAGTTCTCAATTCATCGAATTTTTTTTATGTAAGTTTCCTGATTACTTGAAGACACCGGGACCGATTCGAGAAAATATTTTTTTGTTTAAAAGGGTATACTTTCCTGGTGGTTCCATTTGGTACTAAATCAGAATCTGATTATGGGACACCAAAAAATGGAGTACAACCCTTAAATTTTATAGGGACGCAATTCGGTTTTATGTTTGTTATTGTTAAAAAGTTACTTCTCTATAAAAAAAACTATTCAAGTATTTGTGTCTGGTACTGATCATCTGATGTTGCAGAGCTGATGATGGAAAATATAACTCCTTCATTATTTGAAATGATATACTTTCAGATTGGGCTAATATAAATTTCATCTTAATTGGTTTAGTAGTTTGGTTTTTGCTGTTATCTGGACGTCGGTTATATTTTTGTTATAAAGTTACTTGTCCAATAAAAGCTTACACGAGCTCTCATGAGGATTCCAAACACAATAGTGTGTCCTGGTTTTAAACCGAAATGTATACCTTCAAGCCCTGGATTTCAAAATTTGGAGATGGCAACCCTAATGTACAATAAACTACCCACAAAAAATTTTATATAAAGAAATATTTCAAATTTTAATGTAAAAATCAAATGGATTTTTGACAGACATACTTTTTATTGTTTAAATGAGTTAATGATTTTTTTTAATATACTACTAATATGGCAAACGAACATGCAGTCCACCAGATGTTAAGTGGCTACTGCAGCCCATGGATATCTACATAAAATTCAAAACAAGGTATTATGTCGTCTTGATGTCTATGTGGATACGTTGCCATACTATAGGACTTAGCAGTTTTGCCTATGTGCCAGTAATTACAGAAACATACCATTACCATCTAACCGGAACACGTAGCACAAGTACTGCTATTTGGCGGCAGATAAAGGTAAGACGGTGGTGCCCACTTCCTCGAGCCCGTTCACAAAAGCTTTACTACCAGTAGATATATATAATAGGATCTTCTTTTGACGCCATTCATTGTAATATTCCACCATTATATGTACTTATATATTACTAGCTAACCCGCCCACGTTGAAATTTTCATGGGAACTTCGGGATAAAAACTCTTGTCAAAGTGGCGCGACACTTCATGTAAATGACTTAACGTCAATGAACTACGGTTCAATTATATCGATATTGTCCATACAAAAATACTTTACGACCTATTCTCATTCCTACCAATATTTACAAAAAAAAACATTAAAATATCGACCCGTTTCAGACGAGTGCGACAAGAGGTTTTTAATAGACGATAATTAAGTTTTGACATACCGTTTTAGTTAGGTTAGGGTTAGGAACCTATAATTTTATTTAAAATATCTGTAAATTTATGTATTTAGTCGTGCTCGAGCCGTCGTACAGTGCGGACGTCTCTGGGGCGTCGTTACGCTGCCCGTTGAATATACGAAGATTCGATCGTCGTTAGTGGTCGAGGCAACATCGCCTATAAAAGGCTCCTCAGATCGCGCGGCACGCATTCGATCGTCGTTAGTGGTCGCCGCTATAGCATGCAGCGGCCACACCTTAGGAACCTAGGCTGGTAGAGGGGGGCTCGAGTGCCGAAACACTTTGTTGTAGCAACGGCGTGTTTCGGCCCTCGAGTCGGCACGGTTACTCCCCGTGCTAGTGCTCGTTGCTTCGGCGTCAACGCAATCCACCTCAAGTGGCGAGGCAACCAGGCAACTGTAGAAGGCCTGAAGGTAGCGATAGGAGTTTTTATCGTTGCCAGATACTGCGTCCTGTTCCCTTCCAGTCGTAGCGGTTCTCCGTTCCATTGGGTCAAGGGGAGTGAGGAGGAGAGGGTGCATCTGTGTACGGCGCGCACACTTATGCAACTTAATATATCCTGCGCATCTGACTTGGCTTTGTCATTCCGAGTTTAAAAAAGTCCTGGGCTTGGTCTAATACCTGGACACGGGTGGCCTAAGGAGAGGAGAGTGGTCGCTCTAGCACTGCATCGGGGTGACAGTGTGGTTCGGCAGCACTCTTTGAGACAAAGCAGCTTTATTTAGAGAGGCACTGCTTTCCTCGCTCAGCCGGGGAGGGGGCTAGAAAAGGTGCCCCAAACAAACGCTCATTCCTCGCAATAAGAATAAATCTAAAAACATGCAGATGAATATGACTTTTGGTGCGTGGAATGTACGTACTCTTTTAGACCGACCCAACAACCTCTGCCCAGAACGTAAAACCGCCATTGTGGCTCGCGAGCTCAAACGCTATGACGTCGACATAGCCGCTCTCAGCGAAACACATCTAGCTGATGAAGGTGAGCTTGTTGAACGTGGTGGTGGGTACACTTTCTTCTGGAAAGGCACACCAGCTTCTGAGCCTAGACGGTCAGGAGTAGGCTTTGCTATTAAAACTACTTTAGCCTCTAAGTTGGAAGAACATCCAGTTGCTATCTCTGATCGTGTCATGTCCTTACGTTTCCATCTTCGAAACAATAAATACTTAAATGTTATCAGCGTATATTCGCCAACACTCGACAAAAGTGATGACGTCAAGGACAAATTTTATGAGGAAGTGTCAGAAGTGCTGACTAAAATCCGGCGCTGTGAGAAAGTTTTGCTTCTTGGCGACTTTAATGCTCGCGTCGGACGTGATTTTGAAGCTTGGCCTCGGGTGATAGGGCGACATGGCATTGGTAACATGAACAGTAATGGGCAACTGTTACTAAGCCTCTGTTCCCAATTTCATCTGGGTATTACCAATACCATGTTTAGACTCCCAAATAAATACAAAACTACCTGGATGCACCCAAGGTCCAAGCATTGGCATCTTATTGATTATGCTATAGTCCGTCAACGGGATATAGCGGATGTCAAAGTAACGAGAGTAATGAGGGGC
Organism: Philereme vetulata; assembly: GCA_918857605.2. Lineage (NCBI taxonomy): Eukaryota > Metazoa > Arthropoda > Insecta > Lepidoptera > Geometridae > Philereme > Philereme vetulata. Next base: position 371,193 of record OU975420.1, read on the forward strand.
GCAAACTGTTGGTCGGATCACCGACTTGTTGTTACAAAACTATTTTTGCGTCTTAGCCCTTGCCGTAGACCTCGCAGGGCTAAGCCTAACTGTCTTCATCTGAAAAAGCTAGAGTCTGCTGAAATATTGGCAAATTACAGGGAAGCTGTCAATACCTTTACAGCAGGCATACACCCCGAAGATGAACAGTTAGACGAGGGCTGGAAACTGTTAACTACAAATACCATCAATGCGGCTACTGAGATCTTAGGCCAAAAACCTCGTGTCTGTGAAGACTGGTTTGACGAAAATGATAATACATTGACAGTCGCCCTAGAAAAACACCGCCAGCTCCTTCGAAAGGGAAATCAGACAACTGCTTCTGAAAAAATAAAGGAGAGTACGAGCCAAATAAGGAGACTAACTCGAAACGCAAAAGATGAGTGGTGGCTGAACAAGGTTCGCTATATTCAGTGGCTTGCTGATTCGAATAGACTCGGCGATTTCTTTAACGAGATTAAAAAGTTAGTAGGAAGTCCACATCGAGTAAACGTACCACTGAAATCACTTTCAGGTACCCTCCTGGTAAGCAAAGGAGAAGTTCTTACTCGCTGGGCAGAACACTATAACAGCTTACTCAATGTGGATCGTTCTGCTGACATAAACTATTTAGCATCACTTCCTGCCTTACCACAAGCCGTAGATCTGGATCAGCCTCCTTCTCTTGAGGAAGTTATCATCGCCATCAAAGCGCAGAAAAACAATAAGGCTGTCGGCATCGATAACATACCAGGAGAACTATTAAAATATGGCGGAGATGAGTTGCACTACAAGATTTGGCAATTTTTCCAGCGCATGTGGGAAATGGAGTTCGTTCCTCCTAGTTTTGGCGTATCACTAATTTGCTCTTTGTATAAAAATAAAGGTGATCGATCTGTTTGCAACTCTTATAGGGGTATATCACTTCTGTCTACTCCAGGAAAAACTTTTGCCAGAGTACTCTTAAATCGTCTTATGGAGCTCTCTGAAAGTGTATTGCCTGAAACGCAATTTGGGTTTAGACCCAATCGCGGCACATGCGAGGCCATATTCTCTCTTAGACAACTGCAAGAGAAAAGCAGGGAACAGTGTCAACCTCTGTTTCTCTGTTTTGTTGATCTGGAGAAAGCTTTTGACAGTGTACCTCGCGAAGCTTTGTGGATTGTGCTTTCGAAACTTGGTTGCACCGACAAATTTATACGCTTGATAAGACTTCTTCACGACAACATGACTTGTTGCGTAACCGTCAATGGTGAGCAGACAGAGCAATTCCCTGTCACTTGTGGTGTAAAACAAGGCTGTGTATTAGCACCCACTCTTTTTGCTCTGTACTTTTCCGTTGTCGTGAGGGAGACTTTACAAGCCAACACCGAAGGGATCCCATACGTTTTCGCACAGATGGCAGTATCTTTAACCTGGCTAGGTTAAAAGCGCACACAAAGGTATCGTATGACCTCATTACCGAATTGATGTATGCTGATGACCTATGTTTCGTTGCGGAATCTTCTGAGGGACTCCAGGACTTGATGACTCGGCTTGACGCTGCGTGCTGTAGATTTGGCCTCAAAATTAATATTACAAAGACAGAGGTGATGGCCATGGACACTGTTAACCAAGCTCCACTGAATCTGCAAATCGATGGAAAGCCCATAAAACAGGTCGATACATTCAGATATCTGGGAAGCAGCATAACAACAAAATGCGACCTTGACTCGGAGATCAACAGCAGACTTGGCTCCGCTATGGCTGCTTTTGGTAAACTACGAGTCCAGGTATTTCGCTCCCATAACATCAAATTGAGTACCAAGATTAAGGTGTATATGGCTATTGTACTTCCTAACATCTTGTACTCGTCAGAGACATGGTGCCTGTATCGCAGACACATACGCACGTTAGACAGATTCCATCTGAAATGCCTCCGCGACATTCTTAACATCAAGTGGTCGGATCGGGTCCGTAATACCGATGTTCTACGACGGGCTAATGTCTGTGGCATAGAGGCATATTTGATGCGGCGTCAGCTGCGTTGGTGCGGGCACCTGTCTCGGATGTCTGATGAGCGAAGGGCGAAACGCATTTTCTTCTGTGAACTAGAACATGGTAAGCGGAAACGCGGAGGTCAGTTCCTACGTTTCAAAGACGTACAGAAGAGGCACATGAAGAGGTGTTGTATCGATCCGTCGCGCTGGGAGGCTCTCGCTGAAAAACGACCTGAATGGAGGCGTCATGTTCAGGACAAAGTGTACGAGTTTGAAGAAGAAAGGAGGCAAGAACTAGACTTAAAACGAGATCAGCTTAAAAGTCGACCGCCGGCTAATATCAATTACAACTACATTAATGGCGCCTTAACTTGTGTTCATTGTAACCGGACTTTTAGCGCAAAAATAGGGTACATCAGCCACATACAGGCTAAACACCTAGGCCAATAATCACAAAGTCAAGTCTCTGTAGCCGAAATCGGCTAGGAGGATTATTATTATTATTATTATAAATTTATCTACCAACATATTTGTTTCATTTTTAGTATTTTGTTCTGAAATAATTAATAATATAGGTATTATCGTTGTAATTTTTAGTTATATTAATTTAGTTAGGTATATTATTTTAGTTTAATGATTAAGGATTATCATATTTTTTCAATGTTAAAATTTACATGCCTGGAACAACTAATACATATTATAATTAAGATGAAGTAAATAAATCTGAAATTAATAATTTTTTAACGATTAGAACAAGGAAATATATAAAATATAGAACACCAGTCAATTTTTTAAGTTCGGAACAAAATAAAACCAATAGGAATTTGGTTGTAAATCTTCCATCTTCATCAACGGCTCAGCTCATAAAGCTGACGTTGATTATGAGCCGAGCAGATTCCATTCAGTGGGGATATCGAGGATAACGTTTCCATAAAACGACTCATCCCCACCAGTGAGGACTTAGCGGTGGGGTTTTCGAGAATAATTCGATTATTCTAATGCTTAATAAAAAACCTGACATAAGTTTTAAGGATTTAAGACACATCGCCAGATTACACATTTGACATAAATAAAATAAAATATACGTATAACTAAGGTAAACAAGTGAAGAGACATTCGCCAGATTCCACAGAGTCCGACAGAGTTTCTTTCCATTATTATTCTTTATTAACTACTTGTTATATTTCTCTAGATGAGCAGCATTTTCCTGACGTTGCTATATGTTGAAGCCTAGTTATCTAGTTGACTGTTAATCAACGTTTGTTCCGCAGTTTCAGTGCCTCAATAAAAACATAATGGGAAATTAATGTAATAGTCTCGTCGGCAGCCGGCAGGTGGCACCATAATACCTAGTATTATTTGGCTGCATTTTATTTGATGTACACTGACTTACGAATCCCAGCCGAATCAATGAATTTGACCAATGAATTTTATACTCGAACGAAGAGGCGAAGGCGATGAGCTTGCACCGGTCACGTAAATGCTTAACTTATATACAAAAAATGTGCATGCATCACGTCATATGCATGTACGAGTTTCAACGTAATATTTGGGCTTGCCTCTGATTACCCCCTTGTTTGATATCTTCACGGGTCTGTGTACTAAGTAAGAGAACCGAGATGTCCACCATGGCTAATAATACAGTATTATTCATTTATTTTTCTAGTTGTTTGTTGAGGTGGTCGTTGGCGTCGCGTCGAGTGGAACACAGCGCCGCGCTGCACCGCGCCCGCCGCACGCCCGCCGCGCCCGTTCGCAACGCACACAAACATTTTCAGGTCGCGCTATTGTGGGGAACCGTTTTGTGTCTTTCTAAAGACATACATTTGGAGACAGCTGGTTAATTTCCAAGGCCGAAAACTTTTCTCAATTGCTCTTGATTCTGTGGACGAATCAAAACAGTTGGACGACGACATAAAAGGTTTTAAATGTATGCGTTATTCACGCAGTATGCGTGTTTGTGTGGGTGTATGCATGTGTGCAGTCCGGCCATATTATTTATTAACCTGTGTGAAGAAATAAACTTAACATAATGCTTGTTTGCCACCTTAACAACACCTTAGCCCAATTAATGTTTTATTCACTTCCCATTAGAAGAGTCAGAATCAGAATCAGAAATATTTTATTGTTAAACTTAAAATATAGGCACAAGTTTTTACAGTTTATCCATTTCGGACGTACAATAATAAAACAAAAATGATGTATTAAAAAGTCTTATCTACTAAAAATTCTTCGACTGAATACTATGCTATTTCTATAAGCAATTTGTTGAGGGCGAGCTTAAACTCCATTATACTTTCTTTGCCTCTTATTGTTGATGCTATTTTATTATAGATTATTGGTGCCATACAAAACACACTCATGCGCACAAGATGAGTTTTAAACGATTGAAGGCGGAGGCAGCTCGCACGGCGGCTTCCTTTGGGATATACGCTAAAAAGATTTAAGTTATTCCTTACAAAAATGGCGACCTCGTTAATATATAGGCATGGTAGGTAAGAATCTTAAATCTCTTAAAATATTCTCTGCATGAGTCCGTTTGTGTCAGGCGCAGGCGCAGGCGCAGGGGGTTCAACGCTCTTACACAACGTTGTTGTGCTTTGAATGCTTGTAATTTATTTGATGAATTGCCCCAAAAATTTACTCCATATCTTAATATTGATGTTACATGTCCGTGATAAGCGGTTAAAAGAGTAGGCATATTAACTATTCCATTCAATTTATAGAGAGCGTAAGAGAGTTGATGAAGTCTTTTAGAATTATTGTGAATGTGTGATTTCCATGTCAACTTTTTGTCGATTGTAGTCGTTGTAGTCGTTCATGTTATCGTACAAATTAGTTTTCTTTTTAAAAAACTTAATATTTTTATATTTGTTACCTCAGATCACCGTCATATATTAACTGATTTAAAACATTCTTTTAATTTGAAAGGATATACTTTCAGATTAGTCCCATTGAAATATTATCAAAATCGGTTCGATAGTTTGGTAAAGTCGGTTATATTTTTGTAAAAAGTTACTTATTATAACATGTAATGACGGCGCAAGCCTTTGCCTTTGCCCCAGATATTAATAAGCATGCACGACTGCTTATAACAATTGCACCTCACAGGTTACGTCTAATTATGACTTGGCCTACATGCCATTGCATTTCACCCACCCTAAAAACCGGAACACAGCATTCTGCTTGGCGGTAGACGTTAGTAAAATATGCTATCTTTTTATCAGTAAAAAAACACTAGTAAAAATTCGTGTGTTAAGATAAGAACGCACGTACGAAGTTATACTTCTTAGACGTGAATAAATAGTAAATAAGCTTGCACCACTTTGATAACTTTAGACCGACGCGCGCAATTTCGATACATGCTCAAAATACACTGTGTTCTGTTCTCATAACGCACGCTTGGAGAAGAATAGAATAGAAGTATAATTTCAAAAATAGTTTAACGTTTACAAAAGGAAAAACTATTTCAAGATCAAAAGTGCATAATAAATAAAGCATTACAGTTCTCAGTCAGAAAACAGCCCAGCTGAGCTTCATCAGTCTGTGGCAGCAGTGAATCACACAGAGATGTCAAAAGGGGTCGCGCTTTCACTGCAGTTTGCAAGTGGGCCGCCTCCGCCACCACCGCCGCAACCAACGCTGGATTATAAATTGAAAAACGCTTACAAAAGAACCCTAAGAACATTCTGGAGCTGCGGCACAATGAGACTGTCTTTACTGAGATAATATTTCGGAAGAGGTTTGGGTGATAAACTAACTACAATTTTATTTATCATCATAATTTCTATATACCATAATAATTATTAGTTATTATCTACCTATCACGGATGACTAGTAGAAATTGCTCCTTAGCTAGTATCTACCTATCACGGATGACTAGTAGAAATTGCTCCTTAGCTAGTATCTACCTATCACGGATGACTAGTAGAAATTGCTCCTTAGCTAGTATCTACCTATCACGGATGACTAGTAGAAATTGCTCCTTAGCTAGTATCTACCTATCACGGATGACTAGTAGAAATTGCTCCTTAGCTAGTATCTACCTATCACGGATGACTAGTAGAAATTGCTCCTTAGCTAGTATCTACCTATCACGGATGACTAGTAGAAATTGCTCCTTAGCTAGTATCTACCTATCACGGATGACTAGTAGAAATTGCTCCTTAGCTAGTATCTACCTATCACGGATGACTAGTAGAAATTGCTCCTTAGCTAGTATCTACCTGTCACGGATGACTAGTAGAAACTGCTCCTTAGCTAGTATCTACCTGTCACGGATGACTAGTAGAAATTGCTCCTTAGCTAGTATCTACCTATCACGGATGACTAGTAGAAATTGCTCCTTAGCTAGTATCTACCTGTCACGGATGACTAGTAGAAACTGCTCCTTAGCTAGTATCTACCTGTCACGGATGACTAGCAGAAACTGCTCCTTAGCTAGTATCTACCTATCACGGATGACTAGTAGAAATTGCTCCTTAGCTAGTATCTACCTGTCACGGATGACTAGCAGAAACTGCTCCTTAGCTAGTATCTACCTATCACGGATGACTAGTAGAAATTGCTCCTTAGCTAGTATCTACCTATCACGGATGACTAGTAGAAATTGCTCCTTAGCTAGTATCTACCTGTCACGGATGACTAGTAGAAACTGCTCCTTAGCTAGTATCTACCTGTCACGGATGACTAGCAGAAACTGCTCCTTAGCTAGTATCTACCTATCACGGATGACTAGTAGAAATTGCTCCTTAGCTAGTATCTACCTATCACGGATGACTAGTAGAAATTGCTCCTTAGCTAGTATCTACCTGTCACGGATGACTAGTAGAAATTGCTCCTTAGCTAGTATCTACCTATCACGGATGACTAGTAGAAATTGCTCCTTAGCTAGTATCTACCTATCACGGATGACTAGTAGAAATTGCTCCTTAGCTAGTATCTACCTATCACGGATGACTAGTAGAAATTGCTCCTTAGCTAGTATCTACCTATCACGGATGACTAGTAGAAATTGCTCCTTAGCTAGTATCTACCTATCACGGATGACTAGTAGAAATTGCTCCTTAGCTAGTATCTACCTATCACGGATGACTAGTAGAAATTGCTCCTTAGCTAGTATCTACCTATCACGGATGACTAGTAGAAATTGCTCCTTAGCTAGTATCTACCTGTCACGGATGACTAGCAGAAACTGCTCCTTAGCTAGTATCTACCTGTCACGGATGACTAGCAGAAACTGCTCCTTAGCTAGTATCTACCTATCACGGATGACTAGTAGAAATTGCTCCTTAGCTAGTATCTACCTGTCACGGATGACTAGCAGAAACTGCTCCTTAGCTAGTATCTACCTGTCACGGATGACTAGTAGAAATTGCTCCTTAGCTAGTATCTACCTGTCACGGATGACTAGAAGAAACTGCTCCTTAGCTAGTATCTACCTATCACGGATGACTAGTAGAAATTGCTCCTTAGCTAGTATCTACCTGTCACGGATGACTAGCAGAAACTGCTCCTTAGCTAGTATCTACCTATCACGGATGACTAGTAGAAATTGCTCCTTAGCTAGTATCTACCTGTCACGGATGACTAGCAGAAACTGCTCCTTAGCTAGTATCTACCTATCACGGATGACTAGTAGAAATTGCTCCTTAGCTAGTATCTACCTGTCACGGATGACTAGCAGAAACTGCTCCTTAGCTAGTATCTACCTATCACGGATGACTAGTAGAAATTGCTCCTTAGCTAGTATCTACCTATCACGGATGACTAGTAGAAATTGCTCCTTAGCTAGTATCTACCTGTCACGGATGACTAGCAGAAACTGCTCCTTAGCTAGTATCTACCTGTCACGGATGACTAGCAGAAACTGCTCCTTAGCTAGTATCTACCTATCACGGATGACTAGTAGAAATTACTCCTTAGCTAGTATCTACCTGTCACGGATGACTAGCAGAAACTGCTCCTTAGCTAGTATCTACCTGTCACGGATGACCAGTAGAAATTGCTCCTTAGCTAGTATCTACCTGTTACGGATGACTAGTAGAAACTGCTCCTTAGCTAGTATCTACCTATCACGGATGACTAGTAGAAACTGCTCCTTAGCTAGTATCTACCTGTCACGGATGACTAGCAGAAACTGCTCCTTAGCTAGTATCTACCTGTCACGGATGACTAGCAGAAACTGCTCCTTAGCTAGTATCTACCTATCACGGATGACTAGTAGAAATTGCTCCTTAGCTAGTATCTACCTGTCACGGATGACTAGCAGAAACTGCTCCTTAGCTAGTATCTACCTATCACGGATGACTAGTAGAAATTGCTCCTTAGCTAGTATCTACCTATCACGGATGACTAGTAGAAATTGCTCCTTAGCTAGTATCTACCTGTCACGGATGACTAGCAGAAACTGCTCCTTAGCTAGTATCTACCTGTCACGGATGACTAGCAGAAACTGCTCCTTAGCTAGTATCTACCTATCACGGATGACTAGTAGAAACTGCTCCTTAGCTAGTATCTACCTGTCACGGATGACTAGAAGAAACTGCTCCTTAGCTAGTATCTACCTGTCACGGATGACCAGTAGAAATTGCTCCTTAGCTAGTATCTACCTGTTACGGATGACTAGTAGAAACTGCTCCTTAGCTAGTATCTACCTATCACGGATGACTAGTAGAAACTGCTCCTTAGCTAGTATCTACCTGTCACGGATGACCAGTAGAAATTGCTCCTTAGCTAGTATCTACCTGTCACGGATGACTAGCAGAAACTGCTCCTTAGCTAGTATCTACCTGTCACGGATGACTAGTAGAAATTGCTCCTTAGCTAGTATCTACCTGTCACGGATGACTAGCAGAAACTGCTCCTTAGCTAGTATCTACCTGTCACGGATGACCAGTAGAAATTGCTCCTTAGCTAGTATCTACCTGTCACGGATGACTAGTAGAAATTGCTCCTTAGCTAGTATCTACCTGTCACGGATGACTAGCACAAACTGCTCCTTAGCTAGTATCTACCTGTCACGGATGACCAGTAGAAATTGCTCCTTAGCTAGTATCTACCTGTTACGGATGACTAGTAGAAACTGCTCCTTAGCTAGTATCTACCTATCACGGATGACTAGTAGAAACTGCTCCTTAGCTAGTATCTACCTGTCACGGATGACCAGTAGAAATTGCTCCTTAGCTAGTATCTACCTGTCACGGATGACTAGCAGAAACTGCTCCTTAGCTAGTATCTACCTGTCACGGATGACTAGTAGAAATTGCTCCTTAGCTAGTATCTACCTCTCACGGATGACTAGTAGAAATTGCTCCTTAGCTAGTATCTACCTATCACGGATGACTAGTAGAAATTGCTCCTTAGCTAGTATCTACCTATCACGGATGACTAGTAGAAATTGCTCCTTAGCTAGTATCTACCTATCACGGATGACTAGTAGAAATTGCTCCTTAGCTAGTATCTACCTGTCACGGATGACTAGTAGAAACTGCTCCTTAGCTAGTATCTACCTGTCACGGATGACTAGTAGAAATTGCTCCTTAGCTAGTATCTACCTATCACGGATGACTAGTAGAAATTGCTCCTTAGCTAGTATCTACCTGTCACGGATGACTAGTAGAAACTGCTCCTTAGCTAGTATCTACCTGTCACGGATGACTAGCAGAAACTGCTCCTTAGCTAGTATCTACCTATCACGGATGACTAGTAGAAATTGCTCCTTAGCTAGTATCTACCTGTCACGGATGACTAGCAGAAACTGCTCCTTAGCTAGTATCTACCTATCACGGATGACTAGTAGAAATTGCTCCTTAGCTAGTATCTACCTATCACGGATGACTAGTAGAAATTGCTCCTTAGCTAGTATCTACCTGTCACGGATGACTAGTAGAAACTGCTCCTTAGCTAGTATCTACCTGTCACGGATGACTAGCAGAAACTGCTCCTTAGCTAGTATCTACCTATCACGGATGACTAGTAGAAATTGCTCCTTAGCTAGTATCTACCTATCACGGATGACTAGTAGAAATTGCTCCTTAGCTAGTATCTACCTGTCACGGATGACTAGTAGAAATTGCTCCTTAGCTAGTATCTACCTATCACGGATGACTAGTAGAAATTGCTCCTTAGCTAGTATCTACCTATCACGGATGACTAGTAGAAATTGCTCCTTAGCTAGTATCTACCTATCACGGATGACTAGTAGAAATTGCTCCTTAGCTAGTATCTACCTATCACGGATGACTAGTAGAAATTGCTCCTTAGCTAGTATCTACCTATCCCGGATGACTAGTAGAAATTGCTCCTTAGCTAGTATCTACCTATCACGGATGACTAGTAGAAATTGCTCCTTAGCTAGTATCTACCTATCACGGATGACTAGTAGAAATTGCTCCTTAGCTAGTATCTACCTGTCACGGATGACTAGCAGAAACTGCTCCTTAGCTAGTATCTACCTGTCACGGATGACTAGCAGAAACTGCTCCTTAGCTAGTATCTACCTATCACGGATGACTAGTAGAAATTGCTCCTTAGCTAGTATCTACCTGTCACGGATGACTAGCAGAAACTGCTCCTTAGCTAGTATCTACCTGTCACGGATGACTAGTAGAAATTGCTCCTTAGCTAGTATCTACCTGTCACGGATGACTAGCAGAAACTGCTCCTTAGCTAGTATCTACCTATCACGGATGACTAGTAGAAATTGCTCCTTAGCTAGTATCTACCTGTCACGGATGACTAGCAGAAACTGCTCCTTAGCTAGTATCTACCTATCACGGATGACTAGTAGAAATTGCTCCTTAGCTAGTATCTACCTGTCACGGATGACTAGCAGAAACTGCTCCTTAGCTAGTATCTACCTATCACGGATGACTAGTAGAAATTGCTCCTTAGCTAGTATCTACCTGTCACGGATGACTAGCAGAAACTGCTCCTTAGCTAGTATCTACCTATCACGGATGACTAGTAGAAATTGCTCCTTAGCTAGTATCTACCTATCACGGATGACTAGTAGAAATTGCTCCTTAGCTAGTATCTACCTGTCACGGATGACTAGCAGAAACTGCTCCTTAGCTAGTATCTACCTGTCACGGATGACTAGCAGAAACTGCTCCTTAGCTAGTATCTACCTATCACGGATGACTAGTAGAAATTGCTCCTTAGCTAGTATCTACCTGTCACGGATGACTAGCAGAAACTGCTCCTTAGCTAGTATCTACCTGTCACGGATGACCAGTAGAAATTGCTCCTTAGCTAGTATCTACCTGTTACGGATGACTAGTAGAAACTGCTCCTTAGCTAGTATCTACCTATCACGGATGACTAGCAGAAACTGCTCCTTAGCTAGTATCTACCTGTCACGGATGACTAGTAGAAATTGCTCCTTAGCTAGTATCTACCTGTCACGGATGACTAGCAGAAACTGCTCCTTAGCTAGTATCTACCTGTCACGGATGACCAGTAGAAATTGCTCCTTAGCTAGTATCTACCTGTTACGGATGACTAGTAGAAACTGCTCCTTAGCTAGTATCTACCTATCACGGATGACTAGTAGAAACTGCTCCTTAGCTAGTATCTACCTGTCACGGATGACCAGTAGAAATTGCTCCTTAGCTAGTATCTACCTGTCACGGATGACTAGCAGAAACTGCTCCTTAGCTAGTATCTACCTGTCACGGATGACCAGTAGAAATTGCTCCTTAGCTAGTATCTACCTGTTACGGATGACTAGTAGAAACTGCTCCTTAGCTAGTATCTACCTATCACGGATGACTAGTAGAAACTGCTCCTTAGCTAGTATCTACCTGTCACGGATGACCAGTAGAAATTGCTCCTTAGCTAGTATCTACCTGTTACGGATGACTAGTAGAAACTGCTCCTTAGCTAGTATCTACCTATCACGGATGACTAGTAGAAACTGCTCCTTAGCTATTATCTACCTATCACGGATGACTAGTAGAAATTGCTCCTTAGCTAGTATCTACCTGTCACGGATGACTAGCAGAAACTGCTCCTTAGCTAGTATCTACCTGTCACGGATGACCAGTAGAAATTGCTCCTTAGCTAGTATCTACCTGTTACGGATGACTAGTAGAAACTGCTCCTTAGCTAGTATCTACCTATCACGGATGACTAGTAGAAACTGCTCCTTAGCTAGTATCTACCTATCACGGATGACCAGTAGAAATTGCTCCTTAGCTAGTATCTACCTGTCACGGATGACTAGCAGAAACTGCTCCTTAGCTAGTATCTACCTATCACGGATGACTAGTAGAAACTGCTCCTTAGCTATTATCTACCTGCCACGGATGACCAGTAGAAATTGCTCCTTAGCTAGTATCTACCTGTTACGGATGACTAGTAGAAACTGCTCCTTAGCTATTATCTACCTGCCACGGATGAACAGTAGAAATTGCTCCTTAGCTATTATCTACCTGTCACGGATGACTAGTAGAAACTGCTCCTTAGCTATTATCTACCTGCCACGGATGACCAGTAGAAATTGCTCCTTAGCTAGTATCTACCTGTTACGGATGACTAGTAGAAACTGCTCCTTAGCTATTATCTACCTGCCACGGATGACCAGTAGAAATTGCTCCTTAGCTAGTATCTACCTGTTACGGATGACTAGTAGAAACTGCTCCTTAGCTAGTATCTACCTATCACGGATGACTAGTAGAAACTGCTCCTTAGCTAGTATCTACCTGTCACGGATGACCAGTAGAAATTGCTCCTTAGCTAGTATCTACCTGTCACGGATGACTAGCAGAAACTGCTCCTTAGCTAGTATCTACCTGTCACGGATGACCAGTAGAAATTGCTCCTTAGCTAGTATCTACCTGTTACGGATGACTAGTAGAAACTGCTCCTTAGCTAGTATCTACCTATCACGGATGACTAGTAGAAACTGCTCCTTAGCTAGTATCTACCTGTCACGGATGACTAGCAGAAACTGCTCCTTAGCTAGTATCTACCTGTCACGGATGACTAGCAGAAACTGCTCCTTAGCTAGTATCTACCTATCACGGATGACTAGTAGAAATTGCTCCTTAGCTAGTATCTACCTGTCACGGATGACTAGCAGAAACTGCTCCTTAGCTAGTATCTACCTATCACGGATGACTAGTAGAAATTGCTCCTTAGCTAGTATCTACCTATCACGGATGACTAGTAGAAATTGCTCCTTAGCTAGTATCTACCTGTCACGGATGACTAGCAGAAACTGCTCCTTAGCTAGTATCTACCTGTCACGGATGACTAGCAGAAACTGCTCCTTAGCTAGTATCTACCTATCACGGATGACTAGTAGAAATTGCTCCTTAGCTAGTATCTACCTGTCACGGATGACTAGCAGAAACTGCTCCTTAGCTAGTATCTACCTGTCACGGATGACCAGTAGAAATTGCTCCTTAGCTAGTATCTACCTGTTACGGATGACTAGTAGAAACTGCTCCTTAGCTAGTATCTACCTATCACGGATGACTAGTAGAAACTGCTCCTTAGCTAGTATCTACCTGTCACGGATGACCAGTAGAAATTGCTCCTTAGCTAGTATCTACCTGTCACGGATGACTAGCAGAAACTGCTCCTTAGCTAGTATCTACCTGTCACGGATGACTAGTAGAAATTGCTCCTTAGCTAGTATCTACCTGTCACGGATGACTAGCAGAAACTGCTCCTTAGCTAGTATCTACCTGTCACGGATGACCAGTAGAAATTGCTCCTTAGCTAGTATCTACCTGTCACGGATGACTAGTAGAAATTGCTCCTTAGCTAGTATCTACCTGTCACGGATGACTAGCACAAACTGCTCCTTAGCTAGTATCTACCTGTCACGGATGACCAGTAGAAATTGCTCCTTAGCTAGTATCTACCTGTTACGGATGACTAGTAGAAACTGCTCCTTAGCTAGTATCTACCTATCACGGATGACTAGTAGAAACTGCTCCTTAGCTAGTATCTACCTGTCACGGATGACCAGTAGAAATTGCTCCTTAGCTAGTATCTACCTGTCACGGATGACTAGCAGAAACTGCTCCTTAGCTAGTATCTACCTGTCACGGATGACTAGTAGAAATTGCTCCTTAGCTAGTATCTACCTCTCACGGATGACTAGTAGAAATTGCTCCTTAGCTAGTATCTACCTATCACGGATGACTAGTAGAAATTGCTCCTTAGCTAGTATCTACCTATCACGGATGACTAGTAGAAATTGCTCCTTAGCTAGTATCTACCTATCACGGATGACTAGTAGAAATTGCTCCTTAGCTAGTATCTACCTGTCACGGATGACTAGTAGAAACTGCTCCTTAGCTAGTATCTACCTGTCACGGATGACTAGTAGAAATTGCTCCTTAGCTAGTATCTACCTATCACGGATGACTAGTAGAAATTGCTCCTTAGCTAGTATCTACCTGTCACGGATGACTAGTAGAAACTGCTCCTTAGCTAGTATCTACCTGTCACGGATGACTAGCAGAAACTGCTCCTTAGCTAGTATCTACCTATCACGGATGACTAGTAGAAATTGCTCCTTAGCTAGTATCTACCTGTCACGGATGACTAGCAGAAACTGCTCCTTAGCTAGTATCTACCTATCACGGATGACTAGTAGAAATTGCTCCTTAGCTAGTATCTACCTATCACGGATGACTAGTAGAAATTGCTCCTTAGCTAGTATCTACCTGTCACGGATGACTAGTAGAAACTGCTCCTTAGCTAGTATCTACCTGTCACGGATGACTAGCAGAAACTGCTCCTTAGCTAGTATCTACCTATCACGGATGACTAGTAGAAATTGCTCCTTAGCTAGTATCTACCTATCACGGATGACTAGTAGAAATTGCTCCTTAGCTAGTATCTACCTGTCACGGATGACTAGTAGAAATTGCTCCTTAGCTAGTATCTACCTATCACGGATGACTAGTAGAAATTGCTCCTTAGCTAGTATCTACCTATCACGGATGACTAGTAGAAATTGCTCCTTAGCTAGTATCTACCTATCACGGATGACTAGTAGAAATTGCTCCTTAGCTAGTATCTACCTATCACGGATGACTAGTAGAAATTGCTCCTTAGCTAGTATCTACCTATCACGGATGACTAGTAGAAATTGCTCCTTAGCTAGTATCTACCTATCACGGATGACTAGTAGAAATTGCTCCTTAGCTAGTATCTACCTATCACGGATGACTAGTAGAAATTGCTCCTTAGCTAGTATCTACCTGTCACGGATGACTAGCAGAAACTGCTCCTTAGCTAGTATCTACCTGTCACGGATGACTAGCAGAAACTGCTCCTTAGCTAGTATCTACCTATCACGGATGACTAGTAGAAATTGCTCCTTAGCTAGTATCTACCTGTCACGGATGACTAGCAGAAACTGCTCCTTAGCTATTATCTACCTGTCACGGATGACTAGTAGAAAGTGCTCCTTAGCTAGTATCTACCTGTCACGGATGACTAGCAGAAACTGCTCCTTAGCTAGTATCTACCTATCACGGATGACTAGTAGAAATTGCTCCTTAGCTAGTATCTACCTGTCACGGATGACTAGCAGAAACTGCTCCTTAGCTAGTATCTACCTATCACGGATGACTAGTAGAAATTGCTCCTTAGCTAGTATCTACCTGTCACGGATGACTAGCAGAAACTGCTCCTTAGCTAGTATCTACCTATCACGGATGACTAGTAGAAATTGCTCCTTAGCTAGTATCTACCTGTCACGGATGACTAGCAGAAACTGCTCCTTAGCTAGTATCTACCTATCACGGATGACTAGTAGAAATTGCTCCTTAGCTAGTATCTACCTATCACGGATGACTAGTAGAAATTGCTCCTTAGCTAGTATCTACCTGTCACGGATGACTAGCAGAAACTGCTCCTTAGCTAGTATCTACCTGTCACGGATGACTAGCAGAAACTGCTCCTTAGCTAGTATCTACCTATCACGGATGACTAGTAGAAATTGCTCCTTAGCTAGTATCTACCTGTCACGGATGACTAGCAGAAACTGCTCCTTAGCTAGTATCTACCTGTCACGGATGACCAGTAGAAATTGCTCCTTAGCTAGTATCTACCTGTTACGGATGACTAGTAGAAACTGCTCCTTAGCTAGTATCTACCTATCACGGATGACTAGCAGAAACTGCTCCTTAGCTAGTATCTACCTGTCACGGATGACTAGTAGAAATTGCTCCTTAGCTAGTATCTACCTGTCACGGATGACTAGCAGAAACTGCTCCTTAGCTAGTATCTACCTGTCACGGATGACCAGTAGAAATTGCTCCTTAGCTAGTATCTACCTGTTACGGATGACTAGTAGAAACTGCTCCTTAGCTAGTATCTACCTATCACGGATGACTAGTAGAAACTGCTCCTTAGCTAGTATCTACCTGTCACGGATGACCAGTAGAAATTGCTCCTTAGCTAGTATCTACCTGTCACGGATGA
This sequence comes from Philereme vetulata, assembly GCA_918857605.2. Classification (NCBI taxonomy): domain Eukaryota; kingdom Metazoa; phylum Arthropoda; class Insecta; order Lepidoptera; family Geometridae; genus Philereme; species Philereme vetulata. The sequence goes on from OU975420.1 coordinate 387,644, forward strand.
CTAGCAGAAACTGCTCCTTAGCTAGTATCTACCTGTCACGGATGACCAGTAGAAATTGCTCCTTAGCTAGTATCTACCTGTTACGGATGACTAGTAGAAACTGCTCCTTAGCTAGTATCTACCTATCACGGATGACTAGTAGAAACTGCTCCTTAGCTAGTATCTACCTGTCACGGATGACCAGTAGAAATTGCTCCTTAGCTAGTATCTACCTGTTACGGATGACTAGTAGAAACTGCTCCTTAGCTAGTATCTACCTATCACGGATGACTAGTAGAAACTGCTCCTTAGCTATTATCTACCTATCACGGATGACTAGTAGAAATTGCTCCTTAGCTAGTATCTACCTGTCACGGATGACTAGCAGAAACTGCTCCTTAGCTAGTATCTACCTGTCACGGATGACCAGTAGAAATTGCTCCTTAGCTAGTATCTACCTGTTACGGATGACTAGTAGAAACTGCTCCTTAGCTAGTATCTACCTATCACGGATGACTAGAAGAAACTGCTCCTTAGCTAGTATCTACCTATCACGGATGACCAGTAGAAATTGCTCCTTAGCTAGTATCTACCTGTCACGGATGACTAGCAGAAACTGCTCCTTAGCTAGTATCTACCTATCACGGATGACTAGTAGAAACTGCTCCTTAGCTATTATCTACCTGCCACGGATGACCAGTAGAAATTGCTCCTTAGCTAGTATCTACCTGTTACGGATGACTAGTAGAAACTGCTCCTTAGCTATTATCTACCTGCCACGGATGAACAGTAGAAATTGCTCCTTAGCTATTATCTACCTGTCACGGATGACTAGTAGAAACTGCTCCTTAGCTAGTATCTACCTGCCACGGATGACCAGTAGAAATTGCTCCTTAGCTAGTATCTACCTGTTACGGATGACTAGTAGAAACTGCTCCTTAGCTATTATCTACCTGCCACGGATGACCAGTAGAAATTGCTCCTTAGCTAGTATCTACCTGTTACGGATGACTAGTAGAAACTGCTCCTTAGCTAGTATCTACCTATCACGGATGACTAGTAGAAACTGCTCCTTAGCTAGTATCTACCTGTCACGGATGACTAGTAGAAATTGCTCCTTAGCTAGTATCTACCTGTCACGGATGACTAGCAGAAACTGCTCCTTAGCTAGTATCTACCTGTCACGGATGACCAGTAGAAATTGCTCCTTAGCTAGTATCTACCTGTTACGGATGACTAGTAGAAACTGCTCCTTAGCTAGTATCTACCTATCACGGATGACTAGTAGAAACTGCTCCTTAGCTAGTATCTACCTGTCACGGATGACCAGTAGAAATTGCTCCTTAGCTAGTATCTACCTGTTACGGATGACTAGTAGAAACTGCTCCTTAGCTAGTATCTACCTATCACGGATGACTAGTAGAAACTGCTCCTTAGCTATTATCTACCTATCACGGATGACTAGTAGAAATTGCTCCTTAGCTAGTATCTACCTGTCACGGATGACTAGCAGAAACTGCTCCTTAGCTAGTATCTACCTATCACGGATGACTAGCAGAAACTGCTCCTTAGCTATTATCTACCTATCACGGATGACTAGTAGAAATTGCTCCTTAGCTAGTATCTACCTGTCACGGATGACTAGCAGAAACTGCTCCTTAGCTAGTATCTACCTGTCACGGATGACCAGTAGAAATTGCTCCTTAGCTAGTATCTACCTGTTACGGATGACTAGTAGAAACTGCTCCTTAGCTAGTATCTACCTATCACGGATGACTAGTAGAAACTGCTCCTTAGCTAGTATCTACCTGTCACGGATGACTAGTAGAAATTGCTCCTTAGCTAGTATCTACCTGTCACGGATGACTAGCAGAAACTGCTCCTTAGCTAGTATCTACCTGTCACGGATGACTAGTAGAAATTGCTCCTTAGCTAGTATCTACTTGTGACGGATGACTAGCAGAAACTGCTCCTTAGCTAGTATCTACCTGTCACGGATGACCAGTAGAAATTGCTCCTTAGCTAGTATCTACCTGTCACGGATGACTAGTAGAAATTGCTCCTTAGCTAGTATCTACCTGTCACGGATGACTAGCAGAAACTGCTCCTTAGCTAGTATCTACCTGTCACGGATGACCAGTAGAAATTGCTCCTTAGCTAGTATCTACCTGTTACGGATGACTAGTAGAAACTGCTCCTTAGCTAGTATCTACCTATCACGGATGACTAGTAGAAACTGCTCCTTAGCTAGTATCTACCTGTCACGGATGACCAGTAGAAATTGCTCCTTAGCTAGTATCTACCTGTCACGGATGACTAGCAGAAACTGCTCCTTAGCTAGTATCTACCTGTCACGGATGACAAGTAGAAAATGCTCCTTAGCTAGTATCTACCTGTCACGGATGACTAGCAGAAACTGCTCCTTAGCTAGTATCTACCTGTCACGGATGACCAGTAGAAATTGCTCCTTAGCTAGTATCTACCTGTTACGGATGACTAGTAGAAACTGCTCCTTAGCTAGTATCTACCTATCACGGATGACTAGTAGAAACTGCTCCTTAGCTAGTATCTACCTGTCACGGATGACCAGTAGAAATTGCTCCTTAGCTAGTATCTACCTGTCACGGATGACTAGCAGAAACTGCTCCTTAGCTAGTATCTACCTGTCACGGATGACCAGTAGAAATTGCTCCTTAGCTAGTATCTACCTGTTACGGATGACTAGTAGAAACTGCTCCTTAGCTAGTATCTACCTATCACGGATGACTAGTAGAAACTGCTCCTTAGCTAGTATCTACCTGTCACGGATGACCAGTAGAAATTGCTCCTTAGCTAGTATCTACCTGTTACGGATGACTAGTAGAAACTGCTCCTTAGCTAGTATCTACCTATCACGGATGACTAGTAGAAACTGCTCCTTAGCTATTATCTACCTATCACGGATGACTAGTAGAAATTGCTCCTTAGCTTGTATCTACCTGTCACGGATGACTAGCAGAAACTGCTCCTTAGCTAGTATCTACCTGTCACGGATGACCAGTAGAAATTGCTCCTTAGCTAGTATCTACCTGTTACGGATGACTAGTAGAAACTGCTCCTTAGCTAGTATCTACCTATCACGGATGACTAGTAGAAACTGCTCCTTAGCTAGTATCTACCTATCACGGATGACCAGTAGAAATTGCTCCTTAGCTGGTATCTACCTGTCACGGATGACTAGCAGAAACTGCTCCTTAGCTAGTATCTACCTATCACGGATGACTAGTAGAAACTGCTCCTTAGCTATTATCTACCTGCCACGGATGACCAGTAGAAATTGCTCCTTAGCTAGTATCTACCTGTTACGGATGACTAGTAGAAACTGCTCCTTAGCTATTATCTACCTGCCACGGATGACCAGTAGAAATTGCTCCTTAGCTATTATCTACCTGTCACGGATGACTAGTAGAAACTGCTCCTTAGCTATTATCTACCTGCCACGGATGACCAGTAGAAATTGCTCCTTAGCTAGTATCTACCTGTTACGGATGACTAGTAGAAACTGCTCCTTAGCTATTATCTACCTGCCACGGATGACCAGTAGAAATTGCTCCTTAGCTAGTATCTACCTGTTACGGATGACTAGTAGAAACTGCTCCTTAGCTATTATCTACCTGCCACGGATGACCAGTAGAAATTGCTCCTTAGCTATTATCTACCTGTCACGGATGACTAGTAGAAACTGCTCCTTAGCTATTATCTACCTGCCACGGATGACCAGTAGAAATTGCTCCTTAGCTAGTATCTACCTGTCACGGATGACTAGTAGAAACTGCTCCTTAGCTATTATCTACCTGCCACGGATGACCAGTAGAAATTGCTCCTTAGCTAGTATCTACCTGTTACGGATGACTAGTAGAAACTGCTCCTTAGCTATTATCTACCTGCCACGGATGACCAGTAGAAATTGCTCCTTAGCTATTATCTACCTGTCACGGATGACTAGTAGAAACTGCTCCTTAGCTATTATCTACCTGTTACGGATGACTAGTAGAAACTGCTCCTTAGCTAGTATCTACCTATCACGGATGACTAGTAGAAACTGCTCCTTAGCTAGTATCTACCTATCACGGATGACCAGTAGAAATTGCTCCTTAGCTAGTATCTACCTGTCACGGATGACTAGCAGAAACTGCTCCTTAGCTAGTATCTACCTATCACGGATGACTAGTAGAAACTGCTCCTTAGCTATTATCTACCTGCCACGGATGACCAGTAGAAATTGCTCCTTAGCTAGTATCTACCTGTTACGGATGACTAGTAGAAACTGCTCCTTAGCTATTATCTACCTGCCACGGATGACCAGTAGAAATTGCTCCTTAGCTATTATCTACCTGTCACGGATGACTAGTAGAAACTGCTCCTTAGCTATTATCTACCTGCCACGGATGACCAGTAGAAATTGCTCCTTAGCTAGTATCTACCTGTTACGGATGACTAGTAGAAACTGCTCCTTAGCTATTATCTACCTGCCACGGATGACCAGTAGAAATTGCTCCTTAGCTAGTATCTACCTGTTACGGATGACTAGTAGAAACTGCTCCTTAGCTATTATCTACCTGCCACGGATGACCAGTAGAAATTGCTCCTTAGCTATTATCTACCTGTCACGGATGACTAGTAGAAACTGCTCCTTAGCTATTATCTACCTGCCACGGATGACCAGTAGAAATTGCTCCTTAGCTAGTATCTACCTGTTACGGATGACTAGTAGAAACTGCTCCTTAGCTATTATCTACCTGTCACGGATGACTAGTAGAAACTGTTCCTTAGCTATTATCTACCTGTCACGGATGACTAGTAGAAATTGCTCCTTAGCTATTATCTACCTGTCACGGATGACTAGTAGAAACTGCTCCTTAGCTATTATCTACCTGCCACGGATGACCAGTAGAAATTGCTCCTTAGCTATTATCTACCTGTCACGGATGACTAGTAGAAACTGCTCCTTAGCTATTATCTACCTGCCACGGATGACCAGTAGAAATTGCTCCTTAGCTAGTATCTACCTGTTACGGATGACTAGTAGAAACTGCTCCTTAGCTATTATCTACCTGCCACGGATGACCAGTAGAAATTGCTCCTTAGCTAGTATCTACCTGTTACGGATGACTAGTAGAAACTGCTCCTTAGCTATTATCTACCTGCCACGGATGACCAGTAGAAATTGCTCCTTAGCTATTATCTACCTGTCACGGATGACTAGTAGAAACTGCTCCTTAGCTATTATCTACCTGCCACGGATGACCAGTAGAAATTGCTCCTTAGCTATTATCTACCTGTCACGGATGACTAGTAGAAACTGCTCCTTAGCTATTATCTACCTGCCACGGATGACCAGTAGAAATTGCTCCTTAGCTAGTATCTACCTGTTACGGATGACTAGTAGAAACTGCTCCTTAGCTATTATCTACCTGCCACGGATGACCAGTAGAAATTGCTCCTTAGCTATTATCTACCTGTCACGGATGACTAGTAGAAACTGCTCCTTAGCTATTATCTACCTGTTACGGATGACTAGTAGAAACTGCTCCTTAGCTAGTATCTACCTATCACGGATGACTAGTAGAAACTGCTCCTTAGCTAGTATCTACCTGTCACGGATGACCAGTAGAAATTGCTCCTTAGCTAGTATCTACCTGTCACGGATGACTAGCAGAAACTGCTCCTTAGCTAGTATCTACCTATCACGGATGACTAGTAGAAACTGCTCCTTAGCTAGTATCTACCTGCCACGGATGACCAGTAGAAATTGCTCCTTAGCTAGTATCTACCTGTCACGGATGACTAGTAGAAACTGCTCCTTAGCTATTATCTACCTGCCACGGATGACCAGTAGAAATTGCTCCTTAGCTATTATCTACCTGTCACGGATGACTAGTAGAAACTGCTCCTTAGCTATTATCTACCTGCCACGGATGACCAGTAGAAATTGCTCCTTAGCTAGTATCTACCTGTTACGGATGACTAGTAGAAACTGCTCCTTAGCTATTATCTACCTGCCACGGATGACCAGTAGAAATTGCTCCTTAGCTAGTATCTACCTGTTACGGATGACTAGTAGAAACTGCTCCTTAGCTATTATCTACCTGCCACGGATGACCAGTAGAAATTGCTCCTTAGCTATTATCTACCTGTCACGGATGACTAGTAGAAACTGCTCCTTAGCTATTATCTACCTGCCACGGATGACCAGTAGAAATTGCTCCTTAGCTAGTATCTACCTGTTACGGATGACTAGTAGAAACTGCTCCTTAGCTATTATCTACCTGCCACGGATGACCAGTAGAAATTGCTCCTTAGCTAGTATCTACCTGTTACGGATGACTAGTAGAAACTGCTCCTTAGCTATTATCTACCTGCCACGGATGACCAGTAGAAATTGCTCCTTAGCTATTATCTACCTGTCACGGATGACTAGTAGAAACTGCTCCTTAGCTATTATCTACCTGCCACGGATGACCAGTAGAAATTGCTCCTTAGCTATTATCTACCTGTCACGGATGACTAGTAGAAACTGCTCCTTAGCTATTATCTACCTGCCACGGATGACCAGTAGAAATTGCTCCTTAGCTAGTATCTACCTGTTACGGATGACTAGTAGAAACTGCTCCTTAGCTATTATCTACCTGTCACGGATGACTAGTAGAAACTGCTCCTTAGCTATTATCTACCTGTCACGGATGACTAGTAGAAATTGCTCCTTAGCTATTATCTACCTGTCACGGATGACTAGTAGAAACTGCTCCTTAGCTATTATCTACCTGCCACGGATGACCAGTAGAAATTGCTCCTTAGCTATTATCTACCTGTCACGGATGACTAGTAGAAACTGCTCCTTAGCTATTATCTACCTGCCACGGATGACCAGTAGAAATTGCTCCTTAGCTATTATCTACCTGTCACGGATGACTAGTAGAAACTGCTCCTTAGCTATTATCTACCTGCCACGGATGACCAGTAGAAATTGCTCCTTAGCTAGTATCTACCTGTTACGGATGACTAGTAGAAACTGCTCCTTAGCTATTATCTACCTGCCACGGATGACCAGTAGAAATTGCTCCTTAGCTATTATCTACCTGTCACGGATGACTAGTAGAAACTGCTCCTTAGCTATTATCTACCTGCCACGGATGACCAGTAGAAATTGCTCCTTAGCTATTATCTACCTGTCACGGATGACTAGTAGAAACTGCTCCTTAGCTATTATCTACCTGCCACGGATGACCAGTAGAAATTGCTCCTTAGCTAGTATCTACCTGTTACGGATGACTAGTAGAAACTGCTCCTTAGCTATTATCTACCTGCCACGGATGACCAGTAGAAATTGCTCCTTAGCTAGTATCTACCTGTTACGGATGACTAGTAGAAACTGCTCCTTAGCTAGTATCTACCTGCCACGGATGACCAGTAGAAATTGCTCCTTAGCTATTATCTACCTGTCACGGATGACTAGTAGAAACTGCTCCTTAGCTATTATCTACCTGCCACGGATGACCAGTAGAAATTGCTCCTTAGCTATTATCTACCTGTCACGGATGACTAGAAGAAACTGCTCCTTAGCTATTATCTACCTGCCACGGATGACCAGTAGAAATTGCTCCTTAGCTAGTATCTACCTGTTACGGATGACTAGTAGAAACTGCTCCTTAGCTATTATCTACCTGCCACGGATGACCAGTAGAAATTGCTCCTTAGCTATTATCTACCTGTCACGGATGACTAGTAGAAACTGCTCCTTAGCTATTATCTACCTGCCACGGATGACCAGTAGAAATTGCTCCTTAGCTAGTATCTACCTGTTACGGATGACTAGTAGAAACTGCTCCTTAGCTATTATCTACCTGCCACGGATGACCAGTAGAAATTGCTCCTTAGCTAGTATCTACCTGTCACGGATGACTAGCAGAAACTGCTCCTTAGCTAGTATCTACCTATCACGGATGACTAGTAGAAATTGCTCCTTAGCTAGTATCTACCTGTCACGGATGACTAGCAGAAACTGCTCCTTAGCTAGTATCTACCTATCACGGATGACTAGTAGAAATTGCTCCTTAGCTAGTATCTACCTATCACGGATGACTAGTAGAAATTGCTCCTTAGCTAGTATCTACCTGTCACGGATGACTAGCAGAAACTGCTCCTTAGCTAGTATCTACCTGTCACGGATGACTAGCAGAAACTGCTCCTTAGCTAGTATCTACCTATCACGGATGACTAGTAGAAATTGCTCCTTAGCTAGTATCTACCTGTCACGGATGACTAGCAGAAACTGCTCCTTAGCTAGTATCTACCTGTCACGGATGACCAGTAGAAATTGCTCCTTAGCTAGTATCTACCTGTTACGGATGACTAGTAGAAACTGCTCCTTAGCTAGTATCTACCTATCACGGATGACTAGTAGAAACTGCTCCTTAGCTAGTATCTACCTGTCACGGATGACTAGCAGAAACTGCTCCTTAGCTAGTATCTACCTGTCACGGATGACTAGCAGAAACTGCTCCTTAGCTAGTATCTACCTATCACGGATGACTAGTAGAAATTGCTCCTTAGCTAGTATCTACCTGTCACGGATGACTAGCAGAAACTGCTCCTTAGCTAGTATCTACCTATCACGGATGACTAGTAGAAATTGCTCCTTAGCTAGTATCTACCTATCACGGATGACTAGTAGAAATTGCTCCTTAGCTAGTATCTACCTGTCACGGATGACTAGCAGAAACTGCTCCTTAGCTAGTATCTACCTATCACGGATGACTAGTAGAAATTGCTCCTTAGCTAGTATCTACCTGTCACGGATGACTAGCAGAAACTGCTCCTTAGCTAGTATCTACCTGTCACGGATGACTAGCAGAAACTGCTCCTTAGCTAGTATCTACCTATCACGGATGACTAGTAGAAATTGCTCCTTAGCTAGTATCTACCTGTCACGGATGACTAGCAGAAACTGCTCCTTAGCTAGTATCTACCTGTCACGGATGACCAGTAGAAATTGCTCCTTAGCTAGTATCTACCTGTTACGGATGACTAGTAGAAACTGCTCCTTAGCTAGTATCTACCTATCACGGATGACTAGTAGAAACTGCTCCTTAGCTAGTATCTACCTGTCACGGATGACTAGCAGAAACTGCTCCTTAGCTAGTATCTACCTGTCACGGATGACTAGCAGAAACTGCTCCTTAGCTAGTATCTACCTATCACGGATGACTAGTAGAAATTGCTCCTTAGCTAGTATCTACCTGTCACGGATGACTAGCAGAAACTGCTCCTTAGCTAGTATCTACCTATCACGGATGACTAGTAGAAATTGCTCCTTAGCTAGTATCTACCTATCACGGATGACTAGTAGAAATTGCTCCTTAGCTAGTATCTACCTGTCACGGATGACTAGCAGAAACTGCTCCTTAGCTAGTATCTACCTGTCACGGATGACTAGCAGAAACTGCTCCTTAGCTAGTATCTACCTATCACGGATGACTAGTAGAAATTGCTCCTTAGCTAGTATCTACCTATCACGGATGACTAGTAGAAATTGCTCCTTAGCTAGTATCTACCTGTCACGGATGACTAGTAGAAACTGCTCCTTAGCTAGTATCTACCTGTCACGGATGACTAGCAGAAACTGCTCCTTAGCTAGTATCTACCTATCACGGATGACTAGTAGAAATTGCTCCTTAGCTAGTATCTACCTGTCACGGATGACTAGCAGAAACTGCTCCTTAGCTAGTATCTACCTGTCACGGATGACTAGCAGAAACTGCTCCTTAGCTAGTATCTACCTGTCACGGATGACTAGTAGAAATTGCTCCTTAGCTAGTATCTACCTGTCACGGATGACTAGCAGAAACTGCTCCTTAGCTAGTATCTACCTGTCACGGATGACCAGTAGAAATTGCTCCTTAGCTAGTATCTACCTGTCACGGATGACTAGTAGAAATTGCTCCTTAGCTAGTATCTACCTGTCACGGATGACTAGCACAAACTGCTCCTTAGCTAGTATCTACCTGTCACGGATGACCAGTAGAAATTGCTCCTTAGCTAGTATCTACCTGTTACGGATGACTAGTAGAAACTGCTCCTTAGCTAGTATCTACCTATCACGGATGACTAGTAGAAACTGCTCCTTAGCTAGTATCTACCTGTCACGGATGACCAGTAGAAATTGCTCCTTAGCTAGTATCTACCTGTCACGGATGACTAGCAGAAACTGCTCCTTAGCTAGTATCTACCTGTCACGGATGACTAGTAGAAATTGCTCCTTAGCTAGTATCTACCTCTCACGGATGACTAGTAGAAATTGCTCCTTAGCTAGTATCTACCTATCACGGATGACTAGTAGAAATTGCTCCTTAGCTAGTATCTACCTATCACGGATGACTAGTAGAAATTGCTCCTTAGCTAGTATCTACCTATCACGGATGACTAGTAGAAATTGCTCCTTAGCTAGTATCTACCTGTCACGGATGACTAGTAGAAACTGCTCCTTAGCTAGTATCTACCTGTCACGGATGACTAGTAGAAATTGCTCCTTAGCTAGTATCTACCTATCACGGATGACTAGTAGAAATTGCTCCTTAGCTAGTATCTACCTGTCACGGATGACTAGTAGAAACTGCTCCTTAGCTAGTATCTACCTGTCACGGATGACTAGCAGAAACTGCTCCTTAGCTAGTATCTACCTGTCACGGATGACTAGTAGAAATTGCTCCTTAGCTAGTATCTACCTGTCACGGATGACTAGCAGAAACTGCTCCTTAGCTAGTATCTACCTATCACGGATGACTAGTAGAAATTGCTCCTTAGCTAGTATCTACCTATCACGGATGACTAGTAGAAATTGCTCCTTAGCTAGTATCTACCTGTCACGGATGACTAGTAGAAACTGCTCCTTAGCTAGTATCTACCTGTCACGGATGACTAGCAGAAACTGCTCCTTAGCTAGTATCTACCTATCACGGATGACTAGTAGAAATTGCTCCTTAGCTAGTATCTACCTATCACGGATGACTAGTAGAAATTGCTCCTTAGCTAGTATCTACCTGTCACGGATGACTAGTAGAAATTGCTCCTTAGCTAGTATCTACCTATCACGGATGACTAGTAGAAATTGCTCCTTAGCTAGTATCTACCTATCACGGATGACTAGTAGAAATTGCTCCTTAGCTAGTATCTACCTATCACGGATGACTAGTAGAAATTGCTCCTTAGCTAGTATCTACCTATCACGGATGACTAGTAGAAATTGCTCCTTAGCTAGTATCTACCTATCACGGATGACTAGTAGAAATTGCTCCTTAGCTAGTATCTACCTATCACGGATGACTAGTAGAAATTGCTCCTTAGCTAGTATCTACCTATCACGGATGACTAGTAGAAATTGCTCCTTAGCTAGTATCTACCTGTCACGGATGACTAGCAGAAACTGCTCCTTAGCTAGTATCTACCTGTCACGGATGACTAGCAGAAACTGCTCCTTAGCTAGTATCTACCTATCACGGATGACTAGTAGAAATTGCTGCTTAGCTAGTATCTACCTGTCACGGATGACTAGCAGAAACTGCTCCTTAGCTAGTATCTACCTGTCACGGATGACTAGTAGAAATTGCTCCTTAGCTAGTATCTACCTGTCACGGATGACTAGCAGAAACTGCTCCTTAGCTAGTATCTACCTATCACGGATGACTAGTAGAAATTGCTCCTTAGCTAGTATCTACCTGTCACGGATGACTAGCAGAAACTGCTCCTTAGCTAGTATCTACCTATCACGGATGACTAGTAGAAATTGCTCCTTAGCTAGTATCTACCTGTCACGGATGACTAGCAGAAACTGCTCCTTAGCTAGTATCTACCTATCACGGATGACTAGTAGAAATTGCTCCTTAGCTAGTATCTACCTGTCACGGATGACTAGCAGAAACTGCTCCTTAGCTAGTATCTACCTATCACGGATGACTAGTAGAAATTGCTCCTTAGCTAGTATCTACCTATCACGGATGACTAGTAGAAATTGCTCCTTAGCTAGTATCTACCTGTCACGGATGACTAGCAGAAACTGCTCCTTAGCTAGTATCTACCTGTCACGGATGACTAGCAGAAACTGCTCCTTAGCTAGTATCTACCTATCACGGATGACTAGTAGAAATTGCTCCTTAGCTAGTATCTACCTGTCACGGATGACTAGCAGAAACTGCTCCTTAGCTAGTATCTACCTGTCACGGATGACCAGTAGAAATTGCTCCTTAGCTAGTATCTACCTGTTACGGATGACTAGTAGAAACTGCTCCTTAGCTAGTATCTACCTATCACGGATGACTAGCAGAAACTGCTCCTTAGCTAGTATCTACCTGTCACGGATGACTAGTAGAAATTGCTCCTTAGCTAGTATCTACCTGTCACGGATGACTAGCAGAAACTGCTCCTTAGCTAGTATCTACCTGTCACGGATGACCAGTAGAAATTGCTCCTTAGCTAGTATCTACCTGTTACGGATGACTAGTAGAAACTGCTCCTTAGCTAGTATCTACCTATCACGGATGACTAGTAGAAACTGCTCCTTAGCTAGTATCTACCTGTCACGGATGACCAGTAGAAATTGCTCCTTAGCTAGTATCTACCTGTCACGGATGACTAGCAGAAACTGCTCCTTAGCTAGTATCTACCTGTCACGGATGACCAGTAGAAATTGCTCCTTAGCTAGTATCTACCTGTTACGGATGACTAGTAGAAACTGCTCCTTAGCTAGTATCTACCTATCACGGATGACTAGTAGAAACTGCTCCTTAGCTAGTATCTACCTGTCACGGATGACCAGTAGAAATTGCTCCTTAGCTAGTATCTACCTGTTACGGATGACTAGTAGAAACTGCTCCTTAGCTAGTATCTACCTATCACGGATGACTAGTAGAAACTGCTCCTTAGCTATTATCTACCTATCACGGATGACTAGTAGAAATTGCTCCTTAGCTAGTATCTACCTGTCACGGATGACTAGCAGAAACTGCTCCTTAGCTAGTATCTACCTGTCACGGATGACCAGTAGAAATTGCTCCTTAGCTAGTATCTACCTGTTACGGATGACTAGTAGAAACTGCTCCTTAGCTAGTATCTACCTATCACGGATGACTAGTAGAAACTGCTCCTTAGCTAGTATCTACCTATCACGGATGACTAGTAGAAATTGCTCCTTAGCTAGTATCTACCTGTCACGGATGACTAGCAGAAACTGCTCCTTAGCTAGTATCTACCTATCACGGATGACTAGTAGAAACTGCTCCTTAGCTATTATCTACCTGCCACGGATGACCAGTAGAAATTGCTCCTTAGCTAGTATCTACCTGTTACGGATGACTAGTAGAAACTGCTCCTTAGCTATTATCTACCTGCCACGGATGACCAGTAGAAATTGCTCCTTAGCTATTATCTACCTGTCACGGATGACTAGTAGAAACTGCTCCTTAGCTATTATCTACCTGCCACGGATGACCAGTAGAAATTGCTCCTTAGCTAGTATCTACCTGTTACGGATGACTAGTAGAAACTGCTCCTTAGCTATTATCTACCTGCCACGGATGACCAGTAGAAATTGCTCCTTAGCTAGTATCTACCTGTTACGGATGACTAGTAGAAACTGCTCCTTAGCTAGTATCTACCTATCACGGATGACTAGTAGAAACTGCTCCTTAGCTAGTATCTACCTGCCACGGATGACCAGTAGAAATTGCTCCTTAGCTAGTATCTACCTGTCACGGATGACTAGCAGAAACTGCTCCTTAGCTAGTATCTACCTGTCACGGATGACCAGTAGAAATTGCTCCTTAGCTAGTATCTACCTGTTACGGATGACTAGTAGAAACTGCTCCTTAGCTAGTATCTACCTATCACGGATGACTAGTAGAAACTGCTCCTTAGCTAGTATCTACCTGTCACGGATGACCAGTAGAAATTGCTCCTTAGCTAGTATCTACCTGTTACGGATGACTAGTAGAAACTGCTCCTTAGCTAGTATCTACCTATCACGGATGACTAGTAGAAACTGCTCCTTAGCTATTATCTACCTATCACGGATGACTAGTAGAAATTGCTCCTTAGCTAGTATCTACCTGTCACGGATGACTAGCAGAAACTGCTCCTTAGCTAGTATCTACCTGTCACGGATGACCAGTAGAAATTGCTCCTTAGCTAGTATCTACCTGTTACGGATGACTAGTAGAAACTGCTCCTTAGCTAGTATCTACCTATCACGGATGACTAGTAGAAACTGCTCCTTAGCTAGTATCTACCTGTCACGGATGACTAGTAGAAATTGCTCCTTAGCTAGTATCTACCTGTCACGGATGACTAGCAGAAACTGCTCCTTAGCTAGTATCTACCTGTCACGGATGACTAGTAGAAATTGCTCCTTAGCTAGTATCTACCTGTCACGGATGACTAGCAGAAACTGCTCCTTAGCTAGTATCTACCTGTCACGGATGACCAGTAGAAATTGCTCCTTAGCTAGTATCTACCTGTCACGGATGACTAGTAGAAATTGCTCCTTAGCTAGTATCTACCTGTCACGGATGACTAGCACAAACTGCTCCTTAGCTAGTATCTACCTGTCACGGATGACCAGTAGAAATTGCTCCTTAGCTAGTATCTACCTGTTACGGATGACTAGTAGAAACTGCTCCTTAGCTAGTATCTACCTATCACGGATGACTAGTAGAAACTGCTCCTTAGCTAGTATCTACCTGTCACGGATGACCAGTAGAAATTGCTCCTTAGCTAGTATCTACCTGTCACGGATGACTAGCAGAAACTGCTCCTTAGCTAGTATCTACCTGTCACGGATGACTAGTAGAAATTGCTCCTTAGCTAGTATCTACCTCTCACGGATGACTAGTAGAAATTGCTCCTTAGCTAGTATCTACCTATCACGGATGACTAGTAGAAATTGCTCCTTAGCTAGTATCTACCTATCACGGATGACTAGTAGAAATTGCTCCTTAGCTAGTATCTACCTATCACGGATGACTAGTAGAAATTGCTCCTTAGCTAGTATCTACCTGTCACGGATGACTAGTAGAAACTGCTCCTTAGCTAGTATCTACCTGTCACGGATGACTAGCAGAAACTGCTCCTTAGCTAGTATCTACCTATCACGGATGACTAGTAGAAATTGCTCCTTAGCTAGTATCTACCTGTCACGGATGACTAGCAGAAACTGCTCCTTAGCTAGTATCTACCTATCACGGATGACTAGTAGAAATTGCTCCTTAGCTAGTATCTACCTATCACGGATGACTAGTAGAAATTGCTCCTTAGCTAGTATCTACCTGTCACGGATGACTAGTAGAAACTGCTCCTTAGCTAGTATCTACCTGTCACGGATGACTAGCAGAAACTGCTCCTTAGCTAGTATCTACCTATCACGGATGACTAGTAGAAATTGCTCCTTAGCTAGTATCTACCTATCACGGATGACTAGTAGAAATTGCTCCTTAGCTAGTATCTACCTGTCACGGATGACTAGTAGAAATTGCTCCTTAGCTAGTATCTACCTATCACGGATGACTAGTAGAAATTGCTCCTTAGCTAGTATCTACCTATCACGGATGACTAGTAGAAATTGCTCCTTAGCTAGTATCTACCTATCACGGATGACTAGTAGAAATTGCTCCTTAGCTAGTATCTACCTATCACGGATGACTAGTAGAAATTGCTCCTTAGCTAGTATCTACCTATCACGGATGACTAGTAGAAATTGCTCCTTAGCTAGTATCTACCTATCACGGATGACTAGTAGAAATTGCTCCTTAGCTAGTATCTACCTATCACGGATGACTAGTAGAAATTGCTCCTTAGCTAGTATCTACCTGTCACGGATGACTAGCAGAAACTGCTCCTTAGCTAGTATCTACCTGTCACGGATGACTAGCAGAAACTGCTCCTTAGCTAGTATCTACCTATCACGGATGACTAGTAGAAATTGCTCCTTAGCTAGTATCTACCTGTCACGGATGACTAGCAGAAACTGCTCCTTAGCTAGTATCTACCTATCACGGATGACTAGTAGAAATTGCTCCTTAGCTAGTATCTACCTATCACGGATGACTAGTAGAAATTGCTCCTTAGCTAGTATCTACCTGTCACGGATGACTAGTAGAAATTGCTCCTTAGCTAGTATCTACCTATCACGGATGACTAGTAGAAATTGCTCCTTAGCTAGTATCTACCTATCACGGATGACTAGTAGAAATTGCTCCTTAGCTAGTATCTACCTATCACGGATGACTAGTAGAAATTGCTCCTTAGCTAGTATCTACCTGTCACGGATGACTAGCAGAAACTGCTCCTTAGCTAGTATCTACCTATCACGGATGACTAGTAGAAATTGCTCCTTAGCTAGTATCTACCTGTCACGGATGACTAGCAGAAACTGCTCCTTAGCTAGTATCTACCTATCACGGATGACTAGTAGAAATTGCTCCTTAGCTAGTATCTACCTGTCACGGATGACTAGCAGAAACTGCTCCTTAGCTAGTATCTACCTATCACGGATGACTAGTAGAAATTGCTCCTTAGCTAGTATCTACCTATCACGGATGACTAGTAGAAATTGCTCCTTAGCTAGTATCTACCTGTCACGGATGACTAGCAGAAACTGCTCCTTAGCTAGTATCTACCTGTCACGGATGACTAGCAGAAACTGCTCCTTAGCTAGTATCTACCTATCACGGATGACTAGTAGAAATTGCTCCTTAGCTAGTATCTACCTGTCACGGATGACTAGCAGAAACTGCTCCTTAGCTAGTATCTACCTGTCACGGATGACCAGTAGAAATTGCTCCTTAGCTAGTATCTACCTGTTACGGATGACTAGTAGAAACTGCTCCTTAGCTAGTATCTACCTATCACGGATGACTAGCAGAAACTGCTCCTTAGCTAGTATCTACCTGTCACGGATGACTAGTAGAAATTGCTCCTTAGCTAGTATCTACCTGTCACGGATGACTAGCAGAAACTGCTCCTTAGCTAGTATCTACCTGTCACGGATGACCAGTAGAAATTGCTCCTTAGCTAGTATCTACCTGTTACGGATGACTAGTAGAAACTGCTCCTTAGCTAGTATCTACCTATCACGGATGACTAGTAGAAACTGCTCCTTAGCTAGTATCTACCTGTCACGGATGACCAGTAGAAATTGCTCCTTAGCTAGTATCTACCTGTCACGGATGACCAGTAGAAATTGCTCCTTAGCTAGTATCTACCTGTTACGGATGACTAGTAGAAACTGCTACTTAGCTAGTATCTACCTATCACGGATGACTAGTAGAAACTGCTCCTTAGCTAGTATCTACCTGTCACGGATGACCAGTAGAAATTGCTCCTTAGCTAGTATCTACCTGTTACGGATGACTAGTAGAAACTGCTCCTTAGCTAGTATCTACCTATCACGGATGACTAGTAGAAACTGCTCCTTAGCTATTATCTACCTGTCACGGATGACTAGTAGAAACTGCTCCTTAGCTATTATCTACCTGCCACGGATGACCAGTAGAAATTGCTCCTTAGCTAGTATCTACCTGTTACGGATGACTAGTAGAAACTGCTCCTTAGCTATTATCTACTTGTCACGGATGACTAGTAGAAACTGCTCCTTAGCTATTATCTACCTGCCACGGATGACCAGTAGAAATTGCTCCTTAGCTAGTATCTACCTGTTACGGATGACTAGTAGAAACTGCTCCTTAGCTATTATCTACCTATCACGGATGACTAGTAGAAACTGCTCCTTAGCTATTATCTACCTGCCACGGATGACCAGTAGAAATTGCTCCTTAGCTAGTATCTACCTGTTACGGATGACTAGTAGAAACTGTTCCTTAGCTATTATCTACCTGTCACGGATGACTAGTAGAAACTGCTCCTTAGCTATTATCTACCTGCCACGGATGACCAGTAGAAATTGCTCCTTAGCTAGTATCTACCTGTTACGGATGACTAGTAGAAACTGCTCCTTAGCTATTATCTACCTGTCACGGATGACTAGTAGAAACTGCTCCTTAACTATTATCTACCTGTCACGGATGACTAGTAGAAACTGCTCCTTAGCTATTATCTACCTGTCACGGATGATTAGTAGAAACTGCTCTTTAGCTATCATCTACCTGTCACGGATGACTAGTAGAAACTGCTCCTTAGCTAGTATCTACCTATCACGGATGACTAGTAGAAACTGCTCCTTAGCTAGTATCTACCTGTCACGGATGACCAGTAGAAATTGCTCCTTAGCTAGTATCTACCTGTCACGGATGACTAGCAGAAACTGCTCCTTAGCTAGTATCTACCTGTCACGAATGACCAGTAGAAATTGCTCCTTAGCTAGTATCTACCTGTTACGGATGACTAGTAGAAACTGCTCCTTAGCTAGTATCTACCTATCACGGATGACTAGTAGAAACTGCTCCTTAGCTAGTATCTACCTGTCACGGATGACCAGTAGAAATTGCTCCTTAGCTAGTATCTACCTGTTACGGATGACTAGTAGAAACTGCTCCTTAGCTAGTATCTACCTATCACGGATGACTAGTAGAAACTGCTCCTTAGCTATTATCTACCTATCACGGATGACTAGTAGAAATTGCTCCTTAGCTAGTATCTACCTGTCACGGATGACTAGCAGAAACTGCTCCTTAGCTAGTATCTACCTATCACGGATGACTAGCAGAAACTGCTCCTTAGCTATTATCTACCTATCACGGATGACTAGTAGAAATTGCTCCTTAGCTAGTATCTACCTGTCACGGATGACTAGCAGAAACTGCTCCTTAGCTAGTATCTACCTGTCACGGATGACCAGTAGAAATTGCTCCTTAGCTAGTATCTACCTGTTACGGATGACTAGTAGAAACTGCTCCTTAGCTAGTATCTACCTATCACGGATGACTAGTAGAAACTGCTCCTTAGCTAGTATCTACCTGTCACGGATGACCAGTAGAAATTGCTCCTTAGCTAGTATCTACCTGTCACGGATGACTAGCAGAAACTGCTCCTTAGCTAGTATCTACCTGTCACGGATGACTAGTAAAAATTGCTCCTTAGCTAGTATCTACTTGTGACGGATGACTAGCAGAAACTGCTCCTTAGCTAGTATCTACCTGTCACGGATGACCAGTAGAAATTGCTCCTTAGCTAGTATCTACCTGTCACGGATGACTAGTAGAAATTGCTCCTTAGCTAGTATCTACCTGTCACGGATGACTAGCAGAAACTGCTCCTTAGCTAGTATCTACCTGTCACGGATGACCAGTAGAAATTGCTCCTTAGCTAGTATCTACCTGTTACGGATGACTAGTAGAAACTGCTCCTTAGCTAGTATCTACCTATCACGGATGACTAGTAGAAACTGCTCCTTAGCTAGTATCTACCTGTCACGGATGACCAGTAGAAATTGCTCCTTAGCTAGTATCTACCTGTCACGGATGACTAGCAGAAACTGCTCCTTAGCTAGTATCTACCTGTCACGGATGACTAGTAGAAATTGCTCCTTAGCTAGTATCTACCTGTCACGGATGACTAGCAGAAACTGCTCCTTAGCTAGTATCTACCTGTCACGGATGACCAGTAGAAATTGCTCCTTAGCTAGTATCTACCTGTTACGGATGACTAGTAGAAACTGCTACTTAGCTAGTATCTACCTATCACGGATGACTAGTAGAAACTGCTCCTTAGCTAGTATCTACCTGTCACGGATGACCAGTAGAAATTGCTCCTTAGCTAGTATCTACCTGTCACGGATGACTAGCAGAAACTGCTCCTTAGCTAGTATCTACCTGTCACGGATGACCAGTAGAAATTGCTCCTTAGCTAGTATCTACCTGTTACGGATGACTAGTAGAAACTGCTCCTTAGCTAGTATCTACCTATCACGGATGACTAGTAGAAACTGCTCCTTAGCTAGTATCTACCTGTCACGGATGACCAGTAGAAATTGCTCCTTAGCTAGTATCTACCTGTTACGGATGACTAGTAGAAACTGCTCCTTAGCTAGTATCTACCTATCACGGATGACTAGTAGAAACTGCTCCTTAGCTATTATCTACCTATCACGGATGACTAGTAGAAATTGCTCCTTAGCTAGTATCTACCTGTCACGGATGACTAGCAGAAACTGCTCCTTAGCTAGTATCTACCTGTCACGGATGACCAGTAGAAATTGCTCCTTAGCTAGTATCTACCTGTTACGGATGACTAGTAGAAACTGCTCCTTAGCTAGTATCTACCTATCACGGATGACTAGTAGAAACTGCTCCTTAGCTAGTATCTACCTATCACGGATGACCAGTAGAAATTGCTCCTTAGCTAGTATCTACCTGTCACGGATGACTAGCAGAAACTGCTCCTTAGCTAGTATCTACCTATCACGGATGACTAGTAGAAACTGCTCCTTAGCTATTATCTACCTGCCACGGATGACCAGTAGAAATTGCTCCTTAGCTAGTATCTACCTGTTACGGATGACTAGTAGAAACTGCTCCTTAGCTATTATCTACCTGCCACGGATGACCAGTAGAAATTGCTCCTTAGCTATTATCTACCTGTCACGGATGACTAGTAGAAACTGCTCCTTAGCTATTATCTACCTGCCACGGATGACCAGTAGAAATTGCTCCTTAGCTAGTATCTACCTGTTACGGATGACTAGTAGAAACTGCTCCTTAGCTATTATCTACCTGCCACGGATGACCAGTAGAAATTGCTCCTTAGCTAGTATCTACCTGTTACGGATGACTAGTAGAAACTGCTCCTTAGCTATTATCTACCTGCCACGGATGACCAGTAGAAATTGCTCCTTAGCTATTATCTACCTGTCACGGATGACTAGTAGAAACTGCTCCTTAGCTATTATCTACCTGCCACGGATGACCAGTAGAAATTGCTCCTTAGCTATTATCTACCTGTCACGGATGACTAGTAGAAACTGCTCCTTAGCTATTATCTACCTGCCACGGATGACCAGTAGAAATTGCTCCTTAGCTAGTATCTACCTGTTACGGATGACTAGTAGAAACTGCTCCTTAGCTATTATCTACCTGCCACGGATGACCAGTAGAAATTGCTCCTTAGCTATTATCTACCTGTCACGGATGACTAGTAGAAACTGCTCCTTAGCTATTATCTACCTGTTACGGATGACTAGTAGAAACTGCTCCTTAGCTAGTATCTACCTATCACGGATGACTAGTAGAAACTGCTCCTTAGCTAGTATCTACCTATCACGGATGACCAGTAGAAATTGCTCCTTAGCTAGTATCTACCTGTCACGGATGACTAGCAGAAACTGCTCCTTAGCTAGTATCTACCTATCACGGATGACTAGTAGAAACTGCTCCTTAGCTATTATCTACCTGACACGGATGACCAGTAGAAATTGCTCCTTAGCTAGTATCTACCTGTTACGGATGACTAGTAGAAACTGCTCCTTAGCTATTATCTACCTGCCACGGATGACCAGTAGAAATTGCTCCTTAGCTATTATCTACCTGTCACGGATGACTAGTAGAAACTGCTCCTTAGCTATTATCTACCTGCCACGGATGACCAGTAGAAATTGCTCCTTAGCTAGTATCTACCTGTTACGGATGACTAGTAGAAACTGCTCCTTAGCTATTATCTACCTGCCACGGATGACCAGTAGAAATTGCTCCTTAGCTAGTATCTACCTGTTACGGATGACTAGTAGAAACTGCTCCTTAGCTATTATCTACCTGCCACGGATGACCAGTAGAAATTGCTCCTTAGCTATTATCTACCTGTCACGGATGACTAGTAGAAACTGCTCCTTAGCTATTATCTACCTGCCACGGATGACCAGTAGAAATTGCTCCTTAGCTATTATCTTCCTGTCACGGATGACTAGTAGAAACTGCTCCTTAGCTATTATCTACCTGCCACGGATGACCAGTAGAAATTGCTCCTTAGCTAGTATCTACCTGTTACGGATGACTAGTAGAAACTGCTCCTTAGCTATTATCTACCTGACACGGATGACCAGTAGAAATTGCTCCTTAGCTATTATCTACCTGTCACGGATGACTAGTAGAAACTGCTCCTTAGCTATTATCTACCTGCCACGGATGACCAGTAGAAATTGCTCCTTAGCTATTATCTACCTGTCACGGATGACTAGTAGAAACTGCTCCTTAGCTATTATCTACCTGCCACGGATGACCAGTAGAAATTGCTCCTTAGCTAGTATCTACCTGTTACGGATGACTAGTAGAAACTGCTCCTTAGCTATTATCTACCTGTCACGGATGACTAGTAGAAACTGCTCCTTAGCTATTATCTACCTGTCACGGATGACTAGTAGAAATTGCTCCTTAGCTATTATCTACCTGTCACGGATGACTAGTAGAAACTGCTCCTTAGCTATTATCTACCTGCCACGGATGACCGGTAGAAATTGCTCCTTAGCTATTATCTACCTGTCACGGATGACTAGTAGAAACTGCTCCTTAGCTATTATCTACCTGCCACGGATGACCAGTAGAAATTGCTCCTTAGCTATTATCTACCTGTCACGGATGACTAGTAGAAACTGCTCCTTAGCTATTATCTACCTGCCACGGATGACCAGTAGAAATTGCTCCTTAGCTAGTATCTACCTGTTACGGATGACTAGTAGAAACTGCTCCTTAGCTATTATCTACCTGCCGCGGATGACCAGTAGAAATTGCTCCTTAGCTATTATCTACCTGTCACGGATGACTAGTAGAAACTGCTCCTTAGCTATTATCTACCTGCCACGGATGACCAGTAGAAATTGCTCCTTAGCTATTATCTACCTGTCACGGATGACTAGTAGAAACTGCTCCTTAGCTATTATCTACCTGCCACGGATGACCAGTAGAAATTGCTCCTTAGCTAGTATCTACCTGTTACGGATGACTAGTAGAAACTGCTCCTTAGCTATTATCTACCTGCCACGGATGACCAGTAGAAATTGCTCCTTAGCTAGTATCTACCTGTTACGGATGACTAGTAGAAACTGCTCCTTAGCTATTATCTACCTGCCACGGATGACCAGTAGAAATTGCTCCTTAGCTATTATCTACCTGTCACGGATGACTAGTAGAAACTGCTCCTTAGCTATTATCTACCTGCCACGGATGACCAGTAGAAATTGCTCCTTAGCTATTATCTACCTGTCACGGATGACTAGTAGAAACTGCTCCTTAGCTATTATCTACCTGCCACGGATGACCAGTAGAAATTGCTCCTTAGCTAGTATCTACCTGTTACGGATGACTAGTAGAAACTGCTCCTTAGCTATTATCTACCTGCCACGGATGACCAGTAGAAATTGCTCCTTAGCTATTATCTACCTGTCACGGATGACTAGTAGAAACTGCTCCTTAGCTATTATCTACCTGACACGGATGACCAGTAGAAATTGCTCCTTAGCTAGTATCTACCTGTTACGGATGACTAGTAGAAACTGCTCCTTAGCTATTATCTACCTGCCACGGATGACCAGTAGAAATTGCTCCTTAGCTAGTATCTACCTGTTACGGATGACTAGTAGAAACTGCTCCTTAGCTATTATCTACCTGCCACGGATGACCAGTAGAAATTGCTCCTTAGCTAGTATCTACCTGTTACGGATGACTAGTAGAAACTGCTCCTTAGCTATTATCTACCTGCCACGGATGACCAGTAGAAATTGCTCCTTAGCTAGTATCTACCTGTTACGGATGACTAGTAGAAACTGCTCCTTAGCTATTATCTACCTGTCACGGATGACTAGTAGAAACTGCTCCTTAGCTATTATCTACCTGCCACGGATGACCAGTAGAAATTGCTCCTTAGCTAGTATCTACCTGTTACGGATGACTAGTAGAAACTGCTCCTTAGCTATTATCTACTTGTCACGGATGACTAGTAGAAACTGCTCCTTAGCTATTATCTACCTGCCACGGATGACCAGTAGAAATTGCTCCTTAGCTAGTATCTACCTGTTACGGATGACTAGTAGAAACTGCTCCTTAGCTATTATCTACCTATCACGGATGACTAGTAGAAACTGCTCCTTAGCTATTATCTACCTGCCACGGATGACCAGTAGAAATTGCTCCTTAGCTAGTATCTACCTGTTACGGATGACTAGTAGAAACTGTTCCTTAGCTATTATCTACCTGTCACGGATGACTAGTAGAAACTGCTCCTTAGCTATTATCTACCTGCCACGGATGACCAGTAGAAATTGCTCCTTAGCTAGTATCTACCTGTTACGGATGACTAGTAGAAACTGCTCCTTAGCTATTATCTACCTGTCACGGATGACTAGTAGAAACTGCTCCTTAACTATTATCTACCTGTCACGGATGACTAGTAGAAACTGCTCCTTAGCTATTATCTACCTGTCACGGATGATTAGTAGAAACTGCTCTTTAGCTATCATCTACCTGTCACGGATGACTAGTAGAAACTGCTCCTTAGCTATCATCTACCTGTCACGGATGACTTGTAGAAACTGTTCCTTAGCTATTATCTACCTGTCACGGATGACTAGTAGAAACTGCTCCTTAGCTATTATCTACCTAACACGGATGACTAGTAGAAACTGCTCCTTAGCTATTATCTACCTGTCACGGATGACTAGTAGAAACTGCTCCTTAGCTATCATCTACCTGTCACGGATGACTAGTAGAAACTGCTCCTTAGCTATCATCTACCTGTCACGGATGACTAGTAGAAACTGCTTCTTAGCTATTATCTACCAGCCACGGATGACTAGTAGAAACTGCTCCTTAGCTATTATCTACCTGTCACGGATGACTAGTAGAAACTGCTCCTTAGCTAGTATCTACCTGTCATGGATAACTAGTAGAAACGTTTCTTTAGCTATTATCTATCTGTCACGGATGACTAGTAGAAACTGCTCCTTAGCTAATATCTACCTGTCATGGATAACTAGTAGAAACTGCTCCTTAGCTATTATCTACCAGCCACGGATGACTAGTAGAAACTGCTCCTTAGCTATTATCTACCTGTCACGGATGACTAGTAGAAACTGCTCCTTAGCTATTATCTACCTGTCACGGATGACTAGTATAACTGCTCCTTAGCTATTATCTACCTGTCACGGATGACTAGTAGAAACTGCTCCTTAGCTATTATCTATCTGTCACGGATGACCAGTAGAAACTGCTCCTTAGCTATTATCTACCAGCCACGGATGACTAGTAGGAACGGCTCCTTAGCTATTATCTACCTGTCACGGATGACTAGTAGAAACTGCTCCTTAGCTATTATCTACCTGTCACGGATGACTAGTAGAAACTGCTCCTTAGCTAGTATCTACCTGTCATGGATAACTAGTAGAAACGTTTCTTTAGCTATTATCTATCTGTCACGGATGACTAGTAGAAACTGCTCCTTAGCTAATATCTACCTGTCATGGATAACTAGTAGAAACTGCTCCTTAGCTATTATCTACCAGCCACGGATGACTAGTAGAAACTGCTCCTTAGCTATTATCTACCTGTCACGGATGACTAGTAGAAACTGCTCCTTAGCTATTATCTACCTGTCACGGATGACTAGTATAACTGCTCCTTAGCTATTATCTACCTGTCACGGATGACTAGTAGAAACTGCTCCTTAGCTATTATCTATCTGTCACGGATGACCAGTAGAAACTGCTCCTTAGCTATTATCTACCAGCCACGGATGACTAGTAGAAACTGCTCCTTAGCTATTATCTACCTGTCACGGATGACTAGTAGAAACTGCTCCTTAGCTATTATCTACCAGCCACGGATGACTAGTAGAAACTGATCTTTAGCTATCATCTACCTGTCACGGATGACTAGTAGAAACTGCTCCTTAGCTATTATCTACCAGCCACGGATGACTAGTAGGAACTGCTCCTTAGCTAGTATCTACCTGTCACGGATGACCAGTAGAAATTGCTCCTTAGCTAGTATCTACCTGTCACGGATGACTAGCAGAAACTGCTCCTTAGCTAGTATCTACCTGTCACGGATGACTAGTAGAAATTGCTCCTTAGCTAGTATCTACCTGTCACGGATGACTAGCAGAAACTGCTCCTTAGCTAGTATCTACCTGTCACGGATGACCAGTAGAAATTGCTCCTTAGCTAGTATCTACCTGTCACGGATGACTAGTAGAAATTGCTCCTTAGCTAGTATCTACCTGTCACGGATGACTAGCACAAACTGCTCCTTAGCTAGTATCTACCTGTCACGGATGACCAGTAGAAATTGCTCCTTAGCTAGTATCTACCTGTTACGGATGACTAGTAGAAACTGCTCCTTAGCTAGTATCTACCTATCACGGATGACTAGTAGAAACTGCTCCTTAGCTAGTATCTACCTGTCACGGATGACCAGTAGAAATTGCTCCTTAGCTAGTATCTACCTGTCACGGATGACTAGCAGAAACTGCTCCTTAGCTAGTATCTACCTGTCACGGATGACTAGTAGAAATTGCTCCTTAGCTAGTATCTACCTCTCACGGATGACTAGTAGAAATTGCTCCTTAGCTAGTATCTACCTATCACGGATGACTAGTAGAAATTGCTCCTTAGCTAGTATCTACCTATCACGGATGACTAGTAGAAATTGCTCCTTAGCTAGTATCTACCTATCACGGATGACTAGTAGAAATTGCTCCTTAGCTAGTATCTACCTGTCACGGATGACTAGTAGAAACTGCTCCTTAGCTAGTATCTACCTGTCACGGATGACTAGTAGAAATTGCTCCTTAGCTAGTATCTACCTATCACGGATGACTAGTAGAAATTGCTCCTTAGCTAGTATCTACCTGTCACGGATGACTAGTAGAAACTGCTCCTTAGCTAGTATCTACCTGTCACGGATGACTAGCAGAAACTGCTCCTTAGCTAGTATCTACCTATCACGGATGACTAGTAGAAATTGCTCCTTAGCTAGTATCTACCTGTCACGGATGACTAGCAGAAACTGCTCCTTAGCTAGTATCTACCTATCACGGATGACTAGTAGAAATTGCTCCTTAGCTAGTATCTACCTATCACGGATGACTAGTAGAAATTGCTCCTTAGCTAGTATCTACCTGTCACGGATGACTAGTAGAAACTGCTCCTTAGCTAGTATCTACCTGTCACGGATGACTAGAAGAAACTGCTCCTTAGCTAGTATCTACCTATCACGGATGACTAGTAGAAATTGCTCCTTAGCTAGTATCTACCTATCACGGATGACTAGTAGAAATTGCTCCTTAGCTAGTATTTACCTGTCACGGATGACTAGTAGAAATTGCTCCTTAGCTAGTATCTACCTATCACGGATGACTAGTAGAAATTGCTCCTTAGCTAGTATCTACCTATCACGGATGACTAGTAGAAATTGCTCCTTAGCTAGTATCTACCTATCACGGATGACTAGTAGAAATTGCTCCTTAGCTAGTATCTACCTATCACGGATGACTAGTAGAAATTGCTCCTTAGCTAGTATCTACCTATCACGGATGACTAGTAGAAATTGCTCCTTAGCTAGTATCTACCTATCACGGATGACTAGTAGAAATTGCTCCTTAGCTAGTATCTACCTATCACGGATGACTAGTAGAAATTGCTCCTTAGCTAGTATCTACCTGTCACGGATGACTAGCAGAAACTGCTCCTTAGCTAGTATCTACCTGTCACGGATGACTAGCAGAAACTGCTCCTTAGCTAGTATCTACCTATAACGGATGACTAGTAGAAATTGCTCCTTAGCTAGTATCTACCTGTCACGGATGACTAGCAGAAACTGCTCCTTAGCTAGTATCTACCTGTCACGGATGACTAGTAGAAATTGCTCCTTAGCTAGTATCTACCTGTCACGGATGACTAGCAGAAACTGCTCCTTAGCTAGTATCTACCTATCACGGATGACTAGTAGAAATTGCTCCTTAGCTAGTATCTACCTGTCACGGATGACTAGCAGAAACTGCTCCTTAGCTAGTATCTACCTATCACGGATGACTAGTAGAAATTGCTCCTTAGCTAGTATCTACCTGTCACGGATGACTAGCAGAAACTGCTCCTTAGCTAGTATCTACCTATCACGGATGACTAGTAGAAATTGCTCCTTAGCTAGTATCTACCTGTCACGGATGACTAGCAGAAACTGCTCCTTAGCTAGTATCTACCTATCACGGATGACTAGTAGAAATTGCTCCTTAGCTAGTATCTACCTATCACGGATGACTAGTAGAAATTGCTCCTTAGCTAGTATCTACCTGTCACGGATGACTAGCAGAAACTGCTCCTTAGCTAGTATCTACCTGTCACGGATGACTAGCAGAAACTGCTCCTTAGCTAGTATCTACCTATCACGGATGACTAGTAGAAATTGCTCCTTAGCTAGTATCTACCTGTCACGGATGACTAGCAGAAACTGCTCCTTAGCTAGTATCTACCTGTCACGGATGACCAGTAGAAATTGCTCCTTAGCTAGTATCTACCTGTTACGGATGACTAGTAGAAACTGCTCCTTAGCTAGTATCTACCTATCACGGATGACTAGCAGAAACTGCTCCTTAGCTAGTATCTACCTGTCACGGATGACTAGTAGAAATTGCTCCTTAGCTAGTATCTACCTGTCACGGATGACTAGCAGAAACTGCTCCTTAGCTAGTATCTACCTGTCACGGATGACCAGTAGAAATTGCTCCTTAGCTAGTATCTACCTGTTACGGATGACTAGTAGAAACTGCTCCTTAGCTAGTATCTACCTATCACGGATGACTAGTAGAAACTGCTCCTTAGCTAGTATCTACCTGTCACGGATGACCAGTAGAAATTGCTCCTTAGCTAGTATCTACCTGTCACGGATGACTAGCAGAAACTGCTCCTTAGCTAGTATCTACCTGTCACGGATGACCAGTAGAAATTGCTCCTTAGCTAGTATCTACCTGTTACGGATGACTAGTAGAAACTGCTCCTTAGCTAGTATCTACCTATCACGGATGACTAGTAGAAACTGCTCCTTAGCTAGTATCTACCTGTCACGGATGACCAGTAGAAATTGCTCCTTAGCTAGTATCTACCTGTTACGGATGACTAGTAGAAACTGCTCCTTAGCTAGTATCTACCTATCACGGATGACTAGTAGAAACTGCTCCTTAGCTATTATCTACCTATCACGGATGACTAGTAGAAATTGCTCCTTAGCTAGTATCTACCTGTCACGGATGACTAGCAGAAACTGCTCCTTAGCTAGTATCTACCTGTCACGGATGACCAGTAGAAATTGCTCCTTAGCTAGTATCTACCTGTTACGGATGACTAGTAGAAACTGCTCCTTAGCTAGTATCTACCTATCACGGATGACTAGTAGAAACTGCTCCTTAGCTATTATCTACCTGCCACGGATGACCAGTAGAAATTGCTCCTTAGCTAGTATCTACCTGTTACGGATGACTAGTAGAAACTGCTCCTTAGCTATTATCTACCTGTCACGGATGACTAGTAGAAACTGCTCCTTAACTATTATCTACCTGTCACGGATGACTAGTAGAAACTGCTCCTTAGCTATTATCTACCTGTCACGGATGATTAGTAGAAACTGCTCTTTAGCTATCATCTACCTGTCACGGATGACTAGTAGAAACTGCTCCTTAGCTATCATCTACCTGTCACGGATGACTTGTAGAAACTGTTCCTTAGCTATTATCTACCTGTCACGGATGACTAGTAGAAACTGCTCCTTAGCTATTATCTACCTAACACGGATGACTAGTAGAAACTGCTCCTTAGCTATTATCTACCTGTCACGGATGACTAGTAGAAACTGCTCCTTAGCTATCATCTACCTGTCACGGATGACTAGTAGAAACTGCTCCTTAGCTATCATCTACCTGTCACGGATGACTAGTAGAAACTGCTTCTTAGCTATTATCTACCAGCCACGGATGACTAGTAGAAACTGCTCCTTAGCTATTATCTACCTGTCACGGATGACTAGTAGAAACTGCTCCTTAGCTAGTATCTACCTGTCATGGATAACTAGTAGAAACGTTTCTTTAGCTATTATCTATCTGTCACGGATGACTAGTAGAAACTGCTCCTTAGCTAATATCTACCTGTCATGGATAACTAGTAGAAACTGCTCCTTAGCTATTATCTACCAGCCACGGATGACTAGTAGAAACTGCTCCTTAGCTATTATCTACCTGTCACGGATGACTAGTAGAAACTGCTCCTTAGCTATTATCTACCTGTCACGGATGACTAGTATAACTGCTCCTTAGCTATTATCTACCTGTCACGGATGACTAGTAGAAACTGCTCCTTAGCTATTATCTATCTGTCACGGATGACCAGTAGAAACTGCTCCTTAGCTATTATCTACCAGCCACGGATGACTAGTAGGAACGGCTCCTTAGCTATTATCTACCTGTCACGGATGACTAGTAGAAACTGCTCCTTAGCTATTATCTACCTGTCACGGATGACTAGTAGAAACTGCTCCTTAGCTAGTATCTACCTGTCATGGATAACTAGTAGAAACGTTTCTTTAGCTATTATCTATCTGTCACGGATGACTAGTAGAAACTGCTCCTTAGCTAATATCTACCTGTCATGGATAACTAGTAGAAACTGCTCCTTAGCTATTATCTACCAGCCACGGATGACTAGTAGAAACTGCTCCTTAGCTATTATCTACCTGTCACGGATGACTAGTAGAAACTGCTCCTTAGCTATTATCTACCTGTCACGGATGACTAGTATAACTGCTCCTTAGCTATTATCTACCTGTCACGGATGACTAGTAGAAACTGCTCCTTAGCTATTATCTATCTGTCACGGATGACCAGTAGAAACTGCTCCTTAGCTATTATCTACCAGCCACGGATGACTAGTAGAAACTGCTCCTTAGCTATTATCTACCTGTCACGGATGACTAGTAGAAACTGCTCCTTAGCTATTATCTACCAGCCACGGATGACTAGTAGAAACTGATCTTTAGCTATCATCTACCTGTCACGGATGACTAGTAGAAACTGCTCCTTAGCTATTATCTACCAGCCACGGATGACTAGTAGGAACTGCTCCTTAGCTAGTATCTACCTGTCATGGATAACTAGTAGAAACTGCTCCTTAGCTAGTATCTACCTGTCACGGATGACCAGTAGAAATTGCTCCTTAGCTAGTATCTACCTGTCACGGATGACTAGCAGAAACTGCTCCTTAGCTAGTATCTACCTGTCACGGATGACTAGTAGAAATTGCTCCTTAGCTAGTATCTACCTGTCACGGATGACTAGCAGAAACTGCTCCTTAGCTAGTATCTACCTGTCACGGATGACCAGTAGAAATTGCTCCTTAGCTAGTATCTACCTGTCACGGATGACTAGTAGAAATTGCTCCTTAGCTAGTATCTACCTGTCACGGATGACTAGCACAAACTGCTCCTTAGCTAGTATCTACCTGTCACGGATGACCAGTAGAAATTGCTCCTTAGCTAGTATCTACCTGTTACGGATGACTAGTAGAAACTGCTCCTTAGCTAGTATCTACCTATCACGGATGACTAGTAGAAACTGCTCCTTAGCTAGTATCTACCTGTCACGGATGACCAGTAGAAATTGCTCCTTAGCTAGTATCTACCTGTCACGGATGACTAGCAGAAACTGCTCCTTAGCTAGTATCTACCTGTCACGGATGACTAGTAGAAATTGCTCCTTAGCTAGTATCTACCTCTCACGGATGACTAGTAGAAATTGCTCCTTAGCTAGTATCTACCTATCACGGATGACTAGTAGAAATTGCTCCTTAGCTAGTATCTACCTATCACGGATGACTAGTAGAAATTGCTCCTTAGCTAGTATCTACCTATCACGGATGACTAGTAGAAATTGCTCCTTAGCTAGTATCTACCTGTCACGGATGACTAGTAGAAACTGCTCCTTAGCTAGTATCTACCTGTCACGGATGACTAGTAGAAATTGCTCCTTAGCTAGTATCTACCTATCACGGATGACTAGTAGAAATTGCTCCTTAGCTAGTATCTACCTGTCACGGATGACTAGTAGAAACTGCTCCTTAGCTAGTATCTACCTGTCACGGATGACTAGCAGAAACTGCTCCTTAGCTAGTATCTACCTATCACGGATGACTAGTAGAAATTGCTCCTTAGCTAGTATCTACCTGTCACGGATGACTAGTAGAAACTGCTCCTTAGCTAGTATCTACCTATCACGGATGACTAGTAGAAATTGCTCCTTAGCTAGTATCTACCTATCACGGATGACTAGTAGAAATTGCTCCTTAGCTAGTATCTACCTGTCACGGATGACTAGTAGAAACTGCTCCTTAGCTAGTATCTACCTGTCACGGATGACTAGCAGAAACTGCTCCTTAGCTAGTATCTACCTATCACGGATGACTAGTAGAAATTGCTCCTTAGCTAGTATCTACCTATCACGGATGACTAGTAGAAATTGCTCCTTAGCTAGTATCTACCTGTCACGGATGACTAGTAGAAATTGCTCCTTAGCTAGTATCTACCTATCACGGATGACTAGTAGAAATTGCTCCTTAGCTAGTATCTACCTATCACGGATGACTAGTAGAAATTGCTCCTTAGCTAGTATCTACCTATCACGGATGACTAGTAGAAATTGCTCCTTAGCTAGTATCTACCTATCACGGATGACTAGTAGAAATTGCTCCTTAGCTAGTATCTACCTATCACGGATGACTAGTAGAAATTGCTCCTTAGCTAGTATCTACCTATCACGGATGACTAGTAGAAATTGCTCCTTAGCTAGTATCTACCTATCACGGATGACTAGTAGAAATTGCTCCTTAGCTAGTATCTACCTGTCACGGATGACTAGCAGAAACTGCTCCTTAGCTAGTATCTACCTGTCACGGATGACTAGCAGAAACTGCTCCTTAGCTAGTATCTACCTATAACGGATGACTAGTAGAAATTGCTCCTTAGCTAGTATCTACCTGTCACGGATGACTAGCAGAAACTGCTCCTTAGCTAGTATCTACCTGTCACGGATGACTAGTAGAAATTGCTCCTTAGCTAGTATCTACCTGTCACGGATGACTAGCAGAAACTGCTCCTTAGCTAGTATCTACCTATCACGGATGACTAGTAGAAATTGCTCCTTAGCTAGTATCTACCTGTCACGGATGACTAGCAGAAACTGCTCCTTAGCTAGTATCTACCTATCACGGATGACTAGTAGAAATTGCTCCTTAGCTAGTATCTACCTGTCACGGATGACTAGCAGAAACTGCTCCTTAGCTAGTATCTACCTATCACGGATGACTAGTAGAAATTGCTCCTTAGCTAGTATCTACCTGTCACGGATGACTAGCAGAAACTGCTCCTTAGCTAGTATCTACCTATCACGGATGACTAGTAGAAATTGCTCCTTAGCTAGTATCTACCTATCACGGATGACTAGTAGTAATTGCTCCTTAGCTAGTATCTACCTGTCACGGATGACTAGCAGAAACTGCTCCTTAGCTAGTATCTACCTGTCACGGATGACTAGCAGAAACTGCTCCTTAGCTAGTATCTACCTATCACGGATGACTAGTAGAAATTGCTCCTTAGCTAGTATCTACCTGTCACGGATGACTAGCAGAAACTGCTCCTTAGCTAGTATCTACCTGTCACGGATGACCAGTAGAAATTGCTCCTTAGCTAGTATCTACCTGTTACGGATGACTAGTAGAAACTGCTCCTTAGCTAGTATCTACCTATCACGGATGACTAGCAGAAACTGCTCCTTAGCTAGTATCTACCTGTCACGGATGACTAGTAGAAATTGCTCCTTAGCTAGTATCTACCTGTCACGGATGACTAGCAGAAACTGCTCCTTAGCTAGTATCTACCTGTCACGGATGACCAGTAGAAATTGCTCCTTAGCTAGTATCTACCTGTTACGGATGACTAGTAGAAACTGCTCCTTAGCTAGTATCTACCTATCACGGATGACTAGTAGAAACTGCTCCTTAGCTAGTATCTACCTGTCACGGATGACCAGTAGAAATTGCTCCTTAGCTAGTATCTACCTGTTACGGATGACTAGTAGAAACTGCTCCTTAGCTAGTATCTACCTATCACGGATGACTAGTAGAAACTGCTCCTTAGCTAGTATCTACCTGTCACGGATGACCAGTAGAAATTGCTCCTTAGCTAGTATCTACCTGTTACGGATGACTAGTAGAAACTGCTCCTTAGCTAGTATCTACCTATCACGGATGACTAGTAGAAACTGCTCCTTAGCTATTATCTACCTATCACGGATGACTAGTAGAAATTGCTCCTTAGCTAGTATCTACCTGTCACGGATGACTAGCAGAAACTGCTCCTTAGCTAGTATCTACCTGTCACGGATGACCAGTAGAAATTGCTCCTTAGCTAGTATCTACCTGTTACGGATGACTAGTAGAAACTGCTCCTTAGCTAGTATCTACCTATCACGGATGACTAGTAGAAACTGCTCCTTAGCTAGTATCTACCTATCACGGATGACCAGTAGAAATTGCTCCTTAGCTAGTATCTACCTGTCACGGATGACTAGCAGAAACTGCTCCTTAGCTAGTATCTACCTATCACGGATGACTAGTAGAAACTGCTCCTTAGCTATTATCTACCTGCCACGGATGACCAGTAGAAATTGCTCCTTAGCTAGTATCTACCTGTTACGGATGACTAGTAGAAACTGCTCCTTAGCTATTATCTACCTGCCACGGATGACCAGTAGAAATTGCTCCTTAGCTATTATCTACCTGTCACGGATGACTAGTAGAAACTGCTCCTTAGCTATTATCTACCTGCCACGGATGACCAGTAGAAATTGCTCCTTAGCTAGTATCTACCTGTTACGGATGACTAGTAGAAACTGCTCCTTAGCTATTATCTACCTGCCACGGATGACCAGTAGAAATTGCTCCTTAGCTAGTATCTACCTGTTACGGATGACTAGTAGAAACTGCTCCTTAGCTAGTATCTACCTATCACGGATGACTAGTAGAAACTGCTCCTTAGCTAGTATCTACCTGTCACGGATGACCAGTAGAAATTGCTCCTTAGCTAGTATCTACCTGTCACGGATGACTAGCAGAAACTGCTCCTTAGCTAGTATCTACCTGTCACGGATGACCAGTAGAAATTGCTCCTTAGCTAGTATCTACCTGTTACGGATGACTAGTAGAAACTGCTCCTTAGCTAGTATCTACCTATCACGGATGACTAGTAGAAACTGCTCCTTAGCTAGTATCTACCTGTCACGGATGACCAGTAGAAATTGCTCCTTAGCTAGTATCTACCTGTTACGGATGACTAGTAGAAACTGCTCCTTAGCTAGTATCTACCTATCACGGATGACTAGTAGAAACTGCTCCTTAGCTATTATCTACCTATCACGGATGACTAGTAGAAATTGCTCCTTAGCTAGTATCTACCTGTCACGGATGACTAGCAGAAACTGCTCCTTAGCTAGTATCTACCTATCACGGATGACTAGCAGAAACTGCTCCTTAGCTATTATCTACCTATCACGGATGACTAGTAGAAATTGCTCCTTAGCTAGTATCTACCTGTCACGGATGACTAGCAGAAACTGCTCCTTAGCTAGTATCTACCTGTCACGGATGACCAGTAGAAATTGCTCCTTAGCTAGTATCTACCTGTTACGGATGACTAGTAGAAACTGCTCCTTAGCTAGTATCTACCTATCACGGATGACTAGTAGAAACTGCTCCTTAGCTAGTATCTACCTGTCACGGATGACCAGTAGAAATTGCTCCTTAGCTAGTATCTACCTGTCACGGATGACTAGCAGAAACTGCTCCTTAGCTAGTATCTACCTGTCACGGATGACTAGTAGAAATTGCTCCTTAGCTAGTATCTACCTGTCACGGATGACTAGCAGAAACTGCTCCTTAGCTAGTATCTACCTATCACGGATGACTAGCAGAAACTGCTCCTTAGCTATTATCTACCTCTCACGGATGACTAGTAGAAATTGCTCCTTAGCTAGTATCTACCTGTCACGGATGACTAGCAGAAACTGCTCCTTAGCTAGTATCTACCTGTCACGGATGACCAGTAGAAATTGCTCCTTAGCTAGTATCTACCTGTTACGGATGACTAGTAGAAACTGCTCCTTAGCTAGTATCTACCTAGCACGGATGACTAGTAGAAACTGCTCCTTAGCTAGTATCTACCTGTCACGGATGACCAGTAGAAATTGCTCCTTAGCTAGTATCTACCTGTCACGGATGACTAGCAGAAACTGCTCCTTAGCTAGTATCTACCTGTCACGGATGACTAGTAGAAATTGCTCCTTAGCTAGTATCTACTTGTGACGGATGACTAGCAGAAACTGCTCCTTAGCTAGTATCTACCTGTCACGGATGACCAGTAGAAATTGCTCCTTAGCTAGTATCTACCTGTCACGGATGACTAGTAGAAATTGCTCCTTAGCTAGTATCTACCTGTCACGGATGACTAGCAGAAACTGCTCCTTAGCTAGTATCTACCTGTCACGGATGACCAGTAGAAATTGCTCCTTAGCTAGTATCTACCTGTTACGGATGACTAGTAGAAACTGCTCCTTAGCTAGTATCTACCTATCACGGATGACTAGTAGAAACTGCTCCTTAGCTAGTATCTACCTGTCACGGATGACCAGTAGAAATTGCTCCTTAGCTAGTATCTACCTGTCACGGATGACTAGCAGAAACTGCTCCTTAGCTAGTATCTACCTGTCACGGATGACTAGTAGAAATTGCTCCTTAGCTAGTATCTACCTGTCACGGATGACTAGCAGAAACTGCTCCTTAGCTAGTATCTACCTGTCACGGATGACCAGTAGAAATTGCTCCTTAGCTAGTATCTACCTGTTACGGATGACTAGTAGAAACTGCTCCTTAGCTTGTATCTACCTATCACGGATGACTAGTAGAAACTGCTCCTTAGCTAGTATCTACCTGTCACGGATGACCAGTAGAAATTGCTCCTTAGCTAGTATCTACCTGTCACGGATGACTAGCAGAAACTGCTCCTTAGCTAGTATCTACCTGTCACGGATGACCAGTAGAAATTGCTCCTTAGCTAGTATCTACCTGTTACGGATGACTAGTAGAAACTGCTCCTTAGCTAGTATCTACCTATCACGGATGACTAGTAGAAACTGCTCCTTAGCTAGTATCTACCTGTCACGGATGACCAGTAGAAATTGCTCCTTAGCTAGTATCTACCTGTTACGGATGACTAGTAGAAACTGCTCCTTAGCTAGTATCTACCTATCACGGATGACTAGTAGAAACTGCTCCTTAGCTATTATCTACCTATCACGGATGACTAGTAGAAATTGCTCCTTAGCTAGTATCTACCTGTCACGGATGACTAGCAGAAACTGCTCCTTAGCTAGTATCTACCTGTCACGGATGACCAGTAGAAATTGCTCCTTAGCTAGTATCTACCTGTTACGGATGACTAGTAGAAACTGCTCCTTAGCTAGTATCTACCTATCACGGATGACTAGTAGAAACTGCTCCTTAGCTTGTATCTACCTATCACGGATGACCAGTAGAAATTGCTCCTTAGCTAGTATCTACCTGTCACGGATGACTAGCAGAAACTGCTCCTTAGCTAGTATCTACCTATCACGGATGACTAGTAGAAACTGCTCCTTAGCTATTATCTACCTGCCACGGATGACCAGTAGAAATTGCTCCTTAGCTAGTATCTACCTGTTACGGATGACTAGTAGAAACTGCTCCTTAGCTATTATCTACCTGCCACGGATGACCAGTAGAAATTGCTCCTTAGCTATTATCTACCTGTCACGGATGACTAGTAGAAACTGCTCCTTAGCTATTATCTACCTGCCACGGATGACCAGTAGAAATTGCTCCTTAGCTAGTATCTACCTATCACGGATGACTAGTAGAAACTGCTCCTTAGCTTGTATCTACCTATCACGGATGACCAGTAGAAATTGCTCCTTAGCTAGTATCTACCTGTCACGGATGACTAGCAGAAACTGCTCCTTAGCTAGTATCTACCTATCACGGATGACTAGTAGAAACTGCTCCTTAGCTATTATCTACCTATCACGGATGACTAGTAGAAACTGCTCCTTAGCTATTATCTACCTGCCACGGATGACCAGTAGAAATTGCTCCTTAGCTAGTATCTACCTGTCACGGATGACCAGTAGAAATTGCTCCTTAGCTAGTATCTACCTGTTACGGATGACTAGTAGAAACTGCTCCTTAGCTAGTATCTACCTATCACGGATGACTAGTAGAAACTGCTCCTTAGCTAGTATCTACCTGTCACGGATGACCAGTAGAAATTGCTCCTTAGCTAGTATCTACCTGTCACGGATGACTAGCAGAAACTGCTCCTTAGCTAGTATCTACCTGTCACGGATGACTAGTAGAAATTGCTCCTTAGCTAGTATCTACCTGTTACGGATGACTAGTAGAAACTGCTCCTTAGCTAGTATCTACCTATCACGGATGACTAGTAGAAACTGCTCCTTAGCTAGTATCTACCTGTCACGGATGACCAGTAGAAATTGCTCCTTAGCTAGTATCTACCTGTCACGGATGACTAGCAGAAACTGCTCCTTAGCTAGTATCTACCTGTCACGGATGACCAGTAGAAATTGCTCCTTAGCTAGTATCTACCTGTTACGGATGACTAGTAGAAACTGCTCCTTAGCTAGTATCTACCTATCACGGATGACTAGTAGAAACTGCTCCTTAGCTAGTATCTACCTGTCACGGATGACCAGTAGAAATTGCTCCTTAGCTAGT
The DNA here is from genome assembly GCA_918857605.2 of Philereme vetulata. Lineage (NCBI taxonomy): Eukaryota > Metazoa > Arthropoda > Insecta > Lepidoptera > Geometridae > Philereme > Philereme vetulata. The sequence goes on from OU975420.1 coordinate 426,501, forward strand.
ATCTACCTGTTACGGATGACTAGTAGAAACTGCTCCTTAGCTAGTATCTACCTATCACGGATGACTAGTAGAAACTGCTCCTTAGCTATTATCTACCTATCACGGATGACTAGTAGAAATTGCTCCTTAGCTAGTATCTACCTGTCACGGATGACTAGCAGAAACTGCTCCTTAGCTAGTATCTACCTGTCACGGATGACCAGTAGAAATTGCTCCTTAGCTAGTATCTACCTGTTACGGATGACTAGTAGAAACTGCTCCTTAGCTAGTATCTACCTATCACGGATGACTAGTAGAAACTGCTCCTTAGCTAGTATCTACCTATCACGGATGACCAGTAGAAATTGCTCCTTAGCTAGTATCTACCTGTCACGGATGACTAGCAGAAACTGCTCCTTAGCTAGTATCTACCAATCACGGATGACTAGTAGAAACTGCTCCTTAGCTATTATCTACCTGCCACGGATGACCAGTAGAAATTGCTCCTTAGCTAGTATCTACCTGTTACGGATGACTAGTAGAAACTGCTCCTTAGCTAGTATCTACCTGCCACGGATGACCAGTAGAAATTGCTCCTTAGCTAGTATCTACCTGTCACGGATGACTAGTAGAAACTGCTCCTTAGCTATTATCTACCTGCCACGGATGACCAGTAGAAATTGCTCCTTAGCTAGTATCTACCTGTTACGGATGACTAGTAGAAACTGCTCCTTAGCTATTATCTACCTGCCACGGATGACCAGTAGAAATTGCTCCTTAGCTAGTATCTACCTGTCACGGATGACTAGTAGAAACTGCTCCTTAGCTAGTATCTACCTATCACGGATGACTAGTAGAAACTGCTCCTTAGCTAGTATCTACCTGTCACGGATGACCAGTAGAAATTGCTCCTTAGCTAGTATCTACCTGTCACGGATGACTAGCAGAAACTGCTCCTTAGCTAGTATCTACCTGTCACGGATGACCAGTAGAAATTGCTCCTTAGCTAGTATCTACCTGTTACGGATGACTAGTAGAAACTGCTCCTTAGCTAGTATCTACCTATCACGGATGACTAGTAGAAACTGCTCCTTAGCTAGTATCTACCTGTCACGGATGACCAGTAGAAATTGCTCCTTAGCTAGTATCTACCTGTTACGGATGACTAGTAGAAACTGCTCCTTAGCTAGTATCTACCTATCACGGATGACTAGTAGAAACTGCTCCTTAGCTATTATCTACCTATCACGGATGACTAGTAGAAATTGCTCCTTAGCTAGTATCTACCTGTCACGGATGACTAGTAGAAACTGCTCCTTAGCTAGTATCTACCTATCACGGATGACTAGCAGAAACTGCTCCTTAGCTATTATCTACCTATCACGGATGACTAGTAGAAATTGCTCCTTAGCTAGTATCTACCTGTCACGGATGACTAGCAGAAACTGCTCCTTAGCTAGTATCTACCTGTCACGGATGACCAGTAGAAATTGCTCCTTAGCTAGTATCTACCTGTTACGGATGACTAGTAGAAACTGCTCCTTAGCTAGTATCTACCTATCACGGATGACTAGTAGAAACTGCTCCTTAGCTAGTATCTACCTGTCACGGATGACCAGTAGAAATTGCTCCTTAGCTAGTATCTACCTGTCACGGATGACTAGCAGAAACTGCTCCTTAGCTAGTATCTACCTGTCACGGATGACTAGTAGAAATTGCTCCTTAGCTAGTATCTACCTGTCACGGATGACTAGCAGAAACTGCTCCTTAGCTAGTATCTACCTATCACGGATGACTAGCAGAAACTGCTCCTTAGCTATTATCTACCTATCACGGATGACTAGTAGAAATTGCTCCTTAGCTAGTATCTACCTGTCACGGATGACTAGCAGAAACTGCTCCTTAGCTAGTATCTACCTGTCACGGATGACCAGTAGAAATTGCTCCTTAGCTAGTATCTACCTGTTACGGATGACTAGTAGAAACTGCTCCTTAGCTAGTATCTACCTATCACGGATGACTAGTAGAAACTGCTCCTTAGCTAGTATCTACCTGTCACGGATGACCAGTAGAAATTGCTCCTTAGCTAGTATCTACCTGTCACGGATGACTAGCAGAAACTGCTCCTTAGCTAGTATCTACCTGTCACGGATGACTAGTAGAAATTGCTCCTTAGCTAGTATCTACTTGTGACGGATGACTAGCAGAAACTGCTCCTTAGCTAGTATCTACCTGTCACGGATGACCAGTAGAAATTGCTCCTTAGCTAGTATCTACCTGTCACGGATGACTAGTAGAAATTGCTCCTTAGCTAGTATCTACCTGTCACGGATGACTAGCAGAAACTGCTCCTTAGCTAGTATCTACCTGTCACGGATGACCAGTAGAAATTGCTCCTTAGCTAGTATCTACCTGTTACGGATGACTAGTAGAAACTGCTCCTTAGCTAGTATCTACCTATCACGGATGACTAGTAGAAACTGCTCCTTAGCTAGTATCTACCTGTCACGGATGACCAGTAGAAATTGCTCCTTAGCTAGTATCTACCTGTCACGGATGACTAGCAGAAACTGCTCCTTAGCTAGTATCTACCTGTCACGGATGACTAGTAGAAATTGCTCCTTAGCTAGTATCTACCTGTCACGGATGACTAGCAGAAACTGCTCCTTAGCTAGTATCTACCTGTCACGGATGACCAGTAGAAATTGCTCCTTAGCTAGTATCTACCTGTTACGGATGACTAGTAGAAACTGCTCCTTAGCTAGTATCTACCTATCACGGATGACTAGTAGAAACTGCTCCTTAGCTAGTATCTACCTGTCACGGATGACCAGTAGAAATTGCTCCTTAGCTAGTATCTACCTGTCACGGATGACTAGCAGAAACTGCTCCTTAGCTAGTATCTACCTGTCACGGATGACCAGTAGAAATTGCTCCTTAGCTAGTATCTACCTGTTACGGATGACTAGTAGAAACTGCTCCTTAGCTAGTATCTACCTATCACGGATGACTAGTAGAAACTGCGCCTTAGCTAGTATCTACCTGTCACGGATGACCAGTAGAAATTGCTCCTTAGCTAGTATCTACCTGTTACGGATGACTAGTAGAAACTGCTCCTTAGCTAGTATCTACCTATCACGGATGACTAGTAGAAACTGCTCCTTAGCTATTATCTACCTATCACGGATGACTAGTAGAAATTGCTCCTTAGCTAGTATCTACCTGTCACGGATGACTAGCAGAAACTGCTCCTTAGCTAGTATCTACCTGTCACGGATGACCAGTAGAAATTGCTCCTTAGCTAGTATCTACCTGTTACGGATGACTAGTAGAAACTGCTCCTTAGCTAGTATCTACCTATCACGGATGACTAGTAGAAACTGCTCCTTAGCTTGTATCTACCTATCACGGATGACCAGTAGAAATTGCTCCTTAGCTAGTATCTACCTGTCACGGATGACTAGCAGAAACTGCTCCTTAGCTAGTATCTACCTATCACGGATGACTAGTAGAAACTGCTCCTTAGCTATTATCTACCTGCCACGGATGACCAGTAGAAATTGCTCCTTAGCTAGTATCTACCTGTTACGGATGACTAGTAGAAACTGCTCCTTAGCTATTATCTACCTGCCACGGATGACCAGTAGAAATTGCTCCTTAGCTATTATCTACCTGTCACGGATGACTAGTAGAAACTGCTCCTTAGCTATTATCTACCTGCCACGGATGACCAGTAGAAATTGCTCCTTAGCTAGTATCTACCTGTTACGGATGACTAGTAGAAACTGCTCCTTAGCTATTATCTACCTGCCACGGATGACCAGTAGAAATTGCTCCTTAGCTAGTATCTACCTGTTACGGATGACTAGTAGAAACTGCTCCTTAGCTATTATCTACCTGCCACGGATGACCAGTAGAAATTGCTCCTTAGCTATTATCTACCTGTCACGGATGACTAGTAGAAACTGCTCCTTAGCTATTATCTACCTGCCACGGATGACCAGTAGAAATTGCTCCTTAGCTATTATCTACCTGTCACGGATGACTAGTAGAAACTGCTCCTTAGCTATTATCTACCTGCCACGGATGACCAGTAGAAATTGCTCCTTAGCTAGTATCTACCTGTTACGGATGACTAGTAGAAACTGCTCCTTAGCTATTATCTACCTGCCACGGATGACCAGTAGAAATTGCTCCTTAGCTATTATCTACCTGTCACGGATGACTAGTAGAAACTGCTCCTTAGCTATTATCTACCTGTTACGGATGACTAGTAGAAACTGCTCCTTAGCTAGTATCTACCTATCACGGATGACTAGTAGAAACTGCTCCTTAGCTAGTATCTACCTATCACGGATGACCAGTAGAAATTGCTCCTTAGCTAGTATCTACCTGTCACGGATGACTAGCAGAAACTGCTCCTTAGCTAGTATCTACCTATCACGGATGACTAGTAGAAACTGCTCCTTAGCTATTATCTACCTGCCACGGATGACCAGTAGAAATTGCTCCTTAGCTAGTATCTACCTGTTACGGATGACTAGTAGAAACTGCTCCTTAGCTATTATCTACCTGCCACGGATGACCAGTAGAAATTGCTCCTTAGCTATTATCTACCTGTCACGGATGACTAGTAGAAACTGCTCCTTAGCTATTATCTACCTGCCACGGATGACCAGTAGAAATTGCCCCTTAGCTAGTATCTACCTGTTACGGATGACTAGTAGAAACTGCTCCTTAGCTATTATCTACCTGCCACGGATGACCAGTAGAAATTGCTCCTTAGCTAGTATCTACCTGTTACGGATGACTAGTAGAAACTGCTCCTTAGCTATTATCTACCTGCCACGGATGACCAGTAGAAATTGCTCCTTAGCTATTATCTACCTGTCACGGATGACTAGTAGAAACTGCTCCTTAGCTATTATCTACCTGCCACGGATGACCAGTAGAAATTGCTCCTTAGCTATTATCTACCTGTCACGGATGACTAGTAGAAACTGCTCCTTAGCTATTATCTACCTGCCACGGATGACCAGTAGAAATTGCTCCTTAGCTAGTATCTACCTGTCACGGATGACTAGTAGAAACTGCTCCTTAGCTATTATCTACCTGCCACGGATGACCAGTAGAAATTGCTCCTTAGCTAGTATCTACCTGTCACGGATGACTAGTAGAAACTGCTCCTTAGCTATTATCTACCTGCCACGGATGACCAGTAGAAATTGCTCCTTAGCTATTATCTACCTGTCACGGATGACTAGTAGAAACTGCTCCTTAGCTATTATCTACCTGCCACGGATGACCAGTAGAAATTGCTCCTTAGCTAGTATCTACCTGTTACGGATGACTAGTAGAAACTGCTCCTTAGCTATTATCTACCTGTCACGGATGACTAGTAGAAACTGCTCCTTAGCTATTATCTACCTGTCACGGATGACTAGTAGAAATTGCTCCTTAGCTATTATCTACCTGTCACGGATGACTAGTAGAAACTGCTCCTTAGCTATTATCTACCTGCCACGGATGACCAGTAGAAATTGCTCCTTAGCTATTATCTACCTGTCACGGATGACTAGTAGAAACTGCTCCTTAGCTATTATCTACCTGCCACGGATGACCAGTAGAAATTGCTCCTTAGCTATTATCTACCTGTCACGGATGACTAGTAGAAACTGCTCCTTAGCTATTATCTACCTGTCACGGATGACCAGTAGAAATTGCTCCTTAGCTAGTATCTACCTGTTACGGATGACTAGTAGAAACTGCTCCTTAGCTATTATCTACCTGCCGCGGATGACCAGTAGAAATTGCTCCTTAGCTATTATCTACCTGTCACGGATGACTAGTAGAAACTGCTCCTTAGCTATTATCTACCTGCCACGGATGACCAGTAGAAATTGCTCCTTAGCTATTATCTACCTGTCACGGATGACTAGTAGAAACTGCTCCTTAGCTATTATCTACCTGCCACGGATGACCAGTAGAAATTGCTCCTTAGCTAGTATCTACCTGTTACGGATGACTAGTAGAAACTGCTCCTTAGCTATTATCTACCTGCCACGGATGACCAGTAGAAATTGCTCCTTAGCTAGTATCTACCTGTTACGGATGACTAGTAGAAACTGCTCCTTAGCTATTATCTACCTGCCACGGATGACCAGTAGAAATTGCTCCTTAGCTATTATCTACCTGTCACGGATGACTAGTAGAAACTGCTCCTTAGCTATTATCTACCTGCCACGGATGACCAGTAGAAATTGCTCCTTAGCTATTATCTACCTGTCACGGATGACTAGTAGAAACTGCTCCTTAGCTATTATCTACCTGCCACGGATGACCAGTAGAAATTGCTCCTTAGCTAGTATCTACCTGTTACGGATGACTAGTAGAAACTGCTCCTTAGCTATTATCTACCTGCCACGGATGACCAGTAGAAATTGCTCCTTAGCTATTATCTACCTGTAACGGATGACTAGTAGAAACTGCTCCTTAGCTATTATCTACCTGCCACGGATGACCAGTAGAAATTGCTCCTTAGCTAGTATCTACCTGTTACGGATGACTAGTAGAAACTGCTCCTTAGCTATTATCTACCTGCCACGGATGACCAGTAGAAATTGCTCCTTAGCTAGTATCTACCTGTTACGGATGACTAGTAGAAACTGCTCCTTAGCTATTATCTACCTGCCACGGATGACCAGTAGAAATTGCTCCTTAGCTATTATCTACCTGTCACGGATGACTAGTAGAAACTGCTCCTTAGCTATTATCTACCTGCCACGGATGACCAGTAGAAATTGCTCCTTAGCTAGTATCTACCTGTTACGGATGACTAGTAGAAACTGCTCCTTAGCTATTATCTACCTGCCACGGATGACCAGTAGAAATTGCTCCTTAGCTAGTATCTACCTGTTACGGATGACTAGTAGAAACTGCTCCTTAGCTATTATCTACCTGTCACGGATGACTAGTAGAAACTGCTCCTTAGCTATTATCTACCTGCCACGGATGACCAGTAGAAATTGCTCCTTAGCTAGTATCTACCTGTTACGGATGACTAGTAGAAACTGCTCCTTAGCTATTATCTACTTGTCACGGATGACTAGTAGAAACTGCTCCTTAGCTATTATCTACCTGCCACGGATGACCAGTAGAAATTGCTCCTTAGCTAGTATTTACCTGTTACGGATGACTAGTAGAAACTGCTCCTTAGCTATTATCTACCTATCACGGATGACTAGTAGAAACTGCTCCTTAGCTATTATCTACCTGCCACGGATGACCAGTAGAAATTGCTCCTTAGCTAGTATCTACCTGTTACGGATGACTAGTAGAAACTGCTCCTTAGCTATTATCTACCTGTCACGGATGACTAGTAGAAACTGCTCCTTAGCTATTATCTACCTGCCACGGATGACCAGTAGAAATTGCTCCTTAGCTAGTATCTACCTGTTACGGATGACTAGTAGAAACTGCTCCTTAGCTATTATCTACCTGTCACGGATGACTAGTAGAAACTGCTCCTTAACTATTATCTACCTGTCACGGATGACTAGTAGAAACTGCTCCTTAGCTATTATCTACCTGTCACGGATGATTAGTAGAAACTGCTCTTTAGCTATCATCTACCTGTCACGGATGACTAGTAGAAACTGCTCCTTAGCTATCATCTACCTGTCACGGATGACTTGTAGAAACTGTTCCTTAGCTATTATCTACCTGTCACGGATGACTAGTAGAAACTGCTCCTTAGCTATTATCTACCTGTCACGGATGACTAGTAGAAACTGCTCCTTAGCTATTATCTACCTGTCACGGATGACTAGTAGAAACTGCTCCTTAGCTATCATCTACCTGTCACGGATGACTAGTAGAAACTGCTCCTTAGCTATCATCTACCTGTCACGGATGACTAGTAGAAACTGCTTCTTAGCTATTATCTACCAGCCACGGATGACTAGTAGAAACTGCTCCTTAGCTATTATCTACCTGTCACGGATGACTAGTAGAAACTGCTCCTTAGCTAGTATCTACCTGTCATGGATAACTAGTAGAAACGTTTCTTTAGCTATTATCTATCTGTCACGGATGACTAGTAGAAACTGCTCCTTAGCTAATATCTACCTGTCATGGATAACTAGTAGAAACTGCTCCTTAGCTATTATCTACCAGCCACGGATGACTAGTAGAAACTGCTCCTTAGCTATTATCTACCTGTCACGGATGACTAGTAGAAACTGCTCCTTAGCTATTATCTACCTGTCACGGATGACTAGTATAACTGCTCCTTAGCTATTATCTACCTGTCACGGATGACTAGTAGAAACTGCTCCTTAGCTATTATCTATCTGTCACGGATGACCAGTAGAAACTGCTCCTTAGCTATTATCTACCAGCGACGGATGACTAGTAGGAACGGCTCCTTAGCTATTATCTACCTGTCACGGATGACTAGTAGAAACTGCTCCTTAGCTATTATCTACCTGTCACGGATGACTAGTAGGAACGGCTCCTTAGCTATTATCTACCTGTCACGGATGACTAGTAGAAACTGCTCCTTAGCTATTATCTACCTGTCACGGATGACTAGTAGAAACTGCTCCTTAGCTATTATCTACCAGCCACGGATGACTAGTAGAAACTGATCTTTAGCTATCATCTACCTGTCACGGATGACTAGTAGAAACTGCTCCTTAGCTATTATCTACCAGCCACGGATGACTAGTAGGAACTGCTCCTTAGCTAGTATCTACCTGTCATGGATAACTAGTAGAAACTGCTCCTTAGCTATTATCTACCTGTCACGGATGACCAGTAGAAACTGCTTCTTAGCTAGTGTCTACCTGTCATGGATAACTAGTAGAAACTGCTCCTTAGCTAGTATCTACCTGTCATGGATAACTAGTAGAAACTGCTCCTTAGCTATTATCTACCTGTCACGGATGACCAGTAGAAATTGCTCCTTAGCTAGTATCTACCTGTTACGGATGACTAGTAGAAACTGCTCCTTAGCTATTATCTACCTGCCACGGATGACCAGTAGAAATTGCTCCTTAGCTAGTATCTACCTGTTACGGATGACTAGTAGAAACTGCTCCTTAGCTATTATCTACCTGCCACGGATGACCAGTAGAAATTGCTCCTTAGCTATTATCTACCTGTCACGGATGACTAGTAGAAACTGCTCCTTAGCTAGTATCTACCTGTCACGGATGACCAGTAGAAACTGCTCCTTAGCTAGTATCTACCTGTCATGGATAACTAGTAGAAACTGCTCCTTAACTATTATCTACCTGTCACGGATGACCAGTAGAAACTGCTTCTTAGCTAGTGTCTACCTGTCATGGATAACTAGTAGAAACTGCTCCTTAGCTAGTATCTACCTGTCATGGATAACTAGTAGAAACTGCTCCTTAGCTATTATCTACCTGTCACGGATGACCAGTAGAATCTGCTCCTTAGCTAGTATCTACCTGTCATGGATAACTAGTAGAAACTGCTTTATAGCTATTATCTACCTGTCACGGATGACCAGTAGAAACTGCTCCTTAGCTAGTGTCTACCTGTCATGGATAACTAGTAGAAACTGCTCCTTAGCTATTATCTACCTGTCACGGATGACCAGTGGAAACTGCTTCTTAGCTAGTGTCTACCTGTCATGGATAACTAGTAGAAACTGCTCCTTAGCTATTATCTACCTGTCACGGATGACCAGTAGAAACTGCTTCTTAGCTAGTGTCTACCTGTCAAAGATAACTAGTAGAAACTGCTCCTTAGCTAGTATCTACTAGTCATCCGTGACAGGTAGATACTAGCTAAGGAGAGTCAACAAATATTGTGTAATTGTTAAGAGTTCTTGAAATAAATAAATATATGTTAGTTATAGTTTTATGCAATATTCACTAAATATAGGCCTCTTTTATTAATTTTCAGAGCATCCGATCTTGTATGGCCTGCGCGGAACGGTTCCCAGCAACCTTTATCTAGTTATCCTATGCAGCGCTAACAACAACCAAACAACCGATCTATTATTTTTCTGAACATTTTTTGGGCCACATGCCTATGTGCTATTTTTACGCAATAATGAAAATTTGGAATTTTTGTCAGGTGGAAGCTTGTACTGAAGAAAGAAATTTAGAGTTTGAGAGATAATAAACACGAAGATTAGATCTAAACTAGGATTGGGCTAGATTAAGTTACGGAAAATTTACTATCTGTAAGAGGGTAGTTTTCATGGAAAATATCGACAATTCTTTTTGTTATTGAAATTTTCTCCCATTACTTATATGTTTTTCAGTAAAAACTTCTTGGCGTAAATCTGCAACTTTTAGTGAAAATTTCGTTTTTTAGCTATTTGAACTCTTTATACCAACCGAAGTTTTTGGTAAATGTTATTTTAAATCGTAATGAAAGTTGATACTCGTACATGTTAAAATCAGTAGGACTCTTTGGTACATAATATCCGAAGCGGTAGTCGCCGCAGCACTCATTTACCCAGAGAGCAACTAATAATTCATTTACCCTCTGAGTGTCGCAGTAATACACAGCATTCAGCTGAAGCAGAATGACGTACAAAGTACGGGTAATAGAGTAAAAACGACCTCATTTATTTGACCTGCTGTGACACTCATTTCGTTTGAGTACTAACAACATCGCTGCTGTGACTGCTCGCAATGCTCTAGAGTTTAGAATCTTAATTTGATTGAGTTTATATAAGAATTGCTTTATGGGACTAACTCAGGCTTTAATTAAGTAATGTTAAACATAATTCTTAAACTTTTTTATGGTAAGACCCTAATACTTTTGAAACTATCCTGGTTATGAACACCATTTGAAACTATCATGCATATGAACACTATTTGAAACTAAAGACATAGACAAACATTTATTTACTACCATAGAATACACAAATTCACATAATATAATCAAATGGTATAACATCAAAGAGGGTAATGTACGAGTACAAGCACAAGTAAGAGAAAACAAAAAATTACATACAACAAACATACGAATAAAACAATAAAATAATAAATATACAATGTATTCAGGGAAAAATTAAAAGAGGCAAGCAGGTATTCAGGTATTTCACTGGTGGTAGAGCTTTTGTGAACGGGCTCGAGGAAGTGGACACTACCGCCTTACCTATATCTGCCGCCAAATAGCAGTACTTGTGCTGCTGTGTTCCGGTAAGATGGTAATGGTATGTTGCTGTAATTACTGGCACATGGGCATAACAGCTAAGTCCTATAGTATGGTAACGTATCCACATAGAGATCAAGACAACATAATAACTTGTTTTGAATTCTATGTGGATATCCATGGGCTGCAGTAGCCACTTAACATCTGGTGGACTGCATGCTCGTTTGCCATATAAGTAGTATAAAAATAAGTATGTATATGCTACTGCAGCAAATGGGTTTTAGCTCAGCATTATGCCTCGCCACCGATCGACAGCTCGGGGCTATTCTGCCGAACCCTTTTTGTTGGCAAGTCATTAGGTCTCCTAATAACGAATAGCCACTAATTGGTGTTTGAATGTAATTATGATAGATAGAAGGAATAAATATATTATGTTAGGAATAATAATAATGATAAGAAATGTTAGAGTGTAAATTATAAATAATAATACGAATAAATATAAATATACTAGGAACTTTACCTCCGCGTCAGCAAGTGAACGGCGTACTGTAACTATTTGTACCAAACAATCCAGTTTTTCATTTTTTTATTAAATGTTTCTTATAATGTTTTTTAAGTGTAAATTTTGATCAGTAATAGGATGCCGTTTTACCTTTTGGGTACGGAACCTTAAAAACAGTGTTTTTCCGTCGTCCTTAGTCAGTAGCTAAGCTACTAAGCCCCTAAGCTCGCTGCCATCCAAAACGGCCATCAAATATCAGGCCACCACTCGCAATACTTTCCATCGAGCTTGATATACGAGCTGCAGAGGCGCAACCCGGTCCGTGTCGGGCATCGAACCCGTCACTTTTTAGAACCCACTTTAAAATTTATCGCAAGATCGAGCACATAGCGGCAATGGACGCGGACTGAGGCTGTGGTGGAGGGGATGCGGGGATGTACGGGGGGGGGGGACGTGGCTTTATAAACAAACTGGCTGACCCACTAGCGGCTTCGCACGCGTGATTTCTCAATAAAACAGTACCCTCCTTCCATGCAGTCGAGTAAAGAGTAGTCTATGTCTCAATTCGGTCATAACCTATCTATAACATAATTTTATATAAATCGCTCCGACCGAGAAAACAAACCAAACAGACAGAACAGAAGAGCGCCACAGAGACAGTGATACTTTAGAATTTGTACTATTAGCACGGATACATGACAGCTTCTTTCATACAATTTTGAAAGTCAAACGCCAAGGAAAAACTAAATGAGCAAAATAAAAGAGAACATGCAGTCATATCGTTTAACGAGGTCAAGGATATCGATTTCAAAGAAAAGGAATTGAATTAATAAGAGAAATAAAGAAAGAACTTCTTTATTCTAAAAAAAAATATTAAACTGTTTTACAAATATACCTCACAGATAATGCAGTTTTTTGAGACTTTGTAAGACATATACATGATTATGTTGTATTATAATACTACTTTTCGATTGTAGTCTCTTAAATTGATTAATTTAAAATATTGTGCCAAGGGTGAGTGTTATCATAATGGGTATGAGTGCCACGTTCTCACACGCTCGCAGTATACGTTGTACTTCTTTTTAACATCCGCGATTTTATTGCAGTAGGGTTCTATCGCTACTATTGGACTGGTCGATGAATATTTAGAACAAATTGAAATAGAATATTCGATAGTAAATTGTGTGGCGTTCATCAGTTCGCTTTGAATATTGCACATTTATTGCAGTGCAGTGTCGATGCATCTCTATCAAAATGCACTTCAATCTAATGATATTATAAAAGCGAATAAAACGTAGCACTATCCGTGATTGCGATTCATTAAAAATCAAAGTGCTGAAATTGAAACTTAATACATTCCTACGTGTTTGAGTATTATCAAAGTGAGTAGCTAACTGGTTACCATAGTTTAAGTTGGTCACAGACGATCGTTGACTTGAAGACTCTGAATTTGGTTGCCAAAGGCTTCCGCAAAGACCTACTTATAGCCAAGATCAATAGCCAGATAATAATGTAGTTACTAATAGTTACCTCATTTTCAGCCGCAGCTCATCCACTGCTGTACACAGCCCGCCCCGTAGATCTCCAGAGCGAACGATCTTAGAGCGGTCGTCTTTCCATCTAGTGGAGCCGTCCTATGCTACACTATCCGCTGCATGGTCTTCACTCAAGAACCTTTCTGCACCAACGGCCGTCACTCCTTAGCACAAGTAAGGAGTGAAACTTCCGGCGTATGTTTTTCCAGACAAGTATAACTTCGGAGTCTTCAAGTTCAGAGTGAATAGGTTCTTTTTAGGTAAGTGTACTCCATCTTCGATCTCACCATCTCTTACCATCAGGTGAGGTAGTGGTCAAGCGCTTGAATAACATCAACAAAAAATAATTTAGCGAGCTGTGTACTGCATGTGGACTTTTAAAGGTTGTTGCTGTTTATAGAACGTAATGCAATCGAAAGTTAACCAAAGTTTAAACTAATTTTGCAGTATTAAATAACCCCAAACTAAGCAATGCTTGTGCTATGGGAACCAGATAACTGATAGAATTTATTGAATTGAGGTACCGATAGAACTAGCACTAGCGATCACATGTCAAAAAAAACCGAACTGAATGTTGTTTGTCCTCTTGATAAATTAATAATTTAAGACATAATTTAAGAAATGTTACACGAAGCTCGCTCAAAAAAAAATAACTAACAAACATCAAATAAAGGTATTGTAGGTTAATGTATACAACTCCTAGGTCTTAAACACAACGCCATTTATATATAATACAATTAATTTACTAAGTGAAAGAAAAGTTGTGGACAAAGTCAAACCACTCAAGCTCTGAGGAGGTTCCCAAGCCCCCTCTTCAAGGGTTATTCTATCAATAAATTCATTTACATCGAAATTCGTTTAGCAACAAAGACGTATTGAAATTAACAAACCATATAAAACTTTATGATTTTGTTGCGAAGTTGATTACAAACTTGGCATCGATAATGTAGGAGTTTTCTTACAATTTTCAATCTCGAGACTCTGTCGAGGTTCCTCAATTCAAACTTGATGTGATACAATGACCGAAATTCAATGAAAATATTGACATACTCGTAACTGACACTTTCCAATGGAATCAGTCGTCGACTGAACGAACATTCTGCGAAATCACAGTCACACTATAATGTTATAAATGCGAAAGTTTGGATGTTTGTTTATCCGATTGTTTGTTTGTTACTTAAACACGTTGCAACTGCTGAACCGATTTCGATGAAATTTGGTATGTACGTAGATTATAACCTGGATTAACACATAAGCATACTTTTTGTTGACAAACAACGCGTGCGAAGCCACTAGCGGAAGCTAGTAACATTACTAGTCGTTCGCCCCGAAATGAGATCTCGCGTAATCTTTGACTATAAAAATAGTGCCCCGAAATGCATTACCAAAAAACTTAACTTATAGTTTCATTCAAATTACAGGTAACGGGAGTTTATGTTACTTGGTTACTCTTTTTTGGGGTAGAAATCGCCTATATTTGTAAAAAGCTTTTGCCTAAAGCTACACGCATACCAAACTGTGGGGTATCTGGTGTGCCCTGTGAATTTCGTCAAGGTTCGGTTTTTATTATGGCTAATACCTCAAAAATTGCAAGAACTAAACTTAAAATAATAACGGTGTCAAAATGTAATATTGAGCTAATAATGACCCTTTTGACCTAAAAGTCTCATTTTAGTTTTTTTTACCCCTCATGAACCTCAATATCTCTACAACTCCCCCACATGTTTAGCTCATTTTGTCACATCAAAATTGTACCATCATTATTCAAATTCAAATTCATTTTATTTCAGATAGTTACAATCCATATTACAATATATAAAAAACAAATAATCACATAAACACATCAATAATATTATCTACCTATGTATCGAATTTCACGATGATCGGATGAACGCTTTGTAAGTTATCCTCGGACAAACAAACATAAATACCTTCATACAACGCCAATTTGTCCATGTTGATTTGTCAAATAAATGTCTGTCTATGTCTATTTGGAGATATCGTTTCACTCAATCAATAAATGTATAAGATTGGATGTTTGTTAATTTGCCTGTTTGTTACACAACCACGGTGTAATAGTTGAACCGAATTTCGATGTAATTTGGTGTGTTGATAAATTATGATCTGGATTCTAACATACACTACTTTTTGTTGAGAAACTGCGGTATTGTTATATATTAAGTTGGGGAAAAAGTTTCTTCGCATTTTTTAAGAATATTCAAAACATTTTTAATGTAACTTATTACCATTTAACTAAAGAATATAGATACCATTTTGTTCGATAACTTTTTTCCATCTTGTAGGTAGGGACATTATCCCATTGCTATTGAAATTTTAGGGCTTCTGACTAAAATACCGCGACAAGTAGTTTTGGCAGTCCTCTCGTGATGTTAACCTGACACTGCCTAAAGAATTCTGAAGAGACCTAAACAGGTGGAAATCTGAAGGTGCAAGGTCAGGACTATACGGCGGATGCATTAACACCTCCCAGCCAAACTCTCTTAATTTTTGCTGAGTGGCTAAATATGTGTGAAGTCTAGCGTTATCATGATGAAAAACCACACCCCTTCTGCTGATTAATTCCGGCCGCTTTCTCTCAACTTCTTGCTTTAATCTCATCAGTTTTTCGCAGTAGAGTTCAGAATCGATGGTCCTGCCTGGTTGTAACAGCTAATAATGAATAATGTCCTTCCAATCCCACCACACACACATCATCTCTTTGTTGCGAGTTAACCCGGGTTTCGCCACAGTCTGTGAAGCCTGACCGGCCTTTGACCACGACCTTTTTCGCACGTTCTTATCGTACGTGATCCACTTTTCATCACCAGTTATCAGCTTCTTCAAAAATGGTTCGGTTTCATTACGTTGTAATAAAGAATCAGAAATGAGTACACGGTTCATTATGTTTCTTTTAGTGAGCTCGTGGGGTACCCAAATATCGAGCTTTTTTGTGTACCGAGTTTTTTTCAAATGCGCCAAAACTGTTTTGTGGTCAATTCCCAGTTCTTCAGCTACGTCGTAACTACTGATATGCCGATCTTGCTCCACGTTTTCAAAAATGGCATCAATTTTATCCGTAATAGGGCGACCAGAGCGACGTGCATCTTTGACATCAAAATTTCTGGATTGAAAACGCTTGAACCAAATTTGTGCTACTTTCACAGACACTGCACTAGGTCCATAAACATTGTTTTTTTTTTTTCGCGGCTTGCGTTGCGTTTTTACTTTTTTTGTAGTAAAGTTTTAAAATGTATCGAATTTCTTCATTAGATTCACTCATCTGTACAGTACGAAAAACAAATAAAAATCACACATTTTCTAATTTGAATTTGGAATTATCTTGTTTAATATTTAAAATTGAATGATACTAAACCCAGCCAGATACAAATAGTATTGCCAAAGAGGTTTTATTACAAGTTCATACATACTATATTGCGAAAAGACTTTTTTCCTAGCCTATTATCTTAGCCACATTTGTTCTGAGTAAAACCTAAGAAAATATGCGTTGGATTTTGAGTTTAAAACACAAGCAAGCAAATGTACTGCTTAGTCGTCGGCTTGAGCAGATCCGCCGCAATCTGAGTCGTGCTATCACTACGTTTATCGGTGACAACTTTTATTTAAATTTGAAATAAGGAGATTCCTCTCACTGGAGGGATTAACGATCTAATAATAACGGAAGCCGATGGGTGCAAGCCGCACAATTTGCTCTGCAATTGTACGGGGAAGGGCTAGGTTCAGCAGTTGATGGTTTATATGACGATGATGATTTTTTTAAGATGTAGATACAGCACAAACCCAAAGCTTCTGACAATAAGCGGTATCGCTGACTAATTGCATTACCCCACAGGTCACGTGGCATTTGATTAAACTTTGTGTAGTGTACAATTGCATTGCGTCTATCGCCCAGAGCGCAGGTGAACACTATGGTGTGTGCTGTAATGTGACCGGCACCCTACTGACATTTGCAACTAAGTTTAGGACTTGCCTATGTTTTCGATCAGTCTAAAAAACCAAAGCTGTTTAACTCATACGGACTTACTAAATGAGATAAAAAAGTTTAAACATGAATAACGTAAAAGTAAGAAAAATATATTATGTTTTGGTTTAGTTTTTACTCGGTTTAACTACACGTAATGAGATTTAGCTTAAGTGCTGCGTAGTGCTAGAACACGTAAAAATAGAACATTATAAGAGCAAGCTATGTAAGGCCGGCTATGAAATGTACGTTGCATTTGGAAGCTGGCCGACTCTTCTCAGCTTATTTTGAATTTTAGTACAACTTATATAAAGTTTTTGTATTGAAAATGTATTCAGTTCTTTGTTGAATAAAAGGCTTTGGTAACGTTTTAATAAAAACCATTTAAATGCTTCCGTAGTTACTAGTAACTTTAGTTTCGCCGTGTTTGTCTGACTGTGCGTTTACAGTTCTAGCCATTTTTCACGCAGGCTACTGTTGCTGTAAACATGAAATTGTGCAAGAGGATATATTTCGGTGACGATAAGTAAGTTATATATACGAAGAAAAAATAACTATTTTTTTACATCACGTACGCGTATGTTGGTCGCCATGGTTATCTGTCTGTCTGTCCAGAGTTACATCCGTTATACTAATAGACTGTTATAGCTGTATAGCTAAATTTACACATGATGCATTTCAGTAACGCTCCGTATGTAATGAAATAGAAAACAAAAACACTTTTTGTTACCTCCTCCATACGTAATATTATTGTGTAGGACGCTGTCATAAAACTAATAAAATATGTTTAGTTGGTTAATAAAACCAGCAAAATAGCGTTTCGAATACCGCGATCGAGCCAGACATTTCTTTTTCTTTTGATGTAAAATAATGTTTTGGAACATATCACATTCGGTAGAGCATAACCGTTTGCGCACGCCCCAATAACTTTCATGCGAGTTCGAACGAATCCGAATGGGGACCATTATGTGAAAATGTTTTAGGAATTTAGGTAAATTAGTTTTACAGCCACATGGGTACAAATGCTCTTGAAATCACGAGCCGGAAGATGTATTGTAGGATTTAATGAACCGACGCGACATTGTAACGGACGAAAAGTCTGTCTAACAAGAAGGTTACAAACATATATATGACAAAAATAATTGTCCTACCGTATACATGTACATGTAGACAACTTCTAGTATACGTTTACGCATTCAGTTAGTATTATTGGTACAATACTTGGAAACATACATACTAATATTGTAAATTCGAAGGTAACTCTATCTCTTTGTTACGTTCTTCACCACTAAATATCAAAAATCAAGTTTAAAGATAGATTATGACTGAGTTTGAGATATACTACATTTTAGTACGTTTGTGACTTTTTACCCAACTGCGTAGAAGAAGGATAATGTTTTTATTGACAATCTACGCATGCGAAGCTGGCGGGAAATTGTTTATTTATAAGAGGCCTGGAGAGGGTATGGAAAGGGCTTTGCTAGGGGTTTCTCTACAGGCTCAAATCAGGAATGAGGAGATACGTAGGAGAACTCAAGTCACCGACATAGCCCGATGGATTAGCACGTTGAAGTGGCAAAGGGCAGGTCATATAGCGCGCAGAACAGATGGCCAATGAGGCCGGAAAGTCCTCAAATGGAGGCCACGGACCGGCAAGCACAGCGTAGGATGTCCACCTACAAGATGGGCAGACAACTTGGTAAGAACCGCAGGTCGACTTTGGATACAGGCCGCTTCTAACCGCAGTTCTTGGAGATCAATGAGGGAGGCCTTTGTCCAGCAGTGGACGTCCTACGGCTGATATGATGATGATGATAAGAGGCCTATTTCCTGTTTGGAGATAATAAGTAGGTAGATACAGGTACAGATGCTGCATTTCAATACAAGTCTCACTCAGAGATTACAGTTGTTATTGGCAAAACGCGGGTGCTACGGCAACTCTACGCCATAGCGCTTCGTAGCACCTGCTACGAGCAAAGCTTCTTTCAGTTTGTTCAGATATTCTAGTAAACGAGCACCTACATCAAATATTTTTTAACTGCCTTGTGTTACGTGTATTATGTATACATATAATATCGACTAAGTGAGTCCCCAGACAAACCTTGCACGGTTTTTAGGTTATAATATTAAGGTTATTTATGTAGACATGTTACATATTGTATGTAACTTTTATTGTAGTAAATAAGAAAAGAAAAACAATAAATAAAACCATAGATTCCAAAAAGAGATCTTTAATTTTAAACAATATACAGATAATGGCTCCCAAATGAATTCACCAATTTCAATGCAGTTTTATTTTTTGATGAAATAGATCCAGAAGGGCATAGTGGGACGATCTCCGACTTTTGATTCAGAGCATTGAAGTTCAAATCCCGAACGTGAACCAATGTATGTTTCTACTCAAAAAACTTAGATGCGAAAAAAGGTAAAGGAAATAACCGTGAGGAAGTTTGCCCTCGTGAATGAACATGTGCCATCGGGTTGGTAGTGCAAACATTTGTTCTGCGGTGGGAAAAGAACCTGCAGCTCCTGGGCCTCAGCCAGCTATTCGCCTAATGTGCCGCTGAGTTATTCAAAACTAATAATCCATATTGTGACAAGTGTGATAATTTTTTTTTCTGTGTCTCACATCCTTACAGCTATGTCAAGCTCTTTCAAACCGATTTCATAAAAAGACGATGTTATCAATTAGTTGGAATATATATTTTAATTTGTATATTATGTAGCGATCATTGTTTACCGCGAGCTTGTCCAATTTCAATGATTACTTTTTTGTTTAAAAAGATTAGTCCCATTAGTCCCAAGTGTATCTACACTTGGTCAAGATTTAATAATGGTATCCATGAGAAAATCATCATATTCCGCAAAGATTTTTTGTTTACCGAATCCGGTTATATTTTTGTTAAATGTAACTTGCACTTAGTAACGTTCTACTAGTGTACTCACAACTGATCGACAAGTCCTTGTTCTAGTTGTGTAGTATTCGACACTTGCCTAGTGTGAATACCGCGGGCGTGCAGAACCACCGGCGCTGTTACTAATTAAGCTTACTTTACGTACTAATTACGATCTATTCTGTGCCGGCAGCGTGGCTTCATTAAACTAAAGTCTTCTTGACTCAATGCCAGCTAAACAGCGGTTAACGCGATGAGTAGATTATTAACTTCCCATCACTAAATCTATTTAAATAACAACTTCTATCATGATATCAGGCATTGGAAGTCCCCAGGCCTCCCCCATAGTGTTCGAGTGCAACTGATCTCGTACGGCCGCACCCAACGACTGCAAACTAAAAAACTAGTGTGATTTTAGTAAACATCAGTTGGCATTAACTTGGTTTTCTAGCAGAGTTTTATTTTGATAGTAACTTTAAACTTTTAGCCGGAAGTTTCATCTCTGCAATATGAGTGGTCCGCCTCCGCGCTGCGTTTAAGCCTTTTTATTGCCTTAAAATTCTGTATCCGACTTCCAATAGGTAATTCTTTAAGCTTCGAAGTGCGCTAAGCTCTGCAACTTCACTTCGCATTCAGTTCACACCTAAACCAGCAAACACTCCATACAAACGAACTTCTTTAATTACCTATTACTTTTACAGGCGCAGCGGTCTATCTGCACGCGGTATATGTGTGTGGGAATTGACTGAACGTGGACAACACTATCGTATACAACTTAGATGATGTCTCTGTAATATTTTTTTTACTTGTACCGATGATGGACACACTGTTTGCTACAGGTAGATATTAAATATATTTTAAAATGCATTTTAAATGTATTTTGAATCCCTGACACAATTAGAGACAGTGTTATAAGTTTAACGCCTATATTGACTGCATGTGTTTATGTGTATGTGTGCGTCTGGCTGTCACATCGAAATTACGATACGGATTGACTGATTAAAATAAACCTGCGTGGTTTATTTTAAAAGAAAGCAAGTTTAAGTGGGGCAGTTCATAGGAAAGTGCATTTTAAGCGTTTTTTATATGTGGGGGGTTTTAATATTATTTCATATTACTTCTCCTAACTTTTAATCAGTCTAGTTTTTGCGAATAACCAGTTTTAGTGGTTTTTTTAGAATATAGTTATATTTTGTTAAATACTTACCTACTTATTACGTTTTTTTAATTAGCGTTAAACTAAATTTATAAAAATACGCGTTACACTACTAAATGTGTAGGTAACCTAGAAATAAAGCTAAACTCGCTGTTGCAACTTGACTTGACACCCCATTTTTATCCCATTTATCCCAAGTACAGACCTGATTTAGAGGATAAAAAGTAGCATTTGTGGTAATTCACGTTATAATCTACGTACATACTAAATTTCATCGATATCGGTTAAGCCATTACGACGTGATTGATTAACAAATTCATAATGCATAATCATTTATTAGCAAGAATGCATGTACAATAGTTCCTATGCCAATTATAAAATAAGATAACAAACAAATAAATAAACAAACATCCAAACTTTCGCATTTACAATATTAGTGTGATAATTAATTTAACTTGTACATGACACACACACACGAAGCGAGTAGGGGTGACACCCAATTGACGTTGGCACGGAAAATACTACCCACTCGTATCGCGGGGCACAATGAATTGACGGCAAGTGAATGAGAGAGAAAAAAAAATACTGCAAAGAAAGCGTACTGCTGCACCAGCAGTGACACCCAATGACCTAGGGGCGGTTGCCAGGGCAGTGACCGTAAGGTCGAGGCTTTTTCCAAAAGCACTCGTCACGCGCGAGTTTCATATCTTTACGTTGTACTATTATTCTTTACCATAACTCTCTTCGAAGCGATACAGAGCAAGCATTTTGTAAGATCACTGCACACATTCTAACAATGAAGTAAAACGTTGTGAGAAGCGTGACGGCGACGTCACGGAGCCGGAAATTAAAAGACACGTGATTTCCGTACAACACAGGATTAGATCCGGGATGTTTTTACCCGACTTAAAAAAAGGAGGTTGTCAATTCATCGGAATTGAATATTCTATATGTTCCCCGATTACTCGAAGACGTCGGGACCAATTCGAGAAATTCTTTTTTTTTGTATAAAAGGATTATACTTCCCAGGTGGTCCCATTGGCACCAAGTCAGGGTCTAATGAAAGGATACCAAAAAAATTGAGGGCAACCCTCAAATTTTAAAGGGCGCGTTCCGAATGTATTTTGAAATCAAAAAACCGGTTTTCATTTTGTGAAGTCAGATATATTTATGTTAAAAAGTTACTTGTATGAAATTTGACTGACTACAATATCTATGACTTTCAACGACAGACAGATGGACGGACAAACAACCCAGGCTTAGTAATAAAGGTGATGTAGGACCTTTCTGAATACAAAATCCTGAAAATAAGCTTAATTCAAAGTATACGGTAATTTCAAATACGTCGGTCGTTGAGTCGAAAACTTTGTTAAATAGTATTTTATTTTTATAGTATTATCCGAACACTTACGGTAAATGCTCAGATTGGTAGTGCATCCTTGTATCGAGAGGAAGGTTGTGGGTTCAAGTCCCGTCTAGGCTTGAAAATGTATAAGATAGTATTACAAATATTAGAAAACTTTGTACTTTTGAGTTTTAAACTAAACTTGTTTTCTCTGTTTACTTGTTTAGAGTACGCAAGCAACAGTATAGTTGCAATCCGTGGTTGCAGTCTACCAAAATAAACTTACGGAAAAGTCTGTTTACCGATAATTTACACTAAAACTTTTAAAACTTTTCTAGCTAAATATGTACGAGCAGCTCGTAAGAGTTCACGTCAGTCAGTATAAGTGTTGTAAAATGCCATAAAACAGTTTTTGTACACACGCTGCGCTTTTCAAAGCATGGTCTGCACTCAAGAGCCTCTCAGCCACAACACTACAACCCTCAGTTCTTTGAGCTATGCGCCCCGCCCACTGCCGCTTCAGCTTGCTACGAGTAAGACGCTAAAACACACGCAGTTGTAATCCATCACCATTATCTACGGTCAGTACACACGCACTAAAGGATCAAACGGTCGTGTGACAAACACTTTACGAATCCAATTAAAACTGTATTGATTTCTAAAAAAACTACGGCTTGACGGCTTTTGTGAGTTTTATGCGGGCGTGTGTGAGCTTATGCGGGTGTGTGCGGGGGTGTACAGGTCTATGAAGGGCGCTTATTTAAATTACTACTAACCGGCCATCGATAACAGAAAGCACAAGCCTTAAAGCTAATTTACTTAATATCGGGGCTTATTTAGACTAGGCGAGTGCAGCACTCAGAAAATACCTGCAAGTATTTCTAATTTATTTAATTGATCAAGCGAAGCGAGATCTCCAAATCAACTTGGGCAAATCGGCGTTATATATGTATGTTTGTTTGTCCGAGGATAACTTTCGAAGCGTTGGTTCGATCATCGTGAAATTTGATATATTGGTAGATAGTGTTGGCACAATCCTGGTGTGACTGAGCTAAAAATGTGGGGGTGGTTGTTGAGATATTGGGGTTCAAGAAAGGTAGAATTAAACAAAATGAGACTATTCAGTCAAGTAGGAAGTTTAATAAAAGTTCTTGATTAGTACATTTCGATCCCGTTTTTATTTTTAGTTTTAATCTTGTAGTTTTTGAGTTAATAGCCATTTTAAAAACTTAACTTTGGTGAAATTTACAGGGTACTCCAGTGACTCCACAGTGCTGAAATTTGGTATCCATATCTGAAATTCAGAATAACTGTAATTTCTACCCTTAAAAATTGTAAATAATTAACATAACTCTCTTAACTTGTATTTTGAATGAAACTGTAGAAGTTAATATGGAGATGTCGTTTCCCTCGATCAATATTAATATTTTCAATTATTATTTCCTTCAAACGTAGAAACCTGTTCAAAGTCAAAGTTAAAACCTTTTATTCATTTAAATCACAAGGATCACTTTGAAACGTCAATTTTACTGCCTATTCCTTCGCGACCAAGCCAGGCAAGAAACAAGGCTGGTTGTTTTTTTTAATGATCCTTTTAGAATACATTACAATACAGAAAATAAATTACGTAACATTTTGAACGAGTTGGAGCAATTTCAATCCTAAGCTTCTCTATCATCTAAATAATCCAATATTTTACAGTAGGCTTTTTTATAAAGATTTTGTATAATTGCGTCTTTAAATTTGTTAATTGTCAATTTTTGTACATCACTTGGGAGTTTGTTATAAAAGCGAACACCTTGCCCTTTAAACGATTTACTAACTTTATGGAGTCTACAAGGGGGAACAGCGAGTTTATCTTTATTTCTAGTATTAAAATTATGATTATCGCTATTTTTCTTAAACAAGTTAATATTTTTTTAATATACTTCAGATTTTCATAGATGTATTGACAAGGGAATGACATATTATATATTTCTTTAAACTTATTGTATAACGATTCTCCGGGGCCCATATTATAAATTGCACAAACAGCCCTCTTCTGCAGCACAAAAACGGTGTTTATATCTGCAGTACTTTCTTACAGCAGTATACCGTATGACATAATGCTGTGGAAGTAGCTGAAGTAAACTAGTCTATCTGTGTCTACGTCTGTAAAAAGACGGATCATTTTGTTATTAGCCTTACGTTTAGTTCTAAGCTATTTATCCAAACAATTTGTATCGCCGTTGGTTTCTCTAAATAAATAAATAAAAAATAAATATATAATATATCAATTGCCGCATATACGAAAGATCATCCATCACTTGAGAACGGCTCGATCGATGTGAATGATTTTTATTTTTTGTGTTCTTAATTTTTAGGACAAGGTTTGTACGAAAGAAAATAAGAATTAGAAGAACTCAAGACCCTACTCAAGGCTTTATATTATTTTAAAATCTGAGCGAAGCCGAGGTAGATCCACTAGTTTTTTTTTTTAATTTATTTAAAGATACACCAACAGTACACATATTTTATCAGTTTATAGCTAGTTACCAGATTTATGACAACAGTTTCTGATACGTGTACAAGATTCGGCAACGACGGTGGTTGATAACTATAGCTATAATTATACGAAAGCCTTCACTGTGCGTCAAATCACGCACAGTGAAGGCTTTCGTAGTGAATGCGGCTGTATGATATTCATTTTAAACACACAGTTATTTTTGCAGTTAATTTTGGTAATTTTGAATTAACTGTTACGATAGATAACTACACAATACGTGGCCGCCCGCGACCACGGCTGTTGCAACATAATCGAAACGTCGGGATAATAAATTAAAAAGGTACATACGCGTTTTAATCAGTGATAATGATAACAGAACTACACGCATAAAATAAGGTATACTTGGCTCATTGTACCAGTCAAGCCAACTCAGTTTTGAATTTTCTTACAATTTTAGTGAGATGTGATAATAATGTGAATCCTGTTTAGACCAAATAGAGTTATTATTGCCGCAATAAACCAAACCACCTGCGAAATCAACACACAACGTGCTCCATTAGTTTTCATTGCAATTGGCGTCCCATTCCAACTCGGTTGTAGAATTGAATAACCCAAGGGATGCGTAGTGAGAAGATACGTGCGTAGCTCGATCTAGAACCACAGGTACTGTGGCACGGGTTTATCCCCAACAGACCTGACGCTATGGTTTACTCGTGCCTGTTATCTGGTTCAGTTACTGGCATCATCTAAACGATGTCTAATTTGAGTCGACCTCGTCTCAAAGCTTTTATGCAGGTTTGTTGGAAAATTATTTAACGTTTAATCTCCGGTAAATGGAGATGCAATAATATAAGGTTCTTCGAGTTAAAATTGATCGAGACATTATTCAATGGCGCTTGGTAACTCTTGGTTCATCTAGTCGAGTCCGTTCATAAATGAGTTTCTGAATAAAAACGCGCTTGTTATAGTACAGAAAACTAATAATAATAATCTTTAATAATTAATCAAACCAACTGTGTCACATATTATATGTATTTATTTACACAAAAAAAGGTAATACAGTGGCCAATGACAGATTTCCAAGTTAAATTCAGTAGTAAGCGGAATAGACGTAAATTGAACTTTCATTGTACTATTGTACTACATACTCGTACACTCATGGACAAATTTAGAGGAACGCAACTTATAAAAGACAAATTAGCATAAAAATCGTTGTGTTAGTGTTTATTTGGCTTTCAATAGGGTTTGATCAATAAAATGACTATGTTTAAACAAAACTAAAACTACGTATATAAAAAGAAACAATTTAGTGACAATTATCTTAATGCAGTAAGGAAAAAGTAAAGTAAGGAAAATTGACACTTGTATCCTATCATATCACGAATTGAATAGTGTTCAAACAGTTGATTATTTATTTATGTGTGGCACACTCAGTATTTAGTGTTACCTTATCTTGCAGTCAAAGCTGCCTGCATACGTCTGGGCCTACCTTTTTATTAAATCGTCAATAAAAAAAATTGTGGGATGACATTCCATTCTTCTGCCAATGCGGTTTTGAGATCTCTCAAGTTAGCTGGTGTTTCTCTATTTAACTTGTCTTCCCAGCTCATTCTAAACGTGTTCTATCGGGTTTAAATCTGGCGAGCGGGCTGCCAACCCCAAATTTCCACCTCTCTTAGATACTCCAAAACTATCGCTGCGGTGTGGAGCTGTGAATTACCGTGCATCAAAAGAAAATTATCTCCAACATATGGGGCAAAATGCATCACAATTTGTTCCAAGATGTCCGGTACGTATCTCGAATCTGTCAGGGACCCATTTTCCACGATGTATAGCTCCATACGTGCCCCTATACAAATGCCACCCCAAACCATTACTGACCCTCCACCATAAGACACTCTTCCGACAATGTTCCACTGAGCTTATCTTTCTCGAGTCGTCTCCATACTTTTACCCTTCCATAATCTGGCTTAAGGCAAAACCGGGACTTGTCAGTGAACAAAACCTCTCTGCAAGCATCATCATCTCAGTTTCGGTGTGAACGACCAAAGTTGGTCCGAGCTACTTGATGACCTGTGATTAGTAATGAGCCCCTGGCAGGCAAGTATGCCCCTACTCCTGTCACATTAAGTCTTCTTATGGTTTTGGTGCTAACTGCCACCTGCCTTGCCGTACATCCTGGAGCTTAGTTTTGACCTCGGAAGAAGTAAAAGTGCGGTTCCTTAGCATACTGCGGACAATAAAGCTGTCGTCTCTCGCGTTTGTTACTTTTTAACGACCCTGTCCTTTGCGTCTCGTATACTCTCCAGTCTGGCGGTATCGTTTCACAATTCGAAAATAATAGACTTATAATCGTAACGTTTGAGACACGTGATTGTAAGTATTCCCATTTTCAATCAAATTCGCGCCTCTAGAGACTTGAGCCACGCTGAGATCCGGCATTATAACTTAATTCATTTCAATGTGTTCGTAAGACGACCACAAAGATTTTATGATATATAAGTTAATTGCAAACTGTAATTC
Organism: Philereme vetulata; assembly: GCA_918857605.2. Classification (NCBI taxonomy): domain Eukaryota; kingdom Metazoa; phylum Arthropoda; class Insecta; order Lepidoptera; family Geometridae; genus Philereme; species Philereme vetulata. The sequence goes on from OU975420.1 coordinate 454,041, forward strand.
GTTAAAAAACACAAACGCGGGAGAAATGTCTTGCAGTACAAATCAATGAAATTAACACAAAGCCGAAAAAAAAAATGCAACTCTGAAACAAAAGACGATAAAAATTCTTCTTTTTTCAAATTACATGCACCGGTAAAATAATATGGCAGTGCATTATAAAAACATCATAAAAAAAATGTTTGATGCGTTCCTCTAAATTTGTCCATGAGTGTATATTACTAGTGGTTCTGTGAGAACAGTAGACCTCACGTCCCAAGTCCAAAAGTAATTTGCGTAAAAAGTAAGTACAATTTAAAATCGAATTTCAGGGTTTTGAATTTTCCAATAGGCTTACCTATATAGACTTTTGAGCAAAGTGTTACTATAAGTTTTAGCGATTACTTGCGTTCCCATGGTCCTAGGAAGTCGAATCTGGGTTCGTCTCTCGAAGGCGAATAGGACTATGTATTGTGATTGGTATAGGTAGGTATACATTTTCCAAAAAAAAAAAATCGAAAATTGAAATCCATCCATATTTATCGTTACAGTAGTTCCCACCTTTTTTTCCTTTACACTTTTGGAATTTTTTTCACAATATCTTGTGTTGAATAAAGTCCTTAGTGTGCCTCTTAAATTTGATTGAAATCCGTTGATAAATAATGCTACAGGTAACTCCCCCTCCCGCCCCCCCCCCAATTAAAAGTCACGATCGACTAAAAATTTAAATAAATCAAGAAACTTGTGCACCCTTTTTCGTCAAAGTTGGTTGAAAAATGTGATCTGTAGGTGAGAACTGACAGACAGACAAACAGCCGGACAAAAGCATTTTTTGGCAATCTCGAAACTGAGACGCTTCGCGCGCTTGGTCAATTAAAACAAGACCGGTCAAGAACGAGTGTGACTCGCACACCGAAGGTTTCGCACCTACCTCTATTTAAGTTAATTGAGAAGCGATACGTAGTTGACCATGTAGTGACTCAGAAACCAAGAAAACTGATAAGGCAGTTTTATAAAAAAAAACTGTTGTACATAGAGACATCGTTACTTTCGACACGTTAAATTTCTATAATCATTAAACAATTATCAATCAATCTTTTTAAATAATCGCAATACACAGTTAGAGACAATCGACGTCCAATATTATACAATCGAAAATCGTGAAAATGATGAATAGAGGCCAAACAAAATGGATTCCCAGCTGCCTATCCATCATCATTACCGCCTTCACAATATTATTAAAATATTATTGCGTAGCCTTGGGACCGTCTCCGGTATTAAGCTAACTACAGAACCTTGGGCAACAAAGTTCGAAATGGGTGTATCAAGATATTATGTAAATTGTGTGTCGGACCAGGAACAGTAAGGTTTCCTTGCTTAGTAAGGCTGTATCATCATGATCATCACCATTTAATGAATAGGACGTCGTCCACTGCTGAGTATACGCTTCCCCCATTATTTATTCTACAAATGTATTTATGTTATTTACAACTTATAGAATCAGAGATAGTTTACATAAATTATAGATCATAAATTTACAGAACGTTCTATCCATTCTCATCCAAGTTACTAAGAAGACAAGACGTGTGTTAAAATCGTCCAAAAACAGATAAATAAATTCACTCCATTTTGTCCTCTGTGCGGTTGATACTAAAGTTGACTATTGAAGTTGGCTTCTTTCGTCACATAAGTCCATTCAACGCAGTGACAACCTGACGGTGCTCCCCGCTCATCAAGGAAGTGAAAGGCAAGATCTTATACATTCTATTCTTTCTACTACTCATTGCATAAGTTCAACTCATTGTGTAGTATAGCCAAAATTTTGTATATATATTTGTATTTGTATTTATTTATTTCCACTTACATCTATCATTACAGGTCTACACCTAATACAATGATGTAGTCAACTTAATTTCTAACTAAATTACAGACATATCATGCAACGTACACCGAATTCTGATCAGTCGGTTATGTTTTCCTCACAACCAAATCTTAGCACAGAAAATGAACTGAACGAAGTAGTTAGAAACACTAACTTATGGAAACAAAAAAATCAAGATCTCGACCTTGTAATGCATCTGAAAGACTCGTTAATTCAGTCCTTTAAGGATATGAAAGGACTTCAAGAAAACAGCAGAATATGCAAATTCTCCAATCAAATGCTCAAATTATCCAATTAGTACAAACTAACGCCGCTGACCTAAAGGAAGCTGAAGAAAAATAGGTACTCTTGAAGCTAACCACGCTAAGGCAATAGTACGTGTAAATGATCTTGAATATCAGTTACAGGAGATCCAGAAGCTTCAAAAGAAAAAAATCAGTTGAAATAAGACATGTTCCAAAATATTACAAAGAAAACATAAAAGAAATATGCAATACATTGTATAACACCCTTAACATCAAACCTGCGGCCGTCACTCCACATATATACAGAAAAGGGAAGAATGGCAATTCCCCAATTGTGATTGAATTCAATGATAATAAACAGAAGGAGGATCTCTTAACAGCTGTTAAAATATATAACAAAACAGAGAACAATAGCAAGCTCACCACAGAAGACCTGGGAGTAAAAGAAGACAGATCAAGAGTATACGTGTCTCAAGCTATTAGTACATAAACTAAAAATAATTATGCAAAGGCGCGCGATCTTGTTAAAACTGGACTATATAAATACTGCTGGATATCTCGTGGTAACGTGCTGCTCCGCAAAGAAGATAGACAGGCTGCAGCATTAGTCAAATCGCTACAACAAATGGCCTTATTGCGCTCGTCATGACTTATTCTGACATCTGGTAAAGCTAGCCTCTTTTCATTTCAACACAATTTATAAATCGTCGTTTTAACAGTCCAATTTTCGACTCCTAATTTTATAATCATGCTATGTTGTTTACCTGGTGTGGATATAACACTACTCATTATTACAACTAAATAAGTTTATATTACGCATATACTTTTTATTTTAAATGTTATCATTATTGTCGTATTTATTATTCTCTAATTAATCTTTATCAATCCGTTGTCCAGGATGGCTCGTCAATCTACCGTGGTATATTGTTGTAATAATATTTTTAAACCTATCGTAGGTATATTCATAATTTTATTTTCTACTACATAGCATGATTATTGCTGATTTTTTTATCATTATTTATCTGTTATTTTTACTACTTTTTCATAAAAGTAGTTTTTAATAAAAAAAATTGTTTTTTTTCTTTGTTGTCTTAAAACTTTTGTCTTTTTATAACTAATGATTAAAATTATGTCATGCTGTTTTGTCTGCTACTTAGGGTATACTGCGATAACTTGTTTACGTCCAACTACAGATGGGTGAGTCATTAGAACTGACTTGTTCAGCTCTATAGCTCGGACCGCAATCGCATTAGTAATCTGAACCTTATTTGTATGGAACGAAAATCTTACCTTGCCGTAACACAGTTTACAACTAGCGCGGGAGGTAATGGTTTTAGTACGTAATGCAAATCTACGCTCAACATATCGTATGTTTATTATTTAAAAACATAGACTAATGTACAACTGTTTTTTTTTTAGTTCTGGCAAATAAATTATTCTTATTAGTCTTATTTTTATCTAGTGCAACCTGCACCCAACGTCGTTTATCCATCTAGTGGGAGGCCGTTCTACGCTGCGATTTCCAGTGCTTGTTCTCCACTCTAGAACTTTTCTGTCAACGACCGTCAGTTCAGCGATGTACCTCGCTCACAGCCACCTCTTGGCTATTTCTACGCCCTTGTTTTGTCTTCGAATCTCCTCAGTTCTGATTCGATATTGAAGTGAAACACCAAGCCTCAGTAGGCTCCGCTTTCTGTCTGTCTGTCTGTCCGTCTGTCACCAGGCATTGATAACGAAAACTGCAGGTAGACGCTTGAAATATTCACAGAATGTTTAGTTATATATTCACTTTAAAAATAAATTATTATTATACAATAAAACAAACAACGAGCTATGGAGAGGGCTATGCTCGGTGGTTTCTTTGCGTGACAAAATCCGAAATGAGGAAATTCCGCAGAAGAACTAAAGTTGCCGACATAGATCTCAAAATTAGCAAGTTGAAGTGGCAATGGGCGGGCCACATCGCTCGTAGAACCGATAACCGGTGGGGAAGAAAGGTTCTCGAGTGGAGACCACGGACTGGAAGACGCAGCGTAGGCCGGCCCCCCACAAGGTGGACCGACGATCTAGTAAGAATCGCGGGGAGCCGTTGGGCGCAAACGGCTACCAACCGCTAGTTGTGGCGATCTAAGGGGGAGGCCTGTGTTCAGCAGTGGACGTCTTCCGGCTGATGATGATGATGATGAATAAAACAAATATTTAAGAGGAGCTCCCATACCACAAACGTGATTTTTTTGTTGTTATTATGGTTATTGATACGGAACCCTTCGTGCGCGAGTCCTACTCGCACTTGTCCGGTTATTTTACTTTACTTGTTTATTTGTACTTTGTTTATTTTTTATGTGTGTTTGTGATAATTTAAAACTGTTATTTGTTATTATTTTTACTTGATAAAACCTCTTGATTATTTTATTCAGAAATTGTAATGTTTTTTTGACTTTTTCAAGTGTACCTACAGTTATATCGAAGTGGATTAAATGAATCTGAATTGTTCACATATTGTATTGGTTCACATAGATCCTGTCAATACAAAGGTTACCTGGAAGAGATCGCTTTTGCCGCCTATTGTATGTACCTATAAATATGAATAAATAAATATTGCTGGACAATTCACACAGCGCTATCTAGCCCCAAACTAAGCAGAGCTTTTATTATGGGAACCAGATAACTGATAAAATACTTAAATACATTTTTTTTTGTAAATACATACTTATAATATATAGAGAAACAACCAGACCCGGAACAAATATCTGTAGATCATTCAAACATTTGTTCCGCGGCGGGAATCGAACCCGCTACCTCCTGCGTCGCAGCCGGCTATTCGCCCGCTGCGCCACGGAGGTCGTCAATGATTTAAAACCTATGATTTAAAAGTTCATATTCTTGTATTTGTTTAGTTTTTATGGTGTGCAATAATGACATTATTTATCTTTTTATCACAGATTATAAAAAACAGGTTTAGTAAAAACTTAGTGAGTGTATGTTGTGCAGAGAATACCTTACAAGTTGTGGTCGCCCCCGAACGTTTCTAGTAGTGTCTGTTCTCGGTGGCACAAGCACAGGCACGTACCGTCAGCTAATTACTCACCCCAAACAACTGCGAGTTATCTCAAACAACTCGATAGCGTAGATAAATTGGCGCGCGCTAGTTTTTGCCGGACGTCCGCAATTTGTCTACGGCGGGAGTTCACAACTTCTAACCACTGAGGCCACAATAAAGTAGAGGGAGAGTAGTACTACATTTATACGTACGTACGACTTACAAGTAACATTTTATCAAAAAATATTACTTCTGAAAACATAAAATTGACGAATAAAATGAAACCGATTGAAAACCTCGTCCTTTTTTGAGTCAGTTAAAAAAGGTGCTATAAATCAAAATAATATAATAAATTGAAAATGATATACGTGTATCTGTCCCTCTTTCTGTTACGTTTTCACGACATAACATCCCGATTTTGATGTAATTTTGGTGTATAGAGAGATAAGCTACACTTTTTTATTGATTGATTGATCGATTGAAAATTCTGTAATGCACAAAATTAATATATCTGTGCATAGGCGATCTTAATGCTAGCAAACATTTTCTTCCAGTTAACCTTTGCGTAGTGTGGAAAATATTTAGTTTCTTTATTATTTATTCTTTATTGCACACAAAATATATTTAAAAATACTGTAATAGAGGTCATGTACAAAGGCAAGTTTAACCCTAAGAAGAGATTTTTTCCGGCAAACCTTTGAGGCCAGAGAGATGATTTTAATGGTAGGTAGGTTGTTTGTTCATAACTAACTAGGCGTCACTAAATCGTCCAAGATTTAGCTTTTCAGCACCAATATTATGCGAATAAAATGGCTGGAACTGGTCGGACAGACAGACAGGCGGACAGACATGGCGAAACTATAAGTGTTCTTAATTCACAATAAGACGTTCTACTCATCTGTGGTGCGCATAATTGGTGATCAGTTGACGCGTTAACAGTTTTCCTACTGATCCTGCAGTATGTGAATTCTGTATAGGTAATTTGGACACACCGTCGCATCTGTACAATTTGCCGATTCACTTGTTGACGAGAAAAAAACTTTGTGATGGAACATTCTCTCCGGATAAAGTCTGTAGACATCTATTATTATTTATTAAACGAGCTTCTGGCTTAAACGAGTTAAGTTCACGAACTGCATCAATTATAAGAACCTCGCAGAGACGCAGGAGGTTGCGTCAGAATAAATGTTTGCATCATCTTATATTTTGTTCATGATCTGCGTGTTTCTCAATATATATGTAAGTATTTATAATAAAATATATAGGAGTTCTATGGGTTATCTGGTTCCCATAATGAAAACTTTGATAAGTTTGCAGCTATATAGTGCTGTGTGAAATGTTATTACAGATGCATATTGTGTTACGCTCGTTCATAAAGTTGGCCATAAGTTTTAAATTAACTGAAAGCAGTTTGAGAAACTTAAATAATAAATAAATCACTGCGAACCAACTTCAAAAAAGGAGGAGGTTCTCAATTCAACTGTATTTTTTTACGTCTGTTACTTTCGACAGAGTGAACCGATTTTGACGATTCTATTTTTATTTGAAAGCTGGTGCTTTGCGCTAGGTCTTATTTCCATTTGGTCTAGTTCTGACAATGGAATCCATATAAAATAATCATATAAGTCTTAAATTTGTTTAATTTTTATGTTTTGTTATTTTTATGTTATTAACTCCGCTATACATAATATATAGCCGTATAAGAGGGGCACACTAAAAGTTTCCGAAATCAGCTAAAAAAAAATACTATTAATAGTCAAAAATGAATTTATTGTTTTTCAAAATATTCTCCCTTTGCGTCAATGCATTTTTTCATAAGATTGAACCAATTTTGAAAACATGTGTGCCACTCTTCCGTGGTGACGTCAGATACATGTTTTTCATACTCTCGACAGCCTCTTCTAGTGATGAAAATCGTTGCAAAATTGGTTTGGGAACAGAATAAAGTCACACGGTGCCAGGTCAGGACTGTATGCTGGATGACTCATAAGTTGTACGTTTCTCGCCTTCAAAAATTCATTTGTCTGTCTGGCTGTGTGAGAACTTGCATTATCGTGGTTCAAGATGATACGCGTTTACCGTTATTTTCACGGAGTTTGTCAATAATTTCCAATTGTCAATAATTAAATCCATTTTATTGTAATCACGCAATTTTTAAAATGACGCCACAATGTGAAAACAATTGACAATCAGATGAAACAAATTTTATTCTACGGCTTAAGAGTTCCATTTTCAAATGTAGTAATAACTTTTTAATTATTGTTTATGTATGTGGCCAATTCCGAAAACTTTTAGTGTAACCTATGTATCAACCGATTTGGAAAATTAGTTTTTTATTTGAAAGGAGATTTAGATTTATCCCATGGAAATTTCGCCATAACTAGTAAAGTAGTTTGGTTATTACCGTTATCTAAAGTCGGTTATATTTTTGTTAAAAAGATACCTGTATTAATAAAAAAGATGGGAAAGATGGAACACATTATTTTCATAACACTAAATGTATTTTTCTTTTAAATTTATATTTACTTATCACATTACAAGCGATTAAAAGCACACTGGAAAAACTAAAAAAATCTATCCCATTATCAAATTAAAAACCAAAAAAATAATATGAATAAAAAAAATAGAAAGTGACAGCTTCCCTGCCCCCCTATTCTGTAGCGAGTCAGCCACGACCCGTCTCGTCCCGTCTCGTCCCGGCTCGTCCGTCCGTCCGTCCGTGTAAATCACACGACAGGCACATTCCGCCCGCCGCGTGCTATGAATACTGGATATTCAATATTCTGTTTAAATAGAAACCACCCGTTATTTGTACCAACCCTTGTCATAGTAACGAAGTTAAAGTAAATCATTTACATGGTTATTTTCTAAATTCTTTAACAAACACATGAAAATTAGTTCTAAGATAGAGGGCATGTACACAGGCGAGCTTAACTCTATGTATAGTTTTCTTCCAGCAAACCCTTTGAGGTTAGAGAGCGTTATGATTTTATAGGTTGTGTACAAGACACATTCATAAATTATATAATTTAACTAAAAATACTGAAATTTATACTATTATCATTGTTTTAAATTAACTAATATTTACCTTATATAAATACGAGTATATACCTACATTAAGATAATATTAGAAAGATAGTGATCTTTAACCTGCGGTTTAATAATATATTTTTTTCTTTATTCCTAGTGTACAATTCTTATTATACCCTAGTAATATTATTACAACCTAGCCAGGTATAGGCTAATGAGTAATTTCATTTTGACCTAGTTTTATAGTATAACTTAAACTAAGAATGTGCCCAATAGCACTTTTCTTACTGTCTTTAGTTAAGGGGAAGACACTTTGTTCATGTGTTCTTTATAGGTAGCACTAACACTTTCACCACGCACACACTATTAATAATTTACACTACATTGTCATATATCTATATTTTCTATATGTAGGACTATATGTACTTGCAGTTCATTTTGGTGATTAAGCAGCCCATTACAGTTCCAAGCAACTATTTTAAGTTTGTTAAATTTTTAGGTTTGGCTATAGCTATTTTGGTGCTATTTTCAATTTTTTTAAGCGCTCGTCAATCGATGTCATTAGCTTTAGAATTTCGCCCAACTTGGTATCATTTATGATGGGCTGATTACTATGTTGTACAGTTGTTATGTTTCCGGCAGCTGCTTAAGCGTAGGAAACATTGGTATTTGCTGTTGGAATAACCTTTGGACTAGGATTGTGCTGCTGAGTTGAAGGTGGTTTATCACCGGTAACTTGTTGATGCCGTGTAACTAGTGGTTTTTTTATATTCTTATTTCTCAGTTTTTGCATCTCATTAGCTATCATGCAGCCTCTATAATTTGCTGGATGTGCTTCTCCGCAATGCACACATCTGGGTTTCTCTTCAGCTGGTTTCTTGCAGTCTTTTGTTAGGTGTTTACCTGTGCATTTAACACATCTTGGCTCTTTAGCGCAGTACTTGTGTGTATGTCCATAGACTTGGCATCTCTTACATTGAGGGATCAGTTTAATTGATCTAAGGGATTGTATATCAACTATGCACCCCAATATACTCTTTATTTCGTAGATCTTGCTGATTTCTTCGTTGTTGTTGAAGGAAAGCATGAACATGTTGAGTGGCTCCTTGCTTTTCCAGCTCAACTTATTGACCGCATCTTCAATATTGTAGCCCTTATTTTTTAGGTCTGAATGATTCTCTCGGGCTTGCAGGTAAAAGGTAATTTTTTTACCATTACTCTGATAGGCCTTTCTTGTTTGTTTTCGTAAGAATGCCAGAAACATTTACTGTCTGTCAATGGATTGGTTATAGCTCTGTACGTTTCATCTGTACCAGTATTTATTTTGACGCTGTCTCCGTTCAACATCTTTATAGTAAAAGTGGTAGCGTCTAGTTTTAATGACAAGAAGTCATAAAAATTTTGATAATTATTTACTCCATCCACTACAATGGGAGGCGGTGCGTAAACTTTCTTTGTTTTTCCTACAGTAGTTTTTGTTCTTTTCTTGTGGTGAGAGTAACGGTGAGGTGTTCAGTTTCCTTTTCTTCCTTGATTTTGTTTCGATCGACTCTGTTTCTTTAGCGAGTTCCTCCTCATCAGTGCTGTGCTCAGCATGGGGAACAGAAGTTTCCATTTATGGCGGTGGTGGGATCGTGGAGTTGGTTCGCACCACGCATTTCAGCTGCTGTTGTAGAATTTCAACCTGGCTTTTCAAGTCTTCTGCAAGGCACTGCAGCATCTTTCTCTCTTTTTTTTCCTCCAGATAGAGGTCTTGTTGCTCTTTAAATCGGTCGTACAGCATATGTTCCGTTTCTGTTTGCAGCAGAACACTGCTGTCTTTTGATGGAATGTGATCCATTGTTAAGGCAATAGCGTCGCCTTAACAATAATATTTGTCGCCTGCAAACGAGCCTTACGCAATAATAAACTGGGTCATCACGGTCAGGCCGTCCGTCGGTGGCGACGGCGTTTATATGATGCGTTAGCACTTTACGCTGTCGGTACGCGCGCTTGCAAATAGCACAACTGTTCTCAGCGGAAAATGAACATACACTCGGTTTGATAATATGAAACGATGGACTGGCGCGAACTTTATGAGGAAGTGCATAATTAAGACACGGTTCTTGGTGTATCTTGTCAAAAGTCATTGTATTTAACAACCGTCGCAATAAAAGAGGTTCTGTCTGTGTTAACTTAACTTTTATACGGACGGACGGACAAAGTCGCACCAAAAAAGGTTCCGTTTTTACCATTTTGGTCCAGAACCCTAAAAAGTTTTTTTAATACATCAAATAGGCTTGATAATATTACTTACTGACAACTTTCGTATAGGTGACAGTTAGTAGGCACGCTGGGCTACCAGTTCTGATCTGGCTTTACCTGAGGCCTCAACAACAATATTGAATATTGCTTATTGTAGTATCCGAACTTAAATTTCAAGAGCTCAAAAGTTGCTGTACTTATTATCAAGTTCCATGCTCCATTGCTTGAACAAGGACTTTTTATCGAGTATCGTTAACCCTAGAGACGCATATGTCCTCTCGGTCCTCTGTCCTCTCATTCCCTCGATATATCTCCCTCTCACTCGTCCCTTGATATAAAGTTGGTCAAGTACAAAAGTTGTTACATTACTGTGAAACGTGCGAGACAATCTATCTATATTATTAATTTTGCCAAGGGGTACGGTAGACTCGATCGAAACCTTACCTGAATAATAAAACATAAAAAATAAAGTTTTCGAGTCGACAACATATATCCGCAAAATTCGGATTGTCGAGTATTTTGTTAAAATATAATAATGCTGATGTGACAATTTGCAGTCGCCATATTGGCCACTCTAGCGAAACGTGACCATACAAGTAATCTCTATGAACGTCACTGACATCGAATGACATCTTGAGTATTATACGTTCCGTTTCATACTAGCGCACGTATGCCTCGCCACTCAACACGTCGCGCCATTCATTTAAAAAACAAAGTGTTAATTAAAAAGAACTTTGACGCATGTGACCGTGTAAAACGAAACGTCTTGCCGTAAACATTGAGCGAATCAAAAAAAACTATTTTTCAGTCGTTCGCAAAGGTATTGTTATGGACACTTTTTTAGAGGCGCCACTCAACACGTCGCGCCATTCATTTAAAAAACAAAGTGTTCATTAAAAATAACTGTGACTCATGTGACCGTGTAAAACGAAACGTCTTGCCGTAAACATTGAGCGAATCAAAAAAAACAATTTTTCAGTCGTTCGCAAAGGTATTGTTATGGACACTTTTTTAGAGGCGCCACTCAACACGTCGCGCCATTCATTTAAAAACAAAGTGTTCATTAAAAATAACTGTGACTCATGTGACCGTGTAAAATGAAGCGTCTTGCCGTAAATATTGAGCGAAACAAAAAAAAACTATTTTTCAGTCGTTCGCAAAGGTATTGTTTTGGACACTTTTTAAGAGGTTATGAATAACCAAGGCTCGGGCACTTTCAAACCATTTCTCAAAAAGTCAAGCTGTTCCTGGTTCATCTGTTAAATCATTAGCTGCCTCAACCTGACAAATCCCAAGATTTATTTGATGACTTTTAGGTAAGTTAATGGTGGAGGTCACCGAGTTCAGTAAAATGAAAAATAATACTTATTACCAGATAGAGGCGTGAGAACATACATACACAATACTTATTATAATTTGAATATTTATTTAATCATTTTTCTTTTTTAAGGTGGATAACGAAGAGTTGAAGCTAATCGAAGAGTCACTGATGGTGACTTATGATGTTTCTTCGGACAAAGAGATTTACGAGAGTTCTGACGCTGTGGTTGAGGGCGACCATAATTATGTTTTAAACTATCCTGTAGAACTCCTAAATTCTATAACACCTGCAGGACTACCACCAAGCAAACTAAAAATAAAAGTTGGTTGTATAGTAATGCTTATAAGAAATTTAAACCCGACTGTTGGGTTGTGCAACGGAACCCGTCTTATTATTAGAGCGTTAGCGTCACGTGTTATTGACGCCGAAATTATTTGTGGTAGCCATGTGGAAATCAGAGTTTTTATTCCTCGAATTCATCTCCAGCCATCTAACAGTCAACTGCCTTTTAAATTTAGTCGGCTTCAGTTTCCCATCCGCATAGCATTTGCTATGACAATAAATAAAAGTCAATGAAAAAATTTTTACCTAATCCTGTATTCAACTATGGTCAGTTCTATGTTGCCTTCTCTCGAGTTCGAAGATTCGATGACGTAAAAATATATATTATCAATAGCACGGAACAAGGCTCGAAAGGTGATAAATATTTAACGAAAAATGTTGTATATAGAGAAGTTTTATTATTATTAAATCTTTATTATCAGACACCAAATCCATAGTTACGTTACGAGTAGGTACAATAAAGTTACAAACACAAGAAAATAAAAATACAATACATAAGATAAAAATTGTAACTAAAATTAAGTTATAATTATATTTATATACAGTATAAAATGGTCAAAATAAAATGTCAAAAAATTTGTAAAATAGAGCTCCAATAAAATAATAATAATAATTAAAATAGGGCAAAATAAAAATGAAAAAATGTCAAAAATAAATTAAAATTAGGGTAAAAAACATAATATTCTGAACAAAAACTTAATTAAATTTATAAGGAGCCCATCACAATCCGCATCCACTTATATTGGATGGGACAGTCCGCGTGAGCTGCGATCATCTGCAAGATGGTGTTGCCGCTGCCTCGCACCCGCTGGATTAGGGAAGCGACTTTCTTGCGAATAATAGCATGATAGCCGTCCGTGCGCGCCTCCGCGAACATCCCAGATGCGTTGCAAAAGCGAGGCAGCCGCATCACCATCCTGAAGATGTTATTATACTGAACTCGCAGGGAGCTGGCCGCCCGTTGGTTGTGGTGTATCCAGAGGCTGCTCGAGTAGAAGGACTGGCAGTAAGCCTTGAACAGTGTGACTTTCACTTCTCTCGAGCAGCGAGCGAACCTACGTATGAGCATGTTTCCTCGAACTGCCAGCGCCCTGCGTTCCCTCTCTATATCCTCGTCATCCTTGAGCTCCTCGTTCACTATATGCCCCAGGTACTTAAAGCTACGCACCACTTGCAGAGCCGCACCGCTGAGCATAATCGGCGGAACATCGACTGGTTTAACTCCCCCACTTTTAAAAACAAGAACTTCACTCTTTTTAAGAGTTATATTTCAGCCCATGTTCCACCGCGTACACTTCACACATACCTATTTATTTGCGAATAGAACCCACCGTCGGCCCCAGCAGCACCATATCATCAGCATATCTAATGTTATCAACGGATACCTCGTCTATAAAACAACCGGTATGAGTACTGCTGAGCCCCACGATGAGGTCATTTATGTAGAGGTTAAACAACAAAGGAGAATTTATTTCCCCCTGCCTCACGCCACATTCCAAGCCATAAGCATCCGATAAAGCCCCAGCCCATCTCACCAGGTTTCTTTGGGACTCATACCAGTGTCTCAGGATTGAGACTACTTCATCCGGTACACCCACCGCCCCGAACTTCATCCAGAGCCTATTATACAACACGGTATCAAAGGCCCTGGACAAATCCAGGAAACAGGCATACACCGGTGTTTTTCTGTCTGTATAGTACCTGACAGCCTGCTTAAGACACAAGATTGCACTCTCCGTTGAAAGCCCAGCTCGGAAACAAAACTGAGCATGATGTAGCTCAACGTGCCACAAAAGAACATTGTTAAGCAGGCTGTCAAAAAGCTTTGCTAATATTGTCGCTAGTGATTTCCCGTTCTGCATGGTTTGAATAACACTGCGTACCTGTGCAGCCCCAAAACTCATAGCTCTATTTCCGGTGACAGTTTGGACACCAACCGACTCGCAACATGTGGCAGAGCCTGACTCTGGCTTGACTCTAAAGTGGTCTCTAAAATGATTAGCAATCATAGTATGATCACTGATTTTACTCACACTCATAGGGAGACCAGGCCTAACATTCATTTGGTTTGTTCGCTTCCAAAACTGCTTAAAGTCCTTCGCGGCGTGTTGAGAAGCAAGAACATCCATTTGTATCTGGTCTTGTTTATCTTGACACCATTTAAGCTGTTTTTTAAACTGTTTCTTACTCTCACACATTTCATTATAAAGCCGACCACTTTTTGGCTTATCAGCTTGAGCCCACACTAAGAACTTAAGCCTAGCCTCTCTATGGGAAGCTGCCACATTCTTATCCACCCAGCAAGGTACCCACCTCTCCTTCGTGTCCTCCCTCGCTCAAAAGATAAAGCTGCAGCCTCTGACAAGATTGCTACAATGTGTAAGTACTTGTTTTGTAACAAAAGCTTATGCCCTACATTTTTACAGATACCATCACAACAATGAGATAATTGTTCAGGAAAATTAATAAGTCTCAGTTTAGCATGGCACATGCGCTGATAATTTTCATGCTGACTAGGAGTACGCTGTCTCCATACAACTTTGTTTGGAAGCAATGTCTGGTCGTCATACATTTTTTTTGCCATAATATTTCCTAATTTACAATCAATGTAAAGTGGGAAATGGTCGGACCATTGCACACTATACTCTAGCCAGACACGTGTAATAGTAGACTGTGCGGCACCGGTCACTACACAATGGTCCAACCATCTCTCACAACCATGAGCCTCACTGATAAAAGTAAAGGTATCCGAGTCAGCTCCCAACTTATCTATATCAGCACATGTCCAGTTTTGATCCTTACAAAAGTCCTGTAGCTCATGATAGAAAAGCTCGTTCGGATGGGCATTATTTTATGTTGATTTTATGACCTGTCATGTATAATAGAGAATATTTAAGATTATTTCTTAATAAGTACCTTTGCCAAGTTGTTAGGTGAGGAGGACTGATTGCAAAATTGCTATTGGTGGCGATTCTGTTGCTTACAGAGACTAACTAAAATTGTATAAAATACGAACGGTCTTATTTTGTTTACGACAAAGATCAAATTATAACATTTAAAGTGACATTTCTAAAATTAAGTATTTTTTACTAAGATGGCGTGTTTTTGGGCTAGTTTTAGTCAGCAGTCCAATTGGTGTTGATTAAAACTAGTCCGCAAACACGCCATCTTTGTAAATATTACTTAAATTTAGAAATGCCACTTTAAATGTCATTATAATTTTATCTTTGTCGTAAACAAAATAAGACCGTTTGTATTTTACATAATTTCAGTCAGTGTAAACAAAAGAATCGCCACCAATGTTTTACTGGGCTTCTCAATATTACTTTTGATTTAGCCAATTTGTATATAGAACATTTTCATTTTTTATTTTTAAAAGTAGTAAGTACTTACCTACCTACCAAAGTAAAGAAAAATACTGAGTGCTTAAAACAGAGAGGTTTACAGAAAATAAACCTTAAAAGCTATTTGTTTTGTTAATTTATTTTAGTTTATTTTTAGAGTTGATTTAAAGTTAAAAATATTTATGTAAAAAAACTTTTGCAGATTTAATTTACTATATTTATGAAACACAATAAACGATGATGTACGAATCTGTGGGGGCAGAGCTACTGTAGTATATTCTGTGGCTGAGTTTTATGCAAGTCTGCGTGTTGGCCCAACGGGGCACGAGTAGCCGACGTTTTCCGCAGTCGTCACCAGCCTTCATAGTAGAGTGGTTCACTCAATGTAACGGACAATAAATAGTGCTTCAGTAAATCCACATCAGTTGTTTGCATTTCCTCTGCATCTTGGACTAGGAAACAAAGATTATTGACCGGACAGTGCCCGACATGATAGCGATAGAGGATAGCTAGTAACCTAACAAATGGTGAATAGTTATTCCCTACAATTGGTAACTAATTACCCAATATGCCTTGCTTTGCCTTTAATATTCATTGAGAACCGATAACTACAGAAATATCTACCTAAGTTTTATACTTACATGTGTATTATGAGTCACATTTTACCCGAGCGAAGCCGAGTTTTCATCTAGTACTCTAATATTGCGAATGATAGATAAAATCCTCCATGATGGGCAATTAATGTAAACCAATTAAATTTGCAAATCAATGTTAAATAAAGTTTGTAGATACATACATACAATGCCTATTTGCCCAAATTGATTTGTAGATCTTGCCTCGCTCGATCTAAAAATGTAGCCGTCACGGGGCGTCCGGCACATTTATATGAAACATCTAAATTGATGGTTAATGAAAGAATTTGTGAATATAGAAAACCGCTCATTTTCTCTTCCCTTATTATACGCTATATAAATACGCGTGACGGCAATCATATTCGTACATTTCACTAATGACAAAATTATTTATACATGACATCTTACCCCAAAGTTGCGTTATTTTCTCAATATTATAGTCCAAATGAGTAAACTTGAGCGCCTTCAAAACCTTTGTATTCGGTTCATATTCGGCTTGCGCCAGTATGACCATGTCTCAGAATTCCGCGCAAATATCAAGTGGCTCCCTATACGTCTTCGCCGGAATGCACATATTCTATCACTTCTTTATAACATTCTCTATAATCCCACTTCACCTTCTTATCTAAAGGAGCGTTTCGAGTTTCTGTAACAGGGACACTCTCAAACACTTCGTTCTTCCGAAGCTCTACAGCTTCGAACTCCCATCCATAGTTCACAATTTTATGGTGACTCCTTTACAGTACAAGCTGTGCGAATGTGGAACGCCTTACCTTTGTATGTAAGGTCGTCCCAATCTCTTCCTATTTTCAAAGTCAAGGTATACAACCATTTCCTTTCGTTGTCTCGTAACTTCTAGTTAGTGTTTATGTTATTTATCCTCTTTATGTAGTGTAGTTTATTTATACTTATATTATTTGTATGTAATTAAGTTTATGTTTATTAGTATAATTAGTAGGTAAATTTTATTTTGTGGGTTCTGTTTATGTCTGTAGGTACTCTTACACCGCCGTCTTTTGATTTTTTTTATCCTGTCCATCCAAAGGAAGAGATCGCTTTTAGCGAAAAGACCGCCCATTGTACCTTTATTTATTGTTTATTTCCATTATTACTGTATTTTTATTTGGTGTGCAATAAAGAGTATTTCATTCATTCATTCAATACGCGTATTGGACGCATGCCGTCCCCGCCTTACCATTAAACATTTTTATTTAAAATCTCACAGAAAACCTTTTACTGTTTACTTTACATACTTATTTTAAAAACATTATTAAATCAAAGTGTATCCAATTTTATTGTACCTACAATTAATTATTAACCAAACCCACCCTTGCTAAGAAACAGAAACACACGACGCGAAAAAAGGCACCTTTTGTTTTTTCAGATCCTAAAAAAACAATAACCATTCTTTCTGAATACATAATACGACCTTAATTTTAAATAACGCACTCGATAGGGTTTATTCAAGCTGATTTTGTTAGACTGATGACGTCAATGCACAGCCACACACAAACGGCACCTAAAGAACCCTGTTACCACACTGGTTTAACTAACGGCGAAGATCAAGGTCCTTTCTGAGCTACAGAAAACACATACCTCGAAGAGCTGACGGCCGTTGGGGCAGAAAGGTTCATGACTAGAATGCGCAGCGTAGAACGGCCCCCACTTAGAAGACAACTTGATAAATTGCTAGGAGCCGTTAAATGTCATATATGATCGGTTACCCTGGAAATCTGTGGGAGATCTATATTTAGTAGCGGACGAATAATGGGAAGGTGACGATTATACTTTTTTTAAGTTCTCATTGTGATCCGTAACCAGTTAGATGACTATAGGCGGATGAGTTGATTTATTTGTGACGTTCGAAATTAACACATTAGTCCTTCTTCCCGTCTTTAGAAGCAGCAAGCAGGTTGTCCAAGGCATGGACTCTTTTCAGCCGCTTTGTGCCAAAATGATTTTCCAACAGCGCTCTTGCCAGCGGATTATCATGGCTTTTTAGGCAATCCAGGTATCTTTTTCCTATGAAGCCCGTGTCTTGCTCAATTGTGGGATCTTCTAGGTACTCATGGATCTCCTTGTTGGTTGTGAACCATGAGGCATTAGAGATGGAACGCAATATTTTGTTCTGACAGCCGTGGATAATAGCACGATTGGATTTGCTGGTCGATTTGTAGCCCATACGTCCACACTGGTTTAAAGATGCTGTTGTAAACCAGACGCTTATTAAGTAGAGACAGTCGGCATTGTGGTCCGAGCAACCAGACCAGGCTCTTCAATCGAATGTCAAGTTCTGCTCTCTAAGCCTTGGCGTGGTCTTTACATGCCAAGCGTCTATCCAGTGTGAATCCGGGGAATTTGATAAAAAAAAAATTAACACTATTAATATTATTCGCAAGCTCAAATAATATTAAACCAGCTGTTTACAATTCAATCCATGAATCAAATCTCACGATTGGATCCCAACAAGACAAAACCTTTGAACAAAATTGTAAGGAATCATGCTTATTTCGTTTTATTATATTTATGGCCTACGAACATGTTTACTCGGAATGAAATCTCTAACATACGGGCCGCAGTGATAAACTTTGAACCTTATTTACGTGGAAAACTGGTTTCCAGCGACTGTTTACCGGCTCAAACGGCCTTATTTACTAGTTACTTGTATTGGAACACTAAAATATCTGATATCTTACAATTAAATGTAAACGTTGTAGTTATGTCCATGTATATTTTACAAAAGTATTTATTTATTATTATTTAACCAATATTTTCCCACTGCAAAGGTCTGCCCCCTGTTTCTCCACATCTCACGATCACTCGCCACGTCCCACCAGCCATCTTGGAATGCATCGAGGTCGTCACGCCAACAGTTGGTGACAAGACTGCCAGGCTGAATTAGGACTGGGCGGGTCACGTCAGTCGTATGGTCACAGACAAATGGGTTTGACCTTAAAAATGTGCGCTATACAAAGTGCTCATATCAACTTTTTTAATAAGTACTTTTGGAAAAATGTTTGCTACATAAAATTAAGAAATCTGATTTAAAAAGTGTACCTCATAAATACTAATTTTATCAAAAAACTTATAAAGGTGCTATAGCCTGCTGAGTTATTCTAATTTAAGATACTATTATGCTAAACTGTGTTTAGTTGTAATACGCTGTTAACATTTATGTTCAATAAAGACCTTTTAAAAATAAAACAAAAGACAAATGGGCAACAGTCGTCACACATTGGGTGCCTGCAGATGGGCGTCGAAGCCGGAGCAGGCCGAGGAAGCGTTGGCGTGACAAAAGTAATTTGAAGAATAAATAAAAAATATTTCAGCTTGCAGTCGCCTCATTGCACTTCATGAAACTTCATATTATAGCCTGTTTTACTCTCGTAATTGTAAAGATTCAGATGACAGGTATCATTCGAATCGTCAGGACCAAGCCGTTTAACTTACACAATGCGCCAATGGTCACACAAAGATATAAACTTATAACTAAACCTATAAATCTAACCTTCCATATTAGATTGCTGGCCATTTGCGAAAACGCAGCAAGACATGTTGAACTATGTCACCGTAGCCGAAATAGGCCTGAGAGACATTATCATAATAACCCTCCATATAATTATCAGTTAGTGTCAACATTTTAATAAGAAGCTTATAAAAAAAAATTCGTTCACTATCGATTGCAACTATTTAAAAGACAAATGAAGGTCTTGTAAATAGTCAGGCTTTAACCTAGTCATTTATTTACAGCACCCCTGATATCTGTCAAGTAACGATACGTAGGACGTTTTTTTTTCTTTTTTTTATACTACTTATATGGCAAACGAGCATGCAGTTCACCAGATGTTAAGTGGCTACTGCAGCCCATGGATATTCACATAGAATTCAAAACAAGCTATTATGTTGTCTTGATCTCTATGTGGATACGTTGCAATACTATAGGACTTAGCTGTTATGCCTATGTGCCAGTAATTACAGGAACATACCATTACCATCTAACCGGGACACGTAGCACAAGTACTGCTATTTGGCGGCAGATAAAGGTAAGGCGGTGGTGCCCACTTCCTCGAGCCCGTTCACTAAAGCTCTACCACCAGTAAAAATGACGTCAAAGAAAGTTGATGATTTTTGTATGTATCGAGGTTCATACCGGTAAGCACCTGCGTTCTGTATAAATGCCACCGTTATCGTAATACAATACGGGGTCTTGTTACGGAAAATGGAAAAGTGAAAATAGCTGCTCTAATAAAATTCATGAGGACGTTTACATTACGGATTACATTTCCTTTCATTGGGCACGCCGTTATTACGTGCTAGGAGCTTACTGCGACTTTGTATGCAGTTTTCTCTCGTTCCACAGCTCGCCTGCTCGATAAACAGCTGATCTATGCTAATAGACACACAAATACAATGGATTATAAAATTAACAATAATTTATTTGGACGATGTTCGAAGATTATAAAATACAAATGACAGCCAATGACATACAAATACGAAAATATAAATAACTAGCTGTAGAACGTGACTTCGTACGCGTTACAGTCCTAAATGTGTAGGTGATCTAGAAATAAAGCTAAACTCGCTGTTGCAACTTGACTTGACACCCCATTTGTATTCCATCGGAACTGATTTATGGGATAAAAGCTAAAATATGTAGTAATACAGGTTATAATCTACGTATATACCAAATTTCATCGAAATCGGTTCAGCCGTTATGACGTGATTGATTAACAACTAGCAAACATCCAAACTTTAACATTTATATTACTAGTGTCATTAAATAATGTTAATAGAAGGTATTACAAGAAATATATAAAAACAGTAATATTAAAAATCTTATTTAAACAATGAAGTAACATAAAGAATATACATTTATTTACTATAAAATACAGAAAAAACAGTTTAATCATCTAAAGACCGTTGCTAACGATCTATAGATAGCTCAACTGGTCCAGATCACTACGCAGCGGAAGTGTCCCCAAGACACTGGCTGCACTGCCCCGCTGAATCGCAATGCTTATGCGTTGACTCAGATAAGCGCCAGCTCTCGCTATTGAACATGAATAGTAATCATACATTTTCATTTGAGAGAGTTCCGTACAGTGCGGTGGTATGAAGTAAGAACACCGGAGTATTAATTCTGAACGTTATTTAATTATTCGAATGCAAATACAGGTTCCAGAATGTACTGAGGATAGTACCTATTTATACTTTTATAGTAGAAATTGTTATTAAGACATGTGATCTTGTCGACTGCCAAAAGAGAACTGTCTGCGTAACTGGCTGTAGCTATGAAATCATCTCCGCCACTATAATAAAAATAATATTGGAGCCTTCACAATAATATCAAATTTTCAAGTCCAGAGTAAAAAGTTATTTCAAAGCAAACGTGCTCCATTTTTAGGGTCCCGTACCTCAAAAGGTAAAAAAGGAACCCTTATAAGATCACTTTCTTGCCCGTCTTTAATTCGTAGATTTTAAAAGCCAGGTGAAATATTATTCATTAAATAATTTGTCAATCAAAAAAATAAAATACTTTAATTGGTTTGTATAAAACATACTGGTGTTTGGTAATATACTGACGATATATATGTGACGATTTCTTAAAACATAAAAAAGACTTCTCGAAAAAAAAACTACTAGTCATAATATCAAATTTTAAAGAAAATCGACTTACTTTAGGTGATTAATTCGAAGAGAAGGCAGTGTTATAATTCGATATAAAACTGCCCACTCTTTCAATCGACATTCAAAAATATAGGCCGATTTGATATTTCTTTCGGAAATGGCTGCGGATTTTGGATTAGAAAGGGACAACAAGAGATATCTCGAGACGTACTTGTGGTTAGATGGCAAGCTTTATGCAATAGCACAACATAAGTTTAATAAAGTGTTTGTTTTAACATGCCAAAATAAATTTCACATTTCTATGGTAAACATTTCATAAATGTATTTATTATAATCATCAAATTAACCCCTTTCATTTATGTGCGTATATTATCAAGCACCCTATAAATATATACATTCATTTATAAACACAAAATAAATATTGCAACGCTTGTTACTCCCGATTAAAAAACAATAAACAATTTACATGGACAGCTGTTACAGTTTTACGATAATACAACTTTTGAAATAGGTAATTTAGAAACACCAACTAGCAGTATTTCCGATACAGTAAATACTAACGACTATTTTATTGGCACACGCAGAGCTGCATGTCTGCTTCAATAAGCAGTGAATTTTTTTTACAGAAGTGTCCTTTCTGTTTTAATAACCTTTATCCTCGAGCCTTGCGCTCCTCTGAGACCTTGCAACTTAAAACTCCTGTACACTCTTCTAACTGTTATGATAAATCTTTCACTGTACAAGCTATCTATCTATGGAAATCTTTTCCTACACACATTAGAACTGCCAAATCTCTTCCTATCTTTAAAACAGTTCTATTTAAACATCTGTGTGCACTACAATGTTGATTTCTCATTTTCTCATCTACCATTATGCAACTATTGGTTTTTATTTCACCCTTGTATTATAAACCTATATGTACCTACTTATAACATTTATATTATATACCTTTTTATTATTCGTATGGAATATTTATGTACTATGCTATATTATTATGTACCTAATCCATTGATGAGTACTTGTATATATGTATTTATTTATTTATTTTGCTTATGTAAGTACACTGTTTGTTCAATATTCAATTATTTTTATTAATAGTTACCGTCCTAGAATGTTTTCGTGAAATCCAGTCCATCCAAAGGTTGCATGGAAGAGATTGCTTTTAGCGATAAGACTGCCACTTGTATTTCTGCGTGTATTGTTATTAATTGTTTTATATTGTTTTTTATTAATTTTAAGTGTGATTTACAACAAAGTGTTTTCTATCTATCTATCCGAGAATGATTGTATGACTTGAAACAGTCTTGTAAGGATCTTTAAAATTGATCAAAAGTGCATCTGAACTTTTTTAGAGACTCTGGAACCTTAACGTATCTCAATAACACTACGTTTCAGGTCAAGCTCGAAAATAGTAAATTAATATTAGGCTGTATAACATACGTATATAATAGAGTTCTGCACGCGATATCTCTATGACATCTAAACCGCATTCAATTTATTTTATCATTTATTTTTAGTAAAGTTCTTATAGAATTTAGGCTATTAGCCATAATAAAAACTAAACTTTGACAAAATTCCCAGGATACACCAGTGACTCCACAATGCTGTATTTTAGTATACGTGTAGCTTAAGTGACAAAAATATAGGCAAAAGTCTGAAATTCAGAATAACTGCAATTTGTACCCCAAAAAAAACCAAAATACATGAACTCCTGTTACCTGCAATTTGAATGAAACTGTAGGTCAAGTTAGATGGTTATTTATTTCGTAACACTATTTTGAATGTCAAAGATTACAAATAATATTTTTTCGACTTGCGAGATTTCAGTTCAAGGCAAACCACTAGTATAGTAAGCTTTAAACTAAATGAATATTGAGGGTAGGGCCTACGGGCCGGTAGGACAAGTAACCAGCTTACTATAACTTAGCTATTATGTTTTTATTTTTTTCTTTAAACTATTGTGGCAAAGAATGGCGACACTATACTATACGTGGTCCTACGATTTATATTAATCTCTTCAGATGAAGTCTTCATATAAATATGGTAGAACATCACAAGGCTCGTTTAATCATTATTAATATTCTATTCTATTCTACCATCAGATGGCAGTGCTCAAATGCTCAACTGTCTCAATTAAAAAGATATTATTGCAGATATAGGACATCCACCGATGTAGGTACATACGTCTTATTTATAGATTTCCAGCGACCAATCTTGTTCGACACCCACCGACACCCACCAACACTTAACAACCCTAATAAAATGAGTTTCCATCTAGTTGAAGGGCTGACCTACGCTTGAATAACACATGCCCTAACTCACGAGCAAATATTGTATTAATAAGTTTGTGAATCTCACACAGTAATTTCGTTAACTTATTCCTCCACACAATCTGCCATAACTCCGCTAAACTCGGAAACGACTTTAATTTATCAGATAAAGCGATGTACTTACAAACTCTTTGCAATAAAACAACAAAACTTCACTTCACTCACCGTTAAGATATGAATGCCAGTTTTAACTTCCGAGGTTTAATCATACACATTTAAATCTGTTGCTTTTTATTACATAACGGATTTCAATATTAATTTCAAATGTGAGATGAGAGCTACCCTGTGTAACAGTACATGTTACAGTACAGTAAGATACCAGCTAAAGTTTGTTTGCTGCCTACTTTTTCTAGTTAGGCCACATTGGATAAATACCGGTGCGGTGTTCTGAGTGTATAACTATACTAATTTAAGCCGAAATTGTACTAAATGCAAAGAATGAGACTTTTATTCAGATTACCGATGTTGTTATATGTAACGGACGCGCAGAGCTAACTAGGCCACCGGATTAATTCATCACGATGTTTTCCTTTGCGCTTTTCAGCATATACATATGCGAACATATTTTTTTCTACAAAATTAAAATCCACTGAGCACGTCCAGCATTCAAACCCACCGTCCGGATTAGAAATCCGGAGAGTTACTAGGCCACCACGCTCTAAAATTAGAAAAAATAAAAGACAATGATAATTCAACTATAGTGTGACCATTAGTGCTGTGCACTCCCTGAGGTATGCGCGCGGCGAGACGGGGGGGATGTGTCGGCCGCTCCGATCTATCAGTCTGCCGTCAACGCTCACGGCGGTAGGTAGCTTTTGTGCCGGACGGTCTATGTCAGACGCACACGGGATAAGTATTCAAAGATGGGTCGTGCGTTATCTCGTGATATGAAATGGAAGATGAAGTTGAAATAGAATCTATGTCAGAATAACTTTCGTTAGAATATATAATTGTTTGTAAATATAAAAAATGTTCAATAAAACCAGTCCTTTGAATTATAAGTTTAGTTCTTATTTATCACCTGCATATTTTTAATAAAATATGAGTATATTTAAGTTACATTTTAATCAACTAAGTAAGTATAATATATTACAGATAGATAGCCTCCGACCATCGTCCCGCCACAAGTCTTGCCTTAGAAATGCAAACTGATATCGTAAGATATGTCCGACATGTGTTGATCTCATGTGAACTCATGCAGTTTTTTCTTTGCCTCCCACCTCGCCGCGCATACGTCAGGGAGTGCACAGCACTAATGGTCACACTATAATCACATGTAGATTTGACCGCACTAAAATGACAACTGTTTGTTACAAAAAAGTCGCACCGTAAAGGATCCGTTTTCACGATTTTGGTCCGGAACCCTAAAAAGGATAATACTCTCTTAGGGTTAAGCTCGCCTTTGTGCATGCCCTCTATTTCTGTATATTTGAATGTATTTTCTTGTGTACATATATATAAGACAGGTTATAGAAGGATGGCAATTATTTTAGTACAGTAACACCTAAAGTAATATTTTAGTTTGAACCAACCGAATTGCTTCGTTCCTATAAAATTACCCTAGAAACCAGACACCTAAATAGCGTAACATTCTCGACATCCGGCCCTTCTGTAATCCACACAAGCACGCCGTCGCGCGATGAATACCGCAGGAGCAATAAACTCCCGCGCGGGCAACCGGCGCGGTGGGCGACGAGGAGCGCTCATTATTGCCTATTAATATACCGCCGCGCCGGTTGATTGGCGGAGCTGGCGGCACACACAGAACAAATACAACAAGCATAAAAACCCTCGACCTCATGTCTGTGGCATAAGACTTCCAAACAAACAGATTGCGTTTCTAAATAGTAAGCTAGTATACCCGTGTGTGATTCTTAGCTATGTGTGAGGAAGTTCAGCTCAACCGATCCAAAGATTATCAGCACTTGTCTTTTATGGTGAAGGGACCTCAGCCGTAAAATAGAAATTTGTAGCGAGTTTTTTTTTTGAACTGGGTGTTTTTTAAATGTTAAATATAATCTTGTACGAATTAATGACAAATCGAGTCAGAATTAAATAGATCGATAGACAAACCAGTGACTGATATAGCTGGATTAGCTTATTGTTTGCTTATCATCTGGCCTGCGTTTTCAGAAACAATCGTTTTCGTAAGACGGTTTATTCATCCGTGCGTTGCGTTTTTGGGCAAGATCGCGCCTTCTATCGTCCTCAATTTATAACCAAATAGATTTGCCAGACTTATGTCTCCGTTCCAAGCAGTTTATATACCAAGATGATGAAATGCCGATGAAATTACAGGTACACGAGATTTTTCAACTGGAAGTATCAGTGGACGGGCGCGATTGGTTTTTCTAAGTGCACGTTTAACGACCCCGAGTAACTTTCATTGACGGATAAAAATAATTCTCTCTTTATCTGTTTTCACGTGAATACAAAAGACGTAGGTAAAAATGTTAATCCGTAAGATATCGTTACTCAGGGGTGGTAAAATAGGCACTTAAGCCAGCTTGTACACTAAGCCTAAACGTATTATCGACTAAACATGTTTAACTTTAACGTATTTATATGTTTTGACTACTAATATCATATTTAGCCACATAATATGGTTTGGCATCGTTTTGCAAGTCGCCCTTAGTGTTATATAAAAATAATAATATAGCCCATTTATTTCCAATCTTCAACTACTAATACATGCATTTCTAAAATTAAATTCATTACAATGATTATTTATAAATTTATACACATCGCTTCTAATATGATTGTAATCAATAATTCATAAACCAAAATTAATAATTTTTTTTCATCTTAATAACTATCGCTGCTGTTTTTATCACCGGTGATCGGAACCCCTTCTTAGGTATAGGCCTCCTCCAGCTTGCTCCAGGCCTCTCTGTCTGTTGCTCTCTTTCTCCATTCACTTCCTGCAATAGATTTTTTTATCTTCTATCCATCTTTTTTTAGGACGTCCTCTTCTTCTTCTCACCCTTAGCGTTAGTTAGATATAAATTGCGAGATATTGCAATTGTTTACAGGCAGTGCAGTAGTAACAGCAGTAACAGCAGTAACAGCAGGTGGACCATGATCCTGTGCCGTTATTGGATCTTATTAAACTGTTGTGTGCTATTATTTTGGTCTGAGATGCGTTTAACTCAGTGTGCCTCTGTTGTTATAGCATTTGTATTCCACGGTTGTCTCACATTTGTCCGCGGATTCAATTACGTTGTGGCGCGCGTCCTGTTTTTCTGTATTTTTGCATAAAATTGTGATTCGAGGTGCTAATCTAATATTGTGGGTATTCAACAATACTCCACATGACATGTGATTGCGGCTTTTCAGGCTACATGCATCTCATCTTGTTTTTATTTTGAATATGAGGTTACGGCGCAGGCATTAGAACACATTTTTTTTTTGTTTGTTAATTTTGCACGACCACTAATAGAATATAACACTAATTTACACTAATATTATAAATGTGAAAGTTTGGATGTTTGTTTGATTCTCAATAACGTCGTAACGGCTAAACCGATTTCGATGAAATTTGGTATGTATGTAGATTAACGCAAATGCTACTTTGTGTTGACAAACAATGCGTGCGAAGCCGTGGGCGGAAGCTAGCAATATAATAATATAATGTTAAATTTTACAGTGTTCAATATTTTCATTTTGGTAAGTTTAGTATGCTTGTTATTTTATTATCACCGAGAGTGTTACTTAATTAATGTTAAATCACAATATTACAATTCAAAAAGGTACGTTCATGCGAAGTGTAATGTGCATCTTGTGTTCCTCTATAAATGACATTGCATGTAATAATAGCCAATACCTAGTGATTAAGCACGTACTCATATACTCATTGTTGAGAGCCTAAAAAATATAATAAATCAAATTAAATTAAAATTAAACACTGTTTTTAGTAAGCATGTTTACATATTATGTAAAACTAGTAAATAAAGCGTATATTAGCCAAATACAAGAAAGGACGACTACGGCTGAGAGCAAACAATATACTCGAAGCGATATTAATATTTACAAAGCAGTACGTAAAGAAAATCAACTATATTTTACGAGTAACTGTCTAACCGCCGACGCCGGCGTTATTACCCGACTGCAAGCCAAGGGGAAAGAATATGTTTTTAGCAGTCTATGTATGTTTGTATTACATTAACGTAGTGCCTAACCTAGAACAGTAGTAAAACCATTTTACAAGGAACTCTACTAGTGTTCTCTTAAAGGTAAGGTGGTAGTATTTCCTCGTACTCCAATGACTGTCCTATGTTATGTATTAAATGGCACCAAGAACCATTAGATAATTCTCCGAGGCCGTGTTGTAGGTAATGGCGCTGCGCCGCCGCCGCCCATCCCATGTCTGAGTTGAGGCCTGATGAATATTATTACCAACCTCAATAAAGATATGAAGATGGATCTACTTGTGATATACTTGCGTTTACTTGGCCGAGCTAACGGCGTAGTGTAGTGCTGGCATATTCTAAATTAGAAAGTATTCGTGTCCCTCGGTCTGTCTGTCTCTCCGTCTGACTGTTTGTTATGTTTTTACGACTAAACGGCTAGACCGATTTCGATGGAATATACAGAATGGTATATTTTGAACTGGATTTTCACAAACGCTACTTTTTACGCGACTGCACAGGAGGCTAATGATTTTATTGAGTAACCACGCGTGCGAAGCCACAGGTGGATCAGCTAGTAATATTACTATTGGTTCTGTGAGAACAGTAAACCTCACGTCCCTAGTGCGAAAGGTAATTTGCGCAACCAAATTAACGAAAAATTCTAATTTTAAATCGAACTTCAGTTGCGTGAATTTTCCATTATGCTTACCTAATGTACAAATGTACCTAATTTGAGCAAAATATTAATACAAGTTTTAGCGATTACTCACGTTCCCTTGGTTCTAGAAAGTCTAATCTGGTGTCTACGGGTTAGTCTCGTGAAGGCGAGGAGGACTGCGTAGTCTGATTGGTACAGAAAATACAGCCACATATACAACAAACTTGCCCCCTTTCCACACCCCTCCCCCTTCATTCGCCCATTTTGTTTTTTTTTTCGCAACATCTTGTGTAGAATGAAGTCCTTAGTGTTCCTCTCACATTTTATTGAAATCCGTCTATGAATAATGCTACAGAAAATTAACCCCCCCCCCCCCCGTTTCCCCTCCCCCAATCAAATATCGCGATTGACTATAAGTTTAAATAAATCAAGGAACTTGTGTACAAATTTTCGTCAAAATCGGTTGTAAAATGCGACCTGTAGGCGAGAACAGACATACAGACAGACCGCCGGACAAAAGCATTACTGGCCAATCTCGAAACTGAGACGCTTCGCTCGCTCGGTCAATAAATCCAAAAGTAACTATGTCCCTCTGTCTGTTATGTTGTCTCGATTTAACTGATTTCAATATTTGCTATACAATATAATAATATTTGGTATTTGGTATATGTATATGACCTGGATTCATTGTGGGCTATATTTTATTGACAGACCACGCATTCGAAGTCGTTAGTCAAAGCTAGTTACCTAAACATAATGTTCTTCATGGAAAAGTCATTAGGGTTTAGTGATTTTGAGTGGGTTTAGGAGAAGTTTATTAAACCTCTTCTGGTGGTTAGCTGTAAAACTACAAGTTACAAATCATCATCATATCAACCATAGGAAGTCCAGCGCTGAACATCAGCTTCCCACATATATTTACAGAGCAACCGATCTTGTTCGGTCTCCACTCAACGGCTCTCAGCACCCTATATCAGGCTGTCTTTCCATCTGAAAGGGTCCGTTTTAAGACAAAACGGCTCTTTTCGCGTGCAGATTTATGTCAAAATTATAACTTTAACAAACCTCGACGTTTCGGCCCAGTTACATCGGCCGTGGTCACGAGATTTTTTTTCAAAGGTCTTTATTAACAGAAGTTTATAAATGACAAAATATCGCTAAACACAGTCTAGGCATTTTAAACATCTAATAATCCACTGACTCGACAGGCTGGGGCGCCTCTAAAAGTCTTTTGACAAAGTTGTTATTTATAACTATTTCACGTTGTAAATCTAGAACTTATATAGTCCTTTTTATGCACGTTAAATATAATTCGCGAGAGAGTGAAAGCAGGCGGTGGGGTGTCAGCACGCCGAGAAGCGCGAATGTTGTCACCAACTACCCGCATTTAGTTTTCTGAATCGCACATATCACTGTTTCGACATACAAGTAGTATCTGAAGTTACGCGTGGATCTAAATCGCGACGTGAACACCTAACTATAACTGGATTCCACGGTGCAGATGAACTAAAACCGTCCTCATAATTCAAATTGCGATATTTCTTTATCTCGACGGCTTCTCGAACGATACTTGGGTAATATTGGCGTTCGGTGGGGAGAATTTTAGGGTGGTGAGGTTCTATCCAGTGGTTTGTTCCAGATTCAAGGGTGCAGGAGTCCGTTCTGCCCTGCGTGCTATCTTCCAATGCGTGCTCTCCACTCGAAAACTTTTCTGCCCCAACGGCCGTCAGCTCCTCATGTACCCTGCCATTTATCTTGTACTAGCTGTTGCCAGCGCCTTCGCACGCGTGGTTTGCCAATATAAAGTAGCCTATGTGTTAATCCAGGTTATGATCTACGTACATACCAAATTTCATCGCAATCGGTTCAGCCGTTCCGGCGTGAAAGAGTAACAAACATCCATACATCCATACCTACAAACTTTCGCGTTTATAATATTAGTAGGATATTTCGTTAAACCCTTACATAGACACGGTCCGCGGGGGTGGCCTTAAATGGTAACAACTTTATCCAAAATATATAGGTATTATTTTTCGTTTTTGTTTTTAAAAGTGGTTTATGTTTCATTTGTAAAATCACCCCTATACCTATCAAATTAAGGCACACTTTATTTATAAAGCCTCTAAATATTTCAAACTCTTATTATAAAAATGATTGAGCTTGTGTTTCAAGTCAACAGTTTGGATTGGCTCTCGGCTCGGCTGTCTTTACTCATTTGAGTTTTTAACCGACTTCAAAACAAGGAGGAGCTTCTCAATTCGTCGGTATTATTTTTTATGTATAATCCTTGATTACTCGAAAACGCCTGAACTGATTCAAGTAATTATGTTTTTATTAAAAGGGTATTCTTCCTAGGTGCTCCCGTTGATACAAAGTCTGGATCTGATGATGGGATCCCAAAAAAATTGAGGGCAAACCTTAAATTTTATAGGGACGCAATTATTTTTATTATAAAACCTTTTTTATTTGAAAACATATATTGGTTATATAGTAATTTCATCAAGGTGCGTTCAGTAGTTTGGCTAAGTCGGTTATATTTTTGTTAAAAAGTGACTTTTATTTTGAAACCTTATATTTCATCAAAAAGCTTATTTTATTTGTTAACTTGGTTCAGTGTATTGAAACAGACAAAACAATTGTTGAAGACGACAATAATTCATCTCGAACTACTTTCTGCCGACTAGCAATTTCCGACGCTCTGACCTCTGTTTCACTGACAGTCAACTTGCAATCATAATTAGCTTTATTTCCAAGTATTCAAATAAAATTGGATGCCACGATGGCGTCAAAGCACATTTTATGTACCTATGTTCCCCGATTACTCGAAGACGCCTGACGAAGACCGATTCGAGAAATTATATTTTTTTTTGTTGTGTACATTCTAGATTGTCCCATTTGCATCAAGTTAGGATCTGCTGATAGCATCCCAAAAAAATCAAGGACAACCCTCAAATTTGAAAATAAACTTTTTAGACACTTTCAGGTTGGTTTCATAGAAATTTCATCTAAATCGGTTCAGTATTTTGGTTAAGTCAGTAATATTTTTAAATAAAAAGTTATTTGTATCAATACTTGCAATCCTCGAATCAAATGCCACGATTCTTGTGCCCAATCGATGGTACCTTGTCTCTGGCCTGATTTCTAATTGGCTTGGTCGCGGAGCAACTGGCATTAAAACTGTTGTTTCAAAGTGATTTTAATGATTAAAGGAGAACGGGCATAAGTGTATGGAAGCTGGTCTACCTTGCAATAAAAATGAGTCATATGTCAATATAAAGGTAATTCTATGTATTTTCATATGTAGAAAGTCGCATTTCTCTAAGTATTGTCCGATCTGAGTTCTACTAAAAATTGAATCTGATAATATTTAGTGCCAAACATTGAATATCGTGGTAATTAAAAAAAACATTTTGTGTAATGTAATGATTTTATTTAAGTTAGGTAAGTAGTAATACAAATAAAAACAACATCTTCTTAAAAAATCAAAACAATATGTTATTAAACATTATCATCATCATCATCATCGATGAGAATACTGTTAAGGAACAATGCAGGTTCATTGAACCCTTCATGACGGGCATAACCTACGTACCATATAATTGACAGTACATGGGCACAAGTACCTATAGTACGTCGCCCTGTCAAGCAGGTACAATAATATTGTGTAATATTGTTATTAATATTATTGATTAATATATAACAAAAATATTTCCGGGCTCGGACATGTCGAGACTGTATACGTCCACGTAATAGCCAAGCCTCTTCGTTGATATCATATTGTGCCAAGTCTTCTAGAGCGTTATCTCTATACGTCTCGATTATATAAAGACCATTTTGTAAGTGCTCGCTACAATATGATCGAGCGAGCTTTAACTGGTAAGTTCCCAAGGCAAAATGTATGACTTGTTCTTCACTAAGCCTTGGGAAGTTTTCTATTTCATTTGCTTCGATTCGCATGAAGTCTGCTCTCCTATAATTCAATCTCTTTGCTTCCACATAATTGTGCAATGTGTTTGGTATGTGTATTTTAGCTCTTATTGAATTCAAAAAGGCTGCTGCGTGTGAACTATCTTCGATGGGGGCGTGGAAGTGGTTTAGAATGGCTGCAGCTATTTTGAAGTCAACAAACATTTTTGGCAACGTTTTATTAAAATAGTTTTGACGCAAAAGTTTAAAATCTCGCTTAAATCTCCCATTTACTACTTCCACCACCCATCGGCACATGGTGACCAAACGAGACTGATTAGCTTGTTCTGTAGTGAGTTGATTTTCTCTTCTGTCTTTAGTTGGTGGCACATGATGTTCGTAGCCACAAGCTTCGATATCCTGCAAACTATCTCTAAATCCTCTGTCTAGGATAAACGCATCATTACGTTCGAGTAACCAATGCAGCGGCTCATCTTCGTTATTCATTATTTCACTCATGATCTGGGCATCGGTTCTGGTAGCGGCAAATGGCCCTTTGACATCTAATATATAGCCGTCCGTGAATACCATTAAAAACGGCTTCAACAAGTTTTGATATTTGTGTAAGCTGTATGACAGCCGTTGAAACAAAAAGTTGGAGCTTTTGTTAATATATATATATGTACCGTCACATATAATTATGGCTTTGATGTTTTCATCGTTTCCAAATAAAGCCCTTGGAATTGTTAAGTTTCTTTGAAGGATATAATTTCTGGTAATGTGGTCCACACCTAGATGCAGCACAACGTAATCGTTGCTCAGACATTCTCGAACTATAGGCAAAAAACGTTCTAGTTTTCGACGAGACATATGAAATAACGTTGCCAGTCTCTCATCAGAGTCTCCAGTTCTAAGTTTTGTTAAATAGATGCCTAATGCAGTTCTAGGCTGGTTACAACGTTCACTTAGTGACGGAGTTTGTTCTAATATAGCTTCGAACTGATCGTAAGTGCGCCCAGTCCATAAGTGCATCTCTTCATTAAACAAGGTGCCTCTGTTTTCGAAGTCGATTCTGGGCTGGTTGTTAGCAGCCATTCTCATCAAGTCACAGAGCGATGTAAACTGAGCGTCATTAAAATCATGTGTCACATTACACATTTGCGGCAGGTTGCTCCATTCATTATTTTGTAAGTGTTCTGTACACACCCTAGCGCTATCAGGAATAAAAAGCTTGCTCTCACAAAATACATTAATTCTTATCGCGTTTTGTATATGATTACGGGTAATATTAGCACAGTTGTTGTAAATACAATGCACCGAAGTGTTCGGTGCCCTCGTGTATTCTTGAGAGTGCAATGTACCAGGCGCTCGCGCCGCTTGCTGTGCAGGTCTATGATCACGCTCAGTCCTCTGCCAACATCGGTGACACAAGCTTCGAGTACTGTCGAACACCACCTGAAAATAATAACAATTAATACTTAAAATAAATAAATCCTATGCCTAACTACTCAATATAATAAAAATAAAAGGTAACTAACCTCCAACACATGTTGTTGTATAAACGCGGCGAATTCTGGTCGTTCCCTTTGCAGGTTATCAGCCAAGATATGCTGCTGGTACCGTCCGCGGTAAAGTCCTCGACGACACATCACACAGTTTCGAAAAACTTCTATTATCGGTAGGCAGTTCAAAAGTCAATAAGTCGAGCCAAAGTTAACACATTAGGGAAAGAAACAGGGTCCAAAAGCAAGCCAGGGTCAGTAAAAACAGAGAAAGAAGTTCAAACACAGCACTATCGTAACAAGACGTGACGTAGCCACTCACTTGATGCGATGCGACTGATTATTGTAGCCGTCCGGCGCGGCGCGTACACAACCGTTCCTCTCCCCCGCGTACGCATCCCTCTCCCCACGGCCCTTACATCGCTCTTCTCCCTTCTCGCTCTTGCTACTGCATTGTATAGGAGCCTTTATGTATGGATATAGTAATCGTGAAACCGTTATTTTATGTTCTTTAAAACAAAAAATGCTGGTGTTTGCATGGCTGTAACTCAAAACGGACAGACTTTTGGGGAAAGTTCCAATAGTATATTTTGATGTACTATTGTATGCCAATTCGAAAATGTGCTGCTCATTTTTATTGGACTGTAGACCAGGATGCCCGTTCTCCTTTCTATTTAATTTTGAATTTATTCTTTTAAACTTAATTACAAACTAGAAGTTAGACGGAAAGTGTTGTTGGTAACATACGTGTTTTGTCTACTGAGAGGTATGATGCACAATCCGCGAGTGCGTGTGTGGATTTGTACGAACCTGATATATGCGGCGACGACCTAGGCCTTCCTGCTCGCGATCCCGAGGGCAAGGACTAATGTCCTGAGCGAAGCTCCATTCACGCGAGCCCTTTGGCTCATCAACAGCTTATGTCTAACCGAAGATGTTGATATGTTTAATATTACCTTTGCGAAAGTGACATTATGGTCTTGCATGTTCTCAGTAGGACCTATCTAGTCTACGTGTAAACAAGTAGTTTATAAGTATGTACTTTATATTAAGCTTTTTCACTATCGCTTTTGTTTAACTGTATTGGCTGTGTAAAAATTTAACTAAATAAAAAAAATATTAAAAAAATAAATCCGGCATCACATGGCTATTATCATTGGCTACTACTCCTCGGCCTAATTGTAAAACAGAATGGCACGGATGAGGCGCGGGTGTCTGCCATTCTATTCTCGCTCCGTCCACCGCCAATTTCAACACAAAAGTGACTTGGCCAAGTCCGCAAAGTCACTGCAGTTGCATTTTACACTGACACCCCATTCATGCCCTTTGTATCCACCTTGCACTCTGGCTGCAGGCGAATGAGAACACGTAAGGCAATTAAGACCCTGTGCAGCTTCGCACGCGAAGTTTGTCAATAAAAACATTACCTTCCTTCTTTACAGTTGAGTAAAAAGTAATCTATTTTCTAATCCCGAACATATTCTATCAGTATACCAAATTTCATCGAAATCGGTTTAGCCGTTTAGTTGTGAAAACGTAATAAACAGAGAGACAGAGAAGCTGGGACGCAAGCACGACGCTTCTACACATAATGTCAGAGGCGCTATATCTTTGTCCTAACCTCGCTTTATTCTGGTATACCTTAGGTATCTTCACAGTGAACCTCCTGTACGTAAACACTACACGCTGTGCTGTGGCACCCCGCGTATTGTTTCCGATGATTTATACCGAACTGTTCCACCCAATTTGCCAACACCAATAAAAGTAATTGCTACTTATTTATTGTCCAAACTTTCTTTGTAATATTTACAAGTTTTTATCGATTTCAAATTGAGATTGTAAAATTTCATATTTGTTTATATCATGTAACTTAGTTTTACAGAGACAAATATCGCAGTAATATCACTTTTAATATTCGGTTTGAAGAATCTTCAAGTCCAGAGCGAACATTTGTAGTCAAGGAATGCCTTTAATTTATAAAAATAAATGTTTCCTCCAGATAGTGTATTCTACCTTTTATCAAACTCACTTACCATCTGGTGGTGGTGAGGTAATGGTTATTCACAAAACAGCGACTCTTTTCTGGCTGTTATTACTTGAACAATAGCGATAAACTATTGAAATTCACGTGTTTTAATGTCAATACTAAAAAAATACTAGACAATGTTAGTTCCAATGCACTTTCAAGTCTATTAAAATTGACAGTATCAGACGATTGCTTGCATCTTCCATCAACTTTGTTATTTTGTACCAACTGCTTAATTCGGATCGTTTCGAAACGATTGCCGTTTAGTTAGACCTTAGTTATCAAACTTTGCGCTGATTTTAAATAATATTATCTAGACGTAGGAGGATAGATGGAAATCTCCTTAAACTAGGTAAAAAGGTAAAACTAGGATAACAGGAGTAATCTCGTTAAAAAAATGTGTTAACAACTCTGGATACAAATCTCTCTAACAAATCTGGATATTGGTTACAAAAAATGTCACTAACTATTAATATTTCAAAAACTATCACAAAATTACGAGCTGGATGGGACTTGAACCCTCAACCTTCATCTTGATACGAGGATGCGATGCTAATAACTAAGATACAGCTGTACTGACTGCGGAACCCTTCATTGTGCATAGTTCAACACGCGCTTAACAAAATAATGATAATAAATAATAAAAATAATAAATAGTTTGCAAAATAATGAGTTTAAACTATTTTACTTAGCAAACTTTCGTGATTTAGTTCAATTATACAGGACGGTGCGCGCTCACCTTGTTGAAGGTTCACGAATTGAACAGAAATATTGTCGGTCGTAACACCGATAAAACGGTAGGTACGTGATAAATCCCTAATTTATAATGACAGTTTAAATTATTATATACCAACGCAATCAGAGAACCAATAACATCCAGATGGAATAATGACCACCTTACGTACACACATTATAACTCGCAAAATATTTAAATTTAAACGAACAACGCAACAAATACATACACTTTTATGAGCTGTAGGTGTGTGTAGGTCTATGTGTATAACCAATGTAATCGAAATCAGTTCAGCCGTTACAACGTGAATAAGTAACAAACATACAAACTTTCGTATTTATAATATCAGTGCGATAAGCGGCCTTATCGCTGTAAGGCAAGTAATAACCTACTTTTTCAAAGTGGGTTAGAACAGATATTTCCCAATAGTATAAGCCAAGTAAACCGTTAACACAAACGAACCGTTGCTATCGCTGCGAAGAGCCACTAATAGCCAAATTCAGATCAAATATTTGCAGATCCGCTTCTCTTTCACCCCGTACCACCCCGTCCCCGGCGCCGGGTCGTGATCTCCAGATCCCGTTACAAAAAGCCTTACATTTATCTAGGACACTCATAGCTATTGATATTGCTTAGCTTTTAGGTATTACTCTGAATAAGAATAATATCTACAGTTGGAATTGTAATACGAATACTTTTTTTTTCGTAAAATGTAGTTTCCACTGCTGGGCAAAGGTATTCCCATATTTCTTCAGTCCAGTTTTCTCCAGAGAAATTCTGCAAGCCAGATACCCGATGCATGAGGGTGCAACGGGTTATGAGCGGTTTGACGCACTAAAACCATCCCCGGTGGCCAATCCT
Organism: Philereme vetulata; assembly: GCA_918857605.2. Lineage (NCBI taxonomy): Eukaryota > Metazoa > Arthropoda > Insecta > Lepidoptera > Geometridae > Philereme > Philereme vetulata. The sequence continues at coordinate 491,871 of OU975420.1, forward strand.
CTGCGCGATAAGTGGGCTTCGGGATCTCAGGAAGAACCTTCACCGGAAAACCCACCCATGTGCGACGCCCCGTAAAGGGTCCATCCGTGTGGCCAACTTGCACCAGACACCAACACCTCCCTCTATGGCGGGAGTACAGAAGACCACACCATACTGCCGCCCACCAATGACTCGCGTGCTATGAGCAGCCAAAGCCCTCACTTCGACTACTCACGAGCTCAGCAAACATCTCCCTTTTCTACCACGGAGGTACGGACTAATGAGACCCGACCCGGCAACGGTTAAGTGTGATGTGGATCCATCCTTTCCATCATTTATCAACCGGGAATAGTCCCACCACGCCCGGAAAACAGATGAAGCCGAAAAAAATCTTACTGCAATTTGTTCCCCAATTTGAAGATGCCTTTGCAAAAACAAATTCAGGAGCAAACAGCTCTTCCCTGCCATTTTATCACCGAAACAGAAGAAGGAGCTCCATGCCTCAGCAATTAGAAGGTAAATCCATCCGCTGTGTGCAGAAGCGCGCTCGAAAGCCCTCAGTCAGACAAAACAGGGGGTACGCCACCTCGCCCAATTGCGTCCCAAGATCCGGCTCTTCCCCACGCCATCTGCTAATCAGAGGGTCACGAGGAGAGTCGATGTTTGGACTTGCGGCTAGGTCACAAAAACTCGAGCCCACCTTGATGTCAGCGAGGCGACGACCACGAATGAACTGGACTTCCGAGAGGAAGCTGACCCATACAGCCGACTCAAGGGAATCCCAGGACGTTACCGCACCAATGCATCTCGTTGGTGGTCTCCGCATCATTAACGTCTTATGCCGCAATGACGCGGCGAGAGACCGCCTGCCTACTCACCATCTCATTCTCCAGAAGCATGTCAAGCATACTCCTCGAAGATAAGAGGGCAACTCCTCTCCGCTCGCAACTGAAAGCACACCCGTGGGTGCTCCTGAAAGGGTCAGGCGCGCCGTCAATCGCTAACGAAGGCACTTTACACGGCCACAAAAGGGCCCATCCCGATAATGGTCTTTTTCCGTATCATTGAAGTCTTGCGCCACAATGATCCAGAGAGAGACCGCCCTCCTTCTCGCCATCTCATTCTCCAGAAGCACGGAGTGCGTACTCCTGGAGAATTAGAGGGCAACAATATAATATTTAATATAACAATATTCTATTCTATTCTATTCTATTCTATTCAACACCTCTCTGCTAGCAACTCTCATCCCAGCCGTAAACAGAGTTACCTACATCGCCCGAAAAACGGGCCCGTCCCGCCCGTTACGGTATTTTTTTGTATACTTAACCTGCACTTCAATGATACGGAGAAAGACCGACCCCCGTTGCCCCCACCCACCCCTCCCCTAATTTATTTATTCACAGAAATAGATTAAGTTACAAGGTGTTAGTTTAAATGTTGGTTTCATCTATTTAGCCTCTTATGTGACATTGAGATTGATTCCTCGTATTGGCGTATTTCCCCGCTCTTCGTCGATCGCTCGCAGAAGTTGAGTCGAGCTTGTAAGACGCCATGAATTGATAGCTGGAGCTGTGACTGCGAATACAGAGTAATTTATCTAGTAGATGATGTTTGATATTTAAAATGTATTTATTTCAATAATTAAATATTGCTGGACATTTCCCACAGAGCTATCTAACCCCAAACTATACTTAGCGTGAATACCAACTGGAGTACTAGGCAACCATCATCAACAGCGATCTAGCATATGCATACATCGTCTTCCAGTGCTTCTCATCATCATCATCAACATACATCTTCCCACTACCACATCATTTAAAAAACGCGAAGTGTCCCAATACCCCAGGGACTCGAATAATTGAAGCGTAAAGTGAATTTGAAAATTAAGACCAGTTAAAATTTAATCTATTTTCGTATTAACATATCTAGTATCTAGTATCTACACTCTGACAAACCGTACCCAGTAACGTCTAGCATGAAAGTACAAACGTGCTTCTGAGGTGCTTTGTGTAACATCACACTGTGTCAAACTTGGTACCGTTGACATCGGGCTACGGGGCCAGACGGCCTAACTTAATTAGACGCGATGACAGCCCGACTGACTACCCCTCGCAAGCCAAACTACACTCTACCACCACGGCATACCATCCATAACCGAACGGCATATTCAATCAACTGCTAACACCTTCAGACGTATGATTATAAGCTTTAGTTATGTAAGGCTATGGTTGAAAATTGAGTGTTAGTGCGAGTGAAGGTATTGAAACCAGAGCAACGCATGACGGAGGTTCAAAGAGTGTCGTAAAAGCTTTTAAATTAGAATAGTTAGTGTTTTATGATGTGAGAATTTTAGCAGAACTGGCGCCGAGTTGTGGGTATTCAAATTCACTCCGTAATTATTTAGTAAATTTCGAAATCAAGTACTACTACTTTTTCTATGTGTACTGATTCTCATGTAAGTGATAACTGTTATCTTTTTGAGAATAAATCATTATAAAACCTACTAGCAGAACTAAAGCGGCACATTATTTTTCATTGAAACTTATAACTTTATATTTAGAACAGTTCGTTTCAATGTCCAAGCTTCTGACGAAGCTTCGTGTGATTTAAATGAAATAATTATGCGTAAAACTTTTATTTTTGAAACACGTACTTTATCAAATAATTTTTAACAAATTTATAAAGTTTCGAACCGGCTACACTTAACACCAAACATAATTTAATCAGGGAAATCTATTATTGGCCTTACTAACTATGTATACATATATGTAACTCTATTTATTTATAAATAAAAGCTGTACGTGCCGCTGCTGTTGATTTTCCAATAAATTACTGAAATGAAAGAAGCATCTTGCATTTTCACAAACCGTATCAATACCGGTTTATCTGTTTCTGATGTGATTTTTCCTGCCCGTATACATCCATAGAGTTGTAGTATTTTACACCCCTATTTCTGCGTCGGGGGTTAAGATTATCAAAACTAACCGTAACAAAAATAATATGTCAATTTAAATAAAGCAATTGGGGGAGAAATATAACTCAAATAAAATATGATAGATATAGGAAACCCGGACACTGCACACTTCAGCAATACAGTCAGAAGGTTGTTGATGAAAAAGTCCTACTATACTGTGCACGACAGCATCATAAGGACTACATGCGGCGAGAGGGGTGCAAGTAGTGACCGTCGCGACCCATGACCATAGTATGAAAATTGTATTATTTTACCTCGTTTACATATTAATCAATGTACTTTAAGAATAATCTTGTTTGTAAATAGATAGTAAGAATAGGAATAATTAGATAAGAATAATATTCTTCAGTTATGATGCAAATAAAGTTACGTATATTTGTTGTTTTACTATAAAATGGGTAAATGTAGGTAGGAGGTAACACATTTTTATGTAATAAGAGTAGAAGTTAGTGCGCATACGCCCGTTCCGACGCTCGAATTGGAAATGACGCGCGGCCGCCACTTAGGGCGAGTATATATAGTAGTGAAGCGGGGGACAGGGTAGTATTTATAGCTCCGCACCGAAAACGCGCCGCCATTTTTCATGCCCACAACAGGTGCTCCGCATAACGGAGCATGTCCTCTCCAACTGGCAAAGTACCTGGCCTTCAGATACTGGTGCCGTCTTCCTCGACGTAGCGAAAGCTTTCGACAAAGTCTGGCACAACGGCTTGATCTACAAGCTATTCAAACTCGGAGTCCCAGACAGACTCGTGCTCATCATACGAGACTACCTACAAGGTCGCAGCTTTCGCTACACCGTGGAAGGCACTCTCTCTAGTCCTAGACCAGTCAGAGCAGGAGTCCCTCAAGGCTCCGTTCTCGGCCCCCTCCTGTTCACGCTGTACACCAGCGATATCCCCCGCACTCCTCAAGTGGAAATAGCCCTATACGCAGACGACACAGCCTTGTACACATCCAATCGGAATCCTGATCGGGTGGGTATAAGGCTGCAGGCTGCCCTTCATTCATTAGCCACTTGGTTCCGCAAGTGGCGGATCGAGGTAAACCCGTCGAAAAGTACAGCAGTGTACTTCTCACGGAGAAACCTCACTCCCAAACCGATCTCTCTATTTGGCCAGCCCATTCGCTGGGCCCCATCAGCCAAATATCTGGGTGTCATCCTCGATAGGCGTCTTTCCTTTAGGTTGCACATCACTAAGAGGTGCAACCAAGCAAAGTTCACCCTAGGACGATTGTCCTCACTTCTAGGCGCGAAAAGTAAAATGTCCCTTAAAAATAAGGTGACTCTTTACAAAGCGTGCATTCGCCCCATTATGACATACTCATCTGTAGTATTTGCCCACTCTCCTAAAGTTGGTGCCATTCAGGTTATTCAAAATCGCTTCTTGCGAAAAGCCTCAGGCTCGCCCTGGTATTTTCGCAATAACGACCTACATCGCGATTTGAAATTAGAATCAATAGCCAGGTTCATGAAGCTCGCTTCCAAGCGGTTTTATGAACTTGCCTCTAATCATCCGAACCCTTTGGTACACACCATTCCGGTTTACCCGTTGGATCCGCCCGCCAACAAAATCCTCCGTCGTCCGAGACACGTTCTCGGAGACCCGGATGACGAAATCACCTCTGCTAATGCGGAAGGTGAGTCATCTATATCAGACAGAGCAAACACTTCACAGAAACACCGACCTCGCCGGCGAGGTCGACGAGTCCCTTCAGTCGCCGCTTATACGAGGTACAGACATGTACCCGGGCGTTTCTCTCCTATCCCCATCCCGGCAACAGCCCAAGCCGAGGTTCGTACCTAAGTGGTGCCCTTGCGCTAGTTACCTAAAAAACTTACAGGGCTGAGCGCCATCTGCGCTCGCCAAAAATTCGGTTAAGCTGTCACGGCCTAAGAGGCCAACAGCGAGATTAGTCCATTCGAAAAAAAAAAAAACGCGCCGCCATTTCTAAACCGAGCGGAGCCGGGTGAAGACGCATGTATTATTCATAAGTAATAATCATAGTCTATAAGATAAATATAGTAATATATAACAAACAGTATGTAAAGTATGAAAAAGTAATAAATAAAGGCTAGAGGGGGTGAGGCAGTGAATGTTCTAGAAAATTGCGAGGAATAGTATAAAAAACGGCGCCTATTGGCCGTCAGCAATTCAGTGCTCGGGCAACATCGGAAAAGGAAGCAACAGGAAGAAAGAAGAATAGGAAGAAAATCTGCCTCGCCGCCTCGCTACCTATTTGATCAAGACTGGTGTTTTTTATTTTCTCCTTCGCAAATACGGGACTACGTAGACACTAACCCTCGGCAATTTATACACAACATCAAATGGTCCTTCGAGCCGGATAATTTTTGAAGACTAACAGCGCGGATTATCTACGTATTTTTGCGTACGAATTATTCAAGATGCCTGTTACGCGATCGAAGAAAGGAAGCGTCGCCGACTTGACAGAACAACGACCAAGCCCGACGAATCAAGAACCCGGCAACACAGAGTAACACTAGCGCTCCGCGAAGTACTGGGATGACGACACGAAGTACTACGAGCTCCGCGAGAGTTCCGCCAGCTTCTGCACGTCAAGAAAAATCTGCGACAACGTCGGAAGGCACCGCGACTACGGAAACCACGGCCACAGAATACACGACGTCAACAGAGAAAACAACAAGTACGGAGACCAACGTCACGACACAACGGGCTGAAGACTCCAACACATTGAAGCCGTCGAAGCGCGCCAAGTCACACGGCTCCGAAGCGCATCGAAGAAAATTATCGGAGTTAGAAGCGCAAGAAAAATTGGCAGAATTAAAATTAGAAGAAATACGCGCGTCGCTCGCACTCGCCCAGCTGAAGTTACAAAAACAGCGCGCCGCCGCCGACGATGATGAAGCAGCTTCTGCGTCAGAAGATGAAGAAGAAGAGGAACGATCAAGTCGAGTTCAAGAATGGTTGGATCACACGAAGAACGACCCACCAGAAGAAGAGAAGAAGCCAGAAGAGGGGGAACAGAAAGGACGAGGACAGGGAGTTCACAAGGAAAAGGAATGTGAACACCGGGGGGACCATGAAGAGACCCGACCTGCGCGTCAGCCACAGAACGTGGACGTCACCTCACTGGCAGCAGCCCTCACTCAAGCAGTACGGATGACCAGGGATGCACCGAAGTACCTACAGGAGTTACCTGTGTTCAATGGACAATGTAACGGCTGGCTTGCGTTCCGCGCCGCCTACTACGAAACTGAAGCTTTATTCTCGAAGACCGAAAATGTAGCAAGACTAAGAAGAAGCGTCAGGGGAGTAGCATGGGAAGCAATCAGCAGCCTCCTCATCAGCCAACCGGATCCAGCAGCTATCATGGAAGCTCTGGAAAGAAGATTTGGACGACCGGATGCACTGGCGATGAACGAGATGCAGAAGATTAAGGCACTAGGAAAACTCAGCGATAGTCCACGTGACCTATGTATATTCGCAAACAAGGTGGCTAACATCGTGTCTACTATGGAAGCCCTCAAGAAAATTCACTACCTGTATAATCCAGAGTTAGTGAAGATTACCATCGAGAAGCTTACGCCGATTATGAGAAGCAAATGGTATGACTATGCCGCGAAGAACAAAGAAGATGTACCCGACTTGAAGAAACTCACCAGCTTTTTGAATGAAGAGGCTGACAAGTGCGGAGCATACGCGCAACCCGAAGACATCGTCACAAATACTACGCAGGAGAAACATCCAAGAAGAAGATTCGAGCACACCTTCGCTACTGATACCAAGAAAGAACAATGTCCAGCATGCAAGCAGAGTCATCACTTACCTGAATGCAAGAAGTTTCAAGACACAGATGTCAACGAGCGATGGGAAATGGCTAAGAGACATCGCATCTGCTTCCAATGCCTACGAAGCACGCATCGCCGCGGTACCTGCAGAGCAAAGAGGTGCGGACAAGACGGCTGCGCGATGGCTCACCATCACCTCTTACACCATAAGAGGTCAAGAAGGACATCATCACCATCACCACCAGCAACACAAGAAGTGACATCAGCAGTGGAACTAGTAAAGAACATCGATTGCATCAGAAGCCGTCAAGCCTACCTGAAGATCGCACCAGTAACACTCATCGGTCAAAATGAAGCAAGAGTGGACACCTACGCCTTGATGGACGACGGAAGCACTATCACTCTCGTTGATGAAAGATTGGCAGAGATACTGGGCTTAGATGGCCCACGCGATCAGATGTGGGTGCAGGGCCTGAACGAGACAGTGAAGCATGAAAATAGCAAGAGAGTCGACATCAAAATACGGGGAAGATACAGCGAAGAAGAATACACAATGCGCAATGCACGCACAGTACAGCGGCTGATGTTCACCAAGCAGAATATAGAACGGAGAGATCTTCAAGACTGCACTCATCTACGGGACAACGAAGACCAGCTGATCTACAAGGACGCCTCACCCAAGATACTGATAGGACAGGACAACTGGGAACTTCTAGTGGCACTCGACATAAGAACAGGAAGACAAGACCAACCGGTCGCAACTCACACGCGACTGGGCTGGGTGCTACACGGATACCGTACGTCTTATCAGAAACCAGTAGCCTTTTGCGGACATACCACCATAGCGACTAAAGAAGACTCGATGGAACATATGATGAAGAGGTTCTTCGACCTGGAAGCGCTTGGAATAGAACACAAGAAACAGAAGAACGATCCAGAAGAACGAGCAATGAAGATTCTGCAAGAAAAAAGCAGAAGAATGCCCGATGGCCGTTTTGAGACTGCACTTCTGTGGAAAGAAGACGAGTGCCAGATCCCAAACAATTATGAAGACGCCTACAAAAGATTGCGGACGCTGGAGAAGAGACTAGATCGCGACCCAGACTTGAAAACAAAGTACGAAGAAAGGATAAACAACCTTCTCACGTCGGGATACGCGGCTCCAGCCACCACACCTGCACCTAAAGGGAAAACATGGTACCTGCCACATTTTGCAGTGTGCAATCCTTCAAAACCGAAGATACGCCTGGTACATGATGCAGCAGCAAGATCACGCGGGAGGAGCCTGAATGACATGCTACTCTCCGGCCCTGACCTTCTGCAGTCACTACCCGGAGTCATTATGAGGTTCCGGCAGCATCCATTCGCGGTCTCTGCCGACATTCAAGAGATGTTCATGCAGATCAAGATCAGACCAGAAGACAGAGACGCGCTGAGGTTTCTATGGAGAGGAGACTGCAGAGGAGAAACGAAGCCGAAGGAGTTTCAGATGACATCAGTGATCTTCGGAGCAACGTCCTCACCGTGCACAGCGTTGTATATAAAGAATAGGAACGCAGAAGACTTCGCAGAAGCATTCCCCAGAGCAGTGAAAGAGATAAAGAAAAATCACTACATGGACGACTACATCACAAGCTTCCCGAGTGAAGAAGAAGCAATAGAAGTATCGAAAGAAGTGGACCACATTCATCGTCAAGCTGGCTTCGTTCTGCGAGGTTGGGTGTCGAACCGACAGACCGTATTACGTCGCTTCGACACGAACAGCAAAACCGCTACAATACCCATAGGTGGCACCGACGTCGAGAAAACCCTCGGACTGCTGTGGGAAGTGAAAGAAGATTGTATCGGTTTCCACTTGAACGATAAGAAGACTCCGCCAGAGATGCTGTACAACAATCGCCCACCTACGAAGAGAGAAGCACTGAGCGTGATAATGTCGCTGTTCGATCCGCTCGGACTGGTATCACCCCTGACAACACCTGCCAAGAGACTGATGCAAGAAACATGGCGATATGGGACCGGCTGGGATGAACCAATCCCTGAAGAGCTGCAACCGCGCTGGATAACGTGGCTGAACAACCTGCGCGCCATAAAAAAACTTCACATTCAGCGATGTTACGACATGCAGCAATCAGTGGCTTCGAGATAATTACACACGTTTGTCGACGCGAGTGAAGAAGCATATGCAACAGCGGTCTATATACGTACGCAACACGTCGATGGGTCAGTGAACGACGTATTGGTAGCAGCCAAGAGTCGCGTCGCACCCCTGAAGCCCACGTCTATACCACGACTTGAGCTGCAAGCGGCCCTGATAGGCGTGCGACTAGCGAAGACTGTGGCCGAAGAACATGACCTGGAGTTCGAAAGGAAGACTTATTGGAGCGACTCACGCACTGTCCTCGCGTGGATAAGAGCGGAACCGCGTGCCTACAATACGTTCGTCGCACATCGCCTGGCTGAGATTGAAGACCTCACCAAAGTGAACGAGTGGCGTTGGGTCCCCACCAAAGAAAACGTTGCAGACGACGCCACGAGAGAAACGCCGAGCGACTTCACAGCGCAGCACCGATGGTTTCAGGGTCCTGAGTTCCTAAGACGGCGAGAAGAAGACTGGCCAACAGAAGTAAAGGTCACCAACACAAAAACTGGGGAAGAAAGATGCCACGCGTCGCAAGACATAAAGACGCACGAACACTTGCCGAACATAGACAACATAGCTAAGTGGCCGATACTTATACGCGCCGCAGGAAGAGTGCTACAATTCATAGATCTGTGTAGGATCAAGAAACACAGAGCAGCTGCAACAAGACACAAAAAGACTAAAAAGAATGCAGAAAAAGATGCCGCATGGAGCCGCGGTAAGAAAAAGACCGACAAGAATAAAGGAACGGCATCAACCAAGAAAACAGAAAAAAGAAAACTAGTGTGCCTGGACGCGAGCTACCTGTTACGAGCGGAGAAGATGTGGATAAAGAAAGTACAGGATGACAGCTACGCCGATGAAAAGACGCGAATAATGCACGGCGACACGCCCTCGTCAAAGGACCGCCTTGCCACTCTGAGTGTGTACATAGGTGAAGATGGATTACTACGCCTACGAGGAAGAATCGCCGCGACGCCAGGTATACAGGAGGAAACAGCCAACCCTGCCCTGTTGGACGGACAGCACAAGTATACAAGAATGTACATCCAACATGTACACGAGAAGATGCTCCACGGGGGGGTAGAAACCACAGTGAATGAAATAAGACAACGGTTCTGGGTGACAAGAATACGACCCACAGTGAGGAGCGTAATAAGAAGATGTCCACAGTGCCAAATGAGAAAAGCGAAGCCCGCGATCCCTTCGACAGGAAACCTACCTCCAGCACGTCTCACCCATCACGCGCGTCCCTTCTCCTACACAGGACTGGACTACTTCGGACCGCTGGAAGTCACCGTGGGAAGACACCGTGAGAAGAGGTGGGTCGCCCTCTTCACTTGCCTCACGACAAGGGCCGTCCACCTAGAAGTAGTGACATCATTAAGTGCGGATTCTGCCATCGCCGCGCTAAGAAGATTCATCGCGAGGAGAGGACAACCGACTGAACTGTGGTCAGACAACGCGACGTGCTTCAAGGCAGCAGATAAGGAATTGAGAGAAGCCCAGCAAGAAGCTTGGGAAGCAACGCGAGAAGAGGCCAACGCACACCGCATCAACTGGCGTTACATTCCCCCCGCCTCCCCCTTCATAGGCGGCGCCTGGGAACGACTCGTGCGTAGCGTCAAAGAAGCCCTACGCGTCATCCTGCATGAGAAGCACCCAAGCGACGAGGTCCTGCACACACTCCTCGTGGAAGTCGAGAACATAATTAATTCGCGGCCGCTCACGCATGTCGCTGTGACGCCAGAAGAACCCGAGGCCTTGACCCCGAACCACATCCTGCTGGGGCCAAACAGTCACGTGCCAACATCGGGCAGCTTCACTCAAGAGGATCAATCCGCACGACAACTCTGGAAGCGCGCACAACTCCTGGCCGACGAATTTTGGAAGAGATGGGTGAAGGAGTATCTCCCTTTGCTCCAACACCGGCGGGAGCCCAGAGCCACCGGGACCGCCCCGAAGGTCGGTGACCTGGTGATCATCTGCGACCCAAACCTGCCGAGGAACGTCTGGCCAAGAGGAAGAGTGACCAGAACCTACCCTGGAGAAGACAACGAGATACGAGTCGTGGACATCACTACGAGCAACGGGCACGTCCTGCGCCGACCATGCAAGAAGATCGTCGTGCTACCAGTGGAGTCGCGTGCTGCGACGGCGGGAGAAATGTGCACGACAGCATCATAAGGACTACATGCGGCGAGAGGGGTGCAAGTAGTGACCGTCGCGACCCATGACCATAGTATGAAAATTGTATTATTTTACCTCGTTTACATATTAATCAATGTACTTTAAGAATAATCTTGTTTGTAAATAGATAGTAAGAATAGGAATAATTAGATAAGAATAATATTCTTCAGTTATGATGCAAATAAAGTTACGTATATTTGTTGTTTTACTATAAAATGGGTAAATGTAGGTAGGAGGTAACACATTTTTATGTAATAAGAGTAGAAGTTAGTGCGCATACGCCCGTTCCGACGCTCGAATTGGAAATGACGCGCGGCCGCCACTTAGGGCGAGTATATATAGTAGTGAAGCGGGGGACAGGGTAGTATTTATAGCGCCGCACCGAAAACGCGCCGCCATTTGTCATTTACTACAAGAAGGCTCTACACTGCATGCCTCTTGATCCCCCTTCTCTGTCTTACATAGAAGCCTCCGTCTGCAGGCTAGCAATGACCGGGCATTCCTCGGTCATTATTGCATCCTGCTATGTCCCTCCCGGCAAGCCTCGCTCACCTCAATTCGAGAGTGACCTGCAAGCCCTGTTCAGTCTAGAAAGCTCCGTCATACTGGCGGGTGACTTCAATTCCAAAAACGTCATGTGGAATAGCACCACGACGAACTCTAAAGGCAAACAACTAGAAAGTCTAGTTGAACCCCTTAATTTCGACATCATTGCCCCTAGAGGCATGACTCGCTTCCCTACTTCCACTCCCCCCGAGCTCCTTGACATTGCACTTCTCAAAAACGTAGCCCTTCGGCTACGCTTAATCGAAGTTATTCATGAGCTCGATTCCGATCATCGACCGGTAATGCTCTTACTCGGCCCTCCCACTGACCAGCCCCCTACCACCAAGACTGTGGTAGAGTGGCATAAACTTGAGAAAGCCCTCAAGTCTGCGCACTCGACTGATCTAGATAAGATCCCTTCTGTCATTCGGACATCTGGTGATATTACGGTAGCGGTTGACGCCCTTACCACACATATCACAAACTCAGTCAGAGACTCATCAAAGCAGGTGCCCGTAGTGGATGACCACCGGGGCCCCCTGCCAGATGATATCAGACGGCTGATGACTGAAGCTAACGCCGCAGTTAGACTTCATAGTCGCTGCCCCACTAACGACAATCGAGTCTTAATGCGCTCCCTGCACCGTGAGGTGAGAGAGCGCATTAAAGAACATCGCAATCGTGAGTGGGAGAGCCTGCTCTCGGGGATCGAGCCTAGCCATCTGGCCTACTGGAGGTTAGCTCGCTCCATGAAAGCAGACGCTCTCGCTCCGATGCCTCCCCTTATCCGACCAAATCACCCTCCAGCATTCGAAGACGAGGAAAAAGCCGATTTCCTGGCTGAAACCCTCGAATCTCAATGCTCGCCCAGTCTCGAACCCGTCGACCCTGTTCACCTCCATACGGTGAACAGCGAGGTTGACCGCTTAGCCTCCCGACCCCCTACTTCCCCACTTGATCCGATTGAGCCCTCTGAAGTCTTTGACACTATCAAGGCCCTACACCCAAAGAAAGCCTCCGGCCCCGACGGCATTTCTAACAGAGTACTCAAACAGTTCTCTGTTCCCCTTATCCATATCCTAGTCTGCATCTTCAATGCGGCTATGGAAACTTGCACCTTCCCTGATGCTTGGAAGGAAGCCAACGTCATTGGCATCCGAAAACCCAGCAAACAGGCAAACGATCCAACTAGTTATCGTCCCATTAGTCTACTTAATAGTCTAGGCAAGATATATGAGCGTCTTCTAATGAAGCGCCTCTGGGCTCATGTCAATGAGTTCAAACTCCTTCCCGACGAGCAGTTTGGCTTTCGAGCCCAACATTCATGCCCACAACAGGTGCTCCGCATAACGGAGCATGTCCTCTCCAACTGGCAAAGTACCTGGCCTTCAGATACTGGTGCCGTCTTCCTCGACGTAGCGAAAGCTTTCGACAAAGTCTGGCACAACGGCTTGATCTACAAGCTATTCAAACTCGGAGTCCCAGACAGACTCGTGCTCATCATACGAGACTACCTACAAGGTCGCAGCTTTCGCTACACCGTGGAAGGCACTCTCTCTAGTCCTAGACCAGTCAGAGCAGGAGTCCCTCAAGGCTCCGTTCTCGGCCCCCTCCTGTTCACGCTGTACACCAGCGATATCCCCCGCACTCCTCAAGTGGAAATAGCCCTATACGCAGACGACACAGCCTTGTACACATCCAATCGGAATCCTGATCGGGTGGGTATAAGGCTGCAGGCTGCCCTTCATTCATTAGCCACTTGGTTCCGCAAGTGGCGGATCGAGGTAAACCCGTCGAAAAGTACAGCAGTGTACTTCTCACGAAGAAACCTCACTCCCAAACCGATCTCTCTATTTGGCCAGCCCATTCGCTGGGCCCCATCAGCCAAATATCTGGGTGTCATCCTCGATAGGCGTCTTTCCTTTAGGTTGCACATCACTAAGAGGTGCAACCAAGCAAAGTTCACCCTAGGACGATTGTCCTCACTTCTAGGCGCGAAAAGTAAAATGTCCCTTAAAAATAAGGTGACTCTTTACAAAGCGTGCATTCGCCCCATTATGACATACTCATCTGTAGTATTTGCCCACTCTCCTAAAGTTGGTGCCATTCAGGTTATTCAAAATCGCTTCTTGCGAAAAGCCTCAGGCTCGCCCTGGTATTTTCGCAATAACGACCTACATCGCGATTTGAAATTAGAATCAATAGCCAGGTTCATGAAGCTCGCTTCCAAGCGGTTTTATGAACTTGCCTCTAATCATCCGAACCCTTTGGTACACACCATTCCGGTTTACCCGTTGGATCCGCCCGCCAACAAAATCCTCCGTCGTCCGAGACACGTTCTCGGAGACCCGGATGACGAAATCACCTCTGCTAATGCGGAAGGTGAGTCATCTATATCAGACAGAGCAAACACTTCACAGAAACACCGACCTCGCCGGCGAGGTCGACGAGTCCCTTCAGTCGCCGCTTATACGAGGTACAGACATGTACCCGGGCGTTTCTCTCCTATCCCCATCCCGGCAACAGCCCAAGCCGAGGTTCGTACCTAAGTGGTGCCCTTGCGCTAGTTGCCTAAAAAACTTACAGGGCTGAGCGCCATCTGCGCTCGCCAAAAGTTCGGTTAAGCTGTCACGGCCTCAGAGGCCAACAGCGAGATTAGTCCATTCGAAAAAAAAAAAAAAAAAAAAAACGCGCCGCCATTTCTAAACCGAGCGGAGCCGGGTGAAGACGCATGTATTATTCATAAGTAATAATCATAGTCTATAAGATAAATATAGTAATATATAACAAACAGTATGTAAAGTATGAAAAAGAAATAAATAAAGGCTAGAGGGGGTGAGGCAGTGAATGTTCTAGAAAATTGCGAGGTATAGTATAAAAAACGGCGCCTATTGGCCGTCAGCAATTCAGTGCTCGGGCAACATCGGAAAAGGAAGCAACAGGAAGAAAGAAGAATAGGAAGAAAATCTGCCTCGCCGCCTCGCTACCTATTTGATCAAGACTGGTGTTTTTTATTTTCTCCTTCGCAAATACGGGACTACGTAGACACTAACCCTCGGCAATCTATACACAACATATACTATACCCTTGACGAAGCTCTTGCTGATGACTATTAAATGACTACTATTTAATTATGACTGTATAAATCAACTCTTAATTATTTTGTTATGCCATGTGATTGTACTTATGTACTTGCTAACTCGTCCTTATATGCTTTAATGTGAAATTTTGTAAGTATGATTATATTCTATAAAACATATGACCTTTTTCAATGAACAATCAATGTATCTTTATGGAATAAAAATATTTTGATTCGATTTGATTAGAATCAGTGATACGCTAAGATTAAAATAAATACAATATAACGAACTAGCCGGAATTTGAACCAGCTGCCCTAACGCGATACCAACCTCGCTTACTCACTTCTAGTGCAGTAAGTAGGTAATTATTGAGATGTTAGTTACGGCTTACAGCGGCGGTACCTATTTACTACGCTAATTACTCCATTTACTTTATTAGTAACACCATCATACCATCTATAGAGCGTCTACTGCTGCCTTTCCATAGATTCCTAGAGCGACCTGTGCCCAACGGCTCCCAACAGCCTTTATTTTATACCATAATCAGTTGTCATTACATCTAGTGAGGGGCCGTCCTACTCTGCGCTTCCCAGTGTACTACACTCGATTACTTTTGAAAAGTTCTTCTTCCGACACAATAACGGATACAATTCAGCAGTTTTCCGTTGCATTTAGATCATACACTTTTATTATACTCCATAATGTTCCAACTCATTAATCATGATACTCTTCCCGCCAGTTTCTAAGAAAACACTTACCCAGACCAATGCAAATATAACAAATGACAAATGGCATCTAATAGTACAATGGAAAAAATATACAGCAATAGACCGGAAGTGTCTTACAAACGTTTCCGGTCCCCTTTTCCAGTCGTCGTTCATTCTCGCTAGTGATAGGGTCGATACACATCAGAAAAGTTGAAGTTTCTAGGATTTCATTGTTTTACTTTTGTTTACAGCCATCGCAGTTTAATTTGTTATCAGATCATTTGAGTTGACGTACTGCGCGGTCTATTTGGATCATCAACCTATAGCCGACCACTGTTGGACGTAGGTATCTCACAACGTGCGCCATTGAGCCCTATCTTCAGCTCTACTCATGCAATCTCTGCTAGGCTCAGAATGCAAATCGTCCCTCCATCTTGCCGGAGGGCCTAACCTAGGCGTGGCCTCCACTCTAGAACACCTTAACTCCAAGCAACGGTAATAAGTGCGGCAGTTATGACCGGCCCACTGCCACTTCAGTTTGCTGACACTTTGAGCTATGCCGATCACTTTGGTTCACTGTCAGATAACCTCGTTTCGGATTCTGTACTTCAGAGAAATTCAGCGCATAGCAGACGCTTTTCCACATCACGATTTAAAAAAAATATCTCTACTTGGTAGAAGAACTATGATTATTATCTTGTCTTGTATAAATTATTAGTATTAAGTTAAGTATTTGTTGAATTTCCGCACACAATTGTGTTTTGTTTTTGGATATAATGATATGAAATGAAATGAAATAGACTTTTTCTCTACTGTTTAGTAGTAACAATAACTTTATGTGTGAGCACCTGCATATACCTATAGTTTAATATAAATGTTTGTGTTAAGGAGTTGAATATATAAGCAATATTTCATGCGAAGCCCTGAGCAATAACTAATAGTCGTCTAGCTTTTGAGTGGACATTAAAATATCGTGTATTTTTCAACCCTATATCGGGCCGATTTATCGCACCCCAAATGGATTAACGGTATCGTTGAGCGATGGCTCCGGGGGTTGGGGTTTGCAAATATCCAGGGATCAAGTACTTGAGTTATGTGAGAATAAACAAGCATAGTTTTGTATGTTTGAAGAAGGAATTTGATTTCAGTAAACATGCGAAATGTTTTCTCAGTGTATATATATGTATATAGTGTATATTTTAAAAGTAGCATTATAACGTATCCAAATGAAAAAAAAGTATAGAACCAGACTCCAACATTGTTAATATAATGACCGCCTTCCACTGCCTGCTGGTAATGAGCAACAAATACTCGTAGCTAAGCAGAACGGTGTATTTTTCTTTCCACTAAGGGAAAGATTTTTCGAAAAATCTGGTAGCTGGTAGCTAGCAGTGTCTATTCAGAACTAGTTTGCCTGGTGTCATGGTGTCCGTGATATAAAGGACTCCATTTAACTCGTTCAGTCCGTTCCGTTCACTCTTATATGGTGGAAGCACTTCTAGGAAATATAGTTTTGCGAGTTCAAAGGAGTCCGTACAGAGTCCGTTTCAAATCCGCTAACTCTGCAACCTGTTTGTGTTCGTTCAGTCAGCTCCACTTAATATTTTAAACTTCAATGAAATTACCTGTTGCGAGTTCAAGGAAGTGCTTACGGGGTCCGCGCCGAGGCGGGCATAGCTCCTACTTAGTAACGTAGTAGTGCGTAGACGTAGTCCTCATTTTAACATCATTTTCTCAGAAAGTTTAAGTTAAGAACAATTCCTTGAAAACACATTTATTGCTTGACGATGAAATTGTACTGTTATTTCTAAAGAATAACTAAACATTAACCTAACCTTGCCAAAGTAAAGCCTACGCCACTCTCGTGACTCGGACCAATGATACCTCTTTTGTGATATCCATAAAGCCGCTTCGCTTACAGTATGCGCCATATGAACAGACATACATACATACACCTTAAAACATATTAACAACTTTACTTCTCAGCAGTAGAGTTAAAACAATTGACATTAAAATGTTGCTTTATAATCTTAATATTATTTTAAAGATTCTGTTTATATAAATAGTTAACTAGCAGATGAACCAATTCTAAAAATGAAGTTGAAATTCAGAATGTACAATGTTGTTGACTACACCTCACCATATTTTGGTTTCCCGCAATACCTTAGGGGATGAGCAACGACGAACAATACCAGCCATAAGTCACGGTCGTTGCAGATAACGGCGTGATTAAACGCCGTTATCCGCCGCTACAGGCTCGATGGAGATAATACTAATGAGTCGAGCGAAGAACTCTCGATCTTAATTAGCTGGACAGATTAAATGTTGTTTTCATTCGGTTAATTGTTTCCTGTCTCGGTCATTTATAATAAAAGTTAAATACAAAATAACAATTTTAATATGAATTTAGTGGTTAATTCTATTTGAAGGCTAATCTGTAATTTAATCATGTTTTAATCAAATAAAGAACACAATGTTTATTTCCGACATTTCAACGCATAACAATTAGTCCTTTAAACTAAGAAAAGCATAATACTTAAATGAACTACAATTGTCAATTAGGGTTTAGCGATCGAGAACTGATCGCTATTATTGGCCAGACTTCCGCTACTTATCACTGATGTAAATTCGATTGCCACTTGCTAATGCTTGAGAATTAGCAAGCTGTAGCACGAACGCTTCAATACAATAGATCGAGGATCATACACGGTGGTGTCTCGCCCGAGCTCGCTGTAATCTATCTCCGCATCGAGCGTTCTCCAAGACCAGCAGCGGCCAGGAGGAGGCAGACACTCATTGTTAATAAAATATTATCGCACGATACAATACGTACAACATAATCAACAACATACACGGTAAAATATATCTAAATAACTGTTTTCCAGAACAAACGTTCTTCAGACCATGGTCTACTATACTCTATAGCTTCAAATATGTTATGAAAAAAAAAACTTAACTAGTAACGAATAACTATAATGTTGTTTTGTTTAAACATGTACCTATTACAAGCTTTTGCCTGGGGCTCCGCACGCATGCTATCTCAATAAATACATTATTCTTCTTTTGCGCAATCGGGTAAAAGTAGTATAGTTATAGTAAGAAGGAGTATGAGAGAGTGAGATGCAGGTGTGTATAATATAATAAGCATTGGCACAACAGTATTTACAAAACTAATCAGCACACGAAAATGATCGATGATGATGTGGGCGTGAGAGATGCGCGCGCGCGACACGAGTGTACGATCCCAGGTGAATTCGACACCGTCTCTTGCAGCGAGCGGCCGGTCGGCATGCATCTCGTTTGCTCTTGCGCCGGAGGCGGCCGCACTAGCTACCGTCTCAATCGCACAGTAAGGAGTTCGTTCCATAGCACAGCATAGAATATGGGTCACTAGGCGCATCGATAGAACATCGTAAGTAGCCTACAGTAGCCTATTTCACAATAATCATCAAATTATCGCAATCGGTTTAGCCGTTTTGTCGTGAAAACGTTACAAACAGACACAAAAATAGATGGATAGACTTAGAGACAGAGCTACTTTCGAATATTCATATAATATTAAATATAGAATATAATAGGAGTGCGCGTTTTTGGCCTTGGGAATATGTATACATATACAAATATCGAACAACGATTTGATGGGTTCAATGCTCAATGAGGCAAGTTTAATGTTTTTTTAACGTATTAGCTAAGTTGATTGTATATGTTGCCACTATGTAGTATAATCCTTTTCAAAATAAAAATACATACTTGGGAACACCCTGTTCACCTCATTTACCTGTTTTCTCGATGAAGAACCAATTTGTGTCCCCGCTGGGCCTTAGGGTCATGGCTCGTGGACTGTGTTGTGGACTTGAACCAAACGCTATTCCGTCTGATAACACGAATTGTCTTTGAAAACAGAATATTTTAGGAGGAAATGAAACGGTACTGTCTCTACCTCGTACACGGAGGTTTTACTTTATTCCGCTACGAAATCAGATCATATATACAACACGTGTACCTATTTTTCTTTTGTTTTCTGTTTATGTATGTCTTGCAAATATTATTTGAATTTTAGCTGAGATCATTATTTTTGTTATGAACGATCGAAAAGTCATCTCTAGCAATAAAGAGGCTTTCAGAAAGGCCCCCGAGACGGGCAAACGGTTTGATTCAAACCTTACGATTTTTTTATTAAAGTCTAGCTTCCGCCAGCGGCTTCGCACGTGTTGTTTGTGAACAAAAAATACCCTATGTATTAATCCAGGTTATAATCAACGTACATAATGAATTTCATCGAAATCGGTGAAACGACGTGATTGAGTAGCAAGCAAACAAGCAAACATCCGAACTTTTGCATTTATAATGTGTGATTTAAAGAAACATTTTTACATTACATTTTTAAACAAAGCACAAACTGCCTTCAAACAAACATATAAAACTTAAATATACCTTAAGAGACACGTAATTAGAACTAAGACTATCGTTATATTATATCTCAACATGTTGGAGCTTTTCTAGAATGTAATTAAGCAGCGCGAGCGCCCGGGGCGTATGCGCATTGTTAGCGTGATGCGTTCTAGTGTAGCAAGCCACCGGTGATGGTGACGGCCCATCATCATCATCATCGCCCATAACAGCCTAAGTATAACACTGCTGGACGTAGATCTCTCCCAGGGTGTGCCATTGAGCACAATCCTCAGCTTTTCTCATCCAATCCTTGCCAGCCACAGCGCGCAAATCGTCACTCCATCTAGCCAGAGGGCGACCTACACTTTCTTCGCTAGACTACTAGATGTGGCTGATGGCCCGTTCTAATACAATTGCTTGAGCAAAGCAAGATCTCCAAATTGACTTGGGCAAATTGGCGTTGTACGTATGTATGTATATTTGTTTGTCTGAGCATAACTTTCGAAGCTTTTATCCGATCATCGTGAAATTTGATATTTAGGTAGGTTGTGTTGACACAATCCTGGTGTGACTAAATGATATAAAAATGTTGGAGGGTTGGTGTGATATTGAGGTTTAAGAGTGTTACAAAAAATCATAATGAGACTATTAGGTCGATATTTCTTCTTAGTAGAGTCCAGCGATGCTGTCGACCTAAGACAGAAATGCTGGTAATGAAACACCTGTAATTTTGCAGATGCCTATTTCTACAAAACGTATAGGAAGGGAGGCTTGGCATCAGGATTTTCCAGAAAAAGTGCAATTTAGAATTTATGTCAATATTTTTTTAACAGTTTCATCTAAATCAGAAGTTAGATTAACATGGTTCAAAAATGGGCAACAGCGGATTACGTATGTAAATTTTGGGGCAAAAAAAACAGAAACGAATTATATGAAAATCATATGAGAATGAATTTTGGAAAGCCGCCCGAAGCTTCTTCAAATGTTGAACGCTATTCGTTAATAAGAGCCACGTGTAAGGTGACTAGAATTGGGACACCAAGAAGACAAAGCGACTGTTTATATATAAATTTTTAATTTGGTGTCAAAAAAACATATTAATCACTTCCGCTTTCTTTTCGACAGGAACATAATCAGTAAATCTATAAGTTTTTTTTATTTTTATTTTATTAGCCATAATAAAAACTGAACTTTGACGATATTCAAAGGGTACACCAGTAGTGGAAAATGGTATTCGTGTAGCTTTAGTAACAAAAAATAGGGAAAACTCTGAAATCAGGCATAACTGTAATTTCTACCCCAACAAAATGTAAACATGTAACGGGAGTGCAAGTTAATTACATGTACTCCCGTTACATGTAATTTGAATGAAACTGTACGTTAAGTTATTTAGTTTTCATTTCGTGGCACTATTTACATAGTTTAGATCACAAATATTATTATTTTTTGGTCTTTAAGGGAGATACTTTGCATGAGATCTCTGTTCAAACTACTAGTTATAGAAAGTTATGTTCTAGGTATTTTCATACCTGACACTCATCAGTATTGTGTAATTTTATACATTATTAGAGATCCTAAAATATCATTATATATATAATTATAAAATAATCAAATTGATATTACCAAAAACCTACAAAAAAATTAAAGGAAAGGAGACTCTCTAAGACGTCTATGTTCTGGTGCAAGACCGAGAAGCGGGCAGGTCGCTCTACAATGGTGCGGGCTGTCGCGCGTCGGTCAATTGCACGCCACGTGATTACCGGGGGGAAGGTAGATTGGGAAGGCGCGACGGTACTCGATTTGAAATTTATTGTTTAACACTGCCTCACCTTAAACAAATAATACAATCGCTTTCCAAAAGCGTTCCCGTGTGACTCCGCGCGACACGAAAACTGTTCCGCGTATGTTAATTATTTTCAACGTAAACATGTTGAAGATTTCCTGCGAGGTGCAAAAGAGAGTGGTGACCCGAGTGAATAGAGTTGACGCGTTAGAATCTCGTATGATCGAGCAGTCAGCGATTACAATAACACTTAGTTTAAATAAACCTTTAACGACTTTAATATATTACTCCTGCGTAGTGTGAAGATTTATATTTATTATCATACCTTGCAGTTGTAAATAGCTTGCGGTGGTTTGAATATAGCAATCGCATGTGTACAAAATCACCTACAACACCCCTGCAGAACATTTTGGCTGTAACCTAGCAACTAACTGTACATATACATGTTTTTGCAATCTATTCAGGTTTTCTTTATAAAGTTGCTGTAGTTGTGAGTTGTTGGTGCAAATATAGCGTACTCAACCCGTGAAATTGGAAACTAACGGATAAATCCATGTGTTGACGCGTACGTAACCATTCACACAGACGACGGCTTCATTCAAATTGAAAAAAAAATGAAAATTAAAATATTTTATTATAACTACAAAAAACACAGTATCTAAACAATTTAATTATAATTTACATGCTAAATTATAACTACGTATATATATATACAAGTCATAGATGCATGAATTTTGCAGACAACATTTATATCTATTTATAGTATTATCTATCGGTTTCCTGACTAGGCGTAGCCTGTATCGAGGAAACCAAAGCTCGGAAAGTCGGAACTTAAAGCGTACAAGTTGGTCGACTGACAGATTTAATTAGGTTATTTTATATATGTTGATAAATATTAGAATTAGTTAGAGGTAATAATAAAATAATATTAAGTATAAATAAGATAAATTATACACGTTTCGTCCTCTAACTGTGTCAATAAACTACACATTAGGTTTTAAATTTCAAAATACTATTCAGTTTTAGACATAGACATAGACAATCATTTATTCACTACATTAGCACACAATATACAATACAGTTACATTTTAAAAGACGGGAAATACTTAAAATTATACACTTAAACCGTATAAAGATAAAACATAAACAGAAATAAGGCAGAACTCGGTAGATACTGTGTGCTACACCAGTAAATGGGGCTCGACTCAGCATTGTACATTATTTTACGCCTATGTCTTCCCTATTCAGCTTTATCCTGTTGATTGGAAAAGATTGCTCTCAGTGATAAAGTTGCCCTTTGTATTGCCTTTTCAGTCTTATTTTAGTGTCATATTGTTTCTGCGTGGTAATTACAATAAAAAACTATCTTATCTCATCTTAACTACTGCAAAATAAACAAGGAAAATTGATGATTCCAAAACAATTCAATAACCGATTAAAAACTGTGCGTTAAAAAGAGACCTATATTAGGGTGGCATGCTCATGTATAATCAATTTTTAATAAATAAAGATATTTTTAAAAACAGGAGCCAAACATAAAACTACCTATAAAATATAAATGGTGTGGCGACGTCCTCTGCGTGTAAGTCCAGATTAATAATTATATCATTGGCAAAACAAGGTGTCCGCTACGAAGAATGTATTTATGTGATTGGATTTTACTTATCAGTGTTATTTCTGTGTGTATGGTTTTGTTTAATATTTCTCTGATAAGTATACATATTTGCTTCGAAAACTTTCGTGGTTGATTTAAATCATTATTATAAATACGAGATTTATCACGTACCCGTCACGTACCGTACATGAAGATGAGTATATGGTGAGTTTCGATATAGCGTCACTGTTTACCAATGTACCTATAGCGGACACAATAACCAATATACAGGAGCTGTTACAAGGTTCATAAACACCTATCGGATGCATGAAGGTAACTGAGTATCTATTAACAAGTGGTTTCTTTGTATGGCGGGGTGATTATTACATACAATTGGAGGGTGTAGCAATGGGATCACTAAGAGCCTCGATAGTGGCCAATATATTTATGGAGTGGTTTAAGAGGACGGTACTGGATAGCGTACCCTGTAGACCGAGATACTGGTGGCGGTATGTACATGATGTGTTCGCAATAGTACGAGGAGATAGCATAGACACCTTACTTAGCTATCTCAATTCTAAACATCCTAAGATTTGCTTCACGGCAGAGCTGGAAAAAGATGCCTACCTTTCCTGGATGCGTTGGTTATACGAGAACAGACGGGACGACTCACACATACGGTATACACACACAGACATTGATCTTAGAGCTGACTCGTACGACCATCCAGCTCACCTAGCCTCGGTACCACGTTCTCTTATTTATAGAGTACTAAGACTATGTGACTCTAAGCATGTGAACCGCGAGCTCTCACATATTAAAGGGGTGCTAGAGCAAAACGGCTACGGATGGAGACAGAACTGTCAAATTGCGGACACATCCACAAGATCACGCATAACAACGGTGAATAGAACGGTAGCGTACTTACCTTTTGTGAAAGGAATAACGGATAAGATCGGAAACTTGTTAAGCCATAAGTATAGCATCAAGACGATATACCGTCCTCAAACACAATTGAGGCAGCTACTTCGATTGCCGAAGGACAGATACCTTCTGGGCGTCCTCGGCGTATATATGATACCGTGTGACTGAAGTAAATATACATTGATGAAACAAAGCGAAATGTTGGCTGATCTGCCAGGTTGACTGAACACATACGTGCAATAAAGAATGTCGACTCCAACAGTTCTGCAGTGGCAGAACATGTCCTAGATTCTGATTAGACGCACTACATACGTTTCGACAAGGCCCGGGTCTTAGCGATAGAGAAGTTCTTCGTCTCTTGCAAAATCTGAGAGGCGATAGAAATAAGTCTTTAACATAAATAGAGGATGGGTTCCATCGCCAGCCTGGATGCCATGTCTTCATGATGCAAGCTACAGAAGAGTGAGTGGGGTGGTAGAGACATAGTTAGTATTGCGTCATTGCCTGTATCGAGTGCTACCGAAGAAAGCAGCAGTGATGATGGTGATGACATTTTATTAATAACAAAATAAATTAACACCTTATCATCACAATCAAATAGAGTATATGAAACAATGTACCAAGTTAAACTCATTCAAAGTTAAAACAAGACGTGGAAGCAGGCTTCAAGTGAAACCTACAAAGTCTCCCGCTCATCTCATCGCCTCATTCAAAGCAAAGCACATTCGCGGTAGCACATTCGCGGTAGAACTAAGCCAAACCAACACACAAACCGCTGTTGCTGAGAACCTTCGAATTAAACATGGAGAATATAATTAAATGCTTTGGATTTGTGAGAATAGGTTCAATGGACCTATTTTTATTATATGAAATAACATTTGTCCAGATTTCCTTTTATGAAGTTGTTATTATCATCATCATAACAGCCACATGACGTCCAGTGCTGAAAATAGGCCTGGCCCATAGATTTCTAGAGCAACCGATCGTGTGCGCCCTTCACCCTACGGCTTCCAGCAACCTTTATCAGACCGTCTTTCCATCTAGTAGGAGGCCGGATAGTTTTGAAATCATGAGTAGTTTTTGACCTTCACAATAGAATCGTATCTGCATTTTCCTGTTTCAATGAGCGACATAACGTACAGTAACTTAATTACTCAGTTATTCAACACTGCATTGTGGGGATAAGTCAAGGAGATAAAAGCTATAGATTTAGACGACTCAGTGGTTTAGTACAACTGTATTGTTGTACATTCCCTCAGAGGATTTATCTTTTTCTAGTGCTTTGTAAAATAATAGTGTTTCTAATTTACTAACGCCCTCGGCTTCGCACGCAATGCAATAAGTAATAAGTTTTAAATTATTCAGTATGTAAGAGTATGCACATTTCTAGTTTTTTGTAATTTAACTATTTCAGTAAACATTGTACATGTACAACTAAAACAATATAAACACTAGAAAATGCATTAGTAAAATACTGTGTCGTGGTTTCCAGTGCCCTTACATACAAGTGAATGATTTTGACGTACCTGATTAAAATCTACAATAGAGAGAGGTAAAGTTTGCTGTTTAAATATTTGTAGGGCGTAATCTCAGAAATTACTTAAGCGATTCTAAAAATTATTTCACTGTTAGGAAGCTACATTATATCTGAGTGCTTTAGCCTGTAATAATATTTTGATTAAAATGCGCCCGCAAAAAGCGGTTGCGCGTAATAGATTTTCACTATGTGTGGGCTTTTTAAAATAATATTCAAAACCCTTTAAATAAATATTTATTATTAAAATCAAACCACAATTGAACAGTAAACCAAATTATATTATCGTTAAACAATTATGTATTTTAACTGTTTAAACTACCCGCAAAATCAATATTTTAAAAGTATATGGTAACTACCTCAAAGATAACAACAATACTAAAAGAATCTAAATTTAAAATAATAATAATTACTTAGCTTTTAGCTCAGCGCCCAACACGTGGTATCCCTCACTTGGGGTATGTATTTTACTTGTACAAAAGGGCAGAGCTTCACCCTCTCCGGCGGTCGATGGCAAAATACTACGAGCCTTCTTTTTTTTTTTTTTTCGAATGGACTTATCTCGCTGTTGGCCTCTGAGGCCGTTGCAGCTTAACCGAGCTTTTGGCGAGCGCAGATGGCGCTCAGCCCTTTAATTTTATTTTTGATGAGGCAACTAGCGCAAGGGCACCACTTAGGTACGAACCTCGGCTTGGGCTGTTGCCGGGACGGGGATAGGAGAGAAACGCCCGGGTACGTGCTTGTACCTCGTATAGGCGGCGACTGAAGGGACTCGTCGACCTCGCCAGCGAGGTCGGTGTATTTGTGGAGTGTTTGCTCTGTCTAATGTGGATGACTCACCCGCATTAGCGGAAGTGATTTCGTAATCCGGGTCTCCGAGAACGTGTCTCGGTCGACGGAGGGATTATAAATACTACGAGCCGAACCGAGCTCCGAACCTTTATAGCAGCGAGTAAACGTGTTTTAGTAGGAAACTCAATTCTATCGTATAATACTTTAAAAATCATACTACAATTTAAATTATTGTTATCTCTATTGAATACATACTAATATATAAGTAGGTAACAATGTACATACCTAATTAGACAAAGAAATATGACATTTTTAACGGAAACTGAACAAGAAATCATTTCCTTTATAACGAATAATAATTATATAATTCTAAAACTAATTATGTAGTAAGTATTAGACCAACATGTTTTAAATTGACCTATTTTACAACATATTTTGAAAATAATCTATCACGCGCGACTTCGTACGCGTTACACTACTAAATCTGCACTAATTTATGACAACATATCACATTCATTCAAGTGATGATGTTTAGTGAGGATGTTTTTCTATCTGTTTGTTACTCAATCACGTCGTAACGGCCGAACAAATTTTGATGAATTAGGTATGTACGTAGATTATAATGCAAGTCTATGTGACCAGCAGTTTATGCTATAGAATGACAAACTTTCCTTCCCATTTTCATCCCTTTAAATCAACCCTGGCAAAAAATTGTGATAAGTATTTATGTTAAAAAGTATTTCTTCATATCAGTTTTCATCACTATAACTTCAAAAACAAAGAACTTCCCATTAAAAGTTTCATCCTCCATTTCACCCCCTTAAGTCACCCCTATCAAAAAATATTGACACTTCGTTTATTATTTTGGATGAGCTATCTAAATACAAATTTTCAGATCTGTAACTTCAAAATGAAAGGACTTTCATACAAAAGGTTTCCACCCATTTTTACCCCCTTAGGGGTTGCTTTCCAAAAAATACTTTCTTAGTACACCTCTACGCATCAAGAAAAACAAACCCTCTAAATTTTAAGTTTCTACGACAAGCGGTTTAGGCTGTGCGTAGACACAATGCACAGTCACACGTCAGTAAGTCAGGACTTTGATTCTCTTACATATATAGGGTGTTTGATAACATACGCACATAAATTAAAGGGGTTATTTTAATGTTTATAATATATACGTTTTTGAAATGTTTATTTTTTATTGTACACAAGAAAATACATTAAAAAATACATAAATAGAGGATATGTACACAGGCGAGCTTAACCCTAAAAAGAGTTTTCTTCCAGTAAACCTTTGAAGCTAGAGAGAGAGAGAGAGAGATGATTTTAGAGGTAGGTGCGTGTACAAGAATCATAAATATGTACATATATCTTAAACAAATAAAACGAAATATACCTAAAGTAAGTAATAAAATGCATGAATATAATAAACAAAATAAATAAACTAATATATACAAAAATAAATATATACCTACAAAAAACAAAATAACAGAGAAAGATAGTGTTTACCATAAAAATGTGCAATATATTTGGTATGTTAAGCAACGGAACCCCAGGGGACAGAGGCTGGCCGATTTTCTGGAGAAAGAAGGACTCTTTATGATGAATTCTTTTTTCCAGAAGCCGCCTCACAGGAAATGGACCTGGATGAGTCCCAACGGTTCCACGAGAAATGAGATTGATTTCATCTTGACCAACAAGAAACGGATATTCAATGATGTCTCTGTGATTCACAGGGTGAAAACCGGCAGTGATCACCGAATTGTAAGAGCCACATTGAATATGAACGTTAAACTTGAAAGGTCCCGTTTGATGAAATCTACGCTCCGACCCACTCGCGCACATATCCAAAACCTCGAGAGCTTTCAACTCGAACTTGCAAATCGCTTTGACTGTCTAGAAGTAGATGCATCAGTGGACGAGATCAATAACAGGTTCGTAGAAACCGTCCATACGGTGGGGTCCCAGTTCTTTAAGACCCCCCGTACCAATAGACCTCAGAAACTCTCTGATGACACCCTTAACCTTATGGCTGAACGACGTTCTTTGCGATTGCAGTCTTCCGATGATGCTCAGTCACATAGGCAGCTCAATAGAAAGATTTGGAAATCCTTGCGGCACGATATTCGTACCTTTAATACATCTCGTATTAAAGATACGATAGAGCGGAATAAAGATACGATAGAGCGGAATAAAGGCTCCAAAGTGTTCGCGAGAGATAATTATATTGGGCAGAGCCGCATGACGAAGCTGAAGAGGGAAGATGGCAGCATAACGTCAAGTAAAGCGGAAGTGTTAAGGGAAGTCGAAAGGTTCTATGGACGGCTCTACGATTCGGTCACTAAACCTGTTTGCAGTGCGGCCAACGACCCAAGAGCCAAACTGACCCGACATTATACCGAAGATATTCCGGACATCAGCCTGTATGAGATCAGGATGGCCTTGAAGCAGCTTAAGAACGACAAGGCGCCGGGCGAGGACGGAATCACTTCAGAGCTTCTGAAAGCGGGTGGATCACCGGTACTTAAAGTCCTTCAGAAGCTCTTTAATTCCGCCTTGCTTGAAGGTACGACGCCAAAAGCATGGAACGGGGGCGTGGTGGTTCTGTTCTTCAAGAAAGGTGACAACACCTTGCTTAAGAATTACAGACCCATCTCGCTTCTGAGCCATGTTTATAAGCTGTTTTCGAGGGTCATCGCGAACCGTCTCGAACGCAGGTTTGATGACTTCCAGCCTCCCGAACAAGCCGGGTTCCGTAAAGGCAACAGTACCATAGACCACATACATACGCTGCGGCAAGTCATACAGAAGACCGAAGAGTATAACTTGCCGCTATGTCTCGCGTTTGTGGACTATGAGAAAGCCTTCGATTCGATCGAAGCATGGGCAGTGCTAGAGTCTCTCCAACGATGCCGTATTGACTATCGGTACATCGAAGTGTTGAAGTGTTTGTATAAAAACGCCACTATGTCAGTCCGAGTACACGAACAGAGCTCGAAGGCGATTCCCTTAAAAAGAGGCGTAAGACAGGGAGATGTAATCTCTCCGAAACTGTTTACGACCGCATTGGAAGATGCCTTCAAGCTTCTGGAATGGAAAGGACTGGGCATCAATATTAACGGCGAATAAATCACTCACCTTCGGTTTGTCGACGATATTGTGGTCATGGCAAAGTCGATGGAAGACCTCAGCACGATGCTCGAAGGCCTCAATCGAGTCTCCCAACGGGTAGAGCTTAAAATGAACATGGACAAGACGAAAATCATGTCGAATGTCCATGTCGTCCCTGCCCCAGTTATGGTTGAGAACTCGGCTCTTGAAGTTGTCGACGCGTATGTATACCTAGGACAAACAGTCCAATTAGGTAGGTCCAACTTCGAGAAAGAGGTCAATCGTCGAATCCAACTCGGATGGGCAGCATTTGGGAAACTTCGCAACGTCTTTTCGTCCAACATACCTCAGTGCCTTAAGACGAAAGTCTTCAATCAGTGTGTGTTACCAGTAATGACATATGGAACCGAGACGTGGTCCTTCACTATTGGCCTTATGAATAAGCTCAGAGTCGCTCAACGAGCTATGGAGAGGGCTATGCTCGGGGTTTCTCTACGGGATCGAATCAGAAATGAGGAGATACGTAGGAGAACTCAAGTCACCGACATAGCCCGACGGATTAGCACGTTGAAGTGGCAATGGGCAGGCCATATAGCGCGCAGAACAGATGGCCGATGGGGCCGAAAGGTTCTCGAGTGGAGGCCACGGACCGGCAAGCTCAGCGTAGGACGTCCACCCACAAGATGGGCAGACGACTTGGTAAGAACCGCAGGTCGGCGTTGGATGCAGGCCGCTTCCAACCGCAGTTCCTGGAGATCAATGAGGGAGGCCTTTGTCCAGCAGTGGACGGCCTACGGCTGATATGATGATGATGATGTTAAAACAAATACTTTATTAAAACTAAGTTGTGCTATTGCATAATACTTGCCATCTAAGCACAGATACTGTATTGGTGACGTCTCGAGATATCTCTTGTTGTCCCTTTCTAACCCAAAACCCGCAGCCATTTCCGAAAGAGATATCAAATCGGCCTTTGTTTTTGGATGTCGATTGCAAGAGTAGACAGTAAGTTTTATATCGAATTAATCCCCTAACTTAGTCGATTTTTTTTTAATTTGATAATATAACTAATAGTTTTTTAGAGAAGTCGTTTTTATGTTTTGAGAAACAGTCACTTGAATATCGTCAGTATATTACCAAACACCCTGTATAGATAAAGTACAAAGTCTGCCCTAAAAACTTGTAAAATCTGGGTTTCGTTTGGGTAAAAATAAATTGCTGAATAGTCCCTGCCGAGGTTTTCTTACAGATTATCTTCTGTATGAGTTTCATCAAAAAGGGCGTATTAAAATTTTAAATTGACGGCAACGCGCCACCTTTTGTGGTACAAACGGCCATAGACTGCGGTAACCGCATACCATCAGGTGGGAACTTTGTTAATTTTCCATCTTACATCAAGGAAAGGTACTTCCCAAATCTTTTTACTCTATCTTCCATCTTTTACAACATAATCTCTTACCCTCAGGTGAAACTGTCGTCAAACGACGTTCTATCTACGCTGAAAAAACCAACCCACCATTCTTATTCAAATAGTAAAAGAGGAAGATTTATAAATTCAGTAACAAACACTGGAAAGTAGCCAGTTTGCAAGTATCGCAAGATCTCTCTGAATTCTATTACGTATGAAACCTTAACTTGTCTTAGTAAGTATAAATTTCTATTGATAATTTTTGACCCTTATGATGTAGGGACAAATAGCCATTAGCGAGTTTGATTCACGTTGTTAGACCATTATTTGTCACCTATGTCCCAATCCCGGTCTTATTCTATCTATCTTTATACCAAAAGTGAAATCGGTCCAGCCGTTTAGTTGTGAAAACTTAACAAACAGACAGATTAACTTACATCTTTATAATATAAGTAAGGATAGTTCCCTGTTTCGATCTTTCGCTATACCTCTATATTATCCATTTTATTTATTATCGCTATTCTTCTATCTCTATTTATTGTTTTCTCTATCGCTATCCGCAGTGTGTCGATATCAGAAACGAGTTCCCAACGTCTCCACGGGGCGATTGATCATTCGAGTGCGGAGGTGCCGCAGCTCCAATCGTTATGCCTGCCTTATGGATCTGGCTGACTGATTATGAGAGACTGCTAGCTTCCACCAGCGGCTTCGCATGCGTTGTTTGTCAACCAAAAGTAGCCTATGCGTTAATCCATGTTATAATCTACGTACATACCAAATTGCATCGAAAGTCAAAATCTTTTATTCATTTAAATCACAAGGATCACTTTGAAACGTCAATTTTACTCCTTGTTCCTTCGCGACCAAGCCAGGAAAGAAAGGCAAGAAACAAGGCTGGTTGTATTTTTTAATGATCCTTTTACATTACATAACAATACAGCAAATAAATTACGTCTAAATTGTAACATTTCGAAGTAGTTGGAGCAATTTCAATCCCAAGCTTCTCTATCACCTAATTAATCCGATATTTTATAGTAGGCTTTTTCATAAAGATTTTGTTTAATTGCGTTTTTAAATTTGTTAATTGTCTTGGGAGTTTGTTATAAAAGCGAACACCTTGCCCTTTAAACGATTTACTAACTTAATGGAATCTACAAGGGGCAACAGCGAGTTTATCTTCATTTCTAGTATTAAAATTATGATTATCGCTATTTTTCTTAAACAAATTAAATTTTTTGTGAACACATATTAGATTTTTATAGATGTATTGACAAGGGAATGTCATATTTATTTCTTTAAACTTATTGCGTAATGATTCTCTGGGGTCCATATTATAAATTTCACGAACAGCCCTTACAACACAAAAACACAAAAACGGTGTTTATATCCCCCACTCCACGCACCTAGCACTCCCCCATAGCAGTATACCGTATGACATAATGCTGTGGAAGTAGCTGAAGTAAACAAGTCTAGCTGTGTCTACGTCTGTAAAAAGACGGATCTTTTTGACTGCGTATGCCGCAGAACTAAGTCTCTTCAACAACTTATCAATGTGAGGGCCCCATTGAAGCTTATTATCTAGGGTTATACCTAAGAATACGGTGGTGTCCACAAGAGCCAACTCCTCGTCTTTGATTTTTATATCTGCTTTAACTTGTGTAACATTAGGAAGTATAAATCTAATACGCTTTGTTTTTTTTTCATTTAGTTTTTTTTACTTTTCGTTTTATAAATCAGTTCAGCCGTTACGACGTGATTGAATAACAAGCAAACATCCAAAATTTCGCATTTATAATATTAGTGTGGCTAGATAGATAGATAGAGATAGATAATTTCTTTATTGCACATCATTAAATACAAACATATGTATAAAAGAATACACTTTTAAATCATAGGTACAATGGGCGGCCTTATCGCTAAAAGCGATCTCTTCCAGGCAACCTTTGGATGGACAGGATCTATATGAACAAATAAGGACGGCGGCGTAAGATTTTTTTTTAGAATCCCAAGAACAAGCATATATTACAATTTATAAAAAAATATAGTTAATATAAAATAAAATGTTTAGTATATAATATAATCATAAAATTACAAAAATATTAATATTAAGATACATACTCACATGTCATACCTACATACATAAATTATAAAAATGTATAAATGAATAAATGGCCTAGTGAGCGACGGATGACAGAAAGTGTTGTCTGACCATGTTTTTAAAGATAGGGAGAGATTTTGCATGACGAATTGAGACAGGTAGGGCATTCCAGAGTCTGGTAGCCTGCAGAGTAAAAGAGGTACTATAAAATACTGAGGTATGGTGGGGAGTTTTTAATTGAAGGGTTTCAGAGGAACGTAAGGATCGAGAGTTGGAAAGGTGAAGAAAGTCAAAGCGTTCTTTGAGGTAGGACGGAGTAGAAGGGATGAAAAGGATGCTGTAAAGGAGGGAAAGGGTATACGCATTCCGGCGAAGGCGGATGAGTAACCATTTAAGTTTGTGGCGATACTCAGAAATGTGGTCGAACTTGCGCAAGCCAAACATGAATCTAATAGAGAAATCCTGGAGACGCTCAAGCTTGTTGAGTTGGTCTTCAGTTAAATCAAGATAGCTGGCGTCAGCGTACTTGAGAATGAGATGCAGTAATGTCTATACAAGTGCAATTTTGGTGGAAGTCGGAAGGAAGTTTCGCAGCCGTTTAAGAGAGGCAGCTGCAGCAAAGGACTTTCGGCTTTATTGAACTAGATGGTTTTTATCAAAATAAAATATTGCCTGTGCCAATCAAATAAAATAAACATTTATTTGTATTATTAATAACACGAACAGAAAATACACACAGGAAAACAACTATAATCTTCGTATTTATAGATTAAAAGCTTCCGACCGCTGCTAAGCACACGTGGTTTGTCAATTAAACATTAACCTCATTCTACGCAGTTGGTTAAAAAGTCTCAATAATACAGTCTCAAACGAGAACTGGTGAAGTGACGCGAGCGCAAATCGATTCGACCCGAACAAAGGCCCGTGTCCTGGTAATTAAAAGTTCAATGAGTTTCTAAAGAAACCGTTTTAATATTATGCGTTAGTTACACGTCACGACCGCACACAACACAGAGGTGCTTTGTTTAATATTATGCGTTAGTTACACGTCACGACCGCACACAATACAGAGGTGCTTTGTTTAATATTATGCGTTAGTTACACGTCACGACCGCACACAACACAGAGGTGCTTTGTTTAATATTATGTGTTAGTTACACATCATGGCCGCACACAACACAGAGGTGCTTTGTTTAATGTTATGCGTTAGTTACACGTCACGACCGCACACAACACAGAGGTGCTTTGTTTAATATTATGCGTTAGTTACACGTCACGACCGCACACAACACAGAGGTGCTTTGTTTAATGTTATGTGTTAGTTACACATCATGGCCGCACACAACACAGAGGTGCTTTGTTTAATATTATGCGTTAGTTACACGTCACGACCGCACACAACACAGAGGTGCTTTGTTTAATATTATGCGTTAGTTACACGTCACGACCGCACACAACACAGAGGTGCTTTGTTTAATGTTATGCGTTAGTTACACGTCACGGCCGCACACAACACAGAGGTGCTTTGTTTAATATTATGCGTTAGTTACAGGTCACGACCGCACACAACACAGAGGTGCTTTGTTTAATATTATGCGTTAGTTACACGTCACGACCGCACACAACACAGAGGTGCTTTGTTTAATATTATGCGTTAGTTACAGGTCACGACCGCACACAACACAGAGGTGCTTTGTTTAATATTATGCGTTAGTTACAGGTCACGACCGCACACAACACAGAGGTGCTTTGTTTAATATTATGCGTTAGTTACACGTCACGACCGCACACAACACAGAGGTGCTTTGTTTAATGTTATGCGTTAGTTACACGTCACGGCCGCACACAACACAGAGGTGCTTTGTTTAATATTATGCGTTAGTTACAGGTCACGACCGCACACAACACAGAGGTGCTTTGTTTAATATTATGCGTTAGTTACACGTCACGACCGCACACAACACAGAGGTGCTTTGTTTAATATTATGCGTTAGTTACACGTCACGACCGCACACAACACAGAGGTGCTTTGTTTAATATTATGCGTTAGTTACACGTCACGACCGCACACAACACAGAGGTGCTTTGTTTAATATTATGCGTTAGTTACACGTCACGGCCGCACACAACACAGAGGTGCTTTGTTTAAATACATTGAAATACACGGAGGGAAATGTAAGCGATCAAATTGAAGCAGGTAACACATTTTTAGAGTTAAGTTATTAGGAATCAATGTCTGTAATAAGATTTGTATTCAATATATTATAATTTTCAAACGTAAAATCTTTCTAGATATAATACAATTATCATTATAAATACAGGTTTTATCACTTATCGTTTTATCAGTGTTACGACCGACAACGTCTCGGTTCAATTCGTGAACCTTCAAAAGGGTGAGTTTGATCGTGATAGTGGTGACAGATATAAACCACAAAAGTAATACCATACCTACATACATATGGGTTTTGTTTATACCATTTTGGTTCGGACAAGTGATTATTATAAGTGTCCTAGTGTTGTGGTACACCGCCTCTCCCCGTGTGTCCCACTCGGCCGTGATTCGCGCATTATTGAACAATACCCCTTTGTGCGACTCAAGTTCTCTGAAACATTAAGGGAGCCTTCAATGAGGCTATTCTAATGCAAGCACTTTTTAATGGCAGCCAACTTTACAATGGGAAGCTTTAAGCTATGTCATTCGGTATACTCGTATTTTCACACTAGATTTGACTTTTAAAGGATCTGTGCATCGTTTTTTGAATTGCTTAGTCAAATTATTCGCTTTCCAGTGCGATAATCTTCCAGATAATCTTTTCAATATACCCAACACTCTTTACTTTACAAATCTTTAGCTTTTACCCGCGACTTCGTACGCGTTACACTCTAAATGTGT
Organism: Philereme vetulata; assembly: GCA_918857605.2. Taxonomy (NCBI): domain Eukaryota; kingdom Metazoa; phylum Arthropoda; class Insecta; order Lepidoptera; family Geometridae; genus Philereme; species Philereme vetulata. The sequence goes on from OU975420.1 coordinate 527,794, forward strand.
AGGTTACCCAGACAAAAGCTAAACTCGCTGTTGCAACTTGACTTGACATCCCATGGGAACTGATATATGGGAAAAAGGTAGCCTATGTGGTAATCCAGGTAATAATCTATACCAAGTTTTATCGAAATCGGTTCAGCAGTTACGACGTGATTGAGTAACAAACAAACAAATAAATAAAAAAGATCCAAACTTTCACATTTCTAACATTAGTGTGATTCATTAAATACAATAATTAAATAAAAACCATTTGTAGCAACTCTTGGTAAAATATTTCTAATGCGTGTGCCTTATTGATCCGTTCTATGTCAAACTATGAGCCGCAACTAGTACTATAATCTACTCCCAATATCAACTAGCCTCTCTAGTACGCGCTACGCTTATAACATAATAATATTTTAGTAATTATTTCTGAAAAGTCTGTCTTGAAAGCTGTTGATTATTTCTCTAAGTTAAATGAGAAATTACCGCAAGTCATTTAGTGACAAAAGCTTAGGTACCAAACTTTTAATTATAACAGGCTAGTGCTAGGCCCCGGCCTTCAGTCATTAATCATTGTTCATTGGCACCGCAGAATAGCAAACAGCTCTTTCATTATACGAGTACTCTCGTGATAAAAAAATAAGGTGACCAAAATGAGTTCGATATAATAAATCAACGGAATCATTATTTGCGATATGATTAGTAAACAAGTTAGGTTCGACGAAAAACGTAGACGTAAATAATCTTTAATCAGTTTAGTTTCAAAACCATATAAAATTATATTACTTATAATTTTTCAATCTTCCAAAAAACCGAATCAAATGTAAAGGAGATGGCGGAATCAGATCGTGATGTTCCTAGGCACATTCCCCAAAATGTATTCTGTAAAAGATCGATAAGCTTGCAACTTTATGGCGGTATTCAAGACTTTAGGTCTTAGTCTCCGCCATATATTACTCACCTAAAAGCCTAAAGTCTCTGAGTTCTATCGAGTCTAAGGTAGCGAGCTGGTGTTTGGCCAAGCAATCCCAAAGGTGGCAGCAGTACTCCATACCAGACCGGACTTGTGCTTTGTATAGACTAAGAAACTGTCGCGGTGTGAATTATCTCCTGACCTTGTTGAGGATGCCCAGCTTCATGGCAGCTGTTTAAGCCTTAGACTCGATGTATGAGCTAAGGTTGAGAGTAGACGTGAGCGAAACCCCAAGAAACTCGAGGTGACCTTTTACAGCTACCGGTACATTTCGGAAAATGTGAACTTGGAGAAACTGACTCTTTTTTGCTGAGAAGAGACATGCTTGCGATTTTGAAGCATTGAATTTGACAAGATTGGCATCGCCCCAGTCAGAGACGGCCTTGAGTGTCAAATTCAGACGCTGCAGCATCTCATTCCTCTGCTTCTGAATTTCAGTTCTGTTGGCTGGTGGATCAATAGAAGTGTACCTCTCAACAACTCTACTGTCGTCTGCGTATCCAATGATGCCGGGCATGCGGTACCCCGGCGTTTATAGCCAATTGATCCAACGAGCGGTCATCAATGGCTACCCGAAAGGATTATTCCCTCAGAAAGACTGCAAGCCAAGAGCAGAATTGAGCTAGAAGTCCGCATGAAGGAAGCTTGTGAAAAAGGCTGTCCTGCCAAACCTTGTCAAAAGCTTTCAAGATAACTAGTGAAACAGCCAGTGCCTCACCATACCTCTTGATGACTTCACTCCAGATGTGAGTGGCATACACAAGAATATCCCTAGTAGACCATTTCTGGCGAAACCCATATTGACGGTCGCTGAGGAGATCGTTATCTTCAAGGTTCGCAGGAAGTTTACTATTCAGCACACGCTCTAGACATTAACACAGTAATTAGGAGGCCGAGATAAGACGGGTCGGCACGATTACTTTTTTTAGGCACAGACTGCACATTAGCTAGCTTCCATAACTTGGGGACTAAATCAGTTTTCAGAGACAGGCGAAACAGTCTTGTCAGTATTGGAGACAACTCAGGGGCACAAGTTTTTAACACTACGGCTGATATTCCGTCCGGTCCACTAGCTTTATTCACGTCAAGACTACATTGCGTTTTGAGCACTTCTTTTTGCTGGATGTGAATTTCGTGCCTAGACAATTCACATCGAGGAAGGCTAGGTAGAGATTCGTCAGTGGTGTCGAGACGTGAAGTTTCTCCAAATTGAGTTGCAAATAAGTTTGCTTTTTCAATAGCAGAGTGAGCTAGGGAAACATCCGGTTTCAGTGTGGAGGGAGTTATTGGCGGTTGAAGTTTTCTTCGACTGATTTGGCCAAAGACAAGAATGTTTTACTTCCCGCGGGATACGCGTCAAACTTAGACCCCATTCGGTCAATTCGATCGAAACTAGCCTTCCGTATCACCTTCTTGCTGGACTTGGCGGCCTTATATTAGGCTTTCTTCTTCGACCGAACATTCAAGGCATTGCTGCTTCCTACATCTACCCAGGCAAGTTACGCCGCATTATTTTGTGCTTCTGCACTGGCACTCGACTGGGTCGAGATTAAAGTGTAGTCCTCAAATGTTGGAGAGGTCCACTTGGAGTGAGAACTCGTGCTTTCGCTGTAAGCAAAACTTATTATTATTCTTTATTTTCATGATTGTTTTAAGAGTATTAGGTTAAAGGAAAAACGGCAGTTGAGCGAGGTACTGTTCAGTAAGCCCAATTTGCGCAATTGAGGGGCTAGACTGGAGACTGCGGGGACGCCCGAACTTCTCCAAGAATGGCCATAGGGTCCTCTAGTCCGGTCGCCGAACGGCGCGATGGAGCATTCTGGGATTTTTCGCGAGGTGGCGGGGTAGCCTTTCATAAGTTGGGCCTCCTACAACCTACGGTTGGACAGTGGAGAATCGTGCTTTGGATTTCGCTACCCGCCAAATCTAATCTTTTTGTATTTATTTTTTAAATACATTAAAGGCATGTGTTTAACCACGGTCTCGCCTGATGGTAAGCGATGATGCAGTCTACAATGGTACACGCTAGCCTAGAAGCAACCTATTCACTCGCGATTTAAATAAACTCAGGTTGTAGCTATCAGGAAACACATACTCTGGCAATGCATTCCACTCTTTGGCGATGCGCACAATAAAGGTCGAAGAGAACAGTTTTGTGCGAAAGGGAGGTATTTCTACCATATAGCGGTGGCGCACCGCAGAGCGTCTGGTTATCCGTTGATAGAATGGAGATGATGGGATTAGGTTGAAAAGTTCCGCCGCACACTCCCCAAAATGTATACGATAAAAAACCGAGAGGCTAGCAACCTTTCGTCGATGCTTCAGGCTGAGGAGCCTTGCATCAACTAGCTCATCGTTGCCTATGAGCTTCTTGGCTCGTCTCTCAATTGATTCCAGAGCTTTAAGTTGGTACTTCGCTGATCCGTCTCAGTCTCGGCACACTTGCACTTCTGCGTTTTCTGTACCGCTCTGTCTGTATTCAGTGCAAGAACTGCTCAGACCCGTCACTCCCGCGGTGGCTGCACAAGACAACACCCCGAAACGCGACAAAGTCACTTCACGGAGTGGCTTTGTCTTGTGGGTGGTGACAAGCCGCGGCCGAAGCCTACCACCAGAAAATTTGATACCTATTTGGATACCATTTGGTACCCAGGAATCACGTGTAAGGCTACGAAGGTAATCTCCTATGAACGCGGGTAACTTTTACCCACAAAAATAAATTAGGTCCACTACTAAACATGAACAGAGCGACCGATCTTCTTGCAACCTTTATTAATGATCGAGTTGTATGTACCTACACAGCTACCGCCCAAACATAACTAACATTTATTTCACACAGTTTTATATTTCCTTTTTCTTTAATGATATAATTTTAAATGTGCGCCCCCGACCATATTTTTGACGTAACTAAATCCTTTCCATCCAATGGTTGTCTGGAAGAATACCATATCAAAGAGATAAGACCACCCGTTATACTATTTGCTTTGTGCCTATTTTATCGGTAATGTTTATTGTATTATGGTGTAAAATAACATATTTTCATTTATTCATTCAAGCGATCTTAAAGCCCTTAATTGGTAAGTGATGGTATCGAAGCCTTTCTCTGCTTTAAATACTTTATTTTTACGTCGGAAATTGATAATATTCATAGTCTGTATAATTTAGCTCATTATCACATATAGTAAGGTTTTAAATTTATAGTGGTATTATTATAGTTTAATGTATATTATTCATAATTAATATCACAAAAAGTCTTACAAAATGATATAACTAAAAAAATTTCAGAGCAGACTAATTACGAAAATTGAAATGTGACATTACAGAGTAATTTTATGTACGTTGGAGTTTCAAATATTGGGGTGACTTTTCTTTGGTATTTAGTTCAGTAGTCTGTGTGATGCATAATAAGAGTAAGTCTTTTAATGTCGGGAAAGGTGTGGTTATAATGCGAGCGGTAAAAAACAACGTTACGAGTTTGATCTTTGGGGATAAAATTAATACTACTTCGATATATTTTAGATAATATTTAAGATTATATTGAATCGTCTATCCATCGGTATAGATGGTTGTTGGACATATGTCTACGTTATATTTTTGTTTAAACAGAGCTTTAAATTTAAGTCGCAAGATTCTTATCATATAAATATCCGATATTAGTATTTTTCAAACTTTTGCGATCACTTTACATAATTATTGATTAAACAGATATTGATCGCGTAAGTATATTTTTTATTAGTTATCCCGACGCAATGACCAAATCAGGTATTATTCCGATATTTTATATTATTTTATTTTAATCTTAAGAAACACAAAACAGAATTTACATTCATATACAAAATAAAGTGTTCGACTCTTAGACCCAGATTGTATCCCAAAGCATGTGTACACAGTATGATAACTCTAGCGTAGTTCTGTGTAGACCAGCTGAAGGAAAATATTCACTTATACAGGCAAAACAAAGTAACAACAAAAATAAAAAATACAATAGCCTACAATAAAAAATTACAATGAATAAAATATAAATGTTTAGAGAATTAAGGCCGAAGCACTCTCTTTAATAAGAGTGGCCTCGATATCTTTTTTAAACTTAAATAATTTAGTATTGATAATGTCAATATTCTTATTAGCACAATTATTTAATAACAAATCATTGTAAAGACGACACATTCTGACTATCAGATTATAAAAAGACGTATTACTAGTAGCTAACCTGTAGGGTGAAAGTATTTTGAAAGGAATGCCGAGATCGTGGCTTGATATTATACATAATACAAGTTAATAAGCTAGGAAAATCAGTCAACGAATGTATGATTTTGGAAAGATTAATCAAGTCGAGAATTTGACGTCGGGTTTCGGGAGACATGATTTTAAGCCTATTGAGTTTTTCTTCATAAGTTGTGTGTATAGTTTTTGATATTGGTAGGTAAGCTTTTTATAAAGTATTCGTTTTACATATGTAAATATGTTCATTGAAAATGTTTGCATATCCCAAGTAATGTATAAGCCACATATAGTTTAATATAAAAAGTGGCTCTTTGCTCTTTAAACGATTTACTAACATTATTTTAGCCCACAGAACATAATAAACAATAGAACTAGCATGATGATTTTTTACTAAGAAAACCAGTGTAGCTAAACTCACACATGTAAAAACTAGCACATTTAGAAATAAAAGTTATAATTGGTTGAAAGAGAATGTTCAAAGAGGCCTAAAACCATAAAACCGATTTAAAGGATATAAAACTTTAGCTACTATGGAACATAATTTAAAATTCAATAAAATAAACAGTAACAAAATAAATAAATTTACTTCTTCTACTCGGCAAAAGATGGCGCTTTAGAAAACATTTTTATTTTAGTCTCTATTAATTAGAAATTAGACTGATAATGCAATGGCTGTTACTTGATTACCCACAAAACAAAGCCACTCAACAACAGATGGCGTTGTCGCTAACAATTTTTGTTACAGTCTCTAACAGCAAAGTATAAGATCGATAATGCATTGGATGTTACTCGCATGCTCAAATAACAGTGCTACTCACTTAGTAATGTACCAATGAGCATACAAGACGAATGTATCGATATCGATTATCACCTTCCTACTACGGGTAACGAAATAGGTACGTCAGGTTATATTTGTGGTGGTCGAAATAAAAAGCTTTTCTTTTCTTTCTTTCTTAACATAATCACAGTTATCCAACTCATAAATACTTACTTAAAAAAATATTATATTACTGGAATATTAATACTGAATTATTATACGTGGGGCACACTAAAATTTTACGAAATAGATAATACAAAAATACTAAGAATGGTCAAAAATGAATTTATTGTTTCTCAAAATATTCTCCCTTTGCGTCAATGCACTTTTTCATAAGATTGAACAATTTTAGAAAACATTTGTGCCACTCTTCCGGTGGTGACGTCAGATACATGTTATTCATACTCTTCGAAATCCTCTTCTAGTGATGAAAACCGTTGATCGGATAATTTGTTCTTAATTTTTGGGAACAGAAAAAAGTCACACGGTGCCAGGTCATGACTCTGTATGCTGGATGACTCATAAGTTGTACGTTTTTTTAATTTTTTTATGTCTTGCGCCTTGGGGAAACTGAAAACAGAAGTTATTATATTATTTCATACCATAGGTCTATAACACATTCAGAAAATCATCAATAAAACAACAAGGAATTAAAGCCCTAAAACTTATACACCTTTTAATAGGGGGTTACTAATTAAAGCAATCGATAACACATTCATCAGTATATTGGGAGCACATCCCTAATTGAGTAGCTTAAGTTGAGGTTTATGAGAAACGTGACCTTAAGGAGTTACAATTCACAATCAAAAAATTTCAAAAAATTCAAATTGTTTGACGATTTTGCATTTTTAACAAAACTAACAAAAAACAATAAAATTATACTTACCGGTGATAGGAACCTTTTGTTAAATTTTTGGTTCGGCTATAATATTTACACTCCAAAACGGCACAATATGGCATTTTTATATTTTTTTAAGTACTTTTACCCCACAGTAATTGAAACACGACTGAAGTGATCGAAGCTTGTAGTGCGCGGAACTCCGCGTACTTGGTGTTACGCGGGTCCCGCCTACTTACGACTTCTATTGTTTTTTGTGTTCTGTGTTTTAGCCTATAAGTGGCAACAGCCGGTTAATTTTTATTGTTAGAATTAATATTATCTAAATATATCTCTATTTTTGAATTAGTAAATAAATAGTTATATGCTAACCGGAGATAAATAGTTTTCCTGTCAAGTTTTGTTCATAAATGACTTGTTATCGCTATAAATACGACCTCGTATCACCTAGACCGCTGTGGTCTAGAGACAATTCAATTCCGACAAGTCCCGACAGCGCTTTCAGCTCTTTACATCCCTTTATTTTTAATCTCAGCGCTGCGGGTCAACATTCTAAGCGCCATTCTGCTGGATTTTCACTTTAAATTCTGCTGTTCAAAGGTAACATGATTCTGAAAGAATCTACCGGCGAATACTTCCTTCCTTATCGTGCTTTTGTTTGTAGAACGTGCAATGCCATTTACTAAAACTACGGAGGTGCTACGAAAATGCTACGGAGTTGCTACGAAAATGCTGCGAAAGTGCTACGATGGTATACGTAGGGGCGTACATACTAAACTTAGTTTGGGGCTAAATAGTTATGTGGGGAATGTCTAGTATAATTTTATTATTATTTAATGGGTCCCACGTTCTAAGACGCTGTCGCATGTTTGTTTTTGTTAAACGTCACTCCAATCACATTATCATTAATTGCCTTCGAAAAGTAATGTAAAGCGAATGTAAGTTTCTTTTTACGATTTAATAGATTTTTTAAATTACTATGATACGATGAGTTGAACACGTACTTACACGAAAAAGAAAAGCGCAATCATTATAATTTATATACAAACTGAGAAGGTCGAGTACAGTTTTATCTGATCATTTTTAGGGTTCCGTACCTCAAAGGGTAAAAAGTGGAACCCTTGTAGGATCAGTTTAAAGAATCTTTATTTTTTTTATTTATAAAACATTTCATCATTTACAATGAAAATTTATAAACTAGGTAACATTTTGTATCGTCTAGTCACCGTTAGGTAAGTAGGTTGGTTAAATAGGTACAGATTTACATTAGGTAAGAAGGATAGGGTAGTAAATTAAACATAAAATTAGGAAGATAGATAGCTAGGTAAAGTGTCCAAGTAAATAAGTCCATAGCTTATGTACAATAAAAAAGCAAACCAAAATATGTAGTTCCGAAGTATCTACGAGAATATCTATGTGTTATTTTCCAATAAGTTACAAATAAGTTTAGTGCAGGTTTTAAACTACGTTTGTACATTACATAAAATAGACGATAGTTTAGTTATTGTAGTATGTATATTCGGTACGAGATAATTTGTTAGACAAATAGGTAAAAAGTGAGTACGTACTAATATGTGGAAAAGAATACGTTAAATACCTTGCAAGTTTCAAATAATTCAGTAATTGGACCTGTTTCAGACATGAGAGTTGGGAACGGTTTAGGAGAAAGGATTTTGTTAGTTGCCGGGGTATTAGTGTTAGAGCTAGATCACTCTCTTGTCCGTTTGTCTGTCCGTGTGTCACCACCGATTTTCTCAGAAACGAGAGAACTTAGCAAGTTGATATTTTACCAGGTCCTGAAGTCTTTAGTACCTATTAGGTAAATAAAAACAAGGTCCTGAATAAATACGATAGAAATATATGGGCAAATTTAGATTTTCGCGAAAACTTGTAATTACCAAAATGTACCTTAATTTACTACTACTTCTTTAATTTTCGGAACTTTCCCTTTACTTGTGTTATAAGACCTTGCTATTAACCAAACTTGACAACTCTAGGTCAACCGGAAGTACCCTATAGGTTTTGGGTTGAAAACCTATATGGTAGTTCCCGTTTGCCTAGAATCACGTAATTTCGCAAAAAACTAGGTATAGAGCACAAATAAAGGAAAAATCCCAAAAAATAAAAAAAAAGTTGAAAATTAAAGGGTGTCCCCATACATACATAGTTAAAGCCCATTACGATAGTCCTCCGAGTTGTATGGGCGCTTATACAATTTAGAGGACTAGGTTAATCGGCACCAACCTCAAATAAGGTAAATAAATAAAATTGTGTTATTAAACAAAATAAATATTTAAGTGGGGCTCCCTTGCAACAGACATGTTTTTTTTACCGATAATGTTACGGAACTCTTCGTGCACGAGTCCGACTCGCACTAGGCTGGTTTTTTAACCTTACCCATAAATTCTACAATAACACAACATACAAAAAAATATAACCATACGCTGTAAAAGCGTAATTTTCAGGAATTCTATAAATGTACTCTCTCATCTTCTATATACAAAGCTATAAAAATAAAATACATGTAAATTAGTTTACCAATAATAAAAAAACTTAAATGAGTAGAACTTTGCAATACAACAATAAAAATGCCCTGCTTTAATAAAATCATGAAAAAGATCATAACAAAATAAATATTTTTCTTAAAACTCCCAAATGAAAAAAAATAATCAGCCATAAAAATGTACATTTAAAAGACAATCTAACGTCATCCTCATTCTCCTCCACTACACATAGACTTTTCTAACATCCGAAATATGGTACCTATCCCATGGAAACAGCCCTCACGTAAACGGGTAGACTGACGGTCTATTTGGCTGAAAAATATTAACTAATATTAACGTTATGTCGTAGGCTATCATTCTGAGGTCTATTAAACATGTTTTTCTTAGATTTTTTTTACTGTATAGTACTTCGTATGACCACAATCTCACCTAATGGTAAGCTATGATGATGATAAGATTTTCAAATGGAGGTCTCAGTTTTTATACGAGTGAGCTTCCGTTCTTGGTGAAGGTACCGTATATACTGGCGCGCGATACAATAATGCGATGTATGGACCTTAAGATTTTCGACAGTATTAACTTAAGGAAACTTAACCCGTAGACTTTTTCAGATATTTTATTGCTAGTTCACTTCGCTTGCCAACCAGTTGACATTTATGAAACATTCAGTTAACCTCGGTTATCTGCGTTCTTAGTAGTATCTCGGTCAACAAGCCGTAGGTAATAGTCAGTATATATACATATTTCGAGAAATGACGAAATATTCCAGAACAGTTCAAATATTACAGTTATCATCTAAAATTCTATTTAAGCATCTAATTGCCATTAAATATTCAATCACTCGCTGTTTGTACACGTGGAGCTGGAATTGTTTTATAATTTTGTTGGAATTTAGCTGTTGTTATATAAGAGAGAGACACTCTGCGCTATGGTTTAATTCTTGATAAATACTAAAGCAAATACAATAATTATTAAAGGATATTCTAGGAAACGGATATTTTTGAAATGTCTATTAGTTTGAAGAGAATCTTTTTGGATAACAGACATTGGGAAAGCAATGAGAAAGAGGACATTCTGTTATTTAAACTAAGGGGTAGTTTAGAATGTCCTCTTTCTCGTCTATCCCATTCTAAACTTGATCGTGAAAAATACGCATTTTAATGTAATAATCATCACATTCACAGTTAGTATGAACATGCCGTAGTACATGCACTGCTAAACATATATATGCCTCCTTAAATTTGTAATGCGACCAATCTTGTCCATTCAAATGCTCCCAAATAAAGTCGTCTTTCCATGGGGGCCATTTCACGGTGCGCTATCTAGTACGTGGTTTTTACTAGGGAACCTTTCTGCTCCAACGGCTAATCAGTTTTACGAGCTAGTACTCTACCCTCTCTCATGTTGGTCAGCTAATCCTTTGCTGTGCAATATCAAATGTTTTATGTTTACCGTAAGAATACCACGAATAAACATTCTCAGTAAAAATCCATTGATACGTACCCGGTACTAGACTATCTGAACTCATCTAAAAATAGTCTTCGTCCAACTTTCTCGTATATCTTGCTTTGGCAAGAAGGTCCTCCGATGTAAATTGTAGAAAGTTTCCACAAATACACAAGGAAGTAGCGATCGTGATTGCGCGCGCGGAGAGCTAGCGGGGACGCAGTGGGGCCGCGGCGGGCACGTTGCGGGAACGCACAAAAAACAGACAAGCGAGAGTTTGCTGCAACTTGCACGGAGTTTTGTTCGATGCAGCTGTGCTCGTGACACAGTAGAACTCAAACAGTAATACATAGACAATATTTTAGTGTAGAAATAAATAGGCTGATAATAAAATTAGTGGAATTTTAACTTAAGACGCAATGAAAAACAAGTAAATAGATTTTTACAGGAGGTTGCAAGTGGGTGTTGCAGGTGGGTGTTGCCGGTATCACTAGGCGGTGACCGCTTACCATCAGGCGAGCCGTAAGCCTGTTTCCCCACTAATAACATTAAAAAACCCGACCAAGCGCGAGTCGGACTCACGCACGAAGGGTTCCATCTCTAAAAACGGCAAAAAATCACGTCTGTTGTATGGGAGCCCCCCTTTATTATTAATTTTATTTTATATGAAATATTTATTTTTTAAAATGAATACTATAATTCAATATCCAATATTCAATCGTCTACCTGTTGCCGTCATCAATATCAAGCAAAAACGAGCAAAAATATCACGTTTGTTGTATGGGAGCCCCCCTTAAATATTTGTTTTATATAAATTTAATTATTTATTTCTAAAGTGAATATATAACTAATTATTCTGTAAATATTTTATTCGTCTACCTATTGACGTCATCAATATCGAGCAAAAACGAGCAAAAAAATCACGTTTGTTGTATGGGAGCCCGCCTTAAATATTTGTTTTATATAAATTTAATTATTTATTTCTAAAGTGAATATACAACTAAATATTCTGTAAATATTTCAATCATCTACCTGTTGCCGTCATCAAAATCGAGCAAAAACGATCAAAAAAATCACGTTTGTTGTATGGGAGCCCCCCTTAAATATTTGTTTTATATAAATTTAATTATTTATTTCTAAAGTGAATACATAACTAAATATTCTGTGAATATTTCAAGCGTCTAACTGTTGCTGTTATCAATATCGTGCTAACTCGAGCAAAAAAATCACGTTTGTTGTATGGGAGCCCCCCTTAAATATTTAGTTTATTCTGTTTTTAGTATTTGTTGTTATAGCGACAACAAAAATACATCATCTGTGAAAATTTCAACTGTCTAACGAGATACAGCCTGGTGACAGGACAGACGAACATATAGCGGAGTCTTAGTACGAGTAATAGGGTGCCATTTTACCCTTTGGGTACGGAACCCTAAAACTGAATTCTTGTTTTATCGACTGGATAGGATGTTTAATTACACATGTCCTAAAAATAGTGCTCAGCATGCTATGGAGAGGGCTCTGCTTGATACTTATCTACAATATCGACTCAGAAATGAGGCCCATGACCAATGGCCCCAGTAACCTGATAAAGATTGCTAGGAGCCATCGTCTGCACAAGATCGTATATTCTGGAGATGTATGGGGGAGGGCTATGTTACGCAGCGAATGACCTATGGCTGATATGCTGATGGTAAATATTAAGTGGGACTGAGTCTACTGATTTGGCTACTCTACATTCCAGCACATATTACGTTTGCGGCGCTCAAAGACAGCGCGATATTGTTTAGAACTTCCTCAATAGCGCCTGTTCTCTGTCCACAGAATTATCACAGTTCTCTGCCCATCATATTTGCTACTAAAATTAAGGAGACTGTTGTACGCAGTCATACTTTATGAAGTACAGTAGTTTTACTTAGAAAACTTTCGTGATTGATTTCAATCATTACAATTAGGATCTATCACGTACCGTCATAATACGGCCGTGCACGAATTAAACCGAAGCATTGTCATTCGAAACACCGATAAGACGGTACGTGATAAATCTCGTATTTATAATAATGACGTACCGTAGTCCCTGGAATGAGGTATTTTAATGTGGACTGTACTTATGAGGTTTGCTTAGGAGTAGGCAGGAACGATTCCCTGAATCGTTTAGAGGAATTATTTACCAGATCACGACAAGGACATCAGGATAAGCAGAAAGACTGTCCCTCTATCTGTCTGTTTGTTACAACTTCACATCTAAACGTTTGGAGCAATTTCGATAAAATTTATTATATAAATTGATTACGGCCGGGATTGAGACACAGGCTACTTGTTATTCAACCGCGCAAAAGGAGGGTAATGTTTTATTGACAAATCAGGCGTGTGAAGCCGCGGGCGGGTCGGCTAGTTGAATAAGATTATTGATAGAGAATAGTTAGCGTTGGCATAGAATGTGTGCTACATATTCACCACAGGATTCCAGGTACTAGTTAATTGGAAACCTTGTTCTCGATTGAAATTCCTGTTTCGCAATCTCAATTGCATCTTGAACCAGTCTTATGTCGCAAAGTATCTAAGTAGTTCAGTTCTTATTTATAAATCATTAGCTGACCCCCCCCCCCCCCTTCGCACGCGTGGTTTTTCAATAAAATAATTACCCTCCTTTTGCGCAGTCGGGTAAAAAGTATACTATGTCCCAATCCTGGTCATATCTATCTGAATACCAAATTTCATTCGAATTGGTTCCGCCGTTTAGTAGTAAAAATGTAACAAACAAAGAAACATACTTACTTTTGCATTTATATTATTATTTGGAGCCTGTACTGTCCCACTGCAGGGCAAAGGCTTCCTTTCCTTCCTTCCACTCCACTCTATCATGCGCGTGTGTAGTCCAGTCTTCCATATACGAGTCGAGTTCGTCTTTCCACCGGCGTCGTGGTCTGTCACGTGGTCGATTTCTGTCTTTTGGGATCCACAATGGGGTGGTGGATTTGCCCACAACTCTCCCGACATGCGACAGAGATGGCCCGCCCAGTCCCACTTTAAATTGCCTACTTGGTGCCCAACGTCCGCGATTTGTGTTTGGGAGCGCAGTTCACTGTTTCTAATGTGGTCTATTAATTTGACTCCTAGGATACTGCGCTCCATGGCTCGCTGACAAAGCCCAAGTTTGGATTTTTGATGATCCGTCAAAGACCAGGTTTGAGCGCCATAGGTAAGGATGGGGAGAATGCACGCGTTCATTAGCTTACGTTTTAATATTCATCATCATCATCATATCAGCCGTAGGACGTCCACTGCTGGACAAAGGCCTCCCTCATTGATCTCCAGGAACTGCGGTTGGAAGCGGCCTGCATCCAACGCCGACCTGCGGTTCTTACCAAGTCGTCTGCCCATCTTGTGGGTGGACGTCCTACGCTGCGCTTGCCGGTCCGTGGCCTCCACTCGAGAACCTTTCGGCCCCATCGGCCATCTGTTCTGCGCGATATATGGCCTGCCCATTGCCACTTCAACGTGCTAATCCGTCGGGCTATGTCGGTGACTTGAGTTCTCCTACGTATCTCCTCATTTCTGATTCGATCCCGTAGAGAAACCCCGAGCATAGCCCTCTCCATAGCTCGTTGAGCGACTCTGAGCTTATTCATAAGGCCAATAGTGAAGGACCACGTCTCGGTTCCATATGTCATCACTGGTAACACACACTGATTGAAGACTTTCGTCTTAAGGCACTGAGGTATGTTGGACGAAAAGACGTTGCGAAGTTTCCCAAACGCTGCCCATCCGAGTTGGATTCGACGATTGACCTCTTTCTCGAAGTTGGACCTACCTAATTGGACTGTTTGTCCTAGGTATACATACGCGTCGACAACTTCAAGAGCCAAGTTCTCAACCATAACTGGGGCAGGGACGACATGGACATTCGACATGATTTTCGTCTTATCCATGTTCATTTTAAGTCCTACCCGTTGGGAGACTCGATTGAGGCCTTCGAGCATCGTGCTGAGCTCTTCCATCGACTTTGCCATGACCACAATATCGTCAGCAAACCGAAGGTGAGTGATGTATTCGCCGTTAATATTGATGCCCAGTCCTTTCCATTCCAGAAGCTTGAAGGCATCTTCCAATGCGGTCGTAAACAGTTTCGGAGAGATTACATCTCCCTGTCTTACGCCTCTTTTTAAGGGAATCGCCTTCGAGCTCTGCTCGTGTACTCGGACTGACATAGTGGCGTTTTTATACAAACACTTCAACACTTCGATGTACCGATAGTCTATACGGCATCGTTGGAGAGACTCAAGCACTGCCCATGTTTCGATCGAATCGAAGGCTTTCTCATAGTCCACAAACGCGAGACATAGCGGCAAGTTATACTCTTCGGTCTTCTGTATGACTTGCCGCAGCGTATGTATGTGGTCTATGGTACTGTAGCCTTTACGGAACCCGGCTTGTTCGGGAGGCTGGAAGTCATCAAACCTGCGTTCAAGACGGTTCGCGATGACCCTCGAAAACAGCTTATAAACATGGCTCAAAAGCGAGATGGGTCTGTAATTCTTAAGCAAGGTGTTGTCACCTTTCTTGAAGAACAGAACCACCACGCCCCCGTTCCATGCTTTTGGCGTCGTACCTTCAAGCAAGGCGGAATTAAAGAGCTTCTGAAGGACTTTAAGTACCGGTGATCCACCCGCTTTCAGAAGCTCTGAAGTGATTCCGTCCTCGCCCGGCGTCTTGTCGTTCTTAAGCTGTTTCAAGGCCATCCTGACCTCATACAGGCTGATGTCCGGAATATCTTCGGTATAATGTCGGGTCAGTTTGGCTCTTGGGTCGTTGGCCGCACTGCAAACAGGTTTAGTGACCGAATCGTAGAGCCGTCCATAGAACCTTTCGACTTCCCTTAACACTTCCGCTTTACTTGACGTTATGCTGCCATCTTCCCTCTTCAGCTTCATCATGCGGCTCTGCCCAATAGAATTATCTCTCGCGAACACTTTGGAGCCTTTATTCCGCTCTATCGTATCTTTAATACGAGATGTATTAAAGGTACGAATATCGTGCCGCGAGGATTTCCAAATCTTTCTATTGAGCTGCCTATGTGACTGAGCATCATCGGGAGACTGCAGTCGCAAAGAACGTCGTTCAGCCATGAGGTTAAGGGTGTCATCAGAGAGTTTCTGAGGTCTATTGGTACGGGGGGTCTTTAAGAACTGGGACCCCACCGTATGGACGGTTTCTACGAACCTGTTATTGATCTCGTCCACTGATGCATCTACTTCTAGACAGTCAAAGCGATTTGCAAGTTCGAGTTGAAAGCTCTCGAGGTTTTGGATATGAGCGCGAGTGGGTCGGAGCGTAGATTTCATCAAACGGGACCTTTCAAGTTTAACGTTCATATTCAATGTGGCTCTTACAATTCGGTGATCACTGCCGGTTTTCACCCTGTGAATCACAGAGACATCATTGAATATCCGTTTCTTGTTGGTCAAGATGAAATCAATCTCATTTCTCGTGGAACCGTTGGGACTCATCCAGGTCCATTTCCTGTGAGGCGGCTTCTGGAAAAAAGAATTCATCATAAAGAGTCCTTCTTTCTCCAGAAAATCGGCCAGCCTCTGTCCCCTGGGGTTCCGTTGCCCATATCCAAATTGCCCCACTCTCAACTCATCATCGCTTCTCATGCCTAGCTTTGCATTGAAGTCCCCCATAACAACAATAAAGTGAGTTTTGTTCGTATGTATGGCTCTACTGATGTCCTCATACATAGACTCTACTTCTTCATCTGGGTGTGAAGAGGTCGGCGCATATACCTGAACGACCTTCAGCGAATATCGCTTAGATATTCTGAGTGTCAGGTACGCGACCCTGCTCGACACACTGTCGATGGTGATAATGTTGTTGATGAGTGACTTGTGAACGAGAAACCCAACACCACCTTGGGACTGTTGGTCGCCCTCCCGGTAGTATAGTAGGTTACCAGACTTAAGGGATATCATGTCCTCACCCTCTCTACGGACTTCTGATAACCCCAAAATGTCCCAGTGTAATCTACTAATTTCTTCTTCCAGCTCAACAATCTTTTCGTCTGTCCTCAAAGTGCGGATGTTGTGTGTTACCAGGGCTAGTGGTCGTCGTAGGGTTTGGTAGCCGATCATCGCCCGGGGATTCTTAGCACCCCTGGCCCCGCCGTTACCGTGACTGCTACCATAGCCAGGATTAGCGGGGCTGCCGGGGACTCGGGGCCTGGTTTTATGTTGTAAATTTATCATTAGGGGGTTGTTGCCATACTCGCCACGCTTGGCAGGCGGGTTGGCGAGCGCAGTATAGGTTTTGAAAACACGAAAAGACGCTGCTGCCCATCTTTCGGAGGTATCCCTTAGCAGACTCCTACTGCATCCACGGGCAAGAGCGGAGGGGCAACATTCTATTGCCGGCGCCCCACGGCAATTTAATATTAATTTAATAGTATTTTTAAATATTTATATATTTTTAATAGTATTATTAATATTTTAATATTAATAGTTTTAATATTAATTTATATTAAATAAATAAGTATTGCTGGACATTTCACACAGCGCTATCTAGTCCAAAACTATAGAGAGCTTGTACTATGGGTACCAGATAACTGATAGAATACTTATATACTTTTTTACTTATTGTCTTTGTAAATACTTACTTATAATATAGAGAAATAACCAGACCCGGAACATATACATATCTGTAGATTATGCAAACTTTTGTTCTGCGGCGGCAATCAAACCCGCTGCCCCCTGCGTCTCAGCCGACTATTCGCCCACTGCACTGCGGAGGTCGTCCATATTATTAGTATGGATGGTTATGGTAAGTTAATATCCCGTTTATAGAACTAAATATGTGTATTTTCATGACTCCCTTTACGACACATACCTACACAGCTCTCTGTTTATTCAAGGGATGAAAAGTATTTATTCTGTATCCTTCAGGGTTCGTCGTTTAGAACCCGAAGCGATTTCATCTCGGATTATACGCCTGTTATTCCGATATGTTCCCGGAAGTCGAGACAAGTTCCTGAAACTGTTTTCAATGCGGGACTTACGTAAGAAGCGTATATTTATTACGTAAATAGGATTTAAAAAGGTAGGCTCTTATAGAACACATCAGTCAGTTTGCTTGTCAGTCATTCTTAATACATCACCGGTCTACAATATTTCAAGTAGACAAAATGGGTGACTCCCTAGTGACAGCCGCTTTGAAAGTACGACATAACGTGCTCACACCACCACACCATCATTTACCACCAAGTAAGGTAGTAGTCACTACCACCATATATAAAAAAATAATAAAAAATACCCAGTAATATTTTCGATTTTGGCGCTTCATTATAATGGGAGACCCCCTTTTGCAGACACTCCAATAGAGTGAATATGACATAGGAAACTATTTCATCGTCATTCAAAGACAGTGTTACCTACCATTGCCTATTTAACTTTAATGTTATTTTTGAATCTAAGTCTTTACTAACACTATGCTGATCGCTTTTTGTCCGAAATAAATGCATATTTAATTTAATATATTGTAATTAACCTTCGACACAAAATGAGGAGTTTTGAGTTCGAAGCCTGTGTTTTTGATCTTCCTGTGGTACACGTAACTACCGAAAAAATACGCTATTATTATTGCCTTATAACTGACTTCATAAAAGGAGGAGGTTCATAATTCGTCAGAATCTCTTTTTTATGTAAGTTCCCCGATTGCTCGAAAACGCCTGGACCGATTCGAGAGATTGGCACCAAATCAGGATCTGATGATGGAATCCCAAAAAAATCGAAAGCAACGCTCACATTGTATAGCGATGCATAATGTGTTTTATATATTTTCCTTTATTTGATAAAATATACGTTCAGACTGGTTCCATAAAAATTTCACCAAAATCGGTTCAAAAATTTGTTTTTTCTTTTATCTGAAGTCGGTTATATTTTTGATAAAAAGTTACTTATTGTTTAAAAGCTAGTCTTAGCAAGATCGGCATTAGCTATGCTGATTTAAAACTAAAGCTGTCCAAAACAGAGAATTTCATAATTTTATCCAACTTGTAAACAAAGTGTAGAGTGGCAGGTCGTAAGCCCATCGCGTAACGTCAACGCTCCTAGCAGACAAGGTCAGAAAACGTAGGACAAGCGACGATGATATTGCTATCTCGCTCGCTCTTGCAACCCTTCCGGGAGCCGCTAGTGATGCGCCGAGTGCTTATCGATAACACTAATTACCAGTAATTGTATTGTAAAGAAAACAATCACGATTATTGGTTATACGATTTGTACAAGAAACAGGATATTTACCATGATTTGTAAGTTTTTATATTAAATAGTGGTCATAACGGCCTATTCCACAATCCCATGAGCGTTCACTGCGAGCGCCAGTAGGGGATTTGTGTACCAAAAGTCCCGAAATCCCCTGCGCAGGGGATTATCTCAGAGGTTTGTGGAATAAGCCTTCATAACCATTATAGTTTCAAAAGTAATGTGGGTTGGCGTCTGCCGCAAGTCTTGGCGTATACTATAGTTGTAATTACAACTAATGAAGAAAGATCTCGCAAGATTCAAGTTACAACAACCCCAGTGACCGTCTATAGTCTACAGGTCGTCAGTCTACAGCCAAATGTCTAAATTAATATTGGCATCGAAATGCGTGAAATTCTGTAGAATAAAATACCTTTTTAGTCTAAAAATATAAGTTGAAAAATAGTTTCGTTAATTAAATATGTTTTATGTTTAGCTTAAAAGTTTGCAGGATTTTTATGTGATTTTAAACAAAATGCAGGTTTTGTGGGGTTTACGGTTTGGCTTTTTGTGAGAGTACCTACTAGCATTGTCGCAAAATGTTGGGGCTTACGGAGTTAGTTGTGTTGCAGGTATTTTAGTTTTTGGATGACTTGGCTAATTATTTATTTTGGCTTGGCTTTTGTTGGCTAGTGATGCCGCTAAAAATCGACAAGCTACAATCTGCAGCTACAAGTGCGGAACTCTTATATACAGTATACAGAGACAAACATCCTCCGGAGAACGCTTACTTAATCCTTATAGTATCTAGAAAGTGAGTTACGTAATTTTAGTGGCAAAATTACACTTCAAACACACGTTGGCATACATAGATAGATGTATGCCAACATTCTTTACTGTTACACCGAATAACAATAACTTAACTTAGAAAACTTAAATATTAATATGTGGTTGTACAATGGGTGGCCTTATCGTTTAAAGCGATCTCTTCCAGGCAACCTTTGGTTGGACTACATATAGTACTGGATGGAATATATATACTTAGTCAGGTCATAAGTATTGTCACACAGTAAAAACTTTTCTTTTAGAATGCTGGCCACAAAAAAGTTTATAGAATTCGAATTTCGAATTGTTTATGAAAATAAAAATGTATACTTTTTAGAATTTTACTCATTTTTAAATATAGAGTGGACGCTTAAAGAAGACCGTGTTGCAGTTATTGCGTTGCATGGTTGCGGTTACGCGCCAATTCAAATTTTTCACATACTGAAAAATTTGAATATAACCAAAAGATTCGTTTATCGCACCATCAAACGATACTTTGAAGACTCTAGTATCTACACTAGAGTCTTCATTGTATCGTTTCAAACAGGTCAAAAAGTGGTCGCCCTCGGCCCTGTTAGGACTCCAGCAGTGATAAAAGCTGTGAAGGCGCGAATTCTTAGAAATCCCAAACGTAAGCAGAAACTGTTGGCCCTTCAGATGGGGTTAAGCAGAACCATGGTGAAAAGGGTGTTAAATGAAGACATAGGGCTTCGGGCATATCGAAGAAAAACAGGACATCGTTTGAATGCTCGTCTAATGGACCTGAGACTGAAGAGATGCCGCGCTTTGTTGAAGCGGTACGCGGGAAAAAATATCGGGAAATTCTTTTTTCGGATGAAAAAATTTTTACCATAGAAGAGAGCTACAACAAACAAAATGATAAGGTGTACGCACACAGTAGTGAAGAAGCGAGCAACCGTATTCCGCGTGTCCAACGAGATCATTTTCCATCCTCGCTCATGGTTGGGAGTTTCTTATTGGGGCTTAACAGAGGTACATTTTTGTGAGAAAGGTGTAAAAACGAATGCAGTTGTGTATCAAAATACAGTCCTGACGAACCTTGTGGAACCTGTTTCTCATACCATGTTCAATAACAGGCACTGGGTATTCCAACAAGATTTGGCGACAGCTCATAGCAGAGAGCGAAGAGCACACAATACTGGCTGGCGGCGCGTGAAATCGACTTCATCCGGCACAAAGACTGGCCCTCCTCCAGTCCAGATTTAAATCCGTTAGATTACAAGATATGGCAACACTTAGAGGAAAAGGCGTGCTCAAAGCCTCATCCCAATTTGGAGTCACTCAAGACATCCTTGATTAAGGCAGCCGCCGATATTGACATGGATCTCGTTCGTGCTGCGATAGACGACTGGCCGCGCAGATTGAAGGCCTGTATTCAAAATCACGGAGGTCATTTTGAATAAACTTTAGTGTTATAAGAATCTATGTTTTGTTAAGTTCATTTTGGTATATAAATGGTTACATAACGAATAAACTTGTTTCAATTATTTTATATTAAACATGTGACAGAATTTATGACCTGACTAGGTACATGTGTGTACCTGGTGCACGTATTAAATATGTGCTTCTTGTGGTATACCTATCTATAATTAGGTATACATGTATTGTGTCTCACCTCTACATGAATGTCAGCTTGCTGTAAAATAAATCAGTTATCCGTCAGTCACCGCATTGTCATTTATTCCCGGCCTCAATACCTACTCATACACAGCAATTTGGCGAAGAGGATGACAAAATGGCGGACAACGCACGTGCAATCGGCAATATAAAGGAGTTTAATTTAAATACAGATACTTGGAAGAGTTATATTAATCGAGTGCGAGCATTTTTCTTAGTGAACAGCGTAAAGACTGACGTTCAAACATCATTTCTCATCACGTTGGTGGGAAATGAAACGTATGATCTCATGACAGTATTGTGTAGCCCCACGGAGCCCGAAAAGAAATCGTTTGACGAGCTGGTTGAAATTGTAGAAAACCATGTCAATCCAAAGGCTAGTGATATGGCAGAACGTATGAAATTGCGAGCGTGTTAACAAAGTCAAAGTGAAACAGTAAACGAGTACTTAGTGCGTTTGAAGAAGTTGGCGATGACCTGTAAATTCAAGGGCCAGGAGTCGTTAGAAGAAAATCTAAGAGATCAATTTACATACGGATTGAGGAGCGAAAAGTACAGACAACGATTGCTAACCGAGCGGGAGCTCAGTTTCAATAGAGCGGTGACTATAGCTACATCGTTAGAAGCGGCGCAGCTCGAAGCAAAGCTTGGCGGCGGTAACGGTAATGCTGGAGAGGCATCTCACAGCAGTGTTTACGCAGTACGTTCCGGCAACGGCAGCGCCGGAGCGGCGCGCGGCGGCCGAGCGGGCGCGCAGCGCGCCGCCGGTGGCGGCTGGGCGAACGCGTCGCGCGCCACGCCGACCGATGGCGCTAGCGGCAGCGGCGGCGACCGGTGTTATCGATGCGGATCGCGGCAGCATTCGTCCGATAGATGTGGTTATAAAAGTGCCACCTGTTACAAGTGCGATAGAGTGGGCCATATTAGCCATATGTGTCGTAATAATAGAAAAAGCAAGTCTAGGCTTTTCCGAGTGAACGGAAGTGATTCGGAAGGAGATGGCGGATCTCCCACATTGTATCGGTTAGGCGACACGGATGAGTCCGATAGACCGTGGTATTGTAAGTTGAATGTAGAAGGTTTCAATTGGAACATGGTTGATAGTGGTTCCTCGGTAAGTGCGATTTCAAAAGATACCTATAATAAACTGTATAAAGGTAGACCCCTGATCGAATCTGACCAAATTCTGACTGTTTACAGCGGAGAAAAAATAAAACCTGTAGGTACGATGCCGGTCAACGTTATCAGTAAGGATCAGTTGTTTACCTCGAAATTGTATGTTATAGATAACGGGAACTGTCCTCCTATTTTAGGAAGGAAATGGATGCGCGAATTACAACTAGCTTTGCCTTTTGTGGCACACGTTTCATGCGATGAGAACGGAAAAGTTCTAAATGAAATAATGTGCAAATATAAAAATGTTTTCGAGCCCGGTATTGGAACTTTTAATCGCGGCACCATTAGCTTACAAGTATGCGAGGGCGCGGTCCCTGTATGGAGGAGCGCGCGCATCGTCCCGCACGCCTTGCACCCGGCTGTTGACGCCGAGCTGGAGCGGCTGCAGGCCGAGGGCATCATCAGTCCGGTGGAAGACGTTGCTGGTTGGGGAACACCCGTAGTACCCGTAAAAAAACAATCGGGCAGTTTAAGAATTTGTGGCGATTTCAAAGTGACGGTAAATCCCGTGTTATTTGATGAAAAATATCCTCTTCCTAGGATTGATGATGTATTTTCTGCCCTGAGAGGGGGACAGACATTTAGCAAAATTGATTTGAAAAATGCTTACCAATAATTTTTGTTGGACGAAGATTCCAAGAAGCTATGTACAATAGTGACTCATAGGGGAAATTTTGTCTATAATAGACTACCTTTCGGGATTAAAACTGCAGCAAACAAGTTCCAAAGGGTTATGGATTCTTTATTTAAATTGGATCACGTAACTGTATTTGTTGATGATTTAATCATTACGGGGGAGACGAGAGAAAAACATTTTGAGAATTTGGATAAAGTTTTTAAAATTTTGAATGATTGTGGTTTAAGGGTCAGTAGAGAAAAGTGTTTCTTTTTCCAAAAAATAGTGACATATCTGGGCTACATCATTGATGCTGAAGGTTTACACACAGAAACAAAAAAAGTAGATGCCGTTCTTGCTGCTGAACGGCCTGGCAACGTAGGTGAGTTGAGGGCGTTTTTAGGCCTAATAAACTATTACTCAAAATTTGTTAAAAATTTCAGCACCATAATAGCACCCATGTACTCTTTATTAAAGAAAAATTTTTGGACCCAAAACGGGTATTCCGTTGATGATGGCCGGCAGATTACAACGATGGTCGATAATTTTGAGTGAATATAACTACTCAGTTAAATGCGTTAAATCTAAAGACAATTGTGTAGCTGATTGTTTGTCGCGAGCGGCTACAATCAAAGTCGATGACTCATTAAAAGACGTCAGTTGCAGTAATAGAGAAAAATTAGATAAAGAATTAATTAATAATTTCATTGTCGCTCCGAAACCGATTAATTTTAAAGATGTTTCTGAACAAACCAAAAAGGACTTAGTGTTAAATAAAATATTTGGATATGTTTTGCACGGCTAGCCTGCATATAAAAATATGCCGAATGATTGTAAAGATTTTTACAACAGAAAAGAGTATATCACGTCAGAGCATGGTTGTTTATTGTTCGGTTATCGGATTATAATACCTAAAAGTTTGCGTAGCTTAATGTTGAAAGAATTGCATAGTAGTCATTTAGGCATCGTAGAAATGAAATCTTTTGCACGCACATACATGTATTGGCCCAATATAGATAAGGACATTGAATTAATATGTAAATCGTGTGATATCTGTGCAAAAGAAAGAGATAATCCCGTAAAGAGTACCTTGATTCCATGGCCTTGGTTGACGAAACCGTGGTACAGGTTACATTTGGATCATTTGGGTCCGTTCGGAAACAGCCATTATTTGATTGTTGTTGATGCACATTCCAAATGAATAGAATTTTGTAAAGTTAGTTCCACGAACGCGGAGATAACTATAAGACATTTACGTGAGATATTCGCACGGTTTGGATTGCCTCAGGAAATCGTCACAGATAATGGGCCCGCATTTATTGGCGAAAAATTTTCTGAGTTTGTATTAAAAAATGGCATTTGCCATAGACTGATTTCGCCCAGACATCCTAGAAACAATGGAGCCGCCGAGAACGCCGTAGGTTTAGTAAAAAAATGTTTAAAAAAGGCCGCACACAAAGGAATCACTGTTGACATTGCTTTAAGTAGATTTTTGCTAAATTATCGGAATTCCGTACAGAGTACGACTCAATAGTCGCCCAGTGAAATGTTATTAGGACGCAGGTTAAGATCTTGTTTAGATTTACTAAGACCTTGCACGAAAAGCATTGTAATGGATCGGCAGGCCAAACAAATTGAAACATTTGGTGGTAATCAAAGAGATTTGTCGATAGGAGACATGGTTATGTTTAAGAAATGGCGAAATAATAAAGAGATTTGGGAGAAAGGGGTAGTTTTAAGTAAAGTAGGAAATATTATGTACGAAATTAAGTTTAATGATGAAAAACACAGGCGCCACATTGATCAAATATACAAATTGCCAGTTGGTGAAGTAGAAAAGCCTAGTAAATATGATCCAATAATTGATCAATGTGTAACGGATGAATCTGATAATGAGGGGATGTTATCGTTTAATGTGCGTAGTTTGAGAAGGTCAGATCGGGTCACCCCCACCACGCCATCCACTCCTCAACAGAAGGCATCGCTGCCATCATCTCCATATGAAGAGGCAGAAGACCCTATTGATTTGAGCCAGGAGTCGATGTTTAGTCCGCTTGAACAAAGCGAAAAATTGTCTTTATTTTTTCATATGTATACCTAATCATTAGTAACGATTGATAAAACGGTAGAAGTGTACCTATTTTAGTTGTTTTTGTATTGTGTTTTCAGCTTTGTTAAATACCAATCCAGTTAATAATGATGTAATATATATATATATATGTTTCTCTTATGGGAAGGGGATAGTGTGGTATACCTATCTATAATTAGGTATACATGTATTGTGTCTCACCTCTACATGAATGTCAGCTTGCTGTAAAATAAATCAGTTATCCGTCAGTCACCGCGTTGTCATTTACTCCCGGCCTCAATACCTACTCATACACAGCACTTCTGACTGTCATTATGAAGCTGGTACTTAGCATAAAGGTTCCAACGGGAGACCAGCGCTGCGTTACCTGCTGTGACACAGTATTCAGTATTCACCATTTCATTACATTCCATACATAACACAGTAAAATGCTTAGTTTGAACCTTATTGCTACTAATAACTGATATCTATTTTATTTATTGTTTTTAGGGTTTCGTACCCAAAGCGTAAAACGGGACCCTATTACTAAGACACCGCTGTCTGTTTGCCCGTCTGTCTGTCTGTCTGTCCGTCCGTCTGTCACCAGGCTGTATATCATGAACCGTGATAGTTAGACAGTTGAAATTTTCACAGATGATGTATTTCTGTTGCCGCTATAACAACAAATACTAAAAACAGAATAAAATAAATATTTATGGGGGCTCCTATACAACGAACGTGATTTTTTTGCTCGTTTTTGCTCGATATTGATAAGGGCAACAGGAAGACGCTTGAAATATTGACAGAATATTTAGTTATACAATCACTTTAAAAATAAATGATTAAATTAAAATGAAACAAATATTTAAAGGTGGCTCCCATACAAAAAACGTGATTTTTTTGTTCGTTTTTGCTCGATATTGTTTCACAGAATATTGAGTTATATTTTTTTTTGTCAACCTATATTGTCCCACTGCTGAGCAAAGGTCTCCCCTAAGTCTCTTCATCTATCTCTGTCTTGTGCGACACTTCACAACTCCTGCTTGTGTTATATAATACACTTTAAAAAATAAATCATCATCATCATCATATCAGCCGTAGGACGTCCACTGCTGGACAAAGGCCTCCCTCATTGATCTCCAGGAACTGCGGTTGGAAGCGGCCTGCATCCAACACCGACCTGCGGTTCTTACCAAGTCGTCTGCCCATCTTGTAGGTGGACGTCCTACGCTGCGCTTGCCGGTCCGTGGCCTCCATTCGAGAACTTTCCGGCCCCATCGGCCATCTGTTATAATAATAATTAAATTAAAATAAAATTAATATTTAAGGGGGGCTCCTATACACCACAGACATGATTTTTTTGCCGTTTTTATAAATAATAGTACGGAACCCTTCGTGCGCGAGTTAGACTCACACTTGGCCGGTTTTTCTATTTTAGTTTTTTTTTAATAGAGGTTGGCATAATATTTTTAGATTATTTTCTTGAAATCGATGAAATATGTGTACTGTTGGTGTATCTTTAAATAAATACAAAGAACAATAATATGAACTCTGTAAAGCAACGCACGGTTAACATTTAGTCGAGCAACTTTTTCTACGTTGATAAAAATATCGGGCGTTTGGTTCAAATTGTTATGTCCAAATATTTGTTTCTTGGTTGATGTTATCACAGTAAAATGACTGAACACGTTAAAATTAAATTTAGCAAAGACAACTTGTGACATAGAAACCTACTTAAAACGTGCAGGTGGACGAAAGGTTAATGAAAAAATTGGACCGTGGAATCAAATGCGCAGCGTCTTTCTGGACCTAGCAAAGGCATTTGACACCGTGTCTAGACCTATACTAATTATAAAAATGAAGAATTTGGGAATACGTGGCGCTGCTCTCGACTGGTTCAAATCGTACCTAAGTAAAAGACTCCAAAGAGTAAAAGTTGATGGTAAAGTCAGTGACTTCACTAGCATTGATTTTGGTGTGCCACAGGGTAGCGTGCTTGGCCCTACACTTTTTCTTATTCATATTAATTGTCTGTGCTCACTCGATCTTCCGCAGTCAAAAGTTTTTGCCTTTGCTGCTGATACTGCTGTTGTTTTTTATGGAGACACGTGGGAGCAAGTTGCCAACATAACAGAACCAATCTTAAAATTATATCTGACTGGCTACAACATAACCTTCTTACTCTAAATGTAGACAAAACAAAATTAATTAACTTTGGTATCTCGGAAAGAAGTGCTCCAAAAAAAATATGATAGTAAAACTACATCAATGCTGTTCCGGTGACTCTTTTGCAGGAGACTGCGACTGCCTAACTATAAAACAAGCTCAAGAATATAAGTACTTGGGCATATATACAGATGAAAATCTAACTTG
Source organism: Philereme vetulata (assembly GCA_918857605.2). Lineage (NCBI taxonomy): Eukaryota > Metazoa > Arthropoda > Insecta > Lepidoptera > Geometridae > Philereme > Philereme vetulata. Next base: position 555,505 of record OU975420.1, read on the forward strand.
GAGGAAGCAAATTGACTCTCTACATACCAGAATACGTAAAATGTTATATATATTTAAAAGATTGCGATCCATCGTAGATCAGGAAACCATAAGATTGATATATCTTGCGCTATGCCAATCCATTTTGTCCTACTGTTGTGTCACCTGGGGAGCGGCCTGTAAAACCTATTTAATAAAGCTTGAAAGAGCGCAGCGCGCGATACTTAAAATTGCCTACAAATTACCATACAAATATTCAACTGAGATGCTATATGGAGAAACCAACCACCTTACAGTTAGACAACTCTTTGTACTGAGCACTGTTCTTAGGTTCCATAAGGATTCTAATACAACAGTTATTACTCCTTCTGATAGTAGACGTACTCAATGACATATACCGAGAATAAGAACGAATTTTGGCAAAAAAAAGCTTCAGGTATCTTGCCCCATATATTTATTCCAAAGTTAACGATAATCTCAAATTAATTACACTAACTCGGCACAGATGTAAGAGGTATTTAGTAAAGTGGTTGATTACACTAAATTACAATGACACAGAGCGTTTGCTTATTACACCTACGTTACTTAAAATATAATATTAAGAATAATATATATTACTATACAAATTATTTACAACTTTTCATAATAACTTCATACAACTATATATGCCTCACACCTATATAACGCTTAATAACCCACAATGCATCATATTCTGTTAGTATCCTTATTATGTATCTACTTATATACATTCATACACAATCACATATGCAAGCACACACACATACCACACATTCACACACTCACTTACACACACACACACATAATAACACACCCTCGCATACACACAAAAATTATGCAACGTAATGCTGCCCTCAATATTCAAAATTTATTAATTAATTAATGCACGTCCTTTATCAAAAATTATTACATTTTGTTTAATACATTGAGTACCTACCTACTGTACAAAAACGGACGAAACAGACTACCTTCCCACAACACAGGTTTATACCTAAGGTGGGAGATAGTGATCTTTTAATGTTCACTACTGTCCTGTGAATAGCATGAATGTTATACTTTTGTGAAAAATAAATTATTTGATTTGATTTGATTTGAAATTGGAATTAATACTGTCAGGCACAAGTAATAGTTAAAAAAACTGAAAAACACACTTTTATAGATAACAACACTAACCAGTAGCAAATAAGTTTCAATAAATTTAAATCAAGAATAATGTGAATAAAAACAAATATTATTTTACAAAATTTCTATTAAACTCGACGTTTTGAAGTAGTTGAAAATCATATTCAAAGATTCCGTTACACACATACATACCTAGGTATTAAAAGAGTGTTAAAAACGCTAGTTTCACTCTTCAGTAGACACTAGTGACGCTGTCAACTGAACAGATAATATGGTGGGACCATACAGGTCCATGGGTGGGACTGTACAACCTTAAATTATCCAACTGAAATGAGGCTGGAATTGAAAATTAACCATTTTAATCAATTCGGTATCGCTGTCTCACATTGTAGTATGACACTGCCACAGATGGCACAGTAGATTGCCGCTGCCATAGATGCAGGCATAGAGTCAATACATATTGACACAGATGGAGTGGTAGTCGCGATGCGTGAAGCGAGCTCATTTACATAAACTAATTGGCTATCGATAGAGATGGGGTTTGCATCGATAAGTTTGCCGAATCATTAAGTTTCAAATAATTTATATATAAACAATGCCGGTGAAATTACTGGTGCATGAGGATTTACGCTTCAAGTTGATGGACGTAGGGCACGTTCCTAAGGTGCGTATTCTACGAGGCAACGTGTTGTTATAGGCGAAGGTTTCCTTAACATCAGGTGGGTTATGATTGCTCCATCTACAGGATATATAAAAAACTATTTTAGGGATGTATGCATTCATGTTTATCACTATTGGTAGAATAGTTTATGTTTCGACTTTCGAAGTTGTATCTCTAATAAACGTACGCTATTCGCATCCCCAAATCAAGGGGAAGGTTGTAGGTTCAAATTATGTCTGGTTCGTAATTTTTATAATTATTTTACCAATCTTAGGCACACCCCGAGCCGGTGACGGTGGGCCGGCGACACAACCATGCAGATGTAAACTACGCCTAAACTCTATTATCATTAATTGACCGAGCGAACGAAGCAAGCGTCTCAGTTTCGAGATTGGCAAACAAAAACATTTTGTCAGTCTGTCTGTTTTTCGCTTACAGGTTTTTTTCCGATTTTGACGAAATTTGGCACATAAGTTGCTTGATTTATTAATTTTTTTTTAATCGATCGCAATTTTTGGTGGGGTGAAAATAGGGGGGAAGTTTGCTGTAGCGTTATTTATCGACGGATTTCAATCAGATTTGTGAGGCACACTAAGGACTTCATTCTACACAAGTAGTTGCGAAAAAAATTCAAAAGGGGGGAATGGAGGGGAGGAAGTTGATGAATAACAGGATGATGGTGATGATGCGAATGTTGACAGTTCAGTGCAGTACTCGTATCGTTCAGTTCGGCGCGAAGACAACTGGATTACTTAGTGAATCGCAACCCGGATCAGCTGCTTCTTTTATTTTGTGACAGGATTGCATTTTTAGATGATCTAAGTTTGGAAATATCTATGAAAAATGTATTGGCAATTTGTGATCAACAACTTTTATAATACTTGAGTATTTTCGCTGAGAAACTCAAAGTTCTGGCAAACTTTAAGCGTTATATATGGACGGATTTAAATTTTGGTACTAACATAAGTAGGCTGGTTTCAAAACTCTGAAATGGTTTTACTATGCCAGGGGAAAGGGGAAAGTGACGGTTTTTGCATGGTTATAAGGGTCGCGAGGTCTACTGTTCTCACAGCACCACTAGTTATAACACGTTTTTTTGTTGAAAAATTACCTTTTCAAAAGAAGCTTCAATAAAATTAATTTTGTAACCAGCGTATTTTATTGACATAGCTTCGAAACACTGTTATTATTTTGAGTTATATTTTATAAAAACTAACATGATGTGAACGTTGAGGCAATCTAGCTCCTCGATTACATGGATACCATTATTTATGAGAACTTATCAAAATGTTGCATCGTTCAACGCATTCAGATTATCATAATATAATTGAAACAGTTAGATAATTTACAGTAAAACACTGAAACTTTATAACTAGTAATATTTGCCCGGGGGTAATTAAAATAATTATTAATTTGTTGTAGCCGGGAATTTCCCGGCATTATGTTATTCCCGATAAATTCCCGCGGGCGTGGTAGTGATGCGTCGGACACTCGTGTTTACGTTTCAATTAATTACAATTCAATTTTGTCATATATTTTGTTAACGAAATGCAAAATAGATTAGCTCTAGTCATTTTGTAATGAATTTTAATGTGTTGTGGATAAAGTTGTAACGTGACAATTCTCTATGTCGCGTTACAAACTTCATTTCACCAGATAGTCACACAATTCTTCTATACGACATCTACCGGTATAGCGGCGTACTCACTGACCGAACACTCGATTTGCAAACATCGATATACAAGCCTCTTTCAACGTAGTTCGCCAAGCCTGCCGCAGATGGCGTTGCATACTCGTGTAGATATTGACACGTATCTTCATAATGGATAATCAAATTTTAATTGCTCATGCCAGCTTTATTTATCTAATCAAATAATCCTTCTCGTATTTTAAAAAAACAAAATATAAATAAGATCTCAAATAATAAATCAATAGTTCAATCAGTTTGTCTATGAATGATGGATGCTGGAGAGCAAAAGTTGTCTTTGCCTAGTTTGACGGAAGATAGATGTCAAGTTTTTACTCTATGGTATGATGTAAAGGAAATTACATCATATTTTCTAGAACAAGTGGGAACAAATATTTCGTTTTAATTTATATGGGGAAGGTAGTTTTACTGGTGCTATAAAAAGGGAATTTCGTCAGTGCCCGCTCTCTTTGACCCACCTGATTTCAACGGAAGAACTTTTCATCTGCGAGATACAAAAGTTACTTAGTTTGGACAATACTTCCTTGCCGTTTGATCGTGATAAAATCAAGCATTTTACTAGTTCGTGAAGTCTGTGAGGGGCTATCCAATTTACTGTGGACCCTGACACCTGACGCCCGCCGTAAAACACTTATTGGAGCCGACGAGAAGCGTGGTGTTTTTGAGTCGCCGCGTAGCTGAAACGCTTTCACAAATCGACCGCCGCGAGGCTTCTTCTCTAGACAACCTGTTTCCTGCCTCGGTTGACATCAAGACCACGCCTGCGCAACTCGAAGCCCATTCCACCACTCCGAGGCGGACTCCGGACGTTCGGCGGAAAATACCACAGGTGCATCTCATCCAATATCTGTTTCGGGCAGAGCCCTTTCCAACTTTATTCTTTCTTTCTGACGTCAGATGGCGCCCAATTCTCTATTTTAAACGTTACTGCTGTATTCTACTGCTCAAATAATTCTGTAAATTTCTAATTCTAATTCCTTTCTTTTATTGTAATCTCTAGATCTTAAACGTTACTGCGGTATTCTACTGCTCAAATAATTCTGTAAATCTCTAATTCTAATTCCTTTTTTTATTGTAATCTCTAACCTTAAGCCCTAATTTAAGAAATAGATACACCGTTGAACCAAGTTATTTTTGATATAGCCTATACTTATCTTGCCGCATGTATAAGAAATAATAAATAAGTACCTACTCGCTCTACCGACTAAGCTCCTTGATTATATACATTTAAAACTCAAACTAATTTTATTTTATACAACTACCTCAATTAATTGTTACAATTGGCAACCCAACGGGTATTTCTTATAACCTTGTGGCACTTGGTTTAACGGTAGTATACTTATAATTAACATTATATTTAATTACAGCGCGCTAACAATTTCTTATTATAGAACTAGTTAAAATTGTGATTGTATCAATTCCAAGACAAAAACATGTCTCTGAAAACCGACTTCTGGACCATGCTTCGGAGAGATGAAGTGGAGTTTGAGTTGCGGAGACGTGGCATATCCTTCGACGACATGACATCAGTAGCAGAACTCACCACGCTTCTCGCGGAGAATCCGGCCTCACCACCTGCGGAGACCGAAGCCGTATTCCACATGTCGCTCGATCTGGATAAGCACTTACAGGTATGCACCGCGAAGTTAGCCGACCCCAAACAGTCCATTTACTCAAAAACATCTTTCCGGAAACATAAGTGTCAGACAAGGTTGTCTCGCGTCAAATGTTTGTCAATTATGGTTTTAGTTGTTTTATATAATAGGTTGGAAAATAAGACTTTTCGCATTATAGTACATATGTATGAACTTGTAATAAAATCTCTTTGGCTGTACTATTTGTATCTTGCTGGTTTTGGTATCATTAAAAGTTTAAATTTTAAAGACGATAATTCTAAATACAAATTAGGAAAATGTGTGATTTTTATTTGTTTTTTGTACTGTAAAGATGAGTGAATCTAATGAAGAATATCGATACATTTTAAAATTTTACTACAAAAAAGGTAAAAATGCAACTCAAGCCGCGAAAAAAATTTGTGATGTTTATGGACCTAGTGCAGTATCTGCGAGAGTAGCACAAATTTGGTTTAAGCGTTTTTAATCCGGAAATTTTGATGTCAAATATGCACGTCGCTCTGGTCGCCCTATTACGGATAAAATTGATGCCATTTTTGAAAAAGTGGAGCAAGATCGGCATATCAGTAGTTACAACGTAGCTGGTAATTGACTACAAAAGAGTTTTGGCGCATTTGAAAAAACCTGGGTACACAAAAATGCTCAATATTTGGGTACCCCACGAGCTCACTGAAAGAAACCTAATGAACCGTGTACTCATTTGTGATTCTTTATTACGACGTAATGAAAACCGAACCATTTTTAAAGAAGCTGATTACTGGTGATAAAAAGTGGATCACGTACGACAAGAATGTGCGAAAAAGGTCGTGGTCAAAGGCCGGTCAGGCTTCACAGACTGTGGCAAAACCCGGGTTAACTCGTAACAAGGTGATGCTGTGTGTGTGGAGGGATTGGAAGGGCATTATTCATTATGAGCTGTTACTACCAGGCAGGACCATCGATTCTGAACTCTACTGCGAACAACTGATGAGATTAAAGCAAGAAGTTGAGATAAAGCGGCCGGAAGTAATCAACAGAAAGGGTGTGGTTTTTCATCATGATAACGCTAGACCTCACACATCTTTAGCCACTCAGCAAAAATTAAGAGAATTTGGCTGGGAGGTGTTAATGCATCCGCCTTATAGTCCTGACCTTGCACATTCAGATTTTCACCTGTTTTAGTCTCTTCAGAATTCTTTAGGCAATGTCAGGTTAACATCACGAGAGGACTGCCAAAACTACTTGTCGCGGTATTTTGATCAGAAGCCCTAAAATTTCTATAGCAATGGGATCATGTCCCTACCTACAAGATGGCAAAAAGTTATCGAACAAAATGGTACCTACATACTTTAGTTAAATGTTAATAAACTACATTAAAAATGTTAGAAATTTGCTTAAAATATGCGAAGAAACTTTTCCCCAACCTAATATATGTATCAATATTTTCTTCTTCTCGTGTCAATGATTCATTAAATAAACACAACTCAATTGATTCTGAGCAGGAGGTAGCCACCTTTACAGCCTCATCAGTTGCCACATTAAGCTGTTCCCGAGTGCAGGTGGTAGACCGTGCAATGTGACCGGGCAATGCAAGTGTGGAATCTTTTATGTAAGAGCAGATTTTACGAGAAAACCGAGAATAGTTTGATAGGAGCCTGTTGGATCCCACAGCAAGGCAAGTAAAACTAATGTGAATAATGTGATATCTATTTAAATAATTATAATAAATAAGTAATGCTGGACATTTCGCACAGCGTCATCCAGCCCCAAACTAAGCAAAGCTTGTACACACAGCTACACATCAAGCTATACAATTCCAGTATAAGCTAACCTCGCATTGTATAGGCTTTTTGAGTAGTCTTTTTTTATATAGGTATATATATTATGGACTTGCGTTTGACCACGATCTCGCCTGATGGTAAGCGATAATGCAGTCTACGATGGTACACACTTGCCTAGAAGAAACCTATTCACTCGCGACCTAAAGATACCCAGGTTGTAGCTATCAGGAAACACAGACTCTGGCAAGGCATTCCACTCTTTGGCGGTGCGCATAATAAAGGTCGAAGAGAACCGCTTTGTGCGAATGGGAGGTATTACTACCATATAGCGGTGGCGCACCGCAGAGCGACTGGTTGTCCGTTGATAGAAAGGAGGTAGTGGGATCAGGTTGGAAAGTTCCGCCGCACACTCCCCGAAATGTACTCGATAAAAAACCGAGAGGCTAGCAACCCTTCGTCGATGCTCCAGGCTAAGGAACCTTGCATCAACTATCTCATCGTTGCCTATGAGCTTCTTGGCTCTTTTTTCAATTGATTCCAGAGCTTCAAGTTGGTACTTCGCTGATCCGTCCCAGAGGTGAGAACAGTACTCCAAACACGATCGGACTTGTGCTTGGTACATGTTGAGCAACTCTCCCGGTGTGAAGTAGTGCCTCACCTTTGCGAGTATACCAAGCTTTTTAGCAGCCAACTGGGCTTTCAACTCAATGTTGGAGCTGAAATTGAGAGTCGGAGTTAATGTGATACCAAGAAACTCGAGGTAGTCAGATATCGGCACGGATACATTTCGGAAAGTAGGAGTCAGATTAAATTGACTTCGTTTGGCGGAGAACAGAAACACCTGGGTCTTATTCCCATTGAACTTGACCAGATTGGCATCACCCCAGTCGGAGATTGCCTTCAAGGACAAGTTTAAGCGCTCGACCATGGCCTCCCTGAGTGACTGAATCTGCGCTCCACTGGCTCGTGCACTAGATGTATAGCTTTTCACAACTATGCTATCATCTGCATACATAATGGTACCGGGTTTTAGGAGATCATTGATATGCAGCAAGAAAAGAGTTGCGGAAAGTAGTGACCCTTGTGGGACACCGGCGTTAATCGCCAATTGATCGGACGAGCAGCCTTCAACGACAACTCGTATCGAATGGTCCCTCAAGAAGTCCGATATCCAGACACACAGTGGCAAACCGTATGATGAAAGCTTCCTAATAAGGCTATCATGCCAGACCCTATCAAAGGCCTTTGAGATGTCAAGAGAAACAGGCAATGCTTTTCCGTGTTTCTCAACGGCCTCGCTTCATAGCGAGCGTGGCATACGCTAGAAGGTCCCCAGCGGACCAATTTCGGCGAAAGCCATATTGTCGATCACTGAGGAGGTTATGCGTTTCTAGGTGTGCCAGGAGCCTGTTGTTCAGTACACGTTCCATAATCTTACAGATGATGGACGTGACCGAGATGGGCCTGTAGTTAGAGGGGTCGGCACGACTACCTTTTTTAGGCACGGGCTGCACGTTTGCAAGCTTCCAGGATTTCGGCACTTGTCCAGACTTCACAGAGTGGCGAAATAGGCGTGTCAGTAAAAGAGCGAGCTCAGGCGCGCAGAATTTAAGAACAAATGCCGGAATACCGTTAGGGCTACTAGCTTTGTTCACGTCCAGATTCTGCATCGTTTTTTGAACCTCGGTCTGATGCATGCGGATTTCCGGCATAAATACTCCACCATCTGGTAGACTTGGAGGAATCGCGCTTGCAGCAGCTAGACGAGAAGATTCCGCAAAAAGATTGGCACACAAATTCGCTTTCTCTTTAGCGGTATGGGCCAGAGTACCGTCAGGTTTCAGCAGTGGAGGTAGTGAGGGGCCACAGAAGTTCGACTGAATCGCTTTAGCCAGGGACCAAAACGCCTTACTGCCCGATGGGTACGACGCCAATTTGTTCCCTATTCGGCCTATGTGGTCAAATCGAGCCTTTCTTTAAAGCCTTCTTGCAGGACTTGGCAGCTTTGTTATAAGCTGTCTTCTTCCTAGATAGGTCCTTCGTTTTGCGGCTTCGAGCATCAACCCATGCCAGGTATGTCTCATGTTTCTGCATTTCAGCGCGTCTACATTCAGCCCCGAACCAAGGTTGAGCTTTGCCTGACACTGTTACGTCAGAGAATGGGATAAAATATTCCATCATTTGACGCAGCACATCTGTCACGGCATCCGCGCAATCTGAAAGATCATCAGAGGAGAAGCACACTTGCTGCCAAGGATATGATCCGAAGAATGCACGTATTTCATCCCAATCAGCTGACTTGTACTGCCATACTCTTCGCTTGCCTCTAGGGCTAAGATCAGGCGGGGAGTAGAGAGATACAGATTTCACCAGACAATGATCGGAACTACCCAAAGGTGATGAAACCGACACGGAATAGCGGTCTGGATCAGTTGCCAGTAGAAGGTCCAAGCAATTGGCTGTTTGGCCGTCAACATCAGGAACCCGCGTTGCTCCTTGGACCAGCTGGGTGAGATTAAGCGATAAAGCTATTTTTCGCCTTTCTCTCCCTGCGTGGTCAGTGCTTTGGTATGGGAAGAGCCACTCTTGGTGGTGAGCATTGAAGTCCCCCAACAGCACCAATTGAGCAGATGGGTACTTTTGTTGGCCGGCGTCCGCCGCCTCATTGAGGTAAGTCATGAGCTTGTCGTCTCCTGGTCTCCACTATGCGAATGGTATATACAGCCATATAAAATTATCAAGGCCTGAGTCCACTAAAATCAAAACAGCAGAAAATCTAGGATCTTCAAGGTTTCGGAGACGCCGACAGCAGATATTATCGCGGGCGTACATACAGACACCCGCACGGGGTTTAAATCTATGCTCCAGGGTAAATCCTAGACACGAGAGGTACGCCGTGTAGACGGACATCCTATCTGCGTCTCCGAAAGAAATAAGAGGGCTGGTTTCTCAGTCTTAAGGTGGTGATGGACTTCGACGAGATTTGAGTGCAGACCTCGGATGTTGTAGAGGTGCACTTTGAGTGAGAGGGAGTGCAGCCGCTGTTTAAACGTTCTCTTGTTTCTTTTTGTTATTATTGGTTAAGGAGTGATTTAAGGTTAGGAGGCGGCAGTGAAGTAGGGCTTCATACTGATAACCCTCAGACGCACACGAAAAGTTTCATCGTTGGGGGACTAGTCTGAAGACTGCGGAGGGGCTCGGGCGTCCCCGCAGTCTTGGATGCCCATAGAGCCCTCTCGTCCGGTCGCCAGCCGGCACCGTGGCGCATCCAGGGATTTTTCGCTAAATGGCGGGGCAGCCTTTCACGAACGGCTATTTCGCTACTTGGGCCCCCTACTGACTTCGGTCGGCCAGCGGTGCACCGTGTCTCGGATCCCGCTACCCTCCGCGACTAGTCATCCGATGCGGCGCTTATCTGTGTGCATCAGGTCGGTCTGCCAGCAATGAAACCATCACGTCGACCCGCCCCCATTAGTGGCTACACCAGTCACCGTGTCGGAACGCAACGAAGCTACTTGGCGACATGACTTTGACCAGTGGGTGGTGATCAGCCGCGGCCGTAGCCTACCACCGATTTCACCTGATTGGCACCACCCGGGGACCACGTGTAGGGATTCCATATGGGTATTTTCCTACGGACGTGGGTGACTTGGCCCCCAATAATATATTTTTATATATTTTATAGCCCTAAATTATAGCTTGATGTGTAGCCGTGTGTACTATAGGAACCAGATAACTGATAAAATACCTTTTATTTGTAAAAAATAATAACAACCAGACCCGAAACAAATATCTGTAGATCATGCAAATATTTGTTCCGCGGAGGCAATCGAATCCGCAACCTCCTGCGTCTCTGAGGGCTATTCGCTCACTGCGCCACAGAGGTCGTGTTTGAAACTGTTTTTATAATTATAAATTGACGGCACACCACCAGGTGTAACAACTGCTTACAACAATTGCAGGTGAAACCTCTGAGATATAGGTACAGATGAAACCTCTCATTTGCTGTAACTACACCGGCACCCTTCAACCCTTCAATGCGGAACACAGAAATGCAAGTACAGTTTCTTAACAACTTTAAAATAAAACTGAGATCTGAGATGGAGTTCTTTCTTACAAAGAATTTAATTGTAAATCTCTGTAGAAGTTAAATCTGACGAGACAAGCTTTGTTAGAATTGAAAAGAATTTAAATGACCACACATTCTTGTTACTGGAATTTACTACGGGTTTGCAAAGTGTCTACGAACATTTTACGAAGTGTCGAAAAAAGTACTTATCATCATATTAGCCACAGGATGTCCACTGCTGGGCATGGATCTCTCTCATAGATTTACAGAGCGACCAGCACCCAATGTCTCCCCGCAACCATTAGCAGGTCGTCTTTCCATCTAGTGGTGCCGTCCGCTTTCCAGTGCGTGGTCCCCACTTGAGAACCTTTCTGCCCAAATGGCCATCAGTTTTTCGAGGTATGTATCCTGCCTAATGCCACTTCAGTGTCAGTCAGTGAGTTTGGTTTATCTAGGAATCTTCTCATTCGTAGAGAAACATGAAGCGTATCCCTCTCAATAGCACGCAGAGCGACCGCGAGCCGACCTTATGTGGGATATAGTGAGTGAGCACGTTACTGTACCATCATCCCATTCAATCACGGGGACACTGAGTTATTTTGGAGAAGTAGACGTCACGCATCTTCTCAAATACTGCCCAGCCGAGTTGGAACTACAGAACCGATTCTGAAAATACTTTCACTGATAAGAAGCTACACTATCCCTGAGTTATACAGCTTATATTCTATTTTGATAAGTCCGAGCGAAGTCAGGGCGAGTTAGCTTGTAGATCATATTTTATTTTGGTGAAAATCCGTGTGAAGCTGGGATAGGCTAGCAACTTGATCTCTAGAAGCCCAGAAAACAGGCATTATCAAGATAAGTTCATAGTAAGGCTTCGCAATACATAATGTAATAAGAAGTCGGTCAGCTTTGTGCTGTAATCCAATGTTTGCTGGCGATCCTTTGACGAACTGAAACGGTTCGGGGCGAGCGAAGCGACCTACTTACAGACCTTTTGAGGAACTCTTATTACGAATTTATTACGTTGAACGGATCAACAATGGATCTCGAGTTGCAAGACAGAGCTCACTAAACCTTTGGCTTTACCAAGTTTCTGATGGGCAATGGTTATACAGACTAGTTTTAATGCTAAAATAGATTTTTGTCATGGTTAGTACATGTACCTATTTGTTTGGATTTGTTTGGAGAAAGTAGTTGTTGCTTTTTGACATTGCAAACAGCGACTAAGGAAAGCTATGTAGTACTATGGGAACCAGATCATTAGTATTTTTCAAACTTACGTAATCACTGTACATAATTATTGATTAAAACGGGTATTTATCGCGTATGTACCTTTTTTATTTGTTATCCCGACGTTTCGGCTGTGTTGCAACAGTCATGGTGGGCTGACTCAAGCCGAGTCAGCCCGAGATCATGACTGTTGCAACACAGCCGAAACGTCGGGATAACAAATAAAAAAGGTACATACGCGATAAATACCCGTTTTAATCAATAATTATAACCAGATCATTAATTGAATATTATACATTTTTTAGGGTTCCGAACAAAATGGTAAAAATCGAAACTTTATTAACCGGCTTTGTCCGTCCGTCTGTCATAGATTATCTCAGAAACTACTGAAGCTACTTGAAATTTGTAAAATAATAAAATAACACTGACCTACCTCTAACTCCTAAGTTTGCAAAGCAAAACATCTGAAATAATATAATTGATACAAATATTATGTAAAGATTACAGGACAACTCAAACTAAGTCTCTATTTATATAAGTTTTCAGAAATCTACCTTACAAAGTGTTCTTGGTTTACTGCTCACATAACTAGATGGTGCTGCTAATTCATTATAAATCTAGATAGGCACGGATTTATTATATTGAATAACAGAATAATGTTGGTGGGATGAGCTGGCCGCCTATGAAAGGGGTGGTAAGCGATGCCACAAGACTGTAGTGGCGAAAGTGGAAGTTGGCCTTTGCCCGACAATGGGACAATATGAACAAATTTTAATAGGACTTCTTTATGACATACAAATTTATTCGCGTATTTTATGTGAAATCTATTTCAATAAAATAACTACTCATTATAACCAATGGTTACAACTGACGGCCTGTAATGTATTGATGACAATTGACCTTTGTTTTGCATCTACTTATTCAGGGTCGAAATCCTTAGTCAACAAACTTTTAAAAAGTCAATTCGTCAGGTGTTTTGTGCTCCAACCGTTATTAAAATATATATGTTAAGTGCTGTAATAATATACTAATATGTCCAAATATAAGAATTTTGAAAGAAGGTTGGCTTTTGGAAATTGCAAGCTATATGACGAAAATTGATTTACCAGCCCCCTATTCTGTATATTTAAAACTGACTGTAGTGACCACTGACACTAAATAGGAGTATAATGATTAATGCACTGGCAGAGTCATACATACAATATGGTCTCAGCAGCTATGGTAGAACCTACAAAATGTATCTCGAAGATATTTATAAACTACCTACAGTTAAAAAATTAAAAACTACAGTGCCACCTAAAATTGAAAATCAATTTTATGAAAATGACAGTGGTCTATTCATTTATTGCAAACTTTTGCCAGTTCACACACAGGTTCATTATTTACTGCTGAGAGAACATTTTTTTAATGAATCTTTATAAAACGAAATCGAACACCCAGTATACATTCGAGCTATTTCTAGGAATCGGCTTTGTACGTCGCGCGCTAACAATGCCTACGGCGAACGGATGGCCAGCTACCTTGTTCCTCGGCTTATCAACACTATGCCCTCTGACGTACGTGATTATTTGCCACCTAAAAACATGAAATTTAATTTAAGGAACTACTTTATGAGTCCAGTCTTATTTTCCTGGCTCATTCATAACATTACTAATCTAAACCATAAACTAAAGTACTTACTTCCTGTACTGCAAGTACTCGTACTTAGGCTCGTGCTTACCTACCTACTTACATTTTATATACATTATATTGCTAAGTAAAAAACACCTAGTGACGTAAACCCACAATAGCACCGGCACAAACCTCAGTGGTTTTTAGATGCTATATTTGTGAACATATAACTGTTTTCTTTGTAAAAATGGTAATTTTTTTATTTTAATTTGACGACCTCCATGGCACGGTGGGCGAATAGCCTGCTGAGACGCAGGAAGTAGCGGGTTCGTTTCCCGCCGCGGAACCAATGTTTGCATGATCTACAGATGTTCATCCGGGTCTGGTTGTTTCTCTATATATATTATAAGTATGTATTTACAAAAAAAAAGTATATAAGTATTCTATCAGTTATCTGGTTCCCATAGTACAAGCTATACTTAGTTTGGGGCTAGATTGCACTGTGTGAAATGTCCAGCAATATTTATTATTAAATAAATTAACAAAAAGAGATCGTGAAACTTTACATAGTTATTGCTTTATAAATGTTGCAAGAGGTATGTGTATAATTATTTTGCATCACCCAATAGTTTAGGCATACCTACAAGTAAACGATATTATTTAGTTTTGGCTCGTGAGCTTCGAATACGCGCTTCTCGCGCGCTCGTATTTTCGAGGTATTTTCGTATGGAGTCACAGACAGTCTTAAGAGTCCATAAAAACTTGTACATGATACCATGCAACCTCCGATGAGTGATTTTCAATAGAGAACTGCCAAGAAATAACTAGTTATAAAAATATCACGTTCATTCACGGTTCGCAAAGTGTAACTTAAGCCAGTAATTGCAGTGGGAGAGAAGTAATTAAAGATCCTGGGGCCACCGCGGAAAAACCACCTGAGAGCCAGTAGAGCGACACCAGTGGCGCATCTGCGTACAATGATGAAGCGATTCTTGGAGATGCTGTTCAAAAGTAAACAATCCATCATGATAGAATAATTAAGGCGTTTGACATATATTATGAAGACTCATGACAGATGAAAAAGATAAAAAACATATAAACAGATGAATGCTTTCTTACCCTAAAGGCGACTTGCGCAACGATCCTTAAACGTATTTAGCGGCTAAAAATGATTTGTGAAATCATACAAATACGTCCAATTTAAATACGTTTAGGGATCGTTGTGCAAGCCGGGCAAGTACGCCTATCGCTATCTGCATTTTGTTTTTTTTTGTGTATCAAATCATTTTCTCATTCTCTTATAGCTGTAATCATATGTGGTAGGTAGGTACAATTGTGTAATCACTATGAACCCTGTTAGGCATAACAATATTGTATGATAAAACAAACTTCCATTGAACTATGAACAATAAACATAAATAGTATTACAATTTGTGTATCTATCTTTATGTTTTATCTATATGTAGTGTTGATATACTCTATTAGTTTTAGTAGTTATTATGTGCTGCTATTAAAAAATATGTAAGTGAATCTACCTGTGAAACTTAACTACTGTTTCCCTATACTTTACTTCACCTCCCCTTCTTCACCCTGTGACCAATTACATGGGACTTAGTCGTAGTTCTTCAGTTAATGACGACGGCAACAGAAGTAGCTAATTAATGCCTAGTGTTTATAGAGGCTGAGGGCCTTTATTGCATTACAATTCAATGCAAGTTTTGCAATATTTTAATTTAATAAACCAATAACACCATATGGTCCTAACACCTACTTTGGGAACAGCGTTTGGAAACTACATGGCGTCAAGACGTCAAGATGATTTGCATGCCTCTGTGGTACAAAGACGTTGGACGCTTTAAGTACAAGTTTAAGAACTTTGTAAGCCTTATTTGAAGCAAATACATGTTTGATTCCTTGATTAAAAGTCTTGACTAGCGATGACATATCGCACAGTAACGTGGTCTCTTACAGAACGCTCAAGGTCAGCGTACTATGGAGACTATGCCAAAGTCATGGACAAAGCCCAGAGGATTAACAAGCTGAAGTTGTAGTGGGCGTGGCAATATAATGCCGTAGCATCATGCTGAGCTAAGTACCAATTCATCCCCATACAGAGTATTGAAGTTTGTTAGTGCTTAAGTGAGATGTTGTTGTGTTTTATTTTTTGTTTGTGGATTTTAATAAAAAAAAAAATTCTTTTTTTCATTAAATTTTATTTTCGATCACAATGAAGTATCCTTTGCATAATATAACCCACAACAAGTCCTTAACAAAGAAATTCAAATGCCCATCTCAAACATCTTAAAACTCTGATAAATCCAAACAAATAAGTTTGAAGTAACATCAATCTCGAAGTATCATCATTATAAAGTTGGAATCACAATATCTATAAAGAAGTAGGTTCCAGTATTCCAGCCATCAAAATCTAACAATTACCTAAAATGGAAAATTACAGGGAAGGTATATTTTTTGGGTTCTATAGTTGATCTCAGAACCCTTATAGTTTCAAAAGGTCCGACTGTCCGTCTGTCTGTCTGACCGATCAACCAGTTACAGCCGTTTCACTCGTAGATCTTACAGTAGGTTCTTAGTGGTGTACATCTAAAACTTGACATTATGTTAAGTTTTAGTGATGACAATAAAAACTAAAAAAACTTGTATTGTAAGATACTTATACGGAAGTAGGGGTAGGTTTTTTGTTGTTTATGCACCCCTCATCTGTATTGTTGAATAGGTCTTCCAAAAAACTAAGGTTTCATGAGCACGTATTTTATACAAGAATCCATTTACAAAATATAAAGCTTCAAAGTGGGCATTTTTTGCAATGGTCGGGAATCCGTTCTTAGAATACGTCTTCAACCTACAAAGAATATACCCTCCTAATTTCAGGTCTCTTGGACGAAAGGTTTGGCTGTGCATTGTATGTCAGTCAATCAGGACTTTGATTGTAGCTCTATTAAGTGTTTTATTTTTATGTAGGTAATATATCTGAGCTATGTTAAGTGTGATACATAGTCTTGTTACTTGAATGAACAGTTAATACAAGTAACTAAATGACTTCGAGTCAATGAACGACGGTCAAATTATATGGATATTGTACAAAAATACAAAAATCGCGATATTAGAATAGAATAGAACAATTGTATATTGTACACCAGGAATACTTAAAAAAACAAATTTATATTAAATATAGTACAATGAGCGGCCTTATCGCTGAAAGAGTTTTCTTTCAGGTAACCTTTAGATGGAAAGTAAAGACCGAAGCAGTAATGGACAGCGGTGCACAGAGTATATTTTCAAATGAAAGAAATAAAAAAAAATATCTAATAAAAAACTGTACTTATAATCCTAATACATAAATAAATACCTAACGATAGACGAATAACGCCCAAAGTATCCCAGCCCACTTCGAAGATATGCTTTCCTCCTTCGACAGCAAGTTAATTGATGCTGTTCTTGTATCCGAATCTTTTCTGAAGCCCGCTGTGCCCTCTACTCAATACCCCCTACCTGGTTTCCAACTTATAAGAAATGATAGAGTGGGCAAGGGTTGTGGTGGCGTAGCGATTTATCTACGCGCAGACATCCCTTCGAAAATTATTGATCTCTCGCCTAGTCAGTACTGTAATTTTGCTGAACATCTTTTTGTTGAAGTCACTGTTAACCATTCCAAAATACTGCTTGGCGTGTACTACCCTCCCTCCAGTAAAATTGATTACTTCTCCTCTCTGGAATCAAAACTTGAATTTTATTCCACTCTATACGATCACACTCTTCTTCTCGGGGATTTTAATACATGCCTGCTAAAGGGTGACGTTCGTGCGAATAAACTTCTTTCCTTAGTCTCCTCTGTTAACATGCACGTTCTTCCTCTTTCTGCCACTCACCACGCTCCCCACTGTGCTCCTTCACTTCTAGATTTAATTATAGTCTCGGACATTGACCGTGTAGCAACATACGGCCAGTTGTCAGCCTCTTTCTCCTACCACGATCTTTTGTTCGTATCTTATAAAATTCGCTGTCCCAGGCGTAAGCCCAAAAATCTTCTCCTTCGTAGTTTTAAGGATATTAACATGGAGCGTTTAAAGGTGGATGCCAATAACATCGATTGGTCTCCAGTAGTCAATGCGGCAAGTGTGGATGATAAAGTATCTGTCTTAAACTCAATTGTCACTAAACTCTATGATGCTCACGCTCCGTTGAAACGCGTCAAAGTGAAACATCCTCCAGCGCCTTGGCTGACAAAACCTATTAAAAGGATGATGTCTAAGCGAGATAAGGCAAAGAGGATCTACAAGAAGATACCTTCCGAAGAGAACTTGGTAGTCTACAAAAAGCTTCGGAATCGGTGCAGCAAGATGTGTAGAAATGCAAAGAGACACCACATACATAGCTCCATCCAAAATTGTACCACCGCTAAAATGTGGAAATTTTTAAATTCACTTGGAATTGGTAAAGGATCAAATGATTCATCTATCTCTTTTGACCTTAACACTATTAATACTCATTTTTCTAAATCGCCTCTCTGCGTGGACGATGTCATAAAACGTTCCACTCTTGATCATTTATCTAACCTTACTAGACCTCAGTGTTCTCCTTTTATCTTTGTGGATGTTACTGAGACTGAAGTTTTGAAGTTCCTTCGTTCCATTTCCACTAAGGCCGTCGGTACAGATGGCATTCACATCCTTATGATTCAACTCCTTTCCTCTGAGCTTGTTCCTATAATCACTCACATGATTAATTATTCTCTCGAAACGAGCTCATATCCTGCGGTCTGGAAAAAGGCTTTTGTTATCCCTCTACCAAAGACATCTAATCCCACCTTGGTATCTCAGTTTAGACCCATCTCCATTTTACCAATTCTATCTAAAATTTTAGAACACGTTGTGCATAAGCAACTTTCCCACTTCCTTGCCCTTAATTGCCTGCTGAGTCCTTACCAATCCGGGTTCCGTCCAGGTCACAGCACGGTTAGTGCTCTAACTAAAGTGTCCGATGACATTCGCTGGGGCATGGATAACCAATACCTTACAGTCCTCGTATTGTTAGACTTTAGCAGTGCTTTTAATTCGGTTGATCACGACATTCTCCTATCCATCCTCTCCTCCTTCAATATTTCTCTCTCAGTAACTTCTTGGTTTGCCTCCTATCTTTCGGGTCGCACGCAGTGTGTACGTTCGGACGAGTCTTGTTCTGACTGGTGTGACATCACCGCTGGCGTACCTCAAGGTGGTGTTCTGTCTCCTCTACTTTTTTCGGTGTTTATTAACGCCATAACCCACGTTCTTACTTCGCACTACCATCTTTATGCTGACGACCTACAAATATATCACCAGTTCAAATTGGACGAGGTTTCAATGGGTATTGACCAAATCAACTCTGATCTCAACCATATCTACTCGTGGGCAAAGGCTTTTGGTCTCCTGGTCAACCCATCGAAGTCTCAGGTTGTACTTTTTGGGAGCCCTTATATGTTAAATCTTGTCGGTAAGTGTAATCCTCCTCCAGTTGTATACGCTGGAGCACCGATTAGCTACTCGGCCAATGCCAAGAACCTTGGCGTCTATTTTGACAATCATCTGTCTTGGGTGCGGCATGTTAATGAGATTAGTAAAAGGGTTAACTACTCTTTTCAATCTCTTAAGCGTCTCCAAAAGTTTTTACCCTTTGAAACTAAAATTACTCTTGCTCAAACACTCATGTTACCCCTTTTAGACTTTGCCGATGTCTGTTTTCTTGACGCCACCGAGGAACTTTTAAATAAACTGGAACGTCTTCAGAATTTGTGTATCCGATTCATATTCGGGTTGCGCAAGTTTGATCACGTCTCCATGTTTAGATCCCAGCTAAAATGGCTTCCCATTCGTCGTCGACGTGATCTTCATGTTGTAACTTTTCTCTTCAACACTCTTTTCAATCCTTTAGCTCCTTCTTACCTCCGTGAGCGCTTCGATTTTCTTGTCCTACCGGAGATGACTTGTAGGTCATCTAAGTCCCTCCTTCTCAAAACCCCTCCTCATTCCTCCAGTCGCTATGGCGGTTCCTTCACTGTCCATGGAGTCAACCTGTGGAATTCTCTACCACACTCTATCCGCGCAAGTCCATCACTAAGCACTTTTAAGCTTAGAGTCAAAGAGCATTACCTGTCCTTGTAAGCTTTTAGGTTATTTATTATGTATAAGTAGGTATATTATTTATATTTTGTATAATATATTATGTTTATCTCTAATGTAGGTATAGTATATAGGTATTATTATTATTTTTTAATATGGTTAAGTGTTGTATTTATTATAGTATATGCTATATATTAGTATTCTACTCCAATGTCATTCTCTGTGCACGTACCCACCACTATAATCAAATATCTCTATCTTCAAAGGTTTGCTGGAAGAAAACTCTTATTAGGGTTAAGCTCGCCTTTGTACATGTCCATTTTGTAAGCTATTTTTATCTGTAAATCTATTTGTGTACAATAAAGAATAAAAAAACAAAAAAAAAAAAAAGAATATATACCAAACTAATAACCTACGAGTAAATCCTTATTCTTACAAATCTAATAAAACGGGGACAATAAAATTAAAATAAATAAATAAATAGGTAACTGAAATGACATGAAAGCTAGGCATTTAGGTAATGCTGATTTAATCTCAGCTTAAAAGAATGCTGTGAAGGCGCCCGTTTAATTTCTAAGGGTAAAGCATTCCGAAGGCGCACTGCTTCGACAGTGAATGATTTCCCGTGGAAGGAACTAGAGTGTACGGGTGTTTTGAGGGATAAGTTTTCCGATGACCTGAGAGAAAAAGTATTGTATGAATGGAGATAAGCAAACCTTTCTTTACGATAGCAAGAGTGGGGGGGGGGGGGGAGAGAGAGAAAGGATTGAATAGAATAGAGAAGAGACAAAATACGAGAATTACGGCGAAGACGAATAGGGAGCCACTTGAGAATGATGCAATAAGGGGAAACATGGTCATGTTTGTGCAACCCAAATATAAACCTCATGCAGAAGTTCTGGAGACGCTCAAGCTTATCTAGCTGCTTTTTTGCCAAATCTAGGTAGCAAGCATCCGCGTAGTCCACCACAGGTAGAACACGGAATTGTGCAAGAGCAATTTTGGTGGTAGTTGGGAGAAAGTTCCGCAGTCATCTCAGAGAGCCTGCCGAGGCAAAGAGTTTTTGAGAGGTGACTTTAAGTTGGCTTCCCCAAGACAAGTTACGATCTATCGTTAACCCCAGCAGTCTCACTGTATGGAATATGCATTCCATCAAAAATAACTTGAGGAATGACAGACCAATCCAAATGGCACATTAATCTTGAGCTGGGGTATATAGGAATAGGGGTAGGAGGGTAAAAAATAAATATAAATAATAATAAATATTTATGGACATTTCACACAGCGCTATCTAGCTCTAAACTAAGCACAGCTTGTACTATGGTAACCAGATAACTGATATAATACTTACATGCTTTTATTTGTAAATACATACTTATAATATATAGAAAAACAACCAGACCCGGAACAAATACCTGTAGATCATGTAAACATTTGTTCCGCAGCGGGAATCGAACCCGCTACCTCCTGCGTCTCAGCCGGCTATTCGCCCACTGCACGACAGAGATCGTCTATACTACTTAAACGTAGAAAAATAACTAAATAAACTACGTGAAAAATACTTTACGACCTACTCTCATAACTACCAAATATACAAAAATCATTAAAATCGGTCCACTCGTTTCGGAGGAGTGCGACCACAAACACCGTGACACGAGATTTTTATATATTATATTGAATTGATTCGATCGCGGTTTCAGTCGGTGATATGTCCTAGCTTTCGCGACTTTGCGCTTTTAACCCCCGACGGAAAAATATGGTATTGATGATTTTTAAATTTTTAGTTTATCTTGTAGCGAAATCAATCAATTGCAACTTTTTTGCGAGAGACATGACCGTCCCACTGACTGCCACAACATTGTCCCTGCCATTTCATTTACCTATCGCTTCGCCGTTGCTTTCCAGGTAATAGTGAATTAACTGAAACTGTTCCCGGAGTAAAAATTGCAAGCCAATATTATAGAGTGGCTTCTCTGTTCAATTGAAATGGTTGACGGAAAAAAATATATTCCTTGACAAAATAACGGGTATAACTTTATTTTATAAAATGCGGGACTGTTTATGCCCATCGTCCACCTGATGGTAAGCGATGCCTGATGCCTTCAACAGTTGTATTACCTCGCAGGCTACGTCCTACTATGACTTGGCCTGCATGGCATTACATTGCGCTCGTTACTCTGAGACATGTGGGTGAAAATTCTCATGTGTCTGTAAGTAATTTCATCCGCTCCCATACACTTCAAACTGGAACACAGTAATGCAAGCATTACTGAGATACTTCCCGTACAAACATTTTTCTAAGCAATTATTCTTTAAATTTTTGTGTCTAAGTACCTACTATAAAGTAGTACCTACTATAAAAATATACACAAAATATGGTAATACGTATTAATGCAGTATTGCTAATTGCCCCGCCCCCCCTCCCACATGCGCCGGAAATATGTATATTCAGTAAACTGAACTTTTTTTTTCAATTTCTATTTTACAATTAATTTCACCAAAAACGTTCCATGAATTCTTTTTGCGAACAAGAGCAGACAACATTCAAATTATTATGCTCGCTTAAACTGGGTTCTGTGGAATGTAGGCAAAATAATTTCATTTTGACTAGACTTACTTTCAAATGATTTCTCTTTAAGCAAACTATGGAACTGATTTCAATGAAATATTTATGAGATCAATCTGCAAGTACATCCTTTTAAATAAAACAAAAAATATGAATAGGTTGTTAAAGACCGAGTTCTGAGGTAACAAATATTTTTTTTAAATACCACCGACTTGAGAACATCCTCCTATTTTTGAATTCGGTCTATAAATAAATTGTTAGAATGCGGATGATCAATATGATGCCTCATCAATACATGTTGCATCACTAGATGCAACGCAAACGCTGCTGTACTATGCATATTGGACAGGATTTTTATACGAAGTAAGCTTGTACACCTACACCCCCTCACAGCTAAGTCAGCCTTAATCCGCAGAAAAGTCAGCGTCAACATATTTAGTAATTATTTCATCATCATCATATCACGCACAGGACGTCCACTGCTGAACATAAGCCTCCCCCATACATTTCCAGAGCGACCTATCTTGTGAGGTAGACGTCCTGCGGCTAATAAAATGATAATGAAATAAATTTATACTAATATTTTAAACAGAAAAGATTTGTATTTTTGTATGTTTGTAACGAACGAAGTCAAAAACTACGGGTCCGATTTCAAAAATTCTGCCACCATTTGAATGCTCCATTATCCCTGAGTAACATAGGCTACTTTTTACCCAACTGCCTAGAAGGAGGGTAATGTTTTTATTGAAAAACTACGCGTGCGGAGCTGCGTATTGGTCAGCTAAAACTAAATACGTTGACTATAACTTTCCTGCGGATTAAGGCTGACTGAAGGGTCTAAAATGATCAAGTCATCAATTACTATTCGTACCTGTTATTACATTGTGGAATACAATAAATGATTGAGTAGTGACTTAGCTGTAAGGGTAATTTAGGTGTACAAGCCTATTCCATCTAAAAAGTCTGTAGCTAACGGCTCCCAGTTCCACGGACGGCTAGTATTTGTTCTAATATTATAGGTTATTTCCTATTAAAATAGAGGGGTACACATATGTGCAGAGATCATTATGTAGCGTGTTTCTCGCGATGTTATCCTTCACGTTTTAAATCTCACATAAGCGATTATAAAAACAGTACAAGCTAAGTCTTATTTGAAAGCTAGTATATATTATATAATCCGCTTGCCTGAATGGTACTCATCCAAAAACTAAAAGCGAACGACTTCCAAAGATTCCGAGCCGGTATTCCGAGTTTCCGTTTCTCTTGCAATGATTACGATCCGCAGAATCATGGAGTTGTTGTGGGAGTTAACGAACAGGTTTGAGTTAACTTCCCAACATTGTGATTATAAATTTTTACACGTATTTAATTAATAAGCGAATCAAACCAACAATCCCACAAAATACACACAAGCGCGCACACACATTCACACACATAACCTCACACGTAATTTTTGCTGAAATTTAATGTAATGTACGTGCGTAAACATTTTTAGGATTATCTGATTTATCTTAAATAATGTAAGCGATAAGTGGGTTTTCAATTTATGAGATGATTAAGAAATAATCTTAAGATATTTCCGTAAGTGTCACATAATATTTTAAAATAAAACAACTATTGTAAAATGTAACTGCTATGTCTATGAAAGAGCTTTATAAAAGCATATTGTTTGCTTAAACAAGATCCCAAACCCTGCATATATTTTCTATAAGTTACCGAAATAAGCTATTTTATTATTTACTAGCTGACTCGCCACGGCTTTGCGTTGATTTTCATCACGATAAAATATAGCACTCAAGTCTGTCCTTCTGACTGTCCTTCGATGGAAAGTATAAAAACACATCGGTAGTATTTAGTCGCTAACTATGGTAACTGGTGATCGCGGTACAGCTAAGATGGACGTTGAAAAGGTTGTATCCCAAAAAAGGATTTACTGCGAACATAAAGGCTTCTAAACGATCGATAAATAATATGGCGGTTTCGCAAAGCAATGCCTCTCATGGTACACATATCATAAATAATCCTTATCATTAAGCGTCCGGAGTCTCATAAGAGTATGATTATATTACGTACATAAATGAAATAGCTGGGTAAGAGTGAGTCAGGTGCCACCATGATAGTGTTCCGTAGGTATATTTAATTTTCGATATAAAATGTTAATTGTAGTTTTTAAATACATTTTTAACTAAATAAGCCAAGAAATAAAACTACACATGCCAAGCATCTTTTGACGACCTCCGTGGCGCAGTGGGCGAGTTCCGACCGAGACGCAGGGGGGTTGCGTGTTCGATTACCGTAGCAGAACAAATATTTGCATGATTTATAGATATTTGTTCCGGGTCTGGATGTTTTTCTATATTTTATAAGTACGTATTTACAAAAAAAAACATATAAGTAGTTTGTCACACCGGAACGCACACATTTTACCTACTTTTTTAGTTAAGTTCATTGTTCTATCTTTTGTCTGTTTCATGCTTTATTTGTATATCTATAAATTGTTTTTTAATAAGTCTTTTTGTAAATAATATGTATGTGTGTGTTCGATGTCACAAATAAACGCTATATCAATATAAATATTCCATCACTTATATGGTTCCCGTATTACAAGCTCTGCTTAGTTTGTGGCGCTGTGTGAAATTTCCAGCAATATTTATTTATATTTATCTATGAATAAGTATCTGTATGTGACACGTGATCAGAGGAAAGGACAAGTAGAGCAAAATAATTAGACAACGGTACCCACGGGAAGGTAAAAGGAAAAAAGGTAGACAACAAAAAAGATTGGACGATGATATCAGGAAGGTTGTAAGCATTACATGGAGTAGAGTAGCCAGAGAGAGATCTGAATAGATTAGGTCGGAGGATATAAGTATCTGTATAGTTAGTCAGATTCATTGATATGATTAGGCGGAATCACTTGTTATTTCGTGATTTTTCGCATTTGGTCATCATCACCATATCAGCCTTAAGACGTCCTCTGACGAACATCCGCCTCTCCTGTAGATTTCCGGAACGCCCGATTTTGTGTGGGCTGCACCTGACGGCTCCCACCTACCTTTATCAGGCCATATTTCCATCTAGTGGGGGCCATTCTGCGCTAAATGCGCAATAGCGAAATTGTAAGCAACGAACCTACTTTTAACAAAACCTGCCTGGTAGGTACACAAATCGAACTACTTTGTGGAAGCTTTTTTGTAACATGTAATGATCTTTACTTTAGGTCAAATCTTGCAATTTAATTTTAGCAGTTTAACCCATATGTGATGTAATTGACAAGTCAATAGTACCGTGGAGGTGGCCTTATGATGGAGACGGATGCTAGACAACAGAATTTTCAATGGACTGAACTAGGTTACTAGTTTTTTGACTCATATGGATACAAAAGCTTTTATAAAATTCATAATCGGAACCGCAAGCAGTTGCGGTTCCGATTATAAATTTTATAAAAGCTTCTTATGTATAAGTATTTTTTTAACTAAAAACTTATTTACGTACTGTAGTGTAAGCTAGTACACAGAAAAGTTTTTAACTATAGCGCAAAGAACCCTAACAACCAAGGCACGATGCTAAATAATGTTGATCGCCCTTATCTCTAGCTGAAGGAGGGATGTTACGCGAATCTTTCGCGTTCGGTAAACAGTTGCCAAAGCTCCAAGTAGTTTGACAGATTCGCTGGAAAGTTCGTCGTGTAGCTTTTAAAGTGGATTCGGATGCGAAATTTGTTGATCTTTCCTTATTTGCCATTCATTTTGCTTTAAAATATTTATGTTAACTACCTTAGGCGCTCGCGGCTTCTTACGCGTGATTTATCTATAAAAAAACATTACCCTCCTTTTACAGAGTCGAGTAGCTTTATCGTAAATCCCGGTCATTATTTATCGATATACCAAATTTTATTTAAATCGGTCAAGCCTTTTAATTGTGAAAACGTAACAGACAGAGAGACAGAGTTGCTTTCAATTAATATTAGTATGGATAATAACAAAACATTTTACTTACATGAGAACTATAGCTGAAAGTAATTCGTTAGGCGTAGATTTTGGTTTTTTATAAAACTGATATTTGAACTTTAGTTTACCTAAGTAGTCTTTGAGACCTAAGTCTACATATACAACTACGCGCCTAAACGATAATTCATAACGTTATGTTTATCGAATTTTCGTTTATGCGCGTACGGAGTGACCGCGCCGCCTCGCGACTCACTCTTCTATGTCAGTCTAGACGGTACCGCCAAATATCATCAACATCATATCAACCATAATACATCCACTGCTGAACATAAACCTCCTCCATAGATTTCCGGACTGACCGATTTTATGGCCTGTACCGGCTGTACCCAACGGATTACACTAACTTGTATTAACTTGTGATGTCAATTGTAATATGCATTTAGTGTTCCTTTTTTTTCTGGATAATCTTCTTTTGACCGCAATCTCATCTGATGGTAAGCGATGATGTGGTCTAAGATGAAGCACGAAGATCTCGAAGAAACCTATTCACTCTTACCTTATAGAGACCCGCCCCCTTATTACCTAAGCCAAATTGTTGTCGTGTCGCCATCCCTTTCACACGTGAGGTACGAGTACGTACTGAACGTGTTATTATTATATTATTTAGTATTATTTAATTTATTATTATTAAATTGTAATATTAATAATTGTATTATTAGTTTATTTATTAATTAATTAGGATTGTATTATTCAGGAAAACAGACGACGGCAAAGTGTTCCATACCTTAGCTGTGCGCATCAAGAACGTAGAACCAAAACGGTGTATGCGAATGGGTGGTATATCAACCAGGTATATACGAGCCGCTTTGAGCCTCCTACTACTTACCACCACCGTATGTACTCGTAAATGAAATTACATTAAATAATATCCAATATCTAGTAAATAAGCACGTACTCGTTTGTCATTGTTGATGCTGTTTTGTATAGCTATAATACGGTGATGGTAAGTAGTAGGAGGCTCAAAGCGGTACCAGCAAGTGGGCCTTGTTGAGTGCTAACGATTTCTTTTGCGAAACTTTTTCGCATGTAGTACCGGTAAATGAAGGAAACACGGAGAAACTCGGAGAACTGTGTTTTTTAAAAAAATTACAGGTTTTACAAAAGTACGGCGATAAGTGCTAAAAGATACCTAACAACCGACCGGAGAAGAATTGATGATAAACAGAAAAATATGTATTTGCCGAAATTTAGTAAATTACATGACTTCCTTTGAAATTATTAAAACTCGAAAATAAAAACGTTCTTAAAAACAACACATTTTATCATTTAAATGAATACATGAGCTGTTCATTTTCTCATCTGCATAAATAGTATCTGCTGTAACCTAAGAAAGCTAAGCTAAGAAGCTTAGTTAGCTTAGCTCTTAGCCTTTCTGCTAAGTTGTAATTAATTTATTTTTATGTTTATTTGTTCTATAGATAACTGACATTTTTAATACATTTTTGAACTAGGTACCAATATTACGAAAGGTATTAAAATGCTAAATAAATGTATAGTGGATACTGGTGAAAAGTCCCAGAAAATTATAAAAATATTTCAAGGCTGGATATGCTTTAGGCAAGTACAAATCCAAAAAGTAATTATTATTAAATCTTTATTATCAGACACCGAGATCCATAGTTACGAGTAGGTACAATAAAAATAAATAAATTAAAATAAAATAATAACAAAAATAAATAAAAATTAAAGCAAGAAACATAAAATTCAGAACAAAAACTAAATAAACTTATGAGGAGCCCATCACAATCCACATCCACTTATGTTGGATGGGACAGTCCGCGCGAGCTACGATCATATCTGCAAGATGGTGTTGCCGCTTCCTCGCACCCGCTGGATTAGGGAAGCGACTTTCTTGCGGGTAATAGCATGATAGCCGTCCGTGCGCGTCTCCGCGAACATCCCAGATGCGCTGCAAAAGCGAGGCAGCCGCATCACCATCCTGAAGATGTTATTATACTGAACTCACAGGGAGCTGGCCACCCGTTGGGTGTGGTGTATCCAGAGGCTGCTCGAGTAGAAGGACTGGCAGTAAGCCTTGAAGAGTGTGACTTTCACTTCTCTCGAGCAGCGAGCGAACCTACGTATAAGCTAGTTTCCTCGAACTGCCAGCGCCCTGCGTTCCCTCTCTCGTCCTCTCTCGCGTAATGTGTGCAAAGAAGTTAACGAAGAAAGTCCAATTTTAGATCGAATTTCTAGTAGACTTTTGAGCAAGATTTAGTGATTACTCGCGTTCCCTTGGTTCTAGGAGGTCTAATCTGGTGTTTACGGGATTGTCTCATAAAGTCGGAGAGGACTGCGTAGTCGTAAAAAGGTAGAAATTTTAGGAAATAAAATTCAAACTTTGAACTACGTCGATATATATTATGTATAACGCCACAGCAAACTTCACCCCCTTTTCGGCCTCCACTACTCCATTTTGGATTTTTTTTACATCATCTTGTGTAGAATGAAATCTTTAGTGTGCCTCCAAATTTGATTGAAACCCGTCGATAAATAACGCTACAGTGAACGTCTCCTCTCCCCCCCCCCCCCCCCTCAAAAAAAAACACCCTCGACCAAAAAACTTAGATAAATATGTGCCAATTTTCGTCACGATCAGTTGAAAAATGCGACCTGTAGGCGAGAACTAACGAACAGACAGACAGAAAGATTTTTTTGGCCTATCTCGAAACTAAGACGCTTCGCTCGCTCTCTCAATTGTTCTTACACAAAAGCGATAAAGTTGTATATATCTACTCGCAAGTAATTCTCCACAGGCAGCTGGCCCGCGGTACAGTATACTGCACTATACTGCGCGACTCAATAGAATGCGCTATTGTATCGGTTGTTTACTGATACAGTATCTTAGTACAGTAGGTAATATCATGTGGTGTATCTAAAGTAGACATGCCACGCCACTCATACTTTCTTCTTTTTATCAGAAACAATTTTCCACATAATAATAATACCTTCTATCATAATAACATTCTATTCAACTCGGGAACGGCTGGACCATTTTGATGCTCTTTGATTCGTTGGATTTGTCTCCGCCTCGAATAGCAGAATATTTATCTATTAATATATCGAAAAAATTCTCGCAAAAAGAAATTATGAAGAAAATTCATTTTTTTTACATAGATACAGCTAATAAATTAATAATAAAATAAGTGATGCTGGACATTTCACACAACGCTATCCAGCCCCTAACTAAGCAGAGCTAGTTTAATTTCTATGGGAACCAGATAACTGATAGAATACTTATATACTTTTTTTGTAAATACATACTGTAAAAACATCTATAACTTTTGAAACTATCATGGTTATGAACATGGCATGCGCCATGATCACGGGTTACCCGTGATCATGCATGCAACTGCGTCGAAATATCGGGATACTCAAATACTCACAAATCATGGTAAATATCCCGTTTTTAGTATAAATAGGAAAACATCTAGACCCGGAACCAATATCTGATGATGACCGATTGACAATTCTACCGGTGACGTACATTGGCAGCCCGCGTCATATGCATGTAAAGGCATGACGAAGTTCGGCGGGTCAGCTAGTTATATATAAAAGCCAATAAACACTAACATGGACATTTATACATTTTTTTAATAAACAATTTAGAAATGCCAATAACTTGTAACAACGTTGAGAGTGATTCTCGCCTCGCTGGTATCACAGAATATTGACTCTATTAATCTTAAAGTTTATAAAATTAATAAGAGATAAAAAACAGCATAGTATAATGATGAAACCTATTGACGTAACGAAGTGTTAAATTGTGTCATCGGGTTTCAAAACGAGTACTAGTTGTCAGTGCACAGTGCTCCAAATTTAACCATTTGTTTAGTGTTTTTTTATGGCGTCTCAATTCGGCCCTGTTTCTCCATATAAACTTTAACTGGGCGGATTTCTCAGACGTAGTTTGCCAAAAAAATACTGTGTCTTACGACTTCTGACTTAGTTATTCATAATAAGTAATTGTAGGTTGTTAGCTTTGCATTATTTTGTATATTTTTAATTTGATTCACGACCGGTAAATATACTTTAAATCCAGTACGTAACGTGTTATATAAGGGATCCCGAAATGTAAATTGTGTAATTACACTGCACGTCACGAACAACGTCCGAGAAATCCGCCCAACTATGAAAAATCTCACACGCCTCCGTGCGCTTATATAGGGGTACAAAGTTTTATCTTCACGTACACATAGATGAGCATGAGTGTACAGAGGTTTTACTTAGACAATTATGATTTCAATCATTATTTTAAATACGGGATTTATCACGTACCGTTTCATCAGTATTACGACCGCGAGGAGTGCAATCGGCTCCGCACTCAGTGCGATGCGAGACGCAGTGCGGAGTGGATCGCAGTCATCCTGATGAAGGTTAACGAATTGAACCGAAACATTGTCGGTCGTGATAAATGCTGTATTTATAATAATGAAAAGGATAAATAGGTTTGTTACCATTCTACAGTGCGCACACTGTGTCCCCGAGTATTGTATTGCCACTCCAGGGAATTGAGCGCAGCGCAGCATGCTCCTGCACCGAGCGCCTGTAATTCACTTATTGCAGCACTGCGCACTACAAATAGCTCTTTTCTAACTGCCTGGGAGCTGCTCATGATTAGCTGAGTTTCTTAAAAGAACCACTCAGTACGGAAACTTACGTTGCGTTTCCGTATTGATGCCAGGAAGAATACAAACAACGGCGTAAAAAGAATACACACAACGCATTGTGAAAGCGCAGTAGATGAAACAATAAAAAAGTGGTAGCTACTCCGGGAGTGCCGACAGAAGTGAAAACTTGAATAAAAGTAGACTACACTACAGATACTTATATACAGAGGTGTCAGTAACAGCCAGCGTCAGTAGTCAGTGACAGGTGTCGGTAACAGTGTCGCGAGTTCAATGGTTTTTCCCATCTCAAAAAAATGCTCAACGCGCCTAAAGAAGTTTTCATTTCAACAATTGAAGATTACCACGAAAGTGGCGATGAACCACCCGGTGGTAAGTGTAACCGCCTATGGACGTTTGTAACACCAATGGTAACGAGCGCGAGAAACTACTACTACTGTACTGTAGTCTTTGGGGTAAACCTCGGCAGAGAGATCATTCCACAACCTAAGTGTTCGCGGGGGACAATTATTCTGGAACCTCACGGTGCGCGACTACAATTGTCTCCATGAAGTCAGGATTACCTGTCGATGGCGAGCGGTGCGACGATACAAGGGATCTGGAGGCACCATGTCGAACAATTCCTCAGAAATTAATTAAAAGTTAATTATATAATTACGGCCGGATTTGGATCAGTGTGCACTGGCTACTAGTATTGTTTTATTGTATGAATCCTTTCGCTTTTATATCAGTAGGTAGGATTCTCCGCGAAGCAGCAATTCGACTCGAAGTTAAGTTCTAGATAAATAATGTGTCAGTTCGAAACCGAGTGTGAGTAAACCTTACAGGTAACTATGGGGTGTGGCGCTACTGAGAGCGACTGAGAGCCTTCACTTACGGAAAATGAGATATTCTCGCGACAAGCTTTTCTCCATACTTATAATATTTATAATTTTAAATAGATAAACAAATCATTTTCATTCATCATGTAAGCGCCATCGTCGCAAAGGTGCTGCCGCTAGAAATGTATCCATTACTAGATAAATTTTCAAGTTAACCAGCTCTAAAGCCAGTTAATACGAGTCCGGATGTGTGTTTTAAATTAATATTGTCTTTTTGATTTTGTTTTGTCCTGTCCATCCAAAGGTTGTCTAGAAGAGATTGTCCGCCCATTGCACTTTTATTTTTGTGTATTTCTTTGTATGTTTAATTTTGTTTGGTGTGCAATAACGAGTATATCTATCTATAACAAAACAGGTTGTATGTTTCTATCAGTAAAACCGCATCCTATTGTAAATATGTTCAGGCAGGGTGTGTGGAGGCGTGCGTAGGCTGCGCTCCGCAAACACCAAGTTTCTTGCCGTCTCGCACGGAGCCGAGTCCGAGAGGAACCGCTGCTGAGCGCGCATTACTATAGCTTTTACGATTTACGTGAGGTGATTGTTCAACTTCAATCGATTTAAAGGAATTGTCGCGTGGAAAGCAGAATCTCTATCTACGAGTATATACTCAGTCCACAGCCACCTGCTGTAATATAGTTTATCGTTATGTTTATTTTCTTTGGACAAGTGGACAGGTTTATTCTAGACAAGCGTAGACTGCATCATCGCGGCGAAATGGTGTTCAGAGGCGACCCTAATTAATAAAAAAGTTACCTTGTATGTACTCTGTATTAATTTAATTGATATTGATATAAGATATGTATATATAAATGTTGTTCGATATCTATTTAATTGTATTTTGTGCGGCTCAAACTCAATTGCACTCCCTTATATCTACTTTATAAGCCACATAATTATGTAAGCTGTTCTTGTTAAGATCCCACTTCCTCCGATCTTGTGCCAAGCATTCACTGCAACTCATTACAAGTAACTTTTAATTTTATTCTTAAGGCACACAAAACAGAATACAACCAATCAGATACAAAATATAGTGTTCGACTCTTAGATATACATTGTATCCCATAGCATGTGTACACAGCATGATAACTCTAACGCAGTTCTGTGTAGACCAGCTGAAGGGAAATGTTTACTTACACAGGTAAAACAAAGTAGTAACAAACATAAAAATAATAAAAAATAGCTTACATTGATAAATAGAAAAATAATAATCAATAAAATATAAATATTTAGAGAGTTAAGGCTGAAGCACTCTCTTTAATAAGAGTGCCCTCGATATATTTTTTAAACTTAAATAATGTATTATTGAAAATGTCCATATTATTATTAGCACCATTATTTACTAACAGATCATTGTAAAGACGACACATTCTGACTATCAAAAATATAACCATATATATGTATATATTTTTAACAAAAATATAACCGATTCGAGAACCTATTTTTGAAGTCAGTTGAAAGTAGGAATAGGGCAGAATAAACTCATTATTGGTAACGGGCTCCATGATCTTATTATGTCCTATTTTTGAAAGCTACGGTGACCATGGATTCCTTTAGGGTTCTGTCACGTAGTAGGCCGTTGTACGAGTTCGTGTATTTGACCTCATACACAGCTAGTTGAACATATACCGTATTCGGATAATAACTGGGTTCAAATCGACATGCATGACATACTTTTCTAGCACAAATAAATGGCAAGGAAAATAAATAAATAATGCTGCACATTTCACACAGTGCTATCTAGCCCCAAACTTAGCAAAGCTTGTATTATGGGAACCAGATAACTGATGGAATATTTATGTTTATTTTTTGTAAATGCGTACTTATAATATTTCGAGAAACATCTAGACACGAAACAAATATCTGTAGATCATGCAAACATTTGCAAATTTTTTTGCAAATTGGAATCGAACCCGCAACCTCCTGCGTCTCGGTCAGCTATTCGTCCACTGCACCACGGAGGTTGTCAACTTATATCTATTTTTTTTGTATATGCTTATTTACAATATATCGAGAAAAAACAAGACCCAGAACTACTTAAAACAAAAACCGGCCAAGTGCGAGTCGGACCCGCACACGAAGAGTTTCGTAGTTATCTATAAAAACGGCAAAAAAATCATGTCTCTTGTATGCGAGCGCCACTTAAACATTTATTTAATTCAATAGACAATAGGATACCACCTTTACTTTTCATTATTTTGATTTTTTTTTTGAATTTTTCCTTTATTTGTGCTGTAAGACCTTGCTTTTTGCCATATTTCGTGATTCTAGGGTGCATATAGGTTTTCGAAACCTATAGAATACTTCCGATTGACCTAGAAATGTCAATTTTGGTTACAAGCAAGGTCTTATAGCACAAGTAAAGGGAACATTCCGACAAGTAAAAAAAGTTGAAAATGAAGGTAAATTTTGGTACTTACAAGTTTTCGCGAAAATCTAAATTTACCCATATCATTTTCTTGTGCTAACTCAGGACCTTGATTTTATACACCTAATAAGGACTATAGACTTCAGTATCTGGTATAAATTTGAACTTGCTAGGTCCACCCGTTTCTGAGAAAATCGGTGGTGACACATGGACAGACAGACAAGAGAGTGATCTTATAAGGGTTGTTTTTTTTTCCTTTTGACGTACGGAACCCTAAAAACAAAATTAAAGAATACAATCCGGGCCTCTTTAAAGTTAGAGTAAATAGATTTCTTCGTAAATCAATGAATAGTAATCGAGTAGAACAGTGCTTAGTAATAATAGAGTAAATAGGTATCTTTGTGTTTCATTTTTGAGCTCATCATCACTTACCATCAGATGAAACTGTGGTTAAACTAAGATCTATCCAGCTTAAAAAAAATATATGTAGATCATATAAAAATGCTGAGCTGGAACCCATTAGCTGCAGTACTTTTCTCTTACTTGTGCTTTCCCTTTGATGTTACACATTTTGATTCATCATCATCATATCAGCCGTAGGACGTCCACTGCTGGACAAATGCCTCCCTCATTGATCTCCAGGAACTGCGGTTGGAAGCGGCCTGCATCCAACGCCGACCTGCGTTTCTTTCCAAGTCGTCTGCCCATCTTGTGGGTGGACGTCCTACGCTGCGCTTGCCGGTCCGTGGCCTCCACTCGAGAACCTTTCGGCCCCATCGGCCATCTGTTCTGCGCGCTATATGGCCTGCCCATTGCCACTTCAACATTTTGATTGTATTGTGTGAATTTGTGTGTGTTATGGTAGCAAATAAATGTCTGTCTATGTCTATGTCTGAAAATTGGTTCCGCGGTCGGAATTGAACCTGCAAGCTCCTGCGTCTCAGCCGGCTTGTCCCCCACTTCGCCACGGAGGTCGTCAAAATAAAATATTTGTATTAAACTCTAACGGTCTTATCACACAGGCAAGTTGCGAGCGTGTTTCTAGCGAGGCGATTTATTGTATTGTATTGTATTCATTTTATTTCAGATAATTATAATCCATAATCACAATAACTAAAATAAATTAAAATAAAATAACGATTTATGAACGTACACCCCGCGTTCAATAGGTAAACACGTGCATTCCACCACACTGTAGCCAGTCATATTGTAAAAACTACCTACTGTAACGTATTTTAAAAACGTAGCGTGCACCACGTTTACAGATTATCTCGCTGGAAATACGCTCGCAACTCGCCACTGTAATAAAGCTCTACATGTTCTAGCTTGTACCGCTTAGCTTTGAGAGTGCGTGACGGACAAACACCGGGGACCGATAATTAGTGTTCTTTGTACAAAGTTTGGTAAAAAACCATTTTCCTAGGCAGTTGGGTAAAATACCAGAACATTTTAAATTACAATCTAAACGTTTAAATATTAAAGCTTAACACATTTCCTTAGCTCTTTGAGAGAAGGCGAAGGATTTACATAAATTTAAGCTTTTCAAAGGAGATTTGGCTCGAGTTGGCGATCTGCGCGTAACCGTTGCATTCTTGATGCGCTTAAAACACTATTCATAAGGCAAATATGTATTTGTATACTATTTGAATGTATGATTAAAGTTGAGACAAAACAAAGTAATACTTTTGAAACTTTCGCGAGTCTTAATTACTGATTTAAACGGGTATTTATCGTTAATGTACTTTTTGTATTTGTTATTCCGCGGCGTCGTATCGACGACAGTGATAAATATTAAAAAAAAAAAAAATCTGATACAACTTACACAAATTCGTCTATTTCTCAAGAAGTATAGAAGTATATGTGAAGAACTAGCTGACCCGCCTGCGGCTTCGCACGCTTGAAATTTCCCGGTCTCGTGAGAACTTCGGGAAAAAAACTATACAAAACAGTCTTGTGACATAGCAAAATGCTGAGTTGGAACCTTTTTTGTGGCGGCTACTAATACTAATAACTAATATCAATGTTATCTTTTGTTGTACTGTATTTTGTTTTTGTATATTGTATTTTGTTAATTATTGTTATTAGTGGTTGGCATAATAAATGATATTTTTTTTCTTTCTTTCTTTCTTTCTTTGTCAAAATGAGCCGACACTTCATGTACCTAAATGACGTCACGTCAATAAACAACTGTAAAATTATATGAATATTGTTCATACAAAAATACTAAAACCACGATAAAAATGGGGGTGGGGGCAGAAGGGTGAAAAATACTTTACAGCCTATGCTCATACCTACCAAAAATACAAAAAAGTCATTAAAATCGGTCCACCCGTTTCGGAGGAGAGCGACTACTAAAACATTGGTGGTCGCAACACTAAACGTAAACAAAGATTTTTAGATATCGGAGAAAAAAGAGGTAAATGAAGCTTGTAAACAACGGCGCCTCAACCTGTCCCCCGGGGGGCGTGACTTGTGTCGCGGAAAGTTTTTGCGTTGATGCCGTCGTGTGGTGTTGATCCTCTGAGCTATAGTTCTCTGTCAAATATCCTTGTTTCGGATTCAAATAAATTCTTCAAATAAATTCCGAGCATAGCCCTGGCTATTGCTCGCTAAACGACTTTTAATTTATGTACCAGTTCCACCGTTTAATGTCCACGCTTCGGCTCCGTTGGTCATTATCATACATGGAGAGCTAACGAAGATTTCCTCATGATATACCAATCGTCCAAACAATGGATTCAAAGTAAAAAGCTTAGAACCATGATATACCAATCGTCCAAACAATGGATTCAAAGTAAAAAGCTTAGAACCATGATATACAGATCGTCCAAACAATGGATTCAAAGTAAAAAGCTTAGAACCATGATATACCAATCGTCCAAACAATGGATTCAAAGTAAAAAGCTTAGAACCATGATATACCAATCGTCCAAACAATGGATTCAAAGTAAAAAGCTTAGAACCATGATATACCAATCGTCCAAACAATGGATTCAAAGTAAAAAGCTTAGAACCATGATATACCAATCGTCCAAACAATGGATTCAAAGTAAAAAGCTTAGAACCATGAAGCGTTCATTTCTAAAAACGTTTTCGAAGCAAAATACTTTATACCCCACAAAATATGGGCCAAATCAGATCCCTCCAATTAACCTACAGCCGATATATTGTCCTTTAAAATTTTACACCTCTGTAAAACAACACAACTGATCACACGAAAGCGCCATTAAAAATAAAGTTAATTCCCTTACAATAAAACCCATTCCAGGCAAAATGAAGGCCCGACACCAAACAACATAAACCTTAACATACCTTCATAAAGTTCAATGTCAACTGTCACGTTTTCGCTTAGGACAGTATGCTTTTATGAATCTTTTGCCTTCGAAATAGAACTCAACATTATTAGACTAGATTTTACCAAAATACCTTTGTAAACGTGTTGAAATATGAGTCGTATCGCCTTAGCAACAGGGTTCAGGTTAAAGTGGCGTGTACCAAAGGTGGACAAAGCAAAAATGTCGGATTACAAGATACTCAATAAGTCTTGAGACGCGATACTTAGTACTTGAGGTGGAGAGCTTTAGTGGCCAAATAATAGTAATACCTGCCGTTTGTTACAGGAAACTGAATTTATTTCAAAGCTTTATGTTATCTACTTTGTGAAGGTATTGTATGTTTGTGTTGGGTAAATATTTCAAGCGAAAATATATAGGTAGTACAGAGTGAAAGGCATACATACCAATGACAATGCATTGTTTTGGGGACAGCAAGCCGACCTAAAGCTAATTACATTTTGACCATCATCGTCATCATATCAGCCACATGACGTCTAATGCCATCACTCTAATATAGAATAATCTAATCTCCCAGCAACCTTTATCATGTCGTCTTTCCATCTAGTCCGATGCTGCGCTTTTGAGTACGGTGAGGACTTTTAGAACCTTTCAGTTCTCCGATGTGGCCCGTCCACTGCCATTTCAGCTGGCTAATCTTCTGGGATATGACTTTGGTTTGTCGATAAATCTCCTTGTTTCTGATTAGATCTTGAGGAGAAACCGCGTAGCCCTTTCCATAGCACGCTGATCGACCTTGAGTTTTTTTTATGAAGCGCACAGTGAGAGAACACAGGAAATACTCATACTCACATATTTAAACCGCAAGCACACAGTAGAACACTTGGTTACGTCAATAATACTTAAACAGTTACATAGGCTGTATCTACCTAGTAGCCTAGTAGATAAAACCGACAATGCGTCCTCGTGTGTTGATACGAGTACTTTAGAAAATGTGTAAACACATTAGTGAAGGAAACAGCTAACCGAGGCTCATAACTTTAAAAGCTAAATCGTACAGATACCCACGATACAGATTTTTGAACAAAAGGAGCGAGATCTCCAAATCAATTTAGACAAACCGGCGTTGTGTGTATCTATGTATGTTTGTTTGTCCAAGGATAACTTTTGAAGCATTAATCCGATCATCGTGAAATTTTGTAAATAGGTAGGTAGGGATGGCACAATCCTGGTGTTATTAAATAAGCTAAAAATGTTGAGGGGTTGTTGAGAGATTGGGGTTCAAGAGGGGCAAAAAAATTAAAAGAAGACTATTAGGTCAAATAGAACCTCAAATGAAAGGTCTTCATTAGTACATTTTGACCCCTTTCTTATTTTTTTTAAGTCTTTGAAGTTTTTGAGTTATTAGCCATAATAAAAACTGAACTGTGACTAAATTCACAGGGTACACCAGTGAACGCACAGTCCTGAAATTTGTTATGTGTGTAGCTTTAGTAACATAAATATAGGCAAAAGTTCAGACTTTTGCCTATATTTGGATTTCAGAATGAAGAAAACTTAAAAAAAATTCTTTCAATTTTCAATAGCAATTATGTGCTAGGCCACGCGACTGCAGTACCACGAGTCCTGCAAGAATTTATAGGCGGCGGTGATCACACAACATCAGGAGGCTCGTCAGCTTGTGTGTCTACAAGTTTAATATTAAAAAAAAATTGTACCCAAAAAAACTAATCAATCAACATGAACTCCTGTTACCTTTAATTTGAATGAAACTGTAGGTCAAGTCACTATGTTATTATTTCGTGGCACTATTTTGATAGTCAAAGATTACGAATAATATTTTTTTAAAGAGACTCACGAGATATCAGTTCGGGACGAACCACTAGTCATCTAGTGTGAGTATCAAAGGAAACCGTATCATGATTCAGCAAATCAATATAATTTCTCTTAAAATAAACCAGAATAACCAGAAACGAGTTCGATTCAAAGACAAAATCAGAATCGAATCACTTTGGGGAGTAAGCCTGCTGGTACATATTTATTGGTATAAGAATATTATTATATCAGTCTACTAGCTGACTCCGCGAACTTTGTACCGCCTTAGAATCAATACATTTTGTGTTGCTAAGTGCTGAGTTAAATTCATGTTTTTTTCAATGTTCTTTCCTGTGCACGTACCCACTATAATCTACTCTATATTCGAAGTAGAAAATTATTAAAGTACTAATATCGCTATTATAAAATAGGGGTTGGTGGTAGAAGGGTGAAAATGTATAGTTGTATGTATTTGTTATTGCCAAATCGTCAAGAAAAATTGTAAAAAATAGGGTATTAAAAATAGTTTACGTCTTATTCTAAGACCTACCGAACATACTCAAAAATTTCATAAGAATCGGTCAAGCCATTTCGGAGGAGGTTTGCTACAAACACTGTAACACGAGAAGTTTATTAGAAGATGTAGATAAATTGTATTGGTTCTATTTATACATATTTATAACTGAAATATCTACGTTTAACCAAACCGTAAGATTAGATGGTTATTGTTAGTTGTGTTTTGATATTGTTATACATGTCGGCGCAATACCATCATAATTTGAAGCCTATTATTTAAACTAGTGATTATCAAATCAAATTACGAATTATGTTTCGGTTCTCAATGTAAGTTTCAGCATTCTCCGTTATAACACTTATAAGGAATGTAATTGTTTGTCGTTGGTTTCACCGACAAACAATTAAGTACTCGTCATTGTTTTTCGATGATTTCTAGACCTGAAAATTTGTGCTAAATTAAAATTCTGATTTGTAAAAGGCAAGCGATGAATCTCACGGGTGTTAGCATTAAGATAAACTTAAATCACCACTCGCTTGAAGCCTCGAACATCGCATTTATTTGTACAGATTTATTATTAATAACAACGGATGTTGATTGCTTAAAATAAAAATAAATTGATCTGAATGTTTTTAATACGTTTAAAAATGTATTAATTAATTTACGGACTAAATTAGTAAGTCACTGTAACAATTTATTTGAGATATTGTGAGTAATAGTTTTTTATATTGACATAGTACCGCACGACGCCATTTTTGGTAATCAGTCTCAAAAAGCAACCGGGCGACCGACGACATTTTTTGAGGGTAAGCCGTCGAGCCAAGGGTCCTGTGAGTACCTACCATCTAATATTTAACTTAAGAATTAGCTTAGAATATTGTGAATATTATTAAAAGCTGTTTTATCATTTGCAATGAGTGATTCTAATGATGGAAATAGTGTTTCTAAAAACCCTGTTGGTCAGGATACTCCGTTAGTTATTTAAATATTTTTTCATGTATTTTTTTTAATATTTGCTATCACAAGCTGATGCGGCTAGATACCGCGCAAGGTTAACCCTAGTTCGGCCTTACACTTACAATTAATTCAAAGTCCGTTAATCAATAAATAAATAATGGTGGATATTTCCATAATTATATTCACAACAACCTGGTTAAGAGTGATTGGAATTCCGGCGCAAAATTCAAAGAGTTAAGTAAGAATCCTTTTGTAGGTTGAATTCTGTATTAGCCAGCGCTGCTGCCTTTGATAACTCACAGTTTCAAACAAATTATTCAACATTTTATTTAGACTTCGAACTGTTCGAAAAATGTTTATTTATTTTTAACAAGCTATCGCACGCGGCTTCGAGCGCGTGATTTGTCAATATAAACATTACCCACTTTCTGCGCAGTCGGGAAAAAAGTAGCCTCTTAATCACGGTCTTAATGTATTTAGGTAACAAATTCCAGCGAAATAGGTCCAGCCGTTTAGTGGTGAAAACGTAACCGCTCAGCATTCATAAATAGATATAAAAAATGAAAAACAAAAAAAAAATATTGCTGGACTTTCACACAGCGATATCCAGCCCCTTACAAAGCTTGTATACGTTCAGCTGGTTTTTTTGGTAGTTTATGGACTTTTTTTTGCCATACCATACCTAATTTTCTTGTGAGCCTCAATAACCACACTAGATTATTATTTTTTTGTAGAGTAGCGATTGGGCCCGCGGTCCAGGCCCTAAATGACACCCTATATTTGCTTAAAAATGCTAAGCAAATATGTAGAAATAACGAAGTTAATTTTGCTTTCATCCACGCTTATAGACAATAGCGCTTTAACTAGTAGGTAGTTATAGTTACGCCTAACCCCTCTGCCCTAGATTAATTTAGAATTATAGTTTTGCTGCATTTACAAATGCACTTCTTAGAATTTAAGCTTTGTTTCATTTTAGCCAACACAGCAGTTCTTGCATCGACTATCGTGTTGGCTCTCTGTACTTTGATCCATTATTAAATCCACCTCAAATCGGTGCGAACGTAATCCTAGTTTTAATTTAGATTTAATCAATTAAAATTACATATTTTTAAAAATCTAACTTCGCGTTCCCGAACCAAGAGTGGCGCAGCCGGAACAGATTTTCAAAATTTTTACGTGTTTTCCGCTATTTCCCGACGTAAAAATCCGTCAGGGAAATTTTCACGAAAATTCGCGAAATTAAAGTCTGTGTCGAACCAAACAAATTTCTCTTACGGGTATTGAAAAGTGAGCATGGGAGTAGCGGTCGGTTGGTGAGTAAAACTTTTCGCCATTCCTTTCCTATAATCTCCTAACCTCATAAAAATGCGTGTTTTTAAAAAAAATATAATTTTGATATTTTGTTATTATTGAGATTAGACTTCTCTCATTATAACGTGACTGGTTAACTTGTATGTAATTCTATCAAGCTAACCTTGTTCTAAAAATAGAACACCATAGAGTTAAGAAAAATTAGATAGTGCATATTTTATAACTCAGATCTGTACTGTAAGTTAAAATAGGTAAAAATTAGTGTTACTTGATCTTGAAATCGATCGTAACATAATTTTAAAATTTAGGTAAAATCAATTTTTTTTTACAAAATATTTTTTTACATATTTACAAAAAAAAAAGAATTCCCTTTTTCCAACTTTTGTTGAGCTTTTAGTTGTATTTCTATTGTATTATTTTTTTGTTTTTGTGTGTTAATTTATATCTGTGTAAAATTAAGTGAAGTTGCCTTCTCCGATTATTTTACTACCCTATGGCAATGGCGAAAGTAGAGCCAATTCCAAAGGAAATTGTTCAATTAATACCATTGTATAACGGTAACAAAAGACATTTAAGTCTTTATTTACGAAAATGCCAATATGTGATCGATCGATTCAGTAAAAAAGATTTTGAAGAACAAAATTTATACGTCTTTAACGTTTTAACAAGTAGGCTTACGGAGAACGCCGCTGCGCTCTTATCGGAACGAGAGGATGTTGTGTTTTGGTCCGCTCTAAAGGAATTGCTCATTCAGCATTTCGGAGATCCGCGTAGTGAAGCTTGTATAAACATCGAATTAGAATCATTAAAAATTAAATCAGGAGAGAGTTATTTGGATTTTTGTAATCGCATCCAAAGTGTGCGATCTTTATTGATGTCGAAAGTAAATTTGATTGCGGATAGCGATTTAAAACGTGCGAAATTGATAATTTACAACAATACGGCTCTGAATGTATTTTTGTACAATCTTACTGAAAATATGGTGCGCGTAGTAAGACTAAAGACACCCTCTACTTTAGAAGAGGCATTGACCATTGTTCTTGAGGAAGTTAACTTCCTAGAGCAATATAACATGAGGAATAAAATACATGGCAGCAACCAAATTACAGGTTCAGGTTCAAGGCCATTGATAACACAGCCATCTGGGTACAAACCACCCACATTGCCTAGCAATGATACATTGCCGAAATTTAAATTTGGTATTCCTCAAAACTCACAGATTAGGGTACTCCAATTACAAAGGCAAGTTCAGCAACAAAATTTTGGAGGCTTCCGCCCACCAACATTTGGCTATAAGCCACAGTTTGGCCTTCAGCCACAGCGACAATTTGTCCCTCAGCAGTTTGGTTATAGACCATCACAGCCATTTGGCTACAGACCATCACAACCATTTGGTTATAAACCACCACAGTTTGGTAACAAACCATTAGGGTATACTCCTCAGGTACAAAAACCTCAATTGCAAACGACTGATGTAACTATGAGGACAGCCGCGCCTCTAAAACCTCAACCACCACAAGGTTTTAAATTAAATGAACTGAGTATGAACGAGTACGATCGTGAACCCTACTATGATGAAAACTATTACTCTGACGATTACAATTATGATGACGTAAACGGACTGAACTATTGTAGCGACTATAATAACATGCAATATACCGACGAACAATATGAACTACCAGAACAGACTGACGAAACTCAGACGGATTTTCACGAAAGTACCTCGATAGACAAGAAGTCCTAGAACTAAATTGTGATCCTAATTTAAAACTTCCGTACATTTATTTAGAAGAAATTGATGCAAAAATGATGATTGATACCGGAAGTATGAGATCATTCATTAGTCCCCGAAAAGCTTATCAGTATTTTGGCGAGTTTATTCGAAACGAACCATTTCAAGTAGTTAGCACCCACGCGTCCAGTAGACATGATCAGGTGATAGAAATCCCTCTTATGCCTACTTTTGTAAGCAACAATTGGCACAAATTCTATATGTACGATGTTGACGCGCGTTATGACGGACTTATTGGAAACGATCTGTTACAACAATTAGACGCGATTATTGATTTAAGGGA
Source organism: Philereme vetulata (assembly GCA_918857605.2). Lineage (NCBI taxonomy): Eukaryota > Metazoa > Arthropoda > Insecta > Lepidoptera > Geometridae > Philereme > Philereme vetulata. The sequence goes on from OU975420.1 coordinate 599,831, forward strand.
ACAACTATTGAAGACAAGTACGACTTGTATTCCAATAATCAATAATAATTTGAATTACACAATCAATATTCCCCCACGATCAGAACAACGAGTTAAGGTACCAATAGACCAATATTCAGGTGAAGCCATACTTGACTTCCACAAATTTACAAACGGATTACGAATGCCTAGTGCAATAGTTAACTGTATAAACGGATATGCGTCTACGGTTATACAGAATACCTTAGATCAACCAAACCAACTGATTATTAGACGACCCTTTACAGTGACACGATATGACGGTAATGAATGTGACTTAAACATGACAAAGGACATGAACGAAATAGAAACAGATTATTTGCTTGAAGAAAATTTAAGTAAACTCAGACTTGATCATACTAACGACGAAGAACGTGAGAAAATATTTAGACTTTGCATGGATTACAAAGACATATTTTACTGCGATCAAATTCCCTTGACGTTTACTAATAAGGTTAAACATAACATACGGACAAAGAACGAGGACCCTATATACGTCAAGCCATATAGGCAAGCCCCGTTTCTACAGAACGAAATTAATAAACAGGTAGATAAATTACTGAAGGACAACGTAGTTCAGGAGTCTTATTCTCCTTGGAACGCGCCGGTACACCTGGTGCCTAAGAAGATGGATGCATCTGGCGAGGTGAAGTATAGGATGGTAGTTGACTATAGACGACTTAACGACATAACCATTGACGACAAATATCCCCTACCAAACATTACAGACCTTTTCGACAAATTAGGAAAAAGTTCTTACTTTAGTACCCTTGATCTAGCAAGTGGTTACCATCAGATCGAAATAGAAAATAAGGATAGGCAGAAGACGGCCTTCAGCACGCAGAACGGACATTTTGAGTTCCTTAGAATGGCTTTTGGGCTAAAAACTGCTCCTGCGACATTCCAGAGGACGATGGACAACGTTTTACGTGGTCTACAAGGTCTACATTGCATGGTTTACTTAGACGACATAATTATATTCTCAAATAGCTTAGAAGAACATATTCAAAAATTACGGACTATCTTTGACAGAATTAGAGCGACTAACTTGAAAATACAGCTTGACAAATCGGAGTTCTTACGTAAAGAAGTACTTTACTTGGGCCACACGATAACGAAGGACGGACTTAGACCGAATAATGATAAAATTGACGCAGTGTTGAAATATCCCATTCCGAAAACACCGACTGAAATTAAAAGCTTCTTAGGTCTAGTAGGATATTACAGACGATTTATAAAGGACTTTGCAAAGGTAACCCAACCCCTGACAGCTTGTTTGAAGAAACGTAACGGAATTGTAATTGACCAGAAGTACATTGACGCATTTAATAAATGCAAAGAACTCTTGACGCATGCCCCATTGTTACAGTACCCTAACTTTGACAACCCTTTCGTGCTTACGACTGACGCGTCAAATGTAGCGGTAGGTGCAGTACTATCCCAGGGACCGATTGGTAGTGATAGACCGGTGGCGTATGCTAGTCGAACACTCAGTGACACAGAATCACGTTACAGTACGATTGAACGTGAATTGCTCGCTATTATCTGGGCAGTGAAACATTTTAGGCCTTATTTATACGGTCGTAAATTTTTCATATACACAGATCATCGACCATTAGTATGGCTTCGATCTCTGAAAGACCCGAGTAGCAAACTCACTCGTTGGAGGTTGCGTTTACAGGATTATGATTACGAATTAATTCATAAGAGCGGTAAACAGAACACCAACGCAGACGCCTTGTCTAGGATTAAGATCAATGCTATAGATTCGGATAATGAGGATCAATCGATGGCAGTTAACGTTGATGATAAAGAACAGAGACTAAAGAAACACCTAGATGAAATAGTTGAGGATATAGGAAAGATAGCTCGAAAGAAAACGGCACGTAACGACTCATCAACGATAACAGTATCAGATTCGAGTAGGACAGCGACAGTCAGTCCAATAGCAATCTCCGACACACTGTCAAGACATAGTATTGACAACGACGAATACCCTGTGCGATCAGAATCAAGTAAATCTCAAACAGTGAACTGTTTGATATTTACTTGATTCTGATCGCACAGGGTATTCGTCGTTCAGCTTTAGAATTAGAATCCACTGGAATACCGATTTTACATGAAGCAATTGACACCAAGCCTAACCAAATCTTGGTATACTCATGGTTTAAAAATGAGATGCAAGTTAGAAATCTTTCTCGAACTAAACAAAAGGTTTTGGAAGTTTTCCTACCCCTAGATAATTCAGAACTAATTAAAGAATTTTTAAAACAATACATAAAATCAAAAATTAAGTATTTTATTTACTTTGAGGAAAAAGAACATCGTAAATTATTTGGAAATATAATTATTCAACTTTTCAAGAAAGGTATGATTAATTTCTATGAATGCACAGAGCGGGTAGTTGCTATTGAAGATGAAAATGAACAAAAGGCAGTAATAGTTAAATATCATGAAGGAAAGACATGCCACCGCGGTATTAAGGAAACGTTGGTTAGGATTCGTAGAAATTATTATTGGGATAGAATGCAAGAAATAGTAACAGCAGTCATAAATGCTTGCGAAGCATGCCAGAAAATGAAATATGATAGGAAACCCATCAAGCCTATCTTACAATTAACGCAAACACAAGATGCCCCTTTTCAAGAGATTTTTATAGACCTTTTTAGCATTGAAGGAAAAACCTATCTGACACTTATTGATGCTTTCAGTGAGTTAGGACAGGCAATTGAAATTCAAGGAAAATCAACACCTGAAGTAATCAGAGCTTTGATGAAGTACTTTTCATATTACGGCATCCCCCGAAGGATCAGTTCAGACCCCGGTACTGAGTTTAATAATGAATTAATGAAAGAATTTCTAAGTTTACATAAAATTGAACTTCACGTTGGTACGCCCAATAACCCTAATTCAATGGGGCTTATTGAACGTTTCCATTCCACAATAATTGAAATTTATAGATTGGCTAAATATGAAAAATGCTGTACGGATGCAGCATCAGTTATGACGTATTCAGTTATGGCTTATAATCATACCATTCATTCTGTTACTGAACTAACTCCATTTGAAGTGGTATTCGGACACACTGATACAAGCAGCCCTTATGGCATCGTATTAGAAAAGCGTTATTTCCAGAAACTGGTTAAAGATCATGCTAAGCGAACTAAAGTATTGTATGAGAATTTGGTAGAAAAGATGATAACAACTAAAGAGAAGAATAGGGAAAAGAAAGGTGGTGAACTTGAAGTAGAGTTTCCTCTAGGAAAGACAATTTTTGCCTAAGATGTTAATAAGCGGAAAAGCAAAGATAAACCTCGATATGTAAAAGCGAAGGTAGTAGGTGAACCCGAGAGAAACGTTTTGCCTATCCAAGTAGGGGAAAGGAAAACGAAAGTTCCTATAAAAAATATCAAACGTCCTCCACAGGTGGTGCAGCATACTGCTGGTAGCAGTGCCGACCCTGGCCCTTCGTCTGCAAAACCTTAATGGCAACCCCGGAATACTTCCGATAAAAGAAGGTCAAGCATACGTGCAAATTAATCATTGGACTAATTAAGGTTTGGACTAGTTAAGGTTATTCATTTGGAAAAGATTTATAATGATTTAAATTATATTGCAACAAACTATGAGCAGCTATGTAAACTGATCGATTGGAATGCACCATATTCTCATGAAATGAGAAGTATAAAATCACATACAGAGTTCATACGCGATATAACTAAAGATAAATACCGACAACTTGTTCCACAGCAGCGTTATAAAAGAGGTCTCATAAATCCATTGGGTTCTATTATAAAAATTGTTACAGGGAATCTTGATCATGACGATGCAATTAAATTTGATAAACTCACTTCTGATTTAAGTCATGACCAAATTATCATTTCTAAGAAATTAACCTTGGTTTCAAAAATGTTTGACAGCTTCATAAATGTAACTGAAACGATTAATCAGAATACTGTAAATTTAGATAACCGTTTAAAGAAGGCTGAGATAATGTTAAGAGATTTAACTGCTAAGGGAAATAATTGGATTTTCCACACATACATTATTGGATTATTTAACGTTTTTACAAGCAGTTTTCGTACCATCTTTATAAGACTAAGTGAAATTGAAACTGCTCTAGCATTAAGTAAGGTCTCAATATTACATCAATCTATCGTGAACTCTACCGAACTTATGTATCATTTGAAATTAATTGCTGACTCTGAAAGCTTAGTGTATTCGCCTATCGATGAAAATTTGTTAAAATTAGAGGAAACTATTTGTGTAAAATCTTTTGTTAAGAAAAACCAGATCACGTTCATTATGGAAATTCCAGTTACTGATAATTGTACTTATAATTATTTTAAATTGTACTCCTTACCAATTTTCCACCAATCCGAAAATAAAACATTTGCCATTTTCCCTAAATATCCTTACCTATTGGCGAAAGGGATGAAATACTTACCAATTGCGAAACCGTGCCGCCCGTTATCTACTGGCGACCATTTTCTATGTTCTGCAGACAACCGAGCCCTGTACCATGAGCTCACTTGTATGGAGCAGCTGATGAAATTTGACGATGACCCCACTTGCTGTACGCCGCATCAGGTCCACATTGAGAAGGTCAAAGTCCAGCAAGTCAACTCTGATAATTGGATTTTATATAGTAGACTGAAGACTACTCTAATTAAATACTGTGACAACGAGGTCAGCACCAAGCAACCTGTATTCGGAACTTACCTCGTGACCATCGACGAGCCATGTAATTTGGAAATCAACGGAATTCGTATGGGTCACCGTATCATCATAGAATCAGATGTTGTGGAGCCGATCCCGATCCTCGTCTTACCGCAGCTACCTAAGAACGCGAGTCTATCCAGTGCACGCGCACTCGACATGAAGGGTATCAGCTTAGATGAAGTTAAATTCATGGCGTACTCTTTAAAACATAGTGCAGTGATCGAAAGTGTTTTAAACGAAAGGAAAGACTTTAGCTTCGGTGAAAATTTAGGATACGTAACTTTAGGATTAGTTATCTTTAGTTTTTTCATGTTTTTATTGTATGTGTATCGCTTAAAATTGTTTAGATTCCTATTTGATAAGAAAAATTATCGGAACAAATCCCAAATCGATCCAACCGATAATTTTCCTCTTAGGGATGGAGGAGTTATAGTTACGCCTAACCCCTCTGCCCTAGATTAATTTAGAATTATAAATTTGCTGCATTTACAAATGCACTTCTTAGAATTTAAGCTTTGTTTCATTTTAGCCAACACAGCAGTTCTTGCATCGACTATCGTGTTGGCTCTCTGTACTTTGATCCATTATTAAATCCACCTCAAATCGGTGCGAACGTAATCCTAGTTTTAATTTAGATTTAATCAATTAAAATTACATATTTTTAAAAATCTAACTTCGCGTTCCCGAACCAAGAGTAGGTATTCTAGCGAACGGTTTGTCGGCGCGCGGTGCATACAAAGAGAGTGTTTACCAAAATCACGAAATCATTATGTCTATATAATGATTTAGGCGCGGCCATAATGTACAGTTTAGCCAGCAAAGCAACGCATAATCCGAGTGCTGGCGCTTTAAAATACAATTATTTAAAACTTTTTATTTTTGTTAGATTTCATTGTAAAAAGGTTCGCCCGAAGAAGTATTGCCACCCGCCCTAACAGCTGCCGCCAAACAGCATTGCTGTGTTTTACTTTGAGGAGTTATAGTTGACGGTGAAATTATAGGCACATGAGGCTTTACACCTGTATGCATCAAGTTGATGGACGCAGGGCAGTGCATCGTAGTGCACATTTCTAACGTGCGTGACCTACGAGGCAATTCTTTGTTATAGGCGATGGTTACCACTTAACGTCAGGTGGGCCATAAGCTTGTTCCACCTCCATGTAGTATATTTACAACTCTCATCTATACTAATATACTATACTTAATATTATAAAGAGGAAAGATTTGTATTTTTATGTAATGAATAAACTCAAAAACTACTGAACCGATTTAAAAAGTTCTTTCTCTGTTGGGAAGCTACACGATCCCCAGGTGTCATAGGCTACTTTTTACCCAACTGCGCTAATGGAGGGTAATGTGTTTATTGAAAAACTACGCGTGCAAAGCTACGGATTGGTCAGCTAGTATCACATATAAAACAAACAGTTGAATCATCTCGAACTCTCCAGAAATATGTTCCGAGAGCTGGTGCTTATCTGTGTCTACGCATAAGCATTGCAATTAAGCGGCAATGCAGCCATATCTTGAGGACACTTCCGCCTGGTCTACCAGGTCACTAGATCTGTGGCAGTTGAGTTTATATAATTCAGGAAAACAAAATTAAGATTTAAAATTGTTATTTTAGTGCAGTGAGTTGTACAAATCATTTTCCATTAAATTAATATATTCACATACATTTATAAATTTCCAAATAAAAACAAAATATGATAGAATGTATACATTTACAAACTTCCACCCGCGAGTTCACGCGGTCATAATCCAGGTCATTACTATCTGTAAACCAAATTTCTTCAAAATTAGTTCAGCCGTTTAGTCGTGAAAACGTAACAAACGAGTCAGGGCGACTCGCGCAACGATGCTTAAACGTATTTAGTTGTTAAACATATATACAGTTGTCAAATCATACAAATACGTTTAGCCACTAAATATGTTTAGGTGTCGTTGTGCAAGCATGCGAGCGAGCGAAGCGTCCAGTTTCGAGATTGACAAAACAATGCTTTTGTCTGTCTGTATGTCTATCTGTTTTCGCATACAGGTCGAAAATTGGCACACAAGTTCCTTTATTTATTTCAATCAATATTTAAGAGGCACACTAAGGACTTTATTTAACACCAGATGTTGCGAAAAAAATCCAAAAAGGGGAATGGAGGGGGGATTAGGGCAGAAGTTTGCTGTAGCGTTATATGTCAAATTTTTGATTTTTTCAGAAAGTTTGTATCTACATAATAACAATCAGACTACGCAATCCTCTCCGCCTTCACGAGACGAACCCGTAGACACCCAGATTACACCTCTAGGATAAAGGGAACGCGAGTAATCACTAAAACTTATACCAATATACCTTTCTGAGACTCATGCAGTGAGTACGATGGGACACACACACTGCAATATTTTGTATTTATATTTAATGTTTATTCTTTTGTTATTTTTGTTGTCTTTTGTTGTTTGTTTTGTTTCTTGTGTTGTCTCTTGTTTTTGTTTGTTCTGTTGTTTGATTGGTGTTGTCACAAATAAATGTTTTGACTTGATTTCATTTGAATATTTGATTCAAAAGTTACATAGGTGCCTAAGCCTATTGGAAAATTTAAGTACCTGAAATTCGATTTAAAATTGGACTTTCTTCTTTAATTTTGTTGCGCAAATTACTTTTTTGGAGATATATCTATCTATCTATCTATGACAACATTTTGAGACATTCTGTAGATACCACATAACCGCAAGCAAAATGTGAAACATAATAATAAAACCACAGATTATTATATAAACTCAAGAACATTCTCGAAATTCTGAATAATCCAACTATCGTATTATTGGCTAATTTCCATATTTATTAGAAGATGTGATGTATCAATAACATACCCTATGTCGCGGGAAATTACCATTTGTAACATACGAATGTGGAGGGAGTAGGGACAAAATGGACGAACGTATTTTTTTTGGTAGGCTATATTTTGCGTTGGTCTTTACCGAAAAAATACTTTATTGTACATTTTTTTGTTAAATATTTATTTTCATATCTTCTGACCCCTGCAAGATATAGCAATGTAATACATAAGAAATTTTGTTATAATTAGCACATTTGGAGCTTATTCACGACAAACTTTAAGACGGAAGCTTCCGAAACTTTTGAAGTGGAACTCACTTCCGGCGTATGTTTTTTCGAACCAGTATAAATCTTGGAGTCTTCAAGTGCAGGGTGAATAGGTTTTTTCTAGGCAAGCGTGCTCCAACTTCAATCACACCATCACTCACCACCAGTGGCTTTCGTCATTAAAAAAATCTGACAAAAAAAATATTTTAAAAACGGTTATTTATATGAGGCAATTTTCTGTTAAAGGCGATGGTTACCACTTAACATCAGGTTGGTCTTATGCTTGTTCCACCTCCATGTAGTATAAAAAAATAAAAAAAGGCCTAGGCATCGTATAAATAGTCGTTTTCGCTTACATTATGGCATTTATTTGATATGACAGACATACAATTGAATCATATAATTGGTATAGATTATTAATAGTGGAATGATCACGCACCGCTTGATTTGTATAACATCACACCAACGGGTGAGAATGTGGTCATACGAAAGTCTATCCAATATTAAATAAAAACAAATTTACACTAAACTATAACAGCATTTTGTTCCGTTCTTTACCCTAACCGAAAGTATCTCAAAAGTTTTTGACCTCAATGGAACTTAAATGGGACCATTTTGGACTTAAACTGAATCTAACGCAAAAATTCAAATCTTTTCCTAACCAAAAAAGATATGTCGAAACAATACATTACAGAAACCCGCGAATTGAAAAAAAGAGAAGAAAGGCCTTTGTTTTACAGTGGAATCACATAGGCTAGTAAGATTAGAAAGCTAGATTGGAATATTTAAAATTTCAGTGTGTTCAGCCTTCAATACTTTTCAAAGACTTTAGTAAAACGTGTTTTCAACAACTGGCCCCAATAAAGTTTTTTGTTGACAACAGCAATAACTCAAAGTTTGCAGGTTTAATAAAAAGGTTTTAGTGGATAAATAAAGTACTATAACTCACCGCAATACGCACAGTTTTACCTAAACTTTTATTTTATTTCAGTTAGTATTTTTCAAACTTTCGCTATCACTGTACATAGTTATTCATTAAAACGGGTATTTATCGCATGTTACCGTTTTTTCTATTTATTTAGGGTACCTACGCGATAAATATTCGTTTTAATCAATAACTATATTTGTTTCAGTTTACAACTACATACTAGTAAATTACTATATGTCTCGCAAATTAAATGCCACCCTAGAAGTTTCTGAAACCAATACTTTAATTGTATTTTTATTTAGCGATCACTGTACATAATCACCGTGAATGTACCTGTTTTATTTGTTATTCCGAAGACGTTTCAACTGTGTTACAATAGCCGTGCTCGCGGGCAGACTACTTAGGAATAATTTTGAAGACCAAGTGAGGGTAGTAGCCGCAGCTGCCCATATCTTCTGTATAAATCAGTAATTAAATACTTTAATTATTTCTATCAACACAGAAATGTTGACTACTCATATCCAGCCCCCCCCCCTCGCCTGCCATTATCTAAAGGTGTAATCTTTTTAACTCTTTCCAGTTTGTATTGCAGTTGTAGCTTGAACACGATGCGTCAAATGAACATACTTACAAACACCCTTAACATAATACCCTTCTTTGGCACAGTCGGGTAAGAAGCAATATCGGGTACTAGGACATAAGTTAGATGCCTAGCAAGCGTTCATGTTTGCGAATAAATACTATTATGCAACCAATAACCGGGCCGGTTGTCCCGCGGCCTGTGGCGGTGTGAGCCTGCGTCCTCACCAGTTACCAGTGAGCTTCAAGTATGTGCGGTTCCGGTATTTGGAAGTATGAAGATTCCGTATTCCCGATGATAGAAGAAACTTGCCGCCGTCTTACTTAAATTGCAGTACCTACCATATAAACCAGATCCAGAAACAAAACTTTTATGATTTTATTTTCATTCAGGTTTGCCAGTTCACACCACTTCACCCTTAACCCTCGCTTATTATAGGGAGATTACTAGTTTCAATTTCACGTGTAGTCTTGTTTATTCAGCTCATCTCGTTTGTAACCTCATGCATACTAATATTATAAATTCTAAAGTAACTCTCTCTGTTTCTCTGTCTGGCTGTTTGTTGTGTTTTCACGACTAAGCAGCCGGACCGATTTCCATTAATTAGGTATAAAGATATAATAAAACCGGAATTGGAAGACTTTTTACCTGACTGCGCAGAAGAAAGATTATGTTTCTATTGGAAAAATACGCGTGTGAAGCCGCGGGCGGGTCCCACTAATAACTTTGCTTAGTTTATTGCTAGATAGCGCAGTATGAAATATCAAGCAATATTTTTGGAGTATAACTTCTTTACGCACGTGATAGAAACGGTATAACAGTCTACTAATAATTTCACTATGACCCATCTAGAAATACAAATCAATAGCCAAAGTAGCATTGTGCTGGACTCGCAATTCTACTTTTACAGCTACTGTGCCTTGAACTATACACAACCTAATGGGGATTTGTTAAGTTAAATAAAGGATATACATAAAATAAACACAAAATACTTGAACAATGTATATTCAATCATTACATACTATAAATAGGTAATAAATTGAAACAAAAGGCTGACGATAATGAAAAGTATCTAGATTCTATTCCAAAATTATCTACACAAAATAAGCTGGAGCTGGATGGGCGACAGTGTAACTGATATAGTTTGAATAACTATACGGTCTATTACAATAATCTAAATACACGGCAGCTCACCCAAGCTAATCAGGTAACACACAGAAATACAAGTACAAGTTTACAAAGAAAGATATTACAGCATTAGAAAATTGGTTAGTACTTAACTTATTCTCGAGCCAGGAATACAAAAGTGCCCATCGGGCATTTACATTGCTATTTATACATCCCAAAAGTCGTGAAAAGTCACGGCATCTTTAGCCAATCACAAGCATTGTTTGTTTACATCATAATATCTTTTTGCATTGGCTATAACAACAATATATAATGAACTTAAAGTATGTTAAAACTTAATTAATGACTATTACAAGTCCTAACAATTACAAAATCGTATTATTAGGGCACAAGTTTCTACTTTTTGGACGCCACCAATCACCGCATTATTCTCATATCGTTAATTTTAACAAAATCTAATTAAGTAGAACATTTTTAAAAATTGGTTAATAAATTACACAATCTTTCGTTATTTGAAAATGGTATTCCTAACACATGACAACACATCAATAATACATATTAAACCTGATAAATAATCATTTTAAAACTTATATCTTAGGAACAGATATAATCCAAATGTAAACACGACTAAAAATTTCAATAATGTTAATACAATAATTTATTGTTATAATGTACCATCATAACATTGTCAAATAAGCCTTAATTAAAGGTCATCGTATTATAAATATAGCCATTGACCACACGTTTCGTTCGGAAACGTTTCGTTAATCATAATTTCGTTCTAAAAAATCTCGCAAGACATCGAATCATTGATTTGACATTGACATTTGGAACTTGAAGACAATTAAAATTGAAGTTTAAAACAGGAACTTAATGTAAATATACAAAATAGTGCAGTGTTATTGTTAATCTAATGCTTTTTATAATGCAACTTGTCACACGCTTGACTTGTGGAGTAAGCTGGTGAATGCATTACGAAAAGTGCGAACGGAAGTTAAGAGGTAGATATAAGTTAGTGAAGATAGAAAGAGAGAGAGTTACGTTTCGTATAATACTGTAGGGGCAAGAGAGAGAGAGAGAGGTGCGAGCACACATTTTCTTTCTGTCTTTCTCTCATAGCCACTTGATTTGTCGCATACCTATGTCCTATCCTAAATTAGCCTAAATTATACAAACTGCAAAAATAAAACACCCCTTCATGCTGTATAATAGAGTTCATTTTGCTATAGATAAAAAAAGTATTTATGACGTTTCGTATTTTGAATCTACCAGCTTCGATTTACGAAAAAGTTCAACTATTCCACAACAGATGGCAGGCAGCAGCAGAAGTTTGACTTCAGTCGTGTGGTCTAAAGCACACTGGTTTTTTTTATTAGGGCTCTTTTTTGTCTTTAAAGTTGTGAACTTATAAGTGATCGTTCTACTCTACGATTTCCAGTGCGTAGTCTACTCCTAATAATATTTTCTAGACGTAGAAATTAATAACCTAACCCAAAAATATGTGCAAACAAAATACGCGACCTCTAAGCTGTATTTGGGGGTTAACCAGTTTCTATAGACCCCTGACTTTCCCACAAAGGACTTTATTTGTACTGTAGTTAGAAGGTACGTAGAAGGGTGAGGTGTCAACCGGTTGTGGTGAAATCTTACTAGAGATGAGAATGGAAAATACTTTTGAACGTGTTTTTAATAAATTGTTTATTTTCTTTTTGTATTTTCGTTCTCGAGTTAACAATTATTTAAAATTATTAAAAAATACTATGAGCAACTTGCGCAACGATGCCTAAACGTATTTAGTGCCTAAATATGATTAAAAGAGTTGTCAAATCGTACAAATACGTCAAATTAAACATTTTTAGTCGCTAAATACGTTTAGGGATCGTTGTGCAAGCTGAGCAAAGAAACAGTTGATTAATAACTAAAGACCATTGCAAACGATATTATAGCTAAACAGCTCCAGATCACTACAAGGTGGAAGTGTCCCCAAACCTGGCTTCTTTCCCCTCTCAATTGCAATGCTTATGCGTTGACCAACATAAGCACCAGCTCTCAGATCACACGTCGCTTCGACCAGACGCTCGGAAAAAATCTTGAAAACGCGATTGGCACTGGTACCCCGAACCCCGGATCTTGCCCCCAAATGACTTAAAAATGTCAGTAACATGTCATGTCATAACATGTGAGTTAATTTACAAGTCTCTGTCTTCTTGAGTTATATTTACCGTTTTCATTTCATTATCACCATCTCTGTCGATGACGTCAACTACTAGATATATACTTTCCTATAAATACACATGCAAACTAAAAAACGTAATAAACTAGTAAAAATTGTAATTAGAAACCATTTGAACGGTTGATAAAGGTTGCCGGAAGGGGTTGGGTGCGGCTGCGTACGATCGGTCGCTCTGGACATGTATGGGGGAGGCCTGTGTTCAGCAGAGGATGTTCTGTGTGTGGCTGATATGATGACGTACAGAGCGGTTTACTTGCGGACGGTCGAGATGTACTGACAGTTCACTTACTGTCCGTCTATATACCTATAAGTATACAATGAGAGGCCGTACTGTCCGTATGGCACGGGTTCATCTCTACTCGTCGGGATCGGTCGGGACGCGCCATTTGCAATAACTTATTGCCTTTTATTCGCACCCTCCCCTTGCAGCCTATCGATGCAGCTAGAAGGAGGCAGCTGGTACATTCTATACGATACATTTAAAATAAGTAAAAGAGTAGTAACTGATCGTAACAATACACTAACCGTTCGATATATTATACGATGGTGCATAAATATTAGTGAAGTAAATAATTGTAAACAATATCGGAGTTGACATAGTCGCGATGCGACGCAAGACGCAAGAAAAAATGTAAGATGAAACAAAAACTAAAATTGACTCTAATGAGTGTTGAAGTTGCACAATTTATCTCGCCTATTTTAAAGGCCTTGTTGAATCACCAATCAGTGCATCAAGCGCATGGGTATGCCATTGCGTATATACACTCTATCTTTTAATGTGTACATGTTGACTGGAATCTAATAAAAATCAACTGAATCTAAAATATTTGAATCTCATCATCATCATATCAGCCGTAGGACGTCCACTGCTGGACAAAGGCCTCCCTCATTGATCTCCAGGAACTGCGGTTGGAAGCGGCCTGCATCCAACGCCGACCTGCGGTTCTTACCAAGTCGTCTGCCCATCTTGTGGGTGGACGTCCTACACTGCGCTTGCCGGTCCGTGGCCTCCACTCGAGAACCTTTCGGCCCCATCGGTCATCTGTTCTGCGCGCTATATGGCCTGCCCATTGCCACTTCAACGGGCTAATCCGTCGGGCTATGTCGGTGACTTGAGTTCTCCTACGTATCTCCTCATTTCTGATTCGATCCCGTAGAGAAACCCCGAGCATAGCCCTCTCCATAGCTCGTTGAGCGACTCTGAGCTTATTCATAAAGCCAATAGTGAAGGACCACGTCTCGGTTCCATATGTCATCACTGGTAACACACACTGATTGTAGATTTTCGTCTTAAGGCACTGAGGTATGTTGGACGAAAAGACGTTGCGAAGTTTCCCAAACGCTGCCCATCCGAGTTGGATTCGACGATTGACCTCTTTCTCGAAGTTGGACCTACCTAATTGGACTGTTTGTCCTAGGTATACATACGCGTCGACAACTTCAAGAGCCGAGTTCTCAACCATAACTGAGAATCTATAAAGAAATAACTAATTGTGTATTAATCAACTCATTGCAGGGAGGCTGGATTTTAACTGTTCCTTCATGGAACACTGTACGAGAGCGCATCTATATCTAAATTAAATTAAATCTAAATATTATTAAATTTTTGACATTTATATAGTAATTTTGACCATTTTTAATTGTTATTTTTATTACTTTATATGTTTCATTTCTTTTCATTTTATTTTTTATTGTGCGAAATAATTGAATTTATAATGATAATATTATTAACATTTATAATTTAATTAAATGTTTGTATGTAATTTAATGTGTAATATAAAGTTGTTAACTGTGGATCTCTTAGTCTGAAATAAATGAGTTAATAATAATAATAATAATCTAAATTCAGATCAAAAATGTTTCACTTTGAGTTAATTTTAATCTTATATTTATTCTAGTTAAAAAGCATAAAGAAATTTCTTAGAGCATAAACAAGAATTAAAATCAAATGAGTGGTTTCAGAATGGATGGTTCCAAGTCTTTTACATATAATATATGAGCTAGCTGTGTGGTGCACCATGTGGCAGCACGCGCCGATCAAACCATAATTTAAGCTAACGCGGATAACTGAGGACCTAATGTTTATTCAATACGGGCCGGATGTTTTGCCGTTAGGAATACAAGGGATGTTCTCTGTCGTTAGCCGTGCACACTCAGCGGTGCTTGGAATTTATACGTACTTTAGAAGGCTTTTAGGTGAATGAATTATATGGATGTCAAGGAAGGGTTTTTGTGAGTCTTTATGGTAAAAACGAACCCTTATAGTACACATTTGTCCGATTGTCTGTCCATCCGGGTATCAGTAACAGCTAACTATCTCAGCAACTACCGAAACTTGTTTTTTTTAATTTGTTTGTTAGGTCAAGTTGCGTATCTAATAAAATCCAGGGATTGTCCGAAAAGGATCAACGCAATTACCTTACTACTACTTCACGGAATATTTTCGTTATAGCCAATAACGGTCACCCATTACAATAGGTACTGTGCTTGACACAACAATAGAATCTTTATTATTCCGCCAGACGGAACTACAAGCGGTTTAACCATTTAAAAGTACATTCAGTCGAGTGTAAATGAAACGAGTTATAACTCACTCTGAATGTAAATATTACTTCACGAGTTTGAGTGCACTGATATAGAATGCAAATGAATGTATTTGAATGTTTATTTACCGTGTGAATGTTTTGTGGATTTATGGATGTTGCTTTCTGTTAATTAATAAGTTTTTATGCGTGTTTCCATGTTTGATTGCATGATTTATAACAAACTAGTTGAATGCCGGCGACTTTGTCCGGCAATTTTCCGGATTAACAGCGCCTACCGGGTCAAATTATAGCTAAGAACCATACAGGTGACCCCATAAGTACAAAAAAAAACAACAACAAAATTGGGCTAGCCGTTTAGAAGGAAAAGAATTACGAACAGAATGATGAACACTGGAATTTTTTATATAAAGACAATCAGTTTATCTGAAGCCAAAAATGTTAATAACAGAAAGAACCCCCGTTTTATTTTAAACTAGCCTTATTAGTGTTGAGTTCATACAAAAATGACATAGAAAATACGAACTTTCAGTCGCCCTCAGACATCCAGAATTTTTAAAATTTCCTAGGTAAATTTACAAACTTTTTGTAATAAAAACCTTGCCCTGAAAATTACCAATAGTTCGCCCTGAAATAAGATCTCGCGAGTCTCCCATATAAACAAAAATACAATTTTCGTAATCTTCGACTATCAAAATAGTGCCACGAAATGAATAACCACTTAACTTGACTTAAAGTTTCATTCAAATTACAGGTTATGGGGGTTCATGTAAAATGTGGTACAATTTTTGGGGTAGAAATTGCAGTTATTCTGGATTTCAGACTTTTGCCTATATTTGTGTCACTAAAGCTTCACGCTTACCAAATTTCAGCACTGTGGGGTCACTGGTGTACCCTGTGAATTTTGTCAAAGTTCAGTTTTTGTTATGGCTAATTACTTAAAAACTACAAGGTTTAAACTAAAAATAAAAAACGTGGCCAAAATGTACTCACAAAGACCTTTTATTAGACGTGCCACTTGACCGTATAGTCCCATTTAGTTTTTTTTTACCCCTCTTGAACCCCAATATCTCAACATTTTTACCACATTTTAAGCTCATTTAGTTACACCAAAATTGTGCCCTTGTAATAAATTTCACGATGATCGGATAAATGCTTCGAAAGTTATCCTTGAACAAACAAACATACATACATACATATGATTATACATATGACCACTTTGATTTAAAATATCTCCTCTTTGGTTGAGAATTCAGAATTCAAATTTATAAATTCATTTATTTGGTACATTTGAGTTTTGAAAGCAGTTCATTTGTTTTTTCCTCATATTTTTTTTCTTTGGCGTCGCTTATTACCGCACAATGGAAAACATGAAACATCGGTATATTTACGAGTCTCGTACTCGTGGCACCAGTGCTGCAGAAACAGCTCGAAGGATTAATAATGTGTACGGCGCTGGTGTCGCAATAGAAAGCAGGATACGTTTTTGGTTTCAACGTTTTCATTCTGGAAAATTCGACCTTCAGAACCAACCCGTGGACGGCCGGAGACAAAAGAGGAAAATGAAGAGTTAAAGGATATTGTGGAAGCGGATGCATCACAAAGCACTTCAGAGGTAAATGCATGCTTCGAGGTAAGTGATAAAACTGTATTAATCCACTTGAAGCAAATCGGGAAAGTAAAAAAAAATTGAACGATGGGTACGTCATGAATTGAGTGGATTGAACTTGCAAACACGCGTCGACTGCTGTGTTACTTTGCTCAACCGACACAATAATGAAGGGATTTTAAATCGAATCATTACTTGTGCTTAAAAGTGGATACTGTACGATAATCAGAAGTGCTCGTCGCCATGGCTAAACCCTGGAGACCCAGCCAAATCTTGCCCTAAACGAAAATTGACTCAGAAAAAGTTACTTGTGAGTGTTTGGTGGACTAGCGCCGGCGTTGTTCACTACAGCTTTCTAAAATCTGGCCAAACGATTATGGCAGATATCTAATGTCAGCAACTACAAACCATGAAGGAAGAACTAGCCGCTAAACAACCAAGATTGGCCAATTGCTCTAGGCCACTGCTGCTTCACGATAACGCAAGACGACACACTGCACAACAAACAACAACTAAGTTAGACGAGCTATAATTGGAATTTCTGCGACATCCACCGTACTCCCGGGCCTTGTTCCAACAGATTACCATTTTTTCCGAAATTCGGGCAACTACTTACAAGGAAAAAATTCAACTCCGATGCGGCAGTCCAAACAGCCTTCAAAGAGTTTACTGATTCTCGCCCCCATGATTTTTTTATTAAAGGGATCAATGAACTACCTATGAGATGGCAAAAGTGCATAGATAATAACTGTGCATACTTTGATTAATTAAATATACTTTACAAAAAAAATTACTTTATTTTCCTCCCGTACAAAACGCCAATTTCATATGTAAGGACCTAATATATACATACATACTTACATACATACATACAACGCCGATTCGCCCAAGTTGATTTAGAGTTCTCGCTTCGCTAGATCAATAAACACAACAAAAAAAAATCATATCTCTCGAGTCATTTTCAGTTTTTGCCAGACTAACGCACGGCAATTGATTTTTATATAAAGTGATTGCTATCGTTATAGGAATTGCATTTATTTTTCAACGTTCAATTCTGTTATGGCTGGAATGCAAACACCCCCTGAACTGGCAAGGCAGGGGGGTAAAAGAGTGGGGAGGGGGTAGCTAATCAAACTTTAGCACCGCGCTATAAACCAATATCCGGTACTTTTGCCGGTAATTTTAAATGCGCGTTGCACGTTTTATTATCTTTCGTTTTCTCACGTTGTTTAACATTGATATTTGTAATAAATTAATTTCGAACTTAATAATTCATTAAAATCACAAGGATCATTTTGGATCCCTCCCTTCCTAGACATGTACGAGTAGCCTGCCTCAAGATATTTTTACTTTGTAGGGTAGCCTTCAACCTATTAAACACGACATTAAAGAATCCTTGTATGGGGACTTATGAGAAAGGATGAGGCAGTTTCTTTAATCACACTTATATTATTAACTAGCTATTGCCCGCGGCTTCGTACGCGTTACACTACTAAATGAGTAGGTAGCCTAGAAATAAAGCTAAACTCGGTGTTGCAACTTGACTTGACACCCCATTTCTATCCCATGGGACCTGATTTATGGCATACAAAGTAGTCTATGTAGTAATCCAGGTCCCAATCTTCGTACATACTTAATTTGATCTAATTCGGTTCAGCCGTGACGACGTGATTGAGTAACACAAAAACATCCAAACTTTCGCATTTATAATATTATTTTAATGCAAATGTTTGGATGTTTGTTTGTTTGTCAATCATGTCGTAACGGCTTAAACAATAAGATTAAAGGTATGTACGTAGATTATAACCTAGATTTACACTTAACTTTTTGTTGACAAATAACGCGTGCGAAGCCGCTAACGGAAGCTAAAAAGATATAAATTTCATGAAGGTTGTATAAATAATAAATAAATATTGCTGGATATTTCACACAGCGCTATCTAGCCCCAAACTAAGCAGAGCTTGTACTATGGGAACCAGATAACTGATAGAATACTTAAATACTTTTTTTTGTAAATATATACTTATAGTAAATAAACACAATAGTAAGTAATAGTAAACACGGAACAAATATCTGTAGATCATGCAAACATTTGTTCCGCAGCGGGAATCGAACCCGCTACCTACTGCGTCTCAGCCTCCTATACGCCCACTGCACCACGAAGGTCGTCTAGTCGATATAATATCAGGATTTATGATAACCTCTTTTTTTTTAAATAAAAATAAGGATTTGTAGTGAAGGTTGTATTTCATTTTAGCATATAATGAATGGAATGAGCTTCATTCGATTTTCCAATTTACTTACGGCCCTAGGGGCGTTCCACCAAGAAATCTATAATAGGCTTTTATTTGGGCAAAACGATTCACCAAAAAATCCAACAAGAAGAACTCCAATAAGAACTCCATACCGGCGTTTATTATTTTTAAATACTTTTATCGCGATTCCTTTAAGGAAATGAGATGTTGAGAGCGATTGATACTCTACCGGGAATATTAAAATGACAATCGTCCAGACACTGATAAAGAATTTCATTTTTACACGACTCGAAGTTGCCTGAATTCATTTATTTGCTGAAAATACTTGGTACGCGGAGGTTGGAAATAGTATTTTTAGGATCAATGTACTTACCTTGCATATTTAAATTTTAAAATGGTGATATTTTTGAGTAACGTAATATATAAGGTAAGGACATAAATACGTGAATTATCACCATATTGGTTTTGCCTACATCATAGGTGTATAACCTATATTTAGTTCTCTTCTCCTCAGTGGGTATTCGAGCGAGTGCTGCACTGCCCGACGATATAGTCTCAAACTAGTTCGGAGGGCAGGGTCTTACCGAGCTTGTCACTTCATGCATGTAACTACACTGATAAATACAGAAATCTATACTGAGGAGGTAAAGAACAAAACCTCACTTTTCCACTTTTTTCAATTTTTAGAGAAAACAATAATATATAAATAACTTAACAGATTTAAACTACCGGATTTGTTTTGATTGTGTCATTTGAAACTTCGTGTTTCACTCGATTTTATACATCGAATTGCTGATAAAAATAGTTAATATCTTTGCCCATATTTTAAAATGAATTTTGGAAAAGTGTGGTTTTGATTAAACTTTTTTGGAAAAGTGTGGTTTTGATAGAGGCTTCTGGAAAAGTTAGGTTTTGATATATACCGAGATAAAAAAGTGTTGTTTTGAAGCAAATTGATAAGACAAGCTCACTTTTAAAAATAACTTTATTTACGAAGTTTTCTTAACTTTCACTTTTTACCTAAATTCTTATAGTGCTTGCATCAGGTTCAAGGCAATCACAATCACTGACATCTCCATCTTCTGCCCTATGCAAAGAGCTATGAACAATTTTATACAAACTTGGATCAACCTGTTCTTTCTGCCGGTCAAATAGAAACTGGAACATTATTTTCTGCCTTTCTGCAAACAGCCTTGTCTATCCGGTTGTCTGTTTCTTTGAGGTGCATGCAGACACCGATATTGTTAGATACCCGTATGTGTCTTGTGCAACTTTGGTTTTGTTTTGGTAAAATAACTTTCTATTTTCCAGTAATAACGGTAGGCTTAACTTTTTGCACTTGAAAATGCTTTTTGGCCCGTAGTTACAATTCATCTGCAAGTTAGGTGGTACCAAACCAGTATCTTGATACCTGCAATACAAAAAATTGGTATTTTAGAATAATTTGAGGTTTATGACTTCAAATCCCAACCGAATTGATGTAAAATATTACTCACTTGGTAGCTGATTTTCTAATCGTTGAACGTCCTGGCCGTGGCCTTTTTTTGTGCCACTGTTTAATGTGGCGACCTCAGTAGTTCCGCCTTCACCCATTTTATTAAAATTTCAAAATATAACTGCGTTAAATTCAATGAACCATGAAATTGAAATTAGCACAACGAACAAAGTTTGAATTGGAAAAAAAATACAATTTATGGTTTGGTTTGACAGATTCGACTTAAAATTCTGTCAAATTATCGAAAAAATGTTGCCAGAACTATGAAAAATAAATCAATCATAAAATATTTTAATAGACAATTGCAATTTTAGAATGATTATTGAATCAATCAATCAATTCATTGTTTTTAGGTGGTTTTGATGAAGTCTTATTGATACCATTGAATTTTATTCTAAAAAGTGTGGTTTTGAAAAAAAACGCAGATGACAAATTTTTCCAGTCAATAATTTCAGTGTGGTTTTGTTCGAAACCCTTGATTTCAAATGAATTTTTAGTTGGAAAAGAGGTGTTTTTGACAAGATCTCGCATAGTCACGACAACCAATTTAACATTTTTTACACGAATATGAAAAAAAAACCGAAATTTTCAGAAGTGGAAAAGTGTGGTTTTGTGCTTCACCTCCTCCTATAAATTATAAAATTTAGTTACTACTGTTTAAGTATGTTCTTTTCAATAAATTATTGATATTGTATAATTATTCTTAAAGCTATACTAGCTGGAGTTGATTGTGAGTTTATATTTTGTGTGAGAAATAAAAAACTGTTTAGTTTACTTTAATAATCATTACAATGTGTAGAAAAATCCTGTGAGATCCATAAAGACCGTATTTAGACATAGAAGTTAAAGTCGGACAGATGTTTAAAAAAACATCTGCATCAAATAAATTGAAGGTTCTTTAATTTTTTATTTCGAAGATAATCTGTATTTTACAGGCAGATATTTGATCTTTTAATCCTTGGTTAAACGATTAATTGAACTTCTCTTACAAGAAAATTGGTATAGAGATAGCAAAGCAAAAACTTCACTCCTAACTAACTCTCGACGAGTAATTTCAAGTTGACTGAGAAACTGTATTTTCGCATCAAACCGAAACAGTTTGAAGCCAACTTTAAAATAGTAAACCCGCAGTTTTGCATTATAGAAGCCTTCGGTAGCACCTCATCAGAAAGTGGCACAACAAACTATATTAAATTAAATGCGAGTGCCATAGTTGAAATAGATACTGGTATCGCAACGATAGCGTATCCTACACATTTATTAAAATACTATTAGAGTAATAAGGACCTGTAGCGCAATCGGCAGCGCATTCTCGTAACAAGAGGAAGGTTGCGGATTCAAGTCCCGTCCGGCTCGAAAGTTCTTGACATGGTTTTATGTGTAAGATAAGGTCACATGTCATACGAAAAAGAGCTTAGAGACAGTAAGTGATCATAGAACTGTATACTTTTTAGGTATTGATGATGATTGGAACTACTTATATTTTATATCTGCACAATAGTTTGACACTAGCTGCGACTAACATCAGTCAACAAATGTTTCAAGCCAAGAAAAGTAGCGTTTGGAAATCTGACTCTCTGGAAAATGCAGCGCAGGACGACCCCACTTGATGGAAAGACGTTCTATAGCAGATGGAATACTGAAGTAAATTTAACGTTATTGATGTAATTATACTGTCCAAAGTGTACTAAGTCGTCAGCTCGGGACTACCGCTGCTTTTCAGCTCCGTTTGCTCACAAAGCATCCTCCAGTTCGAATTAGCACTTCAAACGTCCACTACATTGTGTTTTATATCAACATCTACTTTTAAATTACACTTTACACCGCACTGTTACGATTTAAATTCCTTTGATATAAACTTCGCGAGAATCAGTTACCAATAGAACCTTATTTCCAACCGGGCAAAGCGCAATATGCAGCTTGCATGATTTATTATTAAGTACCCAATTACATTTTTAGCATACGTTTTAACATAAACTGGTCTTTATTACAAGGTAGTAAAGTCTGTTTATAATTATGCAAAATCTCGTCCACATTCGGTGGGTTGTACGAAGATTTAGGCAATCAAAAATGATCTCTATTACAAGGTAGTAGACCATGTTATTTGGGGTGTAAAATGTTGCATTTAACGAGGATTTAAAAGGCACCGGAGTGCTCGTGATTCATTTTTGAATGGGAGAGAAATTGCATGTGAATTAAAGTGATATAACTTTTTGTTGAATGCGTTGGCCATTAGTTATGTGGCCATTTTATGCAAAATATGAATTAAAACTCAGTACTGCGCTGATGCTTTACTAAAGAAAATGTATTTATGAATTATAAAATATAAAATATTGCTGGGTATTACACACAGAGCTATCTAGCCCTAAACTAAGCTTAGCTTGTTCGATGGGAACAAGATAACTGATAGATTAGTTAAATACTTTTTTTGTAAATACATACATGCGTATATTAAAGAACAGAATAGGAGTTTTGGTATCAAGAGTTTAGGTATATTAACTTTAGGTATATTAACTAGATACGGTTAGTGTAGTGTATCGTAATATGAACGAGGACATTTCTTATTCTGAAGACTAAGGGCTAGTTGCTGCAGCTACCCACATTTCCCGACGGTCGCTCCAAGTACTCCAGTCAGCCCGAGACCATGACTCATATTTCAATAATTATGTATTGATCAATAATTATGTACAGTGATCGCGAAAGTTTGAAAAATACTATATTAACTTGTCAGTATCAGTGAATTTAATAAGCTCATAAATATTTTATTGACATTTAATATGAAACCCACTCTAGCAATAATTTAACCGACTGTAATATGAGTAATGCTTTAAATACTGGTAGGGGCAGGACTCAGAACATGAGCTCTCAAGTGGCCATATTGCATTTTAGTTTCGATTAAACATATTTTAGGGTTCTGGACCAAAATAGTAAAAACGGAACGGACGTGACTTTGTCCATCTGTCCATCTATCTGTCACAGCTAATAATCTCAGCAACTACTAAAGCTATCGACTTGAAATTTAGAACAAGTTATAAAGAATACTTGTCTGAGTTATTTTCATTTTGGTTGCCAAAAAGGCCAAAATAGTGGGGTCAAAATTTCTTGGTAAAATTATTGGGTCAAATTTGGTATCATATTTCAAATAGCCCAATTTGTACATTACAAAACGGATTAGTTCCGCAGTAAACATCTAACCCACAGCGGAATGAAGAACCATAAATAATGACTCACGTCTAAATTGGCAATTACCCGCCAACATGATCCAAATGACAATTAATAACTAAATTTATGAACTCTATAAAATGGATGATTTGCTTCATCCTGGCTTCAGGGTTCCGTAGTCGAACTAGGACAAAGTCGCATCATAAGACGATGTCCTAATAGAACTGAATAGAACACATGACATAATGATAAACCGATGTGATCGCGCTACTGTCACTTACGACACCAATTCGATATCAGTATGGTTGATCGAGAATTCGAACGAACAAAGTGCCGCCCACTACTACTTACGATTGCTAATCCTTTCGGCTATCTACGGATCTTCTCATTTCTGATTCAATCTCGTAGATAAACATCAATCCTAGCCCTCTCCATAGCACCTTGAACCTTCTTATGAGGCGCACAGTGAGTGACCACGTTTCTGTGTGATATGTAATGACTGGTGACACACACTAATCAAAGACTTTTGTCTTCAGACAGTGAGGTATTTTGGTAGACGATGCAGCCATTATCACCTTATAATAAAACTGTATTCTAGAGTTTACATGATACTCGAGCGATTTCAAAAATACTGGTCATAGAATGTGCCTTATTTCTTCAGCCTGAGTACAGCGTTCGTCAGGATTCACAGTAAAGCCTGCGGTAAAGCCTCTCAAAGGTCCGTTCGCTGCAGACGATGCCATCCGCCCGCCGCGCCGCCCGGTCACTCGTGAATTCTATTTGTAGGTCAAGAGGCTGCTGTAGTTGGTACCACCTTATCGAGTACTGAAGTTAAACTTATATAGGCATATATGGGATTGAAAAGGATTAAGTACCAGAGTCAAACATACATGGAAAGTGAAAGAAATGAAAATATCGTAATACTTGGGAGACATGAGCATACTAGTAATAAAAAAAGAGCTGTACAATTTCCATTTTACATTCAGAAACTTAAAACAGACGCAGACATGGATGGGTAACCTTAACTATAATAATATACTAGGTTTCCTAGCTTATTTTGTAAAGGCTAAAGGTAAAATGTTCAAATGGAGGACTTAATGCTAAAAGAATTTTATACCAGTCAACCGAGACAGGTAAAAACCTTAGGTTGGCGTGCTTATCTAGGTACTAACAAAAAATACAAATAGAAATAAAACAACTACTACACACCTATGTAATTGCTTACATAAATACATTAATACTCACAAATACAATATAATTATAAAATATACAAATATAATACATAAATAGATAACATAATTTATATATATATAATATACATAATAAATAAATCTAATATCAAATAATAAATAAAGTTAAACGGAAAGCTCAGGTGGAATTAGAATTTAAATGATGTCTGTGGGCAGAATGTTTGAAAGCTGGTTTCGATGATACTTTTCTAAGGGTACAATATTTTCTATCACCTAAGTTTAGATGTGTCACTAATCTGCAATACCCTAATTATAATATCTATCCCCATGAAATATATTAGTCATCATATTAATAAAAACTGTCTTTAAATATGAATCTTCGAATTAATGTAAATATGTAATTTAAATTATAGTTAAATCAATTTTTTCTATAGCCTGAATATAAGATCAGTCCTCTAAAAAGTAAGTGACGAGCAGCAATAATACATTTTTACCTAAAAATAGTAAATCTTTCACATTATAAATCTCATCAACAATCTATTCATCATCATCATCATCCACAGCCTGACTTCACCCATTGTTGGGTATAGGCCTTCCCAAGTTTGAACCACCCATCACGATCCTGCGCTAGTCTCACCCACTGACGGCCCGCGACTTTTATGATGTCGTCCACCCATCTCGATGCCGGTAGTCCTACCCTTCTATACCCGCTCCTCGGCCACCATTCAGTCACTGTCCTGCTCCATCTGTCATCACCACGTCTAGCCAAGTGTCCCGCCCAAGACCATTTGAGCTCCATAACTCAAATCTACGTCGTCTAATCTCGAGTCTACGGATCTCGACGTTTGGAACTCGATCTAATAGTCTGATGCCAAGCATGGTACGCTCCATGGCTCTTTGTGCAACTTTTAACCTGTACACAGCCTCCTGCGTGAGCGTCCACGTCTCGGCACCGTAGGTCAAGGTGGGCAGAACACACTGGTTGAATAAGCGGGTCTTCAGACACTGTATTATTATTATTATTCTAAGAATCGATTAGTATCATAATATCATTTAGTTCGTTCAATCATAGGTTAAGTTCAAAAAGTGACAACATCGACTTGGAGCACCCCGACCCCACGTGGTCTTGTGCGTGACACCCCTAGAGTAAATATAAAGAGCGCGGGAGCCAGAAGCTCGCGGGAGGTCCTGAGTGAAGCAAGTCATACGAGGCCAAGTGAAGCGAAGGTCGAGTGTGACTTGCTTCATTCAGGGGCGACCTCAAGAACTTCTGGCGGGAGGCCACCCAGAGTCCGGGGGTTGGAAGAAAAAGTGGTCTATGAAAACGTGCAACATTTTCATTGACTTTTTCCTCCTAACCCCTGGACTCTGCTCTTTTTTCAATATAAAAAATTTTTTTTTTCATACTTAACCTCAAAATAGTTTTTTTTTAATTTTCTCAAAAAATTTGTGACACTTGTATTAGTTTGAAACCCAATATAATTATTTGATTATTGATAGTAATTTAAAGTAATTCTTAATTATTATTTAGGTAAGCGTTTTAATATTATTTGGTGATTCAATTTAGGTGACAGATCTACTATTTTAGGAACAAATATTATTTATTAGGTCACTGAAAATGCATTTATTAGGTAATTGATTTAATCATACCCCTTTTCTAATACTGAGGGGAAGAGCGTTCCTTAGGCCAACTGCTTTAACTTAATAATATTATAACACTAATTTTCATTAATAAATTCCGCATAAAAAGTTTGCATTGGTTCGTGAATAAGTCAAAACTCAAAACCAGTTCAATAAACTATTTTAAATCTAAATAAACTTACTCTAACTTATGGCTTTTATATTCTAAGCTACAGAAAGCAAAATACTTTCAAGTAAAACATCTTTTCATTTATGTACCATCCTGGTAGGTACTTGATAAGGTAGGATACTCTATAGCGCTATCCGTTCTATGTCCGATCACGTGAGTTTTATTTGAGTTTGAGCAGGTGGAAATGCCGTGAAATGCAATGAGAAATGTCTCGGTTAGAGCACTTTTAAATTTATGGCTATTTTCCGTGCGGGTTGTGAGAAATACCGATTGAGAGAGAACCGGTTAAACCAATCTTCTTACGGACACTGCTATTTATTTTGACTTATTATTTATTATTCTGAAAAATCATGGTTTTTAACCTCTATTTTTCTTCATTCAAGATTTAAATGTGTCTATGGTGCTCGCCTTATTGGGAATGGTAATGTGTCACTCTATAATAAATAAAAACATAGTAAGATTTTACATCACACACTAATACAAAGAAAGAGCATTGTCAAACACGGCGGATATACACTTATGCTCGTCAATAAATAATAACAGTAACTTTGAACCATAATCACGGAATATAAAAGCAGCCGTGTCTAATGAACCATATCGTTATAAACGAAAAAATTATCAAACAAATATAATCAATCTATTCGACATTACCTCGAATTCTATCATTATATCAGATTATATCAGTATTTTACGTGTTGCGCACTGTCATATCCGTCGCAAATGCAAAAATTAACTATTAGGCGTAAAATTTATGAAAAATTTAAAAATAAAACAATAAAAGCTAGATGATGATTTTAATTTTATTCACAATGTTTAGTTGCGAAATGGTTCCTTAAATGGAATAAAATTTATAACAATATGATATTATCTGAACTTAATAGTGATTTACTATTTTGTTAATACTCTTTATGACACTCCAAACAAAATAACATCATCACATAAATACTCAAATAGAGTTAAGTATCTACAATGGGCGGTATTATGGCTAAAAGCTAAATAATTTATACAAAGACTCCGAACTCATAAGTTATCAAAGCTCGCAATTTATATTATAATAAAAATATATATAAAATATTTAATTGATCGAGCGAAGCGAAATCTGTAAACCAACTTGGGCAAAACGGCATTGTATGTATGTATGTAAGTATGTATGTATGTTTGTTTGTCTGACGATAACTTTCGAAGCGTTGATCCGATTATAGTGAAATTTGATAAATAGGTGTGTAGTGATAGCACCATTTTGGTGTGACTAAATGCGCTAAAAATGTTGGAGGCTCAAGAGGGGTAAAAAGTAATGAAAATGGATCTATTTAATCAGATGGGACGTCAAATGAAAGGTCATTAGTAGTACGTTTAGACTTCGATTTTTCGTTTCAGTAAATTCTTTCTCGTTTTTGAGTTATTACTTATTAGCCATAATAAATATTGAACTTTGACAAAATTCCCAGGGTACACCAGTGATCCCACAGTGCTGTAATTTGGTATACGTATAGCCTAAGTGACACAAATATAAGCAAAAGTCTGAAATCTAGAATAACTACAATTTGTACCCCAAAAAAGTTTAACCAACTTACACGAACTCCCGTTATGTGTAATTTAAGTGAAACTGTGGGTCAAGTAACTTCGTTAGTTATTTCGTGGCACTGTTTTATTGATCAAAGATTAAGTCTGGCTTACACAACAATCCCTAAATGTATTTAGCGCCTAAACATGTTTAAATTTTACGTAATTGTTTGATTTGACAACTCCTTAAATCATATTTAGCCGCTAAACACGTTTAGGCATCGTTGCGCGAGTCCCCCTAAAATATTTTCTTTTGTGTTTTGGGAGACTCGTGAAATCTCAGTTCGGGGCGAACCTCTAGTATAATAAATATGAAATAATTGACGACCTCCGTAGTGCCGTGCACGAATAGCCGGCTGAGACGCCAGAGGTAATGGGTTCGATTCCCGCCGCGGAACAAATATTTGCATGATCTTCAGATATTGGTTCCTGGTCTGGTTGTTTCTCTACATATTATAAGTATGTATTTACAAACAAAATGTATATATGTATTCTATAAGTTATCTGGTTCCCATAGTACAAGCTCTGCCTAGTTTAGGGCTAGATAGCGCTGTATGAAATGTCCAGCATTATTTATTTATTTATTGTACTACGCAAGTCTAAGTCGCTTCTATATTAGGCGCAAATTCGTCCCCACATGGAGTATTGCTGTCATTTATGGGCAGAAGCACCTGGATATCAACTAGGATCATTTGATTCTGTTTAAAGACGAGCTGTGAGAAATGTTGACGATCCCATTCTCACAAGCGGTATTGAGCTCTTAAGTCTCAGGAGATATTTTGCCTCCCTGTGTGTATTCTAGCACTTGTATAATGGGTTGTGTTCTGAGGAGTTGTTTGATATGGTGCATGCAGGTTCGTTTTATCATCGAACCGCTCTCGCCATCGCCAGGGAATCCATCAACACACCTTGTAGACGATCTGGTTGCATACCGTGAGGTTCCAGAGGAATTTCCTCCCGCGAACACTTCGCTTGTAGAATGATCTCCCTGGCGAGGTTTTCGGGATATGGGGTTTTTTAAAAAGGGCGTTTTGAAAATCTTAAAGGATGGGCAACGCGCGAGTAATACCTTTGGTGTTAGAAACGTCCGTAGGCTACGGTAACCGCTTACCATCAGATGGGCCGTATGCTTGTTTGCTACCCTAAGGTATAAAAAAGTCTTTAAAAAGTACCTTAAATAAATAAATATTACTGAACATTTTACACAGCGCTATCTAGCCCCAAACTAAGCAGAGCTTGTACTATGGGAACCAGATAACTGATAGAATATTTATATATTTTTTTTGTAAATACACACTTATAATACATAGAACAACATTCCGACCCGAAACAAATATCTGTAGATCATGCAAACATTTGTTCAGCGGTGGGAATCGAACCCGCTATTTCCTGCATCTCAGCCGGCTATTCGCCCACTGCGCCACGGAGGTCGTCAGCCTTAAGATCGCGATAATCCAAATCTCTGTAAACCTCAGACAAGATTTAGTTACGCAACTCGTGACAAACCGTAATCAGCTCGCAATGAATCAAGCCCTATAAACTGTGAATAGCAGGTTCTACCCGTGTTGTTTTTGGCAGAGTTTTAATATTTTTCCGGAAAGCTCGTTACTTATTTTTCCTTTATCGCTCTTAATGAGGGGGAGATAGGGCTGACTGGCTGATAGCAGGAGATTTGGGTTGATTTACACGTCCTGCTATCGGCTGGGCTTCCTAAGTGTTTATTTAGAAAAGCTTTTTTAAACTGGAGTTTTCGAAATTAATCTTCATCATCATCTGCCAGATAGATTTCCAAAGCTTACAACTACCAGCAACCTTTTTCAGGTAGTCTTTCCATGTAATGAGGGTCCGTCCTACGCCTTTTCAGTGTGTGGTCTTCTCTTTAAAATCTTTCTGCTCTGAATGGCCGTCAGCTCTTCGAGCAATGTGCCCCGCCCACTGGTACTTCTGCTTGCTAATCCCTCTGGGCTATGTAAGTGACTTTGTTTGTCTACGAACCTCCTCATTCCTGATTTTATCTGCTTAATAAACACTAAACACAGCCCAGTAATATCGCACGCTGACCGACTATTTTTTTTCTTTGCATCACTGATCATCGCTGATCAAAGACTTAGTTTTCTGACACATATTTTGGCAAAAAATGAAACTAATTCACTCTTTATACGGAATTCAAGTTCCACCAAGACCACCAACAGAAAACTTTATCAAGCATACAATGCATACATACATACATATGTATACTTAGTGATAGTCGAAGTCGTCAAACTCATAACACACCGTTTTTTACGTTGAGTTTTTAACGACGAACATTATATGTAACTATCAAATAATTGTTTAAAGGGTTCTGTATTTTAAGTTAAAATCATTAAGTAACTAAGCCCGTAAGTAAATATTTTGAAGAGATTATAAAAAATATTCTTCTTTGCATTAAAAAGCTCTCAAAATAATCCGCTTATTTTGGAAAAGGAAAATAAATAATTTTTGACATTTCCGACAGCTCTTTCAATGTGTTGTGCTTCGATGAATATGTTATAAATTGTATCAAAGTTGAGACTTCGTGATATGAACCAGTGTGCAGAAACAATCTTCAGCTTGGAATATGTATTGTAAGAATGTCAGTTTATTTTGTTGGTCGTAGAGAAACAGGCATTTAAGTAAAATATTCAGTTATTTTGGGATACCCTGCTTTAGGAAGATAGCCGAAAGTATCTGGCGGTGTCCTAATGGACCGTGATTACGAGACTATCGCGCGAATAAGCGATGCTATCATTGCACGTTGGCGAGATGACAAGAATCGGGTGCTCTAATAAAACGCGACTACAGTAACATTTTTGCGTGCGGCGCGGATGTTCGCGCAATCGCTGTATTAAGAAACTGACTAAGTTTTTGACCGGTGCCGATTTTTTTTTAATTTGTAGACACACCGCCTATAAACTTCTGCTGTACTCGTGATACTGCAGTCGCATTGCCTAACACTTAATGCCTTATTTCTTCATTATTATAAATACGAGATTTATCACGTACCATGTTATCAGTGTTTCGACCGACAATGTTTCGATTCAATTCGTGAACCTTTCATCAGGGTGAGTGCGATCCACTCCGAATAACGTCTCGCCTCGCACTGCGCGCCGCTGCTCTCTGCGCGCGAGTAGACGGGTGGGGCAGGGTGGTGGAGATTGGGCCAACGAAAGCTCAGCGTGTTGGCAGGCTGTGTCATCATCATTGTCATCAACTGCAACCTGATGAAGGTTCACGAATTGAACCGAAACATTGTCGGTCGAAACACCGATAAGACGGTACGTGATAAATCCCGTATTTATAATAATGCATAAAATCAATCACGAAAGCCTTATTTACTCTTGAAGGCGTTCATGTTGTAGCCCACCGGGAAACCTCCAGGGGAAGGTTGTTCCACATCTTGCAGGTGCGTAGAAGAAACGAGCGATCGGGGTCACCAGCTACATTCATATTATAAATTCGAAAGTAACTATGCATTCCTGTCTGCCTGTTTGTTACGTTTACATGACAAACAGGCTGTACCAATTCCAATGAAATTTGGAACATAGATCAATTATGAACTGGATTTGACTTATGCTACTTGTTATTGACAATCCACGCGTGCGTAGCCGCGGGGAAGCTCGCTGGAGAATCATTTCAACACTGTGTCTGTTGCATCTCATGGTGACATGACAGAGCGGTTAAAGCAAATTGCAACCAATATTTCAATATTCTGAAATACACCCAAAACTACAATTCCAAAAAGTTGTACTCATCTTATAAATGTGACAGTTTGGATGTTTTATTGATCAAAAATTAAATATTAATGGACTTCAAAAAAAGGAGGACGTTTTTAATTCGTCGGAATCCTTTATCTTTTGTTTTGTATGTTACCCGATTACTCAAATCAAATCAAATTGTATTTATTGCGTAATATGGGTAATAACAAGGTGTTGTACAGTTTTTGTGTAAATACAGCCATACCTGGCATGCCTTTTTAGTTTCGTCGTTTCCATATTTCCCGGCAATTTTGAATTTGGAACTTTCCTATATTCGAATGTGTTTAAATTTTGAATCTCAAAACAGTTGAAAGTATTATGAAAGGATTAATGCTATTGTTTAGTCACAGCGTCGATTGGAATCTGTCAGGTCACGTACGAAAATGAATCTTTCTAAGGAAAATGTTCGTACAATAATTTTCTACAACTTTAGAAGAGACCTGACACGGCTTCAGTGTTTTGAAGAGCTTACATCTGTGTTCAGTGATGAAGCCCCATGTTTGCGGACTGTCGAACGCTGGTATTTAGAATTCCAGCGTGGATATACTAGTGTTAGTGACAAATCTCGCGAAGGACGCCCAAAATCCGCCTTCATTGAAGATAACATCATTGCTGTGAGACAACTAATTCTCGAAGATCGTCATGTGACATATCGAGAGATAGAGGCTCTATTAGGCATCTCAGAGACAACCATTCAAAAAATCTTGCATGAAGCGCTTGGTGTGAGAAAGCTAGTTTGCCGTTGGATACCGCATCTGCTTTCCGACGATCACAAGGCGGCCTACGTCCGATGGACTAAGAAAACTCTGCAAGAAAAGTCTTCGTGGTCAAAGGTTCCAGTCCGGTGAAGAAGCATTCGACGCTTTCAAGTCAGCCATTTTGAACACCCCCACTTTAGAGTGGAATAAATGTTATAATAACTGGTTTGAGCGAATGGAAAAGTGTATTAAGCTACGTGGTGAATACTTTGAAAAACAATAAAAACTACTCTAAAAAAGTTCTAGTTGTGTTTTTTCTTCAAACGACAAAACTTAAAAGGCATCCCTCGTATTCAGCGTTTAACGCATGCAGTGTTAAAGCTTTACACATTCATTTTATTATAACGTTTTTTCAACTAAGCACAATAACAGGGTTACTTATTTACAATAATAACCATTAATTTTTGTAGCATACTAAATTTAAAGGAAAAAAAGTTATAATAATATTAGTCAAACTTAAAGTAAAACATAAAATTATATTTGTTCAATCAAAATTGTCATCGGCTAGGTAATCAATAACACTATAGTATGCTTTTTCTAATATGTAATAGCTTTTTCAATTTAAATATAAATATATTTAAACTAGCAGCATCTAGCACACTCTTTGGGAGATGATTGTACAAACGCACAGCCATGCAGATCACACTTCTATTGTATAAAGCCGTCTTGTTTCGGGGGAAACAAATTTTAAAGTTATGTCTTACTTATACGGGTTATAAAAAGATCCATTTTTTTTAAAATGATTGATTCATAAATATAAAGACAGGGAAGTGTGAGTATCTTAAGTTCAGTGAAGTAAGGTATGCAGCTATCAGTTTTCTTGAGCTTGCATATGGCTCTGATATATCGTTTTTGACTTACTATAAATACTCGCTCTTTTAATCTGGAATTCTCCCAGAATATAATTCCATACCTTAGTACGGACTCTTCATATTTGTGGTATGCAGTTGTGATGGCAGAAACATTACCAATTTTACAGAGCATGTACAGCGCATATTAAAGCTGACTAAGCTTTTTACAAATAGTGGCAGCGTGAGCTTTCCAATTCAATATAAAGTCAAGGTTTAATCCTAGAAATTTAGTAATGTCAACATGTTTAATTGTATCTCCTAAATAATTAATATTAATATCAGATTTTTAAATAAAGCCTTTCTGGAAAATGTCATCAAATTAGTCTTGTCATTATTTATAAACAGGTTATTTTGTTTTAACCATTCAATTATTAATTCTAGAGTAAAATTGATGGTAGCTTTTAGATAGAGTTTTAAAGTATCAGTGTACCTATTATCAACAAATAACACTATTTGATCAGAAATAAATTTAGGAAGATCGTTTATGTAGATAATAAAAAGAAGTGGACCTAAAACAACTCCTTGCGGTACTCCATGCTTAGTTTCTCGAAAATCTGATTGGTAAATAATTTATTTTTTTGTTTTAGGACAGATTCGCGTTTTTTCAGTTGCTTGCTTCCTATTACTTAAATATGACTTAATGAGTTGAACGTTACCTCTTACACCATAAGCTTCGAGCTATGAAGACGACTGGACCGATTCGAGATTTTTTTTAATACTTCCGAGGGACCTCCATCGGCATCAAATCAGGATCTGATGATGGGATCCCAAAAAAATTTAGGGCAACTCTCAAATTTTATAGGGACGCATAAATCATTATGTGTTACCTCAGAACTCCGTCATTTATAAACTAATTTGGAAAATACTTTTTTTATTTTAAATGATATAATATATGTAGTTTCAGATTTATCCCATAGAAATTTCGTCAAAATCAGTTCAGTAGTTAGGTGAAGTTGGTTATTATTTTTGTTAAAAAATTGAATGAATGAATGAACGATAAATTATTTATTGCACAAAATAAAAATAATCTGTACATCTGTAAAGGCGAACTTAATGCTTGATAGCATTCTCTTCCCGTTAACCTTACATAAAGTAACTTGTTAAAGTTACTTGTATATTTTTATATTATTTATTGTGGATTAACAAACAAGTACGATATATATGTAAAGGTAAAGTCTGTACTTGGAATAACATTATGAGCTATTGATACTGTAGTGACGTTATCCACAGATTAGATAAATACGTTTCTTTAAATTATACCTGTTCCAGCTAGAGGATATGTGAAAGGATAACCTAGATTATTAACTTACTATTACAACTCATTTTAAATTGAATTGGAATTATTTCAAAAACACAAATACCTTTAAAGTCTTCTTTGCACAGAACCTAGTGAGCGCGAGTATGATTAACAATTGACCACTCATTATAATTAACTTTGTTTGTACATAACACGCGAGCCAAGCCATAGACAGAAACTAGTTCCTTTTAATCCAAAAACACAGCCATTCCGTCCATCTATCACAGACATGCTGTTATGACATTGATTCCACCAGCCAACTTAGTTTCACCATCGAGCCACGCGATTCTCAACTATAAAGTCAATGGAATAGGAGATTGCTGAAGGCTGGGCCGTGAAGTATTATGAACGGAACTAGGATTAGCCTAGGATTATCGCGACGTTGTTGTCGGAGCCACAGGGTTATAAGGATAGCTCACTTACTGCAAGAAACACGGTCTAGATCCTGACCAAGTTTCTTGCAGTAAGTGAGTTGTCCAATACGCATACGTAAATAGTTTTAGTGAACGTTTTTCTTGCAGTGTCAATTCTATAGGCGAGCGTACTAAAGGCTCAGAACCAGTAGAATCGATCGAGGCAGATGATGATTTAGTTCTCTGAATTTATTTGAAGTGTACATCTATTCAAATAAAGATTTTAGACAGTATTATACGTAAGTTATATTTTAATGTTAAGCTAGTAACTAAAAGTTTTTCAATTTTTATTATATTTCAGATCTACCTGACCCGCCAACGGCTTTGCATGCATGGTATTCCAATAAAAACATTACCCTCTGTTTGCGCACTCCGGTAAAATGTAGCCTATGATCTTCCTAGCTTGAGTCTGTGAGTCGAAAGATGTTTGCATCTGCTGGCTCGCTTAGAAGGCTGCGTAACTTTCTACCTACTGCTACAAAAATTGCGCTTGCACAGTCACTTCTATTCCCCGTTCTTGATTATGCTGACGCCAGCTATCTCGACCTTACGAAGGACCAATTAAAAAAGCTTGAGCGTCTGCAAAATTTCTGCATTCGTTTTATTTTTGGACTCCGTAAATTTGATTACATCTTTTACTTAGAAAACTTTCGTGATTGATTTCAATCATTATTATAAATACGGGATTTATCACGTACCGTCTTATCGGTGTTTCGACCGACAATGTTTCGGTTCAATTCGTGAACCTTCATCAGGGTGAGTGCGATCCGCTCCGAATAACGTCTCGCCTCGCACTGATACGTGATAAATCCCGTATTTATAATAATGATTGATTACATCTCCGAATTTCATCTCAAGCTCAAGTGGTTACCTATTCGTCTTCGCCGGAATGCTCATATCTTTTCCCTCCCTGTACAACATCCTTCGAAACCCCTTAACCCCTTCCTACTTGAAAGAACGATTTCAGTTTCTTCACTGCTCTAATCCTCACTCGCTCCGATCGTCTGAAAATTTGCTGTTGAAAACCCCAGTTCATAGTACTAGATTCTATGATGATTCTTTTACCGTTCAAGCAATACGTCTTAGGAACACATTACCGGTCTCAATACGGCAAGCTCCATCATTAGCCACATTTAAAACAAGAGTGAAAACATTTTATCGCTCAGAAACGTCGTAGTATCGCTATAGATATGTATGTATGTATATACTATGTATATTATATATTATTTATTTGTTGTAGGTATATTTATGTATATTGTTTTATTTTATTGTAAGTGTTCAGCGCTTTCCTAAAATTTAGTTTTTATTTTGTTAATGTAGGTACACCCCCTCCAATATTGTAATGTCACAAAAGTCCTATCCATCCAAAGGTTGTCTGAAAGAAATCGCTTCTAAGCGATAAGACCGCCCATTGTACTTGTTGCTTTGTGATTTTTTATTTTAAGTCTGTTTCTTTTGAAGTCTACAATAAAGTATTTTCATTCATTCATTAATTCATTCCCCAGGATATAATCTCCTTGCCGAATTTCATTATGATCCGTTCAGCCGTTTACTTATGAAAAGGTAACAAACAAACTACAAACAAACAATTACTATGTATGTATTAGCACGCCAGCCGTATTGCCAAGCTTCCTTCAGACGGACTTCCAGCTCAATTCTGCTCTTAGCTTGACTTTCTGAGGGAATGATTCATTTGGGTAGACATTGATACCAGCTCGTCAGGTGAAGGTCAGGAGATACGCCGGAGTACCTCAGGGGTCAGTTCTGATACGCTGTTTCTGCTGCATATCAATGATCTACTCATGCCCAGCATCATTGGGTACGCAGACAACAGTACAGTTATGGAGAGGTACACTTCTAATACTCGAGCCAGCAAAACTGAAATTCGGAAGGAGAAAGATGAGAAGCGTCTGAATTTGACACTCAAGGTTGGCATTACCCCAGTTAGAGACGACCTTGAGTCAAGGCTGTCTGTGACTGAGGCGATGCCAATCTTGTTTAATTCAATGCTTCAAACACGCAAACATGACTCTTCTCAGCGAAAAAGAGTCAGTTTCTCCAAGTTCCCATTTTCCAAAATGTACCGGTAGCTGTAAAAGGTCACCTCGAGTTTCTTTGGGTTTCGCTCACGCCTACTCTCAACTTTAGCTCATATATCGAGTCTTAGGCTAAAACAGCTGCCATGATGCTGGGCATCCTCAACTAGGTCAGGAGATACTTCACACCGGGATAGCTTAGTCGCTACAAAGCATAAGTCCGGTCTGGTATGGAGTACTGCTACCACCTTTGGCATGGTTTGGCCAAACACCAGTTCGCTACCTTACTCGATAGAACGTAGAGCTTTTAAGCTTATAAGTGAGCAATATATGGCGGAGACTAAGATCCAAAGTCCCGAACACCGCTGTAAAGTTGTAAGCCTATTGATCTTTTACAGAATACATTTTGAAGAATGTGCCCAAGAATTTTACGATCTGATTCCGCCATCTCCCTTCCATCAAATGACAAGTAGGCGCACGGCTCAGTACCATTCATAACTCCCATTCGCACACACTGTTTTCGTTCTACGTTCTCGATGCGTACGACTAAGGTATGGAACACTTTGCCGTCGTCTGTTTTTCCTAAAGAATACAATCCGGGCCTCTTTAAGGTAAGAGTGAATAGGTTTCTTCTGGATCTTCGTGCCTCATCTTAGACCACATCATCGCTTACCATCAGGTGAGAT
Organism: Philereme vetulata; assembly: GCA_918857605.2. Classification (NCBI taxonomy): domain Eukaryota; kingdom Metazoa; phylum Arthropoda; class Insecta; order Lepidoptera; family Geometridae; genus Philereme; species Philereme vetulata. Next base: position 637,972 of record OU975420.1, read on the forward strand.
TGTGGTCAAATGAAAATCTATAATGAGTACAAAAAATGTATTTTAAAAATGTATCAACCTTTCTCTTCAATCACTCAATCTATTGCTGAAAACTGCATTTAAATCCGTTGGGTAGTTTAAAAGATCTAAGCAAACAGACAGCGGAAGCGACTTCATTTTATACTATGTAAAGAAAAGAAGAAGATGCAACATACAAATGTTGTTATTTCAGTGTTTACAAAAGCTTTACTAGTAGTTGAATGAAACTTCTAGTTATGTTGAAAATAAAAATATTTTATTGTTCCCTCTTCTGCAAAAAAGTTTGTACCAAAGTTAAAGTCATGTCAAGTCATATAGTGACAGTTGTTTGGAATCAAAATTCAATTTGATTTACGAAAATACGAGAATTATTGGGTTTAACGTCTGTAGTTCACGATTAAATCTAGAGACGTTCTTCTGCACAGACTGAGCCAGTTATTCCATTTTAGCTGTGTCGTTGTGACGAAGCCTCCGCAACGCAACTGTTGTTCTTATCTGTGCCGTTACCAACGAGGCAAATATTGGACAGGATTAGAATCCAAGATCCACCTAGTGCTTTACGAATGCAAACCTAACATGACCACCATATGTTTTAATGTAAGCGAATAAAAGTTTCGTTTCTTTAAAAGAGTTTGAATCGAAATAAAAAGAAATGAGAAGAATTTTAACCAGACCATAGTTAATGACATAGCCGACATAGATGAGTTTACTAGCAAGCTGAAGTGGCAGTGCAGATAGCTCGAAGAACTTACGACCGTTAAGGCGGAAAGGTTGTTAAACAGAGATCACGAAAGATTACATGGAAATTTCTGGGAGCCGTTGGAAGCCGCACAAGATTGGTTGCTCCCGAAAACGCAAATACAGGCTGTTTTATGTTGGGTAAACACCCCAACTTCAAAATACTCTATTCAAGTTGGTTTTACCCTTGAATTGTATACCTGTCAAAGAGAGACGTTGATTAATAATCGTAGTGCAAAATGCTCGCTCATCGTCTTCGAACCCGCGAATAATTAAACCATAATTGATCCATTCTGTCAAAGCTCCGGGTCAGCGGTGGGTGATAATGCAAGCGTCGACTCATCGCAGTACGCGGAGGACTACCAGTAGCTCTGATCTAATCATTCTTATTGTACTTAACCAACTTGTCCTTATATGTTTGATGTAAAATTTTGTACTTTGTATTTAATATGATAATATTCTGTAAAACTTTTTACTTAAACGAATGTGTACAAACAATGTATTTTTATGGAATAAAATATTTAGATTTGATTTGATTTGAAACATGGTCTCTCACTATGGGCCTCATGTGAAGGCTCAAGATTACTCAGCGTGCTATGGAGCAGAAAAACTTACAGCCGATATGGCAGAGAGCTTCTTGAGTGGATACCACGTACTGAAAAGTGCGTTGTATCCAAGATCCTCCTGTTGCTACGAGTAGATAGAATGCCGAACTGATTAAGGTGCTGCACAAGATCCATTGCTCTCGATAACTGGGCACAACAGTGAATGTCTCACGGCTGTTATGATGAGGACTTTACTTCTATCAAAGATATTTTATGGTCATGGCTGGTGGCAGCACTAACTGGGTGAAGGCCTCTGCCGCTGTAGTGCTTGGACTGGGTCTGAGCTTTCCAGAGAAAAGATATAGACAATATGTGTAGAGCTAATAGAGTCGCGGTCTATTGCAAAGTTTTTATTTTTAACTAGCATGCGCCCTCGGCTTTGCACGCGTGGTTTGTCGATAAAAGTAAAAAAGCCTATAAAAACCTATAAGGCCGATAAAAGCATATCTGTTGATCCACGTTATAATCTACGTGCACACAAAATTTCATCGAAATCGATTCTACCGTTACGACGTGATTGAGTAACAAACAAATAAATAAACAAACAGCCAAATACTTTATTGTGTACGATGGGGACTTGAACCAGATAGATGTGCTCTACAGAGCACAACAATTGGTTCAATAATTTATCATAATCCAGTTAGGACCTAAGTTCCTGCTAGCAACACACAATCACTACAATACACTACAAACGAATCAGTAGTTAAACTTAATGCCACGCTCAGTGGCACTAAAGTAGACCACGCTTATTGGCAGCCTATTGTATGGACTCTAATGAGATACTGAGATCTGTAAAGTGTACTTTTTCGATTACGTTATTATTTGGTCAGGATGGTGGCGGAATCTTAGAATATATCCTACTTAGATATTCCTCTGTGTAGGTATCAGGAACTACAAGGACCTGCATTCCACAATATTTAGACTCAGAACAAATATGTTCAGACCGTGCAGTGCAAACGTTTGTTTTCATTGTCGAATTCAAAATTTTCTTAATTTTCTCTGTCATGCTTTACAATAAATAATGCGCCCTACTTGCCAAACTACGTTTTTTAAACTTGTATCTTAGCAACTAGTGCTCTTCCATTTGATTATATCTACTTACAGAGATGTTAACTAAAAATAAATTACATTATGTACATAATTTATCTGTCTTTTAATACAGTTACTATTGATTTTATTTTACATTTGTAGACAAATCACTTGATATTAGTTTACACATGAGTTTGAAAATGTAATGTACAGTAACAAATAATTGTACAGTATTCAATTATAATCTCTAAAAAGTATAAAGTAAACTCAAAATACAGATCGTTTGAATTACAACATTCGTTTTGAAGAACATAGGCATGACGTAAGCCTCGCTTTTGAACTTTACTAATGAGTCTAACTTGAGGGACAGTGTGCGGGCACATTTTGATCCTACTTGCTATTCGATTGTTTATTTCAAAATATGTCTGTAATGAATCGAGTGAGATCTCCTTAATAACAACTTAAACGTCTTTTGTATATTTATATGTTTTTGCCAATGTAACTTTCGCAACGTTGAAAGTCGTTCGCAATGTTCTTCGTCAAATTTTGTGGTGATAGCACAATCTAGGCCCAAAACAGGTATTTGCAGGTCCAGCTAAATTTGTCCTCGGCTTTTATATAATCAGTATTAGTCTAGTTCACCCATCATGATCGGGGCTTCAAAATAATAATGCTAATTATCAAAATTGCAAATACAACAAGTGAGCCATTATAGGCGGTTAATGCATATCCAATTATAGGCGAAGATTCCCGCTGGGTCGTAATTTATGGGTTAGATACTTTCAAAAGCACCGTTTTTTATCATGTTGCCGCTGGGTATATTTGCCATACAAACTACCCATCGATCTTGCAGACTTATGTTACTGATTCACTGCCATGTTATTGTGCTAGGTCGCGTTAGATACGCTGCGTTAGCGGCCATTGTCCGCGCTTTAATCAAATTGTTATTAATTGCTTCGGTCACGCGACTAATCGCCGGATCACGTTGTTATTGAGTAAACATACGCCGCGCGCGCCAGAAGCTAGCCTCAACTGAAGCAACGGGTGTTCACTTAAAGGTGAACAATTTCATGGTTCACCATGACAAAAATATATTGAATAGACTATAACAGTTCCGTACCTAATTAAACTGTGCTAATTTGTAATTTCATTTAAAGTATTTACTAAATACGGGCTTATTGGAAGTTATAGATAGATAGATAAATATATTGAGTGACTCTTTAATGAGTGACCACACAAACAGAATATAGTTTTCGTTAGATATTATAATGTATAATGGTGTTTTCATCATACTTTATGTTATATTTTAGGCGAATTAAAAAAATGAGTACTTCTTTTTTTATGTATGTTCTCCAATTACTTAAAGACGCCTGGACCGATTCGAGAAATTATTATTTTGTTTAAAAGGGTTTACTTTCTAAGTGGCCCCATTAACGCTAAGTCAGGATCTGATGATAGAATTCCAAAAATATACCGCTAGTTTTTATTTTTTGAGAAGATAGAAATTTCATCAAAATCGGTTCAGAAGTTTGGTTAAGTCTGTTATATTTTATTTAAAAAGTTACATGTATTCATTACAAAGTAAATGATAGAAATATAGGACCGTATGAAGCTGTCTTAGTGAGTATAGACCCTTCAGCTAAGTATCTTCAAGATTTATATCTGATAAAAGCTGTTGTATAACAAACTCACATACAGTACACATTAGTTATTTATAATTATACACATTTAGTTCAAAATAGACTAATTTCGTTAAAATTTGAGAAATATAGAGTTGATAATTAAATAGCCATGTCGTGTATGCCCCAGTTATGGTTGAGAACTCGGCTCTTGAAGTTGTCGACGCGTATGTATATCTAGGACAAACAGTCCAATTAGGTAGGTCCAACTTCGAGAAAGAGGTCAATCGTCGAATCCAACTCGGATAGGCAGCGTTTGGGAAACTTCGCAACGTCTTTTCGTCCAACATACCTCAGTGCCTTAAGACGAAAGTCTTCAATCAGTGTGTGTTACCAGTGATGACATATGGAACCGAGACGTGGTCCTTCACTATTGGCCTTATGAATAAGCTCAGAGTCGCTCAACGAGCTATGGAAAGGGCTATACTCGGGGTTTCTCTACGGGATCGAATCAGAAATGAGGAGATACGTAGGAGAACTCAAGTCACCGACATAGCCCGACGAATTAGCACGTTGAAGTGGATATGATGATGATGAATTAAAAAGCCCAAACATGTACCGTTGTTAATTTTTCATAACACTTGCTCGTAAAGTGACCCTTATAACATAGTTCTTAGGGCCATAAACCGAACTTTAACAACCACATGCATATTACACACTAGTGTATAATAGAGTTATCCCAACAAAGTTAAGTTAGTACCTAACTGAAAATTATATGCGAGTAAACAGAGCATTTTCAATTTAACCGGGTAATACAGTTTTTAGTAACAACAAAGAGGTTTTATGGCGCTGAAAATCCTATTAAATTTTTGGAATAAATAAATGTAAAAATAAAAAAAATTAAGACAAAAAAATATTTATTATTATCAAATTATTAATAAATCACAATAATTTGTTATAAAATATCTGCATTTTATCACTAAAATTATAATTATGAAGTAAGCTGTATGTATGGCTATATGTAATCAATCACGTTACATTTAGCACGTGCAAAAAAAAAAAAGTTGCGCAAGATTTTTCCCATATTTTTGTTTGTGTCGCATTTGTTGCTGTGTGGTGAAAAATTGTAAAAATGTCAAGTTTTAGTACAGAAGATTTGTTTTTTCGTCGCAAGTGTGTTGAAAAAGTGCGTATGAAACTCGTGAGCTAAGTTGCTCATTAGACACTCGGCTGATTTACGCCCTCGCCTACGGCTCGGGTGCAACCCACAGCCTCGTGTACGTGTATAATGAGCAACTTAGCTCACTTGTGTCATAATATACTATTTTCACATAAGACTAGCATTAAGTTCGCTTGTGTACAAATCATATGATTTTGTGCAATAAAGAATGTTCAATCTTCCTACAAGCATCCGGGTAGCACGCGAACCCGTGGGTAGAAGGTAATAGGTATAGATTCTACATGCAGATCACGTGTACGTCCGAACGTGCGTCTCATGCCTTCTCCGTCTGTCGTCAAAGGAGGCTAATTGTATCCGATGCTCATTTACCAAACATTAGCATACAGCCGTGTTCCAACGGATTTTTTATCTAAACAGTTTACACTAGTAGACTACGAAACCCTTCACTGCGCGTTATTCCACCTAGTGAGGGGCCGTCCAGTCTGCATTAGATAAACTTTCTGCCTCAATGATCGTCAGTTTTCTACCTACACCAGTGTCTATTTTATCGATATTTTAAATTATACGCTGCCGGCTTGTTCCTAACTTAAAGACCACAGCTTGGTTGGAAAGTTGAGAACTCTGTGACATATGGAACGAAAAGTTATCCCTTCTTAAACTATCAAAATCTATTCAACTCTTAGACGATGGTGAAGGTTTTATAAACATTTTATTCTAAGCTTATTTTAGCTTGCGCGTCAAGTACGTGTGGGAGTCGCGTGCCGGGAGGGATCCGTACCTACCTAGATTAATGTTGATTAAGGCGCGCTATCAAGCCATGTGAGCGGTAAACTCTTAAAAACTAATCATTATTTAATCAAATCTTTCTAATAGTCTTGGAAACCTAAATAAACCAGAAAAAACTTGCTCTCCGTTTTGTCTATTTCAGTGTTATTCTGTGAGCTATTTCCTCGCAAAACCGTTTGAACTTAATTAACATACACCTTGACTGCTCATCAGAGACGCAGCGCAAACACAAAAAACCTGGTTCACTGCATTATTGATCGAGCAAAGCGAGATCTCCAAATCGACGTATGTATGTATGTTTGTTTGTCCGAGGATAACTTTCGAAGCATTTATCAGATCACCATGAAATTTGGTATATAGGTAGGTAGTGATGACACAATTTTGGTATGACTAAATGAGCTAAAAATGACTGATACATTTTTAGCTCATTTAGTCACCAAAATTGTGTCACACCAAGTTGTTAATATATTGGGGTTCAAGAGGGGTACAAAAAAAACAAAATGGGCCTATCCAGCCAAATGGTACGTCTAATAAAAGGTCTTTGTTCATTCAACTGACATTTCAACTCCGTTTTTATTTTTAGTTTATTCTCCATATTAAAGACTGAACGTTGACAACTTTCACATTGTACACCAGTGACCCCACAGTGCTGAAATTTGGTATGGGTGTAGCTTTAGTAAAACAAATATAGGGAAAAGTTGTCTTGAAATTCAGAAAAACTGCAATTTCTAAACCAAAACAGTTAACCAACTAATGAACTCCCGTTACCTGTAATATGAATGAAACTGTAGGTCAAGTAATTTGGTTTTTTCGTGGCACTATTTTTATAGTCAAAGATTACAAATAATATATTTTTGTTTTTATGTGTGACTCGCGAGATCTCAGTTAGGGCGAACCACTAATAGTATTAGTAAAATATTTACCGTATTTAATTATTGAGTTTCGTCAGGGCAGAAAGATTCTCGCGTGGAGAACACGAACGAAGTGGGAAGCGCAGCAACGTACGGTCCCTATTCATTTATTGAAATAATAATTACCTGTACCTCCTGTATCTTAATTAAGACCAGACCTACAGTATAGCAACACGCTGAGCTGAGGAGCCTTGCGCCACAACACTTAGCAGTTATTGTATAACTTTAGTTATGTAATTTAATAATAAGAGTTTGTTTTTGTATCATTTGTTTCTTGTAGAGGTCTGAATAAATGTTTTTTCTTTCTTTCTTTCTGATTAGAACAGCATATACCAATAATAATGGAATGCTTAATAGATGGAAATACAATCTAATAATTTTTGCTGGGGGATTTGGATGCCGCACTGGATCGTTCGCTCTAGAAATGCAGAAATGTATAGTTGAAGCCTGCGGTTTGGTAATGGACGTGCTGTGACTGATATGATGAGGTTTTAGTTACAAATTAACAAAGTAGACGAGGGAACAATTAAAAGAGGACCATATACGAATATCATAATAAATATATACTATGTTAATAATAAGCAAACTAGCTTAGTAACAAAATGATTTAAATGATTTTACTTTAAAAACTTTCGTGATTGATTTCAATTATTATTATACATACAGGATTTATCACGTACCGTCTTATCGGTGTTTCGACCGACAATGTTTCGGTTCAATTCGTGAACTTTCATCAGGCACTGTGCGAGGCGAGACGTTATTCGGAGCGTATCGCACTCACCTTGATGAAGGTTCACAAATTGAACCGAAACATTGTCGGCCGATACACCGATAAGACAGTACGTGATAGATCCCGTATTTATAATAATGATTTAAATGATAATTATAAGTTTCGTAATCCTGGAAGCAGTTATCCGTTTAGCAATAGATGGCGCTTTTCGTGAAACAACCGGGTTTTGGCGAATATTCGTGCTGCGTGTCTCTTTCTACCGATGTGATGACACAGATTCACAAATACATACAACACGAACGTTCGTCGAATCTCTGTTATGTGGCCGCGGTAGTATATAGCTGTGCTCTCTTCGCTGTGACAGCATCGAACGAAAAACAAAAGTGCGCAGAAATCAGGTTCAGTCGAAATAAACAACGGACGCACGCTCTAGCGCCGAATTGCGAAAGCTCCGTACATAAACACATAGTACAGAAGCACAGCAGGTAACCCTACCTCATCATATACCATTACTTACATTAACTCTAGCCTTGGAAGAGTTACCTGACTTGGACTGACGCGTACCATAGGAACGGGCAGTAAAATTGACGATAAATAAATAAATACTGTTAATTGCTGTTACTAATTTGAATATGTGGATTTATTGTGCAATGATCAATTACTGATATAGATTGTAATTGGCCAATTTATGTAATTAATGTTGGAATATCGTAAAAAATCAATTAGTGTAATTTGGTTCCAATTTAATAAAAAAAAACTAAATCTTATTTATTTTGAACTGCAAATTTAATATAACTAGATTTTATATTTTAATTCAACGATTTTTTTTGACCCATGCAGTTTATTTCAGCAACAAGTTTATATCTTATGTATCTACCTATAATGTATGGCCAATAGGTCTCGAATCATCATATCATCATCATCATCAACCTATAACAGTCCACAGCTGGACGCAGGTCTCTCCCACGGTGCGCCATTGAGCCCGATCCTCAGCTCTTCTCATCCAATCCTTGCCAGCCACCGCGCGCAAAACGTGACTCCTTCTAGCCAGAGGGCATTCTACACTTCGCTTGCCTAGACGTGCTCTCAAATAAACATGTTAAATTCAATTGGATTGTCTATCACTCTATCACTTCAATATTTAATCTAATCCAATAAGATATGGTTTCATAAGAGGCCTCTAGTTTCTCAGTTAATGTGTTGATTAAATAGTACCGCTCGGTGTCCGATTACCGGATATATTTACACGAGCAAATATGACGAATGCAATAGTTAATTCATATCCTCACAAATAGTGACAACAAATTTAATATAAACGAATGAATAATTAAATAGCCAATGTTGGAATTAAATGCATTGAATAGCTGGTGAATGAAATTAATGCATTCAATTGTTCTTGTATTTGACCACAAGCCGAGTACTTATGTATTATTTATGTAAGTATTTATGTACTTTTTGTGGATTCTAGGAAATAAATGATTGTATTTGAATTTTCAGGGTCATTATCTGCGTTCGTTGATCTGAATCTTATTATTGAAGTAAAAAATTCTTTAGGCGCGTTGGGCATTTTTTGAGATGAGAAAAAACCTTTGAACTGGCAACACTGTTACCGTTACCGACACCTATGTATATAAGTATCTCGTAATTGTTCAAGTTTTCACTTCTGTCGACACTCTCGGAGTGCTACTTTTTTGTGGTTTACTTAAAAGTCACTAAAAAAACCGGAAACAATCAAATAGCTTACCTGATAATAAGTGGTACCTAACCGTCGCATAATATAACCGTCGCATTGCCTCGTAGATCCCGCACCTTAGGAGCATGCCCTACGATGGACTGTCCTGCCATTCCTTCACTGCCAGTTCCAGGCTACTGCCAGTTCATCAACTGAATGCAAACAGGTGTAAAGCCTCTTTGTACCTGTAATTACACAAAAAAAAACCAATTTTTTTATCGATGGTGATAATCAGAAGACTCAAAATTAGATTCAGAGCCGAGTTATTATGACTAAAAAGGTTTTTTCGTAGGTTTAATTTTTGATAGAAAAATATGTGCTCATACCCTTCAAACCAAAACACAACCATGCTGCTGGGCGGCAGAAATATTTAACAAACAAAAATCTTAAAAATAAAATATTTTCAATTTTCAGACGTCATCCAAACCTGTGTTTCGATACCTGCATGGTTTATTTGTCGACAGAAAAAAATAAAGAGTTACCTCGGAATAAATAGGATTCGGTACTGTTGTACACGTGAACCAAACACAGCGCTGATTAGAAGAGTTTTCGACAGTTTACTGCGATTGGATTTCAACGAATTCTCCATACTGAAAACCCGAATAGGTTGAACTGTTGAACTCCGTAATGTTGATTTCATTTAAAATGCGTTAACTTAATATTATGTTTAAACAACTATTACAGTAGGTACATTTATTTCTACAAAAATAAAACTGTTCAAAATGAATAGGTTAAACCAACCACTAAGAGAAGTTATTACAACACAACATTTTTGTGTTCGCATCTAAGTAAGTCTAACTGATAACAGAGTCTCTCGTGACCACGGCCGATGTAACTTGGCCGAAACGTCGAGGTTAGTCAAAATTATAATTTTGATATATATCTGTACGCGAAAAGACCCGTTTCTTCTTAAAAACATGAGTATAGATCGCGAAAATTTAAAAAGTTCTAACTGATAATTTAGTAAAGCCAACATGTTATCGAAGTTGAGTCAACAAAATAACTAAAACAAATATGTATAGATAATCAGGTCAAATTTACCTTCATAGTTCAATCATTTTTATTTTGTTATTTCAACAAATCATGTCGGTAGGTGTTATATTATCCAAAAATAAAAGTTGCGAAAAGGTTAAAACAACCTGCTCGGTTTTTCAGTGTACTACATCTCTTTATTCTTTACAAAACACCAATCAACTTCTGATAGTAGCGATAGAAGACTTTTGCAATTTATTTAAATCACTAGCTGTTATCCGCGACTTCGTTTGCGTTGAGTTTGTTCGTAATACTTGTTGTCATAACTATAACAGCGCTAATTGTCGAAAATCGCATATTTCCGACAACGTCGTCTACCATGAACTGGCTCATGGCTTCATGTGGCAGTGATATAAATAATGATCCCGAGAATAGAATTACATATGAGAAGTGCGAAACGTAATACAAAATACAGGATAATCAATTATGTCCTGTCTATACAAAGGTTGTCTGGAAGAGATCGCTTTTAGCGATAAGACCGCCCATTTTACTAAATCAATTTGTAAGAATGTTCTGTATTTTACTTTGGTGTACAATAAAGAGTTATCTTATCTTATGTCAATGACTAATACCTTGTATATGATGATTATAAAAAAAAAGTATTTAAGTATTCTATCAGTCATCTGGTTCCCATAGTCCATGCTTTGCTTAGTTTGGGGCTAGATAGCGCTGTGTAAGATGTCCAGCAATATTTGTTTATTAATAATCTCAAGGTATTTCGATTTTTTTTTCTTGCATTGATTTTTTTTCAATGCAATGTCTGCAACAAAACGTGTCAATTATCTACGTAAGTAAACTGTATGTACCTAGTTTATTAAAAATAATCTTAATCATCATCGCAAATGGAAGAGACTGCAATAAAGTATTTTCAATAAATCGATCAATCATCTTATTCAGCTATAGGACATTGAGGGCCTTCCTACAGATTGTGCGGCACAATGAATGGCTTCCACCAACTTTTATTAGACCGCCCTTCCATTTAGTGAGGGTACCGTCTCACTGCACTTTTCGAGGCATTCCACGAAGAGCAACGTTTTTTAGAGCCATAATAGTATTCCACGAAGAGCAACTATTTATATTTTGGCTTGGTGCTCTTAGTGTAATACAAAAAAAATATTTCAAATGTTTCCACGAAGGGCACCTACAATGTAGTAGCTTCTAGTGGTGGGGTATTTTATATTTTTTTATCAATATTTATTATGGATTGTATCAATTAACAGATAATATTTATAAAAAAATTAAAATGTTATGAATGTTAGTATCAGAATCAGTTTGGGTTATTCAAACTTAAATCAGCCGTATCTCGGCATACGCTAGATAGCCTAGAACGACTAGACGTTCTAGGCTAGCGGCTAGCTAAATTTTCAAAAGGGAGGAGTGGAGGGTTAAAGGGAGGGAAGTTTTCAGTAACGTTATGTATGGACGGATTCAATTTTTAAAATTTTTTTGCTACAACTTATACCAATATTTTGCTCAAAAGTCTACATAGGTAAACTTATTGGAAAATTCAAGCATCTGAAATTCGATTTAAAAATTGGACTTTCTTCGTTACTTTTGTTGCGAAAATTAGTTTTTGAACTTGTATTTGCATTATAAAACTAACTAATTGACTAAACTTTAAGGCTCGCGCGGTGTACTCTTCTCACAGAACCACTAGTTTTAATGTTATTGTAGAAAATCATTCACGTTGTTAGGCATTCGTTAATCTTCAACATAGTCATAGTTAATTGTTCGAGCGAAATGAGATCTTCAAATGAACTTGGGCAAATCGGCGTTGTATGTATGCATGTTTATTTGTCCGAGGATAACTTTCGAAGTGCTGATGCGCTTATCGTGAAATTTGATACATAGTGGCGGCACAATTCTGTATGACTAAATGGGCTAAAAAAGTTAGGGTTGTTGAGATGTTGGGGTTCAAGACGGGTAAAAAAATAAAAATGAGACTATTAGGTCAAGTGGGACGTCAAACGAAAAGTCTTCATTAGTACATTTTGACCCCGTTATTATTTTTGTTAAGTCCTTGAAGTTTTTGAGTTATAAGCCATAATAAAAACTGACGAATGACCCCATAGTGCTGTTATTTGGTATGCGAGTAGCGTTAGTGACACAAATATAAGCAAAATTCTGAAATCCAGAATAACTGCAATTTGTACCCCCAAAAAGAGTAAACAAATAACATGAACTTCCGTTACCTGTAATTTGAATGAAACTGTAGGTCAAGTTATTTGGATATTTATTTCATTTTTTTATGTTGTTGTGGGGAAACAGGCTTACGGCTCACCTGATGGTAAGCGGTCACCGTCGCCTATTGACACCGGCAACACCCGGGGTATTGTCGATGCGTTCCCTACACTGTAGAAATCTCTTGAAGCGTGCTATGTCGTAGTCTAATGGAAAAACCTCAGATGGTAGCTCATTTCACATCTTGCAAGTATGGGGTAGAAAAGATCGCGTGAAACGTGTGGTGTGCGATACCCAATTGTCGATTATATGTGGATGAGCTTTATTACGTTTCATGGCACTATTTTGGTAGTCAAAGATTAGAAATAATATATATTTTGTTTTTATGGGAGACTCGCGAGATCTCAGTTCGAGGCGAACCACTAGTATAATAAGTTAACAAATAGTATTTTATATGTAAAACTATCAACATTTATCTTGGCTCCATGTCATCAATATACCCTGACGGATGATCCATATTGGGGTGTCAACTGTCATGGCGACAAAGAGTGATAGTGCGCGGAATAGAACCCACTACACGGAGAATGTGATTTGCAAGCTTTTGTTTCAACGGAGCGTAGAGGACGATAATGTATTGCATCTAGCTATTCTTAAGACTCCCGTTGTTGCCAGTGCACAGTGCTCGAAATTCGATAGATACCTAGTAATTATTTTTTTTTCTTCTCCGTATAAACTTGAATATGCCAAATCGTAACCTTGAAAAAAGGTACAAAGTTGTATCTTTACGTGTTTAATATTATATATTTTTTTAACTGGATAGATCTTTGTTTGACTATAACCTCACCTGATGGTAAGCGATGATGTGGTCTAAGATAAAACACGAAGATCTAAAAGAAACCTACACACTTTTACCTTAAAGTGGCCCGGATTGTAAGTATTATTTAGAAAAAAAACAGACAAACGGACTTCCCGGATGGCGGGATCAGATCGTATAGTTTCTGGGCACATTCCCCGAAATGTATTCTGTAGAAGATCGATAGGCTTGCAACTTTACGGCGGTGTTCGAGACTTTGGATCTTATTAATTGCTATTCTATTTCGTTTGAAAACTGAGATTAGATAGAAGAGAAAGAAAGAAAATAAACTACAAGTATCATATCAATGAAGGCGAGAGTTAATTATTGATTGAAAATTATTTCGAATACAAGCTATATACATACAACAAAATGAGAAACAAGTAAATGTAGGTATAATGGGCGGTCTTATTGCTAAAAAAAGTGACAAACCTTCAAACAAACTTTGTGTGGATAGAAGTAATTGCAAATAGAAGATTGGCCGAGTTGTACTAGAATAATAGAACATTAAAATTCATTAACTATCTTACTGACTACAACAAGCTAGCTTCGCTTACATTTAACAATAACAAGTATAAGCCTTTATTTAATTAGAGTTCATAATCTAAATATACCAAATTTCATCGAAATATTAATTATTTGTAGGTGATCCGCAGCTTGATTTCATTATAATATCTCACTGGCGACGATTTAATAGTTTTTACCGGATAATATCGTGATGCCGTACGGTAAAATCAACAATTTTGACTTATTTTTTCTTAAACGAAATAAAAGAAGCTTTGCATGTGGTCGCGTTGATAACGGTAGTTGGTGAAACAACCTACGATTTAATGTGCGACTTATGTGCCCCGAAAATACCAGAGGACAAAAGCTTCACTGAATTGGTCACCATCGTCGAACATCATCTAGAACCCAGGCGATCCGATATAGCTGAACGGCATACTTGTCGTTTACGTCGTCAAAAGCCCGGTGAGGAGCTCAGTCTATATCTACAAAGTTTGAAGCATCTGGCAAGTACTTGCAACTTTGAAGATAAACACAAACAATAATGTAAAACGACACATCGATTAAATGATGGTTGTACCAAAAGTTAACAGAAAAAGGTTTTCGTTATCTTGTACGAACAATAATAATACTGTTACCGAAAAACCCAATGTAAACCCTAATGTTTGTAAAGAGTTGTCCGTTGTGACGAGCTGCGGGTCTAATGTCCCTGGACCGCCACCGCTGGTCTCGCCGTGCGCTCCATCTGGCGAGGATGCCGACGCCGACCAGGCTGATAAGTTTGAGATAGCTTGTGCGTCACCTATTCCTAAAGTCGCTCATTACTTACGCCCTCGCCCCAACAGGCAACCTTATTATAAATAAAATTGAGTTGGCACCTACTATTTAAAAATGTAACTGTAGTATAAAGTTGTATCTACTGTGAAGTTAGTTACCCAATATTGATTATTTAATTGGATCTATATTTAGTAAGGAGGTGTTGGGTTGTTGTAGGTATTCGTAAATAGTATTTTCATGTAGGTACACACGGCTACACATCAAGCTATACAGTTCCAGTATAAGCTGACCTCTCAATCTACTAAAAGCCTACATAATGCGAGGTCAGCTAATACTAGAAATGTATAGCTTGATGTGTAGCCGTGTGTACTACCGTCGTTGAGTAATAAATCAGTCAGATTTGATCCGCAGCTTGTGTTTCATTATAATATCTCAGTGTTACAAACACGAGTACAAACAAAATTTTTTTTTTCATTGTGATCCGCAATTAGTTGGAGGACTATAGGCGGATGTGTTGTTTTTTTTTGGCGTTCGGGATCGAGACACATTAGTCCTTCTTCTCTTCTTTAGAGGCAGCAAGCAGGTTGTCCAAGACATGAACTCTCTTCAGGCGCTTTCTATCAGAACGATTTTCCACCAGCGCTCTTGCCAGCAGATTATCATGGCTTTTTAGGCGATCTAGGTATCTTTTCTCTATAAAGCCCGTTTCTTGGTCAATTGTGGGAACTTCTAGGTACTCATGGATCTCCTTGTTGGTTGTGAACCATGGGGCATTAGAAATGGAACGCAAGATTTTGTTCTGACAGCGTTGGATGATAGCACGATTGGATTTGCTGGTTGTACTTCAGATTTGTAGTCCATACGTCCACACTGGTTTAAGGATGCTGTTGTAAACCAGGCGCTTGTTTAGTGGAAACAGTCGGGATTGTGGTCCGAGCAACCAAAACAGGCTCTTGAATCAAATGTCAAGTTCTGCTCTCTTAGCCTTGACGTGATCCTTCCATGTCAAGCGTCTATCTAGAGTAAATCCGAGGTATTTAACCGAGTCCTTATGTGGAAGAACGTCGCCACCAAGGTAGACTGAGGGGCAGTTTTCTCTACGGAGTGCGAAGGTGATGTGGGAAGATTTGGCGGTACTTGTATGAATTCGCCATTTCCTGAGCCACTTTTCCGTTTGAACCAGTTGGTCTTGCAGGGTCTTAGATACTTGGTCTGGGGACTTATCGCAGGACAAGATTGCGGTGTAATCAGCGAACGTGGCAGTTATAGCACGTGAGACTTGAGGTAGGTCAGCCGTAAAGATGTTATACAACATTGGTCCAAGAACTGAGCCTTGCGGTACACCAGCCTTTATGTTGTAGAAACAGGATTTCGAATCTCCGTGACTTACTTGGAAGATTCTGTCCGACAAGTAGGACCTAATCACAGGAAAGAAAGTGTTGCACTTGTGAGTTGCACTTTAACCTTGTACAACAATCCTTTATGCCTTACCCTGTCAAATGTTTGCGGAATGTCGAGGAATGCAGCAGAACAATATTGTTTTTGTTCGAGGCACTCTCTGATCGTCGAGTATACCCAATGGACTTGCTCTTTTGTAGAGTGTCCTTCTCTGAATCCAAATTGGTAATCTGGTATGGAGGAAATTTCACGCTTCAGGCGCCTGACAAAGAGTTCTTCCCAGAGCTTAGAAAGTACCGGAAGGAGACTTATGTGTCTATACGATGTTACATCTTTGTTAAGTTTTCCTGATTTGTGTACTATGATGATTTGCGAAACTTTCCAAAGCAGAGGTAAGTATGAGAGTCTATAGGTTGCGTTAAATAACGACATTAAAAAGACTACGGCTTTTTTGGGCAGTCCTTTTAAGATCTTAGGTGTGATGAGATCGAACCCCGGTACCTTTTAGAATTTAGCCTCCTTATCCTACAAACAAACATGTAAACTTTTATAACCTCCATTCAAGATGGCCGGCGCCTTCTAATTAGCATATATTGTATACTAGTGGTTCTGTGAGAACAGTAGACCTCGCGAGCCCTTATACCCATGCAATTACCGACACTTTCCCCTTTCCCCTGGCTTAGCCATTACTCTCGTACCCTTGGTCTTGGGAGGTCGAATCTGGTGTCTACCGGATCATCTCGTGAAGGTGGATAGGACTGCGTAATCTGATTGGTCGTTACAAATTTTCGAAAAAAACTCAATAATTGAAATCCGTCCATATATAACGCTACAGAAAACTTCCCCTCTACATTCCCCCTTTTGGAACTTTTTTCGCAACATCTTGTGTAGAATGAAGTACTTAAGCTCGGACTATATGGCGTCCGGGCTTGTCAGGGGGCGTTTTTTAACAGCCACTGACCACTCCGTCGCACAACCAAACATTTGAATTTTTCCTGCATCGATTACACACGATGTGAGCCCATCCAACCCCGATTTTTACCTGGAAGCATCCGGACATGCTCCGGATTTGTAGGCTCCACGCCGCGTAATTTTTCGGTACAAGTAGGCGGAGCTAAACAATAACGTATGTAGTAGTTTGACGTTGATTACTCCGGCAACGAAAACTATCCGTTCCGAGGACTTCAGGGCGAGTTTCGCGTCAGTGTTAATACAGACAACGTCACAGTAGGACTTACGCGCATGCCTAAAATTAGCCACAAAATAACCCGATGTATCTTTGACCTCCATTTCCATCGAAACTGTAACTCGAATTAAAAAAATTAATAGAATAAAAAAGCCCTAATTTGATGTACTCTGTATTCTCTCTCTCTCTTTTTTCCCAGCTATGTATCCCACATGGTGTTGGGGTCAGCTTTCCTGGTCGTTCTTCTTCACTTCGATCTATCCTCGACGTCGTCATTAGAAAATTGGCACTTTCTCTTGTCTTTTGACACTACATCTCTCCACCTTGTCTTGGGTCTACCTCTAGATCTTCAACCGGGGATGGAAAGTTGTAGTGCCAAATTCCCTACGTAGTCAGGTGGCCTCCTCTTCACGTATCCGTACCATCGCAGCCGACTCTCCTGCATCTTGTAAGCGATGTCGCGTACGCCCAGTCTTCCTCGCACCTACTCGTTATGAATTTTATCGAGCCTGGTGATGCCGCACATCCACCTCAGCATCTTCATTTCGGCGACTTGAAGGGTATGTACATATGTTCTTCTTCATTACGGCCCAAGTTTCGCTTCCATACGTTAAGACTGGTCTTATGATAGTCTTATAAATAAGACCTTTAAGTTTTACTGACATTCTTTTGTCGCAGGTGACACTGGTTACTTCTCGCCATATAAGCCATGCTGCGGCTATTCGGTGCTGAATATTGCATTACACGTTCCCAGAGTTATGCTACCCATACTACTCAGATACTTATATTGATCACACAAGGTGGCCAATTAAACACTAATACAACTGAATACCACCGAGGAATCGTTATCCTTAAAGGCTAATTCCTCTGATTCTCCAGCGAATTCGATGCCCCTTTATCTAACTGAACCAGGTGAAGTCGCAAGTGTTATTTGTGACCTTAAAACTAGCAATTCATCAGGAATATGATAAGATCACGTCTCAAATTTTCGCGCCCGTATGTACTGATGACTCTGTTTTGCAAGTTACCACCAATATTACAAATTACCTCGATAACAATGAAAAGATTAACAAGATTAAAATTTAAATTAGAACATTTAAGGACAAGTACAAAAGTACAATCAGAAACACATGGCATAACAAAATAATTAAGGATTTATTATTAGAGTCATAATTAAATAGTACTAATCAGCAAACGGCAAGGGTATAGTATAGTAGGACTTTTCCATCAACAACCTTCTGACTTTATTGCTGAAGTGTGCAGTGTCCGGGTTTCGTACATCATATGTAAGTTTGTAGAACAATTTAATGCTTATGCATAAGTAACTGTTAAGTAACATAAGTGTTGAAGTGTGTGGAGAAATTGATATATTATTTCGATGTATTGTTATATATCTATGAGAGTCACCGTTTAATTTAAAATTATCAATATTAAATTTAACATTCATCGGGTCCGCAGACTAGAGGATAATATAGGCATGATCAGTGTGATAATGGAGCAAATAGGTACCTGCGTACCTCACTACTACTGCTGGTACCCCATTACATGGAAAGATAAAGTTTGGTGGGAGTCGTTGGGTGCAGGCCGAATAATATAGGCCGCTTTGGAAATGTATGGGGGAGGCGTATGTGCAGCATTGGACGTCCTGTGCCTGATATGTGTCCTGTTGTAATGAGGTAGGTACCGAACTGCTGGTAGGTGCTGAGTAAATGAAATATTATTTTATTGCATGATATGTGATTCAATTACAATGTTAATGTGTAAGCCATACAACCCTCAATTTCATTCATTGTAGAAAGCATTTTCAATGAAAAACTACGAAAAAGTTTCGCCATTAACCTCTCTCCAAACCAGTGGAGAGTTGAAACAGATCGCGATATAGTGCAAGCACATCCACAAACAAAACCGCCCGTATCCGGTTATTGTCGGTTTTTACGAGTTACCCAAATCAGGCCACACTTTATACTGGACTCTGGCTTTAAATTAACATTGGGGTTTCATTTTATCTCGTATTACGCGTTTTTGGAACCTACTTTTATAAAAAGCTTTTGGCAAGCGGAATGGTTTTTCGTCGCACTGGTTTTGCATTACCATTGATACAAATACTAAAAATGTCCAATAATTAACTAGTGTGACAGCTAACGAACAAAAAAACATTAAAAAAGAAACATTTTGCATTAGTTAATTGATCGAGCGAAGCGAGATCTCTAAATAAACTTGGGCAAATCGGCGTTGTATGTATGTATGTATGTCTGTCCGAGGATAACTTTCGAAGCGTTGATCCGATCATCGTTAAATTTAATACATAGGTAGGTAGTGAGTAAATCCTAAAATTTTTTGTTTTAATCGGAGATTCGCGTGTTCTCAGTTCGGGGCAAACCACTAGTTATAAGTTAATAGCTGTTAGTTTTCCTTAAAAAATATATATAATAATAATAAAAAATTAACATCTTTGTTATCATATCAGGACAAGACGTCCACAAATAAATTGACTATAGATTGATCCCCTATAGATTTCCAGAACGACCGTCTTCCCATTGAGTGGGGGACTGTCTTACAGCGCTTCAGTACGTGATCTCCAATTGAGAATGTTTCTGCCCCAACGGTCGTCAGTTTTTCAAACTATTAACATCATCATATCACCAGCCATAGCACGTTCACTACATACCTACTAAACATAGGCCTCCCCATAGATCGGGGGCCTGCTCCCTTACACCGAACTATAAATGAATGTAATTATAATGTTGTTGCAATTATTATGACGGAATTCAACGGCAAAATCAACTTTGGACCTAATCGAAAATTAAAAAGTAATTGCGATAAAGAAACAGCTAGTCCACTGCCATCAGCTAATAAATAAACAATGATGTCCCTTTGCAATGAAAATTAAAACATTAATAAGAAATGTTCATCAAAGTCATAACCGTGCGTCACGCGCACCGCTCCTCTAATATAATTACTTTGGAACTGTTAGCTTTATTTGTAGGGAACAAGAGTTAGCTCACTCATTTTTGATCGAGCGAAGCGAGATATCTAAATCAACTTGGGCAAATCGGCGTTGTATGTATGTATGTTTGTTTCTCCGAGGATAACTTTCAAAGCGTTGATCCGATCATTATTAAACTTATACATAAGTAGGTAGTGATGGCACAATTTTTGTGTGACTAAATGAGCTAAAATATTGGGGGGTTGTTGAGATATTGTGTTTCAAGAGGGGTAAAAAAATGAAAAAGACATTAATAGGTCAAATGGGACGTAAAATAAAAGGCATCCATTAGTTCATTTAGTGTCTGTTTTTATTTTTGGTAAAGTCTTTATAGTTTTTGAGTTATTAGCCATAATAGAACCTGAACTTTAACAAAATTTACAGGGATTACCAGTGACCCCACAATGCTGTAATTTGTTATGCGTGTAGCTTTTATAGTACAAATATAGGCAAAAGTCTAAAATTCAGAATAACTGCAATTTGTAACCCAAAAAAGTATAACCACAATACATGAACTCCCATTACTTGTAATTTGAATGAAACTGTAGGTCAAGTAAATTGGTTAATTATTTCGTGGCACAAATTTGATAAGTAATCAAAGATAACAAATAATATTCTTTTCTGTTTTAATTGGAGACTCGCGAGATCTCAGTTTGGGGCGAACCACTAGTATTTTATGATTTAACAATATTTGGATAGAATGCTGGCGAAAGCTATCAAGTTGGCGATTAATCGTTAGAGCAACAGTCACCTCAGCTACAATTGCAATTACAATAGCGTGCAACAATTTATTTAAAAGGCTAAAAAGTGTTTTTGTAGCCTTTCTAAATTTGTTGCTTGCAATATGGCTACAGTCAGTTATTATTCCAACACGATGTAGCCAACATACTAATATCCATATTAATATTTCGCTCGCTTGGTCATTAAGTAGTAGATAGTGAGTTCATCAAAAGTGAGTTATCTGTGGAAGATATGTTGTCCTTAGTACAGTATCAGCGGCGCGCGGTCGCCGGACCGCATCCAGAACGGACTAAATCACATAACGCCACAAAAATGCGGTTTTACTGTATTTTAGACTACTGTAGTCCCCAGTGGAAGCAATAGAATGACTTTTTACAAAATTTGTACCTATGTTTTTATAGGTATTGTCACCTTTGTCATTTTGACAGATATACTCTTTAATGCCTACTGAATAAAAATATAAGTAATCTAGTGGTTCTGTGAGAACAGTACCTAGACTTCGCGTCCTAAGTCCAAAAAGTAATTTTCGCACCCAAATTAACGAAGAAAGTCTAATTTTAAATTGAACTTCAGGTGCTTGAATTTTGACAAACTATACCTACCGATATTAATGATTTGTCATTTTACTGTCTTCTTGACATTTATTCTCTCTTCAGAGATAAGGTTATTGAAAGATTATACAACGTGGCATGTTATGTACGACATTACATTAAAACACGGGTAGAGCTAATCACTAGTATTGTTGTAAAATAGGTTTTTTTTATAAATAGGATATTCAGAATTTTAAAACAAACTTAATATCTAGTCCTAAAAATATCAATGCATCAGCCTGCATCTTTCACTCATCATGTAAGTAGGTATCTGTTAAACGGCTAAGCAGCATCGTCAAATAGGCGCCACTGATTTGACGTTTAAAAATGTTAAAAATTGCTTATTGGATATGTATCGATTATTTAGTTATTCAGGAGGTGTGTTTGAAATGAATGTCGAACATAACAAGTAGTTTTTTTTTATTTATTTACTATTTTAACAAAGATTACAATTATATGTTACAATTATAGCATCTAAAAACCAGTGAGGTTTGTGACGGTGCTATTGTGGGTTTACATCACTAGGTGTTATTTACTTAGCAATAAAAATTATATAAAAATGTAAGTAGGTAACTAAGCAGGAGCCAGGTAAGTACTTTTGTTAATGGTTTAGTTTAGTAATGTTATGAATGAGCAAGGAAAACTAGACTTGACTCATAAAGTAGTTCCTTAGTGTAAATTTTATATTTTTAGGTGTTAAATTATCACGTTCGTCAGAGGGTAGGGTGTTGATAAGCCGAGGAACAAGGTAGCTGGCCGTCCGTTCGCCGTAGGCATTGGTAGCGCGCGTTGTGCAAAGCCGATTCCTAGAAATAGCTCGAGTGTATACTGGGTGTTCGATTTTGTTTTTTAATGATTCATTAAAAAATGTTCTCTCAGCAGTAAATAATGAACCTGTGTGTGAACTGGCAAAACTTTGAAATAAATGAATAGACCACTGTAATTTTCATGAAGTTGATTTTTAATTTTAGGCGGCACTAAAGTTTTTAAAATTTTTAACTGTAGTTTATAAATATCATCGAGATACGTTTTGTAGGTTCCACCATAGCTGCTGAGACCATATTGTATGTATGACTCTGTCAGTGCATTGTATAGCATTATCTTAACTTTATACGGAATGCGATTTTTGAGGATTGAGATGTTCGCAAGGAATTGTCTCAATTTATTACAAACGCGTTCAATATGATGGCTTCAGTTAAACTTGTGATCAATTATCAGACCAAGGTATGTTTGTTTATCAACAATATCTACCAATGGACAACTGTAAGCCACACTAACAGCATGCAAGCAGCTATGGTCATGGGCCACTAGGTTTTGAACAGGAGAATGCTTTATATACGGTGATTTAATGATTAATAATTTGATTTTGCTAGCGTTAAGAACAAGGCCAGCATCGTGGCACCATTTAATTAGAGTATCTAGGTCCGATTGCAAAAGTTTACAGGCATATTGTGGATTTTTATCAGCGATTACTAGGCAAGTGTCATCTGCAAACTGGTAGCATGAGCAGTTGGTAATGCAGTTGTTCATGTCATTTATGTAGGACAGGAAATGTAGAGGACCTAGGACCAAGCCTTGAGCCGTGCCTTCTGTTACCGACACGGGTTCACTGAAGGTGTTGTCGACTTTTACATTGAAGGTTCGATTATTTAGGTAATTATTGCACCAATTTAACAAGGGACCTCGAATTCCGCAGTTATCTAACCTGTCTATCAGTTGATTGTGCAACAAGGTATCAAAAGCACGTGAGAAGTCAATAAAAAGAGCAAGTACGTATTTTTTCTCATTTAAGTGTTTATTGACTTCATTTGTGAACTTTGACAAAAGACCTGAGGTACTCTTACCTGCTTGAAAACCAAATTGATACTGGTTGATTACTTCATGTTTTCTATAAAATGTATGTATTTGCTCACAAACATATTTTTCTACAATTTTATCAATCAAAGAAAGCAATGTAATTGGACGGTAGTTAGAAAAATCGTTGCGTTTTCCTTTTTTTTGAATAGGCCTAACGCATCCTACTTTTAGATCATCTGGGTACAGGCCAGTTTTAGCACTGCATGTTATTAAATCAGCAATAGCGGTTGATATATTTTCTCCTATCATTTGAATATCAGAAACCTTAATATTGTCGAGTCCTGGAGCTTTACTTGAGTTTAATTTCTTTATAATTTTATGAACATTACGACTTGAAGCTTTTTGAAATAAAATACTCGAGTCAATAGGTTGCATGTGATATTGGGGTCGATTTATTTAACGTTACAGTTAGGTATGATATCTTTAACCGCTCTGTCAAAACTAGTCGCAAAGTTGTTGGCAATAGCTTTAGTTGAAAGTTTTTGCGCATGAAATGCTTTAAGTATGGCCGCATCTAATGACAGGGTCACTCTTCCTAGCATTTGATTAACTACATGATATATTTTTCTCGTATTTTTAAAATTATTATTTATTTGTTCTATGTATTATGTGTTGCGTTTATGTTCTAAAACTTTATGAATTTTATTGCGAGTTTGGTTGTATACTAGTTTTAATTTTGCATCATTTGTACTATTTTCCCACTCGCGGAATAATTTATCTCGTTTGTCACACAGTCGGGTAATGTTAATATCGATCCAGGGTAATTTAAATACCTAGTCAGGTCATAAATTCTGTCACATGTTTAATATAAAATAATTGAAACAAGTTTATTCATTATGTAACCATTTATATACCAAAATGAACTTAACAAAACAGAGATTCTTATGACACTAAAGTTTATTCAAAATAACCTCCGTGATTTTGAATACAGGCCTTCAATCTGCGCGGCCAGTCGTCTATCGCAGCACGAACGAGGTCCATGTCAATATCGGCGGCTGCCTTAATCAAGGATGTCTCGAGTGACTCCAAATTGGGATGAGGCTTTGAACACGCCTTTTCCTCCAAGTCTTGCCATATCTTGTAATCTAACGGATTCAAATCTGGACTGGAAGAGGGCCAGTCTTCGTGCCGGATGAAGTCGATTTCACGCACTGCCAGCCAGTCTTGTGTGCTCTTCGCTCTATGAGCTGACGCCGAATCTTGTTGGAATACCCAGTGCCTGTTATTGAACATGGTATGAGAAACAGATTCCACAAGGTTCGTCGGGACTGTATTTTGATACACAACTGCATTCGTTTTTACACCTTTCTCACAAAAATGTACCTCTGTTAAGCCCCAATAAGAAACTCCCAACCATACCATGAGCGAGGATGGAAAATGACCTCGTTGGACACGCGGAATACGGTTGCTCGCTTCTTCACTACTGTGTGCGTACACCTTATCATTTTGTGTGTTGTAGCTCTCTTCTACGGTAAAAATTTTTTCATCCGAAAAAAGAATTTCCCGGTATTTTTTTCCCGCGTACCGCTTCAACAAAGCGCGGCATCTCTTCAGTCTCAGGTCCATTAGACGAGCATTCAAACGATGTCCTGTTTTTCTTCGATATGCCCGAAGCCCTAAGTCTTCATTTAACACCCTTTTCACCGTGGTTCTGCTTAACCCCATCTGAAGGGCCAACAGTTTCTGCTTACGTTTGGGTATTCTTTGAATTCGCGCCTTCACAGCTTTTATCACTGCTGGAGTCCTAACAGACTGAGGGCGACCACTTCTTGACCTGTCATCTACACTAGAGTGTTCATTATATCGTTTGATGGTGCGATAAACGAATCTTTTGGTTATAATGAAATTTTTCAGTATGTCAAAAATTTGAATTGGCGCGTAACCGCAACGATGCAACGCAATAACTGCAACACGGTCTTCTTTAAACGTCCACTCCATATTTAAAAATGAGTAAAATTCTAAAAAGTATACATTATTATTTTCATGAACAATTCGAAATTCGAATTCTATAAACTTTTTTGTGGCCAGCATTCTAAAAGAAAAGTTTTTACTATGTGACAATACTTATGACCTGACTAAGTAGTTTAGTACGTTTTATTGATGAAGAGCATTTTTTATTATTAGTTGCAGATTTATTTGCGTTATGAAACGAGTTTCGAATAAATTTGAAAATTTCATTACGCGAGTTCATAGCTTTAGTCCTAATCCATTCTACCTTTTTTAACTCATCGTAAAGAACATCATAATTAATAAATAGCTTAGTGACTCCTTGTATACGGTCGGGCATCGCAGGTGCATCGTCAATGCAAGTTAGAATGACACCTCGATGGTCAGCCAGTACGACATCGAGCACGGCCGAAAACGGACGTAATGTGAGGAAACGCCTAAATATGTGGTCAATACAAGATTTAGTGATAAGATTTTGTTTAGGTACGATTCTTGTATAATCAGATATTCCACACATTAATCCGCGTTTGCTTAGTGCTTCCAGGTATGAATCTTTATATGACGATGAGCTTTTCAGATCCACGTTAGTATCACCAACTTGAAGGAAGTTTTGTTTTAGTTCAAACTTTGATATACAATTACCTAGCTCCTTGACAAATAAATTCTTATTCGTAGACGGTGGCCTATAAACTGCACACAAAACCACGTCACGATTTGTATCTAGTTTTATCGTGCCTGTAAGATTTTCAAACGTTTGTGTTTTGTGTTGAATTGCTGTGAATTTTATGTGATTTCGTACGTAAAGAACAATACCACCTCCTTTTTTGTATGTGCGTAGTTATGAGTACAAATTATAGCCGGGTAGATTAAATAATTGAATAATATTATCAGATACACCAACCTCAGTTAGAACTATAACGTCTAATGGAAATATACAACTTTGAATAGTTTGCTGTAATTTAGTAAAGTTTTTTATAACTGACCTAATTTTAAAGTATAAACAAGAAAAACTTAGACAACTTTTAGGTGGTAGATGATGAAATAAATTATTAGTACTACCGCAATTGTAAATTTCTGTAATATTCAAATCCATGATAAATGAGTGAAATTAAATACAATGTAAAGATAACCTTTACAGCGGGGTGGAGCCCTTAGGTTGTTCATCAAACTGAACTGAACCCTGTTTTTCAATCTGGGTAATATCATGCATGGTGCGGATGTAGAATATTTTACTATTTCCTGTCTTCCTGGCACACACTTTGCCGTTCTTGCACCATACATATTGCCAGGACTTATGTAATATCTTACTTTTTGCATTGTATAACTAAGTTTTCTGATACTTAGTCAAGGCCTCCCTGATATAAACGCGAGCATCGGCTTTTTCCTTAAGGGCCTCCGGCACCAGTAGTCGCACGGTGATGCACTTGTCCCTGCCAGCATCTATCCACTGCTGCTGGAGCACCTTCGACTTCAGCTCGACAAGAATAGATCCCGGTTTTTTCTTGATTCCATGCATGCGTTGTGACGATTGCACATCAGTTTCTTGCATATTTAATTTTGCAGCCACATATTCAATAATAATAGTGTATTAGAGGTTCGCGTTTGAGCACAATCTCGCCTGATGGTAAGCGATGATGCAGTCTATAATGGAACACGGCCGAAGAAACCTCTATATTAATATTAACAAAAGAGTACAGAGTCTGTACTTTACTAGATATATTTACAAAGTGCCACAGAAATTACCTCTAATTGCGTCCACATTTTAATGTTTTGTGTAAATTTGGGTCTTCATTATCAACGGAGAGATAATTAAATTTGGGATGAATTGTTTCGGAAAGTGTGTCCATTTGTGAAGCCAGTTAATGGTTTTAAAACTGCCGCAGCATTTATGTAAATAATTGAATGACTAATTTTTAAATGTAATTTGGTTACAGTGCAAAGAACTGAATGTTTCAGCCTCCACGCAAAAAGAGGGGTGTTTGACAAAGACAATCATTAATCGTATTATCGGCTACAGGAAGTCCACTGCTTCCTTCCCCATAAAATTCCAGAACAATCGATCTAGCATTCTTGCGGCTTCCAGTAACCTTATCCAAAGATCTTGTCCATCCAAAGGTTGCCCGGAAGAGATCCCTTTTAGCGATACAGGCGCCCATTGTACCTATGATGTAATGGTGTATTCTCCTTTGCTTGTTTTATTTTTTAATTGTATGCACTATAGAAACTATTTATCTATCCTAATTAGGTTAAATTTATGACAAACAGTAAATTGCAAGCAAAAAAATCAATTAGTTGATCGAGCGAAGCGAAATCTTTAAATCAACTTGGGCAAATCGGCGTTGTATGTATGTCCGAGGATAACTTTCGAAGCTTGTATCCGATCATCGTGAAATTTAATAGTAAGTGATGGCACACAATTTTGGGTGTGACTAAATGAAATAAAAATATGAGGGGGGGGGGCTTTGGGATATTGAGGTTCAAGAGGGGTAAAAAGAAACCAAAATGGGTCTATCCGGTCAAGTGGCACGTCTCATAAAAGGTATTTGTGAGTACATTTCGACCCCGTTTTATTTTTTGTTTAAGCCTTGTAGTTTTAAAGTTATTAGCCATACTAATAAGTGAACTTTTTTGTGAGCTGTTGGGCCACTGGTGTACCCTGTGAATTTTGTCAAAGTTCAATTTTTATTATAGCTAATAACTCAAAATGTATTAGGACTTTAATAAAAATAAAAACAAAGTCTAAATGAACTAATGAAGAACTTTCATTTAACGTCCCATTTGACCTTGAACCCCAATATCTCAACAACCACCCCCCCCCCCCCCTAAGTGTTTAGCTCATTTAGTCACACCTAAATTGGCATCACTATCTACCTATGTATCAAAATTCACGATGATCGGATCAATGCTTAGAAAGTTATCTTCGGACAAACAAACAAACATACAGACAACGCCGATTTGCCCAAGTTGATTATGAAATCTCACGTCGCTCGCTAATTTTACCCTATGGCATTGCCTTTTTAATCAACAATACCTATTCCAAACTGCTTACATTTTAAATAGAACCTTGAGTTTCTCAGCGAAAATACTCAAGTATTATGTTGTTGAACACAAATTGCCAATACATTTTTCATAGATATTTCTAAACTTGGAGCGTCTAAAAGTGCAATCCTGTCATAAAATAAAAGAAGCAGCTGATCCGGGTTGCGATTCACTAAGTAATCCAGTAGTCTTCGCGCCGAACTGAACGGTGCGAGTGTCATCCTGCTATTCATCATCACCATCAAAGTTAATTTTGAAGAAAATTTAAATAAGCATCAAATCCAGGCTGACTGGTAAATATATTAGTATTAAGTCCTTCTAGCCCTAATCTGTTTTGTGTAAAAGTATTAAAAAAAATTTTAAGTGCGTGTTTTGTGTGTTGCAATAACGTTATATCAATCATAACATTTCATTTATCTATCTTTACAACAATCAATTTTTGTTAAATAAATTTATTTATGCACGCTTGACTTGGGGCGTAAGCTGGTGAATGCGTGACGAGAGCGTTAAGATCGAGAGATCAGGCGAGGTGAACGGAAGTTGAGAGGGAGATATAAGTGACGATAGAAAGAGACAGAGTTACTTACGTAAGGTATTCGTTTTTACTGTAAAGCAAGAGAGAGATGCGAGCACACATTTTTCTGTCTCTCTTTCTCTCATAGCCAGTTACGTTTTGTATATCTAATACATAGTACAGGCCTTTTGTCCATATCACACTATAGGAGCAAGAGAGAGCAGTGCGCGCGCACATTTTCTTTCTCTCTTCCTGTCATTACCAGTGCATGAAATATGTCAGTCAGTAGTTCGTTTGCGAGTTTTCTAGCGTTGTGCGAACGGTGATTTCATGATTATTTTTCTTAATTTCATTTCGTTCTTGAACAATTTTTAAATTAATATTTTGAAAAAGAAGTCTTACTTCAGTCGTGTGGTCTAAAGCACACTCGTTTTATTTAAATTATGAAACCCCTCGACTGTTATAAGGGCCTAACTCCAAAAGTTTCCAGTTATATCGATTTTTTGTTTCGTTCAGCCATGTCTTCTGCTATCTTTCTATGACGACTAACGACTGCTATCTTTCTTGTGGTCTGCCTTTTCTTTTGTTGCCAACTGGGCTCTTCCATATGGTTGCTGTTCGGGTCCACCTGTCATCTTGTGTCCATAGCAAGTGGCCCGCACCTTCATTTTAGAGCGTTTTAGAGAGCGTCAATTACATTTTTTTTCCTGATGTGTTTCTTTGTTTATGTTTTAATTTTATGTTTAGTAGGCTTCTCTCCATCTATCATTATCAATCTTCACATCTCAGTAATATATTTATTTAGTACTTTAACACTTTGGTAGATTTTATAGTTGATGTTAGATATGGATAGTTAAATAGTAATTTGATAGTTTTGTTTTGTAGAATTTGTAGTTCATATAATTTAGTTTTAGCGACACTCCCCCAAATTTATTTTATTTTTTTATATTTTTATACTACTTATATGGCAAACGAGCACGCAGTCCACCAGATGTTAAGTGGCTACTGCAGCTCATGGATATACACATAGAATTCAAAACAAGGTATTATGTTGTCTTGATCTCTATGTGGATACGTTACCATACTGTAGGAATTAGCTGTTATGTCTATATGCCAGTAATTACAGGAACATACCGGAACATTATCATCTAACCGGAACACAGCAGCACAAGTACTGCTATTTGGCGGCAGATAAAGGTAAGGCGGTGGTGCCCACTTCCTCAAACCCGTTCACAAAAGCTCTACCACCAGTGAAATAGATGCATAATAGATGCGGCATTACTATTGAATTGTAGAAAGAAAGAAAGAAAAAACATTTATTCAGACCCCCACATATGGACACAGAAACAAGTTACACAAATAAAATACTGTTATTAAATTTACTAAAATTATGAACTAACCAAAAATTATAAGTGTGGTGGCGAAAAAGGATCTTTAGCTCAGCATGTTTGGATGTTTGTTTGTTACTCAATCACGTCGTAACGGTGAAATTTGGTATAGTTACCTACAGATATACTATAGCCTGGACATAGGCTACTTATTATAGGCAAAATTCACGTGCAAAGCCGCTGGCGGAATCTAGTTTTATCATACGCAAGATAAAAAAGCTGCATTTAGTATTCAGTAGTTACTCGCGCCACACGCAACATATATATCTACTTTTGACTCTTGAAAATTATTTATACACAACATCTTACCCCCAAGGCGCGTATATTCTATATTTATATTTCAATACGCATATTGGACGCATGTGTCATGCCGTGACCATGCTAGACTAAAAATTTGTGGATTGATAAAGGCTAGAATGAACACGTAGAACTCCTTAGTAAATCTGTCGATGTTCAGTTCGCTGGCGTCCAATCAGGCAGGACGTGTCGACGCAAAATGCAGCTTTCTCTAGGAATGGATTTACTTCGTCTTTGTGGCTTTATTCTACGGTTAGTCTCTTCCTTTGTGCGTTGAGGAAGTCTGCGAGGCACTTCGGTTCCATCCGATAGATTTATCTTGTTCTTTTGTTATTCATTACAATCCTGTTTATGATGAGGGTTGAAGGTTTTCGTAATAATATTAATAAAGCCGTTTTATTTCCTTAACTCCTAGTTAGTTCTAGTTTGACCAAGCTAATGTAACTGGAGTGATTCTTAGCTATGTCAGTTTCAAAAAGAGTGGGGTCGGAGGTCTTATAACTCGAATTTTAAAATCTCTGACCGTGACCGTCGTCTCTCCTCCAATGAAGAGCTGCGAAGGTGTACTGACGACAGGGATCGTGTTCGCATCCAGAAATGTAGTGTGAGGCCGAACGCGCGAAGTGTCGCGTACATTAAATAACTGAGGATACTTTCTTTGTCCTGAATATTAAACCGACTTAAAAAATAGGAGTTCTCAATTCGGTGTATTTTTTTTAATGTTTGTTACCTCAGAACTCCATCATTTATCCACCTATTTGAAAAAATATTTTTTTATTTGAAACAATATACCTTCTGGTCTCATAGGAATTTTATCGAAATCGGTTTAGTAATTTGGTTCATTCGGTTATATAATTGTTTAAAAATTACCTGTTTTGATACTCCGGTAATGCATGTGTTTCCCCGGGCGAGCCTACTTAGTAGATTTTCCTACATCTGCAATGCCGGTAAATGCAAACATCCGTAACAACTAAAATTGTAAGAAATGCTTTAGTTGTATGAAAAGAAAGTATGAAAAGTAATAAGAAGCCGCAGTTACAAGCGCGCCGTGGAAACCACAAACCAAAAACAATATAATTTTGATAACTTCTCCACATCCGAAAAGCGACCACATTTTTGCAGCTGGAAACATTATTTGAACATCCCGCTCCCAGTGAGGCACACAGTGCAATATAAACAGCTAGTTTCATGAATAAATAATTATAAAAATCCTAGAGGTGCCAACAACGTAAGCTTTCTTAAACAATGTAGCAAATTTCATAAACACACCTCAAACGGTTATTTAGATATTAACGTCCAAAAATCGGCATTTTTTTATGAGCCAAATTTGACATGTTTATGTGAAACAGTTTTTGAGTTATGAAGTGGTTAAAAGTGGCAGAAAATGGTTCGTGTAATATAACACTCGGTGCTGCTCGCCGGTTCTGTTAGCTTGAACTTGGCTTGACACGATATCGCCTCTCTAGATAGGTAGGCATATTATGTATATTTTGTATAATGTCTTGTGTATTTTTTTATCATGTATTATGTTTATATACGTAGGCAGGTATAGTTTATAGGTATTATTATTAACATGTATAAGTATTTTATTTATTTTGGTATGTATTATGTATAACTATAGGTATTTATATGTATTTTACTCCAATGTCATTTTATGTGCACGTAGAGAATTTTGGACCTGCGATGCACGGTCATGGCTCAGAAAAATCACATACACTAAGTCTCATACATCACACCGAAATGTAATTTACCAAGAAGAGCTGGACACCCCTGGACGCAATGGCTTGGCCAGAAATCTGAGTGACCTACCTAAGGGGATCAATGACCGCCTCATGACTCTACGCCTGCCAATTACTGATAATAAATTCGCCCATCTAATAAGCGCCTATCCCCTACCCTACCTTCGCCAGATGACGATAAAGAGGGTTTTTATCAACAACTCCGTCAAACTTTGGAAAGAATTCCAAAACATGACTAGATTATTTTGTTGGGAGATTTCAATGCTCGGGTTGGCACCGAACATAAACATTGGAACGATGTCCTTGGCAAACATGGAGTCGGAAAACATAACGACAATGGTCTGCGCCTTCTATCGTTGTGTGCTGAATTCGACCTCAGCATCACCAACACTCACTTCCGACTTGCTGAGAAATATAAGACCTCGTAGATGCACCCAAGATCTAAGCACTGGCATCTTTTAGATTACGTCATTGTCCGCCGAAAAGACCTGCGAGATGTTCTTATAACGAGAGCAATGCGTGGGGCACTGGGCTGGACTGACCACCGTCTCATTAGGTCAAAGATGCGTCTGGAACTTAAAGCACCACGACGAGCACCCCACAAAATACCACCAAAACTAGCCTTCTCCAGACTTATTACCTCACCAGAACTGGGTGATACCTTAGATGTAAAATTTGCTGTTAGTGTTCCGCAGACTGAGTTTCCCACATTACATGATGAATGGAGAGCATTAGCAAAACACCTTCATATCTGTGCTCAAGATACCATAGGCAAACCACAGAAGAAGCACCAGGATTGGTTTGACGCATCGGATGTCGAGATCCAGTTGCTAGTTGAAAGGCACAGACATGAATTAAATTCTAAACCAAACCATGGACACAGTAAAAAGGAAGCTCAACTAAAATTAAGATCGCAAGTCCGCGAACTAAAAGATAAATGGTGGAAGGAAAAAGCGACTGAACTACAGCACTGCGCTGATACCCATCAAACTGGCGGTTTTTCGAAGGTCTTCAAGCGATATTTGGTCCACAGGTACGAAAAACATCTCCAATATACTCAAAAGATAGACAATGCCGAGTTACGCACAGAAGTGACGTATAAAAGCAATAGGCCGAGTATTTTAACGATGTACTGAATCCCAATGCGCTCAGTGTTGACCTGTCTTATATTAACTCGCTAGAAGAACTGCCAGTTTGCCAACATCTCAAAGATCCACCGACTTTTGAAGAGTTTGTAAGAGCAGTTAAACGGCTCAAAAATTCAAAAACTCCGGGTATGGACCAACTCCCTGCTGAAGTATATAAATATAGTGAACATAATTAATAGGCTTTATCATCTTGCCAAAAGAGTGTGGGATACTGAGGAAGTTCCATAGGACTGGAGAGATGCAGTGATTTGTAAGCTGTACAAAGGGAAGGGAGATGTCTCCGATTGCAGCTCTTACCGCGGTATATCTCTTCTCTTCAGTGCTGGAAAAGTCCTTGCTCACATTGTTAACACCCGCCTTAGTAAACTCGCAGAGAAGTACCTATGTGGTTTCTGTCCCACTAGAGGAACTATCGATGCAATATCTGTCGTAAGGCCACTTCAAGAAAAGAGCTTAGAGCATCAACTGCCTCTCTATTATGTGCTTTGTTGATTTGGAGAAAGAAAGAAAGAAAAATAGAAAATATAATTTATTATGCCAACCACTAATAACAATAATAAACAACACTAAAACAAACTACATTACAACAAAAGATAACATTGCTATTAGCTATTAGTAGCCGCCACAAAAAGGTTCTAACTCAGCATTTTGCTATGTCACAGCAAGGTAACATAGCGCTGGTCTTCCGTTGGAACCATTGTGAGTACACGGAAGTCTGCTAACACATACAAAAATATAAAAATAAACAAGTACTTATATTAAAACCCAACTAGCATAATACATACAAACAAAAATATGCAAGTAACATTATTAAAATTAATTAGTGCGCTTAGTGCCAAAACTTATTATAATACCCTAAAATACTGCTAACAAGAAGTTATAAGATGGCAGGACATTTAGATCACTCAGTTAATCAACTGCATCACGTAAACGGCACCATAGTTCTCAGTGCGACTGCGCCGCGCGCTTTATAAATAGAAGAAGTGCAAACAGAAAGAAAAAACAAATAACATACATACGAAAGGAATTGCTAGAGTAATAAACCCATTCACTTGCCTATCTACTGCGAACTACCCTGATGAAGTCGAAAAAAAAGATATAAGTTAATTGGTTAGTTCCTATTCTCATTCGTGACGCTTCAAATAAAGGACGTCATATAAAAAATATTTCAATTTGGAAAGGTTCGCTTTCTTTTTGCCGTTCTTTAAGGAAATTTTTGAGTTTTTGCTTGAATACATGAATGGTTTGCTGGTCTCGGATCGGAGGCGGGATATTGTTCCAGCACTTGGTTGCAGCGTACCGGGAACTGCCTCTAAAAGCCGCCGAGGCATGCTTTTGCGAAGATATCTGCTTAGAGCACTTACGAGAGGAACAACTTCTGGTGCTGGACACCCAAGTGAGCTTTACATACAAGTACGCAGGCGTGTTGAACTTAATTACACCAAAGATCAGGCACGCCAAATGTAATTTTTGTCGAGATTTCATTTTTAGGATAGAGTGAATGTTTAAAAATGGCGTGACATGACCTCTCGGTGGAATCTGAAACCAAAACAAGCACACGCGTTTTGCACTCTCTGAATGAGACGCTGCGTGTGCGCAAGCAGTCTAGGCCCTATCACTGTATCCAGATAATTAAGGTTAGATATGACTAATGATTCAACCAGAACAATACGCAATTCTTCAGTTAGATACCGTCTGGCCTTGTATAAAACTTTTAGTTTATAAAAACACGTTTTTACTGCCTTAGCTACATGATTTTCGAAGCTTAAGTTCTCGTCCAAAACCAAACCTAAATTTCGTGCCTCGGTTACTCGTTCGATTGGCTCATTCTTTAGCAAGATACAAATAGATGGACTAAGCTTACCGAGTTGAGGATTAGTGCCCAAGATCATAAACTTAGTTTTCTGTGGATTAAGCACCAGACTGTTATCCTCAGCCCACTTCGATATCCTACACAAATCCTCATTTAGTCTTTTAATTGTCGAGTCTATGTCCGCTGCTTTAAAAGAGATATACACCTGGACATCGTCAGCATATATGTGATATTTGCAGTTATGGATACAGTATACGATGTCCGAAGAATACAGGCTGAATAAAATAGGACCAAGTATAGATCCTTGGGGCACTCCTCTGTTAACGATGGTTTCATCGGATGTGACGCTGGTGCCATCACTTTTTGTCAGTTTTACATATTGCTGACGATTGCTTAAATAGCTATTAAACCATCTAACAGCACTCGCATCAAAACCGAAATAGCTGAGCTTTGATAATAGGAGGGTTGTATTTAGAGCGTCAAAGGCACGCGAAAAATCTAGCAGAACGAGCAACGTAAGCATGCCGCTATCTTGTGTGACAAGGATGTTATCGGTAACATCTAAAAGTGCAGTTGTTGTACTGCGACCTTTTCGAAATCCAGACTGTGCATCGGGCAAAATAGAAGTCGTTTCGAGAAAGTGAGTTAGCTGCTGACACACTACCTTTTCCATAATTTTTGATAAGCACGGAAGAATGCTGATTGGACGAAGATCCTTCGCTTCTACAGGATTCGGTACTTTAGGTAGTAGACGAATAACAGCAGTTTTCCATACCTCAGGAAAGATCGAAGTCGTGATCGACGTGTTAATTATTGAGGTAATCAAATCTAGTGTTTGAGGTAGGGTCAAAACCAACATACCGAGGCCAATTAGATCAGCACCTTTTGCATTTGACTTAAGAGACGCCACTATTCTAGCAATTTTATCGCAGTTAACGGTATCAATACAAAAGACCGCGTTAGAATGTCTATTATATTCATAGTATGTCAACTGCGATATTTGTGTATTTAATCTACCAGGAATATTTAGAAAATGTTGATTAATTACATTAAGGTCTGTGAATTAAGAGGGCAACTCGCAATTTTTTGGTGACAATAAAGTATTTTTTAAATTCTTCCATAAAGTTTTGGGATCTCTTAATTTATTACTTATATTTTCCCTATAGTACAAGGTTTTTTCGCTATATAGGGCTTGGTTCACAACATTCGAAAGCATTCGATAGAGTTCCGCGTGAGGCCATCTGGCTTGTTCTCCAAAAATCTGAGTATCCAAAGAAGTTCGTCAACCTCATACGCCAATTCCATATTGGCATGAAAGCGCAGGTTCAGCATGAAAACGAACTGTCTGAGGTTATCCAAATCACAAGCGGAGTAAAACAAAGTTGCGTAATGGCTCCCACTCTTTTCGCCATTTACTTCGCAGTTGTTATGCGAGACGCGTTACGCTGCTGTAGCAATCTTATTCATCTAAATGTCTGCACAGAAAAAGGCGTTTTTGACATTTTAAGATTTAGGGCAAAGTCTAAAATGCAGAAGATCTCTATTTTAGAGATTCTCTGCGCAGATGACATCTGCCTCATGTCAGACAGTATGGTACATCTTCAAAGCTACGTTGACGCACTTCACCAATCCTGTCAACGGTTTGGTCTAGTTATCAGTGCTTCCAAGACTCAAATCCTCAAACAACCACCTCGGGGCTACGAAGTTGATAAGGCAACACTGAATTTAGACGGGAAACCCCTAGAGGAAGTATCTTACTTTAAGTATCTTGGAAGCATTATCCGACATGATAACACCTTGTTTTCGGAGATACCATCGCGCATTGCAAACGCCGCTGCCAACTTCGGGCGACTCACCGATCGTGTCTGGAAATCCCATGATCTGAAGTTAGTGACAAATATTAGCGTCTACAAGGCCCTAATCATCCCAGTCCTCCTATATGGCGCAGAGACATGGTGTCTCTATAAGCCAGCCATAAAAAAACTGGACACATACCATCTAAAATGTCTAAGATCGATCCTTAAGATTAAGTGGCAGGATCGCGTGCCGAATACTGAGGTCCTGCGTCGGTTCGGTATGTACGGCATGGAAGCTCTCCTTATGCAGCGACAGCTCAGGTAGTGCGGACACGTCTTCCGCATAGATGACCAGCGTCTACCCAAAGCGTTACTTTATTCTGAGATGGCAGAGGGTAAGCGTAAGCATGGTGGTCAGCATCTGCGTTTTAATGACGTGTTCAAAAGTCATCTAAATGCCTGCGATATTGACCCTGCAAGTTGGGAGGAACTCGCTTCACACAGGTCGTCCTGGCGCTCTACCATCTATAATAACATTAAAACTTTCGAAGAAAACCGACTTCATACACTCGATATAAAGCGCCAGATATGTAAAGAAAGACCTAAGCCCTCTTATACTTA
This sequence comes from Philereme vetulata, assembly GCA_918857605.2. Lineage (NCBI taxonomy): Eukaryota > Metazoa > Arthropoda > Insecta > Lepidoptera > Geometridae > Philereme > Philereme vetulata. The sequence continues at coordinate 675,727 of OU975420.1, forward strand.
CACTTATAACGCCAACTCTATTGTGACACCTGTGATAGGATTTTTAAAACTATGTTCGGTCTAGGAAGCCATATTAGGGCTCACGCTAGAATTTAAATATAAGCGCAGTATAATTAAAATGATTGTATTTTTTATGCATTTAATAACATTTTCTTTAAATTCAAATATAGTTAGGGTCGCCATCATCGAAATCGATGAGGAGGACTATATATATATATATGCACGTACCCACCACTATAATCAACTTTCTCTATCTTCAAAGGTTTGCTGGACGAAAACTCTTATTAGGGTTAATCTCGCCCTTGTAAATGTCCATTGTGTAAATTGTTTCTGTCTTCAAATCTATTTGTGTACAATAAAGAATAAAGAGAAATGGAGAAGCACCATAGTATTTACCGAAATCTCTTTTCTTTTATTTAATTTAATATTAACTTATTCCCGCAGCTTCACACTCGTAGTTTGTTGTTAAAAATATAACAAGGTAATGTTTTTAATTCATTCATTGACAGTATAGTAAGCACGCTTTACAAGATAATTGCGAAACGGCCCTGAAAAACTTGGAAACGGTGGATTTTGAAATAGACTTAAACAAACTAAGTTTGCTGCTGTGGATTTCGACGTACACGTTGCTCTTAATAAATCGACTGATTTAACATTCACTGTAGAATGAACGAGCTATTTACCTCAGTCTATGTCAAAACTATGCGCTGCCGAAATTGGCTGGCGGTCGCAAATGCCGCAACTCTAAGGCACCGAGTTTGAAACGAGTTTTCCGATTTTTGGGGTAATTTAAATCTTTGTTTACTATTCGATGCGCTAATAAAAATAGGAAGCCGTTATTAAAATCACTTCGAAAATATTTATGACGCTGGCTCCGGGCCAAGTTTTTATGACAACTGGTTTCCTAGAACAGTATAATGTACACCAGCCTATTTGCCAAAAATATTACAATGGGTGGCCTTATCGTTGAAAGCGATTAATTATAGGCAACCTATTATGATGGAAAGTAATGAGCGAAGCAGTAATGGTCACCGTACCGGTGCTAAAAGTAGAGACTTTTTGTTCTTTATTTTTGATTTTTTATAGGGGTTTTATGATGTTGCACCAATGCTTAGTTTTTAGCTGTGTTTGTATAAAATATGATAACCATATATTAATACGTAAAAAGAATACTTGGACCCCTAATTTACGTTTGGTTTCATATCTTTTTAAGTGAGATTTGGTACAGTTTATGTTTAAAAAGTGTTAAAAAATGAATTACGTTCTAATTTCGACCACTGTCCGCTGGTAACTAGTTTACTAATTATTTTGCTTAGAAATAAATAAGACAAATATACGGTTAATCTAATATTTTTATAATAAACTAAACTTCAATTCGAATGAATAAAATTGGTAAATACAAACTTTATAAATGGATATTACCATGCTATTGCCATGATATCTTAGAGTATTTTATCATATTTTGGTTAGTATTTTGCAGGCATACGAATAAAACCCTACCCTAAACTTGTAACATTACTGCGTCTCCGTGTTGGGCCTACGTAGTACTTTTCATATCTAGTAGTAATATTATACAATACTTGCTTCGCACCCGGCTTCGCTCGGATTATTATCAAAATAAATTATAGCCTATAACACTCAGCGTAAATGTAGCTCAATCAATGATAGAATTAACAAAGTCGGTTCAGTAGTTCCGGAAAATTATACAAGTTTACAAAAAAATATCTAGTTATAATACTAGTCATTCTGTGAGAACAGTAGACCTCGCGCCCAAAGTCCAAAAAAAAATTGCGTAACTTAATTAACGAAGAAAGTCCTATTTTAAATCGATTTTCAGGTGATTGAATTTTCCAATAGGCTTACCTATGTATACTTTTGAGAAAAATATTGGTATAAGTTTTAGCGATTACTCGCGTTCCTTTGGTCCTAGGAGGTCTAATCTGGTGTCTACGAGTTTATCTCGTGAAGGCGGAGAGGACTGCGTACTATAGGTAGGTATACATTTTCTAAAAACATTTGATAAATTTGTTTCTCTCCGTGTATAATGTTACAGCAAAAATTACTCCCTTTTGCCCTCTCTACTCCCCTCTTTTGAAATTTTTTTCGCAACATCTTGTATAGAATGAAGACCTCAGTGTTCCTTTCAAATTTGATTGAAAGCCGTCGATAAATAACGCTACAGCAAACTTCCCCCCCCCCCCCCCTCATTTTACAATCAGGAGTTGTGAAATAAATTAAGAAACTTTTGTGCCAATTTTTGTCAAAATTGGTCGAAAAATGCGACCTGTAAGCGAGAACAGATAGACAACCGGACAAAAGCATTTTTGCCCAATTTTGAAACCGAGACGCTTCGTTGGTTCGCTCGCTTGGTCAATGAAAAGGTATGTGAGTTTAGATGTTAACATGTTCAACTGCACTGTGAAGGCTTCACCGATGTGTATATCAAAGATTAAACTGAGGCAAAAACTACTACTTTTGACTAAATACTTATTGTAACGAAATACTGCCAACCAGTGTACCTATTTGGTCGTTAAGTATTTTTTAAATTATAAATGCATATGGTAATTTCTGGACGTTTTAGTCCAATAATCCCATTCCGGCACTCAAAGGGGATTTCGTCTGAAGTAAGTTTTGACCGATTATGAGTTTTGACTGTAACATATAAAATTCAGTCTTATATAATCGCGAGAAACAGATTTTAGCGAACCTTGAATAACTAACGACGCAGATACGAGATTATAAGAGACTTTTGACAACTTTTAGAGGACGCCAAAACGAAGGTGTATATGAGTTTCCAGATTATTATATCTCATTCCAAGGCTCCTATTTTTTGCTTATTTGTCTGAATTCTCTAGAAATTGTTCACGACCCTTATGCTACTTTTAGGGTTTCGTACTACAATCTGCGGTCTACGACCGGCCGGCAGTCTGGCAAATGAAAACATGATATAATCGAATAGGTTCGCCGTGTACGTCTGTCTATCTGCCAATAATAATCAGTGATTTTTTGAATCCATTATTAAAGCTGAAAATTTATCATTCTATACAAATCGAACTATTTGTAGGCGCTCCAATGTAAGTGAAGTGTGCGTCAAAATGGCGGCGCCAACTCCTGTATCTATTGGAAAATTCTTTTCACCATTGTTTGATTTGGTTGGACTTTGACTGCCCCTATATGGAACACTGGACGAGAGTGCACACTGTGCATGTTTAGTGTCTCCATGACTGTAAATATTGTTCGTATTTTTATGTTTATTTTACGTTTTTATGTTATAGTTGTCTCTTATATGGACTATATACCTGCTTTTTGCAGCTTAGTGCTAAGTCTTAAATAAACGCATTGAATTGAATTGAACTATTTAGTACCCAGTTGGTACCTTTAGTAAAACAAATTCCATCACAAAAGTATTTTTCAAACTTTCGCGATCACTGTACATAATTATTGATTAAAACGGGTATTTATCGCGTATGTACCTTTTTTATTCCCGATTATCTTCCCGATTGAAATTTGGAAATTTCTTGATTTCAAGAAATCAAGAAATTTCCAAATTTCAATCGGAAATATGGCTATAGACTCTCAGTGTCTTGGAACCCGGTGATTGCTAGGTGTGCCCGTCGTAATCGGTCGTCTCAGTGCGTAGATACGGTTAGTGTAGTGTGTCGTAATATGAACGAGGACATTTATTATTCTGAAGACCAAGTGAGGGTAGATGCTGCAGCTACCCGCACTTCCCGACGGTAGCTCCAAGTACTCCAGTCAGCCCGAGACCATGACTGTTGCAACACAGCCGAAACGTCGGAATAACAAATAAAAAAGGTACACACGCGATAAATACCCGTTCCATCACAAACATAAATGTGAAATGAGAGCCAAGTTCAATATCATGATATATGCCTTGGTTGTTGCCTTCAACGACCAAATAAGTGAGATCTAAATGGGTGCCAAGTTCAATCGTCAGTTCTGAAATTTATTAACAACATAATATATTTTATAACAATTCAAAATATCATTTCATCCTATATGTAGCTTAGGACAATATATTGAAGCCTAAAGTCTGACTTGGCTGAGTTTTCAGTTTTTCACACAAAACTTGAACAATTATGAGTACTTTTAAACAGAGGTGTCGGTAACGGTAACAGTGTCGCGAGTTCAATGGTTTTTTCCCTTCTCAAAAAATGCCCAACGTGCCTAAAGAAGTTTTCACTTCATATACGTGTGTGTCATACCGTATATGTGTCGATAACAGTTTCCGAGTTCAATGGTTTTTTCCCTTCTCAAAAAATGCCCAACGTGCCTAAAGACGTTTTCCCTTCAATAAATAAACAAACATCAAAACTTTCACGTTTATAATATTATTGTGATTTAATGAATCTGTTATGAATTACCAATTACCATGTATATTCTTTCTGTTATTAAAGGTATTTTGCCCCGTTACAGATGCATTACCAATTGTACTAACATTGTTTTAAGATTTTATTTTTTTACTAACATATTATGTACCTATCTAATATCTGAATATACAATAAATTTAATTGAATTAAGTTCGCTTATGTATATTTTTGTGCAATAAAGAATTTACAATCAATCAATCAATTCCACTTGATTTGAGAAATGTCCTTTAGCTTCCGTTAACTAGTCTTTCACCGAAGCTTATCTACATAGCATTGTGTATATATGTGTTATCTGGTTGCCCCAAGCCCTCTATGATTCTTTGTTGGTTACGTCCCGTTTAAATGCTGAAAGAATGAGTTTGTCCCAACTAAAGGGACAAGATATGGAAATCGTGCCGCAGCTGTTTAGAGACAATTTTGTGGGATACTTGTAGGTACATAACATCGTTCTAACTTTCTAGGCTACATAGCTGACCCACCCCCCTCTGCCCATGGCTTCGCACGAATGTTTATGCACCATACACTGTTTAGTTACGTACGACATTAATTTAAAACACACATCAGGAGTCGTATTAACTGATTTTAGAGGTGGGTTTAACAACGTTAGCTTGAATATTTGATCAATTGAAGCGAGATCTGCAAATTAACTTGGGAAAATCGGCGTTGTATGTATGTATGTATTGTTTGGTTGTCCGAAGACAACTTTCGAAGCATTGATCCGATTATCGTGAAATTTGATATTTAGGTATGGTAGTGACGGCTCAATCCTGGCGTGACTAAATGAGCTAAAAACGTTTGGGGGTTGTTGAGATATTGGGGTTCAAGAGGGGTAAAAATAAAACAAAATAGACGTATCCAGTCAAATGGCACGTTTAATGAAAGTTCTTTATGATTTCGACTCCATTTTTATTTGTAATTTAAACCTAAGTTATTAGCCTTAATAAAAACTGAACTTTGACGAAATTCACAGGGTATACCAATTGCCCACAGGCCTAAAATTTGGTATGCATGTAGCTTTAGTGGCACAAATATAAGGAAAAGTCTGAAATCGAGAATAACTGCAATTTCTACTCCAAAAAAGGGTTACCAATTAACATGAATTCCCGTTACTTATAATTTTAATGAAACTGTAGGTCAAGTTATTTGGTTAAGCAATTAGTGGCACTTTTTGACAGTCAAAGATTACAAATAATATTATTTTTTGTTGTTATGGGAGACTCGCTTCTTCTCGATCTCATTTCGGGGCAAATTTTTGTATCCACACTAAAATTGAAAACTCCGTCTACCTGTTTAGTTTATTCTATTTATACGTCGACGACCTACGTCTTTATTCAAAACTAGCTGGTTGCCAGCGGCTTCGCACGCATGTTTTGCCAATAAAAAGTAGCCTATGTGTAATCCAGGTTATGATCTACGTACATACCAAATTTCATCGCAATCGGTTCAGCCGTTCCAGCGTGAAAGAGTAACAAATATCCATACATCCATACATACAAACTTTCGCGTTTATAATATTAGTTCAAAACTAGTTTTGACTGATGTCCACTTTCAAAATCGGTTGTGTCGTGAATATTTTACATTATGCAGAATCAACCGGGTATGCGTTTTGACTGTGAAATATCCATTTATCTAAAATAAGATTTTAGCTCCGAAGGTTGTACTTTGTTGCGCGGCTTTTTGTATAACCTATCAATGTCCACAAAATAAAATGAATTAATACGTTTTTGAAATCGATACAGAACTGAGTCTACCACTTTCCACAGGTTTTTATCATGCAAATTGAATTGTAGCGGAACCAAAACTAAATTATATTTGGTACTAAAAGCTGAGGACGGACTCAGGATGTGCCAATTTGGAGTATGGCATTAGGATCTTGTCGCAGAAAAACTGTTCGTACACTAACAAGTAAAACTTATCAATTTAAAACTCCCCTAAAAACTGATAGCAAAAAACCACGCACTTAAATAGCTTTGTGTTATAAAGAAACTGCGGTAGTTATCGGTCCATCCGTTTGGGAACTATGTACCTACATCCTCTCCATACGTTGCAAATAAATGGTTTAAAGTCTATTAGAAGAGTAGGTATGGATTTTTGAATTGTATTGAATTTATGCTGGGTTATGGAAGAGATGAGATACGGCACCTGTTGATTCTGCAATATCTTGAGTGATCGAGGCAGCTGGTGACTTACCGTTTACTAAACGGGCACCCATAATTGCCGTCAACAGACGTTTCTATAGGCGGTTAAAGGATTTTGAGAAATGTGGTGTGGTGCCTACAGGATGTGCCAACTGAATAGACAATACATACTTACATACATACACCCTAATTCATTACCTTCTTTTGCGCAGTGGGTCAAAAATATCACAAAGTATCCATGGTTAGAATAGATAAATCTGACTGATTTTGTTTTTAGCAAACCCTCGCATCTGGGGGCAAACAGAACCCTGAGTACGTTAACCCACTAAATGGCAACATTTTGACCTCTCACTGAACCCGCGAAAAATGTACGAAATGTTCGACATTTGAAAATTGAAAACTGTTTGATTGCACTTATTTGGCAAACCTGAGAGCCTCTGTGTGTGGACTTTCAACATAGCTTATCTACTAACACTCGATCATTTCGAGAGATCTCAGATATTTTTTTAGGCTGCGACAGTTTTAGCAAAAGTCCGAGTCCAACTGACTAGGACGACAAAGGAATTATGCACCAAACTAGAAGAAAAGAATAAAAATTACATTGATTTGTTCCCAAAGAAATATTGCATTAATAAGGACAATAAAAAGTAAATATAAAGTAGTCAGTAGAAATGTCGGTAGGTAGCCCGCCTGCCCAAGCAGTTTAGGGCAAGTAGGCAAAGACGATGATGGTGTTGCGTGAGGACATAATGATCCCTTTCTCAGCATAAGCTGCTTCGAACCTTGTTGGATACGATGCAGCGCTGGTTTTCTCACAGGGCCTAAGTGAGGCGACGCACACTGGTGAACGGTACAATGTTATCCATCTCGTAATTACCAACAATAAATGTATGACTCAGCTAATTATTTTATGAGATGAGGTGACGGCACAAACCCATGGCCCATCTGTAACTAAATAATTAAATGGTTACCACTGCCTATAACAACTGCATACAAGTTACGTTCGTTGCCCAGGGGGAGATTCGCGCTAATTTTGTACGTATCTAACGTTACAACTCACGTTGGTTTGACGGATGCGAGTCGGCGCGTTTAAAATTACTTTTACTTTGGTATTTTCGTTTAAAATTAGCGCGATTGCCTCCCTGCGCCCATCACCCCGACACATACAGCTACTTTTTGTGTATTTTTTATTGATGATAGTCAAGCGCTTGCCCACTACCTCACCTGATGGTAAGTGATGATGAGATCGAAGATGGAACACGCTTGCCTAAAAAGAACCTGATCATTCTGGACTTGAAGACTCCAAGGTTATACTGGTACTAACAAAGTGAACTTGGTCACCAGCTCGTACAGCCAGGAGCATCCTGGATAGTTCTTTTTTTATACTCATTTCCAGAGCTTGATCGAAACTATGAACTGAGCTAGCCATCGTGTTTAAGCAACGTCACTTCCGCTTTGACGTCGGTTCGCCAAATAAAATGACGAGGTGCAGCATCGAGTGGTACAAAATATTGAGTATTGGCGGTCGATTGGCGGCGAGGCAATAGTTGATTGCCTGTTTGCAAACTTAAATAAAAAACACAATCATAAAACATGGAACATTTTGCGACTGCTAATGACTTAAAATGCATGGAGAATAACATTAATGGAAATATATAGGAAGGGTGGAAATTAGGTAGGTATGTGGCATCTTATGATATGATGATAATGATGATGATATGATTTAAATACTTTAAAACAAGAAAATTAAAATATTTTGTACACGGTTTTGTAGGACGCCTACAAAAACATCCTTTCCATACACAGCGCTTTCCGGTGCATGGACTTCACTCGAAATCCTTTCTGCCTCAACGGTCGTTAGTTCTCAGAGCTAAGTGTCCGCCCGCTAACACTTTTCTTCCTGCGCTTATTTCCACTTGGATCTCGCAGAGAAACGCCAAGCACAGCTCTCTCTAATGCTCATTTTGTATTTTGACTTCCTGTGCTAAATTCCATTTCCGTCTTGTAGAGAACGCCAAGTTTAGTCATCTCCGTAACCTGCGTTTGTTCTACCAAATGAGAGTTTACGGACTGTTACAAGGGTACTGTACCCCTGTAACAGTCTGTAAACTCTGAAACAAGAGTTGACTTCTGGCATAAACAAATTATTTAACAACTGTAATGGTCCAGTAGCTACCTCTTGCCAAATGATAACATTATTGATTTCGCACAGTTCTAACAAGGCCACTAAGTAAGCGTCGTTTTAGATAGAATTATGGCATATTTGAGATGATGCCAGGGTACAGTAACAGGGGTTAATTCTTAAAGACGTCTGATACAAAATATTATCGGACTAGCTTTTAGGGTGCCGTACTTCAAATAAAACAAGTTTAATATTAGCTACACTACATTTAATTTGCTTACATTTGATTTCGGGATGCGGCCTTCTGACTCGTCGCTGCACAGTGTACACTGTATGTTATTGTGCTTACCTTAAAGACATGTGTTCTTCAAGCACGTATGCCAACTACGACTTGTATGAAACAGCCACAAATAAAAGGTTGTAGTAGCCGCACTCTAATTCCCTCCAACCATTGATCCTTGGAAAGTGGTCGTCGTCACGCCAACAATGCAAGTATTCCTTACCTGGGGGATTATTTCGGGGCTTAATCAGACCAAAATCGGGTGACCACAGCCACGAGATTACGGAGGACATTATTTTGAAATATCTATTGAATGATCGTGTATGTATTTTAGATAGTTTTTAGCTAAGTGTGGTGGTAATTGGTTAAATTTTTTATCAAGAGTTTTAAATACCGTTTGATTCAACTGTGCACTCTATCTCCAAACTCATCTTCAATTCAACTTGGGCAAATTGACGTTGTACGTAGGTATGTATGTTTGTATGTTTTGTTTGTCCGAGGATAACTTTCAAAGTGTTGATCCGATCATTATGAAATTTTGTATATAGGTAGGTAATAATGGCACAATCCTGGTGTGACCAAATGAGCTACAAATGTGGGGGTTTGTTGAGATATATAAGTAAAAAAATAAAATGAGGCAACAAGGTCAAGTGGGACGTTTAATGAAAGATATTCGTACATTTTACATTTTGAGCCCGTTTTTATATTTTGTTTAAGCCTAGTAGTTTTTGATTATTAGCTATAGTAAAAACAGAACTCTGACGAAATTGACAGGGATACGACCACCATATATATCCATAGACTTACGTTGTTCTTTATTATTTGTATTGTATTAGGGTGTGCAACAAATAATTATCTAATCTAATCTACACCAGTGACCCCACAGTACTGAATTTTGGTATACGTGTAGCAGTGACACAAATATAGGTAAAAGTATGAAATCCAGAACAACTGCAATTTCTACCTCTAACAACAATAACAAATTCATAAGAACCCCCGTTACTTGTAATTTGAATGAAACTGTAGGTCAAGTTAATTGGTTATACATTCCGTAGCACTATTTTATTAGTCAAATATTACAAATAATATTATTTAGTTTTTACGGGAGGCTCGTGAGATCACAGTTGTGGGCAAACCACTTGTTCTTGTAAGAGACAAAAGCAAAAGATGGAAAATTTACAAAAATTAAATATGATTGACCAAGTAAGCTTTACCAATGCTGTAATGAGTTCACCATACACTAACAAAACGCAGAACAAATTAACAAAAAAAGTTTTCAAAAATAAACCTGTTTGATGGTCACTCCACACCCCAAAACTTTAACTGACCATCATGAATAATTGATTCAATTCCGCAAGATTGCTCCTGACAGGCGGCCGCAGGTCCATGTCACTACCACTCGGCGCTACCTTCACTAATATTCCCTGTCACTTTGACACCTGTCACTAATCGTTACTCTTTTATCTTTTGTATTCATGTTGACAATGAAACTTTACGCTTTAGTCGCATCCATCCATACTAATATTACTAGTGGTTCGCCCCGAACCGAGATATCGCGAGTCTCCTTTAAAAACCAAAAAAAAATATTACCGCGGGTAGGTCAGCAAGTTTAATTATAACAAGGATTGATGAGACTCGCACAAACTCGTAGATAGACGCCTGCGGCTGAACATAGGCCTCCCTCTACAGATTTCCAGAGCGACTAATCTTGTACGGCAACCTTTATCAGGTCGTCTTACCGACTAGCGAGAGGTCCTACACTGTGCCTTCTTCAATCTACGTGCCCGATGCCCCGCCTACTGCCACTTCTACCAGCTAATTTTCTTTCTATGTCTGTGGCCTTAGTATATCTAACGCAAGTTATAAATAAATAAATTCTTCTTTATTGCAGACACAGTGATGCATATTTTAAAATTTACACTAAACTGAAATAAAAAAAGCAAATTTAAACAATTACACAATAATTAAAATACAATAAAAAATATTTAAATATATAAAAAATAAACATTATAAACTAAAAATTACATTGAGTCTTAGGTACTTAGGTTAGGTGGCTATTACGTCGATATGCTGCCGTCAGCATCAGTCTGCCTGCCAGACGCTTGATGATTGTGTTTCTACACATGTAGACTCTGGACATGAAGGAGGCGATCCTCTTTCTTTGGATCGCATTGAAAGAGTCAACCCCAGCGTACATTTCCGAAGCGCTACAATAGCGCCTCAGACCCATCATGTGTCTGAAGACGTTATTGTAAGCCACTCGTATACCGCTGTGCGACTTCTACTATCAATAATGCTGGACATTTCACACAGCGCTATCTAGCCCCAAACTAAGCAAAGCTTGTACTATGGGATTCAGTTAGCTGATATACATACATTTTTTGTAAATACAAACTTATAACATGTAGAAAAATACCCAAATTCCGAAACAAATATCTGCAGACCATGCACACATTCATCCCGCAGTGGAAATCAAACCCGCATCATCCTGTGTCTCAGTTGGCTGTTCACCGGCTGCTAAAGCTGTAAAGAACCCTGTTTACATAATGCGTCACTGAATAAGCAATAGTCCGTATGGCAAAACGAAACGCGCGAGTTCAAGAAGATATCGAACTTACACAAGTACTCAAGACTTTTGAATGGGTTTATTGTGGTTTAAGTTTTAAAAAAATGCGTTTTATAGTTAAATTGATTTGAATTATTATAGTTTAAATATAACAATCTTATTTTTATATAACATAAAGTAACCCAAACTTGGCCGTGGGGCGCCGGCAGTAGAATGTTGCCTCTTCGCTCTTGCCGGTAGGAATCTGCTAAGGGATACCTCCGAAAGATGGGCTGCAGCCTCTTTTTGTGTCTTTAACACCTTATACTGCGCTCGCCAACCCGCCTGCCAAGCGTGACGAGTATGGCAATAACCCCCTCATGATAGATTTGCAACATAAAACCAGGCCCCGAGTCCCCGGCGGACCCGCTAATCCTGGCTACGGTAGCAGTCACGGTAACAGCGGGGCCAGGGGTGCTAAGAATCCCCGGGAGACGATCGGCTACCAAAGCCTACGACGACCACGGGCTCTGGTAACACACAACATCCGCACTTTGAGGACAGACGAAAAGATTGTTGAGCTGGAAGAAGAAATTAGTAGATTACACTGGGACATTTTTGGGGTTATTAGAAGTTCGTAGAAGGGCGAGGACGCGATATCCCTCAAGTCTGGTAATCTAATATACTACCGGGAGGGCGACCAACAGTCCCAAGGTGGTGTTGGGTTTCTCGTTCACAAGTCACTCATCAACAACATTATCACCATCAACAGTGTGTCGAGCAGGGTCGCGTACCTGACACTCAGAATATCTAAGCGATATTCGCTGAAGCTCGTTCAGGTATATGCGCCAACCTCTTCACATCCAGATGAAGAAGTAGAGTCTATGTATGAGGATATCAGCAGAGCCATACATACGAACAAAATCACTTTATTTTTGTTATGGGGGACTTCAATGCAAAGCTAGGCATGAGACGCGATGATGAGTTGAGAGTGGGGCAATTCGGATATGGGCAACGGAACCCCAGGGGACAGAGGCTGGCCGATTTTCCGGAGAAAGAAGGACTCTTTATGATGAATTCTTTTTTCCAGAAGCCGCCTCACAGGAAATGGACCGGGATGAGTCCCAACGGTTCCACGAGAAATGAGATTGGTTTCATCTTGACCAACAAGAAACGAATATTCAATGATGTTTCTGTGATTCACAGGGTGAAAACCGGCAGTGATGACCGATTTGTTAGAGTCACATTGAATATGAACGTTAAACTTGAACAGTCACGTTTGATGAAGTCTACGCTCCGACCCACTCGCACACATTTCCAAAACCTCGAGAGCTTTCAACTCGAACTTGCAAATCGCTTTGACTGTCTAGAAGTAGATGCATCAGTGGACGAGATCAATAACAGGTTCGTAGAAACCGTCCATACGGTGGGGTCCCAGTTCTTTAAGACCCCCCGTACCAATAGACCTCAGAAACTCTCTGATGACATCCTTAACCTTATGGCTGAACGACGTTCTTTGCGACTGCTGTCTCCCGATGATGCTCAATCACATAGGCAGCTCAATTAAAAAATTTGGAAATCCTTGCGGCACGACCTTTAATACCTATACATCTCGTATTAAAGATACGATAGAGCGGAATACAAATACAAATGTTTTACTTCCATAACTTGTGTTACAATATCTTAACTAGTAGTTGACACCTCCTTTTAAGTAAATAATACCTGTTTTAGGAGATTTCGCTCTTCCGTAATATAAAAAATAGGCGTAAATTATAAAACAAGAAAAACATTTAAGGTTTATTAATCAAATACATAATCCAAAAAGCAATGAATTTAAAATCCACTACTAACATCATAAATATACTTATCTTATATAGGTAATATTGTACACTGAAAAAGTATGTGTGAGTGGGCGTGAGTGTGTTGTGTGTGTGTGTGTGTATGAGAGCGCGTGAGTAGTTGCATGAGTACATGTGTGTGAATGTATGTGCGTGAGTATTTGAATGAGTATAGTGTTTGTATTTGGGCGTAATAAAAAGAAAAGAATGTTGGAACATTGCAGGTGCTTCTATGTGACGGTGATGGTAGGAAGGTGTGAGATTAGTTTTTCGACTCGAATTAATATTAATACTAACTACTTAACAACTTACTTAACTTATACTACTTAACAATTTCTAAAAGTGTCTCTGTCTCGTCGTAATTTAATGATATTAGCCATTCGGAAACAATTTTTTTAAATTTGTGATTATTCATTGGATATATATTCAAAGATTTATTTATTTTATAAAATAAAGGCTCCAAAGTGTTCGCGAGAGATAATTCTATTGGACAGAGCCACATGACAAAGCTGAAAAGGGAAGATGGCAGCATAACGTCAAGTAAAAAAAAGTAAAAAAAAAGTCAAGTAAAGTGTTAAGGGAAGTCGAAAGGTTCTATGGACGGCTCTACGATTCGGTCACTAAACCTGTTTGCAGTGCGGCCAACGACCCAAGAGCCAAACTGGCCCGACAATATACCGAAGATATTCCGGACATCAGCCTGTATAAGATCAGGATGGCCTTAAAGCAGCTTAAGAACGACAAGGCGTCGGGTGAGGACGGAATCACTTCAGAGCTTCTGAAAGCGGGTGGATCACCGGTACTTAAAGTCCTTCAGAAGCTCTTTAATTCCGCCTTGCTTGAAGGTACAACGCCAAAAGCATGGAACGAAGGCGTGGTGGTTCAGTTCTTCAAAAAAGGTGACAAAACCTTGCTTAAGAATTACAGACCCATCTCGCTTTTGAGCCATGTTTATAAGCTGTTTTCAAGGGTCATCGCAAACCGTCTCAAACGCAGGTTTGATGACTTCCAGCCTCCCGAACAAGCCGGGTTCCGTAAAGGCTACAGTACCATAGACCACATACATACGCTGCGGCAACTCATACAGAAGACCGAAGAGTATAACTTGCCGCTATGTCTCGCGTTTGTGGACTATAAGAAAGCCTTCGATTCGATCAAAACATGGGCAGTGCTTGAGTCTCTTCAACGATGCCGTATTGACTATCGGTACATCGAAGTGTTGAAGTGTTTGTATAAAAACGCCACTATGTCAGTCCGAGTACAAGAACAGAGCTCGAAGGCGATTCTCTTAAAAAGAGGCGTAAGACAGGGAAATGTCATCTCTCCGAAACTGTTTATGGAATGGACTACTTCTGGAATGGAAAGGATTGGGCATCAATATTAACAGCGAATACATCACTTAACTTCGGTTTGCCGACGATATTGTGGTCATGGCAAAGTCGATGGAAGAGCTCAGCACGATGCTCGAAGGCCTCAATCGAGTCTCCCAACGGGTAAGGCTTAAAATGAACATGGACAAGACGAAAGTGATGTCGAATGTCCATGTCGTGTCTGCCCCAGTTATGGTTGAGAACTCGACTCTTGAAGTTGTCGACGCGTATGTATACCTAGGACAAACAGTCCAGTTAGGTAGGTCCAACTTCGAGGAAGAGGTCAATCGTCGAATCCAACTCGGATGGGCAGCGTTTGGGAAACTTTGCAACGTCTTTTCGTCCAACATACCTCAGTGCCTTAAGGCGAAAGTCTTGAATCAGTGTGTGTTACCAGTGATGACATATGGAACCGAGACGTGGTCCTTCACTATTGGCCTTATGAATAAGCTCAGAGTCGCTCAACGAGCTATGGAGAGGGCTATGCTCGGGGTTTCTCTACGGGATCGAATCAGAAATGAGGAGATACGTAGGAGAACTTAAGTCACCGACATAGCCCGACGGATTAGCACGTTGAAGTGGCAATGGGCAGGCCATATAGCGCGCAGAACAGATGGCCGATGGGGCCGGAAAGTTCTCGAATGGAGGCCACGGACCGGCAAGCGCAGCGTAGGACGTCCACCTACAAGATGGGAAGACGACTTGGTAAGAACCGCAGCTCAGTGTTGGATGCAGGCCGCTTCCAACCGCAGTTCCTGGAGATCAATGAGGGACGCCTTTGTCCAGCAGTGAACGTTCTACGGCTGATATGATGATGATGAACCCATACTTACAAAAAATGGGCTTTAAAACCTTAGAAGGTTTCTAAGTATAAATGATGCAAAGCATATCCCTCGCCGTTCGTTGGGTAAATAGGCAGACGACGGAAACAAATTTAATGCTATCAGCACGTGATAACGAGTTCCCGAGTCTAGCCGACTGCCGACTGCCGACTGCCGACTGCTGTAATGTAGCACTTGCAGCGAATACGTGAATGTAATTAAAGTAGGCTCGTTTACACTGTCCTGTAACAATGAGCTTGAAGCACCTGCCAGTTTCTAGCTAATGTGACGCCTGAGCTATGTCAAAGATTATAACATTACTACGCTACAACGTAACAGAATAGGTAGGTAATAAGTAATAACTCCTTCGTAGCTGTGTCACAGAATATGGAAAGATTTACAACTATGTTGCCAATATACCTATACATTAGAATATAATAATTTATATCAGACAGTGTAGTGTCCATAGCTTATATATTACAAATACAAAAAATAAATTGATATAAATAACAAGAAACTTTATAACAAAAGTCTAACCGACTTAAACAAACTACTTAACTGACTTTGATGAAGTTTATATAACTGCTATGAAAGTATATACTTTCAAATAAAACAAATCCAAATCGATTAATAAATGATGCATTTTTGAGTTAATAACAAACATAAAACCGAGTTGCGTCCCTGTACAATTTGAGGGTTGCCCTCGATTTATTTGGGATCCCATCATCAGATCCTGGCTTGATGCCAATGGGACTACCTTGGAAGTATATACCCTTTTAAACAAAAAGTTATTTCTCGAATCGATCCAGGTGGTTTCGAGTAATCGGGGATCATACTTAAAAAACATTCAGATGAATTGAGAACTTCCTCCTTTTTTGATGTTGGCTAAAAATCAAAATGAGTAATATGTTCATGGACAACTTCTTTACGTACCAGAGTACGGAGTAAAAGCAGGCCATTTAATATGGAAATAGTTTTGGCAAAATGAGGTAAAATCGACTCATCTCACGTCCAGTACGAGTGCGGGGCTTCTTCAGAACATGTCATACTTGCTCCACTGCCCCTTGTGCCCCACCATCTTCACCCTGGAAAGCTCTACGAAGTAACTTTTATGACCGTTTTGACCAACTTTTGGCCAAAACTAATTTTATACACAACATTTTAGCAATTGATACGAAAAGAAGAATAGCTACTTTTAACCTTATAATAACTGTTTGTAACAAAGCTAAAATTAATATTTATTAAAGTTAATTATTACATAAGAAATATCTCCGGAACTACAAAACCGATTTGGTAAATTATTTCTCTATCCCTAAATTCTAGAGGCTATATCATATTTTTTTAAATCCGTGCCAAGTCTGGGCGAGTCAGCTAGTCGATAAATAAATTCGCAAGGTAAATGGCACTATCGTTCATCTGATTAGAATCGGTGTAATAGTCGCCGGACTGCACATTTTCGTCAATAAATTGCACTCATTATTTTCTATTGAAGTAGTCCTCAAGCCAGCACCCTACAAACTGCACAGAGTATAAATAATATGGTGTTCAACCGCCTCATTGTATAAGCAGCCATTCTGGAATGAATTATTTACCAGTACTTAGCTAGTTGGCGCAAACTCGCAATATTTTGTTTTGAAATTGTGGGCCTGCCTTATTTACAGCCTTGCTTTGGATTGCCGTTTAAATTCAGATTTATGATAATAGGACTGAGAAAATTACAATTTACTCAAACTCATTTTGACATTCATAATCTCATTCATCCATACTAATATTATAAATTTTGAAGTATCTCCGTCTCTCTGTCTGTCTGTTTGTTACGTTGTCATGACTAAACGGCTGTAACTATTTCGATGAAATTCGGTATACAGATAGATTATGATTGGGATTGAGTGGGACTTAGGCTACTTTTTACCCGAGTGTGCAGAAAGAGGGTAATGTTTTTATTGACAAACTACGCCTGCGTAGCCGCGGGTGGTATCTAGATACTGGTACAATTTACTGATGGAGCGAAGCGAGATCTCCAAATCAACTTGGGTAAATCGGCGTTGTATGTATGTATGTATGGATGTTTGTTTTTCCGAGGATAACTTTCGATGCATTAACCCGATCATCGTGAAATTTTATATATAGGTTGGTAGTACTGTCACAATTTTGTTGTGATTAAATGAGCTAAAAATGTGAGGAGGTTCTTGAGATATGGGTTGGGGTTTAAGAGTGGTAAATAAATTAAAATGAGACTCAAATAGGAAATCAAATGAAAGGGCTGTATTAGTGCATTTCGATTCTCTTTTTATTTTTAGTAAAGCCATTGTAGTTTTTGAGTTATTAGCCATCATAAAAACAGAAATTTTATTAAATTCAAAGGGTACACCAGTGACCCCACAGTGCTATAATTTGGTATACGTGTAGTTTAAGTGATACAAATAATAGTCTGAAATTCAGATTACCTGCAATTTGTACTTCAAAAAAAAACCAAATGTTATGAACTCCCGTTACTTGTAATTTGAATGAAACTGTAGGTTAAGTAATTTGTTTTTTCCTTTTGTGGCACTATTTTGTTAGTCAAAGATTACGAATATTATATTTTTGTTTTTAACGGAGACTCGTGAGATCTCAGTTCTATTATTACCACTAGTTTATTTTAAGCATTGTAAATAATCGGGCCAACGCCGCCAGTGTCGGGGGAACACTTCCATCTGTAGTGATTAGCTGACCTACCTTTAGATCCTAACCAACGGTCTAAAGATTAGATATAGATAGGAATTATTGTGTATTATTGAAAGAAGTAAATAATTGTATTATTGGTTCTACATACAATAAAAAACCGGCCGTGAGTGAGTCTGACTCGCGCACCGACCGAGGCTTCCGTAAAAATATTTTAATAATTGATATAACAAATATTAACGATTTTCATATTTTTTCCTTTGTTGTGCAGTGAGGCTTTGTTTCTTGCCTTCTAGGTCAACGGAATTGCCCGTTTTGATATAATAATAAGCAGCTTATATGGCCGTATTTTTTGATTAAGTTCACATAGAAGCTTGATTTTTAAAATCTTCTAAGGACCGTAGACCTAAGTATCTGACATTACAATATTATTTTATTTTAACACACGCATTCTTGATCTTGACAGACAGAAAGACGGAAAACTAAGTGATTCTGCAATCTAAGGGCTCATATTTATCCTAATGATATACGGAACCCTAAAAAAACAATTTCTACTCACAATATTAACACTATCAGGCTTTATATCATTGAAGTATAAATAGAAAATTCCAACTAAACTTATATAACCTTATCTAACTGAACTGTTTTTTACGTTTAATACCAGAAGGGTACCTTGCAACAACAATAAAAGAAGATATAACTTTGCACACTGAAATATATTTTCTAAGCGAAGTGGTTCGTACAAACTCTGAGCATAAGTTTTACAAGCAATTGATCAGGCGACAAAGCACGTTCCAAGTCGGTTACAGGCCTTTTTATCAACCCTCTAACCCGCCAGCGCTCGCTATCTCGCTCCTACAGTAAAAAGGACCTCCATCTGAGGTTTTCCCTTTAGGCTACAATATGGTACGCTTCAAGAGAAATGTAAAGAGGTTTCTACAGGGTAGGGAACGCATCTACAATACCCCGGGTGTTGCCGATGTCAATAGGCGACGGTGACCGCTTACCATCAGGTGGGCCGTAAGCCTGTTTCCCCACAAATAACATAAAAAAGGCTAGTGTTGAAAGCATAATAATATTAGGCGTTCGGTATATGAAAAAGGTTACACACGTTTCTAAAACCCAAGAAAAACGTTGATTTTCCTATTAACCCTTAGCTGTTGGTCGTCCAAAACATCATTATAGTTTGCATAAACTGTGTTACGTGGTAGAAAGGGCCGAGTGGACCGCGTAATTGCGGCTCCGCATACCCCCTCTATTGCATTAATTGCAATGGAAACCGTGTCAATGGCAATCATTTTAAGTCTCAATTGTACAAAGATAATGGTGACGTCATGTGCAAATTATGCAAGACGCTGGGTGTCAGCCTAAATTCAAGCATTCACAGCAATGTTAGACCGTCTGCTTGTACATATGTAGATAGCCAGTAAATAAAGCAATCCTAGTGTTTAAACATATTATTCCAACTAGGGCGAAGCAAAATAAGAAAGGGAAGATTGGATAGACAATTATGATAAAATAAAATTGTTCATAAATTTATTTCATTTTACTCGATTATTTACCTGACATGTCATTCTCTCTCTTAGTCTTACTATACTCGTACATTAACATAATCTTATAATTATGTTTGTAATCAGCTATCATGTAACACAATTAAACTAAAACTGCAATATATAACCAGTTGCCTTCATTGGATTTAATCCAAATTGTAATAAAATAAAGGATTTTAAAGTAAAATGTAACTACAACCGATCACCTAATGATCCGATGGAGAGCGCCGAAGTTCCGGAAACAGATATTTCTAGTCCGAACTTCAAGGAACCCTCACTGCTAGAGAGTACAACAACTCTACTAATAAATAGTTATTATAAATATTTATATTAACTATTTTAAATAGTTATTAAATATGTAATTATGTATTAATATATACAATTATTATTTGTTAATATTACATGCATGTTTATCTCTAATGTTATTGTGTCTGCCTAATGTTGCCATTTATGCTCTTTTGTACCTATCTATTTGTTACCAATAAAAATATTGAATTATTGCATTTATTGAATGGTACTAGGTGGAAAAAAGGTGTGTTATTAGTACTCCCACGGGCGAGCTCTTGCAATACTACTCGTCACTCGCGTCGTTGCTGTGCTTAGACTTCGTGCGAACGACCTGACAAGTGCTGAGGCAAATAGCAACCCCGCATATGTTGAGAATAGGAGCTGGTTCAATAAACAATAAAGAATGATTACTGGAGCGTAGGTTATATAGCCTTTGTGGGCCCCACATAAGTCAATGATTTCTTTGAGCAAGCATTGTGCAATTCTGGCTTGCGCAATGAAATTGTTGACGTGTGGGCTCTATTAGATACAATAAAAACCAGCTAAGTGTGAGTCGGACTTGCGCACGAAGGGTTCCGTACTATTATGTATAAAAACGAGCCAAAATAAATCTTGTTTGTAGTATGGGAGCCCCCCATAAATATTTGTTTTATTTTAATTTAATTATCTATTTTTAAAGTGAATATATAACTAAATATTATGTGAATATTTCAAGCGTCTACCTGTTGCCGTTATCAATATCGAGCAAAAACGAACAAAAACAATCATCTTTGTTGTATGGGAGCCCCCTTAAGTATTTATTTTATTCTGTTTTTAGTATTTGTTGTTACAGCGGTCATAGAAATACATCATCTGTGAAAAATTCAACTGTCTTAACTATCACGGTTCATGAGTTACAGCCTGGTGACAGATGGACAGACATACATCGTAGTCTTAGTAATAGGAACCCGTTTTACCCTTTGGGTACGGGACCCTAAAATGGAGTGTGGCTGTGTCACGGACTCGGCCGTGTGTTGTACGTGAATACGTGTACGTGGCAGGTAACATTTTCTATACAAAGTACAAAGTACGCTATTTTATGTATGTTATAATCATGTTTAAACACTAGGAAGTACTTCAAGTCATATTAAATGGAAATCTCTAAACGCAGCAAAATGACCTCAAAATGGCGGAGCTTCCCCCTCCACCGCGTGCGAAACGTCACAGTCATATTGGCGCATCGAATTCTTTGATCCTTTAGCTATCCAGTGGTGTAATTAAATTTTGTATTGAGATAATAGTTATGTAGCTGCAACACCAAACTGTATCCCCCGATTTTATTATCATTCGTTTTTTGAATTGCCTCCCAATATGGAAGCAATTATAAAAACGTATTCACTGTGAAAATAATATGAATGACATCTTTCACTGGTTACATCGACGGCCAAGTCTTTTGTCGTGCGCGAGCGCGCGGAGGTGAAAAAGGAAGACCCGTAGCCTTATTACCTTAAGCCAATTGCTATCGTGTCGCTATCTCTAGTCAAGCCATCCCTTTTACACGTGAGGTACGTACTGTACGTGTAAAAGGAATGGCCTGAATAGCGATAGCGACACGACAGCAATTGGGTTACATATTAAGGCTACGGATTTCTAACGTCTGCGTGCGTAAACACAATTACTGTCATTGATACTGAGAATTTAATTTCCAATGCTATTCACTAGCGTAATTAGGCGGTCAGGCCAGATTCAACGCCATTACTCAGGCGAGAGGTACGCTAGGTCAAAGTCAATAAGTCCTACTCCGTGTAGTTACTGTGAGATAAGATCAAATTTAAAACTTGGGTTTGATGTCGTTCTAAAGGTTATTTAATTTATTGGGCTCATCAACGTAAACAAGACACCTGCTTATTTACTAAGTCTTGGCAGTTATTACATACAATTTATTATATAATATTAACACAGCACAAACTTTATAAGTTAACGTAAACATTAGAATTCAAATAAGTGCGTGCTAAGTAAATTAACTTTATTGAAAAACTTAATTTTTCTAGCTCAACTTGCACAATTGTTAATCATATTTAGACATTAAATACGTTTAGGCATCGTTACGCTAGACTTATCTAGCCTAGAAAATTTACCTCAAACTAAAAATGTAAGACCTTACTATTTTATAATAAAAGCTGAAGCCCTAAGTTTGTTTCTAACATAGCACGTAGTGTGTATATTTAGAATACCTAATTAATAACTTAAAACACTAATTTGACTCACAACATCAAAATTAGTGACCGACCGAAAGTTCGATTTTGGTTTCGGCTTTAGTTTCGGTTTCGGCCGCGCCGAAACTTGAATTCTTTTGTCAATAACCGTGCGTCGTTCGGTGAACTTCGCGGTTAACTGGTGCTCGCCCGACACACCGCCGGCTCAGGTCGCCGCCGTCCATTGCATCGCATGGAGTTGAGGTGGTGTTTTGCACATAAATGATTTTAGGTATATGTTTCTTGTTTTACCTGTAACACTATCTAACTGTCTGCACGTAGAATAGTCATTGTATATGCAAATAAATGTGTAAATAATTTACTAGATTTCAGTATACAATATAAATTTGAAATACGTTTAAGTAAGTTTCGGTTTTGTCCGAAACTGAGAGCAAGGCCGAAGGTTCGGTTTCGGTTTCGGCTGAAAAACTTGTTTCGATCGGACACTAATCAAAATCGTTTAACATATTGAATAGGATAATAGCAAATTTTTAATAGTGTCTTGATGTGACGAATACATAAATACATAAATTTGACATTATTTTATGTACCAGATACGTATGCTATACAATGACATATGTTTGTACAAAATGAAAATAAATAAATTAATTGTATAGCATTCATTGACACAATATCGCCTGTGAGATCGAGTGTCAAAGCGTGGGCAAAACTAGATAACGAGTAATGAATCGGCCGCTCTGGAAATGTATTGGGGGGGGGGGGGGGATGTTCAGCAGTGAACAACCTGTGGTTGATATGAAGATGAAGCCTTGCTGTGAATATAGTTCTAAGTGTTTTCCTACCTTTTTAGGTTTTAGGTACCTTTAGGCTTTAAATAACAGCCATATTAACCTGTCATCATACGCAGGCTGGCTCATCCCTAATTACACTACGTTGACCTTTCATACTGTCATTATGTCAGCTGTAATTGCATTGTGCGTCTGGCTGTTTAATAGGTGTCATGTGGATGTTATTGCAAAGTCATATTAATTCCACTGAAACGTCTGATGCATGACATTTATTGTTTTGGTTTACGAGACTGATAAAGATAAGTAGCTCTTTATTGTGCCTACACTAAAATAAACTAATTATCATTCATTATAGACTGAATTATTCTTGTTACGATGATGGTGTTAAAATTAATGTGCATTTTTTTTTGTCGTCTCATCACACTTATCTATACTAATATTTAAAATAGGAAAGATTTATGTTTATGTATTTTTTGTGTATGTTTGTAATGAATAAATTTAAAAACTACTGTGCAGATTTCAAAAATTATTTCACCATTGGAAAGCTACATTCACCTTGAGTGACATAGGCTATATTTATTGTTAGAAAAAAATAGGGATCTTTACTAAAACTTAAGTAACTAACCAAAGGTGTAAAAAAGTGCCCTAAAACGTATTTCGTCAAATGCGCTGCGGAAAGTATTGATGATAGAACAAAAGTATGTTCTACAATATTAAATAACATATTAATATCTACAAAAATATAATACTATAAAGAGGAAAGATTTGTTTGTTTGTTTGTTTGTTTGCATTGAATAGGCTCCGAAACTACTAGACCGACTTAAAAAACTCTTTCACCTTTGGGAAGCTATACTATCCCCGGGTGACATAGGTTATTTTTACCCAACGTCGCAGAAGGAGGGTAATATTATTATTGAAAACTACGCGTGCGAAGCTGCGGATTGGTCAGCTAGTATATTATAAATGCGATAGAGTGGATGTTTGTTTATTTAGGTATTTATTTGTTTGTTTTTTATACAATCAAGTCGTACTGGCTGAACCGATTTCGATGAAATTTAGAATGTACGTAAATTATAAGACATAGACTACTTTTTATCCCATAAATCAGGTCTCATGGGATAAAAATGGGATGTCAAGTCAAGTTGCAACAGCAAGTTAGTAGTGTAACGCGTACAAAGTCGCGGAGAACAGTTAGTATTATACTATATATTTAAATATGTATGTAAAGAAGTATGATATATCTCTACTCATACTTCTTTACATAGTATAAAATGAACTCGCTTCCGCTGTCTGTTCGCTTAGATCTTTTAAACTACTCAACGAATTCTAATGCAGCTTTTAGCAGTAGATAGAGTTTAGAAAGGTTTACATGTGTAATACATACATAGTAACCGCAAAAACAACTGTTTGTTTGTTAGTTTGTTTGTTATCTTTCATAACTAAACGGCTGAACGGATCGTAATGAAATTTAACAAGGAATTTTGATTATATTCTGGGGAAGAGCATAGGTTACTTTTTACCCGAGTGCGCAAAAGAAGGGTAATGTTTTCATTGAAATACCTCGCATGCAAAGCCGCGGGCGGATCAGCTAGTATATTATAAATTCGAAAGTAACTCTATCCCTCTGTCTCGCTTTGTCTCTCTGTCTGTCTGTTTGTTTGTTACATTCAGAGCATGAGTGATGAAAAAGCATGTTTTAGCGTAATTTTATCGCTCGTTCTCCATAACAAACTTTAACTGTAGAAAATTCAGCTCAAAGTTTCCTGTTCACGTATTTATTATTGTAAAATAGATGTTTGAATTCGTCTGACGAGTTTGTCACAGAAACAGTAAATAACAGTTTACCACCGTACTGTAAAATTCAGTCCAATTTTCCAGCTCCATCCATCGTTTCAGTTCCGACTTTGTCCTCACATTAGTTGCTCCTGCCCCACTCTATACTAAATTTATACTAGGTACCTACTACTTATAGGGCCGCCAAATTTATTATTACCCAACGGAAAACGAAGAGTATTGTGTATCTACCCCTCTTTTTATGTCTATTTCTTTCTGTTTGTGTGTCTGTCTGTTTGTGGTAACGTAGTTCCCAAATAGATGGACCGATTCGGATGCGGTTTTTATAAATATAAAGTTAGTTTAACGGGGGTGGTTGTAAGGTATGTCAGTTTTTAAAGTGCATAAAGGGGGTGGAGGGTTTTTAAATTTTGTAAAAAAAACTGAAGTCTCTTCTCTCTCTGAACTCAGCCATTTTATTTAGAAAGTTTTCGTCATTGATTTCAGTCATTATTATAAATAATGGATTTATCACGTACCATTTTATTGGCGTTTCGACCGACAATGTTTCGGTTCAATTCGTGAATCTTCATCAGGGTGAGTGCGATCCGCTCCGAATAACATCTCGTCTCGCACATTGTTGGTCGAAACACCGATAAAACGGTACGTGATAAGTCCCGTATTTATAAAAATGGTAGAGCAAAGTTTTGACAAATATTAATAAATTCAAGCTGATAAATATAGTAGGGTTGACAACCCTAACTACTAGGTACATGTTGCTACAGAATATTTGCCAGTTAGTTTTGGCATATGTCGCGGTATGAATAATTCACTTGCGAGGAGTTTCACTTCGCTTGCAACTGTCTAGTGAAACAAATAATCCGTTGAAATAGTTCAAATATCAGCGACAGGACGTCCAAAGCTGAACGGATTTCCAGAGCGACCGATCTTGTCGATCAGTATCCAACGGCATCCTGCAACCTACTAGCTGATCTATCGGTTTTGTCAATAAAACCATTACCCTCCTTCTGCGCAGTCAGATAAAAACTAGCCTGTGTTGTAATCTCGGTTATTATTTATGTATATACCAAATTTCATCGAAATCGGTTTAGCCGTTAAGTCATGACAACTTAACAAATAGATTGTAGCTAATAGATTCCAAGTGTATAAACAATGTATCTTATTGGAATAAAAATATTTTGAATTGATTTGATAGACATAGATTTTCTCATCAAGTCACATACTCGTAATTACTAGTTGCAACATTTTTTTTAATTAGAATTTCCATCAAGTGTTATTATACGGCATCATTGTCGGATAACGGTGAATGGTGTCCGACAATGTGACCAACGTGTTCTATGTCCCTGTTTTTCCGTTTCATTCGTCACATAAAAAAAAACACACATTCGTCTTAACCTGACAACAAGTAGGGTATCAGTGCAGCTCTATGGGAGAAATATTCCCAACAAGTAACACTATGGGACGATTTGTTGTGACTCGTTGGGAACACAACCAATTTAAGACAGAAGATCCTCTTTCATATACATATAGAAATATGTATGTAGCAGTAAGTGTAAGTTCAAGTGTGGGACAATACTGTACGGTGCACTTACATTCTTTAATCTGCTCAGAGCTAGGTTTATTTGAACGGTACGGGCAGGTCTCATGAATAGGTATTGCGGCCTGCGCATAGTAAATGCTATGCGGTAGTTCATCCTTAGAATTGTATTTTGCAACTTTATTTTTAGATAACTTAAAAGTGAAATACTCAACGCGTGCCGGTTTGTGAATACAGAAATCCATGCATATAAAACTCACATCTGTGCTGATCGTCAGCGTTTTTATTGCTAGAGTTTTTATATACATAGGTACTTTAGTATGGCATGTGGAAGATACGACAGACACACTAGACGAGATTTGGACCCGCAATCTTTCCCCTTGTTACGGGGACTTGATATCAATTTCGCTAATTTGGTTGATTTATTGTTTTCATTACTGTTCCCACACTAATATTATAAATTCTCAATTAACTCTGTCTCTCTGTCTGTTTATAACATTTTCAGGACTAATGGCAATTATAAACCGATTTAAATAACATTTGGTATATAGATAGATTATGACCTAGATTGAGACCTAGGCTTCTGGTTATTGACAAACCACTCGAGCGAAGCTGCGCGCGATATATTGTTTATTATAACGCAATCCCAATCTAAGATATTGCGATTGCGACATAAACAAAGTTGATGTACTGTTATGAAGCTGTACTCTGCGCGCATTGCATTTATGATATTCCGTTGACTTTTATTTGGGGTCGCATTATATATATTGCGAGATTATTGTACGGTTCTCTGCAGATTTGATTTGTTATCTCCATCTTATAAAGAAAATCTTGTGAGATTTTGTGAAGAGATTATATTTTATTGAACTTTATATAACATCTTGACGCTGATTTTATTTCAACTTTAATCTTATGGATGTTCTGATGTTACTTTGTCTTACATGTTTTTTAATACGGGATAAAATTGTAATTTTTAAATTGGACTGAAACTAAAAATAGCATGTGTACACGTAAACAATTATACTTGTTTGGCGTGAATAAACCATATTATGTGATTTGCGCAAATTGCGCATCACTTCTTTCACTTCACATGCGGTAAAACACGCAAAAAAACAACCTTTCTAATATATAAAAACATCGTGTCACGATTTTACTGGTCGATCTCCTCCGAAACCGGTCGACCGATTTTAATGAATTTTATGCTTATATATTTGGTAGGTATGAGAAATTGGTAAGTATTTTTCATTCTCCTACACCATTTTTTTATCGAGATTTTAGTATTTTTGTTTGAACAATATCCTTATATTTTAACCGTCGTTCACTGACGTGAAGTCATTTACATGAAGTGTCGCGTCACTTTGATAACAGTGTTTTATGTAGTTTGTACCCCGAGGTTCCCACGGGAACGGGAAATTTCAACCTGCTAACCTCTCATTCTACGAAAAGCCTACACGATGCGAGGTTAGCTTATACTGGAAATGTATAGCTTGATGTGTAGCCGTGTGTTCTACATGTGCAAAAAAGAATAAAATAAAAATAAAATGAATGCCCCACGATGTTTACCTTTTCCGTTTTGAGCACGTGTAAATGCGCATATACATACGTGCGCGGCCGGAAATCGAACCCACAACCACCGAGTCAGAAGTCAAAGTACATCCCACTAGGCCAACACAGCTCTAAACCATAATCTCATCATTATCCCCATAAAGGAGACCATCCACAAAAAGCCCAGTTTAAGCTTGACGTCGGTTACTGAAATTCACGACAAAAAGCGTTCCAAACTGCCAGATTCCAAATGCGATTTAAAGTGATTAAGGCGGAGGTAGAATAGCAGATGCGCTGTCGCCATAAAAAGGAACTAATAAAAACATTATGCGACAGTGTCACGCATAAAAAGGCTTTTAGGGTCCTGTAAAAAGTTTAAGTCTCTCGTGACGTGTTGCTGACCTTACCGACCTATATTTTTTTGTATAACTGCGAATTTTTATTATGTTAGCAAGGCCTTGTGAGCGGTAACACCTCGTTTTAAAGATAATTAGCACTTCATTAAATAAGTGCTGAAAATATTTTCGAGTAATTTAAAGAGAGTTTATTTGGTAACTCCGACGCAAAACGAAGGGTGTTATTAGTTTGACGTCTATGTCTGTCTGTATGTGGAATCGTAATACCCAAACGGATGGACCGATTCGGACGCGGTTTCGTTAAATAGAGAGCTAATTTAACTGGGGTGGTTCGTAGCTATGTCAGTTTTTAAACCCCGAAGCAAACAGGGCCAGGGTTTTTTTTAAATTTGGTAATAAATAACTTGTTTGTCTATAGCCATCATGCAGGTAATCAATAAAGTAAACACCAAGCCGATTAGTGTCAACGTTTTAACTTCAACTCATGCTCAACTCAACTTATGTCTATGGAACGTGGCACAGATGTAAACACTTTTTACGGGCACGTAACAGTTGATGGTTAAGGTGCCCATGCGCGTACACGCTCTACCTTTAAGCTCCTATCGAGTAAGATCAAATGTATACACCGATAAAACTTAAAAATACGGCTCGAATACATATACTCCATCATTGGCCGAAATATGCCGGGATTCGACGGCTGAACTCGGCCAAACAAACCAAACGTACCCCACTAATCCTTCCTATCCCACTAATATTATTATAAATGCGAAGTTAGGATGTTTGGATGAAGGCTTGTTTCACCTTCACGCCAAAACTACTGAATTGATTCGGCTGAACTTTTGAGGATGACCTGGAATAGGACATAGGGCTACTTTTCAGCCTATAAATCAGTTCCCCGGAAAAAAAGTCTAACTGGGAGCTTTTGGGTGCCATAAAACATTGGGGATGTTCAGCAGTGGACTCCTTACGGCAGATATGATGATGATCTAAGCACCGTTTCTATCTACAGATAGCTCAACCACTCCAAATCGCTACACGCTGCTATCTTTTGTTAATCTTATAACGATCACAATAAAGGAGCTTGAAGCTCCCGTGTTGTCGACTGGAATTCGCAAATGTCGTAGAATTAAATTAAATTACATTCAGAGCACTTCCGTTAATTTTATAAGGAGGGGTGAAATGGGTTAACTAATTTTATTGAGGTCTAAACAATGGAGCTTTACCCTGACACTGGCTGAGTACATAGTTAAGCTACATTTTACTGATTTACCCAGCAGGTACTACCTGAGATATGAATGAGATACAAATGACGAATTTAGAGTCTTGTAGGGAAAAATTCAAAGAGCTAAGAATTATGACGATGATTCGGGAATACATCTATCACAATTTAATGTTTGTTAAATTAAACATAAACAAATTTGAGATGAAGTGTGACGTTCATAATTACAATACAAGAAATAAAAATAACATATGCCTTCCAAAACATAGACTGGCCAAACTTGGAAAAAGTTTTTTTTGTATGAGGTTGTACAACAAGCTGCCTAAAGAACTACGTAATACAGATCCTATTCATTTTAGTTTAAAGATAAGACAATTATTAATAACATAATCTTATTATACCCTTGACGATGCACGCGCTGATGACCCAAATACATAACTGATAATATATATTTTTTTTACGTAAATTTTTTTTTGTACTACGATTCTTTTGGATGTGCGTTTGTTTTAATTTAAACTGTTATATTATTAGTTTTACTTGTTACGTATGGTATTCAGAAATTGTAATGTGTATTGACTTTTCTAAGTGTACCTACAGTTGTATCAAAATGGAATAAATGAATCTGAATAACTTCTTAGGATCCTATAGTTTACCCGACCACGGCAGGAAGGGCAGCATGTGTATTTGTATTCACCTGTGTTCCACCGCAGCGCTTAAACAATTTATCCGATTTTGATGAATGAGGTGTCAATCGATTCGTTGTTATGCCCCAAGTAGCACAGGCTCCCGTCGAAATAGTTATTACGTAATCGAGTTTCAGTTTTTAAACTTATATAGCTACAACCCGCGGCTTCGTACGCATGGTATGTCAATAAAAAGTAGCCTATCTCTCAATTCAAGTCATCGTGAAAATGTAACAAGCCGACAGAGAAGAATAATTGTTTTCACAGCTACGACCCCCCCCCCCCCCCTGTTAAACCAGCTTTCTTTTTAAAAACCCGCATCCCAATCGGTCCATACGTTTGGGAGCACAGACATACAGACGACAGACATAGGTGTGAAGCTTATAACACCACTCTTTTTTCCTTGGGGGCTAAAACTAATTTTTACTGCATGACATTTTCATTAATTAAGCGCTTTTCTCGAAGAAAATCCTAAAGCACGTTAGACACGATCAAGATGCTTTAATACTTTATGATACTCGTAAGACAAGCTGACCCGCCCGCGGCTTCGCACGCTTTAAATTTCCCGTCCTCTAAACAATCTTAAAGTAACGCGACACATCATGTAAATAACGACGGTTTAATTATATGGATATTGTTGATACAAAAATACTACAATCGCGATTAAAACATGGGGGGTGGGCGTAAGCGGGTGAAAAATACTATACGACCTACCAACTAAACAAAAAAAAATATTAAAATTGATTGACCCATTTCGGAGGAGTGCGCTCACTAAAACCGTGACACGAGATTTTTATTATAATTAGATACCGATCGCCGTGAAATCCAACGGATTGCACGGCTTAATATAAATTCGAAAATTACTCTGTCTGTTTGTTACGTTCTTACGTCTAAACGGCTGGACAGATTTTGATGAAATTCGGTATACGGATACAATATGACCCGTAGCCATAATACCTAAGCCAAATTGATGTCGCGTCGCTATCGCTAGTCAGGCTATCCCGTTCACACGTACAGTTTGTACCTCTCGTGTGAAAGGGATGGCCTGACTAGCGATAGCGACGCGACAGCAATTTGGTTTAGGTAATAAAGGAGCGGGATTGGGACATAGCCTACTTTTTATTCGACTGCGCAGAAGAATGATGTTTTTATTGAGTAACCACGCGTGCGAAGCCGCGGGCGGGTCAGCTTGTAATACAGTTTTCATCTTACATTGGATTATATAAAATAATATAGCAACTTCATCATTTGTACGCTAGCTAGTCCTCTTCGGAATAAAAGTCGCATCTAATCTTATCTAGTCACAGCAGTTTCAGTATCATTTCAGATTTCTACTTCTCACTATAACTGGCTTTTACAAAGTTGGCAATGCAATATCAAAGCGAGAGCCGAGATGGCATACCCGGCGTCCCTAGAGCCCGCCACTACTGTGGAACAACCGATATACAATCTATCACCATCATACCAGCCACAGAACGTCCACTGCTGAATATATCCTCCCCCACATCTTGTGCGGATTGCACTCAACGGCTACCAGCAACCTTTAACAGGTCGTGGGAAGTCAGGGCGGGAGAGCTAGTTTCGCTGACCCGCTTTGCATTTTAGCTTTGCAAACTTCCGAGATAAGCACGGGTTTTTTCGTCATTTTTCATCATAACTACAATACATAACAATAAATAAAAAGGCGGCCAAGTGCGAGTCGGACTCGCCCATGAAGGGTTCCGTAGCAGCAAGTAACATAATATAAAAGTTCTTGTAGTTCGTTGTCACTTTTTTATATTTGAGTTGATTGAATGAAAGGTAAATTGCGGTTTACGATTTATGACGTATTAAAAAAAACTACTTCCTAGATCTCGTTCAAACCAATTTTTGGTGGAAGTTTGCATGGTAATATGTTTTTATAGTTTTATAATTCTCTTATTTTAAAAGTTACGGGGGGGGGGGGGGGACACATTTTACCACTTTGGAGGTGTGTCTCGCGCAATCTATTCGGTTTAGAAAAAAATAATATTAGAAACCTCAATATCATTTTTGAAGACCTATCCATATCACTTATGGGTATGATGAAAAAAAAAATTGAGTTTCAGTTCTAAGTATGGGGAACCCCCAAAATTTATTGTTTTTTTTTCTATTTTTGTGTGAAAATCATAATGCGGTTCACAGAATACATCTACTTACCAAGGTTCAACAGTATAGTTCTTACAGTTTCGGAAAAAAGTGGCTGTGACATACGGACGGACAGACAGACAAACATGACGCATACAAGAGGGTTCCGTTTTTTGCCATTTAGCTACGGAACCCTAAAATTGTTATAGAATGTGTAATTAAATTCTGTTAAATGATACCTCACTTCACGTAGTAACTCTATTTGGAACCATAAGAGTACAATTTTTAACATTTTAGTCCCTAAAATTAGCATTCGGGACTTGCTACAAATTACGAAGACAATGTACGAAGTCCAGTAGTTATTCATTCCTGTAGAACTTGTGCGTCTCTCGGGAAAGACCTCGATCTATGTTACACTGTTCGCGGCTGTGTACTGGCGTTTCGTTTGGGTTGTGCATCAAAAAGGTATTGTTGTTTTAACTCACAAAGGCGGATGAGCCTAATATTATTATTTTCTTGAACTAGATATTATCTTCGTTTAACTACAATCTTACCTGATGGTAAGCGATGATGTGTTCAAAGATGAAGCACAAAGATCTAGAAGAAACCTATTAACTCTTACCTTAAAGAGGCCCGATTGAAAAAACAGAGGGCAAAGTGTTCCATACCTTAGCTGTACGCATCAAGAACGTAGAACCAAAACGGTGTGTGCGAATGAGTGGTATATCAACCAGGTACGGATGGTACTATTATACTTGTAGTTGTGATGTGTATTATACACGCACACTTCTGCGCATCACTCTAAATTAATCACAGTCCTTGGGCAGTATATACAATGCATATTTTCAAGAAGATTTACGGTGCCGTGGATTACCAAAAATCATAGATAGATAGATAATTTCTTTATTGCACACCATTAAAAATAAAACAAACAAAAGAGAATACAAAATTAAATCAAAAGTACAATGGGCGGCCTTATCGCTAAAAGCGATCTCTTCCAGGCAACCTTTGGATGGACAGGATCTGTGTGAACAAATGAGAACGGCGGCGTTAATCAAATAATAACTAACAGAATTAGTACATAAATGACTAAAATAAAATATACATATAAATAAATATAAATAATTTTATAATATTAAATAACCTACTTCAAAATACATAGGTAATTAGAAAAAACAATAAAAAATTATATACAAAATTTAAGTTGCAAAGTCTTAGTGAGCGATGGACGACAGATAATGATTATTAACCATGTTTTTAAAAACAGGAATGGATTTGGCGTTACGAATTGAAACAGGTAGTGCATTCCAGAGTCTGGTAGCCTGAAAAGTGAAGGAGTTAGTATAAAATACTGAGGTATGATGAGGAGTTTTCAATTTAAGGTTTTCAGAGGAGCGTAAGGACCGGGAGTTGGAAACATGAAGAAACTCAAAGCGTTCTTTGAGGTAGGGCGGAGTAGAAGAAATAAAAAGGATGCTGTAAAGAAGGGACAGGATGTGAGCATTCCGACGAAGGCGGATGGGTAACCACTTGAGCCTGCGGCGATACTCAGAAATGTGATCGTATTTACGCAAGCCAAATATGAATCTAATAGAGAAATTCTGGAGACGCTCAAGCTTGTTGAGTTGATCTTCAGTTAAATCAAGATAGCTGGCGTCAGCATAGTCGAGAATGGGATGCAACAATGATTGTGCAAGTGCAATTTTGGTGGAAGTCGGAAGGAAGTTTCGCAGCCGTTTAAGAGAGGAAGCTGCAGCAAAGGTCTTTCGGCTTACTGCTGCTAGTTGAGGTCCCCGAGATAGATGGCTATCCATGAGTACCCCCAGATTTTTTACTACCTTGCTGATTGCTATTGCAGTACCGTCAAATTTTACCTGTGGAAGATCAAGCCAATCGATTTGAGTAATCATCCGCGAGCTTCCCACTACTATTACTTGGGTTTATCATAGGTCATACATAAGTAAAGAATCGCGTTTGAAACGGTTAGCGCGTGGTCGAAATAGAGCAAATGTGTATTATCTATAAAGTATATATTCTTATCTTGTTTGTAGTGTGCTAGTACACAAACAATTCCAACCCACCGCCGCCGCCGCCGTGAGATAGAACATCTATAACGGACTATGATATTGGTACGCGAATGGTGTTATCATAAAGATCTACATTTTGTAAATGTATTTTTTCTCTCATCACTATAAGCAGTGAAAGAGGGACGCAATACAATTGTGTTTGAGGATGAACTCTCATTGGAACGGGACTCAAAATGGGGACGACTAAATTTAATCCATATCAACCCCACTAAGACTCATGTCTATACGTTCACCAGTAAAACTTTTTTGACAGCTTCTTTATTTCAGAACATTCGCATCGGCATGGCCAACAACCTCTCAATCCTGGGTATCGACATCTCTAACAAAGTGCAGTTTACGGGTCATTTAGAAAGCAAAACTTCTCTTGCCTCCAAGAAACTCAGTGCACTGAACAGATGAAAGCGGTACTTTACGGCGAGGCAGTGCCTTGTGCTCTACAAAGCCCAAATCCGGTCCCACATGGAGTACTAATCTCACATCTGAAACGGTACACCGAAATACCAACTGCAATCCCTAGACTCCTTGCAACACAGAGCTGTTCGTATTGTCGACGATCCAGCAGTTTTTAAGGACCTGGAGCCGCTGAGTCTGCGCCGTGACATCGGAGCGCTCAGCGTGTTCTATAAAATATATAACGGCGAATGTTCTGAAGAGCTGTTCAACCTAACCCCTGCTTCTCACTTCTATCATCGAAACTCCCGCAACCGGCAACGAGCTCACCCACATATTGTAGATGCTTAAAAGTCTCCCACGGCACGTTTCACCCATTCACATCTCGCAGGTGCATGGAGAAACCCATGCACCTGCAAGATGTGGAATGACCTTCATCCGAAAGTTTTCCCGGTGGGCTTCAACATGAACGCCTTCAAGAGAGATGTAAATAAGACATTCAGTTTTAGGCAACGCGACTGTAGTACCTCGAGTCCTGCAGGAGTTTATAGGCGGCGGTGACCACTTAATATCAGGAGGTCCTTCATCATGATCAGCTTGTGTGTCTAAATATATAATTTAAAATAAACTAAACTACTTACAGTGGTAGTAGATGCTCTTTGTGCTCCATATCAACTTACCACTTAGTATTCATCATCATCATATAAGCGCAAAACAACCACTGCAAAATATAGGCTTCCCCTATACATTTCCAGAGCGACCGATCTTGTGCGGCACCCAATCAATGGCTCCCAGCAAACTTTATCCTGTTTTTCACATCTAGTGAGTGGCTATCCTAAGCCACGCTTTCTAGTGTGTGGTCTCCACTCGAGAACTTTTCTGCCCCAACGGCCGTCAGTTCTTCGCTATTTATTATATTATAGCCAGATAATATGACTTTCATATTACAGTTTGACAAAATACCTGATTAAACGGTGAAGGAAATTTGTTACACCTTTAACTTCTACACTAAAAACGGTGATGCAATGAGCGGTCTTATCGCTAAGAGCGATAAGACAATAATATCTCTCTTCGGCAACAAAATGGCCTGAATTGAAAAGAACACGCTTTAATGAGTAAAGCCATGATATATAAATAAATTACAAAAACAACAAAAGAAAATTTTTAATTAAATGTTTCATTTCATCTTTTTCTTCATTTCAGTTTCAATAAAGATTGTATTGCAAATCTGTTACAACTGACTATTTATAGATATATCTGGTTAGACACTTGTTTACTAGAATGAAAACGGGTCTTGATCTTTTAAATTGACGTAAATAATTGACATTGTCTGAAGGACTTATCTAGAATCTCATCAAGAACCTGCTGACGCTGAAAACCGAAACGATAATACAGACGCGTAGACGACACGATTTTACGAACAATAACTAACCTAACCTAACAGTGGCATGTAATTCTAACCGCACTCCACCATTCCTCGTATTGACAATATCGTGTATCGTCTGTCTGTCTAGCCAGATAATAATAATAAAAAAAAACAAATTTAAATATTGTTTATTTCAAGACATTGACTCATACAAATAAAAATAGAAATAAATTTAATTTAATAAAATTAAATCAAATTAAATTGAATAATTATTATTTAAAAATTACAACACATACAGTATACATACACGTACGCGGCCACGAGGGACTATCAGTGACTGGGACAACGTCCCTTATAAGGGTACTGGTACGAGTCAAGATCTTAGACATCATCAAATCCGGACGTCCACTGCTTAACATACGCCTGCCCATATATTTCCAGAGCTACCACTCGTGTGCGGCCTGCACGCAACGGCTCCCAGCAATCTTTATTAGGTCGTCTTTTCATCTAGTGGGAGGCTGTCCTACACTGCGCTTTCCAGTGCATTATTGGCCTACATAACGTTGTATTGCATCCGCCCGTCACCCATTGCAACTTACAGGTTAAAAGTATCATGCGGCTAATTGGGACTTGGCCTAACGTCTGTAGAAATTTCTCAATTTATCTAGAGAATGACCCTTAAAATTGGCTGAGCTAAATATTGAAATAATTTTTATTATAAATCCAGTTCCATTCTTGAGTA
Organism: Philereme vetulata; assembly: GCA_918857605.2. Lineage (NCBI taxonomy): Eukaryota > Metazoa > Arthropoda > Insecta > Lepidoptera > Geometridae > Philereme > Philereme vetulata. Next base: position 712,542 of record OU975420.1, read on the forward strand.
AAATAAAAACAGGCCGCATTTTTACGGGCTCCTAATTGAATTTCAACCAAAAAGTAATAATACCTATTTTAATTAAAGTTCGCAATGTTTGTTTGATGAAAACTGTAAAAATATGAAATGTGACGTACATTTTTAAGTTATCTCTCTGGCTGCTCTGAGAAATTACTAAGTTTAAAAACTAGCTTTGTATTAGCTTACCACTTAAGGTATTCTAAGACACCCAATTGAATAAATCTAACATAAAATGTTATATAAATTTATGTGGTCAATTCCTTGACCTTTTGTTTACACAAGTAACTTTTTAACAAAAATATAACCGAATTTACCAAACAACTGAACTGATTTTGATAAAATTTCTAAGAAATCATTAATAAAATATATCCTTTCAAATAAAAAAAGAGTTTTCCAAATCGGTTGATAAGTTTCGAAGTTCTGAGGTAAAAACATAAAACAATTAAGCATCCTTATAAAATTTGAGGATTGCCTCGATTTTTTTGAAATCCCATCTTGAGATCCTGACTTGGTGCCAATAGGACCACCTGAAAAGGCAAAAAAAGAATTTTTCTAATCAGTCCAGGCGTCTTCGAGTAATAAAGGAACAAATATAAAAAAAAACAAAAAAATAGACGAATTGAGAACCTCTTTTTTTAAAGTCAGTTATAAATATACTTTTGTTCTGATCTAGCAGAACCCACTCGTTGCCTGGACTAAAGATCATTAGATAGGAATGATACGTGCTAAAGCATTGCTATATTAATCAAAGTTTACGTTGCTTTTTACTGGTTGTTTCTTAGGATAGCGCCTTCAGCCACTTAGCCGGGGCATTTAACAGGTGAACTTAATGTTCGTAAAAACATGAAATGTTTACAAACCCGTAAGTAGAAGAAAGTTGGTCGACTACTTACAGCTCGTAAACTAACAGTCTCATATATAGACATAGAGTCATATAGACACTCTTATAGAGTCAACTCTATTCTATTCTTCTTACAATCACACTAACACACTGTAAATGCGAAAGGTTGGATGTTTGTTTGTTACTCAATCACGTCGTAACGACTGATAAAAGATAGACGTTAAACTAGACCAAAACATAGGTTACTTAATTTTGACAAAAATCATGCGAAGCCGCTGACAGAAGTTAGTTTTAAAATATTTATGACAAGAATAATATCAAAGCTTAAATAAAAGCTGTCTATAGTGTCCAGCGTCCAATTTACGAACCTTTAACTTGGCTTGTAAAGTTAAAAAGTTTATCCGGAGAAGTATCCGATTCCAATTCCTAGATAAAGACAAGTACTACGGGTGTCATCAAACGGGCAGTTTTTAGCTATTTTTCTAGCACGCTGGCGTCGGTGACCACACTTTCTGTCGGTGTTGTGACAGACTTGTACATGAGAGTTATAAAGCGAATAAATAAGTAACTGAAAAGACGAAAGGAAATGTAAATATGGAATGTAACATGCTTATTTTACTGTAAGTAAATAGCCAGCATATAAACAAGAGCTGCAAAAAACTACGAGCCTGAGCTGTTGCTCAGGAATGCCGTTTTAACACGGGTTCTTAGATCCGTCGGTAACCGACTACGCCTTGAAAAAGTGTCAAACTAGTGTCAAACTTTTGTCAGGTTTTCAAGGAGAAACGAGTCGTAGCTGGTTACCGACGGATATAGGAACCCGCCATAACGTTACATTTTTTGAAATAAATGTATATTAATATTATATTAAATAATAAATAGTACATGCAGGTAAGTAATAAAAAAAAATTAAATATTGTAGACGACAATTTGCCGCGTGGCGCTGGAATGCATATATAGCGGCGCGATCTAGCCGCCGACCTTTTTAGTTCGGTTAAGCTGCAACGGCCTCAGAGGCCAACAACGAGGAAAATCCGTTCGAAAAAGAAAAAAAAACCGCCGCCGCTCTCTTTTTGCATCCAACTTTCGTCGAGAAATCATCTCTCTGCCCGTTCGTAAGTCTGACATTTTTCATTGTTACCTTTCTGTTTGTTTAATTACGAGTATCAGGTTGATTATTTGTTTATTGTAATTTTGAGATAATAGTAATGCTTTCAGTTTGTTTCTTTGTTGTTTTCATTAATAAATTTTAGTCCAAATACACTAGAATATTTAAAATAACAAACAAATTACTTATGTTTATTTATCTACATTAAATGGGATCTTTTAATGAAGCAATCTGATAGTAACCAAGCGATTTAATGACGATTGAATACATATATTAAAAATCATCTTACTTAATATATAGGTATATGTGCGACTTCGGTTGTTACAAATAAATGCTTTATCTATCTATCAATTCAATAAAATCGATTGTCATTAACAATCGGTTATTCCCAGTTGGCACCACCGATACCACTAGTGGCAGTTGCCTTCAGTGACTGCAATATGTAAAAGTCGCCCGTATAACACCACCAATGACAAGTACTACAGTATCGAGAGACAAAGTTACTATAGCAATTGAACTCCGCGCATTCCAAGTATCGAGTCGAGAACTTATAACAGCGATGGAGGACGCTTGGTGCCAAGTATAGGCACCAGGCGTCGTCCATCGCACGTTTATTTTTTTTAATATGATCATCATCACATCAGCCACAAGACGTCCACTGCTGAACATAGGCAAGCAAGGTAGGACGGCCTCCCAGTAGATGGAAAGACTACCTGTTAAAAGAAGTGAGCAGCCGTTGTGTACAGGCCGCACAAGATAGATCGCTCTGAAAAACTATAAAATAAATAAATATTGCTGGACATTTCTTATAGCGCTACCTAGACCCAAACTAAGCAGAGCTATGGGAACCAGATAACTTATAGAATACTTATATACATATTTTTTTTGTAAAAACGTACATATAATACTTATAAAGAAAAACATCCAGACCCGGCACTGTAGATCATCTGTAGATCATGCAGACATTTGTTCTGCGCTGGGAATCGAACCCGTAACCTCCTGCGTCTTAGCCGGCTTTTCACTCACTGTGCCATGGAGGTTGTCTATGGGGGAGGCATATGTTCAGCAGTGGCGGATAATGATGATATATGTCTTATGCAATAAGATCAGTCCTGACCAAGTCAAAACTGTTGCCTTTTTGCATAATAGCTGATTGCAGTGTTCTTTATCCATTACCTGATTTCTTCAGATACCAACAAAAAGGATCACAGCTAACAAGAGTACGGGCTGCGTGCCAACTGAAAAACACCTCTGATTTTGGAAACACGCCAAAAAGTTCATTCAGACTTATAGGTTGTTTTGATCGGTTCACTTCAAGTGTTGAAATCTATAGGAGCATCATCGTCATCATAATTAACTGAAAGATTTCGGAGTCTTGAGGGTATAAACAAACGGCATTCATTTTGCAACGATTCAATTTGTCGTCCACACGTTGTTATATTTTCTTTGTTTAAATCATCATCATAATCATTTTAGTCCACATCCGGCCACTGCTAAGTATATACCTCCTCGTTATCACGTGACTCTTTCCGGTCCTGTGCCAAGTGCCAAGACCATCTGGCTATCAACTAGGTGCGCCCTTCTCGCGGCCACCACTCGGTTGCTGACCTCTTTCATCTTCCGTCTTTCCTGCTTGCCAAGTGTCCAGCCCATCTCCACTTCAGCTGGTTGATCCTTCTACCCACATCCACGACATTAGTTCTGCGTCGTATTTCGTTGTTGGGTATATGGTTCAACAGCGAGATGGCTAACATAACACGCTCCATTGCTTTTGAGGAACTCTAATTATGTGAAAAAGTTTGTTCGTGAGCGGCCATGTTTCAACACCGTATGTGAGGATAGGCAGGAGACATTGGTTGAAAACCTTTGTCTTAAGGCGTTGCGGAGTTTTAGACCTGAATACTGAAACTATAGTCATGTCATGTGCGTCTGACATAGACTGTCCGATACAAATAACACTACCTGCCGCCACGAGCGTTGACGGCGAACTGACAGAGCGCAGCAGCCGATTCTCCCCCCCCCCCCCCCCCCCGTCTCGCCGCGCGCATACCTCAGGGAGTGCACAGCACTAATAGTCACACTATAGAACAACAACAGAATTCGCCTGGATATATCTTTCACCTGATTCACCTTCCCGGGCCAAATGATAATGTACGAGATAAACGTACTCCTCGATCAACTTGTAGATATTGATTACCTACATTGAGATAAGATATTCTCCAGGAGACGTTTTTCATGATTTGATTTTCATTACATTTGATTTTTTTTCTTGGACATGTTCATACGTAGCCCAAATCTCAGTGATACAATTAATCCAAATCAATATATTTATTTGAGACGTATTATGCCCATTTATGGATCGTACTACATTTGTTAATAGTAATGTTAGAAATTTTAAAATAAATAACTAGTGGTAACTACGACCCGAACAACTCTTGCAAGTCTCACATAAAAACAATAATATTTATTATATGTTATCTTTGACTAATATATTAGTGCCACGAAATACATAACCAACTAACTTGACCTACAGTTTCCTTCAAATTATAGGTAACGGTTCATGTAAATTGGTTAAAGTGGGGTATAAATTGCAACTATTCTAGATTTCAGACTTTTGTCTATATCTGTACTTGCCATTTGCCGTTCTTATGCCCGCGAGGGCATAATGAAATAGAGTACAACTTTACTCCCGGCTCAGCCGTAGGGTTAATTACCTGCTTTCGGTGAGGTTAACATTACGTATACATTGTCGAGCAGGTGTTGTGAAAAAATATTTTGACACACCATGCATTTGGAGTGGTTATAATAATAGTCGAACTCTCTACATCAACCCATATGGGTATTAACAGTTTATACCGGAAAAAACATAGCCGTGAACGGCCAAAAAATACACAAAGCTAAGTTGATTAAAACCTTTTCTTTTTTTCATAGTCCGTACTGTCCCACTGCTGGGCAAAGGCCTATTATATTTTCTTAATTAAAAAGGTTTTAATAAAGAAAATATAATACTTTTACCAAATTAATAGTAAAACCAATAAAAAGGCACAGCTACTTTACCCGTTGATGCAAAGAAACCTCATTTGGAATAAACAACTGTTAAACTCATCAAAAAAAGCTCCGTTAGAACGAATGAAGTGTTTAAAGCCTACTTTACGATCGTGTCGGCCTCTGAAAGCGAGCTGGTACAGTCACAGACATTATTATTATTATAAATTTCCTATTAATGTTCCAACACCCTATCCGCTAGTTTAGTTCACAAAATCTACAAAACCCTACGTCAGCCCAGAAAGTAAAATAATTTTAATCGATAAAAAAAATTAGAAGGTTGTCAATTAATCGGCTTTCAATTATTCTTTTTTTGTTAGAAAGGGCGTATCTCAGGAGTAGTCTCATATATATTTGGTCAAGATCTGATGATGGGATCCATGTAAAAATCATCATTTTCTTCAATTTGCAATGTCATCTCAACGACATTATAAGGGAATAATTTACTACCACGTTAACCGATTTCGATAATTAACTGAAGTCGGTTATCTTTTGTTTAAAAGTTACCTGTAATTAAACAATTACTATCGTTCATTATTATAAATACGAGATTTATCACGTACCGTTTTATTGGTGTTGCGACCGACAATTACTATCGCATAAGAAGCACTTTAACTCTTAACTCAATGATTCATCAGTTAATGTTGTGTTTTCTATTTTTTTTTGTTCGACTCTTTTTGAGCACTGTCTTGCCTGATCGTAAGCGATGATGCAACCTACGATGAATCAAGATAGATCTAGAGTTTCAGTTATTTTTGCATTTGTGCGTGTGAGTGTCCCGCACAGTGGTTCGTGCCTAACGAGCCATTTTGAAATTAACTCTGTGATCCCCTCGAACATTGGCACTCGCGCTCTCTCTCGGGTCGCGACAAGCACTGGCCTGTCACCGCACTGGTTACACCATCGGTCACTGACCATCATCAGGCATCGAGATCCTGAATTTCACTGGACCTTAAATAAATAATGCTGGATATTTCATACAGTGAAGTGGGGGATGCCCTCCGGCTAGATGGAGTTACGTTTTGCGCGCTGTGGCTGCCAAATATTGGATGAGAAGAGCTGAGGATCGGTCCAATGGCGATCCCTGGAGAGACCTACGTCCAACAGTGGTCTGTTATAGGTTGATTATGATGATTTCATACAGCATTATCTAGCTCCAAACTAAGTCAAGCTGGTAATTATGGGAACCAGATAACTGATACAATACTTATAAACTTTTATATATACGATAAATTGGTCTTTAGGTAACTGAACAAATGAAAAATGATTAAGAAAGAGCCATAAATAGTATATTATTTATGTAGGTACGTATTATGTAGATATCCATACTAATATTACAAATTCATAACTAACTATATCTGTCTGTTTGTTACGTTTTCAAGACTATTCGGCTGAACCGATTTCGTTGAAATATGGTATGAGTGAATGAGAAGATTCACAGACAAATCAAATTCATTTATATAGCGAAGAGCGGTCCAACCAGATGGAAAAAGAACCTGATAATGGTTACTGGGAGCCGTTGCGAAGATCGGTCGCGCTGTAAACCTATGGCATATGTTTAGCAATGAACGTCATATGGCTATAATGATGATGATGATGAATTACACTGGCGTGTACAATAAAATGCTATCGTTGAACATAGAATATGATAACCTTCGTAAGCTAGATAAGGAGCTCATTGTCAAGTGGAAACGTTGACAACCAAACCTAATATTAAATGTGTTAGTACCACGTATAAGTAAACGGCTAGATCGTTTTGAAGTGTAAACTTCTACGAGTATATCTAGTGGTTCGCCTTGAACTAAGATCTCGCGAGTCTCCCACGAAAACAAACTCACTTCCTTGACTCTTGTAAACCTCTTTTTAAGTAATATAACATTCTCCCTTTCCCGTGTCTCTATATCTAGTCTCTGTATCTAATCTGACAGAAGATTTAAAGAATCTGGAAATTTATTCAACATCCAATTAAAGAAATGGCTTAAGATCAAATGTTAATATTTATTAAATCGATACTTAGATTACAGGGACATCAATTTTAATTAATATATTCCATTGTAATATAAATTTTATTTTGACTTTATTTGATATTATCTAATTTATTTTGTATTCAATTGCTCTGATTTAATTAATGAAGTAAAACTTCTTTGCGCACGCAGAACCCTAACATGACCGTTCTACTCTTATTCATTAACGAATTCTGTTGATTACTGGTCCTCAAAACAAACAAAAAAAATTACTCAATTATTCATTCTTAACATTACTTAAAACGACACCACACTCAAGTTATTCATATAAGAGGTCTTATTTTGACCTTGGTTTCCTGAAAATATTTAAAATCTAGCAACTACTACTAACACTAACTTTTACTATTTCGAAATTCTCTTAAATCTGGCTCAAAAAGAACAATGAGATTTGGTTGCCAAACATAGTGGACTAAAATATATATGTGTTTATTTTATTAGGGGAAGCTACATTTAAAATTTGATCGGTCTACTACTAATTTTTTTACATTAAATGTTTTGAAATTCGCACCCCAAGGGGTTCAAAATAAGAGTATTTTGAACCCCTTGGGGTGCGAATTTCAAAACATCCTTTCTTAGTCCACTCGTACACCCTTAAGAAACACACTCTCCATATTTAAAGTCTCTAGGATCAGCAGTTAAGTCTGTAAGTTGATTTTCATTTAGTCTGTCAATCCTGTAACGATATTATATATTGATGATACAAGTTATGATTAAGAACGGTCGATTTTCAAGTCTTCAGACGCTGGTTGTCAATTGTATCGTGAAACATCTCGCAGAAATAATTTAATAATTTTAATAGAACCCAAACGCTATGTACTGTTATCCATTAAAAAGTTCTGTATATTCTCTCCTGGCTCCATCGCCAGACCCTGGTGGTTTTAGCATGATAAAACGTTTCATTATTTACCTATTAAAAGCATCTAAGTAAAGTTACACGTACGTAAATTCAATTAACATTGTTTTAGAACTACAACACCCCTTTTCAACCCGAAGGGGTGATTGTCAAAAAAGTAACTATGTCATGTTTCATTATGTACATTAATATGTATTTGTGCAACGTTTTACGTTTATTAATCCCAGAAATAATCCAGGGGGGATTGATTTAATGATATTTTTTCAAAAATGTATTAAAATACTATGTTTAAATAAAATTATGTAATAGTATATATTTTTGTAGGTCGCACAATCTCAATTATATTTTTTAGGATAAATATTAGTAATTATTGTAATTCTTATTGTTCTCTTCTGATATTATCTATAAAATATAGTTAGATTAAATACTTCCGTAAGTTTAGTCATTAACATACACTCAACACGTAGGTATGTCCGTGCCGGCACACCGCTACGGGCCCAACGGAAGACCCCAGCGCTAAGTTTTAACGCCGATTTGTGACAACACTATTGTACAAAAATAATTAATAGTAATTTTGTAAACTTCATTGTTGCAAATAGATCTTTTTCTATTCTATGCTATAATTATTTTATTTTGAATGAACTAACTTTTGAAAAACTAATATTTTTTTCAACTAAAAGTTCAAAAACAAAGGGCTTTCAATCATTATTACATATACAGGATTTATTACGTACCGTCTTATCGGTGTTTCGACCACGGTGGTGACGACGGTGTTTGTGATTGAAACCAATCACGAAAGTTTTCTAAGTAAAAGGGCTTTCATACAAAGGTTTTCACCCATTTTTACCCCCTTAGGGGTTGAATTTCTAAAAATCCTACCCTAATACACCCCTACGCATCAAGACAAACACACCTTCCAAATTGCAAGTCTATGTGACCAGCGGTTTATGTTAGAGTGACAAACCTTCCTTCCCATTTTCATCTCTTCAAATGAACCCTGTCAAAAAAATTGTGATAATTAGTGACGTACACCAGAGGATTAGCACGCTGAAGTTGCACTTGGTACCTAGAGCATATAGCTCGAAGAACTGACGGCTGCTGGAGCAGAAAATGTCTCGAGTGAAGACCTCGAGTACATGGCTAGATTGTAATAATATTACTAGGGTATAATTAAAATTGTACACTAGGAATTAAAAAAGATATATATATAGGTATATGCCACATATATATATATATATATATATATATATATATATATATATATATATATATATATATATATCACACGGCCGTGTAAATGACACAGCCATACCTCATTTTTTAAGGTTCCGTACCCAAAGAGTATAACGGCACCCTATTACTAAGGCTCTGCTGCCTATCCGTCTGTCTGTCTCTGTCTGTCCGTCTGTCTGTCCGTCTGTCACCAGGCTGTATCTCATGAACCGTGATAGTTAGACAGTTGAAATTTTGAAAGATACTAAAAAGGGAATAAAATAAATATTTAAGAGGGGCTCCCTTACAACAAACGTAATTTTTTTGCTCGTTTTAGCTCGATACTGATAACGGAAACAGATAGACGCTTGAAATATTCACAGAGTATTTAGTTATATTCACTTTAAAAATAAATATTTAAATTAAAATAAAACAAATATTTAAGGGGGGCTCCTATACAAAAAACGAGATTTTTTTTCCGTTTATATAGATTATGGTACGGAACCCTTCGTGCGCGGGTCCAACTCGCACTTGGCTCGTTTTTTAAATAAAAATATCAACCTTCTTTTGTGCATTCGGGTAAATAATAGCTTTTGTCCCAATCCTGGTCAATCCCCAATCCCAATCTATCTGTATACCAAATTTCATCAAAATCGGTTAAGCCGTTTAGACGTTATGCGTGATAAACAGACAGAGAGAAACAGTTACTTTCTAATGTGTAATATTAGTGTGGAAAATACGTAGCTTCCTATGTAGTAAAAGAATTTCAGGTGTTCCGGAAATTACCCCCTACATCAAAACAAACAAACCCACACACTTTACCTCTTTATATTATTAGTATAGATACGGATTATTTGCATCCATCGTCGGTTTAATATGTTTCTCGACATGACCTTATTATGATTATGATGATATTAAATGATAATTTTGTTTTAGCTACCTATAACAAATGTACGAGTGTCTATAACGCTTATCTATCAAGTTGAATCTAACTATTTCGTCTCGAACATTCGATTGTTCCCGTGTTAACAAAATTAGGAGAAACTAGGGGTACTTTTTGTTTTATTAATAGATCTTGTTTAAACAAAAATCATATTTTTACCTAAAAAAACTTTCATGATTTATTTTAGTCATTACTATACGTACGGGAAATACGTCGAAAGGCAGCCTTTGCGGCGAACCAACTTCCTACGCATATTAATAGTTTGAATAGTAACTCGTTTTTTTACCAAATAAAGAATTTTAAAACTAGCTTAAATGGCACCTTATGAGTTCCGTTTTTATCATCCGGTGCGGAACCCTTAAAATGGTTTTTGTGCGTCGGACCTTCCGAGTTTAAATATAACCTTCTACTCATTATATTGCGAGATAAACACAATTTGTACGACGCCGGCGCGGCGTCCACGCGCGATCTATCGACGCTCACTCAGTCCAAGGATCACACTCAAGACAGCAACATGTTGACCCTGTGATATTACTTTTGAAATACTGTGATATTCATTGTTTATCGTGAGTATAATAATGAGAAAGTTTGGTGATATAATTATTTTGAGGTATGTGTGCGATCTTCAATACTTATTTAGTTTTTTTTTTGTGCGTTATAGAATAGACTAGAACAATCATTTATTGCAGACAGCGTCCACACAAAATAACAACAAACACAAATAAATAAAATTAAAACCAAAAACATAAAAATCAATAATAATACAGTAATTAAAAATAAATAAATAATAACAAAAGTAAACTGTCGCAGATTAAAATAAAATAGAACAGGAACATATCATTAAGTTGGAAATCTTTTAACAGTTATTTAAAATAAAATTCATATAAAATTCAAAACATGTAGGTACCTAATAATTAACAACGTGCTTTAAATTGTCCGTAGTGATCCCTACCCAGTGCTTCTGAATATGTCAATCAAAACGGGCAGCAGTTATCTTTAGAATACTGTTGGGACTACCGCGCAATCTGTGAAAATGAGACGCGATTCTTTTCCGCATGATCGCGTGAAAACCGTCGACGTGCGCGTTAGCAAGCATTCCTGACGCACTGCAATGTCGCGGCAACCCCAACAGCATTCTGTAGGCGTTATTATACAGCACACGCAAGACGTTGTAGGCTTGTTGCGTGTACCGACTCCACAGGCTGCTTAAGTAAAAAGATTAGCAGTATGCTTTGAAAAGAGTTAATTTAACTTCATCGGTACATCGAGCAAACCTGCGGGCCGGCATGTTGCTTCTTCACCGCCAGCGCCCTGCGTTCTCGTTCCACGTCAAGATCGTTTTTCAGATCTTCAGTAACCAAGTGTCCCAAGTATCTGAAATTAGTCACTACCTTTGGTTTATTTGTTTCTTTTTACTTTAAAACTTTAGGACCGCTCCGCCTAGTACAACTGGCGGCACAGTGCTAGGTTTACCCGCTTTGAAAACGAGCAACTCGCTTTTCTTGGCGTTATATCTAAAGCCATGCTCCGATGCATACCGCTCACACGTACGAACAATTGTCCTCAGCGCGTTAATCGAGGGAGCCAGCAGCACCATATCATCAGCATAACTAACTAATATTGTTGACACAGGCACCGTCAATGTAGCACCCGACATGCATGCTGCTGAGTTCCTCGATAAACTGATTTACATACAGATTGAACAACCCTGAGGATGTTAGACCACCCTGTGTTACCCCACATTCGAGCTTATACTCGTCAGACAGAGTATTTACCCACCTCACTTGGTTGACCTGATGTTTATAACAGAATTTAAAAATTGAGAGCACTGCGGCCGGCATGCCCGTTTCGCTGAGCTTTCCCCATAGCTTATCATAAGCTACTAGGTCAAATGCTTTTGACAGATCGAGAAAACACGAATACACCGGCGTCTTTCACTCCGTGTAAATACCTGACGGTCTGCTTAAGGCTTACAATAGCACTCTCTATAGATACTCGTAACCCAACCCTAAATTGGAACTGAGCGTCATGGAAGCGAAGGCAACCACCGAGGTTATGTAGACGATTACTTAGTAAAAGTCTTAGTTTACGACTCTCAGTTATTTATTATGAGATTCGTAGATGAACCAAAGAAACATAGTCCAGAGACTTAGCAAGCTGAAGTGGCTGACGAATAGACTGTGAAATAACGAATATCATAAATTGGAAAGTAACTCTTTGTCTCTGTCCGTCTGTCTATCTTTTTGTTAATTTTTTACGACTAAGACGACTGGACGAAGTTAGTATCGAATTAGATAGACTAGTGGTTTGCCCCGAACTGAGATCTCGCGGGTCTCCAATAAAACAAAAAAAATATTTTTCAATATCTTTAACTAATACAAGTAACTTTTAAACATAAATAAAAAGATATAGATAAAAAGATTAAAATGTTTATTGCCAAAAGAAAAAAACATCATTTGCCAAGTATCTTAAACCAGATACAAAAAGAAAAATTTAAAGAGCTTGACAGCGAGACCCAAACTAAGCATGGAGCTTGTGTCTTGGGCTTCTAGAGTGCAGTTTACAAAAGTAGGTAAATTTATATGATGTAGATATTGCTGTTAGGTTACACATTACAATTTATTAAAACGATATTAGGTAAGGACTCATGACACTGGACGAGGGACGAAGGTTAGAAGGGGGAAGGGGGGGGGGGAATGTGTGTGCGTGTATGTGTAATAGTGGACGTGTGTTGGTGGGTGTTGGTGAGTAGAGTGTTCTGGTGTGTAGTGTGTGATGGAGTGTGGTGCATGTAAGAAATAATAAGTATGTAAGTGTAAAAAATAAGTAAAGAATGTATGAAAGGATGTAGCAGAGTATGTAATTAGATGAGTTCTTCTGTGTCGCAATAAGTAAGGTTTTGAAGCCATTTATGAACCATTTTTTACATTCGTAAGTGGAACAGTTTTTAAGTCACATGCTTTACAGATTTTGTTGTGTGTGTGAGGAAGAGAGAATGCAGGACTGCGTCTGCCCATGAAAGATTGTATGCATGGAAGAGGGATTCTATAAAAACGCCTGGCCATTAGATCCTCGTAATCCGGGCGGAGCCTAATGCTTCTGTGAGTCTTTATGCAAGCATTTATGAGAAAGAGTTGGCGAACTCGAAGGGCCTTGAATTCGCTGTACAGGTCATCGGTGGGGAAGCGAAAAGGTTTTTTCAGGGTGACATTGATAAGTGCCCGTTAGGCTCTTTCCAACTGAATGAAGTAGCTTTTTCCAGCACTACCCCACACAGGGATACAGTATTGTTTTATCGATTGACAAAGGGAAATGTAAACTAATCACAGAATATCTTGGGGGGAACAGTCACGAAGTTTTTCCACAACGAAGATAAGTTTTCTTACTCGGCTGGACAAATCAGAGAGGTGTTGTTTGTACGTTAGATTTTCATCTAATGTTATTCCAAGATACTTTATTGAGGAGATCCGGTCGATAGTGCTGCAAGAGCAGGGGCAGTTGTTCATGGAATATGAGTGAATGTGAAGAGCGAGGGATTTAGGGGGGCTAGCTACCGCAGTCTTTGAGAAAGCGACACATTTGGTTTTTTTGATGTTCATCGTGAGTTAGTTGTAGCTGAGTGCTTTACAAATAGTAGATATCCCTTTCTCTGCGAGTGAGTAAACGTTCTCCCAGCTGTCACCATAGAAAATGATCGCTGTTTCGTCGGCGTATTGATAGCATACGCCGACGAAACAGCGATCATTTTCTATGGCGTTATTTAGTGGAAGATCAAGAATGTCGTTGATATATAGGTTGAATAAGGTTGGGCTCAGGACACTTCCTTGCGGAACACCAAAGTTAATGGGAAGCTGTTTACTGAGCTGGTTGGAGATTTTAACGCATTGCGCACGATTTGTTACGTAACTCTTGAACCATTCTTGAGAAACTCCACGTATTCCGACGGACTCTAGCTTCTTCAGGAGCAAAGCAACCGAAACGGTGTCAAATGCTTTCGCCAAGTCAACGAACACTCCTAAGCAATATTTACCATTTTTGGTGTGAGATGATACGAGGTTGACAAGAAGCGTCACGGCGTCTTCGGTTGATTTGCTCTTTCTAAAGCCAAATTGTCGTTCGGAGATAAGGTTTTTTTTCTAAAAATGGGACCAATCGATTGTTTACAATCTTCTCTAGGATTTTTGATACAATACTTAACAGAGCTATAGGTCTATAGTTATCTGGGAGTGTTTTGCAACCACTTTTAAAGATCGGTGATATGCTGGCTGCGATCTTCCAGTGTTCAGAAAATATTCCTGATTGTAGACTTAGATTAAAAATGTGAGTGAGATGAGCAATAATGGAGGGCATTGATTTTGTGATTGAAGAATCTGTTAGATGGTCCAGACCGGGAGAACTTTCTTGTTTAAGTTTTAAGATAGTTTTTGTTATTTCGGTTGAGTCAGTAGGGTAGAGAAACATAGAGTGTGCTATCGAACTACTTGGCCTGTGTGATAGAGTCAGCGATTCTTCCGTCTCCATCAACCTATCTAGAATATTGTCGGCAAGTTTTTTTCCTACTGAAACGAAGTGACAATTACATGACTCGAGTGACGCATTCGTATCCTGGCAGGACTTAAGGAGCTCTGAGACATCGTTATTCCGTGAGCTTTGACAAATCTTCTTAATACATTTCCAAAGTTTCTTCAGATCATCTTAACTAACTTCTATTAATTGACTAGTATAGTGATTTTTTATATTATGCTACAGTTTATTGCAGTAGTTTCTATACCTGGTGTACACTTTCCGCCGGACGGTATCATCAGATTGGGATTTACAGTCTTGGTGAAGCTTATCACGATGTCGCATGCACCTGATCAAACCGGGTGTTATCCATGGCTTCATGCACACCATTTTGCGACCAATTTGGATCTTTTTTGTGTGTTTATCTATATTTTTATTTATAAGAGCGTAAAAAGAGGAGACAGCGGTATCAATGACTGAGTCATTGGTGACTGAAGAACATTCAGTTTGTGTTAAATCAGAAGCAATGGCATCCGTATCTGTCTTCAGTCGCCAGCGTGGTTTGGGTGATACGTTGCACTTAGATAACGAGAGTCCAGTTAAAACAATGTAGTGATCTGTAATCGAGGATTCGCAGACCAAGCCGGTTGATTTAGAATGATATTTAACGAAGATGTGGTCTAGGCAGGCATGACCCCTTGTCGGTTTAGTAATGGCCGGTATGAGACCATGGGAGGCCATGAGACAGAGATAGTCGGGAAGTTGGTTGTTTGACAGGCAGCAAATGTCAATGTTTAAATCACCAGCAACCATCAAACAGGACTTTTTCTTCATGGTGAGCAACAACGTGTCGAGGAAATTTATAAATAAATCCTGTGATAGAGTTGAAAGGGACCGGTATATTCCTAGTACTGCAATACTATCGTTAATCGTTACAAGAAGGCAGTCAGCGTCATCGAGTTTTCGTTCAGTCACATGAATTGTATCCCGGCAGTAAGTCAATAACAGAGGCCTCTGTCAAATAGGGTATCAAGTCAAGTTGCAACAGCAAGTTTAGCTTTATTTCTAGGTTACCTACACATTTAGTAGTGTAACGCGTACGACGTCACAGGCGAAAGCTAGTAAACTATTTTAAGTTTACTAGCTTTTTTTTTTTAGTATTCTATTTCTATATAACAACAAAAAACAATTTTTTTTCTACTTTGATAGTCTCTCGTCTTAATAACGAAAATATCGGTTTGTTTTATCGCTCACATACCTCAATACAGATATCATTTCCTTCGCCGAACTCTTTCACAAGGAACTCAACAACTCAAATCATGTTTTAACAATAAATTCTCTCTCCAGCTGCAACCATGTCCCACAGCGTGATCCGCGGTGCGCCCTATGCGTCCCAGCTCTACCTGGACGCCATTCTAGATGAGGTTATGCAGTCTGGAGTCACGGGAGCCAGGAGTCGGGAGGAAGTCAACCTGCCACAGATCCTATTCTACTGCCTGAGGAAGAATCCTAATGATGTTTTTATGGTAGCTACCTGGATCCTTTCTAAATACGATGAAATTTATTTCACTGGTCTACTAGCAGTTTACAGAATCAAACAAAGAAAATATCATAAGGTTGTTAAAAATATAAAAGATACTAATTTAAAACGTCTGAATTAACTTTACTCCCTACAACATACACTAAATAATACTTACCACAGATTAAACACAGAATAATATCTATTTTTTCGTACTACGATATCGCTACCGCGATCAGTGAAATTTATGTCACGGTTAATGTTTTAGTAATATTAGACTTTTTTGAGAACACCTAGTTACGGTTTTTTATGGTTTCGGACCAAAATGGTATAAACGAAACACTTATGGTGAGACTTAGTCCGTCCGTCCGTCATCATTATCACAGATCATCACAACTCAGCAACTACTGAACTTATCGGATTGAAATTTGGAGTAGTATATAAATAGTACTAAAATTCAAAATCAATCGTTTATTTGCATAATACAAATACAAACATACATAAAAATTACAATAAAAGGTCTTAAATCTGTGCTTGCCAATGTACCTATTCAACCTGCATGCAGGCGTGCTAATATTTGTCAATTAGTATTTTTATTTTTATAATTAGTTAACGATGTCAATATATTATATTAAAATTAAAATAAAATAATTAATACTTGTGGTATATCGGTATACATATTTCTATATGTGGGTAGACTTGATGTGATAGACTGAGATGTGGTAGACCGACCCCTTTGCATGGCCTTTGTCGATTATGAAAAGGCCTTTGACAGTGTCGAGCATTGGGCCGTGTTGAACTCTCTCCATCGCTGCAGCATTGATGCCCGGTATGTGGATCTGCTTCGGGAGATATATAGCTCGGCTACCATGCAAGTGAGGCTACACAACTTAACTAACCCCATATCAATCAAAAGGGGGGTGCGACAGGGAGACACAATTTCACCCAAGCTTTTTACAGCTGTCTTAGAAGACGTCGTAAAAACGCTTTCTTGGGACCAATGTGGTATAAGTGTTAATGGTGTTTACCTGTCGCAGTTGCGGTTCGCTGATGATCTTGTTTTGTTTGCCGAGACTATTTGCCGAGGCTATGACTTATGGTGCTGAGACATGGAGGCTCACGAAGGAGGCTGTGTACAAAATAAGTGTAGCACAGAGAGCCATGGAGCGCGCCATGCTCGGCATCACACTCTTAGATCGAGTTCCCAATACTGAAATCCGCAAGCCGACTAAAGTACAAGACGTCAGCAAGCGAATATGGGGGCTCAAGTGGAGTTGGACAGGACACTTGGCCAGACGTAGTGACGACAGGTGGACTAAGGCTTTAACAGAGTGGAGGCCGAGAACTGGGCATCGAAATAGGGGACATCCACCAGCGAGATGGGTCGACGACATCCATAAGACCGTGGGTCGTACGTGGTTCAGACTGGCACAGGATCGGGAAGAATGGCAGAAACAAAGAGAGGCCAATGCCCAGCAGTGGGTCGACATGGGCTGAAAATGATGGGTAGACTTGTTCGCCAGTTGGTTGTCAGCCATTAAACGAGTACAAGTGATTTGCAATGTTTCCTTGCGTTATTCCCTAAGATACTGAACATTACTATAAAAACAATTGTCTAAAAGCTACAGCGGCAGGTTTTTCTTAAGTGCATTTCATTGCAGCACTTTCTGTTCGTCAGGTATTTTATTGACAATCTAAAACCTATTGCAGTTAAATATATCAAAAATATTTTCATTTTGATGACCAAAAGAGCCAAAATGGCGGGGCTCAAAATTTCGAAAAAGGGTTACAAGGTCATGATATCCCATCATATCCACCCCCTTATCCTATACGATGTTATTTTCAGACGAATGCAGCATCTGGCGAGAAGATCACCAATGCACAAATCATCAAGCATGCTGTCTCCATCGCACGTGCGCTGGTCTCCAAGGGTGCGAGAGGAAAGAACGTCATGATCCTCATGAGGAACCACCAGCACATGGTGGCTGTGTACTTCGCAGTTCTGTTGGCCGGGACCGTGCCTTTTATTATGGACCCTAATAATACTGTCTGTAAGTTTAATTTACGTTAATTGTAATCAGTTCAGTTCTGATCGTACACCAATTAATGAATTTATAATGAAATACAATACAATGTTGAAGGAAAATAAAGCAAAAAAACACAAATTCATTAAATAAAAATGTGGTCGTCACGGAACGGGACGAGTAAGGGCGCTTTTAGTGTCACGCGGATTTGCTCACGCACGCGGGATTGGACCGCATGCGTAGCATCCGCAAAGAACAATTTCATATAGGTATCTATTGTAAAGCGTGATAAACGCACGCGGGACGCGGGGCGCTGTGCGGGGCGTCACCCCGGTGCGGGGTATCCGCATGCGTAAGCGCTGCCTACAACTTCAGTGCCCATTTTAGAGTCGAGCGGGCGCACGCGCCGTATTGTACTACCGAAATGAAAATCGATACAGAACGAGTAATCATTGAAGTTCATCTGCGGCCCGTTTTGTGGGATAAACGCAATGAATTATACAAAAACAGGGACGCGAGGGAGGCTGCATGGAGAGATATTTTGAAGGAATTGGCACCTAACTACGAAAATTTGAGCGAAGAGGAAAGAAAAGAGGCGGGTATGTGTTTGGTTCATTATTTTATTTATACAAGCATCATTACTTTATTAATATAAGCATAATTATTTAATTCACAAATAACATCAAAAACCTAAAACCTTTTGAGTTTAGTTAATTAATTATATATCGGTGTTGCCAGGAGACTTTTCCTTCATTGATAAAGTAATCTGCAAATATATCTCTGATATTACTTGCCGACGTATTACTACTTTCAGTCTGCTGCCTGGGTAGTGGTCCCGTAAAACCATTTGTGACAAATGTATGGCTGACCTTGTAGCCATCCCGTTTCCTTATGAAATTGTGAAGTACACATGCCGTCTTGACTATTAATTGTACTAGATCTAACTTGACATTCATGGATCTGTGAAATATTCTAAATTTATTTGACATAATTCCAAAAGTGCATTCTATGTACCTTCTAGCTCTGGACAGACGGTAATTAAATATTTTCTTTTTGTAAGGTAAATTATCACGAGCATAAGGCCGCATCACATGTGATGATAAACCAAATGCCTCGTCTCCCACTATCACGAACGGCAACTTTGCTCTTACACTAGATGGATAAGCTACTTCGGGGCAAATAATAGGCAACTCTTGCGGGTCAGGGATACCCAACGTGTTACTTTCCAGTTTCGTATACAATTGACTCCTTCTAAAGATGGTTGAATCGGCGTTGCTTCCACTGGTACCGACATTAATATATGTAAAATTATAATCAGCATCACACATTGCGAGGAGCACTACAGAATAATATTTCTTATAATTAAAATATAGTGATCCACTGTGCGGCGGCCGAATCACTCTTATATGTTTTCCATCAATAGCACCCAAGCAATTAGGAAAATTTGTATATGTGAGAAATCCCTCTGCGATTTCTTTCCATTTGATCCCATTAACTGTGGAATACATTCAGACTTTAGTTCAATCCATATTATGTAACAAACTTGTCTTACTATTTCGCTAATTGTTGCAATTCCAATCACATAGGAATAGTGTAGATCAGTGAATGTATTACCAGTTGCCAAATATCTGAAAACAAAAACAATATATTAATAATATGATAACATAATATATTAATAATGCTGACATCAGACATAAGACAGCATGCACCGCTCGAATTTTACTTCAGAAGAAAAATAAATACCCTTAAGGTGAAAGGGCACGGAAGTAGCTAGCGCTAGAAGTTTTTAATTCGTTTTAACTACAGTACTATAGCTACGTTAGATTTCTATGATTTGCCGAAAATTTTATCATAGGGGGGTATTTATGCAGTTATGATTTCATATGAAAAGTTCGAAGTATAGTTATGTATCTCATATCTGCTAAAAGTGGCCACTTTTAGCAGATTTGAGACACATAACTATGCTGTAAATATTTTATAAGAAATCTTCTCTGTATAAATTAACCCCTATGGTAAAATTTCCGGCAAATGAAAGGAATCTAATAAATATATATAATATAATATAATAAAATATCGTTTATTTCAGGCAATATTTACATTACAAGATGGTAATGTAAACAGAGGCCCATAGATATATACCTTACAGACTAACATACATATTATTTTATATACAAAAACTATTTTAATTATTTCACACGTAATGTCGCCGACGTGTGCACGGTGTCAGCGGGCAGCCGCCCTCGGAACTTCCGAAACACGACACCCTGCGGCCAGAAGTCCTCCTTCATGAAGGTTGACAGATGCAAATAAAGCAAATTTTTGTTAAAACAAATTAAAAACTTACAGCGCTAGTGACTTCCGGAAGTTTTCACCTTAATTTTGATGATGGCAAATTTTACTGTAACAAATAAACAAATTTCCCGATTCAATCCGGTGTTTTTCCAAAAATCCTTAAATGAAGTTCTAATTATTTTTGTAAAAAATGAATTATTTCTATTCAGTAAAATTTGCCATCATCAATATTAAGGGTACTTTTCCTTCAACTGCGGCCTTATTTTTCCACTCTGTATAGGTATATATATATTGCTTGATTTATCTAATGCTTCATGAGACAGTGTAAAGTTGACAACATGTGTGAATTAAGGAGGGCCTTTAATCGAATGCAGTTAAATTTCCAACTAATATCAGATTTGTACACACGGCCACAGATCAAGCTTCCCAAAACCAGTATAAACAGGACTCATGCGTTGTTTATTATCGTAGACGACTCGGCGAGGCCCTAGCAAGTTCCGTTTATTGGTACTGGTTTTGGGTAACTTGATCTGAAACTGTGTGTACTTTTGCCACTTACTTATTATATTTTGTCATTTCAGACAAGAAAATACAACAACGCTGGCGAACAGCAAGGGACACTTACCAGAAAGACAAGATATCTGAAAAAAATCAGCCATCCGGCTCTGGGAGTAAGAAGAAGAAGAAATATTCTTACTATGACATTTTGACTTTCTTAGACAGTACAACGGAAACTGCTGGAGAAGAGTCACTCTGTGAAGAAATGTCTGAACAAAGTAATTTAGAAACACCTAATGAGTCCACGCAACCAGGTACTTCACGTCAAGAAAGTTCTCAACTAACATCACAACGTAATTTAGAAACACGTAATGAGTCCACGCAACCAGATACTTCACGTCAAGAAAGTTCTCACCCAACATCAAAACAAAAACAAGTAAAATCTAAAAAGCAAGCACCATCTGAATTTGAGGCACAGTTATTAGAATGCTTAAAGTCTAATCAACTGGAGCTAGAAAGTGAGGATTTGGCTTTCTTTCAGTCTCTGCAGCCTTCATTAAAAAGATTCACTAGATATCAAAAACTAATGTTCAGAACAAAAGTGTTAAATATAGTTATGGAAATGGAAAGTCAAACACAACCTGCATACTACAGTCCCATACCTACAACAAGTTCTAGTGCTTTTACTGAGCTTGACAGTTTGTCACCGATAAATCAAGATTACCAAACCAATAGTATAATCCAGGATACTTCGAGTCTTAACGACAATGCTATTAGTTCTGCTGCAGTGAATGACAATGAAACTCTTATTTCGACTGAAAGCGGCCTGTTTAATATCACGTCTTATGACGTAATTTATACCCCAGCAACAACATCATCTACAGGCGAAAGTAATGTCAACGCTCAGGATACAAATTTACAAAGAAATGAATGATGTAAAATTTGATTTTTTAATTTATGAATAAAACTCTTTTTATTAAAATGAGTACGATTAACTTTTTTTCTCCAGTTTCTCTCTAATTGTTTGTTTAGTCATATGAGTGCGGTTGTACACACGGCACAGATCAAGTTACTCAAATCCAGTATAAGCGGGACTCCGACGGGTTACCTAAGTATGATAATACGCAAGGCGCGAGTTCCATTTATGCTGGTTTTGGGTAACTTGATCTGTGGCCATGTGTACTTTATCAGATAAAAAAAAGGATTGTGTATGTAGGTTGAACGTACCAATCCCAAACCAATTAAGGACTTTTTTTGACTTTAAATTACTGTCATGTGCAAACCTATAACTTTTATCTATATTATAATAAGTAGCGTGTGATGAAAGGTAGGAATGATTCCACTTTAATGGCGACATTTTATGAGTGAAATAATCTTATTTTATGAAATTTCAACATGAAATTGAATGAAATTATGAACAATGAAATTTCAGAGTACATGACAAAATCTTTTTTTTGCACATGTAAATTTACACATGACAGTAATTTGAAGTCAAAAAACGTTTATCCTACCTGTTCAAATCCCTTTCCACTAAATCATAGCAGGAAATTAAATATTTAAAATTTAAAACTTACCTTAATGTAATAGCGAGCCTCTCAATCGGTTGTATTGTAATCCTTCGTAAACTGCTTTTTTGTAGCTTATTCTCAATTTTACACAACAGTTCATCAAAAGAACGAATGGACATTCGAAAGTAATTTTTAAATTTACGTTCATTATTTTGTAGTTTTCCAAAGTGTGTAACAAACGCCCCAGCAAGAAGCCTATTTTCAAGAAAGGGATCAACATGTACTCTTGTCTTCTTGTTTCGTCGTTTGTAAAGTATGTAAGCGACACATATTCTTCTGACATTGATCATTTTTGAACACGTCTATACCGTTACGCAGCCCGTAGAAAACTGAAACTCATGCTGCGTATGATCCGCAGCGTGAAATTTTACGCATGCGGTCCAATCCCGCGTGCGTGAGCAAATCCGCGTGACACTAAAAGCGCCCTAAAAGGGTATTGACAGACGGACAGACAGAGAGACGGATAACGAAGTAATCTTATAAGGGATCCTTTTTTACTTTTGGGGTATGGAACCCTAAAAGTTAATATTGTTTTCAATTGAATATTCAATTGAAAGGAACCAAAATGGAGGGGGCCAAATTTTAAATTAATGCTACTATGGATAAAATAAAACAAAGTAGGTATCCATTTATCACAGTTTTTTTTAATTTGTCCTTGAACCTTGGTATCAGAGTTAGCAAGGTGCCCTAAAATCTCCGACAAGGCTTTATTATTTAGCAAGTAGATAAGCTCCTCCTATTGAGATCTCTTCATCTTTTACTAGTTGAAATCACTCACTTCCTGAGACTGATCGAGCCGTCCATGGTATTATGTGATGAAGAACAGTACAGTGACGTCATCACAGCACTAAAAGGTATACCGGAAGTGATGAGCGAAGTCAAGATGGCAGACACAGAGGAGCGGTTGAAGGTATTGGCGAACGGATGTAGCGAAGATCCTGAAAACTTTCAGTAAGTTGAAACCAAACAGTATTAGTGTCGTCTTTAATTATCTTTCTAGAAACATTGCTATACGTCATATTTTATATACTTTATGTAGGCCTGATAGGCCTAGATGTACGTTTTTTTATATTAACGGAGATGACGGGACATGTAAAATGATTGCAAGAGCCTAAAACAATTGCATTACGTCAGGTTACGTCAGACTTAATCTACAAGTCATATAATTACGCCTGACACACTGAAAAATAAAACAAATACACAAATACAAAGTGCCTGTAATTTCACCGACACCCACACTCTTCAAACCAAAACACAATGTTACTTGGAGGCAGAAATAGGAATGGTGGCAATATTTCCTCGAGCGAGCCCTTTCATAAAAAACTCTACTACTACTGACTAAGCCACACGTACCCTCACAATGATTTCCTTGTACAGGATTCCAGATATAGAGATGGAGGCTACAGTCATGATGTTGCCAACGAGTGGTTCTACCGGCCTGCCCAAAGCCACCCTCATGACGCATAGAGGACTGGTTATACAGCTGCCTTTGTCGTGGTAAGTATAGGACTATGTCGTTATTCTATGTGACTTAAACAAAAAGGTCTTGTTTCTTTCTTGCACTAATTGACGGTCTACACCCGAACAAACAAGATGCTCCGCGGTGCGCCACTGCTAATTATTGTAGAAATATGCGCTAATTGGTTCTTTTCCGCCTTTAATATGCGCACAGCAAAAGAGTAGAATGCTCGAGTCTGTGTTTCCTGATTAATAAATAACCTTAACGTAAGGGGTCTTCAAGTCGCGCATAAACAGGAAGACTGCATCAGGCGAGATAGAAGACTATATTAACCCCAGTTATATAGGTTTCTATAAAAAAATTTTGTCTGAATCGGTCCATCCGTTTGGAAACTACTATGCCACAGACAAATTCAATTTCAAAATATGTTTATTTATTTAGGTACGTTTACATTGTATGCTTGGGTACACTTATGAACGTCATTATACAATTTTTGCAATTATTACCTATTAAAAACGTAAGGTCAAATTCATAGTTAAATAACTAATTAAAATTAAATTAAGCTCAATCTCAAAATAAATGAATAGAATAAAAAACAATAATAACAATAATAATTATTATGAATGTCACAACAAACAAATAAATAGGTACACCTAGTGAAAAACAATGTCAATACAATACTTATTCACTATAACTGGCAAACTAATATTCTTCCAGGACTTTTTATCGTCAATGAAATCGTCAATTTTATAATAGGCTTTTTTGTAAGAATTTGTTTAACTTTATTTCTAAATGTTTTTTCATTGAGACTGGTTACACACTCAGGCAATACGCTGTAAAAACTTACACAGTTCACATAGAATGAGTTCTTTATTTTGGTTAATCTCGTGTTTGGCAGTTCCTACTAATTTAGCTTTGTTTCTTGTGTTGTAGTTATGAACATCACTGTTTAGTGTGGAGTTTTTTTAGCGATTTCCTAGCATGCATAATCGTGAAATATATGTAAAGAGATGGTATGGTCAGAATGTCAATCTGTTTTAACATTTCTTTCAGATAATCTCTCGGTCCAAGTCTGTATATTGCTCGTATAGCTCGTTTTTGCAGTATGAATATACCATTTGCATCGGTAGACATACAGGCGTAGGTGTCAAACTTATAACACCCCTCTTTTTGCATCCCTCTCTTCGAGTCTTATTCTGCTGAGGGTCGTGACCTCCTACTTGGGTAATGTTCTCCTTGATTATACTGTGACATCTGAGTCTGTTGGCGGCAACATGAATGACATCATGTAACTTAGAATCAAAAGTGGTACGGATCTGGTCAGACCAGCGTATTGGGCTACAGTCCCGTGGGGTTTTCCTCTCGATTTTGCCAGTAATGATAAGCTTCTGTAGGATATCACTGTGTTTCCTTGCTATATGCCCAAAGTACTCAAGGACTCAACAGAGGCAGATAGTAGTTAGCCTGGTTTATTGTTTGATTAAAAATGCTTTATTGCACTTATAAAACTAGTACAAAGGCGAACTTAATGCTAATGAACTTTGTCTTCCAGATAACCTTTGTGTAGTGTAGCTAAAGATGTATATCTTTAGTTCCTTAAGTATTCGCAGCATTAGTATCCAGCACTACATCTCAAAAACGCATCTTTGTATTCAGGATAACTAGTGGTTTGCCGCAAACTGAGATCTCGCGAGTCTCGGATAAAAACTATAAAATATTATTTGTAATCTTTGACTTTTAAAATAGGGCCACGAAATGTCCAATCAACTAACTTAAACTACAGTAGAACTTTTTAAGTTTTCGCGAACTATACTCATGCTATTAAGATTTTTAGTCTCTCGTGACCACGGCCGATGTAACTTGGCTGAAACGGCGAGGTCAGTCAAAATTATGATTTTGATATAAATCTATGCGCGAAAAAACCCGTTTTGTCTTAAAAACATAATTAAACTACAGTTTCATTCAAATTACAAATAACGGTATTTCATGTATATTGGTTGTACTTTTTGCGGTAGAAATTGCAGTTATTCTGGATTTCAGACTTTTCTATATATTTGTGTCACTAAAGATACACAAGTAACGCATTTCAGCACTGTGGGATCATTGGTGTACCCTGTGAGTTTCGTCAAAGTTCTGTTGTTATCAAGACTAGTAACTCAAAAACTACAAGACTTAAACAAAAAATAAAAACATGTTTGATTTGTACTAATGCAGACCTTTCAATAAATGTCCGACTTCACCTTATTTTCTCATTTTACCTCTCTTAAGCCACACTATCTCAGCAACCCCCCCCCCACATTAATAAATAAAAAAAATAAAATAAAATAAAATTCGTTTATTTCAGGCACCAAAATACGACCCATATCACATACAAATGAAAAATACACAAAAAAAAAATCAAAATTGAGAACCTCCTCATTTTTTGAAATCACGTAAAATAGACATAGACAATCATTTATTCACTACTGTATAAAATATAACAGGGCATACAATATAAAATTCAGTTACATTTTAAGAGAGAGAAGATACTTAAAATTAAACAATTAAACGTAAAACATAAACAGAAATGAGGGAGAACTCAGTAGATACTGTGTGGTACAGCAGTAAATGGGACTCGACTCAGCATTATGCCCGCCGTAATGGTAAGCGCTGATATTCTGTCGAGACCGCTCCATTTAGCCACTAGACCCTGAGAGTATTGTGTTGTCAATACTATGTGTCATGGTAGATATGTCATGTTGTGTCAAAATATAATCATATATAGTAGAAAATGTCAAAATATTGTATTATGTAATAAAATAAATAATGTCAGAACATACATAAAACATATTGATAAATTGGATAAAGGAATACCCCTATCAGCTAGCACGTGAAAGGTGCACTAACGCTTCCCGCACCAGGCAACCCAGTTTTTTGTTTACTAATAATTATGGATTTTAAACGTTTTTAAAGACTATCTGTGATTTTAAATGTCGAAGTTATGGGGGAATATTGTTCCAACACTTGGTTGCCTGGTATCGGAAGCTGCCCCTAAACGCTACCGTTTTGTGCTTGGAGTAGTTTAGTAAATTCCGTGTCGGTCTTGTGCTATACTTGCTTTCGTTACGATTCAGTTTGATACAAAATATACTGAATATGCCACGGAGCAGATGCTCCAGTGTAGTCGTTTTTTATTTCCGTTCAGGTCGACGGAAGTCCAATACTTATAAATTCCATTTTTATAAATCTGGTCAGAGACAGCCCTCAGTACGCTATTGTTGGAGCGACTCAGCCGACTCCAAAACGACGCTACGCGAGCTCGGATGATAGCGAAAAAGTCGGGAACACCCGCCTCGGAGAACATTCGCACTGCAGTATCTCGGCAACCTCATAAGAGCCCGGTAGGCATCATTGTACTGGACCCTTATGATGTTGATGGCCTTTCTAGTAAAATTAGACCAAAGTTGGCATGTGTACATACCCAGACAATATGCCCGGAATAGGGTGTGTTTTACGTCTGGACTGCAGTTTGTAAAGCGGCGTGCGAGTATGTTACCCCGGACGGCGAGCGCTCTCCGCTCTCGCTCGATGTCGTCATCATCTCTCAGTGTCTCCGTCAGTAAGTAAATAAATATAAATAAATATTGCTGGACATTTCACACAGCACTATCTAGCCCCAAACTAAGCAGAGTTTGTACTATGGGAACCAGATAACTGATAGAAAGCTTATGTACTTTTTTGTAAATACACACTTATAATACATAGAGAAACAACCAGACCCGGAAAAATATCTGTAGATCATGCAAACATTTGTTCCGCAGCGGGAATCAAACCCGCTACCTCCTGCGTCTCAGCCGGCTATTCGCCAACTGCGCCACGGAGGTCGTCAAGTGACCTAGGTACTTGAACTGTTTAACCATTTTAATGGTTGTACTGTTCATGTGTACCTCAGGCACACGTCCTGGACCTTGTCCTGACCTGAATATCATCAATTCGGTTTTCTTTACGTTGTACTTTAGCCCATGAGCAACAGCATATTGCTCACAGACTAAAAGCAACTTTCTCAAACCCTTAATCGAAGGGCTGAGGAGCACCATGTCATCGGCATAGCTTAGGTTATTGACACAAACGTCGCCAAGATAGCAGCCTACCCTGCTGCTCCGCAGCTCTCCGATCAAGCTGTTAACATACAGGTTAAACACACCAGGAGTTTGTTATCACTACCTACCTATATACCAAGTTGCACTATGATTGGATAAACGCTTCAAAAGTTATACTCGGACAAATAAACATAATAAAATAATCAATAATGTTTATTGATAACAAATAGATAGGTACAAAGGAGCATAAATGCCAACATTAGGCAGACACAATAACAATAGTATTAGAGATAACCGTGTATCTACTACATATGTATCATAAACTATTCTCAAATAATAATAGTACATGATAGTACATAATTAAATACATATACAAATATTTTTGTTTTCTAAATCAGAATTAACATAAATGTAAGTACATAATGAGCTCCGCACTACGAGTAGGTGTAACACATGTATCGCGGATGCCCTGTATAGATTTGCAGAAGTTAAACATATTAAATGTGAGACGAAACCGAGCAAGTTAATAACTTACATAACTATATAATACAAGCTTCCGCCCGCGGCTTCGCACGCGTGGTTTGCCAATAAAAAGAAGCCTATGTGTTAATCCAGGTTATGATCTATGTACATACCAAATTTCATCGCAATCGGTTTTGCCGTTCCGGCGTGAAAGAGTAACAAACATCCATACATCCATACATACAAACTTTCGCGTTTATTTATAATATTAGTAGGATTAGAGTTGTTGTACTCTTTAGCATTGAGGGTTCGTTGAAGTTCGGACTACAAATATCTGTTTCCCGAACTTCTGCGCACTCCATCGGATCATTAGGTGATCGGTTGTAGTTACATTTTACTTTAAAATCCTTTATTTTAATACAATTTGGATTAAATCCAATGAAAGCAACTGGTTATATATTGCAGTTTTAGTTTAATTGTGTTACATGATAGCTGACTACAAACATAATTATAAGATTTTATTAATGTATAGTAAGACTAACAGAGTAGATGATACATACAACGCCGATTTGCTCGAGTCGCTCGATCAATAAAAACTCATCAACAAAAACGTTATTCGCAGGTGCTACCACAGCCAGTTCCCGACTCCGAGTGAGTGCTGCATGTTGTTGACGACCCCGCAGTGGGTGACGTTCACGTTGCTCGTGACCACGTGCACCGTCTACCGAGTACCCCTCCTCATGTCGCAAAGGATACCTACTGTCCAGTGGGTCATTGAAATGCTGCTTAAGTATAGGGTACGTATTACCATCGGTCTTAGGGCACACACTTAGAACAACTAAGAAGAGAGTTTGCATCCCTGTGTGTGTTCTACCGCTTCTATAATAGGTTGTGTTCTGAGGAGTTGTTTGATATGTTGCCAGCAGGTTCCTTTTACCATCGCACCGCTCGCCATTGGCAGGAAATCCATCCACGCACCGTGAGGTTCCAGAGGAATTTCCTCCCACGAATACTTGTGGAATGGTCTCCCTGCCGAGTTTTCCCTAGGGACTACAGTATGGGGTTCTTCAAAAAGGGTGTTTTAAAAATTTTAAAGGGTCGGCAATGCGCGTGTGATACTATTGGTGTTACAAACATCCGTAGACTACGGTAACCGTTTACCATCAGGTGGGCCGTATGCTTGTGTGTTTTTTAACCCCCGACCCCGGGGGTTGATCCCAAATGGATGGACCGATGTGGGTGCGTTTTTTTATAATAGAAAGTTAGTTTAACTGGGATGGTTCGTACATATGTTTGATGAAGATCGATCGATCAATCAATCAATCAAACATCAATTTGCTTTAAAAATGGGTGAAAAAATTCTTAAAACTCTAAGGTCCAACTTATTTGTAACACAGAGGCATTCGATTAGAAGATATCAGCCGATCCGAAGATTATCAACAAGCAGATCTCACTACTTTTTATAGCCAAGTAATCTTAACCGAGATTAGGCACGTTTATACAGATTGTGTTTGCTGGAATACTAAACTTGTTTACAAGAAAAATATGATATGGCACAAAAGGGCAAAACTTGCTTAATACCCACATATATGTAGATATAATATGAATGTTAACGATATGTTCTATTTTGATTTGTAGCTTTCGTTTCAGCCTTCCTGGACGTTCTTCGGGCCTGCATTTGTTAAAAGTTTGAGCCCCTTCCTCACTACAGATCTCTTCTCATCCCTGAAAACTTTGTTAGTCCTAGGAGCGCCGACCTCCATCGAAATTAAGACTGCTCTAAGAGTAAGTTGAATTTTTATTGAACTTGGAACTAACAAATCATCTTGAAAATTGATCCATACGAGATTACGATTAAGATTACGATTACGAGATGAGTATGTTTATGTTATGACAGGAAAAGCTCCCCCCTTCAGCCGTCCTCGGCGACGTGTACGGCACAACAGAGACCCAGGGCTTCATCACCAGCCCCGCCCCGGGCGTGCCGCTCCGGAGCACGGGGCCTATCGTCAACATCTTCCAATATAAGGTGACTGACATCTAATATATAAAACAAAGATAACTCAAGAACGACTAAATCAATGTCTATGAAATTTAGTATATAGATAAAATATGATCGAGATTGAACCAAAGGTTACTATTTAACCAACTGCACAGAAGGAGGCAGTGGCGTAGCGTAGTGGGGGCGGCAGGGGTGGCCCGCCCCGGGCGGCACCTTTTAGGGGGCGGCAAAATTTCACAATAAATAATAAAACTAAATAATAATTCGGACCGATTGAAAAGAGCAAGGAATTTTTCATTACTTATTGAAGTAAAATAATTTTTGTATTAATAAACGTGATTGTAAAACTCAAGATAAACTATTTTATTTAAAATCTAACCTGTATAATGCAAAATACTGATGACTTTTCTTGCCGAAAAGTTCTCTAGAATTAATGTTTGTAATGTATAGTATACATTACATTTAACTACTTAAATAAGAGGGCGGCAAAATGGTCTTCCGCCCCGGGCAGCTGACACCTACGCTACGCCGCTGGAAGGCATTGTTTTTAATGAAAAGCCACGCGTGCGAAGCCGCCTGCGGGTCAGCTAGTCAATAATAAATAAATAATGATGAACATTTCACACAGCGCTATCTAGCCCTACGCAGAGCTTGTACTATGTTATGGGATGGACCAGTTAATTAGAATCTTTATATATATTTTTTTCGTTCAAAAACATACATACTTTAAATAGAGCAACCCCAAGACCCAAAACAAATATCTGTAGACCATGCACATATTTGTTCCGCGGTAGGAATTGTACCAGCAACCTCCTGAATTAATCTACACACTGAAATCTCAAACATAAAAACTATTATCCACCTAATAAAAAACGCTTCAAGTAATAAAAAAAGTATCGTATTACAAATGAGTTGTATCAAGTATTCTCCAAATTAAAGATTTAATTGAAGTAGACTTCATAAATTATTTATGTTGCTTATTAAGGTACATAATACTTAGCGATTTCGAAAAGCATTTTATATTTAAAAATGTCGAACGCATTTTTTAATATGTAATTGCCTTTGATCTAAAGTTCGTAGTTCAAGTTATAGACGCTATTCATCTGTCAAAGGTCAACGTATTACATTGAATTCATATGTCATTTTTTTTTACAAATTGACGGCAATTTTAAAAGTGTCTGTCGTGCGCCGAAATGTATTTGACTCGGGCAAGTTTTCGCTCAATGATTTATAACGACTTTCGTTGCAGTATTACTCAAAAGTAATGTTGCGATAGACTTCGATTAGTATTTCATGACGAAGCCCCATCCCGTGCCACTGTTTACAACTTGTTTAATAAGTTCTTTTTTATGTTATTTGTGGGGAAACAGGCTTAATGCTCACCTGATGGTAAGCGGTCACCGTCGCCTATTGACACCGGCAATACCCGAGGTATTATCGATGCGTAGAAACCTGTAGAAACCTCTTTACATTTCTCTTGAGGCGTGTCATAAAGTAGCCTAATGGAAAAACCTCAAATGGTAGCAAATTCCACATCTTAATTCCCAAGTATGAAGTATAAAAGATCGCGTGAAGCGTGTGGTACGCGATACCCAAGTGTCGATGATAGGTGGATGAGCTTTATTAGGTTGTCGAGAAGTGCGGTGGTAAAATCTTGACTATGGGATGAGATCAAATAGCTCCTCAGAACATTCCCCAATATACAGGCGGTAGGATACACTGAGCGATCCGTTGTCGGGGCATTGACTCAGCGGTTCCAGCCTTTCGGCGTGTTTGGGATCGCCGATGATTCTAATAGCTCTTCTCTGAAGGGAGTCAAAATGAAACAATTGATACTTTAAAGCTCCGGGGTTTAAAAGTGATCGAAGCAAACTCACTGTTGCTTCGTGAAAAGGACGTGCATACATAAGTACGAACATTACCTTATCCATGCACACTCAAATTTATTAGTCTTTAAAAACTTCGTAAGCATTACTGAACCAGACGTGCCTGAATCCGCTTAGCCTTGCAGTGTCAGCTCGGTTTTTAGAATATTACAAGGTTAAAATAAAATATGCTGTGTGGAGTATTCACACGGACGATACACAAATATAAACTTGTACTAGATAAATTGTATATAAACTGTAAAAATCCTTACCATCAAGACGTCATCGAGTTTCATTCATCTCCAAGCTACCTAACAAGAAGACCCGGAAAACCCCTGGACAAGCATCCCAAGAAGTGCCTAGCAACCGCTAGAGGAACAACCCAGGCCCCAGCAAACGGCTGGTCCAGCCGATCACGGAAGTACCTAGCAGCCGCTAGAGGAGCAGCCCTGACGTCTCAAGCACCCGCTGAACGAGCAACCCAGACGTGCCAGCACCCGATGGAGAGCTGTTCTGACGACCCCAGCGCCCGCTGGACGACTGACCCAGACGTGCCCAGCTCCCGCTGGAGGAGCCGCTCCTTCTGACACTTCCTCAGCACTGCGGCCAAGACACTCTTAGCCGTCAGTAGATCGGTCTTGTGAGTCTGCTTGACCGGCAGTAAGAAAATCCTATCCAGTACACCACCCCTTTTCTACCAACCTTCCGTCTGTTACCTTAGGTCTCATGGTAACAGACATCCCGTACTATCTATATTTGTGTTATTACTGGTAATTTAGGTTTATAGTACGTAGATATGTTTTTAAATTTATATAGATTCACCGCCGTCATGTGTTACATTTTGATCCTGTCCATACAAAGGTTGTCTGGAAGAGATCGCTTTTAGCGATAAGACCGCCCATTGTACTAAATCTATTTGTAAGAATTATGTTCTGTATTTTACTTTGGTGTACAATAAAGAGTTATCTTATCTTATATATACATTATATATTTATATGGTAGGTTAGGCACACACCGTACGTAGACACTTATCTACGCGACGTAATCAGGTAGGTAGAGTGTATTAAGGGTACTAGGTGTCTTTAAGTTAGGTAGTAACTCCGTAATTTCACCTATTAGTCACACACCGTGAGTTCGCCTAGGGTCGCATGTGGGGTGAGGTGCCGGCTAGTGGGTGACCTTGCGACAGACGTCCTTCTACGGTGACTACTGAAGATAACGTGAGTGCTGTGCAGATAATAATAGAAGCTGATAGATATCAACAGATTCGGGAAGCTTTAGGCATTGCTATGAGACAAGTACAAAAAGTATTTCATTAACATTTAAGCGTAGAAAGCTTTGTACTAGATGGATACCTCATAATTTGCCGGAATATCAAAAACGTCGTCGTTTGGATTGGTGCCGCTCAATGCTTGAAACAGAGGTGACTCCAATGCTGTATATGACATCATCACAGGTGATAAAAGGTGGATATATTGTAACAAATTCAAGACGAATAGACAATCAGCGCAATGAGTTTTTCCATTAGAAGATTTTCCGACAAAAGTAAAGAAAGGCAGAAGTCAAGGGAAAAATATGATTACTTCATTCTTTGGACGGACGGGTCATTTCACAACAATTGTCCTAGAAGATAAAAGGACTGTAACTGCAGATTGGTAACTCAGTCATTGTTTACCAGTTGTCTTGGAAAATGTTAGACAGCAGCCGCCCAAGAAGCAGGATCCTCCTCCACGACAACGCTACAGCGCACTCCGCGAGACGGACTGTCGAATATTTGTCTATTGAAGGTGTGGAGTTAGTGAGTCACACTCCTTACAGTCCCTTGTGGGACTAATGTGGGCTGATGTGGGCTGATGATGATGATGATGGACCAAGGGGAGCACACCAGCTTTTTCTTGTTTTACCGCACTTTCTATGTTTTGTTGATTTGAAAAAGGCATACCTCGTGATGTATTTTGAAACAAGTTAGTAAATTCCGATACCTCGCAAGCACGTTACCATCTAAAGGTAATCTTAAAACACTCGGAGATCAACTCCTGGATTGCATCTGCAGCTTAACGAGAAAATATTTTCCGTTCACAAGATATTAACCTAGGAGCGAAGATTAAGGTATTCATGTGTGTTGTATTACCAAGTCCCTACCTTAGAGACGGTGTTCATAGCGTAAACACATCCGCAAGTAAGACAGATTCCACCTCAAATGCCTCCGTGATATTATGGATGTGAAATGCCTCCGTGATATTATGGATGTGAAATGTGTAGTCTGTAAATTATTTTTTCAACGGAAGACCTTTTGCTTCAGATACTGGATGATAATGGCAAGCAGGTAGAGATAGGACAAAGTGGAGAACTCTACATTAGAGGACCTAGTACTATCAAGGTAAATTGCATTTACATACTTTATTCAATACTAGCTGACCCGGCGAATATCGTACCACCTTGACATGCATATGACGCGGGATGTCAAAGTACATCGCCCGTAGAATTGTCAATCGGTCATCTTTAGCTGCATCAACATATTATATTAAAAAAAAAATATTTTTGCCCTCTCTCATATTCACAGTATTTTATTGTTTAGCTTTATTACGATCGGTTCAGCTTTTTAATTGTGAAAATGTAACGAACAGACAGACACACAGAACTACTTTAGAATTTATAATATTAGTATGGGAGTATGGATAGTATGGATTAAAAATAAGTACATTTACATCTTATACTTTTCTATTGTTGTCTCAAATAAAGTTTAATATTAATACAGACTTCCACTTGTACATGACAAGTTGACTTATGTTTTAACCTATCTATGTACATAGATACTCAACACTGATATATTCACACGATGTACTTAATTTCATCGAAATCGGTTCAGCCGTGAAAAAGTAACAAATAGACATAACCATAGTTTCTTTCGAATTTATAATAACTATTCGACTAATTTTAGCCTTATCCCCTCCTTCTCTATATAGGCTGTTTGATATTATACGCACAAAAATTAAAGAGTTTATTATGATAAACGTAATAAATAAATTTGTGAAATGTTTTCCATAAAAATATGAAATTTTTTTTGGCATGTTAAACAAACACTTCATTAAACTTATGTTGTGCTATTGCATAATGATTGCCATCTAACCACAGATACTGTGTTGTTGACGTCTCGAGATATCTTTTGTTGTCCTTTTCTAACCCAAATCCCGCAGCCATTTCCGAAAGAGATATCAAATCGGCCTATATTTTTGGATATCGATTGCAAGAAAAGGCAGTAAATTTTATATCGTCTACGTCGATTTTCTTTAAAAATTTGATACTATAACTAGTAGTTTTTTTGCGAGAAATCTTTTTGTATGTTTTGAGAAACCGTCACTTGAATATCGTCAGTATATTACCAAGTATAACACCCTGTATAAACTTTCACTATATCAAATTTTACAATAAATCCGCGCAATCAGCTTTAAAGCTGCCTCTCCACTGGAGAGGAGAAAAGAGGTGCAACCAAGCAACCTTTTACCGAAGGCGGGATTTTTTTAGGATGTAACTACGTAGTTCTGTTGAGTTGGCTTATCTTATAGGCCAAACAGCTTGACTGATATAAAATTAAAAATAAATTAAATACGTTTTCTAGGGCTACTACAAGAACCAGGCGTCGTATGACGAGACATTCGAGGACGGCTGGTTCAAGACAGGAGACCGCTTCTATAGCGACGCGGAGGAGAGATTATTCTACCACGAGCGGAAGAAGTTCTGCTTCAAGTTCATGGGCTGCCATGTGAGTAACACAGCTGTTTCAATGTGCTTGTGGCTGGTATTATTACTGTTATGAGCTAAGGGTTCGGGATATATTACTGAAAACCAATTTAATCAAAATAACGCTTAAATTACAGTACATAACACAAACTTAAACATACAACACTAATTCACACTATCGTTCATAGAAACTCTCTTGTTATATAAATTAATTATAAATATTGCTGGGCATTTCACACAGCGCTATCTAGCCCCAAATTAAGCAGAGCTTGTACCATGGGAACCAGATAACTAATAGAATACTATAAACAAATACATGTATTTACTTAATGATTACAAAAGATACAAGTGTAGACTTAAGTTGGTAATGGTCCCCGCACTAGGTCTAGCCTGTATCGCGGGAAACCGGATTACAATGAAAATGCTTACCGTCTAAAATCCAATATATGACTTTAACAAATAACAAAACAAGAATCTGAGTACAAGAAATTAATGACATTTAAAATTAACACACAAAATGAAATGCCATAATAATAAATACAGTTGATCTCAACTCAGCTAGTATGATAAGAGAGGAGCATTATATTGAACTCAATGTCTATCCGGTCATTCTATTTTACCCGGCTACGGCAAAGCCAAAGTGAAAGGTTATGTTTTGCAGTCCACATATCTCTTTTTTTTACTACTTATATGGCAAACGAGCATTCAATCCACCAGATGTTCAGTAGCTACTGCAGCCCATGGATATACACATAGAATTCAAAACAAGCTATTATGTTGTCTTGATCTCTATGTGAATACGTTGCCATACTATAGGACTTAGCTGTTATGCCTATGTGCCAGTAATTACAGGAACATACCATTACCATCTAACCGGAATACAGCAGCACAAATTTGGCGGCAGATAAAGGTAAGGCGGTGGTGCCCACTTCCTCGAGCCCGTTCACAAAAGTTCTACCACCAGTAAGTATAGTGTATCTATTGTTAAACTGGATAATATCCCATTACAATAGTAAAAATAGCAGCGGTAAAAGCTTGTTTTGACATGAACGGAGCGCTGTTCAATCATAGTATATCCATGCTCATAGAATTTCGTCGTCTGTTTTTCCTAATGAATACAATCCGGGCCTCTTTAAGGTAAGAGTGAATAGGTTTTCTAGATCTTCGTGCTTCATCTCAGACCACATCATCGCTTACCATCAGGTGAGATTGTGGTCAAACGAAGATCTATTTATTTAAAAAAAAAAATATTTATATATATAATCTTACTTTATCTCTAATTTCCTGAACATTCGTGTTTACATTTGACGACCTGCGTGGTGCAGTGAGCGAATAGCTGGCTTAGACTCAAGAGGTAGCTGATTCGATTACCGCCGCGGAACAAATGTTTGCATTAGCTGTAGATATTTTTTCCGGGTCTAGATGTTTTTTCTATATATTATAAGTATGTGTTTACAAAAAAAAATAGTATATAGTAATTTTATCAGTTATCTGATTCCTATAGTACAAGCTCTGCTAAGTTTGGGGCTAGATAGCGCTGTGTAAAATGTCCAGCAGTATTTTTTTATACATTTATTTACTCCCGTGAGCGCGCGACGCTTTGTTATTTTGTCATGGCGACTATTCACAAAATAAAACATAGTAGGTATTACCTAATCTGTGACTTCCTCCGGTAACATTACCAATCAATTGGGGCAATTACGTTTTAAGCCGGTAAACCGGTGTGCACCTTAAGTCTTGTAGGGCACTCTGTAACAAACAGACCTACAGACAGAGTTACTTTCAAATTTATAAATTAGTATGTATGTCCAGGTGTCTCCTGAGGAGGTGGAGCGCGTGATCAGCTCAGTGCCGGGAGTGAAAGAGTGCGCGGTGTCCAGCACCGCACGCGGTCCTGCCGCCATAGTGGTGAGGAGAATAGGGAGCACTGTCACTAGAGAACAGATACATAAAGTGGTCAATGGTGAGTCTCTCTTGTGTTATTCAAACCTTCGCGTTCACTGTACATAATTACTTTCGCCAGCCTGTTGCGACACACGAAACGTCGGGATAACAAATAAAAAGGTACACACGCGATGAATATCCGTGTAATGAGTCTCCTCGTATTCAGATTAATGAAATCATTGTGGTAGATTATTGAGATAACAGTAAAAACTAAACTACTCTACACATTTTAATGAAATGTCCATGGGATCAATTTAAAAGTACATACTTTCAAATAAAAAACTGAGTTTCCAAATCGGCTGATATATAACGGAGTCTGAGCTAACAAACACAACATGAGAATACCATTATATTTACCATTACCATTATAATATTATATGGTTTTCTCATGGATTCCATTGTCTGAACTGGACCAAATTGAAATGAGACTACACGGGAAGAACCAGCTGTTAAATAAAAAAAAAGAATCATCAAACTCGGTTCACTCAGTCGAAAGTTTTGAGGTAACAAACATAAAAAAATACAGTCGAATTGAGAACCTCCTCCTGTTTTGAAGTCGGTTCAAATTACGATTGTTCTCTGTTGGAAAATCGCATCCAGTTATTAAAATGACGTCTAGTTATTAAGTATTAACATAGATAATACATTTTTTACTAACTACGCTGCGCTTTCCAGTACGTGGTGTCCACTCATGAACCTTTTTGCCCAAACGGGCATCAGTTCTTCGAGCTATGTGCCCTGCCCTGCCCACTGCCACTTCAGCTTGCTAATCCTTTGCGCTTTATCAGTGACTTCGGTTCATCTACGAATCTCCTCATTACTGATTGGATCTCGTAGAGAAGCAACAAGCATAGACCTCTCCATGGCACGCTGAGCGACCTTGAGCCTTCTTATGAATATTCATATTCTTGAGCCCTTAGTGAAAGACCACGTTTCTGTACCATATCATGTCACCATATCACTGGTGACATACATCAAAGACTTTCGTCTTATGACACTGTAGTATTTTGGGCATGAGGTATAAATTATATTGATGTATGACTAGTTGACCCGCCCACAGCTTTGCACGCTTGATATTTTCCATTCCCGTGGGAACTTCGGGATAAAAACTACGAGTGTATAGAACACTCTTGTCAAAGTGACGCGACACTTCACCTCAATGAACGACGGTTAAATTATATGGATATTGTTCATACAAAAATACTAAAATCGCGATAAAAACTGAGGGGTGGGGGTAGGAGGGGGAAAATGCTTTACGACCTATTCTCATACCTACCAAATATACAAAAGAAAACTCATTAGAAGCGGTTGACCCGTTTCGGAGGAGTGCAACCACTAAAACCGTGACAAGAGCATTTCATATATTAGTTAAAAACTATATAAAACACTCTTGTCAAAGTGACGCGACACTTCATGTACCTGAATGACTTCACGTGAATGTATATTTTTCATACAAAAATACTAAAATCGTGTTTAAAAAATTAAGGGTGGGGATAGGAGGGCGAAAACTACTTTACGACCTATTCTCATACCTACCCAAATATACAAAACAATCATTAAAATCGGTAGACCCGTTTCGGAGGAGTGCGACCACTAAAACTATGATACGAGATTTTTATATATTAGGTTGGGGAAAAAGTTTCTCCGCATTTTTCAAGATAATTCAAAACATTTTTTATTATAGTTTATTTACATTTAACTAAAGTATGTAGGTACCATTTTGTTTGATAACTTTTTGCCATCTTGTATGACATGAAATTTTGGGGCTTCTGATCAAAATACCGTGACCAGTTGGTTTGGCTGTCCTCTTGTGATGTTAACTTGACACTGCTTAAAGAATTCTGAAGAGACCGAAACAGGTGGAAATCTGAAGGTGCAAGGTCAGGACTATACGGCGGATGCATTAACACCTCCCAGCCAAACTCTCTTAATTTTTGCTGAGTGACTAAAGATGTGTGAGGTCTAGCGTTATCATGATGAAAAACCACACCCCTTCTGTTGATTAATTCCGGCCGCTATCTCTCAACTTCTTGCTTTTATTCTCATCAGTTGTTCGCAGTAGAGCTCAGAATCGATGGTCCTGCCTGGTGGTAATAGCTCATAATGAATAATGCCCTTTTAATCCCACCACACACACAGCATCACCTTCTTGCAAGTTAACCCGGGTTTCGCCACAGTCTGTGAAGCCTGACCGGCCTTTGACCACGACCTTTTTTGCACTTTCTTGTCGTACGTGATCAACTTTTCATCACCAGTTATCAGCTTTTTCAAAAATGGTTCGGTCTCATTACGTCGTAATAAAGAATCACAAATGAGTACACGGTTCATTAGGTTTCTTTCAGTGAGCTCGTGGGGTACCCAAATATCGAGCTTTTTTGTGTACCCAGTTTTATTCAAATGCGCCAAAACTGTTTTGTGGTCAATTCCCAGTTCTTCAGCTACGTCGTAACTACTGATATGCCGATCTTGCTCCACGTTTTCAAAAATGGCATCAATTTTATCCATAATAGGGCGACCAGAGCGAGGTGCATCTTTGACATCAAAATTTCCGGATTATAAACGCTTAAACCAAATTTGTTTACTCTCACAGACAATGCACTAGGTCCATAAACATTGCAAATTTTTTTCGCGGCTTACGTTGCATTTTTACTTTTTTTGTAGTAATCTTTTAAAAAGTATCGAATTTCTTCATTAGATTCACTCATCTTTAGAGTATGAAAAACAAATAAAAATCACACATTTTCTTAATTTTAATTTGGAATTATCTTTTTTAAAATTTAAACTTTGAATGAAACCAGAACCAGCCAGATACAAATAGTATAGCCAAAGAGATTATATTATAAGTTCATACATACGAGTACTATAATGCGAAAAGACTTTTTCCTCAACCTTAGAAGATAAACATTATTTTTATGTTATCGTTCCAGGTACACTGAGTGAACACAAGCGGCTACACGGAGGCATTGCATTCGTACCAACACTACCACACACACAATCTGGCAAATTAAAACGAGAAGATTGCAAAACCCTTGTACATGACCTCGTGAATGCTGGAGAGTGCTTCTAGATATAACTCTAGTCTACTCTATACGTCTAGTCTCGGCAGACGGGGCCAACTAAAAAACATGTTTGTTTCCTTTTCAATACAATTACTGGTAATTAGTGTTATCGATAGGTACTCGGCGCATCACTAATGTAATGTAATGACTCACGTAAGGGCTGCGTTTTATGACCCGTCTGCTAGGAGCGTTGGCGTCTAGTCTAGTATATGTAGATGATAAACTATTGAACCAATAACACTTCTCAGTCATCATCATTGGTTTGATGGAAAATATTTACTGCACTCATAAATTAGAACAAAGGTGAACTTAATGCTAAAAAGCATTTTCTTTCAGATAACCTTTGTGTATTACTGATAAAGATGTGTCGGTATTCCTCAAAAAAGGATTCAATTGAAACATTTACAGAGACTAATAAATAATTGCATTATGTACTTAACTTTACAAATATTATAAATTTGAATGTAGCTCTGTCTCTTTGTCCATCTGTTTGTTAATCATCAAACTTCGTCGTATGGTTGAGTCGTATAATATATACATTGTAGATATAGATATTTTTGCTTGTACTATATCACTTATTGATTGTACTCACCTCTCCCGATCTATTCAACGCCTACGTGAACGGGTTGATCGTGGAACTGAGCAGCACCCCAGTAGGGCTCAGGTTGGATGACAGGTATGTAAACAACCTGAGTTACGCTGATGACATGGTGCTGCTTAGTCCCTCGATTAAAGGATTAAGAAAACTTCTCTCGATTTGCGAGGCGTACGCGAAAGAGCATGATCTCATTTACAACGCAAAAAAGACGGAAATGGTAATTTTCAGATCAGGAAAGGGACCTGAAATAGTACCCCAGGTCTATTTTATCGGACAGCCCGTAAGAACAGTTGAGCAGTTCAAGTACCTTGGACACATCGTTACATCTAACTTAAAGGACGACGCTGACATAGAGCGGCAACGTAGGGCTTTGTGTGTAGTCGGCAATATGATAGCCAGAAAGTACTTTAAGTCATTGCCTGACGTGAAAATAACACTCTTCAGATCCTTCTGCCAGTCGTTCTACACATGTCAACTCAGGACATATTATACTAAGAAGTCGCACAGCGGTATACGAGTGGCTTACAATAACGTCTTCAGACACATGATGGGTCTGAGGCGCTATTGTAGCGCTTCGGAAATGTACGCAGAGGCTGGGGTTGACTCTTTCAATGCGATCCAAAGAAAGAGGATCGCCTACTTCATGTCCAGAGTCGACATGTGTAAAAACACAATCATCAAGAGTCTGGCGGATAGACTGATGCTGACGGCAGTTTATCGACATTGGGTGGAAATAGCCACCTAACCTAAGTACCTAATTTTTAAATAATTTTGTATTGTATTTTTATTAATGTGTAATTGTTTTAATTTGCTTTTTATATTTAGTTTAGTTTAGATTATAGAATATGTATCACTGTGTCTGAAATAAAGAATTATTATTATTATTATATATTAATTTAAAAATCTAGTTAATATTATCCTTTTAAGTGCTGATTCTGTCTTGTATTCATCTTAGATACTTTAGTTGTATAATTTCACATTGTATCTCTATTTTCTAGTGCCTAAGTATATCTTTATTGTACTTCCTCCTGTAAACATGAGAGACTGCGACACTTGTCGTTGCACTAGTGTACTCTTACACTCTCTAATAGCTCCTTATTTGTAACATGTATTTGTTTAATATGTGGATAAGGTTGTGGGCTACATTATCAACAACATAATCATTCCCCGAATGTACTTACATGGATTGTTTTTAAACCATATAATTTAGTTGTTTGTTGTTCCTGAATAAATAAAATAAAAAATCAACTTTTTTTAAAAACAATTTTTAATTTTTCTGTTTACTGAAGTCGGTTATATTTTTGTAAAAAGTTGTTCACTTAGTTAGTGCTGCATCTTGACATTAGGCTGTGTATAAACCATCTTTAAGAGCGTATGCACACGGCGTTTTTTAAACGCGCAGATGACACGCACAAACGCGCTGGAAACGCGATTCATAACTTAATACCTATTAGTATTCTCAACTCGTGAAATGGTCCTATACACACGACGTTTAAAATACGCCTAAAACATAGGCCCTTATTGATAAATATCTCAGGTTTCTCAAATAATAAAGATCTTGCCAAATAATATTTTTATCCGCGAGCATACCGTTTAAAATTTGATGGCGGTATTTTGGTACTTTACTAGTTCATTAGGATTATTATCCTCCGAATCAATAGTACTACTGAGTAGTTTAACTAGTACAAACACTGGTTGTACAAATGACTTTTAATTGCAAAAATACCTACCGACTATCCAGACTATCCAGAGTGGTAGTGGCAGATGACAGTAGGTCGTCAGGTTTTTTTCAGATCTGTACTACTGATCCGGAAGGGATTATTTATGTTTTGAGATGTTATTACGATATTAATAAATAGTAACTACTAATAAAAAAATCAACCATATGATATTTATTTCAATCGATTTTCATTATGCTTCCCACGATCTGTGATATTACAGACGGAAGCAGATAAGCTCGCACCGATCGACACACCGTGGTAAGAGTCATGTCGGTGGTATTGCTGACACGTCTGTAGCGGTGCGTTGGATCCGCCGGTAACTTCAAAGGTGCGGGGCGAGCTCGTGCGAGACACGCTCTATCTTCTTCTTTCGCATTCGTACAGACATACACGCACTGTATGAAGTAACTCGGTGCGGTGCGTGGCTGTATGTAGCCATCGGTTGTAGTGGCATCATCTGTTAAATCACAGACTGTGGGAAGCCACTATTACACGAACAAGCCCCACTTGATGTTA
Organism: Philereme vetulata; assembly: GCA_918857605.2. Classification (NCBI taxonomy): domain Eukaryota; kingdom Metazoa; phylum Arthropoda; class Insecta; order Lepidoptera; family Geometridae; genus Philereme; species Philereme vetulata. The sequence continues at coordinate 756,430 of OU975420.1, forward strand.
AGAGGTCTTTACTACTTGTAGCAGCTTTACAGGTTTAGTCCAACTAAGACTAAGACTAAGACGTGGCATTGAATTGCGCCCGTTAGATCTTGAAATGATAATGCCTGTAACTTCACGGTTTGCTGTATTTATAAAACAAACGGAACGATTTAAGCGCAACTTGTTAAAAAGGCAGTTGTTTTTTTACTACATTAGCACATAATACTATTCCATTTAGAAACAGAGAAAACACAGAAAAAAACTAACAATAAATCAATAGAGGCGAGCATAACATTGTAATTTACGAATTTCTTTAGTTCGTTTTAGTTCGGGTTATGAGCTTGCGATACATAAAGCTGCAGGTTCTGCAATGAGGCGGTAGAGTCGCCTCTAAACATAGAACAGAATAGAATTATTTATTTGACACACACAAAGAAACATAAAACGGATCACAAACAAAACAGGTAGATAGACAGGAAAATTACAAAACAAAACATGTTAGACGAGAGTGGTACACTAATGCTCAAACGTAGCATTCATCTGGGCAAATACATCCTTAGCCCGGAGGAGTTAAAAGCTATCATCCCTAAAAATATCATTCAGTTTTTAACAGCTATAGGACGTAGTGCTGAACTGTGATCGCCCCCATGAACTAGGGGTGGTGTATACACAAGTGGTTATCACAATAGGTCTCGATACAGTGATACAAAAGCCACAAAAGCTAATAAAAATATTACCTACATTGCAAACCCTTTGCCTGCTCAGTAATGAATGAAGTAAGTTCCATCCAGTTCTAAATTCATACGGGTCCAAAAGAGCACTTCAAACCCATGCTAATTAGTCCTCGCTAAAGTTGATCATTACCGGCAGGTGTGAGTTTACATAGTTTTAAGCAAACTTCGTGACACTGCCGCAAGCGGGGATAATCTGTGGTTATTTAGAGAGGATATAAATAGAGTGACGCACAGTTTTAGGAGAGATAAGGTAATGAGATTTCTGTGTACGAAGTATAATTATGCAAAATAAGGGGTCCGTTCTGTGTGTCAAACCTGACTTGGCCTACATGGCATTGTGCCCGTCCCCCTAATACATATAATAGGAGAATAGTCTAATACGCCTGCAATGCTAACATGCGTCATGGGCAAAAATTTTAATTTCCTTCGTCAGTCGGACAAAAAGATTTCAAACGAGAAACAGAAATATTTAGATAAAATAAAATTGAAACGCATATTTGAAGTGAGAACATGCCAGATTGCCACTTAAACTTGCAAAAAGTCCAAGCGCTCATTAAAACTTTATCAATGCGAGGCAAAAAACATCACACTTCAAGTTGGAACTCAAATATTTGCAAGTTCCGTCGCTGTGTTTGTCATGTAAATGGTGCTTCTGTTTGCAATTGTACAATTTGAGTAACATACAATAGTCACATAATTATCATTATCTGCCATAACACGTTTCATTTCATTTCAGTTAACTATTATACAATCGTGTCTGTAAATTGTATTATGCTACGTGTTTTGTTATATACGACATTAAATAAAAACACGAGTAGGGCTAGTATTGTTGTTAAACAGGTTGTTTCAAATTTAATATGACAGAATTTTTGTTTTTTTTATGTTATTTGTGGGGAACAGGCTTATGGCCCACCTGATGGTAAGCGGTCACCGTCGCCTATTGACACCGGGAACACCCGGGGTATTGTTGATGCGTTCCCTACCCTATAGAAACCTCTTTACATTTCTCTTGGAGCGTGCCATGTCGTAGCCTAATGGGAAAACCTCAGATGGTAACTCATTCCACATCTTGCAGGTATAGGGTAGAAAAGATCGCGTGAAGCGTGTGGTGCGCGATACCCAATTGTCGATGATATGTGGATGAGCTTTATTACGTTGTCGAGAAGTGCGGTGGTAAAATCTCGACGACGGGATGAGATCAAATAGCTCCTCAGAACATTCTCCATTATACAGGCGGTAGAATACACTGAGCGATCCGATGTCACGGCGTTGAATCAGTGGTTCCAGCCTGTCGGCGAGTTGAAAATTTTCAATATTCTGTCAACCATAATATAAAGTCCTGAAATGTCAATGAAACAGACTGTATAAAATATGTAAAGAAATCATATTCTTATATCATACGAGTATAAGTAGGTACCTGTAAAACTGACTAAGCGGCATCATCGTAAAGACGCCGCCGATTTACGAGTATGTTAAAATTGTTTTACTTATTGGAACGGATGTTTGTTTTAAATTAATGTCGTACATAACAAAACGGGTTCTATAAAAATAATAATTATAATGGGAACTAAGCATCTTGTTCAGCCTGCACCCAACGGCTCCCAGCAACCCATATCAGGTCGTATCTCAATCTAGAGTTCAACAGACACATCACAGTCCTAATCCTAAAATTAACCAACCTACTTCAAGTTTTTTTTATAATAGTGAAGACATAAGCCCTAAGTGTTAAGGCACCAGATAAATCATGGTTCATAAGTGCAGGCAATTTGTCATAGTCGGTTCCAAGCTTAACCTTACAAGTAGCCTCTAGAAACTATCCGAAGCATCGAAAAAGTCTTACACAAGAACTTAACCCCTAGACTTGCGAGAAAACGAAAGAAAAATCATTCGAACAACATGAGGAGGCGAAAAAACAATTTAAAATGGATTTTCAGAAAATTAACATGATATTAGAAAATTTTTGTAAGTGGCCGTAATATACAGACATTAAGTTTTATTACCTGTGCTTTCCCACTGCTAGGCAAAGGTTTCCCCCATTTTTCTCCACATCTTGCGGTCACTCGTCACCTCTCACCAGCCATCCTGAAAGGCATCAAGGCTTTTTCGGCCGACCCCGACCACATACGACAGACTTTTTGTTTTCAAAATCATACTTCTGTGATTATTCCAAATATATAAAAGAATGATTTCTTTTAACGAGTAAAATGAACATAATAAGATAAGATAACTTTTTTTATATATTTTTTTATGCATAGACTTTCTGACTTAGTGTCCATCCAGCGAGGCGTACGGCAAGGAGATACCGTCTCACCCAAATTGTTTACCAACGTGCCTCGAAGACATAATGAAGACTCTCGACTGGTGTGAGATGGGTATCAACATATACGGCCGCAAAATATCACATTTACGCTTTGCTGACGACACTCTCGACTGGTGTGAGATGGGTATCAACATATACGGCCGCAAAATATCACATTTACGCTTTGCTGACGACCTTATCCTCATAGCAGAGAACGTTGAAGGACAGTCCAGGGATTGCTCGCAGACCTTCAGCAAGCTTCAACAAAAGTGGTTCTTAGGATGAACATGTCCAAAACCAAAATTATGACCAATCTTGCAGGTCCAAAACCTAACATAATCGTAGGTAACTGCTCATTGGAGGCAGTGGACAACTACATTTATCTAGGACACCGTTTATCCTTTGACTCACTTTCCCAGAAACAAGAGATTTCGAGACGAGTCCAGCTAAGATGCGCCGCCTATAGTAAGTTAGAAGACGTCCTTAAGTCTAAAATCCCTCCCGAGACATGGCCGCTCACAAAGGAATACATGAGATATATGAAAAAAAGATATATATATATATATATATATAAAAAAGATATATATATATATATATATATATATATCTTTTTTATAAGATATATATATATATATATATATATCTTTTTTTCATATATCTAATGTATTCCTTTGTGAGCGGCCATGTCTCGGAACCGTAAGTAAGAATGGGCAGGACACACCTGGTTTGGTTAAACACCCTGGTCTTCAGACATATATATATATATATATATATATATACATATATATAATATTTATCTTATACATAAATATGCATAAGATTAGAGTAGCTCAACGGGCAATGGAGCGTGCCATCCTCGGTATATCACTCTTGGACCACATACCCCATGTAGAAATCCGACGTCGCACAAAGGTTGTGGGCGTGGGTATGAGGATCGCAAGGCTGAAGTGGAGATGGGCTGGATACTTGGCTAGGAGGGATGAGACTCGCAAGGGACCGGAAAGAATGGCGTTATTTAGAGGAGGCCTATACCCAACAGTGGGTGCAGACGAGCTGAGATGATGATGATGAATTTATTTTGGTAACAAACTTCACAACACTAGGGTAGGTACATCAGATTCAGTATTTTAGTTAAAAATTAAAACCTAGTTGCAAAAGAAACATAAGCACCCAAACTAGGAAGACCTGTGATATAAAATAAAAAACTCCCGAGCATAAAAAATCCATAATAGCACGTAAACTGGTATAGCTATGTTATGTTATGTTATGTTGGTGGACTCCCTTTTCCGCATTTGAACTCTTAAGTGGTCCATTATGCGTGAGAGAGTTGGCTATATAGATAGCCAGCCTAACTCCGACCAGAAGCGCAGAAGTTTCCTGGGGTCCTCGCAGGCTTCACGGAGTGACCTTGGATTGTCCAGGATTTCTGCACGTTGTGCTGTTACCCCCACGCATTCCAGGACTACGTGGGCTGCTGATTCTTCTTCGGTAAGACATCCCCTGCAGAGTGGGCTGTCTGTTGCTCCCATGATGTAGAGGTGTTTGTTGAGGGGACAATGTCCTGTAAGGGTCCCCACGATGATTCGAAGGTCCAGTCTCTGAAGGTTGAGCAGTCGTCGTGTCAGTCGTGGCGAGACAGCCGGCAGAGCTGCCCTCGACTGTCTGCAGTCCATGATCTGTGCCCAACGTTCGTTGTGTAGGTTTAGAGTACGATGTCGTATCCATGTTCGTAGTTGTGTGAAAGGTAGAGGGAGGAATGGATGTGGGCCTATAGCCGCGGTTTCCGATCCTCTTTTTGCTAGTTCATCTGCAGCATCGTTGCCAAGTGATCCGCTATGCCCCTTAATCCATTGTAAAATCACCTTGTTTTTCATGGCGATTCTTTCTAGGGCTAAGTGGCATTCGTAAACGAGCTTAGAGTTACAGCTGTGACTTTCCAGAGCTCTGAGTGTTGCTGCACTGTCGGAGAAGATTCGTATATTGTAGTCTTCGATCTGCCTCCTGTTTATTGCGGTAGCTGCTTCGGTAATGGCCATACATTCACACTGGAAGATGGAACTGTATATCCCTAGTGTCAATGATATATTTATGTTGAGATCCAGTGAATGAATTCCCGCGCCCGTTCCCTGTTTGGTTTTTGAGCCATCGGTATAAACGCGGACTTCACTGATTCCTGATTGATCTCTCTGTTCCTCGTAGAGTTGTATGTTATAGTGTTTATGAAATATCTGTTGTCTTGGGATCTTGTCGCACGGGGCGGCAAGTAGTGGTTCGTAGGCTATCGCTCGCTCTAAGATAGATGCGTGCTGACTCCTTGTGTTTCCCCACAGTCCCTGGTGTTTGAGTCTTATAGCAGCCATCATCGCTTCTTGTTGTATATAAAGATCTAAAGGAGCCAGCCCTAGGATAATCTCAAGGGCGGCTGTTGGTGTCGTTCTCATGCAGCCTGATATTGCAGAGCATGCGTGTCTCTGGAACCTCTGCAGCTTGGTAATGACAGTACTAAGTTCGGTACGGGTCCACCATACAATGGAGCCGTACGTTAGTGTCGGTCTTATTACGGCTGTGTAAAGCCACAAAGTTATTTTCGGGGAGAGTCCCCAGGTTTTTCCGAGCATTCTGCTGCATTGAAAGAAGCTGGTACATGCTCGCTGTAGTTTGTAGTCAAGGTGTTTGTTCCACAGTAATTTACTATCGAGTATGACCCCGAGATACTTGACTTCGTTGGTAAGTTTCAGTTCAGCGTTGAATAATTTCGGCAGTCTCAGGTTACCTAGGTTCCTTTTGTGCGTGAAAATTATTAGTTCTGTTTTTGTAGGGTTGACCGATAAACCATGGCTTGTGCACCAGTTTTCGATAATTTTAAAGGCTGCTTTCATAAGGTCACATAGTACGTTCTCGAAACATCCGGTCGCGAGGATAGCCAGGTCGTCTGCATATCCTACTGTGAATAGCCCTCTGCCATTCAGTCTCCTGATGAGATCGTCAATCACTATGTTCCATAGAAGTGGCGAGAGGACGCCACCTTGTGGGCAGCCTCTGGCCACAGTACCTCTGGTAGTTTTATTGATTGTGAACTGTATTGCTCTGTATTTAAGCATATTGTTAATCCACTCTGATATAGTCTGAGCTACTCCATATGCTTCCAGAGCTTGGTTAATACTGGCAAATGTGGTTTTATCAAAGGCCCCTTCTATATCTATGAAGGCGCCCAGGGTTGGTTGTTTTGTTGAGAGTCCGTCTCCAATGCGTGATATTACGCTATGGAGTGCAGATTCCGTGGATTTACCTTGGCTGTAGGCGTGCTGGTTCGAGTGTAAGGGCTTGTGAAGGAGAGTGTTTTCTCTTATTTCACGATCACATAGCCTTTCTAGTGCTTTGAGTAAAAACGACGTAAGACTTATAGGCCGAAATGATTTTGCCAAAGTGTAGTCGCTTCTTCCCGGTTTTGGTATGAATACTACCTTCACTTCTCTCCATTTCCGAGGCACGTACCGATGGGCGATACATGCTCTAAAAATGTTAACGAGATGGTCAGCTATTAACTCGCTGCTCCATCTTAAAAGTCCCGGGAATATTCCGTCTAGCCCTGCTGATTTGAAGGGAAGGAAGCTGTTAATCGCCCATAGTACTTTCTCTCGATTGATGAGATGTAGGGCTACGGTCCAATCTTGACTACTGGATGCTCGTTCTGTGTACACTTCCCAGTCATGAGTTTCGTTTATCTGGCAACCGGGAAAGTGTGTCTCTAGCAGTAGTTTACTGGTTTCTGCATCTGATTTGGTGTAGGTGTTGTCGGGGTTTTTGAGACAGCCTATTGTGCGTTCAGGATCTCTTGATAGAATGCCTTTTGTTCTGGCTGCCTGACTAGTGTTTTCGATGTTGGTACAAAAGCGTTTCCAGCATTCCAGTTTCCTGAAGCGTAAACGTTTTTTATATGAAGATTTTATAATGTGGTAGTTTTCCCAATCCTCGGACTGTCTTGTGTTTATTGCTCTATTGAACAATTTCCTTACTTTACGGCGTAGTTTTTGTAGTTCAGGACCCCACCAATGTCGTGTGGGTCCCACTTTGGGTGTCACGAGTGGGCACGATTGTTCGTAGCTATCGGTTAGAATAAGAGTAAGTTCGTTTACATACATTTCAATGTCTCCGACAGCTATGTTGTTTGTCGGCGCGGTCACAGCCGTGAGAGCTGACTGGACTGTTTTTACGAATTTGGACCTGTCCGTCTTACGCGGAACGCGCCTAGGTTGTGGTATGGGTAGTGTCGTACTAAGGTTAAAACGTATCCATCTGTGATCCGAGCATGAGGCTTCGTTTGAGACGTGCCAGTCGGTGATTGATTTGGATACATTTTCTGTTGAGAGTGTTAGATCTATGATGGTTTGGGCTCGGGAATTGACAAATGTCGGTTCCGAGCCCTTGTTTAGTAGTGTTAAGTTAGTAGTGAGAAGATAGTTTACCAATTCCTCTCCACGGGCATTAGACTTATCGCTGCTCCACAAGGTGTGGTGCGCGTTGGAGTCGGTGCAGATGATGAGTTCCAGTTTTTCTCTTTCGCAGTACTCCACCAGTGATGACAGCTCCGACGATGGTATGTCCTCGTCACTTGGCAGGTAGGCTGACGCTAGAACTATATCGTGAGGCTGTTTGTTGGTTGTTGTGGGAAACCTAACAGCTGTTAGGTCTCTGGAACAGAATTCGGTGATTAATAGTGTTTGAACATGTTTGGGAGTAAATATACAGGTTCTAGGATTGCTTACGGTGGTATCGAAGATAAGTTTCCCACCGATGTTGTTAAGACCACAGATCCTGCCTTTCCTAATCCACGGCTCCTGGATTAGGGCAATGGTCTCAGTGTTTTCCTCCAGTGTTCTGCGTAAGGAAGCCGTAGCAGTGAGGCTGTGCTGGAGGTTTGTTTGTATAATTGGAGTGGAGCTAGCAGTCTCGGATCGGAGAGGAGTTGAGGCAGCTTTCACTGGTCTCGCTCCCCTCGACATCGAGAAAGCACTCCTCGTCTGCTTTTGGGGTCGATGGGGGATCGACCTCTACATCCATCTCGTGTTGGTGTGGAGATGGATGCGCTGAGGGATCTACCCCGGGATTATTTTGGGGTTGAGCAGGTTGATCGGTTTGAGCGACGCCTTTGGCTTTATCGACATCCTCCTCCAGTATCCGGACATAGATATTGCCAAAGTGCCAGTACAGGCGTCGCTCCCGATTTTTGAGTGTTTCAACATCGGTCTCGGGTATTCTGAGGAGCAGGTGTACTCCAGGTATCTCCCGTTCCGCCTGATTCTCTGCCCTGATCAGAGACCATGAGTTGATGTTGACCTCTGGGTTCTGCACTGTAAGTAGCTTGCGCAGTTTGTTAATGTCCCTGTTGAAATCAGGGACGAACAAACCGCACAAGATCCTACGCCGGATTTCGGCTTGCGGTCTGACCACAAGTTTCGTGTCGGCGATTGGTGATGGGGTATTGCTCACTGCAAGACGTAGCCACTCAAGTGCCACATCGTCTTCGCCCCAAAACTTGAGGACGCCCTCGCTAAAGTGAGCCTTGCCACGGAAGCGCACCTTCGCTGTTTTAGCCGCTGTTGCAGGATCCAAAAGGTCATCCTCGAACTTCAGCTCCAGACTGGTGCGAATTCCGGTGGCTTGTTCTGCGGTGAGGTCAAGGTATGGTTCGGTCATTACAGCAACGCAGAGTTCATTGGCCCTGAACGAGGCGGCGTAACTGTTGGTTACTCGGTTTGAGCTCGTTCCCGGCTTCACGCGTTTGCTGTCTCCAGTGGGCGTGGTTGTATCTTCGGGCCGAGATCGCTTGGAGTTTTGTTTCGGCATGCTAGTGCCTGCCGTGGTGTTGAGCTGGGTCTTCGCCAACTTGCCAGCGCGTTTACCTCTAGGCTTGGATCGGCGGCGGGGAAGGTTGCTGTCGGCTGATGCTGGCGCTGCCTCGGGCGCTGCCTGCGTTAGGACCTGTTCGGCGTGGCTAGAAGTCGCGCCTACTTGAGTCAAGGGCTTGACTTCAGAGTGAAGCTGGCGCCCCCCATCAGCAACCTTTTGCCTTGCCTGCATCCTTGCCTGGGTGTCCACCTTGGCCTGCTGGGATTTTTTAACTTTGCTCTTGGTTTTCTTCCGGGGAGAGACCATAGTCCAGGTCGGTTCCGAATGTGGTGTTGTAATGGCATCCTTTAGAGCCGACAGTTCGATGACCGTGTCGGTTGACAGAGCCCCGAGGGGCGCGTCGGTTGAGACAGTCAGGGAGTTTAGGGAGGACGACTCGCTCCGGGAGGCGGCTTTAGTGTTCCCACGCAGCTGAGTCGTGGACGCTGCCTTGCTGAGGCTGGGCAAATTATGCGGGGTCGCCTTGCTTGTGCTAGGCGCCGTCTGAAACGGGGCCTTACCCAAGTTTAACTCTCCCGCAGAACCCGCCCTGCCCCTGCTGAGCGCAGTCGGTGACTTGGCTTTGTTGGAACCCACCGCTTTCAGAGTCGCAGTCGTGTTCCGGGATGGCGCGTCTGAGGACGCAGCCCGTGGTGTGAGGGGTGTTTGCGCGTCCGAGGACGCAGCAGCCCTAGCATTAGGAGGAACTTGCGCATCCGAGGACGCAGCAGAGTTCCGGAGGGAGGCTGCATTTGCAGCAAGGGAGGGGTTATTTGTATTTCTTTTCGAGGCCATAATGTTAGTAAAGTTTCATCATCATATGTATTTCTCCACCCGCCATGGAGTCCTCAGTCGGGGACGTCGCACGCTCTGCATGCGATCGCCAGAGTTATACATAGACTTAGGGCCCGCACCCTGTAAGATAGACGAGACTGAACGTTGCGAAGAATTCCGGGGCTGCATGTGACCAAAGAGGAAGCCACACACACACACCACCGGGTTCCGCGCCACGCCGTCTGCCTTCCCCCAGTTAGGGACCCTCGCCAACGACCCTCAGACGGGGCGTCACAGCCGATTGATCGCGAGTGGCTAGCTCACGACCACCCGTGTGAAGAGAAATCCGGACCAAAGAGGTGTGTTGAAGGTAGTGGGCATCTGCCGGCTCACCACGTTCTCAACCTCCAGGATTCCCTCATCCTCCGGTACGGGACCCCGCGCACGGCACAAACACGCGGGAGGTCATTACTATCCACCAATCTGCTATCGATGGTGGACCCGCCGGGACATGACCTCGCCATCCCAGGCAGTGTTCGTCTGATGGTTTCAGTTACGTCTATTTCAGATGGAACTAGACCAAGAACAGGGGACAACCACGTGAAGGATCCCCCCACCAGGCTTGCCTTAGGGATCTTAGCGACTGTTGCGCTCTCCCCTAAAACCGTTCGCGCCTTACTCGCCTAGATGAGTCAAGTAAGGCAGGTATGCGTCTACATGCTAGGCAGTGCAACTTTTAAAGCATAAAACACATACCCCCCCCACTGGTATAGCTAAGAACCACCTCAGTTAAACTAACTTTCTATTAAACAAAACCGTTTCCGTATCGGTCCAGCCGTTGCGGAACTACGATGCAACGTAGAGACAGGGTTGGAGATTATAAACAAGGTCTAAATAATGTATTATTGATCGAGCGAAGCGAGATTTTCAAATCAACTTGGGCAAATCGGCGTTGTATGTATGTGTGTATGTTTTTTAAGTTATTAGCCATAATAAAAACTGAAAGACAAAATTCACAAGATACACCAGTGATCCCACAGTGCTGAAATTTGGTAGCTTTAGTGACGCATCTATAGGCAAAAGTCTGAAACCCAAATTAACTGCAATTTTTACTCCAAAAAAGTATCCCGTTACCTGTACCTGTAATTTTAATAAAACTGTAGGTCAAGTAATCTGGTTGTGCATTTCATGGCACTATTTTGATAGTCAAAGATTACAAATAATATTTTTTTTTATTTTTATGGAAGACTAGTGAGATCTTAGTTCGGGGCGAACCACTAGTTAAAATTAGATCATATTTTTTTGCCCCTAATTAGTTCTTTTTGGACATTAAACTTCAAGATTTTTATTAAACCTAGTGTTTCTTAAATTTTAAATATCTAAAAACAAAGATTTCTAGAGCAAAACATTTATACAATAACTCCTTATCTGGGACAGCATACCTGCTTACAGCAACCTATTTTATGAATAAATCTCGAACCTCTAGTCAAGTACTGTCATTAAAATAATCCTGCAATAAAATTCTAAATGAATTCTAAACTGAAATAGGGATGGCTGTAAAATATCGCATAATCTACAAACAGGGAACTAAACAGCTGTTACACAATGCCCAGGTGGTGTGTTTTCTATTTCCGGCAAATGGAGTTCTATTGTGGATGTGAAAATATAGAGCATTAGTTATAATTATTAAAATAAACAAAAAAACTTAGATTAAGCTACCAATTTGAAATTGTAACCTCACAGAAAAGAACTTTTTTCAATGCAACCTTATAAGAAGCTTCCACCGTTATTCAAATATGGCGTTACGAGCATTTTAGTAACATATTCCTTGCAAGTAATAATCGTGAACTATATTCAAATAATATAATTCATATGTTTGACGTTCAATGGGTTGCCATTTTATACGAAAATAAAAAGTGAAGTTAACAAGTAATTTTTTACCAATAATTTAGACTGTAATAACTACTGAAATGATTTTGATGAAATTTCTATGAGACTAAGATGAAGGTATATCCTTTCAAATAAAAATAGATGTTTTAAATATGTTGATAAATGACGGAGTTCTGAGGTAATAACAAAAATAAAACTGAATTGCGTTCCTATAAAATTTGAGGGTTGCCCTCGATATTTTTGGATACTAACATCAGAGCCTGACTTGGTACCAATGAGATCACCTGGGAAGTATACACTTATAAACAAAAAATAATAACTCGAATCGGTCGCGTCATCGAGTGGTCAGGGAACATACATAAAAAAAAGATTCTGACGAATTGAGAACCTTCTCCTTTTTTGAAGTTGGTTAAAATTGATCAGTTGATCTGATGCCTCATTGTGTTGATGAGAGTGATTTACTGTATTGATGTGGAAGTTCATTTAAAGAAAATTTAGCTCTAATTGAGCCGAAGCGACTCCTTCAATAAAATCTGTTCTGTAACAACCATCAGAAAATAGGGTTGTGGACGGGCTTGCAATAGAATATTCGAATTCTGTATTCGAATACTTGTAATAGAGTACTATCGTTTTGAATATTTGCAAACCCTAGTAAGGTGGCAACACTATTACGCCATTTGACGGTTTTTAAACCTCTAGAAATTATACCTATTTGACTGTGTGAGTATAAAAATAAATATCACCATACTTAAAAATTGTACACAGAGTTGTCAATTCCATTTCCAATTTTCTACGAAGGGTTCATTTCAGCGGCTCAGTGGCTTGTCTATGCCCAACTTATCCCTAATAATAGTTCCACTGAAAGTAATGACGTGAGAGTCCATTAAGAATCAAAGGGTTCGCGATATGATAAGGGAATTAAAACAGAGAATAATTATCATTCGAGATAATTCGTTCGCGGCTAACTATTTCGATTATTAGGGTCGCTGCAATAAACGGAATAATTTTCAGATTAAAGTTTAATTTTATAAGAATAATCTTTTCATTTGTGGTTTTTACTCTGGATAGCGATAACATTTAGAAAAAAAATGATATAGGAAAATATAGGTAAAACTGTATCAAATTTGTAAAATAATTTTTTCCGTTTGAAGCCCATAAATTGGAAAGCCATGAAAAAACAGGTTTATGCCTATATTAATTTCCATAAAAATATCCTCAGATCCTCATCTTATTCTGTTTTTTACATTAAGTCATCAGGATTTGCATGAAGATCAATTGCCATGGCATCAACTCCGGGAGTAACTTCTTCCAGGTCGCGGGGTTACGCCGTGTGGAAATTCTTGTTGGTCAAGTATTGGGATCTCCATTATCCGTCTTAGTTGGGTGCTCCCATTTTTCGAGGCAGTAGCCGCTCGGGTGGCTTGGGGGATGTCAGGTGGTTGCGCGTGCAGTGGAACAATGGCGTTGAGGTGAACGTGGCGACAGTTGTCAGCGCTTATTTTATATACAAAGTATTGCAGACCAATGATAACTTCCTACGAAGGCAAACCCAAAAATTAGGTTTAATACATGCCAACTTTTTGCAAACCGGATACGTGTCAGGTTGTAAGTTCGTTACCATGAATTTTAATAACCACCGATGGCCTTAAAAGTTTTTAAACTAGGGCATGCTAATTTACTCATTATTTTTTCTATCACCATTTTGGGTACGTATAAAATCTTAATAAATAAATATTACTAGACATTTAACACAGCGCTATCTATTCCCAAACTAAACATAGCTTGTACTATGGGAACCAGATAACTGATAGAATACTTATATACATTTTTTTTTGTAAATACATACTTATAATACATAGAGAAACAACCAGACCCGGAACAAATATCTGTAGATCATGCAAACATTTGTTCCGCAGCGGGAATCGAACCCGCTACCTCCTGCGTCTCAGCCGGCTATTCACCCACTGCGCCACGGAGGTCGTCTAATAATATATAATATTGTAATATTTATATTATAATTGACTTGTGTAATTCTATATTAATATCCAATTTTTTTTGTTGTTTATTACATTATATAACTTGTGTTATTTAATTTTTTGGTTATATTTAATATTGTAAGGAATGTGTACAGTGTGTACCGAATTACCGATACGAGGTACCATTATAAATTATGACGTGTAATATTCTTACCAAATAAATGATTATGTTCTCGAGTGGAGGCCACGGACCGGCAAGCGCAGCGTAGGACGTCCAACCACAAGATGGGCAGACGACTTGGTAAGAACCGCAGGTCGGCGTTGGATGCAGGCCGCTTCCAACCGCAGTTCCTGGAGATCAATGGTGATCCTTTGTCCAGCAGTGGACGTCCTACGGCTGATATGATGATGATGATGATGAAATGATTATGATTATTATTGTACTGCTTGTTTTAATATTATTTTGAAATTAACCAACGCTGAAATTAAAAAAAAATGACGTAAAACTAAATAAGGAACGAGCATGATGATTTTAATTTTGACGAATTATGCTGCGCGAGTATATTGCAATTACGATTGATAGCTTCTTATTAAATTGAGTAGGTACTTGCCTGAATGGCATAACTTTTATGTTCTATGTACTTTTATACCGTGGAAAACAGGAACACATGCTACTGTACTTAGGTATGAAGTTTTATAAAAAAAAATTGGTTGTCTGTAAAGTCGGTTTACGGACGATGATTTTACGTGATAACGAGAGAGATAGATGCGTTACAAGCCGAACGCCTCGACCGATCGTGCCTCTCTATCGCTTGTTCCGCGCTCTCGCTTGCACGCTCGGCTCAGGCAGAACGTGCTTTTTCGTGCGTGCAGCCGGCGTTCATCGCTTTAAAAGACGTTATCATGCTAGCCCCAAACTAAACACTTGTATTTTGGGAACCAGATAACTGATATAATATACATATTTTTCTTGTTTGTAACATAGAAAAACACCCAGCTCCGGTACATATATCTGTAAATCATGCAAACATTTGTTCCAAGGCGGGAATTCAACCCGCAAACTTCTACGTCTCAACCAGCTATTCGCTCACTGCACCACGAAATCGTCATAGATATCAGAAGTTTAGCTTTATTGCCAGTTGATAGAAAGTGTTGCTACTTGAAATATTAATATTTTGCGTAATAGAAGACTAGTAATCTGCTGGTCCTGTAATGGAAGGAGGAACGAGCTTAATCTGGTTAACCCACAGTAAAGAGGTGAAAAGCACGTGCAAACTAAGCCGCTCGTTTCCTTATAAGAATATCCTCTGCTTTTTTAACCACTGGCTAAAGAATAAAGATAGATAATAACTCTTTATTGAATTACCACACAAACAGAATTAATAAATAATAAGTACTAGCGATCTATTCCAGGCAACATTTGGATGGAGCGAGTGTGGTGTACTTTGGAGGATACATTTACATATAGGTATGATAAAAAATATGATACAGTTTTAATCTTAATACTTAAAACACGTATAAAATAGACCATTATATAGGTAACACAATATTTTTATATGTTATTCGATTAGATATTTTGTTATTAGTTTTAGTTATTTATTCAAACTCTCTGTGCAATCGCAAAATGTGTTTATTAAGGTATTATTTATTGTTTTGCTCATTATTTGCAATAAGTATTTAAAATTATATATAAATATATAGATAATTAATCTGTTTCAACTTAACGTCTGCTTGATTTGTAAGTTATTTAAGCTGTACGCACATGTGTTTATGTTGCAATCCAGATCGAAACAGCATTTTTGTAATCTTTAATTGTAAGTGGTTGTAATGTGTTTTGTGCGTTTTATAAATACAAAAAATACATATAGCGAACTATACTCACAGATAAAATACATATAGCGAACGATACTCACAGTTAAATTGTTAATTATAACGTTAGGAGATTGACATCCTTCTAGCGTTACAAAAAGAGGGGTGTTATAAGTATGACACCTAATTATATCTGTCTGTGGCATTGTAGTTCCCACATGTGGACCGCTTCGGACTTTTTTTAATAGAAAGTTGGTTTGATTCTTTACAATATCAGTTCATAACCTCCAAAACAAAATGAGGGGGTCGGGGATTTTATTTTTTACTTTCGTACATACAAGTTGTATACATGTATACACCTAGCTTCTTAGAATAATGAACGTAATTAGAAACGTCTCCGTCCGGTTCCAAACTCTGCACAAACAAGCGTAACGATCGGCTCATAAATCATTTATCAGAACCAGGTTCGATCGGTTGCAGTTCTACACGGCTCGGAGGCTTATCCTATTGTGCTCATCACTGGTAAAACAATTTTTTTATGTTGCCATGAGTTTATAAAATTACATTTTTACAATTTTATAATCGGTGTCCCCCCCCCCTCCCCCCTCCCCTGACGTTAAAAACTCATAACATACACCAGTTATTCATATTTAAAATTAGAACGTCAAAATCTCGCTGGGGTTTGCGGTCTCATGTTATTTTTTAAATGGCAAAAAGTTGGTCACTGTGATCAAATTTGACGGAAAGTTGCTGAAAGCTCTTTGCTGCAACATTTCCGAAGCGTGTTTAATGAGGTTTGAGTCAGGTGACTGTGCAGGCTGCCTAAAACCATGGCATTATGTTCCTGAAGGGCAGCCATACCAGTCGCGCCGTGTGTGGAGGGGCATTATCATGCATGAACTGATATTCCAATTTTGCCTCTGTCAGGGATGATGCTGCACAGGCTCTACGACCTCGTTTTGTCTCTAATTATTACATTAGTATGTGCTGATATTATATCACCTATTATTATATCTTAGTTATCCGTATGTAATTTAATCTTATATGAACTATAATTTGCATGCCACTGTGGCTGAACATGGTGAAACTATTAGATTTCGTATTATCTGTATAATTCTACCCATGTTTTAGCAAATAAATAATTCTTTATATTTATCTATATTGATATTTTAGTACAGTCATGTTTCCTCTTATCCAAATGAGCTCGGTTCACTCGCCAATACGAATTCCCGCCCAAACCATGATCGTCCCGCCTTGGTATCAATGAACCTCTTATAGATGCTGGAGTCGGCTGTGTCTACCCGGAACTCTTCAAACACGTGTTTTTCGTGAATTCGGATGAAATCAAAACCGAGACACATCAGTAAAGAGAACCGTTGTCCATTAGTAATTTTTCCATAACAAATGTTTTTGAGCCTAAACATGTCGCCTCGCGAGGACCTCGTAGTAGGGCTGGCACACGAAGCGGTCTACGAGAATGAAGATCAACTTTATGTAGGCTTCTTCTGACTGTTTGGACGCTTAGTAATATCAGCTAGTGGCGTGACTGGAGTCTTTGCACTAGCTGCATCGCCATGAGTTTGGGTTCCCTCCGGGTGGAGTTTTGAAGATAACGATCCTGTCTAGGGGTGGTTACTTTTCCCAGTGTGGCGCTCTGCTACATCCCCAGTAGTACGATAATGTGACCACAATCAAGAAATTACGTTATGGTTGGTGTTTAGGATGTCGGGAACCACGAGTTGGATAGCACTGGCTTCTAACATGCCTAGAGTTTTCATTATTTCTTATGTCGACGTTTCATCACATTTTAAAGATCACAAGATCAGTTATAATTTAAAAAAAAAACACAGGTAACACTTGTTCAAAATTAAATATAATTTAATTTATTTTAGGCAATGTTAATGTTTAAATCAGAGTCTCCGTTCAATAATTTTGGTTATTCCTATTTTTATTCTAGTTTGAAAATAGAACACAGGCTGTTTAATTCCACTTTTCAAACTTTCAATTCCATTTTCCAATATAAACTTTTCTTAAATAGCAAATCGTTTCTAAGCTAATCATTTTAAAATGAAATATCCTTAGATATAGTTGACGTGTGTATATATAGATAGATTGTACCGGTTTGAGCTCTATTTTCACTAAGGTTATTTAATGCTCAGTTTAATAATCATAGCCTCGGAATATTGTCAAACTGTGTCTGTGTTTATTCCGTAAGTTTAAACTTTCTGACGTCCGTTAAAACGGACAGGCCTTTTAAGGGGCTTACGTGTCGCGTCACTCATTTGTGAGGCTGTTATTTAAGTAAATTAAAATGAAATGAACATACATTTATGCTGTGTCTTTTTACGAACTGAGCGAGTTGCGGACGAGACGATTTGGGTTTAATCCTCGCTGTGGGACGAAGGTCTGCAGATATTTGTACAGGTTCATGATGTGGTGGTGATATATATAGTCCTCCTCATCGATGTCGATGACCTTGACCCTAACTATATTTAAATTTAAAGAAAATGCTATTAAACGCATAAAAATTACAATTATTTTAATTATACGGCGTTTATATTTAAATTCTAGCGTGAGCCCTAATATGGCTTGCTAGACCAAACTTAGTTTTAAAAATCCTATCACAGGTGTCACAATAGAGTTGGCGTTATAAGTGTAAGTATAAGAGGGCTTAGGTCTTTCTTTACGTATTTGGCGCTATATATCGAGTGTATGAAGTCGGTTTTCTTCAAAAGTTTTAATGTTATTATAAATGGTAGAGCGCCAGGACGACCTGTGTGAAACGAGCTCCTCCCAACTTGCAGGGTCAATATCGCAGGCTTTTAGATGTCTTTTGGACACGTCCTTAAAATTCAGACGCTGACCACCATGCTTACGCTTACCGTCTGCCATCTCAGAATAAAATACCGCTTTGGGTAGACGCTGGTCATCCATGCGATAGACGTGTCCGCACCACCTGAGCTGTCGCTGCATAAGGAGAGCTTCCATGCCGTATATACCAGACCGACGCAGGACCTCAGTATTCGGCACGCGATCCTGCCACTTAATCTTAAGGATCGATCTTAGACATCTTAGATGGTATGTGTCCAGTTTTTTTATGTCTGGCTTATAGAGACACCATGTCTCTGCGCCATATAGGAGGACTGGGATGATTAGGGTCTTGTAGACACTAATCTTTGTCACTAACTTCAGATCATGGGATTTCTTGTCTTGATTTGAGGATTTGAGTCTTGGAAGCACTGATAACTAGACCAAACCGTTGACAGGATTGGTGAAGTGCATCAACGTAGCTTTGAAGATGTACCATACTGTCTGACATGAGGCAGACGTCATCTGCGTAGAGAATCTCTAAAATAGAGATCTTCTGCATTTTAGACTTTGCCCTAAATCTTGAAATGTTAAAAACGCCTTTTCTGTGCGGACATTTAGATGAATAAGATTGCTACAGCAGCGCAACGCGTCTCGCATAACAACTGCGAAGTAAATGGCGAAAAGATTGGGAGCCATTACGTAACCTTGTTGTACTCCGCTTGTGATTTGGATAACCTCAGACAGTTCGTTTTCATGCTGAACCTGCGCTTTCATTCCAATATGGAATTGGCGTATGAGGTTGACGAACTTCTTTGGATACTCCGATTTTTGAAGAACAAGCCAGATGGCCTCACGCGGAACTCTATCGAATGCTTTCTCCAAATCAATAGAGCACATGTAGAGAGGCAGTTGATGCTCTAAACTCTTCTCTTGAAGTTGCCTTACGATAGATATTGCATCGATAGTTCCTCTACTGGGACGGAAACCACATTGGCTTTCAGGAAGGTACTTCTCTGCGAGTTTACAAAGGCGGGTGTTAACAATGTGAGCAAGGATTTTTCCAGCACTGGAGAGAAGAGATATACCGCGGTAAGAGCTGCAATCGGAGACATCTCCCTTCCCTTTCTACAGCTTACAAATCACTGGATCTCTCCAGTCCTGTGGAACTTCCTCAACCGTCGACAGGATTGGTGAAGTGTGTCAACGTAGCTTTAAAGGTGTATCATACTGTCTGACATAAGGCAGACGTCATCTGCGTAGAAAATCTCTAAAATAGAGATCTTCTGCATTTTAGACTTTGCCCTAAATCTTGAAAAAATCTTAATCTTGGTGGTGGTATAAAAAGTTCCTGATAGTCATAATATAAAAAAAATCGATATATATTGATATGTCTGATATCTACCAGAGAACCTTCGAATGGAATGGACTTTGTGTATATTACCTGGGCAAAATATAGAGGCACCTTAACAGGTAGGTCGAGGGTAAATGACTTAAGTTTGGGATCTCAAATTCATTAATTGTTTGTGTTGCCCTCACGAACTATTGTTGGAGCGTCTGGGGCGAGGGAAAGAGGTAACGCTCACTTTTGTTTGAGTTCATTTACTTTGGAAAGTTTCCGTTTGATATTCCCACAAGCCTCCGCCCGCGGCTTTGCACGCGTCGTTTGTTAATAAAAAGAAGCCGATTTATCAATCCTTATAATAAATAGCCTATCAAATACCAAAATTCATCATAAATCAACATCAAAATCAAAATATTTTTATTCATTAAAATCACAAGGATCACTTTGAACCGTCAATTTTCAAAATAGTTCAAGCAGTTTAGTCGTAAAAACGTAACAGACTGAGAGACGGTAACAGATAATTTACTGATAGCTAGACTTCTGATGAATAGTTTAAACAATCATATAATATGTACTTTTGGTTATTCTCTGTTGTAAAATGAATTAATTGTCATCCGGTTACTATTTTATTGTGGACTGAATCCAAATCATTTAGATTTTTTTTTAATAAAACACACTACAACAATTTTATTTCTATTTGCGTCAAATGGCGTCAAAGGAATAAAATACGAAAGGTTATTATATTAAAATAAAGTAATAAAATTAAATAATATTAAATACTAGCTTTTATTAGCTTTGCACGCGTTGCTTGTCAACAAGAAGTGGCCTATGTTTGACTCCAGGTCATCCATGAACACACCAAATTTCATTGAAATCGGTTTAGCCATTACGACGTGATTGAATAACAAACAAACGCACCACATTTATAATATACGCATTTGTAATATTAGTGTAATCTACATGTCAGAAACGACTTGAGCGTTCAATATTTAATTTGAGACGAAATATTTAAAACAATCGATTATATAAAACGTCTTCTTTCAACTCCAATCGTTTGAGCAATTTAAGATGATTGAACTAAAAATTAAATGCGTCTCAAAATATATAATTTTGTAAGTCTAAAACATAGTAAAGAGCTTTTATAACTGAATCGAATGTCATGAGAAAGTATCTAACGTTATTATGGAAGCTGACTCGAGTCGAGCGTCTGACCTTACCTAATACAATTGTGTTACTTTGAACACAGTGCGATGATAATTAGCTAGCTCAGTAATTTATAATTAACGACCACCGCAGTGCAGTGCCTAAATAGCCGGCTGAGACGCAAAAGGTCGCGGGTTTGATTCCCGCCGCGGGAATAAATTATATGAAATGAAACAAATGTTCCGGGTTCGGGTCGTTTTACTTTGCATAAATAGCAATAAATTCACAAAAGAGATTATACATCAATTATCCCAAACAGCACTTAAGCATTGCTTAGTTTGGAGCTAGGCATGGCTGTGACGTGGTAATGTTTTTTTGTTTGTTAAGGAATTTAATTTACGCTTATCATAATGTCACGAGTGGCGTACACACGGCCACACATCAAGCTATATATATATCCAGTATAAGCTGACCTCTCATTCTACGGAAAGCCTACACAATGCGAGGTCAGCTTTTACTGGAAATTATAGCTTGATGTGTAGCCGTGTGTACCTTTTAGGTCAGTGTAATTTAACTTTTGAAAAGTAAGTTATTAATTTGTTTACCTAAAAAGAAACATATTTATTCAATGTTTGTGGTATTAATCAATTATGATTGACCTCTGTTGAAGGAATTGACCTTTGTTCGGGAAGTTGTCCTTCCATTTCTTACACTGCTAAAGTAGGCACAAACTACGTAATGCAGTTAGCTAGCTGTCCTACTTTAAACTGTGCTGAAACTACAGCTTCGATGTTATTGCTATTTTAATCTCCTGATATTTTCGCTTCTCCCAGAATTAGGTCAGAGTGAAGCAAATAACGCGGATAAATAGATTATAGCTCTTAGGCAGGCTTATTTGTGAGGATTTCTGTAGTTTTCTAAAGAGCCAGTTTTAATAATCTTAATATTATAATAGGTCTTTACCTATGAAATTGCCGTTCTTCAGTACTGGTCATTTCAAATAGAAAAAAAGATTGGAATGGCTTTGTATTCTAAATTCAAATTAATTTTGTTTAAAAACATAACATTCTTATTACAAACTCAGTCTTTTGTTTATTGATTAGCGTTGTATTTTCATTACATTTGAACATTTGCCGTCATATCCATTATGACGGCAAATGTTCAAATGTAATGAAAATTTAAAAATTCGTGTAATTATGGAATATGAGTTACGTCGTGGCACCAACGCGACACAAACGGCACGTAACATCAAAAACGTTTACAAAGATAACTGTACAAACGAACGCACAACCCGTTATTGGTTTTCCCGGTTCCGTTCTGGAAATTTTGACTTGAAAAATGAAGCTCGTGGTCGTCCGGAGACTTTAGTCAACAATGATGAATTAGAGGCGATTGTGGAAGCTGACGAAATTAAATCTACAGCTGAGCTAGCAGCATTTTTTGATGTTAGCATCAAAATAATTTTGATCTATTTACAAATAGGCAAGGTAAAAAAACTTGATAGATGGGTGCCCCACAAACTTAACAAGCACCAGCGCAACGTACGCGTCGAAACCTGCCTCGCGCTGCTCAATAGGCAAAGAAATGAAGGAATTTTGAACCGAATTGTTACGTGCGATGAAAAATGTATTCTGTTCGACAATTGAAAGCGCTCAGCAAGTTGGTTAGATCCTGGTTCAGCACCAAAGCAATGCCCTAACCCAAAAATGACCCCTATAAAAGTGATGGTCACTGTTTGGTGATCTAGTGCGGGTGTGATTAACCACAGCTTTATACAAAACGGCAAGAGCATTACTGATGATGTGATACATAGCATGATGTGTACTTTGAAGAACTGGAGACAAAGATCGACCAAAGCTGGTTGCCGATGTGCAAGCTTCTCCAAGCTTGCACATCGGCAACCAGCTTTGGTCGATCTGTCTTCCCCACTGCGCCTTCACGACAACGCGCGACCCCATACTGCACAACATACAGTCTCCAAGCTGCAAGAGCTGGGGTTGGAAGCTCTCTCTCATCTGCCATACTCACCAGACCTTGCACCTACCGACTATTACTTTTTCCAAAATTTAGACAACTTTTTAGTAGGTAACAAATTCAATTCCCGAGAGGCAGTACAAAATGCCTTAGAAAAGATAGTTGCCTACCGTCCAGCTGATTTTTACAAGAAGGGCATCAATAAACTGCCAATGTGTTGGCAAAGATGCGTCGATTGCATGGGTGATTACTTTGAATAACAGAAATAAAAAAGTTTAAAAAAATAAGTACTTTCACTTATTCCATACAAAAAGTAAATTTCATAGGTAAAGACCTAATATTAATAAAAGGACAAACTCTGGCCCCATAAGCACGAGATCGTACTGAATGTTCAAATATATCGTGGAATGTCGAGATTTTCCCAGAGAATACAGTATAGGGTCCTTCAAAAGGGCGTTTCATTTTTAAAGGATCAGCAACACATGGTTTATGTTTTTTTATGTTACAGACATCCCTACGGTAAGCAGTTGCCATCGGTAAAAGCATACGGTCCGTAAGCTTGTTTGTTTACTGGTATAAAAAAGTGGGTATTTTATTTACAATATTTTCATATCTCTCTGTCTATCTCTCTCTCCTAAGTTATTATTATTCTCACCTGATGGTGGAGTCTGCTTTTCTTGTTTTCTCATTCCACTTCGCCTTATCAAATGCAAGGTCTATATCACATAAGACTCGTTTGAGTAAAACTTGTTGTGAATTCTAAAATATTATTTCAGTGACTATCGCGAGAATATTTTTAGTTATGACTTATATTTTATATTTCCCATATTTTATTGTTATGTATTTTACTCAATACATGATATCTAATATCCGAACTGTATTTATATGAGTTGTTTGATATTGTACCTAGATCATTTGGTTAGTGTCCTCAATGCGTTGATTAAAAAATATGAATTTTGTCTAGAACATATTGCTTTAAGCGATAAGGCAACAGAAGCTTTGATTCGAAAGTGTATTTTTGTTTATTTATTTTTACTAGCTTCCGCACGCGGTTTTGCACACATGGTTTGTCAATAAAAAGTGGCCTATGTGCCATTCCACGTCATAATCTATCGAGACACCTAATTTCATCCAAATTAGTTCAGACGTTATGACGTGATTGAGTAACAAACAAACATCCAAACTTTCACATTTATAATATTATTATTGTGATGGTGTGCATTAAAGATATGAACTATATATCTATCTCTTATTTTATTTTGCGTGGAAGTCTATCGGTGAAAAGAGCGGTGATCTATCAAACGGGTGCGGTATTGATGTATATGACGTTATTAACGGATTAATTTGTTATATTAGAGCCATGTTGATGTAGGCGCCACCCAACGGCGAAGCCAAGCAACACGGATGGCGATGTGGAGGGAACACAGCACACTATGTGTGACCATACAAACTTTGCTTCGCTCTCTCATTACGCGAAATCTGCGAAACTGACAACTTGTCTTTGTACATACATACATTTTAAAATTTATTATATTCATTTTATCATAAAATCGTATATCATTTTAAAGGCCAGCGCTTCCGATACACTGTCGATTCCAAGACCAGAAAACCTCAAAACCTACCCACACAGGAGTGTATGAGTAGGTACACCAAACAAGCCAATTATCCATATGTTTCGCACATTTCCTTTTTCGAGAACTAATTGTACATATTTTGGGCTTGGAAATAAAGTTTATTTTCTATTTTCTCAAGTTTTATCCTGAATTACACTATCTAGAAAATTACAGTTGCTTTAATACTAGCGACCCGCCCCGGCTTCGCACGGGTGGAATGCTGATATTAAATATAATGCAGAATGTCTTTATATAATATAATTGTATGTTTTTATATATGTATGTATATTAAATGCACAATGTATTTAAGGTAATTAATTGAATAAAGATTAATGCTGTATTGCTTAAAATCGCTTCGTAAATAAGCTTGCTGATTTTTTTTTTATTTTTACGGTGTAAAATATTGTAGTACATTATTTTATTTCATTTTTTCTTCTCTATCTTGAAAGGTTTGCTGGAAGAAAACTCTTATTAGGGTTAAGCTCGCCTTTGTACATGTCCATTTTGTAAGCTATTTTTATCTGTAAATCTATTTGTGTACAATAAAGAATAAAGAATATTTTGATCTATCTCGTAGGGTTCAGCCAGCGTTTGAAATGTAAGCGAAAAAAAATGTGTTTATTTACGATTTAACATTAGAAACCTCTAATATTATCAGTGTTTCTCTACTATATTATGCATGTATTACACATATAAACCTTCCACTTGAATTACTCTATCTATTAAAAAATCTGTATCAAAATCCGTTGCGTAGTTTTAAAGATCTAAGCTTACATAGGGAAAGACAGACAACGGGAAGTGACTTTTTTATACTATGTATTGATAGTGATAATGATGTGTCTAAAATTGTTTATGGACCGGTAATTCATCGATCGTAATCGAACTAGGAACACTACAAAGCTAAACAACCCAACTACGGCAAAGCCAAATGGAAAGGTTATGTTTTCAGCAGTCTATTGAAGTATGTATGTACCTATATATGTATGTATGTTTATATTTACCTAGGTTTTACCGCGGCGCATCCAATTTTGATAAATGAGGTGTCAGTTGATTTATTATTATGGTCCAAGTAACAGGCAAAATTTTTATTCGACTACGGTAAAGACATAAGGAATGGTTATGTTTTAGCAGTATCTGTATGTTTGTATTTACCTATGTTCCACCACAGCACCTAAGCTACACATCAGATTTCGATGAGTGCGGTGCCAATCGATTCGTTATTATGGTGCAGGTGACATAGGCTACCATCGACAGGTATTAACGTGGTCCGGATTTCAGTTATTATTAAACTTATTTAACGTGTTTGATACAATCTGTTATTGAAATGTATAGCTTCAAAATGGACATTTCCGTAATATTCATACCCCTGTCCCCTTGTTACAAAAAATATTAAATACAAGTAACTTTTTAACTAAAATATACCCGACTTAACAAAACTACTTAACTGATTTTCATGAAATTTCTATGAGACAATTATGAAAGTATATCCTTTCAAACAAAAATAATTTTCCAAATCGGTTGATAAATGACAGAGTTCTGAGGTAAAAACATAAAACCGAATTGCGTTTCTATAAAACTTAAAAGGTTGGCCTCGATTTTTTTGGGATTCTATCATCAGATCCTGACTTTGTGCCAATGAGAACACCTGGGAAGTATACTATTTAAAAAAAATCTCGAATTGGTCCAGGCGTCTTCGAACCAATTCGAGAACGAGGAATTCAAACCTTTTTTTAAAAAATGAACTAAATTTCCAAGTAAATTCTTATTGAATGGATCTGGGACCCAAGTCTTAACCTTTTGCTAATCTCCTTTAATGAAAATTAACCCTATCTTATTTCCCAGTATTATAATATTGATAGCAGTATATTAAATAGCAGCAACTCTGTCAGGAATGCAAAAAGCCCCGCATTACAACCCCAACAAATTATATTTCTAGAGAATCTCGCCATGATACCGGCAAGATACCATAATAAAAGCCATTTCGTGTTTACACTCGTAAGTTCAGTTCAGACATTTCGCGAATGCAGACAGCACATATAGGGAAGCTGTCAGCGCGAACTATCAGTCGCGATATTCATTTGTCTCAGGCAGTGATGGATCGCCTAGCACCTGCGGGACCTGGAGGATATGATAGGATAGGATGCTTATCTACACATAGCTTTTACTTATCTACAGATTTTGGCTCGTTGTTCAAAGGCTAGGTTGTTACGGTTGTAGGAAGTGGATGGAGGTTGCTTAAGGCCTAGCGTGGAATAGGCAGCCAAGCTGTAGCAGACGATCCAACATAATCATTGCAGACCGCATACTATGCTGTGAATTAACACGTGCACAACTATTATGACAGCCAAAAAAAGTATATAGTATTCTAGTTATTGGAGGAGGAATGATAAGGGTACGAGCCAGACACTAAACTCAGGTGATACCAGAAAAGAACCATTGTAAGTGTAAAAGTGAATAGTGATCTATTCACTTTTACGATTTTTATTAAAGTACTCGCAGTACGCTACTGTAAGAGTGCTCGTAAGTAACTCGATTGAACTCGGCGGGTGTCCTGATGAGCTCGATATCACACAACTTTGTAACATATCGATGGCTTAAAGTCTTGTTTACAATACTAAATACTAGCTAACCCGTCTGCGGCTTCTCACAATGCGGTTTGTCAATAAAAACATCACCCTCTTTTTGCGTAATTTAGTAAAAAGTAGTCGGTTTCTCAATTCAAATCATACCTATACCAAATTATATAGAAATCGATTAAACCGTCCTTGAGTTATGAATGGTGTATCTAACCCGACTTTATTTAGACAATTTGCCAAAATAGTATAATCAAAAGTACGCAAGATAATTTTTGCAAAAAAATTGCAAGAATAAACACCAGCTTTCAAACTAAAATAACAGGGACATGAGTATTCACATCTAGGTGATAGGTAGAATGCCATGCCATGTAAGCCATGTCAATCACTTAACATCAGGTGAAATTTTTGTCTACGGCCCACGTATAACAAACACCCTTTCGTTGCGACGGATATTAAAAAGTTCGACTCATGGTTCCAGCGTAAACCATTTTAGCACTGTGTTATATAAAGTCAGTTTTAGATTTTAGATAGATGAAACATTCCGGTGCGTGGTTTCTAATCGAGAACCTTTATGACGCATCGTTCGTCAATTGTCCGTGCTATGTGCCTCGCCCACTGCCATTTCTCCTTGCTATGTGTCTCGCCCACTGCCATTTCTCCGTGCTATGTGCCTCGCCCACTGCCATTTCTCCGTGCTATGTGCCTCGCCCACTGCCATTTCTCCGTGCTATATGCCTCGCCGACTGCCATTTCATTTACTCTGAGATACGTCGATGACCTTAGTTTGTTTTGATTTCTGGTGGTTTGATTTACGTGATCTCGTGACGTCATTTTGAGTTATATCACAGTTGCGGTGACAGGATCATCTATAATCAATCCCGAGAACACTTCTAATCATCTCTACATGATGATGTCAATTGTTTTTGGGTCTTGCTAAATAAAATGCCCAGGAAAGTAAAAAACTCATGACATATAATAGTATTAGAATCATAGATCTAATAGAATAAAAAAATAAAACAATGTGTTAACATAATCGTTAACAGACCATTTTAATCAATACAAAACTAAATTAATCACACAAAAACATAATTAGAAACACACACATTGAAAATTATCAGATTACACATAAAACGATAATAAAGAACAAAATAACTCACGTGACCTTTATACGAACACAACCTAATTTGACTGTCCTTAGTGGTTACACTGTCGAGCAACACGAACAAAATGCCCTCGAACAACGTTTCGCACGGTATTTATAGATTGGTTGCTTAAGCAAAAGTCACTGGGTGGGGGAGTTGCTAACGATAGTATATTATGATACAAGTGAGCTAAGTTGCTCATAATACACGAGGCTGTGAGTTGCAGCCCAAGCCATAGGCGAGGGCGTAAATCAGCCGAGTGTCTAGTGAGCAAGTTGCTCACGAGTTTCATACGCACATTTTCAACACACTTGCGAGGAAAAAACAAACATGTGTTGCATAAATCGTTTAATTATTAAAACAATTGTTAAATGTAATATTTTTAAAATGATATTGGATTGTTTTTGATGGCAATTTCACAGTTTGTGTTACATTGGTACTTGCCACTTCTTTAGTATCTTCATTTACTTCTTGTGTAAATGTCGACGACAAAGTTAAATCATACAAATTACTGGAATGAGAAGGCACCAAATAACTCATGCTACGACATGTACATGGTTGTGGGTTACAGTACGTTTTGATATCAACACAGCTTAACCATGCTTCTTAACATGGAATAGATGCACCACAGGGAGCTTGGTTTGCATGTATTGGCGAGTACGGAGAAATACGCCAAAACACATTTTCAGAAAATGACTCCGTTGCTTTTCCATTGTATGAAACTAGCGTAAGCAGCTAAGTACTTGTCTCTAGATTTTGCAGGTATTAGGCTTTCATTTGCACTTTGTGCTGCATTTAGTATTTCTGGTGGGGTTAAATCTATTAATTATTAATCTTCTGTACTAAAACTTAACATTTTTACAATTATTTAGCAACAAATGCAATACAAAGAAAAAAATTGATTTTTTTTTTGCACGTTTCAAATGTAAGGTGATTGATTACAATTCTTGTGAATTATAAGTAATTCAATAACCCATATGTTTTTTTCGTCTTAATTAGGGATACATTTATTTATTAGAAAAATGTAAATGGATTTTCAGCGTTATAAACCTCATTTTTGTTACAAAAAAAACTGTAAAACCCGGTTAAATTGAAAATGCTCTGTTAACTCGCATATAATTTGCAGTTAAGTATTAACTTAACTTTGTAGGGATAATTCTATTATGCACTAGTGTGTAATATTATTACGCACGCGGTTCTTATAGTTCGGTTTATGGCCATATTATAGATGTAATAAGGCTCACTTTACGAGAAAGTGTGTAGAAAAAAATATTTTTCATCCCATCTAAAAGGGGCGAAGGGTTCCTAGATAAGTGCGCGCAAAATGGGTCATGCCGGCGCACTTAATTACAGTTACAAAAGGACTTTTGAATTTGGAACACTATTTAATCAAAAAGTTTGAATGAAATTCATTTCGATAAAGTGCTGGCCGGTAATAAAATGTGCGCGCTTGCCGACGCGGCATAGTTTAAAAATATTGAAAAAAAATATGCGGGAACGATCTTCTTATTCGTTTTTCTTTATTACTTTTATCAAAATATTACAGAAAATTTTAATTTGATTCACACAAACTGTAAAACGTGTAAAATTGTGAAAGTGTATAATTAATCGCAGAAACTGTCTTAAACAATTTACTAGCAAACAAATCGAGAGAAAAATATTTAAAAGCCTATGAAAATTTTGATAAATGTAAAAATAAAAGTGAAACAGTCCTTTTGAAACTGTATTCAGAACTGCGTGAAATGTCACCATTGACTCAACATGATCATCAACCAGAGTCTGAAGTTATTACAAATACCCAAAGTCAATGACATTTTCTGTTCCCAACAAAACAGCTACAATAATCTTTCAAAATGGCGAAAACGTATGTAATATAAATAGAAATTTGTAATTTAGTTAAATAAATATAAATATTCATTACTACTAAAAACTACTAAAAGCATCTCGTAATTATTTTTCTCATAGAGAGCGATGAAAAGCAGAGTGAGCCATAAGGTACCAAAATTATTTAACTTCGAGCGACGTACTTTGAATCCCTCGCTACGCTTAGGATTCTATTCTAGAATCCCTCGCTTCGCTCTGGATTTAAACAATCGCTCTCGCCCTCAATGCATTATTTTGGTCCCTTATGATACAATGTACTATTTAATTAACCCCGACTGAAAAACAAAGTGAATAACTGAACAAACTTTCTAATCTTGGTCAGTTGAAAACTATCGATTGAACGTAGAGCTTTTAGGCTTATAGGCAAGAAGTAGTATATAGCGAAGGTTAATGGAGAATCGCCTTAAAGTTGCAGGGAAATCTGCCCAGGAACTACACGATCCCACTGGTCCCACCATCCACCTACTTTTCATCAATAGACCAACAGACGCATCCTACCTCGGTAATATACCACTCGTTCGCACTCACCGTTTCTGGTTCTACGTAGTTACTTAATACGTACTAGTTATAGAACACTTTACCGCGGTCTGTTTTTTCCTGAAGACTAAAATAAAGGCCGCCTTATGGTAAAAGTGAATAAGTGTCTTCAAGATCTTTGTGCCATAGTTGACCTCATCATCGCTTACCATCAGTCGTCAACAGAAGATCGGTTCAAGATAAAAAAAACTTACATTTCATAACTATTGTTGAAAGATTTACGATAATGATACATTTCAAGTCACTTTTAGATTTGCAGGTTTGGACATCTCATAACACTACAGGCAAAACTAATTTTTGTTGCGAGCAAGTGACAATTTCAATAAGCTGTGTAAGCGCACGGACCTTTATGACCTTTTCTGCATGTGCGTCAGTTCGATTCGACAGCGTGTGAATCGTGTTCTAGTAGTAAAGAATTCTTTAGTGATTTATAATAGTGCATTGAATATAATAATAGTATGTATATGTAGGCATTCTTTCTTCATTGTATCTGTAATGTGGGATGTCGAATGGTTGTTCACAATTTATCTATTTCTAGATATATTGTTGTTTAAACATGAAAAACTGTTATTGGCTAACTGGTAAACAATCTGTCTTAAGTATTAAGTTATAACAGCTGTTGGTTTTCCTACCTCACATACAACTAAACAAACATTACTCCTCTTCTAAACAGTCCGGTAAAAGGTAATGAACTAAAAACATAGATCTAAGGCTGAATGAAATTTTATTAAAACGTAATAACATCATTATTTAACTCAATATTTTTTTATCAAATACTAAAGCTTAATGTCTCAAAACCTTGAGACATTATAACCAATTTAATATTTTGACCTCAACCAAGACTTTGACCCGCATTAGGGTCATAGCTGAAAAGCTTCTCTAATAGTTGGATCCAATTTTACGATACCCCGAATTTGAGCTACAGGGTACTCTAGAATAATATAGATAATTTTACACACAAGACAAGATAATTTTACTTAAAAAACTTTATAGCTCCGAATAACGATGGGTGGCGAGACGTTATTCGAAGCGGATCGCACTCACCCTGATGAAGGTTCACGAATTGAATCAAAACATTGTCAGTCGATACACCGATACGACGGTACGTGATAAATCCCGTATTTGTAGTATAAGATAATTTACAAATGAGCACTAAGTTTTAAAAACAAAAAGTAAAAATACATGCATTAATTTGCCCATTAACTATGTCCAGCCTTAAAACCAACGTTTTCTTGAATTTTGTTATATCCTTACTGGATTAAGCACTAAAAATGGCTAGATTATAAATTCTAAAATTGCGGATTTACCATAAAATTAAACACTTTTTCAATGAACAACATCGAACAATAAACATTATGATACAATCATTGTAACTGCAACATACGTTTTTATTATTCACTAAAGGCAAGCGTTTGAGCACGAGCAATTACCTGAATTGAGTTTATTTTATTCAGTACGCATTGTGTTTCTATTTTATTACCCTAAAATAAATTAATTAAATATGAGACAATTACCCCCTTTCCGGCTAACATACTTATTCAGTATCACCTTGTATGTATGGAAAAGTTAGTCCAGAGCTGATTAGCCAACTTTTAACAGCTGATAACTTCACATTAGTTATTTAAGCAATATCTCAGCACTTTTCATAATTACTTTTCTTGTAATTATCTGTATTTAGAATTTTTACTATATTTCTTGAAGTAAACACATACCATTCTATGACACTCATGTTATTTATAATGCGATCCAAGTAACTGATGGAATACAAGTTTTTTTTTGTGTAAATACACGTACGTAATATGTATTTAGAAAAACGACATTAACTTTATGATAAATTCCAAAGTCTCTCTCTTCCGCCAGCGCCTTCGTACGCGTAGTATACCAATAAAAAGTAGCCTATGTATCCAACCAGGTCATAATGTATCTATGAACCAAATTTCATCGATCGGTCCAGCTGTCTAAGCGTGAACACCTCACAGTCACAGTTACATTCAAGTTTATAATATTAGTATGTTTTACTAGCTGACCCGCCTGCGGCTTCGCACGCTTGAAATTTGTCATTCCCGTGGGAACTTTGGGATAAAAACTATATAAAACACTCTTGTCATAGTGACGCGACACTTCATATTTTATGACTTCACGTCAATGAACGACGGTTAAATTAAATATGGATATTGAGGGTGAAAAATACTTTACGACCTTTCATACCTACCAAATATATAAAAAAAACATAAAAATGTGTCTACCCATTTCGGATCAGTATCACAAACACCGTGACACGAGATTTCTATACATTAGATAAGAAAACTAAATAGCAAATTCAACCAAGATTTTAATTTGTTTCTTTAATATTGAACGGCGACAAACAACTGCCCATAAAATAACTATCCTCGCCCGCGCAAACAACGCACTGTGAAAATCTGAGCTGTATATCTGAGAGTAATACGTCTTCCAACTAAGATTGACGTCATCAAGTGCAACGAAACACGTAGCAGCACCACGTCACTCGTAGCGGTGGTGCATATGCTACGCCGCACGTAGCACCTCTACAGCGTAGCACGATCCAAAGGTTTGATTCTTTGATTGTTTCCGATTTCTAGGAAATTGTTCGACGTCGAATGTGTTTGAGTCAACACACTAAAACGTTAGAAGCACCCTACTGTAAAGAAAACCGGTATAATTTAATGTGAGATTTAATTTAGTATATGGATAGACTACTGAGAAACCACGCACGTGAAGTTGCGGGCAGAAGTTAGTTTTTTATAAATTTTTGATTTACTCGTTTCATCGGTTAACACTTTTAGGTTTTTAATATATTACTAGCTGACCCGCTCCGTCTTCACATGGATTTTTATTAAAATCAAATACAGCCTTTACCTCTAATAAACAGTAGAGCTTTCTCAGTGAAAGAATGTTCAAAATCGATTTAGTAGTTTCTGAAAATACTATAAAATACAAACTTACTTTACCTTGTTGTAATATCAGTATTTAGTGTACTCTTAACTTTTATGCGCGGGGTTCTTAACAAAAGGGCATATTTCCAGTATAAGAGCGTTTCAAACGTGGTGTAGCCATGTCATGTGGAGGGAATAAAATCGTGTGACTGAAAAAGTGTTTATAGTCATTATTATAAATATGGGATTTATCACGTACCGTGTTATTGGTGTTTCGACCGACAATGTTTCGGTTCAATTCGTGAACCTTCATCTTCATTGAATCCCGTATTTATAATGTTACGAGTTGAGGGTTTGGGATAAAATAATGAAAATCAATCTAACCAAAATAACACTTTTATTCAACACTAAAACGATAAATACACGATCTTAATCACAACACATTAATTCACAACACTATCGCACAATAATCTACTAAAAGTCACTGAAATGTTCGCACGTATCGCCAAATCAAGACTGACTCCGCGAACGTCTATACGCACTATTTATACCGAGCATTATTTCCAGAACCATCCACTAGTATCTAGAAAAGTATAGGTATTTCGATTGTCTACTATTTCTTAATCTGTGCAACGGTAGGCAAAAACGTGTTATGTAGGTCATTCCATACCAAGTATTACCTATTCTGTGACACAGTAGGTATAACTTTGAGAAATTCCGGTTATTACTTATTCTGTAACAGCTTCAGCGTAACACTGCCTCCTCCTAAAACATGCTCGTCCCGAGCATTGTTAGCCCCGTAATATGGCGCCAGTCGATCAACATGAACAATTTTAGGCGCACCTCGCGTACCCTTCTGAATTCGGTATGTGACGTCATTAATCCTGGTCAACACACGGTATCGTCCATCCCATTTTGCTTGTAATTTAGGGGATTTTCCTTTTTTCCGTATCGGATTGTGCAACCAGACCTGCAATTTTTCATCAAATCCCAAGTTGTTCGAATTTCGGTCATGACGGGTCTTCATTTTCTCGGACATTTGTTGACCAGTTAGTCGGATGTGTTCATTGATGTCGTTCATGTTATTGCGCAGGTCGTTTGCATAATCTGTATGGTACGCAGAGAATCTGGGGGAATGCCAGTTATTAGGTCTGCAGGCAACCGCAGTTCTCTTCCAAAATTTGCCAATGTAGGAGTGGCGCCTGTACTCTCATGGACTACACTCCTATATGACAGTAAAAACGGTTGTATGTGGTGGTCCCAATCATTTTGCTTATTTTCCACCACTTTGGCCAGTTATCTTTCCACCGTCTGATTTAATCTTTCTACCATTCCATCAGACTGAGGATGATATGAAGTGGTTCTTGTTTTATGAGCACCCATTATTCGGCATGTCTCCTGAAATACTTGTGATTCAAAATTCCTTCCTTGATCACTGTGAATCTCCAGGGGAACTCCAAAACGTCAGAAAACTTCGTGGACTAGTTTATCTGCTACCGTCGAAGCTTCTTGATTAGGGATAGCAAAAACTTCGGGCTATTTTGTGAAGTAGTCCATAACGACCATGAAGTACTTATTTCCATTTTTACTCACAGGGAATGGCCCTGCAATATCTACGCTCCCATGGGGCTCCAACGTTATACAGTTTTAATTCTCCTCTGCTGCGCGTATGGGGCCCTTTTACTGCCGCACAAGTAGTACATTTTCGGCACCAGTCTTCAACATCTTCTCTACAATGGATCCAGTAAAACCGCACCCTTATTTTTAACAGTGTCCTTTTTACTCCCATATGGGCTCCCGAACATCCTTCATGGTAGAGTTGTAGCACGTCAGGGACCTTGGCTTTGGGAACCACCATTTGCAGGTGACAGTGGTCTCCACGAGCGTTTTCCCATTTACGACACAACACACCGTTGTGGATAACCAGACTGTCCCACTGTGCCCAATAACTGATTGATGTTGTGCTCATAGCAGCAACGTCACTCCACAAAGGCTTTGGGGTACCCGCTGTGATCCTTTTAATGATGGGTTTAAGGTCTTTGTCGTCCTGTTGTGCATGCTGCAAAGTTTCCTTCCATTTGTCACTTAGGTCCGTTCTCAACAGCCTGATGGGTTCTGCTTCCTTAGACTCATATTTGGCACAATGTTTGCAGTTCTCAGGGCAAGGTCTTTGTGATAGCGCATCCGCGTTCCCGTGAGATTTTCCACTGCGATGCCCAATGTCGAAGTTGAACTCCTGTAATTGTTCAATCCACATTACTACCTGTTCTTTAGGATTCTTGAACCATAAGAGCCATTGCAATGCAGCATGATCTGTTCAAAGTTGGAATTTATGACCTAGTAGGTATTTGTTGAAATGCTGTAAGGTCTTTACTACAGCTAGCAGTTCCCTCCTTGTGACAGAGTAATTTCTTTCCGGTTTGGATAAGGATTTACTGAAATAAGCGATCACCACCTCCTGATCTCCTTTGCGTTGAGATAACACACCGCCAATACCGGTATGAATCGCATCTGTATCTACAATGAACTCGTTCTCAGTATCAGGGAAGCTAAGAATCGGTGTCTTACACAGACGGTTCTTCAATTCCTGAAAAGCAGTTTCGCATTCTGCATGCCAGCAGAACAGTCGTTTTCCTCGGTTAGCTTGTGCAAACGTTTAGCAATATCCGCGAAGTTCTCGACAAACCGTCGGTAGTAAGAGCACAACTCTAAAAATGCTCTGACTTCGGTCTTATCTTTACGAATTGGCCAATCTTTGACAGCGTCGATTTTCTCTGGATCAGTTTGCACCCCTTCTTGTGAAACAACGTGATCCAGAAAGCTTACTTGTTGCCTGAAGAATGAACATTTCCTCGGACTTAACTTCAAATTGGCGGCACGAATTTTTGCCAGCACACGTTCCAGATTTTGAAGGTGGTCCTTTAAACGTACGTCCAACAATGATGATGTCGTCCAAATAAACAAGACGCGTTTCCGATCAACCCGACAAGAACTTACGCCATCAACCTTTCAAAAGTTGCAGGTGCATTGCATTATTCAAATGCCATGACTCGAAATTTCCAAAAACCCTTTCCCGTAGAAAACGCAGTCTTCTCTTTGTCTTTAGGGTCTATTTCTACTTGCCAGTAGCCACTCTTCAAGTCTAGAGTTGTAAACCATTTTATCCCGGTAAGTGTATCCAATGTGTCGTCGATCCTTGGTAGTGGATAACTGTTCTTCTTGGTTACTGCATTAAGTCGACGATAATCTACACAAAACTGCATGCTTCCATCCTTCTTTTTGATAAGAACTACAGGAGAGCACCATTGACTAGATGAAGGTTCTATCACCCCATCATTCATCATTCCCTCTACCATGGCCTCTACTTCCTTTTCTCGAGCAACCGGTAGTCTTCTAGGTCGTTGACGGATAGGTAGCTCATTCCCAGTATTTATCGTGTGCGTAACCAGTCCAGTCTTTCCAATATCAGCATCATTTGAAAAGAAAATATCGGCGTAGCAATGTAACATTTTCTCAGTCATAGCAACTTCTTCCCTAGAAAGTTTTTTACGGCAATCTTCTAACAGTGACGACACATCAAATTTACCATTCCCTTTACCGCCGCTAGGGCTCAACAATTCCTGACATCTTAGCAGACAGGCTACTTCTTTGCAGGTGCCCATCAAGGTCCCCCTTTTGATGAGGTGCTCTTCATTGCTAAGGTTTAATATCCGCACCACTGCAGTAACTATGGTCCTCACTAGTGTCCGAGCCATAATCCACGGAAAGCCATTGTCCGATCTTTCCACCAATACACATCGATTCGGTTTTCCCGAAGTTCGTGGCAAGCTTACTGGTACAATGGTTTCTGATCTTGAAGAACAATTTTCTTCAGGCAGTACACCTTACCCATGGTCCCACCTTCCATAAATAACTCATCTTCTCCACATTGTAAAACTCCTTGATTTATGTCAATTCTACAATGGTGCTCTCGTAAGAAATCTAAACCCAGAATGCAATCATCAACTATATCGGCAATGATGACGTTTTGATGGAAAGGCCTTTGACCCAGCATAACCTTCACCCGCTTTTCACCCTGGACGGATATGTGCTGACCGGTTGCCGTCAGGAGCTGAATTCGCTCATGGCTACTGTTGAATTTCCCAAGAAACCGATTAGCCAGTTGGGAACTGACCACTGTACGCAAAGCACCAGTATCCAAAGTCATCTTACAAGGTATTCCATTAATTTGGCCTTTGATAATCAGGCTATTTCCATCATGAACTTGTGAGATCGTAATTCTTGGGGCTTTCTCAATACCAGCCAGCACTCGTCCCGCAGTTCTGGCGCTTACTCGTTTCCCTAATGCTGTTGAACGGGACTTACCTGAGCACTCTCTTCTCTTTTTGGGCAACTTGACATCAGATGTCCTCTCTCTCCACACCCGAAGCATCTAGGGCTAAACTTTGGACGACTGTCGTGAGTGTAAGAGTCCTTTACTTCTCTGATGCATTGAGCTCGGGGATCCTGACGCACGGCTTCCACCTCCAACGCATGAGCAAAGGCATTTTTCAAGGTATCATGATGTCCAAGCCTTACAGCAGCTCTCACTTCTAAGTCACGTATTCCGTCAACGAATGCCTGGACCAAATAACCGTCAAGGGGTGCTGGAGAGGTTTGGTATGCCTTTCAAACCAGCTTTTCTATCTCGAGAGCCCACTGCTGTAAATTCTCCGAGTTACGCTGGCTGCGGTCCTTCAACTGCGCTCGAAAAACATGTTTCAGGTATGCATCACCATAACGTGACTCCAGCGCTTCCAACAGCTGTTCATAGGTCCTTCCCAAGAGCCTCTAAAATCGTAAGTGCCTGGTCACGAAGGCCCAGTGTTAAAGCCGTCATGGCCTGCGCTGTCGGCCTTGACAACGGCCTCAAACTGGATCTTGTAGGCTGACCACGAAGAACTTCTATCAAATGGTGGCGTTTTAAAACCTCGCGCTGAAGATGTAGTAATTGGTGGAGCCACATTGCTGTATCCAGACTTCAGGACACTCAGAGCTTTTTTTACATCAGCGATCTGACTTTCAGCTTCCGAAATACGGCTTTCATGATGTTCTATCTGCTCTTTTACACCCTGGAATTCCTTTCCCATTGAACTGAACAATTCTTTCAGCAACCGAGCCTGCTCTTCTTGTTGACGACGCTATTTTTCCTGCAACCGAGCCTGTTCTTCCTGCCAACGTCGCTGCTCTTCCTGTTGACAACGCTGCTCTTTCTTATCCTGACGTCACTGTTCCTGCTGCAACCGAGCCTGCTCTTATAGCCAACGTCGCTGCTCTTCTTGTTGACAACGCTGCTCTTGCTTATCCTGACGGAGCATTGCCACAATAGCAGCAAGATCGCCTGTCACAGGAGCTTGAACCATGGATAATGATGATGATGAAGCTTCCAATGATTCGGCGGCGGCGGACTCCATCTGAATCGGCTGACGACTCTGCCGAGCTTCTTGAACCGGAGAATCTTCGAACCGCCTTTCATCTATTTCCTGTTGTCGTTGACCTCTCGTCCTTACACCGTCCACGTTATCCTTTGGCAGAACCGGCATTATTTTATCCCACTTCTGACACCAAATTGTTACGAGCTGAGGGTTCGGGATAAAATAATTAAAATCAATCTAACCAAAATAACACTTTTATTCAACACTAAAACGATAAATACACGATCTTAATCACAACACACTAATTCACAACACTATCGCACAATAAACTACTAAAAGTCACCGAAATGTTCGCACGTATCGCCAAATCAAGACTGACTCCGCGGACGTCTCTACGCACTATTTATACCGAGCATTATTTACAAAACAATCCACTAGTATCTAGAATAGTATAGGTATTTCGATCGTCTACTATTTCTTAATCTGTGCAACGGTAGGCAAAAACGTGGTATGTAGGTCATTCCATACCAAGTATTACCTATTCTGTGACACAGTAGGTATAATTTAGAGAGAAACCGACTATTACTTATTCTGTAACAGCCTTGGCGTAACAATAATAATGATTGAAATCAATCACGAAAGTTTTCTAAGTGTTAGATATGAATGTGGATGGATATAGAAGTAGAGGAAGGCTGAAGAAGAGATGGATGGACTACGTGAAGAATTTTATGGGTAAGAAAGAAGTGAAACTGAGATGACGGCTGATACAGAGGTATGGAAGTAAAATACATGTTTTGCTGATTCAACGTAACGTGGGAAAAGGGCAGGAAGAAGAAAGACGTTTCTAACGATTCAGTTCAGTGATATGAGTGTATTTGTTTTGCATATAACATTACGTGCGCCACCTGACAGAGAACATCTGAGTTTGCTGCAATTCGTGGCTCCATTACTCGTGCAATGTGCATCTGCTCTCCTTTATTTCCTAGGTAAATCAATTTCTGAACCTTGTATCAAAATTTAGTGATGTCCAAAATATGTTTAAAAATAAACTGTATCGCATCACAGTTAAGCTCTTACTTCTAATATTAATTTATTTTTTTGAATCGGAGCGTGTGACACGGAAAATTATTCCAATTTAACCACGAGGAAGAAGCCTTTTCAACATTATCAAGGTGATATTAATATATCACACTAATATTATAAATGCGAAAATTTGCATGTTTGTTTATTTATTTGTTTGTTTTTTACTCAATCACGTCGTAACGGCTGAACCAATTTCGATTCTATTTGGTATGTACGTCTTAACGTGGATTAATACATAAGCTACTTTTTATTGATAAAACTCGTGTGCGAAGCCGCGGTCAGAAGCTAGTTCTTTTATAAACAAGGAAAACAAGTATTCTGGGTATTTAGCTTTGCCTAATTACAGACAAAATATGGGAATTTTGTTTCTAACATAGTTTTATCAATAAATTATGATAACCCTAAAATTGTTATTTAAATTTTGATTTTCAGTGTCCCAGTTACTAACCAATAGTTATTTAAAATAACTATTTCCAAGTAAACTTTAGAATTCATCGAATATTTCAGTTTATAAAAAAAATTTAAAAATAATATTTCATTTATACAAACTAACATGGAGTCAAATTAATTCGCATAATAAAAATTGTTCTTTACCATTCTTCCATCTTTTCTATGAAAAAGGTATCAAAGAGTGATCGCTTTTTAACAATAATCCTATTTCTTTCTATAATACTTATATCTACCGTGAAGCAGTAATTAAGTCAATAATGTATGTCTCAGTGTAAAGAAAGAATGAACGAAAACGTATTTTGACATGTCAAATTACATGTCATATAAAACTCACAGAAAGCAAGTGATTAAAGCCCTATGGCTGAGTCGGGAGTAAAATTGGACTGAATTTCATTATACCCCCGAGGGCATAATGATAATTTATTTGAATTTGGAACCTCGCCTGTATTCAAATTTGAACCAAAGGGACAGAGAAAATAAGAACTTATTCGTAAATCGAACTAAGCTCTGCACAAAATGCACCAACCGAGATTTGGTTTTTGTTGTCTCACAGAAAATGTGAAAAGTAGAGTACATATTTTCCTCGTGGATAAAGCTGTCTGCATCTTGGGCGTGATTATATCCCTCTCTGCACTCAGGATTCTAGTAACTTGCTCGTTCTGTTGGTGAGTTATCTCTAGAATCCTTCGTTACGTTCGGGATTCAATAAAGCGGCCGTGACGCAAGACACCATTTTGTCACCTCATTTAATAATCTAATATTATTACACACAATACATGATAATGATATCATCATCTTCTAATTTATTAAAATTGAAATAATATATAGCCTATAGTGCTTAATCTCTAATAGTGAAAGAATTTAAAATCGATTCAAAACATTTCTGAAAATATTTCCTACAAATATACAAACTTACTTTTTTACAAGTACTAAAACTGCAGCTTACCTTTTATTAATATTAGTTTATTTAGTATCATCATCATCATCATATCATTCGTAGGACGTCCACTGCTGGACAAAGGCCTCCCTCATTGATCTCCAGGAACTGCGGTTATTTAGTATATTGGTCGATAAGTGTGTTCTTGCAAGAAAAAAAATGTTTTGAGATTCAATTAAAGACAGTACAATGGTATCCAAAGTTATTATCATGATTATATCTTTAAATGCTTTTAAATGTAAATCGGCTAAGGCTGATGGCCAGCTTAGTAAGCTTCAAGCAATAAAATAAGCTATTAATTTACATATAATGGTTTACTCGTAAAATAAATAATAATCCTAACGGAGAGAACTGAAACTGCACAACACTGCTATTAAACGTTCAAATGTGACAAATTCGTTACAATCATGTATTTCGTTCAAGTTTTTTATTGATATAAAGCTACACTATACCTAAGTATTTTATTTCATTTGATAAAGATCCATGCAAAGCCGGGGCGGATCATATATTAATTTATATAATGTGACATTCGATTTGTAAACGTGTTATTAATTAGCTAAGTATTTTACATTATTTTTTTTCTGAGATTTTGTATTAGTTTTTCAAGCATTGCATATTATTCTTTATATATTTATTGAGAATATTTCTGCTTAAATAAATAAATTTGTAATAAAAAAACGTCAAACATAATGGGATAATTAGTCGTTAAATAAGAAAATTCATCTTACTGACGTCACTTAAATCATTCAAAATATAAAACTAGTACAAAGGCTAACTTAATGCTAAAGACCATTCTCTTCCAGATAACCTTTGTGTATTGTACATAACTATGTGGTACCTCCACATAATTAACTAACCTTTGTACTAGTTTTATGTGTGCAGAGAAAAGGAAACCACTGAAAATATGCATATCATCTTACATAGATGTATTTATGGTCATGATCATAATGAAAATTCACTTCTATGCTTCGTTATATCCGTTATCTATTGTATTAAGTGAAGGCTTTCATTAAATAATCGTTAATAGTAAACTACGTCGTTACGACCGCTGTCCGTTTTGTTCTGTAATTTGGTTCGCGCTAGTATCTGGTGGGGGCGTGTTATTCAGACTATTACACTATGTACCTTATAACTAATGCTCTTAGACCACATTGATAACCACTTTGGTCCACACACTGGATAAAACTATTGGCCACTGTAATAAAGTACACATAAGCACTCCTACTCTATATAGACTCATACTGATAATATTCAAAACTAACTCTGTCTCTCTGTCTTTCGGTCCCTCTGGTTGTCTGTTTATCACGTTTTCATTAAACGGCTGGATTGATTTCGATGGAATTTGGTTTATAGATTAAGAGACATAGGCCATTTTTTATTTAAAAAAATACACGTGCGAAGCTTCGGCCTTAAAATATTCAATATAATAGGCTGGGGAAAATGTCTTTTCGCATTATAGTATATATGAACTTGTAATAAAATCTCTTTGGCTATACTATTTGTATCTGGCTGGTTTTGGTATCATTCAAAGTTTTAATTTTAAAGAAGATCATTCCAAACTCGTACTGTAAAGATGAGTGAATCTAAATAGTATTTTATTTATAGTGTTATCCGAACATATACGGAAAATTCCAATATTTTTGAGATGATTTTTAAAAATCTTGAGTGAATCTAATGACGAAATTCGATACTTTTTAAAATTTTACTACAAAAAAGGCGTAAATGCAAAGCAAGCCGCGAAAAAAATTTGCGATGTTTCTGGACCTAGTGAAGTGTCTGTGAGAGTAGTACAAATTTGGTTTAAGCCATTTAATGTCAAAAATGCACGTCGCTCTGGTCGCCCTATTACGGATAAAATTGATGCCATTTTTGAAAAAGTGGAGCAAGATCGGCATATCAGTAATTATAACGTAGCTGAAAAACTGGGAATTGACCACAAAACAGTTTTCACGCATTT
Organism: Philereme vetulata; assembly: GCA_918857605.2. Taxonomy (NCBI): domain Eukaryota; kingdom Metazoa; phylum Arthropoda; class Insecta; order Lepidoptera; family Geometridae; genus Philereme; species Philereme vetulata. The sequence continues at coordinate 799,537 of OU975420.1, forward strand.
GGAAAAAACTGGGTACACAAAAAAGCTCGACATTTGGGTACCCCACGAGCTCACTGAAAAAAACCTAATAAACCGTGTACTCATTTGTGATTCTTTATTACGAAGTAATGAAACCGAAACATTTTTTTAAAAGCTGATAACTGGTGATGAAAAGTGAATCACGTACGACAATAACGTGTGAAAAAGGTCGTGGTCAAAGGCCGGTTAGGCTTCACAGACTGTGGCGAAACCCCGGTTAACTCGCAACAAGGTGATGCTGTGTGTGTGGTGGGATCGGAAGGGCATTATTCATTATGAGCTTTTACCACCAGGCAGGACCATCGATTCTGAACTCTACTGCGAACAACTAATGTGATTATAGCAAGAAGTTGAGAGAAAGCGGCGTGAATTAATCAGCAGAAGGGATGTGGTTTTTCATCATGATAACGCTAGACCTCACACATCTTTAGCCACTCAGCAAAAATTAAGAGAGTTTGGCTGGGAGGTGTTGATCCATCCGCCGTACAGTCCTGACCTTGCACCTTCAGATTTTCACTACTTGTCGCGGTATTTTGATCAGAAGCCCCAAAATTTCTGTAGCAATGGGATTATGTCCCTACCTACAAGATAGCAAAAAGTTATCGATCAAAATGGTATCTACATACTTTCGTTAAATGTAAATAAACTATATTAAAAAAAATTACTTAGAAAACTTTCGTGATTGATTTCAATTATTATTATAAATACGGGATTCATCACGTACCGTCTTATCGGTGTATATTAAAAAATGATTAGAATTTTCTTAAAAAATGCGAAGATCCTTTTTCCCCAACCTAATATATAAATGGAATAGTGAAATTGTTCGACATTCTAACACTTGTTACAAGCTTTTACGTAGTCAGGTTTTATTTTTTAAATCAATTTATTTTTACATTTTGTGGTAACTATTGTAGCTTTTGTACCTCTCTAACGCCGTTGAACGCATTCCGCTACGCTACGGATAACGGCTCGCTAATACATCCAAGATTGATAACGGCGGTATCCGCTATCGACTCGAGCCGGGATTTGATTGTGATGTATTGTAATGGGGGTAAAAGGCTACAAAGTGAACTCTAAGCGATTTAGTTAGAAATATTAGTTGTCAAATAATAGTGGCTTCCCACAGTCTATGATTTCACGGACCTGCTTATGCCCACTGCACCATGGAGGTCGTCCAATATGTTCCAAGTATTTGTAATTTCCCCGTGTATACAATACTTAGTAAAGAGTTGTGTATATACCAACTGTATGACTTCCATCTATGTATTTCATAAAATACTTAATTTTAGAAAATGCACATGAAATGAACAAAAGGTGAGCATAATGTAATATTTTTCATGTATCTTTGTTTATTTTAATTTTTTGTCACTAACATATGTATATATAAACATATACCTATGTGTATATAAATGTATCTATAATAAATAATTTGAATTGAATTGAATTAAAACATTTTCTACCTACTAATCATAAACTTGTACTTAATATTTCAGATATTTGTTGTACAACAGTACAATAAAATATTCCTTTTAACATTTATACCCGCTAACTTTGTAGCCGTAATATTGAAAAGCTACACCGCAGATTGGGGCTAAGGCAGCCAATCACTTCGATCTCTATGTAATTAACAGAGGTTCCTTCACTCTACTATAGCAATCTATCAATGCTTGTTAGCGAAATCCAGATATTGGCTGACCTTAAGCCTCAATTACTTTGCTACATTCAAATAATAACAATTAAGCAACAACTTCTGAAGGCAAATCCTTTCATTAATCGAGATAAATTCTTGTTTTGATTTAGCCGGAGCTCAAAAGTTCTCGATGAATCTCTAATTCCCATAGTACAAGTTTTGCTTGGTTTGAGGCTAGATAGCGCTATGAAATACTCATCATTATTAATTATTTGGTATTTTGATGAGCGAGATGACTCTGGCAACAAAAATCAAGCAGGTTATGATTTTTTTTAAATAAATCTGTTAATGTCCGATTGCTTTTTTTCACATCGATTTACAGCCCCAAACTTTTTATAGTCCAATCATTCGATATTTAGATTTAACTTTTTTTTAAAGTGTTCTTTTGGGAAGGTTTTACACATATAACAAAGTTTATCTATGTGCCTGCTAATGCAATATATATCGTTATTGGAAAGCAATACTGCCTATAAATATCATAATGCGAAGCAAAGTTTACTGAAGTTAAATAACGAGGGGTATCGAAACATCCAAGAGTCCCTTATAACTTTTGTATTTATTGTTTTCAGAATGTAAGTGGTAGTTGTTTTCTAAGGGCTGTTTTTCTGAGGATAAGGTTACTTGTAAACAGGATTATTTCCAACGTCCAGACGTATTGATCTGTTTTGATTGATGTGACCCGAATGGTAAATAAATTGCGAATGTCCCAATCTTATAATAATGACGGAAATGTAGAAGTACTTAGTGTTTCCATAAAATGAACACACAAAAAATTAATTAAACAAAAACATCCATCACGATCGGTATATAATTTTAAAACATCAAAGTTTTATGGCTGATGTAACAATTACTTCACAGGCAATTCCAGTGTACAGTCTATGCACACAAGTAACTTTTAAACAAAAATATAACCGTCTAAATCTAAACCAAACTATTTAACTGATTTGGATCAAATTTCTATGAGATCAATATGAAAGTCTTTTCAAATAAGACAAGAATTTTCCAAACAGTTGGTAAATGACGGAGTTCTGATGTAATAACAAACATAAAATCGAATTGCGCCCCTCTAAAATTTGAGGGTTGCCCTCGATTTTATTGAGTTCCCATCATCAGATTCTTATTCAGTGTCAATGAGACCACTTGGAAAGTATACCCATTTAAACAAAAAAATTCTGATTCGGTGCAGTTGTCTTAGAGTAATTGGGGAATGTACATAAAAAAAGATTCCGACGAATTAAAAGCCCCTTCTTTTTTTTTTAATTGGTTAAAAAATAATTTTAAATTATATCACGCTGATTGACCTCTAAGATGTAACCAAATAATCCCTTATATCCAATAGATACGCTTAAAATATAACCCGCCTATGGTAATCGGGTAACAAACCAACCTACCCATTTCTAACAAAAACTATTTGAATAGGCTTGCCCGCTGGTTCTTTCTATGCATATTTATAGACAAAGTTATTTAATTGAGAATTGTATCGTGTCTGAATAATAGATAGGTCTGTGGTTTCTATTGATCTGTAAGGTTATAAAACGCTATAGTCTGATAAATAATTGATTCATTTACCTGATGTTTAACGGGTGACCACTGTTACGTGATAAACAAATAGCGACCGACGTGAGAAACTGAACAGATCTGACAACTTCTGGCACCTATCTAGGAAGAAGACAGCTTATAACAAAGCTGCCAAGACCTGCAAGAAGGCTTTATGGAAGGCTCGATTTGACCACATAGGCCGAATAGGGAACAAATTGGCGTCGTACCCATCGGGCAGTAGGTGTTTTGGTCCCTGGCTAAAGCGGTTCAGTCGAACTTCTGTCGCCCCTCACTACCTCCACTGCAGAAACCTGACAGTACTCTGGCCCATACCGCTGAAGAGAAAGCAAATCTGTTCGCCAATCTTTTTGCCGAATCTTCTCGTCTAGATGCTGCAAGCGGGACACCTCCGAGTCTACCGGATGGTGGGGTATTAATGCCGGAAATCCGCATACATCAGACCGAGGTACGAAACACGATGCAGAATCTGGACGTGAACAAAGCCAGTGGCCCTGTCGGTATTCCGGCAGTTGTTCTTAAATTTTACACGCCTGAGCTCGCTCCTGTACTGACATGCCTCTTTCGCCGCTCTGTGAAGTTTGGACAAGTGCCGAAATCCTGGAAGCTTTCAAACGTGCAGCCCGTGCCTAAAAAAGGTAGTCTTACAGGCCCATCTTGGTCACGTCTGTCATTTGTAATATTATGGAACGTGTACTGAAAAACAGGCTCCTGGCACACCTAGAAACGCATAACCTCCTCAGTGATCGACAATATGGCTTTCGCCAAAATCGGTCCACTGGGGACCTTCTAGCGTATGCCACTCACATATGGAGCGAGGCCGTTGAGAAACACGGAGAAGCGCTGGCTGTTTCTCTTGACATCTCAAAGGCCTTTGATAGGGTTTGGCATGATAGCCTTATTAGCAAGCTTCCATCATACGGTCTGCCCACTGGTCTGTGTGTCTGGATATCGGACTTCTTGAGGGACCGTTCGATACGAGTTGTCGTTGAAGGCGGCTCGTCTGATCAATTGGCGATTAACGTCGGGGTCCCACAAGGGTCAGTACTTTCCGCAACTCTGTTCTTGCTGCATATCAACGATCTGCTAAAACCCGGTACCTTTGGGTATGCAGTCGATAGCACAGTTGTGGAAAACTATACATCTAGTGCACGAGCCAGTAGATCGCAGATTCAGTCACTCAGGGAGGCCATTATCGAGCGCTTAAACTTGTCCTTGAAGGCAATCTCCGACTGGGGTGATGCCAATCTGGTCAAGTTTAATGCGAATAAGACCCAGGCGTGTCTGTTCTCCGCAAAACGAAGTCAATTTAATCTAACTCCTACTTTCCGAAATGTATCAGTGCCGATATCTGACCACCTCGAGCTTCTTGGTATCACATTAACTCCAATTCCCAATTTCGGCTCCTACATTGAGTCAAAAGCCCAGTTGGCTGCTAAAAAGCTTGGTATACTCGCAAAGGTGAGGCATTTCTTCACACCGGGACAGTTGCTCAACTTGTAACAAGTACAAGTCCGATCGTGTTTGGAGTACTGTTCTCACCTCTGGGACGGATCAGCGTAGTACCAACTTGAAGCTCTGGAATCAATTGAGAGAAGAGCCAAGAAACTCATAGGCAACGATGAGCTAGTTGATGCAAGGCTCCTCAGCCTAGAGCATCGACGAAAGGTTGCTAGCCTCTCGGTTTTTTATCGAGTACATTTCGGGGAGTGTGCGGCGGAACTTTTCAAACCTGATCCCACCATCTACTTTTTATCAACGGACAACCAGATGCTCTGCGGTGCGCCACCGCTATATGGTAGAAATACCTCCCATGCGCACAAAGCGGTTCTCTTCGACCTTTATTATGCGCACCGCCAAAGAGTGGGACGACTTGCCAAAGTCTGTGTTTCCTGATAGCTGCAACCTGGGTATCTTTAAGTTGCGAGTGAATAGGTTTCTTCTAGGCAAGCGTGTACCATCGTAGACTGCATCATCGCTTACCATCAGGCGAGATCGTGGTCAAACGCAAGCCTATAATGTATAAAAAAAACTTATTGGCTAATTGAATTAATGAGAGTCAAAGAGATGGACTTAAACGTTGATTTTAAAAATATTCATCTGTAATTCAGTATATTGAATGACTCTTTCATTACCCTAGAAGTATAACCTATAGAGGTGCTCGCGCGGTAGTACCTAAAGCAAACTAGGCCATCTGTGTATCCTTGCGTGGGAAGGCTGTTTCCGTGGGATAGATATTTCTGCTGTTGGATGTAGCGCGGATGATGGTGATGTTTGTCATGACTCTCATCATCTTATTTTTTTTGGGCTGATTATGTTTTCTGATGTTTTTTATAGGGTTCCGTATCTCAATAGCAAAAAAGGAATCCTTATACGATTACTTTGTTGTTCGTTCCGTCTGTCAAAGCATGGGAGCAAAGTGATACCATAGTCCAAAGGTTGACTGGAAGAAATCAATTTAAAGCTATAAGACCGATCATTGTACTATATTCTTTGTGTCTTCTATTATTTCTGTAATGTCTATTGTTATTGTGTACAATTAAATGTTTTAATTGATTCATACCATTTTTTAGTAAATTAATAAAATAAAAAATGCTTGACATTTCACACAACGCTATCTAGCCCCCAACAAAGCAAAGCCTGAACTATGGAAACTAAATAACTTTAATATTATTTTAACCCTAGACACCTAACCTTCTTCGAATCGACGAGTACACAACAGACATATTGCTGTGTCTTTACGGCGCGCGCGCCGATCTTAGCGTCGTCGTTTGCGAACTCAGTGTTCACCAAGCTCTCTCAGGAAGTGACGGAGTCCGGCGCGTAAGTACTTTATTTCTCGATATATTACGAAAATAGTCGTTGTTTCGACGAATGGTAAGGTTTTGTGTACTATTTTTTTCAACTAGCGTTTATACTTTTTTGCAGCTTTTACCATGGTTTCTCAAAGATTGCTGTCTGATGACAATATTACGCGTTTATTATTGGGCAAGGAAGATGTTGGTGATTTAGAGGAGTTACCTGACAGCGAAACTAATAATAATTTGGAAGTGGAGGATGTAGAAAGCGACACTCAAGACGACCCTTCTGATCATAAAGGTACTCAAGATCGTTCTTCCCCTGCTCTGCAAGACAACGAACATGAGCCACAATCACCTCCAGTACCATTGACAGAAAGCTCAGGTAGCAATTCCAGGAAATAATATCATATAGCAAATAAAATCAAAGAAGTATTAGGAGCAAAGTCTGATGAGGGTCAAGGTGAAGGTCAAGGTGAAGGTCAGTCGTCATCCAGCAACCTTCAACCAGTCGAGGCTCCAAATTTGAGAAAAAGAAAAGTCTGTGGTCTCTGTTCCTATAAAAAAGGCGCATGACAAAGTCATATTGCTCAAAATGTAACACCGCAATTTGTGGTGAACATAAAGTTGATTATTGCATAAAATGCGCCTCTAAATAATAGTTAATATATTTTTTACTCAATTTTGTGACTGTTATTATTTATGTTCGCCTAAGAAAAAAAGGCTATTTTGTGTTGTATTTTTTTTTTTAATTTTAATTTGTGTAAGTGTACATCTCATTTGATCTTTAAAACCTAGTGTCATAAAATATAAGGTATAAAATCAATATTTCTATAGAAAAACACAATTTTATTGTTTATTTTACTAAAATAATACTTGGTTTAATATACAATTACAATTGGTAAATATTTATAATTAAATAAATTATTAAGGGCTAAAAATTGCTCGTCGAATCGACGTATGGTTAGGTTTAAAGGAATATATGCGAAGGTTAGGTGTCTAGGGTTAAATTATTTGCCAACACATGAACACATTTTTTAAATGGATTTAATGTGTTCGGGTGTAAAGTTGACATTTCAAAAGTGATTCTTGTGATATGAATAAAAATATTTTAATTTAATGAATAAAAAGATTTTGACTTTAAAGGTATATAAAATAAAATGTTACAAATTAAAATATAACAGAGATGTTCTCATATTTCATCTGCAAAAAAACTAAAGGTTGGGTCCCGGCCAGGACTCTAGCCATTAATAACAGGTTTTAGCCGTTTGGACAGGAAACCGCGTAGATGAGGTGTAGGCGAAGACATACGCGGAAACGATTTTGCTTTAATACCATAACCCTGTTTATTTATTGTATCATCATCACGATGTCAGCCATGCGACGTTTACTACTGATACTAGGCCTCCGCCATAGAATTCCTAATAGACCGATTTTTTGTGGCTTGCACCGAACGGCTTCTAGCGACCTATATTTATAACATAGAGCAGCGCTTTTCAGTGCTTGGAGACCCTTTCTGCCACACCGGCTGCCAGTTCATCGAAGAATGTGTCCTGCCTCTGGGATGCGTTAGTGACAATCGTTTGTATACAAATCGCCTCATTTCTTGAATCAGTTGAACGTTAGTTTATGACTTAAACCATACCTCCATTTACAATACGAGATTATAAGCATTTTTTAAAAAGCGCTTTTTCTCGTATTTTTGCTAAATATGTTTTTAGGTTTGGACTTGATTCAATTTTACAAAATAAACAACAATACCTTAATTTCCTTTACAACTTATTTATAAAATGTCATTTTGCATTTGAACCCAATTAGTTTTTATATATTTTGATGTACAGTTAAGCTCCTAAACGGTCAAAATTATATGGCAATATGTTTGGTCAGTAATGATACGGCAATATAAAAAAATAGCTGGACATTTCACACAGCACTATCCCAAACCAAGCAAATGCTTCGACGAGATGAATGAATGAATGAAAATTCTGTATTATAGCTTACAAACTAGACTAGAAAAATGTAAGCATAATGGGTGTTCTTATAGCTTAAGTAGGCAATCTCTTCCAGACAACCTTTAGAGAGATGTTTTCACCAGATCAATTTTTAAAACGCAAAGGTTTCCTATAGGTACTAACAACCTATGGACACAAACAAATAGCTCAAAAACGTAAGCTTTGTCAAAACTTCCATATATCCATTTATTTTTCATTTTATGTAGTGGTTGTACATGTCGTACAACTATCTGCTCACTACTTGTCCAAAATAAACAGCTCTATAATTTAATTTAAAACATTACCCCGAGATAAAACTAATTCATTAAATATCCAGTGTTTCAATAGTATTATTTGCATGGCTGGCCACTGCTTTACATAAACTCTAAAATCACAATAGGGGATTCATTGCATTCACTCTTCATACAGTTGACAGGTCGTTTACCCTTTCTGAACTTTATTATTTACTGGATCGCTACAGCAAAAGATAAAGATAAATTGATAAAGAACTAAAATTGAGGCTCAGAATACATCACATGCTACATAATTGCTCGAACAGCAATATTATTGAGAAAAAACATATATATGAATAATATTATCATGAGCATGCATTTTTTTTATCTAGCCTACATTTTCCCACTGCTAGGCAAAGGCCTCCCCCAACTCCTTCCACCTATCGCGATCCTTAGCAGATTCCCACCATTCCTTCTCGAATCCGATGTCGTCGCGCCGACCCCGACGTCGCTGTCCATCCTCCGGTACCCAAGGTGTTATGATATTGGCCCATTTCTCCGGAAGCATTCGATTAACGTGCCCGGCCCAATCCCACTTGAGCTTCGCGAAGCTTTTGTTTACCACATCGGCAATGCCAGTTAAAGAACGAAGCGTGGTATTCCTCAACCGATCGGTTCTCCGGAATCCTAGGACGCTGCGTTCCATTGCCCTTTGGCTAATCTTGAGCTTGGACTTCTGCAGCTCGGTCAATGACCATGTTAGTGCACCGTAGGTTAAAACCGGCAGGATACACATGTCGATGAGTTTGCGCTTCAGACTCAGAGGAAGGTCACCCTTCATGTGCGCCTTCATGGACCAGTAGCTCTTCCAGGCATTTTCGATGCGGCGATCGATTTCCTTGTCATGCCTGTTTTCGAAGCTTGCTAACTGGCCCAAGTAAATGTGCTCATCGACATATAGTATTTCCTGCCCACCTACCTCGACCCTACGTTTCGTGGCATTGGTCATTATTTGTGTCTACGACCGATTCATTTGCAGTCCTACCTCAAGACTTTCCGCGCTCAGTTCTTGGAGCATTTCTTGTAAGTCATGTGCTGTTTGGGCAAAAAGGACAATGTCATCCGTTAAACGCCGGTTAGTTAGGCGCTTGCCACCGATGTTTATGCCCCTTGTAGCTCAAGATAATGTTCTGAACACCTCCTCGAGGGTGCTTGTAAACAGAATGGGAGAGAGTGGGTCACCCTGCTTGACTCCTTTCTGTATGTAAAATGCTGGACCCGTGGAGTGGAGTTTATATTGGCTGTGCTTTGGCAGTAAATGATTTTGGCATGATGAGCATGCATTATAATTACACAATAAAATAAAACAACATAGAATAAAAATTAAAATCTTACAATATGTTACATAATGTTTATGATATTAGCGGTGAGTGGGGGTTTCAGGGCGTGTGTGCGTGTGTATGTATGTGTGTATGTGATTGAAAGTATAAGGGGGTGTGTGGTGGGGGAGGGGTAAATAAGTACGTGTTTGAGTATATGTACCTACGCATGTTTAAGGGTGTGTGTGTGCATGTGTGTTTATGTATGTGAACAAGATTGCGCAGTATGGGAAATGTGGAATCAAAAGGAGTAACATAAATCAAATTAAATTCTCGGTAAACGTATGTGTCATTATGTTTTACATCATCAAGCATTCAAATTATAAAACAAAAATGTTATAAACGATTTAAAAATTCACCCATCGAGTCTGCCATAGCGGAACATCTAATGGAATCTGGCATGGTTTCCAACTATCCGGAGCCTGAAATCCTGTGGTGAGAATGTGTGGAAACCGAAGAAGTGATGTGCTAATTACGCGATCTGATGACGTGGCTGTTGTGTGTCGAAATCGAGATAAACTCGTAATAATTATAATAAAATTACGTTTATATTTTAGACAACTTGTAAAAATAAAAAAAAATTCAATACAAGAACCCATAATTATAAACCTAACAGACTAACATACTTACTATCATACAAGCTGTTGCCCGCAACTTCGTACGCGTTACACTACTAAATGTGTTCTAATTCATCGCAACAAATCACATTAATTTATGTGATGTTCATTGAGTATGTGTGTTTATTTATTTGTTTGTTACTCAATCACATCAGAATGGCTTAACGCGCCGGCGAACCCTGAGCGCAACTTCAATTCAGCCGCGTCAAAAACTTCGGCCTGAATATCGCTATCCCTGTTTAGTGACGAAGTTTAGGCACGCAGAGCGACAGTGATAGCAATAGAACGATTCTAAATTTAATTAGATTTTGACCGTGTTCCGTAATACCAAAAATGATGACTGAAAACTTGTTGTATTTTTCTCACTGTGTTGTTATTCTGTAACTAGACGATATAATCTATGTTCCCATGACTAGGATACGTAAGATGTTGTAGTTTTTAATACGAAACAATTAGGTTCAAAACAGGTCTTTTATGACGTAAAAACATGCAGAATGCGATACGCTTCTATTTCATTTTAGGTAAGTATTTTGATCTAATATATGGTTGGGAACCTAGATAAATACAATTCAAATTAAAATAATACCTTATTAAGGTAGAAATATGCTCCAATTAGAAATGATCTTGGTAGTACGTGTTGTATGGGCGATTGTCCCTCCGGTGTTCCCTTAACCGATTTTGATGAAATTTCATATCATATGTAGAATTTAATCTGGATTAACACTTATGTTACTTTTTATTCCATAAATCAGCTAAAAAATGCAGCTACATAAGTGTCTTGTAGTCCACTCCCTTTAAGTTTAATATTATCGCAATGGTGAGCCATACAAAGCGCTAGCCGTAGACACCTCAGCCAATTCTCTGCATGTTAGATATAGGCGCAATGATGAGTCATAAAAAAAAATCTTAGCTGTTACTAGCGGCTTTGCGCACGTTGTTCTATGGTGTAAAAATACCTACAGCTAATTTTAAGAGACTCTAGTGAGACTCTACCTAAAAAAAGCAGGCTGAAAAACTCAGCGGTAGCTAAAAATTTGTTATCACTCATCCTTGCGACCCTATTTATCTCAAAGAGGGTGGGCTGGGAAATCCTGCACCTTTTCAATTTTTTTTTGACGTATCATTTCAACCCACTTGTTAGATAGGTTATTGTTATTGATGTGAAATGGTCAGCTGCAGTTTTTACAATCTTCTATGGTCCTGGGGAGTGGGGACGCTGTGTTGGATGTAATTTTTTATCACTTATCATTGCGATGCCATCAAACTTAAAGGCAATGGGCTGCGGGACGCTGTGGTAGATGCAGATTTTTTAGCCCTACCTAATTTGTAGTGGGTTGAGCGGGGCACGATGCATTTTTTATTACTATTTATCTTAATGAGGGTAGCCTAGGGAATGCTGCGCTAGCCGATTTGTATGATGTTTATGACTAATAATTTTTACGATCCAATTTTTCTTATAAAGATTGGGGGCTGGTGTATGATGCGATAGATAAAATTTTATGACTTATCGTTGCTGCTCTTTGTGAATTGAAGTTAGTTGGTTGTGGGTGACGCTGCGTCGTCGCTGCAAATTTTTAAAATTCATCATTGTGAACCTATTTATCTTACTGTTCATTGCCCTATTCATCTTAAAAAGACCCTAATTAAAAATACCTTATTTATAGTTAAAGAGAGTGAGACACTGCGGTACCTGTTTTTTTTTGACTTAACATTGCGACTCTTTCTAACTTAAGGGAGTGGGCTAAAGGACTCTACGTTAGCTGCATTTTTTTATTGCTATTATTGTACCTATATAATTCGAAAAGTATAGGCTCGTAAAAGCTGCGGTAGCTAAAAATTTCTTATCACTTATCACTGTGACACAAATAAACCTAAAGGAAGTGGATAGCAAGACGCTGCAGTAGCTGGTATTTTTTATTGCACATTCTTGAGACCATACTTATATATAAGAGGGTATATGCTGGGGGATGCTGAGGTAACAGTTTATTTAATGAATAATCATTGCAACATCCAGCTAATGCAGCATCCTCAAGCTGAGGTAGCTAGATTATTTTTATGATTCATTGTTGCGGCCCTATCTAACTTGTAGTGAGTTGGTTGGAGGACGCTGCGGTCACTGAAATTGTGTATGATTCATCACTGCGACCCTTTTTTCATTAAGGATACAGCGGCAGATACTGCGGTAGCTGGTTTTTTTATGACTCATAATTGCGCCTATATGTAACATGCAGACAGTGGTCTGGGGTCACTACGATCGATGGCTGAATTTTGTATGGCTCACCATTGCGACTATACTAAATTTAACTGCAGGACGCGTATGTAACTAATTTTTTTTAATGAATTTACCTATCCTATTTGGAGAATTTGTCTCTATTTCTACGTATTTATAACTATACTAAGCTTGGCGGTTAGAGGTACCAATAGAGATTATGAAAACTGATTTATGAGATAAAAAGTATCATTTATGTTATTTTATGTTTAATAGGTTAGGTTTAGGTTTAAACTAAATATAATGTTGTACATTTCACGCGGCGCTATTTAACCCCAAACTATGCAGAACTTGTACTATGGGAACCAGATAACTGATGTTTTTTTTTGTAAATACTTACTACATACTTAATATATCGAAAAACACCAGGACCCAGAACTGATCTGTAAACCATGCAAACATTTGTTACGCAGCGAGAATCGAACCCGCTACCTCCTGAGTTTTAACTGGCTATTCGCCCACTATGCCACGGAGGTCGTCAACTAAACTTTTGCAAAGTTTGAACTCAATCCATTCAGTAGTTTGGGCGTAAAGGGGTAACAAAGACCAAAATAATTTTTCTATAGAAACTTTGACACCCCATTTTTATTCCATGGGACCTGATTTATAAGATAGAAAGTAGCCTGTTTGTTAATAAAAAAAAAAATAATAATTTAATATTGCTGGACATTTCACACAGCGCTATCTAGCCCCAAACTAAGCAGAGCTTGTACTATGGGAACCAGATAACTGATAGAAAGCTTATGTACTTTTTTGTAAATACACACTTATAATACATAGAAAAACATCCAGACTCGGAACAAATATTTGTAGATCATGCACACATTTGTTCCGCGGCGGGAATCGAACCCGCTACCTCCTGCGACTCAGCTGGCTATTCGCTCACTGCGCCACGGAGGTCGTCAGGACTAATCCAGGTTATAATCTACGTAAACACTAAATTCATCGAAATCGGTTCAGTCGTTACGACCTGATTGAGTAACTAACAAACAAACAAACGATACGCCATAAGACCTTCGTTTGACCACAATCTCACGTGATGGTAAGCGATGATGTGGTCTAAGATGTAGCACGAAGATCTAGAAGAAACCTATTCACTCTTTCCTTAATGAGGCCCGGATCGTATTTATTAGGAAAAACTGACGACGGTAAAGTGTTCCATACCTCAGCTGTACGCATCAAGAACGTAGAACCAAAACGGTGCATGCAAATGGGTGGTATATCAACTAGGTACGGATGGTACTGAGCCGTGCGCCTGCTTGTCCTTTGATGGAAGGGGGATAGTGGGATCAGATCGTAAAGTTTCTGGGAACATTCCCCAAAATGAATTCTGTAAAAGATTGATAGGCTTGCAACTTTACGGCGGTGTTCGAGACTTTGGGTCTTAGTCTCTGCCATATGTTGATCACCTATAAGCCTAAAAGCCCTACGTTCTATCGAGTCTAAGGTAGCGAGCTCTAAGTAGTTTTTAAACATCATCGAGTGCACACGTTTATCAGTGGTGTTCTTAAATACAGTCCCGCAAGCTTACCTGAAACTAAGGCACAATCATCACCGCCAATAAAAAGCACACAGCCTAATAGTGATTATTTGTCTATGTATTTTCTATGTTGTTTGTATTTTTTTGTTTATATGGTGAACACTAAAGTGTTTATTTTATTCTTTCATTCATTCAAATAAATAAACGAACGTACAAACTTTCTAATTTATACTGTTAGTGTGATTCACTCCTGGCTTCATGATCAGACCGTGGTAGTCATTATAGTCTCGCAAAAACAATTTAATAGAATCCAAACACGATAAATCTACTGTTATACATTAAATAGTTCTGTTGAATCCCTGCTGGCTCCATTATCAGACTCTGGTTGACGATATCGTCAAACATCTCACAAAAATTATTTAAAAGGACACACACCCGACCGATCTAGTAACTGTTATCCATTAAGGACTTCTGTTGATTTCCTCTAGACTCCATCATCAGCCCCGGCAGACATTATTGTATTATCGTTATAACTCTCATACAAACAACTTAAAAGGAACCAAAAACGACCGTTGTAGTGTTATCCATTAAATACTTTTGTTGATTCCCTCCTGGCTCCATCATCACACCCTGGTATACATTTACCATCATACATCTCACCTAAATAATTTAAAAGAACCCGAACATAACCGTTCTACTCTTATCCATTAAGGAATTCTGTTGATCACCTGTTGGCTCCATTTTATTTTTGACGACATTTAAACCACTCTCAAGTTTTTCATATAAGAGGTCTTATTCTGACCTTAGGGTTCCTGAAAATATTTCAATTTTATTAATTCAAAACTTTAACTATTTTAAAATACTCTTATATCTGACTAAAACGAAAAATGAGATTAGGTTGTCAAACAAAGTGGTCCTGTGCCTTTTATCAGGAAAATTTCTGAAAGCGCTGAAATATCTATAAGTTCATTTTATTAGGGGAATTTACATTTAAAATTTGATCGGTCTATTACTAACGATAACGGAAAAACAGAGGTTTGTTTTATTTTATACTCTTATTTTGGACCCCTTGGAGTGCGAATGTCAAAAAAATCCTTTCTTAGTCCACCCGTACACCGTAAAAAAAGCACACCATTTATATTTCAAGAATCTAGGATCAGCGGTTTAGGCTGTACGTTGATTTTCAGTCAGTATGTCAGTCTCGTAACAATTATTTAATACACTGATGATAATATTGATGGTTAAGAGCGGTCTATTTTCCGGTCTTCAGACGCTGGTAGTCAATTGTATCGTGAAACGTCTCGCATAAACAATTTTATAGAACTAAAACACGATACATCTACTGTTATCCAATAAAAAGTTCTGTAGATTCCCACCTAGCTCCATCATCAGACCCTGGTGGTCTTACCATGATAAAATGTTCCATTATTTGCCTATAAAAAGTTTTTATGCAAAGTTATACGTTCGTAAATGCAAAAAACATTGTTTTACAACAAACTACAACATCCCTTTTCAACCCTATGTGGTGATTTTATGATAGAATTACTATCCCATGTTTCATTATGCACCTTGCTTAGTATTTAAGTAAAGTTTTAAGTCTATTAACCTTAGAAATAATGTTTTGCCCTATAAAGTTCAACACCTTTTTTCACCCATCCAGGGGATGAATTTTGTAAAATAAAAAAATACCGTTTCTCTTATTTTTTTTGAAAAATATGTTCTTCAAGTTTCAAGTTTATAAACCCAAGAACCACGGGTTTTCTTACAAGCGTAAAAACCTTTTTTGACCCCTTAGGGGATGAATTTCTAAAAATCCGTTCTTAGTATTCACTTTCACACCACAAAGAACATACCATCCAAATTTCAAGTCTCTAGGAGCAGCGGTTTGGGCTGAGCGTTGTCTATATGTCAGTCAGTCAGGACAACGATTCTTATATATTAGATTAAACTATACAACACTTATAATATGATCGGGAATGAAACCGATGGTAATAATACTAGTGAGTTCATAAGTAGCAAGATACTGAGAAAGAGATTAGATAGATATATCTGCCAATAACCAGCCACTCGCAGGCTTTAGTTTCACTGACTTTACAGATAAACTGGATAACCCAATATCGAGACTCTCAAAAAATCACAAATCATGGTAATCCTGTTTTTAATAAAAATGGTGTTCCATGTTAGTTTCAAAAGTTATAATACGGTCACCGCTTTTTAGAAACAGGGCTGTAGTGCTACATATTCTATGTAATATTCGTAATTTTACAATCTTACCAATTCACGAGAGGTTTTAATTTCCTTTTTACATCCGTGCCTCGATATGAAACATTGTTCAAATCACGATGCATGGATGTGCAGATTCAACGATACTAACTACGATAACTTGCATTGGAATTTTATTTTAAATAAAGAGTCGACGCCGATTATCGCTGCAACTACTGAAGCTATTGTACTAAGCTTATTCGAAAAAATACAGTAGCCCCCCCCAACCCCTCCCACCCGCATGAGTGCCATTCGTAATTGACCAATCTTGTTTTATTGGAAAAAGTCAAGCGCTCGACTGACTGACGGTGTATAATAAGATGGTTCCCCCAAACTCTTGCGACCACTTATGTCATTAGTCCATCGAGTGGGGTCATCCTACAGTCTTTCTGTTAGTCACCACTCAAAAATTCTTGTCCCTTAAGCATAGGTTGATCTTTATTCCCCAGCTCTTATCAATTCTTAAGATTTAAAAAGAATATCCCGTTATATATGTATAACTTTTTTACTAAACAAAATCCCTACAAGGCATTTGTATGGAAAGGCCCGTAAAAGCAGATTATCCTCGTAAACGTTCGAACCGAGCCAATTAAATAAACATAAAATAAATCGAAACCATTTCCCCATCGTTTTAATAAACGGGACCTCAGATGGTCGACTACGTCACAGCATCAGAAGAGTAGTTGGTACACTTTCTAACAAAACTAGGGCTCTCATTCAGTCATTTACAAACTTTCATAGTTTTTTTAATTTTTTATTAATTTATTTTTAAAAAACATATACTTGTAAAATTAATACACTTATAAAACCTTAGTATGTTTCTCCGAAGTGAAAATTTGACATTCCTCTTTAGTATACTTATAACTATTTTTACATGTGCGAAATTTTTTATAAATAAGTTTTGTTCTGTACGTCATACATGGCCATTCGGGCGCCGGCTCACATTCCATCGTTATCTGCACAAACATACAGATTGCTCTAAAATGGCAAACTTTATGGAATAATTATTCAAATAGCAGTTCACTGGTTATGAATGAATAAAATATTATATGACACCATATTATACATACACTTACTTCAATATGATATTAAGTTATATTTTATATATTTGTAAATAGTACAATAGTCACAGAGTTATATACCTACTTAAATATGATGTAATATTATATATATATATATTTGTTAATGATATAGTATAGTACAATATTTTAATCTATTTTTTTTTATTTATCTTATTTTTTTTTTAAGTTTATTGAGTATGTTTTTTTATATTTTTATTTGTTCCGTTGTGTCGCATTAAGTATATTTTTTTTCAGGGATACAAATGGGAAAATAATCGTGTCATAAATTTAGAATGTTAAGATTAGAATAGTTCGAGACTCGCTAACTCTCATTTCATGTTATTCATTTGTTTCCGTCGTAGAAACCTGTGCGCTTGATCATTGTTAATTAAATAAAATCTTAAATGTATTAATTATTGCATCCAACGAAATATTTATAAAAGATCAAACAAAAACTGTTAAATCGGTGATATTTTCGGCTAAAAGTCAATTACTTAGGTAGGTACTTTATATGCTTGTATTTTACTAATGCCTCTTTTTTAATGTTTCTTCGGTGTCTCTCTCTGGTCGTGCGGTTTTTATATCTGATTTTCTGTATTTTTATAGGTAGGTAGCTAGCATTTTTCACAATGGTATTTTTAATGTCTTTTTCAATGTTTTATTTCATTTTATTACCTTTTGTTTTGTCTGTGTTGTACTGTTGTCCTAAATAAATTTATTTTACTTAACTTACTTCGGAAAGAGAGGATCAATTAAATTACTGAATAAAAAAATTACAATTGAAGAGAAGAGTAATAAAAATAAATAGTAATAAATATTGCTGGACATTTCACACCTATCTAGCCCCAAACTAAACAGAGCTTGTACTATGGGAACCAGATAACTGATAGAATACTTATATTCATTTTTTTTGTAAATACATACTTATAATATATAGAGAAACAACCAGACCCGGAACAAATATCTGTAGATCAAACATTTGTTCCGTGGCGGGAATCGAACCCGTTACCTCCTGCGTCTCAGCCGGCTATTCGCCCACTGCACCACGGAGGTAGTCAATTGGAAGGATTAGTGAATAATGCGTAGTGACCCTGCTATATACTCATTTCCTGTGAGCACGAGTATGCTTGGTATTCATTGCGTGGTGCCTGTTACTTAGGTCGGTGTAATTGTGTGGACGGGCCTCAACACAGCCTGAGGTAAACACTGCCATCTTACAGATGAAACTTTACGCAGGATACAGGCAGAGGATATTGGAAATGGGTTTGTTTTTATACATACCTAGGATGTTTTTTCTTCGGTAAACATAAGTTTTATAGGGTTCCGTATTACAAAATAAATAACTAATAATAAAAAATATGAACTTTACAGTAGCCAGTATGATGTGTAACATGTGACCACCGCGCGCGCTCATAGCTCAAATCAAAAAGCGCGCGCTTTCCCAGTTTTCTGTTACACAATTCTGTTCCTTTTGCAATAACCACTCTCACAAACCGAGAGGATGTTACACATCAAAAATAACAGATTCCGTTTTTAAACTTATTGCTTGCGTAATACAAAGTTATCGTTGCAGTTCATGTTAGTTATTACTATAATAGTCTGTATTCGTTTTTTAATAATGTATACCAGTATTTACACCTGTTGAGCAAAGATATATCTTTCTTGTTAGAATGCCAGAGTCAGCCACTGCGGCATAAAGGTATCTGGATTGTTTCGCCATTGTTTTCTAGCCCTGCCCAGACGCCAAGAAAACAACTTTTGTTCTGAATGTTTTTATTGTTGAAAGTCACATTAACACAACTTGTTTTGTATGTTATATAAAGTTAAGTGAATGCTTTTAACTGTTCTAACTGTTGGCTGGTAACTAGTTAGTTTAGAACGTTCCGAGGCAATTACTGGAAACTTTAGCAGCACATTTGTAGTTTAAATGAAAAAAATACAAAGTGGGTTATGTTGCAGCATTGCTCACACATTTTAAATGCAATATATTTTAAAAGACTTAGTGAAATTGTGAGTAATTGTGAGGTAAAATCATGAGTGTGGTATAAATCCTGCAGGACAAGGTTCCCAAATGATACCGGATACCTACCACATGAACATTCAATATGATTTTTGTCTTATCCGTGATCCATACACATTATATAGTTCTGTGAGCAGTAGACCTCGCGTCCCAACTAAAAATGTAATTGACGCAACAAAACTGACGAAGAATGTCCAATTTTAAATCGAATTTCAGGTGCCCAAATTTTACAATAGGCTTACCTATGTAGATTTTGAGCAAAATATTGGAATAAGTTATAGCTATTACTCGCGTTTTCTTGGTCCTAGGAGGTCTAATCTGGTGTCGTCTACGGGTTCATCTCGTAAAGGCAAAAAGGGACTGCGAAGTCTGATTGGTATAGGTAGGTAAATTTTTCGAAACAATATCGTTTTGGTAAACCCCCCCCCCCCCCTTATTTTCCCCTTTTGGATTTTTTTTCATAACATCTTGTATAGAATTTAGTCCTTAGTGTGCCTCTTAGATTTGATTGAAACCGTTTATAAATAACGCTACTGCAAACTTCCTCCCTTTTCTCACCTATTTTCCCCCCAATCAAAAATCGCGTTCGAAAAAAAATTTATATACATCAAGGAACTCGTGTGGCAATGGACGTCCAAATCGGTTTAAAAATGTGACCTGAAGGCGAGAACAGACAGACAGACAGACAACGTAGAGTCGGCTCTACGTTGTCTGTCTGTCTGCAAGCAGACAAAGACAATGCTTCCGGCAAAAAACAGAAACACAACAAACACCTTGCTAAAGATGAACGCGAAGATCTAAGGATGATGGTGGGAGTTATCACAGGACACTGCGAACTTAACCATCACTTCCTGAAGACCGGAGTTACGGACAGTGGACTTTGTCGCGGATGCCTTCGGTAGGAAGAGACTGTGGAGCACGTGATATTTCACTGCACTGCCACAAACAACACCAGGCTCAGAACGGGTCTGCAAGGGGTCATCGAATCCTCATCCTCCACTAACACCGCTACTACTTCAACATCCACGGGAACCCTGGCAAGCTGCTGCCACCAACTCAAAGTCATACTCCGTTACTTCAAGGAGTTAGGATGGCTGGGGTCAGGTTATAAGAGGGGTAATTTACAAAACGTCGCAATGCGGGACGTCAGTGCAGATCTGTTGTTCCCCTCCACTCTAGAATTAGAATTAGACGGACAGACAGCCGGACAAAATAATTTTTGCCTAATCTCGAAACTGAGATTCGATAAATTCGAAAGTTACTCCCTCCCTCTGTCTCTTTGTTTTTATGTTTTTTTTTATTCGACTGCGTGGAAGGACGGTAATATTTTTATTGACAAACCACGCGTGCAAAGCCGCGAGAGTCAGCTAGTAACTTATAACTAGTAACTTTTAATATTAAAGTGTACAAAGTGTATGCCAGTAATCCGTTCCAAGAATACCTCGGAAGGCAAAAAACGGTTTCCGAAAACAGGACTTCATAACTAAGTTGTTGTAACCTAATAACTTAATAGTAGTGAGCTTCGCCTAAGTTGGAACATCAAGTTATACTTATCACAACTTTGGATTTGACGTTGATTTCTTATTGAGAAAGTTTGTAAACTGCATTATAAGGTTGAGGAGATACGTTTATCATCATACCGGCCACAGGACGTCCACTGTGGAACATAGGTCTCCCCCATAGATATTCAGAGCAACTGATCTTGGTCGCCTTTCCATCTAGTAGGGGGGGTACTGCGCTTTCCAGTGCGTGGTGTCCACTCGAGAATGTTTTTGCCCCACTGGCCGTCAGTTTTTCGAGCTTAAATCTCTCATAACGTGTCAATTTGTCTCCAATCATCATCAATAACAAGTTTCTATCTTTTTTCATCTAACTTTAGGGTTCTGTAAAATAAAAGTGAATGTGGAAACGTTGTACTCCCTGCGGTGCCATTCGTTAAACCTGACAGGTTTTTTTGTATCATTTTACCATGGACTGCTGGGGAGTTGGAAAATTTAATTAAGTTTTTGTTTCGTGGCTTTGATATTCTGTCGGTATGGGTGATAAATACGTTTTTAATCCCCCGTGTAATGATAAGGTGTCAAGGGGTTAAAGATTAAAACGATAAAATGCTAGTACTTTGTCACCAATACAAAGTTGGTGTAACCCTTACTATTATTGTAAGCTCGAAATTAACTCGGACCGATTTTCATAAAATTTTGCATATGGATAGATTATAACCGGGACTGAGACAAAGACTAATTATTACCTGACTGCGCAAAGGAGAGAAATGTTTTTAATGACAATCTACGCTCGCGCAGCAGTGGGTCAGCTTGTAACAGATAATTGTGACTAAATGGCCACCACTCAGCATGCGCTATGGCAGATTCACTCTGCCATAGCGCTGCGCTGCTCATCCATTATAAATTTAACAGGGATTTACTAATAGATACTTAAATTAGTATGTATACTGTGTCTCGAATTAGAACATAGGCCTAGTCAAGACGTCAACCATACAAGTATTGACCGTGTAGAACATTGCAACGACCAAGCAAGCTACGAGGCTAATACATGCCACGAACAAACACACACGGGTGCATAACCCTCCTTAGTTTAGCTAGACGCGTTTATTATGCATCTTCGACATTAGTAGTCAACCCCAGTCGGCCCTGTTATCGTCGCTTCTGTGGTGAATATGAAATGCATCTGATATCAGTTGGCAAGTATCCAGAGGTACTATTGGTACATTTTGTAATTGGTCCTAAGGATACATGACTCTTAAACTTTGCATGTATTTTATTCTTTAGTTTTTCTATGTACCCAGCTGTAAGTTTCCCGAAAATAATTAATATAAGATTTGTTTTTTAAAACATCTGCCATTATCAAAATCATAAAAAAAATCCCTTTCTCTGAAGGTAGTCTGGAAGAAATCGCTACAAACTATAATTTTTGTTTAGTCATCCATTTGTTTATAATTTGAATATTTATGGTGTACATTACAGTAGGTATTATGTACACTTGCTGTTAAGTGGTAACCATTGCCTGTAACAAAGCATTGCCTCACGCACCTTACAAAGGGTACGATGCAATGTACTCTTCGTAAGTTGATACTGACTTTATGCTGCGTCCAGTTACTTCAGGTATACAGGTGTAAAGCCTTTACATATCCTTCAAACCAAATCACAGCTATGTTTGTAGAACAAAATAGAGTTATTGTGACCCTTCTATATCAAAATGTCATTTTATAACTAACAGCTATAAAGTCACCTGTAAGTAAAAGCAATAAATATAAAATCTTTTTGAACTGAAATGGTACAGATTCATCTCATAATTCTTGGTACATCCTTTACGCCGTTACGCGCGGACGTACTTACTTCCGGTCACCCTTTTAACCATTAACCGGCGGAAGTGACCCGTTACTATGGATACGCACAGCCTGCGTCAAAGGGCTGTTACATATCCGGCAAAAAAACATTCCAGTTTCTTTTATATTATATTTATAACACTTTCACATAATTACGGACTTAAACGGGTATTTATCGCGTATGTATCTTTGTAGTATGCCCAGGACCACGGCTGTTGCAAAACAGTCAAAACGTTAGGATAACAAATAAAATAGGTACATACGCGATAAATACCCTTTTAAATATGTTAATATATTAACATATGTTATATATGTTATATTTTTAATATGTTGTACAGTGATCGCGAGAGTAAGAAAAATACTAACTCGTACATGTCCAATAATTTTAACGACAACATCCGAATTAATTGATACCCTAATTAATATATCGTAGAGGAAATGATATTAAGATATAAATAGATATAAACATTTTATTCATTAAAAAATACTTCATTGTTAAATTGATTATAAAATAACATAAAGAATTATCTACGATTAAGTAATGAAACCACAAAAATTATTGCATACACAAATGTATAGGCGGGCTAATCATAATTCTTTTTTTTTTTTTAAAGTTGTAGGTCTGTTACTACAACTTTTATTATCGCGTAATAAATTATAAAAATATAATAAATACGGGATTTACAACATACAGTTTATCGGTGTTACGATCGACGACGATGAATTATATTATTGAAATAAATCACGAAACTTTTGTTCGTGTTATTACTACTATTCTATTAGATAAGTAACTTTTTAACAAAAATATAACCGACTGAACTAAACTACTGAACTTATTTGGTGAAAATTTCTATAAAATAATATGAAAGTATATATTATCAAATAAAAGAGAATTTTCCAAATCGGGTGATAAATGACGGAGTTCTAAGGTAATAAGTAGTTATAACAAACATAAAACCGAATTGCGACCCTATTTGGAGGGCTGCCCTCGATTTTTTATGGGATCCCATACAATGACTTAACTAAGAAAAGTGAGAATCTGACTGAGAATTTCTCGAATGGGTCCAGGCGTCTACGAGTAATCGGGTTCCATACATAAAAAAACGATTCCAACGAATTGAGAACATCCTTCTTTTTTTGAAGTTGTTTAAGAATAGATAAATAGCCATTACTCTTCTGTTATTTGATTGCGAAATTACTATTATTCTAATCCGTCTTTTACCTATCAGAGAAAGATGGCGAAAAAATTAATTCACAGTTCCCAACACTACAGATATAGTGATGGACCAAAACTTGGTGAATGGGCTCGAATGAGGGCAGTTATCAGGGCGATTACCCAAATTGTGAAACTTGTGGTAATTCCCAACTCTGACAGTTATTCGACTAGTTCTCAATATTTCTGATTAATCCAACATCTTATTCTGACGTTGTTGGACTTGGAGGTCCAGTCTGATTTTAAATGGATAGAACTAGAATTATATTAGTTTATGTACATATGGAGTCTTATTCAATTCACAGAAAGAAAACAATATTAACATATCTCTATAAGTAATACTAAAGTACCAATGAATCATCTAAAGACTATAACAATCGATCTATAGATAGCTTAACTCGAGATAACTAGTAGGCGGAAATGCCTCCAAGATACTGGCTGCATTGCCCCGCTGAATTGCAATGCTTATGTTTACCCAGATAAGCGCCGGCTTTTGGATCTCCACCTTGGGAGAAGTGTATGCCTTTGGTGTGGGACACCACGTGCGTCGATACTCTTGCGCCATCTCATCTGTCTGGCAGTTAAAGGCCGGTGCGGCGGGAAATTCAGCGAAGATTCAGAAATCTCATGCGGCGCAAATATCGATCGATAGAGCTTACGTGTTTGAGCCATTTGGGGTCGAGACTCTGGGTTCATGGGGTACCGCGTTATTAGCATCGTCGAAGCACCGTGTATTACTGGCTTATCTGGATATGCCTTGGTAAAGTAAGTCATAATGAGCTAGTGGCCAACTCTGGTGTCGGAAATTTATTCACAACCAAAATGCTTTTCTTAACGAGTTATATAACCAGGACCAACGTGCAGCTTGTGGGTATCCAATGAGTCCCACCCACCTATGTTAGGTCTTCTTTGCATCTCAAAAATACAATAACAGTTACTCATCCCAGTTATTCTATGAAACCATCCTTTACAATTAAATAAATATAAATAAAATAAATATTGCTGGACATTTCACACAGCGCTATCTAGCATCAAACTAAGAAGAGCATATACGATGGGAACCAGATAACTGATAGAGTTCTTATATACATTTTTTTTGAAAAAAAAACTTGACATATATATTAAAATTTAGAAAACAAGCGTGTTTTTGCGTCATGGATTAAAGATTAACATAACTAGAACCAACCTAGTTAAATAAGCTATTATATTAAAAAAAACCGCGATCGATCGTTTGGGAACTACGATGCTACAGACAGACAGACACACATAGACGTGAAACTTACAAAACCCCCTGTTTTGCGCCGAGGGTTAAAAACTATAAGCCAGACAGACTGACGTACGGACTGGCGTACGGTCTCGTAAACTGGTCCCACATCAACCCCAGCGATTCCGTATTCGGTTCACTACGGTCCCCTTTTATTTTTTTACGTTTTGAAACAATAAGCAGTACGTTTGCAAACAGACAATGGCAATGGGGCGATATGTGCGTAGCTTTGACAGGAACTCAACAAATGAATGCGACTTTTCAATGAGGACCTTCATGGAATTCGTCATTGTTGAAAGAATATGGTTTAATGTGTTTGTAATCAATGAATTGAATTGTATTCATCATCCATCACATCAGCCATAGCCTTCCCCATACATTTGTAGCGCGATCGATCTTGTGCGGCCTGCACCCAACGGCTCTTAGCAAAGTTCGTCAATACATCCAGTAAGGAAACATCTTATATTGCTCTTTCCAGATCGAGAATTTTCCTAACCGAATGGTAGGCAAAAGACAGCATAAGAAGCCATGGCAGACCACCAGCCTGGTGGACGATATAGAGACCGTAGAGGGAACCTGGATGCGAATAGCACAGGACCTATAGAGTGGAGTAGCATTTGAGGGAGGAAGCTTATACAGCAGTGAGCTATCACTTAAGCTACCAATGATGATGAAAATTCGATATCAATACAAAAATATTCATTCTTCACCATGAGATTTAAAACATACAAATATTTAATCCGATAAAGCACAACTAACGCTAGTCAATTTTTATTTGTTTTTGAAAATATTAACTTATTTCAAAATTCAAAAGTGTACGGGGTATATACGTTTGAATTTCCTGTACTACTGTTTCAAAAACTCGATTTAAAACTAGGTCAGTTCTCTATTGTTGGCTCAGTACTAGTGATCGAGGATGGCTTATCAATGCAGCGATAGAGAAACTTTCCACTGCACCGTTCAATAGCTCAGGAGCGGGGCATTACCACACGAGAATTACTAATGCCGACCAAGAATAGCAGAGAATAACCAAGTTTTCTCTTCAAATAAACTTTGTTTTACCTATTTGTAGAGGTGCATGAATGGTCGACTAAAACGGAAGAGTCGGATTCTATTCTGGGCATTTTTTTCTTTTTATTAAAAATTAACCTACTTTGCTTTGCTATAAAATATATACCATTCTATACTTATATTCAAAAGTGGTTAAGTCTGTGTGTTTATTTGGATATATAACCTCCGGGACTACTGCTCCGAATCTGAAAATTCTTTTACGTTAGGAAGTTACGTTATGTCTGAATGCTAGGCTATATTTTATTTTGATAAAAGTACGTTTATAGTCGTGCGTATCAGCTAGTGTATAATATTAGTATAGATAACAAATGGTCACCTGATGGTAAGTGATGGTGTGGTCAAAGATGGAGCAAGTTTGCCTAGAAAG
Organism: Philereme vetulata; assembly: GCA_918857605.2. Taxonomy (NCBI): domain Eukaryota; kingdom Metazoa; phylum Arthropoda; class Insecta; order Lepidoptera; family Geometridae; genus Philereme; species Philereme vetulata. The sequence goes on from OU975420.1 coordinate 826,170, forward strand.
CACTTATTCACTTTAGACTTAAAGAGTGTGATTACCCCGCGTGAACTCGAAACCTATGTTCAACAGTAGACGTTCTATAGCTGGTATCATGGTGATGATATCAGCTATAGATGATACCACCCTATCTGTGGCGGCGGCAGCTGCAGATGTTTCTGGCAATGCGAGGCTCAAAAACCAGCGTAGCTGAGCCCTCGACCTATTTACCACCTCCTTCTACCTTGGTGCTACCTACAATAATGTTCGAATGTTTCTTAGAATTAAGCCTACTGTTGTACCTACCTAGCTTTATTTAGTACTTATTGTACCTACCTACTTCTGTTAGCTTAATAGGTGTGTGTGTAAATAAATGCCTTTTATTATTATTATTATTATTCCAAGTATTTATTTTACAACACAGTCACTAATCCTGGACCATAGGCATTACCGGGGCCGGAGTCAACGAGAAAGAGGCCTGTTTTCATTAGACTTATGCATTGCAAGATGGAGGTGGGACAGATAGTTAAACTATTACAATAATGGATTATGAGTACAGGTTATTGTCAGAGCAATGCTAATGGAATCGATGCTGGGCTATGGGAGAGATGAGATAAGGCACCTACCAATTCCGCAATATCAAGAATGATTGAGGCAGGAGGTGACTAGCCGTCTACTAAACGGGCCCCCATAAGTGCCGCCAATAAAAATCAGCGTAAGGGGCAACGTTGGTGTGGGCGGTTAAAGGGTTTTGAGGCATGCTGTAGTTTCACTAAACACTACTCCCGACTTTATACCTTTCACACTTCAACCCTTGGAGCATAGGTTCCGCTCTTACGCCGCCACCCTTGACCGGCCAACTAAGGCAAACCATGTGTCAAGGGTTTCTGTCCACCCCAGGGAGTAATTATTATTATTATGGTAAAAAGTTTAATCGCTGTGAAGTGGCCAGTTGAACAGTGGTAGCAGATGGAAGCTTACCCGAACAATAAATTACGAGAACGGACTCAAATCCATAAATAGATTAACAAGTTTATAACAATTCACTTGCTCCAGTCATCAGTTAACTGAACAACTAACTCCGAGTTAGCAACTTACTAGAACGCTGCATTGCTAGTCTGTTGAAGTACTCGTAGAATACTAGATTGGGGGTGTTTCATGTCATTTGTCCGCAAATCCTCGCTAAAATAGACGACATTTTGGATGTAACAATAGTAAATGCTCGTGCGAAACGTAGTTTGATTTTAATAAAAACAAGTAACATTTTAACAAAAATATAACCGACTTCAGTTATCAGCAAAAATATAACCGACTTCAGTTATCAGCAAAAATATAACCGACTTCAGTTATCAGCAAAAATATATCCGACTTCAGTTATCAGCAAAAATATAACCGACTTCAGTTATCAGCAAAAATATAACCGACTTCAGTTATCAGCAAAAATATAACCGACCTCAGTTATCAGCAAAAATATAACCGACTTCAGTTATCAGCAAAAATATAACCGACTTCAGTTATCAGCAAAAAAGGAAACTACTTACCTGATTTTGATGAAATTTCTGTTTGACCAATCTGAAAGTATATCCTTTCAAATAAACAAGGAGTTATACCTTTCATCATCAGCTCACCTGAATAACTCAAAAGAACATAAGTAGTGGTATATACGAGCCTATAATATTTAAAGAATTAGCCACTAACTCCTAAGAGTTAAGGAGATACATTTTCCATTATCAGCTCAGCAATAGGAATGATTAGTACCAGATGCGAATACTTGAATAGTTTTTTCATATCCAAGTAACTTTTTAACAATAACAAACGCCCCTATAAAATTTGAGGGTTGCCTTCAATTTTTTGGGATCCCATCATCAGATCCTGACTTGATGCCTTGATTGCCTGGAAAGTAGTCAGAATTTCTGATCCAGGTTGTATCCCTCGCTTGTGTAATTATAAACTGTTTATAGAACCTTTGCATAAAACTATTTTGAGTTGTAATTCTCCTCTTTTTATATAGTTTTTATTATTGTTTTTATTGTATTAAAGTATAATGAACTATTTTGAGCAATATTTCTGAGAACGTCGAGTAATAGTCGAGTAATCTTGTAAGTTCCAAGAAGTAATGACTAAAATATCCGCTATTGAGCTATTCTGCCGAAATGGTGACTTTTAAATTATTAATTAGCTGATTAAGATTAAACCCAAAACTTTAATTTAAACTGGAAGGAAGTAACTGAAGGGTAAATTGAGCAACCGGGTTTGGAAATTATTCTCAAATTACAAGATAAATCGCGGAAACAGCAATGAGCTTCCGAAACGCGGATAAAGAAACGAATATACGAGTAAATAGTTCTAACCACATACTTGAATTCCCTGCATTGCGGGTATCAGAAACTAGGAGTACCTGCGTACGACAACACCCACACCGGGAACAAGTATTTGCAATATAACTGCTTATGTATTTTGAATAAACACATAGCTCGTAGAACTGATGGCCGTTTGGGCAGAAAGGTGCTGGAAAGCGCGCTGGAAAACGCGCTGGAAAGCGCAGCGTAGCACGCTTCCTCCACTAGATGGAAAGACGACCTGATAAAGGTTCCTGGAAGCTCGATCACTCTGGAAATCAATGGGTAATGCCTGGTTCAGCAGTGAACGTCCTATGTATATGATGAAGTATTTAGAAGTCGCGTATCGATTCGGTACAAATATAAAATGTAGGTACGTGATCGTACACAATCTATCCATCTCTACTTTGGCCTTCCTTTACTGTGAGAGACTCCATGAAACGTGCGTAAAGGTTTCATATTTCACACTAACGAGCACTTTCCTCGCTCACGTCTCCATACAGCTAAACCAGACGAATGACGTGCTACCTACATGAATGAAGGTGAATCCAGAGCAAGTGCATACATCCCTATAGCATAAAGCGAACGTTACGTCAGTGTTCTTAAATAACACTACCCTCTTTCGCTATTCGGGCAAAAATAAGAACAGAAAACATAGAAAACAGATATAATAAAATAAATAAAATAGAAGATATGTTAAACATAAACAATATAATTAGAGAAATAGTGATTGCTTCAGCTGTAGATGGGGCTCTCCAGGACCAGGGTGAGCCATTGAGCCCGATCCCTAGCTCTTCTCATCCAATCCTTGCCAGCCACAGCGCACAAATCATCACTCCATCTAGCCGGAGGGCGTCCTACACCTCGCTTGCCAAGACGTGGTATCCACTCCAGAACACGTTTACCCCAGCGGCTATCGGTTCTGCGGCATATATGACCGGCCCACTGCCACTTCAGCTTGCTGACCCTCTGAGCTATGTCGATCAACTTGGTTCTCTGTCGGATAACCTCGTGAAATCATAGGTGCATAATATCTATATTAAAATGATTATAATTACTCGCCTTAAAATGTACCTATAGAAAAAGTATTTTTAACAGGCATTTTCTTCTATTTGCTAAGAGTTGCCAATACAAGATGTGGTTCAAAAGTCCCGTTGGAATGAAAAAGGGTTACATCTTATAATGTTATCGTGTAGTGGGGGGTTTATTTTCGCAATACTGTAATACTCTTCCATCTTGTATAAACGCAAATACATACAATATGTAGGTACGTGTTAAACCGCGCCGGGTGTGGCTTGTTCCGGGAAACTCGCGGGATGACTTACAATGTTCGTAGATAAAGGGTGTATATTCAGGGAGCGACAATACGCTCTGATTAAAATCTCAGAACGCGTTTTACGGTGTATTCATTAACACTTATTTATTGTACAAAATCAATCTATACACAATACAATCTATGCAAATTAGTTTCTCTGAGAGATACAAAACTTAACGGATGGTTACCGTTACAAGCCGTGACTGCTATATGTTTGTCTCTTGTATCGCGGTTGCAACCGCGCGCACGGTGCTGGCTGTGGGACGTTGCTCTTGGTGCTCTAAAAATCGTTGCTGTTCGTGGAATACCTCATAGCAGTTAACAACCGCACCGCACCATTCATTCATACCACGCCCGTCACGTGCCTTGTTCTTGGGTGTACAATAGATCGCTTACAGCCCATGTATAATGTACTATTTCACCCATGCACCTCCATGACAAATCATTATTTATATAAATAAATTAAAGAGGTCACATTCATAATACGATGGACGACCTCCGTGGCGTAGTGGGTGAATAGCCGGCTGAGACGTAGGAAGTAGCGGGTTTGATTCCCGCCGCGGAGCAAATGTTTGCATGATCTACAGATATTTGTTCTGGGTCTGCATGTTTTTCTATATATTACTAGCTGACCCGCTCGTGGCTTTGCACGCTTAAAATTTCCCGTTCCCGTGGGACTTCGGCATAAAAACTATAAAGAACACTCTTGTCAAAGTGACGCGACACTTCATGTAAATGACTTCACGTCAATGAACGACGGTTAAATTATATGGATATTGTTCATACAAAAATACTAAAATCGCGATTTAAAATAGGGGGTGGGAGGTATGTTTTCTATCAGTTATCTGGTTCCCATATACAAGCACTGCTTATGTTGAGCATGATACTTCTGTGTGAATTGTCCGGCAATATTTATTTGATATTATTATTTATTATATGCTAAAATGAAGTACTACCTCCATAACAAATCCTTATTTCTGTTTAGTAATTTTCGTAACAGCCGAATCAGTACTTACTAATTACTGATATGGTCAGTCTATTAGTGAAAAATAACAACGGATACCGGCACACCAACTCTCGATTCTTTTTGAATATATCGGGTGTACAACAGAGAACTTATGTAACAATGCTCTATTATTATAGTATTATCCTAAGCGACTTTTAAAGTCGCGTTTGAACATCTCCCTTTACCTCAGCAAGGAAATGCTAGCTCGTTTATCCCGGATATGTAAATAGAAGTTTCTCTGTAGATATGTTACCGCGATTATTTCCGCAAAGATTTGTCCCGTGTTGTACATTTATCTTGTATTCTGCTCCTGGCTTCGCTTATGTAGTAACTTTTACGCTTTCTGGTGTTAAAGTAGCAGATATTTCATGTCAAGGCGCAAATCTTGTAACATATTTTTTTGTCTCTATAGAGAAGAGAGAGTAATTCTATTGGCACAAGTTAAGATAAGATAACGCTTTATTGTACACCACACTTAAATTGAAAAACAATAAAAGAACAAAAAACAACGCGGAAATACAAGTGGCGATGTTATCGCTAAAAGTGATCTCTTCCGGAAAACCTTTGGATAGACTGGGCAAGCCAAACAAAGTTTAGGTTTGACAGAACTAGAATTATTGCCCTTCAGATTCAGCGTTCCATCGTCAAAATCAGAACCCTTTTACCCTTTTACGTCTGTCTGTCCGTCCGACCCTTTACAGCCGGTTTACTCGTAAAATATTTGTGCTGTTAAGCTGAACGGCATAATGATACTTTTAACAGATGATTAGTGAGTTATGTAATAAAAAATATATAAACTGCTGTTAGGTGGTAACAAAGCACTGCCTCGTCACGTCACGCTCCTTACCTCCCATATTATAGAAGTGGGGGTGATTTTTTAACTCACTCACCCCATCATTTGGGGTTTCGTTGAAAAGGTCTTCCACTATAAGGTGTCCTAATTAAGAACTTTTATTTTTTACTATTTTTGAATTACTTTTGAATTTTTTTTACAATCCTAAGGTGCGTGACTTACGAGGCAATTCTTTGTTATAGGCGATAGCTACCACTTAACACCACATGTTCTAAGTAATAGTAACAAACTGACTGTTGCAACACAGCTGAAACGTCGGGAAAACAAATAAACTAGGTACTTATGCGATAATCAATAATTATACTAACTAATAAACATCCCTCCATGCATACAGACTGTTCTATTTATAATATTAGTACGATCGTGTCGCTTCTCATTTGCATTCGCTTCGGCCTCATCACCATAGGCATACCGTTGTTGAAAATACTTATTTCAACTGTCTAGGTACTAAGAATTTTTACGACTTCTTGTTTGTGCAAATCTGGAGATTCTAAATGAAGTTGTGTTTTTGTGTATTTACATGGATGGCGAGATGTGTTGTAAAATCATAGTTATGATTCTTGGATTAGAAATATTTAATAACATTTTCACAGGTTTAATTATGGCATAGATAATGTTTTCTTGAGCTTTGCTTGAGAGTCACTATGCCATCTACATACATAGGTACATACACACAGAACAGAACACCAACATTTACAGATACATAAACAGTCAAAGTCTTATAACACCAATTATTGAGTTGGGAGCGAAAAATTATTAGTTCAGCTTATTTATTTTTCATACAGCACTCCACTTTTTACTCGAGAAGAGATGTTAAACATGATGAAACATTTTGGAGAATTTATGCTCTATCTCGTTTATTTTCTTATTAAATCTCATACATAAGAAGTGTACTCGCTTCAAGACGAGGTCAGGCGAGTTCAAATGTTACCACGCGAGATAACTCGTAAAGCATTGTTATCTATAGGCCTTACCACACTAGCGAGTTTAGAGCGTGTTCTCAGCGAGCGGAGGGCGACCTGTGGAAGTGTTCGCGACTTGCACGTCAATATCGCTCAACACGCGCGTATGGAGCAATCAATATTAGCGTCGCATTCACTAACGTTAATTTCTGCCAGAATCTACAATCGTTTTGGAATGAACGCCAGTGCATTTGCAAGAAAAACAATTAGAGTATTACTCAGAACAATGATTGTTTTTAGTTATAGCCCGTCACGTTTCTGTACAGTATAAAGTCAGAACAAGTCATAAGGAATGAACGTTAGTGGATGGGCCGCTGTTGTAACGTATAACAATAATAGCAATAGGTACTTGCCGCATAACCCGAAATATTTTATCTATCAATCAACAGTAAAAAACTCACGATTTTTCATTTGTCCAAAAGCCCGCTATAATTCGCTAACCCTACTGAAAAATACCTATTATTTGACGTCCGCCTTGACCTAATAGTCTCATTTCAATTTTTTACCCCTCTTAAACACCAATATCTCAACAACCCCCCCCCCCCCCAACATTTTTAACTCATTTTGTCAACTCAAAATTGTGCTATTTCTACCTACATATGCAACAAATTTGACGATGATCGGATCAACGCTTCAAAAGTTATCTTCGAACAAACAAACATACATACATACAACGCCGATTTGCCCCAGTTAATTTGGAGATCTCGCTTCGCTCGATCAATAATAATGTAACGTTTATTTCTGGCAACAATGTGCACATACAATATAAGATAACAAGGCCCATATCTAGACAAATACACTTTATAATAGTTATTTTTGTATTGTAACAATGCGACGTACTCGCGGCGAACACGTTCACAAATCGGCTCACTGGAAACACGCTTGCAACTCGCCAGTGTGATAACAAACGTCATATTCAAGCATGTCTGGGTTTAAAGAAATGAGCCAGGGATCTGGTTCTTTTAATCCGTTCTGAGATTGTTCTGTCTTGCATACTGGATGTATGTATGATTAACTTTTATTTTAAACTCTCAGCGTTAAATAAATGCTTGTACATATAAAAAATAAAATATATAATAAATCGCCCTATAATATTTTTTTTTTATGATAGCGCGGTCGTCAAGCGCTTGACCATTACCTCAGCTGATGGTAAGTGATGGTAAGATCGAAGATGAAACATGCTTGCCTAGAAAGAATCTATTCACTCTGAACTTGAAGACTACAAAATTATATTGGTCCGGAAAAACATACGCCGGAAGTGTGTTCCACTCCTTACTTGTGCTAACTAGAAAAGTTGAAGCAAATCGTTTGGTACGGCAAGGAGTTATGCCAACCAGGTATGGGTGGTACATCTCGGTACGTCTGCTTGTCCGGTTGTAGAAGGGGGAAGGAGGAATAAGCTCTTGAAGATCTTGCGCACAATCACCAAAATTAATCTTGAAAAAACTGAACGTCTGGCCATTCGGCGTATGTGCTCTATACTTTGTAAATTGGCTTCCATTAGGGAGTCATCACCAATGAGTCTAGCAGCACGTCGCTCAATCGAATCAAGGGCTTCAAGCTGATACTTGACTGAGCCATCCCAGAGATCAGCAGCAGATCACCATCATCTCAGCCCGGAATCACCCCTTGTTTTCTGCCAGCCTCTATCCTGTGCATTTTCTAACTAGGTTAGAATGATTTTAACAACGTTTTCTGCCTGCAGTGGGTGACTAGCCGACGCACCAGGTTCCGGATTTGATTCTCATCGCGGAACAAATGTTAGCATGATCTACAGATATTTGTTCCGGATTTGGGTGTATTGATGTTATAAAAACATATTTACAAAAAAAATGTACCTAAGTTCCCATATTACAAGCCATCACTTATCGGTGGTAGCTCAAACTACTCTAGTCCACCCGCGACAACGGCTGTTGTAACACAATCGAAACGTCGGGATAACAAATAAAAAAGGTACATACGCTATAAATACCCATTTTAATCAGTAAATAAATATATTCTATTCTCAGTATTTAAACCCCTCATCCGGAAAGGATCCGACGCGTTATTCCATAGTATTAGGGTATTAGCATCCGTGCTCGGTCGGTTCAACTTGTCCGGTACGGCCTAGCATAAATCATCCTTTCATTTCCACTACTACTCAACAACGCTAATTTTGCTTTGTTTATGGTAGAAATGGTGAATATTAAGATTTGTTTTTAGGGTTCTCGACCAAAATGGTAAAAACCAATAACCCTTATTGAGCGACTTATTGTGTCACAGCTGATTATCTCGGCAACTAGTGAAACTAGTGGCGCTAAAAAGTTCTAACTTTTGAAACTATCAAATAAACGGTAATATTTAGTATGATTTGTAAGTATTTGGGTCATAAGATTTAACATTATTGAACGAGCGAGCGAAGCTTCTCATTTTAGAGATTGGCCAAAAAATGCTTTTGTCTGTCTGTCTGTTCTCGGCTGCAGATTTCATTTTTCAACCGATTTAGACGAAAATTGGTACACAAGCTCCTTGATTTATAAATTAGCTCAAAAAAAAAATAAGTAAGCCTATTGGAAAATTGAAGCACCTGAAATTCGATTTAAAATTGGACTTTATTCGTTAATTTTGTTGCGCAAATTACTTTTTGGAGTTGAGACGCGAGCTCCACTGTTCTCACAAAACCACTAGTAATAATGTTTATCAACTTATAAATATTGCAACTTCTGGATAAATAAGCGCTGTTGTTGCGCAGGTTCTCTGTGACGCCTCGGTAGGTAGGCACCGAAAGTTTTTGTTTAGTAATTTTCAAACAAACTTTTACCTTATCTATTTTTGTATATATTGATGGAACAAGCATATGCCGCATGTGATGTTAAATGCTACCCATCAGCTATTACAAAGTATTGCCTCGTGGGTCACGCACCTTAGACACATGCCCTATATGCAGTGCATGTAGGCGTCCATCAACTTGAGGCATAAGTATAGATGTAAATCCTCATGTGCCTGTAATTTCACTGGCAACTATATACCCTTCAAACCAAAACACAGCATTGCTGCTTGATGTTTGAAATAGGTATCATGGTAGTACTTCCCCGGGCACGCCCTTTTACAAGGAACTCTACTAGGTACTATCAAAATATACTATAGTTCTTTTCTATCCTTATGCAAACTTTAAGTGGGTGGACTATATTTAACTTGTAACTGGAAATCTAAACACTACATCAATTTGAATCCACCTACTAAATCTAGACCTGGGAATTACACGAACGAAATCAGGAGTCAATTCCCGTACCTTGCTTTGTTTTTTTACTAGTCTATATATTCCACTAATGGACAAAGGCCTCCCCCAACTCCTTCCATCTATCGCGGTCCTTGGCAGATTACCCAGATTTCATCTACTATACAGAGTTTTCTCCGAAATGAACATTAAACTTCGTGGAACGGATCTGGTTCGAGTGAGAACGATGATTCTACGAATCGAAGAAATTTTCGTCAGTATAATTACAAGTTAGGTATGAACATTGAACACATGAATAACCCGTAGTAAATTTCCATTTTATAGCTAAGATATTTTCATGAAAAAGACCATGATGCCATTGAAAGGGAACGCAGGGCGCTGGCGGCTAGAAGTAATATGCTGGCTCGCAGGTTTGCTTGTTGCAGTAGGCAGGTAAAAACCACACTCTTCAAAGCCTGCTGCAAATCATTCCACACGAGCAGCCTGTAGGTCAACTGTTCTAAAAAGTTCACTGCGTGTTCAATATAACAATTGATTCAGGATGTTGGTGGGGCTGCCTCGCTTCTGCAGCGCTTCGAACGTGTTTGCAGAGGTGCGAGTCGATGGGTTCCACGCATCATCTGCAAAAAGACTGCCTCACTGCTCAGTAGAATAGAATGCGAGGCAGCACTAGCTTAACTAATTTAAACTAGCTTTTTATTAAAAACCGGACCATCTGTTTGGGAAATACGATGCCACAGGCAGACACACAACATAGGCGTCAAACTAATCTTCTTAGTGGGGCACTCTTGGCAGAGTGGTCGCGGCTCTAGCGATGCGTCTCTATTCAGGTCTATTGAAGGCATTGCGAGAACATTCAGTCATGGTAGAGTGTGTGATAGACTTGATGAAGTCCAACCATCTCGCTGGAGAGCGGCCACGCGGGCTCCTACCACTCTGCCTTGCACTACTAAACGTTTATTTGAGTCCTTTTTTAGCCAACCTCGAAAACTTCTCAAGTCGTCGGAATCTTTTTTTTTATGTATGTTCACCGATTACTCGAAGACGCCTGGACCGATTCGAGAAATTCTTTTTCTGTTTAAAGGTTCCCAGGTATTTCCATTTGCACCAAGTTAGGATCTGATGATGGGATCCCAAAAAATCGAGGGCAACCCTCAAATAGGGACGCAATTCGGTTATATGTTTTTACCTCAGAACACCGTCATATATCAACTGATTTTATATAAAAGGAAAGGATTTATTATTGGTCTCATCGTATTTTTATTAAAAAGTTACTTTTAGGGGTAATGTGTCCAAAGAACCTAAGTTAAACTAATAACGCAACCCCTCTTTCTGCGACACGTGTTTCTAAACATTCCGTTGATAAACTCAGAACAGCACTATAATCTTTAAAGCTTCGTTTATTGGAACGAAAGCCCAGAATGCTCACCTCGTTAGCGCAAACGAACCGAGCCAAACATTCAGGAACGTTATGGTTTCCTGTCCGTATCTCAAAGACACAAATTCACAAATTCTCGGTGAACATTTTAGGGGCGACGGGCGTGAAAATTATCGCAATGTTCTTGGGAAATGCACAAATGATTTGAAACTTACTAGATTTATTTCTATTTATTCAACTACAGACAATTGTAGAAAAATCATAAATAGTATATTCTGTAAAGTTATGTGTAAAGACTTGTATAGTACTTTTCTCAAATAATGCACGGAACTTATAAATAAAATATAAAATACAATTACTTTTCAAAATCAATGACGAACAACGAACAACAATAATTTTTCCGGCGTTAAAGTGTTCATTTGTTTATTTTTTTCAATAAACAGCTTGCTGCTGTGCAAGCTAGTTCGAAATTTAAATAAAACATGTGGTAAGTTATCTCCTTGGTTGCCATATTTCGGAGTAAAAGATCGTTCCATTTTTAAATTACACGACAGTTAAGAGCTTACTATGTAATTTATTTAGCCGCTAAACCACGACAGATATTGATTTTCATACAACTTTTACCGGTAGCTGCTCGCATGTACTTGGCTAGTACAACAATTTCGATTTATCACGAAGAAGGTTGGCACACAAGTTCCTGGATTTATTTTAAATTTTTATTCGATCTCAATCTTTAGTTGGGAGGAAAATATGGTGGAAAAGAGGGTAGTTTTCTGTAGCATTATTTATCGACGGATTTCAATCAAATTTTATAGGCACAATAAGAACTTCATTTTACATAAGATGTTGCGAAAAAAATCCCAAAAAGAGGAGTTATGGGAGAGTGGGAAGTGTGCTGTAACATTATAATATGAACGAACTTCAATTTTTGAAAGGTGGCCCCATTGACACCAAGTCAGAATCTGATGATGGGATCCCAAAGAATTGAGGTCAACCCTCAAATTTTATGGGGACGCAATTCGGTTTTATGTGTTTGCCTCAGAACTCCGTCATTTATCAAGCGTTTTAAAAAAAAATATTTTATTTGGAAGGATATACTTTCATACTGGTCTCTTAGAAATTTCATCAAAATCATTTCAGTGGTTTGATTAAGTTGGTTATATTTTTGTTAAAAAACTATTTGTGAAACCAACCGTTTAATCCAATAAAATGGTCCATGGGGTACAGTCGCAAACTTTAATTCAGGACCATTAATACACCATTACGGAAATATTCACTTGGAGCTTTCGACCTCATTGCATTATGAGTGTTCTTTATATCTAAACAATGGGCTCCCATATTAAAGTTTGTGACTATACCAGGATACTTCACGTTTTCACACTTTTATATGATCGAAGCGACGTGTGATCCGAGAGCCGGCGCTTACCCATTCAATACATAAGCACTGCAATTCAGCGGGGTAATGCAGCTAGTGTCTTGGGAACCCAGTCGCCTGGCAGTGATCTGGAGTAGGTAGTTGAGCTATCTATAGATTTTTGGCAAAACAGCCATTAGATTATTTTATACAACCTGTTCTGATATGTACGACATTAATTTAAAACACACGTCCGGAATCGTATTTACTGATTGTTGAGGTGGGTTTAATACCGGTAGCTTAAATATTTATCCCGTAATCAGTACATTTTCAATGAATAAAATGTAACGTAAATAGGCGGCGCCTTTTCGACGATGCAGTTTAGTCAGTCTTACATGTACCTATTTACATGATGAATGCATATGATTTGTTTACCTATTTTATACAGGCTGTTTTACTGATATTTTAGGACATGATATAAAAGTAGTTTGAAAATTTAAAAAAAACCTGTAGTATGTTAAAATAATCGACTCCATTTCCCATAAATATCTCTGGGAAAGCTTGGAAGAGCAAGGAATATATACATAAACTTGCTTAAAACAATTTATAACAAATCTTGCGCTAAAATCAAACTGGAGACAATTGGAAAGACTTTTTCAGTAGAACGAGGAGTAAAACAAGGAGACCCTATCTCTCCAAAATTTTTTACAACAATATTGGAGAGTATGTTTAGAAAACTCGACTGGAGCGAATATGGCATCAACATAAATGGGGAGCGACTAACTCATCTTCGCTTTGCGGATGACATAGTTATCCTTGCAGACAAACATGAACACATTCAGTTCATGCTAAGCTCATTAGATACAGAGAGCAGAAAAATTGGTCTATGCATGAACCTAAGCAAAACCAAAGCCATGACGAACGGAGATAATAAGCCTATTCAGCTAGAAACCGGGGCCGTGGAGTACATTACAGAGTATATCTACCTTGGACAATCAATTTCATTCCAAGATTCCACTATGAAAGAAGTCGATAGAAGAGTCGCCATATCGTGGAAAAAATATTGGTCAAATAAGGATATATTCAAGAGTAGACTCCCGGTCCACCTCAAGAAAAAGCTGATGGACAACACAATTCTTCCTTCTCTGCTTTACGGCTGTCAGACCTGGCCATTGACAAACGAAATAATAAAAAAGATAGCTACATTTCAAAGAGCCATGGAAAGATCAATGCATGGTTTGAGACTAAAAGATAGAGTCAGAAGTGACAACATCAGAACCGTAACGAAAGTCACCGACGCAGTTAGTATGCTCTGCCAACTGAAGTGGAAGTGGGCAGGCCACATCTTTAGAGCACAGGATAGAAGATGGAGCGAACGTATGCTCCATTGGTACCCACGAGACGCGGTGCGCACAAGAGGAAGACCGAAAAGACGATGGTGCGACGACTTGGTAGAGGTTGCGGGCAAGACCTGGACACGACTCGCTCAAGATCGCTATACGTGGCATTGCATGGAGGAGGCCTACACCCAGTTCTGGGTGCCCAAAATAAATAAATAAATTATAGAAGTGAAATAAACTAATATAATTGAATAATAAGAATAATAACAGTAATGTATATAATTTAATGATTAATAATTTGATATTAATTTTAATAAATGAATGTAATTATTAAATTTTATGTAAATGTTATTAAATTGTATTTAAATGTTATTAAATTGTATGTAAATAGTTATTAAGTGGGAATAAAGGCTTTATTTATTTATGTTAAAAACCTATTTTACAACAATACTAGCCATTATAAGGGTTGGGTACCCGAGTTTTTATTTAATGTCGTACTAACAAAACACTTAGTATATCGGTCTAGATATTTAGATGATTATATTGTCTTTTTTGTATTTTAAATAGATATGTAAATATTCTTTGTATAAACAGATATTTGTTCCTAAAACAATAAAATCAGCCAATCTTGGAAATTCAAAATTCTGCTTCAAATTCAGCTTCAGGTGCGAAAATGGATCGAAATTTTGTTTCAAAATAAAAGCTTTTAAAAAGTAGGTTTAACCTGTAACGCGAGTTGAAAAGCAAAGATATAATCCAGGCATTGAGATGTTATGACACCTAACCCTGGCTGCGAGCCAGCGCCTAATTGATACCGCAGTCTGCACTCGCTCTAATTGGAACTAACATATCGCGAGGTCAGCGTCATCATCAGCAATCACCATTCAATCGTCATTCTGCTGAGAACTATCGAGTTAAAAAGTAACTACCACATTTTTAAGATTGGGGAAACTCGGCTGATTAGATATTTCATGTTCACTTCTACAAACAATGTATGTTTGTAGAAGTGTTTTTTTTATATTCAATTTATAAGGAAATAGCTGACCCGCCGGCAGTTTCACACGTGTGTAGTTTGACAATAGTAAACGCATAACCCACTTTCCCCTCCTTTTGCGCAGTCCCGTAAAAAGTAGCCTATGTCTCAATCCCGGTCATATACTATCTATATAACAAATTTGATTAAAATTGGTCCAGCTGTTTAGTCGTGAGAACGTAACCTACCAGTATGTATGAGAAATATACATACAGAGAGACATAGTTACTTTCGAATTTATAGTAACGAAACGTTCCAATCCTAACGTAAAGCAAAACGTAATATTTAACAATGTTGGGTCAAGGGTAATATTTTAGGGTCCATATTATTGAGGTTAGAGACCCATCTGCGAGAACTAAACTTGTAACTAAATGGAGACTTATGTATAGATTTTTGCCACTTTTTTCATTGGAAGCAAGTAACGGCCGTTTCCTCGTGAAAAAGTAACGGAAATTAGTTTCTAATTTATAATAATACTATAGATATAATATTGCCACAGTAGTGTATAAGGCCACAGTACTGTCACTGCTCTAGTCAAAATCACGGACGATATACGAGTGGGCATGGAAAATGGGCAACTTACCGTGCTGACTTTACTTGATTTCAGTAATGCGTTCAACACCGTAGATTTTGATATTCTCCTGGCAATACTTAGCTCCTTTAACGTATCTCCAGCGGTGATTGGTTGGTTTTTCAATTACTTGCACGGGCGCCGTCAGCGTGTTCGACTCGAGGAGTCTCTCTCTTCGTGGTGTAATACGTCTGCTGGTGTACCTCAAGGTGGCGTTTTATCTCCTCTTCTTTTTGCAATCTTCATAAACTCTATTTCTCTTAATCTTTCTTCGTCTTTTCACCTCTACGCAGACGATCTTCAGATTTATAATCAAGCTACGCTCAGTAATATTGCTGATGCTGTTGACGTTACCAATTGCGATTTACGCCGTATTGCAGAGTGGAGCAAGCTCCACGGTTTGAAAGTTAATCCTACCAAAACGCAAACCATTATTGTAGGTAGTTCAAGAACGCTTAGCAAAATTGATTGGTCCACTGTCCCACAAGTTGTCTTTGACGGAATAGCAATCCCATACAGCGAAACCGTTAAGAATTTAGGTATCATCATTGACCGCAACTTTTCATGGAAGGCTCAGCTTGAACTAACCAGCCGGAAGTTGTTTGCGTCAGCTGGTTCACTAAGGAGACTACGAAACTTTTTGCCTACGTCCACCAAGACTGCGCTTGCACAATCGCTTTTACATCCCGTACTAGACTATGCCGATGCTTGTTATCTGGACCTCACTGAGGAACAGCTTAACAAGCTCGAGCGTTTACAAAATTTTTGTATTAGATTTATATTTGGCCTCCGTAAATATGATCATGTGTCTCCCTTCCGTTCAAAGCTTAAATGGCTTCCGATTCGTCTTCGTCGGAATACGCATATCCTTTTTCTTCTCTATTCTATTCTTTTCAATCCCTTCTCTCCTCACTATCTGAAAGATAGATTTGAATTTCTCCATTCTTCAAATACCTATACTCTTAGGTCATCAGAAAACTTGATACTCAGAACTCCTTCGCACAGCACTTCCTTTTACAGCGCTTCTTTTACTGTCCAGGCTGTTCAGCTGTGGAATGCTCTGCCCGAAGAAGTAAGACGGTCATCGTCCTTACACGTCTTCAAATTGAAGGTGAAACATCATTACCTGACGATGTCATCTTCCTAGCGTTATTTATTTACTATTTATGTACTTATTTTATCTGTTAGTATAGTTTGCTATATGTATATACCTATATATTAGTCTATTTTATAAGTATATTAAGTATTAGGATTAAAACTTCATATTATTATTATATCTTAGAATATATTATGTGTAAATGTAATGTATCCGCTAAAGTACACCGCACTCCGTAATTTTTAAAAATTTCGCTCCATCCAAAGGTTGCCTGGAAGAGATCGCTTTTAGCGATAAGGCCGCCCATTGTATTGCCTTATTTATTTTAACCCAGTACTTATTTTTTTATTATTTCTGTTTGTGTGGTAATTCAATAAAGAGTTATCTATCTATCTATCTATCTATCTATTGCAAAAACCTGAACAAAATCACCGCAATCTGAGTAATCCTTCGATACATTTTACAAACTCAAGAGTAATCTCATCCATCACTCTCCAAGCTGACTTTATAAAGCTCGTGTCTGCATTAAAACAATTAATGTATCATATGAATACGCTGAGAATTCCAACTTTATGAAGCACTTTGTCGTCTACCCACGGTTTTACACGAAATATTGTATGTTAGACATTTCTCATGTTACCTAGCCGTGACATTATAGCTCGCGGAATTTAATCATTCTTCCACACTAAGTATAATTATCGCTTTAAATATTGTATCATCATCAATAAAATCACCCATTATACATTTCCTTGTTTCCATATAATTATTAAGGTTATTAAATAATTTGTATTCACTCTTCATTAAAAACTGTTTAAAAATGTACAGAGAGAGTGCCGTACTTAGTGTTCGACGATTGCTTAATACGCCATGGTAACCAGTTTTTAACCCCACGACGCAATAAAAGGTGTTTTAAGTAAAATGCCCAAATGTGAAAGTTTGAATATACCTACATTGCGTGCCCTCTAAAGCACGAACGCGCACTAACCAGAGATGGGTAACCACCCGGGTTAAAATACATGAGATAAAACCCAATTATCACCCAAGTCATTCCACCCTCTGGGTTTTTTGAGCGGGTGAAAATGAATTATGTAGTAAATATTAACAATGACGACTAATAAAGTACCTAGGTACCTTTAAACCCGACTGTTTCCAGTTAGTTTTATGATCGTAGGTACCTACATAAAGTACCTATTATTGTTTATGTAAATCAATAATTTTACTTAGAAAACTTTCGTGATTAATTTCAATCATTATTATAAATACGGGATTTATCACGTACCGTCTTATCGGTGTTTCGACCGACAATGTTTCGGTTCAATTCGTGAACCTTCATCAGGGTGAGTGCGATCCGCTCCGAATAACGTCTCGCCTCGCATTGTCGGTCGAAACACCGATAAGACGGTACGTGATAAATCCCGTATTTATAATACTGATTAAATCAATAATTACCTAATTTCCGTATAAATGTAATTTTAATATGCAGCTCGCAATCGCAAACAAAGGCGGGCAGGCCGCGCCGGCCAGACAGACATGTTATTATGTATGTAATCAAATTTCAAACGTGTTGTCTGAGTATGGAGCAAATAAGTTTGCGACTGTGATTGCAGACAATGCCAGAAATATGCAAAAAGCATCACATCTTGTAAAAGAAGTATACCCACACATAACGATTCTCAATTGTGCAGCACATACGCTTCATTTACTCTGCAAAAATGATAACAGAAACGATGTTTTAAATGCTTGCAAAGAAAGCGACAACAAACTTGGTAAAACCTATTAAAAAAATCAAGTTGTGTCATCTTTACTTGCAAAAATAGTTAAAGAAAAAAAAAGTTAGCGAAAGTTTTAAGTTGTCTTGCGATACCCGATGGGTTAGTCATTACATATGTTTTATAAGCGGGGAAAACACAAAAGTTGCCCTACAGACCTTGGCTGTTCATAAAAGAACCTTACTTTTACATGCGGAAGAAAAAAAAGGCTCTCTTAGATGATGCATTCTGGGAAATTATTCGACAGTGCAAAATAATTATGGAACCAATTTTAGAAGCAATATTAAAATTGGAATCTGATGACACAAACGCACACAAGGTCTTTTTAATACTTAAAGACATGAAGTCGAAATTACTATTCGCATTACCAGATATCACATATTTAGAGCAGGACAAAAAAGCAGAAATACTAGGGGCATACTAAAAGTTTCCAGAATCAATTATAAAAAAAGTATTAATGATTAAAAATGAATTTATTGTTTCTCAAAATATTCTCCCGTTGCGCCAATGCACTTTTTCATACGATTGTCCAATTTTTAAAACAATTGTGCCACTCCTCCGTGGTGACATGTTTTTCATACTCTTCGACAGCCTCTTCTGGTGATGAAAACCGTTGATCGCGTAATTGTTTTTTGATTTTTGGTAACAGAAAAAACTCACACAGTGACAGGTTAGGAATGTATGCTGGATGACTCCTAGGTTAATAATCTTATTTGTCTGTTTGGCCGTGTGGGAACTTGCATAGTCGTGGTGCAAGATGATACGGCGTTTACCGTTATTTTAACGGAGTTTGTCAATAATTTTCGGTAAACAAATGGTCGTGTACCAGTCACTATTCACGGTACGACTATTTTCTAAAGCAACAGAAGCCACGTGTCCAGTTTTATTATAAAAAGAAGCAATCATCCGCTTCGAGGCACTTTTCACTTTTCACATGGTTTCGGCTCATCTCGAAAGACCCATACGCTCGATTGCTGCTTCGTTTTGGGATCATAGCTATAAATCCATATTTCGTCACCTGTTCCTATGTCCCATACCAAATTGGAAGCCCCTTCGTTGTATCTGGCAAGTATAGCATAGCACCAAGTGATGCGGTCCGTTTTTTGAGCATCAGTCAAATTGTGTATGATCCATCGAGAACACAGCTTTCTCACACCCAAATGTTTGTATAGGATTGACAGTATTTGATTCATGCCTATGTCCAAAGATGTCCGGATCTCATGGTAGGTCACATGCCTGTCTGTTTCGATCATACGGCGTACATCATCAATGTTTTTGTTGTTCACATCGGTGCACGGGCGACCTTCTTGAATTTCATTATGAAGATTGTCACGACCGCGTTTGAATTCTGCAAACCAGCTATAAATAGTCGTCTTGCATGGTGCTCTTTTGCCAAAAGCAGATTGAAGCCAAACGACGCTCTTCTGAGCTGTCAAATTACACTTAAAATCGTAAAAAATCATGCAATAAAAATATTCCCGAGTTAAATCCATTTTATTGTAATCACGCAATTTTTAAATGACCACACATTGTGAAAACTATTGACAATCAGATGAAACAAGTTTTATTCTACGGCTAAAGAGTTCCATTTTCAAATGTAGTACTAACTTTTTCAATAATGTTTATGTAAGTGGCCGATTCCGGAAATGTTTAGTGTAACCTATGTATTTACTAATGCCGACAGGAGAATCAATATGTGCTTAAAGCCACTACATTTTGCAGCATACTTGTTGGATCCTACAATCTAAGAAGCCAAACTTGACGAAGAGCAGGAAATGGACGCCATGGAATTAATTAATGATATATCGGAGTTACCTTATGTAATTACGAATTTAAAAAGAAAGAAAGAAGAAAGAAAGAAATTATAGTTATTCGCCTCACAAAATAATCTTATGAATATGATCTCATACAGTAAAAACTAAACATATTTTCATTAAACAAAAATTAAACATTATCAAACGCACATGTTTTATTAAATTATAATTATATAACAGTGTGACGGCGAAAAGGCCTGCAGTTCAGCATATGCTTCTGCATGTTACCATGCTGGAGCGCTGGTCTTCTGCTGAGACCAGTGTTGACTTCACGGACGACCTGACTAATCATCTAATAAGAGTACCTGACTATTAGCAGTAGGTACTATTTACAAAAAAAACATTAATTTTATATACTACTACCCTAACCAACTACACTAAAAACATCCACAATAGCAATATATGCACACTAAAGGAAACACAAAACATGACTGACCAATAAAAAGCAAAGTGACGCAAAGATAGAGTAAAGAGTGAGCAAAAAGCGAGATTTGCCTCTACTATGCCTACCATGGTTGGTTGAATTGGTTGACAGATTGGAGCCTGGTTGGCAATTTAGCATTTCTGTGAATGCGAATATAAAAGATGTAAGTCCAAGAACGTGGTGGAAAGGATTGTATAGAAAAACTGCTTTGAGCAAAGTTGCTCTTCGAATACTCACAGCATCTTGCACTTCCGCTGCTGTAGGACGTTCCTTTCGTGCTCATAGCAATATCCATTGTCAGAAAAGAAACAGTCTTACTACAGATAGGGCTGCGAAACTAGCATAATATATAACCTACAATTGAAATTTTTAACACAAAAATGTGGATAATGATGATGAGATTGAAGACTGCGTATCTGATTCCCAACTGATATCCCAAGGGCATACGGAAACCATGGTGCCACGCATCGTCAGTCCCGAACCTTCTACGTCAGGCATCATTACACTTAATTTCAAGTTTTTAGATTGCAGTTATATTTCCAATTCAAGTGACGATGATTGACCTTCTAAGCTCGCTAAATCTTCGTCATCTACTGAAATAGGTAGATGCGCACCTAGTTCAATAATTGTAACGAATATTTTATGCCTGACCTATCAACAACAACATTTGGTTAAAGGTTTTACAAGTTTTTATTTAAAATAAATAAATCGATCTAAATTTAATTCCGCCCTTCATTATTTTTCTAGCTTTAGGTATATAACGCTATTATCAATTTAATATTTTAATTACGTACCTACCTAATTAATTTTAATTACCTACATAATTTTAATTTTGGCCTTATATAGCCAAACACCTAACAAAATGGGTTAAAATCGGGTTAAAACCAAAATCACCCGGTTCTTCCCAAATGGGAAGAATGAGTTTAACCCATTACCCATCTCTAGCACTAACATCACTAGCAGTCACCCACCCCAAAACCTATTCTACCTTTAGAACTCTGGTACGAAAGAGTGAACTAGCTATAACAATTTCAGTTCATGCAAGAAGGAACCAGCCGTTCCTATAAGCTATATAGTATATGTACACTAGTGTAATGACAATGCCGTAGATGTCATTTGTCAAAGCAGATAAGGCGGCGTGCACACGGCGCGACAATTCGATTTGTCCACTCGGCGGCGAGGGATTGCCCAATAAATACTGCAGATACTATGAGACGACTGAGTTTGGAGATTGGAGTGCAAAATGGGGTTTGAAACTATTTGGCTGACACGTCATGAGGTGTAGTATGTTCGTATTTTGGCAATCTTCCGCGCGGTCACTACTTGCAATTGTGACCGTAGTACCCAGACTAAGTAAAGATTGTACTTTTGAAACCAAATTACTGATAGATTACATTAATACATTTTTATAATAAGTAGTGTACGTACTTTTAATTGATCGAGCGAAGTGAGATCTCCAAAGTAACTTTGATGTATCGGTGTTAAACGTTTGATTGTACGTGAATAGCTTTCCAAACCGTGATCCGATTGTTGTGCGTATGTAGATAGTGATGGCATGATCCTGGAGTGACCAAATGAGCTAAAAATATGAAGGGGCGGGATTGGTGTGATCCCCAGTTTATAAGGATAAAAAAAGTGAATCGATCAGGTCAAGTGGGACGTTTCATAAAAGGTTTTTGGGTGAGTGTTTGATTTAATACAATAAATTTAAAGGAAATTGGTTCTGTCGTTTTCATCAAAAAAATTTGCATGAATATATTTCTTTAGTATTTAAGTATTCTATCAGTTATCTGGTTCCCAATTGTACAAGCTTTGCTTAGTTTGGGGCTAGATGACGCTGTGTGAAATGTTCAGCAATAATATTATTATTATGATGGTAATGAATTGTAGATAAAATTTAGTCTTTTATATTATGTGTAATTTGCCTTGAAGAGATCGGTTTTAAAATTTACTAAATATTAGAGAGGTTGCAAGGTGTAGTGTAATCCATTTCTTCTAGGCTTAAACATCAAAGACTTTGTAAACGGGCCGTCTTACTCTCTGGAAACAAGGTCGCAAATCCCCTAAACCCAGCTTGTCACTGTCAATGAAAGACAATAGAAGTCGTTAGCACACGAACATTGTGAAGCCTGACCTAGCGAGTTGATAAGCTTACAGCCGGATTCACAAACACCTGGTATATACAGGGTGTTCGGTGGAATGATTAAGAGATGTTTGGCTTAAATACTATCTTACAATATTATTTTTAAGACAAAATATTTGCAAAGTTTTTAAGTTATAGTCAATAGTTTTTTTTTTTGCTTTATGATGGAAATTTGTTCATTTACGAGTAGGGGGCTCCCAAACTTATTTTGTCTACTGCCCACGTTGAGAATAACTTATTATTTAGCTCCCCCATTTTTACCTACTTAAAAACCACATAACTTCAAATTAAATTAATTATTGTGAGCTACATTAGCGGCGATTAAACATTCATTCTAAACGAGACGTTTACTATAATCTGCAAGAGTTAACTTGAGACCTGAGCGCAGTAGGTAGTACACAACGGCGCTCAGGTCTCAAGTTAACTCTTACGGGCTACACCTGCCAATGAGAATGATTATTGAAACGCAAACGCATTTAGACAGAGTATCTTTTATTCAAAATAAAACAAACATAATCGATTCTAATATAAAAACTAATGTGAAGGATGAATCTGATGCTGTTTAATAAGTTTGTTAATATCAGGTTCCAATTTACTCAAGAACAGCCGCAAGTCGCCACGTTTGGTAACATGCAAACGATTTCTCGTTTTAGTAAGCAGCGTTGCCACAGCACTAAATCCACGTTCACACAAATATGAGAATGGGAATGCTATCAAGAATCGTTGAACGATTGACCACAATCCAGGGTACAATTGCGGGATCGGTTTCGGTAGCCAAAATTCTTGGTAGCCATTTTTGAACTTGATTTTTATTTCCTCGTTCGTTGTCAATTATATAAGTTCTTCTTACAGCTGAGGTGACATTACTGCGTTGACATTTGAAAACGGATCCAACACCCAGTCAAAAGTTGTCCAAGTTCAAAATGTCCTGTTATCGTTCAATGAAGTCAATGTGGAAGTTTTCCAAATGTTGGCAGTTAGCAAACGAGTCGTCGTTACTGCAAGATACTGATAAATTCGGAAAATTGTGAAACTCACGTCTGCCCATATTATTTTTGTGTAGAAGCAGTTTGGCTGTGAAAGCAGCAACTACATTTTTTGATTTAATTAAATTTAGTTTATTGCCTTGCAGTTGGAGATTCATGTCGTTAAACAATTTATACAGGTCTGTCATGTAAGCAATATCATTCTTTGATATAATTAGCTTGTTGCGCAATTCTGTGTCTTTAGTTTCCAAGAACACTATCACAGAGTCAAACAGGTTATAAAATCGAGTCAGACAATTGCCTCTTGAAAGCCAACAAACTTCAGTATGAAACAACAAACGGTTGAAATCTTATCATTAGTAACACAAAGCTGAAGAAATAATCTATCATTCAAAGAGCTGTTACGGATTTTATTGACTGCTTTGATGACATTTTGCAGTGAATAGTCGTTCACTTAAATTTCTAGCAAACCAAATGTTGTCTATGAATAACGCAATGTACAGCAAGGACATCCGAGATTTTATTTTTTAAGTACGCTATGAAGCTTTTATGATACCCTGTTATAGCCGGAGCGCCATCCGTAGCAACTGATATAATATTTTTCAAGGGAATCTCTTTCTCATCACAAAACTTTTCCAATGTATTGAATGTCGTTTCGCCTTTTGTATCAGTCTCTAAATTTCTAGCAAACGATAGTTCTTCACATATTTTCTCATCTTTAATAAACCTCACGTTAGACAGCAACAATGCTTCATTAGTTGGTAAAGTGGACTCATCGAGCTGAATTGAAAATTGACTAGTCCTCAGATGATTGCACAATGATTTTTCAATGTTTTCAGCCATTTCATCAATTCGTCTTTGCACAGCATTATTACTCAAAGAAATTTTCGGATAAGATCTGCGACTGGTTTATTAAGCACAGTAGTTATTACTTCTGTCATTGCTGACAAAATTAACTCTTCTCCGATGTTGTGTGGTTCGTCTTTTGATCAATTAACTAAAAGATATTGTACGAAGCTCAAAGTCTGTCGTCATCTTGCTTAGCAGCCGCCGAAACTTGCTTTTAGACATAAAAGGCATAAAGGCGCCGATGGGTTTGTGTGATTTTCAATGAATCTGAATTTAATATATTTCGCACAGTATTGCCGTCTCTTCTTTTTTACTTCCGACAGTGTTTTGATTTGAGGCACTGCTTATCTATTACGCGCGAAACCGCAAATGAAAATAAAATAAATATTACGTTGTTTATATAGGATTGCAAAAGCAGCAGGCACCGGCAGAAATAAGACAAACATTAATAAACTCGTTTATCTCATTCGACGCTCAATCGTACTCAACAAGTAAGTATATATGTAAGTAAGTAACAAGTATTCTATGAACCAACCGATTGATACAGGAATGCACAAATCGGTCTATTATCTATCTACGAAAATGAACTATCTAGGAATACTAATAACTATTAAAATGCGAACTAACTAGTAACTATTAACTTCCCAAACACTCCGATCCTCTGAAAACCTCCTTCTCAAAACCCCGATACATAGAACCAGTTTCTATGCAAACTCCGTTTCCGTCCAAGCTGTCCGATTATGGAACGCCTTGCCGGTCTCCATTATGATATTCCCCTCACCTCCCTTATTTAAAGCTAGACATAAAAACTTTTATCTCCATGAAGAGTCATGATTTATCTGATCTCTAATATTATTAATGTAAGTATAAGTAAGTAAGTACATATTTGTTTATTTTATATATGATATTTATTTATTTAAAATTATTTATATACCTAATATGTATGTATATAACTAATTTCGTTTTCTATTATTAAGTTTATTCTTTTTACACCTCGGCCAATCTTCCATTAAGTAATGATCGTCTCCATCCAAAGGTTGTCTGGAAGAGATCGCTTTGTTAAGCGATAAGACCGCCCATTATGCTTACTTTTATTTGTTTTTTTCTTTAAATCTGTTGTGTCTAGCTTATAAGGTATAATAAAGAATTTTCATTCATTCATTCATTCATGCGAAAGTGTGTCTGTTGCCTTTTTATTCGTTTGTTTGTGTCTACCTTAATTTCGAAACGGAGCGACCGATTGAAATGATTTTATTTTATTTATTCAATAAAACACGACAGATATATGAACTATGCGGAGAGAAATATTGAACCGAGTTAGTAGAGCAATCTTTTAATTAATATTAGTTGATGTTTACATGTTGTAGTCGAGAGTCGAGAGCTCAATCGGTGTCTAAGAGTCCTCCTAGATGAAATTACAAATCGCCCCCCAAGCCTCTACAGTTTACACAACGCCCCCATTTTTTGCTGGTTCTCTTACCGCCCCCCTTTAGGCCTGCAGCGCCCACACGGGGCGTTATCGCCCACTTTGGGAAAGGCTGTTAGAGCTAATCAATTGACAAATACCACATAATTACTGATTTTAAAGGGCATTTATCGCCTATGTACCTTTTTTATTTGTTATCCCGACGTTGAGACTGAGTTGCAACAGCCGTGGTCGCGGGCAGACTAAATCAGTAATTATGTACAGTGATTGCGACTGTTTGAAAAATAACAATTAGCGCTTCAATCACTTTTTTATCATTTATAAGAATATAGTCATTTATCATAAAAAAGCTACAGCAATCATTGAGTAAAGAATCACAAGCAAAATATGAATGAACATGTAAAGTAATATTTTTACCATGAAAAGTTGTGAACTCGACCTATAATGATAAAAAGTAGACGTGCTTTAATTTTAACAAACACAAGTCACTGACATAGCCCAGAGGATAAGAAAACTGAAGTGACAGTGGACTGGGCACACAGTTCAATGAACTTATGGCCATTGGGCCAGATTATTCAAATTAATGTAACTGCATTGAAATCAATTCATAATAGGTTGGGGAAAAAGTCTTTTCGCAATATAGTATGTATGAACTTGTAATAAAATCTCTTTGGCAATACTATTTGTATCTGGCTGGTTTTGGTATCATTCAAAGTTTAAATTTTAAAGAAGATTATTCCAAATTAAAATTAGGAAAATGTGTGATTTTTATTTATTTTTCGTACTGTAAAGATGAGTGAATCTAATGAAGAAATTCGATACATTTTAAAATTTTACTACAAAAAAGGAAAAAATGCAACGCAAGCCGCGAAAAAAATTTGCGATGCCTATAGACCTAGTCCAGTGTCTGTGAGAGTAGCACAAATTAGGTTTAAGCGTTTTCAATCCGGAAATTTTGATGTCAAAGATGCACGTTGCTCTGGTCGCCCGTATTACGGATAAAATTGATGCCATTTTTGAAAAAGTGGTGCAAGATCGACATATAAGTAGTTACAACGTAACTGAAGAACTGGGAATTGACCATAAAACAGTTTTAGCGCATTTGAAAAAAACTGGGTACACAAAAAAGCTCGATATTTGGGTACCCCACGAGCTCACTGAAAGAAACCTAATGAACCGTGTACTCATTTGTGATTCTTTATTACGACGTAATGAAATAATAATAAATAAAATAAACCGAACCAACCAACCCCGGCGAAACCCGGGTTAACTCGTAACAAGGTGATGCTGTGTGTGTGGTGGGATTGGAAGGGCATTATTCATTATGAGCTGTTACCACCAGGCGGGACCATCGATTCTGAACTTTACTGCGAACAACTGATGAGATTAAAGCAAGAAGTTGAGAGAAAGCGGCCGGAATTAATCAACAGAAGGAGTGTGGTTTTTCATCATGAAAACGCTAGACCTCACACATCTTTAGCCACTCAGCAAAAATTAAGAGAGTTTGGTTGGGAGGTGTTAATGCACGCTACGCCAGATTATACAGAAGACCGAGGAGTATAATCGGCCGTTATGTCTAGCGTTTGTGGACTATGAAAAAGCCTTCGATTCAATCGAGACCTGGGCGGTACTGCAGTCTCTTCAGCGATGCCAAATCGACTATAGGTATATCGAAGTGTTGAAGTGTTTGTATAGTAACGCCACTATGTCAGTCCGTCTACAGGACCAGAGTACGGAACCAATCCAATTGCAGAGAGGCGTGAGACAGGGAGACGTAATTTCTCCGAAACTGTTCACAAACTCATTGGAGGACGTTTTCAAACTCTTGGTCTGGGACAGACTTGGCATCAATATCAATGGCGAATACATCACTCACCTTCGTTTTGCCGATGATATAGTCATTATGGCTGAATCGCTCGAGAAACTCGGTACCATGCTCAACGACCTCAGTAGGGTCTCCCAACAGGTGGGTCTTAAAATGAACATGGATAAGACGAAAATCATGTCAAATATCTATGTTGCGCCCGTACCGGTAGTTGTTGGGGGCGATACTCTCGAAGTTGTCGACGAATATGTATACCTAGGACAAACTGTCCAATTAGGTAAGTCCAACATCGACAAAGAGGTCGCACGAAGAATCCAACTCGGCTGGGCAGCGTTCGGGAAACTTCGCGATATCTTCTCGTCCAAAATTCCCCAGAGCCTGAAGACTAAAGTCTTCAACCAGTGTGTGTTGCCAGTGATGACCTATGGCACTGAAACGTGGTCCTTTACTCATGGCCTCATGACCAAGCTCAAGGTCGCTCAACGAGCTATAGAGAGGGCTATGCTCGGGGTTTCTTTGCGCGACAAAATCCGCAATGAGGAAATCCGCAGAAGAATTAAAGTTGCCGACATAGCTCTCAAAATTAGCAAGTTGAAGTGGCAATGGGCAGGCCACATCGCTCGTAGAACCGATAACCGTTGAGGAAGAAAGGTTCTCGAGTGGAGACCACGGACTGGAAGACGCAGCGTAGGCCGGCCCCCCACAAGGTGGACCGATGATCTAGTAAGAATCGCGGGGAGCCGTTGGGCGCAAACGGCTACCAATCGCTCGTTGTGGCGATCTAAGGGGGAGGCCTATGTTCAGCAGTGGACGTCTTCCGGCTGATGATGATGATGATGATGATGATGTTAATGCATCCGCTGTATAGTCCTGACCTTGCACCTTCAGATTTCCACCTGTTTTGGTCTCTTCAGAATTCTTTAGGCAGTGTCAGGTTAAC
Organism: Philereme vetulata; assembly: GCA_918857605.2. NCBI lineage: Eukaryota > Metazoa > Arthropoda > Insecta > Lepidoptera > Geometridae > Philereme > Philereme vetulata. The sequence continues at coordinate 854,783 of OU975420.1, forward strand.
ATCACGAGAGGACTGCCAAAACTACTTGTCGCGGTATTTTGATCAGAAGCCCCAAAATTTCTGTAGCAATGGGATCATGTCCCTACCTACAAGATGACAAAAAGTTATCGAACAAAATGGTACCTACATACTTTAGTTAAATGTAAATAAACTATAGGTATATTAAAAAATGTTTTGAATTTTCTTAAAAAATGCGAAGAAACTTTTTCCCCAATCTAATATGTTTAGCAACTACTTTGCTTATACATAACCTTTGTACCTATACTATTTTTACTAATAAAACCGGCCAAGTGCGAGTCAGATCCACGCACGAAGGGTTCCGTACCATTATCTATAAAAAAGGCAAAAAAATCACGTTTGTTGTATGGGAGCCCCTCTTAAATATTTGTATTATTTTATTTTAATATAATTATTTATTTTTAAAGTAAATATATAACTTAATATTCTGTGAATATGTCAAGCGTCTACCTGATGCCGTTATCAATATCGAGCAAAAACGAGCAAAAAAAATCACGTTTGTTGTATGGAAGCCCCCCTTAAATATTTATTTTATTCTGTTTTTATTATTTCTTGTTATAGCAGCAACAGAAATACATCATCTGTGAAAATTTCAACTGTCTAACTATCACGGTTCATGAGATACAGCCTGGTGACAGACGGACAGACAGACAGACAGCGGAGTCTTAGTAATATGGTCCCGTTTGACCCCTTGGGTACACCTAAAAACGGGATATTATCCATGATCTGTAAGTTGTTGAGTATCCCGATAAATGTTTCAAAATATCGGAATATCAAAAAACTCGCAAAATTAAATCATGGTAAATATCCCGTTTTTAGTGCAAATAGTGTTTTACTTAGAAAACTTTCGTGATTAATTTCAATCATTATTATAAATGCGGGATTTATCACGTACCGTCTTATCGGTGTTTCGACCGACAATGTTTCGGTTCAATTCGTGAAACTTCATTAGGGTGAGTGCGATCCGCTCCGAATAACGTCTCGCCTCGCACAGTGCGAGGCGAGACGTTATTCGGAATTTTGAACCGAAACATTGTCTGTCGAAACACCGATAAGACGGTACGTGGCAAATAGTGTTCATAACCATGATAGTTTCAAAAGTTATATCCTTTGTATGTCATCAATTTAAAACACTTTCTTATTTCATCGCGGTTAAAAAGGAGTTCACTCAGTGGTTTTTGTGAATACGGCGCTAGTATTGTATTATCTGATGCCAAGGATGAAAGAGAAATGGATCTTAAAGGAACTTGGACAGTGACAGGTGTGGTGATAAGACGTTGGACTATTTGAGTTAATAGTTACCAATGGATTTTTGCACACGAAAAACAATTATTAAAAAAAATATTAGTCTGTAATACGGAGAGTGAAAACCACATTAAAAGTTAAATTCATTTTAATCATGATAGCCATTATTGTTATCTAGTCCCAAACTAAGCCAAACTTGTACTATGGAACCACTAAATACACGCTAGTGGTTCTTTTTTACTTAGAAAACTTGATCGTGATTGATTTTAATCATTATTATAAATGCGGGATTTAGCACGTACCGTCTTATCGGTGTATTGACCGACAATATTTCGGTTCAATTCGTGAACTTTCGTCAGGGTGAGTGCGATCCGCTCCGAATAACGTCTCGCCTCGCACTGCGCGCCGCAGCCCTCTGCGCTCGAGTCGATGGGTGCGATGGTGGGGATTGCGTCAACGATGGCCCAGCGTGTTGACAGACTGCGTCATCATCATCACTGATGCTTCTTCGGTAGTTCTCGGTACAGGCAAACACACAACACTAACTATGTCTCTACCGGGCTCACTCACTCTTCTGTCGCTTGGATCATGAAGACATGGCCCATATTTCCCCCCTAACTTCCCCTAATCAAAAATCGCGATCGACTAAAAAATTTAAATAAATTAAGGAATTTTCTTCTTCTGTGCTAATTTTCGTCAAATCGGTTGAAACATGCGACCTGTACAGAACAGACAAACTGACAGAAGCAATTTTTGCAAATGTCGAAACTGAGACGCTTCGCTGGCTTCGCTCGCCCGGTCAATTATAAAACAATACTTAAATTGAATTTTAAAATTATTTAATAACAAGAGACAAGAAAATAATTTGTTGGAATCGTATTTTCGCTTCACATTGTACTTAGCTTAGGTATATTTTCAACTTTGACCTTTGAACAAATTTATTACAAATTCCTATGTTTTAATAGGATCTTATGAAGTTATCCCAGTTAGTTGGATATTATAGTATGGAGAATGGAAGTTAGTAAACTTTTCAAACTCCTAATTTTTAACCAGAGGTTAATTTTTAACCAATTAGAATCATTAACTTAATCTCATTATAGTGTAAAAACATGTGGGATCCCTGCACGGCCCCTTGCATTAAGGGCTTACTGCAAGAGGTGTTCCCTTAATACGGGTTTATGAGCGTGACGTCACAAGGGGAGGGATTAGACGGGCTTGGAGTAGAGGTGGGGGCGGTGTGATGAGCGGAGCTATGCAAGGCAAGAGACTGTTTGCGACAGCCGTTGTAAATAGTTTTGCTTTGTAAATTTTTTATCTTTGTTCAGAAGATGAATTTTATGTACAGATTTTATTGACTAAATGCTAAAGTTTTTAAGTTTTCCTTAAACATTTATTTATTATACTAGTAGTAAGTGAGATCTCGCGAGCCTCCCATGAAAACATAAAATAATAATATTTGTAATCTTTGACTATCTTAATAGTGTCATGAAAAAACATCCAAATTATTTGACCTACAGTGTCATTCAAATAACAGGTAACGGGAGTTCATGTTAATTGGTAATTCTTTTTTGGGGTAGAAAGTGCAGTTATATTGGATTTCAGACTTTTCCTCATAATATGTGTCACTAAAGCTACACGCATACCGAATTTCAGCATTGTGGGGTCACTGGTGTACCCTGTGAATTTCGTCAAAGTTCAGTTTTTACTATGCCTAATAACTCAAAAACTACAAAGATTTATACAAAAAATAAAAACTGGATCGAAATGTATTGACGAAGACCTTTAATTAGACATTCCACTTGACCTAATACTCTCATTTAGGTTTTCTTATGCTTCTTCAACCCCAATATCTCAAAAACCCCCCAATATTCTTAGCTCATTTAGTCACCCAGAATTATGCTAACACTACCTACCTATATATCAAATTTCACGATGATCGGATCAACAAAAGTTAGCCTTGGACAAACAAACATAGATACTTAAATACCTAACCTAATGGACGATTTGTCCTAGTTTAATTGGAGATCTCGCCTCGCTCGATCAATTATCACATAACCAAAACCATAACAAAAAATGTACAAGAAACATTCGTTGGCGGACACCGATTGGTTCTCGCGATCGCTTTCGCCTATCACAATAACCCATTTCGTCGGGCGTAAGAATGTACTCTCGACAGACGTTGAGCAGGGTATGCAGACGCAACACTTTCCGAATTAAAATTAAGGTTTTTTGGATGTTCCGGGCTTATGTACATTCTGTAGGATATTACGGTTTTGTGTACTTTAAATTGCAAAGTTCATTATTTTCGTATTTTACTTTTAGGGGATTTTTAACAAAGGTTATTTTCAGTTTCTAAATGATAGGTACTTACCTACATTTATTTGTTCACATAATATAGTATGATTACTATGATACCTATTTCTGCTGTCGTGCACTATTGCTATATTCCGATTTGAAGGGTATGTATGGTTGCCGGTGAAATTACAGGCACATGAGGCTTTACATCTGTGTCTAAACATACTTCGGCATTACTTCGGTAATCGGTTACAATGGATTAAAAGCCGACTGTTTGAAAGAGTTAAAATTTAGAAGTAAAAGGACCTTTGCAAAGAACTTCTCAACCGGATTACTCGCGACCACCTTGCCTAATCGGTATAACTGTGACTTGGATCACATAAAGCTTATGTTATATTCTCATGAGCTGCGACTTGTAACAGTGATCTGTGCAGGTAGTAAGTGCCTCAAATCATTGCGTTTGATAAATTTCTTTATTTATTTAACGTTTTTAATAAAATATTAAAATAATTCATGTGAAAAGATACTTAAAAACACATTGTCTAACAGTGTGATTAAATTAATATTTAAATGTTTTTAAACCAAGCCTAAACTGTCATCGAAACTATCATCGAAATCGGTTAAGCCATTACGACGTGATGGAGTAACAAACAAACATCCAAACCTTCACATTTATTATTAGTGTGTTTATTACTAACAAACTTTTCTTTACTGTTCAATAATAAATTTTCCGCAGCTCGCAAAGCTCGGTAACGCTGAATAGCCTTGCAGCTCAGTTTCACCCGTAAAGAACTAACAAGCAACTCCGTCGTTCCAAAAGAGTCTTTTGTTGAACTGGGACGTAACTCCGCATGAGTGATGTTTGTTAAGTCAAAGTGTTCCTGAACCAAAAATCCTGGGTTTGCTTTTCATTAAAAAACTGTTTGAGTTTTCAGTTCTCACTGAGACCGTAAAGCTGAGCCCTTTCTATCACGTCAGATGATTCGTTCTGAGCAACCACCTAAGTAATAAAGAAAGAAAAAAAGAAGACATTTATTCACATAATCTGTACACAAGAAGCAGGCCCAACACGTAATTACGTACCTACCTACCTCAGCCGCCCAGCAGCATTGCTGTGTTTAGGTTTGAAGGGTATGCCACAAGTTGATAGACGCAGGGCAGTGCATCATATAGCACGTTTCAGTGCGTGACCTACGAGGCAAAACTTTGGCGATGGTAACCACTTGACATCAGGTGGGCCATATGCTTCATCTCCATCTCCAGGTGGAAAAAAAGCAAAACGTCGGCAACCGGTCCAGAAATGTCAAATTTATCATGGGAAAATGGTTCTATATGTGACCGTTCCTTTGCTGGTGGCGTTAGTTTCTATGTGCATATTGACGTTTCGACTGATTGCTATCGCTGATTGTAGAAATCTCCCTCCTCCCTCTGGTGGTAAGGTGCAGCACTACCTGAGCGGAGCACAGAGTTATAGTATTTGTAAAATAATATAAATAAAACGTGTAAAATGGTTTAGCTACGAGTCGATAATATATAACGTTTCAGCACTTTTATGTTATAACTAGCTGACATGGCCGCGGCTTCGGACGCCTGGTTTAGTTAATAAAAATATTACCCTCCTTCAGCGCAGTAAAGTAAAAAGTAGCCTATCTCCCTATCAAAATCATTATTTATATGTATACCAAATGTAATCAAAATCGGCCCAGCCGTTTAGTTGTGAAGACCCCTGTTTTCCTGTGTCACGGCTTACCTTCTTTTAGCACGACCAGGAGATAATGCTATTAGCATTAAGTCCTCCTAGCACTATTCTGTTTTGTGTGTATGAAAATATGAAATAAATAATAAAGAGAAGGTAGACAGACCGACATGGCGAAATAATAAGGGTTCCGAGTTCGACTACAGATCCTTAATTTTTATTTTTAATATGTTGTTTATTTTTGTAAGCGACTTGTACCGTAACCAGTTTGTAGTTTGCAACCTCTTAATTCTTGACCTACCCCCGAGTTTCCAAAGATACAAACAAATTCCCATAAACTGCCAACTTTGTTTCGTTGGCACAATTCGTCAGAAACTTCGAAACCAATTCAGTATTCCCTCCGAAGTATTCATTGAAACGAACATTGTTGTCAACTCAGCTAGTAATAACAAGTTTAGTGTCGTCATGAAATCCTTATTTACGAGTCGGATGCCACTCCTCTGCTGGTATTCAATCTTGTAAACATCCTGTCGAATATATTTTTGTTAAATTCACAATTTTATTTATTATCCTTTTGTGCATTGGAGGTTAAAAAGGTGACACAAAAATATGGATTTACAAGTGTGGAATACATTTATACTGTCAGCACTAGGCCATCTTGCGCCCTGCACCCAACGTCTCCCAGCAACCTTTACTAAGTTTTCCTTGCTTCTAGTGGGGAAACTACTGTTTTTATATTGTCAAAGTTATTTTATTATACTTTAGAAAACAAGAATGAGTGATTTATGATCGCAAATACTTGGAAACATTATGGTAAAGGTACGTACACACGGCAACACATCAAGCTATACATTTCAAGTATAAGCTGACCTCGCATTGTGTAGGCTTTTTGTAGAATGTGAGGTCAGCTTATACTAAAAATGTATAGCTTGATGTGTAGCCGTGTGTACTTTAAATACTTTCCTAACAAGCGGCCTCAACGAACTATGTAATCGAGCCAGCCACCAACGACAAGCTAGACCAATCCCACCTAACGACTCATATCTGTGTAAATCTAATAACGGTCACAGCCACAGTCACGGTATAACAGCTTAGCAGTAGCTCAACTACACCATCGTATAAACAACTGCGAATAAAATAGAAACGTGGTCTCACTATAGGCCTCACGGCCCATATAAAGGCTCAAGGTCGTTCAGTGTTATGGAGTTTCCTCCGTCTTCCGAGACACGTTCTCGGAGACCCGGATGATAAAATCACCTCCGCTAATGCGGAAGAGATTTTTGAGTTATCTACATTAGACAGAGCAAACACTTCACAGATACAACGTCCGACGAGTCCCTTCAGTCGCCACCTATACGAGGTACAATCACGTACCCGGCCGTTTCTCTCCTATCCCCATCCTGGCAACAACCCAAGCCGAGGTTCGTACCTAAGTGGTGCCCTTGCGCTAGTTGCCTTATCAAAAACTTACTGAGCCCTTCTGTGCTCGCCAAAAGTTTGGTTAAGCTGTAACGGTCTTAGAGGACAATAGCGAGATTAGTTCATTTGAAATAAAATAGTGTTATGGAGATGGTTTGGTGTATCTCTACGAGATTGAATCAGAATGAGGGCATTCGTAAACAAAATTAAGATTATGATAACCCAGAGGATTAGGGAGCTGATGTGGCAGTGGGTAGGGCACATATCTCGAAGAACTGACGACTTTTTGGGCAGAAAGGTTCTACAGTGGAGACCACGCTCTGGAAAGCGCAGCGTACGACGGCCCCCCGCTTTCGTCAAAAGGCAAAGAATTGTTTGCCGTCACGCGTATTGCGTATGATAAGATAAACGGTTTCCTTTAATTATAAACTCTTTCAATAACCATATAGATGTTTCCAAATAACCAATTTAGATGTTTCACATCTGCCAGGCGTGACGGCCACATTTTTTTTTTTTTTTACATATCTGCTTTCTTCGTACATCCTTCTTTCTGGTTCATTCAGTCACTAATAAAATAATCCAGTATCGATCTAGCTGCACTACTGGTTCTCCGATCATACTGTGCCAGCATAAAACAAATCAGCGCCACGGCTAGATTGCCTGTAAATGTTGTGTCGGTTCAGCGGATTAGCACAATATGGTGCCGATGTGAGCAATACAACTCACCTCGTCCTAAATATAACGCGCCGGTGAAATTACGGGGAAAACTAAACCGATTTAGGAGGGTATTTTGTTTGATAGCGGTATTTTCTTGGTCCATTATCTGGGTACGTATTTAACATTTAATCTTTTTTATTATTATTAATCATAAAGTGACACATTACTTCCAGCGATTCTTAGCACCCTCTGCCCCTCCGGAACCGTGACCGCTGCCAGAGTCAGGAATAGCGGGGCTGCTGGGGATTGAGAGCTTTATAGCGTCAATCATGAACAAAGAGGAGTCAGACGCCGCGCTAGCCAGTCCATCGGCGTCGTGGCGAGCTTTTTCTCACTTGAGAAGTGCATTAATTTAGCTATGATTGCACTTCTTACTACAGTTACCGTAGGTCATACGTGGTTCAGACTGGCACAGGATTGGGAAGAATGGCAGAAACAAGGAGAGGCATATGCCCAGTAGTGGGTCGACACGGGCTGTGAGAATGATGATGATGACACATACTTATGATACTTACTTACTTACTACATACTTACTTATTAACTACACTTAAAAACCTTAGCACGTGCTGAGCTAGCGCTATTTTGGCGCGACTTTTTATCTGTGCTATAGTTAGTTGGAAACTTCTTGGGATGTTCTTGTGGCCTATTTATGTGACGAACGTATAATTGAATTTTTCGAATTCTGGCATTTTTTTTTGTGTACCAATTTTTGTAACTAGCCAAAAGTCAAGCTGTCCCACCATTATATGAGGAGACAAATAAATGTTTAAAATAAACTCTTTTTTGTCCTTGCTCTTTCCCATTAGGTACTCGGTGACAGGTTTTCTTATTTATTTATTTATTTGTACACCATCATAGTATACTTTAACACATTTTATTGAATCAATTAATATTTCTAAGAGCTAAATGTTACTACAACTATAGATGAAGACTTCATTTCCTAATTTTATTGAGCGAGTAACATAAATCATAATCCTTATAAAATAGAATAATAATATCAATTAATAAAATTTAAAATTTAAATAATTAAGCGGTATTTCGCTTCTGTAATGCCAAGAGATTTCATGTCTTCGGACATTCGTCATTCGGTTTGAGGGCTTCTTCTCCGTCTCTTTTTTTGTGGCGATAGAAATGCACTTCTTCACAACGTGGTCGCCTCGTCGCCACATACATGTCCGTAAGTTGAGCCTTGATTCGGACATTTTATCACGTGTCATCAACTTTAAAACATACAAATATACAAACTAAAACTAATCTGTGCATAGGCGAACTTAATGCTAGATAGCATTACCTTCCAGTTAACTTTTGTGTAATGCAGATAAACATTTATTGTAGTTAGTGCATATTTGGTAGAAGCGTTTGTTCCTACAAATAACGGTTGCCAGGTACGACTTTATCTCGAATAACTTTTTTCCATGGGCATTTCTCGGGCCGAAACCCAAGGCCCATCAGCAATCGAGCAACAGCTATCAGTTTATCAGTGCCTAAGGACAGCGTAGATGATCGTGTCGTCGTATTTCGTGTCGGTGTCGGTCCGGAGGGCGTCCGGAGACTCTAGTTCTAACCGCAGGATTTATGTCGACAAATTCATGAGTTGTGTCCGTTTCGATGCCGCGCTTCGATACACACGATAGTTTACCTTCCATTCCGATGTAACTAGCTCTTAGAAACAACGAATGGCGAATATTTTACCATTTACAGTCGCAAATCCCAAATAATTAAGTAATTTTGGTATAAGCTTTTTGTAAGCTGCAGAGAAGAAGCTATTATTTTACGAATGAAACTGCTGTAACTGGTTGGACGGACAGACAAATAGATGGATATGGCGAAAAATATAAGGGTGCTCGGAAACAATACAAATTTAAAATCCCGCACGCACAAAATCATAATAACCACTGAAAATAAATATAAATACGATTATCATTATATGTATTTTTCAGTATTTTTGTTGGGTTAGTTTCAAAATCTCCTTCGCTCTGCCCTACTTGCGGAGAGATGTGGCCGTCAAAAGTGCAATTTGATAAATAATCTTAATAATTACTGCTTGACTTGAACATATTGCATATCAAAAGTTGTGTCGTCTATAGTATTTTTGCAACTTTTGCGATTACTGTACTTATTTACGTATTTAAACGGATATACCTTTTTTATTCTCGACGATCTCCGTGGCACAGTGGGCGAATAGCCGCCTGAGACTCAGGAGGTAGCGGGTTCAATTCCCGCCGCGGAAGAAATGTTTGCATATTATACAGATATATGTTCCGGGTCTGGATGTTTTTCTATATATAATAAGTATGTATTTACAAAAAATAATATATAAGTATTATATCAGTTACTCAAAGAGTCGCTCAACGAGCTATGGAGAGGGCTATGATCGGGATTTCTCTACGGGATCGATTCAGAAATGAGGATATACGTAGGATAACTCAAGTCACCGTCATAGCCCGACAGATTAGCACGTTGAAGTGGCAATGGGCAGGCCATATAGCGCGCAGAACAGATGGCCGATGGGGCCGGAAAGTTCTCGAATGGAGGCCACGGACCGGCAAGCGCAGCGTAGGACGTCCACCTACAAGATGGGCAGACGACTTGGTAAGAACCGCAGGTCGGCGTTAGATGCAGGCCGCTTCCAACCGCAGTTCCTGGAGATCAGTGAGGGAGGCCTTTGTCCAGCAGTGGACGTCCTGCGGCTGGTATGATGTTGATGATATCAGTTATCTGGTTCCTATAGTACAAGCTCTGCTTAATTAGGGTCTAGATAGCGCTGTGTGAAATGTCCAGCAATATTTATTATTTATTTATTATTAATTCTGTCGTCTACAACCATAACCAATGTTTCACCAAATACAGTGTAGTGGGGACTATGATAGCACGATTGTTATTTGTTTCAGAATCCGGCGGACAGCTAGCCCTTTTTGTTGCCATTATACCAAGTGGTGCGTAACCGTAGCGCCACAAAGTTTAGCAAAAGTCCGGGCGACGATAAATCTTCCCCAAAATAAATGAACAAATGAAGTCCCAGAAGATACTACTTATTCAATTAGATGGCTTCGTTCGAGCTGACTTTAGTGAGAAGGATTTCCATGGGGAGTGTCCAACATCGAGATAGGTAGTGAAGGACCTTGGGGTTATCGTCCCAAGTTGACATTAACTTACGAAGCAATTTGATAAGAAACTTAATTATCACCTCAGGAATTTATGATGGAGCGAATAGGCTTTATTTTGGCAAATAATCACCCCAATACTATAAATACGAATGTTTGGGTGTTTGTTTGTAATTCAATAACGTCGTAACGGCTGAATCGATTTCGATGAAATATGGTTTAAAGACGTCGATTGAAACAGAGGCTACTTTTTATTGACAAACCACGGATGCAAAGCCGCGGTCGGATAGTCCCTGATAAACAAATACCGATTTTTTTGTTATCAAGCATAAAAATATTCCAAGGAAAAATATAAAGAAAAAAGAATACGAGTAAGTCACTTACGCCATTTCAAATCATTTTTATATATTGCAGATCAAATATACCACTATAAAAGTAAATACTTGGTCAAGCGTGAGTCCGACACGCAAAGTGAAGCGTTCCGTAGTCTGTAGATATCTCTACTTCAGTCATTCTTATAAAATGCTCCATATTCTTCCCTTTCTAATAAGATAGGATGCACCCAAAATGCCCTGTTATGTTTTTTTGTTTCTTCTTGTACAAATAATAGGTCAATATTATTTTTTACCTCTTATTTATCGACATTATCACAACACACGTGTATTTTCTGCGATCTCAAGTTCAAAACTACACTACACAGCACTGGAAGCTAACATCCATCCGGCAATAAAAATATGTGTGTACAAAGACATCTGTTAACTCACGGTCCGTCGTCAGGTGTAAAAAACGGACGTCTACAAGGAGTCTTAAGCGACGAAAAAAAGGCGAAAAACAGTGATACAGAAGCCGCAAAACACAAAAATACTAGACAAGTGCGAGTCTAATTTTAGTCTTGGTTTTTTTATGTGATTGAACTACGTCCAAATCAACCTTTTTCGGATTTTTCCTTCACTTGTTTTGTAAGACCTTGTTTCTTGCCAAATTTAATGATTCTAGGTCAACGGGAAGTACCCTATAGGTTTTGATATATTTGCGAGCTAAATATACGGCATAAATAGCCGCATTTGTTGATTGCGTTGACTTAGAGTTGGAGGCTTGCTTTTTCTACAGCTCCAAGGGACCATAATAGACCTACGTATTCGATATTAATTTCAATTTGATACCTCCATGCGTTCCTGAGAAAAAGGGTTTGACAGACAGATAGACAGACAGACAACGAAGTGGCTACAAGAATAAGGGTCGTTTTTTTCCTTTGGAGGTACGGAACCCTAAAAATAAAATATAAAACTAAGTATACAGACAGCAGTTTACCATAGAGACTGCATCTAATAGGATTCACGGTGTAAGATGATTTATGTGTGGCATGGAATTTGGCAGATAATACAAATGGAAGACAGTAATTGAAGAATTATTGTAGTACTTTCCTATATTGAAGATTAGTTTTAGTTGAGGTTTTGCAATATATCCAAAAAAAGTCAGAATAGAGAATGACACTTATTGAGACACAGATGTCTAAGAATTCTTTGTCTTAATCATTTCAAGGCGAATATCTTAAAGTTTAATGTGTCAAAGTGACGACCTTTGGGGCGCAGTGAGCAAATAGCCGGCTGAGACGCAGGGGGTTCGATTCCCACCGCGGAACAAATACAGAAAAAAATATAATTAAGTATTATATCAGCTAACTGGTTCCTATAGATCAAGCTTTGCTCTATTATGGGCTAGATAGCGCTATTTGAATTGTCCAGGATTATATTTTTTCTTCACACTAATGTTATAAATACGAAATATGGATTTGTTTTTGTTTGTTACGCAAATAGGTCGTAAAAGCTCAATCGATTTTGATTAAATTTGGTCTCTTAATAGATTATGACCAACTAATACGTAGGCTACTTTTTATTCAGTAAAAACTGCCGTAAGCTAGTTAAAGTTTCAGATAATGCTATTATTTGGTCGTAGTCAGAATCACCCTTTTGTAGTGTTATTGTACATATTTGAAAGCACTCTGTATATAACCACTATAGAAACTAAAAAATCGTTTTCGTCATAGAATTTATAGCTTAAATTCTTTAATAAACAACCGGTTTTGTTATGTAAGACATTAATTTAAAACACACATCCGAAATCGTATTTATTAATTTTAGATATGGGTTTATTATCGTTAGCTTAAATAGTTATTATCCAGAAATCGATACATTTCCAATTAACAATTTTAACATAAACTGCCGGCGCCTTTACAAAGATGCCGCTTAGTCAGTCTAACAGGTACCTACTTACATGATGAATGAATATTATCTGTTTACCTTTTTTATTCAGGCAGTTTTAATAATATTTTAAGACTTGAAAATAAGTAATAATATGTTAGGTTTTTGAAAATTTGAAATTTTCCATGATAATGATCTTTAATAAACTCTTTTGTCAACAATACTAGCCATTAGCCGTACCCGTGTTTTCATTTAATGTCTTACATAACAAAACACGTAGTATATCCCCTAATTTTATGTGTAAAAGCCTGAAACATGAGAAATATTATAATGCCATAGTTTATCTATGAAACTAGAATCTAGTGCTCCGTCATCCAAACACACGTCGCGTCGGTCGAAACTTCCAAAACACGAGTTACACTTTTAGACACTCTTATCCAAACTACGGAACACTTTGGAACACAAATCATGACAAACCGGAGTTTCGACTTTAGACAAATTTATTCTTAATGGAACTTTTAAATTGTTCTCCTATTCTGCTCTATCGCGCGTTAAGAGTTCTATCTGCAGTTACCTGTTTTATACGAATAGTTCGAACAAGACTGTGGCTCAGGTGTTAAAGAAAGATAGACAAAAATACATACACACATAGTTCGATTTGTTTTAAGTGGTATGCATTCAAAAAAAAAATAATTTAATCCAATAACATTCGTCAAATAAATTAATATACAGCTCGCATTTTTGTTAAATGGGCAATTGAAAGCGCTCAGCAAATTAGTTAGATCCTGGTTCAGCACCAAAGCAATGCCCTGAACCAAAAATGACCCCTAAAAAGGCGATGGTCACTGTTTGGTGGTCTAGTGCGGGTGTGATTCACCACAGTTTTTTACAAAACGGCATGATCATTACTGCCGATGTGCACTGTGAAGAACTGGAGACAATGATGGAAAAGCTTGCACATTGGCAACCAGCTTTGGTCAATCGGTCGTCCCCACTGCTCCTTCACGACTACGCGCGACCCCATATTGCACAAAAGATAGTCTCCAAGCTGCAAGAGCTGAGGTCGGAAGCTCTCCCTCATCCGCCATACTCACCAGACTTTGCACCTACCGACTATTACTTTTTCCAAAATGTAGACAACTTTTTAGTTAGTAAAAAATTCAATTCCCGAGAGGCAGTACAAAATGCCTTTGAAGAGTTTGTTGCCTCCCGTCCAGCTGTTTTTTACAAGAAGGGCATCAATAAACTGCCAATGTGTTGGCAAAGATGCGTCGATTGCATGGGTGATTACTTTGAATAACAGAAATAAAAAGTTTAAAAAATACGTACTTTTACTTATTCCATACAAAATGGCAATTTCATAGGTAAAGACCTAATATATAAAAAAACTAAACTTGTAAAAACCTTGTCAGACCATTAAAATCTCGGAGTCTCCAAGTCCAGAGTGAACAGGTTATATCTAGGCAAGCTCGCTCCTTCTTCGACCTTATCATCAGATGAGTACCTAAGTGGTCAAGCGCTGAACCAATACAAATAAAATAAATAAAACGAATGTGCTTTAGACCACACGACTAAAGTAAAACTTATTTTTCAAAATATTATTTTATAAGTTGTTCAATTACAAAATTGTCCATACGTCTCGTCTGTGGGTTGATCAGTCTATGTTTATTCTGGACAGACGCAACTCGCACACGCACATTAACGTTTAAAAAATATACATAACGAAACGTAACTCTTTCTCTTATTATCATCACAAACTTATATCTCCCTCTCAACTTCCGTTTGCACTTTTCGTAACGCATTCACCAGCTTACTCCCCAATTCAAGCGTGCGTAAAAAAGTTTTACTTAAAAGATTGTATGTTACAAATGAAGATACACAATAGATTATAAATAAATATTTACGACGCAAGACTAAGAACGGGTCTGCAAGGGGTCATTGAATCTTCATGCTCTACTAACACCGCTACTACTTCAACATCCACGGGTACCCTGGAAAGCTGCTGCCACCAACCCAAAGTCCTACTCCGTTACTTCAAGGAGTTAGGATGCCTGGGGTCAGGTTAGAAGGGGGGTAATGCACAATACACCCCAATGCGGGACGTCAGTGCAGATCTCTTATTCCACCCACCCTAGAATTAAAGTTATAAATAAATATTTTCATTCGATCGACATGACAAAGGATCAAAATTACTTGTTCTATAATGAGGTGTATAGCATACACACACACACATCCGCGAGCCGAGCACACGGCAAGCTCGTAAATACCTAAACTTATGTCAGATTTAGGAACGGCCTCTTAAGATGTATTTTCTATCTTTTAGCACATCTTTTCACAAAATGACCCATTTTACAGAGTTGTTCATTTAGATGGGGAGGAAGAGATGTTTTTTGTTACGCTATTATGCTACAAATACAACATAATGTGTTTGTTTTTACTATCCTTGTCCTACTTTTAGAAAACAAAGTATTTACGAGTTCAAATTTCAAAGTTCTCATAAACTAACATCACAATCATCATCGTCATCATTACAGATATAAGACGTCCACTGCTGAAACGGTTTCCAGTAAACTGCCGTCATTCCATCGCTTTCCAGTGCATGGTATCTACTCAAGAACCATTCCGCCCCAACGGCCGTCAGTTATTCGAGCTATGTGCTCCGCTTACTGCCGCTTCAGGTTGCTAATGGACATTTTCAGTGACATTATGCCAGTAATGAAGCAATTTTTACATATATTTATTACGAAGTAAATTCTGCAGTATTAAGCCGCGGTTCCATTGGAGCGTAGGATGCGCACGCAGAGGCTACGTACGTTGCTTTCCACTGCAACACATGCGGCGCAAGGATACCCATGCCCACTGCCAGACACCGGCCGTTAACACGTCAACTCTAGTCGCTATTAGTTCCGTGTGCCGAATTTGTGCCGCGTTGAGCTGCGTTCGTGACGTTATCTAGCCACGCATCTGTACGTAACGTGGCCGTGGACCAAACTGAAGCTATACACGCGCGTGGCGTGCCCGTACGCTGCAATGGAACCCCGGCATTACTGTTATTGAAAAGAGCAACAATACATCCCGTAAGGAAGTAATCGCTCGCTCCCTTGCTATCGTTCCGTCGTCAGTCCATTTGAATGACAATGCGATCCCTCCTATTATTTATATTTTCCTTGTGCAAACGACATTCCAATTTATGAGCTGATAGAACGGTAGATTAGTTTTGTAAGTACACGACAATACTATTTTTTAAATATATTTCTTGCAAGCACTTCTAATAGTTTTAGGATTCCGTAGTCAAATCTGGAACCCATAAACAGTATGTGTACCTACTCGTATGTAGTTTGTCAATGTCCGTATGTCCAACTAATTAGGTACAACTTATTTACTCTTAACCTTTAGTGCTGTAATTCTGAAATTTGGTATGACGATTCAAATAATAGCTAAATAATTGGTCAAGCACGTGTTGGACCACGGGTTCCTGTCATTAATAAATACAATATTAATTTTGTAGCTGGTTTTGGTAATTTTGTATGAACACTTATGAACTGTTTACAAACTCAACTACAGTCATAAGTTGATCGACTACTCTTCGCAAGATAGTCAAAACTACTATTTTAAGAATGACTTCTTAATAAGAACATATGAAGTAAGCCGGCATTACATTTTTTATTTGTATACTATCTGTTGATGGTACACGTATTATGGTCCACCTGATGTTAAGTGGTAACCGTCGCATATTGCAAAGTATTGACTCGTAGGTCACGCACCTTGGAAATCTGCCCTACAATGCACTGCCCTGCGTCCATCCACTAGAGGAATACAGGTGTAAAGTCTCATGTACCTGTAATTTCACCGTAAACCATAGCCTTCATAGCGAAACAGCAATGCTGCTTCGCGGCAGAAATAACTATAGTCCTAGTACTTTTTCAGGCGAGGCCATTCACTAGGAACTCTACTTACTACATGCAAACTTATTATAAAAAACATGTGCCGATACCGCAGCCAATAATGGTGTTATTAGTATTAATTATTATTATTATAATATTTATTTATTTATTATTAAATTAGTTTTGACATACCATTTTAGTTAGGAACCTATAATTTTGCTTTAAGTACAGTGTAAACTCCATGTAACGTCACTCGTTTTAACGACAAACTCTCTAAAGCGTCGAAATCACTCGGCTTTGGTTCGTTTAGCTTGTCTTGCATACAATGGTACACTCTGTATAGCATTACACCCACTCTCAATAACGACAACAATTTGTAATAACAAGTTCTTTTTAAGTTGCCAAATTAGTAAAAACTGCGCAGCTGTGTATATCCTTTTGTCGTTTTATTATCCTAGACCATAATAAACTCGACTGTCGGCATAATACACACCAAACTTTCTAAGAAATCCGTTCTTTTGTTTACAAAATGGGATTGCTTGCACGTGTAGCTGCAGACTGTTGTTAGTAGAAGAGATGGATTTTATCTATACGTTGTCGTATTCTTAGTAGCTCACAAACTTTCAAATTGTAAACATGGCTAGTAAGAGAAAATCACTGTGTATTGACGAAAAAGTTCTCTCCATTTAACGACAACTCTCTATAACGTCAAAATATGCTCAGTCCCTTGAGTGTCGTTATATAGACTTTACACTGTATCTGTAAATTGACCTACCTACCTATCTGTTTTTTTGTATTATGTTATGACATTATTAATACTTATAGGTATTATCATTGTAATTTTAGTTGGCATTATATTTAATTATATTCTTTTTAATATATTATTTTAATTTAAATAACTGTAACCTCTGTATTTATCTGTAATGTCTGTAACCACCAATGTTATATTTAAAGTGAAATAAATAAATCTGAAATAATATATTTTACAGATAACTTTAAAAATTTTCACCAAGTATTTTTTGTAAAATGCCGCATCCATTTCTAACATATTCGTTCATTATCTTTGTTGTGTGTGGGTTATACCCTTTATTTATATTTTTAGTGGTTATGTTATTATCTTATTAATTTTACTCACTGTTCAGTGCCGGAACGAAAAGGTTCGTCAATTTTAAAATTGATTCGTTCAACGTATCGCGAGTAGGTACATATTACTTTTTGAAACTTTGATACGGAATAGTTGAGAAAATTATTTTTAATTGTTCGTAATGTTCAGATCATAGTTGTTTGACTATTTATCTTGCCAAAAAGAACTAATTGATTCTTGCATTACTGGTGCAAGCGAAAACCGACTAAGGTGTCGACTAAGGTGACGAACCTTTTCATTCCGTCGCGTCGCTGTGTTTTATTTTCTCATGTAAGTGAACATGTTATTCATAAGAGAATAAAGACTATTATAGTTTCTTAAAACGGATTAGTTATTGGCCTACAACTTACACACATTCTTCAACGTGTGCTTCAGTTTGCAATAAGGCGAATCGTTCATCTGTTTTTATTCGTCGTTGGCTTTAATATAGCAGTTGACTTTATATGCAGTTGACATAAACTCTCGCGAGTTACCTATACGAGTATAATATGGTCTATTATGATGGTCTTCTTATGGCGGTCATAATGTCTTAAAAAACCCTTGGCGTTAGATGGTTCTGACATTTTGTAATAGTTTATTGCACTGTAAATCTGTTTTTCGATATGGGACAGTTTGAATTTGCTGAATTATCATGTCATAAAACTATTAAAATGGTGATTATGGTTTCCTAGTGGAATTTGTAGCCCTTATAGTTTCACCATGTTTGTCTGTCCGTCTGACCAGTAACAGCCGTTTTACTCATAGACTATTAGCGCGTTAGAGCTGTAACTTGGCATGATGACATGTTTTAGTGACGCTTAGTAAGTTTAGTAAGGACTAGGTGTGAGAGACGCTCAGCTTTATAGAAATCTATAAATGGAAAATATGCATTCATGTTGACAATTAAAAAATACAAAGATAACAAAATTAAATTAAATTAAAAATAACAAGGGAATATAATCAAGAAACTAACATTTAAGGAAGTTGCAGGGGATACGACCACTTATTATTAAGACTTTTGGATGTTTAACATATATTTCTTTAGGGAAACTGAACGATCAAATAACAGAACACAAATAGGTATCATAACGGACCAAACAGTGACAGAGTTAGGAAAATAAAAACTATTTGGTTTAATTATTCCTATGCTTACCTGGTTGACGACGCTGTATGATGGTTGCGAATTTCAATAATCGGCGCTGTTATCACTGTTACCATAGATTTAACCATCAATGATCATGCCAAAACATTTTACATGGTTTTGGTGAAGTACACCCGAAATAAGTTTCACCATTTCACTGTTTATTACTTATTGAACCACGCCAACAGTATTACATTATTGGTTTGGTTTTGAAAATATTGGTATGTCAAAATATATTTTAGAAATGTCAGATAACAACAAAAATAAATATAAAGGAATTACAACTAAGAAGAACATTGGAAAAAACAACTGTTTACAGAAGATACTACTCGATCGCGTGTAATTAAGTCGTGGGTAATCTGTTCGTATTGCACAGGTTAAATTACTTCATAACAAACTGCTCAACTGAGCCTCCTCCTGTCCTGTTATTATCCTGTCACTTACAAGGCAATATCAACTCTATGCAAGTCACACAAGTTATCTTTCATTTCAACTTCATTAAATTCCCATAACCTTTCTGACTACTATCTATCCACCTAATAAATAGAACGAAATCGTTCTAGTACCCTCATTTGGAGCGTGGACCGCTGGCATCAGGTGGCCCGACCGGAAGTGATGGTCCATTGGCACTGCGAAACGGTGCGCCTGTGTCACTGTAATGACTCAATTGTATCATCAGTATCATCGCATAGACGTCCAGTGCTGGTCATAGACCTCGTATTCTTAGGACGACTTCTGTGGCAAAGTGGGGCATCTATTCTCGCTGTGGGACCAATAATTGCAACTAATTGTTGGTTTAGCTCTTATTCTACATCTAGGGGAGGGGGGAGAACTACATTGGCATCCCGCATATACGAGTAAGTGTATTGTGTAATACCCTATTTCTAACCCGACCCCAGCCATCCCAATTCTGTTTTTAGGTTGATAACAGCAGTTTTTCAGGGTCTCCCAAGGTTGATGCTGATGTTGAAGATGAATCGATGAGTTCATGCAGTCTCGTCTTCAGACTAGCTTTGTGTGTAAGCATGCAGTGGAGCAGCACATGCTCCAATTTCTCTTCATCATGAACATCATGAACAACAACATATCATGACATAGCCCACTATCAGTAGTCTTTAGGAGATGGTGATTTAGTTCGCAGTGTTCCGTGAAAATGTATATAATCGGCAAATTCTCGCGTTTCATTTTTAGCAATGTGTTAGTTATCTAGTTAGTAGGTATAATCTACTATTAGAAACAAAGTAAACTTTTAATGTAGGTTTAAAAAAAACTGTTCTAGATAGAGACTTTTAGACGCCCACCCTTTTGACCGTTTTAGCAAACGAAATGAAAATATTATCTAATTTTTCACTTACAAACTAGGTCATCTACAATTATTCCAAATTTAAAGTCAATAATAGGTTCAGTAGTTGCTGAGATAATCAGCTGTGACAGACGGATGGACAGAGAGACAGACGAACAAAGTCGCACCATAAAGGTTCCGTTTTTACGATTTTGGCCCGGAACCCTAACAAATGTAACAGTACCTACAAAAGAGAAATTTCTTCACATTAGCACTGGTATCCGTTCTGTGGTAACAAGTCATATCGTACAGCGGACCGGGCAGGCTAGGGCGGTAAATTAAGGTGCAAGACAAGGGTCCGGAAGCCGCCTGATGAAGGGTGGAGGAAATTATGCTTGGGCGGCTTTTTTGTAGTAATGAAAGAAATGTTTGGTAGAACTATTGTTTTTACGCTTGAAGAGTTTTGGGGAAGATAAATAGAAAAACATTTATAAAAATATTTGGTTATTGACACTTTATTACTTCATTGTACACAGGAAAATACATTAAAAAGTACAGAAATACAGAGCATGTACAAAGGCGAGCTTAACCCTAAGAACCTGTTAACCACAATAAACATACTTTTAAAAAACACAAAGCCAAAATCGACCGTCTTAACGCTTAGAAGATATTTTTCAGACAACCTTTGCATGATACACTGTCGGCTTCCGAGGTCGCTCAGCGTGCTGATGAGAGCTGCTTGGCGATTTTCTACGATATCGTATCAGAAATGAGAAGATTCGTAGACAAACAAAGATCACTGACACAGCCCAGAAAATTAGCAAGTTATGCTAACTAGTACACTTCCTATATTATATATATATATATATATATATATATATATAATATATATATGTATATATATATATATACACAAATTGCAAGACAAAGGCTCAATAAAAATAATTTACATAAAAACGTACATTCTAAACCTAGTAAGCAACAATATAACTCGTTGAATGAATTTGCATACAGACGACCTCAAAAAGGATACACAATACGACATAAGTACTGAGTAGATAAGAGCGAGGTCTGGAATGCGATGTGTCTGCGCAGGCAGGTATCGAATGACGCGAGCGCGCGACGTTGCCATTCCGTGCTGGTGTTGCATGAAGGTAGAAAATAATACGGCGACAACGTACTTCAATTCATTACGCCATAAGTTTAAAGAATTAATATTATGACATTCCCTTGTCAATACGTCTATGAAAATATGATGCGTGTTCACAAATATATTAATTTGTTTAAGAAAAATATAGATAATCATAAATTTTAATGCTAGAAATAAAGATAAACTCGCTGTTGCCCCTTGTAGACTACTTAAAGTTAGTAAATCGTTTAAAGGGCAAGATGTACGTTTTTATTATAAATTCCCAAGTGATGTCCAAAAATTGACAATTATTTAAAAACGTAAATAAACAAAATCTTTCTAAAAAGCCTACCATAACATATCGGATTAGTTGGATGATAGAAAAGCTTGGGATTTAAATTGCTCCAACTCGTCTATAGAAGTTACAATTTAGACGTAATTTATTTTCTTTAGTGTATGTATTCTAAAAAGATCATTAAAAAATTCCTGGCGCGAAGGAACAGGCAGTAAAATTGACGTTTCAAAGTGATCCTTGTGATTTTAATGAATAGAAAGATTTTAATTTGATTTAATCAATATTTTAATGATAAAATTATATGTAAATAACGTCGAAAACGTTAGAGCCGGGTTTTAAGTAAACTGTCTTAACAGTTTTTTTTAATAAACGTAATAACAGACCGTGGTTATTACTATTTTGAAGTAGTTAGATCTATCCAGATTGCAGTTGGCAGCACCGGTCTGTGCACCGTCAAACGTCAAACTCGCATTCCAAACCACGACTTTTGTGTCAGCACTCAGCAGTGTGTTCTGTCACCTCTGGAAAGTTCTACATTTTATCAAACACTTGGACGTTTAATTTGAGTGTAAAATACATACAATGCTCCTGCGCATGTTCAGTCGCAATTGATTGTTTCAGAACAAAACATCCTATTTTATCGCTTTTTTGTGCTATTTTGTTGTGTTAAGTGTCAAGATGTTTATGACTTACGAAGTTATGGCTACGTTTGGGATTTCGATGGTAAGTTCTCTCAATTGGTTATTTCTAAGAGTTATTCTATGTACTAAAGTAATTTGCTAGTTAGTATGGTAGGTAGTCTCTTTAATAAAATGACCTTGTAACTGTGAAAAACCCAGGGTGGTGTAAGGCATACCAGCTTAGCAGGAAGGCTTCAATAGTGCTTATCAAGGAATAAATAAAGGTAGGTACACAGATTTGATACCTTTTGTCAACAATCTCGCAACATTGTGTTTGTTTTGAAGATAAATTGTGTGAACTTGGTACGCAATTAATTTCGTCTTATTTTTAAGACTGTTGAAATGTTTACCAAGGGTGTAGGTAAGGTTTTTTATCATTAGGTACAATTTTTATTTTATGTATCATTGTCGCATTACATTCCAGCCAAAAGTTGTCTGGAAAAATAAACCGCTTTCAGAGATAAGACCGCCCTTCTATATTTAGCATAATCTAAAATTAATTCTAGTGTATAATAATGTAAATCTATCTATATATATATTACATCGCGATTCTGTCACAATATTTTTTCTTCTTTCATCATCATCATCATATCAGCCATAGAACGTCCACTGCTGAACATACGTCTCACCCATACATTTCCTGAGCGATAGATCTTGTGCACTCTGCACCCAACGGCTCCCAGCAACCTTTATCAAGTCGTCTCTCCACCTAGTGGGGAGCCGTCCTACGCTGCGCTTTCCTTTCTTCCCCAACTGATTATTCTTTATTCGATCGTCATTGTTTAAGATCTTTATTTTGTAAACAAAGGGATTTGAATACTAAGTTTTCGTGGAGTTTTTATTTCTGGCTCATAAGTTCGCGTTTGCAAAAATGCTTTCTGAATAAAATACTTGTACAAGGACTAACAAAGTTTGGGAATCTTTATATTATTTTTGTGTTGTCTTCTTCTTAGTTTTAACATGGTAACGAAGTTTTACGTTAAAGAAAAGTTTTTTTCCAAGTCGTATTGTAAGACTCGCAGAGGTCTAGGTATAAAAGATAAATAAATAAATATTGCTGGATATTTCACACAGCGCTATCTACCCCCAAACTAATGGA
Organism: Philereme vetulata; assembly: GCA_918857605.2. NCBI lineage: Eukaryota > Metazoa > Arthropoda > Insecta > Lepidoptera > Geometridae > Philereme > Philereme vetulata. The sequence continues at coordinate 878,111 of OU975420.1, forward strand.
ATACAAATAACTGATAGAATACATTATTATAACATACATACTTATAATATATAAAATAACATCCAGACACGGAACAAATATATGTAGATCATGGAAACATTTGCTCCGCGGCGGGAATCAAACCTGCTACCGCGTCTCAGCCCGGCTATTCGCATACTACGTTACGGAGGTCGTCAACATACTGAAAATACTCTGAACTCTCTCTCGTAACGCACCAAAAGAAGTATAACTTTAAAAACATAGTCTAAGCCCAGCTTGCACAATGATCTTAAACGTATTTAGCGACTAAACATATTTAAACTTGACGTATTTTATGATTTGACAACTAAAACCATATCTATCCACTAAACACATTTAAGCATCCTTGCGAAAGTCGCCTAAGATATAAATGTACCTATCTATGCTTTGTTATTGCATTATCGTTGCACGTGTTTTAACTGGAAAATTGTAATCATTGTTCGAGACAATAAATGAACTGACTAAGCATAGGTACTATTAACTATCTACTTATTATGCACTTAATTCATTGATGAGTACTTATACTTATATATATATATATATATATATATGTATATAATTAATTCATTTGCTTGTAAGTACTCGTATGTACCTAGTCAGGTCATAAATTCTGTCACATGTTTAAAATAATTGAAACAAGTTTATTCATTATGTAACCATTTATATACTAAAACGAACTTAACAAAACATAGATTCTTATGACACTTAAGTTTATTCAAAATGACCTCCGTGATTTTGAATACAGGCCTTCAATCTGCGCGGCCAGTCGTCTATCGCAGCACGAACGAGGTCCATGTCAATATCGGCGACTGCCTTAATCAAGGATGTCTTGAGTGACTCCAAATTGGGATGAGGCTTTGAGCACGCCTTTTCCTCCAAGTGTTGCCATATCTTGTAATCTAACGGATTCAAATCTGGACTGGAGGAGGGCCAGTCTTCGTTCCGGATGAAGTCGATTTCACGCGCCGCCAGTCAGTCTTGTGTGCTCTTCGCTCTATGAGCTGGCGCCGAATCTTGTTGGAATACCCAGTGCCTGTTATTGAACATGGTAAGAGAAACAGGTTACGCAAGGTTCGTCAGGACTGTATTTTGATACACAACTGCATTCGTTTTTACACCTTTCTCACAAAAATGTACCTCTGTTAAGCCCCAATAAGAAACTCCCAACCATACCATGAGCGAGGATGGAAAATGACCTCGTTGGACACGCGGAATACGGTTGCTCGCTTCTTCACTACTGTGTGCGTACACCTTATCATTTTGTTTGTTGTAGCTCTCTTCTACGGTAAAATTTTTTTTATCCGAAAAAAGAATTTCCCGATATTTTTTCCCGCGTACCGCTTCAACAAAGCGCGGCATCTCTTCAGTCTCAGGTCCATTAGACGAGCATTCAAACGATGTCCTGTTTTTCTTCGATATGCCCGAAGCCCTAAGTCTTCATTTAACACCCTTTTCACCGTGGTTCTGCTTAACCCCATCTGAAGGGCCAACAGTTTCTGCTTACGTTTGGGATTTCTTTGAATTCGCGCCTTCACAGCTTTTATCACTGCTGGAGTCCTAACAGACCGAGGGCGACCACTTTTTGACCTGTCATCTACACTAGAGTCTTCATTGTATCGTTTGATGGTGCGATAAACGAATCTTTTGGTTATATTCAAATTTTTCAGTATGCCAAAAATTGTAATTGGCGCGTAACCGCAACGATGCAACGCAATAACTGCAACACGGTCTTCTTTAAGCGTCCACTTCATATTTAAAAATGAGTAAAATTCTAAAAAGTATATTTTTTTATTTTCATGAACAATTCGAAATTCGAATTCTATAAACTTTTTTGTGGCCAGCATTCTAAAAGAAAAGTTTTTACTGTGTGACAATACTTATAGATAGATAGATAGATAGATAGATAGATAACTCTTTATTGAATTACCACACAAACAGAAATAATAAAAAAAAAATAAGTACTGGGTTAAAATAAATAAGGCAATACAACTTAACTTAACTTAACTTATGACCTGACTAGGTACATATACTGTTTATTCAATATTCAATTATTTTTATTAATAGCTACCGTCCTATAACGTTATCGTGATATCCAGTCCATCCAAAGGTTGCCTGGAAGAGATCGCTTTTAGCGATAAGACCGCCACTTGTATTTCTGCGTGTATTATTATTTGTTTTTTATATTGTTTTTTTTTATTTTAAGTGTGATTTACAATAAAGCGTTTTGTATTTATCTACGTTAACGTATACTTTTAGTAATATAACGTCTATTTCAGGCAACATGCTATAGAGAAGTGCTGTAAATTTTATTTCATTTATTGTAGGTACACGTGGCTACACATCATGCTATACATTTCCAGTATTAGCTGACCTCGTATTGTGTAGGCCTTTCGTAAAATGAGAGGTCAGCTTATACTGGAAATTTATAGCTAGATGTGTAGCCGTGTGTACCTATGGTTAAGATGGTATTATCAAATGATCATTAAAAAGAATAACCCATCCTTGTTTCTTGCCTTTCTTTTCTTGCTTGGTCGCGAAGGAACATGAGTAAATTTGACACTTGAAAATCAATTAATTAGCATTCAGAATGCGTGCTCCAGTACAATCGGAACACCTTGACACACCTTGCTGTTATTAAGACTTGCTGAATCGTCTCACATTATCATACGTACTTCATAATATACATTAATTATGCATCATTTAGCCTTATTAATAAGTATTATTAAAATAGCTCTGTCTTCCAGTCTGTCTGTCTGTATGTTTATTACGATCGCATTCAGATAGATTAAGACTGGGATTGCGACATAGGCTACTTATTATCCGACTGGTGCGCAGAAGGAGGGTAATATTGACAAACCACCCGGGCGGAAGTTTGTTATCTTATAGGTCACGTATCGATAACATGACTTTGTCTCTCTGTTACGTTTTTGTGACAAAACAACTGGACCAATTCCATTAATTTTTATATACATCAGCTAGATTGAGATATAGGCTAATTACATGACTTTATCGACTTTAAATTTATCGACATAAAACGCGTGCGAAGCCACGGGCGAGTGACGGCACCATCACGGCGTCGGCTGGCATAATGCTGCTTTTCCACCAGAGATGTGTTATGCTACGTTGCTATGGCTGCGTTTGATATCCACCAATCATATTAATTGGTCCACATGGCATAGCACTGTTGGAAACGGATTCAACTAAGCTATGTTTTTTTTATGGAAGGATGCGTGCTATGTATGGTCGCGAGTGGTAGTTATGTGAAGAGCAGAGTACTCAGTAGGCCCGCGTTTGTCACTGAAAGTAGACATGCCATCGTCTTTTGCTGCGCGACAGCTGCGCATCTTCCTCGCACACCTACTTTGCGGCGGCGCATCGTCATAGCACATCTTAGTCACTCCGCTACATAGCTTAGTATCAGTAGAAACGGTCACACAGTTTCATAGCTTAGTTTTTACTTCCTCACAGCATAGCTGCATAGCACATCTCTGGTGAAAAAGCAACCTAATGCTGAGTCGAGTGCCAGTTACTGCTGTAGGACACATTATTTTCCAACTTCTCCTTTGTTTATGGTTTGCGTTTATACTATTTAATTAAATACATAAATATTACTGAACATTTCACACAACGCTACCTAGCCCCAAATTAAGCAGAGCTTGTACTATGGGAACTAGATAACTGATAGAATACGTATATACTTTTTTTGTTTGTAAATACATACATACTAGGTTCCGCACGCGGCTTCGCACGCGTGTTTTGTCTATAAAAAGTAGCCTGAGTTTAATCCAGGTTATAATCTACGTACATACCAAATTTCATTAAAATCCATTCGGTAGTTTTTACATGGAATAGTAACAAACATCCTTATTATACATACATACGTACAAACTTTCGCGTTTATAATATTAGTGGGATATTTCGTATATTCGTTGAATATACGAAGATTTGATCGTCGTTAGTGGTCGAGGCAACATCGCCTATAAAAGGCTCCTCAGATCGCGCGGCACGCATTCGATCGTCGTTAGTGGTCGCCGCTATAGCATGCAGCGGCCACACCTTAGGAACCTAGGCTGGTAGAGGGGGGCTCGAGTGCCGAAACACTTTGTTGTAGCAACGGCGTGTTTCGGCCCTCGAGTCGGCACGGTCACTCCCGTGCTAGTGCTCGTTGCTTCGGCGTCAACGCAATCCACCTCAAGTGGCGAGGCAACCAGGCAACTGTAGAAGGCCTGAAGGTAGCGATAGGAGTTTTTATCGTTGCCAGATACTGCGTCCTGTTCCCTTCCAGTCGTAGCGGTTCTCCGTTCCACTGGGTCAAGGGGAGTAAGGAGGAGAGGGTGCATCTGTGTACGGCGCGCACACTTATGCAACTTAATATATCCTGCGCATCTGACTTGGCTTTGTCATTCCGAGTTTAAAAAAGTCCTGGGCTTGGTCTAATACCTGGACACGGGTGGCCTAAGGAGAGGAGAGTGGTCGCTCTAGCACTGCATTATTATTTATTTAGAGAGGCACTGCTTTCCTCGCTCAGCCGGGGAGGGGGCTAGAAAAGGTGCCCCAAACAAACGCTCATTCCTCGCAATAAGAATAAATCTAAAAACATGCAGATGAATATGACTTTTGGTGCGTGGAATGTACGTACTCTTTTAGACCGACCCAACAACCTCTGCCCAGAACGTAAAACCGCCATTGTGGCTCGCGAGCTCAAACGCTATGACGTCGACATAGCCGCTCTCAGCGAAACACATCTAGCTGACGAAGGTGAGCTTGTTGAACGTGATGGTGGGTACACTTTCTTCTGGAAAGGCACACCAGCTTCTGAGCCTAGACGGTCAGGAGTAGGCTTTGCTATTAAAACTACTTTAGCCTCTAAGTTGGAAGAACATCCAGTTGCTATCTCTGATCGTGTCATGTCCTTACGTTTCCATCTTCGAAACAATAAATACTTAAATGTTATCAGCGTATATTCGCCAACACTCGACAAAAGTGATGACGTCAAGGACAAATTTTATGAGGAAGTGTCAGAAGTGCTGACTAAAATCCGGCGCTGTGAGAAAGTTTTGCTTCTTGGCGACTTTAATGCTCGCGTCGGACGTGATTTTGAAGCTTGGCCTCGGGTGATAGGGCGACATGGCATTGGTAACATGAACAGTAATGGGCAACTGTTACTAAGCCTCTGTTCCCAATTTCATCTGGGTATTACCAATACCATGTTTAGACTCCCAAATAAATACAAAACTACCTGGATGCACCCAAGGTCCAAGCATTGGCATCTTATTGATTATGCTATAGTCCGTCAACGGGATATAGCGGATGTCAAAGTAACGAGAGTAATGAGGGGCGCAAACTGTTGGTCGGATCACCGACTTGTTGTTACAAAACTATTTTTGCGTCTTAGCCCTTGCCGTAGACCTCGCAGGGCTAAGCCTAACTGTCTTCATCTGAAAAAGCTAGAGTCTGCTGAAATATTGGCAAATTACAGGGAAGCTGTCAATACCTTTACAGCAGGCATACACCCCGAAGATGAACAGTTAGACGAGGGCTGGAAACTGTTAACTACAAATACCATCAATGCGGCTACTGAGATCTTAGGCCAAAAACCTCGTGTCTGTGAAGACTGGTTTGACGAAAATGATAATACATTGACAGTCGCCCTAGAAAAACACCGCCAGCTCCTTCGAAAGGGAAATCAGACAACTGCTTCTGAAAAAATAAAGGAGAGTACGAGCCAAATAAGGAGACTAACTCGAAACGCAAAAGATGAGTGGTGGCTGAACAAGGTTCGCTATATTCAGTGGCTTGCTGATTCGAATAGACTCGGCGATTTCTTTAACGAGATTAAAAAGTTAGTAGGAAGTCCACATCGAGTAAACGTACCACTGAAATCACTTTCAGGTACCCTCCTGGTAAGCAAAGGAGAAGTTCTTACTCGCTGGGCAGAACACTATAACAGCTTACTCAATGTGGATCGTTCTGCTGACATAAACTATTTAGCATCACTTCCTGCCTTACCACAAGCCGTAGATCTGGATCAGCCTCCTTCTCTTGAGGAAGTTATCATCGCCATCAAAGCGCAGAAAAACAATAAGGCTGTCGGCATCGATAACATACCAGGAGAACTATTAAAATATGGCGGAGATGAGTTGCACTACAAGATTTGGCAATTTTTCCAGCGCATGTGGGAAATGGAGTTCGTTCCTCCTAGTTTTGGCGTATCACTAATTTGCTCTTTGTATAAAAATAAAGGTGATCGATCTGTTTGCAACTCTTATAGGGGTATATCACTTCTGTCTACTCCAGGAAAAACTTTTGCCAGAGTACTCTTAAATCGTCTTATGGAGCTCTCTGAAAGTATATTGCCTGAAACGCAATTTGGGTTTAGACCCAATCGCGGCACATGCGAGGCCATATTCTCTCTTAGACAACTGCAAGAGAAAAGCAGGGAACAGTGTCAACCTCTGTTTCTCTGTTTTGTTGATCTGGAGAAAGCTTTTGACAGTGTACCTCGCGAAGCTTTGTGGATTGTGCTTTCGAAACTTGGTTGCACCGACAAATTTATACGCTTGATAAGACTTCTTCACGACAACATGACTTGTTGCGTAACCGTCAATGGTGAGCAGACAGAGCAATTCCCTGTCACTTGTGGTGTAAAACAAGGCTGTGTATTAGCACCCACTCTTTTTGCTCTGTACTTTTCCGTTGTCGTGAGGGAGACTTTACAAGCCAACACCGAAGGGATCCGCATACGTTTTCGCACAGATGGCAGTATCTTTAACCTGGCTAGGTTAAAAGCGCACACAAAGGTATCGTATGACCTCATTACCGAATTGATGTATGCTGATGACCTATGTTTCGTTGCGGAATCTTCTGAGGGACTCCAGGACTTGATGACTCGGCTTGACGCTGCGTGCTGTAGATTTGGCCTCAAAATTAATATTACAAAGACAGAGGTGATGGCCATGGACACTGTTAACCAAGCTCCACTGAATCTGCAAATCGATGGAAAGCCCATAAAACAGGTCGATACATTCAGATATCTGGGAAGCAGCATAACAACAAAATGCGACCTTGACTCGGAGATCAACAGCAGACTTGGCTCCGCTATGGCTGCTTTTGGTAAACTACGAGTCCAGGTATTTCGCTCCCATAACATCAAATTGAGTACCAAGATTAAGGTGTATATGGCTATTGTACTTCCTAACATCTTGTACTCGTCAGAGACATGGTGCCTGTATCGCAGACACATACGCACGTTAGACAGATTCCATCTGAAATGCCTCCGCGACATTCTTAACATCAAGTGGTCGGATCGGGTCCGTAATACCGATGTTCTACGACGGGCTAATGTCTGTGGCATAGAGGCATATTTGATGCGGCGTCAGCTGCGTTGGTGCGGGCACCTGTCTCGGATGTCTGATGAGCGAAGGGCGAAACGCATTTTCTTCTGTGAACTAGAACATGGTAAGCGGAAACGCGGAGGTCAGTTCCTACGTTTCAAAGACGTACAGAAGAGGCACATGAAGAGGTGTTGTATCGATCCGTCGCGCTGGGAGGCTCTCGCTGAAAAACGACCTGAATGGAGGCGTCATGTTCAGGACAAAGTGTACGAGTTTGAAGAAGAAAGGAGGCAAGAACTAGACTTAAAACGAGATCAGCTTAAAAGTCGACCGCCGGCTAATATCAATTACAACTACATTAATGGCGCCTTAACTTGTGTTCATTGTAACCGGACTTTTAGCGCAAAAATAGGGTACATCAGCCACATACAGGCTAAACACCTAGGCCAATAATCACAAAGTCAAGTCTCTGTAGCCGAAATCGGCTAGGAGGATTATTATTATTATTATTATAGTGGGATAGAAAAACATCCAGACCCGGAAATGATTATGTATGTCTCTAAAATGTAGTAAAGAGTGTGTCTCCCTTCTTCCAGGTGGTATCGTTCTCCCTCTCGATCGCAGTACTGCTGGTGGTGGCTGCCAGGCGCGGGTACTTCCGCATGGGCAAGGCGGGCCATGTCTACGGCACCGTGGGCTCCACCATCGCTCCACTCAAAGGACAGGTAATTTTAACTAGGAAAACACAAAACATACTTGAGTTACTGAAAACCAACGCTGTATCAAAGAGTACTAACTCTTACTAAGTTAGTTACTTCTGCAGCAAACTTAGTACAAAAAATCGGTCGTGTATAGAATAACTTACTATATTTTTTTTACAATAAACTAAAATTAACTTCAAAGTTACCTTCAAATCACGTGTTTACAAGCTGACCTTTGTATTGTAAGTTGGGTAGATGGTTACTTATATTTTTTCCTATTGCGATAGCCCCTGATAAGTAATGTACCTGAACAGACATTGCCTGTATAAACAAAAACTTAATCGCAATACATAAGATGTTTCTTATTGAGGAGTTCCGTAAGGTCTCAAATCTTTTCGCAGTTACTACGTATATATTATACATATACCTACACCTTCCTCTTGAATCACTATATCTATTGCTGTAAATCTATTAAGTATTTTAAAAGATCTTAGCGAACAAACAGCGGAAGTGACTTCATTATATACTATGTAAAGATTCATTAAACAATCAACTAATTGTATATGGAACAATAATAATCATCTAATCACACTCTTCTAACAAAAGCTTTCTTAGCCTAGTCTTAAATATAATTGGACTATCAATAATTTACATACAGCACTTACAAGTGCGACACAGCCCGGCGGCTTTGTATTTGGCGGCATGGCACCGCACATCGCGGGGTCGCACGCGTGGTTGCAATTAACCAAAATGAGTGTCTAAATAAAGCCGCCGACAAGAAGCTGCTGGGCTGTACCAGTGGGTTGGCGGCTTTGGTGTGTAGACTGCAACATTGATTATGTTAGATGCATTTTGAAATTTCTAAAATACCAACTGTAGTGAGGGAGACGCTTATACCCAATGAGTGAAGTCAGACTGGATGAACATACATCTATTTTTTTATTGATGATAGCCAAGCGCTTAACCACTACCTCACTTGATGGTAAGTGATGGTCTAATCGAAGATGGAGCACGCTTGCCTAGAAAGAACCTATTCACTCTGGATTTGAAGACTCCGAGATTATAATGGTTCGGAAAAGCATATGTACGTCGTATCTTATCTAGGACAGAGTTGTAATACTTAGATCCTTTCAAAACCTGAACCTGAACCTGAATTGACTTTATTTAAACCGTTTGTAAAAACAGTATAAGTTAGGTTATCAAAATATTGTTTTTTTTTCAGGTTGGATCTCCCTTGTTGGTGACTCCGACAGCGCCCCCCCTTTCTATGGTAGTTGAATTGGAGTCTTTGAAAGAAAACCCACAATATTAATATAAACAGGTTCTAAACAATAAGACAAGCTCTTGTCCATGTCTTTACACGGGTGGACGGAGTGAGCGAGAAGTCATGAACTATTATTTCAAATTGTATAGAAATCGGTTAAGCCATTTCCGAGTTGTTCAGCAACAAACACGCAAAACGTTGAATTTGTAAATTACATAATTTAGTATTCGAATGGAAATATGAATTTTGGAAAACGGTTTAAATATTTTTAAATAAATTTACTTGTAAGGGTTTATTTTAGAAACTCGCTTAAGTATAAGTACTATTAATCAAAGCTCGAATTTGTGTGTAAATATCAATTCATTTTATGGTAAATAGACATTTTTGACTGGATACCTACTAAGTGTGTACGTATCAATTTAAGAAAACGGCAGTTACAGGAGTTCAACCACATTCCATCTCGTAAAACAATTTACATATATATTTTTACAATAGTTAGATATATGAGTATGTAAGATATCAAAATTATAAATTTCTTGTCAGGGGTTACGCTTTCATTATGAAATACTCGTAGTGGTGAAAGGTACATGACCCTAAACCTCAAATTAAGGTGTATGGATAACGCTCATTTATATATATCTTAATTATTTGAGTGTTTTGAACCCCCACGAAAAAATAGGGGTGTTATAAATTTGATGCCCTTCACCAAAAAGGAGAAGTGATGTTCGCATCAGCTGACCTGATTACATCATACATACTTAAATAAGAACCACGCTAATTAAACCAGCTTTCTATCAGTAAAACCGCGTTCAAAATCAGTCCCACCGTTTGGAAACTACGATACCACAGACAGCCGTGGAAGTCAAATTTATAACGCTCTCTATTTGCGCGCGGGGGTTAAAATATGTATAGCATTAAGAATATCATGGTTTCCAATGGAACTTCGTTGCTTAATCGATACTTATGATTGTATACATTGATATAATGAATATTAATAAGGTAATTATAATGTGCCATACGAACAATGTTTACCGAAAATTGATAGTCGATTCGACCAAATTGTGTATACTTAAGTAATAATTGTAACGGTATACTTAATTACTTACCCAATTAAAGAGTAAATAAAACTGAAAAACATGGTTTTTTTTATTAAAGTGGTCTCCAGCTGTCGCCTGCTCGTGAATTCGTTATCGCTTAGAAGCAATCCCTTCCAGACAAGCTTTGGATGGAGAGGATTTGTGTCATCTCACGTTAAGTTATAAGATCAAGTGATACTTAGATGGATGTACGAGTGGATGGGGGTGATGACTGCTGTCCATCCAGTTCGGAAGATACGTTGTAATAAATACTAATCTATAATATAAAAATGAATCATAAAATGTGTTGGTAAGCGCATAACTCAACAACGCCTGGACCAATTTGGCCAATTTTTTTTTGTTGTATTTCTTATTGTCAGAAAAAGGTTCTTATGAAAGAAAAAATTAAGAATATTACGCGCAAAATTAGAAAATTTAAGAATACTTAACCACCATATAAAATTATTTATAATCTAACCTTAGCGCTTTTATAATGTAACCTTATGACGTTTGACATAGAATTGACCGAATGCGTGCTGCAAATAGAGGAAAAAAGGATGTAAAAAAATGAATATCGTTTGAAACAGATGCTTCGGTAGGAGTTATTCCGAGATATATTGTCTATATATATAAAAATTAATTGCTGTTCGTTAGTCTCGCTAAAACTCGAGAACAGGTGGAGCGATTTGGCTAATTTTGGTATTGAATTATTTGTGGAAGTCATTCTTTTTCTCATACATAATGATGGCCGGGGACCATAGTTGACAATTCTACCAGGGTGACTTATATTGACAGCCCGCGTTATACCTATGCATGTCAAGCCGATACGAAGTTCGGCGCGGGGACCACTAGTAATAAAATAAAAACGGAGTCGAAATGTAATAATGAAGACGCCCTACTTGACCTTATAGTCTCGTTTAGAGTTTTTTTACTCCGCTTGAACCCCAATATCTCAACAACCCTCCAACATTTTTAGTTAGTCTTAATATTATAATATTTCTTCGATACAGGCTTATTCTAGTAAACAAACAGATTTATATATAATACAACGGACGTTAATAAAACTTATAATATGTATCTTGTTCTAAGAAATAGAGCTCATTACGAAATTCACCCGCCTAGGGGCTGAAGAACAGAAAGATGCTGTTCGGGTCGCGCTGGTCCGGGTAATTTCTTGTTTATATAATCTTTTTAACAAATAAATATTACCGAGCGGATCGAAAAATAGCGTGGGAAAGACGAAAATGATGTCAAATATCCATGTGGCGCCCGTCCTGGTATCAGTTGGGAACTCTTATCTCGAAGTTTTTGACGAATACGTCTGCCTAAGACAAACAGTCCAGTTAGTTAAGTCCAACTTCGAGAAAGAGGTCAGTTGACGAACCCAACTCGGCTGGGCAGCGTTCGGGAAACTACTTATGTGACATTCTTAAAACCATCTCATAAACTTCCAAGCCAGACCAGACGGGATGTTGAAGGTTTAGGAGATGGTTTTAAAAAACTTATACTTTGCCGTAAGTGATCGTATAACACAAAAAAATACTTATGTGACGTCTTCTCGTCTAAAATACCTCAGTGCCTGAAGTCGAAGGTCTATGATCTGTATGTGTTACCAGTAATGACATATTATGGCACATAAGCGTGGGCTTTCACTATAGGCCTCAGGGATATGTAGCGCTTGGCGATATTGGCAGATTGACACTGCAGAGGTAATTCACAAACATAAAAAACAATGATCCGAGATTCGAAGCCATTTTGTCAGATGACAAAATGGCTTCGAATCTCGGATCATTGTATTGATTTCGCACAGATGTGCGAAAGAAAAAGTAGAACTTACTCGCACGAGCTCGCCTCGCTGTCTGCGAAACCACGTGACCCTTCTTACGCTGCGTCGCGTCGGCGCAGCCTTGTCGACCTGCGTCTCCAATATAACAGACCGTAGGATGCCACCTTTTATCGCAGTCAATATGATCGGCTTTAAAAGCTGATGAAAAATAAAGATGGTTCTCCTAAAGTGACCGACTTTAGAACACAAAGTAAACTTAAGTTACGTCCAATAACCATATCACAGTAGAATAAATTTGCAGCAAGTCTTACGATAGAATTCCAAAACAATAAAACTTCGAATTCATTTATAAATTGTATGAAAGTAAACATTGATGCTATTTTTCACTCAGTCAGCTATATCCTTTTTCTCGGTCCCATTTCCTTTCCAGTCTATACTTTAACAGACAGCAGACCACACACATGCTAGCAGGTGGCATGCCAGGTACTGGCATTCTGTACCAATTGAATTACACGTGCAACTGATAGCTTAAATGGTTTTTATGTTTCCTTTGTTTTGTGGTGGAATTATTAAAATATGTTTTAATAAAAATATATTTTATTTTTTCCCTTACATGCAAGTATTTTAAAACATTAATCAACGTTTAAATCCATTTTAAAGCTATGAAGCCACAAACAGATACACTAACATGCAGACAAATGCTTTAAAATTTTATTAAACATGCTATTTGTGTGTGTGTTACTTTTTACGACTAAACGGCTAAAGACAGACAAACAAAGAAACAGAGAAAGTATTACTTTTGAATAATTGATTCAAATAAACTTGGGCGAATCGGCGTTGTATGTATGTATGTATGTTTGTTTGTCCGAGGATAACCTTTGAAGAGTTGATCCGATCATCTTGATAAAAAGTGTTGACACAATCCTGGTGACTAAATGAGCTAAAAATAGTCGCGGGTATTGAATTTCAAGAGGGATAAAAAAATTAGACTATTAAGTTAAGTGGAACGTTTAATGAAAGGCATTATTAGTACATTTCGACCCCTTTTTATTTTTAGTTTAATCTTTCCAGTTTTTGTGTTATTAGCCATAATAAAAGCTGATTTTTGACGAAATTCACAGGGTACACCAGTGACTCCACAGTGCTCAAATTCGGTATGCTTGTAGCTTTAGTGGCACAAATATAGACAAAAGTCTGAACTTCAGAATAACTGCAATAAAGCGTTACCTGTAATTTGAATGAAACTGTAGGTCAAGTTATTTGGAAATTAATTTCGTGATACTATTGTGATAGTCAAACAAATATTTTTTTTTTTGCTTTTATGAGAGATCTTAGTTCGGGGAGAACCACTAGTAATATTAGTATGGATCGATAAATGCCAGCATTTAATACTCTAATGCCAGCTTCTGGCACGTGCATGACGGCTTTACACAGTGGCTTCGAACTCAATTGAAGGTTTTCCGCTCGGAGGCAGTAAGCGTGATTTTATTACGGCGTATAAAGCGGCTCCCAGGGGCTTCACCACTTTAGGGCTTTCAGGCGCCGATGACTGATATGACACTTGACAGATGATATTTTCGAACATTTGGGTAAGTATTTTTACGCTTCGTTCTTGAGACTAGGCCTTTAGTACAAATTGTCAAATTACGTAAACGCCAATAGCTTTCATGAGTGTTTCTTAAAATTATATGTATTAACAATTCAGTTGAAGACCTCTCTGTCTAACAAATGTTTGCATTAGGTATCTAGGTATAGATAATTGTTTCGGATTTGGGTGTTTCTTTAAATATTAAACAATTAACGAATGAATGAATGAACTACTCATTATTGCACACCAAACAAAAATACAGTACCTAATAATGGATACTGGATATAATAAATAATGGTACAATTGGCGGTATTATCGCTAAATGCGATCTCTTCCAGACAACCTTTGGGTGGACAGGATAAACAAAATCAAAAGACGGCGGTGTAAAAGTACAGACATAAACAGAACCCAAAAAATAAAATATACCTATTGATTTTACTTATAAACTTAAAGACATACAAATAATATATAAATAAATTACACCACATAAAGAGGATAAATAACATAAATACTCACTAGCAGTTACGAGACAACGAAAGGAAATGGTTGTATACCTTGACTTTGTAAATAGGTAGGTATATATATACAAAATATACATATATAAATAATTTATCAGTTTTCTAGTTTCCATAATACTGTACAAGCTTTGCTTAGTTTGAGGCTAGATGGCGGCGCTGCTGTTCTGAAATATATTATTTTCTATTACTTAGGTATTTATTACAAGCTTCCGCCCGCGGTTTCTCGTGATATTTCAATAAAGTAGCCTACGTCTCAATTGCGGTCATAATCTAACTACATACTAAATTTCATCGAAATCGATCCATCCGTTTAGTCGTACAACAGAACAAACAAACGGAGTTACTTTCGAATTTATAATATCAGTATCCATAACTAATACTGATATTATACATATAAATTCGATTCAGTTCGTTTAATACATTATTTTGTATAATTGATAATCATCTAAAGTTCTGAACATTGCCTAACTAGGGCATACATGTACCTAATTATATTTTCTAGACAAGACCTACTTTGTATTTACTATGTTCTGCCAAATGAATATTTTCTTAACTTATCTTAAAGAATAGGTACCTTTAGCGGCCGCCATTGGACTTTATCAGAAGAATTGAAAAGAAGTTTGTGGATGCAAAGTGGCTCCAACAGTTTCCTTATAGCATTGTCTCACAGCTTATGAGAATGGCAGCTAGTTTGAAGCGTACAAGAATTAACAATGAAATTTAAATATCTGGGACATTTTATTGCCGATGACCTTAAAGACGAGGCAGATGTTGAAAGGGAGCGTAGGGTATTGGCGGTTCGAGGTAACATGTTGGCCCGTAGATTTTCCCGTTGTACTGAACAAGTTCAAGTTACGCTTTTTCAATTCAATTCAATGTCTTTATTTCAGACTAGCACTAACATACAAGGCCTAGTCCAAATCAAATACAATATAACATTATATAATTTAAAAAAATTAAAATTAAAATATTGAAAGCATACTGTCAGAGTTTTTACACGGGAAGTCTATGGGTCCGACATATCAAAAGATCATTGGATGTCCTACGCATCCAATATATAATA
This sequence comes from Philereme vetulata, assembly GCA_918857605.2. Taxonomy (NCBI): domain Eukaryota; kingdom Metazoa; phylum Arthropoda; class Insecta; order Lepidoptera; family Geometridae; genus Philereme; species Philereme vetulata. The sequence continues at coordinate 893,459 of OU975420.1, forward strand.
ATAACATCTTCGGGATGATGTTGCGGCTGCCCCGATACTGCAGTGCATCAGACATTGCCCATTATCACACAGATGGCATCACATATGATGACTTTAAATTTTTTAGAATTTTCCAGGTCGTATAAAAGTACTCCAATTATTGACTACTATAGAGTATCCTTCTTACAAAATAATAATATACTCTTCAATAACCTTATTATACATGGGGCACACTAAAAGTTTTGCACTTCTAGCTAATCGGAACTATTTAAATTTCGAATGTTATATTTTTTTTGGAAACGTTGCAACCTTCTTAGTAAAAAAAAATTGGCGGGAAATCATTTGTCAATTGTTTTATATCACACATCAAAGTTTTACGTACGCAACGAAAATGGAATTAAGTCGAAAGAGCGATGATTTTTTTATGACTTTAAAAGTTCTCTCTCACTCCGCAAGACTGTGCCGCTCGTCTTCAAAATGCTTTTGGGAGAGAACGGTGCTTCTACAAGAGAAGCACCGTAAGGCGATGGTTTGCTGAATTTGAGAAAGGTCGGGTTTCTTTACCGCGGATTACATAAGAGACAATTCGAGGACTATTGGGGATTAGTATGAGCCAAATTCAGAAAGTTTTACACGAAGAATTGAAAGTTCGGAAACTTTGTTGTCGTTGAATCCCTCATGAACTGCCAGCGGAGCAGAAGCGGGCTCGCGTGGAATGGTGCTCACAGATGCTACTGAAGTATGACCACGGACATTCTAATGCTGTTTATGACATTGTCGCAGGAGACGAAACTTGGATTTATTGTTTTGAACCCTAAAAAAAACAGCAATCTTGTGAATGGGTGTTTGAAAATGAGAACAGGCGAACAAAATTGAGGCAGGCGAGAAACGTTGAAAAAAAAAGAATCGCGTTTTTTTTTCTCAGCTACGGGTCTCATCTGCACAATTCCACTTGAAGGTCAAAGGAATATTAATTCCGAGTGGTATTCTACCATTTGTTTACCCAGGGTGTTAGAAAAAGTTCGCGAAAAACGACCAAAAAGCCACGTTCTCCTACATCATGACAACGCTTCTTCACACACGGCCAAGAAAACAAAGTCATTTTTAGCTTCCGCAAAAGTACAACTAGTCACCCATCCTGCACATAGCCCCGACCTAGCACCCTGTGATTTCTGTATTTTCCTAAAATGAAAGATTTGATGAGAGGTTTCACTTTTACCAACTCCGAAGAGGCAGTGATAGCGTTCAATCAGCATGTAGAAAATATGCATTCAGATCTGTGGTCCTCCTATTTAAAAAAATTGTTCGATCGCATGAAAAAATGTTTAAAATATAAAGGAGAGTATTTTGAAAAGCAATAAACATAATATTTTGGTTATAACATGTTTTTCTAAGTTACGCAAAATTTTTAGTGTGATCTACGTAGTAGCTGAAGTACTATTAGAATCTATACAAAGATAAATAATTTATTGGACCGTAAGAATCTCGATTTTCATTATGTTAACTTCAGCGAACGTTTCGTTTCAGCGAGTGATCGCTTTACGATTTAAAGGCATCGCCTTTCAAATGACGACAAAATTTGCATTGTTAGACATCGAGATTATATCGATACACGATCTTGACTACATATGGATTTAGAAATTGCCTTGCCGCTTATACGCTAAGCAAGTGCTTATTATTCAAAACTGTGGAGCACCGATATTAGCACCATCATTTCAATCCTATAATACTGCCGTCATTTATTGAAGAGAATTAACCAGCTATCTCAATGATAAGCTGCGTTTATAGCTGTGGCGATGCAAAGTGAGTTTTAAAAGCTTACGCCTACGATTGCGGAGGGAAATCAGATTTGTTCAGTTCACAGGGCTTTGAGTCAATATTGCGGGAAACCATATTAAGGTTCAAATTGTATTGAACGTCGCCGTCGCGGGAAGTCGCGAGAAATGAATGCAAAAGTCAAAGACGAATGGATTTGAAATTGTCTTTTTACGCAACTGCTGAAGGGTGGTTACTGTTTACGCAACTGCTGAAGGGTGGTTACTGTTTTCACTAAATGAATGTACAAAGATGTTATAATATGTGGCAGTGTAAACAGACTTAAGACAAATGGATTGTGTATCCAGCATTTCTTAGGTAAGTATTCGTAATCGTAAAACGGGAATTTCTTCCCCTTCGATAAGGGCCGGCAACCGAACCAAATAATCCTAAGGATAGGATAACACTTAACTGCTAACGTGACCTCACAATACTACAGTAGAGATTACGAGGAACGATATCAAAAAGCTATCTCAGTCGGTAAATAAATAGACTGGAAAGCATAGCATAAGACGGCATTGCTAGATGGAAGGATTGGTAGTTCTGGAAGTACATATAATGAGTATCTATAACACAACCTATCATTGTGTACATAATACACACACATAACGTAGTTTTGATAACCAGCTGTAGTAATCAAAGTTAACCATCTAAATATTTTAAAAGTTAGATAGTTTGATTGGCCTTAACTGACACTTACTCGTAGATGTGGGAAATCAACATCAGTAAGACTATTTACGCTTTTTTGTAATTAAATGCGCAAATAACCCTCAACCCGTCACAGTGGCATAACAATATTTACCCCTGTATGTCTCAAGTTGATGGACGCAAGTGCATCGTAGGACACGTTTCTAAGGTGACCTACGAGGCAATGCTTTTTTATAAGTGATGGCTACCACTACCAGGTGGGCCATATGCTTGTTGCAACTCCACTCTGCAGGCAGGATAAAAAGACCATGTCTGTGAATTCTACATTTAGTGTTACTGAAAGAAGTTTCTGGTCGTAGGTCGTAATACGACCTAAAGCTGCTCTAACATTTATGACTGAATAATAAATTTTTGCATAATATTATATGGGTATTAACAAGCGGTTTAGTTAGATCTTATGTAGTTTCAATTTTAATCTATTTACTATGCGATTCATGAAATAGCGAGTTTTTTTCATTTGAATTGTAGTAAAAATGTTTAGTACTAAAGGATTTGTTATAAATGATTGTCTATTATTAATTGTTTAACAAGTCAGTCCGCAACTGCATCTCATACCTCATATCCAATTATTGTCAACTAGCTATTGTCCGCAACTTCGTAAGCGTTACGCAACTATGTGTAGGTAACCTAGAAATAAAGCTAAACATGATATTGTAACTTAACTTGACACTCCATTAGAATCTGATGTGTAGAAAAAAAGCCTGGGATGTGGTGATCCAGGTTATGATCTACGTATATACCAAATTTCATCGAAATCGGTTCAGCCGTTACGGCGTGATTGAGTAACAAACAAACAGACATCCAAACTTTCATATTTATAATATTACTGTAATAATTAGAGTAAAGATTAAAATCAAATCGGAACCACACATCGAAATCGACTCAGCGGCTAACATACATACAATAATAATTCTTTGTTTCCGAAAACACTTACTTTTTCAACTTCCTCTATAGGAACAAGTCAAAACATATACCCGTGATTATGAACTTAACCCATACGAAATTGTTGACAAAAGAAATATTAATACTTTTACAGGCGGAAACTCTTTGTAAGTGGTATAAAGGCTACTACCCACAAAAGCACGCAGGTGACGCGACAGATAGATCGATCAATCGCTTTGCCTATTTATCAAGTCTTGATAAACATAGTTTTGAAATCTGAGTAGCGTTTAATGTAAACCCCAATGTTTTGATGTTTTAGATTAACATCAAAAAAGTTCCGAAGAAATGTATAAGCTAAAAAAACGAATATAAATACCAGACATAAATCAGATAACTATAGACTATTTATTCAAAGAATACAAAATTTATTGATAGGTATACAAAAATGTCCAAAATTTATAACAGGCTGCACAAATTATAACAAAATAAAAGCCGGTACAAAGACCACTTGTCAAAAAAAAGAGTAAAAGTAAGTAAAACTTCTTTTTCAAAATGTTAATTTAATAAATTGTTCAACAACGAAATGAAATTACGAAAAATAATCAAACGAACTACTAACTGAGATTATATATTTCATGCACTGGCTATGAGAGGAAGAGAGAAACAAAATGTGCGCGCGCACTTCTCTCTCTTGCTCCTACAATAATTTACCAAACGTCACTCTTTCTCTTTCTATCTTCACTAACTTATATCTCCCTCTCTACTTCCGTTCACACTTTTTGTAACGCATTATTAGCTTACTCCCCAAGTCAAGCGTGCATAAAGAAGCTTTACTTCAAAAATCTCATGGAAGTTACGATGCAAGCTACATACAAACAAAAGTTTGAGTTGAGTTAAGCTATCTATAAACCGTTTGTAACGGTATTTAGATGATTAAACTATTTGTTTTTGGTTTTTTTAACGAGATATGTACGAGTAATCAAATTAAAAAGCTTTGAACTAAAATAACGCAACATTATCATGCACATTCAAAAGAAAGAAAACGAAATCGAAAAAAAATTGCAGATTTGTAAGTACGTAGATGCTTTGATAGACAGCTGGCTCAACGTGGCGTTTTAAGCAAATCACACGGAAAGTTGAAGTGTTTGTGCGAGGCTTTGTAAATATGTTTTGTTCAAGAGTTTATGAGGAAATGGATGCCAGATGTATATTGAGTGCTTTGACGATAATCAACTTGAGTTCTCAGATTTATTTTTTTTAGCTATATTTACAGGCTACAAAAATAATTTCTGAATTATGGACGGGGTAAATTTTCCTAACCTCCGATGCAAAAAGAGGGGTGTTATAAGTTTGACAACTATGTCTGTCTGTGGCATCGAAGTTCCTAAACGGATGGACCGATTTCGATTAAATTTAGTACATAGAGCCATACGATGTACCTACATAGCTGAACATTAAGTCTCCCACATAGATTTCCAGAGAGATCTTGAGAGAGGCTCAGAGAGGTTTGAGAGATCTTGTCCGCCCTGCACCCAATGGGTGCTCTCTCAAGCCAGACAAAAGCTCCCAGCCACCTTTATCAGACTAATACCTTATTATAAATTACAAAATAATTCCGACTGCCTCTCTTATACGTTTTCACGGCTAAACGACTGGACTGATTACGATCAAATATCGTATAAAGTAAGAATACAATCTGGATTGGCTACTTTTGATAAACCACGCGTGTGAAGTCACGGGCGGAAGCTTGTACAAAATATACGTACTACAATGATGAAAGATAGCTTGGCTAAATGAAGGCTCGTAATATAACACTGGTAAGATCTGTAACGGCGTTTAACCGAGAAATATCCTTATTAGATATTCACGTACTGTGTTATCATCAGTGTTTCGACCGACAATGCTTACGTTTAATTCGTGAACCTTCATCAGGGTGAGTGGGATCCGCACCGCACTGCGTCTTGTCTCGGACTGTTCGAAATAATTATTGAAATACATAAATCAAGAAAGCTTTTCTAAATACCTCCCACCTAGTTAAATGCTATATCTAAACCAATTTGTTTATGTACCTACCTATTTACTTATGTTATGTGAAATGACGTAATAATGCTACTTAATTTATACATAATTATTTCTCGTTGTAAGTGTAATAAAGATTCTTTAAACTGAAGTTTATTATCGTTCGTTAGTCAGAATATCCCCTCTTTCTTGTCAGGGCCATTCGGGCGTCGCAATAGAATTACGAAGACAGTCTCCAATACACTCACTGTTTATACTGTGACGTGTATCTGTGTGCGATCGAAAGGATCGAGTGTTTGCCTTCCTAACATGGAAATGAGTTCGGTAGTCTTTGAACTTCCTAAACTTTTGTTGGGTCTGTGGATCGCAAAATGGGGATCCCTTGAAATAATGACGACCTTCCTTTTTAGCAACAAACTGATAAATATACTTTTTTAATTTTCTCGCATTCGTGATGAAATGTTGCGAAATCTCGCGTTACTGATCGCTTACGCCCCTTGTTTATCAATATTAGTACATTCCTGTAAAACAATGTACTTAATATAAGTAACAAAATGATAAATTTAACAAAACATAAACTAAATAAACGAATACTTATACATATTTTCTCCCCCTGTACAAGATGACCCGAATATTATGAAGGTAGCTTAATTAACTGGGGTCTGATGCTGCTAATATATAAATGGGGCGAACAAACGAACGTAAAAAACGCAGAAAAGATGCGTAGTAAATTAATGTGTCTGTAGAAAGGGCCGTAAAAGTAGAAAGGTTCTCGCACCACGGCCGGTCTCACAAGACTGAAGAAGAATTGTTTTTTTTTTAATTTAGCTCCTCTTTGACCATAATCTCGCCTCACAGCCTCGCAGAAATAAGTCGAAGAGACTTACTTCTGCGACATTCATGCGGCAGACTTGTCCATCAAGTTGGAAGCCTCATCATGGAATTTTATGGTTTTAACTATGCCAAACAACTGTGCTGAAATAGTGCCGCAGAGCAGAGAAATAGTGATGCTGTAGTTATGGAGATATTTAGGTCATTCACTGAGGGTTCTAACTTGACGTCAAGTTAGCAGCCTCACCATGAACGGCTGCTCCGATCGTGAATGAATGAATGAATGAAAACACTTTATTGTACACAGTATAAACAAAAAAAAAATACAAACAAAATATAAAGCATATATTACAATGGGCGGTCTTATCGCTTAGAAGCGATCTCTTCGATCGTGATGATTTATATACCAAAAACCTGGGCTAAAAGAGTGACGCCGCCGGCATGAACAATTTCAATAACAGTGATTCAATAGTAGCTGACTCCGTAAAGTTAGTAAGTCGTTTAAAAGGTAAGGTTTATTTACGCTTATAAAACAAGGTCCCAAGTGATGTACAAAAATTGACAAATAACAAATTTAACAACGTAATTAAACCAAATCTTTATAAAAAGCCTTACCATAACATATCGTATTATTCAGATGATAGAGAAGCTTGGGATTGAAATTGCTCCAATTCAGTCAAATAATTATGTTACAATTTAGACGTAATTTATTTTCTTAAAAGGATCATCTAAAATAACAAACAGTCTTGTTCCTTGTCTTTCTTTCCTGGATTGGTCGCGAAGGAACAGGCAGTAATATTGACGTTTCAAAGTGATCCTTTTGGTTATAATGAATAAAAAAAAATGAATTTGATGGTAAGTGATGATGCGGTTTACGATGGAACACACTTGCCAAGAAGAAACCTATGCACTCGTGACCTGAAGACTCCTAGGTTGCAGTTACCAGGAAATATGAATCCGTCCGTCTGTTTCCCCAAGTCTTCCACAAAACCTTAAGCAAGCCATTCAAAGGCGGTTGGTGTAATTTTAATCCCAGATTTTAACTACCTCCTTTTAAGTCGTGGGAAAAATAAACAAAAATGTCTTCTTTCACCCACCTCGGGGTTGTTAAGGCACACTGTTGACAAAAGTAGCTCGACAACTATAGTGGCAGAATAAGCTTTACATGTAAAAGAATTATTTACTTTGAAAGAAGCTTTATAGAGTGAATTCATTCTTTCATTCTAAACTAGAGGTACCGCTTACAAAATCTAAATTTCTAATAAAATAGTCTGGCTACGTCTAGCGTTTATCTTTAACTAGCTATATGCTTCGGCTTTGTACGCGTGCTTTGTCAAATATAATAAAAAGTAGCCTGTTTCTATTCAGATCATAATTTATCTATATACCGATTAGGATATTATTATATCATACTCTGTCAGCCGTTTGGTCATAGAAACGTAACAAACAGAGATAAACAGAGAAATAAAGTTGTTTTCGAGTTTATAGGATTAGGTTGGATATCTCCCTGGTACTTACAGTTGAATAATCACTGTCACTGTAATATCACCGTCACCCATACCCTGTAGATCGGAGCACAGCATTACGTGCAGTACCTACTTGGAGGCAGAAATAGGTCGTCCAAAAATGCCTTGATATTTAAACCTTGAATATGCGAGCAAATTGATATGCGATTTAGGTTTCGATCACACAAGTTGTGAAGATACTTCTGCAGCCGACTGTACTCCGGACTCCATTCAGATTCTCAATTTGTATAATTACACCAATTACACTCTAGTTCGGCTTCGAGCCCCGATTACACTAGCTAAAATGGCATTGAAAAGTTGAAACTAAAATATTATAGCGATCCTTCTGCAATTTCTATAAATTGCAAAATTATCTTTACTATAATTCCCTCTATTTTCTAGGTTTCTAAAGAAATAATTTAGAATTTGTACGAGATACTAGGGGTCAAACCCAGTGACAGTGCCTTAGCAGGGCTAACTGAAAGTGAAACATTGTAAGCACATGTAAGGTATGGAATACTTTACCGTCGTCTGTTTTCCTGAAGACTACAATCCGCGAATATGTCTTCTAGATCGTCGTGTTTAATTTTAGATCATCATTGCTTACTACCAGGTGATATTGTGGTCGAATCGTAATAAAAAAGCTATAATATTATATGAAATATCAATAAAATAATAGCAAAATGAACTGCTAATTGATTGGTGTGGTATTTCTTCATATCCACGAAATTTCATTTCGTGGGCGAAACACTTGTCTATGTACACTTTACTACTTTAGGTAATCGAAGGCCATAACATAACCATTTGATTATTGCAATTGGACGTTAGTTGGGCGAGTAAGTTGTTGATGTGTTCCTAACTTTATAATGGGTTTCGTTAACTTGAGTCTCGTTTTATGAACTTATACCTCACAAATTTCAATGGTCAATTACAAATTACTTAACTACCGGTTTACTGTTTACAGTTTCATAATAAGTTTTTAGGGTTCTGAACATCAAAACGAAAAAAGTAACCGTTATCGTTGCGCGTTGTCCGTCTGTCTGTCCGTCTAGAATCTTTTTCTCAGGAACTCGGGGAGGTGTCTAGTTAAAATTAATATCAAATATTAAGTCTATCATCCTTGGACCTGTAAAAATAATCAAGCTTTTAAGTAAATGCCGCATTTTGACTCGCAAATAAATTAAAACCTATAGGGTACTTCCTGTTGACCTAGAATCATGAAATTTGGCAAGAAGCAAGCTCTCACAGCACAAGTAAAGGAAAACCCCTAAAATATCGCGAGACTAACACTTTTTCGGTCTGTATTCTGATAAACATAAAAATTTTTATCAATATAAAGCTTGTCCTTAAAATATAACTAAACTGGACAATGACAAAGGGTATTTACGAATAGGGCCCTCATGTTTTATTCAGTCTCCCCAAACAATGCGATGGGTAAAGTTTAATTTCAATTCTGAAGTATCACGCTTTTACTCTCAATAAGTATTTAGGTGACGTTGCTAACATAAGTCCCATAGTCCAACGGAGCGGAGAGAAGCGGAGCTACGACTCTGGTATGTCACATGAAATTATAAATAAATATTGCTGTAAGTAAACGCTGCTCTCCTTGTTATCCATACTTTCATACTAATATTATAAATGCGAAAGTAGGTAACTGTTTGTTTGTTAGTTTGTTTGTTACCTTTTCACAGCTAAACGGCTGAACGGATCGTATTAAAGTTTGGCAAGGAGATGGATTATATATATACCAATAGGGATAAATATTGGTTAGAATTTGATTATAAAAATAACATTGAAGGGGATAAAATAGGGGTTGAAAGTTTGTATGGGCAATCCATAATTCCTCAAGTTAAGGATCTGAAAATTCATATTTAGATTAGATTAGATTAGATTAGATAATACTTTATTGCACACCACGAATCAAATAAATATAAAAAACAACTACGTAAATCTATGAATACAATTGGCGGTCTTATCGCTAATTAGCGATCTCTACCAGACAACCTTTGGATGGAATGGACTGTGCAAACATTACCTGGGGTGTAATGGTGTACCTAACATACTACATGTACAAACATACTAATACTAATTATATAAAAATAAAAAAAAATAAAAAATATAAAACTTACATAAATGAAAGTTACATGAATCTAAATAATAACTACTCCAAATAATTTATAGATACATACTTAGACTTGTTTAAGAAACAAATAATTAATAATAAATACATATATATTTAGCGACAAATACTCAGATAGTGTTCTCTGAGCATACGTTTAAAAATGGCAAGTGACTTGGCACATCTGATAGCCACCGGCAGCGCGTTCCATAACCGGACAGCCTGCACTGTAAAAGACTTATCAAAGTAGGAGGAGGAGTGTACAGGTGTCCTGAGTTGGAGTGTGTCAGATGAACGCAAGGATCGAGGATTGGATTGATAGAGGAAATGGAAGCGTTCTTTAAGATAGGAAGGTGAGGAAGGGTTGAACAGGATGTTATATAAATGCTGAAGGATGTGTGTATCCCGGCGAAGGCGTATGGGTAACCACTTGAGCTTACTGCGAAATTCGGACACATGGTCATACTTCCGCAAGCCGAAGATGAACCGGATGCCAAAGTTTCGCAAGCGCTCAAGTTTATCTAGTTGCTGTTCAGTGAGATCTAGATAAGAAGCATCAGCATAGTCTAGTATCGGGAGAAGAAGCGACTGCGCGAGCGAAATTTTATTGGCAGTTGGAAGGAAGTTACGCAATCTCATAAGAGAACCTGCTGCAAACATCTTACGACTGACTTCAGATATCTGAGGTCCCCATGACAGTTGCCTGTCTATGAGAACTCCTAAATTTTTCACCGTCTCACTCTGCTTAACGTAGGTGCCATCAAATACAATTTGTGGAAGGCAAGACCAGTCTATCCTCGATATCATCCTAGAACCCCCAACGACGATTACTTGAGTTTTGAGTGGGTTAACTCTTAGACCATGTGCCTTGCTCCAGTCCAGAATACGGTCTAGGTCAAGGTTTATTCTATATATAGCTTCAGGCAGCCGCTCTACTGTATCTTGTGTGTAAATTTGAAGATCGTCTGCATAGAGGTGGTAGGATGAAGTTAATTGTTGGGATATTGAGTTTATGAAAATTGCAAATAGAAGAGGTGATAAAACGCCACCCTGAGGGACACCAGCTGATATCGTGCACCACGATGAGTAACTATCATCAATGCGTATACGCTGACGGCGCCCGTTCAGATAACTGTGAAACCACTCAATTACTGTTGGAGATACGTTAAGAGCGTAGGGTACCAAGAAGAATTTCGAAGTCAACGTTGTTGAAAGCGTTGCTAAAATCTAAAAGTGATAGTACTGTTACTTTTCCATTGTCCATGCCATCTCGTATATATCATCAGTTATTTTAACTAATGCTGAAACAGTACTATGACCTGGACGGAAACCGGATTGGAAAGGATTTAGAAGATTATTCCTGGAAAGAAAAGTGCTCAGTTGCTTATGCACAAGACGTTCCAGGACTTCGGATAGGAAAGGAAGAATAGAGATTGGACGGAAATCTGAGAAAGAAGCTGGATTATACTTTTTCGGGAGAGGAGTGACTTGAGCTTCTTTCCAGAAAGTAGGGAAAACACAGTTGGTAATAGAGGAGTTAAGGATGTGACAGATAATTGGGACAATTTGATCGAGGATAGGAACAATCATATTCCGACTTATGCTGTCGTTGCCGATGGCATTAGACGAAATAGATGCAATGCTCTTCTTAACATCACAATCAGTGAATTGATTTAAGTTGAAAGATGAATAGTCAGGAGTTGGAATAGAAGAAAGATATTGCAATGTTTGTGATTTCGCGTGTACGTCGAAATTAGAAGATGATGTGAAGTGCTGATTTAATGAATCTAAATTAATATGTTGAGGAATTTTATCTTGTTGACGTGACTTTCCAATTCCCAATGACCGGAGGAACTTCCAAACCTTAGCAGGATCAGAGTCCTCGACTGATTTATGAATATAACGGCGCTGCGCGTCCCTACACACTCTATTGCAGCGATTACGACATTCGATATATTTTTCCTTATTAATATCGGAATTCCGGCTTTTAAGCTTTGCCTTTGCTACTAGCTTTTTATGCATGACGGCTCTTAGTTCAGGTGTAATCCAAGGAGCTGGTTGGTGCTTGAGCTTAATCTCCTTAAGTGGTGCATGTTGGTCAAACAGTTTGGTAATTAGTGCATTAAAAGCTTCCACTTTGCCATCGACGGTTAATTCATCGAAAACTGGCGACCAGTCTACAGAATCGGCATCACGTTGCAGATCTTCTAGCTTCATGCCACTAAAATTTCACTGAAGAATAATTTTGGGCTTGTCTTTAGGAGGTCGTATTTTATACGAGAGATACAATAGGTCATGGTAGGAAAAGGCTCCCACTGCACATTGGCCATGCTTGGCAACATGCGCAGGAGAAGATGCAATAATGAGATCTAGAAGAGATGGGATTGAGTTAGGATAAAAATGAGTTGCAGTAAGAGGCAGAATGGATTAATTACAAGCACTTGCAAGGGATTTTAATGAAGCTGATCGAGAGTCTTGTTTAAGCAAACACGTATTGAAATCACCCATTAAAATAGTATGGTCATAAGATGCAACTAAATTTTCTAAGCGTGTTTCAAGAGATATAAAATAATTTATATTAGAGGAAGGACAATAATATACCCCTAGCAAAACTTTAATATGGAAGAGGCTAATTTCTATAAAAAGGTGTTCACCCGCATTGGAAGGCGGCGGTTGTGCCGACGTACTAATTATGGAGAAAGGAATGTGCGAACGGAGATATATGGCGACACCCCCACCAACCACTCCAGTGCGGTCGTTTCGGATGAGCTTAAAACCAGGGAGAGAGAATAAGAAGTGGAAGGAAGGCATGGCTTAAACCAGGATTCAGACACTTGAATTGCATGAATATTTTTATGTTCAAAAGACGCTAACAAATCAGGAAAGTGTGCCGGAATACTCTGTGCATTTATATGTAGAATATTGAGATTTTTTGGAACGTCAGAAAGGAATGAACCTATTGAGCACGATAAAGAAGGTATGCTACTGAAACTATCATCACTGCCAGACTCACCATCAGAGAAGGAAAGGTATTCGTCACTATCCGAATCATTTTCGGCAAGAGACATAGTATAGTGTAATAAACAACAATATTAAAATAATTATCTAAATATATAAAGTGAAGGTAATAATAAAAACCTAATAAATAACTACTTTTTAACTTTTGTCCAACTGTAAATATCCACCTGCCCGTTGTGCTTTACAAGATTGTGAAAAATTATAATTAATAAAAAAAAATACATAATGTTGCTAAACTACAACACAAAAACCTAACAAAATGTGAAATGGACAGCTCATCCGACCAGATTTTTATACCTAAAAATACTAAACATTAATGAACAGAGAATGAGTTAAAATTTACCCAAAAAGATTAAATAATAATAATAATAAAAACAAACTGTGGAATGGAACGTAATACGGTATTAATATCAAGGGTGTCATTGTGCCGACTGTCAGTCTATGAAAGTCAATCAATGTCAGTCACACTCGCCAACCAAATTAGTACAAGAAAATACTTGATTAAATAAATATGTGGGCAGGTTACATAAAATAAAATAAGTAAAATTTGACGGTGACTTGACTACCTCATGGTTACCTGGTCGGATGTAACTGGTTGCAATGCATGGAACTACTTATCACACACTACACTCTCTTGGATGCTGCAGCGCGCTTTGGCTTAGCAGTGTCCCTCACTACAGCCGGCACCGCGGCCTCTGCTTGTCGGCTCACGACGGTGACGGGCTTGACGGTGTTCAGATCTTCGACGCATCGTACCCTGTGACGCGCTCCATCATCTCCCAGAACATATACGATGCCGTCCGTCGTCCAACACTTCGATATACCGAAGCGTTCACGTGCCGACAAGAAAGCGTCGTGCCTTGTCTTTGTGAGAAACTCAGACATTGTTATGCCCGAGCCTTTCAGGTTGGTTTTGGCTGACCAGATCTTGCTACGCATTGACACATCTCAGAGTTTGAACAAGATTGGCCTAGGGCGGCCTGCCGTTGTAGTGCGACCCATTCTGTGGCATCAACTGAGATCGCTTGCTACAAATTCACTTAGCTTGAGACGCTCTGCTACAGTCTCTGCCACAACCCGTGCAACTTCTTCTTTGGGCTGCTCAGGCACACCATGAATTAGCAGGATCTTGCGCCTTCCTCGCATCTCAAGACCATCAATCTCCTTGGCCACGAACTCAATTTGCAGCTGAAGAGTCCGAAATGCCCCGGTGACAAACAATTTGAAGTCAGCATACTCCGCTGCCAATCCTGCGATGGTTGAAGGCGCAATACTCCTCTGCAGACCGGTTTCGAAGGAGTGCATCCGCTGGGTGAAGGACTGGACCATCTCCGACATTGTATTTTTAATATCTTCCATTTAAGTGTAACAGTCAAAAGTGATAAAAGTGTAGAAAAAGTGGTAGAATTTAGGTAGAGATTGGATAACTCTTTATGGCAGGTAAGAAGTGTTAGTTTTCTAGATTCTGCATGAAAACTTAGCAAATAATTAGTTTTTATAATTTTAAACAGTAATAAAGATTTATGACATGTATATGGAGTTTCACGTCTACCCCCAAAAAAAAAGGCTTTTGCTAAGAATTAAAGAAATAAGTCTTTTTACTTTTTTGCAAAATCATACCTAAAGTGGGCAAAGTAAGGGGTTAAATTCATGAGGTACCTATTCGGTTACTATTACTATTTAAATAAATATTACGGAACCGTCACGTCAAGTATGTATATTATCAAGCTACACGCATCCAGTATAAGCTGACCTCTCATTGTACGGAAAGCTTACTCAATGCTAGGTTAGCTTGTACTTGTTAGTAAGTTTCCCGTTTCGTAAACCTCATAATCATACCTACCCAAAAGTTAGCGTTTCATAAACATTATGTCGTCGTGCGTACAAAGTTCATTTCCCGCATTAGAATTCCTTGTACCTTTTGTAAGTCAGAAACTACAAGTCCACAACATCCAACACCAAAACAAATATTTGAAGATCATGCAAAGGTTTACCCGTTACGGGAATCGAACTCTCAACCTCTTGCTTCACGTCCTGCACGCCACAGGACCGTCACTATCAGTGCATAAGGAGCGTATTCACTTTACTGTAGCTGATAATGCTGAATCCTATTTTTTTGTCTTTATTTATCGTTTTTACATTTGTGTTTTAGGATACAAATTACAGAATTCCACGAGACATACCATAATTGCTGTTGCGTCTGGAATCCAAACATACCAACGATTAAGATTTTTATCACACACGAAGTAAATACATTTGTTTACTTAGAAAATTTGATTTATTTCAATCATTGATAAAAATACGGGATTTATTACGTACCGTTTTATCGGTGTTTCGACCGACAATCTTTCGGTTTAATTCGTGAAACTTAATCGTAGACATACACAATCATTTATTCACTACATTACCACACAATATATAATACAGATACATGTTAAGACAGGATATACAAAAAATTAAACATATAATACATATAAGTATAAACGTAAAACATAAACTATAAAAAAGAGAACTTGGTAGATACTAAAAAACTAGTAAAAATTTTTATTTATAATTTATTTATTGTTTAGATGTCGCTACGTCTCCACCGGTACATAGTGGCCTCGCTATTGGACAATTACTACAATCATACATGCTTAGCAACGGCCAACTCCCAAACAAATTCTTCCTCACTAGACTCCTCTCCGCTCTTCTCCGTTCCTACGGGCAATGGGCCTTAGCCCCTTATTGGAATACCAAATAAATGTTTTAGCCTTTAGAATATCATAATTGTTATGAAACTTAACAGAGTTGTGGCCAACTAGAACCGCGAAATTTAATTTAAATTTGACTGAAGGACGGGATATTCAATCGACAAAGGATCGACTACACTAGCGATACTAACGCTTTGTTTTTAGCATAAATTTAACGTTATTTGCAGCTAAAAATTAAAAAAAACCCCGTTGAAGTGGTTCAACGCTAAAAACAGTATTGATTTTTAGAAAAAGTGTAGGATTTAAATAAACATCGGAATGCGAGATGTGTTCGCGGATTTCCATTATGGGGAGTAACAAAGTCGTAAGCTAAAGGTATAGTTATTTTTAAACATGTAGGATTACAGTAATGTTTAGATGAATATAGTCTATTTGTAACAAGACCTGTCAGGGGGGGAGGGTCAGTATTTTATTCGAAATTTTTCATAACTCCAAAATTGCAAGTACACAATAAAAAACCGGACAAGTACAAGTCAGACTCGCCCACCGAGGATTCCGTACTACGGTAAAAATTTATAAAATCATACAAAAAGATTTGGTCACCCATACAATTATGATCGCCCATACCGTTGCTTAACCTCGATGATGATTACGTACTTTAAGTAAAGACTATATTTTTTATGATTTAATTACAAATGTATAGTTTTCAGATTTTACCATGTACTTGTAGTATAAGACTTCCAAATTTCATAGTTCTAGGTCAACGGAAAGTACCCTATACATTTTGATTCCCTTGAGAGTGTCTAAATATACGTTTTTTGCGACATAAACGGCCGTATCTTTTTTACGTTAACTTAGAAGTATTATTTTTTCACAGCTTCAAGGGACTGTAAATTTGAGTATATGGTTTTAATTTCAACTCGATACCTTCACGCGTTTCCGAGGTAAAGGGAACAGACAGACGGACAACAAAGTGATCCTATAAGGGTTCCGTTTTTTCCTTTTGAGGTACGGAACCCTAAAAATGGTTGGTACAGAATCCTATAAAGTACCACGACGTGCAATAATACTAAAAACTATTTAAGAGACAGAAAATACAATGTAATACTTGAAAACTATGTATATATATTTTATTCTGTCTACGTTTTACACTTTGTAGAAGCAACAAAGTATGACAAAGAAAGAAATATGTAGGTAAATGTATAATCCATTAGTCAAAAGTTTGTACGTTTATGAAATATTTTATTTAATTACCAATCCTCAATTGACACCTCTCCACAACGGAATAAAGCTCATCTACAAGATCATCCATCATCGTCGACAAGTGGAGATCGCGCACCACACGCTTCACATGATCTTTTGTACCGCATACTTGCAAGTTGTTGAATGAGCTACCGTCTGAGGTTTTTCCCTTAAGCTACGACATCGTACGCTTAAAGAGAAATATAAAGAGATTTCTAAAAGGTAGGGAATGCATCGACAATACCTCGGGTGTTGCCGATGTCAGTAGGGGACGGTGACCGCTTACCATCAGGTGGGCCGTAGGCCTCTTACCCCACTAATAACATTCAAAAAATCACCTGTTCCTCGTGACCAGCTATCTAGGGTACAAAGCGGTTCTCTTCGACCTTTATTATGCGCACCACCAAAGAGTGGAACGCCTTGCCAGAGTCTGTGAGTCGCGAGTGAATAGGTTTCTTCTAGGCAAGCATGTACCATCGTAGACTGCATCATCGCTTACCATCAGGCGAGATCGTGCTTAAACGCAAGCCTATATAATGTATAAAAAAACAACATTTCTTGCGTTAAAAGCTGCGATAATCTCTCACGTGAACCCTAAGCCCTTATTCTTATGTACTAACAAAATCATTCAGTAAATAAAGCGTACATTTTACTGAATTAACTGTTCTATATTCAGCTACAAGTCCCAAAACATAACTTTTCCATCTACAATGAATACCTACACTTATCAATACTAACTTACCAATGAAAGTGGTTATGTTATGTATAAATAAAAACCTATAGAATCCCTCGACACATAAGAAAATATCACAGCTGAAATCCCTTCACCATAAAAATCTGTATTACAGCGCCTTCCGGTGAGTTACCGCCATAGCACCTAGGTATCTTACAACAGAAAACTTTATCTAAATCGGTCATACCGTTTTGGAGACAGATAAATAGGAATATTCGTTTTTTGCACACACACACAAACAACAACTCACCCTAAACACACACCTCCGTTCTGTCGACGATAAAAAGAGTTATTTACGACTTTGGAACAAAACGTATTTGTGGGACAAATGGGGCCTGTAAAAATGTGTGCTAATTTAACTTACACGGTTATTTTATTTATAACCCCGACGGAAAATCATTTTGCAACTACATATGCTTTGTGCATACACTTAGATTTGTTTTATGTTTTTTTCTTAGTTAACTTATGTACCTATAGGTGATTGCGAATAAATACAAGTGGTGTGAGAACAGTAGACCTCGCGAGCCCTTATAACCATGCAATAACTTACACTTCTTCCTCTCCTTACCTCCCCTCCACTTTTGATTTTTTTTTCAACATCTTTCTAATTCTAATTCTAGGGTGGGTGGAATAAGAGATCTGCACTGACGTCCCGCATTGGGGTGTATTGTGCATTACCCCCCTTCTAACCTGACCCCAGCCATCCTAACTCCTTGAAGTAACGGGTTGGTGGCAGCAGCTTTCCTTGCAGACCCGTTCTGAGTCTGGTGTCGTTTGTGGCAGTGCAGTGGAGTATCACGTGCTCCACAGTCTCTTTCTCTCGAAGGTATCCGCGACAAAGTCCGCTGTCCGTGGCTGCGGTCTTTAGAAGGTTTCAACGTCTTGTATAGAACGTCCTTAGTGTGCTTCTCAAATTTGATTGAAATCCGTCCATAAATAAAGCTACAGCAAACTTTCCCCTTCTCTCCCCCCCCCCCCGCCCCTATTTTCTCCCCAATCATAAATCGCGATCGACTAAAAAATGTAAATCAAACAAGGAACTTGTGTGCTAAATGTTCGTCAAAATGGGTTTGACAAATGCGACCTGTAGCCGAGAACATACAGACAAATAGACAAAAGTATTTTTTTGGCCATCTCGAAACTGAGTCACTTCGGTCACTTCGCTCGCTCGGTCAATTAAGCTTACCTACGAGAGAGCGTTAATATTGACGACGACATCTAACGGCAAATGGGCGATCTATCCCTAAACGAAATAATCTAAAAATCTAGGCATAAGAACTCTTACATGCTGGTTCTTAACACCTTTGAACCTGTCTGCCAACATTTGACAACAAATCAACCTTAACGTTACAAAGACCATCATTGTTAAGTTAGAATATCAAAGAGAACGTATCAGAGACCCGTCTGTCTATAAGTTAACAGTAATTGTTTTTGTGGTAATTTTACAATTGAACAGTTTGTTGGGAAGTTGTAACAATGTAAAATTGAGTGGTACAAATTTTAGAACTATCGGTTGCTGACTGCTGAGAGGCGTTAAGTGAACAATATTTATGGGGGCTATGTTACCTATGAATGAACGTTCCATGGCTGATATGATGATGGTGATGTTTTAGTTTATGGTTTCTAGCCGATCGTCTGTTAGTTTATTTAAGAATTTTTTCTTGTTTTGCATGTTTCGTCCATATTTTTTTTTACCGCGCGTGAAATTAGTCCACGGTTTTAATAGACTAGCGTGGCGTGTATGTACAGTCTATGGTTTTCTGTATTAAAACCCCATGTAAGAACACAGAATAATGATTAATGCTACGGCTAAACCACTGTGCGTCGGTACCTTGGGTGGGTCGCTCTCGTCGTCCTAGTAATGTCCCGCCGCGAGCCAGTGGCCCGTAAAACTGATATTTTGAGCGAACTCTTTGTGGACTGGACACGTTATTGTATTGGAAAGTTGCGCTCCCGGCTACACTGGTTACATTCGAGTTAACACAGAATTACATCTTTTACTGTATCATTTTTTTTAGGGTTCCCTGCCTCAAAAGGAAAAAAGGAACCTTTATAGGATCACTTCGCGGGCCGGAAAAAATGCGAAAAAGATTAATTGGTAATAACTTCATCATTTTATTTTGAAAATTTTTGATTTCGTTATTCTAAGGTTAGTAATTGATTCAGACACAATGATTAAATTTTTACAGAAATGAAATAAAAAGTCAGATTTCTCGGTAGCACTATGGGACGTACTCGTATCTCTGTCCCGATCAGCAGACCACTATGCAAGCACAGGGGACTGCATATCGTGCGGTCTATTAGACCACAGTTAGAATAGAGTTATCATCAAAGATAAATTACTTCGGTACATAAATAAAACATTTTCTTTTCTACCGAACAATACAAATTGCCTATTACAAACATTTTTATTTTTTATAAGGCCATATTTCTTACTTGATTTATAGCATTAGATAATTCTATTTTTTTCTTCGTACTTGGATGAGCTCCAAGCAATCGGATCATTGTTATTAAAGATTGTATCATTTGAGACTAGTATCTTCTCCAGGTTTCTTTTGGCTCTTAGGAAAAGCATTGCGTGTTAACTGCCGTGGCATAACAGAGGATCTGGTGGGAGATATTGAAGGATATGTCAGTATCCCTTGATATTATCAACATCCTCTTTTGCAGGTCGTCCCATTGATCGATGCCTCTTTAGCTGACCCCAATTTCTTAAAGAGTCTAATAGTAAATTGACGAAGCACGTGTGAGACAATGCACAAAAGGGTTCCGTAGTCAGTGCGGCTGTATCAGTCATTTTAAAATAACACCAAAGTTAATTTTGCAGTTGTTTTTTGTCGTACGGAACCTACGCGCTACGGTAGCTCAGAGACGGAGATCAATCGCTCTGAAAATATTTGAGGAACCAACCATCTCGTTGGTAAGATCTGCGAGAGCTTTGCCCAGCGGTAGGATGAGATATGTTAGGAAATAAAGGGATTACAAAAAAATCCTTTAAATAGCGTAACGTTTTCCCTGCAAGTAAACCTCGCAAGAACAAAAATCTTAAAGAATTTCCTGATTCAAAGCAACATTTAAAGTGAATTATGTCGTTACTTCCGGCCGGTATCTCTTGGCATCAATTTACGAAACTGCATTCACCGGCTCCCTACAAAACAACACTATATATAACATACAGTAGCTAAACTAGCAGTAGTACATAAAGTAACAGAACAAATGTTTGCATGCTCTAGGGATATTTGTTCCGATTCTGGGTGTTTTTCTGACTTTCTATAAGATAAAGTTTATTGATTTTGTGTATGTAGGGGGTAATCTTAGAATGTACTAAACCGTTTCCAAAAATTATCTCGCTTGTATACTAATCCTGAATGATATAGGCTTAAAAATCTGTGCGAAGCCACCGGGTTAGCTAGTATATTTGATCGAGCGAAGAGAGATCTCTAAATTAACTTGGGCAAATCGACGTTGTAAACCTACATGTATATATGATTGTTTATTTGTTTGATCCGATTATCGTGAAATTTGGTATAAGTAGGCAGTAAAAGCACAATTCTGGTGTGACTAACTGAGCTAAAAATGGGGGGGGGGGGGGGGAGGTTGTTGTTGATTAGGGTTCAAGAGGGGTAAAAAATGGGGCTATACCCCATTTTAGGTTTTTAGTTTTAGTGTAGTTTTTAAGTTATTATATTAGCCATAATAAAATCGGAACTTTAACGAAATTCACATGGTCCACCAGTAACCCCCACAGTGCTGAAATTTGGTATGCGTGTGGCTTTAGTAACACAAATGTTGGTAAAAGTCTGAAATCTAGAATAACTGTAATTTCTACCCCAAAAAGTATATATGTAAGTATAAAACCATTTATCTGGTTCCCATAGCATAAGCTTTGCTTAGTTTGGGGCTAGATAGCGCTGTGTTAAACGTCCATCATCTATAAACCGTTCCTCTGCCACCAAGTAGCTGTACTACTGAATATTAGTATATTGTCTCGAACGGTACAAAGCGTCACAATTTGTATAACGAATGGAGGTTCCCTTACAGTTTACATCGATAAATAACGCGAAAGAAACCTGCCTCAGGTAGAGTTGCCTAGCATCCGGCATTTTTGATAATATTCGGCCAATACATCAAAAGTATATAAAACTATTAACATTAATGGGAAATCTTAAGAGCATTACAAAAATCCTCACCATAAAAGGTGGTCTGGAAGAAATTGCATCTTGGCGATAAGACTGCCCATTGTACTGGTATCTATTTGCCTTTCTTTTTAACGCAAAAAGAAGGGTGTGATAAGTTTGATGTCTGCCACTCTGTGTGTCTGTCTGAGGCATCGAAGTTCCCAAACGAATGGACCAATTTAGATGCATTTTTTTTAATAAAAAGGAAGTTTAACCGAGGAGGTTTTTAGATAATTATGTCAGTTTTAAGCACCCAACGCAAACTGAGGGGCCAGGTGCTTTTTTTAAAGTTATTCTTCCTTTTATTAATTGCAAATTCTTTAGAAATCTCTAGTTAGAGTGGAAAACCTCTAGATCATTGCGCCCACGTTTACCCATTGCCCAGCTGTGGGACAGTATAGAATATTACGAGTAGAATACGAGTAGAGTATAGAATTATAATACGGACCACGTGCGTCGTTCGTCCTTCTTCCTCCTCGTCACCCCACACCCGCGCATCGCCCGCACTCGTGCAAAGGCTCGACGAAATGTTACACCAATACGCTTGACGAAATGCTCACCAATAATCTCATGGTTTGTACAATAGGCTGTTACAAAGAGGTGAGCGTGCTCGACGTTTAGGATGATACACTAGAACATATCACAGAGCGGCTCGTTGTTCTGTTGCAAGTAAATGTTGTAGTCTATACTCACCTTTAGGGCGGTTTGCACAACGATCCTTAAACGTATTTATTGACTAAACATGTTTAAATTTGACGTATTTGTATGATTTGACAACTCCTTCACACTATATTATAAACGCGAAAGTTTGTATGTATGTTTGGATGTTTGTTACTCTTTCACGTCGGAACGGCTGAACCGATTTCGATAAAATTTGATATGTAAGTAGATCATAACCTGTATTAACACATAGGCTACTTTTTATGGGCAAACCACGCGTGCGAAGCCGCGGGCGGAAGCTTGTGAATTAATAAAAAATAAATACTTGTATTATTCCGGTTTTAATAAAAATGATATTTAACTGCACTAGATGAACAACAAACAAACAAATAGTACTCCAAGGTGACATAAAACGAAGTTCCGAAACTTAAATAGTGAAAAGTTGAAACTGAAATAGTGTAAAGTTAGACAACTTGCAGTGAAGAGTTATGATCACAATATTTGCTAGTTCTTTAGTCGAATTATTCGTTTATTTGCTTTCCGTTGAAATACTGCGTTAAGTTACACCAATCTGCTATCTTAATATATAAAACAAAGTCGGGTTTGTCCGAACATTTATAACTCGAGAACGGCTGGACCAACTTTGATGATTTTTGATTTGTTGTATTTGTCTCCGTCCCGAATAGCAGAATAACTATTAAAATATCGGAAAAAAATCACGCAAAAAGATATTATGAAGAAAAATCATATTCTCATACATTGATGCAGATAATGATGGCCCAAGTCAAGGCGGTACGAATTTCGCTGGGTCAACAAATTATAGATATATACCAAGTGGTATTCCGTTGGGTATTAGAGCGAAACCCAGAATACCGCGCCATACCGTCCAGGTAATCGGTATTTTTCGCTTGCTTTGCAAACCATAGCGGTGGCAATATCCGCTCAGTAGAGGCATTCTGTAACTCTAACACAACTCGAACCTCGAAAAGCTGAATCCGCAGTGAAATTCAATTTTTGTATTCAGTAAAACTCGATAACGTCGGTGGCGCCTCACTCCCAAACGTGGTAATGAAATGAACTAATTAAAGCGAGATTATGACATTACGTCTATGACTATATAAATATTACGAGTGGCGCGTAGTTGGTATTCTGTAAAGTAATTCCCTAGTCATCTCGATGCGTGATACTCGAATCGACTTGCCAAATAAAAAGTAACAAAGGAGCTATCGAATTGAACTCATGTGTCTATTTTAGTGAATTAAATACTCTTAAGTTCCATGATTGTAATTGATAATGTCTCGGTTATTTAATATTATGAATTTGTTGGAAAAAGCCTTTGCAATAGACAATCATTCCAGTCGACCCCAGGCTGAAGAATTGCGAAGAGTTAGTGTTTAACAGGAACAAGGACTACCTATGTCGCATTAAACAGACTATCAGAGGAGTTGATTGATAGCTTATTGCTGGAAATCCAGTCGGTTACCCATATCCCAAAGTAACTGATTTATGGAATAAAAGGTAGCCTGTACCAAATTTCATCGAAATCGGTTCAGCCGTTACGACGTAATTGAGTAACAAACAAATAAATAAATAAACATCCAAACTTTCACATTTATAATATAGTGTGATGTCGTTTTGATTGCCCTATTCACAAGCACTGGTTGGGGATCATTACAGGCAATTCAAATCATGTAGGTACATAGTTAATAAGTACATGTTTTTAATTTTATATGATTTTTTTAGAAGTACATAACTGTTACAATTTCCAATTTATTGATATGTTCCTATTCTATTTTATTTTAAGGCTTAGGTTTATTTGTGACTATTATTATGTTTTATTCGTATGGGCACCGTCTGAAATAATATATTATGCTATTCTATTCTTTATTAAATAAAAAACATAAAAATATATAAACAAAGCCTTTAATTTCTATTCCCTTCATTTTTAATCGTTTATAATCGCTCCCCAATACAGTATTAGCACCTGAGCGATGGCACTATTTGTCACAGACTCTCGCTCCATCCTGCCCTGCACCATTCTCAGTTACAGTCTCCAGAAGATCGGTGTTTCGGCGATCTAGCTGTAGCCGCTGCTACTCTCAGAAACCGGTCTGAGATACTGGCCAACTGAGATCGGTGCTGTGATGGTGGCGAGTCTGCTGATAATAACGGCCCTCTACGGTGACGTGGAGCTGTAACAACTTTTTTTAGTATTTTATTTAACACAAGTTTCCGACCCCGCCTTCGGTCGTGTGGTTTGTCAATGAAAACATTACCCTCCTTCTGAGCAGTCGGGTAAAAAGTAGCATTTGTTTTAATCCTGGTCATAATCTCTCTATAAGTATACCAAATCTCAACGAAATTGGTTCAGCCATTTAGTCATGAAAACGTAACAAACAGACAGACAACTACTGAACTTATAGTAATAGTATATGGATGGATATAGTATGGATTGGTAGACTCCCGCAATTATTTAAAGCATTAAGTCGCTCGTTTAAAAATATTTACAGTTTTGAACAAAAAAAGAAAAATTATGCTAATTACTTGTAGTGCGAAGTGGCCGCATGCTCGCAGATGGAGAGTCATGAGTATATTGGTGCTGTGGGGTAGATGATGTCCGTATGGGATAAACACCCTGCCTGGAAGGCGTAGTTTGGTCAGGAGTTTCAGTGACAATTGGTGGAGTCCTAGGTGGTGAAGCTAATCCTGACACAGTTTGTCTGGACACCTAGAATGTAGTTATTATTCATTAATTAGTTATTCATGTTATCATAACAAGTGATTATAGCAATTTGCAATAACATTGGAATGGGATATTTACATCTGGCATATAACCTTGCCTCTCTGATGGATAAGATGTGCCAGGAATGCAGTTTGGGTCAGCCGTTGTGTTCTAAAACAGAAATAAATTTTCTGACATGATTATTGTTGTTGATAGACGTAGAATGTACCTATCATATCTTTTGTCGTACTTTCTTTATTTTTTCTGTAATAAAGTCACTGAATCAGAGACAATCATAAAACTTTAAATCCAAAGAAAGCAGTAAGTTATGCACTCACTTTGTAAACAATAAACAAACACCGTCAAACAAACGCGTTGTCAGTCTGACCATAGATAAAAAATAAAAGGCAAATGGCTATAAAGACAAAACAACACGTTTTAACGTTTATTTTAAACACTTATAGGCAACAAATAATGTAGACTTTGATATTTTAAAGACGTATCATATTGAAAAATCGTGATTATTTCTGTTTTCTTGAGTAAACAATTAAAATAAGTTTACTGGATTTAAGATTGTT
The DNA here is from genome assembly GCA_918857605.2 of Philereme vetulata. NCBI lineage: Eukaryota > Metazoa > Arthropoda > Insecta > Lepidoptera > Geometridae > Philereme > Philereme vetulata. The sequence goes on from OU975420.1 coordinate 919,141, forward strand.
ATTGTAACGCGTAGATTCAATCCTTAGCTCCTTCCAAAACTCATCACACTTCATTCATGTGCCGAAATTTATACAGAATGCCGATTCAAGGTGTAGTGGGTATTTATTCGAAGGGAGATTTTATCACTCAGTGAATTCGAGTTGATGTTTTGATTTATACAGAATGCCTCTACTGGTCCTACTTTTAACAGTAGTTATGTCGTGTGTATCGTGAGTCCTAAGTACGAAAATGGATGAGAACGAATTATACCTAAGACCTATGGTATGTATAAGGTGTATAGGTACACACGCGCGAGTTTCTAGACGTAGCAAATATAAGCGCGGCTCGACTGAATAATTCATAGTTTGTCGAGCGCGGAACATTCGATAATGTATGTAGTTTAAGCCTTATCTTAGATCGGGCGCGCTATAGTTAGGTTATTAGGTAGGGAGGGATGTAGGGTTCGAGCAATGCTGAGGCAAGCGAACTTGTAAACAAAGAAATATAGTGGCAGGCAGCGCTCGGCTCGTCTCGCCAGTCGTTCCCCGGTACCCATTCGAATAACTTGTATTGACTTGTACCGTATAAATAGATGAAGAAGTGAATTTTATCATCATCATCATCATATCAGCCGTAGGACGTCCACTGCTGGACAAAGGCCTCCATCATTGATCTCCAGGAACTGCGGTTGGAAGCGGCCTGCATCCAACGCCGACCTGCGGTTCTTACCAAGTCGTCTGCCCATCTTGTAGGTGGATATCCTACGCTGCGCTTGCCGGTCCGTGGCCTCCACTCGAGAACTTTCCGGCCCCATCGGCCATCTATTCTGCGCGCTATATGGCCTGCCCATTGCCACTTCAACGTGCTAATCCGTCGGGCTATGTCGGTGACTTGAGTTCTCCTACGTATCTCCTCATTTCTGATTCGATCCCGTAGAGAAACCCTGAGCATAGCCCTCTCCATAGCTCGTTGAGCGACTCTGAGCTTATTCATAAGGCCAATAGTGAAGGACCACGTCCCGGTTCCATATGTAACACACACTGATTGAAGACTTTCGTCTTAAGGCACTGAGGTATGTTGGACGAAAAGACGTTGCGAAGTTTCCCAAACGCTGCCCATCCGAGTTGGATTCGACGATTGACCTCTTTCTCGAAGTTGGACCTACCTAATTGGACTGTTTGTCCTAGATATACATACGCGTCGACAACTTCAAGAGCCGAGTTCTCAACCATAACTGGGGCAGGCACGACCAACCGAACAAGCCGGGTGCCGTAAAGGTTACAGTACCATAGACCACATACATACGCTGCGGCAAGTCATACAAAAGACCGAAGAGTATAACTTGCCGCTATGTCTCGCGTTTGTAGACTATGAGAAAGCCTTCGATTCGGTCGAAATATGGGCAGTGCTTGAGTCTCTCCAACGATGCCGTATTGACTATCGGTACATCGAAGTGTGAGTACACGAACAGAGCTCAAAGGCGATTCCCTTAAAAAGAAGCGTAAGACAGGGAGATGTCATCTCTCCGAAACTGTTTACGACCTCATTGGAAGATGCCTTCAAGCTTCTGGAATGGAAAGGACTGAGCATCAATATTAACGGCGAATACATCACTCACCTTCGGTTTTCCGACGATATTGTGGTCATGGCAAAGTCGATGGAAGAGCGCAGCACGATGCTCGAAGGCCTCAATCGAGTCTCCCATCGAGTAGGACTTAAAATGAATATGGACAAGACGAAAATTATGTCGAATGTCCATGTCGTGAATTTTATATTGCAGTTTAATTTAATGGACAATCTTTAAATCCTTCTGATAAATCTAACACTCGAGCCTTTTAGCACTACTCTCTACATGATCATAATAGATTTAACAAGGAATATTGGTCGCTAATCGCGTAGACCTGGCGTTGGAGTTTGTAGCCTGCCTGGTATTTGACCTTCAACAGGCCTTTAGTTACATTGACAGGCACCGAGATTTAAACAAATTTGACAAGAACTTATCAATGTGATCCGACATCCCTATTTTATCATCGGCAACCAGATGCTCTGCCACATAATAGGTACAAAAGTTACAAAGACTTGATCCGAGATCCTCGTACTCACGCGTTTATGTGTGCGTATTTATTTGCTCGTTGTATTAACTTAACTTCTGTAACTAACTATTTTGTGAGTTTGCTGCGTGCCAGGCCGTTCTAGTGTAGAAATACCTCGCATACGCACAAAGCGGTTCTCTTTATTAAGCGCACCGCATGAAACCGCCTATGGTAAGCAGCGGACGTCCTTTGCCGATGTAATGATAATGATGATGTCGTAGCCCTTCGGAAGACCTGAAGACTCCCAACAACAAGGTTAACCCTAGCTCGTACAAACCAACCACAAGTTAACTTACCAAATGCCATAATTGGTGTACTAGAAGCCGCAGTATAATAAATCCAGTATAACAACTACAGTGTAACGCAATCAGTGCGTCAACTCGAAACAAAGTGTTATTACTGTAAACAGCGGCGCTGCGGTCGCGACGCCTTGATTGCTTCACTATTGTATGGGCGGTGACACAGACATTCAATACTGGAAGAGATTCTGAAAATTATAAGTGTATTATTTACAGGAAAGAGAGAGAGAGAAGAGAAAGGATCAGTGCCAGCTATTTTTGAACCAGTCAAAATCGACGTTTCTATTCATATTAATATTATAAATTCGAAAGTAACTCTCTCTGTCTGTCTGTTTGATACATTTTGACGACTAAACGACTAGAACGATTTTGATGAAATATATAACTTTAGAAACTTTCATGGTTATGAACACTATTTATACTAAAAACGGGATATTTACTGTGCGCTAGGAACTAGTACACACGGCTACACATCAAGCTGTATATTTCCAGTATAAGCTAACCTCGCATTGTGTAGGCTTTTCGTAGAATGAGAGGTCAGCTTATACTGGAAAAGCATAGCTTGATGTGTAGCCGTGTGTACTAGTTGCTAGCGCACAGTAGACTAAATTCGACTTTAATCGTTTTTTATTTTATCATTCCCCTCTCATTCTCCTTATAAACTTCAACTATGTCAAATCTCACACTGGAGGAGTGCGCGCAATAACCTTAAAAAGGGGTACATAGTTTTCTTTTCACGCATTATGATACGTATATATACCTACGTTAAGGGTGATTGAAATAAATCACGAAACCTTTTTTAGTTGATCGAGAGAAGCGAGATCTGTAAATCAACTTGGGCAAATTGGCGTTGTATGTTTGTTTGTCCGAGGATAACTTTCGTAACGTTGTTTCAATCATCGTGAAATTAAGTATATAGGTAGAAAGTGATGGCACAATTTTGGTGTGACTAAATGAGCTAAAAATATTGGGGGGGTTGTTGAGATAATGGGGTTCAAGAGGGGTAAATAAAATGAAAATGAGACTATAAGGTCAAGTTGGATGTCAAATGAAAGGTCTTAATTAGTACATTTAGACTCCGTTTTTGTTTTTAGTAAAGTCTTGACAGTTTTTGAGTTATTAGCCATAATAAAAACTGAACTTTGGCAAAATTCGGTAGGTACACCAGTGATCCCTCAGTGCTGTAATTTGGTATGCGTGTAGCTTAAGTGATACAAATATAGGCAAAAGTCTAAAATTTAGAATAACTGTAGTTTGTACCCCAAAAAAGAGAAACCAAAATAGATGAACTCCCGTTACTTGTAATTTGAATGAAACTGTAGATCAAGTAGGTTGTTTTTTATATTTCGGGGCACTATTATGATAGTCAAAAATTACAAATAATATTTTTTTGTTTTAATCGGAGACTCGCGAGATCTCAGTTCGGGGCGAACCACTAGTATTAGTTAATTCTAGTAGTCCCTGTATGTCTATGTCGTGGCATGAAGGCTGTGGCGGTATGTGGTCAGCGCCGAAGTCCTTTAATCAGGCCTTTTCAGAGCATATTGTTATGTCCTTCACAAAGTACTTAATTCAAAGTCCTTTTCAAAGGATGTATCATTGCTTTTGATGCTTTTTAATTGCAAGACGACATTCAGCGTAGGTGGATTACTTTACGAACGCGAAATTATGATGTGGTTTCGCTTGTAGGCAACTTGTTTTGCAATTATGATGTGGTTTCGTTTGTAGGCAACTTGTTTTGCAATTATGATGTGGTTTCATTTGTAGGCAACTTGTTTTGCAATTATGATGTGGTTTCGTTTGTAGGCAACTTGTTTTGCAATTATGATGTGGTTTTGTTTGTAGGCAACTTGTTTTGCAATTATGATGTGGTTTCGTTTGTAGGCAACTTGTTTTGCAATTATGATGTGGTTTCGTTTGTAGGCAACTTGTTTTGCAATTATGATGTGGTTTCGTTTGTAGGCAACTTGTTTTGCAATTATGATGTGGTTTCGTTTGTAGGCAACTTGTTTTGCAATTATGATGTGGTTTCGTTTGTAGGCAACTTGTTTTGCAATTATGATGTGGTTTCGTTTGTAGGCAACTTGTTTTGCAATTATGATGTGGTATCGCTTGTAGGCAACTTGTTTTGCAATTATGATGTGGTTTCGTCTGTAGGCAACTTGTTTTGCAATTATGATGTGGTTTCGTATGTAGGCAACTTGTTTTGCAATTATGATGTGGTTTCGTATGTAGGCAACTTGTTTTGCAATTATGATGTGGTTTCGTTTGTAGGCAACTTGTTTTGCAATTATGATGTGGTTTCGTTTGTAGGCAACTTGTTTTGCAATTATGATGTGGTTTCGTTTGTAGGCAACTTGTTTTGCAATTATGATGTGGTTTCGTTTGTAGGCAACTTGTTTTGCAATTATGATGTGGTTTCGTTTGTAGGCAACTTGTTTTGCAATTATGATGTGGTATCGCTTGTAGGCAACTTGTTTTGCAATTATGATGTGGTATCGCTTGTAGGCAACTTGTTTTGCAATTATGATGTGGTTTCATTTGTAGGCAACTTGTTTTGCAATTATGATGTGGTTTCGTCTGTAGGCAACTTGTTTTGCAATTATGATGTGGTTTCGTTTGTAGGCAACTTGTTTTGCAATTATGATGTGGTTTTGTTTGTAGGCAACTTGTTTTGCAATTATGATGTGGTTTCGTTTGTAGGCAACTTGTTTTGCAATTATGATGTGGTTTCGTTTGTAGGCAACTTGTTTTGCAATTATGATGTGGTTTCGTTTGTAGGCAACTTGTTTTGCAATTATGATGTGGTTTCGTTTGTAGGCAACTTGTTTTGCAATTATGATGTGGTTTCCTTTGTAGGCAACTTGTTTTGCAATTATGATGTGGTTTCGTTTGTAGGCAACTTGTTTTGCAATTATGATGTGGTTTCGTTTGTAGGTAACTTGTTTTGCAATTATGATGTGGTTTCGTTTGTAGGCAACTTGTTTTGCAATTATGATGTGATTTCGTTTGTAGGCAACTTGTTTTGCAATTATGATGTGGTTTCGCTTGTAGGCAACTTGTTTTGCAATCATGATGTGGTTTCGTTTGTAGGCAACTTGTTTTGCAATTATGATGTGGTTTTGTTTGTAGGCAACTTGTTTTGCAATTATGATGTGGTTTCGTTTGTAGGCAACTTGTTTTGCAATTATGATGTGGTTTCGTTTGTAGGCAACTTGTTTTGCAATTATGATGTGGTTTCGTTTGTAGGCAACTTGTTTTGCAATTATGATGTGGTTTCGTTTGTAGGCAACTTGTTTTGCAATTATGATGTGGTTTTGTTTGTAGGCAACTTGTTTTGCAATTATGATGTGGTTTCGTTTCTAGGCAACTTGTTTTGCAATTATGATGTGTTTTCGCTTGTAGGCAACTTGTTTTGCAATTATGATGTGGTTTCGTTTGTAGGCAACTTGTTTTGCAATTATGATGTGGTTTCGTTTGTAGGCAACTTGTTTTGCAATTATGATGTGGTTTCGTTTGTAGGCAACTTGTTTTGCAATTATGATGTGGTTTCGTTTGTAGGCAACTTGTTTTGCAATTATGATGTGGTTTCGTTTGTAGGCAACTTGTTTTGCAATTATTATGTGGTTTCGTTTGTAGGCAACTTGTTTTGCAATTATGATGTGGTTTCGTTTGTAGGCTACTTGTTTTGCAATTATGATGTGGTTTCGTTTGTAGGCAACTTGTTTTGCAATTATTATATGGTTTCATTTGTAGGCAACTTGTTTTGCAATTATGATGTGGTTTCGTTTGTAGGCTACTTGTTTTGCAATTATGATGTGGTTTCGTTTGTAGGCAACTTGTTTTGCAATTATTATATGGTTTCATTTGTAGGCAACTTGTTTTGCAATTATGATGTGGTTTCGTTTGTAGGCAACTTGTTTTGCAATTATGATGTGGTTTCGTTTGTAGGCAACTTGTTTTGCAATTATTATATGGTTTCATTTGTAGGCAACTTGTTTTGCAATTATTATATGGTTTCATTTGTAGGCAACTTGTTTTGCAATTATGATGTGGTTTCGTTTGTAGGCTACTTGTTTTGCAATTATGATGTGGTTTCGTTTGTAGGCAACTTGTTTTGCAATTATTATATGGTTTCATTTGTAGGCAACTTGTTTTGCAATTATGATGTGGTTTCGTTTGTAGGCAACTTGTTTTGCAATTATGATGTGGTTTCGTTTGTAGGCAACTTGTTTTGCAATTATGATGTGGTTTCGTTTGTAGGCAACTTGTTTTGCAATTATGATGTGGTTTCGTTTGTAGGCAACTTGTTTTGCAATTATGATGTGGTTTCGTTTGTAGGCAACTTGTTTTGCAATTATGATGTGGTTTTGTTTGTAGGCAACTTGTTTTGCAATTATGATGTGGTTTCGTTTGTAGGCAACTTGTTTTGCAATTATGATGTGGTTTCGTTTGTAGGCAACTTGTTTTGCAATTATGATGTGGTTTCGTTTGTAGGCAACTTGTTTTGTTGATATTAATTTAATTGATTTGAAGTTGATGTACGAAATTAATTTAAAACATTATATCCGGAATCATAATAACTGACTTTAGAGGTGTACCTACTTACATGATGCATAAATATGATTAGTTTACCTTTTGTAATCAGGCTTTTTTTTTGTACTACTTATATGGCAAACGAGCATGCAATCCACCAGATGTTAAGTGGCTATTGCAGCTCATGGATATCCACATAGAATTCAAAACAAGCTATTATGTTATCTTGATCTCTACGGCATAACAGCTAAGTCCTATAGTACGGCAACGTATCCAACGTTGCCGTACTATAGGACTTAGCTGTTATGCCTATGTTCCAGCCAGTAATTAAAGGAAGATACCATTACATTTTAACCGGAACACAGCAGCACAAGTACTGCTATTTGGCGGCAGATAAAGGTAAGGCGGTGGTGCCCACTTCCTCGAGCACGTTCACAAAAGCTCTACCACCAGTAAAAGGCTGTTGGTTGTTTGAAAATTTAAAATTTTTTTCGGAAATGAATTTAAAAAAAATCTTATTTTACAGCAATACTAGCCATTATCCGCTAGCACATCAAGCTATACCATTCCAGTAAAAGCTGATCTCGCATTGTGTAGGCTTTTCGTAAAATGAGAGGTCAGCTTATACTGGAATTGTATAGCTTGATGTGTAGCCGTGTATACATAAAATAACACGTAGTTTACTGAAGCATGAAATTGTATTGTTTAAGTGGTTCTAGCTTGTCAGTAAATGCGTATTTATCAAATTTATTTGAAATTGATCAGCAGTTTATCCCGTTACAAACAGAATTTATAATATTATCGCTTAAAGCGATTTCTTCAAGATAACTTTACGATGAATAAGGCTAAATAGTATAACCCAACACCTTCTTAGGAACTATTTATAGCTGATCCTCAGTAGGTCCTAAGATGCGCGATATTCTAGCTAGACCTAGATATAATAAATTTCGTTTGTGATATGGAATTACATTAGTTTTCAAACAGATACCAATCAAACGAAGCCGCTAGCTAAAACTAGGATATATTTTTAACACGAATGACACCCTGAGACCTGGTGAAAAGTCTCATATGCCTGTAATTTTACCAGGATCGTTTCAAATCAGACCACATCATTACTGCTTGGTGACAGAAATACTTATTGTTATCCGGATAAGACGGCCTATCAACCAGAAATGTGCTACGTTACTAAGCTATGGATGTGTGTCTAACTCAATGTTTTTCATAGCTTAGCTTAGCTCTGGTGGCTTTCCACCAGGGTTCAACAAAGTGAAGTTGTTTTGCGAGCTAGGGATCGCGTCGCGCATTTGTCTCCCACAGCTACGAGTACCTCGCGGAAAACATTTTCATCGCTAAATCACTTAGCTTATGTGGAAATTGACACATTGTTCCGTGGCTTAACTTTAATAATAATAAATAAATAGATATTGCTGGACATTTCACACAGCGCTATCTAGCCCCGAACTAAGCAGAGCTTGTACTATGGGAACCAGATAACTGATAGAATACTTATAAACTTTTTTTTTGTAAATACTTATAATTACTTACTGAATTACTTATATAACTTATAATTTAGAGAAAAACATCCAGACTCGGAACAAGTATCTGTCATGCAAACATTTGTTCCGCGGCGGGAATCGAACCCGCTACCTCCTGCGTCTCAGCCGGCTCTTCGTCCACTGCGCCACGGAGGTCGTCAATCTCGCTTACCGGTTAGCTTTTTTGCAGGTCTCTGGTAAAAACGGAATTTTTTCTCCCACAGCTACTTTTTTTTAATTGATGATAGCCATGCGCTTGACCACTACCTCACCTGGTGGTAAGTGATGGTGTGATCGAAGATGGAGCACGCTTGCCTAGAAAGAAGCTATTCGCTCTGGACTTGAAGACCCCGAGATTATATTAGTTCGGAAAAACATACGCCGGAAGTGAGTTCCACTCCCTACTTGTGCTAACAAGAAAAGTTGAAGCAAATCGTTTGGTACGGCAAGGTGGTATGCCGACCAGGTATGGGTGGTACTTCTCGGTACGTCTGCTTGTCCGGTGGTGGAAGGGGGAAGGAGGGATAAGGTCATGAAGATCTTGCGTACATTCACCAAAATGAATCTTGTAAAAAACTGAAAGTCTCTAGACTTTTTAAATTGGCTTCCACTAGGGAGTCTTCACCAATAAGTCTAGCAGCACGTCACTCAATCGAATCAAGGGCTTCAATCTGATAGCCCAGCCATACTATTTAGTTTGATCTTGTACCGCGCGGTTAGTAGTTCCGTGCGGTACCGCGTGGTCATATGAACTTAGCCTAAACCTCGCTTACCACTTAGCTTCCTTGCAGATCTCTGGTAGAAACCCAAACGATTCAAACAAAGCCGTTTACGAAAACTAGGGACAAAATTATTACATTACAGACAAAAATTGTTCAATTCCCCTCAGGCGGTCTTAAAGCAGCTTCACCAGAGATCGCCACTAGCGAACTAAACTTTCTTATCATCCAAATCGGGAACCATAAAACAAATTGCCTAAAGTTCAAGGAGCCGTTTTGTGAAGTCTGCTTCGTCGGGGAAAAATGACAATTGGGGAAATGGGAGAATAATTACGGTGGCTTGTCGGAGGGGAAAATCCTTCTTTTTTGGGAAATTAAATACGTTTTTGTGATTTGGGTTCCGGTAAAGCTGTCTGTCTGTTATGGTAAATTGGCAAAAACGTTCTGATTTAAAAAAAGATTATAATGAGAGAGCTCAAAATAATACACTAGTATCTACTTACGGCTTTGTTTGCGTATTGGTGTATCGGAGTAACCTGTGTTTTTTTATGACGTCACAAAATTATATGTAAGTTTTAAGTACATAATATACTACTTGTTTTGTCATGTGCGACATTAAATGAAAACACTGATAGGGCTAATGGTTAGTATTGTTGTAAAATAGTTTTTTTTCTAATTCATTACCATAGAAAATTTAAAATTTTTAAACAACTTTAGGTCCTAAAATATTGATGAAACAAATCATATTCAATCAACGTAGGTACCTGTTAAATTGACTAAGCGCCATCGTCACAAAGACGCCGCCAATTTACGTTAAAAATGGTTTATCGGAAATGTATTAAATCCACCTCTAAACCCGGTTAATTCCGGATGTGTGTTTAAAATTATTTTATTCCAAATTCAAATCGATAGGTTCAGTAATTGTTCAGAGAATCAGTAGGGACAGACGTACGGATTGACCACCATAAAGGCGCATACAACTCAGAAAGGGATCGTCATCATATCAGCTCGAGCAGTTCAGTATTCTTTATATGAAACTCCCTGCTGCCACGCACACTAATCGGAATCGTAACGTAATCGCGTCCCCTCGAGACAAGCTCACAACCGCGGTGCGGTGCGCTTACGGCTCGTCCCCGCGCTTACATCTCTCCGTACCCGCGCCTACGGCTAGGCGACGGCGCGCTGACGTCTCCTAGCCGTCAACCAGCGGACGGCGAGCCGTAAGCGTGGCGTCGCCTAGCCGTAGCCAAGGAGCTGCTGATCCGCTTTGATTACGTGCTTACGCTAGGTTGACGACGAGGCGATATTGTGCCGATCCCTGTCCTAGTTGATATGTCTGCTATGACCTTAAGGGTTCCGTTTTTACTATTTTGTTCCGGAACCTTAAAAACACACATATATAGAGATAAACTTAATCACCCTTCGGCAGTCTAAGGTTTTATTCTACAGAACCTTTCTAAAGTTTGTTCAGGTCCAGGACAGATAAAATCTATCTTACAAACGTGTAACGTAACTTAAATAGAAAAGTTCTCTTAACTTATATAATTAGTAAGGAAAGTTTATGCTTTGTAAACCCAACCTCGCTATTTAGTGTTTACGTTGACTTGGATCAACGGAGACTTATGTCACATCTTTACTTAGACGTTTATGGAATCAAATCCTTCAATGGATTTTTCACTGGTTTAGAGCGGAACAGGGCATATTCACTAAATAATACCCTTTTGCGAGAGTATACAATAACGAGTAATTAATTTTTAACCCCCAACTTAAAACGAGTGTTGTAATAAATTTGACGCCTTTGTCTGTATGTATGTCTGTCGCAACGTGATACCCAAACAAATAATCACCGATACTGGTAGGTTAATAGGCCGATTAGGACGCGGTTTTTTTAAAAAGAAAGCTAGTTTAGTGGAACATAATAATTAAACTCGACATTGCAAGCGTATACCGCTGTATTTGCCTGCATTTATATTATGTTTTTTTATACATTATATAGCTTGCGTTTGATCATGATCTCGTCTGATAGTAACGTTCACGTGGTTCACGCTTGCCTAGAAGAAACCTATTCACTCGCGACTTAAAGATACGCAGGTTGTAGCTATCTGGAAACACAGACTCTGGCAAGGCGTTCCACTCTTTGGCGGTGCGCATAAAGGTCGAAGAGAACCGCTTTGTGCGAGTGGTAGGTATTTGTATTTAGTTTGGGGTAGTTCTTAGCTATGTCCACACATAGTTTGACCACCGACGTTAAAAGATTGTTACTGAAATAAAAAAATAAGAAAAATTAACAAAAAAAAACAACGTGATAATATCAGTTTAAAGCAAGGTGGGACTTGGATTGGGAGTGTGCAACTCGTAGTAAAGTGACATCATCCCACAATTTATTTTATATAATTGATTTATTTATAATTATAACGGCACATTAACTAATTACACTCATTATAACAATCAGTAACAAAAATATGAACCAAAATTAAATAATTCATCCATATGGAAAAAAATAATTAATATGTTATTTTTTGACATGTTTATTAAATATTTGACATGTGTTTTTAATAAGTGAGATTTGATTTATTTGATTTTTATTTTGTACATAAATGTGCACCCTGGATGGGGAATGTAAGCCACTCTAATATTATTATTTAAGATGTATGAACCGTCTAAACCGATGTCTAAACCGTATTCAAGCAAATAAAATGAATTATTAAATAATAATAAATTGTCATTATAAAAATAGCAATATCAGTTAGGAAATAATGATTAGCAATCAAGTCGCCGTGATTGAATTAACAAAAACGCCGAATGACCGGCTTTATGGGAGCCATGTAAATGGTAACAGGTGTCCCATGAACTCCCAATGGTAGTCATTAAGAAACTTATTGTGTTACAGGAAGTACCCTTATTGTTTTGGTGATAATTGGCAAATAACATGGAACCCTAAGATTTAGTTAATGTCTGCGTTTTCAATTGCACACCCGGAACACTATCTCTGGTGCCACTGGTTAATTTTTGGTGATTTTATCGCTAAATAGCTACCTCTACCAGACAATCTTTGGATGATATATTATTCTAATAGTGTTATCCGAACACTTACGAAAAATTCTAAGATGTTTAAAAACATCTCAAGTAGGTTTAAAATCCCGGCTCGTTTGAAAGTTTTAAGATAATTTTAAAAATCTTAAAACCTTTGGATGACAAAGATAAAATATAAAACGTTAACACTGTCATCAATGTACACAAAATTGAAATAAAATCTTAAAATTAGGAGGAATTGGTATACTAGTACCTATTATAAATGCGAAATTTTTGATGTTTGTTTGTTTGTTACTTAATAACGCCGTAACGGCTAAACCGATTTCGATGAAATTTGGTATTTACGTAAATTATAACCTGGGTCACCAAATAGGCTACCATTTATCCTACAAATCAATTCCAATGGGATAAAATGGGATGTCAAAGTTTATATATGTATTTTGCACCCCAGAACGAAGCCGCTGGCAACAACTAGTAGGTATATTTATATATATATATATATATATACTAGTCAAGTTGCATGTCTAATAATAGGTATTTGTGAGTACATACATTTTGAGCCTGTTTTTATTTGTAGTACCTTGTAGTTTTTAAGTTATTAGCCATAATAAAAACTGAAATTTGAAATAATCACAGGGTACAGCACAGTGCTAAAATTTGGTATGTAGTAGCTTTAGTGGCTCAAATATAGGGAAAAGTCTGAAATCTAGAATTCTAGAAACTGCAATTTCTACATCAAAAAAGAATAACCAGTTCTCGTGAACACCCGTTACCTGTAATATGAATGAAACTACTGGTAGGTCAAGTAGTTGGTTGCAAATTTCGTGGCACTATTTTATCAGTCAAAGATTAAGGCCGGCTTGCACCACGATCCCTAAACGTATTTAGCGACTACATGTTTAAATTTCACGTATTTATATGATTAGACAACTCCTTAAATTATATTTAGCCACTAAATACGTTTAGGCATCGTTGTGCGAGTTTTAATATTTTTTTTTGTATTTTAGGAGACTCGCAATATCTCAGTTCGGGGCGAACCACTAGTATACCTAAAGTAAGAGTGACTCAATATAAATCTCTCAAAGTTTGTAAGAAAATCAGATATTGTTTTTGCATCTATAAAATTTGCCCATATGGACTTACCCATTCTGATAATTAGGCCGACAACGATATGTATTCCAAATTTCAGCATAATCGGTTAGATAGGGGAACAGGTTTAAAATTCAGTAGCAAGATTCCACCCGTACAAACATACAAACATTGCAAGTTAAATAAAAGCTTGTAAAAACTTTATAATATTGCATTATTCTTTTCGAAATTTTGATAATAACAACAAAATTGTACACAATTAAAAAAAGGTTTTCAGATTCATAAATCAATCGCTTTGATATGATACCCTATTTAACCTGTACCAATTTGGACCTAGTAATCATATTTTGAAATTTTAACCTCCACCATTTTGGCTCTTTTGTCCATAAAAATTGAAATATATTTGACTAGATCACTATCATTTTATAACTATTCCTTTCAAACCGATAGGTTCAGTAGTTACTAAGATAATCAGCTGTGACAGACGGACGGACCAAGTCCCACCATAAGGGTTCCATTTTCACCATTTTGGTCCGGAACGCTAAAAACAAAGGATAGCTCGCTCCGAGTAAATTGCAAAATAACTCTGTATTCATCCAGTTACTACAAGAATTAATTTAAACTTTGTCTGCTCTCGCAATAAAACTGATTAAAATCTAAATTAGCAGCCGTGATCTATTCATTTGGATTGTTTCGCGGACAGAGTATTACAAGCAGGCTATAGACGGTCAATAATCATCATCATCATTAGATCAACGTTAGGACATCAACTGATGAACACAGCCCATAGATTTCCAGTGCTACCGTTCATCAGCAGCACCCATCGCTTAGCCCTCGGCTACACTATGCTCCTGCTGGTGCAACTCGCATTGCCGCGATGTTGCCGCAATTAATGCCGTAGGTGGCCAAACACATCCCTCCATATTCGCTAGGTGTACACACGGCTACACATCAAGCTATACATTTCCAGTACAAACTGACCTCTCATTCTACAAAAAGCCAGCATTCTACAATGCAAGGTCAGCTTATACTGGAAATGTATAGCTTAATGTGTAGCCGTGTGTACTAGCACAGAGAAATTATATACTTACTACGGTATGAGATTCCTACCTACTCGTCATGATAAGAATAACCGTACCTAGATGTACCTTTCGTTTATTTTTTGTTTTGTCTAAATAAATAAAATAAAACTCTATATACTCAGATACCTACCTACCTATACGAGACAAACTGTTAACAACCAATAACAACTTTAAAAAATGAGAAAGGTAATTAGGTACCTAGTTATGTCTATTAATACGAAACCAAAATTAGACAGGCTTAGACAGGATTAAGAAATCGCTTATGTTATAACTTATAAATGAATTCTTTAAATATTATTTAAATCCCAAAATGCACATTCTTCTTCTCTGAGCGCTCGAAACAGTAGGTACGAGAGCGCGTGGTGTGTGGCCAGGCTACTCGCGTTCATGTTGCCGGCCCTTTGACTCGTGATGCATAAAAAACCGACAAAATGTGGAGCGGTAGGATATGAACATGGCTACATCACGTCCCTGCTCACTTTCCTCGCGCCAAGGCGAGTAATGACGTGGCTGCGAGCTTACATGCAAACTTTATTATTCCATATTTTTACGAACTTCAAAAAATTTGGATTTCGGACAATTCAGCTTATGGCGCCAATCACCTTGTTCGTTATACGAACACCTTTTAGCTCAGCCAGCAATTTTGACTATGTAGGCCAAGTGCTGCCTCTATGAGGCGACGCGCGATTTACCTAGTCAGTGCACAATTGGCTAGCGGTGGAGCCACTCATAATCATTATCATTAGTGTAAAGTTAAGCTCAATAAAATTATCTTATAAGCATCTATCATTTGTATATCATTCCACGACTAAGTCGCGCTTACGATCTCACACACCTACTTAGTAGGAAATTTTGTTTGCACCCCTATGTACTCGTAGTTGGTAATGCTGAGGAGTTTTTAAAAAATTAAGTAGAAGGTTCATTAACCCTTTTTCGTTATAGAGTTCCGTTTACGAGTTTTTTCAATTTTATGTTTTCTTTAGTCGGTTATATTTTTGTTAAAAAGTTACTTGTTTAAGACGCGTTTCCTGTATGTCTCTTTAAAATCTCTGAAGGTTGTTGCCAGCGCAGTGTAGGGCGATTTTCTAGTGCGTGGTTTCCACTAGACAATATTTCTGTCTCTCTTTCATTTTTATTTTGGTCTAAATTATACTACCTCGTCTCTATTGGCATCAAAAGATATTTTTTTCTATAACAATGTCGTGGACCAGTGTACTAGAAAGCAGATAAGAGGCATCATTTTTTTATTCATTATCGTAAAGCCAACCAGCTGTACCCTACAGCCGGTATTGCCCCTCCTCAAATTCGTTGGGAAGTCGCGTGTGCTGTCGAAAAACAGAAACAGGAGTCAGGTGATAGGCATCAACTATTTGGCGCCCAACTACTATAGATTGCCCTTCCTGAAAACTACATATAGCCTGCTGAAGAGCTGCCTGCCGGAAAAGACCTTATTTGACCTACGTGCAAATAACTCAACCGTCTCAGGACGCAAGTGGGTCGCAGCAGGTAAAATTTTAGTATATGGGGCTACATTGCAGAATCGGCGACTAGTTGCCCATGCGGTACAGACCTTCAGACTATGGCACACTTACTAAGCTGCCTATTGTGTCCTTATTCTTGCACCTTGAGGGATACTTGTACACAGTAAATGCTGTTGCAGTGCCCAAGTATTGGCAAAACAACACTTGATATTAAAATAATGTGAACCATATCGACACGAAAAAGAAGAGATCGCAAAAATATATTCAAAAATGCTATCATTTTCTACCAGTCATCCGTGACAAGGTGAAAAACAACCTTAATGGCTGTTAGCATGCTTAAACAATAAATATAAGAATGGAACAAAAAAATAAATTATATTTATCTACTTTCAATGTGACTTTAGTCCACTTAGTTCAATACTCAATACTCAATCGTTTATTGTATTCCACAGTAGTTCGTGAAGATCAACACACCAAGTTATCGAGTTTTGCTTTTGGATCATACTTGTGATTTGTGACCAACATACAGCTAATTCACTATTCCTCTGTTGATCTGAACTCGGAGGGAAGTTTACATGCATTCACTATTCTGAAAGTTGGGAGATTGAATAGTTTGATGTGAAATGAAGACAATGTATGGTTCAAATTCCTTTTAATAACGGTAAGCTTTGGTGCCGTTATTCTGTTATTTGTTTCACTGGCTTTTTCTTGGTTCATTTGTTGAAAATAAGATCTTGAAATTTTAAATGCAACCCATTTTTTTAAACCAATAGTGGTATCTCTTGTCAAAGGTTCGAACGATTTTTGAAGTAGAGAAAGTTTCTTGAATTACATTATTTCCATATTAAAATGTAATTTTTAATTTGCGCTTTGAATCTTTTAGGGTTCCGGACCAAAATGGTAAAAACGGAACCCTTATGGTGAGACTGTGTCCGTCCGTCCGTTCGTCTGACATAGCTGATTATATCAGCATCTACTGAACCTATCGGTTTTAAATTTAGAACAGTTATAAATAATACTGACATTCTTCTAAAAAAATAAAAAATAAATCAGAGATTAATTCTCCTACCCCGTATCTCTCCTCCTCTATGAATTTTGTTAAGTGATAAATCTGGTGATAAATATGATTGATAGATATATGTATATTGTACTAGCTGTTGCCCGCGACTTCGTACGCGTTGCACTACTAAATGTATAGGTAACCTAGAAATAAAGCTAAACTCGCTGTTGCAACTTGAATTGATACCCTATTGTTCCATGGGAACTGATTTGTGGGATAAAGGTAGCCTATGTGGTAATCCAGATTATAATCTACGTATATACGACCTCCGTGGCGCTGTAGGTGAATAGCCGGCTGAGACGCAGGAGGTAGCGGGTTCGATTCCCGCTGCGGAACAAATGTTTGCATGATCTACATATATTTGTTCCGGGTCTGGTTGTTTTTCTATATATTATAAGTATGTATTTACAAAAAAAAGTATATAAGTATTCGATCAGTTATCTGGTTCCCATAACACAAGCTCTGTTTAGTTTGGGGCTAGATAGCGTTGTGTGAATTGTCCAGCAATATTTATTTATTTATATATATTTATATACCAAATTTCATAGAAATCGGTTTAGCCGTTATGACGTGATTGAGTAACAAACAAACAAACATCCAAACTTTCACATTTATAATATTAGTGTGGTATGCAAAGATTAAAGGAAAATTATAAAGAAGTATCTATCTAGAATAGTTTTTTAGATCTTTGTCCTAAAAGTATTCTTGGTCACATAATTAGATGGCGCTGCTTAATTAACATAAATAAACCTATCTAGGTTCGGAACCCTCAGTGCGCGAGTCCTACTCGTTCTTGATCGTTCTTTTTTGAGGTTCCGTACCCAAAGGGTAAAACGGCACCCTATTACTAAGGCTCCGCTATCTGTCCGTCTGTCTGCATGTCTGTCACCAGGCTGTATCTCATGAACAGTGATAGTTATAGTTGAAATTTTCACAGATGATGTATTTCAGTTGCCGCTATAACAACAAATATTAAAATCAGAATAAAATAAATAGCAGCGTTAAAATACTTAAACAATTATTTAAGTTACAACTTAAATGAGCCTTTAGCGCGAACCCCTTTACTTAAAGTATCAGTGTCTACAGACTGAGGTAACTTGAACTTTGTTCACTTAGTTTCTATAATAGGCCGTCTTAATTACCTTAATAAACGATTCCTTAAAAGCGGCTACCTGGAGATTATCCTTTTTTTATGATGGGAAAATGCTTTACGCATGTCCTCCAGCTCGGGGAGAGCTGAAGGGGTCTGTCGGACTCTCCGTAGGTTAACAACCAACGGCATACCGACTAAAAACCCACCGATATTTCTTTGTTCACCTCAGTGCCAGTGCATCATCAAACCGCCCATCTTGAGATGAGTGAGTCGATGCTGCACTACTTGACAGGGTCACGGGGTCCCGGTTGGATTCAACCGCGGCCCTGTTGGTGAATCTCCGCCTTAAGCGGACCCCTCTGACTCCGCCCAGGGAGAGAGAGTAATGTCCTGGAATATTGAGGACATTCCCCGGCGTAAGAGGCCTACGCAATGCAGTCGGAGCTCCCCGCACCCGAACTCTGCTGGTTCCCATCGAGCGCAAGAAGGCGGAGAAATTGTCTTCCCTGGTCCTTCGTCTGCGATGTGGCTCTGCGAGAGGGTCATCCTTCCGGCTTCTTTCCGCAGCCTCTTTTTGGGACATCACCTCCTCAAAGAAGGTGACTGCGGCATCCCAAGCTCTATCACTGCCAAGCATAGCCTCAACTTGCTCGGCAGCGAAAGATTCTGGCCTAATGTAGCTACTAGTGATTGGCGCTGCGTTGCTCAGGCACTACAAAGCCCCAGCGTGTGTTGCGCTGTGTCCTCAGCGGCACTGCAGTGTTTGCACTCTGCCGTCGATTCCCGTCCGATTCGGCACAGGTACTTTGAGAAGCAACCATGCCCCGTAAGCACCTGTGTCAATCGAAAGGTAATCAAACCATGCTCTCTAGCAAGCCTCTCTTTCAAGAAAGGACGAAATGCACTGACAGTCTGGCTGGAGCCACTCCTCAATAAGTGTATCGTGCAGTTCGTCTCTTTTACCTTCTACTTCTTTTGGGGCCGGTGTTTGCCCCCCAGCAATTTCTTGCTCACGCCTAAAATAAATTGACGCAAGACAACTAGCGTCTAAGTCCCATGGTAGTGAGCCCGCCAGTACGCACGCAACTTCATATGAAACGGTGCAGTAGCCGCGTATCACTCTAACCGCCATTATCCTCTGCGGCCTCCGCAGAAGAGCTATGTTGCTGGCAGTTAGAGTGTCCACCCACACCGGCGCACCATACATAGCCATTGATCGGATGACGCCTGCAAAGAGATGGCGGCGGCAGGAGGCTCTGGGTCCACTTATGTTAGGCAGGAGACGTGCTACTGAGCCTGCCACGCTTTGCACTTTCGGGGCTAGACGCTTGAAATGTTCGCTAAAAGTTCCAGGTGCTGTCCAGCGTTAACCCCAAATATTTCATGTGTGGGGTCACCATGACCCGCACATCATCCACCAAGATATAGGCACCGGCTGGTGGCTTACCCCCTCTGCCGTGGAAAGAAATGGCCTCCGTCTTATTGAGGGCCACCTTTAGTCCCAGCAACTGAATGCAGCTCACCAAGAGGGTAGCGCCTACCGAGGTCAGATGCGCAACCTCTTCATAGCTGCTTCCCCGTGCGATAAAAAGTGTGTCATCTGCATAATAGGTAACATGCGTCCGGGGAAGCAGAGCACCACGCAACACCCAATCATAGCCGATGTTCCACAGCAAAGGGCCCATGACTGAGCCCTGTGGAACACCGGACGTCATACGCCTGGCGCAGACCCTGCTTTTGTCATCAAGGTAGAGCACAATTTGCTCTCTGAGATAGTGCCCTACCAACCGACAGAGATAAAGAGGTACTCCGTGCTATTTTTATTTTTTATTTTATTTATTTCGGAACAACAAACAGTAACACTATAAAGGTTAGGTAAGATACAGTATTCATGTGATAGAAGTATTAATAATGTAACCCACTACGTTATTCACATATTGGTAAGACAGACTCTGTCTTGTAATGTAAATGTAATGAAAAGTAGATGCAACTAGAGGGCTTGAAGGGCCTTTTAACTATTTAAATCAAAACTATAATTCTATAAGTAAATTAAAAGTATACAAAGTAAATATAGGAAAAAGAAAAAGTTACAGGAAAAGCACGGAACGGAATTACGCTAAGACAGAAGCGACTGAAGGTCGTGTTTTGAAAGTATTATAGACACTAAGTTCTTAAATTGATAAGTTGAGCATGCAAATATGTCTACAGCCTAGAATGACGTATTGTAAGACTCAACCATACGTCGGATGGGCGTGCGTAGTCCCGAGTTAGTGCGGCAGGTGCCAGTTGCAAACAGGGAACGAGAGCAAACTGCTCTTAGATTGCACGTTCTGGGAACTACATAACACAGCTTTTTCACTAGTTCAATGCAGTCATAGTTGTTATGAATGATGTTGTACAGGGTAACGGCCTCGAGATATTTACGTCTAGATTCCAATATTAATAAATTGTATTTAGAAAGCATTTCCGAATAAGATAAGTATGTGCGGTATCACTTGTAAGTAACTGTACGCAGGTACTTACGTTGAATCCTCTCAATAGCCTCTTTGTATTTGTTGTAAAAATGGTTCCAGATGGGGACAGCAAATTCTACTTGTGAGCGTACCAACGTTTTATATACTTAGATAGAGGTAAGTAGACTCTCGCTTAAATTCGGTCGACGACCTTATAATAAAGCCGAACATTTGAAAAGCCTTGTTTACAATATTCTCTACATGCTGATCTAAACAAAGGTGACTATGAAGTCTGATACCTAGGTCACGCAATGAAGTGACTTTATTAAGAAATGCATTGCATAAACGGCAATTGAATGATATTATGTTCATATTTTTAGTAAAGCTGATATAATTACACTTTGAAAGACTAAGTTGCAGTTTGTTCTTCGTACAATATGAGGTAATCCGGTTTAGATCTTCTTAAAACAATAAGCAGTCATTAAAATTCCGAATTGATTTATAGGCCTTAAGGTCGTCCGCGTATAAAAGAAAGTTGGAGTTAAGGAAACATTGATTGATATCATTTATGAACAGGATGAAGAGGAGAGTGCCTAGAATGGAACCTTGAGGAACTCCGGAGGTAACGAGAATGTTACTGGATTGATGGCCTTTAATAACGACTTTTTGAGTTCTATTGGTGATATATGATGAGAACCAGCGCAATAAGCTGCCACGAATACCATTGAACGCAATTTTGTTGAGCAAAATTTCATGGTCCACCTTGTCAAATGCCTTCTTGAAGTCAGTGTAAACAGCATCTACTTGCGCACAGTTATTAAACTTTTCAAATAAGGTATTCAAAAATAACATTAAGTTAGATGAAGTAGATCTTCGTTTAACAAAGCCATGCTGCTCTTGTATAATGCTGTTATGAAGAACAGGACAGATTTTATTGTGCACTAATCGTTCAAAAAGCTTTGACAAAGCGGACAAGATTGATATAGGACGATAAAGTTCTACGTCGTGTTTGGATCCACCCTTATGCACAGGGGTAATGTATGCGCGTTTCCATATATCGGGGAATACACCATGGGCGATGCATTTATTATATATAATAGACAGGGGCTTACATATACTGACTGCAGTATTTTTTAGAAAAGTCGGTGGAATTCCATCGAGACCTGAGCCTTTAGATGGATCAAGAAGTTTTAGTTCTTTTAAAACTTTGTTTTCATCAAGGCTAAAATCAGAAATCAAGACGTTATTATTTGAAGTGTTTGGTGGAGGCTCCCAGTGGTGAAGTGAAGGAGAAGCGGGCTCAAAAACGGATTTAAAAAAGTCGGAAAACATTTCACATATTTTATCTGGATTGCTAGACTTGTCATTTTGATACTTCATAGTGGAAGGAATACCAGGTTTAGTTTTACGGTTAGCTATGAAAGTCCAGAAGTATTTGATGTTCGTAGAAATGTTATGTTCAACAGACATAATGTAGTCCTGGTAGCATTTGTCACATTTGCTTTTAAATACTGACCTATATTCTGAGAATCTAAGATAATCTGAATTATTTTGAAACATTTTCTATTTTATCCACGCCCTTTGCTTTCTTCTAAAAATACTTATCAGTGAATGAGTGAACCAAATTGGGAAGTCAGATGATTTGGAGCTTGCGAGTGGGATATGTTCTTTGATAATACCATTAATAATATTATAGAAAGTTTCCAAGGCTTCTTCAGCAGTGAATTGGCACAACCTTTGATTCCAGTCGACTTCAAGGATTTTATTATTTACAATGTCATAATCTACCTTTCTTAAGTTGTATTTGACTTAAGGTTTTTTCTTCAAACTATGCTCAGGAAGGTGTGCAGGTAGATATGCTATAAAGGGCGGATGATTTTTATCTGGGTAGACAAGCGAGTTTAGTTGGGGTTGCACTCTGCATGGTTTATTAGATATTAACAGGTCAAGGATATTCCCGCTGGAATTCGGTGTTGCATTGTACTGCAAGGTGTCCAGCAACGAGCAGTGCTATCGAATTCGTAGGGGTTGCTGTTGAATGCATTGGCGATATCCAAGGATACTGCCAATACACTTTCCCCTCGCCCAACAGCCTCTTTAGAGATAGTTTTAAGGCACAACAATGCATCAGTTGTATCTACGGTCTAAATTCGATCGATGGGTATATTAGGCAAGAGTAAGCTACAATTTCCATTTTGCAATAGGTTGATAAGTAAGCTGTATTTCAGTTTCAACTGCGCAATAAAACAGTTATTAGGCTAAGGACAAATTTCGCTTCGCAAGTTTTTCTGCTTAGACTTGTCCTCAGCGTTATGATTTTAATAATATCGGCATCGCCGCTATTTTACGGCTGTCAAATAAAGGTTGCCTCTCTTATGAAAACCAAAGCTTTTGCCACTTAAGTGTAAGAGTCACTGTACAAATATTCTGATATTTATAAATGTAATTTAGCTTCGATACTTATGCGGCGGATTTCTACGCGATGTTTCCCTACACCGTTTAAGCTAACTTAGGCGCTGCGCGGACACAGCAACTAGTTGCGGCAACTGGCAACTCGCGACTAGCTGGTGATGAAGTATCCATACTAATATTTTAAATTCTAAACTGTCGATCTACTTGTCTGTTTGTTTCACGACAAAACGGCTGAACCAATTTCGATGAAATTTGGTAAACATAGGCTACTTTTTATTGCCAAACTATGTGTGTGAAGCCAAGCGTGCAAAGCCGCACGTGAAAGCCGCGCGTGAAAGCCGCGCGTGGAACGATCATCGTAAAATTTGATACATACGTAGGTAGAAATGACACAATTCTGGTGTGACTAAATGAGCTAAAAATGTGAGGGTTTATTGAGATATTTGGGTTCAAGAGGGGTAAAAAAATTCTAAATTTGGTCAAGTGAGATATTTAATGAAATGTCTTCATAAGTATATTTCGACCGCGTTTATATTTTGAGTTTAATCCTTGCAGTTTTGGAGTTATTAGCCATAATAAAAACTGAACTTTGACGAAATTTACAGGGTACACCAGTGACCTCATAGTGCTGAAATTTTATATTAATGTAGCTTTAGGTGTTAACTGCAATTTCTACCACTAAAATGAATAACCTATTAACATGAACCCCCGTAACTTATAATTTGAATAAAACAGTAAGGCAAGTTATTTGGTTGTGCATTTCGTAGTTTTTTTGGAGACTCGCGAGATCTCAGTTCGGAGCGACGCACTTGTAATATTATTAATTAAAATATATTTATATTTTTTTTATAAACCACTCGTACCGGGCGTAAACTTGCTTTGCATAGTTTAAGTATTTCTACCCAGTCTGGTTTCAGAAAGAAAATAGAGTAAAACAACGGAGAAAAACTTTTCCGTTGCTAAACCGAGTTTATAATTAAGTTTACCGAGTTTGTTTTGTTTTGCGACTGAAGATCATTTGCTTCGTTTTCCATCTACCTATTATGAGAAATTAAACCTTTCCTATAAAAGATAGATCGGAACGCAATTAGAAATAAATTGTTTCATTTAATTATTTTATCTTGTGTAGTAGCTTTCGTATGACGACCTCCGTGGCGCAGTGGTTGTATAACCGGCTGAGACGCATGAGATAGCGGGTCCGATTCCCGCCGCGGAACAAATGTTTGCATGATCTACAGATGTTTGTTCCGGGTCTGGTTGTTTATCTATATATTATAAGTATGTATTTACAAAAAAAGTATATAAGTATTCTATCAGTTATTTGATTCCCATGGTGCAAGCTCTGCTTAGTTTGGGGCTAGATAGCGCTGTGTGAAATGTACAGCCATATTTATTTATTATTTATTTATATGATTATTGTTCAGCTCATCATCATCATCACGTCAGCCACACGTCCACTTCTGAACATAGGCCACCTCACAGATTTTCAGAGTGACCGCGTGACCTGCAGCACCGAACGGCTCCCAGCTACTCCATACTAATATTATAAATTCGAAAGTAACTCTTTCCCTCTGTCTGTTTGTGTGTCTTTTTGTTTGTTACGTTTTCACAACTAACTAATTTTCCTCGGACATAGAGATCAGAGACATTTTTAGGCTAACATTTTGTACGTAACTGTTTACTCTGCTTTTTAGCGATCAGTGCATATATCCTTTTTTTGCAGTCGGGTAAAGTGTAGCCTATGTCTCAATTCCAGTCATAATCTACTAATATATAATATTACATCGTAATCGGTTCAGCCGTTTTATCGTGAAAACCTTTAAAAAAACAGAAGTAGTAGGAAGTTAGTAAATCGTTTAAAAGGGTATGGTGTTCGCTTTTATAACAAACTCCCAATTAATGTACAAAAATTGACAATAAAAAAATTTAAAAACGTAATTAAACAAAAAAAATTTATAAAAAAGCCTATTATACAATATCGGATTATTTAGATGATATAGAAGCTTGGGATTGAAATTGCTCCAACTCGTTCAAAATACTACAATTTAGACGTTATTTATTTCCTGTATTGTTATGTATTCTAAAAGGATCATTAAAAAACAAAATCAGCCTTTTTTTGCCTTTCTTTCCTGGCTTGGTCGCGAAGGAACAGGCAGTAAAATTGACGTTTCAAAGTGATCCTATATTTGAGTCCATAATCTATCATATCAACACACCAAATTTCATCGAAATCGGTTTGAGCCGTTCCGACGTGATAGAGTAACAAACAAACAAAGTCCCATCTATCTTTCTTTTTCAAAAAAGTTATTTTGAGTAAATATGTAAATGCATAATGCGATTTGTAGGTAGTCGAATCAAGCTGGTACTTTATATTAGACACTTGAGGGGCAGTAGTGTATTTATATAGGTCGTGAGACAGACGGCGCCAGGGGTGGCGCCGGCGACGGGGCAGCCAGACACAGATAAGGGGACAGATGAGACACTAGGGTAAAGAGAAATGTACCTACTCGGAAGTGTTTGGCATCAGTGACACAGGTGCAACATATCACGGCCGTTAAAAAACAATATTATTAACTAATTAACTATTTTACTTTAAAAAACTATAAACAGTTAACAATAGTTAATTATTATTAATATTAAATAAGGGATTTCGCACGTATATTTTATCGAGGTTTCGACAGACAATGTTTCGGCTCAATTCTGTTTCGATGCGAGGCGACGTGCGACGTTATTCGGAGCGGATCGCACTCACCCTGCTGAAGGTTCACGAATCACACCAAAACATTGTCAGTCGAAACACCGATAAAACGGTACGTGATAAATCCCCTATTTATAATAATTATTAACTATTGTAAACTGTTTATATGTTATCGTTGTTTTAATAATGGTTTTCAACGAATAATTAATAATCCAATTCTAATTTTAAGTTAATTTTCAGTCATTATCACCATCTACTTATGCGATAAAGATAGAGAGTATATAGCATCGCCTTTCAGTTACAGTATTAGTTACGGTGACAGGCATAGAGATTGGATTGGCTAGATTTTATTACTAGAATTAACCTTTTGAGTTTGGAGGTAATAAAAAGGGTAGAATTGACATTTGAAAGTGAAGTGATGTCCTTGTGATTTTAATGAATTAAATTTTGAATTGCATAGATAGAAAATGGTTGTAAACTTGAGTGACTCTAAATACTAAACATTTTAGTAAAAACGGGTAGAAATTTTGTTTTACTTATTAATGTTAAACTTGTAGGCACACAAGCTAACGGTTCCCCTGATGTTAAGTGGCCATCGTCGTCTATACACTCGTGGTACTCCAGACGCGTTTTGTAACGCTTAAAGCCTTATTTACACCTCTCTTGAAGGAGTTTAATTTGAGGCCCACCGGGTAAACATCCGGGAAAGGTCACATTCTACATCTTATAGGCACGTAGAAGAACGATCAGGAATTATTTTTGGTTTGGCGGTAAAATGAAAATAAACTTTTGCCTCACAGAGGTAACAAGAGAAGAAGGCATTTGATATTTTTGGTATATATCATTTGATAAAGTGTTTCTTCTTTGCCACACCATACAGAATCCAAATCTCTTGTCGCTGCTTTTGCTATTGGTATTTTCAGTTCATCTTATAATATCCACCAATCAGAAGCTACTTTGATATTTTTCTACCAATGGGACACCAGATAATGAGAGCGCGAAAAGTGATAAGCCACAAATATGAGAATTTTCTCAGAGAAACAATGTTTTCATGAACCAGTGAGATCAAATAGTGTAAATAATGTTAGAAATAGTGGTTTAAGTGAATTGCCTAGTGATTTGTAGTGAGAAATGATAAATAAAGTGATAATATGATTATTATTTACATCGATATCATACTTTTAGTTATATTGGTAAGTTTATTTTACTATCTAATTAATAGGCTAAGTGCCAATTTCACCAGCTCTCAGTAACTCTATCCAACATATAAAACAAAGTAAATACGTGTTTTGTTTTCACATAAAAACAGTTAAAGAAAGAATTATTTTTATTCGTCTATTATAGTTAGTCGCAGGGCGTGAAACAGGCACTAAATTCCATAATATATTCAAGCTAAATAAAAAAAACAATTATTTACAATATCTCTAAAAATATAAAAGACATAGTTGAATCATCCAAAGACCATGACCGTTGCAAGACAGTCGAAACTTTGGGGTTTTAAATAAAAAGTAAAAAAATTAACAGTTAACAATTAACAATTTAGTTTTTTTTTTTTTCATTTTTTTTTTCATTGAGAGTATTGCTCTACTGCTTCAGATGGAGTGGAGACCAGGTGGAAGTGTCCCCATAACACGGACTGTATTGCCCCGCTGAATGCTTATGCGTTGACCCAGATATGCTCCAGCTCTCATATCACAGGTCCGAACGACCAGACGCCCAATATAATTTTGAACACGCGAAGGGCCCCGGTACTCCTTGGACCCAGGGTCTCGGCCCAAATGGCTTGAAAACGCAAGCCATTTGGGCTTGCGTTTTCTTAAATAATTGTGTATTCTTGATGAAAAATTTGAGTAAATGAATGATCTAGTAGTAGACTTGTATTCATGTAGTCAAATTTAAGTTTTGTTCCAATCTCAATTATTGGCAATACGCTTGACGTAAGTACCTAATTAAAAGTTATGCTGCGATGTCTTTTTATAGATCGTAATGCGACTGATTCCTAAGGTTCCGTACCTTATAAGGAAAAAAAGAACCCTTATAGGATCAACGAAGTCATGTCCGTCTGTCTTTCTGTATGTTCGTCTCTCAAGACCATTTTTCTCAGGAACGAGTGGAAATATCTAGTTGAAATTAACACCAAATACGTCAGTTCCTTGGAGCTGTTAAAAAATCAAGCTTCTAAAACGCAATAAAAAATACGGCCATTTCATTTCATTTTCATTTTTATTTCATTCATATCCTTCGACAAATTACATGTGCTTGGACAAGTCAGATGAAACAATTAAAATATGTTACCTACGTAATTATTACATAATCCATAATACATAAAGATACCTATACTTAATAATTTTTTATAAAAAAAAGAAACAGTTCTCAATAATAACAACTTAAAATAAGATCTGCAAAAGCATCATCAAATGGTAAATAATAATTATATAATAATGAGAAAAAATGATAATAATAAATTAATAAATTTATATATGTCAGGTAATCATTACAATTCATCAAATTTAAATATTGTTTTATCAGCAAAAGCTTCGTCCAACTTATAATAACTTTTACAAATAAGATGTCTTTTTATAAATGATTTAAATGAATTATTTGACATACATATTACATTGTGCGGTATTTTATTGTACAATTTAATTGCTGTACAGTAGTAGCTCTTTGAAATTTTGGTTAACCTTGTTTTAGGTAAGACAAGACGATTTTTTTCGAGTGTTATAATTATGTACATCTTTATTTCTAGTCATTTTATCAATGTTTTCTCTTACATATAGAACATTCTGTAGTATAAACTCTCCGGTCATTGTCATAATACCTAGATCCCTAAACTTATCCCGACATGAATCAATGTACCCCATACTCAAAATATAACGGATTGCCCGTTTTTGAAGTAAAAATACTCTATTGGCATCTGCAGCTGTACCCCAAAACAAAATGCCATAAGTCATTAAGGAGTGAAAATATGCAAAATAAACATCACGCGCTGCCTTTATGCCTCCTAACTCCTTTATTTTTTTTATTGCATATGTTGCAGAGCACAACTTCTTAAGAAGAAGGTCAAGGTGGATTGCCCATGTCAATTTGGTGTCTAGCCAAACACCCAAAAATTTTACGCTTATAGTTGGAGACACCTTAAGTTTATCGAACACATCTTCAATACATTTAGGAGTTTCAAGATATCTAGTGCTCAAAGAAAAGTCTAGTGCTTTGTCTTTTGCATTTGATCCCGTATGTTTTGCTCGTAAATAAATTTAAAATCTATACGGTACTTCGCATTGACCTAGAATCATAAAATTTGGCAAGAAGCAAGGTCTCATAGCGCTAGTAAAGAAAAATTCCGAAATAGAAAATCCTCGGTGCGGCAGTCAGACTCGCAGTTGCCCGGTGTTTTTTCAGCATTCATAAATGTTACACGAATCCTCCTTTACTAATACTCAGAAATGTATTGTTTCAGTTATTGCTAACAGTGTTCACTTGTGGATACTGTTTCTACAGAGTATATACAATGCAGCGGAATGGACAGGTGAGTGACAACAATCGGTGATAGAGCCTTGCTTCGTGCAAACGGAGAGCGTCATATCCCGGCCGTAGTGTAGCAAATACAAGATTGCGTCATTATTTGATGTAAGTTTTAAATTCGAGCCCTTAGCTCATTCAAACTAACTTTTTTAATACATATTGCGACACGCACAGAGATGAACGATCGCGACGCGCACACCTCGTAATCACCGAAGTCCAGGATGCTGATAGTCTATAGCCATTTTTAAGATTGAAATTCGGAAATTTCTTAATTTGAATCGCTGCACGAACCATTCTCTTGTGATAATAGTGCATGGCGTTCACTAGCTAAAACCTTAAAATCATGAAGTTCAATCCTATGATTTGGTACACTAGACGGTAAATGAGCTGCAGGAATCGGTCGCAAAACGTCATACCAATGTGAATTAGCCTATCACTCGACTATCGACTATGCCTGATATGCACTTGTGCACATAGAAAAGTATTTTTATAATTTTTCTTTTTTTCATTTTGTTGCACATTTTAATAACCTATGCTGTCCCACTGCTAGGCAAAGGTTTCCTCCATTTCTTTCCATTCCTTGCGTTCTCCAGATATCTTTTGCCTGTGAGAGTGGAACCCATCCAGTCGCTCTAACGTTTTCGTGGTCTGTCTCGTTGCCGTCGTCCTGTAGATTGCCAGCCGGTGGAGATCTTAGTCCACCTTTCAGGGTGCATACCTAGTCAGGTCATAAATTCTGTCACATCATCATCATCATCATATCAGCCGTAAGACGTCCACTGCTGGACAAAGGCCTCCCTCATTGATCTCCAGGAACTGCGGTTGGAAGCGGCCTGCATCCAACGCTGACCTGCGGTTCTTACCAAGTCGTCTGCCCATCTTGTGGGTGGACGTCCTACGCTGCGCTTGCCAGTCTGTGGCCTCCACTCGAGAACCTTTCGGCCCCATCGGCCATCTGTCCTGCGCGCTATATGGCCTGCCCATTGCCACTTCAACGTGCTAATCCGTCGGGCTATGTCGGTGACTTGAGTTCTCCTACGTATCTCCTCATTTCTGATTCGATCCCTCAATCAGAATCATATCTGATTCTGTCACATGTTTAATATAAAATAATTGAAACAAGTTTATTCATTATGTAACCATTTATATACCAAAATGAACTTAACAAAACATAGATTCTTATGACACTAAAGTTTATTCAAAATGACCTCCGTGATTTTGAATACAGGCCTTGAATCTGCGCGGCCAGTCGTCTATCGCAGCACGAACGAGGTCCATGTCAATATCAGCGACTGCCTTAATCAAGGATGTCTTGAGTGACTCCAAATTGGGATGAGGCTTTGAGCACGCCTTTTCCTCCAAGTGTTGCCATATCTTGTAATCTAACGGATTCAAATCTGGACTGGAGGAGGGCCAGTCTTCGTGCCGGATGAAGTCGATTTCACGCGCCGCCAGCCAGTCTTGTGTGCTCTTCGCTCTATGAGCTGGCGCCGAATCTTGTTGGAATACCCAGTGCCTGTTATTGAACATGGTATGAGAAACAGGTTCCACAAGGTTCGTCAGGACTGTATTTTGATACACAACTGCATTCGTTTTTACACCTTTCTCACAAAAATGTACCTCTGTTAAGCCCTAATAAGAAACTCCCAACCATACCATGAGCGAGGATGGAAAATAACCTCGTTGGACACGCGGAATACGGTTCCTCGCTTCTTCACTACTGTGTGCGTACACCTTATCATTTTGTTTGTTGTAGCTTTCTTCTAAGGTAAAAATTTTTTTATCCGAAAAAAGAATTTCCCGATATTTTTTTCCCGCGTACCGCTTCAACAAAGCGCGGCATCTCTTCAGTCTCAGGTCCATTAGACGAGCATTCAAACAATGTCCTGTTTTTCTTCGATATGCCCGAAGCCCTAAGTCTTCATTTAACACCCTTTTCACCGTGGTTCTGCTTAACCCCATCTGAAGGGCCAACAGTTTCTGCTTACGTTTGGGATTTCTTTGAATTCGCGCCTTCACAGCTTTTATCACTGCTGGAGTCCTAACAGACTGAGGGCGACCACTTCTTGACCTGTCATCTACACTAGAGTCTTCATTGTATCGTTTGATGGTGCGATAAACGAATCTTTTGGTTATATTAAAATTTTTCAGTATGTCAAAAATTTGAATTGGCGCGTAACCGCAACGATGCAACGCAATAACTGCAACACGGTCTTCTTTAAGCGTCCACTCCATATTTAATAATGAGTAAAATTCTAAAAAGTATACATTTTTATTTTCATGAACAATTCGAAATTCGAATTCTATAAACTTTTTTGTGGCCAGCATTCTAAAAGAAAAGTTTTTACTGTGTGACAATACTTATGACCTGACTAGGTATATGTGACATGACCCGCCCACTCCTATATTTTTTTATCCCATATTTGAGTCGTGCAGCCTTATATCACACATCGATGATTTCGGTCTTAGAGCGCGGAGTAGTGTTGCGGATGCTATCAGTTCACTTAACACTTAAATGCTACGCTCCATCGCTTTTTGACACACCCCGAGTTTGAACTTTTGTGAGTCGGTCAATAACCAAGTCTGAACACCGTAGGTTAGGTTAGTTATTTTTAAATTACCTTTTGTAGCTTTTTCTTGGGTTTTTTGTTATAAAAGTATAACCTATAACTTTGCCCTTTATAGAACTTCCAGAAACATCACACAAAATGGTATTATCTATGCCGATAGGTGTAAATGAACGACTTTTATTGCGGGTCCAATGCTCGCAAAGTGCGCTAAAACCGGTTCGTTATATTTTGACTGAGGCATTGATTGTTTGTACAGAACTAGTTTTGTTTGCACCTACATTCTTGTTTTTATGCAAAAATTTGATGACAGTCATATTGATGAATTACTCTATAAAGTTTTCATAAGTTGTTTTATCGCCTTTACATTTAGCGCTTATCACACCGTTTTGCGCGCTCGCTACTCGTGAGTCAGACGAAAGACGCGTACCGTTTATGCCCAGAATGACAGTCGCAATTTCTTAAAGAACCTGCAAAGGTCAGGTTTATAAAGCCAAGTTCCAGGCTAAGTTCAATTTCAGGTGTACAGGGTCGTTTCTGTCCAGGTGAGACGGGAACACGATTTATAACATTATTTATTTGCTCCTTCAATTGAAATGTATTTATTAAGTTTGCTACTTGAAGCGAGATTTCACGACTTTCATTGTGAAATTATGATTCAGACGTTTGTAATGTTACAGCTTCTTTTTAACCTCTAACGCAAAAAGACGGGTGTTGTACGAGTAAGCTTCATGCCTATTTATTTATTTATATAATTTATAAAAAGCTTGCACACTCACAGCAGTGCCAAGGCCTGTGACGAGCCAACTAACAATATACACATTACAGAACAATACAATATAAGAATAAAAGTCAACTGTTATTGCTACTAAATACATAATGTCAAGTTAAATTAATAAAAATTAGAAATTATAATAATCAAATTAAGAATACGTCTAATGTATGTCCTATGTCTGTATATCTGTTGATCTGTCTGTGGCATCGTAGCTCCTAAAGGGATGGACCGATTTAGCGCGATTTTTTTTAATAGAAAGCTACCTAAATTGAGTTTAGTTCGTTATTAGCGTGCTAATTATTTTGTACCCAAAAATCTGATTCAATCTTGGACAGACGACAAATTTTAAAGACATTATTTTTCCTTTCTTAGGTCCAAATTCTGCTGCGGCCAAGAAAAGTACTCTTCTCACATAAGAAAGAAGGAGAGTCGAGTGAAGAGCTAAGGTAAAGTATCATTCATATATTCAACAATAGCTCTTTACATGAACTTAGTATCCTCAATAGTAGTTGTAAGAAAAATTATCGGAACTTCTGTTCTAGGAGTATGTGTAGTTATTCTAAGATTAGTGTGGATTAGATATGCAACAGTGAACGCACTTCAAGACCGCAATCATCTCAATAAAATGCCATTATTTGCTCACTTTACAGAACAGTAGTAGCGTACCACAACCCGTTCACAGGCGACTACTGCGTGCGCAAGAGCCGCGAGCCGCGAGGATACTCCAACCCTCAGAACCTAGCTTTTCCGACCCTGGAGTCTCCTGACAGTGGCCTGTCGGACGAGTACGAACCACTGCACCTGGAGCCAGTGCATGTGCCCAGGGCAACCAGTCTGGAGCTGCCTGATGGAGCGATATTTCCGAAGGTAGCTTTACTGGCAATAGTCACATTACTAGTTCAGGATTCCGTGTTACGAGCTCAACACACCGAGCGTGATATGGGGCGGTGCGTCTCACAGAGATGAAAACATTACCCCAAACATAAAATTAGTGACAGGAACAACATGGTATCTTTAAGTCGCGAGTGAATAGGTTTCTTCTAGGCAAGCGTGTACCATCGTAGACTGCATCATCGCTTACCATCAGGCGAGATAGTGGTCAAACGCAAGCCATATATACAATATATATTAAAAAAAAGAAAAACATAAAATAAATGGATTTACGTAAGCCGCCTATTACCGGATATGTACTTTTTCACATAGAAACTAACGCCGCCAACAAAGCGACGGAAACGGATAAAAAGTATTTTGAAGCTTTGACATAACACATACTCGTAGAAATAATGCTACGTACCATCATATATAAGCGCAAATTCTGATAAATTATGATTGATTGCAATCTAGCGATAGTCAAACAATCAGTGAACTAAAATTTCATTATTTCCAGCAACAACACACCAGTGCTCACAGCTTCTTAAGTCCACATTAGGATTCGCTATTTTCAATCTATTAATATATTCCTCTAAGTAGGCCTCCTCGTTATCACACCAGTTTCTCTGGTCCTGTGCCAAGTGCATCCATTGCCTTCCCAAAACGCGAAGGGTGCAGACCAGATGGCACTGTTGGTAGACCACAAACTAGGTTCGGTAATTTTACTTCTATAAAACTATTATTTTAGACGAAAATCTTGTTACAAGTAATTCTGCCTAAAATAATGGTTTGACATTTTCAAGGATATTTTTATCGAAACAAAAATTACCAAACCCAGCTCATCTAAAATTCAAATCACTGAAAGGGTAAAAAGGGCCAGATTGTCAGAACATTCGCAAACTAAATAATGCTCTTAAAACTAGATTTTTATACCTTTAAGGTCCGAAGCGTTTTTACTTTGATATAACATAAAGTACATTTGTTAGGCCAAGCAATCTGTAAGTGCTTGGCATGTGATTTCTTCAAGGCAACGTTTGGGTAGAAATGAATGAATGAAAATTCTTTATTTTAATACCTTACAAGCTAGATACAACAAAATGAGAAAGAAGAAATAGTATGAGGGGTGGTCTTATCGCCCATGATGTGCCCGGAAATTGTTTCAGTATTATCCTATAAATTCTTAATCCAGCCTTAATTATTTATGCTTAAAGTTAATAATGTATGTACGATTGCACGCGTGTGAGGTAGACACGTATATATCAAGTCACTAGAGCCTGAAATTAACAATTTCACATCTCTCGTAATGATCATATTAATATGGGAAGAAGTGGTTTCTGTTTTACCGAAGTTAGGCTTAATTGTGACATGTATAAATTAAAATGTTATAAAATATTTTACAGCTGAAATCCCTTCACCATAAAGGAAAAGTGGTGATAACCTTCGGATCGGCCGACCTGTTTTTCTTCACACATAACTAAGAAAAAAACCGCCTCCGCATCAACCCATCCATTTCCGAACGACACCACAGACAGACAGACATAAGCGTCAAACTTATAACATCGCTCTTTTTGCGACGGGGGTTAAAAATAAGTATTTGGTATTAGCTTTTTACCCGACTGCTCAGAACAAGGGCGTTACGTTTTAGGTTTGTGTATGTATGTATGGCTGTTCATCTGGCGCATCCAGTATGCTTGACGGATTTTGACAAATCAAGATTCTCTAAAATCGTCTGAATCACGAGATCACTCTCATAGGCTTAGAATAGAGATAGAAAGAATAGAGATAGTGAGCAAAGAGAGGATGTATGCAAAATCGTTTCAAAAGTTTATTTTTCTCTTCGGCAATAATGGCAGATAACATAAAATTGTAGTCGTATAGCTAATCTGTATTAATAATACGTAAAGAGAAAACTTTGATATTTATTCAAGCTTATTGCGCGCTGGAAGTGTGTGATTTGTCTTAGATAAATTACATGGAGAAGGAAGGGCGGAAACTAAAAGTAATCTATAAAAATTAATGAATTTATTTGTTTATTTAAAGATACACACACACACACACACATATTTCATCAGTTTATAGCTAACTACCAGGTCGTGACTACAGTCATAAACACATAATTACACAGAACACTTAATTATGGTTGACGTTTGACCACCATTCGCTGGCAGCCAGTACCTACTCTCTCTCTCCAGAATATAGTTGTGAATATAGGGAATACAATAACCGATTGAGTCATCATCATCATCATCATATCAGCCGTAGGACGTCCACTGCTGGACAAAGGCCTCCCTCATTGATCTCCAGGAACTGCGGTTGGAAGCGGCCTGCATCCAACGCCGACCTGCGGTTCTTACCAAGTATCTTGCCCATCTTGTAGGTGGATGTCCTACGCTGCGCTTGCCGGTTCGTGGCCTCCACTCGAGAACCTTCCGGCCCCATCGGCCATCTGTTCTGCGCGCAATATGGCCTGCCCATTGCCACTTCAACGTGCTAATCCGTCGGGCTATGTCGGTGACTTGAGTTCTCCTACGTATCTCCTCATTTCTGATGCGATCCCGTAGTGAAACCCCGAGCATAGCCCTCTCCATAGCTCGTTGAGTGACTCTGAACTTATTCATAAGGCCAATAGTGAAGGACCACGTCTCGGTTCCAAATGTCATCACTGGTAACACACACTGATTGAAGACTGATTGAGTATTGAACCATAAATCGTTGTCTATTTTGCAGAAGCACGTCTCCATAGAGGCTCCATTGGTTCCGAAACGGAATGACGACAACAGTGTCATTAGAACTTGGAATTGGAACTACACAGAGTACCAGATTTAGACTATGAAAGACACATGAGACTTTTCACCTGTGTGCATCAGGATGACGACGCCACTTAGGCTAACCCTTAGATGTCACCTCAAACCTTGGAGATAATGCAATTGCTACAAGCAGTTAGGGTTTCCAACCGTACTTTATAAATATCTGATTGAACCAGCTCCCAAACTTAAACACGATTGAAACAATGTTAAAGTTCAGATTATTAATTATATTTCTTAAAAAAATGTTGGCAACTCTATGTGCTGCGGTAACTACTCACCATTAGGTATGCCATTGGTTTGTACCGTCAATAGGAATTTTCATGATGTGCCTAAAATTTCGAGCTGCGTGATGCAGTGGGCGGACAGCCGGCTGAGACGCAGGAAGTTGCGAGTTCAACTCCCTCAACAAACGTTTGCATAATCTACAGATATTTGTTCCGAGTATGCATTTCAATATAAATATTATATTACAAAAATATGTAAGTATTTTATCAGTTAACTGGTTTCCATAGTACATTTTTTGCTTATTTTCGGGCTAGATAGTGATTTGTGAAATGTTCAGCATTATTTATTTATCTATAATATTATAAAGGTCTAAAGTTTTATTTGGATGCAACCTCTGTTACTACGGATCCAATTCTGAAAATTCAATCGTTAATGGGTAAATCCTATATTTTAAACGAGTATTTATAAAAATTCATGCGAACCTGAAGTAAGGCTCTGCCTGAAAACCAGCGCTGCTTTGCATCATTTATTGCAAAGAAGCATAAAGCTGAGGCAGAGCCTGTTTGGGCACGCGTGACACGGAGCGGGACTAGTTGGTGCACCTACCTACTACCTACTGGTGGGGTTTGTGTTTGTGTTCTAGCTGTATGTCTAATTTAATCTCATTGTTTTGTAATTTTCATCTCTGTATACCTGTTTTGTTTGTGATCCGTTCTATGTTTCTTTGTGTGTGTCAAATAAATCATTTCTATTCTATTCTAAGTATTAGTTATTACATCTAGTTATTTTATAAACGACTATAATGACCATATTATAATGTCTTTCTTATAAATGTCTTATGCTACGTGTTTTGTTCTGTACCTACGATATTAAAATAAAACACGGGTAGGGCTAATGTTTTTTAGAGAGCTAATTTTTACCATAGAAAGTAAATTAACCATAGATATTTTTATATGTTCAAACATCAATAATATCAAATCCGAAAATATTAATGAAACATCCTGTATAAAATAGGTAAACAAATCATATTCATTCATCGTGTAAGTCGGTACCTGTAAAACTGACTAAGCGGCATCGTCGCAAAGGCGCCGGCGATTTACGTAAAAAATTGTTTATTGGAATTTTATTAATGATTAATGTCATACATAACAAAACAGATTGTATATTGGGATCGGTTTTCATAATTTGACTAAAGAACCATAAAGCTTTACATTTCAGTGTCACATTACCAGGGCGACTTGCGCAACTATGCCTAAACGTATTTAGCGACTAAACATATTTAACTTTTACGTATTTGTATGATTTGACAACTCCTTAAATCATATTTATTCACTAAATACGTTTAGGCATCGCTGCGCAAGTCGCCTTTAGTGGCTAAATATGATTTAGAGAGCTGTCAAATCATACAAATACCTCAATATGTATGGAGAGCGCGCTCGCTAAATATGTTTAGGGATCGTTGTGCAAGCCGAGCTTAAAGTGTTAAAAGCTTCTTAAATCTAAAATGCCAAATTATTGTAACGATGTTGAGTGATTTAATTAAATAACAGAAATGCATAATATTGTTTATCTCGTAAATGAACTTCACAAACCCTTCCACAGACAGGTCGACTACAGCTCGTGAACAAGCAGGGGCCCAGTTCTACGAGTACATACCTCTATATACCTTTTGCTTTTCTAAAAACACAATATTTTTTCAATGACCGCCATTGTGTTACAACTCCGTTGAAAACTTGGCAGCTTGCGTCAGGAACAAAAATCATAATCATTAAATAATGGTATGCCTCCATAATCATATATCATACTAGCTGACCAATCCGCAACTTCGCACGCTTAGTTTTTCAATAAAAACATTACCCTCCTTCTGCCCAGTTGGGTAAAAAGTAGCCTAAGTTACCCGGGGATAGTGTAGCTTCCCAACAGTGAAATAATTTTTTAAATCGGTCCAGTAGTTTCGGAGCCTATTCAATACAAACAAACAAACAAATCTTTCCTCTTTGTAATATTATGGTATAGATAAACTAGTGTTTCGCCTCGAACTGAGATCTCACGTATCTTTAGCTATCAAAATAGTGCCACGAAAATATAACCAACTAACTTGACCTACAGTTTCATTCAAATTACAAGTAACGGGAGTTCATGTAAATTGTTTTTTCTTGTAGAAATTACACTTATTCTAGACTTTTCCCTATATTTTTGTCACTATAGCTGCACGAATACCAAATTTCAGCACTGGTGTGCCCTGTGAAATTTGTGCACGTTCAGTTTTTATTATGACTAATTTATAAAAACTCAAAAACTATAAAGAGTTTACAAAAAATAAAAATGGAGTCTAAATGTACTAATGAATACCTTTCATTTGACGTCCCATTTAACTAGTTAGCCTCTTTTTCATTTTTTTTACCCCTTTGAACCCCAATATCTCAACAACGCCCCAACATTTTTAGCTCATTTATTCACACCAAAATTGTGCTATAACTACCTACCTATGTATTAAATTTCACGATGATCAGATCAACGCTTCGAAAGTTATCCTCGGACAAACATACATACATACAACGCCGATTTAATAATGTCGGTACAAAAGTAATGATATCCCATCAAAACACAAATTTCTGTACAAAAGTAATGATATCCCATCAAAACACAAATATAAAATGAGAGCCAAGTTCAATATTATGATATATGCCTTGGTTGTTGAC
Organism: Philereme vetulata; assembly: GCA_918857605.2. Lineage (NCBI taxonomy): Eukaryota > Metazoa > Arthropoda > Insecta > Lepidoptera > Geometridae > Philereme > Philereme vetulata. Next base: position 958,175 of record OU975420.1, read on the forward strand.
TTCAACGTCAAAAGAAGTGAGATCTAAATGTGTGCCAAGTTCAATGGCCAGTCCTGCAATTTATTTATAACGTCAAATACATATTATTAGAGAACAACTTAAAATATAATTTCTTCTTATTACTTAGGATAATATAATGAAGCCTTTTTTATATTATTTGTGAGGAAACAGGCTTACGGCCCACCTGATGTTAAGTGGTCACCGTCGCTTATTGACACCGGCAACACCCGGGGAATTGTCGATGCGTTCCCTACACTGTAGAAACCTCTTTACATTTCTCTTGAAGCGTGCCATGTCGTAGCCTAATGGGAAAACCTCAGATGGTAGCTCATTTCACATCTTGATAGATAGATATATATATACATTTATTTCGACATAAGTTACAAACACACAGAAACTATATACAGTGGATAATTAAATACAGACAATGAAATACAGACCATCAAAAACACTTTAACATAATAAAACAATAAAATTAAATTAAAACAAAAGATACGTACCCAGGTCTCTATGAGCCCTGCGCCGAAAAAGGAGAATGGCTCAGCATTATGCTGAACAATACACTTATTGCTCAGCGCTGGTTTTCAGCCATTAAACCTGCATTGACGTCACGGACGCCAGTTAAAGTGCCTTATTTAAAAAAAAGAAATACCAATTGTACCTACCTACCTACCTACCTAAGATAAGTATATATGCTAAGATGCTATATGTATATATATATATATATATATATATATATGTCATAGTGGTAAAATGCAGCCAACAATAAAGTTATTAAAATTGGAATCACCGATGATTCTAATGGCTCTTCTCTGAAGGGAGTCAAAACGAAGCAATTGGTGGCCAATCATCAATCAATCAATCATAAGACGTTTATTTTCTCTCACAAAAGGTACTTATGAACTAGGTATTCTTAAAGATAATACAATATAGAATTTAGAGTAAAATAAAATAACAGGGATAAGAATTATAGGACTTAGGATAAACATACCAAGTTCTTAACCTGTTTTGTGAGAGACTGGTGCCTGAGGTAGGTTTATAAATATACCTGTGATACAGGTCACCAGTGCTCTCACTCCGCGGGCAGCCAAAACAAACAATTAAAACTAATATTTTTATTTCTTTCTCAAGTATTGTACATATATACATGATATTTTATGTACAGACAAGAATATGAGCAACAATAGGTAAATTAATGAGTGTACGAGTAATTCATGTGTGATCTGGTGTAATGTGGAGTGTATGTGTTTGTGAGTGTGCGTGAGGGTGTTTTGAGGAGTGTAAGTGTGAGCACGGATTTTATGAGTATTATAAAGATATGGACTTTGGTACTTTGGAGCTCCGTGCCAAAGATGGGACCAGTATTCTACGTGCGGCCGAACTTGCGCTTTGTACAGCAATAGCCGGTGTTGTGCCGTAAAATACTATTTGGCACGGTTAAGGACTCCAAGTTTTTTGAAGGTGAGCACAGCTTTTGCTTCTAAGTGACTCCCATACTGGACCTCATTAGAAATTTCGACTCCTAGAATCCCTATACTCGCCGAGTCGGGGAGAGGAATGCCCTGGAACTGTGGAGCTATTGTGAAAGGGACCTTCTTTGTGGTGAACGCACAGACTTGCGTCTTGTTTGGGTTAAAGGTGACCAGATTAAAGTTACCCCAATCTGACACGCGCTCCAAAGAGCATCCAACCTCAAACACAAGCTTTTGTCTGTTGTCTAGGTCTGGGTAGCCTAAGGTCTGACTTGGCTAGTTTTCGTGCGAATTATATTATAGCTTTCGGAAGTTCTAAAGTCTCTTCTGTAAGTTCTCATTTTATTCTTCCGAAAATTTGGCTTGCTGGTTGAAACTAGCCATCGAACATAGGGCTCTTCCATGACTGTTTTAGTAGGTACTTAGTAGTTATTTGTATATGAGAACTAGCCAAGTCAGACTTTAGGCTTCAAAACATTAATATTATAAGTTATAAGAAAAAATGATATTATAAGTTGTTTTATAATATTTACGTTGTTATAAATAAATTTCAGGACTGACCATTCAACTTGTCACTCATTTAGATCTCACTTTTTTTGTCGTTGAAGTCAACAACCAAGGCATATATCTAAATAATGAACTTGGCTCTCATTTCACTTTTATGTTTTTGATCCTTTAACAACGTTCCAATATTCTAAATATTCTGGCGGCAACCGTCACACATGCATTATTCAAAAAATAAGTCGTACAACAGGATTTAGTCGATCGGTCTTCCTTATATCTGATCTAAAGATAATGGTAAACGAATACTAGAAGATATTTTTTTTAGCTAGCCTACATTTTTCCACTGCTGGGGAAAGACCTCCCCCAACTCCTTCCACCTATCGCGATCCTTGGCAGATTCCCACCATTCCTTTTCAAATCCACTGATGTCGTCGCGCCAACGCTTTCGCGGCCGACCCCGACGTCGCTGTCCATCCTCCGGTACCCAAGGTGTTATGATATTGGCCCATTTCTCCGGAAGCATTCGACTTACGTGCCCGGCCCAATCCCACTTGAGCTTCGCGGTTTTGTCTCCCAAGAAGATATTTAAAGTGGTATTATATTAATCACCATAATTATTTCTGCCGCCAGGCAACATTGCTGTTTCGGTTTGAAGGGTATGGTTGCCGGTGAAATTATAGGTACATGAGGCTGTACACCTGTATGCCTCAAGTTGATGGAAACAGGGTAATGCATCGTAGGGCACGTTTCTAAGGCGCGTGACCTACGAGGTAATACTTTGTTATAGGCGAAGGGTTTTACAGTAATGCTAGATCTTTGTTCGCGCTACGGTATGTGTCTTTTTAAAGTTGTCTTTAGTGATGAAGATTTTAACATTAAGACTTCGGGAGGATGTGTTAAAAATAGATACAATTGTGTGACCGCACATAATAGTGAAACCACACATTAAAGCATCCCCAAATATAATTTTTCACTCCTACGAGATCTTAAAAACCTTTTCTAGTAATTTCTTGAAATCCCTAAAAACTTAATCGATCGAATCATGTCAGACTTTTTGTCATACCTAGCCATTTTCCGTTCCTTAGGAGTTTTCTTTAGCTTAAAAACTGTCCAGTTTATATTCTAGGCCTACACCTCAAGAAGTTGTCAGCACAATAGGTTGGAGGCAGTCAATTCGGTGATCAATCAGGAGATTGGATGCGGCATCGATCAGTGTCGGTGGTGACCGATGACACAACGAACTACGAAGGTGTTTTCCAGACGATTTTATGTTGAAAAGTCTATTTTACCGTTTACTGTAGAACAGAGACGTATGTGTTTAGCAGTTTATGTAGGTTTGTATGGAGATTATGTTTATTAGTATAGCTCTCAAACTAGGTATCTAACAGGTACCTATAGGAAGTCGTAACATAGCATCGTCTAGCACTAGAGCTGCAACAGTAAAGTCACGATTCCATTGCTGCGCACGGGCACGCGACGTAACGTGTACTTAGCTTGACTTTGTATTAAAATGTAGGCGGATCAATCTACTGCAACCCACGGCCATGCTACGTACAGATGCGTGGTTGATGACATCACCAACACACACGTGGCCAGCTCAGATGCGTCGCACACCCATACTGCTCAACGCGGCTTAAGCTATTCATACGGCGTAGCTTCACGGCACGGCAGCTGGTGTTGTTGCCGGTGGGTTTTGGGTCAATATCCGTGTGTCGCATGTGCTGCAGTTCAAACGTAGACACACGCATGCAGACAATTAGACACACACAGCTAACGTGCTTACCCTCTGCGTGCACAGCCTACGCAGCAATGGAACCGCGGCTCAATTGTACCACACCTCAGCCCAGCCTTGCCAACAGTGATACTAAAACAATGCCCTGCATAAGTTGAAAGTGTAGTGGATATAGATTGATAATAAATTGCCTTGTCCATAAAGCGCTCTACTCTTCTCACCTAAATTTTTCGTTCGAGTGGTCGTGTAATCGCCATCCGGTCCGAGGAGTCTTTTTATCCTCGCTTCAATATCGCCTCTACGTGTGAATTGAAAAGACTTTGATTATACACCTCGTGTGTCATCAAATTTTCTTACGCTTACTCTCCATCGGGAGCAGGCTTGCAGATTCACTTTGCCTAGACAGGATTATCTATATACTCGTAATGTGAAAACTGGTTCAGGTATGAGACGGTTACAGTTAATTACCAATTTTTGTTTTTATTTTATTATTTTTTTTCTAAAACAAGATATTTTTACCAAAATAATTGATCGAGCGAAGCGAGATCTCTAAATCAACTTGGGCAAATCAACGTTGTATGTATGTATGTTTGTTTGTCCAAGGATAACTTTTGAAGCGTTGATCCGATCATCATGAAATTTTATATATAGGTAAGTAGTGTCGGCACAATCCTGGTGTGACTAAATGAACTAAAAATGTGGGGGGGTTATTGAGACATAGGGTTCAAGAGGGGAAAAAATCTAAATGAGGATATTATTTCAAATTGGACGTTCAGCGAAAGGTCTGTATTAGTACATTTCGACCCCGTTTTTAGTTTTAGTTTAATCCTTGTAGTTTTTGAGTTATTAACCATAATAAAAACTAACCTATGACAAAATTCACGGGGTACACCAGTGACCCCACAGTGCTGAAATTTGGTATGCGTGTAGCTTTAGTGACACAAATATAGCTAAAAGTCTGAAATCCAGGATAACTGCAATTTCTACCCCCAAAAAGAGTAACCAAATAACATGAACTCGTTATTTGTAATTTTAATGATACCGTAGTAAGTTGGTTGTGCATATTGTGGCACTATTTTATTAGTCAAAGATTATGAATAATATTTTTTTTTGAGAGAGACTCGCGAGTCTTCAGTTCGGGGCGAATCACTAGTTTTTTCTAAAGACCCTCAAAACGTACATAATCATTGCTGACGGTGTGAAACGGCAACGCTGCACGACGAATACACGCCTCCTGGGCAATTCGGCATTCATTTTATTCTTATCAGATTGGCAACGTCGCATAATACAGAATAACCTAGGAAGCTAGAGATATTTTTAAAAGTGTCAAATTATTTATTATAAAATATTGCTTGTGATTGTTTATTGATTGATTGAAATGCTTTGTTACACTTAATAACAAAGGAAATCTTAATGATAAAGAGTATTCTCTTCCAGATAACCTTTGTGTATTGTAGATAAAGGTGTGCACAGAAAAGGGAACTAATGAAAATATACACAGGACTAATAAAATAACCTAATATAGGTACATAATACATAAATAAACCTACATAAATACTACTTAATATGATAGACTAAACTATACCAATATCAAATAATAATACATACTTATCAATCAATAGAAGAAATGATAAGGAAACATTAAGTTGCTTATTTTTGGTCAGTTTGACCGATAAGGTGCCTATAGATTCTCAATCTGAATGCTTCCACTCAAGTAGCCTCGAAATAATTCGGTGGCATATTATTCCAGAGACGAGTAGACGAGATGTAAGAGTCGGAGTAAGACGCCGTGTTATGCTTTAGAGTAATCAATTGGAAAATCAATTGCAATAGTTCTTTATTTTTTTTAGGAAAATAGTTAAGCTGATTGACCTATTAAGATTTCAAAATAAATGTCGACATATAATCAAGCGTGTTTCATCGTAGACCGCATCATCGCTTACTATCAGACGAGATGGTAGTCAAACGTGAACGTCGTTAATTTAGCTGTAGATACCTATTAGTGAGGTTAACTACCTTTACACAATTATAAGGTTCAGCTTTCTGGTTGAAGAAATATGCTGTAATGTTCTATAATGATTTTTAAGGATGAAACGCTAGAAGTGGAGAGTTCCTAATGAAATCGTTTGATGGCATTTCTCAACGTTCGCGCGTTCTTGAGAAAGGTAGAGTGCCTACTCTACACCAAATAAAAGCATTTTATTTATCTAATTGTCTATTAATTGACCAAACAAACAAAGCAAGCAAAGCGTCTCAGTTTCGAGATTGGGTAAAAAATGCTTTTATGTCTGTCTGTTCACGCCTACAGGTCGCATTTTTCAACCGATTTTGACAAAAATTGTTACACAAATTCCTTGATTTATGTTTATTTTTTAAACAATCGTGATTTTTGATTGGGAGAAAAGTAGGGGGGAAAAAAGGGTGAAGTTTGCTGTAGCGTTAATTATCAACGGATTTTAATCAAATTTGAGAGGCACACTAAAGACTTCATTCTACACAAGATGTTGCGAAATGGAGAGGGGGAAATGGGAGGAGGTTTATATATGGACGGATTTCAGTTTTGAATTTTTTTCGGATAATTTGTACCTACCTATACCAATCAGACTACGCAGTACTCTTCGCCTTCACGAGACGAACTCGAAGACACCAGATTTGACCTCCCAGGACTAAGGGAACGCGAGTAATCGCTAAGCCAGGGGAAAGGGGAAAGTGTCGGTAATTGCATGGTTATAAGGGCTCGCAAGGTCTACTGTTCTCACAAAACCACAAGTTATAAAACTAGTTTTACAGTAAGACAATAATGATTTAAAACCTTTTACTAGGTTTGCCCAGCCATCGGTAGCCTTATTACGGAAGCCAATTGTTGTCGCGTAGCTGTTACTGGTCAGGCCGACTCCCTCACACGTTAGATACGGACTGTAGGTGTCGTTTACGCTGTTTTAGTCATTTTAAAACACAGTTCATTTTCTAAGGGATTTTTGTATGAACTCAAGAACAAGAAACTCAAACTGATCTGGATATTCATTTTGACTGTCCACCAAAATTACGATCTTTTGTTTTGGGCCCTAGTACGTCGAACATTTTATAAACAACACGTCATTGACAACACTGCTACTTTCCTGTTTTCATTTTGTATTGTTTTGGACCTGTCATGGTTGCGCTTGCTACTTATAAATTTTATTTATTACTTTTTATAGCGGAATTATATCTGCAACCCTGTTTTCTGTATAACTAGTGGTTCACCCCGAACTGTGATCTCGCGAGTCTCCGATATCATCATCAGCATCATTATATCAGCCATAGGACGTCCATTGCTGGACAAAGGCCTCCCTCATTGATCTCCAGGAACTGCGGTTGGAAGCGGGCTGCATCCAACGCCGACCTGCGGTTCTTACCAAGTCGTCTCCCATCTTGTAGGTGGACGTCCTACACTGTGCTTGCTGGTTCGTGACCTCCACTCGAGAACCTTCTGGCCCCATCGGCCATCTGTTCTGCGCGCTATATGAGCTGCCCATTGCCACTTCAATGTGCTAATCCGTTGGGCTATGACGGTGACTTGAGTTCTCCTACGTATCTCCTCATTTCTGATTCGATCCCGTAGAGAAACCCCGAGTATAGCTCTCTCCATAGCTCGTTGAGCGACTCTGAGCTTATTCATAAGGCCAATAGTGAAGAACCACGTCTCGGTTCCATATGTCATCACTGGTAACACACACTGATTGAAGACTTTCGTCTTAAGGCACTGAGGTATGTTGGACGGAAAGACGTTGCGAAGTTTCCTAAACGCTGCCCATCTGAGTTGGATTCGACGATTGACCTCTTTCTCGAAGTTGGACCTACCTCATTGAACTGTTTGTCATAGGTATACATACGCGTCGACCACTTCAAGAGCTGAGTTCTCAACCATAACTGGGGCAGGCCCGACATGGACATTCGATATCATTTTCGTCTTGTCCATGTTTATTTTAAGCCCTACCCGTTGGGAGACTCGATTGAGGCCTTCGAGCATCGTGCTGAGCTCTTCCATCGACTTTGCTATCACCACAATATCGTCGGCAAACCGAAGGTGAGTGATTTATTCGCCGTTAATATTGATGCCCAGTCCTTTCCATTCCAGAAGCTTGAAGGCATCTTCCAAAGCGGTCGTAAACAGTTTCGGAGCGATGACATCTCCCTGTCTTACGCCTCTTTTTAAAGGAATCGCCTTCGAGCACTGTTCTTGTACTCGGACTGACATAGTGGCGTTTTTATACAAACACTTCAACACTTCGATGTACCGATAGTCAATACGGCATCGTTGGAAGTCTCTCCAACGATGCCGTATTGACTAAGCACTGCTCATGTTTCGATCGAATCGAAGGCTTTCTCATAGTCCACAAACGCGAGACATAGCGGCAAGTTATACTCTTCGGTCTTCTGTATGACTTGCCGCAGCGTATGTATGTGGTCTATGGTACTGTAGCCTTTACGGAGCCCGGCTTGTTCGGGAGGCTGGAAGTTATCAAGCCTGCGTTCGAGACGGTCCGCGATGACCCTTGAAAACAGCTTATAAACATGGCTCAAAAGCGAGATGGGTCTGTAATTCTTAAGCAAGGAGTTGTCACCTTTCTTGAAGAACAGAACCACCAAGCCCTCGTTCCATGCTTTTGGCTTCGTACCTTCAAGCAAGGCGGAACTAAAGAGCTTCTGAAAGACTTTAATTACCGGTGATCCACCCGTTTTCAGAAGCTCTGAAGTGATTCCGTCCTCACCCGGTGCTTTGTCGTTCTTAAGCTGCTTCAAGGCCATCCTGATCTCATACAGGCTGATGTCCGGAATATCTTCGGTATAATGTCGGGTCAGTTTGGCTCTTAGGTCGTTGGCCGCACTGCAAACAGGTTTAGTGACCGAATCGTAGAGCCGTTCATAGAACTTTTCGACTTCCCTTAACACTTCCGCTTTACTTGACGTTATACTGCCATATTCTCTCTTCAGCTTCGTCAGTGGCTCTGCCCAATAGAATTATCTCTCGCGAACACTTTGAAGCGTTTATTCCGCTCTATCGTATATACGAGAATGTAATACGAGAGATACGAGATACGATAATACGACAGAAATATATAATACGAGATGTATTAAAGGTACAAATATCGTGCCGCAAGGATTTCCAAATTTTTCTATTGAGCTGCCTATGTGACTGATCATCATCGGGAAACTGCAGTCTCAAAGAACGTCGTTCAGTCATGAGGTTAAGGGTGTCATCAGACAGTTTCTGAGGTCTATTAGTATGGGGGTCTTAAAGAACTGGGACCCCACCGTATGGACGGTTTCTACGAACCTGTTATTGATCTCGTCCACTGATGCATCTACTTTTAGACAATCAAAGCGATTTGCAAGTTCGAGTTGAAAGCTCTCGAGGTTTTGGAAATGTGTGCGAGTGGGTCGGAGCGTAGACTTCATCAAACGTGACTGTTCAAGTTTAACGTTCATATTCAATGTGACTCTAACAAATCGGTGATCACTGCCGGTTTTCACCCTGTGAATCACAGAAACATCATTGAATATTCGTTTCTTGTTGGTCAAGATGAAACCAATCTCATTTCTCATGGAACCGTTGGGACTCATCCCGGTCCATTTCCTGTGAGGCGGCTTCTGGAAAAAAGAATTCATCATAAAGAGTCCTTCTTTCTCCAGAAAATCGGCCAGCCTCTGTCCCCTGGGGTTCCGTTGCCCATATCCGAATTGCCCCACTCTCAACTCATCATCGCGTCTCATGCCTAGCTTTGCATTGAAGTCCCCCATAACAAAAATAAAGTGATTTTGTTCGTATGTATGGCTCTGCTGATTTTCTCATACATAGACTCTACTTCTTCATCTGGGTGTGAAGAGGTCGGCGCATATACCTGAACGACTTTCAGTGAATATCGCTTAGATATTTTGAGTGACAGATACGCGACCCTGCTCGACACACTGTCGATGGTGATAATGTTGTTGATGAGTGACTTGTGAACGAGAAACCCAACACCACCTTGGGACTGTTGGTCGCCCTCCCGGTAGTATAGTTGGTTACCAGACTTAAGGGATATCGTCTCCTTGCCTTCTCTACGGACTTCTGATTACCCCAAAATGTCCCAGTGTAATCTACTAATTTCTTCTTCCAGCTCATCAATCTTTTCATCTGTCCTCAAAGTGCGGATGTTGTGTGTTACCAGGGCCAGTGGTCGACGTAGGGTTTGGTAGCCGATCGTCTCCCGGGGATTCTTAGCACCCCTGGCCCTGCCGTTACCGTGACTGCTACCGTAGCCAGGATTAGCGGGGCCGCCGGGTACTCGGGGCCTGGTTTTATGTTGCAACTTCATATAGGGGTTGTTGCCATACTCGCCACGCTTGGCAGGCGGGTTGGCGAGCGCAGTATATGGTATTGAAAACACGAAAAGATGCTGCTGTCCATCTTTCGGAGGTATCCCTTAGCAGATTCCTACTGCATCCACGGGCAACATTTTACTGCCGGCGCCCCATGGCAGTGGGCTCTCCGATAAAAACAATAAAATAGTATTTGTAATCTTTAACTATCAAAATAGTATCACGAAATAAGTACCAAATTACTTGACCTACAGTTTCATTCAAATTACAGGTGACGGGAGTTCATGTAATGTGGTTAATCTTTTTTGGGGTACAAATTGCAGTTATTTTAGATTGTAGACTTTTGCCTATATCTGTGTCACTGAAGCTACACGCACACTAAATTACAGCACTGAGGGGTCACTGGTGTACCCTGTGTATTTTGTCAAAGTTTAGTTTTTATTATGGCTAATAACTCAAAAACTATAAATAATTTACGAAAAATAAAAAATGAGTCTAAATGTACTAATAAATACCTTTCATTTGACGTCCCATTTTCATTTTTTTTACCCCTCTTTAACCCCAATATCTCAACAACCACCCAACATTTTTAGCTCATTTAGTCACACCAAAATTGTACCATCAAATTCCACGATGATCGGATCAACGCTTCGAAAGTTGTCCTTGGACAAACATACGTATATACAACGCCGATTTGGCCAAGTTGATTTAGAGATCTCGCTTCGCTGGATCAAATATAATATTAAATTATATATTTTTGTCTCATTTTGTACAACTTTTTTGTGAAACAGCTATATCCGCTTGTCAACATAGTTTTAGTGCATGTTGTGTTCACCTGTAATTGGTTGTGCATGTAGCTATAAGATATAGACATAAGAACTCTAGCATTATATCATGTAACAACTATTGGTGGACCTAATCTATAAATGATATCTAAATCTAAATCATTAGTAGGCGAATAGTCTGAAACTCAGGACTTGAGTGAGGGACTTTAATTTTAAATTTTATTTTAATTTTGTTGTTTGATTTATGCCTATTAAGAAATCACTTTGTACTAACCCATTTGACACGTTAAATGTTCTTACTAACATATATAGATTTTTGACATCAGAAAACGAAATTAATTAATTAAATAATAATCATATATTATTTTGAAATCCGTGCGAAGCCTGGGCAGGTCAAGTAGTTAATAATATATATTTTAATTTTATTATTTTTAAGTGTGTGTTACTTTGTTTTGCGTAATGAATTTATTGTATAATCTAATGTACCTATGGACTTGTTTCAAAATAAATTAATTTATAATATAAAAATGAATCGCAAAATGTGTTGGTAAGCGCATAACTCAACAACGCCTGGACCAATTTGGCCAATTCTTTTTTTGTTGTATTTCTTATTGTCAAGAGAAGGTTCTTATGAAAAATTGCGCGCAAAATTAGAAAATTTAAGTATACTTAACCACCATATAAAATTATTTATAATCTAACCTTGGCGCTTTTATAATGTAACCTTATGACGTTTGACATAGAATTGACAGAATGCGTGCTGCAAATATCGTCAAAGAGAATGTAAAAAAAATGAATATCGTTTGAAACAGATGCTTCGGTAGGAGTTATCCCGAGATATATTGTCTATATATATAAAAATTAATTGTAAAAAATTTTTAGCGAGACTAAATTTTGGTATTGAATTATTTGTGGAAGTCATTCATTTTCTCATACATAATGATGGCTGGGGACAACAATTGACAATTCTACCAGGGTGACTTATATTGACAGCCCGCGTTATACCTATGCATGTCAAGCCGATACGAAGTTCGGCGGGAACACTAGTTAGTAAGAATAATAATAAAATTAGTTGGTAACAGTTCATTTAGTAATAAGATTGATTAATTATGGGCACCGCTCTGTTAGACCGATACGGTTATTTATCTATGGGATTGGTTATTAGGAGGCCGACATTTTGAATAACTGTTTGAACAGCCAATAATTTGAGCAAATTGAGATGAATTGTTACTGTTCATCATTTGTCAGCGTTAATGCAGTGGTAGGCGGTCATGGCCCAGTGGTAACGAACAATAATAACAGGTTCATATACCTACGCACAGGATATGAAATAAATAAATTAATAAATATTAAAATAATATAAGTTAACGCACGCGGCTTTGCACGTGTGGATTGTCAATGAAAAGTAGACGATGTCTCAACCTAGGTCCATTATCTATTTACCAAATTTCATCAAAATCGATATAACCGTTTAATCGTGAAAGTGTAACAAACAGATAGAGACCGAGTTCGTTGCAAGTATTTTAGTCCATAATCTATACTATTGTTACGAGCTGAGGGTTCTGGATAAAATAATGAAAAGCAATCTAACCAAAATAACACTTTTTATTCAACACTGAAACGATAAATACACGATCTTAATCACAACACACTAACTCACACCACTGTTGCACAATAAACCACTAAAAGTCACCGAAATATTCGCTCGTACCAATAGCCAAATCCAAACTGACTCTCTGGGCATCTCTACGACCTATTTATACCGCACGCTTCTGGAACGTTCTCAAAGGTTCCACAGTATTATTATTTCTTATTTTGTGCAACTGTAGGTAAATACGTAGTAGATATTTATCACACCTATTATTACCTATTCTGTTGCACAATAGGTATACCTTAGAAATACCGACTGTAACTTATTCTGTAACCGCATTGGGCGTAACACTAATATTATAAACAGGCACGACAATTTTTCGTATGTTTGTAACGAATAAACTACTTTTTACTTAGAAAACTTTCGTGATTGACTTCAATCATTATTATATATACGGGATTTATCACGTATCGTCTTGTCGGTGTATCGAGCTACAATGTTTTGGTTCAATTTTATAACCCTTCTTCAGGGTGAGTGCGATCCGCTCCAAATAACGTCTCGCCTCGCACTGAAAAAACCACTGGTCTCAAAAATGCTTCCACCATTAGAATGCTACATTATTGGCCTGAGTAACATAAGCTACTTTTTACCCAACTGCACAGGAGGGTAATGTTTTTATTGAAAACAACGCGTGCGTAGCTGCGGATTGGTCAGCTAGTAATGTTTTAAATTCGAAAGCTATAGATTGGTATATTTTTTTATACGGCATGGAGATGGAACAAACACATGTCCCACCTGATGTTAAATTGTAACCATCGCCTGTAATAAAGCATTACGTCGTAGGTCACGCACCGTAGAAACGTGTCATAGGTACGACATCAGAGTGTGGAATTCACATCAAAGAGTGTCGATAATTTGAAGCAAGGAAAGAGGAAATGCTATAATAAAAGAATAAAAATAGAAAGCATTTGAAAAGGTTGTTCTAAGAAATGAATATTTTCGTCTTTGAAAGAAACTTTCCGAGAGGTTGTTAATATTTCAATCGTGAATCTTGCTGTAAAGGAGATATATTTTTGCAAAATCCAATTTCATGTCAAGTAATTTTGCTGAACATTAAGCAAATAAAAAGACATATTGTACTTGAATTTATATAAATAAGAATAAAGAGATTTGATTTGATCTTTTCAATCTTGTTACTAAAAAATGTCACATAGTAATTTTGCTCCCATAGTTTTTGATACAATGTATTTAGTGATCAGGAGGTATTTTTAGTAAGACGTCACCAAAATATGGCAAATTTCTGCTTTAGGCTTTCCCTATTTGGTCAAAATTACTTGCTAAGCATTAACGTGCTTGGCAAGCATGCTTGATGTGGCTTAAATGCGACTTGATGAACCGATCAAGCATTCACACTCAATGCATTTAGTCACATACCCAGCATCGGAGAGCTTAAATTGACAATCATTCCGCACTGATGTCATTTTCTTGTCTAGCATATCTCTAGACGGAAAGCATGCTTCACAAGCAATGCAAAAATATAAAGATTCATCAGTGCGAGGCGAGACGTTATTCGGAGCGGATCGCACGCACCCTGATGAAGTTTCACGAATTGAACCGAAACATTGACGGTCGAAACACCGATAAGACGGTACGTGATAAATCCCGTATTTATAATAATGATTGAAATCAATCACGAAAGTTTTCTAAGTAAAATTCATGAAGCTTTGGATAGCACGTTTTTAGCTAGTCAAGCACCTCAAGTTTAGCTTTGGCAATCAATTTTGACAAAAGTCTACAAGTAAAACGGCTGTACCTCCAGACATGTCTAAACTATAAAGGTTATATAGTGGAACTGGCCAAAAAAGTACTCCTAAATCAAATAAGTAGAAAATTACTACAACTAGTCAATATAAGAACAAATTTTACTTATGTTACTTTTGTGATTGTTTTCAATCATTATTATAAATACAGGATTTATCACGTACCGTCTTACATACGACGACTACATACGTTTCGACAAGGCCCGGGTCTTCCGGAGAGAAGTTCTTCGTTCCTCGCAAGATCCGAAAGGCGATAGAAATAAGTCATGTGCCGAACTTTAACAGAGATAGAGGATGGGTTCTAACGCCAGCCTGGCGGCCATGTCTTCATGATGCAAGTGACAGAGGAGTGAGTGAACCTGGTAGAGACATAGTTAGTCTTGTGTGTTTGCCCGTACCGAGAACTACCGAAGAGAGCAGCAGTGATGATAATGATGATGACGCAGTCTGTCAACACGCTGGGTCATGGTTGACGCAATCCCCAACACCGCGTCCGTCGACTCGCGCGCAGAGAGCTGCGGCGCGCAGTGCGAGGTGAGACGTTATTGGAAGCGGATCGCACTCACCCCTGATGAAGGTTCACGAATTGAACCGAAACATTGTCGGTCGAACACCGATACGACAGTACGTGATAAATCCCGTATTTATAATAATAATACTAACAAATGTTTAATAAATAAGTAAATAACGATCAACGTGAATGCGTTAATTGAGTTCCTACCTTAACTTCAATGAACTTACAATATTTTCATTATGTCTACTGATTCTCACGTAAGTGATAATTATTATCTTTTGCCGTGGGGCGCTGGCAGTAGAATGTTGCCTATCCGCTCTTGCCCGTGGATGCAGTAGGAGTATGCTAAGGGATACCTCCGAAAGATGGGCAGCAGCGTCTTTTCGTGTTTTCAATACCTATACTGCGCTCGCCAACCCGCCTGCCAAGCGTGACGAGTATGGCAACAACCCCCTCATGATATTGCAACATAAAACCAGGCCCCGAGTCCACGGCGGCCCCGCTAATCCTGGCTACGGTAGCAGTCACGGTAACGGCGGGGCCAGGGGTGCTAAGAATCCCCGGGAGACGATCGGCTGCAGACGACTTGGTAAGAACCGCAGGTCGGCGTTGAATGCAGGCCGCTTCCAACCGCAGTTCCTGGAGATCAATGAGGAAGGCCTTTGTCCAGCAGTGGACGTCCTACGGCTGGTATGATGATGATGATGATTATCTTTTGGAGAATAAATGATTATTAAACCTATTAGTCTAACGCCAGAAACGAAAAGTTTCAAGACTCCCTACAAATTCAACCACAACATATACCAATATCTATTTTCAATTTTACTTGGGCAATTCGCCCTTCAGCCTAATTTGTTTTTGAATGGCAATATATCTCCATTCTAGACAAAAGCGTCTGAGTATTCTCGCATTCGCATATAAATGAATGGAAATGAGCATAGGCTCATTATTCTAATATAGAAACACAGAGCAATGCCGAAACAGTAGAGATGCACTATTAACATATATACATACATACTGTCACGCCTTTTTCTTGGAGGGGCAGGCAGAGATCACGGATGTCCACTTGCTATTCACTCACATCACATTCTTCATACAAAATATACAAAAATACTCTAACTTTCGCACACTACTTTTTCAAATCATGCGTACGAAGCCGCGAGCTGAAGTACGACTTTTGAATTAATGTGGTCGAGCTTTAGCTATTCGTTTGTATCTAATTTGAGTACTTACTCCAAATGCAGCATTTTTAGAGTTCCAGACCATTTAACGGAACCCTTACGGTAAATAATAATAATTATACATATATTTATTTATTCAGACAACATAGTCCAATACATCCACTTACATACTTACACTTACATAATCAAATAGGCAGTTACATAATCAAAATTCATATATTAATAATAGTTAATATAAATATAAAAATCGAATAATTATCTATACAAATTAATTCATATAAAATATTTGTTGAGCAAATGGATTGATCAGGGCTGGCACCCAGAAACCTTGCAGTCCCACTTGCCCGCAAAACTAAAACTAACAGTAAAAGTAAAACTTTGTCCGTCCGTCCGTCTGCCACACCTTTATTATAGTTAAGTGGATAACCCTTAAGGGGACACCGGAGGGACAATCGCCCATACAACGCGTACTACCAAAATCATTTCTAATTGGAGCATATTTCTACCTTAATAAGGTATTATTTTAATTTGAATAGTATTTATCTAGGTTCCCAACCATATATTAGATTAAAATGCTTACCTAAAATGAAATAGAAGCGTATCGCATTCTGCATGTTTTTACGTCATAACAGACCTGTTTTCAACCTAATTGTTTCGTATTAAAAACAACAACATCTTACGTATCCTAGTCATGGGAACATAGATTATATCGTCTAGTTACAGAATAACAACACAATGAGAAAAATACAACAAGTTTTCTGTCATCATTTTTGGTATTACGGAACACGGTCAAAATCTAATCAAATTTAGAATCGTTCTATTGCTATCACTGTCGCTCTGCGTGGCCAAACTTCGTCACTAAACAGGGATAGCGATATTCAGGTTTTTTGAGTTTTTTCAAGTTTTTGACGCGGCCGAATTGAAGTTGCGCTCAGAGTTCGCCGGCGCGTTAATAGTCTTTTTTATCTTAAGGCTTTGCAGCTAACCCTTCACGCATCAAGTTTATCGGTGTATCAATAGCGGCAAAGCAGCCCTTTAAACTGTCTATAAACTTGCTCTGACAGTCTGTTGTGTAATCTCCAATGGGATATAATATTAATTATCCTTCGGTAACAAGAGGTGTGCTAAGTTTGACGCCTAATTATGTCTGTGTCACATTATAAATAACATTTTGAAAAGAATGAGAATATTATTTTAAAATAAGTTATATGGATAGTATGATATTTTTATGATTTTTTTGGGAATGTACGGCTCTGTAAACGGGCGTTTGTGAAACATGTCGTCTGCGGTTTAAATTACATACGCCGTCTGTATAGGCCCTTATAAGGAAATGCTGGTAGCGTTTCGTCTATACAAACGTAGCCCCCGGTTTCCTCTCTGGATAGTGACACTGGAGCAAATATTTTTTTACAATACAATCAATAAGTATCACTGTCATACTCTTCATTTTGTTTTTTTCCATAAATTAATTAGTATAAGAATTAGAAACCTTCAAAAGTCACAAAAATTGCTCATTTTCACCGCCATTTTCAGACAGCTAAGAAAAGAAATTTGACAAATATAAATAAACAAAAGAAGCGTATAGGCATAGCCAAAACTCTTATTATTATAGTTTCGAAAAAAATTATAAAATCGGTCCATTTTTGGAGGAGAAAACAGTGATTTCGTCTATTTTAAATAGGTATAATCAGTCCGACCTGCATTTGTCTCTATCGCCCACTATTCGGGGTGGGTCGAAGGAGGAGATGGGCAGACTAATATGCATACAAAGAAGTGACGTGTTGTGGCCGATAAGTATTACCTCTAGTGTTATTTGCTTTTATCGATATCTTGTAACGTCGTTGGTAAGAGCACTGCACCGTATTAATATGTAAGAGATAGTTTGTGTTTTTCCTTTGGAGTGACGAAGTTATGAATGTTATGTGATCCTTCAATGGTTACGTATCAGAGTATCGAAAATTTATTGGCCAAAATAACTACGGACGAAATTATTCTAAGTTCAAAATGACTAATGGATGACTGAACGAATGTTAAACGCTATTTCGTTATTATTATCGTTATTTTAAAATCGTTATAGTTGCGCCCACTTGGTAGTGAGTGCCAAACGTAGCTACAGATCTACCAAAGAGTATGCATATGGCGTGAAAAAGAACCCTAAGATGGGCATAAATCCTTCACGAAAGACAATTTGGGATTGAACGATGAAGAAGGGTTGCCAACATTGTTACACCCACTTATTTCTCTTTATTCAGTGACTTCCTAGTTCTACAGTGTATTGGCTTAGTAAGCAGGACACAGGCGAGTCAGCGGGTCGGAAGCTATAAATCGAATGTCCGATGCTGTCGATATAAGGATGCTGGTAAAGCGGTAGAGATTTCGATGTATACGGATCGAGGGTGAAAATAACATCGAGTTATATCGGGAAATAAGAACACATAGGGATCCTGTCTTCCCATCTCCGGTTTATCTTTACACGTGAATTTTCTTTTATTTTAATACTTTCGATGTGCACCAATCTCTATAAAATAGAGCTCTGAATAATCTTGCATCATCATCATTATCATCTGTAGGCAGTCCACTGCTGAACATACTATGCTGCGACAGATTATGTAAATACCAACCCTTAATAAAAAAACTGCATTAGCATAGGTTCATCCGTTTGAGAGCTACTCTAAGACAAAATAAAATGGTTTTCAGCCTTTATTAGATGCCCTCACTTTGCATTGTCACGCGAACATACTCCAATGAACTTGGTCAGTTACAGCCGTCCCAAAAACTACGACAAAATGGCGTGTCTCGACTCAATAAAAACATCTGGAAAGATACAAATGGTCTAGCAATTTTATCTAACCATTTTCTTTTATAAGGCTCTGGAATACTCCGGCTTTTTCAATCAAGCAAAATGTATATTTTTCAGAGCAGTAACTGTTTATTCGATGAGCGTCTACAAGTGACCAATTGTTATTGCGTCGCTCGGTAAGGCTACAGAAAACAATAGCGATCTTGTCTTCAAATAAATAGCAAGCAAATAAAAAATCTTTCAACGCAATAATGAAACCCTTACGTCAATAAAACCGCCCATTATGCTCACAGTTAGTTGTTTTTAATATTTCTTTGTAACTGTTTCAGTGTCTACTTTGCCAGGTTTAAAATAAAGAATGTTTATTCATTCATCAATTCAAAATGATACAGCATGTAAAAGCACATATTTTTGGAATATATAATAAACTAGTGCATTGGCCAGGATTATAACTCTTCAACCTCTAGTACAGAAGTCAGCATCTTTCACTAGAACCTCACACACTACAATGTAATAACTAACAATTATACTCGTACCTTCCAATCCTTTTGTCTTTCGCATAATTCTGCCATTTTTCAGCCTAAGTATCGTAGTACCCACATCACTCTACCATTCTACCCTGTAATCATTTTCCGGCTGATTACGTACGAAATTGTGAATATGACAGGAAAAATATGTCAAAGTCATCTGTCGGGTTAGCCACTAGCTTTGGAAGTAGAGTTGGGATGATTCGGCTAAGAACAAATCGTTTCGGCATAAAGCAATGCGAGGCCGAAGCGTTTCAACTTTACGAAAGTCTTCGGCTTGCATGAGACGTTTGAACTTATTCCAGTTATCTCTGTAACTATGCTTCGTCAACAACCTTACGTGATGGTAGTCTTAGTGTACAATGTGAAAAATCTATTTTTAATTTACTTAGACGTTTTATTATGTACTCCACTGTACTTTCTAGATAATATGGATGAAGCTAAGGTTATATCTACAAAACTACAAGAGGTACTAAAATAATGTCACAAATATAACTCTAGAATCTAGAGATTGGATACCCATTCTTTTTATTTTGAGAGAATATTTCATTGAATTTCACGATGATCGGATCAACGCTTTAAAAAATATCCTCGGACAAACAAACATACATACATACAACGCCGATTTGCCCAAGTTGATTTGGAGATCGAGTTGATTAAAAAAAACAACCAACCTTGTTTCTTGGTTTTCTTTCCTGTCTTGGTCGCGAAGAAACAGGCAGTAAAATTGACGTTTGAAAGTGATCCTTGTGATTTTAATGAATAAAAGATTTTGACTTTGACTTAGATCTCGTTTTGCTCGATCAAAAAAGGTTTTGTGATTTATTTAAATCACCCTTATTATATCCTATGCGTGAAGAGAAAACTATGCACCCCGTTTTAAGTTTGTTTGTCTGAGGATAACTTATCTTCGGGCAAACATACATACATATAACGCTTATGTCGCTTCGCTTGATCAAAAATTTGGTATTTTTCGGGATTTTCGTCTTGGTTTTCGACCTCTCTAATAAAAAGGTAGAAGCGCAATTCACGCGACATTTGAGCCCCGGTAGCGTTCTGCCTGCGGCTAGTTTGGATATCTCGTTATTTATTGGCAGGCTCTATTCTTGGGGGTTAGGGTAAGACTCAGGGTAAACGGATTTCGTGCTATTTGCGTTGGAGAGTCGTATATAGGATTGTATTTTTTGTGAAACTGGGGTTTCTACCTTAAAGCTGCTGCAGAAAATCAGACTGCATTTGTTTTTTATGTTTGTTTCAATGATTTTTATTCAAAATCGGTCCTACTTATATAATAGGGAGGATTTTTTCACCAGAGGAGTATTCCTATGATTGGTAATGTTGATGGTCCAATATTGTGTTTATATCAGTATTTGAATCGGCTTAGATATATGTATTTACCTAGATAGATAAAAAAAAAATACCGTCGATCTATCGCTGATACAATCGGTATTATGACGACCTCCGTGGCGCAGTGGGCGAATAGCCGGCTGAGACGCAGGAGGTAGCGGGTTCGATTCCCGCCGCGGAACAAATGTTTGCATGATCTACGGATATTTGTTCCGGGCCTGGATGTTTTCTATATATTATAAGTATGTATTTACAAAAAAAAAACATAAGTATTCTATCAGTTATTTGGTTCCCATAATACAAGCTCTGCTTAGTTTGGGGCTAGATAGCGCCGTGTGAAATGCCCAGCAATATTTATTTATTTATTATTTATGTAGTTGCGGCTGAAAGATTCTGGAGTGAAGATGACGCACTGAAAAGTGCATCGTAGGACGGCACCGTACTAGATGGAAAGACGACCTGATATTAAAGGTTGTTAGGAGCCGTTGGGTGCAGGCCGCAGAAAATCGGTCGCTCTACAAATGACCTAATCCAAACGAGTCCACCAAACCGGCAGAGGGGAGGCCTACTAGTAGTTTGCTGATATGATGATGAAATAGGTTTAACATCAAACATCTGCTTCTGAAAAAAATACTCCATGAAGTTGGTCTATCTTTAATTTGCTTACTTATTTCTGTAATCGTAGAAGGTTTTTTGGAAGAGGTGTTCTTTGGCGATAAAACCACCCATTATACATCACCTGTTTTTTATTTTTGTTGTATCTAGCTTGAAAGGTATTAAAAGAATTTTCATTAATTCCTTACATATCTTTTGGGAGCTAAGATGAACAGCAAACTAATGAAATACCTCATTTTCGCTGAGGGTTAAAAATGATTGATGCCCAACGCAATACCTTTATAATAGAAATTTCTGATGGGTCATAAATTATTTAAAAACGAGACACTCTGATAAAATAGTCTGAATGAACATTAGGCAAATTCTAAATAACTTACTTTACATAAACCCCGTTTTACATCAACCATTTTAAATTATTCAAATGAGTTGAGAGCAAATGTTGTGATTTCTGCTATTTCTAAAATAATGACATCATGAGCGATTGACAGAACTTCAAGAACACCCTAAGTTTTTTTTCAAAATTCTTTCTGTTCGTCTGGTCACAACGAGCGACGCTTAACTGAGGTAACGCATAAGCATTGCAATTCAGCAGGTTAATGCTGCTGAATTGGTTTGGGGACAATTCCGCCTGATAGTGATCTGGAGCAGTTGAGCTGATCGTTAGTTGATCGTTTGCAACAATCTTTTTTTTTATGTTATTTGTGGGGAAACAGGCTTACGGCCCACCTGATGGTAAGCGGTCACCGTTGTCTATTGTCACCGGCAACGCCCGGGGTATTGTCAATGCGTTCCCTACACTGTAGAAACCTCTTTACATTCCTCTTGATGCGTGCTATGTCGTAGCCTAATGGGAAAACCTCAGATGGTAGCTCAGTACACATCTTGCAAGTATGGGGTAGAAAAGATCGCGTGAAGCGTGTGGTGCGCGATACCCAATTGTCGATGATATGTGGATGAGCTTTATTACGTTGTCGAGAAGTGCGGTGGTAAAACCTCGACGACGGGATGAGATCAAATAGCTCCTCAGAACATTCCCCATTATACAGGCGGTAGAATACACTGAGCGATCCGATGTCACGGCGTTGGCTCAGCGGTTCCAGCCTGTCGGCGAGTTTGGGATCACTGATGATTCTAATGGCTCTTCTTTGAAAGGAGTCAAAACGAAGCAATTGGTACTTTGGAGCTCCGTGCCAAAGATGGGAACAGTATTCTACGTGCGACCGAACTAGCGCTTTGTACAGCAATAGCCGTTGTTGTGCCGTAAAATACTGTTTGGCTCGGTTAAGGACTCCAAGTTTTTTGGAGGTTAGCACAACTTTTGTTTCTAAGTAACTCCCATACTCTGTGGACCTTATTAGAAATTTCGACTCCCAGAATCCCAGATCTCTGTTTCTTTTGCATTTTTTCTAGAGATCTTGTAATAGTTGAATATACTTTCCGTAAACAAACGTAATAACTAGAACTGAGAGATTATTTAGATATGAGTTAGATTCATTAAATCCATTATTTTGTTATGCTCATTTTTTCCAACACAAATTCACCTCCATCCAACTTTAAAAGGCGTAGCACTTTTGCCTCATTTCAAAAGAAGTTAACCCGTTAAAATGAAGTGGCCACTCGGAACTCACTCCACGGGCCGTGTAAAAAGTGTAGGAACAAATCGCGGGGCATAGCGTGAATATGACCATTTCAAGAATAGTGGACTGTAGGCTGATGCACATTATCAACCTTTTGTACTGTTGTAACAGCCGACGCAAACATCGGAGGACGAGTTTTATTTATTTATTTATTTCTACTAATATCTATCATTACAGGTCTAAACCTAATACAATGATGTAGTCAACTTAATTTATATCTTAATTGTGTAACGTATGCTACTCACTTTCAATTAATTAATCTATTTACAAACATAAAATAAACAATGTGGCCTTTGCGAATTCATTCAGAGAAACATGGAACGCATCTATGTTTTCCGCAACTAGATTGAGCGCGTGCAGGGTGCGCGTCAGAGACGCTTTGTCCATTAAGTTGGTTCTGCCTCGGGGCACCTCGAACAGACGCGGTCGCCTGCGCCGATGTACGTATTCATTGGGCACGCACATACCAACTCTCCCTAATATGGCCGGGTTGGTAATGTTACCCCGGAGCACCTTCATCACGTACAAAGCCAGCGCCAGATGTCCGTGTTTCCAACTTGTTGTATCCAACCATGCCCAGAACGAACAAGGTCCACGTGTCTGTCTGTGTGACTGTTTGTAGCATAGTAGCTTCAAAACTGATGAACCGATTTTATGAGCATTTTTGTTTTAAAGGTGACTTGATCGAGTGTATGATGAGAGTTATGATTAATTTAGGGCAAGTTTCGTTTAGTTTCACGCGTCTAACTCAACGCCATAAAAACTCTCGAACATGACAGTGTCATGTTGTATGTACATGACATCTCTTAAACAAAAAAATGGGGTGTGGCTGTGGTCACGACCGTGTGTTGTACGTGAATACGTGTACGTAACAGGTAATATTTTATATAATATAATACGCTATTTTATGTATGTTATAATCATGTTTGAACACTGCCCTTCAGGTCATTCTAAATAGAAATCTCGAAGCCCAGCAAAATGACCTCAAAATGGTGGCGCTTTCCCCTCCACCACGCGATATATCACAGTCGTGACTTAGCGTAACTATTTCTTTGATCATTTAACTATCTATTGGTGTAATTACATTTTGGATGGAGATGATATATATGTAGCTGCAGCACCAAACTGTATCCCCCGATTTTGTATTCACGTCAAAAAATCCAAATCTGTTCATTCGTTTAGGAGCTACGATGCCACAGATAGACTTATGGCGGGTTCCTATATCCGTCGGTAACCGACTACGACTAGTATCTCCTTGAAGAAGTGTCAAACTAGTGTCTAACTTTTGACACATTTTCAATGAGAAACGCGTCGTAGCTGGTTACCGACGGATATACCAGCCATTACAGATACACACTTCAAACTTATTACATCCTCCGCTATTTAGGTTGGGCGTTAAAAGGTGAACACAAGTGAAAGCTCAGATAGATAGATAGATAGGAAATACAATTGGCGGTCTTATCGCTAAAAGCGATCTCTTCCAGACAACCTTTGGATGGACTGGATTTCACGAGAACGTTATAGGACGGGAGCTATCAATAAAAAATAATAGAATATTGAATAAACAGTGTACTTACATAAGCAAAATAAATAATGATATATATATATAAGTAAATAAATGAAGTGCATAATACTATAGTATAGTACATAAATATTCCATACTAATAATAAAAAAGGTATATAATATAAAATACTATAAGTAGGTACATATAGGTGTATAATACAAGGGTGAAATAAAAACCAATAGTAGCGTAACGATAGATGAGAAAATGAGAAATCAGCATTGTAGTGCATACAGATGTAAAAAAAGAGCTGTTTTAAAAGCTATTATCTCAATAGGCTTCATAAGCTGAATAGGTTGAGAAGCTTATTGGGTGCCCTCAGTGAGGTAGAGCGTAGTGAAACTATTTAAATTTATTCCGACATCTCTGTAACCTACATTCTAGTAATAAATTAAATTGAGATTTTAAATTATGATAGAGACTAAAAATTCTGTATAGCGTTAAATTTGTTAAAACTGGATGTTTTAAGTTCAAACGTCGTTCCAAGGTGCATACTTCATTGTTCCACCGCATACGATAATTATCACGCAAACATTATTTCATCGAGACTATTACCAATAAAATTGACCAACTTATGTATATAATGTAGGTAATGTAGGTATTTATATAATGTAGATATACCTAGTCAGGTCATAAGTATTGTCACACAGTAAAAACTTTTCTTTTAGAATGCTGGCCACAAAAAAGTTTATAGAATTCGAATTACGAATTGTTCATGAAAATAAAAATGTATACTTTTTAGAATTTTACTCATGTTTAAATATGGAGTGGACGCTTAAAGAAGACCGTGTTGCAGTTATTGCGTTGCATCGTTGCGGTTACGCGCCAATTCAAATTTTTGACATACTGAAAAATTTGAATATAACCAAAAGATTCGTTTATCGCACCATCAAACGATACAATGAAGACTCTAGTGTAGATTACAGGTCAAGAAGTGGTCGCCCTCGGTCTGTTAGGACTCCAGCAGTGATAAAAGCTGTGAAGGCGCGAATTCACAGAAATCCCAAACGTAAGCAGAAACTGTTGGCCCTTCAGATGGGGTTAAGCAGAACCACGGTGAAAAGGGTGTTAAATGGGCTTTGGGCATATCGAAGAAAAACAAAACATCGTTTGAATGCTCGTCTAATGGACCTGAGACTGAAGAGATGCCGCGCTTTGTTGAAGCGGTACGCGGGGAAAAAAATATCGAGAAATTCTTTTTTTGGATGAAAAAGTTTTTACCGTAGAAGAGAGCTACAACAAACAAAATGATAAGGTGTACACACACAGTAGTGAAGAAGCGAGCAACCGTATTCCGCGTGTCCAACGAGGTCATTTTCCAACCTCGCTTATGGTATGGTTGGGAGTTTCTTATTGGGGCTTAACAGAGGTACATTTTTGTGAGAAAGGTGTAAAAACGAATGCAGTTGTGTAACAAAATACAGTCCTGACGAACCTTGTGGAACCTGTTTCTCATACCATGCTCAATAACAGGCACTGGGTATTCCAACAAGATTCGGCGCCAGCTCATAGAGCGAAGAGCACACAAGACTGGCTGGCGGTGCGTGAAATCGACTTTATCCGGTACGAAGACTGGCCCTCCTCCAGTCCAGATTTGAATCCGTTAGATTACAAGATATGGCAACACTTGGAGGAAAAGGCGTGCTCAAAGCCTCATCCCAATTTGGAGTCACTCAAGACATCCTTGATTAAGGCAGCCGCCGATATTGACATGGACCTCGTTCGTGCTGCGATAGACGACTGGCCGCGCAGATTGAAGGCCTGTATTCAAAATCACGGAGGTCATTTTGAATAAACTTTAGTGTCATAAGAATCTATGTTTTGTGATTTTCATTTTGGTATATAAATGGTTACATAATGAATAAACTTCTTTCAATTATTTTATATTAAACATGTGACAGAATTTATGACCTGACTAGGTACTAACAGAATTGAAATAATGACCGAGCGAGCGAAGCGTCTCAGTTTCGAGATTGGCAAAAAAATGTTTGTGTCCGTCATTTGTGTCCGGACTGACCGTCTGTTCTCGCCTACAGGTCACATTTTTCAACCAAAAAAAAATTTTTGACGAAAATTGGCACAAGTTCCTTGATTTATTTAATTTTTTTTGTCATTACGATTTTTGATTGGGGAAAAATAGGGGGGAAAGGAGGGAATATCGCTGTACCATTATTTATCGACGGATTTCAATCTGAGAGGCATACTAAGGACTTCATTCTAAACAAGATGTTGCGAAAATATTTCTAAAGTGGAGGGGGAAGGGGGGAGGGGAAGTTTACTGTAGCGTTATATATGAACGGATTTCCATTTTTGATTTTTTACGGAAAATGTACCCGTAGACACCAGATTCGACCTCCTAAGACCAAGGGAACGCGAGGAGGTCTACTGTTCTCACAGAACCACTAGTTGTAGTGTGCTTGAGATCTCTTTACATATCATTTTCTCGTTACATATCACTCACGATAGGTCGCTCTGCAAATCTATGGTGAAAACCTATGATCAGCAGAGGACGTTCCTTGCCTGATAATAATGATGATGATGGATACAGTTAACTGATAATCCGGCACTAATTTCCTTCAAGTGGGATTTCTGTACCTAGTACTATTACTCCTTCTATAACCGTAGTAAAAATAGTGGGTCGTTGCAGTAATGCGCAAACTTCAGACGTATGGCTCCGTTCTTCAAGTTTCATTCGCAGAGTAATGTATTCTAGCCAGGAAAGACAAGCGGGAATACGGAAAAACTAGAGGTTCCGTACTATCGTATATAAAATTTTCCAGGAAAACAAAAAGTCCGACTGCAGTTACATAAGATCAGATGCACTTAAACCTTTTCGCCATACTCTCTAGACTCATGCCCGATGATTTGTTTCATATGTCCCGCTAGTGGGAAAAAGCGGTGGCGGTGGGGAGTATGGAACTAACTCAAAGTATGTATGCTTGTTTGTCCGAGGATAACTTTCAGTGTTGATCCGATCATCGTGAAACAAAATTCACAGGGTACACCAGTGATCACACAGTGCTGAAATTTGGTATGCGTGTAGCTTTAGTGACACAAATGTAAGGAAAAGTCTGAAATCCAGAATAACTGCAATTTATACCCCAAAAAAGTATAACCAAAGTACATGAACTCTGGTTACCTGTAATTTGAATGAAACTGTAGGTCAAGTATCTTGGTTTTTTTCTCGTGGCACTATTTGCATAGTCAAAGATTACAAATAATGTTTTTTCGTTTTATGGGAGACTCGTAAAATCTCAGTTCAGGGTGAGCCAGTAGTTATTTTGTGCAATAAAGAATTTTCATTCACTCATTCTTTCATGCATAACTGTCAATAGAGTCTAATACGTAGATATTGATAGTATTCTTGGAAACAGAACTTCAAGTAGAGGTTTTTCAGTTCTTCAGAAAGAGCGGAACACTAAACACAATTCACCGCACCTCCACTGCATTTCCAAGCACCTAATGCTGGTAAGTGTTCTTTGCAATGAATGAGCCTTAAGCCACAGTTCGGCTAGTAGTTACATAGAAAGAAAAACTACGACCTTACCTTGCCTTCCCACAAGTGTTCCTAGGTCCAGTGTGTGCAATTTCGGAACAGAAGATTAATATAATCGGGATTTTGTTTTTCAAATTGGGACAGCTACAATGGCTACACAAAAAGCAGGTTTTTGTGAGTCGTCATTTATTTTTATCTGCTGGTCAGTTTTTTTAATAGTCATGTAAACAATTGTATATAAATTCCGTTATTAAATGTATCCCATACAAAAAGTAGGTATTTATATTTCCCCACATACCTATCTTAGAATTTAGGTAGGTACATAAAATAAATAAATAAATACGGACTAACGAGGTTAGTGAAAAATCGGGACATTCGGCGTCCCGATCAAGGATGGATCGGGACGTGTCACCAGAATCCTGTAAATCAGGATGTCTCGCGTAAATCTGGACACCTGGGAACACTACTTCTCACGGTCGGTGATTTTCGGGCGGCGTGCTTTCTCCTCTTCTGTTCGCTATCTTTATAAATTCGATCTCTCACACTCTCTCTTCTTCCTTTACGCAGATGATCTCCAAATTTACACACAAACACCCGTCAACAACTTAGAGATAGATTTTGAAATCATAAACGAGGACTTGGCTAGGATACTCACATGGAGTAAATCATACGGTATCTGTGTTAACCCATTGAAAACGCAGTTTATCGTTGACATCTAAGATTGACTGGGCTGGTCTTCCTCCAATTATATTTGATGGCGTTGCAATACCTATAAGTAACTGCGTGAAAAACTTAGGCGTACTTATTGATAAGGACATGTCATGGGGACCTCATCTAGCCGAACTAAGTCGGAAGTTGTTCGCTTCGGCGGCATCATTGAGAAGGCTACGGAATTTTCTACCGACATCCACCAAAGTTGCGCTGGCACAATCCCTCTTACTCCCTATTCTTGACTATGCTGACGCCTGCTATCCGGGTCTCACTCAGAAACACTTGGCAAACTTGAGCGCCATCAGAATGTTTGTATCAGGTTTATATTTGGACTACGAAAATATGACCACGTTTCTGATTTTCACAAGAAGCTCAAGTGGCTACCCATTCGCTACCGCAGGAATACTCATATCCTCACTCTTTTGTACAGTATTTTGTTCAATCCTTCTAGTCCTTCTTATCTTAGAGAACGCTTTGAATATCTCCATCTATCTAATCCTCGTCCGTTGCGCTCTTCTAAGTCCTTGAAACTTAAAACTCCTATCCACTCTTCTAACTTTTATGACAACTGTACAAGCTATTCGTTTATGGAACTCTCTTCCTTCTTTTATTAGATCTGCCAAATCCCTTCCTATCTTTAAAACGCTATTGTTTAAGCACTATTTGTCTGCATCAGAGAGCTGAGTAATCTTATTTTGTTATCATATATGTCGTTGTTACTGTTTGTATTACAGCTGTTTCATATTTTATTTATTCTTAGTATATTTAATATCATAGAATGTTTATGTATAATATGTATATTATTATTACCTACCCTGGTATCTATTTAATATGTCTTGCTTATGTAAGTACACCTACAATTAAATAAAAAGATTATGTTATAAAGCTACCGTCCTCTAACGTTCTCGTAAAATCCAGACCATCCAAAGGTTGTCTGGAAGATATCGCTTTTAGCGATAAGACCGCCATTTGTACTACCGCGTGTCTAGTTTTAAGTGTTTTAATTATGATTTATTAATTTTAGTGTGCTATACAATAAAACGTTTTCTATCTATCTATTTTACGGATCTTCTTCTTAGCGTGTCAAGAGTTCTACGTTTTCATTTATACTATGTTGGAGAGGTGATTTTACGGAAGATACCACAAAAAACCGACGCGACGGTCACAGAGAGCCACGCACCGCACCGAGACACTTCCCACGTTGCGTGACTGTCTGTGCGAATCTAAATTCGATGCCATTTAACATTCTTAAATTCCAAGTGACTGTAGCATTTTTTTTGGATCTACCACGAGTCGGTAACTTCAAAGGTGCGAGAATGTGCAAAACTTTACTTTCCCTTTCGCACAAATGACAAAATGGTTTCGAATTTTGGATAAAATGTATAAAAAAAGTAGTAATTTTTTTTTAAAAAATATTGCATAACATTTTTTTTTTAACTTATGCTGCCCACTTGGCAAATGTTTCTCCCAATTTTCATATTTTCTTTCGATCTTCAGCCATCTCTTCCCGTTCCCTGGTAAAGAGATGGTAATTCTTCAGCCCGCTACAGGCCCATTCTGCGATCTCAATTTAATTACCTACTGCAACCGTTTATAAACCGATTTTTACAAAACTTAGCTAATAATCTCGAAAACACCAGCTTTCAAATTACAAACACTACATTGAAATCAACCCATCGGTTTGGTAGCTGAGCAGACGCATAATGACTCTGTCAAATTGTTCGTATGAAGCTGACGTGAGTCTGTCTGTGAAGTCGCGTGCTCTCAGCGTATTTTAGAAGGCATCGTGCCAATGTAGCTTCTTTGGTAAACCCTCCGTCGTCCGAGACACGTTTTCGGAGACCCGGATGACGAAATCACCTCCGCTAATGCGGAAGAGTTATCTACATTAGACAGAGCAAACACTTCACAGATACACCGACCTCGCCGGCGAGGTCGACGAGGTACAAGCACGTACCAGGGCGTTTCTCTCCTATCCCCACCCTGGCAACAGCCCAAGCCGAAGTTTGTACCTAAGTAGTGCCCTTGCGCTAGTTGCCTCATCAAAACTTACACGTCTGAGCGTCATCTGCGCTCGCCAAAAGCTCGGTTTAGCTGCAACGGCCTCAGAGGCCAACAGCGAGATAAGTCTATTCGAAAAAAAATGTAGCTTCTCTAAAAACTAGTATTAGCAAAAGCGTTTCTTAGCTAAGTTTCATAGAAATTAGTGCAACAGTTCTCGTCTGACAAGAGAGAATCTTTGTAAAATTTGGCAAAGAAATAAATGTTACCCAGTACTACGAACTAACAGTAGCAGTGTGTTTAGAACTATTTCGTAAATTGCAAGATTACTTGAGATGAATATTTCAGTGCCTCGACAATGGGACTTTGTCGTTTTAGTGCACTTTGCTTTAAGGAACTGAGGTTTAGTGCGAGTGAAAATAGGGTTTAGGGTTTCATTGTTGCTCCTATTATCTCTTACTTTACACAGGGTGGAAACGTTGATGTACATGCCATCATATTAACAATTTAAGTTTTTTTAAATTATCTTTTTTAACACCTTGTCTTTGTCCATAAGATCGCCCAAATCTCTTCCTATTTTCAAAGTCAAGATATACAATCATTTCCTTTATTTGTCTCGTAACTGGTAGTTAGTGTTTATGTTATTTATCGTCCATGTGTTATGTAGTTTAGTGTTATATAGTTAATATTATTTGTATGTATTTATGTTTATGTTTATTAGGTATAATCAATAGGTATATATAATATAATCTTATTAGCACAAGTACGGAGTGGAACTTACTTCCGGCGTATGTTTTTCTGAACCAGTATAATCTCGGAGTCTTCAAGCCCAGAGTAAATAGGTTCTTTCTAGGCAAGCTTGCTGCATCTTCGATCACAGCATCGCTTACCACTAGGTGAGGTAGTGGTCAACCGCTTGACTAACAATAAAAAATATATGCTATGTTTATGTATGTTAAAGGTACTCTTACACCGCCATCTTTTGATTTTCGTTTATCCTGTCAATCCAAAGGTTGTTTGGAAGAGATCGCTTTTAGTGATAAGACCGCCCACTGTACCTTTATTTATTGTATATATTTCCTTTGTTACTGTATTTTATTTGGTGTGCATTATAGAGTATAACTATCTATCTATATGATGGTAAGCGGTCGCCGTCACCATCGTTGACACCGGCAAGTCCCAGGGTATTTTTAACCCCCGAAGCAATAAGAGGAGATAAAGAAAAGTTAAATTTTATAAAAATAAAGTCTTTATTAACATTCTCATATGTATAACATTCCTATAACTAAACTAAACTTAATTACTTATGTCATCTCTTGCATCGACATATCCTTTGTAGGGCTCTCTTCATACCAGCGAAGTAGTGGATAACTTGCTCCTGGAACAGATTTATTAAAATTTTCCTTCGATTGATGAAGAGAGGGTTAAGATTAGTAAAACCTAGTCATTTTCTTTCTATGGAGTTTTGTCGTTCACCTCTCATCTCCGTCATCAGATCAGGAGGTCTAATGGGACCACAGGAGATCACCTTTATCAGATCAGTAGATCTAATGGGATCACAGGATATCTAAAATGTCTAGGAAAAAATCAATTTTGGAACTAAATAAAAAAAAAATTTACTCTAAAAGTTTAAGGGCGGACTATACCTGGGAAGACGTTAAATCGCTTATTGAGAAACAATGTTTTGTTCAACAAATTGTGTGCTTTCAATCTGTAATTCATATATGTTATAGTTAAGGATACGTGCTAGAGCGCCTGTGTTGTGAAAACACGATTCCGTAAAATTTGCTCGATAGAAAAAAAATCTAAAGATGACTCCAAATTTATCTTAAAACCGTTCTTATGCGATGAATACTACAATTTAGATCTTGAAACTTTATACAGTAATTCAACTCAACATAAATACTAGGGCACCTGTGTTTTAAATTTTCAAAATACCTTTTGATTTTACCATAAAATGAAAATATCTAAGTTTTGCACTAATGAAACCATTCGCTCCGGAGGCCTGTTCCGCGATTCAGTCTGGCCTCGGCTTTCAGACGGGGTACCCGTGACGCTTGTCGCTCCAAACGAGCACGTAATTCTTAGGTAGAATTTATAATTAGTTGGTTTTTGTTAAGACGCAATAATGAGAAATAAACACAACAAGATAATGAAGGGACTGAATGATAATAAACCGGCAATCATATGAACCACGGCGAGATAGGACGTGCAGCGGCGCGCGGCGAAGCGGGGGTGAAATTCGAGTTTGGGCTGAGGTATAGTCAACTCTTAAGCATTCAACTTACGGGCAGAATCACCCCTTTTGGAAGAGCATACATATTTCACAGCATACAAGAATGAGTTAAGGTTAATTTGTATATGTAATTATTACTTTCATCTTTTGTATATCCTATGGACAGTGTCAGAAATAAATTATTCTATTCTATTAAAGTAGTGTAAAATGAGCGTTATTCCTACCTGCATAAGATTGAAGCACATGGCTACGAGCGCCATCCCCAGCATGAGGTACATGGAGCACACGATGAAGGAGGTCTGTATGCGCGCCGTGTACACACGCTCGCCGGGGACGAAGTCACCGAAACCTATACTGTACAATAACAATCAATCATTAATTATTCTCTCCGCATACACGCCCCTATGTTTTATGCCATCTGGTAAACTCGTAACATCTTACCAACTTTAACAGAGAACTTATACCAGACCATAAACAATTAATGTTCATACCAGATCGAAAACGATTGATGCATATGCCAAATCATAAACGTTGAATGTTTATACCAAAGCATGAGCGAGGAATGTTTATAACAAATCATAAACAATTATTTTTTATGCCAAATCATAAACATTGTAAGTAATTATATAATTTTACATTTATTGTTTTGATTTGGAAAATTAGTAGAACAATTTAACACCTTCTAGATGGATCAAACAAATGGCCCACCTGATGTTAAGTTGCCACCATCACCTATCACATTGCCTCGTAGGTCACACACTTTAGGGTGTGAATGTTTATGATTTGGAAATAAATCAGTAAAGTTTGATGAGTTTAAAATCTGTCATGAACTTATCTAGGACTAGCTGTTGCCAGCGGCTTCGCACACGTGGTTTGCCAATAAAAAGTAGCCTATGTGTTAATCCAGGTTATGATCTACGTACATACCAAATTTCATCACAATCGGTTCAGCGTTTCCGGCGTGAAAGAGTAACAAACATCCATACATACAAACTTTCGCGTTTATACTAATAGTAGGATTCATAACTGGTAGATACGGCTAAAGTTTGGAAGAGTATTTCTTGTGAACTAAATTGCCGCAGCCGGACGCTTAACTTTACGTTTGATGAACTAGTATGTAACTAATTATTTTCATTAATTATTATTACAATAGAGTACATGGCATACAGATTGCATAGTCAAAACATTACAATTGAATCGGATAAAATTTATAAATTAATATAAATGAAATAAATTAATATTACTGGAAATTTCACACAGCGCTTAACTAAGCCGAGCTTGTACTATGGGAACCAGATAACTGATAGAATACTTATATACATTTTTTTTAAATACATAATTACAATAATACATAGAAAGAAACACAACCAGCACCGGAACAACTATCTGTATGCCATGCAAATATATGTTCCGAGGTGGGAATCGAACCCACTACCTCCTGCACCTCAGCCGGCTGTTCGCCCACTGTGCCACGGAGGTCGTCAAATTAAAATCAATAAGTAGATAACTCTACAACATTACCATACCTATAACTTTAATGTTATTAAAATGCATTAAATACATTAAATTCACAATTAATGAAGTATTACTCGTGCGCGATAACTTGGGACCTGCTAGGAATGCGACTCCCCGACCGCTTCCCCTGCACTTCCCCGATGGCGCCCGTATTGTACCGTTCGCATCACTATTTTTTACTAGGGTTTTTAGTCTTGTACTGGCCTGCGTCACGTAACGACGCGCTCTGGAATTCTTTTAGTTTTCGTTTGTGTTATTGTTTTGTTGTTGTAGTTTTTGTTGTTATAGTTTGTGTCATTGTTTTGTTGTTGTAGTTTTTGTTGTTATAGTAAATGTTGTAAATTTATCGGATACCTCTTAGTCAAGTGATTATAGTGAGACTGAGGACGAAGAACAACCTCTAGAAGGCATAAATCCACTAAGTAGTGACGAAGATGAGATAATGTAAATAATAGATAAAATAAATGTATTAACTTAAACATTGTATTTTTATTTTATTCAAATAGTGTAAAAAAGATTAGATAAAAAGCAGCGTCCTCCCTGAGTAACATAATAAATTAGGTTAAAAAAAACAAAGACGAAGCCGCGGGCGGCTGCTTGTTATGTTCGCTTTTTTGCGGGCGGTACAAACACGCCAATATGACGTCACCGCGCTCAGGTTCCAACTTATCGCGCACGGGTAATACTTGTCAAATGCATAAAATTTAATTAGCGTCTTTTACAGGATTGGAAAATGGCAAATGAAAAAAGCTAGTATTGGTTTTGGGTTTATTAATGCGTATATTGCGGTTAGTTTACCTGCTGAGTGATATGAAGCAAAAGTACGCTCCGTCGAGTTGGTCCCATTTCTCCCACATGCCGAACAACATTGAGCCAAATATCAGGTAACTGGAAGAAATAGAAATACTAGAGTTATGACTAAGTTCATATAAGTTTTTTTATTTATATTTAGGCACAAGCCCATAGCCCACTTGATGTTAGGCTGTTACCAGTGCCTATATCAATTGCATTGCCTAATAGGTTTCGTCCAATTCAGACTTGGAGTTATCCTGACACATTCAGGTGTAAAGTCGTAATGTAACGTATGTTTTAATCTCACCAGCACTCATACACTTCAATGCGTTCAGGTAGGTCTTAAGCTTGTTCCACCTTTAGGTAGTATTCAAAAATAACTAGTGGTTCGCCCCGAACTGAGATCTCGTTAGTTTCCCATAAAAAAGTCAGTAATTCTTACTACTTAAAAACTAGGTAAATCTAATATATGTTACGTAACAACTTATTAATAATATTAAATATCTATAATCGAGGTGTAAAAATATGACAATAATATCAGTGAACAGAAAATATAGGCTAAGTTCATATGACCGCGCGGTACAAGATCAAACCAAATAGTGTTTATCGTCTACATTAGCGCGCGCTGATCTTGTACCGCGCGATTAATAGTTCCGCGTGGTACCGCGCGGTCTTATGAACTTAGCATTAGGTAATATTATATTAGTAATAAATTTCCCATAAAAACTAAAAAAAATGTTAGGTATTTATTATTTTTTACAAATAAAATAGTACCTACCATTTAAACTCTACTTTGTAAACTTAAGAGGAAATACACGTCCAACTACTTTGACCCACAGTTTCATTAAAATAGACCAGGGTAGCCATTAAAAATAATAAAAATTAAAAAAAAAATAGTAGGATGAAACCCATTAGAAAAGGAGGGGAATATTATAAAAATGAAAGGAAAAATAATTTACGGGCGATCTGAGGTCTGGAAGGGGACGGGGGTGAGTTTTTAAGGGTAAAAACGGTTTTTCTCGATTTCCGGCAAAACTAAAAGGCCTATCGAAAAAATCCATATAACAAATTTGTAGGTAATAAAAAGATCTAAAACTTTTCTGTGTACACTTTTTTCACATAACCTCAAAATTTATGTGAAAAATTTAAAAAACCAAGTTTTGGGTTTTATATTTTTATCTTGTACGAATAATTTTTTTTTTAACGAAATTTGGTGAAAACTTACTTTTTTATGTCCCAAATACGCTGTTATTTATTTGAATAAAAATATTTATTTTTTCACCTTAATTTGAATTAATATCGTAAAAGCACCCTAATTTTCAATCAAAAATTCACCCGTCAAAATATCAGCTTTTTTAAAAAAGTTGGTATGTTTTCTGTTCGTTGAAATCTCTACTTTCCGATGGTTAAAAAAATATATATAGTAAAAAAATAATAATAATATATAGTAAATCTTCTCAGAAAATGCAAAAAATCGAAAAAAACACGAATTCGAATTTTTTTTTTAAATTATTATAAATAATTTTGAGCTATTTATTAAAATTTACACTTTAATTACTCGAAAAACGTTAGATTACATGTTACATTGATAAAATAATTTGCAAATCAAAATATACTACTATAATGAACAAACAAATAAGTTAATAAAATTAATATTTAATAAGACATCTACAATATTTCGAGAAAGTTGTCGAATTTTCTTTAAATTATATGCGTAGATGCCTATTTATAACTTTTTTAAGATAACTTATATACCTCAGTGACCTACGAAAAATTGTAGCCCATCAAATGGTATTTCATGGAGAAGTGGGGAAGGGGCTAGGCGGGTCTGGGTCTTACTACATACATACCTACTATTTCGTAGCAGCTGTTACAACCGTTAGCCTAGCCAGTATTCGAAATACAGTACAGTAAACAACATCGTTTTTAAAAATACACGTGCACGCTGAGTTTCTTGTGTCAATAATTGTGACAAGTTTACTTAAAAAAAAAACTTTGCGAATCTGCATAGGAAGGTAAATACTATCTCTATTTTTATCTGTATCAATCAACTCAAACATAAAAATAGTAATATTTTCTATAAAAAATAGTATGCTTAACGTAACATAACCTAAAGATTAAAATTAAATTATATTTTAGTATAAGATTAAAAAATAATAATCCTTATTAAAATTATAATAAAAATCTCCTTAATTTTGCACAAACAAATTTAGTTAATCCCATGAAAAAAAAATATATTTCAAAATACATAAAAAATATATTAAAAATCTTTAAAAAATATATAAAATATATATTTTTAAAAACTAACTTTTGGCCGATTTTCATATATATTTTATACATAATTATTGATTAAAACGGGTATTTATCGCGTATGTACCTTTTTTATTTGTTATCTTGACGTTTCGGCTGTGTTGCAACAGTCATGGTCTCGGGCTGACTGGAGTACTTGAAGCTACCGTCGGGAAGTGCGGGTAGCTGCAGCATCTACCCTCACTTGGTCTTCAGAATTAGAAATGTCCTCGTTCATATTACGACACACTACACTAACCGTATCTACGCACTGAGTCGACCGATTACGACGCGCACACCTAGCAATCACCGGGTTCCAAGACGCTGAGAGTCTATAGCCATCTTCCCGATTGAAATTTGGAAATTTCTTGATTTCAATCGCTTCACGAACGCTTGTAATAACGGCGTTCACTAGAGAGAACCTTAGGATCATGAAGTTCAATCCAATGATTCGGTCCCGAGTCTACCAGATGCTCTGCTATCGCCGACTTGTTTACCTGGCGATTTTTGACAGCTGCGATATGCTCTTTGACACGCTCGGCAATGGTACGTTTGGTTTGCCCGATGTAAGAGCGGCCACAGCTACAGTCTATCTTATAAACACCAGGCATCTGCAGAGGTATAACATCCTTTGGAGTCCGTAAATGCTTGGCCATCTTTGAGAGAGGAGTGAAGACCGACTTGATTGAAAACCTTTTCAACACATTTCCAATTTTATCCGTCACCCCTTTCACGTATGTCAAAAACGTTGGCTTTCTACAGGCCTCCGTTGGAATATCTCAACAATATCCCCCGTTCCCACGTATTTAGTCATGTTTTGTATAAATGAAAACGTAAAACCCTTGACACGCTAAGAAGAAGAAGACGTATTTAGTTCGTGTCACACTAAGATTGTACCGTCATTACCTATATACCAAATTTTACGATGACAGAATAGAATAGAATTATTTATTTGACACACACTAAGATACATAGAACGGATCACAAACAAAATAAAACAGACAGGAAAATTACAATACAGTGAGATCATATCGTCGCTGTTCTAACTAAGTGACTTAACCGACATTTTGGCGTAACTGACATTTGTAATGTTACTATTATCTACTTTTGAAGACGAACCGATCTGTCTAATCGGCATATCTATATCTTCTACCTACGTCTTAGATATATGTTTGACGTATCTACATATCTTAAAGTTATATATCATTCGAAGTGTTCTAAGTACACTTACGACTTTTAGTAATATTTTCTAAAATGTCGGTTACGTCAGTTAGTTAGAACAGCGCTGCGACGATATTAGACCTATGATCTGATCAACGCTTCGAAAGTTATCCTCGGACAAACAAACATACATAACGTCGATTTGTCCAAGTGGATTTGGAGATCTCTCTTCGTCCGATCAATAAAAAAATCTTACCCAACCATAATAGCGACACAGACGCTGATCGGCACCGTGATGGTCTGCGCGTCGAACGACACCACGCTGAACTCGCTGGTCTCCTCCGACCCCAGCACATCCACGGGGGCTGAGCACCCGCGCGGGGAACCCGTGCCCAGAGAACTATTGCGCAGGTAGTCCGCTCTTCTGCACAACAAAGATATATGTAAAACTATCATCGTCCTAATCGTATCAGCCGTATGTTATCCACTGCTGCACAAAGACCCCCCATATTCATTTCCAGCGTGACCGATCTTTTGAGTCCCCCACAACTCCAAGCAACCTTTATTTGGGTCATCTGCCTATCTAGTGAGAGCCAACATATTTTTTACTAAAAATCCGATATTGCCGTCAAGGCCATGGTATCCCAACTGAGGCATAGACAGAGACAATCATTCCCATCTAGAAGTATCAAACATTACAAGTTTTTAAACTTTGAATTCTTAGTAATCTTAGTCAAATGCCATTCCAAAAATAAGAAACTATAGTCATAGAAATCTAGACCAATGTTCTAGAAATAATACGCATTAGCAATCGTGAGGGTTTATATTATGGTAATGAGGGGTTTTCACGGCCATCTTTTTAGAACTGCTAACAGATGGCGCTGCTCCATCAAGCATCGTATGTTCTGTCTGTGTCCAAAAGAAAGTGAATTGTCAATGTCAATTGCTGTATCAATTAAAGCTTGAATTAGAACAAAATCATTCAAAATTGCTACCGTGCGTTGTCTCCTGTTGCGAAAACAACGACAGACACCGTATTCCTAAGGATAGGGTTCGCAAAACAATGCAATTAAACATGTACACCATAGTTCGTCCTTAATGAAGCCTTCTTTATGTTCA
Organism: Philereme vetulata; assembly: GCA_918857605.2. Lineage (NCBI taxonomy): Eukaryota > Metazoa > Arthropoda > Insecta > Lepidoptera > Geometridae > Philereme > Philereme vetulata. The sequence continues at coordinate 997,924 of OU975420.1, forward strand.
GCTCACTTTCGTGTAACTGATTTATCGCCATCATATGTGACGCCATCATATTGGAATAATTACCATAAGCAATTTTTTACGTACTTATCTACCTAGGTACTTATACGTTAGTTGGTGTGGATTAGATATCTATGTATTTGTCATTTTTCCTCCTAAAATTTCTCTTTTTTTGAAGTTACTGCCCGAAGAATATTGAAGAAAACTGCTATAGGTACCTTTAGTGTTCGGAACAAAGCTTCTCTAGAGCAACTATCAAGATACAGTGTATCGATTAGTCAGAGTCCGTTAGACTAACACAAGTCTGAGAAATAATACGATCACAAAAGAACATTGATTGCCACACTTAAGACGAAACAAAAACGAAGTGAGCATGTTTTCTAGAAATTTTGATGTTGTCTTTGCGACTTTGACAGTTTGGTAAGTTTAGAAATAAAAGTTTAAATTTCCTTACCAATTTTTGTATTGGATATGTTTAAGCACGCATTAAACTGTCTATTTTTATTTGGGGTAAGACCCATATATTTTATAGTGGAGCATGTCCCATGTGCTTATTTAGACGGCGCCATCTATTACGTTAGTTGGAACTACTTTTTTAATCGAGAATGAAAAGCCTTTATATTATTGTAACAATGTAGTCTAATCAAGCTCGTCAAACATAAAACAAGTAGTAAACAAGAAATACATTTGAATGAGAATCCTGTAAGTGTGAAATGCTCAGTCTAGTAGTGTGAAATGCTCAGTCTAGTAGTGTGAAATGCTCAGTCTAGTAGTGTGAAATGCTCAGTCTAGTAGTGTGAAATGCTCAGTCTAGTAGTGTGAAATGCTCAGTCTAGTAGTGTGAAATGCTCAGTCTAGTAGTGTGAAATGCTCAGTCTAGTAGTGTGAAATGCTCAGTCTAGTAGTGTGAAATGCTCAGTCTAGTAGTGTGAAATGCTCAGTCTAGTAGTGTGAAATGCTCAGTATAGTAGTGTGAAATGCTCAGTCTAGTAGCTGTTACCTCGGTAGTCCCCGGTGGTCGCACTCTGCTGTGCCATCAGAGTGCGCGGGCCAGTGCGCGGGCTGCTCTATACTCTCGGCCTCACTTATTTCTATCTGGAAACATACTTTCTATTTTTATCCATGACGTAACGAAGGAGTTTGCGTTTATGGTGAGAGTTTGTTTGTTTGTGAATGTGTGCAAAAAACGTTCCCATTTATCTCCGGTTCGACCTATTTAGATATGGTTCTCTGGAAAAGATGGCACAGACACACAGATACATACGTATACACTCCTCCGCTGTTTGAATTGGCCGTTAAAAACACAATCTTCTAAACATTATGGGGAAACTGTACAATCTCTTACATGAGGGCGTATTCTAATGACCCTTCGTCTGGTGAAGCCGGGACATCCTCTGCACAGACACACCAACGCGTACAGACACTTGAACCAACGCGCGAGCAACTCTCCTAGAAAAGAAGATTATTGGTCAATTATCATTCCACACATTTATTACTTAACTCAGGCCTGGACTTTTAGGCAGTACTGGAGCCGAAGCCAACGAGTCAGCATACCACCTTGCCGTACCAAACGATTTGCTTCAACTTTTCTTGCTAGCACGAGTGGCACTCCCTTCCGGTGTATATTTTTCTGGACCAGTATAATCTCGGAGTATTCAAGTCCAGAGTGAACAGGTTCTTTTTAGGCAAGCGTGCTCCATTTTTGAAAACTCCATCACTTACCTTTAGATGAGAAGTAGTGGTCGAGCGCTTGACTATCCACAAAAAAAATCAATAAAAAACCGAGTAAAGTGTTTAAACCACATACAATTCATAACCTATTTATGAATATTGAAGGATGGAGGATCATTATTATCACTCCAAGTCGTTTTCATGTTAAATTGGCATGTTGGGGTTAGTTTTTGAAATACGATGAGCTTAGAAGTAATTTGTGCAGTTCTTACCAACATTGCTGAGATAGAGCAGGAATAACGGCATCCCCAGAAGAGCGTACAAGATGGTCGTCACTTTACCCCAGTTCGTCTTCGGGGAGAGATGACCATAACCTGAAAGTAACACTATCTATATTTTAGAGGAAGTTGCCACCAGCTAATACTTGTATAGGTTCTCGAGAGGGCATCACGCACACATCAGTGAGATACCACGTTTCTGTGCCATAAGTCATCACGGTAACACACTCTGATCCAAAAGTTGTCTGGAGGAAATCGCTTTAAAGCGATAAGACCAACCATTGTACTATTTGCTTTGTGCCTTCTATTTTGTCTGCAATTTTTATTTTTTAATGTGTTCAATAAAGTGTTTTCATTCATCCATTCATTCTGACATGACTTTGTCTTCAGACACTGAGGTATTTTAGACGATAATGATGATGACTATGTTCAACTCCTTCTAAAACACATCTATCTTACGCTATTGAAGGAAGTTACGATGAACTAGCAGTTGCCCGCGACTTCGTACGCGTTACACTACTAAATGTGTAGGTAACCTAGAAATAAAGCTAAACTCGCTGTTGCTTAGGGCTATCCCATGGGAACTGATTTTATGGATAAAAGGTAGCATATGTGGTTATCCAGGTTATAATCTACGTATATACCAAATTTTATCGAAATCAGTTCAGTCTTTACGGAGTGATTGAGTAACAAACAAATATCTAAACTTTCGCATTTATAATATTAGTGTGATAACATACCTCATCATCATCATCATATCAACCACAGGACGTCCACTACTGAACATAGGCCTTCCCCATACATTTCCAGAGCGATTAATCGTGTGTGACACCCAACGACGCAGCATCCTTTATCAGGGTCTTGTTATTTAATGGGGGGGGGGGGGGGGGGTCCTACGCTGCGTTTTCCAGTGCGAAGTGTCCACTCGAGAACCTTTCAGCCTCAGTGACCTTCAGTTCTTTGAGCTATATGCATAACATACCTATAGTAGTAATAACAGTGAGGGAGTAGAGGAATGCAGAAGAGAAGCTCCATTGCCTGGAGGAGCGGCCACCGTCCCAGCCGAGACGACGCGCGTTCACGATCTTCCACTGGTACTTCACCAACTCCATGCTGATACTGTTAACAACAATATAATGTGGTAGTCGTATTGTCATTTATTCGCACAGAAAGTACACGACACCAATTTACAGTAGACTAGTGGTTCGCCCCGAACTGGGATCTCGCGAGTCTCCCATAAAACAAAAAAAAATATTATTCGTAATCATTGACTATCAAAATAGTGCCACGAAATAAATAACCACAGTATTTGACCTACAGTTTCATTCAAATTACTGGTAACCGGAGTTCATGTAAATTGGATACTCTTTTTTTTTGGGGCAGACTTTTGCCTATATTTGTGATACCTAAGCTATACGCATACCAAACACAACAAGTGCATACAGCACTGTGGGGCCTTGTGAATTTTGTAAAAGTTTTGTTTTTATTATGGCTAATAACTTATTAAAAACTTCACTCCCGGCTCAGCCGTAGGGATTTATGGTGGGTTCCTATATCCGTCGGTAGCCAGCTACGACTCGTTTCTCCATGAAAACCTGTCAAAAGTTTGACACTGGTTTGACACTTTTTTCAAGGAGATACGAGGCGTAGTCAGTTACCGACGGATATAGGAACCCGCCATTAATCACATGCTTTCGGTGAGGTTTACATGACATATAATTTGACATTGTCGAGCAGTTGGTGTGAAAAATAAGGTTTTTCCTGTTCAAAAATAACTTCATATAAAAAAGTTTTTTCAAAATTCATAATTAGAACGATATATATTGTTTTAATAAGTACCTATGTAAGGCAAAAGTATTAGTTTGGTTAAATCTACGAGCACAAGAGATTTGTAGGTTTTTTTTTTTTTTTTTTTTTTTTTTTATGTTATTTGTGGGGAAACAGGCTTACGGCCCACCTGATGGTAAGTGGTCACCGTCGCCTATTGACACCGGCAACACCCGGGGTATTGTCGATGCGTTCCCTACACTGAAGAAACCTCTTTACATTTCTCTTGAAGCGTGCCATGTCGTAGTCTAATGGGAAAACCTCAGATGGTAGCTCATTCCACATCTTGCAAGTATGAGGTAGAAAAGATCGCGTGAAGCGTGTGGTGCGCGATACCCAATTGTCGATTATATGTGGATGAGCTTTATTGCGTTGTCGAGAAGTGCGGTGGTAAAATCTCGACGACGGGATGAGATCAAATAGCTCCTCAGAACATTCCCCATTATACAGGCGGTAGAATACACTGAGCGATCCGATGTCACGGCGTTGACTCAGCGGTTCCAGCCTGACGGTGAGTTTGGGATCACCGATTATTCTAATGGCTCTTCTCTGAAGGGAGTCAAAACGAAGCAATTGGTACTTTGGAGCTCCGTGCCAAAGATGGGAACAGTATTCCACGTGCGGCCGAACTTGCGCTTTGTACAGCAATAGCCGTTGTTGTGCCGTAAAATACTGTTTGGCACGGTTAAGGACTCCAAGTTTTTTGGAGGTGAGCACAGCTTTTGCTTCTAAGTGACTCCCATACTGGACCTCATTAGAAATTTCGACTCCCAGAATCCCTATACTCGCCGAGACGGGGAGAGGAATGCCCTGGAACCGTGGAGCTATTGTGAAAGGGGCCTTCTTTGTGGTGAACGCACAGACTTGCGTCTTGGTTGGGTTAAAGGTGACCAGATTAAGGTTACCCCAATCTGACACACGCTCCAAAGAGCCTTCAACCTCAGACACAAGTCTTTGTCTGTTGTCTTCCACTTCCGACCGAGAGACATTAGGGCGACCAGTGTAGAAAGTATCACCCGTACTGTCATCCGCATAACAATGAAGGCCGCTTATGTGCAGCATATCATTGATGTGAAGAATAAACAGTGTGGGCGATAGCACTGACCCTTGGGGTACACCAGAGTTAATGGGCATTGAGTCCGAGCAAGAACCATCTACAACCATCTACCATCTTTCTTTATTAGTATAAAAGACGTCTATTGTTAAAACCCTCTGGGTCCTTCAAACTTAACATTAATTTGAAACTTTACACTACAGTAGATTGTAGACAAAACAAACAGCTTTGTTTATTTAACTAAATATACAGACAATTCGCAAATCTAAGTTTCTATTTTGAGCACAGACAATGAGATTAGTGTGAAGTGTTTTTAGTCATTCTACTAACAACTACTAGGCATCTCTAGTCTGAAATATTTTTTTAAAAATTTTAATGTAATCGTGTGTTGAAATAATCTATACGGAGTATATCTATCTACCTACAGTACCTACTTGTTTTCCTGGTGAGACTCTCATGCCAGAAGTTTCTAGTAGTCTTCGCACTAATCAACACTGAATGCCAGTATCTGGCACCACTTGCCAGAACCTGGCCTGCCAGCCAGTGCTTAGTTCGCCTAAAAACAACTAACCTGGCACCACCTGCTAGTATGTAGCATAAGTAAGTATATAAATATGAGTGTATATCTCACCTCTCTTTCAGTTCAGTTTCATTGAACAAGTTTAGCGCTAAAGTGACATTCTGCCACAGATACTGCGCCGTGTTGTTCCTCTCTAACGTCATATTATTCACTCGCTCTATCTCGCTCTCGCCTTCTATTGCTTGGAACATGAATGCACCTGGAAAGAAGAACATCTTGTTTTAAATATCTATAATCGTCTAAAAGCTAGCAACGTTTTCGAGAGAGAATTTCAGGTAGGACAGTTTTTAGATATGTTATCTCTCTCACTCTCCCAAACGTTATGCGGGCTAGCTGGCTGATGGTAGAGGTTGCGTTCATAATTGCGCATTGTATAATACATACTTATACATACTACAGGTAAAATAATTACTTTTCAAATGATTTTAGTAAGGCTGAAATTTTGACTGAATAATTTTTAAGTACTTACAAACCCAAAATTAATTTGCCAGACAATAATTTTATTGTTAAACCTCCAGCCAGACCGATTAAAAGTGAAAAGATATTAGGCGTACAAAAGATATTAGCGCAGCGTAGGACGTCCACCTACAAGATGGGCAGACGACCTGGTAAGAATCGCAGGTCGGCGTTGGATGCAGGCCGCTTCCAACCGCAGTTCCTGGAGATCAATGGGGGAGGCCTTTGTCCAGCAGTGGACGTCCTACGGCTGATATGATGATGATGATGATGATTATGCGTACCTCAACCAAATATACCAGATTCTAGGGAATTTTTTATCGAAGGCTCTGCCGTGCTTTCACGCACTCACAGGATGTGACTACACACCAACTTTTTTCCGGAAAGGTAAACTTACGAGTATAAGTAACTGCTAGAGTAATCAGACCTATACCAGTTACAGGCTGAACTGGTATAGGTCTGATTACTCTAGCAGTTATAAAGGCCTAAGTTGCCTGTGAGTGCGTGAAATATTATTACAGATGATGAAAAATTGCTGGATGAGACATTTATAATCTTAGAAAAATTAATTTGCTATACATACAGACTTTTTTTGTGACTCTTCAAACATCAATGACATTTGTTTCCATCTTTTTTCAAACATTACTACATTACTACATTATTCTGAGTACATTGGCGAGCAGGAGGGATTCTCCGTTTCTGGGGCACTGGTTAAGCCTCCGTGCAACCCCCTTATAAGGGACGTTGCCCCGGTCACTGATAGTCCCTCGTGTCCGCATACGTGTACACACGGCTACACATCAAGCTATAAATTTCCAGTATAAGCTGACCTCGCATTGTGTAGACTTTTGGTAGAATGAGAGGTCAGCTTATCTGGAAATGTATAGCTTGATGTGTAGCCGTGTGTACGTATGTATGTATGCATGTGTATGTCTCTCTGTCTGTTGTTGCTTTAATTATAATTTAATTTTATAACGAACGCAACCTCTACTGTCAGCCAGCTACCCCGCGTAACGTCCGGGAGAGTGAGGGAGATAGCATATCTAAAATCTGGCCTACCTGAAATTCTTGTTTTCCTGACGTTGCTAGCTCTCATACTACACATAAAATAACTTATTACTATAAATAAGTACATAACTTGTAACTATACATAACTTTGGCACATAGCTTGAAGAATTGACTGCTGTTGGGGCAGAAAGCTTTCCAAGTGGAGACCACGTAGTTACATACTAGAAAGCGCAGCTTAGGACGGTCGCCCACCCTAATAATGTGGTTTCTTCTCGTATTTTGTGCCAATTTTGTCTACCTTAAACTAGATTTGAAAAATAAGAACCTTGGTTTCTAAATTAATATCTTTCAAGAAAATTCCAAAAAACAGCGTCGATTTTCTCAAAGAAGCCCCAAACGAATCTCTGAAGATTTATTTAATTTACCGCCGGGACATAAATTACTCAGAGTCATAATTTTGGCGGGAAAAACATCAGTTGAATCCCAAGCCATTTTGCTGACTCGGGTTTAATCAGGGGTTGTTCACGCTGCTAAAGATTTTTCGTGAATTAATTATAGTCGTAATTTAATAGAGATTTGCATTTTAAGTGTTTCTGTTACTTATTAAGAAGTGATTTTTTGCTAATATTAAATCTCAACAACTTGAAAACAGTCTAAATTGACGAGAACATTGCGCAAACAGAACAGAACGCAAACATCAGCTTTCAAACAAACGGGGAAATCTCCAACTTTTTCTAGATCTCTACGTTTTACCAAAAATTTCCTTAAATATTAAATTTATTTCAGAACAAACATCGACCTTATTTTGGAATATAACAAAGACTCCAGTATAAAGGCTGGCGTACAATCAGTCGCTCCGTGCGAGGCGTCGAATGAATCACAAAGAACACGTCTTTCACAAGTTAAAAGGCTTCACCCAGCCGTAACCAGCGCTTACGGTTCATTCCTTTCATACTTTAATGACTCGAATCTACGTTGCGACACCCTAATTCTGTTAAGCCAGATTAAAATGGAAGACGCGACTTTTACCGCCTTGTTCTTTTTAATGGCAGTGAAAAGCAAAAAACTCGCTATACGTTCACATAAGTATCATGCTATGTTATTTATGTCGCTCTGACAATATTTATGGATGACCTATGGATGATAAAATGTATGATGTACTATGCTTTACAAAAGTTATCGTAGCTTAAGTTGGCTACTAACTTAAATATCAATGACTTTACTACACAACAAGGTAGCAAAATTCGGGTACGTATTCCACGTGACAAACGAGATATCGAGTATAGAAAATGTTGTCACGTTGCGCATGTTAGCTCCACAGTAAATAGGAATACAGTTTTATAAGATGCGTCCACTGATAAGTCGCGGAAGAAAGTCGCGTCTGACGCTTCTCTGGCTTATTGTTAACGCGTTTTTGATACCCGCAGCTATACGCTGGATAATTGAAACGTTATCCGCAATACGCGTGTTTATGGACGATTTATTTTTATTACGCAATAAAAGAATGTTATATCAATATTGTTGAATAAAATCTATTCGAATAAATGTCCAAATAACTCAAAATGTTGTGATTTGGGATAAAGGGAAATGTATTTGTTTTAATTGAGGGTGAATTAAAAAAATTACCGCGATAAATGAAAAACGTCACTTATACTAATTATAACTCGAACATCTAATTGGTCGGATTTGGCAGGTGTCAAAATAATACCAATTATCAGCAAAACCAAATGATACAATATTGGAACGATATGTGTGTTTATAGAAAATTACAATACTGTCACACTACACAATGGCAGGCATGCGGCGCGGCGGCGTTGACTGCGTGGTTGGTACAGGTATTGTAAATGTTGGGGGCGTTCCTTCTATTTTATTCGTTTATAATTTAAGCGTTTCGTAGGATAATCTTACCAGCGATAGTATATCCCACAACAAGCACAATAACTCCAACATTGCTGAACAGGAAGGCAAGTAGACTGCGCACCGCAGCGCGCACTCGCGAGGCGAGGCGCCGCCGCTTGCGACGCGCCATTATGCCATAGCGGCTGGCATCCGCCTGAGCTGTCCTAGTGGAAGCTGGCCTTTATGTCATCACTGTGATCTGGAATGAGACATTTAAATCAGCTAAAATGCTATACGGTCGAAATTTGATAAGAACGTTTATTGATTGTAGCGTTTACGTTTTATAGTATATTAACAACCCGGTAACAAATTATTTCAAACAAAATTATATCTACGCGGTCTCGCAAAAGCGCGGCACACGCAGCGCAGCTAGCATTCAACCGACTTGATCCGAGATCGAGGTACGCACGTGTCTGAGTGCGCGCGCCTGTTATCGCTCGTTGTACTAATCTTAACTTCGACACCTACATAATGAACTTTGTGTCCTTATGTAACACTTTTCTATTCATAAATTGTGCCCGTTACAGTACAGTGAGCACCAGCCTTTATTTAAAGACGACATTTTCATCTTAATACTTTACAAAATAGTTTCAAATCTGTTTAATTTCAAGAGATTCCTCTAGAATTCTTGTGAAATGGATTAAAATAACAATCTCACAACGACAGCTACACTGCTACACGTAAAACTAATTGTATAAACTAATGGTTGGCGTAATATTTGTTTAACCTCGCCTGGAGTGTGTCTGTTTCATACGTATCATTGTACACAGCTTACTGAAGAGTAAAATAGGCTCCCTATACATTATCCCTACAAATCGACCTTGTATCGCCTGCACCTAACTGTCATTCTGTAAATGTGTCACTATGGAGAAGGCCTGTTCAGCAGTGGACGATCTGAAGGCTGATATGATAAATAAATAAATAAATATTTCTGGACATTTCACACAGCGCTATCTAGCCCCAAACTAAGCAGAGTTTGTACTATGGGAACCAGATAACTGATAGAATACTTATATACTTTTTTTTTTGTAAATACATACTTATAATACATAGAAAAACATCCAGACCCGAAACAAATATCTGTAGATTATGCAAACATTTGTTCCGCGGCGGGAATCGAACCCGCTACCTCCTGCGTCTCAGCCGGCTATTCGCCCACTGCGCCACGGAGGTCGTCAATAATGTTAATGATGATAATGTTCATCAAAAACTAATTAAAACTAGTGGTTCTGTGAGAACAGTAGACCTCGCGAGCCCTCGCAAGTCCCGGAAAATTATAAAACATTTCAAGGTTAAGCCACATATGCTTAATCATATTGCAAATACAAGTGCAAAAAGTAATTTGCGCAACAAAATTAACGAAGAAAGTCCATTTTTTAATCGAGTTTCAGATGCTTGAATTTTCCAATTGGCTTACCTATGTAGACTTTTGAGCAAAGTATTTGTATAAGTTTCAGCTATTATTCGCGTTCCCTTGCATCTAGGAAGTCTAATCTGTTGTCTACGGTTTCGTTTTTATTACAGTTCGTTATTATAGACAGGTACAAATTTTCCGAAAAAAAATTCAAAAATTTAAATCCGTCCCTATATAACGTTAAAGCAAACATCCCTCCCTTTTCCACCCTCCACTTCCCCTTTTGTAAAATTTTTCACAACATCTTGTGTAGAATGAAGTCCTTAGTGTGCCTCTCAAATTTGGTTGAAATCCATCGTTAAATAACTCTACAGCAAACTTCCACCTATTCCCCCTATTTTCCTCTCATCAAAAATAGTGATCGAAAAAAAAATTAAATAATTCAAAGTACTTGTGTGCCAATTTTTGTCAAACAGGTTTAAAAATGCGACCTGTACGCGAGAACAGACGGACGGACAAAAGCGTTTTTTGGCAAATCTCGAAACTCATTGACACTTCGCTCGCTTTGCTCGGTCGATCAATGACTCTTTCATTATGTGCCTTCACAGCATCAGCAAGCTGAAGACACAATTTTCGACTCTTGCACGGGGCATTAACATTAATTTGGAAGGATTTTTAGAAACGCCTAAAAGACTTAACGTCCCTGGAGCAGTGCGATCTCATAACCTCGCTAATCCTCTGGGCTGTCAGTGACTGGTTCGTGTACGAATCTCCTCATTTCCGATTTGATCTCGTAGAGAATGGTACACGCCTTTTTTATCTAAAGTCCTGTCCTAGGAACTACAGCGCGTGTGTTCTTCACCCAGCTAATGCTGCAGCTTGCCGTCAGACGCTGTATAATGAAACAAAAATAAAAAAAAATGTAAATGGAACTGTAATAACTAGTGGTTCGCCCCTAATTGAGATCTCGCGAGTCTCCATTAAAAACAAAAATGTATTATTCGTATCAAAATAGTGCCAAGAAATAAATAAACCCCTAACTTGACCAACGGTTTCATTCAAATTACAGGTAACGGGAGTTCATGTAATTGGTTATTCTTTTTTGGGCTACAAATTGCAGTTTTTCTGGATTTCGGACTTTTGTCTATATTTGTGTCACTAAAGCTACAAGCATACCAAATTACAGTACTGTGGAGTCACTGGTGTACCCTGTGAATTTCGTCAAAGTTCAGATTTTATTATGGCTAATAACTCAAAAACTACAAAAATTTAACTAAAAATAAAAACGGATTCGATGTATACTAATGAAGGATTTTCATTTGACATCCCATTTGACCTATTAGTCTCAATTTTTTTTACTCCTCAACCCCAATATCTCAATAACGACCCCACATTTTTTGCTCATTTAGTCACACCAAAATTGGGCCATCACTACCACCCATGAATCAAATTTCACGATGATTGGATCAACCCTTCGAAAGTTATCCTCGGACAAACAAACATACATACATCATACAACGCCGATTTGCCCAAGTTGATTTGGAGATCTCGCTTCTAATTCAAATTGAATCGTTTATTTGGTAGAATACACTAAAAATACAATAAAAGGGCTTATATATATGCTTGTCAATGTATTAAACCTGCATGCAGGCGTGCAAATATTTGTCAATTGGTATTTATTTAACAATGTCTTATATTAAAATTAAAAAAAAGCATTAATACTATTTACTATAAGAATATACCATAGTTTTATGCGCTAAAAAACTCAATACTAACCGATGTCCAATATACGGAGCCTGTCAATATGTCGTGAATACTGAAATACGTTTTATTGCTGGCTTCATTCCGCAGGTGGAGTAAAGTCGTTAAAACATATATATTGTGGTCACCTGCGCTTAAACATGCCGAGGATTGAGTCGTGTACGAGCCGTGACATGAGGTGCCAACTAACAACCCACCTTTTCCATAAATATTGCAACGTGAGTTACGCCTGAGCATGTCACAGAATAGTTATTACGCACTTATTCAAGCCGTGCCACAGAATAAGCGATACCATAGCGGTTTAATATTAGTACCTACTATATTATTTAATGTGTTTCTAGATATAACGCTCGCGAGTATATAAGGACTATGAGGGCAATATTTCAAGGGAGTTATATAGGTAAATGTATTTTTTTTTAACCTGTATTGTCCCACTGCAGGGCAAAGGCCTCCCTCCCTTGTTTCCAGTTTTTTTGTCCACTGCTGTAGTGGGCCAGTCTGGTAAATGCACATCCAAGTCGTCACGCCATCTCCGTGGTGGTCTGCCGCGTGGGCGTGTAGCGTTAGGGACCCAATCAGTTATTATCTTTGCCCATAGATCCTCGGGCATGCGACAGACGTGGCCGACCCAATCCCACTTGAGCTGTGCTGATTTTAAAATGAATTTAAATATAAATGTAATAAAAAAAATCTAAATTAAAATTTTTATTATTTTATTATTAAATTATTATTATTTCATTTATATTATTTTTAAAAAATCTTATTTTTATAAATGTATTGATAAATGATAATGTAAATTCGTGTAATAAGTTGAAGTTGATGATGTGTTTATTAAATGCGTTATTTTGGTTAAATTGGTTTAATTATTTTATCTTAAACCGTACAAAGCTCGTAACAATATACAGGGTGGCCGGAACATTAACGTCCAAACAAAAGATTTAGGTTCCTCGTATTGTGGGGTGTTCGAATCATCCCCATGTATGTTCCACGATTTTTCATACTTTTCGAGTTTTGTTTAGAATTTTTTTAAGTTGCTCAGAGCGAAAATTTACAAATATTTAGAAAAAAATTCATAACTCGAAAACTATACAAAATCGCGGAATGGAGGTGATTCGGATACCCCACAATACGAGGGACCTAAATTTTTGTTTGTTCGTCAATGCTCCGGCCTTTCGTATAACTTTGTATCCCTTGTTATTATGAAGCGTGCACGGAGGTGTGTGAGATTTGGCAGTATATGGAGAAGGAGATTAGATAAGAAAATGATTTATTGCACTTTTAAAATAATACATAGATGAACTTAATACGGTATGCAAATGCTACAGCTAAAAAATAATGAAATACGGTCGAACTTCGACTGCATTGGCAACGAAGAAGAGGAGACGAAGTACAATTTAGACGTAATTTATTTCCTGTATTGTTATTTATTGTAAAAGCATCATTTAAAAAACCAGCCTTGTTTCTTGCCTTTCTTTCCTGGGCTGGTCGCGAAGGAACAGGCAGTAAAATTGACGTTTCAAAGTAATCCTTGTGATTTTAATAAATAAAAGATTTTGACTTTGGTTACATTTTAGAAGTAGAGAAATATAAAACTCACAAATCATGGTAAATATCACGTTTTTAGTGAAAATAGTGTCATAAGAATCAGATTTCTAAAGATATTCTTCCATATTATGAATATTACAGTTTGTAGGTAAGTAGGTACTTAAAATTATGACTCGCATTTGTGAATATCTTTTACCAAATGTAGTTCTAAAGGTGAAATGATGACTGGTGATAGATCTGATAATATAACTACGGTTATTGATAAAAGAAAATATTAATAAAGTTATTATTATATATACGGGATAAAAATTTATTGTGAACACATATTCTTTGATTTTGCTGCAATTAACCTCCACTTCCGGTTTAGACATTTTATAGTGGTAGCTAGTGACATGTTTAAACATCCTCAAGTTATTTTCATAATCATTTAATTTTACACAGGAAACCAACTTGTCATTTTTCTAATCTTTTTTTGGCAACCTACTGCAACTCTTTACAAGTAGAAAATAATTTTTAAGGTATACGGCTACAGAGCATTCGTAATATTGTTTTCTATTGGAATGGCATATCCATTATCCATAGGAGGTTCCATAACTTACATTATAAGATCGAAAGTGGATGTCTGTATGTTTTTGTTATTGCGACTAAACTGCTCGTTTTCACGACTAAACTGCTCGTTTTCACGACTAAACTGCTGACTACACTGAGATTATAACCTGGATTAAGACAAAGGTAACTTTTTATTGACAAACCACGCGTGTGAAGCTGCCAGCGGCAGCTTGTGTGATCATTACATTTCATAAATCCCGACGCAACAGAGAGGTGTTAGAAGTTGAAAGCCTTCGTCAATATATGTGCAGACACATATACATACACATATATATCGTGACATCGTAACTATGATATACTCGTATATATCATGGTAAATATCCTGTTTTTAGTGAAAAATTAATCAATACCATGATAGTCCAAAAGTTGTATCATAACTCATACACGGATGGATCGATTTCAATGCGGTTTTTGTCAAAGAAAAACTTCAATATCATTACAAGGTTCATTTGTCGCGGGCTATAAACGTTTGCATTAACACATATTTCTTCCAGTAGTAAACCACACAATCAGTGGTAAGTGCGCACACTTGTCTAACATCTCATTATACCAGCGACAGGCCACAAGCGCACATAACGACATAACTTGAAACGGCGGCGTTAAACCGAGGCGTTATGATTATGGTGACATTTTGTCAGCTAAACTTTCTTTATGGATGATGAGATGTTAACAGTTTATAGAGTTATCAAGACCCTCGCAATAATAATTCTGAAACTTTGTCACGATCTTAAACCCTTTTAAATTCTGAGCCTTAATTCTCATCTTCATCATCATTTCAGCCAGAGGACGTCCACAGCTAATAATAGGCCTCCCCAATAGATTTCCAGAACGATCGATCTTCCGCCTGCACCCAACGGCTCCCAGTAACCATTATCAGGTCGTCTTTCCATCTGAGGGGCAGTCCGACGCTGCGCTATCCAGTGCGTGACCACCACTCGAGATACTGCCCCAACGGCCGCCAGTTCTTCGAGCTGTTTCTTATCTCTAGCAAATAAGAATACTGACAGATAAGTATTTTAATTAGTTCTAATAAGCCAAAATGCCAGTCAGTCCTTGAAGATAACAAATGATTATTCGGAAGAAGTGGGCGTCGGAAACGTATTTAGTTATAAATATTCAAGGTTCAGCTAACCACAATCTATTGCGTCACAGAATGACAGACTACACAAGCCAAGCTAAATAAGCGTTGCTTAGCCAGTGCTCAGCTATGTCACTGTCTCGGTTACACCATTGTTAATTGAGTTCCACCATGGACAATAAATAACGAAGTGTCGTCGATCGTGTTCTTTATCTATTGAATTGCTTCTTCTACGTGGCCAAGAAGAGTTGATACAAGAGCGTATGAACAGAACGAACACAGGATACTTTTTGGTATAATTTAAACCAACAATCTTGGAAAGTATTCCACGTGGAACAATTTCCAAACGCGAAGTCTCGCATAGTTCAGCTAGTATTAGTATTACATTTATTAGACCAAAAATGTATAGCATGAAGTTATTTTGACTGCAAACTGGCGCCATAGATCATCAAACTATGACTCTACAAATGCTGGCCCCTCTCCAATAATCTACAAGATAATATCTATTTATTTGTCATATTAACCTCTGTCATAAATAATTAATTTACTTCACTATTTCTAGGAAAAATTGTCGCCTGATAATTGGAACAATGTTTATTTTAGATGTGATTCCATAATACTAATCCAAACTATCATCATCATCATATCAGCCGTAGGACGTCCACTGCTGGACAAAGGCCTCCCTCATTGATCTCCAGGAACTGCAGTTGGAAGCGGCCTGCATCCAACGCCGACCTGCGGTTCTTACCAAGTCGTCTGCCCATCTTGTAGGTGGACGTCCTACGTTGCGCTTGCCGGTCCGTGGCCTCTACTCGAGAACCTTCCGGCCACATTGGCCATCTGTTCTGCGCGCTATATGGCCACTTCAACGTGCTAATCCGTCGGGCTATGTCGGTGACTTGAGTTCTCCTACGTATCTCCTCATTTCTGCATAGCCCTCTCCATAGCTCGCATATCCAAACTATATTTTGGAATAAATTACAGGCAAAATTCATTTCTGTTACGTGAAAGCGACAATCTGTGCAAGAGCAATGATTTCGATCTATTCAGCACGAGTCTCAACTCTAGCTAGACAGGCGATTGAGTGGACTTTTTTGTGGGCGGAGTATGGTTAACTTACGAATTAATAGATTATAACCTTACTTACTATATTGGGTAACTGTTTCGCCGAGTGTTGGTATAAATTATGTTATTACCTAGTAATGTTGCTAAAAATTTCCTAGGTATACCTACGTGAAAACCAACTTGGCTTTCTGTTTTGTTTTAGTTAAATGTTATAGCTATTAGTTCATTTAGTTATTTGTTGGAATACCCATAAAACAAATAAATGAACTATAAATGAATCATAATTAAATGTTATATAAATTTTACTACGCTCAGTTTACGGGCCGAGCAAAAGTCTCGAATATAATGTTATGCAGGTAAGCTTTTTCTAAAGCAAAAAAGCGTTATTCGATGGAAAAATTTGTGAAACTTGGAAAGGAGAAACTCCTCGACCTCATCCCCCTTTACAAGTTTTAGCTAGGCAGGAGGTAGCGGGTTCGATTCCCGCCGCGGAACAGTTGCATGATCTACAGATATATTTTGTTCCAGGTCTGGACTTTTTACTATATAATTATGAGCGTATTAACAAAAAAAAAGTATATCAGTTATCTAGTTAGCTTGGGGCTAGGTAGCGCCGTATGAAATGTCTAGCAATATTATAATATATAAATAGCGAGCGAAGAGAACGAAGCGTCTCAGTTTCGAGATTGGCCAAAAAACGCTTTTGTTCGTCTCTCTGTCTGTCTGTTCTTGCCTACTGGTCGCATTTTTCAACCGATTTTGACGAAAATTGGCACACAAGTTCCTTGATTTTTTTTTAACCCATCGCCAATTTTGATTGTGGGAAATAGGGGGTAAAGGCGGGAAGTTTGCTGTGGCGTTATGTATCGACGGATATCAATCAAATTTGAGAGGAAAACTAAGGACTTCATTCTACACAAGATGTTGCGAAAATATTTCCAAAGGGGTCGAGTGGAGGGGACAAAAGGGGCCTTCACGAGACGAACCCGTAGACACTATATTTGACCTCTTGGGACCAAGGGAACGCGAGAAGGTCTGCTATTCTCATAGAACCACAAGTTTGGTATTAAACATTTGTAATCAAAATCGATTGCAATTTATATACATTCGCGGATTAGTCTCTATAATAAAAGACAGTCACCCATCACATTGTGTATCGGACTGAACGTAGCATAATCTGTAAAATAACATTTCGGGAAACCACACTACGAGTGCGTTACAAAAAGTCTGAAGTATTTAAACTCTTGGGTCAATTTCTTAGAGAAAACTCTCAATTAATTTCCCGCCAGTTGTATTTTTATAGTTTACATTAATGTGTCATGTAAATTCTTGTTAATCTTCTGCTAGATCTAAATAATTACATTCCGAGGCAAAGAAGATAAATAGGTGTGCAGAGAACTCTGTTTTTCAGAGTGTTGCGTAGGCGATTAAAGTGCTAACTCAGCCGCACTCAATCACACTAATATGATAAATGCGAAAGTTTGGATGCATGTTTATTTATTTATTTGTTTGTTTGTTACTCAATCACATCGTAACAGCTGAACCGATTTCGATGAAATATAGTATGTACGTAGATTATAACCTGGATTAACACACAGGCTACTTTTTATTTCATAAATCAGGTCCCATGGCATAAAAATAGAGTGTCAAGTAAAATTGGAACAGTGAGTTTAGCTTTATTTCTAGGTTACCTACACATTTAGCAGTGTAACGCGTACGAAATCGAGGGCAACAGCTAGTACAATATAATTGGTAGCATAAAATACGAAAGAGTTTTTGCTGAACAAGTTTCTAATGTTGGCCACTTGTATGCTTGTATGTATTTCATTTTTCAAATCCCATATTATTTTGAGATAACAAATAGCGTAGATAGTTCAACCATTCTACTTACCGTAATACATCAAGGAGGTTCGACGTGTTGCCCCCTACCATCTTTCAAGCATTCTATACGGGAGTTTTACAAATTCCTTGTTCATTTGATTTGTGGTCTTGTGTCACTGATATATTTTTAGGACTCCGTACCTCAAAAGGTAAAAAAGAACCCTATTAGATCACTCTCTTGTCCGTCTGTCGGTCTGTGTGTCACCACCGATTTTTTCAGGAAAGAGTGCACCTAGCAAGTTGAAATTTATACCAGATACTGTGGTTTATGGCCCCTATTAGGTGTATAAAAATCAAGGTCCTGAGTCTACACGATAAAAAGATTTGGGCAAATTTCGATTTTCGCGAAAACTTGTAAATACCAAAATTTACCTTAATTTTTTACTTGTTCATTTTTCGGAATTTTCCCTTTACTTGTGCTGTAAGACCTTGCTTTTAACCAAAATTGACAATTCTAGGTCAACCGGAAGTACCCTATAGGTGTTGGATAGAAAATCTATATGGTATTTCCCGTTAACCTAGAATCACGAAATTTGGTCAAAAATCAAGGTACAGCACAAATAAAGGAAAAAAACCTTAAAATAAAAAAAGTTGAAAATTAAAGGGTGTCCCCCATACATATCCTCTGAGATGTCTCAAACATGTCCTAGGTGTCCTCTGAGTTACATGGGCGCTCATACAATTTAAAGGACCAGCTTAATGGGCACCAACCTCAAATAAGGTAAATAAATAGAATTGTGCTATTGAATAAAATATATATTTAAGTGGTGCTCTCATACAACACACAGAATTTTTTGCCGTTTTTAGATAATGGGTCGGAACCCTTCGTACGCGAGTCTGACTCGCACTTGGCCGGTTTTTTATACATTATAGGCTAGCGATTGACCATGATCTCGCCTGATGGTAAGCGATGATACAGTCTACGATAGATCACGCTTGCCTAGAAGAAACCTATTCACTCGCGATTTGAAGACACCCAGGTTGTAGTTATCAGGAAACAAAGACTCGGGCAAAGTGTTCCACTCTTTGGCGGTGCGCATAATAAGGGTCGAAGACAACCGCTTTGTGCGAATGGGAAGTATTTCACCCATATACCTAGCCGTGGCGCACCACAGAGCGTCTGGTTGTCCGATGATACAATGGAGATGTTAGGATTAGGTTGAAAAGTTCCGCGCCTCACACTCTCCGAAATGTATTCGATAAAAAACCGAGAGGCTTGCAACCTTTCATCGATGCTCGAGACTGTGGAGCTTAGCATGAACTAGCTCATCGTTGCCTATGAGCTTTTTGGCTCTTCTCTAAATTGATTCCAGAGCTTCAGAGAGTTAGCTAGAGAGGAAGATAGAGAGCGTAGTTAGAGGAATTCCAGACGTAGTATATTTCAGCTAACTAATTTCAATTTAAATTCGATGCATCGTTGACAATATTTAAACCAGTAATAGTACCGTTTTCATATTATTTATGCATTTTAGGTTTTTAAGGTCCTAAAACGTAGGTTTTTAAGGTCGAACTAGTAACCGTCTATGTATCGGCGTCAAGCCGTTTAGTTTACATGTTGCGCCAAATTAACTAATATACCTACATACGTGCATACAATCTAAAAACATTAATTACTTACCCTCCTCCTACGCGTCGGGTAAAAGTCACAAAAACAAACAAATCATTGAAATTGTATAATTTATCAATAGACATGTAAAGTACGAAGCGAGTTCTTTTATCTCGGCAGTTATTACGTGTAAGAATTGATAAATTTTATCATTGGGCTTTGATGTGGACGTCACATGCGCCCACGCACTTCTAAATGTTATGATGGCGCGAGTGTGGCCAGTAAATACACGGGGATTTCCACTGGAAATTGTAATGTAAAACCGCTTGGAAATCTGTTCTCTATCTTTATACTTATAACTGGTTTCGCACGCATTTTATCCAACAAAATAAAATATTCTGTAGCACTCAGTGATAGCTTTTTATCAGTAAAAGAATTTTCAAAATCAGTTCAGTAATTCCAGAAATTACTCATTACATTACACAAACACATTGAGAAAAGAGCCAAGAAGCTCATAGGCAACGATGAGCTGGTTGATGCAACGCTCCTCAGCCTGGAGTATCGACGAAAGGTTGCTAGCCTCTCGGTTTTTTATCGAGTACATTTCGGGGAGTGTGCGGCGGAACTTTTCAACCTGATCCCACCATCTCCATTCTATCAACGGACAACCAGACGCTCTGCGGTGCGCCACCGCTATATGGTAGAAATACCTCCCATTCGCACAAAGCGGTTCTCTTCGACCTTTATTATGCGCACCGCCAAAAAGTGGAACGACTTGCCAGAGTCTATGTTTCCAGATAGCTACAGCCTGGGTATCTTTAGGTCGCGAGTGAATAGGTTTCTTCTAGGCAAGCGTGTACCATCGTAGACTGCATCATCGCTTACCATCAGGCGAGATCGTGGTCAAACGCAAGCCTATAAAGTATAAAAAAAACAAACAAACAAACTCACATATTGCCACGTTATAATATATTTTTTAATAATTTAATAAGACGAGATCTATTTACTCGAAAATGGGTGATTTATACAATCTACTGCTAAAGTCACATGCTGAAAATACACTCCTACATATCTGTTTCGGCTGACGCGCCAAAAGAAATACCTTTAACTACAAACAATCTTCTTCATCCAAATTCACCTTTACAATATAATTGTAATCAATAGATAGGCCATTTTAAACCTCTTTCAACATTATAATCATATTAGCCTGTGGCACATAGGCTTCCCCCGATAGATTTCCAGAGCAAGCGATCTTGTGAGGCCTGCACCCAACGGCTCCCAGCAACCTTTATCATATCATCTTTCCATCTGGCGGACGTCCTACGCTGCGCTTTCCAGGCGTAGTCTCCACTTTAAAACCATTCTGCCCCAACGGCAGTCAGTTCTTCGAGCTATGTGCTTAACATCTATCGAGTATTGATATTTTTTAACTCAAAACGACTGCGCGTAAGTTTCTATTCTTCTTCTCAGTCGTTACCGTCGACCACGCCAAGAGTGGTTGTCACTTAGGGAGTATTGCTTGACAATCCTTCGCCATTCCTCTCGTATTGCAGCTTAGCTTCACTCCTATAGGGTTTGCGATGGACGGACCAAATCAAAGCAGCACTTGAAAGTTTGTATACCCCAAGGTTTTTATAACGCGCTGGATTCCGCTTACCCTGTGTCCTCAGCCACACATCCATGGTAACAGTGACGTTTCTCTGACGTGTGCCAACACATGGAGATTTATTGTGGGGTGCCGCCTGCTCCTATTATTAACAGTCTTCTTGTCAGATTAATGACGTTTACCCGCGATGCAAACCGAGAGTTTATTGATCGAGCGAAGCGAGATCTCCAAATTAACTTGGGCAAATAGGCGTTGTATGTAATAATTATGTATGTTTATTTGTCCGGGGATAACTTTCGAAGCGTCGATCCGATCATCGTGAAAGTTGATACATAGGTATGTAGCGATGGTTAAATTTGATACATACATATATAGGTGGGGGGATTGTTGAGATATTGGGGTTCAAGAGGGGTAAACTAAATGAAAATGAGACAAATGGGACATATCGACATAGTACATTTCGACTTTGACTTTTAATAAAGTTCTTGTAGTTTTTGAGTTATCAGCCATAGTAAAAACTGAACTTTGGCGAAATTCACAGGGTACCTACACCAGTAACCCCACAGTGCTGTAATTTGGTATGCATGTAGCTTAAGTGACACAAATATAGGCAAAAGTCTGAAATCCAGAATAACTGCAATTTGTACCCGAAAAAAGTTTAACCAATTTACATGAACTCCCGTTACCTGTAATTTGAATAAAACTATGAGTCAATTAATTTAGTTATTTATTTCGTGGCACTATATTGATAGTCAAAGATTACGCGAGATCTTAGTTCGGGGCGAACCACTAGTAGGTAATTCAGAAGCTTTTATCTGTTTCTCAATAGCTCGCAAACGGATGCACAAGTTTCAATGCGATGTTTTCTTTTAACTGACAAAGGGGTCAGAAAAGGAGGGCCATTTTTTTTCATATGGCTACTAGTACTGGGTATTACCTATATTACATATAAAGCATAATTTACACATTTCAAAACCATTTGTACTGATTTTTTTGTATCTCTTATAGTAATGTGCGCAAACAGTATTTCTTTCAACATTTTTATCATAACTCCGTATGATAAAAATGTTGTAACGCAAACAGTATTTTTTGTGCATCCTATAACTACGAAGTTTGCAAAGCGAAAAATTTTAAATTACCTAATGTATGATTGGTAGAAATATTATTAAACTTATAACTATGCAAAGATTACAGAAAAAAATAAACGAAATCTGCATCTTGAACAGTTTTTTAGAAATCCACCATTTCCGTTTACTTACTTGGGTGTAGGTAGTTACTTGTGTGGAGTCTACCGAGGCACAGCTAAATTAAAATAAATTTAGTCTAGTTACGGAACCCTTGACACGCAAATATCGTATTGAATTTTTTGTAAGATTAAGTTAGTCTCTGAACTTTTTAGCACATCTTAAAAAACTAAGCCGGATTTTTTTCTAATACCTTGCGCTATACGGGATATCTTTCGTAAAACTGACTCGCTCTTTTTATTATTTTTTTATACCACTATATGGCAAACAACCACCCACCCGATGGTAAGCGGTTACCGTAGCCTATGAACGTTTGTAACACCAAAGGTATTACACGCGCGTTGCCGAATCTCTAACATGTTTAAAAAGTCCTTTTTGAATAGCCTCATACTGTAGTCTCAGGAGAAAACCTCGACAAGGGTTTTCCACAAGTGAAGTGTTCGCGGGAGGAACTTCCTTTGGAACCTCACGGTGCACGACCACATCGTATCCAAGGAGTGAGGATGGATTCCCTGTCGATGGTGAGCGGTGCGATGATAGGACTCTACTCTACCTGAACTCTACCAAGTCTCAAGTCAAGTGAAATTTGGTTCTAACTAATATCAACATTCGATGCTAAATAAACACGGGAGAATAAAATAACACCCGATTACAAACTCATTATTCTGACTTACCTCTACACGAATTTCAGCTACATACATCTCCCAAAAACTCCAGACAAAAAACACTTTCTTTTCACAAATTCCATCACTAACATCCAAAAAAATACACTGCACAATCACAATTTAATAATCGATTGTTTATTTTCTACCAACACTTCACAACACAAGAGTTTTACGCGCGCAATACCAATCTGTAAAACTTTTGTGAAAGTTGGCAAAGGTTCGAAACTGCAAACTGAGTTTGAGAATTATTGCACCGGTAACCAGGAATGTTCTATTGATAAGCTGCCTATGCGCTGAATAACCAATACACCGACTGTATCGGGGTTGGTAATACGCGGGCATAGAGTTGCAATCAGATGGGGTATTTAAATAATTACCTACAACTTGACTGAAATTTTATAAAATATTTAGGTCACTCTCATCGAAAAATGAGTTTCTAAACCTTTATTTACCTGAAATTGATCACAAAAAATCACTTTAGGAACACTATAGGAGCACTATTGTTACTAAAAAAGGGGTATTTACCATAATTTGTGAGTTTTGACATAATTAACGACGCATTCAAAATATCGGGAATGCGATATATCGAAAAAGTTCTTACAAGATGACACTAACCATAACTTTGGTAGAATTCCACTTCTGCATACACAGATTGTATGATATTTTGAAAGCAGTGATTTTAAGAAAAAAAACGAGTGTGCTTTTAGACCACACGACTGAAGTAAAACTTCTTTTTTAAAATATTAATTTATAGAATAGTTCAATTACAAAATTGTCCACACGTCTGTAGGTCGCTCAGTCTATGTTCATTCTGGACAGACGCAACTCGCACTCGCACATTAACGTTTAAAAATATACGAAACGTAACTCTCTCTCTTTCTATCTTCACTAACTTAAATCTCCCTCTCAACTTCCGTTCGCACTTTTCGTAACGCATTCACCAGTTCACTCCCTAAGTCAAGTGTGCGTAAAGAAGTTTTACTTCAAAAATTACGAAAGAACGATCAGGTCGGTCTACTTTTAATAGCAAGGTTTTGCTAAAGAGCTCCAGCCTCCTCAAACGGTCCTTCCATTCAGTATCGTGCACCTAAGTAATTATAAGAAACTAGGTACGTCAGCCGCACAAGTAGACAATGTCATTTCTCCGTATGTCGCGCATCGTGTCCCCTCTGCCTCCTAATCTGTGGAGCGACTCGTCTAATATTAGTAGCGCGTGCGACGGGTTGCGTATCAGTTTTAGTTTTTATTGTGCGCCGGAGTCGGATGTATTTCGGGACTACTCGCCTTTACGGCCGTCTATACGCGTCTAGGCCGTAAGCAGTCGCTGTGGTCGTGGCGTGCTCACGCTTCATTTCGAGTGGAGTAGCTCGGTACAATCGATTGGATTTAGAGGAGCCTATTAAAGTTGGTACAGCTCTTTTGTTAATTTTTACGACCTCGTTAGCTTCTGTTATCGGTTTTACTCCCAAACCGTAATTTATGTTCGTCTGATTCAATAGACTAGTGGTTCGCCCCGAACTGAGATTTCACGAGTCTACCATAAAAACAAAAAAAAACATTATTTGTAATCTTTGACTATCAAGATAGTGCCACGAAATGCATACCCATTTAACTTGACCTACAGTTTCATTCAATTTACTGGTAACGAGAGTTCATGTTATTGGTGATTTTTTGGGGTAGAAATTGTAGGTATTACGGATTTCAGACTTTCCTTATATTTGTGTCACTAAAGCTACACGCATACTAAATTTCAGCACTGTGGCGTCACTGGTGTACCCTGTGAATTTTGTCAAAGTTCAGTTTCATTATGGCTAAGTAATAACTTAAAACCAGCCAAGTTCGAGTCGGACTCGCGCACGAAGGGTTCCTTACCATTATCTATAAAAACGGCAAAAAATAACGTTTGTTGCACGGGAGCCCCCCTTAAATATAGGTTTTATTTTATTTTAATTTAATTATTTATTCTTAAAGTGAATATACAACTAAATATTCTGTGAATATTTCAAGCGTCTATCTATTGCCGTTATCAATATCGAGCAAAAACGAGCAAAAAATCACGTTTGTTGTATGGGATCCCCCCTTAAATATTTATTTTATTCTGTTTTTAGTATTTGTTGTTATACCGGCCACAGAAATACATCATCTGTAAAAATTACAACTGTCTTCCTATCACGGTTCATTAGATACAGCCTGGTGACAGACGGACAGACAAACAGACAGACAGCGGAGCCATAATAATAGGGTGCCGTTTTACCTTTTGGGTACGGAACCCTAAAAACTACAAGGTTAAACTAAAGAAAAACCCCCAAAGAAAAAGTCTGATGATCTCCCCGATAATATGACCTATAATAACTTAACAAGCTCAAACGGTAATGATATTAGTGAAATGTTTAATGAGTATTTTCAATCTATGTTTGAGCCTCCCATCAACCATTCACACCACGTAGATTTCAGTAACTTAACAACTATTTTAAATGATATTGAACTGTCAGTTCCCATTGATAGGAAATATTTGAAACATCTAAATGTTAATAAGGGTTGTGGGCCTGACAATTTACCACCCGCTTTTCTTAAACAGTATCATAGGATTCTTGATGTTCCCATTTTTCTTCTTTTTAAGCACTCACTGCGAACGGGTTATATTCCCAAATTATGGAAAAAGTCGTTTATTGTACCTGTTTTCAAGTCAGGTAACAAACATGAAATTATAAATTATAGGCCGATTTCTAAGCTTTGCACTATTGCTAAAATGTTGGAAAAAATTGTTTATGACACACTTTTCCCCATCTTACGACCACTAATTATTCACGAACAGTACGGATTTATAAGCAAGCGCTCCACTGAAAGTAATCTGTGTGAATTTACCCACTTGGTGTCGAATGCGATGGATCATGGTTTTCAGGTGGACACTATCTACACAGATTACTCTAAAGCCTTTGATAAAGTGTCACATTCTTTATTGGTCATTAAACTTTATGAGGCTGGTATTCATGGTGATATTTTAAGATGGCTAGTATCGTACCTTCACGCCCGTAGCCAAGCAGTAACTATTAAAGGGTATTGTTCTACATTCGTGCCTATATCATCTGGTGTAACACAGGGCTCGCATTTGGGCCCTTTGCTCTTCCTCGTCTTTATAAATGATGTGATAAAAAAAATTTATCATTCCAAGTGTCTGATTTATGCTGACGATACCAAAATTTTCATGAAGATTACCTCAGTTTCTGATTGTCAGCTGCTTCAAGATGACCTTGATAGACTTTACTCTTACTGTAACCTAAATTCCATTTTTCTGAATGCAAAAAAATTTAATGTAATATTATATCATTTACTAGAAAGCCCAATATTATTACGTTTAATTACAATTTTAATAATATATTAATCACACGAGTATCTGATTATAAGGATTTAGGAGTATATTTGGATGATAAACTGACATTTAATACTCACTTTAATGTCATTGCTACTAAAGCTTATCGGATGCTAGGGTTTGTACTTAGGCTGGGTAGAGAATTTAAAAACCCAAAAACTTTACTACTTCTTTACAATAGCTTTGTTAGGTCCATTCTAGAATCTGCTTCAACTGTTTGGAATCCGCAATATGGTGTGCATATCCAGGAATTGAAAAAAATACAAAATAAGTTCTTGAAACATTATAAATATCGTTTTCCATCAGATTCTACTAACTTTAATATCATGAGCCTTCAAAACCGTCGTGTTGTAAGGGATCAAATATTTTTATTCAAGATATTGTCCAACAAAATTGATTCTGAACTGTTGCTTGAAAACATTTATCTGTGCTGCCCTAGACTTTCTTCTAGAAAAAAGAAAACTTTGGACGTCAATTTCTAAAACGAATTATAATAAAAATATGTTTCTTAATAGAGTGTGCGAAACTTATAACCATAGGTTTCTTCGTATTGATATTTTCCACTCGACTGCGGCTGGGTTCCGAAGACAAGTTTTGTCTGCAATAGCCAATGAATGATTTATTATATACTTATTATTATGAGTTGTTGTTTAGTCTTGTATATATTTTATTTAAATTTTGGTTTCAATATGTGTTACATGAGTATATTTTTAGTTTATATTTTTCATGTTAGTCTGTTCACGCGTTTCTTGTGAAATATGTTATGGTGGAAACTTCACTGGTTTTTGTAATAACTTTATGTATACCTATATGTATTCTCTATTGTACTGTTTGTTTCCCAAATAAAAAACAAAAAAAAAAGTTGGGGTGCCCCGTCTCGATTCAGTGTACCATTTTTCTTAGTTCAAAAGATAACTTAAATAATAAAAAAAATATTAATAATACCATTAATACAAATATCCATGCAACAGTGAACGAATCTAATGTAAACTTTGTAAAAGAATGTCGAAATTCCCGCCAATAAAAATGTAAAACTTATGTCACTGTCATTGCCAAATACGAAATTTCCACCAATAAAAATGAAAAAAGCCGTAATAAATGTCACTGTAATGTCAATTTAGTGTCGCAATAATCGATAGAATGCAAACTGTAAGGTCGGACACTGGTTTCCGAGCGAATTTCGCAATCAATCACGGATTTTTAAAATTAATATCTCCAAACTATAAGGTTACGCAAGTTGCCACTTCACATGTAGGCTTTTATTATGTACACATGAAAAAAAAGTCCTAGCACAAGTTTCCTAAAGGAAATTTCAGCCTATTAGTCAATGATTATGATTAAGATTTATTGTGTTTTTTTGGGAGACTCGCGAGATCTCAGTTCGGGGCGAACCCTAGTTAGGTAGCTTTTAACCCACTTACCACTCTCTGTGCGCGGCACTTACGCAGACTGTACAGCTCTCTGTCAGAGAGGTGTAGGTACATGCGATGTGTACCTACATGACTACATAACTGCCACACCATCGCTTCTGCAGTAGATTCTCGGCTTCACAATATAGCTTGCTTCGGCCGGTTATATCCTATTTCCATGCTCCATAGTACCTGACCACCTCGATCGGCTAACCAAATAGTAGGTACCTACCTACTACTTATAGGTTTTGATTTGTCAGTCAAAGTTTACTAGCGGCTAATCGCAAAACTGCATGAACATTGCTAGAAATCTATGAACAAGTAAGCTTCCCACCTACTATGGGAACTAGAAAACTGATAGAATACTAAGATACCTACTCTATTAAATATACATTTTTAGTGTTCCGGATCAAAATGGTAAAAACTGAACCTATCGTGCGTCTTTGTCCGACCATCCGTCCGTCTGTCAGCAACTAAAGACAGGCCATTTTATTAGGTAACATTTGACGTCTATTGACGTCTGTCAGTGCGCTACAACCTCGTACCGAACCCCTCTAGTACCGAACTCGTACTCGTAGGTATCGGTCATTATTACTATAAAAATGTAATCGTAATTGTAAAAAGTTAAGCAATTGTGCAGTTCTAACAAAACGAAAAAAAATATTATTTTATGCCCGCCGTTACAAGGTTGCGTTGTTGAATTTTGATGAATTGTCAAATGGTACCTAATAATATGGCCCGACTTTAAGTACCACCTAACCTATTGATCGACCTGAAATTTGGAATAAATAAGAATAATAGGTACTAACCTTTCTCCATTGCATGTAAAAAAATAATGTGTGTGTGGACTGAGTGACCACATGGTTTATCAAATACCTATATTTTAATTTTAAAAAAGAACCAAAATAGGTCCAACATTTAAAACTAGAGTGACTAGGTCAAGTGGGATATTATAACAAAGAGAATAATTTACACATTCCATAAGCATTTTTTTCATTTTTTTATTTGGTCCAGTTCTGGAGCTAGGATGAAAAATTAAGAAAAAAATACCGTTCCGCTCCTTATCCCGACAAATCTGAAATGCAGAAAAATTATAACAGTTTTCAAGGTTTACCAGTCACCTAATTATATAGCACTGATAAACCTATTTAGGTTCGGGACCCTCTGTGTGCGAGTTCTACTCGTACTTGGCCACCTAGATCCAGAATAATTACATAAATAATCGTGCAAAAATTTTTGTTCCGCGGCAGGAATCGAACCCCATATCTTATGCATCTCAGCAGGCTATTCGCTACTGCACCATGAACGCGGACAAATACATTGATAAAAATACTACAGCTAATCAAACTTAAAAATATAACTATAAAAAAAAATATTATAATACATAATTAGTTTAATCACTCAGACCTTGGTAATTTAATCTAGTTGATTTTGATTACAATTCATGAATACGAGTCAGACACAAAATGATAATTCTTCGTGAAATGGAACGGCTTAGAATAGTGTTGTAAGGCTTACGATGCAGATAAAAAGTCTCGTTCATCGATTAGTCACTCGTTAATTTAGATCGATGTACGGATGGCTTTTCATTTTCGATATAAAAAAACGAGTGTGCTTTATACACACGACTGAAGTATAACTTCTTTTTAATTTTAATTTTTTTTTAATTCTTATTTATAAAATTGTTCAAGAACGAAATGAAATTACAAAATAAAATCAAAAAATCATCGTTCGCGTAATGCTTGCATACTCACAAACGAACTACTGACTGAGATATATTTAATATATTTCATGCACTGGCTAAGAGAGGAAGAGAGAAAGAAAATGTGCACGCGCACTGCTCTCTCTTGCTTCTACAGTGTGATACAGGCAATAAGCCTGCATTGTGTGTTAGTTAAACTATACCTACTGGTATGTGGTTATACGAAACGTTACTGGCTATGAGAGAAAGAAAACATTTGTTCGCACCTCTCTCTCTTGCCCCTACAGTAATATACGAACCGTAACTCTCTCTCTTTCTATCTTCACTAACATAAACCTCCCTCTCAACTTTAGTTCGCCTCGCCCTTCTCGTAACACTCTCGTCACGCATTCATCAGCGTCAAGCGTCAAGCGTGCGTAAAGAAGTTTTACTTCAATTCAAAAGAAAAACTAGTTCCAACTAGCGTAATTGACAGCGGTTGCATAGTTTAGAGCTATGCCTCCAAAAAATATAGTATTTGGACATTTTTCATTTAAACTACAAAACTAAATCGACTAAAAATGTTAGCACCTAATTCGCTCTATTTATAAATGTCAAAACTGTCAAAGTCAAACGTCAAACTTCCTTGCTTATTTCTCCTCCCTCCGTGATCCCCTCATCGTCCTCCGCCTCTTTCGATTTGACATTTTGTTCAACTCGAACGTTCGTTTTCGGCATTTACACGTTTCGTGTCTTTACGACTTAAAAGTAAGTGTTATGTAGAAAATATTACCGTGAAAATATTGTGTATACTGTTGTTTCAATGTGATTTTGGTTTATTGTGAAAATACGGGTTTGTTGTGTGGGATTTACTTGGATTGAAATTCTGCGCGGTAACATGGTACGAGTATTGCGTGGCGGAATTTACCTTAGTTACATCGCATTTCTTTCCCGAATACGATTTATCAATCGTCAGTTGGTTTCTGCCTTTAGTAGGCTGCTATTTCAACCTCTACTTAGTGATTTTTAGCCCTAACATAACCTCTACAATGAATGCTTATATTAGGTTTCGTGGGTATTTGTATTGTAAACCATGCTGCATACTGTACACAACACATGGTAATAAAGTCGTACGGTGATAAACACTGAAACAGCATTGCCTCATTCAAGAATAAAAACTACTTGTTACATCCACATAAGTTTGCAATTTACTCATCCATAAACTTGGTACTTTCTATCTGGGTTACTTCTCTAATCATGTAAACATGACCTCAATTTCAAGTATTGTACAAGTTACCAACGCAATGCCCTCGAAATCTAACATCACACCCTAAAAACACAGTGCCAATAGAAGTCCACTATAGAGTAGCTGTAAACAATCCCCAGAAATATTGCTAACCTTAGTTTTGTAAATTACATAGTACTTATAACTAACCTTTAACCCATAACTTTCCAGAATGCGTTACGTGGCCGCGTACTTGTTAGCCGTGCTCGGAGGCAAAGCCGCCCCGGCTGCCAGCGATGTGGAGAAGATCCTGAGCTCAGTCGGTATTGAGGCCGACGGCGAGAAGCTGAAAAAGGTCATCGCTGAGCTCAATGGCAAGGATGTCGAGGAGCTGATCGCCGCTGGTAATTATTTGAAAATTAATCAAGACAAAGACAATAGTTCAGGAAGGCTGCTTGGGCTGATAGCACTTTGTTCCCATCTACCATAGAAGATCTAAGGGCATATAATGTCTATTTGATCTGTAGAATTGGTGTAAAAGATGATACACCATGGCTAAAATAAGAAGTTAGTAAAGATTTTACACTACCCAAAGGCTTCTGATATGGCTTTTTAACTTACTAGCTCCCCTTTTCTTTCCTGGCTTGGTCATAAAGGAACATGCAGTAAAAATTATGTTTCAAAGTCATTCTTGGGATTTTAATGAATAAATATTTTGACTTTGACCTGCGGTTTCGCATACGTTGTTTCTCAATAAAAACAAGCATATTTGTCAATCCAGGTCATAATAACTAGCTCAAATGCCGCTCATGGTCACCCATCCACCCAGTGTGAAGAATGTTGCTTTATTACTGACTAAATAAGCCACACTAAGCACTTGTTGCACTGTGTTATTTATTACGAACAGCTTGTGTTTAAAATGCTTTACAAAGTTGAACTTGGACACGAGTTACGAACAAAGGATTAGTTTCTTAGCCATTTTAAAACTAAATGATGAGACACAAAACAACACCATCTTTCGTCCGAACGACCTTGATGTTACACTCTGCACTGATGCTTCACTGCATACTGCAACTCTTTAACAGTCTGGCTCCCCCCCCACACTTACCCTTCTCTCGTTGTGTTCCAGGTCGCGAGAAGCTGTCGTCGATGCCGGCTGGAGGCGCCGCGCCGGCCGCCGCCGCGGGTGCCGCGCCTGCCGCCGCCGAGGAGAAGAAGGGTACGTAATACTATATACTTCACTAATGTAGATTTAAACTTTTATACCTACTACACCTTGAGAGTATAACTACTTTGATTTTCAAATGCAGAAATGAAGATCTTTTCCACCACAGATCTTGAATTGATGGAACATTGTCCTTATTACTCACTACCACCTATGTTTTGACGCTTGTAAGACAGTGCTATAAAAGCACAGCTTAAAAAGAAATCCTTCTTAAAAGTTAATTTGAATACAATTAGCTCTGAAAACTAGCTGACCAATACAGTATAGCCACTTGGGCACTCACTATAGCACTGGGGATAGTGTAGCTTTTTATTAGTGAAATATTTTTTAGAATAGGTTCAATAGTTTCAAGATACCAACCAACAAACTTGACCCCTTTATAATGTTACTAGCTTCCACTACCAGCTTGACATGCTTGGTCATTAAAATTATATTACACATCAAATAATCCATTTATAGACCAAATTTCATCCAAATCGGTTCAGCCAACCATTTAGTCATAGAAACGTAACAGATGTTACTTTCGAATTTATAATATTAATAAGGATTATAGTTTCATTATCACCAGCGGAGCGACGTCCACTGCTTTACATTAAAAAAACAGATGTGTCATTAAAATTAGTAACGTAAAAATTTAATCTAAATGATGATTTTCAATAACACCATCTTTCGACTGATTGGCCGTGATGTTACGAACCTTGCCTGAACTACGCACAGTGCAGCTTGTATTGTGCCAACAGGGAACTGTTGTAAAGTCTGTTTGTTTGTGTATTGCAGAAGAGAAGGAAACCAAGAAGGAAGAGTCTGAATCTGAGGATGAGGACATGGGCTTCGGACTGTTTGACTAAATACATTCAAAAAGGTAACATTTTTAAGCTAACTAAAAGAGAACTGTACAGGCGCCCAATTCTGCTAATTTATAAAATATTACGGAGCCATTAATGTTCTTGAATTTATTAACCGATTTCAAAAAAAAGGAGGTTCTCAATTCATTAGAATCTTTTTTTGTTAAATAGTTACTTGTTTATAGGTTATGATTGATTGTAGTTCCTTTTATAAACTGCAAAATTTTTAATGGTATTGCTGTGGCAATAGTGTTCATTGACAAATATTGTATACCAAAAGGTGCGTATAGTGGCGATTTTGCGACGATACCATTGTCATTGTCAAGCGATTGGTTTAGTAGGATTGGGCACCTGTTAACTTGTGTATAGAATGTTTTAACTTATAGCGGGCTGACACCCAGGAGGTAGTGGGTTCGAATTCCGTCGCGGAATAAAATATTTACATAATCTATAGGTATTTGTTCCGGGTCTGGATACTAATCTATATATGATACGTAGGTATTTACAAAAAAAAGTATGTAAGTATTCTATCAGTTAACTTATTTATTTCGGTTGTAAGTTTCGTGAGAATGTCAATAAATATTTCTACATTTCACTAAACACTATCTAGCCCCAAAAAAGCAAAGCTTCTACTCCTGGAACCAGATAGCTGATTCATAATATTTGTTTTTTGTAAATGCTTTTATTATTGAGAGAAAAACAGCCGAAACAAATGTCTGTAGATGATGCAAAAAGTCTTGATCCACTGAGTTAAAGTAGTTTTCGTTAGAAACCTAACTTAGGTTTAACTTCTCTAGCTAGCAGTTGAATATACAGTTCTAACCTCCTAAGATTCTCTGGATTGTGGGTATTAGTAATTACAAATACCTGCGTACCACAACATCTACACCAGGATCAAATATTTGCAGATAGTGCAACCTTGGCTATTCAAAGGAATTTGCTGAAGGTCGTCCACTGCGTAGTTTCCCCATAGACTTCCAGAGCAACCAGTCTTGTTTGGCTTGCATCCAGCGGCCCCAGCAACCTTAATAAGCGGGGCTATTTTATAAGTCGTACCACAATTGTTGATCTGAGCTGTTGAATTGTGATTTGTGTCAGAGCTTTTTGGTCAATCCGAAATAGTTTTAAAATATCGGTTTGATAGAAATCGAATCCGTAAAAAATGTCGGAACTATCCGACAGCTTTCCGGTAGCCTTTCCATCTAGTGGGAGGCCGTCCTACGCTGTACATTGCAGGGCGTGGAAGCGTGCTAACAAGATAACTGATTCCAAATACAAAGTTTTTACTTATATTTATTTTGTAATTTGTAATCAATTATTTTATTTTTTTAATCATTTGTGCTTTGTGGTAGAAATAAGTTACAAATAACTGACTGAGTTAATTTATAAACACAATAGTAATGGTTTTGTCTGTTTGTTTCAGAGTACGCGATGCTGATCGTTATTCCATTAATTTGGTGTAAGAGTAATACAAAGATGAGTATATTTCTATGAAATATATTTGTTTACATTTCACTATATTGTTTTTTTATATCTAAACAGCAAAAACAAAAGACCAATAGATTTCCAATAATTTTCAACAATATTTATTTAACTACCCACACCCTAAAACCATCCATTAACTTATTTTATTATTTACAATTTCTAACTTAGGGCGACTTGCGCAACGATGCCCAAACGTATTTAGTGCCTAAATATGATTCAGTTGTCAAATCATACAAAAACATTAATTTAAACATGTTTAATCGCTAAATACGTTTAGGGATCGTGCAAGTCGGGCTTAATCTTAGTTGCCAAGTATTCTGGACAACAAATTAATTAAAAGAGAATACATCAGATTCAGATAGGTACATAGCTATAGTATACGCCAAAACTCGTGCCAGAAGGGGCCAATCAATATATTTGTTTCCTTTTCAATACAATTACTGGTAATTAGTGTTATCGATAATTATATTATCTGCGCATCACTAGCGGCTCCTGGAAGGGCTGCAAGATAGCAATATCAACGTCGTCTGCCACGTTTTATGAATCCGTCTGCCAAGAGCGTTGGCATCTTGAAATAGTTAGAAAATGGGGCAAGTTCTGTTGGCACAAACTAAATTAGCTTTTGCTTTTTTCTGTGGCTGCAAATTGGTTAAACGCCTCTGTGTGTGGCCACGAATGGGTTAGGTTAGTTGCTGCAAACAAATGTTGGCTCGTAGCTGATAATAGCTGGCATCAATCGATATCTAGCTTCTTGAAGGATCCCTCTATGCCGCCGAAGATGTCTGTAATAGTCTTCGGTTTCCCGGGCCGCGCCGACTCTGTCACTCTCTTCTTATTCTCCGCGGCGAAGAAATCTGCGCCCGCGCGCACTCTCGATACCACTTCGGCTGGAATGGGAGAGGGCTTATTCATACTTAAAAATACAAAAAATTATAAATGCGACAGTAACTCTGTTATGTACATAATATGTATCTTTTCACGACTTTCTCCAGGATAAAATTTGTCAAGGAGATAGTATCTTTATAGGGGTTGAAAATTTGTATGGGCAATCCAAAATTCCTCAAGTTAGGGATCTGAAAATTCATATTTTCAGATTTGGTATAGATTGAGACAAGCTACCTTTTACCCGACTGCGCAGAAGGGTAATGTTTTTATTGACATACATCGTGTGCGAAGCCGCAGGCGGGTCTGCTAGTTACGAATACATTGGACTATCGGCTCGTTTGTATGTTGGACGTGAAGGAAACTCGCGTCTTATAGGAAGAGAAAAAAATCGGCATGTATTTCCTGGTATATAGTTTTGGACAAGCCTATAGGTATATATTATATTTTTAAGTTACTGCAAATTATGTAAACAAATAAATGACAATTTTACGCGAGAGCGAGGGAGAGGATAATCATTCCTTCCCCGGGAAAATTGACATTGAATTGACTTGCACTCGCACTCATGGAAAAGTAGCATTTCTTTGTTTACATAATTTTCAGTGAACTTTAAAATAGAATATAGGTACGTAATCCCTGTCCCAGCTTCTACAGTGATCCCAGCTAGTGCTGAAGCTTGCCACCAGGTGCTAGATAAACCATCAAATGACCCCTTTTTTACACCTAGTGCGGAGCTCTATTATGTACATGTTAATTCTGATTTGGAAAATATAAATATTTGTATAAAGTAAGAAAAGAAAGAAAGCGGCCACATTGGACTGGAGTATGGCTCAATTCGCACCGACATGCCAGCGGCCGGCGTGCAGTCTCAGTTTCAAAACTTTCGCAGTGTATAGGTACGGCAAAGCCAAAAGAAAGGTTCCACCGTAGCGCCCTACTCATCCGATTTTGATGAATGAGGTGTCAATCGACTCTTGTGTGAATAAAGCTCTCTAATCTGAGAGAATGATAAAGGTGCCGGGCAATCTTACTTCATCTACAAACCTGTCCCAGACATCCAGATAGTGTTACAAGCTACGAATCCACCAAGGTTAAAATAAAAAGAAATTGATTTAAAACAAATTACCTCTAGCACTATCAAAGTTCAAGTATTCTCCACCAGCCTCCTTGGGCAGAGCCTCTATCGGCACGTATCTATCGATGGTCTTGCTGCCAACCTGGTGGATGATCAGCATGTCCATCAGCTCCTTCTTCATGAACGGACGCAGGATCATCATGAGACGGTCCATGAACGAGGGAGCGTTCAGGAAGTGCAGACCTTTCAGCTTTATTAGCATGGCTTCCTGTAACATGGAATTAAATCTTGTATGAGTTCTGATGATGAGCAAATGAGGTTCGGATCTCGGTCCAAAATAGACTATATTATTGATCGAGCGAAACGAGATGAGAAACGAGGGAGGAGACCCAGCCTATCAGAAACTTATCAAATTCGTCCCTACCATCTCCTTGGTCTACCGCGTCGCCTTCTCTCTGGCTCAAGGAATAGGTCGACAAGCTGGTATTTTAATAGGAATGTACTCGTGTATATGAGTGCGAGTTCCCTTAGAGTAGGCAGATGCATTGTAAGTTTGCTGCGGTGTAACCAGTGATACTGACTGACGGTCACTTCTCACATAATTGTTAGGGACATGCGTACTAACTACATATATAATATAAAATAATATAATGGTAGGTAAGATAGTTGGATAAAATAGTAGGAACGCAAACCTGTAAATAGTAGAGGAACTGCTGAACAGTCTGAATGTCCAACCTGGTGATGTGTGCGAGGGCCACCTTCTCCAGGTCTATGATGATCACTAACCCTGGCCACGTGCCCTCAGTGTACTGGTACAGATCCAGCACCATCAACACTGATCTGGAAACATGAGGATTGACATGGGATTAGATAGGGTGCACTCCATCGAAACATTTCATTTCATTTATTCTTTACGAAAATGGGAACAGTTGCTATGTACCTGCATAGCAACAGATGATAAATATAGGCACATAAATTAGAATCTCCATAATCAGCTTATGAGCGTGCAATATTATACAATGCCAATGATAAAAACATGATTAGTAAATAGAAAATATCAATGGTAAAGAAAAAATTAAAAATGAATACCTACAATAAAATTTCAGCAAATACAAACAAAATGGAAACTTAAACTCAAAAACATTCAAAATCTTACGCTAAAATTAAACAGGCATTAAAATTTCTCATTTAGAAATTTTTCAATGTAATAGTATACTTTTTCGTCTAACAATTTGGTCAGCGAATTTTTAAATGTATTTTAACTATCCTCGGCAGGAATTGACGAAGGGACATGATTGTTTATGATCGGCGCCATACAGAACCAACTAAGACTTAACAGTGCTGTCTTGCATGGTTGATGACGTAGACTACCTTCCCGCCGGCTGCCAGGGGGATAAGTCATAAAATTAATCAGATTTTTTTCACAAAAATTGCTACTTCATAGATATAAAAGTGATGGAAGGGAATTATCCATTGTTTAAAAACATCCCTACATGTCTCTTTGTTTAAGAGCAAACATTGCTCTGATGCTTCTTTTCTGCGCTATAAATACCTTTGCTCTGTTTGAAGAGTTTCCCCAGAATATGACTCCATGCCTCAGTACTGAAGCAGTATGGCAATAGTACACTGTGAGTAGGGCCGGTGTACCTATCGGTAATTTTACTGAAGTATATTGTAAAGCGCTTAAGAGAATTGGTGCAGGCGCTTACATAAAGTATCAGTATGCAGCTTCCAATTTAGTTTATTGTCTATTTGTAGACCTAAAAATCGCGTGGAGTCAATGAAATTAACTTTTTTTATTTGCATAATTAATGTCAAAACTATGTGTTATATTTAACTTCTGTTTAGAGTTCATGATTATATGTTTTAGACAAGTTAACACGCAGATGATTATATTCTAGCCAAATAATAATTATTGATGTCAGTGTTTTGTTAATGTCATCAATATTTATATTAGTCAGTGTGTTATTTGTAAATAGTATTGTAAAAAATAGGACTCAGGCGCTGTAGCAGCTGTGTCTTTTTACCCAGCTGAAGATCATCTTGCCACATATCGCAGTATAAATCATCTTCAATTGCTTTAGTAGAGACGTTTTATTGATAGAGCGAAGCGTTTATCCGATCATCGTGAAATTTGGTATATAGGTGTTGGCACAATTTTGGTGTGACTAAACGAGCTAAAAATGTAGGGAGGTTGTTGAGATATTGGGTTTCAAGAGGAGTAAAAAAAAACAAAATGGGACTATCCGGTCAAGTGGGACGTCAAATGAAAGGTCTTAATTTGTATATTTCGTTCCCGTTTTTATTTTTAGTTTAAACCTTGTAGTTTTTAAGTTATTAGCCATAACAAAAACTGAACTTTGACAAAATTCACAGGGTACACCAAAGTGCTGAAATTTGGTATGCGTGTAGCTTTAGTTACACAAATATAGGCCAAAGTCTGAAATCCGGAGTAACTGCAATTTGTATCCAAAAAAAGTGTACCATAATACATGAACTCCCGTTACCTGTGATTTGAACGAAACTGTAGGTCAAGTAAGTTGGTTTCATTTCGTGGCACTATTTTATTAGTCAAAGATTAAGGCCGGCTTGCGCAATGATCCCTAAACGTATTTAGGGACTAATCATGTTTAAATTTTACGTATTTGTATGATTTGACAACTCCTTAAATTATATTTAGCCACTAAATACGTTTAGGCATCGTTGCGAGAGTTGCCCTAAGAATATTTTTTTTTGTGTTTTGGAAGACTCGCGAGATCTCAGTTTGGGTTATAATTTATTTCAAGCTTCCACCCGCGACTTCGCACGCTTAGTACAGACCTTTGTCAAAAATAAACTAGACTATGTCTCAATCCAGGTCATAATCTATATCTTTTGTCCTTCGACAGAATATCAGCGCTTACTTGCTATTACGACGGGCATAATGCTGAGTCGAGTCCCATTTACTGCTGTAGCATACAGTATCCACCAAGTTCTCCCTTGTTTTTCTCATCAAAGAACGAATAAGTATTTTCTATAACCTTCTGTGCCCTACATTATTTTGTAATATAAGTACTGATTTCGTACCTTATAGCTTCTGAAAACACGAAGTTCTTAACTTCATAGTCGAGCAGACGGCAATAAATAACCTTGGAGTCGTCGTGTGCGAGCGTCGCGAGTGGCAGCATCAAGCTTTAACCAAAGTAACATAAGCTGTAATCAAATCGTAAATTACCACTGGCTCTACTATGGCAATTTGAATATATTGGCACTAAATCATGGTTAATATGAATGAAAATAGGACCTAACTGATTGATTGATCTGATTGATCAGGATCACTGATCATAGTTTAACAGATTGGATGGCCCAACAGCCATCGGTGCTTGAGTGAGTGCAGACCACGCACTGGAAAGCATAGCGTAGAACGATCACTAGTAGATGGAAAGACGTCCAGATAAAGGTAGCTGGGAGCCTTTGAGAGCAGGCTGCACAAGATCAGCCGCTTTGGCAATCTATGGGGTACTATGTTCAGCAGTGGACGTTTTTACATCGTCTATTTTATGAAAAAAGTTCAAAGTTGCCTGTTCCGAAATGAATAAGTTTGTGTACCTACATAAGAAAGACCCCGTTTAGGTAGTAATCTTAAACTCACTAATTGTGCATTATCTTCAGCATCTTCTCATCAGAGACCCTGTTCTTAAAAAAGTTGACAAAGAGAGTCTTTAGCGTTAAGTTCAGATCCAGGACTTGTTTGGCGACCTCGGGGCTACGGTGGCAGCAGTGAAATGTTAGGATTAGGTCCAGATCTGAAATGAAAGGATTTATTAGAAGTGAAGTGGTACGAAATGGTCTAAAATTCAAAGAAAACAGTATCACACACTTCGCCTGGAAACTTCTAAAGAGGAAATAAAACTTTATGTTTATGTGGGCATCTCTGACACGGAGTATTTACGTAGCCCGAACCTTCGACATGGCTAACTTCTGATCAAGGATTGATAGTGTACGAGTATTTATTATTATTCACCAAACAAGTGATAATCAGGCACTTAGCTAGATTTGGTGATGGCAGATGGTATAAGGACCTGTCCGAATGGTAGCCAAGACACGCAAAAGAGGCCGTGGCAGACCATCAACCCAGTGGGTGGACGATATTGAGACCCCAAAATTTGGATGCGAATAGCACAGGATAGGTTGCAGTGGCGTTTGAGAAAGGGGGCTCAAATTGAGATGCGTTTAATTTACCAAGAAAAATTAGAAATAAACCTTTCTTGATTTACTTAGTTCAATCATTAGTATCAATCACTGCAAGACGCAGCACGGAGCGGATCGCACTCACCCTGATGAAGGTTCACGAATTGAACCGAAATATTGTCGGTAATAACACAGATAAAACGGTACGTGATAAATCCCGTATTTAAAATATTGTGTTTAATTCAGCTTAGTTAGATTACTACTTAAGTACGTTATTAAATTCGAGAAAAAATTAACCGTTTTCATCCAGTACATACCTAATCTGTTTCATGTGTTACCTATTATGTAAACGGTCTAGTCATTTTCCCAGAAACAGTCTAGGTTTGCACCTATACCTAATTCGTAGGAATACATGTCATGCCAATCAATGTAGGCAATCAAATGTGGTATGTGTGTAGCAATTTAAAATCGGCTAAATATAATTTTGCTTATTATCTCAGCAACAAGCTATTAAAACTCGTGATAATTCTAGTTTTTGCACACGTTTTGACTTCCTGGCTGCAAACAACTGCGCTAAAAGTCTGTAGATAATTGTCATTGTCGTTGGCCGTGTAACATCGACCTTGTCACGGCAATGTGATGGTAATCATGAGCTGACCGCTGCGCTGGACCTACCTATTACATTATTAGCTCCATTTTGCACGACATTTTTCTAGCGTACGCGGATAAATCATCCACCGCGTCAATATTATCAGACTGTAGGTAAGTCGTTTTAAGCCAAACAGCACGGTTGTTTCAGTTTGAAAGGTGCCGTTGAAAAACAGGCACATGAGGCCTTACACTTGTATGCCTCTAGTCGATGGACGCAGGGCACAGGACAGTGCATCACAGGGCACATTCCTAATGTGAATAAATAGTTGTCTACGCAGTATCTATGTATGCGTCGTGCTCGTCTACGTGTCATCTTAGCCACGTCTACGCGGTATCTACAGTCGCATCTACGCAGCACAGCACTTACGCGAGTTCTACGCCGCATCTACGAGGCCTCTACGATAGTATCTACGAGATATATTGCAGCGTAAACCGCGCATAAGCTCTGTATGTGAATTATTTGCGAAATCACAACTGCTACATTCCCACCTACAATGTTATGGAATATTGGTCCAGAAGTTCTTACTAACACGGCGGGGTCTACACATTCATAATTAATTATGTTCATTGATTCATTTATTCAACGCTATGCAAACGCTATCGCGAAGAGGCTCTCAAGGCTGTCTTTCCACTCTCAAGGATCTAAAGGATGCTGGTGTTTTATTTCCGTTGCAAACTCCCAGACTCGGAGCAAATGCTTGCATTATCCGTAAACATTTTTTCGGAGCCTGAATGTTGTGGGATTTTGAAACTCTTTCGGTTGTTATTGATTTGTTGTATTTGCATTATATTGAGCATCTCTGTGTTATTGTGTGCATCAAAAACATAAGTATTTCTTTCGGAGGCCGACTTGATCCACGATGCTTGACCGTATAAAGCAGCCTTTAAGTCGAGTCATAGTTAGTTTGATCCACGTGCCTAAGCACTGGTCATTATGTCACCTATTTATTATCTCGTAATTATCAATTTCTTCGTCTATTTACCTCGACATAAGGTTGTAATTATTAGCCTTACGGCCGAGGTAGAGATAGATTCTCGAAATCTATTCCATACGCAGCTAGTGAAGCTATTCATCGTCATCATCGTCATCGTAACTGTTATAAGATGGCCACTGCTGGGCATATGCCTCTTTCGTACATATTGAGAGAGATCGATTTTGTGCGGCCTACCCTCAACAACCTATATTAGGCCCTTTGGGGGGCTTTCCGACGCATGATCCTTCTGCCCCAAAAGTCGTCCACTGCAGCGCTAATCCTCTGGGGCTGATTACTGGTCACTGATT
This sequence comes from Philereme vetulata, assembly GCA_918857605.2. Classification (NCBI taxonomy): domain Eukaryota; kingdom Metazoa; phylum Arthropoda; class Insecta; order Lepidoptera; family Geometridae; genus Philereme; species Philereme vetulata. Next base: position 1,040,348 of record OU975420.1, read on the forward strand.
ATGATTTATCTACAGATCTCCTCATTTCTGATTGAAGCTATTACTATCTGTATCTATATTAATACGTCAAGAGAAACTTTGCACCCTTTAATCTTATTGTACGCATGGAGGAATGTGCGATTTGACACAGTTAAAGTTTATATTGAGGAAAGACAAATGCTAAAATTAAGTTCATACCACTGCGCTGTGAACAAGTTCATACCACTGTGCGCTGTGCACAAGTTCATACCACTGTGCGCTGTGCACAAGTTCATACCACTGTGCGCTGTGCACAAGTTCATACCACTGTGCGCTGTGCACAAGTTCATACCACTGTGCGCTGTGCACAAGTTCATACCACTGTGCGCTGTGCACAAGTTCATACCACTGTGCGCTGTGCACAAGTTCATACCACTGTGCGCTTTGCACAAGTTCATACCACTGTGCGCTGTGCACAAGTTCATACCACTGTGCGCTGTGCACAAGTTCATACCACTGTGCGCTGTGCACAAGTTCATACCACTGTGCGCTGTGCACAAGTTCATACCACTGTGCGCTGTGCACAAGTTCATACCACTCTGCGCTGTGCACAAGTTCATACCACTGTGCGCTGTGCACAAGTTCATACCACTGTGCGCTTTGCACAAGTTCATACCACTGTGCGCTCTGCACAAGTTCATACCACTGTGCGCTGTGCACAAGTTCATACCACTGTGCGCTGTGCACAAGTTCATACCACTGTGCGCTGTGCACAAGTTCATACCACTGTGCGCTGTGCACAAGTTCATACCACTGTGCGCTGTGCACAAGTTCATACCACTGTGCGGTTCATACCATATAACCAAGTTCATACACAAGTTCATTTTGTGACGATCAAATTAACTTGTTTTATTATTATTTAAGTTTTTTCCTACCGTCAGACGGAACTTGAAAATATTTATTTCTAAGGTTGACAATTTACAAGAAAAATAAAGTAAGCACATTATTACAATGCCATGTGTTGACCGTGGTTGCATTATTTGGGTTTTAAAATAAGTTGTAAGGCAAAATCTTTATGTTCGGCTTCATCAATTTTTAGGGTTTTGTAGGAGTCCTTATAGTTTCTAGTTTTTCTTATTACAATAGTTTTAAAACGAGTTCAAATAAGCTAGAGGTTCTCAATTCGTCGGAATGTTTTTTTTTGTTTTTTTTAGTATGTAAGTACTTATCTCATGTCTCATAACTTCTTTATTTGTAGACCGACTACTTTGTAGCTTCCGCCAGCGACTTCTCACGCGTTTTGTCCACAAAAAATAGTCTATGTTTAAATCCAGGTTTGAATCTATCAACACACCAAATTTCATCGAAATCGGTTCAGCCTTTACGACGTGATTAAGTAACAAACTAATAAACAAAAATTCATATTTTTACATTTATATTAAGACCAACCATTGTAGTTTTACCTGCCAAAGATTTCCGGGAAGTTTAAAAATGTTTAATTTTATAGATTTCGATGTGTTCTTTCCGAATTTCAAATTTACCACCGTATCTTTGCCGCTCGCGCCGCCAATAAACTGAAATCCGTCTATATATAACGCTACAGCAAACTTCCCCCTCGCCTTTTCCCCCTACTCTCCCTCTTTTGTATTTTTTCCGCAGCATCTGGTGTAGAATGAAGTCCTAGTGTGCCTCTCGATTGAAATTTCTCGATAAGATAACTCTTTATTACCATAGTAAAATACCAAAGTAAATACAGAACATAATTCTTACAAATAGATTTAGTACAATGGGTGGTCTTATTGCTAAAAGCGATCTCTTCCAGACAACCATTTTAAGGACAGGATTATAATGTATCACATGACGGCGGCATATAGCAACAGCGCTCCAGCAAACTTCCCCCCTATTTTCCCCCCAATCCAAAATCGCGATCAATTAATAAATTAAAATAAATCAAGAAACTTGTGTGCCAACTTTTGTGAAAATCGATTGAAAAATGCGACAACTAGGCGAGAACAGACAGAAAAACATTTTTTGGCCCATCCCGTAACTTAGACGCTTCGCTCTCTCGGTCAAAAAATGTTAAAGTTTGAATGATTGTTTATTTGTTACTCAATCACGTAGTAATGATTTAACCGATTTCGATAAAATTTGTTGTGTTGATAGATTATGACGTAGACTCAAACTTAGGCTACTTTTTGTTGATAAACAACGCCCGCAAAGCCGCTGGCGGAAGCTAGTTCAAAATACATTTAGTTTCATTAAATTATGTTTTAGAAAATGTAATTTGTACAAATGTATTTGTACACTCGGTACTAGCAATATTTGATACTAGAGGCACTGTAGGTAAAAAGGGGAGCAATGGGCTTTTGTGACCTTTTCTAGCTCTATTTTAGGCCCTGATTTAGGCAAATCTAGCCCTTTTAGCTTAATAGTAGCTCCCTTTTCAAGAAGTAAAGTAACATCGTTGTTGTAAACATACAAAGGTACACACCAGTGATAGTATCTGCCGGTAGATGGGGTTGCGTCTCCAGCCATTTCCTCAGCTTGCTGATGTCCTGAGGAGTGATCTGGGTCTTCTTCTTGTATTCTTCCTCTAGAGGATACTCTTTTATCTGATCTCGAGTCATTTTACTGGAAAGATAAAGATAGAAGATTTAAAGTATCTACTTCTCATATAACTATTTCCACTTAAACCGGGTTAATACAGTAATAATTAGCTTTTGTTATAATGAGTACATAGGTACTATAGGTACATGAGCACGCATAATAACGATAAAGATATGTGATATGCTTAACATGTGTAGGTAAAAAATATAAAAACAAAATACATATATATCAAGAAGTTATGTAGCTCATATAGGGAAGGACACAGCAAAAAAGGTATGTTAAGGTTTATTACTGAACAGGGTTTTTGAGAGCATGCCTGTGACAGTAATGTCTGGTATACGGGCAGTCTACTCTGCCGGCTATCATTGCCAAGACGGTGTTGGCGCTGGCCCGCAGCCTGCGCACCAGGGACGCGGCTCGCATGCGCATGACGGTATGGAAGCAGTCGACCCGCGCCGCTGCGAACATCCCTGATGCACTGCAGTAGCGGGGCAGCCCCAGCATCGCCCTGAGTGCATTATTATACTGGACGCGGAGTGCGCTGTACGTCGGCTGCGTATACTTCGCCCACAGGTTGCACGTACAGAGAGGTACAATACGCCCGAAATAAAGCCAGCTTAACCCCCTCTGAACTACGTGCAAACCTGCGATCAATCATATTCGCACGCACGGACAGCGCCCTCCGCTCCCGTTCGATGTCTTCATTGTCTTTGAGGTCGGTAGTGACAACGTGCCCAAGATATTTAAATTTATATACTCTTTCTAACATATATTCAACATAATATGTTAATTATCTTATTGTAGTGGTAGTAACAACATCTTTTACCAAGAGTGGTATGCATAGAGTGTGATGGCGTGCCAGATAATCATCATCATATCAACCAATACAAAGTCCAGTGCTAAACATACAATAGAATAGAAAACGCTTTATTATATACTGCACTTAAATTAACAAATCATATGTAAATCACTTAAAACTAGACACACGATAGTACAATTGGCGGTCTTATCGCTAAAAGCTATCTCTTCGAGACAACCCTTGGATGGACTGGATTTTACGAGAACGTTAAAGGATGGTAGTTTTATAACTTAAGCTTTATATTAACCGTCTACTTACATAAGCGATATAAAATAAATAGATACCAAGGTACTCAAAATTAAAATTAAATGTAAAACATAAACATTTTGAAAGTATTTTTGAGACAAGAATATTATTATTTAGTAAAAACGAACTAAACTATGGAGTTTTCAAAGATGATGTGTAATGTAACGGATACAGCGAGCGTTATTCTGGTCAACGCCAAGAGATGGAGTTGAATTCCGCTCGTTTACGATTTGGCTAGAGTGTGTATGACTATGCAGTACCAAATAATGCACTAAAGAATGTACCAAAGAATGTACCAAAGAATCTACCAAAGAGTGTTCCAAACCAGATTCAAAATCTCTTCCTAAAAAGGCGAAAAAACCTTTTAAAGTGCCAAAGAAAATGGGCAAAAAAAAGATTTGGAGATGCCCAGCATGTACTGAAATCTACGTAGACACCCCCCCCCCCCCCCCCCCCCCCCCCCAACCCACCGAAGAAGACTGGATAAGATGCTCAAAATACTCCGAATGTGGCATGAGGCTTGTACGACTATGAGGGTCAAGGAAATTTTATTTGCCATCTCTTATTACTATATACTCATACTTATACTCTTATCGACGCAGACGCGTACTCTTATCCACCAGTACTTGTAAGAGTACGCAAATCCTATTTCTGATTAATTTTGTTATTTTGAAAGATAAAATGTTATGTTACTATATGAAAGATGTTTAAATTATAGACGTAATAAATGCCTAGTAGAATTCCGAGACTTCATTTTTATTTTTTTAGAATATTTTGAACCATAAGTGTGTACTCCTAGACCTGGTTACACTATTCATTTAATTAAACCGTCGTTCATTGACGTGAAGTCATTTATATGAAGTGTCGTATCACTTTGACAAGAGTGTTTTAAATAGGTTTTTCGTACCACTTGCTCAAAAAAGTGACATTCTATGCCACAAAAAGCGAACATAACAATAGTCATTTTTAATCTGTTAAAAACAGGGAAAGAAAATTGTACTGAATTTCATTCATCCTCTAGGGGGAGAATTGGATTAAAATTTGGAATACTTACCGAAATTTATACTGAACTACATCTGTGTTTACACCATTGAGTTTGTATATAAAGCATTATACATCTTTTTTAAAAAGGAATACGCATTTATTATGCAGTTATGATTATTAAATAAAATTACGAAAACCGACGAGGCCGTATGAGCTTGATGCCTTTGCTTTTCCGACAAAAAAATATTAGTCTAGGAATTTGCCGTGTTTTTGTTTTCTTCAAATACATAAACGTTAAGTTTATTTTAATTTATTTTTATAAATAAGTTAATGTTCTAAAAATACGTTACGATGTTAAATCAAAACGACAGTGACATATTATTATTGTGTTAATTTTTTCGCAAATGGTACGAAAAGTAGAGTATATTCCTCGGTGATAAAGCTGTCTTAGTCTTGGGTAAACTTAAATTCCTCGCTACACTCAGGACTCGTCTTACTCGCGATTTAAATCGTCACCCGTGACAGAAGACACTGCTTTATCCCCTTGGTTAATAATCTACTATTATCCCGAAGTTCCCACGGGAACGCAAAATGTCAAGCGTGCGAAGCCGCGGGCTAGTAAAATCATATAAAGCTATCAGAGAAAAGTGTGGAAATAATTTCGAAGTTAATTAAAAATAGCACTTACGTTATATTAAATTTCACGGTAAACTAAACAAACACGTCTGTCGCGCGCGGTATTACATTACTATGTACGAACGCATAATCCGCGGTGCCCACGAGTAGAACCAAACTAAGTAAATAGGATTGTTGACTTGGCGGGTTCCTATATCCGTCGGTAACCGACTACGACTCATATCTCCTTGAAAAAATGTCATACTAGTGTCAAACTTTTGACTCGTTTTCAAGGAGAAACGGGTCGTAGCTGGTTAACGACGGATATAGGAACCCGCCAAAAGACGTTCATGTATCCTCGGTATATAGGCCACTTCTGAAAAGAGTTCCATAAAGTTAGTAAATCATTTAAAGGACAAGGTGTACGCTTTTATAACTAACTCCCAACTGATGTACAAAAACTGACACAAACAACAAATGTAAAATAAATTTAAAAACGTAATTAATGTTTTGATTTCGATGAAATTTGGTATGAACGTAGATTATAACCTGGATTACCACATAGGCTACCTTTTATCCCATAAATCAGCTCCCATGAGATAAAAATGGGATGTCAATGTTTCTATATATATTTTGCACCCCCAGAAAAACGCGGGCAAAGCCGCATTCAACAGCTAGTACTATGTATGCAAAAGTTTGGGTGTTTATTTGTTACTCAATCACGTCGTAAAAGCTGAACCGATTTTGATGAAATTTAGTATGTACGTAGATTATAACCTGGATTACCACATAGGCTACTTCTAAGTCCGTAAATTGGGTCCCATGGGATAAATATGGTGTGTTATGTGAAGTTGCAACAGAGAACTTAGCTTTATTTCTAGGTTACCTACACATTTAGTAGTGTAACGCGTATGAAGTCGCGGGCAACAGCTAGTTCTTTATAAAAAAGTCTACTTTATGATATCGGAGCAAATTTTCAGACGATAGGAGCGAGTGAGGATTAGAGCAGTGAAGAAACTCAAATCGTTCCTTCAAGTAGGAAGGGGTTAAGGGGTTTCGGAGGATGTTGTACAGGAGGGAAAGGATATGAGCATTCCGGCGAAGACGAATAGGTAACCACTTCAGCTTGAGCTGCATTGTTATGTATTCTAAATAAATCATTAAAAAGAACAACCAGCCTTATTTCTTGCCTTTCTTTCCTGGCTTGGTCACGAAGGAATAGGCAGTAAAATTGACGTTTCAAAGTGATCCTTGTGATTTTAACAAATAAAAGATTTTGATTTTTTTATTTAATTATTTGAATACAATATGATAATCCATCATCACGCCTTAGAAACGAGATGGTCGCGCACCGTGACGTTCCAGAGAATTTTCCTCCCAATGACCACTTTGAACCTTGCATCTGGCCTCTGGAGGTACTTACCATGAAAAGAACAAGTTTTTTAATGTTTTTACTTATTACTTATTAGGCGTCACTGAAAACTATCATCATGCCAAATTTCACTGCCACTTTAGCTTGCTTATCCATTGTGGTACGCCGGTGACTTTGGTTAATCAGCGAATCTCCTCATATCTAATTTGATCTTGAAGAGAAACACCAAGCGTACAACTAATGGTCTACGAGTAAAACGCCTGTCAAAAAATGTATTTCAGGCTACATAAATAAAGCCTAAACGGTATCTAAAATAGCACACACAGAAAATAAAATAAAGAACAATAAAAAACATTATAATATGAACTCGGTGAAATCCAGAAACCACCATTTTGTGGCAAGGTTTTGAGGAAATTATTTCCTTCATTAATCACCCTTCGCACAAGGCATTTAAAGAGCGGAGATGTCCAACACTCAGCCACCGTCCAGACATGGAGAAACTATAAAGGTTCCGAGTTTGACTAAAAAAACTTTTAAACCCTAAAAAGAAAATAATCGGTCCATCCGTTCTGGAACTACGATACCACAGACAGACAAACATACAGACAGACATTAGGCGTCAAAATACACCATTTCTTGCGTCGGGGTTAAATTGTATGAAGGCAGGATACTAAACCTTCGAACCAGCGATCTATTGATCACATTACGAAGCCTCCCTCTCGTATATCAACATTATTTATATTCTTTACTTCTGTTGATGCAAATAAATCTTATTTTATTATATTCTATAGCCGGATAACCAAATTATTAATATTTTTCGCGACACGCTAAAACATGATACTAGTTAACTTAATAGACCGATTTTCGAGCGGTCTTGAATTGGTGAAAGTTAACCTATATTATGTAGACTGATTTTCGAGGTACGTATATGTAATATAATAAAAAAAATAATGACAGACGTTTCACACAGCGCCATCCAGCCTCAAACTAAGCAAATCTACTATGGGAAACACATAACTGATACAATACTCAAATACTTTTTTTTGTAAATACATACCTAGTCAGGTCATAAGTATTGTCACACAGTAAAAACTTTTCTTTTAGAATGTTGGCCACAAAAAAGTTTATAGAATTCGAATTTCGAATTGTTCATGAAAATAAAATTGTATACTTTTTAGAATTTTACTTATTTTTAAATATGGAGTGGACGCTTAAAGAAGACCGTGTTGCAGTTATTGCGTTGCATCGTTGCGGTTACGCGCCAATTCAAATTTTTGGCATACTGAAAAATTTGAATATTACCAAAAGATTCGCTTATCGCACCATCAAACGATACAATGAAGACTCTAGTGTAGATGACAAGTCCAGAAGTGGTCGCCCTCGGTCTGTTAGGACTTGTGACGCAGTGATAAAAGCTGTGAATTCAAAGAAATCCCAAACGTAAGCAGAAACTGTTGACCCTTCAGATGGGGTTAAGCAGAACCACGGTGAAAAGGGTGTTAAATGAAGACTTAGGGCTTCGGGCATATCGAAGATAATCAGGACATCGTTTGAATGCTCGTCTAATGGACCTGAGACTGAAGAGATGCCGCGCTTTGTTGAAGCGGTACGCGGGAAAAAAATATCGGGAAATTCTTTTTTCGGATGGAAAAATTTTTACCGTAGAAGAGAGCTACAACGAACAAAATGATAAGGTGTACGCACACAGTAGTGAAGAAGCAAGCAATCGTATTCCGCGTGTCCAACGAGGTCATTTTCCATCCTCGCTCATGGTATGGTTGGGAGTTTCTTATTGGGGCTTAACAGAGGTACATTTTTGTGAGAAAGGTGTAAAAACGAATGCAGTTGTGTATCAAAATACAGTCCTGACGAACCTTGTAGAACCTGTTTCTCATACCATGTTCACTAACAGGCACTGGGTATTCCAACAAGATTCGGCGCCAGCTCATGGAGCAGAAGAGCACACAAGACTGGCTGGCGGCGCGTGAAATCGACTTCATCCGGCACGAAGACTGGCCCTCCTCCAGTCCAGATTTGAATCCGTTAGATTACAAGATATGGCAACACTTGGAGGAAAAGGCGTGCTCAAAGCTTCATCCCAATTTGGAGTCACTCAAGACATCCTTGATTAAGGCAGCCGCCGATATTGACATGGACCTCGTTCGTGCTGCGATAGACGACTGGCCGCGCAGATTGAAGGCCTGTATTCAAAATCACTGAGGTCATTTTGAATAAACTTTAGTGTCATAAGAATCTATGTTTTGTTAAGTTCATTTTGGTATATAAATGGTTACATAATGAACAAACTTCTTTCAATTATTTTATATTAAACATGTGACAGAATTTATGACCTGACTAGGTATATCTGTAGATCATGCAAACATTTGTCCCGCGGCGGGAATCGAACCCGAGACCTCCTGCGTCTCAGCCGGCTATTCACCCACTGTCATCAAATATGTTACTGGCAAGCCTAAAAGCTAAGTAACGTCAAAAGTTGCATTGCCATTCATTGAGATCGATCGAAACTAGATTTAAAGGTTTAATTACAGCAACTGATATTCTGAAATAATATAATTTGTGTATACAAAACTCGAAATTTTCATAGTAATAATACGAGTATATAAATGGCATACTTGGGATATAAGTTTGATTTTGGCCTTGGAACACAATTCTTTATAATAGAGTTGAAGTTACGTCCAATTTAATTTAAAACATCGTACCTACTGTTTTTATCTTTGTCAAAAATAATAGTTATAAACACAATTGAATTTAAAATGGCCGGCAATTTGTAGATCCATCTGAATTATAGTTGACATTATAACCATATGCTTAGTCATAATTACACAGTACACTCTTTTGAAGCTACTTCAAACAAGACCGGTCACATAAGAGTGAGACTCGAGGCCCGAAGGTTTTGTATGCTTATCTATGCTTATGCTAATTTAACAGTGGCATTTAGCTAAGTGTCTCAGAAACCAAGTAAACTGGCAGATTTATACAAAAACTGATGACTGAGATGTGGAATGAGCTACCATCTGAGGTTTTCCCATTGGGCTACGACATGGAACGCTTCAAGAGAAATGTAAAGAGGTTTCTACAGTGTAGGGAACGCATCGACAATACCCCGGGTGTTGCCGGTGTCAATAGGCGACGGTGATCGCTTACCATCAGGTGGGCCGTAAGCCTGTTCCCCACAAATAACATAAAAAGACTACATTTAGACATTTTTTTTGTTTTAGTGTAATATTTGGACAGACGGACAAAGTCGCATCAAATTATATAGGCGTATTATTAGAGTCTATGCCTATATTCGCCGAAGCACGCGTAGACCTTTGATGCCGTTTGGCGTAAAAAAAACAGCCTCACTACTGCGAACGGTACGCGACAGCAACCTGAATGTCATCGCCAACAAACTCGGCTGTCCTCTGATTTTGAAGCTCACGCAGAGGACTAAAACACAATTAGTAATTAAATTAGGTACTAACTACCCTAGATTTAAGGTTTTTACTAATAAAATGGATTTTGTAACCTGATTAAATAAATACATAAATTTGTGCACCAGATAACGCGCATTTCACAGTCGCGCGTTTACGCATTAGATTTTCGAAAAAATCATACTAATATTATAAATTCTCTCTGTCTTCTGTCTCTCTGTCTGTTTGCTACGTGTTCACGGCTAAACGGCTTATCCGATTTCCATTAAATGTGGTTTACAGATAGATTATGACTAGGACATAGGCTCGCTTCTATAACAAACTCCCAAGTGATGTACAAATATTGACAATTAACAAATTTAAAAACGTAATTTAACAAAATCTTTATAAAAAAGCCTACTAGAAAATATCGGATTATTTAGATGATAGAGAAACTTGGGATTGAAATGGCTCCAACTCGTTCAAAATGTTACAATTTAGACGTAATTTATTTCCTGTATTGAATGAATGAATGAAATGAATGAAAATACTTTAGTGTGCACTTCAAAAGAAACAGACTTAAAATAAAAAATCACAAAGCAACAAGTAAAATGGGCGGTCTTATCGCTTAGAAGCGATTTCTTCCAGACAACCTTTGGATGGATAGGACTTTTGTGACATTACAATAATGGAGGGGGGTGTACATACATTAACAAAACAAAAACAAAATTTTAGGAAAGCGCTGAACACTTACAATAAAATAAAACAATATACATAAATATACCTACAACAAATAAATTAAATAAAAAAAAATATGTATAATATACATATATACATAAACATACATATTACTCGTGCGCGATAACTTGGGACCTGCTAGGAATGCGACTCCCCGACCGCTTCCCCTGCACTTCCCCGATGGCGCCCGTATTGTACCGTTCGCACCACTTTTTTTTACTAGGGTTTTTAGTCTCGTACTGGCCTACGTCACGTAACGACGCGCTCTGGAATTCTTTTAGTTTTCGTTTGTGTTATTGTTTTGTTGTTGTAGTTTTTGTTGTTATAGTTCTTGTTAAGTGTTTTTGTTATCATTATGAAGGGTAAACCTTTGCATAGCGGAGAAAGAAACCTCATGCTAAAAGTGTTAGAGTTTTTGGAAAACGAAAAACGGAACAAACAGTTTTGTTTACCTGTCCACTAAGTAGTGACGAAGATGAAATAATGTAAATAATAGATAAAATAAATGTATAAACTTAAACATTGTATTTTTATTTTATTCAAATAGTGTAAAAAAGATTAGATAAAAAGCAGCGTCCTCCCTGAGTAACATAATAAATTAGGTTAAAATAAACAAAGACGAAGCCGCGGGCGGCTGCTTGTTATGTTCGCTTTTTTGCGGGCGGTACAAACACGCCAATATGACGTCACCGCGCTCAGGTCCCAACTTATCGCGCACAGGTATACATACATATCTATAGCGATACTACAACGTTTCTGAGAGATAAAATGTTTTCACTCTTGTTTTAAATGTGGCTAATGATGGAGCTTGCCGTATTGAGACCGGTAATGTGTTCCAGACGTGATGCTTGAACGGTAAAGGAATCATCATAGAATCTAGTACTATTAACTGGGGTTTTCAGGAGCAAATTTTCAGACGATCGGAGCGAGTGAGGATTAGAGGATGTTGTACAGGAGGGAAAGGATACTAGCATTCTGGCGAAGACGAATAGGTAACCACTTGAGCTTGAGCTGCATTGTTATGTATTCTAAAAGGATCATTATAAAAAACAACCAGCCTTGTTTCTTGCCTTTCTTTCCTGGCTTGGTCGCGAAGGAACAGGCAGTAAAATTGACGTTTCAAAGTAATCCTTATGATTTTAATGAATAAAAGATTTTGACTTTGACTTTGGCTACTTTTTACATGACTCTGCAAAAGGAGAGTAATGTTTTTATGGAAAAACGACGCAAAAGCCGCGGTCAGGTCAGCCAGTAGGTTATGAAGATGTTAGAAGTAGTTACTAAATATTCCTGATGATAAGGAAAACGACGTTAAGTACTAGGTATAAAGGTACATCTGCCTGCATTTATCGTGAATCATCGTATAATGATATACTTAATCGAACAGTACAAACGCTAGTTAAGTAAATAATTGGTTAATTATCACTTGAGTAAAGTTTGCGTGTTCTGTTTTTACCCAACTGCGAAGAAGCAGGGTAATGTTTTAGGATTTATGTATGTGCGTTCATTTGGCACATCGTGTAGACTAAACGGCTTTACGGATTTTGATAAGGGTATTTTATTTAGTGTCAGCAAAGTTTATTTTTGTCATCAACTTGTATCATCTAATTAATAGAAGTTTTGCCAAGAAATATATTCATTCTTAGATAAATAAAAAGTGTCGCCATGTATGAATTTCTAAATTAATGTTATTATGTATCTGGATTAAGAGATGGGTTATCATTAATGGCGTAAATCATTTACAAATAAATACTCTGTTTTCAAAATAATAGGGTTATTTCAGAATTAAACGCTTCGTACTCATAAAAGTAGATATAACGAGATATATAAATATATAAATAGATATAACAGATAGAACGAAATAAATGTAACAACCTGTACTGATGACAAAACAACGAATAAAAACAAGTGGCAATTTGGGGATGATAATCGATTTATTTAGCGACAATAAATCGATTATCATCCCCAAATTGCCACTTGTTTTTATTCGTTATTTTGTCATCAGTACAGGTTGTTACATTTATTTCGTTCAGTTATTAAAGTAAGACTATTCGTTACCAATTTAATACATTAGTTTATAAACTTAATGAAAAAATGTTCAAATTTTTGTTTGTTTCAGTATATCTTCCTACATTACTATAGGTAGAATTCTGATTTTAAGATCAACTTTCCAATATATACTGTGAGCTAGGACTTTCATTTAATTTTGTATGTATAGATATACTTAAAGGAAGCCTACATGTGAAGTTTCGAACTCGCCGAACGAACGGAGCTGCATAGTTTTTAAGATATTTTTTTTAAATCCAATATTGAGCTCGATAATCGCTTGAAACCAATGTCGAATCGTCCATTTTTGCGTATCATCGATTATTATGACATTAAATTGACATTGACAGTGACTGAAAAAAGGGTTTTTGGACCGTTTGACATGTTTTGCAAATTATGACAGTAAATTGATATAGACAGTGACTGTAAAAAGGGTTTTTTTACAGTTTTGGCTTAAATGGTTGGCTAGACAGAATCGAGACAGGGCACCCCGACTAGTGTTAAATTAGGTCTAGATGAGTGGGAGAATCGACGCGGGGCACCCCGACTTGAAAAGGTTAGGTTACAAAATCTCCTAGCTATGAGGTAATAATTTTATTCTAAATTTCTTGGCACTTTTTTCAATTTTTTTCTATACTTAACCTCAAAAAAGTTTTTTTTTCAAAAAGTATTGGTTGGTTACCTGAAAATTCCAACTCCCGGGGGGGAGGTTTTACCCTTCCTCTACCCCCACTTCTTCCTCCTCCCACATTATCCATCCTATTAAACAGTATATATTGGAAAGTCCTTTCTTATTTTATTGTAGTTATACTACTTATGAAAATTAAAATCCTTAGGGGAGGCCTATGTCCAGCAGTGGACGTCTTTTCGCTGAAACGACGACGACGCCAATACCTACCTAATTATATTTCCAAGTGACATATTTGATTTTTTTAATGATTTATTTCAGTTAATTTGTTAATACAGTTATCAGGGCAAACCTATTCATTAAATTTAAATATATTTATTTGATACTTGGTAATATATCATGGTGATTTTATGTAATTTAATATGGAATTGTATTTGTATTGTTTGGCCACTACATTTTGGCGACACATCTACTATTTTGCGGACAAATCCTATTATTTAAGAGGTGCAAAACCAATTAAGTTGGCGACAGCTTTAATCATACCCTCTTGATAAATGAGGTAGCGTTGGAATCTTCAGAACCACGATAGGTTATATAGAGTTTCAATTAGGCGGGTTTTTTTTGTTATTCCAATAAAATATGTTTTGACAAGATACATATAATTTCGAATTTATAATATTACGAGTATACTACTCTGTACTGTATGTCTAACTCTGTTTGTAATGTTTGTAACGGCTGAATCAATTTACACATGTAAATTTTACAATACATACCTTAGCATTTTATTTTATAGTGTTACTCAAACAGTTTTTTGTAGTACATGAAGATGGTTTAAGCATATGGCCCACTCGATGTTAAGTGGTAACCATCGCCTTTAACAGAGAATTGCCTCGTAGGTCACGCATGTTTGAAATGTTCCCTACGATGCACTGCCCTGCGTCCATCAACTTGAAGAATACAGGTGTGAAGCCTCACGTGCCTGTAATTTCACCGGCAACCATAACCTTTAAACCCATACACAGCAGTGCTGCTTGGCGGTAGAAATAAGTATACGGTGGTGGTAATTCCGAGGGCGTGCTCTTTCACAAGGAACTCTACTACCTTTGAAAAACCTTCCTCTTGATACGAGGATCCACTACAATTGTGCAACAGGCTCTTGTCATGACAGGGTAGTGCATCGTCGTATCTTGAGGAAGGTTGGTGGTTTAAGTCCCCGCTGGCTTGAAAGTTTATGAGATGATTTTAAAAATCATAGAAACGCACTTTATATGTTAGATAGATAGAAAATTTCTTTATTGCACACCATTAAATACAAACTTTTAAAAGAAAATACACTTTTAAATCATAGGTACAATGTGCGGCCTTATCGCTAAAAGTGATCTCTTCCGTGCAACTTTTAGATGGACAGGATCTTTATGAACAAATAAGGATGGTGGCGTAAGATATTATTAGAATCCCTAGAACAAGTATACCTAGTCAGGTCATAAGTATTGTCACACAGTAAAAACTTTTGAATGCTGGCCACAAAAAAGTTTATAGAATTCGAATTTCGAATTGTTCATGAAAATAAAAATGTATACTTTTTAGAATTTTACTCATTTTTAAATATAGAGTGGACGTTTAAAGAAGACCGTGTTGCAGTTATTGCGTTGCATTGTTGCGGTTACGCGCCAATTCAAATTTTTGACATACTGAAAAATTTGAATAAAACCAAAAGATTCGTTTATCGCACCATCAAACGATACAATGAAGACTCTAGTGTAGATGACAGGGCAAGAAGTGGTCGCCCTCGGTCTGTTAGGACTCCAGCAGTGATAAAAGCTGTGAAGGCGCGAATTCAAAGAAATCCCAAACGTAAGCAGAAACTGTTGGCCCTTCAGAAGCAGAACCACGGTGAAAAGGGTGTTAAATGAAGGCTTCGGGCATATCGAAGAAAAACAGGACATCGTTTGAATGCTCGTCTAATGGACCTGAGACTGAAGAGATGCCGCGCTTTGTTGAAGCGGTACGCGGGAAAAAAATATCGGGAAATTCTTTTTTCGGATGAAAAAATTTTTACCGTAGAAGAGAGCTACAACAAACAAAATGATAAGGTGTACGCACACAGTAGTGTAGAAGCAAGCAATCGTATTCCGCATGTCCAACGAGGTCATTTTCCATCCTCGCTCATGGTATGGTTGGGAGTTTCTTATTGGGGCTTAACAGAGGTACATTTTTGTGAGAAAGGTGTAAAAACGAATGCAGTTGTGTATCAAAATACAGTCCTGACGAACCTTGTGGAACCTGTTTCTCATACCCTGTTCACTAACAGGCACTGGGTATTCCAACAAGATTCGGCGCCAGCTCATAGAGCAGAAGAGCACACAAGACTGGCTGGCGGCGCGTGAAATCGACTTCATCCGGCACGAAGACTGGCCCTCCTCCAGTCCAGATTTGAATCCGTTAGATTACAAGATATGGCAACACTTGGAGGAAAAGGCGTGCTCAAAGCCTCGTCCCAATTTGGAGTCACTCAAGACATCCTTGATTAAGGAAGCCGCCAATATTGACATGGACTTCGTTCGTGCTGCGATAGACGACTGGCCGCGCTGATTGAAGGCCTGTATTCAAAATCACGGAGGTCAGTTTGAATAAACTTTAGTGTCATAAGAATCTATGTTTCGTTAAGTTCATTTTGGTATATAAATGGTTACATAATGAATAAACTTGTTTCAATTATTTTATATTAAACATGTGACAGAATTTATGACCTGACTAGGTATATTACAATATATTAAAAATAAAGATAATATAATATAAAATGCATATCTTATATTATATATTATAATCATAAAATTACATAAATATTAATATGACATTAATATTACATAAGATATATATTGTCATACCTACATACATAAATAAACATAATATTGATACATATTATGTGGTATAATGATTGAAATGACAATGATTTTAATGATAAAGACAAAACACTTGTTTGGTGAGACCGAACTTGTGTTTCAACTATCAAATCAGAATGTTTATTTGCCACAATATAGGTACATTGTTCCGATGTTACATTTTGTTGATCCTTAATATTCTACCGTACAGATGGTGTACAAATATAAATTAAATAAATAAATAAATATTTCGGACATTTCACACAGCGCTATCTAGCCCCAAACTAAGCAGAGGTTGTACTATGGGAACCAGATAACTGATAGAATACTTATATACTTTTTTTTGTAAATACGTACTTATAATATATAGAGAAACAACCAGACCCGGTACAGATATCTGTAGATAATGCAAACATTTGTTCCGCAGCGGGATTCGAACCCGCTATCTCCTGCGTCTCAGCCGGCTATTCGCCCACTGCACCACGGAGGTCGTCAAATTACTATATAAATCAAATTTAAACTAAGTGAATGTCTAATACGGATAGATGTTCGGCGGGTCAGCTAGTACAAAATAAAAACAAATATCATAGTACCTAGTAATTTAATTCAAAATCATTGGAGATGGTATCATTGGATTGTTTGACAGATGGTAATTCCTTAAATGTATTTGGCAATTTGTTATACACCTTTAGGCTTGGCCTAGTGTGAAGACCACCGACTAAACCTTTTAGTTCTCAACAATAAGTTCATTAAAACTTATCTGTTTTAAACATATTAGTCATAAGGTGTGCTTTTTGTTGCTAAATAAAATATTTTTCATTTTAATTTTTTTTATGTCACTCACATAAATATTTCTTTTATAAATGTCGAGTCTGACTTTAGGTAAGTATAATTTTTGTGGCTGTCTAGAGGCAGCTTTTTTAACAACTACTTCATTTTGCTTCTGAAAGTATCCAGAGTGTAAATGGTATTTCATGTTTGAGTTTCGAGTAAGATTTGAGTTTAGATTTAGGCTCACTGGCCACTTTATACTTGTTTCTGTATCTATTTCATTTTATCTCACTGTCGAGTTATGAGAAGCAAAATTCAAGGAAAACTTGAATTAAGATCCTAGATTTGAGATTTGAAACGACCATGTACAGTTTTTAGAGATGGAGCGCGTTTAAATCTTTTGTATGATTCGGTCTTCATTGAATTTATTTTTGTGTCACAGCTGAGTAATTAAAATTGTTTATTTACGGAGTTGGTTATAAATAAGATTTTTTAAGATCTAAAAAAACTGTAATTATGTTTTCTTCTGTTTTTTGTTTTTATCCGACTGCGCAAGAGGGTAATGTTTTAAGGGTATATGTATATTTGTACGAGTTAAATGAATGTTCTTTCTTTCTTTAGGTGACTTGCGCAACGATTCCTACATGTCTAAATACGTTTATTTAAATACGTATAGCTAAATATGATTTAAGGAGTTATCAAATCATACAAATACGTCAAATTTAAACAGGTTTAGTCATCTAACTAAATAGTTAGTCATCATTGACATCACACAATTATAATTTTGCTCTGACAGGGTCTAGTGGGTGAGTAAGCGGTCTCAGCAGAATAACAGCGTCAACTGCTAACCCAGTTGACATAGTGCTGAGTCGAGGCCCTTTTGTTGCTATACCACACAATACCTACTTACCTCATGTTCAAAATTAATCAATTATATATTATATTGTTTGTTTCTGCATGTACTGTTTATTAGTTATTTTTAAGTTAATTATTTGAAATCATCTTTTGTAAATATATTATGTGTGGTATTAAGCAAATAAATGATTGTCTATGATTGATTCTCTAATTACGTTTGTTCGACCCGGCCTTAGAATCTTGTAGATTTTTTTTCTCATAATACGTTTGGAAATAATTATTTAAAAATCTCAAATTTTTCATCAACTTATATCACTGACTGTGCCTACATGCCTTGCATACCTTAAATTTCAATTATTTTAAAGTAACGGTATGGATCTGTTAATCGGGATCCATCAAGTGAGGTAGGGGTCAAAGCTTGTATAGAGCCAATAAAAAAATTGAGGTCGACAAATAGAACTCATGGACTATTAGCAAAATAGCTTTGTTTAGAAGCATAATTAAAAGTTTTTTAGAAAATGATCTAAAATTTTTGCAACTAAATACTAATTCACAGAGCAGGTTTTATTAAAATAGTTTTATTTACATGATAAAAGCGATCTTATTAATAAATAGAAAAGAGAGAAGTAGATGAAAAGTCTACTATAAAATCCCCACCGCTTGACCTTTAGCAGACCACTTGTACATAACTGGTTTACATAATTGCACCTATTATAGGTAATGTTGTTTCATACAACCTGTTGTATTCTCTGTGGCAGGTAGCTCCCAAGGCCACCTCTCGGAATACGTCATCATGACGTCATATCATGGCTACCATAGGTCAACAAATCGATTGGTATTTGGCTGTTTCTCGAATTTAATTCATACTGTGAAATACAACTTTTGGGATACGATTATACTCTTTAATCCTCACGTTTTCCACGTTTTCTCCAACATGCCAGATGTAAAAAAGTTTGGGTGGAGATAAAGTTACAATTCTTGTACAATTCTATCCCTTATAGGATTGTAGTATAAATCTGCGCTGTGAAGCTTATTCTTATTTCACAAAATTCCTACCATGTCAATGTCAAGTCACACTGGTTGTGTCACAAAAATCCGCCCGTCTCACAATATTGCTATTAAATTAAATACTGTTTTTTGAATGGATCAATGCCATTTTAATTATTGGAAAGCTTAAACTAGGTTTTTTTGAGATAGATGTGTTATAGATAGCTATCTCTCTACTGTCGCTCCATTCTAGTCGACGGCACTATGACTTGCAGGTCGTTCTCGAGTTCGTACCAGCGTGATGCGGTACCTTGGACCCCCGTAGGCTTGCGACCACTTGGACGACCCTCGTACGTTTGCCTGACTGCACTAATGAATGAATGAAGACACTTTATTGTACTACATAAAAATAAAATAAATTGGACTACACGTCCTAGGCCGAGAAGTCTTGAGGCATTTGATTATTTTATAATATTAAGCTTGAACACTAGATGTCCTGGTTTTTTCAAAGTTCGTTCCAGTTTCGTCTTTAAGGGATTAATTCATTGCAATAATTAATATTTTTTTGTAGAAGTTAGAGTTAGAGAGAACGTGATTTAGGTATGACTTATTAAATGTGGCCTACGAGGCAAAGCTTTGTTAGAGGGGACGACGGTTACAACTTAACATACAGGTGAGCCTATATGCTTATTCCATCTCGAGGTCGTAAAAAAAA
Source organism: Philereme vetulata (assembly GCA_918857605.2). Classification (NCBI taxonomy): domain Eukaryota; kingdom Metazoa; phylum Arthropoda; class Insecta; order Lepidoptera; family Geometridae; genus Philereme; species Philereme vetulata. The sequence goes on from OU975420.1 coordinate 1,060,024, forward strand.
ATGGGCCATCGATTTTTTGAAATTTCTTTTAAGAATGGCTTTTGTTTGCAATAATACTGGTACGTCGTAGATCTGTAGCTAATAAATGATTTTCTCAGTCTCAGATAATTTTACGATTACTTTACGAAAAACCAAGCCTAATACGAATAAAATTCGACATTCTATACCGTAGTAGGGGTCACAACTTATTTTACACCAATAGAGCTCTTCTGACTTTAAACTTAAAGCTCAGTTTTATTTATTAAAATCGTATTTGACATTCATTCACTCACCTTCTCATTTCCGTTTCGTTCACTCTCTTGAATGTAAGAACGGTTATGTGTTGGTTATGGTTCAGTTAGTGAAACCTCGAGAAGAGCGGAGCTTGTGTTATATCGGCTACAGAATTTAAAAAAGTGAGTGTTTGTTTTTTCTTTTAGAAATAACTATTTTTCTTTCAATTTCTTTACCTAATGTGTTTTGGATTACTTTGTATTAGATTATGAAACCTGTTTCATTTGGTTTTAGGTTTGGTTTTATTTGCCCTGTGTTGAAATTGTGTTATTTTCGCGTGTTATGTTTTGATCAAAGTTTGTGATTGAATGCAGAAATTAAATGTGAATAATATTTGCCATTTTTACAATCACTTTTATGAGAGTAATAAATCCAAATTACCTATAGCTTAAAGTTAATAAATATTTCGTTTATAAGCCTTGAACAATTATTTAAAAATATATTACCCAAAATTATGACGTAGGTCTGTCTTTTCAAAAGTCTTGTAAAAATCTTAAAAAGTACATGTTTGTCTATATCTATAGTAGTTAATATTTTATTATCTATTTTCGTTCTGGCAAGTACTTAGTTATCATATTGATTCGATTATAGAGGTAACAAGTTTCCGCCAGCGGTGTTGCACGCGTGGTTTGTCAATAAAAGTCTCAATCCAAGTCTTATTTTATCTATACATCAAATTTCATCAAAATTGGTCTAGCCTTTAAGTCTTGAATACATAACTAACAAGCAGACAGACAGAGACAGAGCTTTGAAGCTTGGGATTGAAATTTTGAAGAAGGCCTCTAATTTCCCAAGTCACACTCATAACATTATTGCAAAATCTCAAGAAAGTCGTAAACTTGGATCCGTAGTATTGTTTTCCTGACCTTAATTAATATAAACTGCTCTCATAGTTTGCACTATGTAAGGCACTTGATAAACATCTACTGTTGGTGTAACGACGACATCCGTGGCGCAGCGGCCGAACAGCCGGCTGACACGGTAACAGCCAGTAGGTATGTAGGTAAACGTCAAACGTGCTAGAACCTTAGAAATAGTAAATTAATATTAGGTCTTTACCTATGAAATTACCGTTTTGTATGGAATAAGTGAAAGTACTTTTTTTTTAAACTTTTTTATTTCTTTTATTCAAAGTAATCACCCGAGCAATCGACACATCTTTGCCAACGCATTGGCAGTTTATTGATGCCCTTCTTGTAAAAATCAGCTGGACGGGAGGCAACAAACTCTTCAAAAGCATTTTGTACTGCCTCACGGGAATTGAACTTTTTACCCACTAAAAAGATGTCTAAATTTTGGAAAAAGTAATAGTCGGTAGGTGCAAGGTCTGGTGAGTATGGCGAATGAGGGAGAGCTTCCAATCCCAGCTCTTGCAGCTTAGAGACTGTCTGTTGTGCAGTATGGGGTCGCGCGTTGTCGTGGGGACGACCGATTGACCAAAGCTGATTGCTGATGTGCAAGCTTCTCCATCATTTTCTCCAGTTTTTCACAGTACACATCTGCAGTAATGCTCATGCTGTTTTGTAAAAAGCTGTGGTGAATCACACCCGCAATAGACCATCAAACAGTGACCATTACCTTTTTAGGGGTGATTTTTCGTTTAGGGCATTTCTTTGGTGCTGAACCAGAATCTAACCAACTTGCTGAGCGCTTTCGATTGTCGAACAGAATCCATTTTTCATCGCACGTACACAATTCGGTTCAAAATTTCTTAATTTCTTTGCCTATTGAGCAGCGCAAGGCAGATCTCGACGCGTACGTTGCGTTCATCAAGTTTTTTTACCTTGCCTATTTGTCGCAAATGAATCAAAATAGTTTTGATGCCAACATCAAAAGCTGCTGCTAGCTCAGCTGTAAATTGAGTTTCGTCAGCTTCTATAATCGCCTTTAATTCATCATGGTTGACCAAAGTCTCCGGACGACCACGAGCTTCATTTTTCAAGTCAAAGTTTCCAGAACGGAACCGGGAAAACCAATAACAGGTTGTGCGTTCGTTTGTACAGTTCTCTCCGTAAACGTTTTTGATGTTACGTGCCGTTTGTGTCGCACAAACGGCACGACGGTACTCATATTCCATAATTACACGAATTTTTAAAGTATCCATTATGACGAAAAATGTTCAAATGTAATGAAAATACAACGCTAATCAATAAACAAAAGACCGAGTTTGTAAAAAGAATGTCATGTTTTAAATACAAAATTAATTTTAATTTAGAATACAAAGCCATTCCAAACTTTTTTTCTATTTGAAATGACCAGTACTGAAGAATGGCAATTTCATAGGTAAAGACCTATTATCACAAGGATCATCTTGTATGGTTCTTGTATAGTTTGACTTTATGATGAGAATATAAACAAAATGTTTAAGAATGACCTATATTTTAACTAGTGCTTCGCCCCGAACTGAGATCTCGAGAGCCTCTTAAAACACCAAAAAATATTATTTCTAATCTTTGACTAATAAAATAGTGCCACCAAATGCACAACGAAATAATTTGACCTAATACAGTTTCATTCAAATTACAAGTAACAGCAGTTTATGTCGTTACTCGTTTTAGGGCTAGTAATTGTAGTAATATTAGATTTCAGACTTTTCCCTATATTTGTGTTACTAAAGCTACACGAATACCAAATTTTAGGACTGTGGGGTCACTGGTGTACCCGGTGAGTTTCGTCCAAAGTTCAATTGTTATTATTTCTAATAACTCAAAAAGTACAAAGATTAATAAAAGTAAAAGGGGGATTTAATGTACTAATGAAGACCTTTCATTTTACATCCCATTTGATCTAATAGTCTCTATTTTACCCCACTTGAACCCCAATATCTCAACAACCCCCTAACATTTTTAACTCATTTAGCCACACCAGGATTGTGCCAGCACTACCTACATATATAACAAATTTCACGATGATCGGATGAACAACGCTTCGAAATTATAAAACGGGTATTTTTCATGTATGTAACTTTTTTATTTGTTGTCCCGACGTTTCGGCTGTGTTACAACAGTCATGGTCTCGGGTTGACTGTTGAAACACAGCCGAAACGTCGGGACAACATGTAATAAAGGTACATACGCAATAAATACCCGTTTTAATCAATAATTATGTACAGTGATCGCGAAAGTTTGAAAAATACTAACGCTTCGAAAGTTATCCACGGCGAAATAAACATACAAACATACATAAAACGCCAATTTCCCTAAATTGATTTGGAGATCTCGCTTCGTTCGATCAACTACCTACAATGTTCTGCATGCTCATTGAATATTTAACATTGTATTGTTTCTTATGAAGTGAAATGTATATTCTCTTTTGAGAATAAATTCTTTAACCATAAATAAGTGTTGTCATTTCTGCACTGACGTTTGCATCTAAATATAGAATTTAATATTTACAAATCGTGTTTGATGTTGATAAAACTAAAAAAACTAACCTATCGTTGCCAATTGCCAACCAAACAAGTCCAGTTTGTATAAGCGCCCGTCAGACAAGAGTTACGATACACCAACAATTTTATTATTTTTAAATTCCTATTAAAAGCAATCATTCGCACTCCAAGGTCGATCCAGTATTAAGTAAAGGCGAGACTTATCCGGTTTCAACACATATCGAATATTAGACAGTGCATTGCATGGCCATTACACAGATTATAATGGAGTTGTACGCCCCTGAACTACACTGCCGATACGACCATGTGCTGCAACAATGATCATTTTGACTTATAAAATCACTTTTTTTTATTCAACCGTGTCATTTCAGTGCTGCGCAAAAGCTTCCCCCACTGTTTTCCAGGATTTTCGCTCACCTGCCAAATCCCACCAATCTGTCTCGAACGCATCGAGATCATCACGCAAGCGTCTACTAGGCCTTCCTCGGCGCCGTCGCCAGTCTTCGGGCACCCACTAACTAACTACAAACTACATAAAATAAAATAAATTTATTTAAGATAAGGTCCATATTATGTAAGTAACAATAATTTCTTGCAGCTAAGTTAGTGGCAGAACCAGAACAAAACAGAATTATACACTAACAATAGTGTAACAGAGACACAAAGAGTAGAAAGGGATAAACATCACACTACCTAGTCAGGTCATAAATTCTGTCACATGTTTAATATAAAATAATTGAAACAAGTTTATTCATTATGTAACCATTTATATACCAAATTGAACTTAACAAAACATAGATTCTTATGACACTAAAGTTTACAGGCAAGTTTAAAATACAGGCCTTCAATCTGCGCGGCCAGTCGTCTATCGCAGCACGAACGAGGTCCATGTCAATATCGGCGGCTGCTTTAATCAAGGATGTCTTGAGTGACTCCAAATTGGGATGAGGCTTTGATCACGCCTTTTCCTCCAAGTGTTGCCATATCTTGTAATCTAACGGATTCAAATCTGGACTGGAGGAGGGCCAGTCTTCGTGCCGGATGAAGTCGATTTCACGCGCCGTCAGCCAGTCTTGTGTGCTCTTCGCTCTATGAGCTGGCGCCGAATCTTGTTGGAATACCCAGTGCCTGTTATTGAACATGGTATGAGAAACAGGTTCCACAAGGTTCGTCAGGACTGTATTTTGATACACAACTGCATTCGTTTTTACACCTTTCTCACAAAAATGTACCTCTTTTAAGCCCCAATAAGAAACTCCCAACCATACCATGAGCGAGGATGGAAAATTACCTCGTTGGACACGCGGAATACGGTTGCTCGCTTCTTCACTACTGTGTGCGTACACCTTATCATTTTGTTTGTTGTAGCTCTCTTCTACGGTAAAAATTTTTTCATCCGAAAAAAGAATTTCCCGATATTTTTTTCCCGCGTACCGCTTCAACAAAGCGCGGCATCTCTTCAGTCTCAGGTCCATTAGACGAGCATTCAAACGATGTCCTGTTTTTTTTCGATATGCCCGAAGCCCTAAGTTTTTTTACACTCTTTTCACCGTTGTTCTGCTTAAACCCATCTGAAGGGCCAACAGTGTCTGCTTACGTTTGGGAATTCTTTGAATTCACAGCTTTTATCACTGCTGGAGTCCTAACAGACCGAGGGCGACCACTTCTTGACCTGTCATCTACACTAGAGTCTTCATTGTATAGTTTGATGGTGCGATAAACGAATCTTTAGGTTATATTCAAATTTTTCAGTATGTCAAAAATTTGAATTGGCGCGTAACCGCAACGCAATAACTGCAACACGGTCTTCTTTAAGCGTCCACTCCATATTTAAAATAAGTAAAAATCTAAAACGTATACATTTTTATTTTCATGAACAATTCGAAATTCGAATTCTATAAACTTTTTTGTGGCCAGCATTCTAAAAGAAAAGTTTTTACTGTGTGACAATACTTATGACCTGGCTAGGTATAACAACTTATATTTGAAAGGGATAAACATCACACTAATATTATAAATGCGAAAGTTTGGATGTTTGTGTATTTATTTATTTGTTTGTTACTCAATCACGTCGTAATGGCTTAACCGATTTCGATGAAATTTAATATGTGCATAGATTAAACTACTTTGCTACTTTGAATCCCATAAATCAGGTCCCGTGGGTTAAAATGGGGTGTCAATTTGCAACAGCGAGTTCAGCTTTATTTCTAAGTTACCTACACATTTAGTAGTGTAACGCGTATAAAGTCGCGGGCAACAGCTAATATGCAATAAAATACAAAACATATTCTAAAAGAAAAGAAACTGTCTGTACCGGTGTTGAACTATCTATAAATCATTTGCAAGAGTCTTTAGATGGTTCAACTAGTCCAGATCAATACAGTCAATGTCTTTGGGACACTTCAGCTTCATCTCCTCCATAGATTTCCAGAACGACTTATGTGTGCGGCCTGCACCCAACGGCTCCCACCAACCTTTTTATAGTCGATTTGCAATCTAGTCTACTAAAACCAGACAAAAAAGTGAGCAGTTATAGGGGTAACTAAAATAATTTGATTTGAATCTGCAACCTTCCCCTTGATGGCGAATGTCACAGTTGTTCAAATTACGTCTAAGTCGTTATTTCTAAGATTTAAGATTATCGATGAGAATTACACACTACGCATTTTTTAACATCGCGTAGTTTAGTACTCCTTTAATAAGGTAACTCCCTTTCTCTTACACCATCCCAATTTAGGGTTAGTGTCCCTAAAGCTTTACCCTTTAAGGGGGCACCGGAGGGGCAATCGCCCATACAACACGTACTACCAAGATCATTTCTAATTGGAGCATATTTCTAACTTGATAAAGTATTATTATAATTTGAATAGTATTTATCTAGGTTCCCAACCATATATTAGATCAAAATACTTACCTAAAATGAAATAGAAGCGTATCGCATTCTGCATGTTTTTACGCCATAAAAGACCTGTTTTCAACCTAATTGTTTCGTATTAAAAACAACAACATCTTACGTACCCTAGTCATGGGAACATAGATTATATCGTCTAGTTACAGAATAATAACACAATGACTAAAATACAACAAGTTTTCAGTCATCATTTTTGGTATTACGGAACACGGTCAAAATCTAATCAAATTTAGAATCGTTCTATTGCTATCACTGTCGCTCTGCGTGGCTAAACTTCGTCACTAAACAGGGATAGCAATATTCAGGCCGAAGTTTTTGACGTGGCTGAACTGAAGTTGCGCTCAGTGTTCACCGGCGCGTTAAGGTACAGAGTAAGACGAGTTAATGTCCTAGTAAAACTCGTAAAAATAGGTTTTTCTCTGAGACTTGACACGACAATTAATATCATTTGGCAACACAACAATTGGCTGCAAGTTTCATGATAAGCTCCACCTGTATTAATCTAAATCTTATTTAGTTTGAAAATTAAAAAAAAAAAACACAAAAGTGTGTTTTAAAAACGCAAATTGCAATTTGATTGTAGAACTCCCAAAGCCAAATTTAATGTATCTTTATCAGGTTATCATCAAAAACAGACTACAGGCTTCTAAAGTTCATGGCACCGGTGACCTTGGCTCGGGCTACAGATGAGACCAAACTGGTTGGATCAGCGATCAAATACAAATAAGCAAATGTTTCGTTTTGTGGATATTCAAATTACCCACATAAAACTAAAATAAAAGTTGTTAGCTTAGATTTGGAACAAGCCGATGAGGATAATGAAATAAAATAATGGATGCTGCCAATGAGGTTATTCTTGTACTTTTTGTAAAATAACAGCCTGAGTCTTTGTTTTCTGATAGCTACAACCTAGGGTCTTTAAGTCGCAAGTGAACAGGTTTTTATAGGCTTTTTCCATCGTAGACCGCATCCTCGCTTACCATCCAGGCAAAACCAAATGCCAAACGCGAGCTTGACTAGATAAAAGTGTGTTATGCTAGTTGTAGATATATTGTAGATATATGTATATGTAGATACTAGTTAAACGAATGTTTAGAAGATCACAGATGCTACCAAAATTAAATAAATACATATTGATAGACATTACACACAGCGCTAACTCCTAACTAAGCAAATCTTGTACTATGGGAACCAGATAACTGATAGAATGCTGATAAGCTTTTTTTTTTTGTAAATTCATATTTATAATATATAGAAAAGCATCCAGACCCGGAACAAATATCTGTAGATCATGCAAATATCTGTTCCGCGGCGGGAATCGAACCCGCTAACATCTTCATCTCAGCTGGCTCGGCCCACTGCGCCTCGGAGGTCCTCGAATTAAATCAATACAAGAAGTAGGAATAACAACAAAATATTACGTCAAGAGTGAGTAAAATTTAGTGAATGAGTCGGGTCCTATGTTCTTAGCCAATCTGCTTTAAACGAGCCTTAAGTAGAATCACACTAATATTATAAATGGGAAAGTCTGGATGTTTGTTTGTTTGTTACTCAATCACGTCATAACGGCTGAACCGATTTCAGTACGTAGATTATAACCTGGATTAACACATAGATTATTTTTTTTGACAAACAACGCGTGCGAAGCCGCTGGCGGAACTAGTATTTTTCATAAATCACTAACTGACCCGTCCGCTGCTTCACATGCGTGTTTTTGTCAGTAAAAACATTTTCCTCCTTCTGCGCAGTTGGGTAAAAAGTAGTCTATGTCCTTATCCGAAATCGGTTCAGCCGTTTAGTCGTACAAGGAAAAAAACAGAGAGACAGCGTTACTTTTTAATTTATAACATTAGTATGGATAAATCTATACTTATCTTGATTCACGCTTACTTGAATTTTGTTCTGGAATTTCCTTAGATATTGAGAATGGGACAACGCGACGTCAACAAAGACACTCTACAAATCAAAGAGCAACCTCTGTCAATAGCCCTAATCCATCTCCCCATTCCGATTACACTGTAAGCCATCAATCAAACAAAATTACAGACAAATCTGAATGAACTAAGCACGAACTATGAACACAATGTAACATACGTCTGCGCTGTGTCTGCATAGCGCGAGTTTAAAATTTATATTTGGAAAAATCTTGTGGTGTTTCCAACCTGAGATGTCACAGAAAAGCAGTGTTAGCGTTGCTTTACATCTATAGTGCACCGCTGTATGTCGACCAGTCTATTTACTTCAAAAATAAAATGAACATACGTAATAGTTGCACTCCCTTCATCCATAACTTAGTCTTAATGCCCCGACCATTATCTTCGTTATAACAAAATCTTTTCCATCTAAACGTTGACTGGAAGAAACCACTTAAAAGTGATAAGACCCCCGATTATGCTATTTGTTCTGTGTCTTCTATTTTGTTTATAATTTTAATTTTTATGATATACAATTAAGTGTTATTATTATTATTTCATTCACTCTAACATTCCCACGTTATGCAGACTCAGTATGTCTGGACTATAGGACTGGCGAAGCGTTGAGTTAGGCAAGTTCTGGCGCAACTGTAACATCAAATGTTGTAAGTTGCTTTGCGGTTTTTTTTGCAATTGATTGTATCATGATAGTCCGGACAGAAATCGAAGGGAAAAGTTCAAAGAAGTTGACCATGCTAACTATGAAAATAGGTATTTATATAAAAAATACTAACAAATTGTACATAATTCCGAACAAATAAATTCATTTGTAGTCATATATAGTTAAAGTTTTTGTTTGATGCGATCTCATGTATCAGTTTTTTTTTGCGTTTTCGATTCTTCTTGTATTCTCTTCATTCGTGAAACTTCGTTTGACCACAATCTCACCTGATGGTAAGCATTGATGTAGATGAAGCACGAAGATCACTGCCGGCAAGGCATGGCAAAGAATTTTTGTACGATTTTGAATCTTATGTTAACACCCTTCGCGCTCACATTTCCGAATTCCACAGTATGCCACAGCCTGCCGCGGCATCCCGCGGTCTCCGTGTGATGTCAATTGAATGTGAGTGCTATAGTTGTTAAAATAAGATTCAAAATCATATCCGCGTACAAAAATCCTTTGCCATGCCATGCCGTCAGTCAGCGCCGGCCTTTAAAAAGGCCCGGATTGTCAGATTGTCTTCAGGAAAAATAGATGACAGTAAAGTGTTCCATACCTTAGCTGCACGCATGCGCATTTGCACGTCACGAACGAAAACGGGGAGTTTGGTGCTAACAAGGTACTCGTTACATTTAAATTAAAAAAATGTTTAAAAAGTCTAAACTAAATAACACATTTCTTCTGTTTGACGCGTTCTCAGGTATCAGTTATTTTATCGTGAATTCTTCTTGAATTCTTTTCGTTCGTGAAACTTCATGTGATTACGTTTTGATAGTGCTTCCACGTATCAAGAAGGTTAAGGGTTCTAGTCCCGTACGGCTTGTAAGTTTTTGAGATGGTTTTAAAATCTTAGAATTTACCGTAAGTGTTCGGTTATCCGAACACGAAGTATTTTTGTATGGTTATCTCTATAAAAATATAATACTAATAAAGTAAATCATCATCATCTCAGCCGGTCTGCACCCACTGCTGGGTACAGGCCTCCTCTTTATTACGCCATTCTTTCCGATCCCTTGCAAGTCTCATCCATTGACACCCAGCTACGCTTTCAATGTCATTCGACCATCGGGCGGGTGGTCTGCCTCTTGGTCTACGAGCATCCCTTGGCCACCACTCTGTAATCGCCTTCGTCCAACGCCCCTCATCCCTCCTAGTCAAGTGTCCAGCCCATCTCCACTTCAGCCCTGCGATCCTCATATCCACGTTCACAACGCACATAACTCTTGATAAATCATTTACGAACCGTGTTGATACTCGAAGGCTTAAAAAACTATTCCAACCAGAAACATCTGCTAATATGATAACACCCATACATTATAATAACTCTGATTCACGTGTATCAATGACAGATGGGCGGTATTGTGATTATTTGTGATGACATGCGGTGGGCGAGCCCACGTTCTATTGTTTTGTATACATTTTCACACCTACTGTGAAGGAGATGGTAAGGAAGGGATGAGCTAATCTATAATTATTAAGGTTTTGGGCTCCTTTTCTGGAGAGTAATTAATTTTAATTCCATAGACGAATAAAAATATGAAGACTATAAATAAAAATAAAAAAATAAAATAAATAAATATTGCTGGACATTTCACACAGCGCTATCTAGCCCCAAACTAAGCAGAGCTTGTACTATGGGAACCAAATAATTGATAGAATACTTATATACATTTTTTTGTAAATACATACTTATAATATATAGAAAAACAACCAGACCTGGAACGAATATCTGTAGATCATACAAACATTTGTTCCGCGGCGGGAATCGAACCCGCTACGTCCTGCGTCTCAGCCAACTATTCACCCACTACCCCACGGAGGTCGTCAACTATACTTACCTAGCAAGAACAATGACGTCTTCATCTCATCGTATGATGGACGGAGTGCCACTAATTTGTAATTGACGTGTGAGTGGGCCAATTGGCTCGTAACTAAACGTCACGCGCACGCGCACATTTACAGCACTCGCGTGAATCGGCGCCTTTGCGCGGTGTAACACGCATCAAACGACGTGTACTCCGCTGAACAATATGCCATCAGGGGCATCAGGCCTTCCATATATTTTTTACGTTTATGATTCATCCACAGCAGGACTAAAGAATTCTTCTTAGTCGTAGCAATCCTGGCAGAGTGGTCGTGGTAGTCATGTCAGGATTGTGGCACGCTTAACTACCCTTCGCCACTCTTCTCGCACCGCTGCTCTTCTGGTACACTCGTTCAAAGGAACATCTATGGCAGCCCTTATTTGATCCGGACATCTCATAGGTGATCTGCCACGCGCTCTTTTGCCGTCAACCCTCCCTTGCACCCCCAAGCGTTCAATGGAGAGCTCCCCGCGGCGCGACACGTGTTCTTCAAAGATAAAATCTTACAATATTAAATTTATCGCAATACCCATTTATTATACAGCTGACCGCACCGCAGATTCGCAAGCATAGTTTTTTAATAAAATCATTACCCTCCTTCTGCGTAGTTGAGAAAAAAGTAGCCTATGTCACCCGGGGATACTGTAACTTCCCAACAGTAAAATATTTTTTTAAATAGGTCCCGTAATTTCGGAACCTATTAAATACAAACAATCAAACAATCAAATCTTTCCTTTTTATAATATTAGTTTATATAATTAATAAGGAGTAATTAGCAAATCTTAACAAATTTTGGTAATTACTAGACAAAATTACTGGTATGTTTTTTTTTTGTTGGTTTTATGCTTTCTAAATTAACTTTCCAATAAACGGAACTAATTAATACTTCAATCTGGTCCTAAAGAAGTACGGTAAGCCGTACATACTCGTAATTAAGCACTTATTATTTTGTAATGTATGTACACACGGCTACACATCAAGCTATGCATTTCCAGTATAAGCTGACCTCGCATTCTACGAAAAGCCTACACAATGCGAGGTCAGCTTATACTGAAAAAGTATAGCTTGATGTGTAGCCGTGTGTACCAACGGCATTAATTATGGTACGCATCATTGAACAATGTTCTGTTGTACGCATCATCGGACTTATAACTACGTTATGTACCCAACATGAACATACCAATTTACAAGTATTTTCTGTCAGAGTACAGTCAGCGGTACACATTTTAGTTATCAACAAATATGTATCGAACCTATCGAATGAGGTATCAAAATGAAGATGTGGGGGCAAGGGCTACTGCAGTATACACTGTGACGGAGTTTTATGCAATTTTGCATTTTGGCTCAACGTGGCCTGATTAGCCCGCCGCCTCGCCAGTCGTCTCCTGCCTTTATACTAGAGTAGTTCACACAATGTAACGGACAATAAATAGTGCTTCAGTAAATCCGAGTCGGCTGTTTTGCATTCCTCTGCACCCTGGTCTAGGAACCAAAGACACTACTATGGACTAGACACTTCCCGACATCGTCCCCGATAAAGATATTTAAAATATCATTCCAAAAATATATAACTCCAACTTATATTTAAAGAGGAAAGATTAGTATTTTTATATGTCTGTAACGGATAAGCTCAAGAACTACGTGTTCGATTTCAAAAAATATTTCACCATTAGAATGCTAGGTACATTATCCCTGAGCAACATAGGCTATATTTGTTGCTAGAAATAATTTAGGGATCCCTACTAAAATTTCAATAATGTAACCCAAGGTGTAAAAAAATTGCTATAATAGTTAATAACTACTAGATATTAAAGTTTTTCATTGTCGCTTTAGTGTAACAGCTATGAAAAAACTAAAAAATATAACTTATTTCACTGACTGTCCTAACTAAGTAATTAAGCTGTTAATAGGCACACCTTCATACCTTTTTTCATCAAAATGGTATTACGCTACAGCTATTTGTTAAACTTAATACAGGGTGGTTACGAATATGTATGCCGAACCGGAAGGAAGTTATAGTCCTTAAAAAACCTTGTTATGAATACGAAAATTTCGATGAAATTTGGTATATGTTAGATTATGTGATTGGAACATAGACTTTTTAATCGACTCTGCAGAAGGAGGATAACTTCGGGACAAAACTAAAGCACATAACATACCTACGCTATCTTGTCAACTAGCCAAAGGCTAAGAAACAGGCCAGAGGCGTTGTAAGTACTTATTACCCGTGCGCGATAAGTGGGGACCTAAGCGCGGTGACGTCATATTGGCGTGTTTGTACCGCCCGCAAAAAAGCGAACATAACAAGCAGCCGCCCGCGGCTTTGTCTTTGTTTTTTTTAACCTTATTTATTATGTTACTCAGGGAGGACGCTGCTTCTAATCTATTTTACACTATTTGAATAAAATAAAAATACAATGTTTAAATTTATACATTTATTTTATCTATTATTTACATTATCTCATCTTCGTCACTACTTAGTAGACAGGTAAACAAAACTGTTTGTTCCGTTTTTCGTTTTCAAAAAACTAACACTTTTAGCACGAGGTTTCTTTCTCCGCTATGCAAAGGTTTATAATGATAACAAAAACACTTAACAAGAACTATAACAACAAAAACTAAAACAACAAAACAATGACACAAACTATAACAACAAAAACTACAACAACAAAACAATAACACAAACGAAAACTAAAAGAATTCCAGAGCGCGTCGTTTCGTGACGTAGGCCAGTACGAGACTAAAAACCCTAGTAAAAAATAGTGATGCGAACGGTACAATACGGGAGCCATCGGGGAAGTGCAGGGGAAGCGGTCGGGGAGTCGCATTCCTAGCAGGTCCCCAGTTATCGCGCACGAGTAATATACTCGTAGATCTCGGTTTCATAACAAAATTTCCGGTTTAGTAACACTTCGCAATAACACTTGGCTAGATGTTATCGGGATACAGCTGTAGAACGCTTCTACTAAATGGCGGGTCTAATCTGCAGCTTAGATCGAACATGCCTAAACTTTGAATAACCCGTGGCTATCACTTTTATAATTATTTTTATGTGAAGCATCTATTGACACGCCTTAGGGGTAAGATCGAGTCGTATGCCGTCACGCCGTCACGCCGTTACGGCATTGAGTCCAATAGAATTAGGGTAAAATTTATTGTTAACTAGCTGACCAATCCGCAGCTTCACACGCGTAGTTTTTCAATAAAAACATTACCTTCTGCGCAGTTGGATAAAAAGTAGCCTATGTCACCCGGGGATAGTGTAGCTTCCCAACAGTGAAAGGATTTTTTAAATCGGTCCAGTAGTTTTGGAGCCTATTCAATACAAACGAACAAACAAATCTTTCCTCGTTATAATATTAGTATAGATTGATTTAAATTTTTTAGGGTAAGAAGTCGTATCAATATATATTAAAAGTCAGAAGTCCGAACAAAGAATTGTTTGCCGTCATGCGTATTTATATTTCGTGTGATAAGATAAGATAAGATGAATATAAACGTTTTTTTTAGTTATACATTCTTCAATAACCATTAAATTTGATGTTCCACATCTGCCGGACGTCCCGTGACGGCGGTTTATTATTTTTATGGTTATGTACCTCAAAAGGAATAAAAACGGAACCCGTATAGGATCACTTTGTTGTCTGTTTGTCTGTCTGTCAAGTCACTTTATCTCGGGAACGCGTTGAGGTATCAAGTTGAATTTAAAACCATATACTCAGTTATACAGTCCCTTGAATCTGTGAAAAAAAAGTCTAAGTTAACGTAAAAAAACGATAAAAAACGTAAGTATATTTCGACACTTTCAAGACAATCAAAATTTACAGGGTACTTTCCGTTGACCTAGAACTATGAAATTTGGCAAGTAATATAGTCTTATACTACAAGTACAGGGAACAATCTAAAACTATACGTTTTTAATTAAATCATAAAACATATATAAAATATACAAATTTGTACGGAACCCTCGGTGGGCTAGTCCGACTCGCACTTGTCCGGTTTTTTTAATACGCAAATAGTTCTATCGTTTACAAATAACATGCTAAACTGTAAAACATTTCGCACAGAAGGCCGTCTACTACTGTTATACTTAAACATACTCGCACATAACATATTAGTGATGATAGTCCGCGGTTTCACTTGCTTTCGAAAAAACCGCACACCATCGGTAAGAAATATTGTTGATAGTCCTCCAAAATATGCAAGCTTGTTTAACGCTTTTCAGTTTGGTAGTAAAAACGTAACTAATATACAAAGAGACAGGCACAGAGGCAGACAGACGTAGAGAGAGACAGAGTTACTTTAAAATTATCACGTACCGTTTCACGGTGTTTCGACCGATAATGTTTCGGTTCAATTCGTGAACCTTCATCAGCGTGAGTGCGACCCGCTCCGAACCTCGTCTCGTCTCGCACTACACTCGGTCAACTCTATTGAAACACATATAAAACGGTACGTGATAAATCCCGTATTTCAAGTCAGCTATGTATGTTTGTCCGAGGATAACTTTCGAAGCGTTGATCCGATCATAGTGAAATACATAGGTAGGTAGTAGTGCCACAATTTTGGTGTGACTAAATGAGGTAAAAATGTTGCGGGGTTGTTGAGATATTGGGGTTCAAGAGGGGTAAAATAACCAAAACTATAAACCGGGACTATCCGGTCAAGTGGCACATCTAATGAAAGGTCTTTGTAAGTATATTTTGACCCTGCTTTTATTTTTAGTTTAAACCTTGTAGTTTTTAAGTTATTAGCCATAATAAAAACTGAATTTTGACAAAATTCACACGGTAAACCCGTGACGCCACAGTGCTGAAATTTAGTATGCATGTAGCTTTAGTGACACAAATATAGGCAAAAATATCTGAAATCCAGAATAACTGCAATTTGTACCCCAAAAAAACCACATTACATGAACTCCCGTTACCTGTAATTTGAATGAAACTGTAGGTCAAGTTTTTGGTTATGCATTTCGTGGCACTATTTTGATAGTCAAAGATCACAAATAATTTTGTTTTGTTGTTATCAGACTCGCGAGATCTCAGTTCGGGGCAAACCACTCGTTATATTGATTTAAATAAATCACGAAATTTTATTTTAATAGTTTGAATGCCAATTTCGGGTTTCAGCTGATTCCAATGACAACTCATTTGTCAAAATCCACAGCTGCGATCATCCAATCTCCACGATGCTTAAAATAAACAGACATACATACAAATACAACATTACCCTGCGCAGTCATGTAAAAAGGTTCAAACAAACAGACAATGTTCTGCTTTATACATTAGGATCTGCGTCACAATCAGCTGTTAGCAAAAAGTGACAGTGTTCGGGTCAAGGCGCTCAGTGCGGCGCTGACCGAGTTATTCAGATTCAGCCGAACGCAAGTATGTGGTTTTTGGCAAATTTGGTTTGTGTTTATTGTTGTAATAACGGCATTTTACAATACAAATATTCCGTAGAGGAACCAAGGTTTCTTACATTCCTGTAACAGGCCAGTAAAATTGAATTGTCAAATAATTGAGCAACAAAATAAATATTAATCGGCTGGTGATGATTATTCAAAATAATCTTCATTATCACCATCAAACGTTTTGTTCCGGACATTTTTCTTTACAGTGTTCAATCGTAGAGACTTGTTTTTTTTGTTTAAGCTATTTGTCCATACAAATTGTATCGCCGTTGGTTTCTCTAAATAAATAATGAAATAAATTCTCGTATATGTGAATTTATTTTTTATTCTAAAAATTAATAATCTTTTTTTTTATCTAGCCTATGGTGTTTCACTGCTGGGCAAAGATCTCCCCCTCATCGTCGTCCCTATAAAAAGCGTCCAAATCATCGCGCCACCGCTTCTTAGGCCTTCCACGGTGTCGCTTTCCAGTTACGACCTTAGCCCACCCGAATAATCTCACACCCGATAAAAGATACATAGATAGATTGTTTCCAGAAAAGCGTAAGCTGTGGCCTAGCAAACAGTTCTCTCCTGAATGACATGGTTTTAGAAATATTACTGTCTACATGGGTCAGTACCTACATCAATCATTACGTCAGTACATGGGTTGTTTTTCTATGTCTGATTTTAACCTTCGACGCAAAAAGATGGTGTCAGTAATCGTAATTTTTATTGCAGTATGGTGTCCAGTAATCAAATCAAAATCAATTAATTAGTGCGTAGTTTAACCAAAATGCGCAGATAATTTTATTACTTCAATTACTTGTACATATGTATAAATGAAGCTAACTTCTCGGCAATAACATCTGAAGTCATCCTCACATCCGGATCGGTCGTGACTTTGTTTATCTGCGGCAGAATCAATACACAACTTAGATTTGTTTTAAGTTATTTCTAAGATATTTTTTTTTTATATATTATAGGCTTGTGTTTGACCACGATCTCGCCTGATTGTAAGCGATGATGCAGTCTACGATGGTACACGCTTGCCTAGAAGAAACCTATTCACTCGCGACTTAAAGGTACCCAGGTTGTAGCTATCAAGAAACACAGACTCTGGCAAGTCGTTCCACTCTTTGGCGGTGCGCATAATAAAGGTCGAAGAGAACCGCTTTGTGCGAATGGGAGGTATTTCTACCATATAGCGGTGGCGCACCGCAGAGCGTCTGGTTGTCCGTTGATAGAAAGGAGATGTGTGCGATTGGTGATTATATTGATGGATTTTGTTAAGTCTCATGTCTCATCTCAGCGATACTACTCTCCACTACTGAAAGTATGCCTCCCCGATAGATTTCGAGAGCGACCGATATTGTGCGGCTCAACGACCTAACGTCTCCCAGTAACCTATATCAACCTTTTCATCTAGAACCACTCTAGAACCTTTGTGCCCCAAAGGCAGTCAGTTCTTCGAGCTATGTGCTTCAGCTTGCTAATCTTCTGTGCTGTCAGTGACTCTGGTTTCTTTAAGAATCTCCTCATTCCTGATTCGATCTCATAGAAGCATAGGCTTCGCCATAGCACGCTGAGAATACCTGTTGAGTACTGAGTTGGTTGATCATTTCCTATAAGCTCTTGCCACCAGTTTTGGGTTTTTTTACCGTGAAACCCGCGCATGGGGTTATTGTCCTCACTGCAATTTGTTATTGGCAGTGATAACAGTTTTCATCAGGGGGCACCACACCGGTGCGTAGAGGCCTTGTAACGGGACAATTACTGACCGATAGGTATTATGAGATTATACCGTTTTTCGGTCAGTCCGTTTTATAGTCGATAAACAAAAGAAAATACTACGGAAGAGCAGTGTAAAATGGAACAAATCAAAGCGATTGTACTATTTGCTTTGTGTATTCTATTATGTCTATATTTTTTATTGTTTACTAGCTGACCCGCCCGCGGCTTCGTACGCGTGGTTTGTCATTAAAACATTACCCTCCTTCTGTGTAGTCGCGTAAATTGTATCCTATGTCTCAAATTCATTCATAATCTATCTAGGTATATAGGTACCAAATTCCATCGAAATCGGTCGAGCCGTCAAGTCGTGAAAAGATAACAAACAGACAGAGAGACAGAGTTACTTTCTAATCGGTATGTACGTAGATTATAACCTGGACTAACACATAGGCTACTTTTTGTTGACAAACAACGCGTGTGAAGCCGTTGGCGGAAACTAGTTATACATATTAACCTTCCTCTTGAATCACTCTATCTATTGCTGAAAACTACATTAAAATTCGTTGAGTAGTTTAAAAGATCTAAGGTAACAGGCAGCGGAAGCGACTTCATTTTATTCTAAGCATGTAAAGATGGTGTACGATAACTTAGTTTCATTCATTTATTCAAAAAGTTCTAGTTATTCATAAATGACGCAACATTTAACTTATCAAGAGTATATCGATAATTGAATTTTACTATTTTTAGTTACGTGAATTGGCCCCCCGGACCACGGGCTTGTGATGTCATCTTAAAAAAGAAACTTAGTACCATGGTTGCTTATAGAGTCAAAGTTTTGAAGTTGGTGTAACGCAAAGACCCATAGATCATCAAAACATGTTATGTTCACATAACATTTACAATGTATTGGCCACAGCCAGGCTATTCCAAGTTGCAGTTACATAATACACGTGAACTTATGACACTTGTCAGTTGCGCGCTGGACGTTTACATTCGAGAATGATAAATAGATAAATAGAAAATTATTTAATGCATGAACTGAGTTAATCAGTAGATAGGCGAACTTAATTCTAAAAGGCATTCTCTTCTAGTACCTTTGTGTAATGCGGAACAAAACAAAGCTCGTTGTTTTTTGATGGCGTAAGAGTTTTCATGGTTATCTAAATTGTATGACAATTAAGCTCTCAGAAGGTCAATATCGTATTTAAGTCAAGTTTAAAGGTGACGAAAGAGGTGTAGTGAAAATGAAGCAAACGAAATCACACTAATATTATAAATGCGAAAGTTTGGATGTACGTTAATTTATTTGTTTGTGTGTTTGTTACTCAATCACGTCGTAACGGCTGAACTGATTTTGATAAAATTTAGTATGTATGTAGATTATAACCTAGATTACCAGATAAGCTAATTTTTATTCCATAACCCAGGTTCCATGGGATAAAAATGAGGTATCAAGTCAAATTGAAATAGCGAGTTTATCTATATTTCTAGGTTACCTACACATTTAGTAACGCGTACGAAGTCGCGAGTAACAATTAGTATAATATATGATCAACGAACTTGCAAGTGAAGTCCAATCGATATTATATGAATAAGCTTCATTAGAAGATATATACTCCCATCCTCCCTGTAACCCAAGTAGAAAATTTTGTAATCTATCTCTAAAATGAATGAGAAACTGTCAGGGCTAGTGTCTTACCGATGACAGGAAACAAAAGCTGTAAGCTGTCTTACTTTTTAAAACGTGCGAAGTTGCCTGTAGGATTAATGTAGTAGGTCGCGCGTCTCCGAATGACGCTCCCGACTGCCAACTGCCGATTGCGCGTGCAACTGCCGCATCGCTTAGATCGTCTGTCATAGAAATGCCAACCAAACCAGTAAACCAGTAACTGCGGCCGAATGCGGCACTTGCAGTACGCAGTTTCAGTCAGCTGCGTCGCTCGGAATAGTATCTTAATTCATAATTCGGTGTTATCTCGACACCGCAAATTTTCAGTGCAATTTTCAATTCTTAGTCAGTGCAATGTTTGACGTAACTAAAGGAATATGGTTACTCTCGTTATGAGAACGGAAGTTGACTGAAGAATCTGTGAAACATTTTTTTTGATGTGAAACATCATAGGCGCGCCACTTCACGTGAAGTACACGACAACTTACTAAAATCGCACGGCTGACACTAATGAAACGATTGGTCGTAATTGCACTACCGGTGTAGCCAGGAAACATGCGATCAGCGGAACACGTGAAGCCTCAACCGGAAGACATAGGAATCCTCTTGCATTGCCATTATTTTGATTTTGATTGCCATAACTTTTGATCACAACGGTGAGGTCATGGCAATGGCATGGCGTGGATGCCATTATCATGACCTCACTGTTGTGATTCTCGTAGCCTTCGCTAAGTCATCGACCATCGTTTAAATTACAGACGCTGTTTGGAACTAATCCTAAGCTATTTCTAAACCACTCAGTAATGGCAAATATACGTTTATATAAGTAAATCTTTTATATTATATGGCGATAATTCAAAATTTCATTAAATCACAAGGATCATTTTCATTTGACTTATTCAATGTGAAAATGGGTACATAGCAGCAGATGATAAAATAAACATAAAATTCAGATCCTCCATAATCAGCTAATAAGCATGCAATATTAAACAATAAACGTTTTAAACCTTAATTTTTCCGCCAGTTCAACCTACCAAGCTTGTAAATAATCAGGCAATAAGCAAGACTAGTGTTTGTTATTAAACTACTCAAAACAAAATAGGGCCCACTTGAAATATTTCGATATTTTGCCTGACACATTTTTTTTTTGCTAGTTGTTGGCATACTGATGTATGGAAATGTTAAGCAGGCATATTTATTGATCATAAATTAACACTTAAACGCCAAGTTTAGGGTAGTTCTTAAGTGGGTAGACAAGAAACAAAATCTTAAGATATACCGCAAAATCTGTGAGTGCCATTACATTGTTGCTCAGTGGGGTTTGTTGTGTCTAACGAAGAAGTTATCGTAACCTTACCTTTAATTATCGATACATTACTGTTTGCATAAACAATGCCTGGTTCTCGACATCACATGGACACGGAATCCGCGAGTAGAGCCATTGTTTTGCTTCAGCAGGGAAATTCGCAAAGATCGGTAGCTTCAAGCTTAGGTGTGTCAAGACGAGATATTCGAAATGTGTGGGAATGCTTTCAAGAGACTGGTAGTGTGAGTAGGAAGCGCGGTTCAGGTAGAACC
Source organism: Philereme vetulata (assembly GCA_918857605.2). Classification (NCBI taxonomy): domain Eukaryota; kingdom Metazoa; phylum Arthropoda; class Insecta; order Lepidoptera; family Geometridae; genus Philereme; species Philereme vetulata. Next base: position 1,081,471 of record OU975420.1, read on the forward strand.
CGAGCGACAACCTCCCAAGAAGACCGATACATCCGACTCTCTGCACGTCGCGAGCGAACTGTAGCTGCACGCATATTGAGAAACCGCTTACGTGACGCCACTGGAACGCGAGTGAGTGACCAAACTGTTCGCAACAGACTTCATGAAGACCAACAACGCTCCAGAATGCCAGTTGTTTGGCTGAAATTGACCAGAGCCCACCGTGCAGCGCGATTAAGGTTTGCACATGATCACCTCGAATGGACCATGAATAATTGGAGGACTGTGCTTTTTACAGATGAATCTAATGTAAAGTTTTTCAATGATGACAGACGCGTACGAGTTTGGCGACAACCTGGAGAACGTTTTACAGAACCATGTATTCGTGAAACTGACCGCTTTGGTGGACCCAGTATTATGGTATGGAGTGAGATTAGCATAATGGGCAAAACCGAGCTAGTGATTTTGGGTGAGGGCAATGTAACGGCCGCCAGCTATGTTCAGCATGTCATCCGACCTCATGTGATCCCATATTCACAGCGAGCAGGCCCTAACTTTATTCTGATGCAAGACAACGCTTGCCCTCATACTGCCAGAGTGACCCAAAGTGCAATCTCCGAAACTGGTATCGCAGTTCTACCCTGGCCTGCCATGAGTCCGGACCTGAATCCGATCGAGCATATCTGGGACCAGTTGAAAAGAAGCTTTAAAGACAACCACACTGAAATTCATAGCCGACAGGAGTTGATAACTGCTTTAAAAGTGTGTTGGGAGCAAATTCCAGATGAAAACGTCATCCACCTTATAGAGAGTGTTCCGAACCGACTCAGAGAGTGTGTGCGCAATAGGGGAGGACCTACGCGTTACTAAACATAAGGCATTGAAGCAACCCTAAGAACATGTTTAAACAAAATGTGCTCGTGTCATCAATGTGTTGTTTTGGAAAACCGTGTAATTTTAAGTTAATGTGTACAACGTGCATTTCTTGATGATTTTTTGGCCAAATAAGGCATTGTAATGTTTTTTTAATCATTCTGAATGTGTTAACCTATTTCTAAAATTAAACTTGAAATAAATTGTACGTATTTTTTTTATTTTAATTTAAATCATATTTTATTGGGTGGGCCCTATTTGGTTTTGAGTAGTTTATATTGATGATAAGTAAGCTAGGTGGCTAGGCTAGCGTGGTTCGGGCATGTCATGTGGAGGAAAGAAAATCATGTGACTAAAAAGCCGAAGAAGAGATGGACTGTGTGAAGAATGATATGGGTAAGAAAGGAGTGACAACGGAGATAACGGCTGATACAAAAGTTCGAAAGAAAAATACATATTGTGCCGACCCCATTTAATGTGGGAAAAGGGCAGGAAGAAGAATAATGATCTTTTTATAATACGATAATGCTCTGCAGTCAAATTAAGTGTTCTAAGACACGCTTTCCTCTTACTTCATAGCCAGTACCCAGCCTCGTAGCATCTCACGCTTGGCCCGGCGTCACATGACGCAACTGAAAGGTCACACAACCAGTTCCTAAACACAACATTCTTACTAACATCATTAGATTGAACTCCTCATGAGGATAAAGCACTAATTACTATTGTAAGGTTGAGGACGGAGTGCAAAGTGCAGTGAAACTTTTACGCGATTTTGTGGGCGTACGTTAATCCTCGAATGTCTATTAAGATACATGTTGGAATTTACCTCAGGGTATCCATTTATTTACTAGTGGTTCTGTGGGAACAGTAGACCTCGCGTACCAACTCCAAAAGTTAATTTGCGCAACAAAATAACGAATGCAGTCCAATTTTAAATCGAATTTTCCAATAGGCTTTTATAGACCTATGTAGACTTTTGAGCAAAATATTGGTATAAGTTTTAGCGTTCTCTTGATTCTAGGAGGTCTAATCTGGTGTCTACGGGTTCGTCTCATGAAGGCAGAGAAAATTGCGTAGTCTTAATGGTATACATTTTGGAAAAAAACAAACACAATTGAAATCCGCCCTATTAAAACGCTACAGCAAACTTCCCCTCTATTTTCCCCCCAATCAAAATCGCTGGACAAAAGCATTTTTGGCCAATCTCGAAACTAAGACGCTTCGCTCGCTCGGTCAATTATTCCAAATCTGTCTATCCCATTTACTTGGTCGGCCTTCTCTGTCCTTGTTATCTACTGTGTTTTTGTGCGATGATGTTAGTGTCGAGTGAACTTCTTTAAAGTCTATTCCGACCGTCGTCAGCCAGGTGGAGGGCGGTCTTCCTAGTCCGTGCTTCGTCTTTGACAAATTTAGAGCAAGCTTGACCACATGATCATCCGGGCGATCTGAACTTGCCCATACCAACGGAGGCGTTTTTATTTGAGTTTTTACCCAATAGTATCCATATTTTATCTGTAATAAACGCTACCAGGAACACTGAGGGTTTTCCAAAGGTTCTACAGAAAGCAAATTCTTCATCCTCTCTAAAAGAACAGGAAACAGCAGAAGAACATAGAAGGAGAACCTCGTTTTGACATTTTCGTCGTAATGACATTTTAGTTGGTTATGTGGTTGATTTGGTTGTTTCTTGTTTGAGTTTTGTATATGTATATGTTTTGAAATGTATTAAACTAATTGATTATTGCCGATTTATGGTCATATAAGTTTTATGTTTGCTTGTGTATTTTTATTTTGTTGTGTACTGACGTATGTGTCATGAATAAATATTGTATATTTCTCTATTAATATATAATATTTAATATTATATATATAATATTTGTCTTTTTCTAAGGATAGGATAGAGTCAGTTAGTTGAATATCCTTGAGAAATACGATGCATGAATTTCTTATGAACGCATACTTTAGAACTAATATACAAACTCAAATTGAATATGATTTAATGGAAAGCCGTTCTTCTGTTTAGCGATATAGTGCGCTTTTGATGTAACATCCTCTTAGGAAAGCAAAAAAACAAGGTTTCTTGAACTTTTTTCTTAATACTTAAAAATAAACGTTGATATTTTTTATCAAGCGCCATGGTTCCAAGCAGTATTTTTTCTCCATAACTATAACTACAGCTTAGATTAGGACCGACGATCTTTGCTAAAATACTCACTCTGTATAGTAAGTTTGTTGCGTTAATTGATTAATGTTTACAATCAAGGGATTTTCCCAAAAGTATATATCTCTCAATATCTGTACACTTTAAGAAACATTGACCTTAGCTTCTTGTGTGTTTAATTCATCAACGCAACCAAAGATCTTGTTATCTAACTATTATTTATCGATTTAGGAGTTAATTCTGAGATATTTTCATTGACCTTCTTATTTCATCTCTTCACAAAGAGATGACCTCCATTGTGAATGCGTTTCGGCTGATACAATCAGATACAAATTGAAGCAACAGACATGATAAATTAAAACTCAAAGAGCTGTCTAAGATTTTTACAATTTTGAGACTTTCAGTCTAAAGAAATTCGGTGGTTTCTAGAAGTTTCTAAAACATAAATAGTAAGAAGATATATTTTATCCTGGTTAAATAAGAATAGGTAGGATGATAATTTTGATAAAAATTTAAAATTGAAATAAGTTATTGCAAAACTTTCAATCATAACTTCGGGCCTATTTCAATTCTGGCTAGAATATGATATGAAAGGAATGCCATGGTCTTCAATTTATTCTTTTACTATATCCGAGAACTTCCTATCTTCCAGATGCTGAGCCGCACCCTGCTCGCCCTCTCAGCGCTCGCCCTGGCCAGCGCCGACGTCTCCCACTTGGATCTGACCACCACTACGGAGTCTCCTCCCCCCAGGCCGTACTTGTTCTCATACACCGCTGGAAGGTACCCGGGACATACTGATAGACAGCACAGTGAGATCAGCGATGGCAGTGGAGTTGTCAGAGGTAAGCTAAGGTTTCATCATTTCGATTCCCTTTTGATTGTGCTAGTCGTTGGGCATACTCGTACGTGGCAAACTATTTTAACACATTTAACAAAACTAAAGAGAATTGTTTGGGTCGTGAAGATTCCGTTTCATAATTGGCTCAAATCGACTCAATTGAAGGGACTGTCTATAAGCCTATGTCTATGTCGTTCCTTTCTGTGATTATCGGATAACGTCACCACATGGCTAAGATTTATTTAAGAATATTGTAATATTCTAATTCGAAGAAAATCATATTCGATCGTCAGTAGTTTTGTGACCAAACCTGGTGACGGAGATTTTAGGTCGTCCAAAGATCTCTGCCATGGTTAAATGACTTTTTATAAACAAAACCTACACCTACTTCTATGCGGTAATATGATACAAACTGGTTCATAAACTCGTGATAAATACACAACCCTCTATAGTCGACCCATTAATTGGAACCAGGCACGTTTAGCTAAGATAATTACGGCTGCAATAAAATTCTCCAACTTTATGCTCCAAACATGCCTATTTACATGTTGCGGAAATAAACAACCTTCTGACGTAACACTCGGCATTTTGCGCAGAATACTAGCCGACTGAGGACACTACGAGATTTTTAGACCAAACGGAATGAAATTTAATTTGCTTCTTACTAAAAATATGCTGTTGTGTCTGAGCAAACCGCTGCCTTGATGGTTTAATTCAAAAGTTAGGTCAGACTACGCTTGGTGCAAGTCAAAATGAAACCTCCAGGTTACCTGTCCATTAGAGCTTCATCTACTAATCTCCTTATTTCTGATTCGGTCTCGTAGAGAAGTGCCAAGCATATCCCTCTTCATAATACGTTGAGTGACCTTGTGCCCTCTTATGAGATTCTTCATAGTGAGAAATCACGGTTTATGCTATATGAGATCACTGTTTACACACACTGATGAAAGACTTTCTTCTCTCGAGGTATTTTCTACGAGAAGGCGTCACGCAATCCCGAACGCCGCCCAGCCGAGTTGGATTCAGTAACTAACCTCTTTTCCGAAGTTAGCTCTACCTAACTGGACTATTTGTCGAAGGCGTTCTCGTCAACAACTTCAATACTAGTTTAGTTACTTATCCTTCTTAATCATTTCTGAATACGTCTCACATGAATTCCTGCATCATTCCAGGTTCGTTCTCGTATGTGGACCCTCGCCAGCAGGTCCGAACAGTGGACTACGTGGCGGACAAGCAGGGCTTCCACCCCGTGCTGAGCGACGTCCCGCCAGAGCACCCCGCCGACTCGGAGTCAGTGGCGCAGGCTAAGGATAAACACTTCCAGCTGTACGCCAAGATCGCAGAGGAACACGCTACTCATCCTCATCCTGATGGTAAGCGATTGTATAATTATTATGAACGTGGTAGAGTTTGTTTTTGCAAATGGAGCTGCAAATGGTTTTTACCACGGGAAAGTAAAATTTAAAATGGACATCTCTGGATGAGACTGGCAAGACTGCATCGGGTGACATAAACAAAGATGACAGGACGTACGTAAATGCTGTCTGTTATCGCAGAAGCTATTGTTATGCTTCTAGAGACCGTAAAATGGAAATATCTGGATGAGGCTGCGAGAGTGTAGCTGGAAGCTCAAACTAATATCTAGCAATGTGTGAAGTTAATGATGAGGAAAATTCCGGAGACAGTTTGCACATTTATTATTTCGGTGCCCTTATTACGTGAGCCAGTCATTCTGGCTGTCGCTGTTGCTGGATCAGTACACACGGCTACACATCAAGCTATACATTTCCAGTATAAGCTGACCTCTCATTGTACGAAAAGCCTACACAATGCGAGGTCATCTTATACTGGAAAATACAGCTTGATGTGTAGCCGTGTGTACGTCACACTGTACGTGTGAAAAGGACGGCCTGGCCGAATGACAGGCGGGCAACAGCAACTGACTTATGTAAATATATATAGGGTACCGGACTTGGTGTTGTAGTATAATTGAATACCGACAGGAAATTCTGGTATATCCAGACTTTCTGTGCTTCCTATCTTGAGTTAACGTCTTTGTGGCAAGGTGACAAGCTTACTTATAAAAAACGCACGAGGTTCAGGGTTCGATTCCCGTAGCGAGACAAAATATTTGCTGACAAAAATATCTATGCAGCACGTCACTCATAGCTACTAATATTCACAACAGGAAATCTTAGATTACGTAAATGACTGTTGCGTGTTATGATTGTCATTATCATCAAATCAGATATAGAACGTCCACTGCTGAACATAAGCCTCCACTATATACCTAGTCAGGTCATAAATTCTGTCACATGTTTAATATAAAATAATTGAAACAAGTTTATTCATTATGTAACCATTTGTATACCAAAATGACATAACAATACAAAACATAGATTCTTATGACACTAAAGTTTATTCAAAATGACCTCCGTGATTTTAAATACAGGCCTTCAATCTGCGTGGCCAGTCGTCTATCGCAGCACGAACGAGGTCCATGTCAATATCGGCGGCTGCCTTAATCAAGGATGTCTTGAGTGACTCCAAATTGGGATGAGGCTTTGAACACGCCTTTTCCTCCAAGTGTTGCCATATCTTGTGATATAACGGATTCAAATCTGGACTGGAGGAGGGCCAGTCTTCGTGCCGGACGAAGTCGTTTTCACGCGCCGCCAGCCAGTCTTGTGTGCTCTTCGCTCTATGAGCTGGCGCCGAATCTTGTTGGAATACCCAGTGCCTGTTATTGAACATTGTATGAGAAACAGGTCCACAAGGTTCGTCAGGACTGTATTTTGATACACAACTGCATTCGTTTTTACACCTTTCCCACAAAAATGTACCTCTGTTAAGCCCCAATAAGAAACTCCCAACCATACCATGAGCGAGGATGGAAAATGACCTCGTTGGACACGCGGAATACGGTTGCTCGCTTCTTCACTACTGTGTGCGTACACCTTATCATTTTGTTTGTTGTAGCTCTCTTCTACGGTAAAAAATTTTTCATCCAAAAAAAAAATCCTTTCCCGATATTTTTTTCCCGCATACCGCTTCAACAAAGCGCTGCATCTCTTCAGTCTCAGGTCCATTAGACAAGCATTCAAACGATGTCCTGTTTTTCTTCGATATGCCCGAAGCCCTAAGTCTTCATTTAACCCTCTTTTCACCGTGGTTCTGCTTAACCCCATCTGAAGAGCCAACAGTTTCTGCTTACGTTTGGGATTTCTTTTAATTCGCGCCTTCACAGCTTTTATCACTGCTGGAGTCCTAACAGACCGAGGGCGACCACTTCTTGACCTGTCATCTACACTAGAGTCTTCATTGTATCGTTTGATGGTGCGATAAACGAATCTTTTGGTTATATTCAAATTTTACAGTATGTCAAAAATTTGAATTGGCGCATAACCGCAACGATGCAACGCAATAACTGCAACACGGTCTTCTTTAAGCGTCCACTCCATATTTAAAAATGAGTAAAATTCTAAAAAGTATACATTTTTATTTTCATGAACAATTCCAAATTCGAATTCTATAAACTTTTTTGTGGCCAGCATTCTAAAAGAAAAGTTTTTACTGTGTGACAATACTTATGATCTGACAAGGTATTTCCAGAGTGACCGATCTTGTGTGGCCTGAACCCATCGACTCCCAGCAACCTTTATCAGATCATCTTTCCATCTAGTGGGGCAAGTCCTACGCGGGACTTTTCAATGCGTGGTTTCCATCGCTTTATCCCCCACTGGCCGTCAGTTCTTTTATGTGCCCCACCTACTGCCACTTCAACTAATCCCCTGGGCTATTGCAGTAATCTTATTTTATCTAGAAACTAGATAAACCTTTGCTTCTGGTTTAAGCTGAAAAGCTGAGCGGACCGCCATTTTGGTACGCAGACACATGAGTCGAGCTGTCTTATTAGACTCAATTGTATCTATTGTTCGTTATAATTGTTTCATGTGTCATTTTGTGTGTACCAAATAATTTATTATTCTATGGTATTTCGTGTTGTAATAGTGTGTTAAATCTGGTTCCAGCATCGTCGGTCCCGCGTCAGTCGGCGGCGGTAGTGGCGGCGGCCGCGCGACACGAGCAGCTGTTCCGCGTGATCGCCGAGCAGCACGCGCGCATCGCCGCCGAGAGGGAGGCGCTGCAGCTCGAGGAGGAGCGCGAACATCTGCAGGTGCTCGACCATGAGTAGGAGGACCTGGGACTTGGGACCTGGCGGGAGCGGTACCAGACGATATTACTTAACTGTGGAGATAGAGATCTGTGGTCACTGCGAAAACTTAAGCGCAAACTAACATATTAAAACCGGTCAATTGTGAGTCTGACTCGCACACTGAGGGTTCTGTGTTTATTTTTATGTATGTGATATTACTGCAAGTTAACCTTTTCCGGATTTTTTCCTTTACTTGTGCTACCTTGCTTATAGCCAAATTTTATGATTCTAGGTCAATGGAAAGTACCCTCTAGATTTTGATTTATTTACGAGAAAGAAAGATATGGCATAAATAATATTAATAATTAATCATTTATTTTGATCAACTTATTATTAGCATCATAGATACAATTGTGTTAGTATAATTAAATTTTCTTAAATAAACTAATGTTAGTGGGAAAATCTATAAAAAAACTACAACTAATCTAAGTATTTTTGTTTGCCAGTATATGTAATATGCAGCAATGATTCAAACACTGGCAATCAAACCTGCTTGCAAAGACGCATAGGATGCCGTTGGAGCTAGCCCGAACAGTGCAACAGAGATGTACACCGCTTTTGCATGACTGTGTAGTAACAGTCAACTCGCGCAGCGGCAAACATCCACGAAGCGCTACAGAATCTAGGCAGCCCCTGAGCGCATTATTTGTCGTATTATTTGATTGCGTTGACTTAGAAGCTTGTTTTTTTACAGAACTATAGACCTGCGTATTTGATATTATTTTTAACTTGATACCTCCACGCGTTCCTGAGAAAAAGGGTCTTGACAAACAGACGGACAACGAAGTGATGATATAAGAAATTTTTCAAAATTTATGAAACCCTTGACTCCCACTTTTTCCGTCGTGGAATAAAAGCTGAAGTAGCTAAGAACCGCCCTAGTTTGATTAGCTTTCTTTATGATTACCGTGTCTGCCGCAGACAGACAGAGATGTGTAGACAGACACACAACCACATATAGGCGTCAAACTTATACCACCCTCTTTTGCGTCGGGGACTAAATATTGAGACGAGAATGTGTTAAAATAAATCCACTTTTCAAACTTTTTGATTTGAAAATGCATCTGCTCATCTACGTTCTTAATGCGTACGGCTAAAGTACGGAACACTTTATCGTCATCAATTTTTCATAAAGGATACAATCCGGGCCTCTTTAAGGTTAAGTAAATAGGTTCTAGATCTTCGTGCTTCATCTTAGACCACATCATCGTTTACCATCAGGTGAGATCGAGGATCCAAGCAGTTTAAAAAAACAATAACATTTTTATATTTTCTGTTTTGTAAAGTCAGTTTTATTTATGTTAAAATTACTTGTTTAAGCTCAAAATATTATTCTGAAATAAATGGTACCGCTCGCCTGAACCGTAGGATATAAATGTACGTGACGAACAAGGCCACTCCAAAGAGCTTTTCGATACATTGGACGATATGTACTTAAATATATTTACTAAAATAATATTACAAATCTATTATTACGATAAATTTACATGAAAACTATTGATTTTTTACTACAGTACTGTTTTTTACTGGTTAATTTTTGTAAATAATTTTGTAATAAAACTAAAAATACTCTAAAAATTGCCATAAATGATAATAATTATAGTGTATTTTATATTTTTTTTACTCTGTTTTTGTATTTTAATTGTATTCTGTCGAAGAGTGATTAAAAATACTATGTAAATACTTATTTTTTGTATTTTTTACCTGCAGTTAAAGAAATTATACGAATTGTATTAAAAGTGACGATTTAATTCAATATTAAGGTTATTTCGATACAAACTGCACTGTCTAGACTCGCGACTAAACGCTTCAAATAAGGGCCTTATCACACTGGCAAGTTCGCGTTTATAGCGAGCCGAGGCAAATTTTCATTTTATTCCACAATACAATACATTTATGATCTAATCTTACAGAGAGGCATTCGTGAACGTGTAGGCCACGTTCGCTCGTAAGGTAAACGGTAAAACTCGCATCCCGCCACACTTTACCAGTCACCAGTCATCTAATCTTATTCTAATTCTAGGGTGGGGGGAATAAGATCTGAATTGACGTCCCGCATTGGGGTGTATTGTGCATTACCTAACGGAGCAGGATTTGGGTTGATGGATGCAGCTTTCCAAGATCTCCGTAGATATTGTTGTGGTGTTAGCGGATGAGGATTCGATGAGCTCATGCAGACTCATCTTCAGTCCGACATCGCTTGTGGCCGTACAAGAAAGTATCACGTGTTCCACCATCTCTTTATCCATCGTATTTTTAAAACCTATTAGGTATAATTAATATTTTATCAACGCGGCGGCGTGCATGTTACACTGTGTTCACAAATCGGCTCGCTGTAAACATGCTCGCCATTTGCCAGTGTGATAACGCTCTTATGGGATTTTTAAATTCATTATTTTAATGATAATTATTGTTCTATGGTTGTTCGGGTTACGTGAGAGCAGTTTCACAATAGATTCGAAGGCGGTTTTTGCATAGGGTTTTTTAGAAGCCTCAGAACTTGTTCATAGCACTATGTTTCGGATTGAAGAGTATGGTTGCCGGTGTGATGCGGATGACCTCCGTGGTGCAGTGAACGAATAGCCGACTGAGACACAAGAGGTAGCGGGTTGGATTCCCGCGGCGGAACAAATATTTGCATTATCTACAGATATTTGTTCCGGGTCTGGTTGTTTCTTATATTATAAGTTTATTTACAAAAAAAATGTATATAAGTATTCTATCAGTAAACTGGTTCCCATAGAACAAGCTCTGCTTAGTTTGGAGCTAGATAACGCTGTGTGAAATGTCCAGCATTATTTATTATTATTAAATTACATGTACTGGTTTTACACCTGTATGCCCAAAGTTGATGGAAGTAAGGCAGTGCATCGTACCTGCATCGACCTACAACGTAATACTATGTTACAGGTGATGGTTACCACTTAATATAAGGTGGGCCATATGCATGTTCCATTACCAGGTATAAACAAAGCTAGAAGGTATTAGAAGGCACTAGAAGGTTTTGGAAAACAACGATGCAGCTGTGCATAAAACATTACTTTATTAGTGAAACTGTAACGAATTGTCGAAGCAGGGTGTCAGTTGGCTCATCCTGTAGAGGTGGTGTTGGCTGGAAAAAAACATATTTCATATTATCTAGAATATGTTGAGTAACTCGTTTAAATTGAAACCAGTAATACAAGAATTTCTACAGAAAAAAGAATGAATTTATAGATTTTTTTGGCAATTTTATAGATTTGGCGCCAATAATAACAAGTAATTAATTCGATACAAATATGTTTAGAAGTCTTCAACCAGTGTGTGTTGCCAGTGATGACCTATGACACTAAAACGTGGTCCTTTACTCATGGCCTCATGATCAAGCTCAAGGTCGCTCAACGAGCTATGAAGAGGGCTATGCTCGGGGTTTCTTGCGTGACAAAATCCGCAATGAGGAAATCCGCAGAAGAACTAAAGTTGCCGACATAGCTTTCAAAATTAGCAAGTTGAAGTGGATATGGGCAGGCCACATCGCTCGTAGAACCGATAACCGTTGGAGAAGAAAGGTTCTCGAGTGGAGACCACGGACTGGAAGACGCAGCGTAGGCCGGCCCCCCAAGGTGGACCGACGATATAGTAAGAATCGCGGGAGCCGTTGGGCGCAAGCAGCTACCAACCGCTCGTTGTGGCGATCTAAGGGGAAGCATATGTTCAGCAGTGGACGTCTTCCTGCTGATGATGATGATGATGTTTAGAATTTTTTACAGTTCAATTAACAAATGCAATCGTTTATTTGCTAGAATGCAGGCGTGCAAATATTTATCAGTAGGCTAGGAATGTCAAAAACTAATATTTAAAAAAAAATATTTATACTATAAAAACAATGATCTGTCTAAATGCCACAGCGTCAGTTTTTCTTAAATATTTGTTTCTTGTGTTACTTTCAGTTCTTCAGGTATTTTATTAAATATTTTTATAATAATATATATATTTTTTTTTAATATTTTTTTCCAGACATATAAAATATCTAGTGAATGTGCACTGATAAAGAATGTGTAGGAATCGAAACACCGTAAGTGAAGCCCGCTTGCATCGTCTGTTGCGGACCACTATAATCACGGAGTCTAACTCCCGAGTGAACTGATTCTTTCCAGGCAAACGTGCTTCATTTTCGGCCACCCCATTCCCTTACTATCAGGTGAGATTATGGTAAAGACAAAACCAAACAAAAAAAAAACTAGTACATGCGTGGCAGACGGGCCCAACCCATGTTTGTGTCCCTTTCAATACAATTACTGGTAATGTTATCGATAGGTACACGGCGCATCACTAACGGCTCCCGTAAGGGCTGCAAGAGCGAGTGAGATAGCAATATCATCGTCACTTGTCCCACGTGTTATGACCCCGTTTTCTGGGAACGTTGGCATCTAGTATAGTACTTACTCGGAGGGGGACCAGGAGGTGGGCCTCCGGGGCCACCGGGGCCGCCTGGGCCTCCCGGGCCACAACCAGCCTTCTCGCCCACGGCTCCTGTACTCATCCCACTCTGAAATACAATGTCATATTGAGAGAGCTTTAAGTATTGGGTAGGCCTACCAAGACATAATGCAGAGCTAAACTCGTTCCATCAGGTTATTAGCTTCATTTTCTGTAGATTTAAATAAGTTCCGTCGTTACTTAGATGAGAACTTACACAATTAAAATCAGATTACAATGTTTAAATTAATTGTTTATGTACTGATGTACATCGCACGTTACCTAATGTATTACCTAGTTTATGTCTTAGTTCTATTTTATAGTATAGTTATTCTTAGGTTTGTTTTTATTTGCATGCAGTGTTGACCTGTAATTGATTGTGCAATCAGCTCTAATATGTATTGTAAAGTATTAATTGAATGTATTGTTGTAACTATCGTTGGTTGACCTAAATAAATAAAATAAAATAAATTACAGAGATTTTACGGAACTAAAGAAAAAGAAAGTCAAGAAACAAAACCGTTTGTTTACGTTTTGTATGTGGTAAAGTCTTGGATGTGCGTTCTATCTATTGGGACGTCAGAGATTCGAATTTACAATCTCCAGATTGAAGTCAAGATAATCCCACCAAGCCAACGCGGCTCTACGTTCTATACGCGCGTGCGCGTGCAGCACTAGCTGTGTGAAGAACGCAGCCGCTGTAGTGCGAGGAACAAGGCTATATCACTTGTACACCTATACTATCTTCTCAACTTAGGCAGCACAAATCCGCAGAAAAGACATAGTTAATCCACGGATATAATCTATGGATTTTGAGATATTTTGAGCACGTGTAAACTCGCACATGGCTTAGAGTAACAAAATCTACTGATTTTAGTTTTTAAAAAGGTCTTTATCCAACATTCGATCGACAATGTTTCGGTTTACTTCGTGAACCTTCATCAGGGTGAGTACGATCCGCTCCGAATAACGTCTCGCCTCGCACTACGCGCCGCAGCCCTGTGCGTGAAACACGGATAAAACGGTACATAATAAATCACGTATTTATAATAATGATTAATATGAGCACTTTGTAAAGCGAGCATTTGTAATATCAAGAAACCAAGCTTTATCGTAGTCAAACCTACCATGCGCATGTTGCGAGCATATTAAAACTTGGTCATAACAACAAAAACGACATTATTTTCATAAAACGTAGGATACATTTCAAATCGTTTCGGTCGACACACATTCCACTAGGCCAAATGGCTCACAAAAATACTTTTAATTTACACTTGAAAATGGTTAAGTGTCGTACCCATCACCTATAACGAAGTATTGCCTCGTGGGTCACGTACCTTTTTAAACGTGTCCTTAGATAGATAGATATACTATTTGTTGCACTCAAAACAAAATTAAATAGACAAATAAATACATAAATAAGTTAAAGATGCATCGTCATGTGACCATGTGCCATGCCTCACACATACCCTTCAAACCGAAACAGTAATGCTGCTTAACGGCAGACATGTAGGTATGGTGGTAGTAACTATTACGATTAATTTAGTAAACTCACCGCAATAGCGAATATAAACGCCATAATCACCATCAAAACACTGAAATACTTCATATTGAATGCGTCAGTTGGACTGAATACCATTCGCACGCCATGCTAGCTTTTATACTGAATCCACAGGAAGTAAGGAAATTGATGATTTATCATCAAATAATTTAGTTAAAAGTGCAGTAAATATAGTGTAATAATAGATTACAGTGGCAGTTATTGTAGTACATTTTGTCTGTGACTTTGGGTGGTTGCGTGGATAAACATTAAGCCTACATAAAACAATGTCTATTGATGGCGGGTTCCTATATCAGCCAGCTACGATTCGTTTTTCCTTGAAAACGTGTCAAGAGTTTGACACTTTAAAAAGATACGAGTCGTAGTCGGTACCTGACGGATATAGAAACCCCGCCATGAGTTAACAACCTAAATGATACCAAGTTATTTTATTGTATTCCTAGTTACATACACGTACAAAGTTTCAGATCGATAAAACAATTAAAAGTGGTTTAAATGTGACTTTCCAGATTTGTTTACATATAAGTGAAGTTAATCGTGTTAACAACACTAGAGTTCATCCCTAACCTGGGATGGACTCTAGTATTGAAGAAATTGCTCATCGATAGTACTAGAGTCCATCCCTAACCTGGGATGGACTCTAGTATTGAAGAGATTGCTCATCGATAGTACTAGAGTCCATCCCTAACCTGGGATGGACTCTAGTCTTGAAGAGATTGCTCATCGATAGTACTAGAGTCCATCCCTAACCTGGGATGGACTCTAGTATTGAAGAGATTGCTCATCGATAGTACTAGAGTTCATCCCTAACCTGGGATGGACTCTAGTATTGAAGAGATTGCTCATCGATAGTACTAGAGTCCATCCCTAACCTGGGATGGACTCTAGTATTGAAGAGATTGCTCATCGATAGTACTAGAGTCCATCCCTAACCTGGGATGGACTCTAGTCTTGAAGAGATTGCTCATCGATAGTACTAGAGTCCATCCCTAACCTGGGATGGACTCTAGTATTGAAGAGATTGCTCATCGATAGTACTAGAGTCCATCCCTAACCTGGGATGGACTCTAGTATTGAAGAGATTGTTCATCGATAGTACTAGAGTCCATCCCTAACCTGGGATGGACTCTAGTATTGAAGAGATTGCTCATCGATAGTACTAGAGTCCATCCCTAACCTGAGATGGACTCTAGTCTTAAAGAGATTGCTCATCGATAGTACTAGAGTCCATCCCTAACCTGGGATGGACTCTAGTCTTGAAGAGATTGCTCATCGATAGTACTAGAGTCCATCCCTAACCTGGGATGGACTCTAGTCTTGAAGAGATCAATCATCTCATCGATAGTATATACTAGAGTCCATCCATTCATTTTTAGTTTAAACTGTAGTTTTTGGGTTATACAAACTGAACTTTGGACGAAATTAACAGGATCCTCCAGTGACCCCACAGTGCTGAAATTTGGTATACGTGTAGCTTTAGTGACACAAATGTAGGAAAAGTACGAAATCTAGAAAAAATGCAATTCAACCCCTAAACAATAACCAAATTACATGAACTCCCGTTACTTGTAATTGAATGAAACTGTAGTTCAAGTAATTTGGTTTTTCATTTCGTGACACTATTTTATTGGTCAAAGGTTATGAGTAATATTTTGTTTTGTTTTATTGTTTTTTAAAAGACTCGCGAGATCTCAGTTCAGGGCGAACCACTAGTTTAATAGAAAGCTAGTTTCACTGGAGTAGTTTTTAGCTACATGTATGTGTGATGGCAATCAGGTCAACTGATTCAAAGATTTCAGCATTTTTTCTATTTGGAGAAGGGATATCAGCTGTAAAATTGAAAATGATTACGGGTTTTATTGTGTCGGGGATATTTTATATTATTCATTTATACTTGTAATGATTAGCTTGTGTAAACAGACAAACACAACATTGTCATAATTTTATGTTAGTACATATAGTGAAAATAGAATAACACATTAGTTCGGGCATCATTTGGATGTAAATACGATATTTTGTGAAGGTGTCGAGGCGTGAAATTGAACGGCCAAGGTTATGGCTGTGCTTTATTTACTTAACTCTTTGTTTTTTTAGTATCCTTAGTGTTAGGATATATAAATTCGAAAGTAATTCTGTCTCTCTGTCTTCCTGTTTATTGTACACAACAAATAGACCGATTTTGATGAAATTTGATAATAGACAGATTATGACTGGAATACCTAGGCTAATTTTTACCCGATTGCGCAAATAAAGGGTAATGTTTTTATTAACAAACTACGGAAGCTTGTTAGCTATTTATAAGGCCTATTGTAGACAGTCGCTTAAAATGCGTCACCACTGTCATCAATCATCAGCGCACTTCGCACTTCTAAGCCCCTATTCTTCTCATCCACTTCTACACGACGATTACCAATAAGCAGTCTCCACTCAAAAACCAGACACCGACGATCATTACTTAATTCAACAAATTATAGTGATGCCCTCACTCAGTGCATCCTCTACCCATACATACCACTTTCATTGTGTGCGGAATCTTTGACAAAACATCAAAATGGTGGTTGCAACAAAGGTTCTATTCCCTTTTCGATGCTCGAAAAAGGCATAAGATTAGACCTATTTGTACTACCCCACGGATGCAGATAATGCAGGATTTCATAAAAAAAATACGATATTTCGTAGTATAAAAAAGTTCACTTTATTTTTTGTACTCTATATCAAATACCCAAACTCTGGTTACAGTAGCGACGAGCGTCAGAAATATTGTAGTTGTATTGCCGTTCGTAAAATAACTTGACACCGCTATATTACGGCTAGTGACGACGACGATTCAGCGTAGGTGTTCGCGCAGTGCAGTCAGCGTGTCTACATGGCGTCTACGAAGTCGCTATGCTTCGTCTACGAAGCTTCTATGAGAGGGCTATGTGGGGCGTCTACGCCGATGCTAAAACGGTCTGCACTGCCCAGTCGAAGCAAAGTGGATGCAGATTTTAATGGGCTCCATATAATTATTATAATTTTCAATCATTCGTATTTCAATATTTAAATATTCCTATTCTTAAGTTATTATAATAAAATCAAAAGCATTTTTAATTTAATTTTTGTATGTAATTTATTTGTTTAAAAATTAGTGATGATGTATTTTATAATGTGTTTATTGTTAAGTTTATGATTTTAATTTGAAATAAATGAATCAATAATAATAAAATGCTCGCATTTAACCAGGTCATTAATCAATATCTAGTTTCTTGAAGCTCCCTTGTATCCCGAACATGTCCCGCACCTTGCTGGTGCCGCCGGGTCGGAGGCTCTCATTCACGCGTCGCAGGTTCTCTTCCCGGTAGTATGCACTGTTTGACTTGACGCGCTTGATCAGCTCGTCTGTAATACAAAGGTTTTTATTCGTTTAAACCGTAAATATAATTTATAATCATCTTTTTAGGGTTCCGCTTCAAAATGGTAAAAAAGGAACCCTTATGGTGCGACTTTGTCCGTTCGTCCGGTCTTTTACAACTGATTATCTAGGCAACTACTGAAGCCATCTTAATATGGTCCCATGATGGAGAAGGATGCTAGAAAATTCGGAATTTCTGAATGGATTATAGTAGGCTACTAGTGTTTGGGTGCACTTATTAACTTTTTACACATAACACTTATTTAAGTAAATTTGACTTGTTATTACCTCTAATAGTATGATGGCTCTTGTACAACCCCCCGTCGTCTTTTGGTAAGGCCTCCTTGCTGATGTACTTGGTGATTCCGTCTCCCGGCGGATGCACGTACAAGATGTCCATGAGCGCCTTCTTGAGGAACGGCCGCAGTAGCATCATCACCTTGTCCATGAAGTTGGGCGCGTTCATGAAGTGGACCTCTTTTAGTTTAATTAACATGCATTCCTGAAAAAGAGTATTCAGGGTTTCAAATCCCGTCTTCTGGCTAGTCATTTTTGAGATGATTTTAAAAACCGTTATGCTAATATTTGGATATTATGCAAATATTTGGTACACGGGTAGGTACCTTTAGTGACTGACAAAACTTCATCGTCGTTATCATATTCACCACAGACCGTCCACTGGCCACTGCTACTTCAGCTTGCTAACCTTTGTGCTATGTCAGTGATATTGGTTTGTAAACGAAACTCCTGATTTCGGATTCGATCTCGTAGAGAAATACCAACCATAACCCTCTCTATAGCACGCTGAGCGACCTTGAGCCTTCCTATAAGGTCTATAGTAAGAGACCACGTGTCTGTGCTATACGTGATCACTAGTAACACACACTGATCAAAAACTATTGCCTTCAGACACGAGGTATTTAGGACGAGAGGACATCACATGACATAGCTTACCTGAACGAAATACAGCACTTTCTTGATTGTCATTACTTCTATTCTCGCGATGTGTCCGAGGGTCGCTTGGTCCATGTCTATTATGATTACAAATCTGAAACAAATAGTAAAACCTATATTAGGTGTGAGTGAGGCTCGCGCTGAGAGTAGATTTGTACTAATTTAGCAGCGACATCTTTTTCTGTAACGCAGAAACTGTAATCTGATTTGATTACAGGAAAAATAAGACTTCGAGTTATTTTTCCTGCATCTTAACAACAAATCAAATTAAAGCATTAATTTAAAGGAAGATTTAACAAGCTGACAATGCTATATTGCACGTTGTTGCCTGAAATGAACGTTATGGATCCTTACCACAAAAAAATTAAACACTGTTTAATGAATGATTGCTTAAAAAATTCCTATACAAAAATTGGTAAGGAATTTTTTAAGCACGCGTTAAACAGTTATTTATTTTTTTGGGTCCATTTTGTCTGTCCGTCTGTCACCAGGCTGTATCTCATGAACCTTGATAGTTCGACAATTGACATTTTCACAGATGATGTATTTCTATTGCCACTATAACAACAAATACTAAAAAAAGAATAAAATAAGGGGGCTCCCATACAACAAACGTGATTTTTTTGCTCGTTTTTGCTCGATATTGATAACGGCAACAGATAGACGCTTGAAATATTCACAGAATATTTAGTTATATATTCAATTTAAAAATAAATAATTACTTTAAAATATAACAAATATTTTAGGGGGGCTCCCATACAACATACGTGATTTTTTTGCTTGTTTATATTGATAATGGTACGAAACCCTTCGTACGCGAGTCCGACTCGCACTTGGCCGGTTTTTTTTTATTTGTTATCCCGACCGACGTTAACATCGAATTTAGCTGACTATCCTTCAGTCAGTAAGTTATCGACAATTTATTTGTTTAATAATCCCAGACGGGGACTGTGACGATCAGTCCCATACATACCCTGGCCAAGTCCCCTCCTCCAGTTGCCACAGATCGAACACCATCATGAAGGTTCGCACCACGTCATTGAAGTTGAAGTTCTTGGGGTCGAAATCTATGAGACGAAGGTATATAGCCCGGTGTCCGAACACTGTAGGTGTGGGTAGGGGGGCAAACAGTCTGGAATAAAGATATATACATCTGTTATATAAAATACGATAAACGGACAAGGCTTCCGTATCATTCTTGACGACCTCCGTGGCGAATAGCCGGCTGAGATACAGGAGGTAGTAGGTTCGATTCCCGCCGCGTAACAAATGTTTGCATGATCTACAGATATTTGTTCCGGGCCTGGTTATTTCCCTATATATTATAAGTACGTGTTTACAAAAAAAAAATCTATACAAGTATTCTATCAGTTATCTGGTTCCCATAGTACAAGCTCTGCTTAGTTTGGGGCTGGATAGCGCTGTGTGAAATTTCCAGCAATATTTATTTATTCTTTTAACCAAATCTACAACTATTGTGGCCATTCATTGTACACTCAGTGCCATTAATTCATTAAGAAATGCAGATTTATAAATCCCAATTTTGTAATTATCAGTAGATATAAATTTAGATTTTCACGTAGAGTTCGGTTTTTAATTCACAAATTATTAATAAATTTATGTCGCCGACTGTACTTTTTTGCATAGGCAGAGTTATCACTACAGTACTGTGATTCATATAAACGGTTGGCATCTTTGACCAGCTTCGCTAGACTGGTGTATTTCGGAGGACTGACCTCGTGGCCTTTCTGATCCCCGTTAGGTTAATGCGCAACTCTCCATACACTGGAACTTTCCACGAGACCCGATAAGAGCCAGAGATGAAAAAAATGTGTGTGGTAGTGTCATGGACTCGGCCGTGTGTTGTATGCAAATGTGTGTGGTTGTGTCATGGACGCGGCCGTGTGTTGTACGTGAATACGTGTACGTAACAGGTAATATTTTCTATATAAAATACGCTATTTTATGTATGTTATAATCGGGTTTGCATGCTAAAAAGTCTTTCGTAAATGGAAATCTCGAAACGCAGCAAAATGACCTCAAAATGGCGCGCGATGCATCACAGTTCTCACTTTGCGTAACGAATTCTTTGATCCATTAGCTAGCCAGTGGTTTAATTAAATTTTGGGTGGATATGATAGATAGTAGTGCATGATAGCTGATCGTGATGTAGCTGCAACACCAAACTCTATCCTCCGATTTGTTATCATTCGTTTTTTTGAATTACCTCCCGCTATGGAATCAATTTTAAAAACGTATTCACGTCAAACTCTAGTCGTTATTACTAGATAACGAGTATGTACTTAACTTACACAGTATTTAGAGCCAAATCAACTTTAGGCTCGAAACATCTATCCTTGAAGAAGAGCGTGAAGAGAGTCCGCAGCGTGTAGTGCAGGTCCAGCACTTGCTTGGAGACCTCCATGCTGCGCTCGCAGCAGTGGAACACCAGCACCAGGTCAAGCTCTAAAACGATAGCAATATACTC
Organism: Philereme vetulata; assembly: GCA_918857605.2. Classification (NCBI taxonomy): domain Eukaryota; kingdom Metazoa; phylum Arthropoda; class Insecta; order Lepidoptera; family Geometridae; genus Philereme; species Philereme vetulata. The sequence continues at coordinate 1,102,393 of OU975420.1, forward strand.
AATCATTTATATGTGGTAATATGATAGGTACATGATCATTATAGACCCTGTTGGGCACAACAATAGTATGGAGAGGACGTCATTATTCTGATTAGATTATATAGATTTTAAAAAGAAAACATTCAAATGTAATTCTCAAAGTAAGTAGTAGGTAAGTATCTAAAATAATTTGGCATTATATACTTTATTGTAAATCAGCTGATCTGCCTCCATCCCACCTCGGACAGATTCTTATCAAAATAAAATAAAACTATCCTATTAGTAGCACTCGGAATTTTCAGAATCGGTTCAGTTGTTTCTGCGATAACCCCCTATAAACATAGAAACAACAATCTAACATTTGAAAATATAAATCAGAAGACCTTCCAGCAGTGTGTGGACCAGCAGCAGTTAATTGACATAGATCGAAGAAAGATTTAATAACAGAAAGCACAATACAGCAGTACTTGTGCTGCCAGTGCCGTCTCTAGCTCATGTAGCGCCCGGGTGCAATCATCACCCTGGCGCCCTCTATTAATGAGTAGATATCGCGATGAAACCGGTACATTCACGCGAGTACCTAAGTGGTGACCATGATCCAATCTGATCAAATTCCCCTGGATGCTGTGAGGCCCACTGTACACGAGTTAAATGAATTTTACGGACAAAAGGAGTTAGGTAACAAGAATAACAGATTATAACATTTTTTAAAGAAGTTTAATATCAAAAATAAACATTTTATATATTATAATAACACATAGGTACCTATAAGTACAAGCACATTTATAATACTTAAGGCGAGGTGGTATCAGGCCATTTTATTTTGATGCCCTAATATGCCATACTCGAACGCTCTGCATACTAAATAAGGTTCATTATCGTATTACTCTCTTTTTGTCGCTTACGCACCGCCACGTGCAAAAAAGTGCAAATTTTGGTACATTTTTGCTTGTTATTTAAAAATTCTAACTTAAATAAAAAATCTACTCGGCGATACTTTTAGCTTAGTTATAGATCTAAATACTTGTTTTAAAGTAATAGTGGTCGGATCTGTAAATCCTGAGATCTCAGCGATCAAAAGTTATTTCGAGAGGGTAGCGGTTGATTTATTAAAGCAATATTTCAAAAACCTATTCGGCGATACTTTTAGTTTACTTCTTTAGCTATCTTGTGTATTTTTTATAGATTGCAACATTGTCCAGCGACGCCAATCTCGGCGTTCGAAAATGACTCGTTTCGCAAAATTAGGAACTCTGCCCGCCTTAAAGATCTAAGCATACATAGGGACGGACAGACAGCGAAAGTGACTTTGTTTTATAAGCACGTAACCTGGTTCATGAAATCTACCGACTTTTCTTTCAAAATATAAGTTTTTAGTGTAATTTGCTGTTTAACACATGACAAGTGAGTGTCGCTCTTTTCATGACGTTCTAAAGCTCTAGACAAATGCTGCCAATCTTTGTAACCTATTTCATCATTGAAAGGGGTTCTATCAGCATGGAACAGTTTACAATAAAAACAATACACTGAATCAGTCGATTTAGAGTATACCAGCCAGTTTCTTGAAACAGTTTCATTATTTAACAGCTTTTTAGTATAATAACTATTCGAAAAAGATCTCTTAGAACTATTTATAGGATAAGAACTCTGTTTTAGCTGGACTGGTCCACGCTCAGTTAAAAACACCCTCTGCTGGTCGGACAATACCTGTGGCCATAACGCGAGGTCATTAATTATATCTTCTCGAAGTATGTACTCTGGAGATGCTTCGGTACTAGAAGGTAGGTTTTCTTGAACTGCTGCCGACGACGAAGGCAGTAGCGGCGGACACGGCGTTGACGAGATGACTTCGCTTGTAGAATTATCTTGGTTTTCATATGTCTTCAGATTTTTGTGTAAGGATGGATCGGATCGAAATAGAAATTTTTCAATGGAACTAGTATTCTTTTTTAGAGATTCTTCCTTAATGTAAGTACCTACCTATATATATTTAAAAGTATCTTAGTAACATCAGGTACCTTAGTAAGTAGGTAACTAGGTACCTAGCTACCTAAGACATAGTAAAAACACTATCGATATAAATTAATACAGTCTATCTGTGTTAATTCTGATTAATATATAGGAGGTACGTACCTAATTAACGGTCAATCAAAGATTAATGAATAACCATTCAGCATGATTATTAAGTTTTCCCTCAAAAATGTATCTTCCCCCTGAGAACCTGGGATTCTGGGATTGAATCCTGCGACCCCTGGCAACGCAGTCCGATCCGCGAAGCACTCGGTAATAGAGTCAGGAGAAGGTACGTACCTACCTACAGACAGACCAGACAACTACATACAATCAGTTATTTCTAAAATCTATTCCACAACACGTGATAGGTATCTACCTATTTGTGTCGGTCGGTTACACACAAATATCACGTAACCTAATTTTTTAAAACAACTAAGTTTCATCAAGGTAGGTAGGGTCGTTGCGCCGGTTGGCGGCCTTTTAGTCGCCTTCCCACCTTTGCTCCTTGAAATGAGTATGATATTTCCATTATTCAGGTTCTGATTGTTTCTTTAGGCATAGCAGATATCATCAAGTTATTTTTCGAAATTAGTATTGGAGGACTACTGTAACAGTTTTTTTTAAAATAAATAATTACCTAAAATTTGCTCAAAATGCTGGTTGACGGCCACTTTTTTCAGTTCGCGGCCATCCTAAAGTTAGTTCGCGGCCGCCAGTTTTACATACAATAATGACTTATGAGTATTTCATACTTTTTTGCGTTTTTGTACACTTTTCACCATATAATGGTTCTATCATAAATTTCCACATAGGGCATAATGATTGCAATTTTCACTCAAATGCCTATACTCTTAAAAAGCACGTTCTCTTCAGTATTCTTTCCTTTCTTGTGCTCTAACTTAACCTTACCTTACACTATTCTAACATCTCTTATTTCCACAGGATTTGTTCATCTAACCTGGGGTCACGCACTACAATCTCGTCATCCAGGCATTCTAATCTCTACAGCATTTTACCTTCTACTCCCAACTCACCTTCATAATTTCTGCAACAATTCTTCCCTCTGTCCTTTCTTCTTTCCTTTCTCTATTTTTCCTCCTTTTTTTCCTTACTTGAAACTCCTAACCACTAGGTTGTTTTTGTTACAGCTTTGTTCAAATTTTCTGGCTTTCCAAGAAATTTTCTGACGTGACTCTTCCACTGGGCTTTTAACGGAGCAAACACGCTGACATCGGCAGGCTGCAGCATATGCGTAGTGTTCGGGGGAAGAGCATATAAAATAATACCAAGCTCTTCACAGATAGAGCTCAACATTAAAGACATTACCTATGTCTTTAATATTGAGCGACTTATGTCCATCGACTAGCAGAAGAACGGGCTTCTTGATATTATTTTCTGTTATCCAATTGATGAATTCTGTCATCCATTTATCCACCCGGATTCGCTTCTTCCTGGACTCCAGTGTTGTGGCATGCCGTCTGATAAACTTTTTGGTGGTCTAATGTGTATTAGACCACCAAAAAGTTTGTGTTAAGTCTAAGTTTTTCTATATGGAAAAACTACCAATGGCGGGCACATCTCACCATTAACGTTAAATGTTGAGAGTACTGTTAGGTTATATTCTGTTCTGTTAGGTCTTCAACCACAGTCGAAACGATTCTTCGGTCACCCTAGCGCGAGCTTTGTTGATTCCTTCTGCAGATCTTACTGACATCTCTGTCGTTTTAAAAAGTTTAGATACAATGTCTGTCCAGGACGATCATCCTTAAAAGGATTCGGCTTTTTTAAATCTTTGAAATTTTTTGCACGGTATCTAATAGCTCTTGTTTCTTCACCGGAAAAACCACATTTCGCTATATTTATAAGCCACTCTATAACTTTTTTTCGCCTTCTTCTCCCAGCACTGGCTCAGGGCCCAGTTTTTTTAGTTCGTCAGTTCTTCTGCCACATAACCGATCTTGAATTATACGTCTCGGAATACCGAATTTACGTGATGCTTTCCTGATTGGGACTTGGTCTTCGCGAATTTCTTTTAATGTCTACTGCAGAGTTTCAGGAGTGTAAGTCAGTTTTCTTTGGGTTTGTTCGTATACATCTTTAATAACAAAACTTATCGAAAAACCAAACAAAACCGTATGTTTGAAAGAAGTGGCCGTAAACTTACACCTCTATTTGCAAATAGTCAGATAACGGCCGTCTATTTTTCATATGATTTACGGACGGCCGCGAACCCGATTTGTTTTGTTAGCATGTTTTAGTTTGCTACCACATTATAGATAAAATCCGTATAAAATTATATTTTGGTGGCCGTGAACTAACCATATCATTTAAACCAACCCCAACAATAAATAAATGTTGCACAAAGAGAAGCTTTATTTACATTAATAATAGAAAAGAAAGCAAACTTATTGCATTCAATGAGCTAGTGCCACGGCCACCCGGCCGTATACCCACTTTACTAAAAAAATATTGTGTTGGTTGGCGGCCACCAAGTAAAGCTGGTATTAATGTAATTTACTCCCATAATAAATGCAGAATTACATGAAACAATCAACTATGATCACTCAAAAAACAATCCCACTAGTAATAAGTAATCGTAAACTTGAAATACTTACGTTGAAAGCGGGACCTGTTCGCTATTTTTTGCGCAGCTTTACGTACGTGTGTACGCTGACAGCGCGGCTGGCAAAATTGACGATTTATTTCCGGCACACGGATTAGGTTAACCGATTAATTTGAATAGGCATTACATTCTGCAACTATCCTACTTTTTAAAGTGCCACAACGCGTTGGTAACAGTGAGATAGAATTCTTATTATTGCAATATTTATACTGTTGGTCCTCTAAGAGGCCGCGAAACAACGCACGGCCGCGATCCAGCGTAATGACCCTACATAATAAATAATAATATAGAAATGGTATTAAACCACTGGAACTTACCGTTTGCTGCGCACACCACTACACTACACTGTACATAGGTAGGTATTAGGATAGGTAAACCAAAAAATTTGTTTGCAAGTAAAGTTGGTACACAACACATTACACTGTCACTCGCTATATTGTTATTTTTTCGCGACCTCTGACCTCGGTAGTCGAAATAATTGTGTCAACTAATTAGCAATTGACACCTCAAAATCATTTTAATCAAAAGAAAGCCGTCTTTTAGGGTTCCAAAGTAAACTCAGTTAAGGAACCTTTACTTATTTCGTTCATGTCATTCTGCCCGCGGTTTATCTTAAAAACTATTTGTACCTAGAATGCTGTTATAGATAGGTAATATAAAAAATAAGACATAACTACCTATAAAAAAATAATCGTCTTAGCGTATTTCCTGGTAGTGCTCTCGCACACCTATAATACCTACCTAAATAAAGTCCAAAGTCGTGAAGAAAACCCACTAGTGAAGTTTTAAAAGCTTCAAAACTTATAAGTAAGCTCGTTTATGCAAGAATGAATATTAGGTGAGAGACGGAACCCTATGCAGCACCTTGGCTCGACACGTCTTGGTCACCGGTATTTCATTTACAAGTAGGCACCGCGACACGCATACATACAATCCTTTGACATAATGCCGCACGCAACTTTTAATTTGATTTAATATGTACACGTTTATTGAAATATAAGTCTTAATTAATTGCGTTAAAGCTTACTTCGCAAAATTACAGAACAAAGCGGCACGCGCGCATCCAGTCCTTTGTAGAATGCCGCCTGCAAAACGTTTGAACAAGGCAATTTCAACCCTATTTTTTATACTGAAAAACCGAGATCGCAACGTGAGGTGAGGCGTGTTCGGCGTTTTCAAACAAAGCAAAACAGGTGTCGGCAGGCGCCTTGATAGCGATTAGCGAAGAGATGTTGCCATAATTATAATCTTTAAAATTATGTAGTGTAAGGTTTATTTTAAGTCGCTCATGTGGGGCGCGGCTTTTGTAGATAAAGAGACGATTTATTTATGAAGAACCGCGTATGCCATAGAAAATGTATACAAACCGGAGCTCTTTTTACGTGGACCAGGTTATTTAGGTAATGAAATTACAGGGCCCGGAGGCGCTCGGCGGCGCGCGGCGCCCCCCGTGACCCCGGCGCCCGGGTGCACCGCACCCCCTGCACTATAGGTAAAGACGGCACTGTGTGCTGCTGTGTTCCGGTTAGATGGTAATGGTATGTTCCTGTAATTACTGGCACATAGGCATAACAGCTAAGTCCTATAGTATGGCAACGTATCCACATAGAGATCAAGACAACATACTACCTTGTTTTGAATTCTATGTGGATATCCATGGGCTGCAGTAGCCACTTAACATCTGGTGGACTGCATGCTCGTTTTCCATATAAGTAGTACAAAAAAATACTTGTCGTCGCATTTGCCTTGTAGAGGAAATTGCTGACGCCAAGAGGCCTGAGCTAAGTTACGTTCGATTATCGATGACGCTAGTCGATAAGTCCGAAAATGTATGGGATTTGACACACGCTATGGAAATATCACGTGATCGATCGACAACAAATCTATGTAGAAATCGAATCGATTCGAAGCGAATGTAATTTGGCTACGGGCCCTGTTGGTAGAAGGATAGCGCAGAACGTAAAATGGTATGCAGCAGAAGCGATCCTGTTAAATATGGAAGTCGGAGCATCAAATAAGTTGGTATAAAACCATTCGGGTTCAGCTAAAGGATAAGGTGTTTGTGTATCAGATAGCGCTATACTAGATAATATCTTCGTTACGACTTTTTAGATTCAATATGGCGTCAAGTATGTGTAGGTACTCCGCCCGTCCTCACCGTGCATTGACGTAGTCGTCGACAGAGTCTCAAAGTTTCAAACTCAAAGTTTGCCAAAGAGTCATGGAGCGCAGGTACAGAGAACTGACAGTATCCGCAATACCACACTGCTAAGACCGGCATCGCAGATGTTGGTGATAAAACTGCCAGGCTGAAGAGATCATCAGTCGTATGCCCACAGACAGATGGGCAACAGTCGTCACACAATGGATGCCTGCAGATGGGCATCGAAGCCGGGGCACGCCGAGAAAGGAGGTCTTTCAGGATCGCTGTTGGGACGTAGTGAGTGATCACGAGATATGGAGGAATATAGGAGAGACCTCTGGCCCAGCAGTGGCAAAGTACACGTTAAAAAAAAGCTAGTCAGTTTATTTGAGATGTTTATTGTACACTTGTAGGTAATTAGTACATTGTTATGATTTAAGCACGTTGAGTCTATAAATCTTAGTAATATTAGCCAGCAATAACAAGTACATTACCAGCTCTCAGTAATTGGTCTGCTAATGATCAGCTTAGATAGAAATGCGAGTACCTGGCAATTAGCCGAGTGGCGGACACGCTATGATCTAAGTTGAAGGTTGAACACCTACGCCCAGCGCAAACTATGGCAGCACTTTGTACCTCGTTGTTTTACAGATACAGTACAGAATAGAAAAAAAACCTATATTTTTAATTTATTTTGTTAATAATTCCACAAAAACGATTACAATCCACTTACCACTAAATAAACTGAACATACAACATACATCTTAATTGTAACCAAATATACAAATAGGATAAGATAGTGTCATATACAGAGATGTATAATCTATGGTCACTGTCCTACTTTGTTGATGTCATAATAAAGTGGATACATGTGGGTAGATATTGATCATGCGGCCATCTTTACTTTGCACACAGCTCAATAGCTGAATAAACGATTCCTATCGAATAATGCGTTTCCTTGCTAATATAGACATAATAGTGGCGACGTTTGGTGAAAAGTGTTAAAAATGAACTCTAAAGCAGTGAAATTTGAACAGTTCAACCAGCAGACAGACAATTGGGAAATTTATCTCGATCGGTTAAAGTTTTGTTTCGAGGCTAATGGCGTGACGGAAGATGCATCAAAACGAGCAAATTTCATTTGAATTTGCGGTGCGCGAGTGTTTGAGACTTTACTTGTGTTAATTGCGCCAAAAATAGCTAGTGATGTGACTTTTGAGGAAATACAAACAATCCTAACTAAACATTTTAGCCCGAAACCCAATGAAATATCGGTGTCGTTCAAGTTTTACAAATGCGATCAAAAACGGGATGAAACAGTGGCGGACTATATTGCTAATCTGAGTTCTTGGTGCAATTTTACCTATTTAGAGCGTATGTTACGTGACAGACTGATATGTGGTATGCGTGATACAAAGTTACAATACGAACTATTGAAGAAAGATAAATTAAGCTATCAGGATGTGGTGGATGCGATGTTCGCATCCGAAAGTGCGGGGAAAGCCGTCGTATGATTCAAGACTCCGGCGCATCAACAATGAGCGGCGTCGAACCAATGGACATCAATGCGGTACAATCAAAATCCATTGTTCGATTGTGTTACCGTCGTGGTGATCGACATGCTGGAGAATGTTGATTTGTGGACAGCGTGTGTCGATATTGTAAGAAAAAGGGGCACATAGAAAAGATTTGCATAAGCAAAATAAGAAACGAAAAGCGTAACGTCAATTTCGCCGATGAGCAGGAAAATAGGTTAAACGGAGTCTACTGCGTTCAGAGCACCAGTCGCGTTCCACCGTACGAAGTGGAGGCAACGCTGGCGGGCATGCCGATCCGCATGCAGGTGGACACGGGCGCCAGTTTCTCCATCGTCAACGAGTGCACGTGGCGGTCGCTGCGCGCTCGCTTGCCGTGCGACGCGCTGCGCCCCGCCCAACTGACACTACGCACCTGGACCGAGACGCCGGTTCAGCTCCTCGGGCATGCCACGCTGCCCATGCGATACAAGGACATATGTCGAGATCTTTGTGTTATTGTCGCTAAGAGAACCAGCCCTAACCTATTGGGTCGAGATTGGTTAGCGCCACTCAAAATAACGATGAACATTAATTTTGTTTCGAATACTGGTGATCTAGAGATGGATCGAGCGATAGCGAGACACGAACAAGTATTCAGGGATGGACTAGGTACCTACCGAGGACACCCAGTGGCGATACATCTCAAGATAGGAGCAACACCGAAATTTCTGAAAGCACGGCCTGTTCCATATGAGAGAGAGGGTGGAAAAGGAGATAGATAGACTTGAAAGCGAAGGGGTTCTGCGCCCGACTTCATACTCAGAGTGGGCCACACCAGGTGTGCCCCTAGAAATGCAGGAGAGACTAGATTCAGTACTAGACCGAATCAACCATACAGGACTTCGACTGAATAAATGCAAATGCAAGTTTGCCAAAGAACAAGTCGAGTTTCTAGGATTTGTCATTGATTCTGAGGGGATTCATCCCGTATCAATTAAAGTGGAATCTATTGTGAACAATCCGGAGCCAAAGAATAAACGAGAACTGCAGGCATTTCTCGGCCTGTATAATTTTTATGAGAGGTTTGTGCCGCACAAGGCAACATTACTAGAACCGCTACATAGGTTGTTAGAGACAATTCAGACATGGAAATGAACGGAATGTGAACAAAACGCGTTTGATACGGCAAAACGACTGATAACGTTTGACTTGACGTTGATACATTATGACTTGAAAAAGCCGTTAGTACTGACTTGTGACAGTTCGGAATATGGAGTTGGAGCAGTATTATCGCATGAGACAAATGACGACCAGGAACTTCCAATAGTCATGGCTTCAAGGACACTACATACCCATGAAAGACGTTATTCACAACTTGACAAAGAGGCAGCGTCTATTATGTTCGGCATCACAAAAGTTTCATAATTATCTTATGGGACGACACTTTCGCATTGTGACAGATCACAAGCCTCTGCTGGGAATTTTTGATCCAAAAAAACCTATGCCTAACATGCTATCACCACGACTGACGAGAATTGCTATTGCGTTAACTTCCCACAGTTACAATTAACTTATAAACCGGGAGCTATACTGGGGAATGTAGACAGCTTAAGTCGTTGACCACAACCAGTTCCAGATCAGCCCGAGCTACAGATTGGTGAAATTTTGTTGATGGCTGAAACACCAGAAGATTTTCCGTACGACGTTGAGAATATTGCTTCGGAGACAAAACGAGACAGGATATTATCTCAAGTCACTCATTACGTACAACGCGGTTAGCCCGCAAAAGTAAACGATAATGACATACGCCCGTTTTGGTTGAATCGTTTGGGACTATCGCTGCAAGACGACTGCCTACTACTAGGTTGTCGGGTAGTTGTGCCAAATTCATTACGCCAGGCTGTATTGAAAATGTTACACAAAACACATTCAGGAATGGTGCAAACCAAAGCACTGGCCAGGAGCTACATTTGGTGGCCTCATCTAAATGAAGAAATCGAGTCTTTAGTAAGCGGTTGCACTAAATGTCTGGAGCACAGGCACATGCCTCCTAAGACAAGCCATGAGTGGATAACACCGACAAGACCTTGGTCAAGAATCCACATCGATTTTGCGGGACCGTTCCATAACAATTTTTTTTTTATAATCGTAGACGCGTACTCACGTTGGCCCGAATTATTCATGATGAACAATACGACAACGACCACAGTCATACGACTTTTGAGAACAGTTTTCGCTACACATGGACTATGCGAGATGTTAGTGTCCGATAATGGCACTTCATTTGTATCAAATGAGACGAAGCACTTTTTCAAAGCTAACAATATTCGGCTTATTACTACAGCACCGTACCACCCAGCTACTAACGGGTTAGCTGAAAGAATGGTCCAGACCATTAAGGACAAACTGCGTAAAATGGATGATTTAGCATGGGACATTAGAATTCCAAACCTCCTACTAGGTCTTCGAACAATCCCTTGTACTTCAACAAATAAAAGTCCAGCAGAACTGTTGATGAGAAGACGTTTGCGTTCCTTATTAGACACCATACACCCAGATAATCTACAACACAAAAAAACTGAAGATCACATAGACAACAACAGTCAGAAAAAAACGAGAGAGGCTGATGTGGGTCAGAATATAATGTACCGAAATTACAGTAATTTGGGTCCAAGATGGTTACCAGGAAAAGTCATTACTAAAAAGGGGCCATCAAGTTACAAAATTGAAACCGATGATGGTTCAGTGGTTAATCGTCATATGTACCAATTAATTAAAAAAACTTCGGTAGAATCCAGGCATGAGGAGAGAGAGAATAGGGACAGTTAGATAGATAGATAGATAGATAGATAACTCTTTATTGAATTACCACACAAACAGAAATAATAAAAAAAATAAGTACTGGGTTAAAATAAATAAGGCAATACAATGGGCGGCCTTATCGCTAAAAGCGATCTCTTCCAGGCAACCTTTGGATGGAGCGAAATTTTTAAAAATTACGGAGTGCGGTGTACTTTAGCGGATACATTACATTTACACATAATATATTCTAAGATATAATAATAATATGAAGTTTTAATCCTAATACTTAATATACTTATAAAATAGACTAATATATAGGTATATACATATAGCAAACTATACTAACAGATAAAATAAGTACATAAATAGTAAATAAATAACGCTAGGAAGATGACATCGTCAGGTAATGATGTTTCACCTTCAATATGAAGACGTGTAAGGACGATGACCGTCTTACTTCTTCGGCCAGAGCATGTTCCAACACCGGATGATACGGTACAACCTGAAGATAAAGACAGAATGGAGGAAGATATGGAGTTGCAAGATAGCCAAGAATCTGGTAGAATTATAGAGATTCCTGATGCAGATCAATGGGCAGATATGCTGGGGATACTAAGAACGGAGACACCCCAGGAGGCATCAGGAAAGATTAAAATAAATTAACAGAACATGCCAAATCTCCATATCAGAGGCCACATCATTCTAGAGATAATATGTATTTATGTTAGTTACTATGAGCTATGTGTAGTGTGTAATTTTAGAAGAATTTATATTTCTTTAATGACAGTCACATAGTAGTTATGTTTTTTGTTTATTATAAATCATTAAAATATGTATTGTATTTTTATACTTACTTAGAGGGGAGGTATGTCATATACAGAGATGTATAATCTATGGTCACTGTTCTACTTTGTTGATGTCATAATAAAGTGGATACATGTGGGTAGATATCGATCATGCGGCCATCTTTACTTTGCACACAGCTCCTTAGCTGAATAAACGATTCCTATCGAATTAATGCGTTTCCTTTGCTAATATGGACATAATAGATAGTGTTGCAAATTACCCTAAACCTAAACTACCCTATTTTATTTAAATGCATTAAAAAGTTATAAATAAATAATACTGAACATTACACCTAGCGCTATCTAGTCCCAAACTTAGCAAGGCGTTTACTATGGGATAAGGTAACTGATAGATTTTGTTTGCATATTGTTGTGTATTTGGCTATGTACCTATATAGTGTAAATGAATTTATGAATATAAAAATAACTAGAAAACTCTTCTTTTCTCAATAAGTAAAACTTTGCTAATAATAACATCATAATTTATTTAGCGATATAAATATTATATTTGGAATAACATAATTATTTTCCTTGATATTTTTATATTCTTATGTATTTTTGAAGTTATACTTCTTTTCGCGCGTTTGGAAATAATTATGAGAGTAAAATTTGTACAATGCGCGCACACCGACAGTCAAAAAGCGACATGATGAAATTAGCTGATTACTGCCCCATACACGCGCACACCGACAGCCAAAAAGCGACATGATGAAGTTAGCTGAAGTATCTCCAGTTTCCGCGAAAACTCATAACTATATTCATTAACTTGTCATTCCTTTTACAAACAAAGAGCTGTTACATACGGAATGAATTTAGCTATTTTTATTCTGTTACGCCAAAGAAGTATAACTTCTTACGTGCGTACATAAGTACACACACACACTTTTTTTTCTAACTTTGTTATTTTTCTATATTGTATTTAGACGTGCCTTCTTTTTTTTATTGATGATAGCCAAGCGCTTGATCACTACCTCACCTGATGGTAAGTGAAGGTGTGATCGAAGATTAAAATTAAATTAACGCTTGCCTAGAAAGAACCTATTCACTCTGGACTTCAAACTCCAAGATTATACTGGTTCGGAAAAACATACGCCGAAAGTGAGTTCCTCTCCTTACTTGTGTTGGCAAGAAAAGTTGAAGCAAATCGTTTGGTACGGCAAGGTGGTATGCCGATCAGGTATGGGTGGTACTTCTCGGCACGTCTGCTTATCTGCTTATATAGCATTTTTTTGCTGTTATATGGTGAATAAATAAATAAATTGTAAAATATTGTAGAATATTGTGGGTGCCAGGCGCGAGCCCTAGCGCTACCGGTCGAGCGTCGGTAATTATAATCAAGATCAGCCCGAACTGAACTTCTGTACTTATTTATTTTGTGCAACTAGTGCTGCAACTTGCCACAAGGTGCTGTATAAATCATCTGTAACTGATTGTAAGTCCTCAGTAACCATTCAAAGACACTGCGTCGCACCATTCTAATGACCGTACTTTTTACAACTAAGTACATAACTATGTTTGACTATAGTCAATCGTGTTGTTCTCAATATTCTCCTTATTTGATTTCATCTTCAGTACGTTTTTGAGAGATTGGATCTGATCTGCAGTCAAGGGCAGCTACAAGATATTCATGTTCGTTGCAAATACTTAAAGGCACTTCAGATACTCGGCTCGTACACATATTGTTGGTGCTTAATGTTAGGGTTCCGGACCAAAATGGTAAAAACGGAACTCTTAATGGTGCGACTTTATTCGTCTGTCTGCCACTTTTTTATTTTCGTAAAGTATTCAAACTATGATGAAAAATTACGAAAAAAATACCATTCCCCACCCCTTATTTCCGAAGTTGGGAAGTTTGCAGAGCGCGAAATAGTAGATTATTAACCAAGGGGATAAAGCAGTGTCTTCTGTCGCGGGTGACGATTTAAATCGCGAGCGTAACGAAAGACTCGAGGTTTACTCCCGAGCGTAGCGAGGGTGTTAAAAACTTCCTGTGTCCTGAGTGTAGCGAGGGATTTAAGTTCACCCAAGACTAAGACAGCTTTATCACCGAGGAAATACTCTAATTTTCGTACCATTTGCGAAAAAATTAACACAATAATAATATGAGATAAGCATTTATTAAAAAAAATGTCAATTAAAATTATTTTTAGAACATTAACTTATTCATAAAAATAAATTAAAATAAACTTAACGTTTATGTATTTGAACAAAACAAAAACGCGGCAAATTCCTAGACTAATATTTTTTTGTCGGAAAACCAAAGGCATCAAGCTCATACGGCCTCGTCGGTTTTCGTAATTTTATTTAATAATCATAACTGCATAATAAATGCGTATTCCTTTTTCAAAAAGTTGTATAATGCTTTATATACAAACTCAATGGTGTAAACACAGATGTATTTCAGTATAAATTTCGGTAAGTATTCCAAATTTAAATCACTTTCTCCCCGTAGAGGATGAATGAAATTCAGTACAATTTTCTTTCCCTGTTTTTAACAGATTAAAAATGACTATTGTTATGTTCGCTTTTTGTGGCATAGAATGTCACTTTTTTGAGCAAGTGGTACGAAAAATCTAATTGATATTTATTTTATTTATTTGAACACGAAATACAATACAATACACAAAAGTTATCTGGAAGAGAATGTTCTTTCTTTCTTTAGCCTAAAGTTCGCCTTTGTACACACGACTACACATCAAGCTATACAATTCCAGTATAAATAAAAAAATAAAAATAAAAATATTTTATTTCAGACAACTAGAGTCCATATCTTAAGACTAACATACACACAAAAAATATATATATAACAACAAAGAAGAACAGCTAAATATACAAAAATAAAAAATAGGCACTGGGTGAAAATAGAAAACACCATTTTGTGCCAAGGGTGACTAACTGAGGAAATTATTTCCTTCATTAATCACCCTCCGCACAAAACACTTCCAGAGCGGAGATGTGCAGCACTCAGCCACTGTCCTCAGGATGCTGTTGCGACTGAATATATAATATATAATAATATATAATATACTGTATAAGCTGAACTCGCATTCTGTAGGCTTTTTGTTGAATGAGATGTCAGCTTATACTGGACATTTATAGCTTGATGTGTAGCCGTGTGTACTAGTTTTATAAGTGTAATAAAGTATTTTCAATCAATCAAACACGTAAACACAACTAAAGTCGTACAAAAAAAGAACACAATAATTGTAACAGTGGTCGGTTATTTATACAAGGCAAGGGCTGTATCGTGGGAACCGTATTTTTGCCCAAAATAGGGAAAACTGAGTTCACCAGCCAACCAATCGCAGGCAAATATTTTACTATCCCGTAAGATTTTACTTAGAAAACTTTCGTGAAAAATTGCAATCATTATTATAAATACAGGATTTATCATGTACCGTTTTACCGGTGTTACGACCGATAATGTTTCGGTTCAATTCGTGAACCTTCATCAGGGTGAGTGCGATCAGCTCCGCAATGCGTCTCGCCTCGCACTACGCGCCGCATTGTCGGTTGTATTACTGATAAAACGGTACGTGTTAAGAGTCCCGTATTTTTAACCGACTTCAAAAAAAGGAGGAGTGTCTCAATTCGTCGGATCTTGAAGATGCCTGGACCGATTTGAGAAATTCTTTTTTTTTTGTTTAACAGGGTATATACTTCCCAGTTGGTCCCATTGGCACCAAGTCCAGATCCTGACTTGGTGCCAATGGGACCACCTGGGACCAAGTCATCCCTCAAATTTTATAGGGACGGAATTTGGTTTGAGGTTTTTACCTCAGAACTACGTCATTTATCAACCGATTTAGAAAATTATTTTATTATCTAAAAGGATAATATACTTCCTTATTAGTCTCAGAGAAATTTTATAAAAATCAGTTATGTAGTTTGGTTAAGCCGGTTATATATTTTTTAAGTTACCTGTAAGATGCTTTCCGGGCAGGTGAGGTTGTGTGTCGAGCCATTCTCTGAACTTCTGTATCTCCGCAGGGGTTATATCGGGGTTCTTCTCATACTCCTTCTCCACGGGGAATCTCTTCACCTCTGACATTATGCTGGAAACATCAGACAAATGCATAGCATTAAAGTCAATACACTACATAAGTTAAATCCCTCCAGGGGTAAAGAAGAGAAAAGATTAACTTTTGTGGTGCCATAGGGGCGAAAATGCTAATATTTGTTTAGAAGACCAGAAGCCGGAGTATCTTTACAAATATTATAAATTCAAAATAACGTTGTCTCTCTGTCTGTCTGTTTGTTAGGTTTTCACGACTAACACATTAAATAACGTTACTTTATAAGTTACTAGCTGCCGCCCGCGGCATCGCACGCGTAGTTTGTCTATAAACTACGCACGAAACGGGGGACCGATTTAAATTATTTATTTTTTGTATATAGGTCGTAAAATATTTTTCATCCTCCTACCCCCACCCTTATTGTTTAATCGTGATTTTAGTATTTTTGTATGAACAATATCCATATAATTTAAACGTCGTTCAGTGACGTGAAATGTTGCGTCACTTCAGGTTCATGACGTTGGGAATCGAGTTATGGAGCTCAAATGGTCATGGGCAAGACGTGGTGATGACAGGTGAAGCAGGGTAGCAACTGAATGGTGGCCGAGGAATGGCTGTATAAGGGTAGGACGTCCGGCAGCGGGTAGACGACATAGTCAGAGTCGCGGGCCGTCACGATCCTGCGCTAGTCTCCTGCGTACCTAGTACCTGCGCTAGTCCCTAGCGCAGGATCGTGGCTGATGGCACAAACTTGGGGAGGCCTATACCCAGCAGTGGGTGAAGTCGGGCTGTGGATGATGATGATGATGTTGCGTCACTTTGACATTTCAATCTGCATTTGATTTCTTTAATATTTTATATCGCAGATCAACGTTTGTGGGGTCAGCTAGTTGTGTATTTAATCATTAAGACTAAGTAAGGATGAAAATAAAATAAGGAACCAAAAACGCTGTACCTACACAAAAACTATACCTACATCTTGTTATTACCCAAATTACACAATAAATACAATTTGAATTTACACTTTAAAAAAATAATTTGTGTTTACTCAGGCCGTTTTCTATGATTAGAATGTCAAAAATATAGTTTAAAAGTACAACTATATATCATGAATAGGCAAATCAAATGTTTAATGACCATAATTATTGTAATCGTACTCATCTGCATATTATATTCAGTTAAATAGCGGAAATTATTAAAACTGAATTTTTTTTTCGTTCGACTGAATAATATTTTTAGGGTTGCGTGCTTCAAAAGCAAAAAAGGGAACCCTTATCGGATTTCGTTGTCCGTCGGTCAAGACCCTATTCTCAGTAACGCGTGGACGTATGAAGTTGAAATTAATCACACTAATATAAATGTGAAGGTTTGGATGTTTATTTATTTGTTTGCTTGTTACTCAATCACGTCGTAAAGGCTGAACCGATTTCGATTTAATTTGGTCTGTTGATGGATTATAACCTGAATTCAAACATTTTTTGTTGACAAACAACGCGTGCGAAGCCACTGGTGGAAGCTAGTATCAAATATTGACGACTTCCGTGGCGCAGTGGGCGAATAGGCGGCTGAAACGCAGGAGGTAGTGGGTTCGATTCCCGCCGCGGAGCAAATGTTTGGATGATTTTCTATATATTATAAGTATTGTAACGTATATTTGTTGGATACGTACCTACTCATTTATTACGTAGACTATACCAGTGGAGAAATCCCTTCGTTCTTTTGAACGTAACGTTGAGTCAACGGCTCCAAACGACCTTACACCTAGCGGTGACCGATTTGCCCGCTAACCACGTCCAAGTTCGTACGCGCCACATTGTCTGGCGAGTCTCTAAAAGTCTAAACGACACGAGCGATTTTTTTATAATATGTAACTTTTTGCTCATTACTAGCAAGCCTTATAAGTTAAATTCAGTTTTAAAACCCGTATATCGGGTTCAAAGTTTGAGTTCAAGGTTCGAGTTCAAACTGCATTTCAAAGTCCGGGCTTTGCCGCACTCCAGTCCAGAGGTCAAGGTCACCAGTGTCACCATTTTGGCACTTTTTCTGAGACCTTGCTTGACCTCGGCCACCGCAGTACTCAGAGCAAGACTTCCATTGCTCCACGGAATCCGGACAATCCGAGGAGAGTACCCGCATTATTACCCACCAGAAAGCAACTGTAAAATCAGTGACCGGGCTATACAAGAACAGTTTTAATAAATTTGTATACTGACTTTTGTGTTCCTATTACCATCTAGCAATAGTAGTATCAGTATTTATTTTAAAAAAAAGTATATAAGCATTCTATCAGTTATCTGGCTCCCATAACAAGCTCTGCTTAGTTTGGAGCTAGACAGCGTGGTGTGAAATTACCAGCAATATTTATTTATTTACCTATTTCTTAGGTCTCGATTCCTTGGAGCTGTACAAAAATCAAGTTTTTATGTCAACGCAATCGAAACTACGGCCATTTGATACTCGCAAGTAAATCCAAACCGGGTACTTCCCGTTTACGATGGAAGACAAAGAGCAAGTCCTCACCACAAGTAGAGAAAAAAAATCAAAAAATTGTTCATATATAATCACATCCACATCAAAAAAATTGGAACCCGCGGTGCGCGTGTCGAACTCGCACTTGTCCGGTTTTATTTATTCTCAAAAGTAGTTCATTCTTATAAAAACCCGAATTTAATGATGATATAACCCGTTGATTTTAAAGACGTCTAGATAGACAATCGTCGAAAATATGGAGTGGGTAAAAAGGCTATTGCAAATAGCAGCTATCGTCATCGTGCTCGATACAGAGTTTTTCCCAGGAAACAAAATAACCAGTTTATTCGTAAGTAACTGATCTGCGAAGGACGAGAGAGAGATGAGATCTGCAATGAGAACTATAGAAAACGCTATACTTATTGTACAAAATCTTTCTAAATAACAAGCTATAAAGTTTAAAAACTGAAACCCGACTACGTAATACATATGTTAATAGTAAACTATATCACCCGCATTATAATAACGAATCGATTGACATCTCATTCATCAAAATCTGATGTGTAGTTTAGGCACTGCGGTGGAATTAAGGTAATAAAAACATACATACATGCACTGGTTAAAATATAACTCTTCCAAACATACAACACTAGTGGTTCTTTGAGAACAGTAGACGTCGCGTCCCAAGTCCAAAAAGTAATTTGCGAACAAAATTAACTAACAAAGTCAAAGCAAGCAAAGTTTGGCAAAATATTGGTATACATTTTAGCAATTTCTTGCGTTGCTTTGGTCCTAAGAGGTCGAATCTGCTGCCTATGAGTTCGTCTCGTAAAGGCAGAGAGGACTGTGTAGTCTTGGTAACGGTAAGTAGGTACTTGTACATTATACGGAAAAACATTTTGTGTGCCAAATTTCAATTCAACACGTGACATGGCGTTCGTTGGTAAGCGCATCACTTGAGAACGTGCGGACAGGATTGCCAATTTTTTTTTTAATTTTTGTAATGTTATGAACCTGAATATTATCCTGAACCTATATAGTTTATTTGTTAATTGGTGCGAAGCAGAAGTGGGTCAGCTATTACATAATATAACATAAAAAAACGCTTAGTACAATAGGCGGTCTTATTGCTATCAGCGCACTATGACCGCTTCTAAGCAGATCATTAAATTAAAGGGAAAATATGGTTGGTATACGAGACAGATTCATTAAAACAATGATCGAAGGAAAAAGAAGACCGCGAATAAACTACGCGAGCCAGATGATTAAAAAAAGATTAATGATTAAAAAACCTTCTAATAAATATTAATTATACGAAGGCTTCGGCTGGGAACATGCGACGCTGTACGTGCTACTACGTTCTACGATAGCTCAAAGACGAAACACAATATAATTACAGGAAGATCGCTGTTGTCGTATGAGGTAAAAACACCGCCTTTGAATAATTAGGCTAGACGGAATTGCATATGTTGCATCGAAAAGTGTGAAGAAGCTCTCAAATGTAATAGAATAAGTAGATTAGAAAAGATTAATTATTGATTTGGTGCACACAAAATGACACATTATTATAAAGAACATTAGGTACAATTGCATTAATTAAAACATTCAGACTCATGCGTCTGCGTAACAAAATGGCGTTCAGCTCAGCATAATATTGGATGTTTTTGCACCCAACGCTGATTTTATAAGGTAATACAAGGAAAAAGTAATCGGAAATAACTTGAAAGAAGTAAGTGGCTAGGTTAGTGGATAAAATATTTTCCTGGCGCGAACCAGCACAATACCCTATAATTAAATTAATAGCTTAGATCGACTGCGGCATTCGCTTCCTACATTTTAAGGAAATATATAACAAAGGGGTAGATTTTCTTTAAAATAACCTTCTTACCACAAAAATATTAAACAATGCTTGAAACGTGTTTAAAAAATTCCTGACCAGTTTTTGTACAGGATTTTTTTTGTGGGTGTTTATCTTTTTGTTGTTAAACCCATCTTGTTTAAACTAGCACTGGTAACGAGATCACTAGGCATGCTATAGAAAGGACTGTCCTTGGCGTTTCTCTATGGGATCGAATCGGAAATGAAAAGATCAAGACACCAGCCACTGACAAAGGCCAAAGGATTAGCTAAACTGGCAGTGGACGGGGCACACAGCTTGAGGAACTGACGCAGTTAGGGCAGAAAGTTTCTTCGTGGAGACCACACTCTGGAAAGCGCAGTGTGGCCCCCCACTAGATGAAAAGACGACCTACTAAGGATTGCTGGAAGTTGTTGGGGGCCGCACAATATCGGTTGCTCTGGAAATCGAGGAAGCCTATGTTAAGCATTGCATCTCTGGCTGATGACGGTGATGAATTAGCAATTAGACTAGAATATGGGTTGATTTCTGCTACCAACTGTATTATAGAGAACGATAGTTAGTGTTAAGACTGACAATTGCACGATATTTACATAGTTCAATTTAAATTATGTTTTTATGGCAAAAAAGTATTGTCTATTTATATTTTTGTATTAAGGTTGTAGGCAAGTTTATAAGTCGCTAAACCGACTCCGCGCCCGGGTTGTCGCAGCATACTTATCATGTAAATTTAAATATATTTCTGTAGTATTAAGTAGCTTCTATGTAACTTATTAACCATATCTATTATTAACGAGTTTGTTTTGACTTTTTTTTATTGTTCACTTCACATTTTGTTTTATTGTGTTGTTTTGTCGTGAAAACCTATTATGGGCTTTCTATTATCTACTGTGTTTCATATTATGTATAATTAGCTGTTGGTATTCCAAATAAATAAATATAAATATGTGTAAATGGAGTTTCAGGGATCCGAGCGTAACACAATGTGTTTGCGGATGCTAGGATCCTTCAATACAGTCCATACTACTTAAAATATAATGGTATAACCCTTGTGCACAAACACGTGCACGAGGGAAGACGGTGCCACAGATAATGCAATTCAGGTAGCTATATCAAAAAATAACAAATTTTTATGAAGCATCGATAGAAGATACCTTCAGATAGATATTTCTATATCAACTTTACAGTCTTTTATCATGTTTCTCCATATATTTTAACACTGTTAGAAAATTCCCAAACAATAATAACTAAAATAGGTTTGTAAAAGCATTATATATATTTCTAGCTGACCCGTCCGCGGCTTCACACGCATGGTTTTTCAATAATACCATCTGAGCATCTGATCTGAAATCCTTCTGAGCAGTCGGGTAAAAAATATTCTATGTCCCAACTCTGATAATAATCAATCTGTTTACCAAATTTGATTAAATAATAATAATAAATAAATATTGCTGGACATTTCACACAGCGCTATCTAGCCCCAAACTAAGCAGAGCTTGTATTATGGGAACCAGATGACTGATAGAATACTTATATACATTTTTTTTGTAAATACATACTTATAATATATAGAAAAACATCCAGACCCGGAACAAATATCTGTAGATCATGCAAACATTTGTTCCGTGGCGGGAATCGAACCCGCTACCTCCTGCGTCTCAGTCGGTTATTCACCCACTGCGCCACGGAAGTCGTATTGAAATCGGTCCAACTGTTTAGTCGTGAAAATGTAACAAACAGACAGAGAGACAAGAGTTCATTTCTTATTTATAATAATGGTATGGAAGTATGGATGGATATATTATTAAAACAGAGTCACATGCCAATTTAATTATAATACCTATACATCAGTAAGTTAATTTAAATATCTACTCTAAAACGACTATAAAACTATAAATAAATATTTTAGCAATTCTACCCATTAAAATATTCGCACGGTATTAATTTAAAATAGAACTCACATTTAATATTTTTTCTTATCACGATTGTCTTGAGACACCTGCATTGCAGTGCGCGGAATGACGGTGTACTGACTGAGGTAAACGTCCGTCAGTTGTATTCTCACAAGACGACTTTACATAGCAATGTAATAAATAAGTGAATACTCTGAACCAAGGGCAGAGATAATTGTAAAAAATATGCGATAAATTAATAACATTATTCATAGCAAAGAGTTCGATATAAAACACTTCAAAAACTTTGAGCATGCAACTGTGCCGAAATTCAGAAAACTCGAAATATCACATTTTTTGTGCAAATAGAGTATGTAAACTTTTTAGAAAATAAAAACACACTACATATTTGAGAACTTGTTTTTTTTCGGACACAGAATTATCATCATCATAATTTCGATTACAGTCACAAATTATGCTAGATTAAATATTATTAGTCAGTTTAGTTCGTATTAGCTAATGGCCAACTTTGGTGTCGGAGTTTTGAGGCTCCTGGAATCCTTTAAAATAGCATATAGAATGATAAGGTACACTCCATGCCATACCTCAAGGTTACCACAGCATATAACAATTGCATTATCCCATAGGTCGAACAAAGACTTACCCTACATGCATTGCATCGCGGTGATCGGTCTCATGTACTTGTAATTTTACCGGCTGCTTGGCTGCCTTATTACCCGACTACGGAAAAGCCATATGGAAGGGTTATGTATTTAGCAGTCTATGTATCTTCTTCTTCTTAGCGTGTCAAGGGTTCTACGCTTTCATTTATACTATGTTGGACAGGTGTTTGGTCACAACAATAGCATTAATTGAGGCGGTTATTAGGTCCTCCATCGTGCAGGTGTTCGGACACAAAGAGCACATTAGCAAGTGCTGCATTGACTGCGCGGGATCACTGCAGTCGCACTGCGTTAAGTTAGAGTCCCTGAATCCCCATTTGCACATATTCAGTCTGCAGCGGCCAACCTGGGTGCGGAACCTGTTTAAGGACTTCCAGACTGGCCACGGCAGATCGTGCCCGGGTGGTAACTGTTCCTGTGGGGTGATAAAATCAGGCGGTGGCGAGTTACTTTTTATCCACAGTGTGCATAGTCTATGTATGTATGCGAGTATGTATGTTATTTGTACGAGTATGTGCCTATGTTATATATAATCCACCATAGCGCCTAAACTACTCATCCGATTTTAATGATTGAGTTGTCAATCGGTTTTTTATGGTCCGGGAGACATAGGCTACATTTTTACCCGATTACGGCAAAGACCAAAAGAAAGGTTATGTTATAGCAGTTTGGATGTATGTTCCACCGTAGCGCCTAAACTACTCATCCGATTTTGATGAATTAGGTGTCAATACATTCTTTGTTATGGTTCGCGTGACATATAGCTTCCATTATTTGACGACCTCCGTTGTGCAGTGGGCGAATAGGCGGCTGAGATGCAGGAGGTAGCGGGTTCGATTCCCGCCGCGGAACAAATGTTTGCATGATCTACAGATATTTGTTCCGAGTCTGGTTGTTTCTCTATGTATTATAAGTATGTATTTACAAATAAAAATGTTTATATGTATTCTATCAATTATATGGTTCCCATAGTACAAGCTCTGCTTAGTTTGGGGCTAGATAGCGCTGTGTGAAATGTCCAGCAATATTTATTATTTTATTTTTTATTTATGTTATATGTTTCACCATAGCACCTAAACTACTCATCCGATTTTAATGATTGAGTTGTCAATCGCTTCGTTATTATGATCTGGGTGACATAGGCTACATTTTTACCCGATTACGGCAAAGACCAAAGGAAATGTTATGTTTTTAGCAGTTTGGATGTATGTTCCACCGTAGCGCCTAAACTACTCATCCGATTTTGATGAATTATACTATTTCCATTTCTTTATTTTCTCGATGTCAGCTCGTGTGAAAACTTGAACGAGCGTCTTTTTTACATTATGTATGCATTATTCTATTAAAATATGACGCTTACGCACGTACAAGGTTATACCAGAGTCGGAGGAACTGATAGGGATGGAGCTATCGATAAACGTAACACGATAACAGACCCGATATTTTTTTACAAAATGTAAGAAACTAAACTACTGCCGGATACTTTTGTACAAATTTATTATTTAATATTATATTTCATTACAAGATGTTACACGTATTAATTCTTGATTGATAATGCCAATTTCTTTAAAATTTTCGAAGCCGTTGTAAAATAAGTAGGTATAGGTAGGTACTCGACAATGAAACGAAATTATTATAACGACACGGAGGATCACAGAATACACAACGTAACGTATGGATAATGTGAAAAAACTCAAACGCGAACAGAAATGTAGTGACTACCACGACCGCCTTGTTGCGAGTGACAGATTAAAACAAACACAAAATGGCAATGGGCCATTGAGTGTTCCCACCTTGAAAAAATATATTTGAATGTTTTTGTGGTTTTTGTCTTTGTTCAAAATATAATAAATATATGCGATCGATATCATTACTTATTTGGTCACAACACTACAACTATCAAATTAGAACTGTCATCGAGAAAATAAAGAAATGGAATAGTGGAAATGGTGTCAATCGATTCGTTATTATGGTTCGGGTGACATATAACTTCCATTAAAAACCCAACCTCAGATAACTACATGAAGCTATTAAGTTTTTCTAGCATTAAGTTCACCTGTGTATTTATAGATTTATTTTGTAATCAAATTAAATAACAAGTGCGAGTCTGACTTGCGCCCCTAGTGTTCCGTATTTGTTCCATTATTGACCAAGCGAGCCAAACAAGCGAAGCGTCGCAATTTCGAGATTGGCCGTAAATGCTTTTGTCTGGCTGTCTTTTTGACGAAAATTGGGACACAAGTTCCTTGATTTATTTAAATTTTTTAATGAAAATAGGGGGGGAAAGGGGAGAAGTTTGCTGTAGATTTATTTATTGACAGATTTCAATGAAATTTGAGAGGCACACTAAGGACGACATGCTACATAAAACGTTGCGAAAAAAATTTCAAAAGGATTGGAGGGGGAAAACGGGGGATGTTTGCTGTAACGTTATATACGGTCAGATTTCAACTTTCGAATTTTATTTTTGTAAATTTACACCTCTTTTTTATACATTACTAGCTGTTGCCTGCAACTTCGTACGCGTTACACTACTAAATGTGTAGGTAACCTAGAAATAATGCTAAACTCGCTGTTGCAACTTGACTTGACACCCCATTTTTATCCCATGGGAACTGATTTATGGAATAAAAGTTAGCCTATGTGATGATCCAGGTTATAATATATTTATATGCTAAATTTCATCGAAATTGAAGTTGCGGCGTGATTGAGTAAAAACAAACAAACATCCAAACGTTTGCATTTATAATATTAGTGTGACCAGGATCTCGCCTGATGGTAAGCGATGATGCAGTCTACGATGGTACACGCTTGCCTAGAAGAAACCTATTCACTCGCCACTTAAAGATACCCAGGTTGTAGCTATCAGGAAACACAGACTCTGGCCAGGCGTTCCACTCTTTAGCGGTGCGCATAATAAAGGTCGAAGAGAACCGCTTTGTGCGAATGGGAGGTATTTCTACCATATAGCGGTGGCGTGCCGCAGAACGTCTGGTTGTCCGATGATAGAATGGAGATCGTGGGATTAGGTTGTAAAGTTCCGCCGCACACTCACCGCACCTATCTACTTATACCAATCAGACTACGCAGTCCACTACGCCTTCACGAGATGAACTCGTAGACACCAGATTAGAACGTCCTCAAAGGAGCAAGGGAACGCGAGTAATCGCTAAAGCTTATACTAATATTTTGCTCACAAGTCTACATAAGTAATTAAGCCTCGTAGTAAGTAGGACAGTACGGGTGATACTTTCTACACTGGCCGCTCTAATGTCTCTCGGTCTGAAGTGGAAGACAACAGACAAAGGCTTGTGTCTGAGGTTGAAGGCTCTTTGGAGCGCGTGCCAGACTGGGGAACCTTAATCTGGTCACCTTTAACCCAACCAAGACGCAAGTCTGTGCGTTCACCACACAGAAGACCCCTTTCACAATATCTCCACGGTTCGAGAGTATTCCTCTCCCCGTCTCGCCGAGTATAAGGATTCTGGGAGTCGAAATTTCTAATGAGGTCCAGTATGGGAGTCACTTAGAAGCAAAAGCTGTGCTAACCTCCAAAAACCTTGGAGTGCCAAACAGTATTTTACGGCACAACAACGGCTATTGCTGTACAAAGCGCAAGTTCGGCTGCACGTAGAATACTGTTTCCATCTTTGGCACGGAGCTCCAAAGTACCAATTGCTTCGTTTTGACTCCCTTCAGAGAAGAGCCATTAGAATCATCGGTGATCCCAAACTCGTCGACAGGCTGGAACCGCTGAGTCAACGCCGTGACATCGGATCGCTCAGTGTGTTCTACCGCCTGTATAATGGGGAATGTTCTGAGGAGCTATTTGATCTCATCCCGTCGTCGAGATTTTACCACCGCACTTCTCGACAACGTAATAAAGCTCATCCACATATCATCGACAATTGGGTATCGCGCACCACACGCTTCACGCGATCTTTTCTACCCCATACTTGCAAGATGTGGAATGAGCTACCATCTGAGGTTTTCCCATTAGGCTACGACATGACACGCTTCAAGAGAAATGTAAAGAGGTTTGTACAGTGTAGAGAACGCATCGACAATACCCCGGGTGTTGCCGGTGTCGATAGACGACGGTGACCGCTTACCATCAGGTGGGCCGTAAACTTGTTTTCCCACAAATAACATAAAAAAGCCTATTACTTTTTGGACTTGAGACGCGAGATCTAATGTTTTATGTGGTATAACTATTATCTCCTAATGAACGACTTTTTCCTTTACTTGTGCTGAGAACTTCTTGTCAAATTTTATGATTCTAGATCAACGGGAAGTGTCCTATAGGTTTTGATTTATTTGTGATCGTCAAAATATGCGGCATAAATGGCTGTATTTTTTGATTGTGTTGACTTAGCAGCTTGACTATGTTACAGCTCTAAGGGAATTTGATATTAATTTCAATTTGATACCTCCTCGCGTTCCTGAGAAAAAGGGTCTTGTCTTGACGGACAGACAGAAGATGAAATGATCCTATAAGGGTTTCCTTTTAACCTCCACAAAAAGAGGGGTATTATAAGTTTCACGTCCACGTGTCTGTCTGTGGCATCGTAGTTCAAAAATGAATGGACCGATTCGGACGTGGTTATTTTATAAGAAAGCTAGGTTTGAATATTGAGGTACGAAACCCTAAAATCAATCCCTCTATTGACTCTTAAAAATTGATCGAGCGAAGCGAGATCTCCAAATCATTCTCAGGCAAATCGGCGTTGTATGTATTAATGTATGTTTGTCCAAGGATAACTTTCGAAGCGTTGATCCGATCATCGTGAAATTTGGAGATAGCAAAATCTAGTGTGACTAAATGAGCTAAAAATGTGGGGGGATTGTTGAGATATTGGGGTTTAAAAGAGGTAAAAAAAACAAAATGGGACTATCTGGTCATGTGGCACGTCTAATGAAAGGTCTTTATCATTTAATTTCAACCTCGTTTTTATTTTTTGTTTATGCTATGTAGATTTTAAGTTATTAGCCTTAATAAAAACTGAACTTTGACGAAATTCACGGGGTACACCAGTGACCGCACAGTGCTGAAATTTGATATGCGTGTAGCTTTAAGAAAACAAATATAGGGAAAAGTCTAAAATCCAGAATAACTGCAATTTCTACCCCATAAAATAATAACCATTTTCCATAAACTCCCATTACTTGTAATTTAAATGAAACTGTATGTCAAGTAATTTGGTTAAGCATTTTGATGGTCGAAGATTAAAAATAATATTTTTTTTTTGTTTTTATGAGAGATTTGCGAGATCCCAGTTCGGGGCGAACCACTAGTTATATTGTTTATGAAAACGCAGGCACTGCTTATAGGAGTGCGTTTAGTTCAAAGAACCTTGCTCCTGTCATGACAACTGAAACTCACCTCGCTAACCTTATTACCAAGCTTAATGAAGCCTTTCTTAGAACATGAGATAATGGGTTCATAGCTCCGAAAATTGCTATAGTAGAAGCAATTTTATGTATGGTCGGGTTTTTTTGGAAAGCCTAACTTCAGTTTATAGGGTTCCGTACCTCAAAAGGTCAAAGTCAAAATCTTTTATTCATTAAAATCACAAGGATCACTTAGAAACGTCAATTTTACTGCCTGTTCCTTCGTGACCAAGCCAGGAAAGAATGGCAAGAAAACAAGGCTGGTTGTTTTTTTAATGATCCTTTTAGAATACAACAATACAGGTAATAAATTACGTATAAATTGTAACATTTTGAACGAGTTGAAGCAATTTCAATACCAAGCTTCTCTACCATCTAAATAATCCGGTATTGAGGAGGAAAAAAGGAACCCTTATATGATCTCCTTGTTCTCTGTCTGTCAGTCTGTCCGTCTGTCACAGCCGATATCTCAGCAAAAGCTTGATAATTTTAATAGTTATAAAAAAGCTGACTTTCTTCCTTGGCAAAAAATGAGGCAAAATGGTGGAGGTTCGGAACTTCGGAACCCTCAGTGCGCGAGCCCTTCTCGGTATTTGAACGGTATTGTGGCATTGACATCATCGGCGTTACTCAGATTGTATACGAGTGATAAGAACTTCTACACACGTTTCCTAGCAAAATTATATTATTAAACTATGCACAACGATATGTAAATTTAAATAAGTTAGTTGCCGCGTCGAACCAACGTACAATAAAACCTTTCGTATTCAGCACACCTGTATCATTGGACAACCTCCGTAGTGCAGTAGGCGAATAGCCGGCTGAGACACCGGTGGCGGGTTCGATTCCGGCCGCGGAACAAATGTTTGCATTATCTACAGATATTTGTTACGGGTGTGGTTGTTTCTCTATTTATTAAAAGACTGTATTTACAAAAAAAAATGTTTGTAAGTATTCTATCAGTTATCTGGTTCCCATAGTACAAGCTCTGCTTAGTTTGGAGCTAGATAGCGCTGTGTGAAATGTCCAGCAATATTTATTTATTATATTTATAATTTATTGAATGAACATTATATAAACGGTTTACAAAACCAACTACAGAGATAAGTTCCGCTCGCAAACTGGTAGAGCCTACTCTACTCATTTTTAAGTTTCCGTACCCAAAGGGTCAAACGGGACCCTATTACTAAGACTCTGCTATCTGTGTCCGTCTGTCACCAGGCTGTATCTCATGAACCGTAATAGTTAGACAGTTGACATTTTCACTGATGATATATTTGTGTTGCCGCTATAACAAGAAATACTAAAAATAAAATAAATATTTAAGGGGGGCTCCCGTACATTAAAAGTGATATTTTTGCTCGTTTTTGATAGATATTGATAACGGCAACAGGTAGACGCTTGAAATATTCACAGAATATTTAGTTATATATTCACATTAAAATTTAAAAAAAAAACAAATATTTAAGGGGGCTCCCATACAACAAACGTGATTTTTTTGGTCGGTTTTCGCTCGATATTGATAACGGCAACAGGTAAACGCTTAAAATATTGACAGAATATTGAATTAAATTATTTAAAATAAATAATTAAATTAAAATAAAATTAATATTTACGGTGGGGCTCCTATACAACAAACGTTATTTTTTTGCCCTTTTTATAGATGGTACGGAACCCTTCGTGCGCGAGTCCGACTCGCACTACGGCGGGTTTTATTTATTATATATATAATTATGGTAGGTATTACAATTATAAAAATAATAAAAAATAATATAACTGTAGTACCTACTTATATAAACTAATGGTTCTGTGAGAACAGTTGACCTCGCGAGCTCTTATAACGAAAATTTTACAAGTCCCAGAAAATTAAATAAAATATATTTCAAGGTTAGGCCGGATATGCTTTATTATAATGCAAATACAAATGCAAAAAGTAGTTTGCGCAACAAAATTAACGCAGAAATTCCAATATTAAATCGAGTTTCAGATGCTTGAATGTTCCAATAGGCTTACCTACCTATGTAGACTCTTGAACAAAATGGAAATTCATCCATATATAACGCTACAGCAAACCCCCCCCCCTTCTCCCCTCCACTCCCCCATTTTGATTTTTTTTTTCACAACATCTTGTCTAGAATGAAGTCCTTAAATTTGATTGAAATCCATCAATAAATAAAGCTACAGAAAACTTCCCCCTTATTTTCCCCCCAATCAAAAATCGCGATAGACTAAAAAAATTCAATAAATTATTGAACACGTACGTAAATTTTTGTAAAAAATCGGTTGCAAAATGCGACCTGTAGGCGAGAACTGACAGGCGGACAAAAGCATTTTGGCCAATTTCGAAACTGTGACGCTTTGCTCGCTTCGATCGCTCGTTCAACTACTATTAAGAATACTTTTCAATTATACCAGAAGAGTACGAGCGATATTAATATATTCAGTTTGCCTGACGCAAAAATAAAAGCACATGATGATGATGATGATCGAAGAATGTGCTGTTGGCGCAGACAGGTTCTTGGGTGGAGACCACGCACTGGAAAGCGAAGCATAGGTCAGAGGTCAGCCCTTTACTTGGTGGAAAGACTACCTGATAAAAGTTGCTGGGAGCCGTTGGGTACAGGCTGTATAAAATCAGTCGCTCTGTCATCATTACTGTTACATTTTTATCATTTACGTATAGTCTTTATGTAAGTAGGTATATTAATGTATTTTCTTTCTTTCTTTCTCTGGTGATGCATGGGGGAGACGTATGTTCAGCAGCGGACGTCCTCTAATGAAAATATCAGTCATGTTAATGTATTGTCTGTCTCTTTATTTTCGTTCCCAAAATAATACACGACCGTTAAACCCATCGTAGGCTGGTGTTGAATCAAGATCTCGATACTATTCGAATTTTGTGAGTTAATACTGTATTATTACTCGTGCGCGATAACTTGGGACCTGCTAGGAATGCGACTCCCCGACCGCTTCCCCTGCACTTCCCCGATGGCGCCCGTATGTACCGTTCGCATCACTATTTTTTACTAGGGTTTTTAGTCTCGTACTGGCCTACGTCACGTAACGACGCGCTCTGGAATTCTTTTAGTTTTCGTTTGTGTTATTGTTTTGTTGTTGTATTTTTTGTTGTTATAGTTTGTGTCATTGTTTTGTTGTTGTAGTTTTTGTTGTTATAGTAAATGTTGTAAATTTATCGGATACCTCTTCGTCAAGTGATTATAGTGAGACTGAGGACGAAGAACAACCTCTAGAAGGCATAAATCCACTAAGTAGTGACGAAGATGAGATAATGTAAATAATAGATAAAATAAATGTATAAACTTAAACATTGTATTTTTATTTTATTAAAATAGTGTAAAAAAGATTAGATAAAAAGCAGCGTCCTCCCTCAGTAACATAATAAATTAGGTTAAAAAAAACAAAGACGAAACCGCGGGCGGCTGCTTGTTATGTTCGTTTTTTTGCGGGCGGTACAAACACGCCAATATGACGTCACCGCGCTCAGGTCCCAACTTATCGCGCACGGGTTATACATTTTAATTTTTACCATTTTAAACAATCCACCGGCTCACTAGCGCCATCACCGTAAAGTGTGCTCAACAACTTCTAGGGCAAATAATGTTTTACTTTAACAACAGATGGCGCTAATTAGTGTATAGCTTGCGTAATATATTATTTCTCTGTGGTATAGCGTTAGAATAATTCTCATGGTATCTTTGGTACAGCAATGACAAAAAAACTATTGGTTTATTAACATTGAATCAAAATCGAAAAGAGTAGTAAACATTTCAATAAATAGATTAATAAAAACAACTGTTAATATCTCTCTTTAATTAGGTATCTACTAACAGTTTTTTTTTATGCTTTATGGTATTTAGGTAATAGATCCTACATTATTTTTATAATGTAGGATGCTTAAGCAAAAGTTGGAAAAAGAGGTCATGTATAAAGGCGAGCTTTACCCAAAAAATATTACTCTCAGCAAACGTTTAGGGTTAGAGAGAGATGAGGTAGAGTATGCGAAACACATGATAATACATTGAAATGAAACTAATTTAGGTAAATATACCCCAACTTACATATTAATGTTTCCCACAAAGCCTTAGTACATTTTAAGAGCAAATATCTCATAGCTTTTTGCTACAAAAAATTAGTAGCCGCATTTACACAGAGACATTTTGTACTATGAAAACCGGGTGTCCTATGAATCCAGTGGCGTAGCATGGGGGAGGGGGGGGGGGGGGGGGAATCCCCTTTCTTTGAATGATATTTGATCGAGCGAGATCTCTTAATCAACCTGGCAAATCGGTCCGAGGATAACTTTTGAAGCGTTTATCCGATCATCGTGGTATTTGGTAGGTAGCTATGGCACAATTTTGGTGTGACTAAATGAGCTAAAAATGTAGGTGGGTTGTTAAGATATTGGGGTTCAAGAGAGGCAAAAAAAATTGGACTATACGGTCAAATGTCATGTCTAATACAAGGTATTTGTGTGTTCATTTCGACTCCATTTTTATTTTTAGTTTAAACTTTGCAGTCTTTAAGTTGTTAGCCATAATAAAAACTAAACTTTGACAAAATTCACGGGGTACACCAGTGACCCCACAATGCTGAAATTTTGTGTGCGTTTAGCTTTAGTAACACAAATATAGGCAAAAGTCTGAAATCCAGAATAACTGCAATTTGTACCCCAAAAAAGAGGAACCAAATTAAATGAACTCACTAATGCAGACTCACTTGAATTATTTAAATTTATTGTGAAATTTAAGCTGTAAGATACCCTGCCCAATATTTTAATAATTCTACGAATATTTTTCACAGTTGCCATAAGCAATGCCAGCTGTGAGAGAAGTTTTTCAAAATTGAAGTTGATTAAAAATTATTTAAGATTAACAATTAGTACTTTAAGACTAACTAATTTGGCTATCTTGGCTATTGAGCAAGAGGTGTGTGATGCTATAGACATTGATGGTGCAATAAAAGACTTTGCTATTTAAAAAATTAGACGCATAAAGTTTTAATTAAAAACGGAAGTTTGGTTTTTATTCTCAGAAGTACTTATATTATTTTTCAATAAAAATATAAATATTACTTAATAGTATCGTTCTAGTTTTTATTAAAAATTTGCGTTTTATATTCAATTCGACTAATATTATTTAATCTTGTCGATCGTCAAGTTGTCCCTATTCTTAAGTGATAGATAGTGTACCTATTATAACAATGTATCTAAGTGGTTGAAGTAAACTAATTTTTGTATTAATAAACGTGATTGTAAAACTTAGATAAACTTTTTTATATAAAATCTAACCTATATAATGCAAAATAATGATGACTGTTCTTGCCGAAAAGTTCTCTAGAATTAATGTATGAACCAAATTATACCTAGTATACATTAAACTGAAATACCTAAATAAGAGGGCGGCAAAATTATCTTCCGCCCCGGGCGGCCGACACCCACGCGACGCCACTGTATGAACCAGATAACTAATTTGCCAGTCCCGATGTTCAGGGCTCACAAATTGTTTATCGACCAAGTCACTCGTTTAATTTTATTAACTAAGACTTGGCTCTTCGATCGAGCGAAGCGAGATCTCCAAATCAACTTGGGGAAAATATGAAATTGGTGAAAAAAGTCTGAATTCCAGAATAACTGCAATTTGTACTCCAAAAAAGAGTAACCATATACACGAACTCCTGTTACCTGTAACTTGAATGAAACTGTTGGTCAAGTTATTTGGTTATGCATTTCGTGGCACTATTTTGATAGTAAAAGATTAAGCGAGATCTCAGGTTGGGGCAAACCACTAGTTAAATTATTGCAACACGGCATCATTGGTGACAATTAACTATCAATCAGTGATGTACACAATGGCAGAGTATTCGATATGATAGCTGTACGCATTAAGAACGTGGAACCGTAACTGAGTGCGAAGCAGACGCTCGGCTGAG
Source organism: Philereme vetulata (assembly GCA_918857605.2). Lineage (NCBI taxonomy): Eukaryota > Metazoa > Arthropoda > Insecta > Lepidoptera > Geometridae > Philereme > Philereme vetulata. The sequence goes on from OU975420.1 coordinate 1,136,573, forward strand.
TATCATATCCACATACCAGGTGTGTACTGAGCGACTGCTTGTCGCTCGAGGGGGTGGGATCTAATCTTGTATTTCCTGCCTTTGCTATTAATGATTTCGTATAGACCAAACACACGTACTAGATTATTCCATAGTCCCAATGGGGCCTAATCCAATGGGAATGGATAAAAAAGTGGGGACAACGAAAATGACCTGACCAGCGATTAACAAGGATAAAATACCATTTTTGTAACAAACCAACAGAGATGATACCTACAAACTACACATAGATATTATTTTTTATTGAATGTTCACGATTGATAGATAAATCTATCCTAACGAGATCGCTCAGTCAGAATAGTGACGGGCGACTGTCGCGCATTAATATGAATATCGATGAACGTCACAGTAGATATTTTTCTGCGCGATATAATTGACAATTCAAAATAAGGTTCATGACTTAATCCTTACAATATAGATGAGATCTTTAGACTAGGTGCCCCTAAATCCTACAAACAAACCATTTCGCAAAGAGAAGCTTTGAATTAAACAAGTACAAATAATCCCCGACACGTGGAAAACCCGTAATATATTTCCATTTATAAGCATTTTTATCTTCTTCGTAGAAAGAATCACCCCAGTTAAACTAGATTTCTAATCAATAAAATCGCGTCCAGATCTGTCCGTCCCTTTGGAAACTACGATGCCACAGAAAAACTGACATACACATAGATACAGGCATAGGCAACTTATAGTACCCCTGTTTTCACGTTGGTAGTTAAAAAATCGTATTGAAATTAGTATATTTGTTTAGGAGCTAGGTACCTACTATGTCAAGGAAAAACAAAATCAGCATGACGGTAACTAGCTTGAAAACTAGGAAAAACAACTTTTAAATCAATAATCAAGATTCATCATCATAACAGTTGTAGGATGTTCACTGCTGAATCCAAAGAGATTGATCTCGTGCAACCTGCACCCAGCCTTTATTGGTGACTTTCCATTTAGTAATGAGCGTCACGCGTTGCGCTTATCCATGATTTACGTAGTCACCACTCGAAAACCTTACAGCCCAACAGCCGTTAGTTTTTCGAGCCATACACCCCGTCCACAGCCACATAAAATCTGAAAAACTGTCAGTAAATCGATATTGTTTAAGCAAAAGATCGACCTCGTCCCATCTCTAGCACATCGTGAGTATTGCCCGATGAAACCGAAAGTGAGCCACAGTGTTCGAAGTAGTTAGTACACCTCTGCCGTGGGAAGTAGGTCTTGCATCTTCACCGTAATTGTAGACATCTTCGTAATGAGACACATAATATTCGTGAAGAGGCCGTTTTGCAATTTGGAAATGGAAATAAATATCATAGGTAACCCAATTCTTGATATATTAATTTTGTTTCGTCCCATTATTATCTGTACAAATTACTTCGAAATACCCAAAAGGGAGACATTGTCTTTCATTATTTTTTTTAATCATACTGATATTATAAATGCCAAAGTTTGGATGTTTATTTGTTATTCAATCACGTCGTAACGGTTGAACCGATTTTGATGAAATTTATTATGTACGTAGATTATAACCTGAATTACTACACACTAGCCCATAAACCAGGTTCCATGGGATAAAAATGGGGTGTCAAGTTGCAACAGCGAGTTTATCTTTGTTTCTAGGTTATACATTTAGTAGTGTAACGCGTAAGAAGTCGCGGGCAACAGCTAGTGATTTATAAAAACACTATTGAATGATTTCATTGCATAAAAAATTTTCGACTTGACTTGTAAGCTGTAACACTAAAGGCATCATTCGCATCGATTTGTTTTAAATATACAAAATTCGATGATTTTTGTAGTTCTCATTTAGTAAAAAATTTTAAGTCGCAGACTAAAATAAAATTACCTTGGAATGACCTTCTGATCTTCTAGACTAGAATATCAGTTTTGAAAATTAATGAGGTCACCCAATCCAAAAGCTTGAATTTAAAAGCAGTTCTGATTGCGTAAGCCATATGATTTTTAACATCTTTCTAATACATATATAAAAATTTCAAATAACCAATGCTCAATCACTTATTTTATTCCGCAATGTAATAAAGGTATTATTTAGATAGGTACTAATACATGACCATTATGGACATTATAGCCACTAGAAAATAATATAATCTATATTCTCTAATATCACATATCACGTTTTTAGTGGTCGGCGTACTCCTCCAAAACGGGTTGATCGATTTTAATTATTTTTTTTGTATATTTGGTAAGTATGAAAAATAGGTCATAAATTAATTTTCATTCTCTTACCCTCACTCCTTAAATTTTTAAACGCGATTTTAGTATTTTTGTAAAACGGCCACCGCTCAGCATTATGCTGCAGAAACATAGCTGCGGTTTAATGGAGAGATATGTACAGTATAGTACTTATAAGCAAACGATTTGCTGAAATAAAACCGATTTAATTTAAAATTCAAAAATTGAAATCTGTCCATAACGTTACAGCAACCCCCCCCCCCCCCCCTTCCAAACTCCACTTCCCCTCTTGGAAAATTGTCGCAACATCGCGATCGACTAAAAAATTTTAATTAAACAAGGAACATGTATGCCAATTTTCGTCAAAATCGGTTGAAAAATGCAACCTGTAGATGAGAACAGACAGACAGATAGCCAGCCGGACAAAAGCATTTCTTGGCCAATCTGGAAACCGAGACGCTTCGCTCGCTACATAAAGCATAGCATAATTCCAGAGCAGAATATAACCTTAGACCTAGAGCAGATTTCTGACCTCGAATTGAATCAATCAATTATTTTTTCTACCAAAACTACTAATTATGCAAACAATAAACATAAAATTGTGTATCAAATTCTGAATAACAAAACGGTTGAGTAGTTACGTCCGTGTTCAAGGTGAAGGTGGAACCGAAAAACTCTTTCTTACTACTTATTATAACCCATTTTTTGCTCCAATTTAAGTTCGTAGTTGCACAAAAACTCGCGAATCATGATTGATTTAGTTCCTTCTGCACTAAAAGCTGCAGTTGTTCATTGACAGTTCATTTAAAGGTTCATTTAAGGGTTACCATAACACTGGGAGCGATCTCTTTCAGGCAACCTTTGGATGGAAAGAAATTAGTGAAGTTATAACGGAGTGAGGTGTTCTTGAAATCTTGTAATTTCTGCAAAGTAACTTATTCGTTCGACATTTTATTGGCGCTTATTGGCCAGCATGCAACAAGTCAAAATGATGGTCTAGGATGTGTCTTGTGACTTATTAAACACAGTATGAGTCTATCTAACTTTTTTTATGGGTAGCAAACAAGCATACGGCCCAGCTGATGGTAAGCGGTTACCGTAGCCTTTTCATTCATTCAGACATTTCTAACACCAAAGGTATTACACGCGCATAGCCGACCCTTTAAATTTTTCAGAACGCCCTCTTTGAAGAACCCCATACTGTAGTCCCTAGGGAAAAGCTCGACTGGGAGACCATTCCACAAGCGAAGCTTTCGCACGAGGAAATTCCTCTGGAACCTCACGGTGCGCGACCACATCGTCTCCAAGGTGTGTGGATGGATTCCATGCTGATGACGAGCAGTGCGATGATAAAACGAACCTGCAGGCACCATAACAAACAACTCCTCAGAACACAACCCATTATACAAGCGGTAGAACACACAAAGGGAGGCAAAATCTCCACGACCACGACTTCCGCAACAAACTCTGAGATTGTCGTAAAAATATAAATAGGTATATTAGTAATTAATCACTAATATTAAACGAGTATTCATCGCGTATTTCTATTTTTATCGGTATAGATATAGCGTTTTATGTAATTTCGAACAAACACATACATATTATTTACAAAAAGAGTTATAAACAAACAATTTATAAATATACAAAGAAAGCACGAAACAGACAATATATATAAAAATGAACTTAACTAACTTAACTTAACTATCTGTAGATTATGGAAACATTTGTTCCGCGGCGGGAATCGAACCCACTACCTCCTGCGTCTCAGCCGGCTATTCGCCCACTGCTCGACGGAGGTCGTCAAAGCGGTTTATTAACGTTGGGATAATAAATAATAAGGTAAATACGCGATAAATACAGATATTTGTTCCGGGTCTGGATGTTTTTTATGATAAGTGGAAATTTACAAAAAAAAAGTATATAAGTATGCTAGCAGTTATCTGGTTCACATAGTACAATCTCTGCTTAGTTTGGGGCTAGATAGCGCTGTGGGACATGTCCAGCAATATTTATTTATTTATTTATGTGCAGTGATAAGAAAGTTAAAAAAATATAGGTATTTGTTAAAAACTGTAGACATTGCATCTCAGCTAACCAATTTACAAAACACATTTCTAGAAAAAATCACGGACCTATTAAGACACAATCAATTATACGTGACACAACAGAGCCTTACGGCATTCACACACGCACTTAGCACAAACATAGCGTGGATAAACGAAAAGTAATATTTATCAACACCAATCTTATCCAAACTAGCCCAAACTAATATTACTTATTCGAGAGTAACTCTATCTGTTTGTTACGTTTTTACGACTAAAGGGCTGGACTGATTTTGATTAAATTGCAAGCGAAGCCGCGTATGGAAGCTTGTATTTTATAAATAGTCGACAAATGAAAAACGGCTATACTCGTAATTAAGAACAATTAACTCCTTATTTTACACGAAAATAAAACACTAAATATAATTTCTACAAACAGATTTATTCCAATGGGCGGTATTATCGCTAAAAGCGATCTCTTCCAGTCAACATTTGTATTGACATATTTTTGTTTATTTAAATCGGATATAGATTTGAGAATCCACCTTCTGTTTTTTTTCGAATATTATAAAACATGCCGGTTGTAATTTATTGATTAAAACGGGTATTTATCGCGTATGTACCTTTTTTATTTGTTATCCCGACGTTTCGGCTGTGTTGCAACAGTCGCGGTCTCGGTCTCGGGCTGACTGAGACAGCCCGACGTTTCGGCTGTGTTTCAACCGTCATGGTCTCGGTCTCGGGCTGACTGAGACAGCCCGACGTTTCGGCTGTGTTGCAACAGTCGCGGTCTCGGTCTCGGGCTGACTGAGACAGCCCGACGTTTCGGCTGTGTTGCAACAGTCGCGGTCTCGGTCTCGGGCTGACTGAGACAGCCCGACGTTTCGGCTGTGTTGCAACAGTCGCGGTCTCGGTCTCGGGCTGACTGAGACAGCCCGACGTTTCGGCTGTGTTTCAACAGTCGCGGTCTCGGTCTCGGGCTGACTGAGACAGCCCGACGTTTCGGCTGTGTTGCAACAGTCGCGGTCTCGGTCTCGGGCTGACTGAGACAGCCCGACGTTTCGGCTGTGTTGCAACAGTCGCGGTCTCGGTCTCGGGCTGACTGAGACAGCCCGACGTTTCGGCTGTGTTTCAACAGTCATGGTCTTGGTCTTGGGCTGACTAAGACAGCCCGATGTTTCGGCTGTGTTGCAACAGTCGTGGTCTCGGTCTCGGGCTGACTGAGACAGCCCGACGTTTCGGCTGTGTTGCAACAGTCAGTCTGTCTCAGTCGGCCCGAGACCATGACTGTTGCAACACAGCCGAAACGTCGGGCTGTCTCAGTCAGCCCGAGACCATGACTGTTGAAACAAAGCCGAAACGTCGGGGTAACAAATAAAAAGGTACATACGCGATAAATACCCGTTTTAATCAATAATTATGTACAGTGATCGCGAAAGTTTGAAAAATGCCGGTTGTAGACCTTTAATCATATCAGCTACCCACTGCTGAATATACGCCTCCCACATATATTTCCAGAGTGACCGATCTTTTGTGGCCTGCACCCAATGGCTCACAGGAACCGTTATCAGGTCGTCTTTCCATTTCTACGTTGCGCTTTCCAGTGCGTGGTTTCCACTCGAGAACCTTCCTACTCCAACGTCCGTCAGTTCTTCAAGCTATGTGCCTCGCCTACTGCCGCTTGAGATACTTGCTTGAACTTTAATATTGGAATGCAGTCCACTCTCTCTAAGAGATGTTTCAGACGCTGTTACTACTTAAAATTATTCAAGGGACTATAGGTATATAGGGAATGTCCTGAGTTATTGAATAAACTTGAGTTAATTGTAACTCGCCTTTTCATCGAATTCAGAATCAGAAAACATTCTTTCACCACACTTGTCGCACTAACTACGGTCAAAACTCGCCGTTGTGCCGCATCTGCTCGTACTACAACGAACACCTTAATTTGTTCGATATCTTTTGTGCATCAATCAACACACTCAAAAAACTCCTACTACCAAAACCAATAGTTGGTTTTGGTAGTAGGTAAGTGTATTCTAATGATAATTTTGTTTTCTTTTTTTTTCTTGTCTGTTTAAGTTATGTACCAAACTATTTTTGCACGCTGTGCCTACTACTAGAAAGTCGTACACCGTTTTTGGTAAAATTGTATTTTTTTTTCTTCTTATTGTTCTGTGTAACGTCCAGTTTAGTGGGCCAAATAATTAAAAATAAGCAAAAAAATAAGCACTATTATTATGAACAAAAGGCGGAGACGTTATTCAAAAATTATCTACTGTTTTATATTCATCCTGTATAACAATTGCAACTGTTATATTGTGAACAATAAAATGTTGTCGTAAAGATTTTTGATATTTTTTTTTCTTCTTATAATTTGAAGTTTTTTAAACCTATGTCACATCTATTTCACCTTTAGACCTGTGAAAAAATCAAAGAGAGAGAAGAGAGAGAAAATTAAGTAAGGTTTGATTAGGAAATTGACTATTCTATACAGGGTGTGTAAATAATTATGTTTATCGACGATATACGACGCGTAGGTACGATGTCTGGTGGTCACTTTCTACTTGCGTAACATATGTGCAGTACTGATGGTAGATAAAGGTGGTAACAGGTAGCTTCGTATTAGCTGGCCAACCGTAATGTCGGTTTTTACAATTAACTAGCTGACCCGCCCTGACTTCGCAAGGATATATATCAAAATAAAATATATCATATAGCACTTGGGGATAGTGTGGTTAACTATTAGTGAAAGAATTTTCAGAATCCGTTCAGTAATTTCAGAGATAATTACCCCCAAAAACATACAAGTAACAAACTTTACCATTTTAAACCGACTTTAAAAAAAGAGGAGGTTCTCAATTCGACTGTATTTTTTTGTATATGTTTGTTACCTCAGAACTTTCGACTGGGTGAACCGATTTTGATGATTCTTCTTTTTTTTTTGAAAGCTGGTGCTTACCGTGTGGTCCCATTTCCATTTGGTCCAGTTTTGAAAATAGCATCCATGAGAAAACCATATAAGTCTTAAATTTGTTTAATTTTATGTTATGTTATGTTTGTTAGCTCAGATCTCTGTTATATATCAAGCGATTTGAAAAATTAGTTTTTTTAAAAGGATATACTTTAAGATTGATCCCATGAAAATTTCATCAATGGTACAGTAGTTTAGTTTTTACTGTTATCTGAAGTCGGTTGTATTTTTGTTAAAAAGTTACATGTATAATATTGGTATTGATGTCTAAAAATCAAGATATAACCAATACAAGAATCATTTTTGTAAATATGCGCAAGATCTTCATGACCTTATCCCTCCTTCCCCCTTCCACCACCGGACAAGCAGACGTACCGAGAAGTACCACTCATACCTGGTCGGCATACCACCACGCCGTACCAAACTATTTACTTCAACTTTTCTTGTTAGCACGAGTAAGGAGTGGAACTCACTTCCAGCGTATGATTTTCCGAACCAGTATAATCTCAGAGTCTTCAAATCCAGAGTGAATAAGTTTTTTTATAGGCAAGTGTGTTCCATCTTCGATCACACCATCACTTGCCATCAGGTGAGGTTACCGTCAAGCGCTTGATTATCGTCAATAAAAAAATTTACAAGACTTTACCAACCCGAGTACTTAAATTCCCACTTCCCACTAAGCAAAGCTCAAACACTGACATAGAAAACAAAACCGCACTAATATCTGCCATTGGTTCCATTTGGAAGTTACAATTCTAAGAATAAAATAGACAAACATACGTACGCTTCTAATTTTATTTTCATTATAAAGTATATAAGAAATAAGGGTTTGGCTACACATTTTCCTGACCCTACACAGCTAATTAAATTCAAAGGAGCCATGCGTTGGCAGTTGCGCTTATTTCTACACATCTCTATACGCAATTATACCAATAACCCTTATAAATATAATCTTAAGGTCTAAATTGCAGGGTTTCAGTAATCAAGGCTAGTCCAGTTGAGTATTTTATTAGTTCTAAGAAATGTTAGTCGGTGAGCTTTGGTTATTAGAAAATTATTTCAATCTAGATTTATCTGTAAGATAGTTATAGCTACAATTCCCAACAAACTGAGACGCAGGAGGTAGCGGTTTCGATTCCCGCCGTAGAACAGATGTTTGTTCCTGGTCTGGATGTATTTCTAGATAAGTTAGTATTTACAAAAAATATATATACCTATATAAGTATCCTATCAGTTATCTGGTTCCCATAGTACAAGCTCTGCATAGTTTGGGGCTAGATAGCGCTGTGTGAAATGTCCAGCAACATTTATTTTATTTACTTATTTTAACTCTAAAGTACTATAAGTTTTTTGTTAAAAAATTATTTTTCAAAACAAGCTTTTATAAAATTTATAATCGGAACCACAAGCAGATTCAAATGAGCCCAAACACTAGTAGCCTACTATATAATATAATCCATTCAGAAGTTCCATTGTCTAGCATCCGTCTCCATCATGAGGCCACCTCTATGGTACCATATTATTGCATTGTCACCGAATTTACATATGTATTCTAAATTTCAATCGGTTGAGGGGAAGGTGTTTAAAATTTAGTTGCAAAATTCCACCTGAACAAACATACATTGCAAGTCAATAAAAAGTATGTAAAAATCAAAAAAATGTATGGTAATCCCTGGATAACTTATTAAACTATTTATCCTACCTCTTTTAGACAAACAGGTAGGATAAATAGATCTTAGCTCGTGCTCATGCTTAGATTGTTACGGTCTTCAGTATAGTCTAGTAGTTTAGTATAGTGTGTTGCGTTTATATAATCTATAGTGTTGTCTAGAGCGACTACATAAACATTATACCAGGTCTCTATATACCGATTCTGGTCCATAGAGCAAAAAAATTAGGCCGTTTAATCCTATCTAATGACTGGCTATATAAACTGTTGGTGTCCAAAGCTTACGAATATTTTGTTGAAAGCTAACAAAAGTTCGTCAAACCAAACTTTGTTGTAACTATAACTTAATTACTGATTAAAACGGGTATTTATCGCGCATGTACCTTTTTATTTGTTATCCCGACGTTTCGACTGTATTGCAATAGCCGTGGTCACGGGCGGACTGTATAATCAGTAATTATGTATGTACAGTGATCGGGAAAGTTTGAACAATGCTGTAACTTTAACTACCTACGAGCCTAAAGGCACCAAAAGTCTACATCACAATACACCAATGTCCATACTTTTACGCTCAACCTATCCACTAAACCCTCGAGCATCAGATCAGATGACCTGAGACCCTGAGCGAAGACTCCAAGAGCAACAGTTAATTTCCCAATCTGTGCATTTCGACGGCTCTCGCAGTGGCCCGCGAAAAACCGCGCACAACGCACGCGTTTGACGCATGACGTTCCAAACTTGAAGTTGACATTTGTGTTTTTTCGTTTTGGATTTTGCGACTGGCTCGAAGGTAAGATTTTTTTAATTTCGTGTTCTAAAATATTCTAACAGAGAGTCCGAACTTATTCGTAACTTTTTACAGAATTCATGAAAATTAAATATTTTACTTGTACATTAATAGTGTTAATTAATACTAGAGCTTTTAACTAAATTGCTCGGAATGTAAAGTTTTTTCGTTTATATTAATCTTTAACCCCGACGTAAAACACCCCTCGTGTTTTACGTACATCGTAGCTCCAAAACGGATGGACCGATTTGGACGCGATTTTTTTCAATAGAAAGCTTTTATAAGCTTTTATACTAAGTACTAAAATTATTACCATCTGCTCGTGACTTTACTTGCGTAGTTCTCTTACATATCTACTTAGATCTTTCACCCTCGTGCATATTATTTAGTGATCATTTTGCTCCATTTACGATGTGGTGGATATATACAATACCGTAGATGGGAGGATGAGATCGAACTAATAGCGGGTCTCAACTGAAGAAGGGTCCGAGACTGATCTCAGTGGAAAGCCTTAACCATGAGACATAATGAGCTGAGAGACATCAGTCAGGATACAAAGGCCATTATAATTAACTAGGTATCTATAATCTTACTCAATTTCTTTTTAATATGTTGAATTTAGTACTTATTTATGATAATATAACTCTGTATTGTAATTACCACAGAAACAACATAACACAAAATAAAACGAAAACGGCAATACAAGGGGTGATCATATCGTTAAGAGATTTTATTATTAATATGAGACGTTGGATGGACAGGTTCTATGTAAACAAATAAGGATGGTGTCGTTATTAAAGTCATTAAAGATAATATAAAATAAAATACATATAATTTAATCATAAAATTTCATAAATATTAATATTATAATACATTACATATATATATACCTAGTCAGGTCATAAGTATTGTCACACAGTAAAAACTTTTCTTTTAGAATGTTGGCCCCAAAAAAGTTTATTGAATTCGAATTTCGAATTGTTCATGAAAATAAAAATGTATACTTTTTAGAATTTTACTTATTTTTAAATATGGAGTGGACGCTTAAAGAAGACCGTGTTGCAGTTATTGCGTTGCATCGTTGCGGTTACACGCCAATTCAAATTTTTAACATACTGAAAAATTTGAATATAACCAAAAGATTCGTTTATCGCACCATCAAACGATACAATAAAGACTCTAGTGAAGATGACAGATCAAGAAGTGGTCGCCCTCGGTCTGTTAGGTCTCCAGCAGTAATAAAAGCTGTGAAGGCGCGAATTCAAAGAAATCCCAAACGTAGCAGAAACTGTTGGCCCTTCAGATGGGGTTAAGCAGAACCACGGTGAAAAGGGTGTTAAATGAAGACTTAGGGCTTCGGGCATATTGAAAAAAAACAGGACATCGTTTGAATGCTCGTCTAATGGACCTGAGACTGAAGAGATGCCGCGCTTTGTTGAAGCGGTACGCGGGAAAAATTTATCGGGAAATTCTTTTTTCGGATGAAAAAATTTTTACCGTAGAAGAGAGCCACAACAAATAAAATGATAAGGTGTACGCATACAGTAGTGAAGAAGCAAGCAACCGTATTCCGCGTGTCCAACGAGGTCATTTTCCATCCTCGCTCATGGTATGGTTGGGAGTTTCGTATTGGGGCTTAACAGAGGTACATTTTTGTGAGAAAGGTGTAAAAACGAATCCAGTTGTGTATCAAAATACAGTTTTGACGAACCTTGTGGAACCTGTTTCTCATACCATGTTCAATAACAGGCACTGGGTATTCCAACAAGATTCGGCGCCAGCTCATAGAGCGAAGAGCACACAAGACTGGCTGGCGGCGCGTGAAATCGACTTCATCCGGCACGAAGACTGGCCCTCCTCCAGTCCTGATTTGAATCCGTTAGATTACAAGATATGGCAACACTTGGAGGAAAAGGCGTGCTCAAAGCCTCATCCCAATTTGGAGTCACTCAAGACATCCTTGATTAAGGCAGCCGCCGATATTGACATGGACCTCGTTCGTGCTGCGATAGACGACTGGCCGCGCAGATTGAAGGCCTGTATTCAAAATCACGAAGGTCATTTTGAATAAACTTTAGTGTCATAAGAATCTATGTTTTGTTAAGTTTATTTTGGTATATAATTGGTTACATAATGAATGAACTTGTTTCAATTATTTTATATTAAACATGTGACAGAATTTATGACCTGACTAAGTATATATAAATCATAAAAATGTATAAATTAATAAATGGCCTAGTGAGCGATTTATGACAGATAGCGTTGTGTGCGTGTGATAGTGTTTTTAATTTCCAGAGTAATAGAAGTACTATAAAATACTGAGGTATGATGGGGAGTTTTTAATTGAAGGGTTTCAGAGGAACGTAAGGATCGAGAGTTTGAAAGGTGAAGAAAGGCAAAGCGTTCAGTTAACTATAAAAATATATGAATCAGAAATAAGCAGCCTAAAGCGTCTGCAACGTGCGGATGATGACTGTTGGTGTTACTCGCTTCAAGAGAAATGTAAAGAGGTTTTTACAGTGTAAGGAACGCATCGACAATACCCCGGGTGTTCCCGGTGTCAATAGGCGACGGTGACCGCTTACCATCAGGTGGGCCGTAAGCCTGTTTCCCCACAAATAACATATAAAAAAAATCGTACAAACGACTATGTTACGGTAACCATTTACTGGGTTCGGGTAGGCCAATTTTTACCTTAATGGTTTATAAATAAAATATTACTTGAAAGAGCGACATACATCCAAATATACTCTAGTATCTTTAATATTATTACGACAGGAAGTGATACCCAAAAAATTACAATTTGTCTGAATAAGGAAGTGAACATTTTTATCTCGATCAAAATGCATAACTTGTCCTATCATAAACTGCCACCTGAATTGTAGATTAGTTGATTACCAATAAATATTTTGATAAACAAGTATAATATTGGAGAGACTTATCTATCTTCATGTAAACTTATGTCAATATATTCACAAGTAACGCACTCAAGCTGTATTAAACCAAAATTAATTAGGTGTGCGATGTTTCTCAAAAGCCCCAACTCAAAAGAAAAACATATTTTAAAAGCATGGTTATTTTTTTATTTTACTTTGAGGATCAAAAATGCGAAATATCGCACACTGCGGGGCGCATAACCAAGTTTGGTGATAAATGGTGAAGACGGCTTAGACTATCAGGGTTCAATGTTTTTCTAAAACTAGCTTTTAATAATCAAGAGAACAAAGTATTACCGAATACAAATGTATAACATATTCATTATTATAAATACGGGACTTATCACGTACCGTTTTATCGGTGTTTCCGTTCGGTTCAATCCGTAGTTCGGAGCGGATCGCACTCACTCAGATGAAGGTTCACAAATTCCCTATTTATAATAATGATTAAAATACAACACAAAAGTTTTCAATATATTTTCATATTTTTATTTTATAACGGAACTTATGAATTTCATATTGGTAATATAATAAAATTACTAACATTTTCACAGGTATTATATAGTAGGTAGATACTTACATAGTTAATGTTACAAATGCAATAGGGACACAATCTCTAAGACTAAGTAGGTCTAGCCTATATCAGTAAATATGCAGTGCGCATATCACTATGTTAATGATACTAGTTTAATGTCATTGAGTCTGAGTTTTACTAGAATCACCTGGCTAGTATCTACTAATTAGTGTTGCCAGTAGGCATTTTATAACGTTGAAATATGGTTCCTTGGTTAAGACACTAAGTACAACCTTCGAAGGCTAAATTATTACGAGCAGTACAAGATCGGCAAATCTATTGTGTTATGGTGAACAGAAAAAAGCGAAAGGCATAATTTTTGTCGAGGCCAAGTATTAATTATGATCTTCTAACGAACGATATTGATTTGGGTTTTCCACATTCCTGTAATAAAATGTGGTCAAAATGTTTCAATCTAAATAATGCAAAGTTTATTTACAAAAATCAGCTCTTTTTATGCCAATTATAATGCATCTTCAATGAAAAACAGAAATGTTTTAATCTGCACCCTATTATTAGGAACAACGCATGATTCTTTTAACTAGAACCTAGGGGTCTTCAAGTCGCGAGTCGAACAGATTTCTTTTAGGCAAGCATGTTCGTCCAACATACCTCAATTCCTTAAGACGAAAGAGTTCAATCAGTGTGTGGTAACACACACTGATTGAACTCTTTCGTCGTGATGACATATGGAACCGAGACGTGGTCCTTCACTATTGGCCTTATAAATAAGCTCAGAGTCGCTCAACGAGCTATGGAGAGGGCTATGCTCGGGGTTTCTCTACGGAATCCAATCAGAAATGAGGAGATACGTAGGAGAACTCAAGTCACCGACATAGCCCGACGGATTAGCACGTTGAAATGGCAGTGAGCAGGCCATATAGCGCGCAGAACAGATGGCCGATGGGGCCGGAAAGTTCTCGAATGGAGGCCACGGACCGGCAAGCGCAGCGTAGGACGTTCACCTATAAGATGGGCAGACGACTTGGTAAGAACCGCAGGTCGGCGTTGGAGCAGGCCGCTTACAACCGCAGTTCCTGAAGATCAATGAGGGAGGCCTTTGTCCAGCAGTGGACGTCCTACGGCTGATATGATGATGATGATGATGATGAAGCGTGTTCCTTCGTAGACCGCATCATAATTTACCATCAGGCGAGATCATGGTCAAACGCTAACTAACTACATGACAACTTGCCAATTAACTTGTAAACAAAATATAACCTACTTCAGATAACAGAACAACCTAACTACTAAACCGATTTTGATAAAATTTACATAGGACTAATACTGAAAGTACATCCTTTCAAATAAAAACAGAATTTTAAAAATCAGTTGATAAATAACGATGGTCTAAGGTAACAAACATTTTTAAAAAATAATGAGAAACTCCTCCTTTTTTTGAAATTGGTTATAAAACAGATAAACTTTTTGACAGCTTCCGATGAAATAAATGTATAAGTAGCTAAGGTACTTAAGTTTCGATTCAGTTTTGAGTTATCGCATACCGTCCTTCGTCGCGTTTTGTTAGCATTCTTAGTTAAAGTATAAATACCTGGTAAGCTAGATCATCAAATAATTCCTAGAGCTTGCATTAGCACTGGATAGGCATGCTTACGACATGCTACATTCACACACTGAGTACTCTAAAAAAATATCCGGTTTCAACTAAATCAATCCAATTTTCGCAATAGATAACTCGATGTTTGACGTCTAAATGTCAGCTACCGGTCTATTGACTTTCAGATTATCATCATCAACATAAAACAGTCCACTGCTTGACATGATAGGTCTCTCAAGGTGTGCAATGAGCCCGATTCTCAACTGTTCTCATCCAGTCTCTACCAGCTACAGCGCGCAAATCGTCGCTCCATCTAGCCGAAGGGCATCTAACCATTCAGGCAATAAAATGTGCATGATTTAGTGTAAAATGGAAAACATACTTAAGTTTTTATTATGTGTACATTAAGATACATACTACAGGTCTCATAAAAAGGAGCGTGAATGAAGAGGGCTATGCTTGGTGTTTCTCTAAGATCGAATCAGAAATGAGGCGATCCGTAGAAAAACCAAGGTCACAGACATAGCCAAGAGGATTAGCACGCTGAAGTGGCAGCGGGCAGCTCGAAGAACTGACGGCCATTGGGGCAGAAAGTATCTAGAGTGGAGGCCACACACTGGAAAGCGCAGTATAGGAGACGACAGAAAGAAGACAGATAGATAGAAAGACGACATGACAAAGGTTGCTGGGAGCCTATGAGTGCAAGATCGATTGCACTGTAAATGTATGGGGGAGGTCTATGTACAGAAGTTGACGGCATGATTCTTGAGAACACAATAGATCGTAGTCGAATGAAACTAATCGTTAAATTAATAAATCCTTAACTATGTTGCACTTAAATAGGCATTTATTGTAACACCGTCTCCTCTCACGTTTTGTCAATTCAGGCCATTCAAAGGTCGCCCATTATTCCGCCATGTATTAGTCTTTAAGTTTTCTAGGTTAAGTTGTTGTAATTTGGTGTAACAATTAAGAATTATATATCTATCTATTTATGTTTTGCGATAAAAAAAATAAAAACACAAAAATAAGTAATAATTTATTTCATATTTTCTTAGGAAGAACTACTTCTTATTCTATGTTAGTGATATCACAATCTATTTAACCTATCTGTACTAATATTCTAATCGCTACAAAATCGAGGGGGCCTCACCAGAATCCTGAATTATATTCTAGCTTCCCATATCATCAAAATATTAGAAAATATTTAAACTCCGCAAAAATGTACTAGTTTTCCAATAGACGCGCTAAACTAGGTACTGTTGATAACCGAGGCATTATTGAAATATCTCCCCATAAATCCGAATCGCACAGACCGCACGACCGCAGTGAATGAAATCAGTGACGCCACGCAACCGACGCGCAACCGACACGCAACTGCTCCGCCGCGTAACCGTTGCGTTACAAAAAGGCGGTGACAAATAGCCGTAGCTAAAAGTTTATGGATAAAGTTTAGTAGGTTCATAGTTCAGATTAGATGATGGCGCATGGAACAGAACTGTGTAACTTACATACAATAATACTGTATTGCGAATAAATCATTCATTCATTCGATTTGGATGATGAATGAATGATACGAGAGATTCCTCTGATATATTTACTCGTAGAAGAGCGCGTTCAAATCGTTTGCTCGAGAAATATTATATATCGAATTATTTTTTCCCTGAGTACACTGTAAATTTATTATTTCATTCTATTGTTCCTATGTTTGTTGTATGTAATTTTCTGTTTTCTCTTACTTGTGCTTTCTCTTTTGATTGTATTGTGTGAATTTGTGTGTGCTATGGTAGCAAATAAATGTCTGTCTATGTCTAAATAATGTTAATACACGGAAATCCTGTGACCCTATATTAGCCTTCGATTCAGTTCCATTGCTTCCCATGTTATCTGGAGATGCTAAAGCGATAAGTCCGTCTATTGTTGCGTTCACATTACCCTATTGTGCGCAGACAATATATTTATCGTCATGGGTAGATCTTAGCTTTAGCCTTGCGAAACAGAGAGTCCTCACTTATTTTGTTTGTTTAAACATTTTACATATCTTCTAATTAGTTTTTTTATAATGTGTGAAGTTTTTGACAACTAAAGGTTATTGTGACATTTTTTTTACTGCGAGCTTGAGTATTTTTAGGGTTCCGTACCTCAAAAGGAAAAAATGAACCCTTATAGGATCACTGTGTTGTCTGTCCGTCTGTCAAGACCCTTTTTCTCGGAAACTCATGGAGGTATCAAGATGAAATTAATGTAAAATACGTAGGTCCATACTCTCTTAGAGTTGTAAAGAAAACAAGCTTTTAAGTCAACGCATTCAAAAAATACGGCCATTTCCGCTCGCAAATAAATCAAACGTTGTGGTCTAAAAGTTGATAGACATATACAATCAATTATTCATTACATTAGCACACAATATACCATACAGTTACATTTTAAGACATAGGAAACACAAAAAAATTAAACAATTTAATAGTATACATGTAAAATGTATAAAAATGGAGAACTCGGTAGATACTGTGTGCTACAGCAGTAAATGGGACTCAACTCAGCATTATGCCCGCCGTAATGGTAAGCGCTGATATTCTCGATAATTTTAATTCTTATCTGTTTGATTATATTCTGTTTTGTGTGTAATGTATATATTGCTGACGATTATGGCTCAGTAGGCCATAGGTATAACATAACCCAGCCGATGTGCATTTTGTCAACAGACGTTGGTTGTATAAATTCATATCTGCACTTCCATTCCATCACACTAATATTATAAATGTGAAAGTTCGCATGTTTGTTTATTTATTTGTTAATCAATCACGTCGTAATGGCTTAACCGATTTCCATGAAATTTGGTGAGTTGATAGATTATGACCTGGATTTATACATAGGCTACTTTTTGTTGACAACCAACGCGTGAAAAGCCGCTGGCAGAAGATAGTCCTATTAATATTATAAACGCGAATGTTTGTATGGATGTGTGTGAATATTTGTTACTCTTTCACGACGCAACGGCTGAACCGATTTTGATGAAATTTGGTATGTACGTAGATTATAACCTGGATTAATACATAAGCTACTTTTTATTGACAACATTTTTATCACATTATATTTGCGAAAGTAACTCTGTTTGTTTGATTGTTTGTTACCTTTTCACGACTAAACGGCTGAATGGATCGTTATGATATTTGGCAAGGAGATAGATTGTATTCTGAGCAAGGGCATACGTTATTATTTGTCTCAAAAATAATCTTGAAAGAGTGAAATAGAAAGATAAAGTCCACGCGAACGAAGTCACGGATAACAGGTAGTCATCAATAATTGATAGATGAAAATGCCCTCGCTTTTTGGCTAACCTTTCCTAATGAGCACTACTTATTATTTTAATTTGGTGTAGCCTTGTCATATAATAAAAAAATAAAATTAATTAATTTAAAAATACGATATATAAAACATCCATTGTGAATATCCTCGAAAGTTTTCCAAAATTGTATATGTCAATGTCGGATGAATAATATTAAGGATCTCATTCAAATAATGCCAATAAATTATTAAATCAAGTTCATTTTGAATTGTTTTATAATAGCGATGTATTTATTTTTTGAATCTATAGATTTCGAGGTATTTTTAAACACAGATTTTCCGGAAGTCCTAGATATAACTTAAAGTTTTACATTTAAATTATTATTTAACTCCGAATCCACGGACCTGAATGCTTTTTGTATGTTCTAAATTTGTTTTGTAGGTACAGCGGCTGAAACAATATTGTAAATTCGTCGTATGTTTATTTTTTGTCTCTATTATTAATATTAAATTGTTGAATAATTTTGTTTAAATATATTATAAATTAAACTTAACTAGTGGTTCGCTCCGCACTGAGATCTTGCTAGTCTCCCATAAAAACAAAAAAATATTATTTGTAATCTTAGACTATCAAAATATGTAGTGCCACAAAATAATAACAAAATTACATGACCTACAGTTTCATTTAAATTACAGATAATGGAAGTTCATGTTAATTGATTTTCTTTTTTGAACTTTTTCTTTCTTGAACCCTAATATCTCATATCTCAACCCCCCCCCCCCCCCATTTTTAGCTCATTCAGTCACACCAAATTTGTGCCATAACTACCTACCTACATATCAAATTTCACGATGATCGGATAAACGCTTCAAAAGTTAGGCTGTCCGCCAATTTTTCCTTCCTTTTTATTTCTGACCGACAACTTTTTGTAGGGCGTGGCTCCTACAAAAAATCGGTCACCGATTATCGGACGTGGACGGCCAGCCTTATCCTTGGGCAAACAAACGTACATATTTGCTCAAATTGATTTGGAGATCTCGCTTCGCTCGATCAAAAAACTGTGTTACATAAATCACGATTCCTTTTGTCTCAATGGTACATAGAACCTAAACTCGTGAAATGTAGGTCAACAGTTACCATCATAAACTTCTACTCGATCTCTTTGTAACTAGTGATGTAACTGTCGATTGTCGTATCGATGATTTATGATTCGATAGATTAATGACAGCAATTTGGTTAGTGTATTGTGTGTCGAGTTGTTAAGGAAGTAGTTATACTGATTAGTGGATAATAACGCTTTTATCTTTGACACTCCGAATTTGTTATTTTAGGACGTTTTACTTTTGCGTTGGATTTTTTTTTATCCAGTTGGCAGGTTAACAATAAGATAGCTTCTAAGTCTAACTAAAGGGAGGGGTTAATAATATCTGCATTACCCCAATATCCTAAGCGTCGATAACCAGCAAAGCAGAAAAGAGATGTGTAAAATCAACCATCAATGTTTTTGAGGTCTCGCATTACTGTTTCTAATCTGTTGTGGCTGTGCGGTATTGTAGTTATCACATCCATTGTCATTTCATCTTGAAAAATATTCGCTTATTGCTCCTAAAGTATTATTATTTGTATTCTGTATGGGACAGCAGTTAGGGTGGCAAATTCAGCCGAACATCTCAAGTGGCGCAAATATGGAAGTCTCGACAAAGCTTTCGTACTCGTAGGTACTTGAGCCATTTGAGGTCGAGACCCTGGGTCGATGGGTAACATACATGGAGTAATCACTTCATAATTTAAACGTTCCCTTATAATCACCCAATGATGATTATCATCATGTATGGTGATGAGCATCATTCTGTCAATTCTTTCAAAACTGTTATACATTAGGTAAATTTCCTAAAAAAATCATTGAGTCCACATTTAAAAACACATGACCATAACTACTAATCTCGGAAACAATGAATTTATTTCAACACGTAATGATCTGGCTCTCAGCGATAACCGCAAGCGTATCGACCTTCTGTTTGCATCACTATTTGAAGAGCTTTGCAAATTACTGCCCTAGGGAAGTTTGCTATCTAGGGAAAATGACTAGGAAACAATATATTTTCGGTTTAATAGGATAATGAAATGCAAATGGCCAACTTGAGCTTTTGTTGGCAAAATTTGCTGCTATTAACTTTCTAAGCTGAAATTTATGATATAAAAACGTTAGGAAGGCTATGCCTAAATATAGACTTCACATAGATTTCGAGAATGACCGATAGGTCAAGATAGCTACAGCGACTGTTAGCCATAAGATATTGTAGCTAACAGCTCTCAGCACACTTTATCGAGTCGTCTTTACATCTAGTAAGGCACTTGTCTCACCGCCGGCGATGAGAGAAAAGCGAGTAGAGCTAGAAACTAGTTAGCGAGCAGCGAGAAGCGAGTGTGTAGTTCATATAGTTGTCTCGCTGGGCGACATAGCGCCTTGTTTCGCGTATCGCTGAGCGAGTACTGTAGTCGCTGCGACAAAATAGTGGAGAGCGAGTTTTCGCCAGCAGTGTGAACGGCCTGCGATCAATTATTAATATACGTGTCTCTTTTACTGACACGGAATCTATATATTTTGTTGGTTTCTTGAGCGAGAAAATATTTGATAGGCAATCGCTTACTCGCCAGCGGTGAGACCTAAAGGTGAGTGCCTAAGGGGCTTTGCTCTTTCCAGGTCGTCTCCGCGCGACAATTTAGTGATATTAATAAGTAGGTATAAGAATAAGAAAGAATTAAAATAATTTATGTTTTTCTTAAAAATGTTTGGTTCTATTTTATAGGTTACATGAAATGTTAGCCTAAATTAACATGACAATGACCAGGTGACAATTTTATGTGGCATATAACGCTATTATACATGAGCAGAGTACTTGACGTAGCTCTGTTTCTCACACTAGTCTCTGGCGAGCCTGTGTTGTGAGGTTACAGTGATTCTCTTCGGGCTCTCGTCAAAAAAATAACAACTGGCTTATTTTAATTGGCTATGTGCATAAATAATCTAAATTACAAACAAAATTAAAGTACTTTATAAAATGTATATGTGAGTCTATCTTGCGAAAACTTGTAATGGGTCGGCAACATGAATGATCCATTCGGTGTGACCAACGTCTATTCCATAAGCTATGGTAACCTTACCATCAGGTGGACTGTATGTGTAATGCCAATGCACCTTAATGGAATAATAATAAATGTGTGTTGGAGCAAGCACAGTAAAGGGTTCGTAGCCGTAGTAGCAATTTCAGCAAACGATGTGGAGTAATCACCACCTACTTTCAGCTAAGGGAGGTATCTTAAAACTGTTCTTAATTTTTATTTCATAACTTACTAAGCATCACTAAACTAAATCACCACGCCAGATATCATTTTTACATCACTACTAATAAAAAGGCAGACAGACTGGTCGGACAGACAGGCAGATAGTTGGATATAGTGAAACTAATAACTATCAAAGTGACCAAATGAAACCAATAAATATGAGATCATTCAGTTTGACAACAAACCTCTCTGTTTTATCATGTTACAATTCAAAACAGCAATTTCATCACGCTGAAATCAATCAATCAATCGCATTGCTCTGGGCGTCATCGAATGTCGGCTAAAGTCGGTAATTGCAGTTAAGCCAGCCTTCTAGGTTAATGGTCTCTTTATTACCTACGTGTATTACTGGTAGTAGTAGGAAATTAGGAATCTATATTTATGATATCTACCTACATGTGTGATTTTTAACTTCGATTTGAAACCTCTTTGGATTGTCTTAATCCAAAGAGTCCAAACGAGGACTATTTATTTTTTACTAGTTGCCTGTGCATCGTGGTTCACTGTAATTTAACATTTCAGTTTTTATAGCTTAGAAATTTAAATAACGAATAGTGTGATTTAAAAAATGTAGTTTTTTGTAAAAAAGCGTGGGATGATTAATTATTATAAATACGGGATTTATCACGTACCGTCTTATCGGTGTTTCGACCGACACGAGGCGAGACGTTATTCGGAGCGGATCGCACTCACCTTGATGAAGGTTCACGAATTGAGCCGAAACATTGTCGGTCGAAACACCGATAAGACGGTACGTGATAAATCCCGTATTTATAATAATGATTTAAATCAATCACGAAAGTTTTCTAAGTAAAGCGTGGGGTGTTTTGAAGATATTTTCAAAATGATTCTACTTTTACCAATATCTGTCAAAAAATATTTATAACGATTGACATCAAACACGTCACTCTTTTTAGCTCGCTTTTATTAGCTTGGTATATTTACAATACAATACATATTATTGTAAATCACACTATTCTTAATATAAATTTATGAAAAATATTTTTTACTTTTTAGTTCGGTTATCTACAAAAGTGTATTTTTTGTGTTTTTTCACTATTATTTATTTTCTATTTTTTAGTTCGGTTAATTAATTAATTAGTTCATTACTTTCTTGGATATTGCAGCCATTTATTAGGGTTCCTCTCCGGAATCTTTATTTCATACGTGAACTTGGTGCAAACACTACCGTGTCTTCGGATATAAAAATCCTGAAGATCCGGGTCAGGATAATGGGACAACATAAATAATAATAACTAAATAATGTTGGATATTTCACACAGCGCTATCGAGCCCCAAACTAAGCAGAACTTGTACTATGGGAACCAGATAACTGATAGAATACTTATATACATTTTTTGTAACTACACACATAAATAGAAATACATCCAGACCCGGAACAAATATTTGTAGATCATGCAAATACTTTTTCCGCGGCGCTCCCGCCACGTTCGATTCCTCGAACCCGATACCTCCTGCATCCCAGCCGGCTATTCGCCCACTACGCTATGGAGGTCGTCAAACAACTTAAATTTAATTCGACGTTTTGAAGTGATTGAAAATCGAGTTCAAAGGTTAGATTAGATAATTCTTTTTTGCACACCTTAAAACAATACAACTAAATAGAACACCGTACAACTGTGTGATACAGTTGGCGGTCTTATCGCTCCGTAGATTCCGTTACATATGTACCAAGCTATTAAAAGCATGTTAAAAAAGGATACTGACAAGAGCGAATATCTTTAATATGAGAGGAAGTGGATTTGGCAATAATAACTGCCGATTTTAATGAAATCCTGAACTCGAGATCTGAAGGCCATAAATGCCTAATTAAATCCAATAAAATTCAATTTTGACCCGTTGCAGGTTACTCATGGTTAAAATAGCATGCACTCACCTAACATAAAAATACAGTTACGAATTGAAAACTTTTAAAAGATTATAAACTGAAAGTAAAAATTAAAACTTTAGAAACATACAATTTTCATGGATAAAATTCTTTTGTTCTGAAGCGCTCTGTATGAATTTTAATATTATCTACCGTTTATTTTTTTGTGTAGGACGGGACTTGAATCCGTAACCTTTCTCTTGAAATGAGGAAGTGCTGCTAATTACGTTACACGCTCACATCATGTCAGGCGCGAATTAGTGATATGACTCTATAGGTACCTGTCTCTTCTAGTTGGTTAGAGTTGTATACATTTATCATATCGGCCGGCTGAGACGCAGTAGGTAGCGGGTTCGATTCCCGCCGCGGAACAAATGTTTGCATGATCTACAGATATTTGTGCCGGGTCTGGTTGTTTTTCTATATATTACAAGTATGTATTTACAAAAAAAAAGTATATAAGTATAGTTATCTGGTTCCCATAGTACAAGCTCTGTTTAGTTTGGGGCTAGATAGTGCTGTGTGACATGTCCAGGAATATTTATTTATTTTTATCAAAAGCATCGAAATCATGAAAAGCTCGAATAGTTACACGGATTCCCTTCCCTCGTTCAAGTTCGAGTGAGCGGAGGAAGCCATCTTGAAAGCATCGGGTAATGTCAAGGGACTTCGTTTAATACAAACCAGGGCCACAGATAATGCACGAGTGATGGACCGGTATTTGCACACTATTTATAGTGCTTTGTATTTTAGCTCTATTTACCGCTTGTTAATATAAAAATTCACGATCATGTCAACAAGTTATTATTACAAAATTAAACAAACTCCGATCTTTGGTCCGATTGATGGGCTGGCTGCACCAAATTCTCCAAATTAATAACACCTTTTTTGCGTCGGGGTTAAAAGTATAACCACTGAAAGATGGTAGATGGATATTATAAATTAGTTTACGCCTATGCCTATGTTTCAATCCAGGTCATAATCTATGTATATACCAAATTTCATCGAAATCCGGTTTAGCTGGTTAAGCCGTAACGTAATTGAGTAACAAACAAACACCTAAACTTTCGCAGCAAAAAATATTATTAGATCGTTTCCATGTGACTTTGCTTCGTTAAGATTATTTTATCTCGATACAACATACATTAATTAACCAGCTTGCATTACTAAAGAGGTAACCCTAGTTCTACGCTTGAGCGTAGGTAAATTAATGAAACATCGGGCCGAGCTTGATATCTGTAACTATCTATATTGTGTGTCTATCCTGAAACTCCTTGAAATTCGTGAAAGTAACATTCAAAGTAGTTGACGACCTACGTGGCGCAGTGGGCGAATAGCCGGCTGAGACGCAGAAGGTAGCGGGTTCCATTCCCGCCGCGGAACAAATGTTTGCATGATTTACAGATATTTGTTCCGGGTCTGGTTGTTTTTCTATATATTATAAATATGTATGTATTTACAAAAAAAAGTATATAAGTATTCTATCAGTTATCGGTTCCCATAATACAAGCTCTGCTTCGTTTGGAGCTAGATAGCGTTGTGTGAATTGTCCAGCAATATTTATTGATTTATTTATTATTTAAAGTGCTCAAATTTAATATATCAGCCACCATCTGTAAAATAAACAAATCAGCTATTAATTTCGGGCTTTTAAGCTGTTCTTTTAATTGATGAGTCAGTTCTCTTCACCTTTTATACCACGAAATGTAAACCACTTCTCACGAAATGGAGTGTTTCTTACATCTGTTTTAAGCTGTTTAAAATCTTGTTTACATTTAAATGAAAGGTGATTATTTCTTATATGGTCATCGACCGCAGTTACCTCAGATTACGAGCTTTATGCAGTCATTATGGATGACTGCATAATTGTTGATGGATTCAAAATTGCAGCCAATTGCAATCTGACCGCAGACAAAATGCAAGTAGCAATCAGTACGAAACGAAAGGGTTCCGTAGAATATGAATATTTTTTAGAAAAAAAGCAGGTAGGTAGCTACTGTGGACTGTGAAGAGCACCGTCGCCATATTTGTTTTTTTTTTCAACTTATGTATTACCAGTGAAGACACATTATTTTTTGCGTAACTTTGACAATAAATTAAGTTTCTGTCAGAAGAAAACGGCTGGACCAATTTCTTCCAAACATAGCATACGCACCTATTTTTGCTTCGTGAGTAAAAACACCTGGTTACTACAAAACATTGATAACCTCAAAATCGGCTATCTACAATTATGCAAATTCTAATAAAAATCATAACTAGATCAGCTCGAAATGCGCCGAAAAACGTAATTCCTTCAAATTGGAACATATCATGTAATTCCCGCGACATAATTCCCACGAGTGTGAGAGTCGCACGCGCATTGTCGTTTCAAGGTGCTAACTGATACTAATGTTACGTCAACGGGGAATTACTATGAAATAGATCTGGGTATTATTCAATTAATATTTTTTATTTAAACCTTGTTTATTAAATTTAGCGAAGCAATGCAGCAATGTGTCTTGACCACTTCCGCCTGGTAGTGATCTGGAGCAATTGAGGTATCTAGCTCGTTTTCTATCTCTCTTCTTTAGATTTAGTTTCTGCAGATAATAGAAAATTGTTATACAAGGGCTGTAAGCGATCTATTACATCCGATTGATTGCTTACACCCAATTATAACACATAACTTTTTATCGCTAATGCGAAGAAATTAATAAAGTGTTTTATAACAGTTTGTTGCAACATCCATTGTTTTTTTTTCACTACTGGGCTATGGCCTCTTTCATTTGTAAATAGAAATAAGGATTTGTTATGGCGGTTGTATTTCATCTAAGCATGTGTGTATGTGGCCTCTTTCATTTCTAAATAGGAATAAGTAACGATATGTCATGAGCATTGTGTTTTATTTCGCCTTATTATGAATGTTCTTGTATAATCGTCTGAGTAACGATGCCCATACGCATAGCGCCTGTCAAAATAATATCCGATATAATCAATCACAAACTACGCCTAATTGGAACCGAATGAAGTATCTTAATCATAAAATTCGCATAAAATTCACGCTCAAAACCAAAACACAATACCTCAATCACTTTAGCTACAATCAATCTAGCCGTTGTGTAATTCTGTCAAACTGTCGTCGTGTCAAATTTGATGTGAGTGACGTTAGCCTTGATCTTTGTATCGGATCATTTTCATATGTCCATGTGAAACAGAGCATTAACTAAACTGTCATATGAGTTGACGAGTACTGTAATTAGTGTATCCTAGTATAAATTCATCATCATCATCATATCAGTCGTAGGACGTCCACTAAAGAACTTCTTTTTGTTTACTTAGGAATTTTGTCGTAAATGGAGCGCGTTGAAGTCTTTTGTTCCTGAAATACGATTTAGTCTCAAAACTGGTTTACAGATTTTGATTCTGCGTAAAAAAATTTAGTATAGTTTTGTAAACGTCATAATTTTTTGAGACAATATTACAAAAATAAAAAAACTTTAACGTGCTCGAAATCAAGGTTACTTCAAAGTTAGTCTACTCTCCCAAAACTCTACCATCAATATGGTATTTTCTCAGTTGAAAATGCCATTAGCGGTCACCTACAAAATTGTGACCGCATACAACGTTGCCTAACCTATTCAATCTGTACAGAACGCACAAGAATTTGTTATGAAGTGACTGTAATATCTTAAATTACAGTCACTTCATATCAACATACATCTAAGGTACTTTAGTATCAAATGACACAAGATGGAGATCTCGGTGCTGGTAGCCAATTTTGGGCATGCTACTTGCATTTCCCTGTGCATATTGCATATTTTTGCATCTGCATTCTTCGTCGTATAAACGACCATACTTGCTTTGAAATAAGGCGTAAAATTCGTTATTCGCCATCGCACATGTGCTGCTGTTAGGTCATCTGTTGCGTGCGCATTGCGGTCGCGTTATTTTGTAAGTTAGCTCGATTATAACTAGAAATGATTTTTAAAGCGTGATAATTTTGTGCACGTGGGCTATCCTCGACATTTCTGCATCGAATACTTCAGTATTCCAGCCATATTGCACGCACTCAGAATTTCAAACCATTTAGCATGCAATATTGGACAAACAAACATTTACGACAAGTTTAATAAAAATTCTTTATAGTTATAAACGACTAACTGAGCCGCCTCAAAAACATAGCATTTAGCACTCTAACTAGGGATAATATAACATTTTATAAGTGAAATAGTTTTTAGAATCGGTTAAGTATTTTACAAAAAAACTTAATTTAATTCACAAATGTTTTCTTAGTAAAAATACCGCAGTAAAAATTCTAGTAATTGCCGCCCGCAACGTCGCTTAACTAGCTGATGTTTTGGTCTCTGGTTTATCTATCTACACGGTGTCCTTTAAATCACTGTTTTCCCAGAACAAACGTTGCTCAGACCATGATTTATTAACTGTTTATATCATCAAATAAGAGAATAAAAAAATAAAATCTAGACCTTCTCAATTAAGTCTAGCTTTGTTCAAAAACTAACCGTGACATAAAGTTCCCATGAACTTACACTAGCCGTAGCATATTAACTACTTCTTAGTACCTAGTAGCTACCGGTCAGCGTGTTATGTTGTAGGGCGTAACGTTAAAATAGACGTTTCTAGTTCGCATCTTTTTATATTTTTCAAAGTTCAATTTCGTTTTGTTTTTTAATTTGATGTTATAAACTGTTAGTAGACCATGGTCTGAACAACGTTTGTTCTGGGAAAACAGTGATTTAAAGGACACCGTGTATACTATACTAATATTATAACGAGGAAAGATTTGTTTGTTTGTTTGTATTGAATAGGCTCCGAAACTAAGGGACCGATTTAAAAAAATCTTTCACTGTTGGGAAGCTACACTATCTCCGGGTGACATTGGCTACTTTTTACCCAAATGCGCAGAAGGAGGGTAATGCTTTTATTGAAAAAACTACGCGTGCAAAGCTGCGGATTTGTCAGCTAGTTTAAGATAAATGTAAAAATTTGACAGAGTTACACCATTGTATTGACGCCGGTTATATTAGTCTATTAGGTTATTTAAAGTATTTCCATAAACTTAATAATAATCATTTAATAGTTAAGGGCAACTTTCGCAACAATGCCTAAACGTGTAAAAATGGCTAAATATGATTTAGAGTGTTGTCAAATCGTGCAAATACGTCAAATTTAAACATGTTTCGTCACTAAATACGTTTAGAGATCGTTGTGTAAGTCGGGCTTGTATGATACTTTTTATACTTAATAGATTAGAATTAGATAAATTAGAATAATTACTTTTTGACAAGTGCGGGAAACAGTTTAAAGCCCGACTAAGTACTTTCCTTTTATAAAAACGTTTGCGTTGCGGAAAACAATGAACGTTGATTCGTTCATTGTTTTATTGCAAACTACTTTTTACGAAAGTAAAGCAGTTGTGCTTCAAATTGTCTTTTCTAATATATTTTTGTATCACGGTAACTTTATTGGCATCCATTTTAGATTATTACAAGTAAAACATTTACATTATTACTGCAAAAAACAACTGTTTAACAACAATGCTTCTTATTGAAGTAAAACTTCTTAACACACGCTTGACTTGGGGAGTAAGCTGGTGAATGCTTTACTTCCAGTTCTATATTGTTGCATACCGCATAGCTGATAAAGCAGCATAATGCAGCACTTATTTTATTCTAGGCCTGCTAAATTAATATTAAGTGTATTTAATATTTCGCAAAGAGCCCGATCTATTGCGCAGTTCTACCCTGAATAAAAACGCATGCAGGTTTGAGTAGGTAGTATTGCGCCATGGAGGCAACTTTCCACGTCTAATATATCATAACTTATGTACTTATCTGTAACGTATGTTATTAGGTAACTATTTAAATGTATCGTGGTTTTACAGGTACTTAGGGCCCGGTTGAGAGTTTGTACTCAGCCATGCAGGTATCGGATATTCTTATAGGCACAGCGTAGATGGAGTGTTTACATTATTCTATTTTGAATTAAATTGAATTTATTATTGTCTACTGTGGAAAGGACGATTTTAAAAATAGCATTTAGTTACTACTAAAAAAAACACGATGAATTGTTAAAATATTTTTAAAACATTTTTAAACGACTACTAGAAAAATATCCCAAAGCCTCAAACGGCAAAGGCCAGTTGCCCAACTTAAATAAGACAAAAAAGCACCTTATATCTCACTTATTTTTCAGTCACACTTTATGAAACAGAATCCAGAGAGGGTTTTGGAAGTTATTAAATAGTAAATCATTTTTTTTTATTGATTATACAAAACGCATTACAACCGCTTACAATTAATGATTATAAAAATGCTGTTTTGATCTGGATTGCAACATAAGCACATATGCGTCCAGTTAAAATAACTTACAAATCAAACAGACGTTAAGTACAAACAGATATATAAATTTTAAATACTTATATTAAATAAAGAATAAAAAATAAATAATCTGTGAATCCCTTTGATACGAAAGAATAGATTGTCCCACACAATGCCAACAAAGAAGACTGATTTAAGATTTATTTCCATGGCAACCGTAGCTATTATCATCATATATTTATATAAGCCATAAGACGTCCACTCCTGGACATGGGCTGACCTCCCCATAGATTTCCAGTGCAATCTCGTGTGGCACCCAAAGTAATCTGTTCTTACAGTGTTAACTCGAGATATTTGACGACACACACTATCCAAAGACAATGCCATGTAAATGTTACGCTATGTGCTAAATTGTATACAATTACTGCAGCCTCAAAAAGCACTGATGCAATCCTCATCGTCACCTTCAATGCTATTGTTACACACTTGTCAGTTGTCTTCGTTCGTTTAATATGTCAATGTACTTTCAGTGGAAAATAAATGAAATGAATTCATTTATTTTCCACTGAAGGTACATTAATAAAGAACACAATGGGCTTATATAGATGGTGGGAATCCCATATTTTCGAAATTTTAACTTCCGTCAACTTTTGGACGCATTTGATCTACTAGCTTTCACCTCGCACGTAGTTTGTCATTAGTACCTAAGCCTTGTCTCAATTCCAACGGTATTCTATCAATATACAACATTTCTACGAAATAGATCCAGCCGTTTAGTCGTAACAAACAGACAGACAGACAGAGTTACTTTAGAATTTATAATATTAATTTGGATAATGTGGATTAGACAGGAGTCCTATTAAAGTCAATCTTAGGTCACAAGATTCACGGATGGAACCGTTCCGTTGTTCCAGAATCCACTGAAAAAACTAGGCTGATGATAAGATAAATAAATAAATAATAAATATTGCTGGACATTTCACACAGCGCTATCTAGCCCCAAACTAAGCATAGCTTGTACTATGCGAACCAGATAACTGATAGAATACTTACATACTTATATATATTTTTTTGTATATACGTACTTATAATACATAGAGAAACATCCAGACCCGGAACAAATATCTGTATATCATGCAAACATTTGTTCCGCAGAGGGAATCGAACCCGCTACCTCCTGCGTCTCAGCCGGCTATTCGCCCACTGCGCCACGGAGGTCGTCTATAGAAGATACCATCGAAACTAGTACTTTGTTGATTTGAGGCTTTTCTAGGTTCATCCGTGTACTATCTTGTCACGTAGGGTAGACTGCAAAGGGATTCCTGGTCCGTCGGAGGCAGCCTGTTACGTCAAACATTGCATTGACAGTTCGAAACTAGAATTCGGCTAGATTTATTGAAAGGTTTGGTTCAATGTTCTAATTCGGCACGGTCGTGGCAGAGTGTAAGGTCAGCTTTCCTCAAACCAGTAATTGGGCACACACGAATGTTTCTTTAGAATTAACTTGAAGTAAGATGGATAGGTCTGGTAGATTATCGTGTCACCACAAGGTCGTATTTTTGCAAGCTGTCCTGATGCAATGTCATATACCTACAATGTTAGTAAGTAAGTAAGTACATTAGAAACTGTACTCTTTCACTGGCCAAGTGGTATAATTAATAAAAGATATCATGTATTTTTCCCGTCAAAGACTACGCCAATACATTTTTGTATACTTGTGGTGCCTGACCAATTAATAAACGTCAGCGTTCTATATCATGTTGTTGTTCTAGTCAATCCTAAGGTTAACTGGAATAGATCATTTTTAACGTCGCCGCCGAAATACTTCACAATTTATTTGTTTCCTATTTGCTAAGTTGTTTGTGTTTTTACATGTAAGTACTTGCGCAACAATGCCTAATCGTATCGTATTTAGTGCCTATATTATGTTTAAAAGAGTTGTCAAACCGTACAAACAAGTAAAATTTAAGCATATTTAGTCGCTAATTACGTTTAGGGATCGTTTGCAAGCCGGGCGTAGTTTTCTAATAGTAAACAATGTTTTCTATTAGTTTTGTTTTTTAATTGTAATTTAAACTGGTTCTATAATATCTGATTTACGCCGCCGTCCTTATATGTTCACATAGATCCTGCCTATCCAAAGATTGCCTGGAAGAGATCGCATTTAGCGATAAGGCCGCCCATTGTACCTATGATTTAGAATTGTGTTTTCTGTTATATGGTTATATTTAATGGTGTGCATTAAAGGAATTATCTATCTATCTATTAGATGTTTACATATTATATAACTGATATAATGATTTAAACTCCGCTCCTGTACGTCAGTCTCTCTCTCTGCTTTGGTTTGAGACGCCTTCCAATAACTTTTCCAATACTTTTTTCTCCCTTCCACGATTTTTGGGTCGCGAACTTCTCTTTAGGTAAAGAGGAGACTTTCAATACTTTTATCGGATACCTTATTTAGTCCTTTATTACCTTGCTTACGCTGGCAAACTGATGTTTTCTCTCACCAGATGGCGATCACCTGCGACTGTCCGATGTCGCAGCCGGGCCCGACGCTGGCGGCGACGTGCGGCGGCGGAGCCTTTATGCTGTTCATGGGGCTACTGGAGGTGTTCCTGAGGAGCCAATGTGATCTGGAAGACCCTTGTGGGAGAGCACAGGTAATACTTTAAAGGTTACTACTGGAGGATAAATGAAACAAGCTCAGAGATATTCAAGCGTTACAAACGGGATTGTTTAGGTAAGTTAGAGTAGAAATTCTGA
This sequence comes from Philereme vetulata, assembly GCA_918857605.2. Classification (NCBI taxonomy): domain Eukaryota; kingdom Metazoa; phylum Arthropoda; class Insecta; order Lepidoptera; family Geometridae; genus Philereme; species Philereme vetulata. The sequence continues at coordinate 1,168,947 of OU975420.1, forward strand.
AAATAATAGTAAGATTCATAGTTATATCCTAACTATCGTACATAACGTTACTATCGTTGTATGTACATAGATAATTAATATGCTTTGCATACTTATCAGATTTCGTTTAAAGTTAAACTCTGATTATAAACCGGCCTCCCGCGACACAGGCAAGTCCTAGTGCGGGGACCAGTCAATTTTAATTTATAATATAATTTTACAGTAAATAAAATATTTCTTATTTGTATTTGTATCGTAAATTATTTACTAAGGTGGATAAGAGCCCAACGCGTCTATGAGAAAGAAGATTAACTTCATTGGGAAGACGCACTCTTATTAGAGACAATAAATTTTTTTACACTAAGAAGATGGATGGAACGCCTTGCCGGTCTCCATTAAGAAATCCCCCTCACCTTCCGTATTTAAAGCTAGACTCAAAAACTTTTATCTCCATGAAGAGTCATGATTCATCTGATCTCTAATATTATTATTGTAAGTATATGTATGTAAGTACATATTTATTTATTTTATATATGATATTTATTTATTTATTTAAAGTTATTTATGTACCTAATATGTATGTATATAACTAATTTCTTTTTCTATTATTAAGTTTATTCTTTTTACACCTCGGCCAATCTTCCATTAAGCAATGATCCTCTCCATCCAAAGGTTGTCTGGAAGAGATCGCTTTGTTAAGCGATAAGACCGCCCATTATGCTTACTTTTATTTGTTTTTTTTTCTATAAATCTGTTGTATCTGGATTGTAAGGTATAATAAAGAATTTTCATTCATTCATTCATGGATTGGTAGTTGCTGGCGCACAAATTAATAAAGTATTTAGCTTTGAAAAACGACTTCTTATTTCACCAAAGGTAAACCAGCAATTCTGAAAAGTGATAGACTGAACCTACTGATAATGATTATAATTTTGCCCACATGGTATAACTGATTAAGCATTTGATTATGTCCTACAGCCGTACTAATCTATCAGGGTACAGTCGAACTAATCAACGATTTGAATCTCTTAAAGCCTCAACCTCTGAACTCTTAAGTTTAGCATAAGCCCGCTACTTTTACCTCAGTTTGTCACGAGACAGCAAAATTGAGAGCTCGTTGCTTTCTCCTCGTGAGCTCGTGATTCTAGGATGTTAGCCAGATTGCGAAGACGTGACACTTGTTACGAATAATCGGACTTATTGTGAGACATTGTGTGCAATTTCGAATAATTCAGTTTAATATTTAGGTATTGAATTAGAATGTTACACAATACATAACAAGTAATGTAATTAGAACAGTAGGTATATATAAAACAAGACAAGTAGCTGTACACTGGACGAGAAAAACACGACAATATAATCAATTTAATATAAACTTTGCCACGTACCTATTTTCGAAGATGTTAAGCTACAGCTTTCTAATTTTGGTTGTTTTAATTGACCTAGTGGTGGGTGACAGGGACCCGGAGCTGACTATCAACCCTGAGAGTGATCGATATACCTATATATTACTAAATCCTTACCAAAGATCGGGCAGAGTGTCATTTGAAGGAGATGGTAATTAAATATGATGATGTGAGTTCGTTTAAGTTTTTCAATAAACATATAATAATGTTTGACTGTACGACATTGTTTCGACTGCAGATAAAGCACACAAAGTAAACAGATCAAGAGTAGACAGTACGATTTACATCTTAATAATTTCTATTGTTTTAGTTCCTTAGAAAGCGGAAATACGCAATTACCAGGGTAGATAACATCTAATTAAGTAATAAGGAAACGTCTGGGAAGGGATATACCGTAGTTGGAGTTGGAATAGAAAGGGTGGAAAGATCTTAACTTTGATTATTTGGAGGAAAACTAAACTTTGAAAGCGAAATGCAAGCTTAGCATCGTTTGCATTGTTAGCTTAAATAGCACACTGCTGGGAATAAACCTCCTCACTCAAAAGTCACTCTAACCGATCCTGTGCTATTCGCTAAAGTATAGCTGAGTGTACAAAGTCGAAGATGTAGGTATACAAATCGCGAGGCTTAAGTGGAGATGGTCAGGACACTTGGCTAGGCGAAATGACAACAGGACTAAGGCAGTCACAGAGTGGTAGTAAAGAGATGGACGTCAACCGCAGGGCAGAACATCGCACACCTGCCAGATGGTCTGACGATCTCGTAGCGGAAGCTGAACAGAAATGGATCAGACTCAAGACTGATTAGACTGGTGTCATAGAGAGGAGGCATATGCCCAACAGTGGGTGCTGGAGGCTGCATAGATAGATACAAAGTTCCAAAACACAGTATTATGTAAACATGTTCTTTTGTTTCCAGTTCCGCCGTCACATGGACTCAGTGTATGACTTCATCGTGGTGGGCGGAGGTTCAGCCGGCTCCGTGGTGGCTGCCAGGCTCTCTGAGGTGCCGGAGTGGAGGGTACTACTACTGGAAGCAGGTATAAGATCCAGAGTGCCTAGCTAGAGTAACATGGTCTTAAATCCATCTTTGTATCACTATGTTTTTTTATTCGTTATTGTACACAAATAGATTATGTACTTACAAATAAGCTTACACAAATTAATTTTAACAAAATTGTATAAACCCCCGAAACCCTATTTGTTTAACTGGAGTGGACTTAGCTAAGACCACCCCAGTTACAGTTAAAGAAACTTTATTCTCAAAAAAGAATTATGCATTCACTTAATATGAGAACTAAATAAATATTAAAACTATGACAGTATGCGAGCGCATTACATTAACAATAAAATTAAGTAGGCAAGTACATTATTTCTATTTGTTTTCTTCAATATTTGTATGAAATGGGTTGTTTTGTAGTACTCTAACAAAAACACACACTACGTTCTGCGATGACATCTCGGTACCAGCGAAGTGTAGTGAACGAGTATACATACAAGGATCGGCAACAACTAGATGCGACAACGCCGTTTAACTATGAATTAAGTTTGAGTTTATGAATTTTGGTTGGCCAAATGTATTTTAAGTATTTTTTTGTAGTTATATAAACTAAAACTAAACTAGCTTTCTATAATAAAAACCGCGTACGAATCGGTCCATCTGTTTGGGAGCTACAATACCTCAAACAGACAGACAGACATAGGTATAGGTTTATCTTATATTACCCCTCTTTTTGCGTAGTGAGTTAGAAAAGGATATGCTCAAATCCGAGCTGAACCCTAATAAGAATGTTCGATGGATTGTTGGGTTGTTATGGAGATCTCAAAAGATCGCGTTACCTATATTATTTGTGTTGGCAATCAATTTTAACTTACACAGCAAAAATGACCTTGTTGCAGGCTTCGACGAGCCCACAGGAGCACAGGTCCCCTCCATGTTTCTGAACTTCATCGGGTCCAGCATCGACTGGGGCTATCAGACGCAACCCGAGCCAGCAGCTTGCCTCGGGGAGGATGGACGGAAGTGCTACTGGCCAAGAGGGAAGGTGAGCCTCGCCAACTTTACCATTTATCCTCCTACATTCATTTTAACGCTAGGATTCTAAGGGCGACATGGGCAACGATGCCTAAACGTATTTAGTGGCTAAATTATGATTTAAGAAGTTGTGAAATCATACAAATACGTAAAATTTAATCATGTTTAGTCGCTAAATACATTTAGGGATCGTTGTGCAAGCCGGGTTAAATCTTTTCATGTGGTGGCAAGATGGTTATTTCGTTGTCAATTAAGCCTTTTTAGACCCTTACTTTAACTTGGTCACTGACCTATGAGAGTGATTAAAAAATTACCAGAGATAGGAAAAATGTCTACAAAGATCATGGCGTAGGGTACCTACCTGATTCCTAATAATATTTATATCAACCAATATGCAGTAATCATTAGAAGGGCGACCGTGGCGTTCCTATGAAAACGTTTCGGTTTACAAACTTTCGATTCGAGGATCCAATAGCTGGCTACTAACTTTTTTATGTAGGTACATACGACTAACTGTGACCTTATCTGACAGGTCCTCGGAGGCACCTCAGTGATGAACGGCATGATGTACATCCGCGGCTCCCGCGCCGACTACGACTCCTGGGCGGCCGCTGGCAACGAGGGTTGGAGCTACGAGGACGTACTGCCTTACTTCATTAAGTCAGAAGACAATAAGCAGGTCAGCTTGATAACTATAAAACACTTTGTCTTTTAATTGAGTGGTAGAAATCTTGTAAAAATCTTTGGTCAAAATCAGACATAAATCCCGTTTTGGCATCAATGTAACTATGGTTATTTTGCAATCATCATAACGGTGACACCGAACTGAACTGATGATGGAGCTGAAAGGACCTTAGTAAAGTGTTATACATGGCCTGATATGTAAGTTATGATGAAACTTTTCAAAGCAATAGTTACTCTGGGCACACATTAAATATTGTAATGTGTTTGTAACAGGTTGACAAGATGGACCAAGGTTACCACGGCGTGGGAGGTCCACTGACGGTATCTCAGTTCCCGTACCATCCGCCACTCAGCTACAGTCTCGTCAAAGCTGGAGAAGAATTAGGTAAGAGAATCACGTTTCTCGCGGAAAGTTAGGCTATGCTTTGTCTAAATCAAGTCACTAGTAATGCATCTAGAAGTTCGATTATCATATATATCTAGCGCAAGCTGGTCAGCGTAACCAGTGATATGAATAACAAACAAATTGAATATAAGAGTCGGAATACATCGTATCTTTTATTAGGTAGGTACCTAACTTACTTTAGTTTTTTAGCACAATAGTCTTAAAAATAGCCAAGCTTTTCCATCTTCAGTACGAGACGAAGTTTTTTCGCTTTTCCTTTGATCCATAGCCAGAATAACTATTTTTTATTCGCAGGCTACGAATCCCGTGACTTGAACGGCGAGCAGCACACTGGTTTCACCATCGCGCAGACCACTAACCGCAATGGATCCCGTCTCTCTGTCTCTCGCGCCTTCCTCCGCCCCACCAAGAACCGCCCTAATCTGCATATAATGCTCAACGCGACCGTCACTAGGGTGCTGATCAACCAGACGAATAGGCAGGCGTATGCTGTGGAAGTGAGGAATAGTTACGGAGGAACTGAGGTTATCTTCGCTAATAATGAGATTATTTTGAGGTAAGCACTACCTGATAAAAATAATACTGATTTCCATAGTTTTAAAAAACACCTCGAGCTCCTAGGAGTTTCGCTCACGCAAGGCTAAAACAGCTGCCGTGAAGCTGGGCATCCTCAACAAGGTCAGGAGATACTTCACACCAGGACAGCTTCTTAGTCTTTACAAAGCACAAGTCCGGTCTGCTATGGAGTACTGCTGCCACCTTTGGGATGATTCGACCAAATACCAACTCGCTACCTTAGACTCGATAGAACGTAGGGCTTTTAGGCTAATAGGTGAGCAATATATGGCGGTGACTAAGACCCAAAGTCTCGAACACCGCCGTAAAGTTGCAAGCCTATCGATCTTCTACAGAATACATTTCGGGGAACGTTCTCAGGAACTATACGATCTGATCCCGCAATCTCCCTTCCATCAAAACACAAGCAGGCGCACGGCTCAGTATCATCCGTACCTAGTTGATATACCACCCATTCGCATACACCGTTTTGGTTCCACGTTCTTGATGCGTACAGCTAAGGTATGAAACACTTTGCCGTCATCTGTTTTCTTTTTGTTTACAATCCGAGCCTCTTTAATGAAAGAAAGAATAGGTTTCTTCTATATAATCGTGCGTCATCCTAGACCACATCATCGCTTACCATCAGGTGAGATTGTGGTCAAACGAAGATCTTACTAACGAACGTTTAAAAAAACACTGGTTTTTGGTTTTGACCTTGAGCAAGAACTCCAAGAAGGGATATATTGGGTTTTCAGTTTCAGTTTCATTTCATCATCATCATCATCATCATATCAGCCGTAGGACGTCCACTGCTGGACAAAGGCCTCCCTCATTGATCTCCAGGAACTGCGGTTGGAAGCGGCCTGCATCCAACGCCGACCTGCGGTTCTTACCAAGTCGTCTGCCCATCTTGTGGGTGGACGTCCTACGCTGCGCTTGTCGGTCCGTGGCCTCCACTCGAGAACCTTTCGGCCCCATCGGCCATCTGTTCTGCGCGCTATATGGCCTGCCCATTGCCACTTCAACGTGCTAATCCGTCGGGCTATGTCGGTGACTTGAGTTCTCCTACGTATCTCCTCATTTCTGATTTCTCATTCTGATCCTCAGTTTTATTTATTCGCAAACAATACATATATTGTTTCGGAATATTTGGTACAGTAAAAAAATATATATACATGTAGGAAATTCATTCTAAAAGATGAATGACTGAAAATGGTAACAATGGAACGTTATTATTTACATGATAATTAAATAAAATGTCAGATCTTAAGATAATTGATAATGAATAAAAAATACAATATAAATATCATAACATGTCAAAATTCCAAGTCATATGATACCTAACATTAGGTACAAATAATATAACAATATAATAATAATATTATATATATATATATATGTATATATATATATATATATATATATATATATATATAATATAATATAATAAATAAAAGTTTTGATTCAGGTAATTAGAGAGTAGTCCTTACAAAATTCGTCAATGGAGTAAAAACACTTTTTCAACAAAAACTGCTTAAGTTTAGTTTTGAATTCAAATGTGCTGTAGATGGTTTTAAAGACGACAGACAAGTTATTATATAGCTTTACACCCTGGTGATGAACACTATGTTCTGCAATTCTCAGTCTAGGAACAAAGTCATTTTATAAATCTGCTCTTCTGGTGTTCTCTCTGACTGCCCTTTCTTTTTTAGTTTCAAGCCTATTTAGGTGTTTTACTAGATCTGTAAGAAGAACCAAAATGTATAAACAAGGGACAGTGAGTAGGCCAAGTCTAATGAAGTGATCTTTGCATGAGTCTGTTTGCGGTATGCGTACCATGGTCCTTATAGCTCTTTTTTGTATAATGAACGCTAAGTTAATGTTGTAATCATAGCTGTTCCCCCAAAACATTATGCTGTAACGAAGTTTCGATGCTACTAACGCGTAATATACTAGTTTTAATTGTAATAGTGTAACTTCATCCCGAAGGCTTCTGATTGCATAGCATGCCGAGCTTATATAACTTTCTATAGATGTCAGTTCATTTTTCCAGTTCAAGAGCATGTCAATACTTATACCTAAAAATTTTACTACGTCAATTGCTTTAATTTGAATGTCATGATAATTCACGCATAAATTTTCATAATTTTTCGATGTCGTTTCAAATAGCATAACATTTGTTTTTGTCATATTTAAGATTAAATTATTTATTCTAAACCATTCACTAAAACCCTGTAAAGCTTTATTTACTTTCGCTGTGAGCTCTGCTAATGTACTGCCAGAAATTGTAGCATTAGTGTCATCAGCAAAAACAACTAATTTTAACCCTGGTATGTTAGATTCCATGTGATGTTAATTTGATCATTCGTAAAAATTATAAATAATATTGGCCCTAAAATAGATCCTTGTGGCACCCCTCTTGTGAGCCTAGTTAAATCCGATCTATATATCCGCTCTGTGATACACTCAATATTTCTTAATTCTACAAATTGTTGCCGATTGTTTAGATATGATTTGAATAAATTTAGTTGTTTCACTCTAAACTGAAAATCTGATGATCCACTGTGTCAAAAGCCGAACTTTAATCCAAAAATAGACCTCCTACCCTACTTCTATTGTTTAACTGTAAAATTGCATCGTTCAGTAAAGTATTTATAGCATCTCCCGTACTTACACCTCGTTGATAACCAAACTGTCTTTCATTTAATATGTTGTTGCCTAATTAGACTATTTTTAACAATTAACTCGTAAATTTTCGACAGTACCGGTAGTAGTGGAATCGGTCTGTAATTTTTTGGATCAGTTTTAGAACCCTTTTTAAAGATTGGCAGTATTCTAGCTACCTTAAGTTGTTCTGGAAATGTATCAGACTCAATAGGTACATAGGTTATAAAAATACGCTAGGGGCTCAGACAAAATATCTGCATTCTTATTAATTATTTGAATAGGCATGTCATCGTACCCATAAGATTATTTGTTTTCCATATATTTTAGTATTTTGTAAATTTCTATCCTAGCCACTGGTTCAAACACCATATTAGTCTGTATTCTGTTGTTTAGTTTTACAAGAGCGTTTAACGCAGAAGTATTCACATGATCATTTAGACCAAAAGTGTTCCCTTGTTCGAATTTCTTTGAGAAGGTGTTAACAATTTCTTGTGGTTTATGTACTAATCTGTCATTAAGTTTAAGTTTTATCTGATCCCTATTTCTACTTTCTTTTACATTCCTATGCTTGTTAACTACCTGCCAAATAGCTTTTGTCGAGTCTTTAGCCTTCATAACTTCTTCCTGTACTGTTAATTGTTTCGCTTTCCTAATAACTTTTTTAATTATCCTAATGTAAGACTTTTTGTACGGGTGATAGGTTTTACTTATTGTGAAGACACAAAGACAATTCATTTCACAAAAAATATTGACTACAACAATCCGTATTCCTTTTTCTGCCACTGGTTCTTTTTTGGGATAACAATCATTAGATAGAGAATAGTTGCATATTTCAGCCCATCATAGATTTACTTAACAATATTATTATAAAGTCATGAAGAATTTCGCTTCTAATTTTATTTACTTGTACAGCGGTGGAACAGTGGCCTCCCCCCAGATCCTGCAGCTGAGCGGGGTCGGTGACCCCGAGGTGTTGTCCCGCGCGGGCGTGAAGCTCGTCCACAAGCTCCCCGCTGTGGGCAGGAACCTGCACAACCACGTCGCACACTTCCTCAACTTCCAAGTCAACGATAATAACACCACGCCTCTCAACTGGGCTACTGCTATGGAATATCTGCTGTTTAGGGATGGACTTATGTCGGGAACTGGTAAGCATTATTATAAAACCTATCAGCTTTTTTCTTTCACATATATTTTAAGTAAATAAGCTGCCTCTTAACTTTAATTTGAACGCTTATCAATACACAAGTATCATCTCGCCAGAGCAGATAGCGCGAAGTTTTAAACAAAATATTTAAATATTTTCTCTTTTTCTTCTTCTTCTTCTGAACTAGGTATTTTCCTAAATGGAAATTGAGAAATTTCTTCTTAGTCATCTATGTCTTTCTTCCTTCGTATTATTCTGTCATTTCATTATGCTAAAGCTGTCCCTAGAACTGTCTTCAACAATCTACGGCTAAGATACTATATTTTTTTTGTCTTTTCAGGTATATCAGAGGTGACGGCTTTCATTAACACAAAGTACGCCGACCCTCTCGCTGACAACCCCGACATCCAACTCTTCTTTGGAGGTTTCCTGGCCGACTGCGCCAAGACCGGCATGGTGGGAGAGAGGCTAGACAATGGCTCCAGGAGTATACAAATCATTCCCACCGTACTCCGGCCTAAAAGTCGCGGCAGGCTGGAGATACCCAGTGCTGATCCGTTTGAATACCCGAAAATTTACGCCAAGTGAGTTTTGTATAAGTATATTTCGATGTGATAAGTTATAGCCTGTAGAGATTAATGTATCTCTCATTCGATCTGCCAGGAAACTACTCGATCACACGTTAGGTCAGTAAAAAGCTGGTGGTGGATTCAGAAGGCGTTCAGAAGTATCCAGTGTGCGCATCATATCGCCGATGCTCGCTTCATTTCTATAAGTAGATATTAATCTCTAATGTTAATCTTAGCAATATGAAAAATGAATTAAAGATTTATTTATTTATTCACCTCTCAACACATCGGTCCTTTTCCATCGCACACAAAATTACGTGCCACCATTATCTCAAGCTGTTTTAACAAACGAATTATTCTTTGTACCAGCTACCTCACCCACCCTGACGACGTTAAAACCCTAATCGAAGGCATTAAGTTCGCCATCCGCCTCTCGGAGACCAAAGCCCTGAAGCGGTACGGCGTGAAGTTCGACAAGACCCCCGTGAAGGGATGCGAGAGCATCAAGTTCGGATGCGACGCGTACTGGGAGTGCGCGGTGCGCATGCAGACGGCACCGGAGAACCACCAGGCCGGCTCCTGTAGGATGGGGCCGCGGGGGGACCCCGCAGCTGTCGTCGACAACTTGCTTCAGGTACGTTTTAGTTAATCTGCCATTATGATAGATACAAGAAGGAATCTACTAGTACCGATCTACCTTGGGGCAGAAAAGTTCTAGAATGGAGATCACGCGCTGGAAAACCCAGCGTATGACGGCCCCTCACTAGATGGAAAAAATCCGTTGGGCGCAGGCCGCACAAGATCGGTCACTCTAGAAATGAATAGCAGAGGCCTATGTTCATCAGTGGACGTCCTGTGACTGATATGATGATGATTAGTAGGAATCTGATCATGGTGATTGATATCAGCTCGGCTGTGACCTGTGGCAGTAAGAGTTCAATAAGCCAACGTTGTAAACATCGATTTACGGTTGTATAAATCGGATACATTGCAATGATTGATTTTCCTACACCCGTGCCACAAGAACAGTAACTAGGTATATTGTAGAACTCGAATCCGGCTCGAAGGACCAAACTATGCACAGTCCAGTTAGACTTCATACGGTTAAATGTTGAGTTAAACCACAGTTAACACACAACACTACATATATCACCCACAGTTAAAGTTTATTTTAATAACGAAGTAGGTATGTCGCGTTTAAAAAGTACCTATAAAGCTAAGTTGACGATTCCGAGCCACAACTCTTTCGTATGATGTTCAGTTTTGCACTGCTTATGTATATAGGCTATGGTAACCGCTTACCATCTGGGCCGTACGCTTGTTTGCTACTTTAGTAGTAAAAAAAAGTAAAATAAATCGGGTAGGTCAACAAAAACAAACTAACCAATCACTCCCCAATATAGCTTTTTAAACTATCATGGTTATGAATCTTACTATTCTCCTTACTATACAATTACTCCTCGTTCCAGGTGCAAGGATTGGACCGTCTCCGAGTGGCAGACGCCAGCGTGATGCCGGCCGTGACGTCGGGCAACACCAACGCACCCACCATCATGATCGGCGAGCGCGCCGCCGACTTCATCAAGAGACGGTGGCTGCGGAACTCACAGGTTATAAGGATACTCCTGTTATCGTAGGAACTTGAAATCGTGAAACAAATGGCTAATTATTGCTATAAGCCTGGAAATCTCCTGTTTTCAGGATAAATCTAGCAAACCGATAATGCTTCATACCTAACACGAACTTCAATAAATATTCATAGGTACTAATATTATAAATGCGAAAGTAACTACGTTTGTTTGTTACCTTTTCACGACTAAACGGCTGAACGGATCGTAATGAAATTTGGCAAAGAGAATAAATATCCTGGAGCTACATAAGCTATCTTTTGTCTCAAAAAATAATGTTGAAGGGTGTGAAATAAGGGTTGAAAGTTTGTATGTATGCAAAATCATCCCTAAAGGGAGGGGGGGGGGCGGGGAGGCAAAGTAAGGGTTAAAATGATGAGGTATTCTTTAGATGCACTCCCTATGTACTGTTGGTACCACAGACATGAGAAATAAGGAGACAGGCTGTTATACGAATTCTCAAGAAACACAGTGTCCCAGAATTTTCCCCTCTCGTGCCTACACCTACAAAGCTTACGTACGATAATTGATCACACACTGAACGTAGCTCTAGTGTTGGCTACTTGACTAACTCGCACTAACAAATCATCCTATTAATGCGTACCACACGTACGTCTCACTACTATAAAAACTTAGGCATACACTAGGGATTGACATTATTGGTACAGTGTTATATTGTTATATCTTAGGATTTTGAGAGATATCCCGTCCACATTCAATCTTAACTTTATGTTTTAGGATTTTTTTATAAAATCAAATAAATACTCAACTACACAAGTAGAAAGTCAAAAATCCTAAATCAACCGTATCTATTTTTTTTTTAGTTTAAGTTACACTATTGAATTGAATTACAACCCCCTAAGAAACCTACATTACAACCCTCCTTTAACTATTTGAGAATATTATTACTTTTATTATTTACAAAGTTAGATATCTAATTACTCTACAAGTTTTATTTTAGTTAGGTCTTGGTCATTATAAAGGTATCGACAAATTCATTTGTTGAAATGAATACTTGAATGCTTCATTGGATGCTCTTAACACTGATCTTCTCCAACTTAAGACCTGGTCTGAGAACTACGGCATCCAAGTGAACCCAAACAAATGTCAAGCAATCATTACCGGGAGCACTCGCCAACTTGCATAAATCGACCTACCCTCAACTACTCCCTTAGTATATAATGATTGCATCATACCTTTTGCACCGGTGGTCAAAAATCTTGGCCTCCTTGTCGATGCTAACCTAAACTGGGTGGCTCAGGTAAAGGAAGTATCCCGTAAATTTATTGCATCTCACCATTCTATTATCCGTTTTAAAAACTTTCTCCCAACAAATACTAAAATATCCCTAGTCAACTCTTTGCTCCTACCTATAATCGACTATGCGGATATATCGTACCTTGACCATAATAAAGACCTCTTTAACAAATTGGATCGACTGCTCAATACGTGCATTAGGTTCATCTACGGTCTCCGTAAGTATGATCATGTGTCTGAGTATCGCTCCAAACTGAAATGGCTCTCAATTCGTGACAGGAGAAAGTTAAGAATTTTATGTCTTCTTTTTTCAATCCTTAGGATACCTTTACTCCTCATTATCTTAAATGCAAATTTTTCTACGTCTCTGACACCCATGACCAAAACCTCAGATCCACTAATTCTCTCCTTCTCGCTACCCCGAAACACTCAACGGCCTTCCGTGGCAACTCTTTTGAGGTGGTAGCTGTCGGTCTATGGAACTTTCTCCCTACTCATATTAAAAAGGCGCCTAGTAAACCGGTTTTCAGACGACTAGTCTATAGTCATTTCTTGCAGTCCTCCACTGGCTGTTAAAATATATGAAAACGTAGTACCTATGTGTGTTTGTAGGTAATAGTATTTTTTGTTATATTTGTCATATATATATATATCTATATATATAATTCTATGTATTATTATTGTTATATCAAGTAGGTTTATGTATTTATTCTAACTGTGATCTGAGTTTATTGTTATTTGTGTTTCTTTTGTTTTTTTTTTAATTAACATTAATATTGCTATAAGTTAGCACGCCATTAAAACATTAATGTTTTAAAAACGATGAAATATGACAGAAGTCCTGGAGAGGATGGAGTAACAACCGAGGCATTGAAAATCGGCGCGCCCACCCTACTTCCGCATATCACCAACTTGTTCAACACCATTTTGCAAATTGGTCAAATACCGAAAAAAATGTGTCACTCGAACATTGTCCTCCTACACAAAAAGGGGGACAAAACAAATATAGGCAACTATAGACCAATAAGCCTGATCTCGCATTTGTATAAGGCGTTTATAAAAGTTGAGCAAAACCGCATTAGTGGCATTTTAGACCAACACCAGCCACCTGAGCAAGCAGGTTTTCGTCCCAGCTTCTCCACAACAGATCATCTACACACACTAAACCAGATAATTGAAAAGTACACAGAATTTCATAAACCACTCTACATAGCCTTTGTGGACTACACAAAGGCTTTTGATAGCCTTCAGCACTCAGCAATATTCAAATCACTAGAAATCCAGCAAGTTCACAAAACATACATTGACCTTCTTAAAATAATTTACCGCCAAAGCACAGCCAATATAAAACTCCACTCCACTGGTCCAGCATTTCACATACAGAAAGGAGTCAAGCAGGATGACCCACTCTCTCCCATTCTGTTTACAAGCACCCTCGGGGAGGTATTCAGAACATTATCTTGGGCTACAAAGGGCATAAACATCGGTGGCAAGCGCCTAACTTGCGTTTTACGGATGACATTGTCCTTTTTCCCAAACACCACATGACTTACAAGAAATGCTCCAAGAACTGAGCGCGGCAAGTCTTGAGGTTGGACTGCAAATGAATCGGTCGAAGACACAAATAATGACCAATACCACGAAACGTAGGGTCGAGGTAGATGGGCAGGAAATACTATACGTCGATGAGTACATTTACTTGGACCAGTTAGCAAGCTTCGAAAACAGGCATGAGAAGGAAATCGATCGCCGCATCGAAAATGCCTGGAAGAGCTACTGGTCCATGAAGGCGCACATGAAGGGTGACCTTCCTCTGAGTCTGAAGCGCAAACTCATCGACATGTGTATCCTGCCGGTTCTAACCTACGGTGCACTAACATGGTCATTGACCGAGCTGCAGAAGTCCAAGCTCAAGATTTGCCAAAGGGCAATGGAACGCAGCGTCCTAGGATTCCGGAGAACCGATCGGGTGAGGAATACCACGCTTCGTTCTTTAACTGGCATTGCCGATGTGGGGGACAAAACCGCGAAGCTCAAGTGGGATTGGGCCAGGCACGTAAGTCGAATGCTTCCGGAGAAATGGGCCAATATCATAACACCTTGGGTACCGGAGGATGGACAGCGACGTCGGGGTCGGCCGCGAAAGCGTTGGCGCGACGACATCAGTGGATTCGAGAAGGAATGGTGGGAATCTGCCAAGGATCGCGATAGGTGGAAGGAGTTGGGGGAGGCCTTTGCCCAGCAGTGGGAAAATGTAGGCTAGGAAAAAAAAAGTTAGCACGCCAACCTTTTTTGTTACCTCTGAGTTTGGCAGGTAGAAAATGCTATTAGCATTAAGCCCACCTTTTGTACATGTAATTTGTATTATTGTGCAATAAAGTATTAAATAAATAAATAAATAAAACACTATACTACACACTAGCACATCACTAACTCGCAGCAGAAAACAGTGGCCGTCCCACGCAACGAACGTGGTATCGAGAGTATTGTTAGATATATATTCCATTGCGCCTTTTTTTGTTGGATTGTGACTCGTTTTAACATACACGCAGTAATGTATTTCAAACAATGAATATGAAATGTTTTTCGCACCGATTTCAAAATTGACTGATGACGTTGAAAATAATTGTAGCCTTGTGATTGTTTTATAGATAGAAACGTATAACAAGTAAATTTGAGTACTTACATGTGGAACTATACCCCATCTTTGCTATAATTCACTTTGTTACTCCTGTTTTTGCATGTAATCACAGCACAACTTGGTATTTTGAGTGAATTTGTTTGAGACAGATGAAGCGCGACTAGTGCCCAATTTCGACGGACAAGATAGTTTGGTCTCGTTGTTGAGACACGGGCCACGCCCCTTCGCCCTATCCTCTTACTTCCCTCATCCATGGTTGGTACCAATGTAAGTAGATAGATTGTGTATAATCTATCTCTTTGCCAAACTTCATTACGATCCGTTCAGCCGTTTAGTTATGAAAAAGTAACAAACAAACAGTTACTTTCGCATTTATAATATTAGCGCTTAAATGTATGCTGCATGTTTAAAGATCGAAAAATAAGAACATGTTAAAGGATGATTGCCAAAAAGTGTTCTTGTCGTGTGTTTAGATAAAATCTACAAACACTTTATCCGTTTCAGTCTCCATTCCCGTTGTCGGGTGCCGGCGGCGGCGGCGGCGTGTCCAACGTGCTGCAGGCGAGCGAGACGCGGTACCAGCTACCTACCATCTGGCAACGATGGCTCTGAAACTAAGCTAATCCTATTCATTTATAAATAACGCAATTTGTTTCCTATTTAGTTAGACTAAAATTGCGGGGTTTCAGAAACAAATTTTATAGAATTCAATTCATGTGTGACGGATAGCGGGTTTCTACTTTTTTGTTTTTTGGGATTTTAAGCTATTTGACATTTCTAAACGTCAAAAATATGAATTTTGACGCTAACTCAAGTTTAGCTAAAAAACATTATTTTGATTTCTCATTTCATTCGTACTTTATCTAGCTTATTTGTTGACATTTTGAGTAGATACTTACTCTAGAGGGTAGTTGAGTATTCGCAGCGCCATCTATGAACAGAAGCTTGATAAAAGACGATCATGAAACCCGCTATTTGGATCTAACGTCTAAACTAAGCATTTTTTTCCCCGAATTTATTATTGGTTAACACCACATTGATATTCCAGTTCTGCAATTTGTAGACATGGTTTTAAAATAAATACCCTTATTCCTGCCAGGATGCTGGATAATATGTTCAATTTATTTTAGATGTGTTCTGTGTAAATAAGCAAATTTCACTACCTGTAGGTACCGGTATTTAAGATATTTTTTTATTTGGTTGTTGCAACTTAATTTAAGGTGCTTTTTGTACAAATTAGTTTATTTATTTTCTACTAGTGATATAGATTTTTCGATACTTAGCATAAGTTTTCATCTGAGATCAGACAGATTTCTGAAATGTAAAATTATGGTGCTATTTCAAAACTGAAAATGTTTTACATTGTGAAGCAATGTCATAATAAATTTCAAACACAAATCAAACAATATTTTATTTTTTTCTCCCCTAATTTAAAGTTTTATCAGGTAGAAACAAAATACCTATTATTGACTACGAATTTAATTCATTATTTTAATTACAACCCAATATATTCATCATTAAAAGTACATATAATATGCAAAAGGGCCTACTTAGTGCTATTAAGTGATCACATAGCTTCAACTAACATAGTTATACCATTAATTGGCGTTTATGAGAGACCATAACCTCGTACTAACCTCAACAATCTGCCCAATTTTTAAAGCATCTTACAACATAAGTACTTGAAATTAAATTCATAAGAACATTTTGACTCACTTTACTATAAGTACATTTAATTTCAAATCTACATAACATATAATATTAGTTGCGTCTTGGAGTGAATTTTTAAAAAGTAGGCAAATTTTGAAGTCCGACTTTGCTCTAAAATAACTAAACATCACAAATAATCACAATACATTTTATTATTACTTGAAAATGTATTAAGCCTTATTAATACAATTTTAATATGTATTTTTTTTTCTTATAGTATTTTTACATATTGGATTAATGGTGTTCAGTTATACTATGTGTCATCGCATTTACGACATTAATTTAAATCACGGATAGGGCTGATGGAAAATACTTTTTTAATTGTACCTTAATTTCAAGTCCTAAAATATCAATGAAACAGCCTGTTTAAAATAGGTAAACAAATCATATTTATACATCATGTAAATAGGTACTTACCCGTTAAACTGACTAAGCGGCATCGGCGCAATGGCGCCGCCGATTGCGATAATGGGCTTAGCCAAATTACATTTGATTAGCGATGACGCTAGTCGATAAGTCCGAAAATGTATGGGATCGATACATGCTATGGAAATATCACGTGATATATCGACAACGAGCATTATGTAGAAAGCGAATCGATTCGATGCAAGTGCTTTTTGGCTAAGGCCTCAGGTATTAAACCAATCTCTAAAATTAGTTATGCTATTCTTCATAGGTATATGTTTTAAATTAATGTCGTGAATGCGGTGACAGACTGTATTAAAGTGTAATAAACTAATTGAATACATGTTCCAGTTGCTTAACTAGATGGCGCTAGTAATGTGTGTTCTTGCTCGTGCTCAGGTGATTTCATGTTTTTTATAATATTTTTTCTAACCGAACCAGCACTAGCCTACGGACTCCGACAGAAAAACATTCTCTACGTCATTTTAAATAGCTCATTAGTAGCAAGTAGTAGTTCATTACTAGCAAGAGACTGAACACTCCCTAGTCACAGTAACAACAAACAAGAACTAAACTAAACTGACTGAGAAAGAGGGTAGGTAGATACATATATCTGCCAATAATCAGCCACTCGTAAAGACTTCAGTTTACCCGTGGTCACGCTGCAAAATCGAGAGATTCTAAAACTCAAAAATCATGGTAAATACAATGTTCTTAGATAAAATAAAATGAAAAAAGATCATTTTTGACAGATAAATCATAGACAGAGTCGTTCCTTCAGATTTGTCGACAATACCAATTCATCGTTAAAATAAACAAATGATTCACAATATTAATATTTGACAATATTATGACATCGCGGAAGGAAATTCGGAAGTAAATTTATGATTCATTTTTCGCATTGCACAGATAAAGCACATTTTGTAAATATATTTTCCTATAAACTACAAGCGACTAAATTCACAGTTCGAATGCTTATGCTCGTCCGCGTGATGACGTCACACCTCGTATGATAGGTATATCTCTGCGAAAGAAGAGATAATTTTATCTCTACGAGACCGAACAAAATGTTGCTATATTCTACGAGATTTGACAACATCTCGCGTACGAGACATTCTCATGGTCAAACTTATATTGATTTTATTTTATTATCCTAACTAATAGCTCCAACTTATTATCTAATGACAGTATTCAATAACAAAGAACTCACAAACTAAAACTCATAGGCCATTTTGGAGGAGTTGGGCGATCTCTGGCTGTTACAGAGTGGAGCTTCATTATCATGATTCCGTAAAACCAATAAAACGGTGGTCAGGGTAGAGACAGACGGGACACCGAGACCACTACTTGACATTAAGGGGCCTCCACACGCTTGCCAAACTATGGCCAACTACCACAAGCACGAACGTGTGGAGGTGTTTAGATTGGCTTGCGTAATCATGCAGAGTTTGCCACAACACTCAAACTCAAAATTATAAAATATTTCGCTTAATGTACCCAAACACACGATATTATTCAGTAAAGCTATATATCTATCAAACTTGGGGAGGCTTATACCTAACAGTGGGTAAAGTCGGGCTGTGGATAATCTATCTAGTGATGAAAGCTATCTAGTTATGGTAAGTATTTTTCAAACTTTCGCGATCACTGTACATAATTATTGATTAAAACGGGTATTTATCGTGTGTATGTACCTTTTTTATTTGTTATCCCAACGTTTCGGCTGTGTTGCAACAGTCGCGGTCACGGGTGGACTGGAGTACTTGGAGTTACCGTCGAGAAGTGGCAGCTGCAGCAACTACCCTCACTTGGTCTTCAGAATTAGAAATGTCCTCGTTCATATTACGACACACTAACCGTGACCATGACTGTTGCAACATAGCCGAAACGTCGGGATAACAAATAAAAAAGGTACATACACACGATAAATACCCATTTTAATCAATAATTATCTGTTTATATGTCCGGAAAATGACAGCTGTTCGAGCATTTAAATAAATAATAAATATAAAAAGACGGTTCTCGAGTGGGAAGCGCAGCGAAGGACGGCCCCCACTAAATGGAAATAAATGGAATACGACCTGATAAAGATAAAGGTTGGTGGGAGCCGTTGGGTGCAGGACGCATAAGATCAGTCGCACTGGAAATGTATGAGGGAGGCCTGTTATGTGCAGACGCCCTGTACACACGGCTACACATTAATAGAATGAGAGGTCAGCTTATACTGGAAATTATAGCTTAATGTGTAGCCGTGTGTACCTGTTATGATAATAAAAAAACGACATCAGTCATTTTGAAACACGATGTAATTAAAAAATATATATATATATATATATATATATAAGTAGATGCAAAAACCAAAAACTCAAAAACGGATGGAACCGATCTTGATGAAACGTTTTGTGTTTGATTGGGTCCCTGGATCGTATAGATTCACAATTAGATCCGGTAGGTGGCGCTATTGTTGAGATCTAAAAAATTGCGGACGAAGTCGCGGTCATACAACTAGTTCCTAAATATCAAAACATAAACTTATCTATTTACTGGTTACAAGCAAAATAGCATTTTGGAGCTTAAAATAATTTTAAACTGATTAAAAAATAATTTATGATTTTGACTCAACATATGGACCCGTTTTAGATCAACAAACATTCATTTGTATTTTGATTTTTGACTACATTTGAAACTTAGAAACTATATTACACTTAAACGTACATAAAGGTGGACAATTGAGATAAGGAAGCTGTGAGCCTTTCCAAGAATTAACTTCTGCATCACATTCACCTCACCTCATAACTTAGCACTAATTAACAAGTTGTCAAAACTGAAAGCACATTTGAAGATTTTTGTGACGAAGTTCCTTATCGCACGGTACGGACTCGGCGGATGGGGCTAGGCGGAAAATGTGTAAGAGTTTTCCGTCACGAGCCTTTCTTTAGTGTAGACGGTTATCCATAGCACGTGTGGCGAATAAAGGCGCCACAACATAATATTGCCACCTGGCAATACGAGTGGAGGGAACAGTGTTCGGTAACAGAATATACATCGGAGGTGATTGAATGAGTGACCGAACATTGTTCCCTCCACTCGTATTGCCAAGTGGCAATACGAGTGGAGGGAACAGTGTTCGGTCACAGAATATACATCGGAGGTGATTGAATGAGTGACCGAACATTGTTCCCTCCACTCGTATTGCCACTTGGCAATACGAGTGGAGGGAACAGTGTTCGGTCACAGAATATACATCGGAGGTGATTGAATGAGTGACCGAACATTGTTCCCTCCACTCGTATTGCCACTTGGCAATACGAGTGGAGGGAACAGTGTTCGGTCACAGAATATACATCGGAGGTGATTGAATGAGTGACCGAACACTGTTCCCTCCACTCGTATTGCCAAGTGGCAATACGAGTGGAGGGAACAGTGTTCGGTCACAGAATATACATCGGAGGTGATTGAATGAGTGACCGAACATTGTTCCCTCCACTCGTATTGCCACTTGGCAATACGAGTGGAGGGAACAGTGTTCGGTCACAGAATATACATCGGAGGTGATTGAATGAGTGACCGAACACTGTTCCCTCCACTCGTATTGCCAGGTGGCAATATTATGTTGTGGCGCGTTTATTCGCTACACACGTATGCTATTACATAATAATATATTTATATTATTAAAATAATATTTAATTAATAAATTATATAATACCAGCTGACCCGGCAAACGTTGTTCTGCCATATAAATTATCAAAGAACTCAAATAGAGCATGAAATGTCAAAGTTACGCGACACTTTATTTAAATGACTTCACGTCAATAAAGGACTGTTAAATTTAATGGAATTTTCAACCCCTATTATATAATACAATATAAATCTTCTATAAAATATTTTTTTTAAATTTTTTGAAACAAAAGATAGCGTATGTCCTTCCCCAGGATATAATCTATATTCTATCCAAATTTCTTTACGATCCGTTCGGCCCTTTAGTTGTGAAAAGGTATTAAACAAACAGAGTTACTTTCGCATTTATAATATTAGTATGGATATATGTATTATATATACATATTTATATATTTTATTATTAATAATTATATTATTATTTCAACAATAATATACTACGAAAGGAACTTCGTTCCAACCGAGTGTTCCTTAGCGCTCATGCATTTTTTTTTGTAATATTTCTTCAAAATATGCGTCCAATAATAATTACAATCAAATTTCGTCCATTTAAAATGTGTGCTTCCACTAGGCCTTTGCAATAGAGGCAACCCCAAGCCCCGGATCTACAATTTTTCCTAAACAAGGCAGAATCTTAATAGCCCCCCCCCCCCTCCTCCAGTGTTTGAGGGGGGAGGGGGGTGTTGAAGTTTGAAGCGTTCCAAATCAAATGAACAGCCAGATGAACTAAGTATCAATAGTAATAGATAGTACGATGATGCCAAGCGCTTTTTGAAAAAAGTTTTTTTTGTATAATTTTATTGAAGAATTCGGCGTCCCCTGATATTGCCGCCCGGGGCATGGGCCCCGGTTTGCCCGTCCTAGATCCGGGGCTGCCCACAATGATATCCTCTATAGGTCATCTTACCATGAGCTTTTCTGAATCATATTGCTATTTTTGATAAAGTAATATTTTACGTATAAATAATACGAGTATACTGTAATACATAGTTATGAGATTTATTAAAAATATAGTTATGAGATTGAGAAACTTAATATTATAAAGCTTTCCGCATCTGCCCAATCACTTCTAAGTCTTAAAATGTCTTCCAAAATCTAGTCTTATTCCTGCTGGCTGCTGTTTTAAAGGTCGTTCAGTTATTAGGTTTCGGGTTACAACTTCGGATTCGGAGTTCATTAAAAAACATGATCAGATTAAATTCTGCGTTAGAACTTCACTCTGAAGATTGTCTGGAAGAGATCGCTTTGTTAAGCGATAAGACCGTCCATTATGCTTACATTTATATGTTTTATGATTTATTGTTAAGCGTTGTGCCTAGGTAGTAAAGTCTGTCTGTAAGGTGTGAGATGCAGTCGGGTGGGAGCGGCGAGGGAGCGCGCGCGTGCTATAGGTCCACGTTGTTGAGGTTGGAGCCGGAGTGCGTGGGCAGGTCGTGGGAGAGCACGAGCGTGCCGATGGGCAGCACGGCGCAGTCCCTGTCCTTCAGCTTGCTCATCTCCGTGCGCAGCTTCTGCAGCACGGCGTGGTTGGGCTCATTGTGCTTTGCCTTGTCCTGCAGGAGGGTGATCTGCTGTTCCTCTAGTTTCTTCTCCTTGCAGCTCTTCATGGAGCGCGAGCCGTACAGCCGCAGCAGCGAGCCCCACGACGTGATGTGAGGGTGCAGCTGCTGGAATTGTATTATTCAATCAATAAATATTGCTGTACATTTCACACGGCGCTATCTAGCATCAAACTAAGCAAAGCTGTCAAAAACAATATCAATATTTTTTATTCAATAATATGTTTACTGTCTGTTCCTCTGCGACCAAGCCAGGAAAGAAACAAGGCTGGTTGTTCTTTTTATTGATCCTTTTAGAATACATTAAAGAAAATAAATTACGTCTATATTGTAACATTTTTGAACGAGTTGGAGCAATTTCAATCCCAAGCTTCTCTATCATCCAAATAATCTGATATTTTTATAGTAGGCTTTTTTATAAAGATTTTGTTTAATTACGTTTTTAAATTTGTTAATTGAAAATATTTATATCACCTGGGAGTGTGTTATAAAAGTGTACTATGAAATACTGATACTCAATAGAATGTAACGATAGTTTTCATATTTTCATTTTATGTGTTTTTAATTTCTTTTTGTATTTTCTATGTTTTTCTGTGTTTGTAGTCCTAATGTACCGTTACAAATAATAACTTTTTCTTTCTTTCTAGCTGATAGCGTACTTATATACATTGTTTTAATAACATTATGTTATATACAGAGAAACAATCTGACCCGGAATTTAATGAGCAGATATGTATGTGTTACCTGCAGTATGGCCTGCGAGGCGCGCTGCTTGGCCAGCTTCTTGTTCTTGCAGACGACGGTGGCGGAGTGCTTGCCGACCGTCATCGTCAGAGATATCTTCTGGAACTCCAACTTCTTCATCTGAAAACATACACTAATATCCTCACACAACTATAACAGTCACTGATCAAGCGAAGCGAGGTCTCCAAATCAACCTGGACAAACCGACATTGTATGTATGTACTCGTATGTATGTTTGTCAGAGGATATCTTTCGAAGCGTTGATCCGATCATCGTGAAATTTGGTATATATTTAGGTAGTAGTGGCACAATCCTAGTGTGACTAAATGAGTTAAAAATGTGGGGGGGTTCTTGAGATATAAAGGTTCAAAAGAAGTAAAAACAACAAGCATAATAAAACTATCCGATTAAATATTATGGCACGTCTAATGAAAGGTCTCGACCTCATTTTTATTTTTAGTTTAAACCTTGTAGATTTGAATTTATTAGCCATAATAAAAAACTGAACTTTGGTGAAATCCACAGGGTCCACCAGTGACCCCACAGTGCTGAAATTTGGTTTCCTTGTAGCTTTAGTGACACAAATATATGGAAAAGTCTGAAATCCGGAATAACTGACACCATTTTAGATAGTCAAAGATTACAAATGATATTTTTCAAAGCGCCACATACCTCAGTGTGTATGTGGCGGTCGCCCACGCCGAAGTACCTGAGCAGCCAGATGCGCAGGATGGCGTGCGGCGAGGGCTCGGCCGTGGCGCCGCAGAACTCCTGGATGCGCGGGTCCTCGATACTCATGTAGTCGAAGAACTACACATACCTCAGTGTGTATGTGGCGGTCGCCCGCGCCGAAGTTCCTGAGCAGGCAGATGCGCAGGATGGCGTGCGGCGAGGGCTCGGCCGCGGCGCCGCAGAACTCCTGGTTGCGCGGGTTTTCGATACTCATATATTCGAAGAACTACACATACCTCAGTGTGTATGTGGTGGTCGCCCGCGCCGAAGTTCCTGAGCAGGCAGATGCGCAGCATGACATGCGGCGAGGGCTCGGCTGCGGCACCACAGAACTCCTGGATGCGCGGGTCCTCGATAATCATGTAGTCGAAGAACTACACATACCTCAGTGTGTATGTGGCGGTCGCCCGCGCCAAAGTTTCTGAGCAGGCAGATGCGCAGGATGACATCGGCGAGGGCTCGGCCGCGGCGCCGCAGAACTCCTGGATGCGCGGGTCCTCAATACTCATGTAGTCGAAGAACTACACATACCTCAGTGTGTATGTGGTGGTCGCCCGCGCCGAAGTTCCTGAGCAGGCAGATGCGCACGATGACATGCGGCGACGGCTCGGCCGCGGCACCACAGAACTCCTGGATGCGCAGGTCCTCGATACTCATGTAGTCGAAGAACTACACATACCTCAGTGTGTATGTGGCGGTCGCCCGCGCCGAAGTTCCTGAGCAGGCTGATGCGCAGAATGACATGCGGCAAGGGCTCGGCCGCGGCGCCGCAGAACTCCTGGATGCGCGGGTCCTCGATACTCATGTAGTCGAAGAACTACACACAATAACAGAAACACATACCTCAGTGTGTATGTGGCGGTCGCCCGACCCGAAGTTCCTGAGCAGGCAGGTGCGTAGGATGGCGTGCGGCGAGGGCATGGCCGCGGCACTACAGAACTCCTGGATGCGCGGGTCCTCGATACTCACGTAGTCGAAGAACTACACATACCTCAGTGTGTATGTGGCGGTTGCCCACGCCGAAGTTCCTGAGCAGGCAGATGCGCAGGATGGCGTGCGGCGAGGGCTCGGCCGCGGCGCCGCAGAACTCCTGGATACGCGGGTCCTCGATACTCATGTAGTCGAAGAACTACACATACCTCAGTGTGTATGTGGTGGTCACCCGCGCCGAAGTTCCTGAGCAGGCAGATGCGCAGGATGACATGCGGCGAGGGCTCGGCCGCGGCACTGCAGAACTCCTGGATCCGCGGGTCCTCGATACTCACGTAGTCGAAGAACTACACACAATAACACAAACACATACCTCAGTGTGTATGTGGCGGTCGCCCGCGCCGAAGTTCCTGAGCAGGCAGGTGCGTAGGATGGCGTGCGGCGAGGGCTCGGCCGCGGCGCTGCAGAACTCCTGGATCCGCGGGTCCTCGATACTCACGTAGTCGAAGAACTACACACAATAACACAAACACATAACTCAGTGTGTATGTGGCGGTTGCCCGCGCCGAAGTTCCTGAGCAAGCAGGTGCACAGGATGGCGTGCGGCGAGGGCTCGGCCGCGTCGCCGCAGAACTCCTGGATGCGCGGGTCCTCGATACTCACGTAGCCGAAGAACTACACACAATAACACAAACACATACCTCAGTGTGTATGTGGCGGTCGCCCGCGCCGAAGTTCCTGAGCAGGCAGGTGCGCAGGATGGCGTGCGGCGAGGGCTCGGCCGCAGCGCCGCAGAACTCCTGGATGCGCGGGTCCTCGATACTCACGTAGCCGAAGAACTACACACAATAACACAAACACATACCTCAGTGTGTATGTGGCGGTCGCCCGCGCCGAAGTTCCTGAGCAGGCAGGTGCGCAGGATGGCGTGCGGCGAGGGCTCGGCCGCAGCGCCACAGAACTCCTGGATGCGCGGGTCCTCGATACTCACGTAGTCGAAGAACTACACACAATAATAGAAATACTTTGCTTGTACTACCTATAAATATAAAAATCTAGTTATTAGTATGTTTTAAACTTTCGCGATCACTGTTCATAATTACTGATTAAAATTACAACGTGGTCACGAGTGGACTGTCTGACTGAGTCCACTCGTGACCACAGCTGTTGTAACACAGGCGAAACGTCGGGATAACAAATAAAAAAGGTACATTCACGATAAATACCCGTTTTAATCAGTAATCTAGTTATTATCATCTTTTTTGATGCAGATTCTGTCCAGATATTCATCTTAGTTACTTTAGTTATATAATTTCTTAGTGTATCCCTATTTTCTAGTGCCTAAGTATAGCTTTATTGTACTTCCTCCTGTAAACATGAGAGACTGCGACACTTATCGTTGCACTAGTGTACTCTTACACTCTCTAAAAGCTCCTTATTTGTAACATGTATTTGTTTAATATGTAGATAAGGTTGTGGGCTACATTATCAATAACTTATACATTCCCAGAATGTACCTACATGGATTGTTTTTAAACCATATAATGTAGTTGTTTGTTGTTCCTGAATAAATAAACTAAATACTGCTACTACTACCATCTGAGGTTTTCCCATTAGACTACGACATGGCACGCTTCAAGAGAAATGTAAAGAGGTTT
Source organism: Philereme vetulata (assembly GCA_918857605.2). NCBI lineage: Eukaryota > Metazoa > Arthropoda > Insecta > Lepidoptera > Geometridae > Philereme > Philereme vetulata. Next base: position 1,195,336 of record OU975420.1, read on the forward strand.
CTTCAGTGTAGGGAACGCATCGACAATACCCCGGGTGTTGCCGGTGTCAATAGGCGACGGTGACCACTTACCATCAGGTGGGCCGTAAGCCTGTTTCCCCACAAATAACATAAAAAAAAAAAAAAAAAAAAAAAAAAAAAAAAATACTGTTATAATAACATTCATATTTTTTAAATTGATTTCAAACTAAAACTTCTTGATCTATAATTTTTTCTGAAATCTGAAACTAACATTATTTGTAAAATTTTGAATTTAAGAGCGACTTGAGCAACGATGTATTTAGTGACTAAATATGATTTGGAGTTGTCAAATCATACAAATATAATTTAAACATGTTTAGTCGCTAAACACGTTTAGGAATCGTTGTGCAAGCCGGCCTTAGAGTCCAAAATCTAAGTCAAAGTACATTCTTCATCACGATATTTTCCTTTGTCGTAGCAAACGTGTAGTAGAGTGGAGAGAGTCGCAGTATAGTGTATGATACTCACCGTGAAGTCAGGATCATCTTTGCTGAGCTTCAGATCCCCCGGGCTGGTGGGCAGCTCGTCGCGCATCTCTGGGATCAGGATATGGATGGAAGCTCTGTAAAAATTATATTTGCATTTTGATTTGCTTAACGCGCCGGCGAACCCTGAGCGCAACTTCAATTCGGCCGCGTCAAAAACTTCGGCCTGAATATCGCTATCCCTGTTTAGTGACGAAGTTTGGCCACGCAGAGCGACAGTGATAGCAATAAAACGATTATAAAGGAGAACGGGCATCCTGGTCTACAGTCCAATAAAAATGAGCAGCACATTTTCCAATTGGCATACAATAGTACATCAAAATATACTATTGGAACTTTCCCCAAAAGTCTGTCCGTTTTGAGTTACAGCCATGCAAACACCAGCATTTTTTGTTTTAAAGAACATAAAATAACGGTTTCACGATTACTATATCCATACATAAAGGCTCCTATACAATGCAGTACCAAGAGCGAGAAGGGAGAAGAGCGATGTAAGGGCCGTGGGGAGAGGGATGCGTACGCGGGGGAGGGGAACGGTTGTGTACGCGCCGCGCCGGACGGCTACAATAATCAGTCGCATCGCATCAAGTGAGTGGCTACGTCACGTCTTGTTACGATAGTGCTGTGTTTGAACTTCTTTCTCTGTTTTTACTGACCCTGGCTTGCTTTTGGACCCTGTTTCTTTCCCTAATGTGTTAACTTTGGCTCGACTTATTGACTTTTGAACTGCCTACCGATAATGGAAGTTTTTCGAAACTGTGTGATGTGTCGTCGAGGACTTTACCGCGGACGGTACCAGCAGCATATCTTGGCTGATAACCTGCAAAGGGAACGACCAGAATTCGCCGCGTTTATACAACAACATGCTGTGTTGGAGGTTAGTTACCTTTTATTTTTATTATATTGAGTAGTTAGGCATAGGATTTATTTATTTTAAGTATTAATTGTTATTATTTTCAGGTGGTGTTCGACAGTACTCGAAGCTTGTGTCACCGATGTTGGCAGAGGACTGAGCGTGATCATAGACCTGCACAGCAAGCGGCGCGAGCGCCTGGTACATTGCACTCTCAAGAATACACGAGGGCACCGAACACTTCGCTGCATTGTATTTACAACAACTGTGCTAATATTACCCGTAATCATATATCAAACGCGATAAGAATTAATGTATTTTGTGAGAGCAAGCTTTTTATTCCTGATAGCGCTAGGGTGTGTACAGAACACTTACAAAATAATGAATGGAGCAACCTGCCGCAAATGTGTAATGTGACACATGATTTTAATGACGCTCAGTTTACATCGCTCTGTGACTTGATGAGAATGGCTGCTAACAACCAGCCCAGAATCGACTTCGAAAACAGAGGCACCTTGTCTAATGAAGAGATGCACTTATGGACTGGGCGCACTTACGATCAGTTCGAAGCTATATTAGAACAAACTCCGTCACTAAGTGAACGTTGTAACCAGCCTAGAACTGCATTAGGCATCTATTTAACAAAACTTAGAACTGGAGACTCTGATGAGAGACTGGCAACGTTATTTCATATGTCTCGTCGAAAACTAGAACGTTTTTTGCCTATAGTTCGAGAATGTCTGAGCAACGATTACGTTGTGCTGCATCTAGGTGTGGACCACATTACCAGAAATGATATCCTTCAAAGAAACTTAACAATTCCAAGGGCTTTATTTGGAAACGATGAAAACATCAAAGCCATAATTATATGTGACGGTACATATATATATATATATATTAACAAAAGCTCCAACTTTTTGTTTCAACGGCTGTCATACAGCTTACACAAATATCAAAACTTGTTGAAGCCGTTTTTAATGGTATTCACGGACGGCTATATATTAGATGTCAAAGGGCCATTTGCCGCTACCAGAACCGATGCCCAGATCATGAGTGAAATAATGAATAACGAAGATGAGCCGCTGCATTGGTTACTCGAACGTAATGATGCGTTTATCCTAGACAGAGGATTTAGAGATAGTTTGCAGGATATAGAAGCTTGTGGCTACGAACATCATGTGCCACCAACTAAAGACAGAAGAGAAAATCAACTCACTACAGAACAAGCTAATCAGTCTCGTTTGGTCACCATGTGCCGATGGGTGGTGGAAGTAGTAAATGGGAGATTTAAGCGAGATTTTAAACTTTTGCGTCAAAACTATTTTAATAAAACGTTGCCAAAAATGTTTGTTGACTTCAAAATAGCTGCAGCCATTCTAAACCACTTCCACGCCCCCATCGAAGATAGTTCACACGCAGCAGCCTTTTTGAATTCAATAAGAGCTAAAATACACATACCAAACACATTGCACAATTATGTGGAAGCAAAGAGATTGAATTATAGGAGAGCAGACTTCATGCGAATCGAAGCAAATGAAATAGAAAACTTCCCAAGGCTTAGTGAAGAACAAGTCATACATTTTGCCTTGGGAACTTACCAGTTAAAGCTCGCTCGATCATATTGTAGCGAGCACTTACAAAATGGTCTTTATATAATCGAGACGTATAGAGATAACGCTCTAGAAGACTTGGCACAATATGATATCAACGAAGAGGCTTGGCTATTACGTGGACGTATACAGTCTCGACATGTCCGAGCCAGGAAATATTTTTGTTATATATTAATCAATAATATTAATAACAATATTACACAATATTATTGTACCTGCTTGACAGGGCGACGTACTATAGATACTTGTGCCCATGTACTGTCAATTATATGGTACGTAGGTTATGCCCGTCATGAAGGGTTCAATGAACCTGCATTGTTCCTTAACAGTATTCTCATCGATGATGATGATGATGATAATGTTTAATAACATATTGTTTTGATTTTTTAAGAAGATGTTGTTTTTATTTGTATTACTACTTACCTAACTTAAATAAAATCATTACATTACACAAAATGTTTTTTTAATTACCACGATATTCAATGTTTGGCACTAAATATTATCAGATTCAATTTTTAGTATAACTCAGATCGGACAATACTTAGAGAAATGCGACTTTCTACATATGAAAATACATAGAATTACCTTTATATTGACATATGACTCATTTTTATTGCAAGGTAGACCAGCTTCCATACACTTATGCCCGTTCTCCTTTGATTAGATTTTGACCGTGTTCCGTAATACCAAAAATGATGACAGAAAACTTGTTGTATTTTTCTCATTGTGTTGTTATTCTGTAACTAGACGATATAATCTATATTCCCATGACTAGGATACGTAAGATGTTGTTGTTTTTAATACGAAACAATTAGGTTGAAAACAGGTCTTTAAGACGTAAAAACATGCAGAATGCGATATGCTTCTATTTTATTTTAGGTAAGTATTAATCTAATATATGGATGGGAACCTAGATAAATACTATTCAAATTAAAATAATACCTTATTAAGGTAGAAATATGCTCCAATTAGAAATGATCTTGGTAGTACGTGTTGTATGGGCGATTGTCCCTCCGGTGTCCCCTTAATGTAGTATTTTTCAAGAAATTTCCAAATTTAAATCGGGAAGATGGCTATAGACTCTCAGCGTCCTGGAACCCGGTGATTGCCAGATGTGCGCGTCGTTATCGGTCGTCTCAGTGCGTAGATACGTTTAGTGTAGTGTGTCGTAATATGAACGAGGACATTTCTAATTCTGAAGACTATGGGAGGGTAGTTGCTGCAGCTACCCACACTTCTCGACGGTAGCTCCAAGTACTCCAGTCAACCCGTGACTACGACTGTTGCAACACAGCCGAAACGTCTTGCCGATGTATGGACATGCCGGCCTGGCTCTTGGCCCGTATCAAATCAAATCAAATCAATGGAGAGGTTATACCTGGCAGCAAAGTTCTTAGCCCGTATGGAGAGGTTATACCTGGCAGCCTGGCTCTTGGCCCGTATGAAGAGGTTATACCTGGCAGCCTGGCTCTTAGCCCGTATGGAGAGGTTATACCTGGCAGCCTAACTCTTGGCCCGTATGGAGAGGTTATACCTGGCAGCCGGGCTCTTGGCTCCTATGGAGAGATTATACCTGGCAGCCTGGCTCTTGGCCCGTATGGAGAGATTATACCTGGCAGCCTGGCTTTGGGCGTGTATGGAGAGATTATACCTGGCAGCCTGGCTCTTGGCCAGTATGGAGAGGTTATATCTGGCAGCCGGGCTCTAGGCCCCTATGGAGAGGTTATAGCTGGCACCCTGGTTCTTCGCCCGTATGGAGAGGTTATACCTGGCAGCCTGGCTCTTGGCCCTTATGGAGTGATTATACCTGGCAGGCTGGCTCTTGGCCCGTATGGAGAGGTTATACCTGGCAGCCTGGCTTTTCGCCCGTATGGAGAGGTTATACCTGGCAGCCTGGCTCTTGGCCTGTCGCTTGGAGGAGCCGCGTCCGACGCCGTACTGCATACCACCGATGTAGACCGTTGCCTGGTACGGAGCAGTCGCGTTCTCTACGCATACAACATTACTGTTTACATACTAAATACTAATGTGAATCAAAAAGAGTATCGAAATGGTGAGTGGAGTGTTTTTATTTATTTTAGTAGTTTATCTAATGCATCGTCGATAAAACAACTTGGACTGGACATTAAAACCGAATACAGGATAACATAGTTAATAACGCAACAAGCAATGAGAATGTGCCCCGCGCCGCATTCGTGCCTCCTTTGTGTTTTGCGTTACAATAAAATAATGGAGGTTATAGTATAGTGTAGCATAGTGTAGTTAGTCACAGTCAGGAATAGTTACCGAGTTGTTTGAACTCGTAGACAGGTTGCTTGTGCAGCGCGCGGCGCACGTACTCGTGGAACACGGAGAGGTAGCTGCACCCGTTCATGTTCATCACCCAGTCACGCTTAGCGCCTTTTCCTGTACATTATTATACTCATAAAACACCGTAACTTTAGCCCCCAACCTCCTCTTTTTGCGTCGGGGGTTAATAGTAAGTAGAACAGTGTGGTGAATGATATAGTGAGTACTGACCGCCTCCGTTGTGATTGGTTGCGTCGTGCGCGGGGATGGTGATGAGCTTGGTGCCCTCGGGCAGCGCGGGGTACTGCATGGTCTTGCGCGCTTTCGTGTACTTGCGCCGGTCGGCCCAGCGTCTGCAGTGACAGCGACCATTACCACAAACCACTTACTAAATAGTTAACATATTCTTTCAAAGGGTACGAGTATGTACTGATGGCCGGTTTCTATATTCTACTAGTGTTACGCCCCGAACTGAGATATCGCGAGTCTCCCATAAAACACAGTTTCAGTCAAATTATAGGTAACGGGAGTTCATGTTAATATGTTATACTTTTTTGGGGTAGATATTGTAATTATTCAGGATTTAAAACTGTTCCCTATATTTATATCACTAAAGCTACACGAATACCAAATTTCAGCACTGTGGGGTCACTGATGAACCCTGTGAATTTCGTCAAATTTCAGCTTTTATTATGGATCATAACTTTAAAACTAAAAATAAAAACGGGGTCGAAATGTAATGATAAAACCCTTTCATTAGACGTTCCACTTGATCTTATTGACTTATTATGATTTTATTTTACCCCTCTTGAACCCCAATATCTCAACAACCTTCCAACATTTGTAGCTCATTTTGTTACATAAGGATTGTGCCATCACTACCTACCAATATATCAAATTTTACGATGATCAACGCTTCGAAAGTTATACTCAGACAAACATACATACAACGCCGATTCGCCCAAGATGATTTGGAGATCTCGCTTCGTTCGATCACTTATGCGACATCGGTTAATGTTCCAGTCAGATTGTCCTTTGATATAAGCCTACTCCATTTAGTGGCATTGGTCACGGGCTAGGCTTGTTCTGCGCCATCCCTTAGACAAGTCGTTATCGGCAGCGCTTCGCAAGCTGCCTCTAGTGGGCTCGCCGACATGTGGGTACCAGACTGTTGTGTCGTAAGTCATTTGGTTATCTTGGAGCTTATCGTGTGGTCTGCCCATCGCCATTTCAGTCTGCGATTTTTGTAGCTACATGAGCCACTTTGGTTAACTTCCTTTTGTGGACGAGTGTTTTCCGAGCTTTCAATCTGACATTGAGCATACTCCTTCTTTCAATGTGTGCGTGTTAGCTTTGGTCAAGGCCAGGGTTGGCAGCCATTACAACACACTACAATAGTTAACAAATACTTTAGAATGTATGTACATGGACTGATGGCCGGTTTCTATATTCTACGAGATGCTTACCCGAGACCTCGTCCGCGTGGACTTCAATTATTATCATAAAATGTATGAAATGTATTGTTGGCAAGAAGTTAGTGCATGCCATCTTGGTTTATCATTAAAATACAATTAATTTACTCGCTCGGTATAAAATATTATTACATGCAGTCTATCATCTGTGACTATAGTAGCACTAAGTTCTAACATTTATAATTGTAACCACTGGATATTGTCAGTGTATGCTGTGTTGATGATTCTTAATAATAAAAAAAAAAGTAGTACCAATTATTAAAAATCGTATACGTACGAAATCTTTAGTTTTTCCGTTCGGGCAAGTCATAATTAACCCAAGCTGTTTTTATTTTCAAAACTCTTTGGTTAAATCCAAACGCCTCCCGCACACACTGTGACCTAAATCTAAACCTTTGATTATGTGTCAGATTATATTTTCAATATCTATGGCGCCCAGAAGGGCGCTATAGTATCCTGGGCTACACAAAAAGAGACAAAAAGAGAGCTGTAGATTTAAAACAAATCACAAAAATTGAAGATGTTATAGTCAAAACCAAAAAACTCAAATGAAGGTGGGTAGGCCACATGATGAGAGAGAATATAAATAAATGGACGAAAGACATAACAGAAACCCCTAGATTCCAAACAAAGAGGAAACGAGGAAGACAAAGGAATCGTTGGGCTGATGAATTGAGAAAGTATGCGGGTCTAATATGGCACAGAATAACTCAAACAAGAGCGGAGTGGAAAGAGCTGGAGGAGGCCTTCGTGTCGCAAAGACACCCCGACACCGAATAACTGACATATCTAATAATATAAAGTCAACAAAAGTTAATGATAAATGTACCTAATTGTAATAATAATAATGAATTTATCTAATGTTAATGCCAATATATTATGTAATGTTATATGCTATGTAAATTTAATTAATAGCATGATAAATTAACTGTGATGTACTTGTGTTGGAAATAAAGGCTTAATAATAATCTATGGCGCAATCCATATGTACATAATTGAATAATTTTCAATATTAAACGACATCAAATCTTAACTTACCCAAAGAAACTATCCTATGTCCCGTCTTATGGGTGATACACAGTATTTCCCTGTTAAGTTTCATCAAGATCGATTTCCATGAAATTTGGTATACATATATGTAGATTATGACCGGGATTGAGACTGACTACTTTTGAGCCGACGACTGCGCAGGAGGGCGCGCGAAGCCGCGTGCTAAAGCTTGTTTATAAATCAGGCAGCATAAAAAAAATCACTCACTTGAAATGCATAATATGAACCTCCTTGAACTTGAAGAGTTTCTTGCAGTAGTCGTTCAGCTCCTCGGAGGAGAGCTGCTGCGACTTCCAGCTGGTGTTGACCGTCTCCACGCGCGGCGGCGGCATCACCAGCCCTCCCGGCAGCAGCACGGGCCGCGCCGCCGGACTCTCCAGCTGGGAGCCGCTGGAGGAAGCCCCCGCATGCTCAGCTTTCACGGTACAGTTCTCCATTGGGGTATCGTTTAGGCTGGTTTCAAGTGTGAGATCGGGGCCGTTGGGCAAGGTCTCGTCTGCAGGCAAGGAACCTGGAACTTCAAATCATTTTTCTGATGAAAAGAGTTGTAACTATTGATTTTATGGCCTCTGTAAAAATAATTAACATCAGTCAATCAAACTAATATTATAAATTCGAAAGTAGCTCTGTCTGTCTGTTACGTTTTCACTACTAAACGGCTGGGACGATTTGGATGAATATGGTATATAGATAGAAAAGCTTTTGCCCGCGGCTTCGCACACATGGTTTGTTAATAAAAAATTACCCTCCTGTGCAGCCGAGTAAAAATTAACCTCTGTCTAAAATGTCTCTTTCCTGGTCATAACAAAACATAAGTAATTAATTCTTTGCTGACAATATGTTACAAAATAAAGTCTTAAATTAAATATGATAAAAGTGCTTACCTACAGCTATCAATCTATATACCAATTTTCATCAAAATCAGTCTAGTCATGAAAACGTAACAAACAGACAGAGAGACAGGGTTACTTTCGAATTTATTATATTAAAAGTATGGATAAGTGTGGATTCATTTTTACCTGGCACATTGCCTTCTTCAGAACCTTGTGTATTGTCATCTGTATGTTTGTATTTGAGCTCGCTCTGGTTCGCGCTGAACGGACACTTGGATGCAGTTCCATTGGGTATTATGTCTTGTGTACCCGAGTTCTGACGCTCATCGATACGAGAAACTTCTTCCACGTCAATAGAGTTCACTTCTGCTTGAGAATCGTGGTTTGCAACATTCTCAGAAGGCTGTAAAGAAAATATTATTTTAAAAGAGTAGCAAGTACACGCAAGCTATACAATTCCAGTATAAGCTGATCTCTCATTGCACGGAAAGGCTAATTAACATTTTTATTATAATGAACCGATTTAGGTGATCAAATTTTTTAAAATTACAAATACCAAAGTTTGCTATGAATTAATATGTCATTATTTTGTAAGGATACTAGCTGTTGCCCGCAACTTCGTACACGTTTTACACTACTAAATGTGTACTAATTCATCGCAACATATCACATTAATTTATGCGATGTTCATTGAGGATGTGTGTTTATTTATTTGTTTGTTACTCAATCACGTCAGAATGGCTTAACCGATTTCGATGAAATTTCATATATATGTAGCATTTAATCTGGATTAACACATATGCTACTTTTTATTCCATAAATCAGCTAAAAAAATGCAGCTACATAAAAGCGTCTTGCAGTCCACTCCCTTTATGTTTAATATTGCCGCAATGGTGAGCCATACAAAGCGCTAGCCGTAGTCACCTCAGCCAACTCTCTGCATGTTAGATATAGGCGCAATGATAGTCATAAAAAAATCTTAGCTGTCACCAGCGGCTTTGCGCACGTTGTTCTATGGTGTAAAAATACCTACAGCTAATTTTTAGAGACTAGTGAGACTCTACCTAAAAAAAACAGTCTGAAAAACTCAGCGGTAGCTAAAAATTTGTTATGACTCATCCTTGCGACCCTATTTATCTTAAAGAGGGTGGGCTGGGAAATCCTGCGCTTTCTCTAATTATTTTGACTTATCATTTCAACCCAATCGTTAGATAGGTTATTGTTATTGATGAGAGGGGACGCTGCAGTTTTTACATTCTTCTATGGTCCTGGGGAGTGGGGGCGCTGTGTTAGATGCAATTTTTTATCACTTATCATTGCGATGCCAGCAAACTTAAAGGCAATGGGCTGCGGGACGCTGTGGTAGATGCAGATTTTGTAGCCCTACCTAACTTGTAGTGGGTTGAGTGGGGCACGATGCGTTTTTTATTACTATTTATCTTAATGAGGGTAGCCTAGGGAATGCTGCGCTAGCCGATTTTATGATGTTTATGACTAATAATTTTTACGACCCAATTTTTCTTATAAAGATTGGGGGCTAGTGTATGCTGCGATAGCTGAATTTTTATGACTTATCGTTGCTGTCCTTTGTGAATTGTAGTTAGTTGGTTGTGGGTGACGCTGCGTAGCTGCAAATTTTTACTACTCATCATTGTGAACCTACTTATCTTAAAGATGGTGGGCTCGGGGATGCTGCGGTAGAAGCTAATTTTTTGACTGTACATTGCCCTATTCATCTTAAAAAGACCTTAATTAAAAATACCTTATTTATAGTTACACTGCGGTAGCTCTTTTTTTTTTACTTAACATTGCGACTTTTTCTAACTTAAAAGAGTGGGCTAAGGGACTCTACGTTAGCTGCATTTTTATTGCTATTATTGTACCTATATATATATAGGGAGTTTGGTAATATATGCAAAAAATGAAAGGGGTTGTTTAGATGAGCATAATAAATAAATTTGTGAAATGTTTACCAAAGACATGTGAAATTTATTTTAGCATGTTAAAACAAACACTTTAATAAACTTATGTTGTGCTATTGCATAATGCTTGCCATCTAACTACAGACTGGTGACGTCTCGAGATATATCTTGTTGTCCCTTTCTAAACCGAAACCCGCAGCCATTTCCGCAGCCACCTCCTAGAAGCGCGCTGAATAGCGAGGTGGCCTGCCCGCCTCAACACGGGGCTGGAATTCACTACTCTCCCTGTGCCGCTGAACAGCACCCAGTGCACGTGCTCTGCAGTTTCCGTGCCATATCTGATAAAAGTCCTGCGCTCTTGACAGGACCACTTTCCGTGTAACACATTGTCATGTTCAGGTACTCCTGATTGAAGTACCTGTAGTTAAGCATCGCAATTTTCTAAATCCGTCCGCACAATTAGAAATGAAATCAATTACTGACTGATTCAAAATAATAATTAATTGCGCGAACGCCGACACGTGCCAAAGTGCCCGCCTTCTTACACTAGGGCTGGGAAAACATTACCGGAAAGGTATCAATACCAGTTCTGACTTTCGGTGTTGGACCGAAATTGGATTAGCTAGTTAGGATACACAGGTCGACCTAATAAAAGCTTGTTGAAAACATCGTAAATCAAAACCGAACTAGTTTTACAAAATACGTAGGTCAATCTGTCATAAAATCTGTTAGTAGTAGTAGAGCTCTCTGTCCGGGAAAGTACTACCACCATACCTATTTCTGCTGCCAAATAGTAAACTCGCATTTTTGTGTTCCGGTTTGAAGGGTAAGGGTATCAGTGAAATTACAGGCACATGAAACTTAACCTTTTCGACTCAGAACTGAGGAAACAATGTAGTGTAATTATTGATCGAGCGAAGCGAGATCTCTAAATCAACTTGGGCAAATCGGCGTTGTATGTATGGATGTATGTATGTTTGTACGAGGATAACTTTCGAAGCGTTTATCCGATTATCGTGTAGTTTTATACATAGGTAGGTAGTGATGGCGCAATTTTGGTGGAACTAAATGAGCTAAAAACGTTGGGGTTTGTCGAGATATTGGGGTTCTAAATGAAACTATTAGGTCAAGTGGGACGTCAAATGAAATATTCATAGGTACATTTAGACTCCCTTTTTATTTTTGGTAAAGTTTTTATAGTTTTTGAGTTATTAGCCATAATAAAAATTGAACTGTGACAAAATTCACAGGGTACACCATTGACCCCACAGTGCTGTAATTTGGTATGCGTGTACTTAAGTGACACAAAAGGCAAAAGTCTGCAACCCAGAATAACTGCAATTTGTAGCCCAAAAAAAAATAACCACATAACATGAACTCCCGTTACCTGTAATTTTAGTGAAACTGTAGGTCAAGTTATTTGGTTATTTATTTTGTGGCAATATTTTGATAGTCACGATGATCGGATCAACGCTTCGAAAGCTATACTCGGACAAACGAACATACAAACAAGCAACGGCGATTTGCCTAAGTTGATTTAGAGATCTCGCTACACTCGATTAAAAAAAAAGATTTTATTCAAATACAATCGATTCAAACAATTTACGTTAATACCGGTAACCGGTGTAGCGGGGTATTCTAAGCCATACATCCCTTCGCGTTAGTCAAAGGTGCCGCCTCGATCCTTTGAGCTCGCCGCCCCCAATAGGTACTTTGTTTTGTAAACAGGGCTATGACCCAATGATAGCTACTCATTAAATCACAGCTGTTATTGCCTTTGTTTGTTTTAGTTTTAAATTTAGTAGGTATGTAATTTGCATGTTCTTTTTGGTGAATTAAACTTTATTCTTATTCTTCTCTTCTTCTTTGACAGAACCCAGAATTGAAAAAAAGACTCATCTATTTTGACCATGCACTAGATACCTATCTCTCAAAGAATTGGATAAAGTAGGTAACTACCTAATTGGAATAATTTCAATAAGTTTGCCGTGGCTCAAGTGGTCAGTTTGCAGATAGCCAATCCCGAGTCCACAATTTCTAGGCGTTTCCGGGCCAATGTCCATCTAATCGTAGATTTGCAGGGATGAGAATACCATGGGAAAATAACTAATAACATATCGATATTCCGACATCTCTCCGCTCAGCTTTAGTGGAAACGGTCACGCGGCATGTCTTATTTTCTACAGTGCATTCGCATCGAAGAGCAGAGAGCGCTTAAAGAAAGGACATAAGTAGCAAATCTACGCTTTTGTAGATTACGGCCTTTATTTTTGGATGTCGACTGCAAGCTTAGGCAGTAAGTTTTATATCGAATTAACCACCTAAACTTAGTCGATTTTCTTTAAAATTTGTATATATAACTAGTAGTTTTTTTTTTCGAGAAGTCTTTTTTTATGTTTTGAGAAAACGTCCCTTGAATATCGTCAGTATATTACCAAACACCCTGTATACAACTGCATTACCACTGACTCATTGACATCATTGTTTTCCCAGATGCCCCCTCGTAGGGTAGAAATGTTTGGTATGATCGTATAGAGGGAGTTTATGTGAGTTGGGAATAAATCCTAAAGTACCCCTTTTGTCCCCCATTCGCTCCCATCCACCTAGTATCTCGGAAAGTAAAAGTCTTAGAGCATTTGCGCCAAAACTAATGTTGCTCAGGGCATTTTTTTATACCCGGATCCATTATAAAAATCGTCTTTCATACAAAAAAAATTTTGTCCCATATAAAATATTTTTGTGCAAATCCCGTACACCGTATATTTCGTTTGCCGTAACTTTTATACTGTTTTTATAGGGAGCCAAACGGCTTGTGGGTACTGTAAAATTTATATTACTGTAATTTTATTTATTGTATATAGTTTTTGGAGGGGCGTAAGGCAACTTTCTTAGTAAATTTTCAAGTTTATGCGACATCTACATGGATCACTTTGAAACGTCCAATATTTTTTTTTTAGTTTTTGGATGGGCGTAAGGCAACTTTCTTAGTAAATTTTCAAGTTTATGCGACATCTACAAGGATCACTTTGAAACGTACAATTTTTTTTTTTTGTTTTTGGAGGGGCATAAGTCAACTTTATTAGTAAATTTTCAAGTATATGCGACATCTACAAGGATCACTTTGAAACGTTCAATATTTTTTTTTTAGTTTTTGGAGGGGCATAAGGCAACTTTCTTAGTAAATTTTTAAGTAGATGCGACATCAACAAGGGTCACTTTAAAACGTCCAATATTTTTTTTTATTTTTTGGAGAGGCAACTTTCTTAGTAAATTTTCAAGTTTATGCGACATCTACAAGGATCATTTTGAAACGTCTAAATTTTTTTTTGTTTTTGAGAGGCAACTTGCTTAGTAAATTTTCATGTTTATTTTTTTGATTGCTTCTTCTACTTCGAAATCCTCTTTGTTTGTTTTTCCATTTTGATGACCTCTTTGATTGCTTTTTCAACTTCGATATCCTCTTTGATTGCTTTTTTGAAATTTAATATCCTATTCGATTGCTTCGTTAACTTCGATATCTTATATGATAGATTCTTCCACTTCGATATCGTCGTTGACTGCTTCTTCGACTACGATATCTTCTTAACAAAATTATGATTTTTCTTAAAAAACTTTAATTGCTCGTATCTTCTGAACGGAAGCAGATAGACATAGTAAACTTTTACAAAATGGTAGTACAAATTTTTAGTGGAATCGTTTTTTTATGGTTATCATCGACTTCGATAGGTATCCTTTTAGATTACTTCTTTCACTTCGGTATCATCTTTGATCATGTTTTCTACTTCGATATCTTTTTTTAATGCTTATTCCACTTCGATATCGTCTTTGATTGCGTCTTCCACTTTGATGGCCTGTTTGATTACTTCTTCTATTTCGATATCCGTTTCAATTTCTGCTTCCACTTTGATGTTTTCTTTATTTGCTTTTTTCATTTAGGAAACCTCTTTAATGGCTTCATCGACATGGGTTTCCTCTTTGATCGCGTTTTCTACTTGTTTATCCTTTTTGATTGCATATTTCCCGTTGATATCCTTTTTGACTTCTTTTTCGATTTAGATATCCCCTTTGAATGCTTTTACCATTTTGATATCCTGATATCCTCTTTGATGATTGTTTCTTCCACTTCGATAGCCTCTTTGTTTGCTTTTTCTGTTTTGATATCCTCTTTAATTGCTTCTTCCACTTCGATATCCTCCTTCATTGCTTCTCCTTCTTCGATATCCTCTTTGTTTGCTTTTTCCATTTTAATATCCTCTTTGATAGATTCTTCCACTTTGATAACCTCTTTGATTGCTTCATCCACTTAATATCCTCTTTGATGATTGCTTCTTCCACTTCGATATCCTCCTTGATTGCTTCTTCTACTTTGTTATCCTCTTTGTTTGCTTTTTCTAATTTGATATCCTCTTTGATAGATTCTTCCACTTTGATAACCTCTTTAATTGCTTTGTCATCTTCGATATCCTCTTTGATTGCATTTTTCTTCGATATCCTGTTTGGGGACTTCTTTCACATCGATATCCTCTTTGATTGCTTTTTCTACAAACAAAAAACCACGCGAGCTGCGAGCAGCTCGCGCACCACGCAACCTCTAGTTGTACCTATATAACTCGAAAAGTATAGGCTCGTAAAAGCTGCGGTAACTAAAATTTTCTTATCACTCATCACTGCGACACTAACAAACTTAAAGGAAGTGGACAGCAAGACGCTGCAGTAGCTGGTATTTCTTTATTGTTCATCCTTGAGACCCTATTTATATATAAGAGGGGGATACTGGGGGATGCTGAGGTAACAGTTTATTTAATGACTAATCATTGCAACATTATAAATCTTTAAATGATTGGGTTTAGAATCATAAAAGTAATCCAGCTAATGCAGCATCCTCCAGCTGCGGTAGCTGGAATTTTTTATGATTAATTGTTGCGGCCCTATCTAACTTGTAGTGAGTTGGTTGGAGGACGCTGCGGTCACTCAAATTGTGTATGATTCATCACTGCGACCCTATTTTCATTAAGGATACAGCGGCAGATGCTGCGGTAGCTAGTTTTTTTTATGGCTCACCATTGCGACTATACTAAATTTAACTGCAGGACGCTTAAGTAACTAATTTTTATTTTAAGAATTTACCTAACCTATTTTTGAGAATATGTCTGTATTTCTACGTATTTATTCTATACTAAGCTTGGCGGTTAGAGGTACCAATAGAGACTATGAAAACTGATTTATGAGATAAAAAGTAACATTTATGTTATTGTATGTTTAATAGGCTAGGTTTAGGTTAATAACTATATATAATGCTGTACATTTCACGCGACGCTATTTAGCCCCAAACTAAGCAGAACTTGTACTATGGGAACCAGATAACTGATAGAATACTTTATACAACCTAATATATAACCGATAGAATATGTTTTTTTTTGTAAATACATACTACATACACTCTATCGAAAAACACCCAGACCCAGAACTGATCTGTAAATCATGCTAACATTTGTTACGCAGCGGGAATCGAACCCGCTACCTCCTGATTTTAACCGGCTATTCGCCCACTACGGCACAGAGGTCGTCAACTAAACTTTTGCAAAGTTTGAACTCAATCCGTTCAGTAGTTTGGTCGTAAAGGGGTAACAAAGACCAAAATAATTTTTCTATAGAAACTTTGACACCCCATTTTTATCCCATAGGATCTGATTTATAAGATTGAAAGTAGCCTGTTTGTTAATAAATAAACAAATAATAATTTAATATTGCTGGACATTTCACACGGCGCTATTTAGCCCCAAACTAAGCAGAGCTTGTACTATGGGAACCAGATAACTGATAGAAAGCTTATGTACTTTTTTGTAAATACACACTTATAATACATAGAAAAACATCCAGACCCGGAACAAATATTTGTAGATCATGCACACATTTGTTCCGCGGCGGGAATCTACCTCCTGCGTCTCAGCTGGCTATTCGCCCGCTGCGCCACGGAGGTCGTAAGGACTAATCCAGGTTATAATCTACGTAAATACTAAATTCATCGAAATCGGTTCAGTCGTTACGACGTGATTGAGTAACTAATAAACAAACAAACGATACGCGATAAGACCGCCGGTTATAAGTAGTTTTTAAGCATCATCGAGCGCACACGTGTATCAGTGGTGTTCTTAAATAAAGTCCCGCAAGCTAACCTGAACCTTAGGCACAATCATCACCGCCCATAGAAAGCACACAGCCAAATAGTAATTATTTGTCTATGTATTTTCTATGTTGTTTGTATTTTTTTTTTGTTTATATGGTGTACACTAATATGTTTATTTTATTCTTTCATTCATTCAAATAAATAAACGAACATAAAAACTTTCTAATTTATACTATTAGTGTGATTCACTCCTGACTTCATGATCATAGATGGGTAACCACCCGGGTTAAAACCCATGAGTGGGTTAAAACCCAATTATCACCCAAGTCATTCCACCCACCGGGTTGTTTGAGCGGGTGAAAATGAAATAAGTAGTAATTATTAACAATGACGTCTAATAAAGTACCTAGGTACCTTTAAACTTCTTTAGCTCCATCTATATGTATGTATATTAATATACAGTGTTTTTTTTAACTGGGACAGTACGGCAGCACCCATAACCAGAGGAGATACAGGTGCAGTTTCTATTAAAACATCAGCTCGTTTTCGAAGAAAAACATTTTGGCATTAAACTTTTTTTGGTCAAGCGTGAGTAGCGCCTTAAAATGAATCAAGTTGGTTTTTCCAACTTCAATTTTTTTTTATGCCGATCGATGCAGTTCTATGTAAGGATCATTTTATTGTATCGGATGAAAAAAATCTGAGCAGCGAAAGTTAGTCAAATTTGATAAAAGTATTCTCATACAACAGGACAAAGCAAAATTCCTCCAACAAACATTTTATTAGATTCTAATTACACAATAAACAAGTATTAACACTGTAGCATTGTATTATTACTGTGGCATTGTCAAATACGCAAAAAGTAGACTTAATTGAAGCATACTTCCTCAATCGCAGTCTGGGAAGCGTTCCTTATACCACTTCAACGCATTAGTTGGGCTTCGTCGGTTGAGGAAGTATGCTTCAATTAAGTCTAATTTTTGCGTATTTAACAATGCCATGATAGGACAACTAAAATGATGCAATGACTGATATA
Organism: Philereme vetulata; assembly: GCA_918857605.2. Taxonomy (NCBI): domain Eukaryota; kingdom Metazoa; phylum Arthropoda; class Insecta; order Lepidoptera; family Geometridae; genus Philereme; species Philereme vetulata. The sequence goes on from OU975420.1 coordinate 1,213,033, forward strand.
AAAGTCCAACAGGTGCAAGAACTATGTTTGAAATTCAAAATTGTTCTGAAATACGAAATGTTTTTGAATTGCTCACGAGAGCATGGAGTTCCTAAACTTCTTAATCGCTACAGTATTAATACTTATTTAATGTGCAATTAGAATCTAATAAAATGTTTGTAAAAAGAATTTTGTTTGTCCTGTTGTATGAGAATACTTTTTATCAAATTGGACTAACTTCCGCTGTTCAGATTTTTTTAATCCCATACAATAAAATAATCCTTGCAAAGGAATGCAACGATCGGCATCAAAAAAAATTTACGAACTTGATTCATTTTAAGGCGCTACTCACACTTAACCAAAAAAATGTTAATGCCAAAATGTTTTTCTTCGAAAACGAGCTGATGTTTTAAAAGAAACTGCACCTGTATCTCTTCTGGTTATGGGTGCTGCCGTACTGTTACAGTTAAAAAAACACTGTATATATGTATATATAATATATGTATAAAATAATGTTTTAAGGAAATGTCAACCTTCTTTCAAGGCGCATACAGTAAGTATATAAGTTATCTTATGCTGCTGCCTGCCATCTGTTGTGGAATAGCTGAACTTTGTCGTAAATCGAAGCTGGTATGTTCAAATAGAAACGTCGTAAATACATTTTTTATCTATAGCAAAATTAACTCCATTATACAAGCACGAAGGAGTGTTTTTTTGCAGTTTGTATAACTTAGGCTAATTTGGGATAGGGGATATGCGTTCTGGAATATTCTCCGCTACTCAGTTAGTGATGTAGTCTATTTCGATAGCAGTTTTATCGATCTCTGCCATTTATATTAAAATTGTCACAAAAATTAATAAACGTTCATCAAATGGTTCTACACCTTACCAAAATAAAGGGTTGTTAAAATTATAACTTGTACTGGTAATTTATGAGTCTATGTTTGTGTCATCGGGTAACCTCAAAAAGTAACAACTTTTGTATGGTGTTATTTGTCAGATAGCTATGTGGAACTTTATCAGAAACCTGTGAAATGGGCCCTAAGTGTTAAAAACTACTAATAAAACTTACGTCTTTTAGTTTTCAACTGGTAATAACGACATATATTTATTCATGCGCATTATTTACATCATGATCTTCACAAAAAATAGTTCCATTTCTGTAGGTAAATAATAATGATCTTAGTAAGTTTTAGTCAAATATTGAACTAGATTATCCTTAGATTATAGATAACAGCACCCTTTTGTATCCTATAACATTTTAATCAAACCCAAAGTCGGGTCCAATCGATAATGACAATATTTTGTATCACCACACTGGCTGAGTAGTGTTAAAAATAATGTTTTAAAGAAATGTCATGTCTATTCTGTTTCCTTATTTTTTTATTTGTCAATGGCAAATGCACAAAACCGTGCGACGCCAAGAAAGAAAAATAAAAAGGAAATGTCAACCTTATTTTGAGGAGCATACAGTAAGTACATAAGTTATTTTCTGCTGCTGCCTGCCATCTGTTGTGGAATTGCTGAACTTTTTCGTAAATCGAAGATGGTAGATTCAAAATACGAAACGTCGTAAATACTTTTTTTATCAAAAGCAATTCGCCAAGTCAAGCGTGCGTCAAGAAGTTCTACTTAGTAATAAATCGATCTAAATTTTATTCCGACTTTAATGATTTTCCAGCTTTAAGTGTCTATTAGAACGCTACTATTAATTTAATATTTTAATTACGTTCCTAGTAGGTACCTACCAAAGTGGGCACCTACCTTATTTTAACTTTGGCATTAAAATAGCCAAATACCCATTTTCACCCCGCAAAATGGGTGATAATGGGTTAAAATCGGGTTAAAACCCAAATCACCCGGTTATAACCCAAATGGGTAGAATGGGTTTTTACCCATTACCCATCTCTGTTCATGATCAGACCCAGGTAGTCATTATAGTCTCGCAAAAACAATTTAATAGAATCCAAACACGATAAATCTACTGTTATACATTAAATAGTTCTGTTGAATCCCTGCTGGCTCCATCATCAGACACTGGTTGACGATATCGTCAAACATCTCACAAAAACAATTTAAAAGAACATATACACGACCGATCTAGTAACTGTTATCCATTAAGGACTTCTGTTGATTTCCTCTAGGCTCCATCATCAGCCCCGGCAGACATTATTGTATTATCGTTATAACTTTCACACAAACAACTTAAAAGGAACCAAAAACGACCGTTGTACTGTTATCCATTAAATACTTTTGTTGATTCCCTCCTGTTGATCACACCCTGGTATACATTTACCATCATACATCTCACCCAAATAATTTAAAAGAACCCAAACATAACCGTTCTACTCTTATCCATTAAGGAATTCTGTTGATCACCTGTTGGCTCCATTTTATTTTTGACGACATTTAAAACAACACCACTCTCAAATTTTTCATATAAGAGGTCTTATTCTGACCTTAGGGTTCCTGAAAATATTTAAATTTAAAACTAACTTTAACTATTTTAAAATACTCTTATATCTGGCTAAAACGAAAAATGAGATTAGGTTGTCAAACAATGTGGTCCTGTGCCTTATTTCAGGAAAATTTCTGAAAGCGCTGAAATATCTATTAGTTCATTTTATTAGGGAAATCTACATTTAAAATTTGATCGGTCTATTACTAACGATAACGGAACAACAGAGTTTTGTTTTATTTTATACTCTTATTTTGGACCCCTTGGAGTGCGAATGTCAAAAAAATCCTTTCTTAGTCCACCCGTTCACCGTAAAAAGAACACACCATCTATATTTCAAGTCTCTAGGATCAGCGGTTTAGGCTGTACGTTGATTTTCAGTCAGTCTGTCAGTCTCGTAACGATTATTTAATATACTGATGATGTTATTGATGATTAAAAACGGTAGAATTCCCCAACTTCAGACGCTGGTAGTCAATTGTATCGTGAAATGTATCGCAGAAACAATTTAATAGAACTCAAACACAATACAGCTACTGTTATCTATTATAGAGTTCTGTAGATTCCCTCCTGGCTCCATCATCAGATCCTGGTGGTATTACCATGATAAAATGTTTCATTATTTACCTATAAAAAGCATTTAAGCAAAGTTATACGTTCGTAAATGCAAATGACATTGTTTTAGAACAAACTACAACATCCCTTTTCAACCCTATGGGGTGATTTTCAGATACAATTACGATACCATGTTTCATTATGCACCTTGCTTAGTATTTAAGTAAAGTCTATTAACCCTAGAAATAATGTTTTGCCATACAAAGTTCAACACCCTTTTTCACCTACCCAGGGGATGAATTTTGAAAAATAAAAAAATACAATTTCTCTTATTTATGTGGAAGAATATGTTCGCCAAGTTTCAAGTTTATAAACCCAAGAACCACGGTTTTTCATACAACCGTAAAAACCTTTTTTGACCCCCTTGGGAGATGAATTTCCAAAAATCCATTCTTAGTGTTTCACTTTCACACCACAAAGAACATACCATCCAAATTTCAAGTCTCTAGGAGCAGCGGTTTGGGCTGTGCGTTGTCTATATGTCAGTCAGTCAGGACAACGATTCTTATATATTAGAAAGATGTATTTTTAGGTAATTAGGTTACTAATTTCACTGCGCAACTTTTCGTTTTTATAAAGATTTTGATAAATAAATTTTGATTTATAAAGATTCAACATTTTGGTAACGTAATTTATCATGTATTTTAGTTGTTAGTTCAGTATCATACAAAGTTACCTAGTTATGTTTTAATTTATTTTATAACTACTTATGTATTTGAATTATAAATTATTTACCAAAATTTTATTAATAGGACATTCATTCAACTATTATAATATGTATTTCAACGCATCCCCTAACTTCACTAATTTCTTTCCATCCAAAGGTTGCCTGGAAGAGATCGCTTTCAGCGATAAGGTCGTCCATTGTATTGCCTTTTAGTTTTATTTTAATGTTATATTGTTTATGTGTGGTAATTACAATAAAGAGATAACATAATAATAGATTTAAGTATGTTATAGTAATCAAATAAAATGGGACATAGGCCATTTTTTAGCCGACTGTGCAAAAAGAGGGAAATGTTTTTTATTGACAAAGCAGGAGTGGTATGCCGCAGGCAGGTCAGCTAGTAGTGTATATCTTGCCTTATCAGTGGTAGCATTGTGATGAGCCCAGGTGCCATTCTGGATCTGTTCCGCGATCTTCCTGTCGAGCTCCATCTGCTTGTGTTCCTCCTTCAGCGCGATGCGGTACGCGAGGCACGGGATCGCGCTGATCGGGATGTCGTGTCTCTGCAAATAACAACTTCTTCATCATCATCATACAAGCCACAGGTCGTCCACTGCTGAACATAGGCCTCCCCTATACATTTTCATGGCGAGCGATCTTGTGTGGCCTGCACCTTACGGCTCCCAGCAACCGTCCGGTCCGTTTTTCCATCTAGTGGGGGGCCGTTGTTCACTGCACTTTCCAGTGCGTGGTTGGTCTCCACTTGATAACTTTTCTGCCCCAACGGGCATCAGTTCTTCGAGCTATATGCCCTGCCTTGCCCACTGCCACTTCAGCTTGCTAATCCTTTGTGTTATGTCAGTGAGATTAGTTTGTCTAGGAATACGTGTGCGCAGTCTCCGAACACTGCTCCTCAACAGAGTTAGATTCGTTAACTTCTTGTGACGAGAATATCATAACAGGAAAATAAAAACTTTGTAGGTTATTGCGCGCACGAAGGAGTGTGAGATTTGATAAAAAATTAAATAAAAAAATAAGTAACAATAAATTATTAGTAAAAATTCACTTTTAAATACATACAAGCTTCTATTAAGTGTTCTATACGAATTTGAAATTTCGTGCCTATGCTGATAACCGTTGAGGAGTTCCTTCTTCGGAAGCCAACCCTGAGTGCAGCAATCATTTCAGTGCGGAACTTAGAAAGGGCTATCATAATTAAATCTGAATACTAAATTGTATGTCTGTGCTGTTGATCGTTAAGATTAGAAAATTCTTTATTGCACTAATAAAATAATACATAGGCGAACTTAATGATAATTAGCTTTTTATTCCTTGGTGTAGTGTACGTTAAGTGGTAGTGCCAGAAAATAGATAAACAGACTTCAACTTAGGTAGCTTTTACTTTAACATAAAATAAACTTACAAAATTTAATAATAATAATACATACATAAACGAAACACATAAATATATCTAAGTAAAGTGATCAATTTTGTTGAGGAGTTCCTTCGTCTCGAGCCAATCCAGGGTGTAGAATCAGGTCATACTTAGTATAAAAATGCATTGTCATCGGAGCTGAACCAACATGTCAAATTTAAACTCCGTAGGATAAGAGGAAGTGGTTCTCACTCAGCTCGCAAGACTTGACCTAAACAAACTGACAAACATTTCAAGCTAAATAGAAGCTTGTAAAAAAATCTTACAAAATAGCTCAGTGTCTGAAGTATGGAACGGTGGATATTATGACGAGGATGCCCTTACCCTGGTGTTGCCCTTCCCCAGGAAGTACGGCTTGGAGAGCGTGCAGACGCGAGAGGCGCGGTGCATGTAGACCGGCATGCCGCTGCTGTGCCGGACCATCATCCAGTCCAGCGGCAGGACTTCGAAGTAGTTTATACCTTTCTCTAAAACACGAATACAATGCTACACGTTCTACGAGGCGAATACCCTGCCTTATCGATCTAAGCAGGCAGGCTAGCGTGACTTCCCTACAAAATCACTGTTATTACTTGTATTCTTGCTTTTTTTTGTTCGCCCCGTACTGAGTGAGATCTCGCGAGTCTCCCATAAAAACAAAAATATATTATTCGTAATCTTTGACTGACAAGACTGCCAGGCTGAAGTGGGACTGTGCGGGTCACGTCAGTCGTATGGTCACAGACAAATGGGCAACTATCGTCACACAATGGGTGCCTGCAGATGGGCGTCGAAGCCGGGGCAGGCTGAGGAAGCGTTGGCGTGACGACCTTGATGCATTTTAAGATAGCTGGTGGGACGTGGCGAATGATCGTGAGATGTGGAGGAACAGGGGGGAGACCTTTGCCCAGCAGTGAGAAAATATAGGTTATAAATAAAAACTTTGACTATAAAAATAGTGCCCCAAAATAAATAACCAAATTACTTGGCCTACAGCTTCATTCAAATTACAGGTTACGGGAGTTCATGTTAATTGGTTATTATTTTTTGGGGTACAAATTTCAGTTATTCTGGATTTCAGACTTTTGCCTATATTTGTGTCACTTAAGCTACACGCATAGCAAATTATAGCACTGTGGGGTCACTGGTGTGAATTTCGTCAAAGTTCAGTTTTTATTATGGCTAATAAATAACTCAAAAACTACAAGGACTTTACTAAAAATAAAAACGGGGACGGAATAAACTAATGAAGATCTTTCATTTGACATCCCACTTGACCTAATAATCTCATTTCATTTTTTACCCCTCTTGAACCCCAATATCTCAACAACCCCCCCAACATTTTCAGCTCATTAGTTACACCAAAATTTTGCTATCACTACCTACATAAGTTTCAAATTTCACGATGATCTGATCAACGCTTCGAAAATTATCCTTGGACAAACAAACATACATACAACGCCGAATTGCCCAAGTTGATTTGGAGATCTCGCTTTGCTCGATCAATAAGATACTAGTGTTAAAACGTAACAAACAGACAGACAGTGAGACTGAGTTCTTTATCAACAAAATATTTCCATAATTGATAACTCATTTATTAATTTGCAAACATTGGCTTATAATCTTTGACTTGAACTACAGATATTCTAACTTTTTACTGAAAACTAATCTCCTCTCTGAATAAAATATAGGCTACTAGCTGACCCGCCCGCGGCTTCGCACGCGTCGTAAAAACATTACCCTCCTTCGCAGTCGGGGTAGCCTATGTCCCAATCCTGTTCCTTTTGTTTATATACCTAGATAGAAGATTACTAGTGTTAAGCTGGTGGTTCTCCATCAAATAATACCTTCAAGAATAATCTTCTGCCGTTTAACATATTTCTTCTCTTTTTGTTTTGGCGCTCCCTTGAAGTCCTCTGGCAAGTCTTCTTCCAGCATCTTCTCGATCTCTTCCTCGGGGAGTTCTAGAAATTACAATGAAGTTAACTGAAACTCGCATGTCGGTTGATATGGCTTTTACATTTTAAACAGTAGTGTAAAATTACTAAACAACAAACTTTAAAGCAACATTTCCTAGTAACTCATTCGAATTTGTCAAGTTTACAAACACATAAACAATTATAAATACATGGTTTCCGATGAGACCTGGCTCTTCTAAGATATAGGTCTGGATTTAAGATATATGTGGTACTCTTGTACCACCGCAACACAATAACAGATTATTTATCAATTGAAATGTAGATAGTTTTAATCAGTTCTTTTCTCCCCCATAGAACTATCAAACAATGTTCCCAATACATTGATCTGACACTGTACCCAATGTCAAATTAATGTCTTGTTATTTTTGAGAGAAGTGCCTCTGCACTACTAACATAGTTGCAATATTTTAATGTGTGTATGTTTTACACATACTTTTAGTCTGAAATAAATAAAATTGTATTGTATATTAATGTGTAGGCGAACTTAAAAACCTAAACTCATAACCATGCCAAATATTATAAGTATGGTCAAAAAGAGATATAAATTATAGGAATACAATGGCATGCAATACAAACAGCAAAAATTCACTTGAAAGGACTACCATCAGAGCTCTCCGTCTTGTCGGATCCCTCATCATTGCTGTCCTCATCATCAGACTTCACTTCGTCCAGAACCTGGAACTCCCGCAGTCTGTTCACCTCCTCGGGAGTGACGTGCAAGCCAACATTCTGGCAATCCTGAGAATTGCGTGCATCATCCTCGATTTTGGCTCTTTTTGCCGGTGGCAAGTCGCTAGTATCACTCATTCTAACCTGTTCAGAAATGGGGAGTTAATGGGAATGAAATGATGGACTTACAAGATGTCACATATGAAATACAAATGGTGTAATTAAAAGACAAGAATTGCAGGGTTTATTTTATACATAGTAACATGGGTAGGCAGATATAATAAAATTTTAACATTTTCTAACCATAACAACAAAAAGTTTTAAAAGTAGTATGTTTTAGAGTATGAAGTTTGTGGCTACAATTTTGTATTATATGCACTTTAACAATTTATATTTTTAGAAATATTGTAGATAGCATTACTAGACATGACTATAGATAACCATTTACAGAACATTGGGCAGTTGGAGCCCCACAGTTAACAGTGTTAGTAAGAATGTAGGGGCATATATCATAAGTATTATCCACAAAATGTTTAACAGTATACAGTCTGTCCACATAAAGCGATGTCAATGGAAATCAATGTGTGGAGACAGTTGGTTTCCGTCCATCGCTCACTGTAGACGTCAGTATACTCCGTGACCGCGTGCAAGGCGTGCAATAGAAAGGTCAGCCGACGGTAATGCGAAACTGCAATAGACTCCTCTGATTACGAGCACAGAGTTGAATCTAGTACAATATCGCAAACTGTTAATTATTTCCACGACGCTTGATGACTGCCGACTCTGCGAAAAAATCTAGAAATAAGACTCACAAAGCGGTCTTTCCATCTTTGCCAGTTTAAGAAAACTCTTACGTAAATAAATGCACAAAATATACACTAAATAGAGCTCGACTGGGAAGGTGAAATCAGACCGTTTTGCAAGCCAGCGAAATGGTGTCCACTTACGTGTCTTACTACGTGCAGAGCTAACAAAAGTAACTTTTTGGTTTGATATCACTTGTCTAATCTTAAAATTACATTTAATTCTTTATTTTATAAGTGCATTAATTCATTGTAAATATGAGTTTTGTACAAAAAATTCACTACGAAAATCAGCTGCACTCATCCATCATGCACGCACGCACGCACGACATGAAGTTGAAGTTGATGAATTTGATGATGTTTTTTTTCATTTCATTCCGTCCATCTACGTTTCATTCACAGTCACAGACCAACTCTACATTCATTCTAAAAGATTAGCATTTTAGCATTTTTCGTAAATAGAAGTATTCTAAAGGTAAGGCCACATTAGAGCGGCGCTGCGCAGCGCAGCACGTCACCTATCGCACTACAGGCTTAAGAACGGCGGAGCACTGCACCGTGCAGTGCAAAAAGGTGATGTGAAGTGACGTACAGTCTGCACGTCACTTCACGTCACCTTTTTAGGGTTCCGTAGCCAAATGGCAAAAACGGAACCCTTATAGATTCTTTTTTTTTTTTAAACATGATAGAACTTCGTTTGACCACAATCTCACCTGATGGTAAGCGATGATGTGGTCTAAGATGTAGCACGAAGATCTAGAAGAAACCTATTCACTCATACCTTAGAGGCCCGGATCGTATTTTTTAGGAAAAACAGACGACGGTAAAGTGTTCCATACTTTAGCTGTACGCATCAAGAACGTAGAACCAAAACGGTGTGTACGAATGGGTGGTATATCAACTAGGTACGGATGGTACTGAGCCGTGCGCCTGCTTGTCCTTTGATGGAAGAGGGATGGTGGGATTAGATCGTATAATTACTGGGAACATTCCCCAAAATGTATTCTGTAAAAGATCGATACGCTTGCAACTTTACGGCGGTGTTTGAGACTTTGGGTCTTAGTCTCTGCCATATTTGCTTACCTATAAGCCTAAAAGCCCAACGTTCTATCGAGTCTAAGATAGCGAGCTGGTATTTGGCCGAACCATCCCAAAGGTGGCAGCAGTACTCCATACCAGACCGGACTTGAGCTTTGTAAAGACTAAGAAGCTGTCCTGGTGTGAAGTATCTCCTGACCTTGTTGAGGATGCCCAGCTTCATGGCAGCTGTTTTAGCCTTAGGCTCGATGTATGAGCTAAAGTTGAGAGTAGGCATCAGCTAAACCCCTAGGAGCTCGAGGTGACGTTTTACAGATAACGGTACATCTCGGAAAATGGGAACTTAGGAAAACTGACACTTTTTCGCCGAAAAGAGACATGCTTGCGTTTTTAAAGCATTGAATTTGACGAGATTAGCATCGCCCCAGTCAGAGACGGCCTTGAGTGTCAAATTCAAACGCTGTAGCATCTCGTCTCTCTGCTTCTGAATTTCAGCTCTGCTGGCTCGAGCATTAGAGGTATACCTCTCCACAACTGTACTGTCGTCTGCGTACCCAATAATACCGGGCATAAGCAGATCACTGATATGCAGCAGAAACAGTGTGGCAGAGAGTACTGAACCCTGAAGTACCCCGGCGTTAATAGCCAATTGATCAGACGAGCGGCCATCAATGACTACCCAAATGGATCGTTCCCTCAGAAAGTCTGCAAGCCAAGAGCAGAATAGTGATGGAAGTCCGTATGAAGGAAGCTTGCCAATAAGGCTGGCATGCCAAACCCTGTCAAAAGCCTTCGAGATATCTAGTGAAACAGCCAGTGCTTCACCATACTTCTCGATGGCTTCACTCCAAATATGTGTAGCATACGCAAGAAGATCCCCATTGGACCATTTCTGGTGAAACCCATATTGTCGGTCACTAAGGAGGTCATTGTCTTCAAGTTATGCAAGGAGTTTCCTATTCAGCACACGTTCCATACATTTACATAGTAAGGATGTGACCGAGATAGGGCGGTAGTTTGACGGGTCGGCACGACTACTTTTATTGGGCACAGGCTGCACGTTAGCTAACTTCCATGACTTGGGGATTAAACCAGTTTTCAGAGACAGGCGAAAAAGTCTTGTCAGTATTGGAGACAACTCAGGGGAACCATTTTTTAACACTGGCTGATATTCCGTCCGGACCACTAGTTTTATTGACGTCAAGACTACGCAGCGTTTTGAGCACTTCTTTATGCTGGATGCAAATTTCGTGCATACACACTTCGCATCGCGGAAGGCTAGGTGGTGTTTCGCCAGAGATGTCAAGACGTGAAGCTTCCGCAAATTGAGTTGCAAACAAATTTGCTTTCTCAATAGCAGTGTGAGCTAGGGAACCATCCGGTTTCAGTAGTGGGGGGAGTGAAGGGCGGTTGAAATTCGCTTCCACCAACTTAGGCAAAGACCAAAAAGCTTTACTTCCCGCGGGGTACGCGGCAAGCTTAGCTTAGCAAGCTGGCCCCATGCGGCCAATCCAATCGAAGCGAGCTTTCCGTATCACCTTCTTGCTAGACTTGGCGGCTTTATTGAATGCTTTCTTCTTTGACCGCACATCCGAAGCTTTATTATTTCGTGCGTCTACCCAGACACGGTACGCCTCATAATTTTGCGCTTCTGCGCTGGCACACGCAGGATTAAACCATGGGCGAGCGTTGCCAGAAGGTGAAGCGTCGGAGAATGGAATAAAATATTCCATTGCCTTTTTAATCACCTCCGTAACGGCATCAGCGTAGACTCTAGGAGAGGGATCGGGAGGCGAGTATGACGATACAGACCTCACCACACAGTGATCTGAGCTGCCCAAGTGAGGTAGCACTGAGACTGAGTGGCGATCCGGTTCATTTGTCAGCAGAAGGTCTAGGCAATTGGCTGTGTGGCCCTCGATATCTGGTATCCTGGTGGCTTCGCCAACCAGCTGGGTTAATTAAGTGAGATTGCAAGTTTGCAGGCTTCTCTTCCAGCATGGTCAGTGTTCTGGTATGGGAAGAACCACTCTTGGTGGTGGGCGTTGAAGTCCCCCAGAATCACCAGTTGGGCGTCAGGATATCGTCGTTGGGCCACATCCGCCACTTCACAGATGTAATTAAACAACCTGGTTGTCTCCTGGTCACCAGTGTGTGATCGATATAGACCGGCATAGATTATCTTATCTAAAGCCGTTGTCCACCAGAATTCACATTACGGACAGGTTGGGCTCTTCAAGGTCACGCAGACGCAGACAACAAATTTCCTTCCGAACAAACAAACATATACCAGCTTTTGATTTAAATTTGTGCTCCAGTGCGTAGCCTGGGTATGTGAGGTATGCTGTATTCGAAGGGCATTGTATCTGCGTCTCCGTGAGAAATAATAAGTGTGGCTTCGCGGTTTCGAGGTGCTGGTGGACCGGATCGAGATTGGAGTGCAGTCCTCGAATGTTGGAGAGGTGCACTTGGAGCGAGAGGACGTGCTTCCGCTATACGCACAACTTATTATTTCAGATTCGTCATGTCTGTCTGTCTGTCCGTCCGTATGTCAGAGCCACTTTTTTCCGAAACTTTAATTAAGAACTAAACTGTTGAGACTTGGTAAGTAGATGTATTTTGTGAACCGCATTAAGATTTTCACACAAATTTCAAATTTATTGCTTTGATTTTCAATAGAAGAAAAACAATAAATTTTGGGGGTTCTACTCTAAGTTTTTTTCATCAAACCCATACGTGTGGGATATCTATGGATAGGTCTTTAAAAATGATATTGCGGTTTCTAATATCATTTTTTTCTAAACCGAATAGTTTGCGCGAGAGACACTTCCAAAGTGGTAAAATGTGTCTCCCCCCTGTAACTTTTAAAATAAGAGAATGATAAAACTAAAAAAAAATATATGATGTACACACGGCTACACATCAAGCTATAAGTTCCAGTATAAGCTGACCTCGCATCGTGTAGTCTTTTCGTAGAATGAGAGGTCAGCTCATACTGGAAATGTATAGCTTGATGTGTAGCCGTGTGTACATTACCATGCAAACTTCCACCGAAAATTGGTTTGAACGAGATCTAGTTTTTTTTACTAGCCTATACTGTCCCACTGCTGGGCAAAGGCCTCCCCCCTCTTCCTTCCACTTATCGCGGTCTAGAGCCATATCCCGCCAGTCTCTTTGGAAGACGTCCAAGTCATCCCTCCAGCGCTTTTTAGGCCTTCCTCGGCGTCGCTTTCCGTCTTTAGGAGTCCATTTGCTTGTCTTCTTGGCCCACCTATCGGGTTGCATACGGGAGAAATGACCCGCCCAGTCCCATTTCAGCTTTGCAGCCTTGATGCCCACGTCAGCAATGCCTGTCTTCGAGCGCAGCCAGGAGTTTGGAATCCGGTCGATCCGCTTTACACCCAAAATGCTGCGCTACATCGCTCTTTGGCAAACTCCTAGTTTAAACTTCTGAGACTTGGTCAGTGACCAAGACTGGGCACCGTAGGTTAGGATAGTTAGAATACACATGTCAATGAGTTGGCGTTTTAGCGATAAGGGAAGGACACCCTTCATAAGTTCCTTCATTAACCAGTAGCTTTTCCAGGCGTTGTCGAGATCTAGTAAGTAGTTTTTATTAATACGTCATAAATCGTAAACTGCAATTTACCTTATATTTAATCCACTCATATATACAAAAGTTACAACGAACTACAAGAACTTTATACTATGTTACTTGCTGCTACGTAATCCTTCATGGGCGAGTCTGACTCGCACTTGGCCGCTTTTTATTTGCCTCTCCGTAACGGATCACGGATTTTCAAAAATTAATATCTGAAAAACTATAGGGTTGCGCAAGTTGCCACTTCACATGTAGGCTTTCTTTGTGTATACCTATACACATGAAAAAAAAGAAAGTCCTACCACAACTTTCCGAAAGGAAATTCGAGCCAAAAAATAAATAATGTATGTTGTATGAAGCAAGCAAGCACGCACTGAGACGCACGTTCCGTTTTTCCCAAGAGTGTTATACAAGTTCCTTGTTTTACATCAATTACATCTTCCTCGCGCTTACCGACTGAAGCCCACCATTAACACGCGCGTCCATCAGCCGAATTTGTCGCTGGCGACGGTGACTGCCAGTGCCACCGCACCGTGCCCGCAAGGATATTTATTTTGTGCTCTGTGAGGATTATTGTGTTCTGTGATCCAGACGTTTCTAATGACGACGGATTCCTGTTTTTCGGTCCAGTTAGGTTATGTTATATACTTTGGTCGTCATACCATGTCTATCGGAAGCTTTATCAACAGAGATTACCACGATCTACTATATTTTGTTATCTTTTCCTTTTTTTACTAAGCAACTTTTCAAATTGTATTCTACCAGTTATTTCCCGCTTCCACCTTATTCGAACGCATTCGTTGTCGTTCGGATATGCACACTGGTATAATAAGATAATTTACTTATCTTATTATTTTTTAACCACTCTATTGAGTCTTACCGCCACTTACACTTTTACACCATTATTTTTTGTGTAAAGAAGTATGATGTACAAAAAGCCCCATGAAAGTTAATATTTTATTGAACAGCATTCAAATTATTTGAACAGTTTATCACTGATTGGATGTATCCGAATTAAAAACAACCAACGTTTCCAACAATAATACACTTTGGCTAGAACTGACATTAATTTGTTTACAGTCTCTTGAACTTTTGTTTGTTGGTTTTAAATAGATAGTCTGTCTGACGGTTGTCCTTATCAAATGGATACAAAAAAAAAATCAAAAAAGATTGACTGATAAAATCGAATTTCATTACATAAATACAAAAACCCTGTCAGATCCACAAGGGTGCGATAAAGTATGCCGGAAAAAAATACCCGACTAATTTAATTACTTGGCGCTCAAAACTAAAAACTTACCTCTGGAAGCACCAGCAGTGCTACACGCCGCGCTGTGCCGTCACTGCAGAGCGGCACCTTTGAACTATTGAGTTGACAGTGCGGTAAAATTTGCCTATCTTCGGGGTAAAGTTCTTATTATTCTCTAAATTAAAAATTAAATAACTTATAATTTCCATGATACAAATGTTTTTTAAACATCTGCCTGACTTTAACTTCTATGCTGTAATACGCTCTACATGGATCTCCCTGTCAGATCCATAAAGAGCGTATTACGACATAGACATTTTGTTACATATTGTTAATAGAAAGTTTACATATTAACAAAGATCGATTTCAATTCTCAAAAGACTAGAACCTAGCTAGACTTAAATCCGATAACTTAAAAAAACAACCAGTTTGCCTAGCTGAATTTTTATCCAATAAACGTGGATCGAATATTATATAAGAGAGTCAGTAGTACTAATCTTTAATTGCTTTCCAAATTATTTTCAGCCCTCTGTGTCCCACTGCTGCGCAAAGGCCTCTCCCCATTCTTTCCAGACACTTTATTTTAGCGCTAGAAGATGGTTCAATCCGCTCGGAAATTAATCAGCTCGTCTCTCCATCTGTTCCTTAGTCTGGCGCGACGTTTTCGGGCTGTGTCGGGGTTCCAATCGGTGATCAGCTTAGCCCACTAATTAACCGACAGACGGCATAAATGACCAGTCCAGTCCCACTTGAACTTGGCTTGCTAAATACACGCTATTTTAATCCAAAAAGGTTTATGTAACATGAGTCCGTGCATCTACTGGGCGATTTTTAAGTTGGAAACACACAACTAACAGGTAATTTAATCACCATAGAGAAATACTGATAGACTTTAATCACTCACTCACAAATTCACAAATTTATACTCACATAGCTCGCTCATTCGCCCTAGTCAGTCTGTGATTCTCGACCGAAGAGAATTATAACTACGATTTCTACTTCCTAAAAGTTTTTGCGAATCCTTTGAATTCCTTTGTCTTGTTTGTTTTAAAATGAGTACTAAAAGTTTAACCTATGCCGTAGCTTTGGACTGTGAAATGATTGGAGGAGCGGGCCCCCGCGGTGAGATTAATATGGCTGCAAGAGTTTCCGTAGTCAATGAATACTATTATTGTTTGTATGACAAGTACGTGCTGCCTACAAAAAAAGTAAGTCTCTCCATAAATTACTACAGGTTTAGTTTCTGCTCTTCGAAGTAATGTTTATTCAAACTTTGATAAATATTTTATTCTATTACAGTGCATTATTTAGGTAATGAATGACCCAACTATAGTCTACCTACCTAGGCTAATCACGATTAAAAGTGTTTTCATAGCCAGCAGCAGAAGTTCAACGTTTTTGAGTTCAATTGTCCAGCTTAGAACTCATAAGTAATATTTTAATAATAATATTGGTATCTAGGGGTTCTAAGCTAATAGGACCTACTTACAACATTGTTTGTACTAGTGGTTCGCCCCAAACTGAGATCTCGCGAGTCCACAGTAAAAATAAAAAATAAATATTTGTAATCTTTGACTATCAAAATAGTGAAACAAAAACCTTAACCAAACTAATTGACCTACAGTTTCATTAAAATTACAGGTAACGGGAGTTCATGTAAATTGGATGCACTTTTTTGGGGTAGAAATTGCGTTATTCTGGATTTCAGACTCTTTCCTATATTTGTGTCACTAAAGCTACATGTATACATAATTTCAGCACTGTGGGGTCACTGGTGCTCCAGTGAATTTTGTCAAAGTTTAGTTTTTATTATGGCTATTATGTACCTATTATCTTAAAACCTAGGTTTACACTAAAACTATAAACGGGATTGAAATGTACTGATAAAGACCTTTAATATGACATTTGACCGGATAGTCACATCTTGTTTTTTTTTTACCCCTCTTGAACCCCAATATTTTAACAACCCCCCCTCCCCCTCGTTTTAGCTCATTCACACCAGGATTGTGCTATCACTACATACCTATAAACCAAATTTGACAATGATCGGATCAACACTTCAAAAGTTGTCATCAGACAAACAAACATACATACAACGCTGGAAGGGCTTTCCTTTAGGAACAGTTTGATAGAGGGGGAGGGGGAGGAGGAGGGGAAAGGCTTGAACACACCCCCCCCCCCCCTAGTGTGTAAGGACTTGCGAAAATCTATAATTTTTGAGATAATTAAAAAAAAATATTTTGATAATTTTTTTTAGTAAGTATGAATAAAACAGTTTTTATATTGAAAAAAGACTGAGTCCAGGGGTTTGGAGGAAAAAGTGGTCTATGAAAACGTTGCTCCCCACGTTTTCATAGACCACTTGTTCTTCCAACCCCCCGGACTCTGGGTGGGCTCCCGCGAGCTTCTGGCTCCCGCGCCCTTTATATACACTCTAGTGGTGTCACCACAAGACCACGTGGGGTCGGGGTGCTCCGTGTCGATTCAGTGTAGGTACTATTTTTCATAGTTCAAAAGACAACTTATTAATAATATCATTATTATAAATACGGGATTTATCACGTACCGGGTAGGTAAGTGTAGTGTACCAAATCCATCCCACAGTGAACGAATCTAATGTTTTGTAAAAGAATGTCGAAATTCCCGCCAATAAAAATGTAAAACTTATGTCACTGTCATTGCCAAATTTGAAATTTCCACCAAAAAAAATGTAAAATCTATGAAAAAAACCGTATTATCTGTCACTGTCATGTCAATTTAATGTCGCAATAATTGATAGAACGCAAACTGAAAGGTCGGAACTGATTTCCGAGCGAATTTCGCAATCGATCACGGATTTTTGGATTTGTAAATAATAATTCGGAGAAACGAAGAGGTTCCGCGATAGCGAGTAAGCCGAACGGAGAAAATAGTGCTTTATTTTAACGATTTTGGCCTCTTTTCTTTAACTTTATAACTGTTTGATAAATCTAAGTGTTGTGTTGTCCACTTAAGGTGGTGGTAAGACTATTCTAATTGTATTTATTTTCATAGAAGAGTCGAAAGATCTGTGTTTGAGCTTGGTAAGCTTCAAGCATGGATTGCGACACGCCGGCCCTGCCGGCCCCCCCTGATCCCCCGGACCCTGTTACTCCTTCTGTAGCAACAGGATCTAAACGCCGATTAGAATCAGCCGAACAATCTGCACCTAAAAAACCTGTGACGTCTGCTGAGTTAGACGTACCATCCATACAAACTGTCTACACTCACCCATCGATCGTAGTTGGTTCTATTCAAGCTTACTCATCTTTGGATAAGGGTCCATATGTTGTCCACGTTTCCCGATCAGAACCAGAACCATCCGCTGGAACCACGATCAGACCAATTAAGTTTGGTCAATTTTTGACCACTCACAAATTTACGAATATTTGTGCTGAAGGTGTTAAGAGAGTAGGCCGCAATAAAATATCAGTTGAATTTATTTCAGCTGATGATGCTAACAAATTTACCACCTCCCCAATTCTACCAATGTGCAAGTACATAGCTTCCATCCCCACTTATAATGTGACAAGAATGGGATTAGTTCGCCAAGTGCCAACTGATCTTTCAATGGACGAATTTGCTCAGTCCCTTGTTCTCCCCTCTGGTTGTGGTATTGTTATTAAAGCCCGCCGTCTAAATAGAAAAACTGTTGCAGATGGCACAGTAACATGGGTGCCAACCCAAACTGTTGTTGTGACCTTCCAAGGTCAGCTCCTTCCTTCCAAGGTCTTCCTCTACTACACCTCCCTGCCAGTTGAGCTATACCAGTACCCCACAATTCAGTGCCACACATGCTGCCGGTATGGCCATACTAAGGCTCAATGTAGATCGAAACCCAGATGCTTCCGCTGTTCCAAAGATCACACTGGTGATAGCTGTAACATCCCTGAGGCTGAAGCCTCTTGCCTGCATTGCTCAGGACCACATTTTGCTACAAGCAAATCTTGTCCGGAGCAAAGTAGACAAAAATCCATTAAAGCAGTTATGGCCCAGAACAACATCTCATACGAAGAATCAGCTGCACAGTTTCCTCAGGTATCTCGCTCATATTCACAGGTTGCCCAAGAGATGTACTCCCAGCCTTCTCCATACCAAGCCTCGCAGAATAATTATTCTGCAGGTTCATCTCAGTCCCATCCCACTAAGTCATATGTTAAAACTGTCTACGCCAACCCCCTCCCGCGAGCCCCACTGGGTAAGTCTTATGACAAGGCTGCCCACCGAGAGATTGCCACAGACCCAACATCAGCTATGCCCAATGGTTGTGCCATTGGTAATAACCAACCGTTAGGAGTTTCCCCTAACGAAAATATGTTAGAAACATTAATAACATTAATAATAAACATTTTACTAATGAACCCTCATCCCCTACCGTCCAACGTTGCCTCTAAACTTACTCAATTAGTCTCACTATCTGGTCATAATGGATCCAGTAGTCGCTCTGCAGTGGAACAGCCAGAGCATGCGTGCAAAAAAGCATGAACTGGTCCACTTAATTTCAAAATTTCGCCCGTCAGTCATTGCCGTCTCGGAGACATGGCTGAAGCCTGGAACCCGTTATCGGATTTCAGGTTACTCCTGTCTGCGGGACGACAGGGCTGACGGGCATGCCGGCAGCGCCTTGTTAGTAAGGCGCTGCCTTCCCTTTTCCCAAATCACTCTCCCTTCCCATCCTTCTGATATCAACATTGTTGGTATCAGATCCCTTAATATTTCCTTTGTATCTGTATATATTCCTCATCCCAACTCCTCCTTGATTCCCGATCTCCTTCTCCTCTTATCATCTGTTCCTTCCCCCATGGTTCTCATGGGTGATTTTAATGGCCATAACACTATCTGGGGTCATAGCCACTCTGATATGTTTGGTCTTTCCCTATTGGAGATCTTTGATGAAGTCAACTTGTGCCTACTCAATGATGGATCACCGACTCGGAGAGCACTCCCTTCTCAAAACCCGAAAAGCGCTGTTGATCTCTCACTTTGCTCTCCATCTCTTTTCTCTTTGACTCTATGGAAAATTCTCCCTTCGACTTATGGAAGTGACCATTTCCCTATCTTAATTTCTATCTATGCTAATTTTTCGAACCCTTTCCGTAACCCTAGTCCTTCTCTTAAATACAAACTTTCTGGAGCTGATTGGTCAGCTTATTCATCTTCACTTGATCATAAAATAGATTCTTCCACTCACATTCAACATAATGACTCCCTTGCAGCATATAACTCCTTTGTTAATAATATTACTTCATGCGCTGATCTCCACATTCCCCTTAAAAAGCCCTCCAAAGATTTTAGAATCTCTACCCCGTGGTGGGATTCTGAGTGCACAACAGCTGTATCGGAACGGAGAGAAGCTGAAAAAAGTTACAAGGAATCTATGTCTATAGAAAACTTTTTAGTCTATAAAAAATCCTCAGCGAAACTCAGAAAGTTGGTCTCTAAAAAGAAAAAACAGGGATGGATTGGGTTTTGCGAAAACCTCTCGCCTAGAACACCATCATATATCATCTGGAACCAGATCAGACGATTCAGAGGAGCATGTAATATCGAAAATATTTCAGCTAATGATCCTTCATCGTGGCTCGAGGCCTTTTCGAACAAACTCGCCCCTCCTTCAGTCCCATCTATTTCCTCCTTCCCCTCGATCCCTTCGTCGATCCCTTCTGAAAATTGTTTTGATCGCCCCTTCTGTTTTAATGAATTGACCCTTGCACTTGACGGACTGACTGACTCTTCCCCCGGTATCGATGGCATCCCTTACTCCTTTCTCACAAAATCTTCTGAAAACACAAAAAAATATTACTTACTTCTTATTAATTCCTTCTTTGAAACCGGCTTAATTCCTGATCAATGGAAAACTCAAATTATCATCCCGGTACTGAAAACTGGAAAGGATCCATCTGACCCTAATGGTCGTAGACCAATAGCTTTGTCCTCCGTCATGGCTAAGGTTATGGAGCACATGATTAAACACTGTCTTGAGTGGTTGGTTGAGAATCGTTCACTACTTGCTAATTCCCAATTTGGCTTTAGAAAGGGCATGAGTACCATGGACAGCCTTAGTCTCTTAACAGCAGACATCCACATCGCGTTCAAAGAAAAGAAATTTCTAGTTGCTGTATTTTTGGACATCGAATCAGCTTATGACAACGTTCTGCTTCCGGTTCTCAGGAGTAAGCTCGTTCAGCTGAGAATACCTGAGAAGCTGGTTCGTTTTATATGCAACCTGTTGATGGAAAGGTCTGTTGTTATTAAATCCCACCAAGGTCTCCTCCCTCCTAAGACGGTTTGGAAAGGACTACCTCAGGGTTCTGTCCTGAGCCCACTTCTTTACAGCCTCTACACCTATGACCTTGAGCAATCTGTGAATTCTTTTTGCGAGGTTTTACAATATGCTGACGATCTGTCACTTTATATTACATCCGTGTCAACAGAAGAGGCAAGTAACCAACTGAATTCTGCATTGTCCTACCTTAGCGACTGGTTACTTGATCACGGCTTATCTATTTCTGCTCCCAAAAGTAATGTTGTAATATTTTCCAGAAAAAGAATTTCCCCACCTATTCAATTATTCATTGACCAAGAGATTATCCCTCAATCTAATAGTGCAAAATTTCTAGGTGTTACATTGGACTCAAAAATGACGGGCGTCCCACATTTTGTTATGACCTCTCAAAAATGCGAAAAGAACATTAACATCCTTCGCTCCCTTTCGGGTGTCTGGTGGGGTTCTCATCCGTATTCTCAAAAGCTTCTATACAACGCCATAATTCGGAGTCATTTTGATTATGGAACATTTCTTATGAATCTTTGTAATAAATCTGGTTTAGACAAGTTAGACAAAATTCATTCAAAATGCTTACGTATAATTCTTGGAGCCATGAAGTCATCCCCCATCAATGCTATGCAGGTTGAGTGTGGTGAGCCTCCATTGTATTTGCGTAGACAGTTCCTATCTGATAGGTTCTTTTTCAAATTAGCACAAAACTGTAATCACCCACTTCTTCCAAAATTGTCTCGCCTTCTTAACTTATTTGATATTTACAATCCTGATAAAATCCCCTGTCTCATCCGTAGTTTCAAACAATTTTCCCAACTTCCTAACCCAGTAATTCAGTTCCCAACTCACCCACTTTATCTCACTTCTTATGAAGCTTTAACATTTCAGCCTAATATCCTCCTGTCCTTTGGTATAGATAAGGAATCTTCCAATGCCCGAGAAAAAATTTATGAACACCTGGATGCTAAATTTAATGGGTGGCACTCCATCTTCACCGATGCTTCAAAACTATCTACAGACAGTGTCGTGGGAGCAGCTGTGTGGATTCCATTCACCAAAATCTCCCTTAGTTTTAAGTGTCCCTCCTCGACATCAGTGTTTTCTGGCGAAGCTGTTGCGCTTCTAGAAGCCATCTGTTTCATTAAATCCCACCAATTAAACAACTCTATTATATTTTCTGATTCTAAAAGCTGTCTGCAATCTATTATATCCAACCCTTTCCGTTCTGTATCTCGTTTCCCTATTATTCTTCAAATTAGGCAATCCCTTTTTGAATGTCACAATCTTGGGATAAACGTTGTGCTTTCCTGGATTCCAGGTCACTCTGGAATTCCGGGTAATGAGTCAGCTGACTCTTTCGCAAAAGATGCTGCTCAGACAGGTTCCCTTGAACATTTCAAATCCTTCTCACATGACTTATGCCTCCTTCCCAAATCACAACTGGAACAATCGTGGACTGAAGTTTGGAATCGTTCCAAAAAAGATAAGGGTAAACATTATGCAGATATCCAACCCGATATTCCCCGAACTCCTTGGTTTTTTAAATTCCGGAAGGCTAGTAAGATTACCACCTCCACAATTTGTCGTCTTCGACTTGGCCACTCGTGTACCCCTGTATTTTTGGCCAAACTTAGGATTAGGAACCACTCCCTATGTGAGTGTGGCCTGGACGAAGGAAACGTGGACCACATATTCTTCGAATGTCACAGATTGCGGCGTTCCCTCTATGAAATTCTTCCTCCTAAAATCCCTCGTCCTACCTCCTTTAAATGTTTATTAACCCTTACCTTCTCTCCTTTAATTAATTATATTTTATGTAAATTTATAAAGGATAACAACATTAGGTTGTAAATGTATATATTACTTATTAGCTCACTAACCCACATTATCTATAATAGTACTAACAACTAATATTGTGCTGTTTTATATGTTGTGTTGTCTCCTTTCTATTAGAATTATCAAAGGTTTTTTCCAAATTTAGAATACCGGTCATATTCTTGACCTACATTAGCTCCTATTAAGTTTATGAAAATATCGCGACATCGACATTGGCGGAATTGTGACACTCCCTAGTCACAGATGCCACAATCAAGAACTGAACTGAACTGATCACGGATTTTCAAAAATTAATTTTAATATCTCAAAAACTATAAGGTAGCGCAAGTTGTCACTACGCAAGTAGCACAAAGTTGGCCTTTTTTATGTATTCCTAAAGGAAATTCCAGCCGGTACTTAACTTATTATCAGTACTGACCAGTGTCTGATTACTTGAGGAATGCACAGTCATAACAAGGCTTGAAAGGATATAATACCTATGTATACTTAATCAAAATTCTGGGTACACTCTGGTCAACATACCTACCGGTATTGCGATGCACTTATGCTTTAAGATCTTGTAATTTACTTTATTTATACGAATAATTAAATTTATCTTTCTAAGAGTATTGAAGTTATGTCCTACCTGCTGCTCAAAGCAATATCAACAATAATTCTCATACTTCAGGTTTTCTTTATCTAGATATCAAAGTCATGCTAACCAAATGCCATGCAACATTTGGTTAGCATGACTTTGATATTTAGTACCTAAATAAAAATTGTCTTGTAATAAATATTGCCAATAAATTGACTATTAGAAACATCGGGCTTATAAATAAATAGAAGGGACGACGCGATTGGTGCTGGACAAGGGGGTGACGGAGTGAGGTCAAATGATGCACGTCGTCCAAAGAAGGAAACCACCAGCCTCATACACGAGGTTAGCTTAGGCCTGGAGAGAGCTTTCTAAAGAGATAGGTTATGGGCCAGCACAGGGTGCTAACAGGCTAGACAAGTAGACATAATAGACATAATATACTTTTCAGGTATTGAACTACAGAACCAACATCAGCGGCATCCAGCCGCATCATTTGGAAAACGCGTGGCCTCTCCGAACCGTACAAAAAGAAGTAGGTACCAACCACCATATTATATGTAGTAAAACACCGTGCGAGTGACCTTTTAAACTGCCTATCTTTATCACATTCGATTGAGGAGAGTATCGTGTAGCGTTATACCATACCGTGTAGCATAGGCTAAAGGGAGGTAATTTCGTGATACAGGTAATGTGATAATTTTCTAAATGATTGCCTGTCAGTGAATCGGTACGAAAGCGCGTATAGGGATGCGCCAAAGAGTGAGTAAGATGCCAGTATGAACCCCAGTTACATTGTGCTTGCAGCCAATTTCACATTCACATACCGTGTAGCGTACTGCGCGTTCGCTGTTCGCAGTGTTCGCCTCATACCTACGCCTCGCCGCTCGCGTGTATGTGTAAACACGGTATTAAATATGTACCTACACATCATATTTGTTGTCTTTTTAGGTAGCAGCCCTCCTAAAGGGCGGACTCCTGGTCGGTCACGCGGTGGACAAGGACCTGAAGGTTCTTGGGTTGTGTCACCCGGAGGAGAAGATACGGGACACCGCGCACTACCATGCTTTCCAAACGGTTAGTAGATTCTACGTTTGGTATTTGATAGTAAGTAATCCATCCGGTCAGGATGTAATGCCTTCCTAGGCGTTGCCTGGACTGTGTAGATGTACCTACTGGGTAGGCGCATTTAAATCTGAGGGGTTTTGTTGTTGTTGTTTTGTGTATGGGACAATACAATAATTTGGTACCACCGAGCTGAGTGGATCATGAAGCCAGGAGGTGGAACGCTTCAATGGATTCTGGCCCTCGAATTTGGGCCTATGTGGTTTGTCGATGAGTCCAATACATTACACTTGGTGACGAGAGCCTGATGATGGAGTCGGAAGGTGGATAGCGGAACTCTTCCGTAGATAGAGAGCTACTAATATTACCTACCCTCGAGCTTAGGCTCATTTCACTTTATTTGGTTTGTTTCGAGTCCAATACTGTTTCGCGAGAAGCGTGTTTTTTGGTTTTTTTAAACTATAATAAATACTTTATTTTTATAGGTATTAAAAAAGCCAATGTTTTGTTTTCAGGAGCGCGGCACACCTTCACTCAAATCTTTGGCATCGAAATACACCAATATGAATATTCAAAATGGCGCCCACGACTCTGTGCGAGATGCGCGCGCGACCATGATGGTAATCTTTCACATACAAATGACTAGTGGTTCGCCCCGAACTGAGATCTCGCGAGTCTCTCATAAAAACAAAAATTATTACTAATTTTTGACTATAAAAATAGTGCCATGAAATGCAACACAAATAACTTGACCTAGTTTCGTTCAAATTACAAGTACAAGGAGTGTTCATGTAAATTGGTTACCCTTTTTTGGGGTGGAAATTGCATTTATTCTGGATTTCAGACTTTTCCCTATATTTGTGTCACTAAAGCTACACGCATACCAAATTTCAGCACTGTGGGGTCACTGGTGTACCTACTCTGTGAATTTTGTCAGTTTAGTTTTTATTACAGGTATGCATGTAGCATACTAAATTTCAGCACTGGTCACTGGTGTAGGTACCCTATGAATTTCGTCAAAGTTCAAATTCCGTGCGGTTTGGCGGAGTGTCATAAGCTTTCGAGATATCTAGTGAAACAGCCAGTGTCTCACCATACCTCTAGATGGCTTCTCTCCAGATGTGTGTCGCATACACATGTACCCTGTTGGGGCGAAGCGAAATCTCCAAATCAACTTGGGCAAATCGGCGTTGTATGAGCTAAACATGTGGGGGGCTCTTGAGATATTGGGATTCAAGAGGGGTAAAAAAAAAGTGGGACTATCCGGTCAAGTGGCACGTCTAATGAAAGGTCTTAATCAGTATATTTCGACCTCGTTTTTATTTTTAGTTTAAACCTTGTAGTTTTTAAGTTATTAGCAATAATTAAAACTGAACTTTGACGAAATTCACAGGGCACACCAGTGACCCCACAGTGCTGCAAATTTTGTATGCGTGTAGCTTTAGTGACACAAATATAGGGAAGTCTGAAATCCAGAATAACTGCAATTTCTACCCCAAATAAGACATATCAATTAACATGAACTCCCGTTACCTGTAATTTAAATGAAACTGTAGGTCAAGTAAATTGGGTTTGCATTTCAGGGCACTATTTTGATAGGCTAAAATTACAAATATTTGTTTGTTTGAGAACTCAGTTCAGGGCGTAGTAATAATTATGAGCTATTAAATATAGACAAAGATTGATAATTATTAAAGAAATATAAACTTTTTACCTTCAAGTTTAAAAACAGCATTTTGGATTCAAAATTGAATCTGACGAAAAATGTGAGACCGATCCGACAGCATTCCGACGTTTTAAAATAGCCCTGTTATGAATAATATGAATGATTGTAGGTTTACAAGCTGTTCGAGGAGGAATGGGAGGAATGGCTCAACGAATCCGATTACGAAGATGATGATTATGAATATTGAGGACTAATGTTCTATAATAAACATTTATACTTTGATAACAAATGTTTTTTATGTGCGAGCACATAAGCGCCGAACCTAGAAAAGGGTTTACAATCTTTTTCTTTCGTGTCAATGGCTGTTTCAGTTCTAAATTTGATTAGTCCAATACAGGCAACTTCCACACCCTTCTCTTGCCTGGTTCAGTCAACGCCAAAAGACACTGACCATTTACAAACTTCCAAAAGTCCTAAACACCTAAAAGATTTAAAATTGGTGATCTGCTATGGCCACATTATTCCCTACCTACGGTTACAAATATCGGTGAACATATTTGAAACAAAAATTCGTAGTATATAAATTCGAACAAAAAAATAAAACCCGACTGCTATAAAACTGAAAAGAGGTAAACAAGCGTGCTCAATTTGATAATCAAAGAGGGACTATTTATAAACAAATACGTGAAGAGAAACTTTGTACACCTTTTAAAGCTGAGTGCGCGCACGGACGGGTTGAGATTCTTACGGTCGAACCCCGAGCACTGTACAGTTGCACTCTCAACTAGTTATAATACAAAACAGAACAAATAAAAAGTCAAAAGGCATACAAAAGAATTTGTTTATTGCACAGGGATATTCAAAAATACTTAAATTACATTTTGATACACAGTACATATACATAACACGGTTGTGTATCGGTTATGGCATGTTCACTAGTTTTGCACATCCAATGCGCAGAAGTGAATAACGATAATTATTTTACAGTTTGCTTTGGTACTTCTCAACTGAAATGGCACGGAACAACAATGCATATAACATACTCATCTAAACCAAAGTAATCGCTCCGTTGCCATATATATGTATATACTGTTTGCTCTATTGATACAACTAATTGGAATTAGTTGTATTTGAAATATATGTATGCTCTGTTTTAAAACTAAATAAATCTAGAACGCATTTTTTCAACAAAATGTTTACACTGTAGGTACGCCTCAGTCTTTTACTAATGCCGTGTAAGAACACATTTTTACTGATAATACACTTGTAACAAATATTTTTAAATCTCAAATTGTAAATCAACTATGCCACTGACTGTACCTGTGAAGTGGTAGGTTTCGGGATACGTTGTTTATGACGTTGAAAAAATAAAATGTGTTATGTGTATCCAAAATTGGAATTCTTATATTTTTTTTTGTAAATATATACTTATATAGAAAAACATCCCCAAAGTCCTCATCCCGGACAAATATCTGTAGTTAATGCAAACATTTGTTCCGCGGCGTTTCAGCCGGCTATGCGGCCACTGCGCCGCGGAGGTCGTGGAATCATCATCATCATATCAGCCGTAGGACGTCAACTGCTGGACAAAGGCCTCCCTCATTGATCTCCAGGAACTGCGGTTGGAAGCGGCCTGCATCCAACGCCGACCTGCGGTTCTTACCAAGTCGTCTGCCCATCTTGTAGGTGGACGTCCTACGCTGCGCTTGCCGGTTCCGTGGTCTCCACTCGAGAACCTTCAGGCCCCATCGGCCATCTGTTCTGCGCGCTATTTGGCCTGCCCATTGCCACTTCAACGTGCTAATCCGTCGGGCTATATCGGTGACTTGAGTTCTCCTACGTATCTCCTCATTTCTGATTCGATCCCGTAGAGAAACCCCGAGCATAGCCCTCGTCGTGGAATAAGTCGTCGTAATAAATTATTTAATGCGAGTGATTTGTTCCGTCTTATCTAGTTCCGCATCATGACCAATTCATTTTTTTAAATCTCACATTAATGTAACTAGTTGGACAAATAATTCTTAGTTATATCAATAGAACAAACAATATAACTATCTATTGGGAACAGATCAAGTAATCTAAACCGTGACAAGCTGTACATTACAATTGAGGAGTTGTGCCAAAATATCGGTTCAAACATTCGCCAGTTGCGTACCACCCAATAGGATTACTAGTACTAAGGACCATAGGAACTTGAATACCACTGTACCACAAACACCCGAGACAAATGTTTGCGTGATATGCAAATATTATGTCCCGGTTATTTGTGGTACAATGATATTCTGACACAAATATTTGTCACGGGTGTTTGTGGTACCATGGTATTCTAAGACAAATATTTGTCCCGGGTGTTTGTGGTACCATGATATTTTGAGACATATTTGTCCCGGGTGTTCCGGGTGGTACACTGGTAGTCTAAGAAAAATGTTCGCAGACCCCGCATACATTTATGCTTAGTCCTCTCGTCGAGAGCGAATGATTTGATCTTGGATTAAAAATAGCCGCATATGAAGCCACATTGAGGTTTTTTAAAGTAAGGAATGTGAGAAACCATTTCAATACCCAACTTACTAGTTCGATACAAACAGTACTAACTATTAACCTACGTTTACATACGAGTACATCTAAAATACTTATAAATCGTATCTCACTAGAATTTCCAAGCACTACCTTGTGCCTTTAGCATTATATTATTAGAATTCAAATAATAAAATATTGAGCCCGTTTAATATAAGAAGCTCTCTCAAACAATTATAAAATTATAATTTTAAACTTAAATTTCCATTAACTGAACGCTACAATAGTTCCGCGCTATAACAATATATTAATTACTTAAATTACATCATAAATATTTAGTGCCGGTATTTGCTTACAAAAATACCTTTATTCAGTTTAAGCAGTTGGAAAAATATATTTCGCAGATAGCGGCACAAAATATTATCAATATTCTAAAGTTTAAATACAATATATAATAAATGAGTAGACATAGCACATCACTAATCACATCAGTCTCCAACTAAGTGTTTAACAATAAAATCAGCACAACACTACTAACGGAATATTATACTAATCGACACTCAACCATTCTTATTTTAGTTAGAAACATTTATTTGAACGCAACTAACAAACACAGAAACTAATAATGGACAATTTAGTGTCTATAAAAAAGGATATAGCAAATATTTTGCTTTCAACTCGGATAAACTCAGACTTTGCTACAAAATTGTATGCTTGAGTAAGGATTCAGTTACGAGATTTGTCCAGGAATACGGACAAAGGAGGAAGTGCAGACTTGTCCCCGTCACCATTTTACAGGGTTTATCTTAAGCCTAGTTTTTAAAGATACACTAACTAACCGGTACTATATAACCGGTACGTTATATATGTACTCGGGTTCGTACGCAAGTGCTAGAATTTTTCGTGGATTTCACCTCGACCTTTCTCTTTATTGCACCGACTAACTTGCAATGATAATGTTTCTTTAAAATCCAGGCCTTAAGTTGATCACCAAATTAATCCGTGACTAAGGAAAAAATCAAGAAAATGTAAAGTATAAATTCGTAATTCAGGATATCATTTGACGTAAAATTCCAAGATTTTAAAACCATCTCAAAAAATTTCAAGCCTAGACGGGATTTGAACCCGCAACCTTCCTCTTGAGGATGCACTACCAATTATGCTACCGGGCTCTCACATCAGGGTCGAAATTAGTGAGATGATTCAGATTACGAGTAAAGCGCCGTTAGCTCCATCTACAGGAAAACTTGTGCAGTTTTTGACCTGTTCTATGCCAAACGTTGCAGTTTAGTACATTGACAAGAGATGTCGCCTTTTTGAAATGGTTTTAAAATCTTGGAATTTTCCGTAAGTGGAGAATAACACTATAAACTGTTCGTGTAGTTGCATTTACCAAGTATTATGTGTAATAGGGCATTCCACGTGCTACATCAAATAAGTGTCTATCTAGTAAATACAAAGGAGTTTGTTCATTTTGTAAAATTAGGTTCATATACTACTAACATACGTTCCGATAATATGGTCCGTCCCGATCACAGTAGGATATCCTACTGCGTTCAATAGTGTGTTGTTTAAAGGTTTGATCGGTTGCCTGTACGACCTCCTACAAATGTACACGAGTATAATTACTCATTTAAACGGGCATTTATCAAAAACAGCTTACAAAATGGACATGTACAAAGGCGAGTTTAACCCTTATAATAGTTTTCTTCCAGCAAACCGATTTATCGCATATGCACCTTTTCTCCCGACCGTTTTTGTATGTCGTGGTCTGCCCGCGACGCGGCTGTTGCAACACAGCCGAAACGTCGGGATAACAAATAAAAAAGGTATTTACGCGATAAATAACCGTTTAAATCAGTAATATGTACAGTGATCGCGAAAGTATGAAATAATTATAGGAGTATGTTATAATAGTTTGGTGGCTGTGCCGGCGGAACATCTGGTAGTAGTATTAGTGATATTACTTACACAATGTAACTAAGAGGAATGTACACAACTTTACAGAACTTAATTGTATGGTCCAATTCACCTACAAATTCTAAAACTGTAAGATGACGAATCACAATCTAAATCATAACTGCATGTGTTGTGAGAAAAAATACGACTTTAAACTCTTTATTTCATCTGGTGATTTGTTATTCGTCAACTTATACCTAATGCACAGTACTTCTGTTAGAAAAAAATATATTTATACAAATACATAATAGAACAGGAATCGCCAAACATTTTTAGGATAATTTGTCTCAATACAAACTCTATGGCGGAAACTGTTTTCTATTTTTTAAATTTAAAGCATCATTCTTAGAGGTTTGCACGACTGTTGCAATGCCATCATTTCAAACCGTTCCTATCAGTCATTATTATAAATACGACAAATTATAACGTAACGTTTTATCGGTGTTACGACCGTTAGTTGAACTGGGACGATTAGCGCTCCATCGACAAACGCGATTCCCGTATCTATAATAACGTTTGTAAATCCTATCTATTAGTTAGCGCACCACAATACATTCCATACTACACAGTCTTACGTAAATTCATTGTAGTCCAAGACAATATTATTACAATTTTGGTATAAAATGCATATAATTTTATTTAATCAAGTTCGCACTTCGCACCGCTGACGCTTTTCCCAATCTTTGATCTGTATTTAAATAAAATGCATAACCGAAATTGTACATAACCGAATAAAAGTAACATACAAATTCCGCCATACATTTCTTCAAGGGTGGCAAATTCAAGGGACGCATAATTCTTCTTCCAAAATATGCTTGAAACTAAAAACTTGTTTTCAAAAAGTGCTTTGCATGCACCTACTTAGTTCACCTGGCTTTTCATTTGATTTGAACTCTCCCCCCCCCCCCCCCCCCCCCCCCATCTCTCAAATGCTGGAGGAGAGAGGGCGCCATATCAAGTTTCTGCCCCGGCTAGGAAAAACTCTATATCCGGGGCTGTAGGCGCGAGCGGCGCGCCACGTGTCGAGGCGTACACAGTCCGCTTTCGCGCTCACATTCAAATTTGTATATTTTCATGCACTAAACAAGTTGTATATTGTATCGCTATCTTAAAAAGTGCGCGTCGCGTCGCACCGCGTCTCAGTGTGAGCTAGCCCTAAGTGTTGCTAGTTACTGATCAAATATTAGGATTGGTCATGAAGTGCGATTACAATCCATTCATACATTATAAGCACGGTAAATACAGCTGACACAGAAGATAGCAACCAAAAACATTCCCACACTAACCCCTTTACTAATAAACTCGCTCTATCTTTACAATAGTCACGCTGTGTTTTGTTTTTTGCTAGAATAAAAAAAAAATCACAAGGACCACTTAGAAACGTCAATTTTACCGCCTGTTCGTCCGCGACCAAGCCAGGAATTAATCGGGCAAAAGCAAGAATGTTTTTTTATGATCCTTTTAATTCAATACATAACAATAGGTACAAGAAAATTTCAGTAATAATAATCAATAGCTTACAAATGTGTAAATTTGACAAACACACAGTGTAATTATCAGAATAATGCGATTATATTAGTATGGTGGTAAATCTATATACAATTTATGTGCTAAATAAATAAAGTGGCATAGATTAGGCCAATATAAATAAATACGTTCTCATAAGCACTGCTCAGCACCAAACAAGCCCACACAGGCGCAAACACTTTTGTGTAACAATTATCTTAATAATAAACATTAATATCGATCTCTCTGTCTATCGTTCGATGAGGAAAAGAGAAGCTTAGCTAGTTGCTCTCAACAGATCAACTAAGTTATGTGTAAGTTTACACTGGATCGGTGACAGTTCAGACACGTGTCTTATAATCTTCGACACCAAGGCTGCCCAACTAACACATACAATTTTACTTATATGTATTTGTGAATATTAAAAATATATCTATCAGTATTCACAATTATGTTCATAGTTCGTTCACTACACTTATCTCACGATACCTTCACTACATTAACCCAGAAAGAATTCATACATGAATTCTTTTTATATGTTTAGAAAGGGAGGCTGGTGTAGCCCAGTGGTAGTTATGGGCTGTGGAGGATGACGATGTGATGTATCGCGAGATATATTGTGGTGAAGGAGTACTTGTGGTGGTGAGTAGTTATGTTAAAACGCACATCTTCTTGAGGTCGGTCTCGTCCGGGTCGAGCGTCTCGCAATCCTTCACGACGGGCTCGCGGCCGCGGATGTCGGGCAGGTACTGCTCGTAGTCCAGACCCTGCAATAACACAATACAACAATCTAGTCATACTACATTATTAAACTAACCTAAGAACACATAAGAAGAAAAAGGAACACTTAAGATGACACGAAAAGACCAAAGAAATATTATGAACTAGCTTTCGCCAGCAGCTTCGCACGTGTTGTTTGTCAACAAAAAGTAGCCCACATGTTAATCCAGGTTATAATTTACGTACATACCAAATTTCATCGAAATCAGTTCAGCTGTTACGACGTGATTGAGTAACAAAAAAACATTTATAATATTTGTGTGATGCGAAAGTAACCCTGTTTGTTTGTTTGTTACCTTTTCACGACTAACGGCTGATCGGATCGTAATGAAATTTGGCAAGGAGATAGATTATATCCTGGAGAAGGACATAGGCTATCTTTTGTCTCAAAAAATAATATTTAAGGCGGTACAATAAAGGTTGAAAGTTTGTATGGGCAATCCATAATTCCTTAAGCTAGGGGATCTGATAATTCATATTTAGGCTACAGAAATACAGTTTCAACTTTTTATAGCGCAACCTGTCATGCGAAAACACTCCCAATTAATATATGACTCAAACCTTACTACTAACAAACGAAGGTCTGATAATGCCCGCAAAATTGAGTGTCGACGCACGGCACTAGCAAGTCGATATTACTATTACATCAGCCCGTTACTTTATAATAGATTAAATAAGACACCTAAATATATATCGTCTCCCTTTATTTAAATGCAAAATTAAATGCCTGGAATGGCTCCAATCACTGTCCTACAATGAAACGGAAGAACTCATGGTTGTCTCTAAGTAGCCTAGCACTCACACATTCGTACACACATACTTACACACTCACCCTCGTGCATACACGCCCACACACTTACAAGCACAGACTAATTAATATATACATACACGTGTACATATGGTATGTGTAACTAATGCACCTTGATTGAGAGCTACTGTAATATTTCCCGGAGGAGGGCGTTGATGTCTGCAACACTTGTACCATCATTGTTTATGTTCCAAATAAAAAATAAATAAAAACTTTTCTGCAAAATGATCCCTGAAGCAAAGTAAGGGGTTAATATTATGAGGTAGGTATTGTTTAGTTAGATGTACAGTCTACATCTAAGACATACAATTTTAATTTTATTTCAATTGAAACTAGGTAGAAGTTTACTAAGTTTTTTAAATTGTATTCCATTATGTATTGTTTTAGGGTTCCGTACCCAAAGGGTAAAACGGCACCCTATTACTGAGGCTCCGCTGTCTGTCTGTCCGTCTGTCACCAGGCTGTATCTCATGAACCGTGATAGTTAGACAGTTGAAATTTTCACAGATGATGTATTTTTGTTGCCGCTATAACAACAAATACTAAAAACAGAATAAAATAAATATTTATAAGGGCTCCCTTACAACAAACGTGATTTATTTGCTCGTTTTAGCTCGACACTTGAAATATTCACAGAATATTTAGTCATATATTCACTTTTATGTGGGAAATATCGATGGATAGGGATGGTTGGAAGGACTTGGGGGAGACCTTTTGCTCAGCAGTGGAACGAGACAGGATAGATAAAAAAAATTTGGTACGTGTTAGTACATACTTTCTTATCTACATATTTTGGAAGTGAAAACTTCTTTAGCTGTGTTGGGCATTTTTGAGATGGGAAAAAACCATTGAACTCGCGATACTGTTACCGACACCTCTGTATATAATTAGATTTTTTACGGTTCCATAGCCAAATGACAAAAAACAGAACCCTTATGGATTCGTCATGTCTGTCTGTCTGTCCGTCCGTCTGTCACAGCCACTTTTTTCCGAAACTATAAGAACTATATATACTGTATCTATATACTGTTGAAACTTGGTAAGTAGATGTATCCTGTGAACCGCATTAAGATTTCAACACAATAATAGAAAAAAAAACAATAAATTTTGGGGGTGAATGAATGAATGAATGAATGAATGAATGAAAATTCTTTATTATACCTTACAAGCTAGACACAACAGATTTATAAAAAAAAACAAATAAAAGTAAGCATAATGGGCGGTCTTATCGCTTAACAAAGCGATCTCTTCCAGACAACCTTTGGATGGAGAGGATCATTGCTTAATGGAAGATTGGCCGAGGTGTAAAAAGAATAAACTTAATAATAGAAAAAGAAATTAGTTATATACATACATATTAGGTACATAAATAACTTTTAAATAAATAAATAAATATCATATATAAAATAAATAAATATGTACTTACATACTTATACTTACAATAATAATATTAGAGATCAGATGAATCATGACTCTTCATGGAGATAAAAGTTTTTGAGTCTAGCTTTAAATACGGAAGGTGAGGGGGATTTCTTAATGGAGATCGGCAAGGCGTTCCATAATCGGACAGCTAGAACGGAAAAGGATTTTGCATAGAAACTGGTTCTATGTATCGGGGTTTTGAGAAGGAGGTTTTTAGAGGATCGGAGTGTTTGGGAATTTGTGCAAAAAAGGAATTCAAAGCGTTCCTTCAGATAACAAGGCGTGGAAGGATTACGAAGGATGTTGAATAGGAGGGATAGGATGTGAGTATTCCGGCGAAGACGAATGGGGAGCCATTTGAGTTTATTACGAAATTCGGAGATGTGGTCGTATTTCCGAAGTCCGAAAATAAACCTTAGGGGGTTCCCCATACTTAGAACTGAAACTCAAAAAAACTTTTTTCATCAAACCCATACGTGTGGGGTATCTATGGATAGGTCTTCATAAATGATATTGAGGTTTCTAATATCATTTTTTTCTAAACCGAATAGTTTGCGCGAGAGACACTTCTAGTGGTAAAATGCCCCCCCTAACCCTGTAACTTCTAAAATATGAGAATGATAAAGCTAAAAAAAAATATATGATGTACATTACCATGCAAACTTTCACAGAAAATTGGTTTCAACGAGATCTAGTAAGTAGTTTTTTTAATACGTTATAAATCGTTAGCCGCAATTTACCTTTCATTCAATCAACTCAAATATAAAAAAAGTTACAACGAACTACAAGAACTTTTATATTATGTTACTTGCTGCTAGGGAACCCTTCATGGGCGAGTCCGACTCGCACTTGGCCGCTTTTTTTTAGTTTGTGGAGGGGCCGAAGACAATTTTCTTAGTAAATTTTCATGTTTATGCGACATCCATCATGATCATTTTGCAACATCCAAATTTTTTTTGAAGTTAAAACTTCTTTAGGCGCGTTGGGCATTTTGTGAGATGGGGAAAAACAATTGAACTCGCGACGCTGATACCGTTACCGTTCCTGACGATTCAAAAAATACACACGTAATTGTTCTAGTTTTGACTTCTGTCGGTACTCCCGGGGTGCCCCTTTTTTAAAGTAAACATTTGGTTTGGTTTAGTGCGAGGTACTTTTATTTAGGTTCATTTGAATTTATTCAATTTTAAACTATAAATTCGAAAGTAACTCTGTCTCTACATAACAAAACAGGTTATTAATGTAAATGTGGTACCTGTCTCTCGTAGAAGAGTAGGTATGCGGCGGCGGGGTCGATGGGCGGCGCCGGGTGCGGGTTCAGTTCCCGGCACGAGCTGTCGTTGTAGCAGAGCCACGCACCCGAGGGGTTGCGCGCGTACGCCACGTAGTGCCCGCCCGACAGCTGCCCCGAGTGCGACTGCGAACACACAACGCGCACTGATGCACACTACACGCTAAAATAGCCGAAGCGCCCTTTACTTAACATATTTAGCCTACTAGAATCACTAATTAGACAATAAGAGTCGACACTTCCACTCTAAATCAGTTAGCATGCTAAATTTAGCATAAACTAAAGGAATTTAAACAATAAATGTTCTTGTTTTATTATGTACGGGTGTAACTAATCCCAGTACTTCTTTAGAGCATAATCATAACAACATTTTGCACCTGCTGGCTCCAATAATAGTATATTATGATACAAGTGAGCTAAGTCGCTCATTATACACGAGGCTGTTTGTTGCAGCCCGAGCCGTAGGCGAGGGCGTAAATCAGCCGAGTGTCTAGCGAGCAAGTTGCTCACCAGTTTCATACGCACGTTTTCAACACACTTACGAGGAAAAAACAAATCTTCTGTACTAAAGTTTGACATTTTTACAATTATTTACCACACAGCAACTAATGCGATACAAACAAAAAAATTGAAAATGGCGCGAATTTTTTTTTTGCACGCGCCAAATGTAAAGAGATTGATTTATTACATATAGCCATACAGCCTACTTCAAAATTATTATTTTAGTGATAAAATGCAAATATTTTATAAAAAAATATTGTGAATTATATTTATATTGAATATATATTATTGTGAATCATTTGATAATAATAAATGTTTTTTCGTCTTAATTATGGATACATTTATTTATTCCAAAAATGTAATAGGATTTTCAGCGGTATAAAACCTCTTTGTTGTTACAAAAACTGTATTACCCGGTTAAATTGAAAAAGCTCTGTTTCGCATATAATTTGCAGTTAGGGACTAACTTAACTTTGTAGGGATAATTCTATTATGCACTAGTGTGTAATATTATTACGCATGCATTATGGCCCTAAGAACGATGTACTATGGCTCACTTTACGAGCAAGTGTGTTGAAAATTTATTAAATGCACTTGACATTATTTCAACAAAAAACAATTGTTATTTAATTAAAATCGAGCTCAACGCGAACACTGCCAAGGTGAGCCCTATTCTTTGATGTTTTGAAGGTACGGTGAGAGAGCTATCGCATGCTCGAAGCTGCGTCTGAGTTACCAAGCTAATTACACAAAGTGTAATGAGCAAATTCAAATTGTTACTTTAATGCACTGAATTTAGCAATGTGTAAAGGGCGCTTTTCTCGTGTATGTCGTCTGATGCCTGTTATTGTAGTGTGACCGCCAGTCGTCTCTTCCTGCTCACACAACAACACATGTACTGTTGTGGGAATATAAATTGCCAAGTACAAAATATCGCAATTGAGTTGTCACACAACAATGAGCCTTACCACGACGGCATAGAGCCTGTACTTGAGGTCGAACGCGTCCTGGTTGTGCAGCAGCAGGTGTTGGTGGAAGTCCTGCATGTTGTCGTCGGTGACGGGCGTGTTCCGCAGGCTGGTGGACTCGAGGCGTTCGCGGCGTTTAGCGTCGATCGAACTTCTCCGTCGTCTCTCCACTTTTGGTCTGAAATACATCATTTGTAATTTTCAAAAATAATAAACAGGTTTAGCAAAGCAGTCGATAAATTTTGCGAAATCGCTTCGCTCGTACGTAATCTAGAAAAATGATCGTTTCGCAGTCTCAGTACTCCGTTACGACGCGCTGGAATAATCTTTCTCCCACGGTATTTTTTTCGATATTTTTCATCATCACTCCATTCATCATCAAATTAAATGACATAAAAAATATGGTTATGGTATGTGCATGTTGGATCTTCAGGCATCTACACTTACATCTACAGGCAGTAAATTGACGTTTCAAAATGATCCTTGTGATTTTAATGAATAAAAAGATTTTGATTTTGCTTATTATACATATAGGGTAGATGAATTTGGTTTGTTATCCGGCTTTCATACGACTGCCGTCATTTTGAAAACGTGGGAGGCTCGGCCATAACTGTAACTAACACTGTAAGATAGCTTCGAAGGAGAAGCATGAAGAGAAAGATGGTTTCATCAGAGTGGAGAGGAAAAAGAAGTTGAAGTGTTTTTAGTGCATCAACTCCCACTACGCAGCTGTATGTGTGCTGGCGCCACTATGGCCTGTGAAGGCTGAAGTGGTTACGTAGTACTTGCGCAACTTCAATCTGAGGGTCGAGCGTTTGTCCGAGGACGGATACCGAATAACGACAACTCAACTGTTTATGTAGTAAATAAATATAAGTTTTTATTATAATACTAGCTGACCCGCCGAACTATTTACCGCCTTGACATGCATATGACGCGGGCTGCCAATGTACGTCACCGGTAGAATTGTCAATCGGCTATCATTAGCTGCATTTATGTATGAAAAAAAAAAGTTTCATCATAGTTTTGTTTTGCCTAAAATTTTCCGATATTTTAATAATTATTCTGCTATTCGGGGCGGGCATAAATCCAAAAAATCAAAGATCATCAAAATCGGCCCCGCCGTTTTTGGGTTATAATTTGTGTAACCAACCTGACTTTGTTTTGTATATATAGATGTATTTAAGGCTAAGGGTATATATCTATATGGGCTGTAGTATATGATAATTAATATCCTGTAACTATTTTATTGTTGCCTGAAATAAATGTTATTATTAATAGGTTAGGGAAAAATCTTTTCGCATTATAGTATGTATGAACTTGTGATAATATCTCTTTGGCTATACTATTTGTATCTGGCTGGTTTTGGTATCATTCAAAGTTTAAATTTTAAAGAAGATAATTCCAAATTCAAATTAGGAAAATGTGTGATTTTTATTTGTTTTTCGTACTGTAAAGATTAGTGAATCTAATGAAGAAATTCGATAAATTTTAAACTTTTACTACAAAAAAGGTAAAAATGCAACGCAAACCGCCAAACAAATTTGCGATGTTTATGGACTTAGTGCAGTGTCTGTGAGAGTAGCACAAATTTGGTTTAAGCGTTTACAATCCGGAAATTTTGATGTCAAAGATACACGTCGCTCTGGTCGCCCTATTACGGATAAAATTAATGCCATTTTTGAAAAAGTGGAGCAAGATCGGCATATCAGTAGTTACGACGTAGCTGAAGAACTGGGAATTGATCACAAAACAGTTTTGGCGCATTTGAAAAAAACTGGGTACACAAAAAAGCTCGATATTTGGGTACCCCACGAGCTCGCTTAAAGAAACCTAATGAACCGTGTACTCATTTGTGGTTCTTTATTACGACGTAATGAAACCGAACCATTTTTGAAGAAGCTGATAACTGGTGATGAAAAGTGGATCACGTACGACAAGAACGTTTTTTTTTATATATATTATAGGCTTGCGTTTGACTACGATCTCGCCTGATGGTAAGCGATGATGCAGTCTAAGATGGTACACGCTTGCCTAGAAGAAACCTATTCACTTGCGCCTTAAAGATACCCAGGTTATAGCTATCTGGAAACACAGACTCTGGCAAGTCGTTCCACTCTTTGTGCGAAAAAGTACGAAAAAGTCGTGATCAAAGGCCGGTCAGGCTTCACAGACTGTGGCGAAACCCGGGTTAACTCGCAACATGGTAATGCTGTGTGTGTGTGGTGGGATTGGAAGGGCATTATTCAATATGAGCTGTTACCACCAGGCAGGACCATCGATTCTGAATTCTACTTTGAACAACTGATGAGATTAAAACAAAAAGTTGAGAGAAAGCGGCCGGACTTAATCAACAGAAGGTGTGGTTTTTCATCATGATCAACGCTAGGCCTCACACATCTTTAGCCACTCAGCAAAAATTAAGAGAGTTTGGCTGGGAGGTGTTAATACATCCGCCGTATAGTCCTGACCTTGAACCTTCAGATTTCCACCTGTTTTGGTCTCTTCAGAATTCTTTAGGCAGTGTCAGGTTAACATCACGAGAGGACTGCCAAAACTACTTTATTATTATTAAATATAATTATTATTTTATCAGCGGTATTTTGATCAGAAGCCCCAAAATTTCTATAGCAATGGGATCATGTCCCTACCTACAAGATGGCAAAAAGTTATCAAACAAAATGGTACCTACATACTTAAGTTAAATGTAAATAAACTATATTAAAAAATGTTTTGAATTTTCTTAAAAAATGCGAAGAAACTTTTTCCCCAACCTAATATTATGATTAGTGGCGTGCCCTACCCCGCGCAGCGCGTGCACAGATGAGTTGGCTTTGTTCCTCTACTTTATATTATTGAGCAACGATCCTTCTTCTGAGAGCATACCTACATAGTTTCTAAAGTCAACTAGCTGCTCTAGCTGTGACAGACGGACGGACAAAGATGCACCATAACATGAGGGTTCCGTTTTTAGCATTTTGTTCCAGAACTCTAAAAGGAACTCACCTATTCTTGGTCTCCTTCAGTTCCTTAGCGTCATCTTCGCTCTCGCTCTCAGTGATAGGCTCGTCCACGAACACGGAGGAGCTCCTCCTCAGGTGCGAGATCTCCCTGTGCCGGAGGATCGTCTCCCGCGGCACTGACGCGAGGTACTCCGTCGGATCGAAGTCTTGGAAGGGGAAGTTTACCACTTTTTGAGACTTTATCCACTTGTTGTTTACGTATTGGAAGCGTTTTAGGTGGATTATCTGTGGAGGGGAAATGTAGCTGTGTTAGTCTAAATATACGTATTGAAGGGTATGGGAGCTGGTGAAATTGTAGGCACATGAGACTTTTCACTTATATGTCTCAGGGTGACTGGCAAAGCAATGCCATGTAGGCCAAGTGTTGATTGGATGTAACATGTGATTAGTATGGGGTTAACGCATGTAAAGGTCTGCCCGTGCGGTAGTGCCTGGTGAAACCGCACTCACCAGTATAGGCGGCGCCCGCCACAGCTGCAGAGTCTTGGTGGCGGGCTGGTTCTCCTTGCAGCGGGAGCAGTGGTACCGTTCTTCTAGCTGCTCGGGGAGAGTGAAGGCTCGCAGGCAACTTTGCAGATCTATTGCTTTTGCAGCCTGGAATATGACAATAACTGAAGTTCAAGCACCATTTAACAAGTCGCCCCGGCAGAATAGATTAAATATGTTTAAATTTTACTTAGAAAACTTTCGTGATTTATTCTGTAATTGTGATGTTTAAATTTGACGTCTTTTAAAAGTGTTTGAAAAAATTTTGAACAACCGTCTTATAAAATACCTTAATGATAAAAATATATTGGCAGATAACCAATTTGGCTTTAGAAGAAACAGTTCGACTGAAGATGCTGTTACTGAACTCACTACTGCGATTGTCAAAAACCTTGACAAAAAGCTTAAAACAATTGGTATATTCATTGATTTATCTAAGGCATTTGACACTGTCTCTGTACCCATCCTATTGGATAAACTCGCGGAGATTGGTATTAGAGGTATTACTAACAGCCTTTTTGAGAGCTACTTCTCCGACCGCAGACACGTAGTCGTAATTAATAATTTGTCTAGCAAGGAAGAGGGTATAAGTTTCGGTGTCCCGCAAGGCAGTGTTTTAGGACTCACTCTCTTTCTTATATACATCTAACGACTTGTGCAATTTGTCTCTCCCGAACTGCAGTATATTTACGTATGCTGATGATACAGCTCTTCTAATCGCAGGTCACGACTGGGCAGAGGCTAACTCACTTGCGGAATCTGCTCTTAAATCGGTCCTGACATGGCTCTCACAGAACCTTCTTACTCTAAATGTTCCTAAAACTAAATTCATAACTTTCTCCCCTAGTATCAGAACTCAACCTCCCTCCTCTTTCATTCTTCGTGCCCATGCCTGTTCTGCAGCAGGACAAAACCCATGCCACTGTCCTAAATTGGAACGCACTCTAAGTATTAAATATTTAGGTGTCTGGTTGGATAGAACTATGTCTTGGGTGCCGCATATTGAGTGTACAGTGTCCAGAATCAGAAAATTAATGTACAATTTTAAGCAAATTCGTAACAGCGCTGACATTCTTTGCCTTAAAATGGTTTACTATGCTCTAGCTCAATCGGTTTTATCCTATTGTATAACTGCATGGGGCGGTTCTACTAAGACTCTCATGTTGAGAGTGGAAAGAGCCCAGAGAGCTGTATTGAAGGTCATGACTTCTAAATCTAGACTCTTTCCCACTGCTACCCTATATTCGATCTGTGAAGTTCTTACAGTGCGTCAACTATTTGTCCTAGCGACAGTTTTGCGGAAACACGGTGAACTTTCTTTCGATCCAGTCTTGAGCTCTCTTAAGCGTCGCTCTGATATGGTTTGCAGCATATAGCCCCGCAGAACTGCCCTAGCTGGAAGACACTACTTTTATATAAGCTGTCCTTTGTACAACAGAGTAAACAAAGCTATTGAAATTTATCCGCTGCCATTCCACAGATGTAAAATTAAATGCAAAACCTGGCTTCAGTCACTAACGTACGATGATACCGAGAATATTTTGATCTCTCTTACCTAGCAAACTTAACAACAAGCGAACACGTATGCACTCACACACTCACACAAACTAGCGCACAAACTCACATCTACACACACACACACCCACACACATACTCACACACACGCAGTATTCAACTTAAAATCATAATCATATTTAGAATAAACATTTCCTTGTATCGACTTGTTTTAAGCTGGAACGTTGTTCGGTTTGGTTTTGGAAGAGGGCGCTGACACTGCTTCTCAGTTTTTTTTTAACTTTTGCAGTTGTCAACGTTTTCATTTGTCTATTTTACTTTGTTTATGTTCCAAATAAATAATTTTGAAAATTTTAAATTTGTATGATTTGACAACTCTCTAAATCATATTTAGTCACTAAATACGTTAAGGCATCGTTGCACCAAGTCGCCCTAAAAGAGCATTTGAAACCCTCCACTTGAATGTATCGGAACCAATGAACCCACAGGTACCGCAGGTGTAGCGCGGTGGTGCCTACTGACGGGAACACACTGTACCTCGGCCGCCTCCTGCTTGACGGAGTCGTGTTCGACAGCGTGTCGCTCGCGCGTGCTCTGGTAGCGCAGGTGTAGCGCGGTGGGGTCCCATTCTATGGCGAGCATGCAGGCGCGCGCCAGGCCGTGCCGCGCGCCGCCCAGCAACGACAGGTCGAGCGTGCTGAGGGTGTTGGAGTCGGTGGTGCCCTGGGGAACACATGTGCTTATTGTATTGTCTGCTCTCACATAACTCTGTTTGTGAGAATACAAAGTGGTCTGTCAAAGTTTAGTTTTTCCGCGCATCATACTGCCAAAAATAGATGTGGATATTCTTGGCTGCCTTACAGACGAACTCCAACCAATGAGCCTACATCAAATTTTATGGATTAGCTTTCACATCCCTGACTAGAGTGCACATTAGCTCTTCCGTCGATTATGTCCAAGACTTTAAAAGTTGTCAGCGTCAAGTTGTTTTCCCAAACTAATTTATCAAAGCACTTCATTCAATGTAATCCCTATCGAAGATGCTAATGCAAAAAAGAGGATACAGACAGAATCGATTGCGATTATTTCTAAAACTAATTTTTCAAACTCACGTCTTCATTATGGGTGGTCCTGGAGCTGGCCTGCCGCTGTAGCTTCGCTTTAGCGATGGGGGAATTGGCGTTGGGTAAGCTGTCGTCTATCAGACTGGGTGCGGTGGCGGACGGCTTTCGGGAGGGCGGGACTTCACCTGCAATTCATACAGAATGAATCAGACAACGACACAAAATCCACTTCAAATCTTTTGTTGTACACCAGGCTAACATGATAAAACAAGATTCCTGTATCAACAAACATAGTGCAATCTGGAAATATTTACTGTGTTTTGTAATTTGTACCCATAGCTACACATCGAGCTATAAATTTCCAGTTAAAACTGACTTCTCCTTGTACGGAAAGCCAGCGACAGTGCGAAAAACAAGGTCTTAATATGTAGCCGTGCGCACAAACGAGATCTAAATAAAGACCATTTAAATTTGCATGCACACGATTCTCACCCAAGTGTTCCTGTTGTGAATCCTTACCGCGGTGGTGTTCTTGCCCTCGTAGGTGGTTAGCACTCCACGGGAAGGATGAGACGAGCTTGTCGATTTTAAAACCAGCTTGTTTCATTCTTTCCGCCGAATTTTAACGT
The DNA here is from genome assembly GCA_918857605.2 of Philereme vetulata. Taxonomy (NCBI): domain Eukaryota; kingdom Metazoa; phylum Arthropoda; class Insecta; order Lepidoptera; family Geometridae; genus Philereme; species Philereme vetulata. The sequence goes on from OU975420.1 coordinate 1,257,413, forward strand.
TAGTTGGTTAGTAGATGTCCGTGATGACGTCCATTTTCTTTGTTAGTTGTGCTAGTGTGTTAGAAGATTAGTATAGGGATTAAAAAGTAGTTTTTCTTTAATACATTTATAGGCTTGCGTTTGAGCACGATCTCGCCTGATGGTAAGCGATGATGCAGTCTACGATGGTACACGCTTGCCTAATAATAATAATGGGAGGTATTGTCATGTTTCAAATCACTTTTTGAGAGGTTATTGTATAGAAATTTTCGTTATTAACTTTTTACGCTGTAGTCACAATCAAGAAATTAAATTGGGCTTTCGGCAGATCTACCGTGTCTTTTATTTTAAGTTTATCACGATACTATTTTGCTGGATACGTCACGCGGTGTTATGTTGCAGACGGTCGATGAATCGCATGAATTTAGCATCTTTCAGCCTAAACTCTGAATTTACGAAGGGTTAACCAATCTATGATATGATGATGAGGTGCATGCAAGATCACTGACCTGATCCATCTACAACGAGCGGTTCGGTGCCTGTGGGCAGCGCGCAGCCACGGCAGGTGCGCGGCCAGGGACAGTGTCCACACCACGCGCCTCCCGCGCCGCCCACGCCGCCCACGCCGCCCGCGCCGCCGCGAGACACCAGCCGCAGCGTGAACGGAAACTCATACCCGAGGGAGTCGTCGCTGTAATACAAACATACACGTTCACACATTTCTTACACAAGGATATGTAGATCTCTGCGGTTCTGTTTTCAAACACGTCCACCTGTGAAAGTGTGCACAGGTGACAGTGAACGGAATGCCCGTGCAGTACGCACCAGTCGGTAGCGTGGTTGCAGGTGTCGGCGGGCGGCGGGCGCGCGGACAACAGACGCGCGACCTGCGTCCACACGCAGCCGTACAGCGCGCGCCCGCTCATGCCCGGCCGCAACCCGACCACCAGCGGCACGCCGAACAGCGCGGGCCGACTGCGCTGCGAGGGGAGGAAGTAAGCGTCCGCTCGACATTGTTTCCTGAAACCGAACGTAAGTGATCTTTCAAAACGCGCTCACATAGATAGACATACACAATAATTTATCTGATAAATAGCACACATAATACATTTACAACAGATGAGTGAGACACATGAGAAAGAAAGATCTGCCGAGATCGCTTAGATAGCGCTGACCCCGCACTAGAATCTCCGTAGGTATTATCAGGTACGTAGAGATATTATTCCAAGCTAAAATTGCAACGCTTTAGCTTGAAAGATTCTCACAGTAAGTCAATAGGGTAGACTCACCTGTGGACCGCCACCAGATAGTGCACCCTCCCCCCACCCCACGGCCGCGTCTCCCCCTCGTTCCCCAACGAGGGGGAGGGGGAGAACTGTACCCTCCCCAACCGCGGACTCGACGGCTTCAAGTTGAGGGATTTCACGCTGAGCGTAGGGGAGTTGGTGATGTCCTTTTTCGCATCTTTGGGGAGTGTGCTGCTTCTGAAATAGTCGACAAAGACTATAAGAAAGTCCTATATTCAGAACTTCAGCACAGTTGCATGCACCATGACCTCGGGTAAACTGAAGTCTTTGCAAGTGGCTGGTTATTGCCGAATCAAATCAAAATAACTTTATTTTAAAAACAAAAACAAACAGTACAAAAATACTGGATCACGATAGTATTCGCAGAAGTTATAAACTGTGTCGCGAACACTAACGCCCCCTCCAAGTTTATAATTTCCAAAAAAATAAAAATATATCTATCTAATCTCTTTCTCAGTCTGTTGCTACTATTGAACTCACTAATACGGGCCTTCTGTCAGAGCTTCTACACGGGTAATCTGTGGGTAGCATATGCCAAAAGATCACTGGATGTCCTACGCATCCAATATAATAATATTTTTAGGATGCTGTTGAGGCTGCCGCGTTTTTGCAGTGCGTCGGAGATATTTGCCGTAAAAAGACAGCATCTCTGATGAGCAGATTACGGGATAGTCACAACAGCATCCTAAAAACTGTTGCTGAGAGATGCACCTCTCCTATTTGGAAGCATTTCGTAAAAAAAAATGATTTATTAATTAAGTAGTTGATTGTCTGATGTGTTCTTTCTATTATTATCTTTATTATTTTGTCATGTCTTGTCTTTTACTAACCAATTATGCATAAGTTGTACTAACAAAATGGACTGTAAACCGTCTGAAATAAAAACTTTTGATTTGATTTGAATACTATTACCATCGCTAATACTATACTATTTCTTCTCGATCACACAACGCTAACGGTAATTAGCAATTCACTTCTTCGGTTCCTACACATTCTCACCGCAGAATCTCAGGCTTCAGATAGTTGGAACCAATTTTTGATAATTTCAAATGCCTCTTGAATCATCATGGCGCAAACAACCGAAATATCGGGACACTCAAAAACTAACAAATCACGGTATATATCCCGTAGTGAAAATATAATAAAATTATATTTTAGCGTAGTACAGTCGAGAACCTTACTAAGTAACTTACCTGTATTCGTTTGTATCGGTGTAGATGCTGTGCGATCGCAGGAAAGTGGCGGGCGGACTCTGAGACATGAGTGTTTCCGAACGCGACCGCTGCAATACATACGTCTAGCTTTACAAACATAAAGCTAGTTATATTCATTTACTACTATACGATTTTACTGAGAAACATTTAACAAATACATAGAGTAACGACTTCTTACGCCGAGACTAACAGCCTCATATGCCCTCGCCCTTCTAAGCACTTGCAATATCTAGGATAATCAAATGCACTGGTCGGTCAATTCTGACAAATTCTTAAAATTTTCAGATAACAAAATTTGGACTGACCAGGAAAAAATATTTGATAAACTAAACAACACACATCTAACTACAATGATTTTAAACACAATATAGCCAGTACCGTCGAAAGATATTTACAAAAGGAAATACAATTCTACACTACTTTAGCATTAACAAATACACACAGTGTCATGAGAAATTGCACTGAAAAATCAGAAAAGATCAACGAAAAATTTGATTTAAATCAAGTTCTTTTTTGGCCACGCCTCTTATAAAGTTTTGGCATGTACTTATAGTTGTTTTAACTTACGAAGGCGGGCGAGCCATACTTGTAGTTATGTGCACGACCACTTGTGTGCGTCACTTTAGGTCAATCAAATCTTTTACTGTAGAAGAAACAGCAAATGTGTATATGGCCCCCATTTCTTATCTTGTTGTTAGGTGGTGTGCTGCACACACACAAGTGAGACAACCCGCCGTCGTGAGAATCAATAACTGAAGCCAATACAATTTAGTTCTACCAAAATGATGATGCTTAGTTCGTTATTCAATAATTTCCCTGACACCCTTATATTAGTATTTTTTTATTAACTACTGTATGACCGATGAAAGCTAAACTTATATGTAAAACAAATTTTTCGTTTATTGAAAATACCCGTGTCGAGTTGTTTGGCACTGTACTAATAAGCGCGAAATATCTCTAGAATTTCTCGTAATTTCTTAAAACCTCGTTTAAATATTCGCGCAAGTGACGACACCAACGAGCAAGATGTTTTTTTCTAATCCCCGACTCAAAAAGAGGGGTGTTATAAGTTTGACGCTTGTCTGTCTGTGTGTCAGACAGACGTCTGAGGCATGGTCGCTCGCATCCGCTCAGCTACGCCAATATTTCGACGAGTGACGAGGGCGAATGTGCAACAGCAGTTTAAAGATAAGTCGCGCATATTAATAATGTGCTAGATATTAAATACCAATTAAAATGTGATTTTGTGTGATTCATTTACCTGTCGTACGTACGTTTTGTTTGTGTGTGTGGGGAATCCCTATAATAACATATTCCAACAACACATTGTGAAAACAGACAGACAAATTTGTACATATTTACATCGTGTTAGTGTTGTTGTTTGGAATTAATAACAATTCGTCAGTTTCTACAATTATTTTGGTGAGCATAGGAGCACAGTGAGCAGGTTCTTTCTACCAATAGTCAAGCGTGCACCTTCGAGCACACCATCACTTATCATCAGGTGAGGTGTGGTCAAGCGCATGACCACACTCAATAATATAAAAAAAACATTTACAAAAAAAACCTTATCCTGAATTAGCTATTTAAATAAATTTCGTAATTTTAGAAATAGTAGTGGGCCCATTGCGAAATTGGCGTCGTATCCTCGTATGGAAGGTTGCGGGTTCAAATCCCGCCTGGCTCGAAATTTTTGAGATGATTTTTAAAAACCTTAAGATTACAAATAGTGTTATACAAAATTTTATATTGTAAGCTGAAGCAAGCGCCATCTTCATATCAAAATACGGATTAATTCCTCACTCCTTTTGCCCTGATATTTTCACGCTCGCGCCGTTATCGGAGTACGGCGAATATTCGTCTTTGTCTATAACAGGGTGGCCTAATCAGTAACATCGAAACCCAAATAAAAAAGCTCACATCCAAAAACAGTAAATTGGTTACTTTCGTAAAAAAAATTGTAACTTACATTAATGGTAACTGAATATGCACGAAAGTACATTTCGTAATAGTTATGAATGTTATGACAAACAAAATGTAAAAATTCACAACTACAAAACATCGGGGAACATACCTGGGGTATTTTAGATACCCTTAGGCATTTGGATTTTGTTTGGCCGTCACGTTAGGTGCACCCTGTGTGTAAAGACATAGAATACAAACATTTGCCATAGCTCGATAATACGGCCAAAGCATCAAAGCGGCCAGACCTGACGCCGAAATATTATAGACCATTCAGGTCAGTGGTATAGTTTGGTTATGTGTGCGTGTAGTGGTTGTGTGTCAGTAATATAAACATCTTAGATATGAAAATATTTTGAATACACATTCATTATTATAAAAGTATGCAAAGGTCGTTTATTTATTTTAAAACGCTTAATGAAAGGATCAAATATCACAGATTCGGTATGCTCTGATATATTGATAGAAATAATTTCTCCAGTAAAATGCTTTCAATATGTGTATCTTACTGTAACTAATAGACAGTTTCTCAGACCAATTGTGTATTTCTTGCTATTTATTGCGTTAGTTTCTAATATATCCTAAGTTAGATATTATTAAAATTTTCGAGCGATTGAAATCTCCGAGTCAAGTTGGACTAATCGGCAATGTTTGTTCGACGATAACTTTCGAATCGTTAATGCGATTATCATACAATTCAAAACGTGTAAAGATAACATGATGGAATTTAAATAAGTGAGATGTGAGGTGTCATAATATCATAGTGCACTATAACTTTTTACGACATAGTGTAAAAAGGACACATTATGTAAATCGATATTGTTTTTTGTGAGGATTAAATCGATTGAGCTTTGAGAATGAAAACTATAGTCTGACAAATAATTCGATTCATATCTATATATAGAAATATAAAACTTTGTACCCCTTTTTAAGCTTTATGCGCGCACGGAGGAGGGTGAGATTAGGCATAGTTAACGTTTACATGAAGACGTGAGGGGCGAATGCTAAAATTAAGTTAAATAAATTTGTTATGTATTAGACCACTTTGCACTGGCAACTAGTTTGTATAAAAATAGTCAACCTATTCATTCTATTGGTATGGACAATATTTAGATTTCCTTCGTTACGAACTTTATGGCCTGCCATCAGTCTACGAGTATTATCACGCGATCAGTGCTTGAGCAACTGTCCCTGTAAGGGGTTTGTGTGCGTGTGAGGGGTTGGTGTGAGTGTGTGTTAGGGTGGTGTGTGAGTGAGGGGGAGCGTGCGTGTGGGGTGAGGGGTGGTGGTGGTAGGCCTGGCTAACCTTGAAGCAGAAGAGTGCCGGCATGCAGAGGGAGGAAGTGTTCCCCGCGCCCACACTCACCTCCGCGCGCCAGCCCGCGCCGCCCGGCACGCGTCCGCCCCAGCCTGCACAAACAAACAATCCTCACATCAGACATAGAACGTCCACTGCTGAGCACAGGCCGCCCCATACCTGCCCTAAGCAACCTACCTTGTGCGGCCTGCACACAATGACTTCAAACCAACCAAAGGTTGCCTGGAAAATATCGCTTTTAGCGATAGGACCGCACCATTGTGCCTATGATTTAAAAGTGTATTACCTTTTATTTGTTTATTTTTAATGGTGTGCAATAAATACATTATCTAACTTTATCTTTATCAGATCATCTTTCCAAACAAATAACACGTACATAATTTTTCCAAAACATAATATGGATGTTGCCATCCAAAGGTTGCCTGGAAGATATTGCTTTAAGCTATAAGATTTATCTATTGAACTATGCATGAAGTGATAGTCAAATTTAGATTAGACGTACATTTGACAGTTGTAATGTTTCGACACAATATCTGAGCAGTGCAAACCTGATCATCATACGGAAGAGATCATCGTGACTCGAAATCGTCAACTTAACCTTTTTACGGTATATAATAAACAGTGGTTTAACTCAAGCAAGTTGACGAGACTTCTACTCTTACCGTGTGCAGTCTAACTGGACTGTACAATCTCATCTCTAGCTATCACTACGCCCGATACTATAAACTGATGTTCTGGGGTTGGCGGTGTATGGACCGCTGTCAGTTCAGTGGTTACCGTTACCGTGTCGCAGCTGCTAAATTTTGTATGACTCCATGGCTATCAAGTTTTGTATGACTCCGCTGCTATCAAGTTTTGTATGACTCCGTGGCTATCAAGTTTTGTATGACTCCGCTGCTATCAAGTTTTGTATGACTCCGTGGCTATCAAGTTTTGTATGACTCCGCTGCTATCAAGTTTTGTATGACTCCGTGGCTATCAAGTTATGTATGACTCCACGGCTATCAAGTTTTAAATGACTCCACGGTTATAAAGTTTTGTACGACTCCGCGGCTACCAAGTTATGTATGACTCCGCGGCGACCAAGTTTTGTGTGACTTTATAATGTGAAACGACCGCACCGCTTTTTATACTCATCCCGCACCGCCCATCCGCGTTACCAATAAACATTAAATATGAATAAACACTATTGCAGTGTGTGTGTCTTATTGTACTCACTGCAAGTGTCACAAAAAGGCTCCAACTCAGCAGCACTGGTTTTCCGTTAGAGCCTCTGAGTTGACAATGGATATCCGTCTAGTTATACAGGATGACAAATAAACAAAATAACGTGAGGATAAATATAATATTATAATATGATTTTGGATAATTATAAATTAAATATACCTAAAGATTCCTATTTTTACCTATTCACCACTTGTGTGAAGCCGGAGCGAGTCAACAAGTACTATCTTATGGTCTGGCCTACCGTTGGTCTTTGGTTCGTCGGGGCCGCCGCCCTCCGCGCGCGCAGGCGTCTCGTACGCGTACAGCTCGTTTGCGCTCGCGGCCGACACCTTCGCGGAGTCCTCGAACACGCGCCCGAACACGCACCCGTTCAGCTCCACTATTAACATACTGGAAACAACAAATTACTTTTCAAACTTTCGCGAACACTCTACATAATTACAAGTACTTATTTAAACGGGTATTTATCGCGATAGCAGAGCATTGGGCATTACCCGGTTCTATAGAATCTAAAAAAATCTAAATATTTTGTTCGTAAAACCAAATTTAGTTAGTCTAGAGAATGTATTGCAAAGTCTACCTTAAAATGTCGTTAAAGTTCTTTGTCAAGCAATGATGCTAATGTTACAAATGTTTTTATTTCATTAACTTGTGATTACAATATCTTAATTAGTAGTTGAAGGTTAAGCTATAACTTACGAGTCCGGCGCCAACCCGCACAGCTCCGATAGGTTCTTCTTGAGGTCCAAGTATGTTCCTTCCGAGTTGACTCGCACACCGTACTTGATGGGCACAGAGCCGTTCAGCAGTATCACTGTAACAAATACTACATTACTGATCTTATACAAACTATGCTTGCTATATCCCGCGTCGAGTATCTGTGACCCTGCCGTACGAATATGTACTACCTCTGACCCTGGCCCTGACGTACGACTCCATGGGTAGCGGCAGGCTGAGCATGTTGAATGCGTCGAAGCGCACGCTCTCAGTGGCGCACACCTCGCACTTGACGCGCGACTTGAGTTGTCCGCAGAACAGCTGCGTCATTATAGAGTCGTTGCGCGCTGTGTGCGCCGACCACGCTTCTGCTGCTACCACCTGCGAATCAACATTATTTGTTAAACACTTAATATGGCCTTTCATAGTACGTATATCTATTCAAAAATGAGTAATGGCCCTCCACCGGCAGCGCACAGACGGACCTGCAATGGGTTGTACCTGGTCGGGGCGTCCGTCCGAGTCAGCGTGCGGCGCGAGCTGCGCCTGAGCCGGCCTGGCGCGGTTGAGGTCCTCGTGCAGCGCGTCCAGCAGCCAGGCGAGCAGTTCCTGCGCGTCATGCTGCCCGCCGCCAGCCAGCGCGCGCGCGTGCCGCGACACGCACCAGCGCACGCGCAGCGGCGCCACCGACCGCGCGCGCATCGACCACACCTGCGCACACCACACTCACGTAAACAATATCATCACGTAGTCGCCGACAACAAGCGTAAAATACGAAACGACGACGTCATCTTTAATCGAAGGCCGAGACACACTTTCAATCGGAAACTTCAGTCAGTCTTCCGTACCACCCACCCCGGAAACCAGAAGATAATCTAGCTCACGGTGCAAAAGAAAAAACTAAACTGCTATCGAAAGGAGATGTTTACATCTCTACTGCAACTTACTCATTTTTGACATACAAAAAAGCAGTTTACTGCAGGTTTTTCGATATGTCAAAAGCTTTTGACTATGTGTCCGCTCCATTATATTTAAGAAACCAGAAATCATAGGAGTATGCGACACAGCTCTTCTAGTTAAATCTTATTTCATTAACAGATCACAATCGGTAGTACTATCAAGTTTCGACAAAAACAAAAAAGCCTGGAATTTAAATAGTCTAGTAGTAGTCTAGTACAGGGAAGTATGTTAGTTTTTATTATTATTATTATGAGCCTGTAGTGTCCCGCTGCAGGGCAAAGGCCTCCCTTTCTTCTCTCCAGTCTTCTCTATTTTGGGCTAATGTGGACCAATCCTGTAAATGGGCATCAATTTCGTCCCTTTATCATCGCCGCGGTATGCCACGAGGTCGTTTCCCGTTTAGAGGCGTCCACTCTGTGGTGACTTTAGCCCATAACGCATCCGACATGCGGCAGACGTGGCCTGCCCAATCCCACTTCAGTTTACCCGCTTGTTGCCCGACATCCGCGATTTGCGTTTTAGAGCGCAGTATACTGTTACGTATGCGGTCTGTCAGTCTGACTCCCAGAATACTGCGCTCCATGGCTCGCTGACAAATCCCGACAAGTATTATTTCTAATATACATTAACTAAATGCCATATGAAGCCCGTGTTCTGGAATTGCGGAGGTACAGTAAAAGGGGGTTTCCCTGTAGTTGGCAAGGGAAGAGCAGCACGCTGCTGTCCTTCTGTTGCAAAATATCAAGCCATTCTCGGTTATGTTATGACCACTTCTAAAGTGGGCCCATAGCATTATAAAATAAATAACAATAGCCACATACCTCTTTACATAGTTCTCCATATCGCAACGCCAACGCTCCTCTCGTCCCGAGCGGATTGTTCATGTTCACCTCGTACAAATGCATGCCCGAGTTGAAGTACCTCGTTAATGGGCCCGTGTTCCACACCTTCAACCAATCGAAATACCTAATATACAATTTGTTTTGTTATGTACGACATTAATTTAGAACACACACCCGGAATCGCATTAACTGATTTTAGAGGTAGGTTTTATACCTTTTCACACCACCTGCTCGACAATGGCTGCATTACAAAATCGATATCAGCGCGCTAACAAGCGTTCCGAGTCACCGTGAGCGCGATAACGATGTCCCGTGAATCGTTATAGATGACGTCATTACATCCGCCATTTTGCGCTAACAACGTCCATGCTCCAAACCGAAATCACCGTGAGCCTCCCTGTCAAAAGTCACGTGACAGCTGGTTGGTTGGTTTTATTGTTTGTTATGAAATTATAGGAACCCTGACTTGCAGCGCGTTCAACGTCAAATTATATGTCACCTCACCGAAAGCAGGTGATTAAATCCCTACGGCTGAGCCGGGAGCAAAGTTGTACTGAATTTAATTATGCACTCGCGGGCAAAATGTGATTTGAATTTAGAACCTCATTTGTAATAAAATTTTAATCAAAGAGACCCACACAATAAGAACTTATTTGTAAATCGAACTAATCTCTGCACAGAATGCACCAATCTAGATTTGGTTTTTATTGTCTCGCAGAAAGTGTGAAAAGTAGAGTATTCTCCTCGTGGATAAAGTATTCTGCTGTCTGCATCTTGGGCGTGCTTACATCCGTCTCTGCACTCCGGATTCTCTCTAGTATCCTTCGTTATGTTCGCGATTTAATATAGCGCCCGTGACGCAAGACACTGCTTTATCCCTTCGTTTAATAATCTACTATTAATACCTTGAATATTTATCCAGAAGAATAATAGTAAAATTAAATTATAGCGTATATTATCCACTAGATGGAAAGAAGATCTGATAGATAGATAGATGGAAAGGTTGCCAGGAGCCATTAGGTGTAGGCCGCATAATATCCGTCACTCTGAAAATCTATAGGGAAAGCATTATGTTCAGCAGTGGACGTCCTATGGCTGATATATTGATGATGATGAATTATTGAAAACACAGTTTTTTTATATAAAATTTCGGTATGTTAAAATTGACATGTTACGACTAACCGATTGCAGAGCAGCGTTCATATAACAAGTGTTGCCGAGATTGTGCAGTCCCGTCGCTCCGGGTAAGTTTGGTGCTACTAGTGTTTCACGACGCTCTGTTGCGCGAGAACCGCCGCTACTCATACTGAAATAGAGTTCAAAACTGTACATTAATGAGATCGTGTCTTAATCTCTTCTTCACCATCCCTATTAATATTGGAATAGAGTTCAAAATTGTCAATTTATGATATATTTAAGGGATATCAGATATTTATTTGTATAAACAAGTGTATAATAAGGTTCATAAAACTTGATATTGTTTACCCTATACACGCAAATATAGTTATAGGTTTCATAGGAATATGATGAAGACAAACTTTGAAAGAATTTATGTTGAAGTATTTCAGCCTTTTGGGGAAATATCATTTGAAGATGAATCCATAGGAAATACTTCTCACAAATTTTGTTATTTTTAGAACTCCTGTACTTACTAGCTTTTTACTCAGATGTATATGAGCGTTTCGATCTCTTCTGGCTAGGTGAGGTCCAAGTTGCGGGTTCTGCTAGCATGAGCTATCTTTCAGCCAGGTAAGGTAATATACCTGAGCGCTCCGATCTCCTCGGGCCAGGTGAGGTCCGGGTTCCGCAGCTCCAGCAGCACTCGGCTGCGGTCGTGCAGCTGCAGCTCCTGCAGCGTCGGCCGTTCGTCGTCTAGGAGTACGGCCGAGCCGCCCAGTGCCCACAGGCGAACGTCTTCCCGCGGCAGGCCTAGGACTGAGCACAGGAACTCTATCACCTGCAAATTGAACACCATATTCATTTGATTTCAAAAGTTAAATTTGGACTGGCGAGCTATTAAACTCCTATCTGGGTAATGGTTTGTAAGGTTTCACAGTTGAAGGACACATCACGGAGAATCATTATCATCACTACTTATTTAATTTTGATAAAAATCTGTAAGAAGCCGGGGCGGGTCAGCTAACGTTAATGTACAAATTTCGTGTCTGTGCTGTTGACCGTTGAGGAGTTCCCTACCCTGAGTGTAGCAGCCATGTCATGGTGGAACTTAGAACGGGCTATCATAATTAAATGCGAATACAAAATTGTCTGTGCTGACCGTTGAGGAGTTCCTTCGTCTGGAGCCAATCCAGGGTGTGGAATCAGGTCATACTTAGTATAAAAATGCATTGTCATCGAAACTGCACTAACATGTCAAATTTAAACTCCGTAGTATAAGAGGAAGTAGTTCTCATTCAGCTCACAAGATTTGTCCTAAACAAACTGACAAACATTATTTTACTTATGTTAGCTTGTAAAAAGCGACATCTTCCAGGCAACATTTAGCAGTAGGTTTGTGTTTAGTATGTGCGAGTTTATGAATACCTGTTTAACAGTGGCGAGTCGCGAGAACGCCGCAGTGTACGCGAGCTGGCGCTCCGGCGGCGCGGGCGCGAGCGGCACCGCGCTGTACAGCGACACTCCCGCGCCGGCGCTGAGCGTGCTCGCCCCTGCAAACACACCAGTTGTATCTACAGTCGCCAAGAGCAATGCGTGCTAACCTTAAGGGTGGATTTTGTTTGCAGTGACCAGGGGCTAATCAAGGATGGCGGCGTTTATTTGCTTTGTTCACCAATTATCAGTAAAACCAACCATAACAAGTAACTTTTTAACAAAAATATAACCGACAAAACCAAACTACAGAACCGATTTTGATGAAATTTCTATGGAACCAATCTGAAAGTGTATCCTTTCAAATAAAAAAAATTATCTAAATCGGCCGATAAATGACGGAGTTCTGTGGTAACAAATATAAAACCGAATTGTGTCCCTATAAAATTTGAAGGTTGCCCTCGATTTTTTTGGGATCCTATAATCAGATACTGACTTGGTGCCGAAGGGACAACCTGGGAAGTATACCATTTAAAACAAATAATGAATTTCTCGAATCGGTCCAGGCGTCTTCGAGTAACCTCCTCCTTATTTTGAAGTCGGTTAAAAATTAAGCACAAGACGGTATTCAAAATTTCAATATCTTATTACTTACTAGCTGACCCGCCCGCGGCTTCGCACGGGTGGTTTTTCAATAAAACATTACCCTTATTTAGCGCAGTTGGCTAAAAAGTAGCCTATGTCCTTTCCCAGGAGATAATCTATCTCCTTGCAAAATTTCATTACGATCTGTTCAGCCGTGTAGTTGTATAAAAGTAACAAACAAACTAACAAACACAAACAGAGTTATGTATGTATTATACATATAAATAAACCTTCCTCTTGAATCACTTTATCTATTGCTGAAAACTACATTTCATTTCAAAACTACACTTCAGCAGGACGTCATATGACTAGAATGGTGATAATGAAATGTAAGTATTTTAAAGCAAGGCGTATACTTACGTTGTGTGCTGGGCACATGTCGATACAGCAGTAGTTGAAGAGGGTAAAGTTCTAGTTCCACTTCGGAGTTTTGCGGTCTTATCACCTGGAAAAATTATATTAACATTTTCAGATGTTCTCGTGGAAATGTACAAGAAATAAGCCAGCCGGGCGCTAACATGCACACCGCGACAAAATTTTGTCGGCGCTTAATATAGTGCATTTGTGGAGGAGCGAGGCAACGGACAAAATTAAGCAGAGTTAAGCCTGGTTACTTTTTTGCATTAACCTTAAATTCCTTATAATATATGACACCTTTTCTGAACTTGGGGTATCAACAATAAAGGTCTTTTTTTAAAGTTTGGCCTCGGTCGTGTGACTAGAGATTGGAATATGTCCGCTCGTATAATGTAAACGTATCTAACCCTGCAACACATTCACGAACGTTAAACGTAATTTATATTTTAACAATTTTAATGATTTTTATTGAAAATATTAATTTGACATGACCAATTAAATTATGGTGCACCTGGATACCAACTAGGGCCGTTTGATTCTGTTCAAGACAAAGAGCTGTGAGAAATGTTGACGATCCCATTCTCACAAGCGGTATTAAGCCCTTAAGTCGGAGGAGAGATTTTGCCTCCCTGTGTGTTCTACCGCTTGTATAATGGGTTGTGTTCTGAGGAGTTGTTTGATATGTTGCCTGCAGGTTCGTTTTATCATCGCACCGCTCGCCATCGGCAGGGAATCCATCCACACACCACGCACATAAAAAAATCGTAGATCCGTGGCTGAGTTAGGATGTTACCTGTCTGGGCAGAGGGTCGGGGGCGGAGTACCAGTGCGCCAGCGCGCGCCACAACGCGTCGGGCACGAGCTCGAAGTCCCTGTGCTGCACGAGCGGCACGTCGCGCCGTACGTGGCCGCCCTCGCCGGTCAGCGACCGCACCTGAAAGAAACCACACTTGAAACAACCCGGATGAAATATCTGTAGATCATGCAAACATATGTTCCGCAGCGGAAATCGAATCCACCGGCTGACACCTTCTGCGTCTCAGCCGGCTATTCACCCACTGCGCCACGGATGTCGTCGTCACATTATTCAGTTACATGAAAAACTACAAAATAAATCAATATTGCAGTTTGATCTGTTTGAAAAATGATATTTGTGAGGTAACTTGAGAGAAATAAGGCTATCGTAAGTAAACTAACCTGTGTCTGCGTGTGCGCTATGAGGCGGGAGTTGTCGATGGGCGGCGGGCGCGGCGGCGCGAGGCAGTCAAGGCCGCGCGGCGCGCTGCCCACGCCGCTGCTGGAGCCCGCGCTGCCGCTGCCGCTGCCGAGCGACGCGCTCTCGCAGCGCCACGCCAGCGACCCCATCGATTCTACGTATACGGAATTCACTCCATCAACACAATCACTTTTAAACTAATTCATCAGCCAGAAAGCAGATCAAAATTAACAAAATCCGCGTTATGTGAAAAGCAAGTTTAACTATGCTATTAGTGCACTTGCACTTTAACTGTCTATTTTAACTTAATAAAAAAAATTCGTTTATTGCAGGCACAAAAAATACGTATGGTGTAGCTGGCCCCGCTTCTCACGGTATAGTTATGCTGTCCATCATTTGTCTGATTCGCTGTCACTTTTATGCTTTACTGTTGGAACTTAGCATAATACATTTAAGCAATTCAACTTGAAGAAGTAATCATTAATAATAAACAATAAACAATCAAACATTTGTGCTATAATAATGTGTTATACTGATCGCCTGTTTCATAATTATCATAAATTTTGTGTGAAATTGGAGTATCACTCACCGGTAGAATCGGTAGTGAAGCTCTCATCGCAGACGATAGCGTCGTCCACAGCGCGCGCGTGCCTGAGCGCCTGCGGCAGAGGCAAGGCGCAGGGCGCGCGCGCGCAGGGCTCGGCGTGCCGCGTGTGCGCGTTCCACGCGCGCCACCACTCCGCCTCCACCAGGTACCAGAACTGCCCCACCAGGTACCCGCGGGAGGTCCAGCGCCGCAGCCAACCCAGCACTGCCGCAACAAACAATAACATTGTACATCGGCAACACTGTCCGATTTTACTACCACTATGCAGCGTGTGATCGATAGTGTGGAACGCAGGTAGGCCAGTGCAGAAACAATCTGCGTAGATGCAACCCATCCAAAGCATGCCTCACATGCTCGACTGTCCTTTGTGTCCTACCACCTGCACAAAGGATCACTTCCACCAAGCCACTGACAACATTGTGCCAAATATTTATACGACTACGGTAAAGACATAAGGAATCGTTATGTTGTTAGCAGTCTCTGTATGTATGTTTGTATTTACCTATGTTCCACCGCAGCGCCTAATCTACAGATTAGATTTCGATGAGTGCGGTGCCAATCGATTCGTTATTATGGTTCAGGTGACACAGGCTACCATCGACAGGTATTAACGTGGTCCGGGTTTCAGTTTTTATTTTTATACAGCTTGTTATTTATCCCTAACGTGATTGTCAAGTGAACCGTTCACTGGAAAGATGAAGTATTGTATAATTGTATTATTTGTATTGAAATGGTTATAATTATTTTATCCCAAATCCCCAGTTCCAAACAATATGTTCCTGGATTGCTTAATTCTGTCATCATCATATCTACTAAATTCCTTTATTATACTTTAATCACAATATAAGCACCAAACATGCGCTAAATAACAGTTTCAGTGGAGAGTACCTATCACTATCCGTGTCAAGTGCATAGATATCACTGTTTACGTTCATTGCGTGAATTACACTAACGTCACTATTACGGGGAGACAATATCGCTAATATCTACGTTAATTGCACCTTTGTCAGAATGAATTTCATTATCATCATCATATCAACCGCTGAACACAGAATATCTACATAATAAATTAATTGAATAGAATGATTAAAATGATATTAGTCTCTATTAGGCCTTACAAGACTAATCCGTCTTCTTACAAAGATCCGTCTTTTTACGGACGTACACACAGCTAGACTAATCACTAAAAAACTCACACTAAACAGTGATGTTCATAACTACAACACAAGAAACAAAGCTAAATTAGTAGGAACTGCCAAACACGAGATTAACCAAAATAAAGAACTCATTCTATGTGAACTGTGTAAGTTTTTACAGCGTATTGCCTGAGTGTGTAACCAGTCTCAATGAAAACACATTTAGAAATAAAGTGAAACAAATTCTTATTAAAAAAGCCTACTATAAAATCAACGATTTTATTGACGATAAAAAGTCATGGAGGAATATTAGTGTGTAAGTTATAGTGAATAAGATTTGTTTTGACATTGTTTTTCATTAGGTGTACCTACTTATTTGTTTGTTGTGACATTCAAATTATTATTGATATTATTTTTATGCTATTCTTTTAATCTGACATTGTGCTTTAAATTTTAACTAGTCATTAAATTATGAATTTAACCTTACGGTTTAATAATATGTAATTGCAAAAATTGTATAAATTGTAAAATTGTATGTGTATTGTTGTAAATTGTATTGTATTGACGTTCAAAGTGTACCCAAGCATACAATGTAAATGTACCTAAATGAATAAATATATTTTCAATTTGAAATTTGACTGGTTTACTTCAGTTACTTCCACAGCATTATGTCATATGGTATAGTGCTGTGGGGGAGTGCTACAGATATAAACACCGTTTTTGTGCTGCAGAAGAGGGCTGTTCGTGCAATTTATAATATGGGCCCAGAGAATCATTACGCAATAAGTTTAAAGAAATAAATATTATGACATTCCCTTGTCAATACATCTATGAAAATCGGATGTATGTTCACAAAAATATTAATTTGTTTAAGAAAAATAGTGATAATCATTATTTTAATACTAGAAATAAAGATAAACTCGCTGTTGCCACTTGTAGACTCCATAAAGTTAGTAAATCGTTTAAAGGGCAAGGTGTTCGCTTTTATACCAAACTCCCATGTGATGTACAAAAATTGACAATTAACAAATTTAAAAACGCAATTACAAAATCTTTATAAAAAAGCCTACATGTTGGATTATTCTGACCGACTCTGTCAAAAATATTACAATTTAGACGTAATTTATATTTCTTTATTGTATGTATCCTAAAAGGATCATTAAAAAGAACAACCAGCCTTGATTCTTGCCTTTCTTTCCTGGCTTGGTCGCGAAGGAACAGACAGTAAAATTTACATTTCAAAGGGATCCTTGTGATTTTAATGAATAAAGAGATATTTAATTTACTATTGTAAAGTTGGTAGATGGTAGTTACCGATGTTCCTCTCGTGGTGCTTGCACTGTGGCCGCAGCCCCAGCACGATGTGGCAGGTCTCGAAGAGCAGCGCCAGGAAGGGGGAGACCAGTCCGTCCGCGCTCTCCACGCTCCAGATGAGGAAGTCCTCGAGGGTCAGCACGGTGTCCGCGGATATCGTGCCCGACTCCCAACACTAGGTACATGTATTCATTCTGTTACCACTATTGTTTCACTACTTAACTAAGGTTTTGTGGCATTATAGAGCCGCTAGCGACCATTCGCTATACTAAAAAATCTACATGCTATTTATGATGGTATAAAATTTCTAATGAGATAAGATAACTCTTTATTGTAGTTACACCAAAATAAAATACAAACATAATTTTTACAAATAGATTTAGTACAACGGGCGGCTTGTTAGGTTATCGCAAACGTCTCAAAACTTAGTAATTACATTGTCCAATCAAATTACTACAATTTAAAGTCGCATCAATAGCATTTGCAACAAACTCTCTATATGTTCTATACTATCAAAATAACATGCAGATTTTTAGAAAATAAATAAACGGCGGCAGAAATAGGTATGGTGGTAGTACGTCCCCGATCGAGCCCTTTCACAAGGAACTCTTACTAGTAAGGGACGGCCTGACGGTTTCACCAGCTCTGAAGACACGACATTCAAGTTTGTTACCTCAGTCAAGACTATCATCTCCTCGGTCCCCAGCTGAAAAACCGGCTTCTTCCCCCTGGGTGCTACCACAAGCTTCTCCCGCAGGTTCGCCAGAATGCGGTCCGGGTGGAAGCCCTCCGCCTCCGGCTCCTCGTCAGGGGTCGAGGCGCGGGAACAGTTCTTGCTGTGTTCGTTGGCCACCGTGCAAAGGATAGCTACCATGTCGACCAGCTCCTTCTTGTTTAGGACTCCATCGCTGTCCAGGTCAAAGATCTTGAAGCAGACTGAAAATAATACGAGAAACAACTTATCTGTCAATCATCATCATTCACAGGCTGACTTCACCCACTGCTGGGTCCCCAAGCTTGTGCTACCACCACGATACCGCGCCAGTCTCACCCATCGACGGTCAATAGTGAAATACAAGACAGTCAGACTATTTTGTAAGACATTTTTTATACGACCTTGAGATGAAACTAGCATATGGCCCACCTGATATTATAAGTGGTACCATCGCCTATAACAAAATATTGCCTCGTAGATCACGCATCTTAGAAACGTGCGCGGCGTACCGTGCGTTCCTCAACTTGAGGCATTCAGGTTACCGCATCACACAAGTTTTAGAACCGATACTAATTCAATTGTATAAAATCCTTTTATTTTTACCCCGCTAAATTCAAATTCTTTATTTCAGCTCTTTTTTTTAACTGGATAGATCTTCGTTTGACCACAATCTCACCTGATGGTAAGTGATGATGTGGTCTAAGATAAAGCACGAAGATCTAGAAGAAACCTATTTACTCTTACCTTAAAGAGGCCCGGATTGTATTCATTAGGAAAAACAGACGACGGTAGTGTTCCATACCTTAGCTGTGCGCATCAAGAACGTAGAACCAAAACAGTGTATACGATTGAGTGATATATCAACTAGGTACGGATGGTACTGAGCCGTACGCCTGCTTATCCTTAGATGGAAGGAAGATGGCGGGATCAGATCGTATAGTTTCTGGGCACATTCCCCGAAATGTATTCTTTAAAAGATCGATAAGGCTTGCAACTTTACGGTGGTGTTCGAGACTTTAGGTCTTAGTCTCCCCCATATATTGCTCACCTATAAGCCTAAAAGCCCTACGTTCAATCGAGACTAAGGCAGCGAGGTGGTATTATCATAAACATACAGCTGCCATTTATAAATATATCATTTAACTTTTAATATTGTATTTATTCTGTGTTTCAGTGTCACAACAATATTACAATACCTAATTAAGATAAAACCTATAAATTATAACCGCTAAGAGGTAATAAACAATCCTACAAATCCACAGATATACAAAGGATAATACTTAACTTTTTCATTGTCAGTGTAACAAAAAGTTAATCCCGATCGTCAATAATTAGTTTATTTTTATTTTATGCATATTTTCCGCATTGCATTGAAATACAATCATACTGGCTTCTCGTATAGTTCAGTAAAATTGCATGTTAGCACGCAACACAACAACAAATACCAATTCTAGTTAGATCTATCGATCGGTTATATTAAGTGCATAATAAACGGTAACACAATCGTAGTGTCAGCAAAAAAACTTAATACCAGATCTGTTTTTTCTTGCCAGAATACAGGTTTCTGCCTGACTATCGATGGAATGAATGAATGAACGAATGAAAAAATATTTATTGCACAAAATAAAAATAATCTGTACATAGGCGAACACAATGCTAGAGCACTCTTTCATGGAATTTTCATGAAATGTTTAGGTGTTCTATAACCTAGTCCCATTTAGCATTGTCAAGTTTTTTCAGTCCACTTATCAAACAGACTATCTGCCATACTCACTGCTTACACAAGTGACTTATTACTAAACTTGAATAACTTATTTTAGTTGAATTTTCAAATCAAGTTCCACCAAATATATACGTTAAACACCATCCTAAGAAATATGTATTGTGGTGCCTGACCGAGTAAAAGTGATTGATACTTACAACTAAAAATTAAAAATGTGTGCTAGACAAAGTGCACATAAAATTATGTTTATCAAACTAAGTGCATAAAAAGGACTATATAAGTTCTAGATTTACAACGTGAATTAGTTATAAATAACAACTTTGTCAAAAGACTTTTAGAGGCGCCCCAGCCTGTCGAGTCTGTGGATTATTAGATATTTAAAATACCTAGACTGTGTTTAGCGATATTTTGTTATTTATAAATTTCTGTTAATAAAGACCTTTGAAAACAAACAGCTTAAGAAATAACTTGTTATATTCACAGACAGATTAACATGGTGCGTTTCAGCTATGGTATGGAATGTTTTAGTACTTAGTTCTTTGTAAAAGAGCTAGCCAAAGGGAAGTAATACCACCGCATCTATTTCTGCCGCCAATGCTGATCATTAGATTATATAATACTTTATTGCATACCATAAACAACAAAACAATTAAAAGTAACAGTATTCAAATGAATGTATACAATTGACGGTCTTATCGCTAAGTAGCGATCACTACAACGTTTAATACTAGTTTGGTAGCGACAACCGTTGGATGGAACTGATTGCTATACTTCAGTTTGAAGGGTATTGGTGCCGGTGAAATTACAGGCACATGAGGCAGCAGGGGCCTCATGTTCTTGTAATTTCGGCGGCGCCTTTGCGACGATGCCGCTTAGTTAGTTTAACAGATACCTACTTACATGATGAATGAATATGATTTGTTTACCTATATTATACAGGCTGTTTTATTGATATTTCGGGACTTGATATTAAGGTTATTTAAAAATTTTACATGTTAATCTTCTTTTTTGGTATCAATAGCTTACAACGTATTTTAATTAGAAATATTAATGAATTAACAAAACACGTAGTTTATTCCTCAACCAGTGCCATTATTTTTAGTTGACGAAATTTTTTCTCTACCAGATCCTATATTCTTCATTTGTAATATGAAACATACTGTTCTTTTTTACGTTTAAAAATTCTAGAGGACTGTTAGGCATTTTCCCAAGCAAGAATGCAAAATGAACTCAAACTGAATGAAAGTATTACTCAGTTTTAATAATATATGAACTTACACAAAATAACCGTTAACTTTTGTGACTAACCATACAGGCTGACCTTGAAGGTCGCGATCATTTCACCCATAAAGTGGGATGTCCACTGAACCGTGGTATTACGCTGATGTTATGCTGTGGTGGACTTGAGCGGAATCGCTTTTAGTGCATGACGCTTTTGCATTGACCCAAACAGTATCGATGAAAAGTAACAGTTTGTATCAAATGCTGTAGGTATGCTTACTATTATATTATTATAAATTCAACAGTAACTCTGTCCCTCTTTGTCTGTCTGTTTGTTACGTTTTCGCGGCTATACGGCTGAACAGATTTCAATGACATTTGGTATAGACATAAATTATGACCAGGATTGAGACATATGTTACTTTTTACTAGGCTGCGCAGGAGGGTCATGTTTTTTATGATAAACCACGCATGCGAAGCCTCGGGCGGTTCAGTTAGTCTTCTATAGAATATGCATGTTAACCTAAAAACTAATCTTTACCCTTTCATAAAGGAACAATTATCTACGATTTTTCTTGAATATACTATTTATTGTTTCAGTATAAGCTGACCTCGCATTGTGAAAGCTTTCCGTACAATGAGAGGTCAGCTTATACTGGAAATTATAGGTAGATGTGTGAACAAATATATAAATGAGCGGTGTTCAGTAGGTGCAATCACCGAGGTCATACGTCTTGTATGTCCACAGACAGACGGGCATACCCACAGACAAAGGGAAAGGTTAAGTTAATTCAGCGATTGACAACATCCTTACTTTTCCGTGATGCCAGCGCTTTTTTTAACCTATTTCGTCTCTCAGCTGGGCAAAGGTCTCCGAAAACCTCAAACTATTCCTATTCTGCGCGATGTTACACAAACGCTTATAACCGTACAATAACATCACAATAATTTGGCACTGGACTAGCAGTGAGCATGTGGCGAAATAAGTTCAAAAGTAGTAAGAGTTCCTTGCGAAAGGAGTCGCCCAGTGAAGTACTTATTTCTGCCGCCAAGCAGCATTGCTGTGTTTCGGCTTGAAGGGTATTGTTGCCGGTGAAATTACAGACACATGAAGCTTTACACCTGTATGCCTCAAGTTGATGGACGCAGGACATCGTAGGGCACATTTCTAACGTGCGTAACTTACGAGGCAATTCTCTATTACAGGCGACCGTAACATAACAGTGGTAACTCTGTTACCACTTAACATCAGGTGGGCCATAAGCATGTTCCATCTCCACGTAGTACAAAAAAAGGTATCGCGTCCCCGACGTAACGAAAAGCGGTTCAAATAGCGATTCGTAATTTTTGAGATGATTTTAAAAGTCTTAACGCGCCGGCGAACCCTGAGTGCAACTTCAATTCGGCCGCGTCAAAAATTTCGGCCTGAATATCGCTATCCCTGTTTAGTGAAGAAGTTTGGCCACGCAGAGCGACAGTGATAGCAATAGAACGATTCTAAATTTGATTAGATTTTGACCGTGTTCCGTAATACCAAAAATGATGACAGAAAACTTGTTGTAATTTTCTCATTGTGTTGTTATTCTGTAACTAGACGATATAATCTATGTTCCCATGACTAGGATACGTAAGATGTTGTTTTTAATACGAAACAATTAGGTTGAAAACAGGTCTTTTATGACGTAATAACATGCAGAATGCGATACGCTTCTATTTCATTTTAGGTAAATATTTTGATCTAATATATGGTTGGGAACCCAGATAAATACTATTCAAATTAAAATAATACCTTATTAAGGTAGAAATATGCTCCAATTAGAAATGATCTTGGTAGTACGTGTTGTATGGGCGATTGTCCCTCCGGTGTCCCCTTAAGATTTGTATAGTTCCTCTTCTCGTAAGCATCTTACGCTTGCGCTCGGATACGATTTTCTACGTACACGAGTGTGCTAACACAACAATGCAACATATCTAATGAATGGTAGGAAACTGAGAATTGCGAGGAAACGAGCATTACTTCTTTATTGCGTGACTCAAGTAAATGTCACTTAGGACAGGACGGGTAGACACACGAGTGTCACACGAGACAACTTTATGTGTCTTACTTTTAACCACCGACGCAAAAATCGGGATGTTTTGTCACCTATGTCTGGTTGTGTATGTGCATCTTAATAAAACTAGTGGCTCTGTGAGAACAGTAGACCGCACGAGCTCGTATAACCATGCAATAACCGGCACTTCCCCCCCTTTACCCCCTAAACTCCCACCTTTTGGAAATGTTTTCGCAACATCTTGTGTAGAATGCAGTCCTTAGTGTGCCTCTCAAATTTGATTGAAATCCGTCGATAAATCTACTCGAAAACTACAGCAAACTTCACCCCTTTCCCCCCGAATCGGAAATCGCGATTGACTAAAAATTAAATAAATCAAGGAACCTTTTGTGCAAATTTTCGTCAAAATCTGTTGAAAAATTACATTTTTATATCAAGGAACTTTGACATTTTTCAAGGTTCCTTGATTTATTTAATTTTTAGTCAATCGCGATTTTTGATTCGGGGGGAAAAGGGTGAAGTTTGCTGTAGTGTTATTTATCGACGGATTTCAATCAACTGACAGCCGGACAAAAGCATTTTTGGCCAATCTCGAAACTGAGACGCTTCGCTCGCTCGGTCAATTAGATTAGATAATATCTTTATTGCACACCATATAAGTATATGTATATACAAAAAGAAAACACACTATTATAAAATACTCAATACTAGATCGTTTCTTGTATTCCACAATAAATAATAATAAATAAATAAATATTGCTGGACATTTCACACAGCGCTATCTAGCCCCAAACTAAGCAGAGCTTGTACTATGGGAACCAGATAACTGATATAATACTTATATACATTTTTTTTTGTAAATACATACTTATAATATATAGTGAAACAACCAGACCCGGAACAAATATCTGTAGATCATGCAAACATTTGTTCCGCGACGGGAATCGAACCCGCTACCTCCTGCGTCTCAGCCGGGTATTCGCCCACTGCGCCACGGAGGTCGTCAAATGTAATAATAGGTAGTAATTGATAGGTACATGATCATTATGGACCTTGTTGGGCGCAACAATATTTTGGAGAGGTAGAATGGTAATAATAATGATAATAGGTACAATGGCCGGCCTTATCGTTAAAAGCGATGTCTTCCGGGCAACCTTTGGATCAACAGGATATATATGAACAAATGGGGACGGCAGCGTAATCAAATCAAATAATAATAATCCTAAAAGGCTTTTATAATCTAAGATCTTGTAACTTGCTGTATTTATGTAAATAGTAGCTTATTAAACAGAGGGGGAAGAGCAGTGTCTTGCGTCACGGGCACTATATTGAATCCCGAGCCTCGGGAGTTACTATAATCCTGCCTGAGTGCAGAGAGGGATAATTATTCACATAGAGTTTAATTTTTATGTGAATTTGATTACAGTAGATAATTTAAATTCAGAATTATTAATCGCCTCGTGGATTGATAATAATTTAATTAATTTGCCGTTATCAGTCAAATTCGATACAGATTTCAGATATCCTAGCTACTTGTTAAATCTATTATCTTTCGATATTTAGGGTAATTGGCTCTTTGTCTTCTCGATCTTTCTTGCATAACAAGTGGTGTTTTCTAATGAAGGTATTTATAAGACATCTTCTACATTCTGCAATCTTAAAGAGGAGAGGGGTGTTAAAATGAAGAAAGAGAAGGAATTGGTAAGCTGGTAACATAACTAATATGTATAGATAGGTTAAGAAGTGTACAATTTTGCGTAGTGCACAGGAGTGGAAGATGTCTTCCAGCTATTCATACACTATACTAGAGTTTCTTAAACTTTCTGACGGATATTTTTAAGACAAAACGGGTCTTTTCGCGAAAAGATTCTTATCAAAATCATAATTTTGACTAACCTCGACGTTTTCTGACGGATCATTAGCAACATTCAGAAAATCTGGTGGACCCCTTCCAATCTTCATATTCGATATATGTATAAAGGGAAAGAAACCAAGGCATTTTAAAAAACAGGAACTATTTATTATTACAAATAAAGCTGTAGATACCACGTGCCGGTCAGTGAGATAGTTGCTGCTGTTTCAGATGGATTAGTACGTTAAATTGAGGAATTGTCTTAGCGCATAACATCTTTCACATCTAATTAATTACGATTTTGTTTACACAATATTATTTTTCACTGGCATGGACCCCAGGTTAAGAAACCCTGCACTATACACTAACGTCCTCGGCCCCTACGACATGTCACACTGAGTTCTCATAAGGTCCATGTGTCACCAAAGTCTGTGGATAGAGGTGGCTCTCAAGACCATCTTAGCAATCTAGACATGTTCAACTAAAATGTTTCAACTGATAATAGGTACTTACATTTGAGTCTCTCAGTCCTTGGCCCCCTGCAGGCCGCACTGAGTCCACAGCACAGCTCTTTAAAGTCCACGTGTCCGTCTCTGTTCTCGTCGAACGCGAGGAAGGTGCCCGGCACCGCGGCGGGCGGCAGCGGGGGCGACAGGAGTGGCGTGAGGCTCTCTATGTCCAGCTCGCCCGTCGGCGCCGAATGCCGGAGCGACCAGAAACACTTCTCCAGTTCTATAATATCCTGTAAAACCCAGCTTTTATTAAACACGGCTATAAGCCCATATATTTTGACAGACCTTACGATACTCAAAACTAAAGAAACTTTAAGGGGAGAAGGGTTCGTAAAAAAGGTATTGTTGCAAATATCTTTTTGTTTGTTATCAGTGCAGTGAGTTGATTAAAATTGGACCTAAATAAGATGAATAAGCTTCGCTTTCCCCTTCTATTATCATCGTGAGATCAGTATACAATACTGCACTGTCAACAAAGGCTAATTCATTACAACTCAATCATACTGGAAAGCTTGCAAGATTCGTACCACTCATAATGCAAATAAAAAATGTTTTATAAACTGCATCCAAATTCTTGCAAATCTGATGACAGGTTGCTGTAGATGTCCTTCCAATGACAGAGCAATGATATAATGACATTGACCTGTTGAATTGAAACACCGGCAATGCCGCCGAGCGAGTCGCAGATAATACTGTTTGGAGATGAGATGGAATGTCTATCTTACCGACAAACAAACACTACTTTAATATAACATTTGATAAGAGTTATGTGATTTAAAAAGCGTTCGTTGCTTGCCTGGTCCTTTGCGTGATTTGCTAATATTTGTTCCTGGTTTGTGTATTGTGGTACGCAGGTACGCATAGTTCCTGATACCCAGGATATAAAACGATCTGATAAAGGTTGCTGGAAGCGGTAGAAATCTATGGGGAGGCCTAAGTGGATGTCAGCAGTGGATGTCGTATGGCTGATAATCATTATCATATTTTAGGGAACCTGCCTCGTTCTCTACGACGATGTCAGTTCCATTTGTCAAATTACGTTACTACAAAACATACTCTCTTCACTCGTACGTGGACGGCTAGATTACTAGCCGCGTCTGATGTTTTAAAATTTCCTAAATAATACTTATTTTAAGAAACATCAAAGAGGAGATTATGCGACAAAGTAGGCCCAGGGCCAACACCCACTGACATAATTTGCAAATATTATTCAGTGTTAAATTATAGATTTTCCATAAATGTTATCTTCAGCATACATACCGCGTAACATTTATTTACCTCGGAGCTATTTACGATAGCACAATGATAATGATGTCACAGCTTTATTGTATATGTTCTGGCATTATAATTATTTTACCGAGAAACGAAAAAGGTGGACGCAAATGAACTGATTCAATATTCTAATCAATCTTCCATACTAAGGTCCGTATTTTAACTCTGCGCTCATGCGTGAATAAACTTACGCCGGATTTTGGCAGTCATCTATGAAATTCTCTGAACCTTATAGTTCATTAGGCTACTTCTATCCCATCAAGGCACCGCAGCATCCATCAAAAGATCCAGAGGTTGCCTATATGATGATGATGTGTTATAGTCTCTTATTGGTAGAGATGATGATGAAGATGATGGTTGGTTGTCTGTCTACTCTCCAATTACCGGACATGCAAGAACATATTGGACAGGCGATGATCGACAAGGCGATCGCCATCCAGTTATCATATTCAAAGGTTTATTCTAGGCAAAACTGTACATTTTGGTAGTTCAATCAAATTGAAAAAATCTGCATACGGATGACGCGAACAAACTGACAGTGAAAATTTCTAACCAAGCGTAAAGATCCTGTGAAATTGGGTGCGTTTAAAAAATTGTGTAATGATACAAGATTGATGTAGATGCCAATATGCTCGTGCTTATTAGACAAAAGGCACATTTCCATGACAGATATATGCTATAATTAGACAGGATACATATACACCTACTATATTTGTAGTTATTGATAACTATTGTTCGAGAGTATGAATAAGCTTACAGCTTTGATACTAGCTCCTGAAACTCGCATCCTGATAAGAACTTTATAAAGCATTCAGAGGTTTTAAGGTTCGAATCCCGGCCGTACACCAATTAGTTTTTCTACTCAAAAAATGTACATGAACATTTACACATGCTTAAATCGGTGAAGGACAACTTTGTAGGGAAACCGGCATGTCCTACAACCAAAAGTTCGAAGGCCATCGGTTCATACTCTATTAAACGGCGACAGGCTTGGAACCTGTCACATGAGCGCTTAACTTCTATGCAACAAGTGGGCATGTATCAAACGTAATGTTTGGATTCGCCTAAGAAATTCGTGGATGTCCATCATGGATCCCCATGATATAGGCGTGAGCTAATTAAGCTCAAAGTATACCACCTGATGGTAAGCGGTTACTGCAGTCTACGGACCTTAGAACTTCAATTTTACTAGATTTAATTACGAGAACTGGCTTTCTGATATTGCTGTTAGATCTTTTAGTATCAATTTACATCAAAAACAAATAATCTTTGTATTGCAATGATACGGCTCTCTTTGAGTAAACTACCAGAATGTGCAGTTGAGAGGCGCAACTCTAGCGTGAAATATCTCTTATAACTTGAAGTAACGGGCATTGGGCCACAAAAGTTCTCGAGTAAAGACCACGCGCTAGAAAGCGCAGTGTAGAACGGTCTTCCCTTCTATGGAAAGACCTAACTAATGTTTTGGAAATCAATGGGGGAGGACTATGTTCCAAGTGCACGTCCTATCCATACAAATAATATATGAGTGTTTGGTAATATACTGACGATATTCAAGTGACGGTTTCTCAAAACATAAAAAAATACTTCTCGAAAAATAAAACTACTAGTTATATTATCAAATTTTTAAGAAAATCGACTGAGTTTAGGAGAATAATTCGATATAAAACTTACTGCCTACTCTTGCAATCGACATCTAAAAATAAAGGCCTATTTGATATCTCTTTCGGAAATGACTGCGGGTTTTGGGTTAGAAAGGGACAACAAGAGATATCTCGAGACGTCACCAATACAGTATCCGTGGTTAGATGGCAAGCATTATGCAATAGCACAACATAAGTTTAATAAAGCGTTTTACATGCCAAAATAAATTTCACATTTCTATAGTAAACATTTCACAAATTTATTTATTATGCTCATCTAAATAACCCCTTTCATTTTTGTGAGTATATTATCAAACAGCCTATATACAAAATTGGAAAGTAACTCTTGTCTCTCTATTTATTCGTTACGTTCTAACGACTAAACGGCGGAACCGATATCGATGAAATATGCTACATAGACCTGGACTTACTTTTTATTGACAAACCAAGCATGCGAAGGTAATGGCGGAAGCTTGTAGCTGATATGATGGTGATCATCTCTACAAACAGCATGATCAGGCAACAAACATACAGCTACAAACTTTTGCATAATCAAAGATATAGTTTTATGTATCGTGTTTTACGGCTTCGCACGCGTTGTTGTTAATAAAAACATTACCCTTCTGCGCAGTCTGGTAAATAGTAGTTATGTCTCAATTCCGGTAATAATAATAATCTAATTATATACAAAATTTCATCGAATTCCGAGGATTTATGGATTTCCCATACAAATTACAATCCCTATTTCACCCCTTTCAATATTACTTTGTGAGATCAAAATAGCATATGTCCTTCCCCAGGACATAATCTAGGTACTTGTTTGCAGATGACACGTCACCTTCTTGTATTTAAATTAAAGCAACGACAAACCGATTTTGACGATGTAAACAATGCAATCTCTGGTTCAATGTAAACAATCTACTTCCAAATGAAAAGAAAACTAAGTGTATTAGTATAGATTTATACTACCTAATGAAACACAAGTTAAAGCAGATATAAAAATCAAAGACGAGGAGTTGGCTCTTGTGGACACCACCGTATTCTTAGGTAATAACCTTAGATAATAAGCTTCAATGGGGTCCTCACATTGATAAGTTGTCGAAGAGAGTTAGTTCTGCGGCATACGCAGTCAAAAAGATCCGTGTTTTTACAGACGTAGACACAGCTAGACTAGTTTACTTCAGCTACTTCCACAGCATTATGTCATACGGTATACTGCTCTGGGGGAGTGCTGCAGATATAAACACCGTTTGTGTGATGCAGAAGTTTTTTGTGCAATTTATAATATGGGTCCCACAGAAACATTACGCAATAAGTTTAAAGAAATAAATATCATGACATTCCCTTCTCAATAAACCTATGAAAATCTGATGTATGTTTACATAAATATTAATTTGTTTAAGAAAAATAGCAATAATCATAATTTTCATACTACAAATAAAGATAAACTCGCTATTGCTACTTGTAACTTTGTTGATTTACTAACATTGTACGATTTACTAACTCCATAAAGTTAGTAAATCGTTTAAAGGGCAAGGTGTATGCTTTAATAACAAACTCCCAAGTGATATACAAAAATTTACAATTACCAATTTAAAAACGTAATTAAACAAAATCTTTATAAAAAAGCCTACTATAAAAATATCGGAATATTTAGATGATAGAGAAGCTTGGGATTGAAATTGCTCCAACTCGTTCAAAATGGTCCAATTTAGACGTAATTTATTTTCAGTATTGTGATGTATTTTAAAAGGATCATTAAAAACAACCAGCCTTGTTTCTTGCCTTTCTTTCCTAGCTTGGTCGCGAAGGAACAGGCAGTAAAATTGACGTTTCAAAGTGATCCTTGTGATTTTAATGAATAAAAGATTTTGATTTTGACTTTGTTAATTTCATTGCGATCCGTTCAGCCATTTAATCGTGAAGAGGTAACAAACAAACCGAGTTACTTTCGAATTTATATTATAGTATGGCACTTTGTTGCCTGAAATAAACGTTATATGTTCTGTTATAATGATTAGAAGATTCATGTAACTAGGCCATAGATGGTTCGAGTAGGTAAACAGGTTATTATCATTATCAGTTCTCAATGGAAATCCATTCAGTAGCTTCCAATGAACGCAGATAACAAGTGACATTTCACAAGTACGAGTTAATACCAATTTGGAGATAGGTAGATAATTATTGCAAAGGTATAAGTGCTGACATACTTTATGGTATACGTACGAGGGCTGCTATTTATGTAACCGGAATAAAATAAAATAACTATCATTGACTGTTAAATATGGTTTTATTGCTTTTCAAAATATTCGCCATGATGATCAATGCACTTTTGCATTCGGTGAAACCAGTTTTCATAGCACTTTTTCCAATCGGAAGACGGTATCTCCAAAACATGATTTTTGAATGCCTCAACGGCTTCTTCTCGGGTTGAAAATCGTTGACCACGTAATTTATTCTTCACGGTTGGGAATAAAAAGAAGTCGTTGGGTGCCAAATCAGGGCTATATGGCGGATGACCCGTTAATTCCACCATTTCACCCTCCAAATATCGGGTCGTTTCACCCGAAGTGTGACAGCTTGCATTGTCGTGATGGAGAATGATTCTGCGTTGTGGATTATTCTTACTGATTTCTGCAAAGACTTCTGGCAAACAAATGGTCGTGTACCACTCTGAATTAACAGATTTACAATTTTCTAGGGGTACAGTAGCCACGTGTCCATCTATACCAAAAAAACAGGCGACCATTTGCTTCAAAGTGCTTTTCGCACGAGCAACTTTTGTTGGGTTCGGCTCATGTTGGAAGACCCAAACTGTTGACTGTTGCTTAGTTTCGGGGTCATATGCATAAATCCAGGATTCATCACCTGTGTAGATATTATATACAGCTTTTGATGCACCACGATTGTATTTTTTTATCATTTTTTTGCACCAATCGACACGAGCCTGTTTTTGATCTATTGTCAAGTTGTGCGGTATCCAACGCGAACAAACTTTTTTTGCAGCCATGTGTTCGTGTAATATCTTATGTATACTCGTCATACTAATGCCCAAGATCGCCTCTATCTTTCGATATGTCACATGACGATCTTGCATTATTAGTTTACGCACTGCGTCGATGTTTCGTGGCACAACAACTGATTTAGGCCGACCATCTTTAATTTCGTCCGTGAGCATACGACGTCCACGATTAAACTCACTAAACCAGTGATACACAGTAGTCTTCGATGGTACTTTATCCCCAAAAGTCGAACTGAGTTGATCGATACACTGCTGTTGAGTTAGACCACGTCGAAAATCATAAAAAATCATCGCACGAAAATTTTCTCGAGATAAATCCATTGTGATAATGACACGCAATTTTTGAAATCGCGCCACATAATGAAAACAATTGACAGACGGACGAAATAACCTGCATTCTACAGCCAAAGAGTTCCATTTTCAAACGTGATAATTTTTTTTTAAATATTATTTATGCAGTGGCCAGTTCCGGATTCTTAAATAGCAGCCTATGTATCAGTTTTTTTTTTAATGACTGCCTTTTTCACACCAAAATGTAGGGTTTTATAATAAATAAATAAATAATAAATAAATATTGCTGGACATTTCACACAGCGCTATCTAGCCCTAAACTAAGCAGAGCTTGTATTATGGGAACCAGATAACTGATAGAATACTTATATACTTTATTTGTTTAATATTGTAAATACATACTTATAATATATAGAGAAACAACCAGACCCGGAACAAATATCTGTAGGTCATGCAAACATTTGTTCCACGGCGGGGATCGAACCCGCTACCTCCTGCGTCTCAGCCGGCTATTCGCCCACTGCACCACGGAGGTCGTCAAGAACACCTGGTCTATATGGAAAACATTTTACTTCACTTAACGAAAAGAAAACAAGGTGTATTGAATTTATACCACCTAATGTTACACAATTTAAAGCAGATATAAATGGGGCTCTCACATTGATAAGTTGTCAAAGAGACTTAGTTCTGCGGCATAATACGCAGTCAAACATATCCGTCTTTTTAAAGCCGTAGACACAGCTAGACTAGTTTACGGCAGCTTTTCCACCAGAGATGTGCTATGCTATGTTGCTATGGCTGCGTTTGATATCCACCAATCATATTCATTGGTCCACATAGCATAGCACTGGTGGAAACGGATTCAACTAAGCTATGTTTTTTATATGGAAGGATGCGTGCTATGGATCCATGCTATGGATGCGTGCTATGGATGCGTGCTATGGATGGTCGCGAGTGGTAGCTATGTGAAGAGCAGAGTACTCAGTAGGCCCGCGTTTGTCACTGAAAGTAGACATGCCATCGTCTTCTGCTGCGCGACAGCTGCGCATCTTCCTCGCACAGCTACTTTGCGGCGGCGCATCTTCATAGCACATCTTACTCGCTCCGCTACATAGCTTAGTATCAGTAGAAACGTTCACATAGTTTCATAGCTTAGCTTATACATCCTCGCAGCATAGCTGCATAGCACATCTCTGGTGGAAAAGCAGCCTTATTTAACTACGTCCACAGCATTATGTCATACGGTTTACTGCTGTTGGGAAGTGCTGCACATATAAACACCGTTTTTGTGCTGCAGAAGAGGGATGTTCATGCAATTTATAATATGGGCCCCAAAGAATCATCATTACGCCATAAGTTTAAAGAAATAAATATCATGACATTCCCTTGTCAATACATCTATGAAAATCTGATGCATGTTCACAATAATATTAATTTGTTTAAGAAAAATAGTGGTAATCGCAATTTTAATACTAGAAATAAAGATAAACTCGCTATTGCCACTTGTAAGACCCATAAAGTTATTAGTAAATCGTTTAAAGGGCAAGGTGTAAAAGGTGCTTTTACAACAAACTCCCAAGTGATATACCTACAAAAATTGTTAATTAACAAATTTAAAAACTTAATTACTTAAACAAAATCTTTATAAAAAAGCCTAACTATAAGATATCGGATTATTTGGATGATAAGAGAAGCTTGGGATTGAAATTGTTCCAACTCGTTCAAAAATGTTACAACTTCGACGTAATTTATTTAATTTATTGTTATGTATTCTACAAGAATCATTAATAAGAACAAACAGCCTTGTTTCTTGGCTTTATTTCCTGGCTTGTTCGCGATGGAACAGGCAGTAAAATTGACGTTTCAAAGTGATCCTTGTGATTTTAATGAATAAAAAGGTTTTGAATTTGAACTTTATTGTACACCATATTAAAATTAACAAACCAAAATAAAACGTAACAAATTACTTTGACCTCTGTGGTGGTGAGATGCAGGAGGTTGCGGGTTCGATTCCCGCCGTTGAACTTATATTTTCCTGATTTACAGATATTTGTTCCAGGTCTGGGTGTTTCTCAATATATAAATACGTATTAACAAAAAAAAGTATCCTATTCGTTAGTTATTTGGCTTCTTGTGATTTTACTGAATAAATTTATAATGAATTTTGAATTAGCATTTTCTTTAACTTTGGTTTAAGCCTGGGTGCTCACGCTATACCCATTTGGCATAGCATGAGTGTCAGCCGCCCGGGGCGGAAGATAATTTTGCCGCCCTCTCATTTAGGCATTTCAATGTATTACCCGTGCGCGATAAGTTGGGATCTGAGCGCGGTGACGTCATATTGGCGTGTTTGTACCGCCCGCAAAAAAGCGAACATAACAAGCAGCCGCCCGCGGCTTCGTCTTTGTTTTTTTTAACCTAATTTATTATGTTACTCAGGGAGGACGCTGCTTTTTATCTAATCTTTTTTACACTATTTGAATAAAATAAAAATACAATGTTTAGGTTTATACATTTATTTTATCTATTATTTACATTATCTCATCTTCGTCACTACTTAGTGGATTTATGCCTTCTAGAGGTTGTTCTTCGTCCTCAGTCTCACTATAATCACTTGACGAAGAGGTATCCGATAAATTTACAATTAATTGCGATTCATTCGTCTCTTGTAAGAAGTCATCGTCCCAATACTTTTGTCGAAGCCTGTCCACATGGTTGACTTCTTTTTTCCAGTCACTCTCACTTATGCTGGTAATTGCATCTCTCGTTAATTTTTCTATTTCCCTTTCTGACTGGTTGATATTTTTATCGGCTACTCTTTGCTTGACCAAATTCCAAATGTATTCTATTGGATTGAGGTCACACATGTAACAAAACAAAACAATAACACAAACGAAAACTAAAAGAATTCCAGAGCGCGTCGTTACGTGACGTAGGCCAGTACGAGACTAAAACCCCTAGTAAAAAATAGTGATGCGAACGGTACAATACGGGCGCCATCGGGGAAGTGCAGGGGAAGCGGTCGGGGAGTCGCATTCCAGCAGGTCCCAAGTTATCGCGCACGAGTAATAATAGACTATAATATGCAGTCAGGTCACAAATAAAAAAAGTCATATATATATGATTATTATAATGTAAAACATATATGTGTGCCACTTACATTGATATAACAGGTATAGAACACTTATGGTTGCATCTTGACGATCATCAATATTAAGTTATTAGCGAATTGAATATAAAATGCAAATTGACTTTCAATTAGAACTAATACTGTTAAGTATTTTTATTTTTATTGACAGTTAATGTACTTGTTAGAATTGAAAACAATACTTCTTTAACTAAACCTTTAATCGTCCTAATATAAAAAAATAAACCTATTTTTTTAAGAGCAGTCTTTTATTGCACTATCAATGTCTATAGCACCACACACCTCTTGCTCAATAGACAAGATAGCCAGATTGGTTAGCCTTAAAGTACTCATTGTTGATCTTAACTAGTTTTTGATCAGTTTCAATTTTGAAAAACTTCTCTCACAGCTATTAGGTATTGCTTATGTGACAAAAATATGTAATGGTTAAAATATTTACAAGATATTATTTATATTGTGAAGTTTTGCCGCCCGGGGCGGGCTGCCCCTACTATGCTACGCCACTGGTGATACCTGATAACTACAACAAGAATTCTTGTGTGTGGTCAGGACTGTGTACTGTAGGATGTTAATTAATTATTAATGTAAATTAGATCTTCCATAAATAGATATCAATGATGCTGTTGGATTAATCGATAGTCTACTTGGATTTTACAGTAGGTATTTTGCTAAAATAGAGGTTTTCCTTACAACATTAGGTAACATCTATGACTACATAGTATTGGAATTTCCATAAAGGATTAACAGCAAATGTGCAGAGGAAAAACATCTTGTAGTTTTAGCAAATTTGTCTGTTTTGTAAAGGTCGGTTTGGACCAATAAATAGGTAAACAAGATGTACAGAATTCAAGAATCTGAGATTTATGTTTTTATTGCAAGGCAAAGGTGTCCCTTCCAAACATCACAATCTTGTTCCATGTCTATCAGAAACTTGTCCAATTTGCCCCATCACCTCTGCAAGTCAGTACCCCATGGTAGCCTTTGCTACCATGCCTACCAGATTTTTATAAACAAAAATATATATTCAAACAAACTCACCCGCTCTTCAAGATGTGTGACTCCAGCCAAACTCTGATAGAATGTTGGTGTCTCCAAATCATGTGTCACATTCAGATCTGACAGCAGCCACTTTGATAGCACTGTTGCATCCTTGTGTATGAGCAGCCAAGACCGAAACTGGTCGAATGTAACTTTGTCACCTGGGCCAAATAGTCCAAGGAGTATTTCTGCCGAACGCTGTGCTCCAGTAACAGGGAGAGAAGTGTTTTCCAAATGTAGAGTTCTAGCAAAGTCTCTCTTGTAAATGTAGGTGCCATTTTCTCCTTGGTTATTTGTGTACAGAGTCCAGAGAAACCTAAGAGTGAAGAGAAAATATCATCATCTTGTCTTTCATTCTAGAAACTAACTTGAGACACATTGTCATGAGAAATGTTAGGAGGACTGTGCCTTCAGTCTCCATAGCAACTTCTTTTCGCTATTTGTTCTCGTCATTCTATTGTAAAATATAAAACATTTGTCACAAGTTCCAACAGTATTTATTTTACTTTAATAAGAAATAATCTTACGTGCGATTAATGGACCTCACCTGAGGCTCCTGGCAAGCACAGTAAATTTATGTGCCTACCTACCTAATAATGTAATTTTTACAACTGTAACCAAACAAGATAAGAAAT
This sequence comes from Philereme vetulata, assembly GCA_918857605.2. Classification (NCBI taxonomy): domain Eukaryota; kingdom Metazoa; phylum Arthropoda; class Insecta; order Lepidoptera; family Geometridae; genus Philereme; species Philereme vetulata. The sequence goes on from OU975420.1 coordinate 1,293,887, forward strand.
TAGTTTGGTAAAGCTCCGTAGCTATAACATTATTACTATCCGGAAGTGACTAGCTAGTCAGAATGTTCAATGGAAAATCTAGTAATTACGAATGCAAGTTGCAGTTGATTGTTTACATTAACATGAGCACAGTGACAGGAGTTCTTACTTGATTTTCTCCTCGATATTTCCCTTGGTGAGCACCACGATTCCGCAGAGCAGCTCCTTGAAGGCGATACCGCGTTTGGTGCCTCCGCAGCCCTGGTACAGCCACTCCGCCACCTCGTAAGGCACCCCATCGCACAGCACTTCGTGCACGAAAGCCTCCAAGCTCAAGGCCGTCCCGTTCGCACCAGCACATCTCTTGAACGCTTCGCGAATGCGTCTCAACTCACTATTCGATACTGCAAATAAAATAACGCCGATTATTTCCTCGCATTCCTACAACGCACTTCGATCAACAATGCACACGCGCCGAACCTACCCCTTTTCACAGCATCCTCGTAAGATATAAAACTAGGTTTTGAGTCTTTCGCACCCATATTGGCGTCCACGAATCGATCATAACATTTTTATATAGCGATAAACACAAAGAAACAATTTTAAATTACAGCTGACAGCTCAAGTCGTATGATCTGTCTGCCATATTGATTTTTTTCTTCCATTCCAATCCAAATTCCAATCAATTACATAGTTGCATGTAGTAGTACTACATACACTCAACGATTCAATAGTAAAACAAAAGTTCGAAGTACATTGCTGGCTTATACCAAAATCTTAATCATACTCTACGGTGTGTCTCAGCAACGTATAGTGAATTTTGCAAAATATTTTTTGAAAGAACCATAGTCAAAAAATAGAGAAATGTCAGAACTGTCAAACGTCTAAAACTGGTCCATTAAAAAAATCCTTGTGTCAAATTGAATCCATTAAATAAACATTTCATTTTATTTCATTTACCTATTCCTTGCGAAAATGGGCGACATTTACGTAGCAACAGATGATAAATATACATAGGTAGGTAGAAACGACGTCATTGCCCGCGACGTGCAGATGTCCAGCGTCGAGGACTTAATGTTAGCGCGTCGTAAGTACGATCACGCCGACAATTGCCGCCACGGTCACCTTAACGCCATCACTCCGCTGCACGCACGGCTACCTGACATTTTTTATTTATTTATTTAATACTTTATTGCACAAAAATACAAATTACATGTACAAAAGGTGGGCTTACTGCTAATAGCATTTTCTACCTGCCAACCTCAGAGGTAACAAAAAAGGTTAACGTGCTAACTTTTAACAATATTAAAGTTAATTAATAAAAAACAAAAGAAACACAAATAACAATAAACTCCGATCACACTTAGAATAAATACATAAAACTACTTGATATAATAATAATAATACATAGAATATATATATGAAAAATATAACAAATATATATATATATATGAAAACGTAGTACCTATGTGTGTTGTATGTAATATTATTTTTTGTTTTATATCTATATATATACCTAGTCAGGTCATAAGTATTGTCACACAGTAAAAACTTTTTTTTTAGAATGCTGGCCACAAAAAAGTTTATTGAATTCGAATTTCGAATTGTTCATGAAAATAAAAAAGTATACATGTTAGAATTTTACTCATTTTTAAATATGGAGTGGACGCTTAAAGAAGACCGTGTTGCAGTTATTGCGTTGCATCGTTGCGGTTACGCGCCAATTCAAATTTTTGACCTACTGAAAAATTTGAATATAACCAAAAGATTCGTTTATCGCACCATCAAACGATACAATGAAGACTCTAGTGTAGATGAAAGGTCAAGAAGTGGTCGCCCTCGGTCTGTTAGGACTCCAGCAGTGATAAAAGCTGTGAAGGCGCGAATTCAAAGAAATCCCAAACGTAAGCAGAAACTGTTGGCCCTTCAGATGGGGTTAAGCAGAACCACGGTGAAAAGGGTGTTAAATGAAGACTAGGGCTTCGGGCATATCGAAGAAAAACAGGACATCGTTTGAATGCTCGTCTAATGGACCTGAGACTGAAGAGATGCCGCGCTTTGTTGAAGCGGTACGCGGGAAAAAAATATCGGGAAATTCTTTTTTCGGATGAAAAAAATTTTACCGTAGAAGAGAGCTACAACAAACAAAATGATAAGGTGTACGCACACAGTAGTGAAGAAGCGAGCAACCGTATTCCGCGTGGCTAACGAGGTCATTTTCCATCCTCGCTCATGGTATGGTTGGGAGTTTCTTCTTGGGGCTTAACAGAGGTACATTTTTGTGAGAAAGGTGTAAAAACGAATGCAGTTGTGTATCAAAATACAGTCCTGACGAACCTTGTGGAACCTGTTTCTCATACCATGTTCAATAACAGGCACTGGGTATTCCAACAAGATTCGGCGCCAGCTCATAGAGCGAAGATCGCACAAGACTGGCTGGCGGCGCGTGAAATCGACTTCATCCGGCACGAAGACTGGCCCTCCTCCAGTCCAGATTTGAATCCGTTAAATTACAAGATATGGCAACACTTAGAGGAAAAGGCGTGCTCAAAGCCTCATCCCAATTTGGAGTCACTCAAGGCATCCTTGATTAAGGCAGCCGCCGATATTAACATGAACCTCGTTCGTGCTGCGATAGACGACTGGCCGCGCAGATTGAAGGCCTGTATTCAAAATCACGGAGGTCATTTTGAATAAATTTTAGTGCATAAGAATCTATGTTTTGTTAAGTTCATTTTGGTATATAAGTGGTTACATAATGAATAAACTTGTTTCAATTATTTTATATTAAACATGTGACAGAATTTATGACCTGACTAGGTATATATATATATATATATATACCTAGTATATATACCTATATATATATATATATATAGATATAAAACAAAAAATACTATTACATACAACACACATAGGTACTACGTTTCATATATTTTAACAGCCAGTGGCGGACTGCAAGAAATGACTGTAGACTAGTCGTCTGAAAACCGGTTTACTAGGCGCCTTTTTACTATGAGTAGGGAGAGAGTTCCGTAGACCGACAGCTACCACCTCAAAAGAGTTGCCACGGAAGGCCGTTGAGTGTTTCGGGGTAGCGAGAAGGAGAGAATCAGTGGATCTGAAGTTTTGGTCATAGGTGTCAGAGAGGTAGAAAAATTTGCATTTAAGATAATGGATAAAGGAGTAAAGGGGTCCCTAAGGATTGAAAAAAGAAGACATAAAACTCTTAACTTTCTCCTGTCACGAATTGAGAGCCATTTCAGTTTGGAGAGATACTCAGACACATGATCATACTTACGGAGACCGTAGATGAACCTAATGCACGTATTGAGCAATCGATCCAATTTGTTAAGGAGGTCCTGATTAAGGTCTAGGTACGATATATCCGCATAGTCGATTATAGGTAGGAGCAAAGAGTTGACTAGGGATATTTTAGTATTTGTTGGGAGAAAGTTTTTAAAACGGATAATAGAATGGAAAGATGCAAAAAATTTACGGGATACTTCCTTTACCTGAGCCACCAGTTTAGGACATTCGATCTCCCTGGCGTCCATTACCACGGGAGCTCCTATACTCACCATCCTCTCCATAGCGTATACCACAAGAGGACCAACGTTAGCAAAGACATCGGCCACGTAACGTCTGAGAGGCAAAACTGCAAGCCAGGATGGCACTCCGGCCGGACATCATCCCGTGATTCAGAGATAGTCGTCTCTGGCGTTGAAGCCAGGGTTAAACACGAAAGTCCGACCCTTACTCACACTTCTCAAACAAAAAAGGGTCAAAGTGTTGAAGGCCCATGATGATGGTAGGTAGAGAAATAATACCTACAACGGAAAAAATATCAATTTTAGGATCTTTCAATCCAACGAAGATTGCTTATATTCCTTGATTCAATCAAACCCTCTACAATTCCGACCAAAGAACTTACAAATTCTTTGATTCCGACAAGACAATGTTTGATGGTCATTGGTTGAACTGTCGTTTTGTAGGAATCTTAGCTATAATTACGTAGTATATCTAAGTGGTTTGTGGCTATAATTTGCCCCTATTCCTTGCCCATTGGACTTGGACTTTAACTGCTGGCTGTCAGACAAGCCTGCCTTCCAGAAAATAAGCAATCATTTTATTGTCTAATGAAGGCTTTTCATTTTGGATTTATAAACAAAACTTGCGTAATAGTTGGCGATGTCTATAAATACATCTGCAAAAAATATGGCAAATCTCTAAGTCACAATATCAAAATTTGTCTAAAACCTTAAAATAATAACGCTAGTGTCATTATTCTAAGTCTAAAACAATCTTACTTTGTCAGATAAATAAACAAATACAAATGATGTTTTTATATTATTAAGTTCCTCGGAAAATAATGAAAACACGTCAGTGAGGGCTTGTCATTTTCGATTTACGAAAAAAAACTAGTTGAAACTAGCGTAATACATGGCGCTGTCTGAAGATGCACCGCCAAAAAAAAAAAGTTTATGTCAATGCAATAATTTCAAAGACATGGAATGAGCTACCATCTGAGGTTTTACCATTAGGCTACGACATGGCACGCTTCAAGAGAAATGTACTTAAAGCGGTTTCTACAGTGTAGGGAACGCATCGACAATACCCCGGGTGTTGCTGGTCAATAGGCGACGGTGACCGCTTACCATCAGGTGGGTCGTAAGCCTGTTTCCCGACAAATAACATAAAAAAAAATAAAAAAAGACATCAAAATTTGTGTAAAACAATCTCACTTCGTCAGACAAACACAAATGTTTGTTTTTTATTTCAACTTTCAAGTGCCTCGGAAAATAATGTTGACGCAGCAATTGACACTGACAATTCACTTTCCTTTGTTATTCAGAATATGATAGAGCAAGGCCATCTGTTAGCAGTTAGTTATAAAAAAAACTACGAGCCTTGTAGTCGCATAGATGTGTGTAACATCTGACCACTGCGCGCTCATTGGTCAAATCCGTTCCTTTTGCCAAAATCACTCCCACGAACCGAGAGGAAAGTGATACTTGGTCCGAGGGAAAGACTCAGGAACGTAGATGAAGGATAAATACATAGGGCATTGAATAACTATACCAAAAGTAAAAAGGATGCATTTATACAGATTCACATAACAGATACACAAAAAACATGGGCATGGAAAAAAACCGTTTAGCACGGTTTAGTATTATACTACAAGATCTATCCTTCCTTACTAACTGTCAAACTAATTCATTCATTCTCTATGGTATGGTATTATTTATTGTGAAATTGTGACGTGACGTTGTGTTTTTGTCCTCGATTTTTGACCAAATCCTTAATTTCTTTGTATTTTATTAATAAACCCGTAAATTCTAAGTTACAAATCAAATTAACTATTTTAATTGGTCAAATTGATACGTGATGTTTTCGTCTCCGTATAAGTTCACATATAATTTGAATAAATAATTAGATTTTGTAAATGTCTGTGTCCTTGTGTGTTTTGCGGATAGAAATCGACGAAGACCTACCCGAAATGGGCGATAATCCCGCGGAAAGGGGTGAGTAGCTACCCTCTATCTATTGCGGACAAAGAAAATTCGTTAGAGCTTTAGGAACGTTTTTGTTCAGTGAGTCAACAAACTTACTAATCTTTACCTTAACGTTGGCCAAGGTTTAGTGCGATAGTTTTAGAACTCTTCCACTAAACAGGATATCGCCCTGCTGTCAATCGCCTTTTTTAAACTTTATTAATAAACCAAGATATATTAAAGGTAAGAATAGGTATAGACCTATTTATGTAATACATGGTTTATTAATAAAAATATTATAATTAAATAAATAGTAAATCTTCATGACATATTTCATCTCCAGATGCTGCGAAAGAGCAGAAGCGTCGGGACCGAGGAGCGCGTGAATCCAAGACTATAACAGTCGAGACTTACGCCAGCATCCTCATGGGGCCTGATGCTGATACCGGCATCCTTCCATCAAGCTCTAGAAGGTCACCTCCTAAAAACAGCATGTCAGAAGATGCAGAAACAATCAGCTTCTTCTGTGGAAACCCTCTGGTAGAAGTCACAAAGGGGATAATGCATTTGTACAAAGAAAAGTAAGCTTACTTTATCAATAGTCTTGTAGAAAGTGTAATAGAAACTCCTAGGTCCATGTAATAAGCTAACTAACTGAGGTTGTGTAAATCTATAATTTTTTTAGTGTAGCTGGGTTGAATGATGCAGCTACTGTAGTATGTGGGGCAGGAGTTTAATTGGAGCAGGCTTGCCTAGCACCATACCATCCTCTCAGGTTCTCTTCCCTTCTTGTTTATAGCTAATGTGATAGGAATCCTCTCAGCTTATTTAACCCGAATCAGCGGAAACAATAAATAATGCTACAGTTTTTGATAACCCAGTAAAAGCTAATCCATTAGGCATAAATGTATGGTCCAGACAAGTTTAGCTGGGTCAGCATTTTTATCACAAAACATCCACAATTACTTTTAAAACTACATTGCATTTTTGCTAAATAAGTTTATATGTTGGAGCAATGCTGGTGATGCAATTTTAGCAAGGCGATGGAACTATTAATATCCTCTAGCTTCTGCTCGTGGCTTCACACACATGATCTCTCAATAAAAAGTAGCCTATTTTAATCCAAGTTAAATTCTTACCAAGTGTTATCTAAAACGTTTCAGCTGTTACGCTTACGACGTGATTGAGTAACAAACAAACATCCACACTTTCGCATTTATAATATTAGTGTGATTGTTGAAAAACACTAGGACTTCAAAATGTTTTATGCTTTCTGGCCATATGAAAAGAATACTTTGAATTTTTAGAAAAAAAAAAATCTAAATGTTTTTATTTCTGTAACAGATAATGATGCAGTCAAAATATTCTATATTGTACAAAATAAATCTATACTTATGCAAATTTAATGCCAGAAAGTATTCTCTTCTAATTTTGTGTAATATAAAAGAAATATTTTTTGTATTTACTATCTCTGAGAAAATAGGTCTCTTCATCTAAGTAAGCTTATCATTATCAGTCCAAAATCCTTTATTAGCAAAAAAGCAACTGAGTCACATCATATTGATGCAATGATAATCAAATATGAAATCATGATAGGTAAACTCAGCTATATCATTGACCTGGCTTGTTTTTTATGAAATGTAATGTCATTGAACTATGCAGTGAGAAAAATATTTGAGTAGTGAGACATCCATATTAATATTGTAATTCTCTGTTTAAATATTACCTTTTCGTAACTAAACGACATGACCGATTTTTGGTTTTGACTGGGATTGAGACGTAGGCTACTTTTTACCCAACTGTGCAGTAGGGAGACGTAAAGATTTTGAGAAACCACGCATTCTAAGCCGCGCCTAAAAACTTGTATAAATATACCTTCTTTAAATAAATGTATTCCATGGTTTTTCCTATTATTAGAATGTGTAAGAGTGATTGTTGTATAACTTTGTTTTTGGGTCAATGTTCAATTAATTCTAGCTAATGTATTTTGAAAGTACATATATAAATTAACTTGTCTATTTGTATGTTGTTTCCATTACACAACTGTAAACACATTGTTACACAAACACTAGTTTGCTATGTAAACTTGTTAGGTAGCCTTCCTTTGCTTACCAACTAACTTCTCTTTTCTCTCAAAAATTCATTTAACACCAGATAATCACACTTATATTATAAATGCGAAAGTTTGGATGTTTGTTTGTTACTCAATCACGTAGTAACGGCTGAACCGATTTCGATGAAATTTAGTATGTACGTAGATTATAACCTGGATTACCACATAGGCTATTTTTTATCACATAAATCAGGTCCCATGGGATAAAAATGGGGTGTCAAGTCGCGGGCAACAGCGAGTTTAACTTTATATTTCTAGGTTATCTACACATTTAGTAGTGTAACGCGTACGATGTCGCGGGCAACAGCTAGTACTCTTATATTATTTCATTCATCAGGGGCCCAATTCTGCTAGTTTATAAGAAAAACTATTATGATTGTTGTTACTGTCATAAGCCGCCAAATTTTCAATGGTGTGGTAAAAAGTAGCCTATGTCCCAATACTGGTCATAACCTATCTGTACTTATACGAAATTTCATCAAAACCCGTACCGCCGTTTAGTCGTGAAAATGTAAACAGAGAGTTACTTTCGATTTATAATATTAGTATGGATAATAGACATCGCCTATTGGACGGATGCCGTCACGGCGTGATGGCATACGAGTCAGTTTTATTGCCAAGGCACATCAAAAACACAGCCTTTAGCTGGTTAAAGAAGCCAGCTCATCAATACCTCATAATATAGCCTCAATAATAAAGAAGATGGAAGTGCCACTGGACATTCCACTCGTACCCAGCGCAAAGCGTTTACCAAACCACATACCAATATAATTTAAATAGACTGACAGTCTCAAACAAGAGATGTCGCTAAGAGTTACAAATCGTTAAATATATGCCAACCTTTAGCTTACTACCGCTCATAATGGTACGAAGAAAAATAGATGGCGCTATTTCCAATTACACGTGCGCGATAATATTATTGCGACGTTGTGACCTTTACGTTGTGCGAGGTTGCCGCTCTTCAGTTTCGTTAAAACTTTAGTCTCTAGCAATTTTTAGAGATTTGTGCATATTTTCTCAGAATTGCCAGAACATTAAAGTTTCCGTCAAAATAGGGATTTTTTTAGGACAGGAAAGGATAGATATCTTTTATTCATTACATACGTCTATGATCGTACCATTATCACTTAAATGCGGAAATACCTACATATTTGTAAAATAAGAATACATATTTATAGTGATGTACAGCTAAGTAGAACACTTTTTGAAACAAAATAAAATTAATTTGTAAGTACCCGGCAAATGCATACCTACTACAAGATTTACGTTCTATTAATTTGAACTGGAAACATAACTACTAACATAACGAACTCAATACGTACACAATATGTACATACAACAAAATATCGACTTACTAATCGCGACTTTTGAGAAGTGAGGTTTGGCAACACAGCATGTAACAAAATTAGGTACAAAAAGCGTGACTTTGCTTGCTTCCCGGCTGTCAATGTCAGTCAGTTCACGGTTCTCTTTCGTTCCCTTTGTTTCGGACTTTGTGTTAAACGCCATCTAGGTAAAAACGATGTGCTACCTTCACACGCCATCTGTGACTATGATTAAGCATATGAAAGTGGTCAATAATCAATATAAAATAAAATCGTTAAATCTTATTTTATGGACAATATTACTTATTCTAAAAAATATTGAAATATTTTGGTGTGTTTTAGTGGAAGTTTATTTTATTTGTTGGTTACAATGGCCGCTATGAAAGTTTCCAGGCTATGAGACAGCGCCATCTACAAATAATACGGGATTTTGAGCTTTTTGCGGGCTACGATTTCTTATATGGACATTGACAGTCTATGATATTACTAGTCTCTGACCAAACTCTTATCTCAGATTGTAAGAAAATATGGAGATTTGCTTAATCAGTTTATTCTCATAAGAACAATTACAGTTCAGTTAAAATGAGATTAAATATAGTACAGTAGGTTTGGGCTAGTGTCCAAAGCATGCATTCATCATTAAACTAAAAATATTACATTGTAGGTATCTATATAAATAAATGAAAGGTTTTTTAAGACTTGGGTATCAACTCTCACAGGTATCAAACTTAGACAAAAGACTTTACATAGAAGATTCCTTTAAAATCCTAGCGTAAAACTAATAAGTGGGTATTCTTAAACTATACGGGAGTGTGAAGGTATACCAATGAAAAAAACTAATATCAATGCTTATGTCATTCAGTTTTCTCATATGTACCAAGGTGTCCAAGAAATAACTAGTACTAAACAAAAGGAACTTCCAGTGAATTGAAAGAAGCAGAGGAAGCAAAGACTCTGTGCCTCCTGTCCATCCCTGGAGCCCTGGGTGCCTCAGATCTGCTCGCGTTCGCAGCCGCGTGCCAGCAGGACATCGCTCATGTCAGGGTGCTGCGCGATGGCTCTCCTGATCACTACATGGCGCTGCTCACGTAACTACTATTAATCATAATACCTAAGAAGACATACTCTTTCATTACCCATAGTTTACTCATATCAGCTATAAAGATGTCCACTGCTGAACATATGCCTCTCATTTAGATTTTCAACAGATGTTGTGCGGCCTGCACCAACGGCTCCATCTAGCGGAGGACTGTCCTACGCTGCACTTTCCAGTGCGTGGTCTCCACTCCAGAATGTTTCTTCTCCACAATGCTAGATTTCAAGTTGATAGCTTCATTAGTTACTGAGATAATCAGCTGTGAGCTGCTGAAAAAAGTTACACAGGTTCTGCTTTTACAACTTTGCTCCAGAACCCTAAAAAAACTTATTTAATTTGGCACCAATATTTGCTAGAATTATTTATAATCAGCTCTGTTCTTCCTTCTTAATCTAAATGTTTTAATTTACCTGATGATGATATGTTCAGATTCCGTACACCGAAAGCGGCAGCGGAGTTCCACAAGGAGTTCGATGGCGTCCCCTACAGCACCCTCGAGCCTAACGCCGTGTGCCACATGGCGTGGGTGTCCCGCGTCGAGTGGGGCAGGGTCGGGACTCCGCCCCCCTCCCACACTGAGCTGCCGACCTGTCCCGTGTGTCTAGGTACCACTTCACATTGTTTATCTAAAGAATGATATTTGCTGCTTAAATATTCTGGCCTGGCCGAAAGACACTTTTTTCCTAATTAATAAAGGATTTTAATTGTTATTTTCCAGAGCGCATGGATGAGAGCGTAGCAGGAGTGCTAAGCGTGCAGTGCGCTCACGCGTTCCATGCGGAGTGTCTGGCGCGCTGGCAGCACGCGCGCTGCCCCGTATGCCGCTGCGCGCAGGTGCCCGAGCCGAGGGACACTGCCGTCTGCGTGGAGTGCGGACCCACACATGGTGAGTATACGTTCCATGCGGAGTGCCTGGCGCACTGGCAGCACGAGAAGGACTACAATCTCACCTGAAGTGGTCAAAGATGGAGCACTAAGTTCTAGATTACACCTATTCACTCTTACCTTAAAGAGAGAGTAATTTTGGGATTTTGGATTGAGATTGTAGTTTCTTGGGGATGTGGTGTGTGTTTGTTGGGGATACAATGTGGTAATATTGTTTCAGAAGAGCCGGACACGACTCGCGACTACAACATCAGCAGCGAGGCTGGCGAGGGGCTGCTGGAGGCGGAGGCCGGCTCGCTGTGGATCTGCCTCATCTGCGGACACGTCGGCTGTGGCAGGTAACACCGCGCCATGTGTACACACGGACGCCAGTGCCCCCGCCAACTCGAGTTATATTTGCCGGAAATTAATTCAGTTTCACTAGCTATAAACACTCCAGCTAGAAACTTTAGCTTGGGGCCCGTTAACGGGTCTCATAATTCATACAAACCTTGCATTGTTTGTCACAATTAAAAGATGGTCAATTGTTAAAATAATATATATGTGCAGGTACGAAGGTGGTCACGCGGCGAAGCACTTCCTGGCCTCAAACCACACGTACGCCCTGCAGATCGGATCCAACCGCGTCTGGGACTATGCAGGTTAGTTCACATGTATTACAATGTTATAAACAGGTAAAGTTTGTAGAGGGTTATTTCGGAAACTACTAGTGGTTCACTCCAAACTGAGATCTCGCGAGTGTCAATAAAAATCTCGATTAATTAGCAGTTCATTTCGCTATTATTAATTGACCGAGCGAAGCGTCTCAGTTTCGAGATTGGTCAAAAATTGATTTTGTCTGTCTGTTCTCGCTTACAGGTCGCATTTATCAACCGATTTTGGCGAAAATTGGCACACAAGTTCCTTGATTTTTTTTATTTCAATTTTTTGTCGATCGCGACTTTTGATTGGGGGAAAAGGGAGGAAGTTTGTAGCGTTGTTCACCGACGGATTTCAATCATATTTGAGAGGCACTCTAAGGACTTCATTCTGAAGTTTGCTGTAACGTTGTCTAGGGACGGGTTTTAATTTTTGAATTTTTTTCGTAAAATTTATACGTTTAGGTTTATATAGCAGTCAGACTACGCAGTCTTCTCTGCCTTCACGAGACGAACCCATCGACACCAGATTAGACCAAATAGGACGAAGGGAACGCGAGTAATCGCTAAAACTTATACCAATATTTTGCTCATGAGTCTTACCTACCTACATAGTTAAGCCTATTGGAAAATTTGAGCACCTGAAATTCTATTTGAAATTGGACTTTGTTCTTTAATTTTGTTGCGCAAATTACTTTTTGAAGTTGGGACGCGAGGTCACCTGCTCACAGAACCACCAGTCTTAAGAGTATTATGGTACGTATACGCCTTACAAATTATTAAGCGCCCAGAATAACTATGAATAAATTGAATTATGTAAAAATATTAAAATTGTATATAAGATCGTATTACTTGACTTTCTAGTGCTGGAGATATATTTTTAACGTTTTTTTTTAAATTGAAACAGTAATTTTTGAACCTAATTTTATTTCTTTTTGTTTTACCACAGACCAGTTTAAATAAATAGACAGACGGTCATTATACTTCATTTTATAACTCGATATCGAACTAATTACGGAAAGAAAAGGATTTTGTTTGAGGGAGCACAGCCGTACAACAAATTACCTAACAACATAAAAGAGTGTGTTAATATAAAAATAAACGTAAGAAATATGTACAAACATTATAGAATGTAGCACTAACCTTAAATAATTAAAATAATAAATTATAATAGGTTGGGGAAAAAGTCTTTTCGCATTATAGTACGGGTATGTATGAACTTGTAATAAAATCTCTTTGGCTATACTATTTGTATCTGGCTGGTTTTGGTATCATTCAAAGTTTAAATTTTAAAGAAGATAATTCCAAATTCAAATTAGGAAAATGTGTGATTTTTATTTGTTTTTCGTACTGTAAAGATGAGTGAATCTAATGAAGAAATTCGATACATTTTAAAATTTTACTACAAAAAAGGTAAAAATGTAACGCAGGCCGCGAAACAAGTCTGTGAGAGTAGTACAAATTTGGTTTAAGCGTTTTCAATCCGGAAATTTTGATGTCAAAGATGCACGTCGCTCTGGTCGCCCTATTACGGATAAAATTGATGCCATTTTTGATAAAGTGGAGCAAGATCGGCATATCAGTAGTTACGACGTAGCTGAAGAACTGGAAATTGACCGCAAAACAGTTTTGGCGCATTTGAAAAAAAACTAGGTACACAAAAAAGCTCGATATTTGGGTACCCCACGAGCTCACTGAAAGAAACCTAATGAACCGTGTATGTACTCATTTGTGATTCTTTATTACGACGTAATGAAACCGAACCATTTTTGAAGAAGCTGATAACTGGTGATGAAAAGTAGATCACGTACGACAAGAACGTGCGAAAAAGGTCGTGGTCAAAGGCCGGTCAGGCTTCACAGACTGTGGTAAAACCCGGGTTAACTCGCAACAAGGTGATGCTGTGTGTGTGGTGAGATTGGCAGAGCATTATTCATTATGAGCTGTTACCACCAGGCAGGACCATCGATTCTGAACTCTACTGCGAACAACTGATGAGATTAAAGCAAGAAGTTGAGAGAAATCGGCCGTAATTAATCAACAGAAGGGGTGTGGTTTTTCATCATGATAACGCTAGACCTCACACATCTTTAGCCACTCAGCAAAAATTTAGAGAGTTTTGCTGGGAGGTGTAAATGCATCCGCCGTATAGTCCTGACCTTGCACCTTCAGATTTCCACCTGTTTCGGTCTCTTCAGAATTCTTTAGACAGTGTCAGGACATCACGAGAGGACTGCCAAAACTGCTTGTCGCGGTATTTTGATCAGAAGCCCCAAAATTGCTATAGCAATGGGATCATGTCCCTACCTATAAGATGGCAAAAAGTTATCGAACAAAATGGTACCTACATACTTTAGTTAAATGAAAATAAACTATATTAAAAAATGTTTTGAATTTTCTTAAAAAATGCGAAGAAACTTTTTCCCCAACCTAATAGTTTTAAGGCCCCAGAGAGTAAGATTATCATTGTGAAATCTCTATGTATCTTTTAAGAGAACCATGTAGTTTTTATGAGAAATAAAGTTCTTTAACCCTTATATATCTTTTATGATTTGTTTGAACTAATTTTCCTTAAAGAGGTGAGACCCCATGAATAAAGCTGCTAAATGAATAATTTTTATATTAGTACAACTCCCTTTAAGTACCTACACTGACGATCTCAAAGCCAGGAAAAATAAGCTTCTATGGGCACCACGCAGGAGAGTTTTTAGATGATCCAAACGCTGTGTTATCTCGGCGCCAACTGCGGAGTTTATCTACGCAGCGAGCACAATTCTCCTCGATGTAAATAGTAAAACGAACGTTAGGCTAGGACTACATAGCGTCCGGGCCCGTTTTTTAATGGCCCCTGAGGTGACCAATCCGTCGCACAACCAAAAATATGAATTTTTCCTGCATCGACTACACGATCCGACGCCATCCGTATCTAAAAATTTTTAAAAATCTAAGTTCTAATAATCTAACTTCTAAAAATCTCCCATGGACTCTAGTAAATGCATGGCAGGCACTTTGAAATATTTTGATCATGTCTGTTGTTCTATTAACGTGCAAATTTTTATTATTCCAATACGTAGTATTAATATAAATAAACGTTTTATATTCGGGTCAATTTTTCGCTTCTCCCTTTAGTTTTTGAGTAATAGTTTTCACCAGCTACCTTGTAAATCTTGCATACCATTCTAAAAAAGTAGGCATCATCGGGACGTCTGTCCAACGCAAGTGCTAGCAGTCGACTGTGGGAATTTCTCTCCTGATTCAATCGGACCTTGTGTAGTCGATAGCATACCGTATTTGGTTTTTTCTCGGATCAGGGAGACCCGGACGCCATGTAGTCCGAGCCTTATCCTTACCTTTGAGTAATAGTTCCTTGTGAAAGGGCTAGCCCGGGGAAGTACTACCGCCATACCTATTTATGCCGCCAATCAGCATTGCTGTTTCGTTTTGAAGGGTATGGTTGCCGGTAAAATTACAGGCACATGAGGCTTTACACCTGTATACCTCAAGTTGGACGAAGGCAGTGCATATCCAGGAAGTATAAACATATACTTCTAATTAAGATCTCATTATAGTCCTCATTGTTTTGGTGTGTACAGGCGATGGTTACCACTTAACATCAAGTGGGTCATGTGCTTGTTTCATCTCCATGTATCTTATCAAATAAAATATCCCTCCGGTTTAGGAGACAACTTCGTGCACCGCCTCGTGCAGAACAAGCCGGACGGCAAGCTGGTGGCGTCGGAGGGCGCGGCGCCGGGGGAGGAGGGCGCGTGCGCGGGGGACAAGCTGGACTCCGCGCAGCTCGAGTTCACGTACATCCTCACGCAGCAGCTCGACAGCCAGAGGGTCTACTACGAGGAACGCGGCGCCAAGTGAGTGCCGACCACCACACGACCTCGGGGACTCGAGGAAACTGCTGCCACCAACCCCCAACTCTAGCTACGTTACTTCAAGAAGCCGGGATGGCTGGTTAGAAGAGGGGTAATGCACAATACACCCCAATGCGAGACGTCGGTGCAGATCATATTTCCCCACCACCACATCGCTTGACTACCGACGGGAACTACCGTCTAAAAACGTAACTAACGCCATCTTTTGAATATTGACGCACTTATTATTCTGGCTAGTTTGGTTTGGTACAACTTTGAGCACTACGGAGATGTCTACGGACCTTCCAAACTGTATGATACTACAACGTAAAACTAATTCTATTCCTTCATATAATTCAAATAAATAGATGTGCATACAAAGCTGTAACATCACTAGCGCCATCTCTCGACATCTAGCATCTTTGAGATTTGAACCCACAAGTTGCATGGAACTTGCGTACTAAAGATGTCACTAATTATAAAATCCAAGCGATAGATATCGCTCTAAAACTACGTCTTCTAACGTTAAGGTTCTGCAATATAATAATTGTGTTGATTTCCGTCAGGTTAGTGTCGGAGCACGCGGCGGAGCGCGAGCAGCTGCTGCAGCGCGCGGCGCAGGCGGAGGCTGCGACAAGCGGTCTGCAGCGGCAGCTGCACTCGCTCACCAATGAGAACAAGAACCTCGAGAGGAAGATGCACCTTATGAATGCCAAGTGAGAACAGACAAATCCACTATAACCATCAATTACATTACACAATTATATGAGTAATACATAGGCGAGTTAATTAGCATTATCTTCCAGCTAACCTTTGTGTAGAGTAGATAGCGCTTTCTAAAAACTTGTATGTTGTAAATGTACGTCCCGACTAGCTTAGACATTTTAAGAAACAACTGTTTAACGCATGTTTAATAAATTCCTTACATAAAATACCCTTCCGTAAAGTATTTTTTTAAACACCCGCTAAAATGTTTTATATTTTTTGTGGTAAGACCGTTATTTAATGTAACGTCAACATTATTGAAGTTTGATTAACATATAATTGTTTTCCAGGCTATCGACAATACAAAGAGAGCTGGAAGAAGAGCGCGGACTGGCGAAGGCCATGGCCACCAACCAGGCGCACTGGCAGGCCACAGCTCAGGCTAAGGAACAGGAGTTCCTCAGCGAGGTACTACTACCTTCCTAGTACACTTGTACTGATGATCGTCAACCACCGACACGAGTAGAGGCAGCTTCCTCATCTTGTTATAAATTACTATCTGAGCCGCCCTCGGCTTCGCACGCGTTTGTCAGTAAAAACATTACCCTCCTTCACAGTCGGTTAAAAAGTAGCCTGTCCTTCCCCAGGATATAATCTATCTCCTTGCCAAATTTCATTACGATCCACAGTGTGGAATTCAACTTAATTATCGGACATGGTCTTTTTATTGCAGAATTATGTATATATTTAGGATTTAAAACGTTAGAGTAGAACTCCCACGTCTCAATTATGCATATTTACTAGAGTTTTTTGAATACCTCTTATTTTGCTGAAAAGTGAAAAAATCAAAATACTTAAATATTTAATTTTACACTTTTTAGCGAAAAAAGGAGGTATTTTCATAAATTCACTTCTCTGAAAATTGCACAATTGAGACACGGGAGTTCTACTCGAACGTTTTAAATTCTAAAGACTACACAATTCCGCAATAACAAGAACAAACTCTTTAGTACTAAAGGATCGATAGGCCGTGCTTTGGCAGTCCCTATGCGTACTGAACATCTGGATCTTGCCCTTTTGCTCCATGCGAGGTTTCCGTCCTCACTGAGCTGGCCTTAGGACACCTGCGTTATTCTTTGACAGATGTACCGCCCATGTCCGAAAATCAAGCCGAATTCCACACTGTGCGATCCGTTCAGCTGTTTAGTAGTGAAAAGGTAACAAACTTACGCATTTATATTATTAGCTAAGAAATAATTCATACAAAGCTCACATCATTAGCTACTCCGCAGGTGGCAGAGCTGAGGGAGCAGCTACGAGACGTGATGTTCTTCGTGGAAGCGCGCGGGAAGCTGGAGCAGACGTCCCAGGCTACGAGTGAAGAGCTGGCGACTGCCTCCGTCTCCGTCGCACCCAAGGAGAAGCCGCGCAGGAAGAAACGCTAACTCTACTGAGGGTCACTATCCAGCTGTGAGAAATGTTTGTACATTTCTTTTGAACATCTTCTGTTACAGAACTTTCAATAAAAATGTTTAATTTTGTATTCATTCTTAATATATTTAGAAAAATTGTTATAGCTGTTACTCCATTACTTCATTTTAACATATTATAGTTCTGAACTAGATTGATAAGGATTCTTACCTACCACAATACAGGGAATCGTGTATTTTTAATCCATTAAAATGTACGATTCTTGCGACTGTTTAGTGAATTAGAATTTAACTAGCTGTAGCTTGACTGGCTGATATGCTGGATATTTTTTTTATCTTATAATTGTAAATACAA
The DNA here is from genome assembly GCA_918857605.2 of Philereme vetulata. Lineage (NCBI taxonomy): Eukaryota > Metazoa > Arthropoda > Insecta > Lepidoptera > Geometridae > Philereme > Philereme vetulata. The sequence goes on from OU975420.1 coordinate 1,311,774, forward strand.
ATTGCTGAGTAATCGCTGTGATAAAGATAAATAGCTATAAGGTATATGTAATTTTTTTGTGATATTGTATTAGTTAGTCAGGGTATGCAGTAATTAAGTCAATAAAGAATACTTCTGATTATGTACCGTTGTTTTAAATCTAAGCATATTGTAGGGATAGCTCGTGCATTCTTTCAGGAAATTGAATAAAACAAAAATGGGTGGACTTTTTGAATTTTATTATTAGATTTACACTGTCATTTACAATAAATTTTATGTTGTTTGTAGGACATAAACCAATATTGCATAACACTAAGGCTAATTGCATTAGTATTTTTGGGGATAAATTAACAAATTATATGCAATATTACAACTTCAAAATAAAAATAACGCTAATATCTTACCGGGGCCCGGCGCCCCGCCGCACGGGCCCGCCCTACGGACGGGCGGACGGACGGCGGGGGCGGGCGGCGGGCAGGCGGTCCGGAGGCGCGGCTGGAATGTGGAACCGCCTCATGCGATACCTTAACCTACCACAACGTTACAACAGCTACTGTTACTGTTCCTCGTGTCTGTGTTCATCGTAAGAGATGTAGCGCTACACTAATTTTCGAGAACTTGCGAAATTAAAAAAAAATAAATTAAAATATACAAAATCTCTATCACAATACTCGTAAGTAATTAAAGCGATTCAAGTGTGAATACTCCAAATGTTGTAATACTTGCGGCCGCGGCGCGGTCGGCAAACGGTTACTACACAGTAGCGACGATTTACACCAACTCATTAATGCAATCAATAGATACATGAAGACAGGGTGACGCCACTATCACTTAGCTAAATATTGCAAGTAACTACATCATAATACCACCCTAATAATGTTACTGTTTCAAATATGCCATAATAATAATAATAATGATTCAAATGTATACAAATGCGTCGGAACTAACCACGCTACATACTGCTCTATAGTACAGTTCCACGCCCGAGCCTTGCAGGTCTACAGCTGTAGCTACGGCGCTTGTACGACACGCGACGGTTAAATACATTCCTTTTACACGGTATAAAATACTTAGAAAATGTACAATTCCCACCTTATACAATACAATACAATAGAAAGTGTCTTGGATTGGGAACGTAGAACCGGAGCGGAGTGCAGACAGGCAAGCTTAGAACACACCAGAGATCAATCAGAGTAACCGCTCACTAATACATCCATTAGAACATATAGTTAAATGTTATACCAAAGTACTTTCTTAAATATTATTCATTTCCTATTCGAAAACAATATTATATCAAAACCAAGTACATACATTTATACTCGTAGATAAATTTGACACGATATTAACGAAAAGTGATCATGAATCCTCAAGAGATGTGTTAACTGACAATTTGTGTACTCATTGGGAGGCATGATTGATTACAGTGACAATTTACTCGCGTATGTACTTTGCAACCGGTTGTCATCAGGGCTGGCTCTTATAAATGATACTATAGTTATTTTTATTATATTTAAATAGAATGTTTAAAAGTATTACGACACGTCCTGATCCTCCACGTCTTGTGCTTGTTCTTTCTGTTCGGTTTCACCTGCAAATTCAAAACATCATTATGAGTTAAACATCAACTGTGGCTACATAAACTTACAAATGAGTAGAGTATCGATTTAAACTCGACAACATCACGCTAGAAGACCCCTTTCCTATAAATAGGGGCACATGTCTGACCTACAAACGACATACGTCATTGTTGAAATTCAATGACGCGAATAAACATTCCACTTCAGGGTGCTCAACCCGAGCATGCCACATATAAGAGAAAAATCCAAAAAGTCCTCAAATATTGTTAACAAAACTTAGTTAAAGCGTCATGCTAATATGATATTTTATATAGGCTGATTGGCAAATCCAAGACTAAAAGTAAGGTATAGAGATTCGTCCTCATTTAAATAATGATATCTCTACATGGTAGGTTAGGGTTTAGAGCGGAGGTGTAGTACCGGACTCTGCGTCGCCCTGCATGTCGGAGGTCCAGAGCGTGAGGTTGTCCCGCAGCAGCTGCATGATGAGGGTGGAGTCCTTGTAGCTCTCCTCGGACAGCGTGTCGAGCTCAGCGATCGCGTCGTCGAACGCCGCCTTCGCGAGCCGGCACGCGCGGTCCGGGCTGTTCAGGATTTCGTAGTAGAATACCTGAATTAAACCAAACATCACTTTTATTATTATCATTATTATTAACACTATTTTCATTAAAAATGAGATATTTACTATGATTTGTGTTACCAGTAATCATGGCGCATGTACCTCGAAAATCGGGACACTCAAACACTCACAAATTATGGTATATATCCTATTTTTAGTGAAAATAGAGCAAACATTCTAACTATAAACAATGATATAATGTAATAAAGTTAATGTTCACTAAAAACGGGATATTCATATAGAGTTCTATTATAAGCTAATGTATGCCTTCATTCCCTCCTTGCAGTCACGACCTTCCATTAGTATCCGTATGTCTTAAATTTCGAGTTGTGTTCAATGCTTAATCTGTGATCAATTTGATCACCTCGTTCTAATTGATAATTATATTTTCAGCCTAGGTCGTGCTCGAGCCGTCGTACAGTGCGGACGTCTCTGGGGCGTCGTTACGCTGCCCGTTGAATATACGAAGATTCGATCGTCGTTAGTGGTCGAGGCAACATCGCCTATAAAAGGCTCCTCAGATCGCGCGGCGCGCATTCGGTCGTCGTTAGTGGTCGCCGCTATAGCATGCAGCGGCCACACCTTAGGAACCTAGGCTGGTAGAGGGGGGCTCGAGTGCCGAAACACTTTGTTGTAGCAACGGCGTGTTTCGGCCCTCGAGTCGGCACGGTCACTCCCCGTGCTAGTGCTCGTTGCTTCGGCGTCAACGCAATCCACCTCAAGTGGCGAGGCAACCAGGCAACTGTAGAAGGCCTGAAGGTAGCGATAGGAGTTTTTATCGTTGCCAGATACTGCGTCCTGTTCCCTTCCAGTCGTAGCGGTTCTCCGTTCCACTGGGTCAAGGGGAGTAAGGAGGAGAGGGTGCATCTGTGTACGGCGCGCACACTTATGCAACTTAATATATCCTGCGCATCTGACTTGGCTTTGTCATTCCGAGTTTAAAAAAGTCCTGGGCTTGGTCTAATACCTGGACACGGGTGGCCTAAGGAGAGGAGAGTGGTCGCTCTAGCACTGCATCGGGGTGACAGTGTGGTTCGGCAGCACTCTTTGAGACAAAGCAGCTTTATTTAGAGAGGCACTGCTTTCCTCGCTCAGCCGGGGAGGGGGCTAGAAAAGGTGCCCCAAACAAACGCTCATTCCTCGCAATAAGAATAAATCTAAAAACATGCAGATGAATATGACTTTTGGTGCGTGGAATGTACGTACTCTTTTAGACCGACCCAACAACCTCTGCCCAGAACGTAAAACCGCCATTGTGGCTCGCGAGCTCAAACGCTATGACGTCGACATAGCCGCTCTCAGCGAAACACATCTAGCTGACGAAGGTGAGCTTGTTGAACGTGGTGGTGGGTACACTTTCTTCTGGAAAGGCACACCAGCTTCTGAGCCTAGACGGTCAGGAGTAGGCTTTGCTATTAAAACTACTTTAGCCTCTAAGTTGGAAGAACATCCAGTTGCTATCTCTGATCGTGTCATGTCCTTACGTTTCCATCTTCGAAACAATAAATACTTAAATGTTATCAGCGTATATTCGCCAACACTCGACAAAAGTGATGACGTCAAGGACAAATTTTATGAGGAAGTGTCAGAAGTGCTGACTAAAATCCGGCGCTGTGAGAAAGTTTTGCTTCTTGGCGACTTTAATGCTCGCGTCGGACGTGATTTTGAAGCTTGGCCTCGGGTGATAGGGCGACATGGCATTGGTAACATGAACAGTAATGGGCAACTGTTACTAAGCCTCTGTTCCCAATTTCATCTGGGTATTACCAATACCATGTTTAGACTCCCAAATAAATACAAAACTACCTGGATGCACCCAAGGTCCAAGCATTGGCATCTTATTGATTATGCTATAGTCCGTCAACGGGATATAGCGGATGTCAAAGTAACGAGAGTAATGAGGGGCGCAAACTGTTGGTCGGATCACCGACTTGTTGTTACAAAACTATTTTTGCGTCTTAGCCCTTGCCGTAGACCTCGCAGGGCTAAGCCTAACTGTCTTCATCTGAAAAAGCTAGAGTCTGCTGAAATATTGGCAAATTACAGGGAAGCTGTCAATACCTTTACAGCAGGCATACACCCCGAAGATGAACAGTTGGACGAGGGCTGGAAACTGTTAACTACAAATACCATCAATGCGGCTACTGAGATCTTAGGCCAAAAACCTCGTGTCTGTGAAGACTGGTTTGACGAAAATGATAATACATTGACAGTCGCCCTAGAAAAACACCGCCAGCTCCTTCGAAAGGGAAATCAGACAACTGCTTCTGAAAAAATAAAGGAGAGTACGAGCCAAATAAGGAGACTAACTCGAAACGCAAAAGATGAGTGGTGGCTGAACAAGGTTCGCTATATTCAGTGGCTTGCTGATTCGAATAGACTCGGCGATTTCTTTAACGAGATTAAAAAGTTAGTAGGAAGTCCACATCGAGTAAACGTACCACTGAAATCACTTTCAGGTACCCTCCTGGTAAGCAAAGGAGAAGTTCTTACTCGCTGGGCAGAACACTATAACAGCTTACTCAATGTGGATCGTTCTGCTGACATAAACTATTTAGCATCACTTCCTGCCTTACCACAAGCCGTAGATCTGGATCAGCCTCCTTCTCTTGAGGAAGTTATCATCGCCATCAAAGCGCAGAAAAACAATAAGGCTGTCGGCATCGATAACATACCAGGAGAACTATTAAAATATGGCGGAGATGAGTTGCACTACAAGATTTGGCAATTTTTCCAGCGCATGTGGGAAATGGAGTTCGTTCCTCCTAGTTTTGGCGTATCACTAATTTGCTCTTTGTATAAAAATAAAGGTGATCGATCTGTTTGCAACTCTTATAGGGGTATATCACTTCTGTCTACTCCAGGAAAAACTTTTGCCAGAGTACTCTTAAATCGTCTTATGGAGCTCTCTGAAAGTATATTGCCTGAAACGCAATTTGGGTTTAGACCCAATCGCGGCACATGCGAGGCCATATTCTCTCTTAGACAACTGCAAGAGAAAAGCAGGGAACAGTGTCAACCTCTGTTTCTCTGTTTTGTTGATCTGGAGAAAGCTTTTGACAGTGTACCTCGCGAAGCTTTGTGGATTGTGCTTTCGAAACTTGGTTGCACCGACAAATTTATACGCTTGATAAGACTTCTTCACGACAACATGACTTGTTGCGTAACCGTCAATGGTGAGCAGACAGAGCAATTCCCTGTCACTTGTGGTGTAAAACAAGGCTGTGTATTAGCACCCACTCTTTTTGCTCTGTACTTTTCCGTTGTCGTGAGGGAGACTTTACAAGCCAACACCGAAGGGATCCGCATACGTTTTCGCACAGATGGCAGTATCTTTAACCTGGCTAGGTTAAAAGCGCACACAAAGGTATCGTATGACCTCATTACCGAATTGATGTATGCTGATGACCTATGTTTCGTTGCGGAATCTTCTGAGGGACTCCAGGACTTGATGACTCGGCTTGACGCTGCGTGCTGTAGATTTGGCCTCAAAATTAATATTACAAAGACAGAAGTGATGGCCATGGACACTGTTAACCAAGCTCCACTGAATCTGCAAATCGATGGAAAGCCCATAAAACAGGTCGATACATTCAGATATCTGGGAAGCAGCATAACAACAAAATGCGACCTTGACTCGGAGATCAACAGCAGACTTGGCTCCGCTATGGCTGCTTTTGGTAAACTACGAGTCCAGGTATTTCGCTCCCATAACATCAAATTGAGTACCAAGATTAAGGTGTATATGGCTATTGTACTTCCTAACATCTTGTACTCGTCAGAGACATGGTGCCTGTATCGCAGACACATACGCACGTTAGACAGATTCCATCTGAAATGCCTCCGCGACATTCTTAACATCAAGTGGTCGGATCGGGTCCGTAATACCGATGTTCTACGACGGGCTAATGTCTGTGGCATAGAGGCATATTTGATGCGGCGTCAGCTGCGTTGGTGCGGGCACCTGTCTCGGATGTCTGATGAGCGAAGGGCGAAACGCATTTTCTTCTGTGAACTAGAACATGGTAAGCGGAAACGCGGAGGTCAGTTCCTACGTTTCAAAGACGTACAGAAGAGGCACATGAAGAGGTGTTGTATCGATCCGTCGCGCTGGGAGGCTCTCGCTGAAAAACGACCTGAATGGAGGCGTCATGTTCAGGACAAAGTGTACGAGTTTGAAGAAGAAAGGAGGCAAGAACTAGACTTAAAACGAGATCAGCTTAAAAGTCGACCGCCGGCTAATATCAATTACAACTACATTAATGGCGCCTTAACTTGTGTTCATTGTAACCGGACTTTTAGCGCAAAAATAGGGTACATCAGCCACATACAGGCTAAACACCTAGGCCAATAATCACAAAGTCAAGTCTCTGTAGCCGAAATCGGCTAGGAGGATTATTATTATTATTTTCAGTGACAGTAAAGATCCTGTAATAGTGAAGGTTTCAGGGTAGGATAGAATCATCTTCCATTCATAAGGTTCAAAGGCTAACTGCAAAATACACCTCAATGGAAACCTATCAGAGAACATCTCATTCCTCCATTTCATTATTTCGATATGAAACACCTCATAGATTGCAACAACAACCGTTTTCTGCGTAAAAATGACACAACCAACTATTTGATTGCTAATAACACTTCCAGCAATTGTAAACACCGGCAATACTTTATCAATAGAACAAACGCAAACACTTTTCCAAATCAGCTGCGTCCAAACAAATCGTTAAATTTACTTTTGTTATATATTTATTTTAGCAAACAAAATGTGAAGTAAAATACTTTAGGCGACTTTTTCTTAAGGTTTAGCGTCTGAGTCACAGTGACGTAGGTGTTGTGTACTCATAAGCAGCTTGCTAAATATTATGCCTTTTCAGTTTCCTTTTCAAACAATGACGTCATGTCTTCACAGAACGTAACGATTTCATTTATGATATATGTAGAGAGAACATTTTCCTGTTTGTAAATTAATAAAATATTGATCAATGAAATGTTTTAATATTATTTAACATAATTTATTTACACAAGAGATTTTAATATAACCAGCTTTTATTTGTGCCTAGTTCAATACAACCTTTACGAAATCTTATGTGGTGATGCATGCCACATTAGGCGTTGACATCAAGTCGCCACGATACCAACTGAAGACATAACAATGATGTTAGTCATTGTACTATATAACGGCTTGCGGATCGTGAATCACACTAGCGCAAAACTATTGAGGTGATGTTACAATGGAAAGTCTGTGCAATATTAGCAAATTATATCGTGTCTTCTTCAAAAACTGGCACAATATTATTATCTCTCTTCGGATTCAGAATGATCTAATGCAAAAGAATTGAAGAATTGAGTATACCAATGACGGTTAGTTTTTCTCGCGGCAAAGCTGTGCTTCTGAGCGCATAATCTATAGATTTTCTCCTCGATACAAATACTTGTGTGATGTTGATTAGGTGAAATTGTGACTACTTTATATTTTTCGTACATTGTAACAATATTGAGTGCAATGTCGGTGCGTAGTATCCATCTTTTCTTTATGATGAAAGGAAACTTTGTGAGGAACATTAAAAGCATTCCTCCACATTGGTCCTTTAAACTCAACCAGATCACTGACCCAAAGCAGGATAATGTCAGTGACCCGTCGAACGATACTCGAGCGTTATGGTAGAAAGAGACCATACTGATTAACAGTCCGCCGGCGAATATCAAACTGTCAGATTGCAATAGACTACACATTTGCGGTTCCCTTTAGGTTCGTGCTATGCAGGTCTTGGACGGCCGGCAGACGAATTTTTAATTAGTGGGCCCTAAGTTACACATAAATAAAGAAAGAATATGATGGTGAAACAAGGACTAAGTTGAATGTTGTATCAGGATGCTCTAGTGTACTCACTGAGAAGTTGAGCGCGAGTCCGAGGCGGATGGGATGCGTAGGCGGCAGCTCGGTCATGGCGATGTCGGAGGCGGCCTTGTACGCGACCAGCGAGTTCTCGGCCGCCTCCTTGCGGTCGTTGCCCGTCGCGAACTCTGCCAGGTATCGGTGGTAGTCGCCCTGCAACACACAACACAAACATCAAACTCTGCCCCTAGGTAATTTCGTGTGAGCTGGTGGTCCACTTGGCTCTCAGTATTACGTTGCCCAAAACTCCTAAGTGGCTAGCGTAATGTTGTTGTGGAATTGCGTTCTGTGAAAAAGAAAGTTCATCAATGGCCCTAAAAAATTCACGACGCGGAGAAGTTCTTAGTCCAACAGTTAGGAGTTTATTAATACACGTCTGCCTGACCGTGACTAGCCAAAGGCCAGGTGTAAATGAATATTCTAGTGAATTGTAGAGTTAACAAAACGTACGGAAGCTGAATTCCGCCCTGTATTTACACTGTACTACATAGTCACCTTACAAATCGTCGATAGATCGTTGCGTGTTCTTATTGGCGTGTCGCCGCTTAAGATAGGGCTTTGCAAAGTCTCATACATTCTTATTTGCCCTAGTCTGCAAACATACGGGGCTACGACCATACACTGAGTAATTCTAACAATTTAGTAGACAACTCAACAAAGTGTCGAAACTATTCAGGGCTAAGGAAGATGACAGCTTCCTGCCAAAATTAGTCACCTACTTTACGCTACTTAGGTATAAGACCGCCAACTGTATAGATTCATTTGAATACTGTTTAAATTGTTTGGTTGTTTATGGTGTGCAATAAAGTAATATCATCTATCTACTTGCAATTGCTGTTCTCCTTATAATGTTAGGTTTTTTATCTTGCAAGCTAATTTCGACTTTCATAGGGCTTGTTATAAAATTAGCTGAGTGATCACAATTACAAGCTGATCAAGGTAAAGGCAAAAGATGTATGTACATTGTAATAACAACGTCAGACTTTCAACTTTTGTTCAGTACACTGACAAAATGTATTCAAAGATTCAAACACTGATCCAATTACAAATTTCATATAAACTACTAGAAGAAAAATATTTTCAATGAACAAACACTTGAATTGTACTTGCAGATACATCTTCAGTATCCTGCCACACCCGTTGTGTGCAAAAAGCCTTATGGTTTGACCAATGTCGTGATTACGTGACCCGATTTATCCAGGTCAAGGCATCAGGCGAAACCTGCGCCCGACGCACGCCCGCCCAGTGGAAGAGAATCTCTGGACGGACAAATGATTCGGAACATTGATCTTACGAGTTTTACAAGATTCGAGATGAAGTTCTAATCTAGGGCACAGTTCGATATAGGTTTAACAGTTATTTCATGTGAACGAAAACATGAAATTTCATTTTTATGTAAACTAATAACTGTTGAGGGAAACATGTTCTGGAGTGGAGACCACGTCTAGGTAAGCATAGTGTAGTACGGCTAGATGTAGGGTTAATGATCGGGCTCTGGGAGAGACCCTCTCAGACGCTACTACAACTTCGCCCAGGCGCTGCATCATCTTTAACATAGGTGTACCAAGACCTAACTATTGACATTCAAGCTATCTAATGATTCACGGCGTAACTGACGAACAATAGAAAGAGCACTTGATATGCCTTCTGATCATTGGAATTATCTCAAGGATCTATTGATTCAATACCTTCATCCTGTACTTGACCATTTTTGAGAAGTCAGCTCAGAGATCTATGTTGGGTTTAGTGCGCATCATACGAATAGGAAGTGTAGAAATCTCTTGGATAACTGTTGGTTCGTGCGTACCTTCATTTTGTAATAGAAGACTTTGGACTCGCCGGTCTGTGAGCTGGGGATGAGGTGTTTGTCGAGCACGTTGAGTATGTCAGAGCAGATGTCGCGAAGCTCCTTCTCCACTTGGCTGCGGTACGCTCGGATCATGTTCAGTTTGTCCTCAGCGCCCTGCAAACAGTACACATATACGTTAAATAGGATCAAATCAAGATGCTTTACTATTGCGAGGATTTTTTGAGATTATCCCTTGTGCTGGTGGTAGATGACAAGGGAGAGTCGATGTAACATGGCCTGAATGGGAGTCACATTTCGTCCTGGAGGAATCTAACTTATTAAAACTAGTAAGGTTATGTCGACATTGTCTCTATTTTCCTTTGTTTAACAAACGTCAGGAGGTTAAAAGTTTCCCAAATTGAAAGCATTTATAAAAAATATGTTAAAAATGATCACGAAAAAACAGCAAGACGTTCTGGAAAAGAGTTTATGTATACGGAAAACTGCGATTAGCTCTCAAACCCTGTCATCTACCATTATTGACCTCCAACCAAAAAAAAAAATATTAGTCTTTCCATTTCTTTATTTTCTCGATGACAATTCTAATTTGATAGTTGTAGTGTTGTGACCTCATGGGGAGAACTCATCGGAGTGACAGTGACGATTCATCAGATTATTATTTAGATAATTATTTCGTTTTATTGTCGAGTACCTACCTATACCTACTTATTTTACAACGGCTTCGAAAATTTTAAAGAGGTTGGCATTATCAATCAAGAATTAATACGTGTAACATCTTGTAATGAAATATAATATTAGTTAATAAATTTGTACAAAAGTATCCGGCAGTAGTTTAGTTTCTTACATTTTGTAAAAAAATATCGGGTCTGTTATCGTGTTACGTTTATCGATAGTTCCATCCCTATCAGTTTCTCCGACTCTGGTATAACCTTGTACGTGCGTAAGCGTCATATTTTTATAAAATAATGCATACACATACATAATGTAAAAAAGACGCTCGTTTAAGTTTTCACAGGAGCTGTCATCGAGAAATTAAAGAGATGGAAAGACTATAAGTTCCAAGCCTTTGTCTGTCTGTGATATCGTAGATTGAATTTATTTGATTCCAAACTTATGGATTTACTTCAATGTGGTTCAAACGGACATTTACGAGATCTTAGATATGTTTCAGAATGTATTACTCGACTTTACTGCTTCAACTAGAAAACGCACCGTAAACTATTCCTCAATATTCCCGGACGGAACCGGGTGTACATTATCTACTAAGTAATTATCTTTTAACATTTCATTATCCTAATCTACCCATCTAACAGTCATTCTACGTTCACACAATATAATTTAATGGCACTTTTTGGAACACGTCTATTTTAATGAAACAATAAACGTAGTGGGTACCTGGCCGGCGAGATGCGGGCAGTGGCGCAGAGAGCGTTGAGGTTACATAACATGGCGATCGTATATCACTCCATAAAGAGTATGGGAGAGAAAAGGCGTGTACAATTATCGCAACAAAGTAGTCAGTTGGTTTAAAGTTCTCACTAACTAACACAGCTTAGGTAAGTCACGTAAGAGATAGATTAGTAGCTGATAATGTGTACATCATCATCATCCATTGCTGAACTTCAAAGTTTGTGCCATCCATCACGCACGACCCTAGCGTGGTATCGTGGTCTAACCCACCGCTAGCCCGCGACTAACTATCATCCACCCATCTCGCTATAGAACATCCTACAATTCTGTATCTTTTTTCTTTATTGTAAACCACATAAAAATTTGATAAAAAACCAATCGCTGAAAACGTCCTCTATTAAAAGAAGCGTAGATATGTGTTACAAACTCATAAGATATGGTCATATAATCAGACAATAATCAGTAAATATAAGATATGGTCACAAAATCTAATTAAATTTTTATTATCGTTGGTTCAGGCGTAAATGTTTAAGCAACAACTCAATGTGCTAATAACTCATAATTTCAATTTGTCCCATTTTAATTTGGCGGACTTGTGGATTACGTCGACGATTTTAGTCTGTGAGCGCATTATGGTGTTTCCAATTCTATCAGAGAGCTTGACACCCAGAATACTGCGCTTAAAATTAAAATGGGACTGGGCCGGGCATGTGTGCCGCATGCCGGACTACTTTTGTCCTAAAATCACCACTGAGTGGGTCCCACAAGGACCGCGACCACGTGGTCAGGACAGGCGGAGATGTCGCGACGAACTTGACACCTTTTCGGTATCCTGGTCAGTGAAATCTCAAGATCGCATAGAATGGAAAAAGGGAAGGGAAGCCTTTGACCTGCAGTGGGATCACACGGGCTGGTTAGATTAGATAGGTAATGTTAATTACAGTACGGGAAGTGTCATCAAACCAACAGTTCATTAAAATATGGATTGTTCCCTATAGCCAATGCAGTCGAAAGTAGACTGACGGACACCCTGTCTATAACAAGACCAGCAGACATTATGGCAATGACGTGGAAGCAGTCGAATGTCTGTGAAAGTACATACATCGACTTTGTAGAAGAATCCATCGTGTGTCATAGCGGGAACATAAGACGACTTGTTGCACAGTTGGCGAATTGCAATATCTCGCGAGTCTAATTCTCTCTACAGTACAAATATTTATTCCGGGTCCCTTTGGCACGCAATTACTTATACCTACGATACACAGTGAATCCTTAGTGCGAAGTTAGCACTATGATGAGACTGTTGAATGTTAGTACTATTACTGTCCTATTACATAGGAATCGATAAAACCACAGGGAAAATTTACTGACAGCTTTCAGCTTGAGATTAGATTGGTTTAAACGTCCGCAGTTTGCTATTAGTATCTATCCCTGGTGACGAAGTTCAGAAACAGTTCGACAACTACCGATTTAACTTATCGACTGTAATACAGGATGTAATTCACTCCTGAAGACTTAGCTGAATTAAATCGGCAGATGATGCAAAGATTTGTCGACTAAATCGCCCGCATCGACACTCACACACACCCACTAAAGTCGACATTGTGTTGAATAACGCTTAAACGACGCTACATCCAAAATAAACATAAAAACATTTTACGCAGTAAAGAAAGTGCCACGCCCTATTCATGAAGTAATTTTAGCTGTATAAACGTGTAGGTAGGGAAGGTACCTCTACTGTTAGGGTGCGTGCGACATTTAATTCATTGCTATGATGATGTCAGAGACTGACTTATTACTAACATTTTTCGAAATAAATGTATTTTTAATTATTGATTAAAACGGGTATTTATCGCGTATGTACCTTTTTTATTTGTTATCCCGACGTATAACAAATCAAATCGTGATCGCGAAAGTTTGAAAAAAAAACGTATTTTTGCAATAGAATATTTATTTGTTCTTAGAAAAAAGCAAATATAACTTTAAAAACTGAAATCCGACTACTTATCAATGCCTGTCGATGGTAGTCTAATGTCACCCAGACTATAATAAATTAATAACGCATCGATTGACATCTCATTCATTAAAATCGGATTAGTAGTTTAGGCGCTACGGTGGAACATACATCCATGTACTGCTAAAAACATAACCCTTACTTTTGGCTTTGCCGCAGTCGGGTAACAATGTAGCCTGTGTCACCCAGACCATTATAACGAAGCGATTGACCCTTTATTCATCAAAATCGGACTAGTGGTTTAGGCGCTACGGTGAAAATACAAACATACAACTGCTAAAAACATAACCCTTCCTTTTGGCTTTGCCGTAGTCGGGTAAAAATGCCATCATTATAGATTTCTACGATTAAACGTGCACTAGTACCGCTCGCAATTAGCTTAGTAGTTCTTCTATTTATCTTAGGTATGCAACGTCACTACTTGAATGGGTGACCATTAATAAACTCGGTTGACGTAACTCTATTCTACAGCGGTTTAATTGGGAGTCCACTAAAGGTCTATAATATTATAATAATAATATAAACGTTATAATTATTATTAAGCCATCTTTTATGTGAAAATATATAGTATACATATATCTGGTCAGCTCAGGTTTTCTTAAAAATAAGTTAAAAAGGAATTATCAATAGAGCGCTTTTGTGCTTCGAAGGCCACCGTTATGTCGGTCCTGGCTATAAAAATCGTCTAAACATGGACGGAGGCTTCGGGCGGCCTAAAACTGACACCAGAGTTGGCTAATAGCTCATACGAATTTACTTTAACTAAACGAATGTTACCATGCCAACGAAAAGTACCGAAAACTGGAACATTAAAATTCCATTCACCGATGGAATAAAATAAAGCAAAAGCTCGTGTAAAACTAGATTAGCAGTCGTAAAGTTTCATCAGGTACTGAAGTACCTGATAAACCCATTGAATTGGAACCCAGCACTAGACCTGCCTGCCTGAAGGCAGGCAGGTCTAGTGCTGGGTTCCAATTCAAACATCGATATCATGCACATTAACCTGGTGGTGACCTTTCACCAGACCGGCAAGGGGTTCGCCCGCACGCCCCGCATAATCATAATCCCGTTTGCGATCGCATGATAACTCTCTCGCATGACTCATTCAAATCAATCCGTATCATTCGAAGTCTGCAAGCAAGGCCAAACTGGCGAAGGTGGCTTCATTAATGAGAATGGCTAGGTCAAGTGTACAATTTATATTTCAGCCTTGAACGCACAGAGGGGTGTTAAGATTTGTTTTGTGATTTGATTTCGCGAGGTAAGGCTTTGTTTGCGAGTCTGTGCCGTGGCATCGTAGCTTCTAACTGAAGTATCGATTTTTGTCTGCGACATAGTATTTTAACTTCGATTCATGTTTTTCATTGTTTATGTAAAATAAATAAAAGGATAAACAATTCTAAAGATCGTGGAATTCAGAATGAGCAAGATTTATGACACATCGAATCCGAGAGTGGTCGACAACCGTTGGCAGACCGACAATTATATTATTATTATATTTGCTACTAAAATTCAGACTACATAAAAATCTAACGGACATATAACCACCTAACAAGATGCTTGTGAAAGTGTATCTCTAACTAGAGCAATTTCGGCATGTCTAATGCTAGCGATTGCAACCGTTTTACAAAACTTTATCAGCTAATTCTAGTTGATGGACGCAGGGCAGTGCATTGTAGGCATTGTACAGACGTAAGTCCGTACTCCCCACTTTTATTCCCTATAACATGGGTCCACTTAGGTTGTCGTGAAGAGATCGTCTTTAGCGATAAGAAGATTTAGCCACTTGTGTTTCCTTGTGTCTAGTTATTGGTTTTATTATTGTTTGTTAATTTAAGTGTGGTGTAATAAAGAATTTTCGTTCTATAAGGAACTACGAATACGATAGTAGGAATCATAAAACGTCTAGCGAAACGAACATTTCTTTCGTAGCGGGAATTACGGTGAACTGATAACTACTCATAACAGATCAATTGTTTATTTCAACTAGGGAGTTGTTTTTTAAGTTTGTTAAATATATAATTTTGTAACGTCTAGCGAAACGAACATTTCTTTCGTAGCGGGAATTACGGTGAACTGATAACTACTCATAACAGATCAATTGTTTATTTCAACTAGGGAGTTGTTTTTTAAGTTTGTTAAATATATAATTTTGTCATTATAGGGCTGATATAAACATAGTTTAAAAGTGCTTAAATAAAGAGAAAAATAAACAGATCAATAAACACTAGTGGTTCGCTCCGAACTGAGATTTCGCGAGTCTAATAAAAACAAAAAAAATATTTGTAATCCGACTAGATATAAAAATAATGCCATGATATACATAACCAACTAACTTGAACTACAGTTTCATTCAAATTACCGGTAACGGGTGATCATGTTAATTGGGAAAAATTTTTTTGGGGTAGAAATTGTAGTTATTCTGGATTTCAGACTTTTCCTTATGTTTGTGTCACTAAAGCTACACGCATACCAAATTTCAGCACTGTGGGGTCACTGGTGTACCCTGTGAATTTCGTCAAAAATCAGTTTTTATGATGGCTAATTAGAATCATGACCATTAACAAGATAGTGCGTTTCACCTAGAAGCCGTAGAGACGCAGTAAAATCCAGATGTGATGATAAGCGTCAACGTTTTTCGTGTTTGGGCAACGGTTATCTCTATAGAATAAGTAATGTGACCTTCAGGCGAAACAAGCCCAACGAATAGAGATTACTCGTAACAGTCTATCTGGTTTAGCATTCTATCCGATCCTCACATTATTTCCACGCATAATTTTAGCATACGCTCATCGATTAGGATAATTTTATTCGTTGTTAGAAAGAGGCGTGCGAATAATCTCAAGGTGATTATAATATTAAAGGTAAATGATAAAACTCCAGACGCCTTTTCATTTTCACTTATAACTTCAGTTACTCATGAATTAGGTATCTAAACTGTTTTTAAAAACTGTTAGCGTACCCCTAAAGTTGGGTGTTTCAATGATGAAAGCAGGCATTGAAAAGCTTCGTTTAGCGACAGGCGAATATAATTCGTGCGTCATCGGTGGTGTTACAATGACACGTCAGTGTTTAAGGGTTAGAGTACAGAATGCGCGAAAACATGCGCCAACCTCTACAAAGTATCTTGTAAAAGTATTCCGACACATGGTAGACGATTTCAACCTTCAGGAATACTCTGGTCTGCATAATTCAAAGCTAGTTCAGTATCGTTAAGTAACTTTTCCTAGCACCTGCTACTCTCAAAGTAATACCGAGTCTGTGACAAGTTGGCGGAACTCATGCATTATTAGTATCGTTATAACTTGAGACAACAAGTTTCTGTCAGCTATCATCGAGAGCGCGGGACGGTTAGACAAACGACTCATAATCTCATAACATTGTAAGAACTAATGCCTTTCATCTTGGATAAGTATTGTGTTAGGCTGTACTTTTAACGGCTTTAATCTTATACTGAGGAATTTATGAGATATGAACGATTAAACGACCGTTATTTCAACCTTAAGAGTTCAAATTGTTTACGATGGATATTTAAATTATGATCTCTGAAACGTCGTAATTATATCACTAACATCTACTAGGCTAGGTGACTAAAACTTAAAACGTCATAAAATTCTAAAGTAACTCGAGCAGAGAACTGAACAACTAACTATAAAAACCCCTGATGAAAATACCGAGAAGTGACGTCATGCGACCTACAACAAAGCATCCTTTGGAGCGTAAGGCCTTTGATAACTTTTTCTCGGTACCGCGGCTAAAGCTTCCAGTAAATTGACAAGAAATAGACCTATACAGAAACGGGGCTAGTTGTCTACAATTCAGTGTGCTATAGGCACTATTCATAAGTAGAACGTTATATAATCCTTAGGGATAGTTTGTAGGTTATATCGCAACGTGGTACTCGTTATACAGGCACAGACAACACGTGTTCACCATCTCCACCCCAAGCTTCGGGAATTATTGATTACTGAATGTAGCCGAGCACAATTTTCGTTCCAACTCCATGCAAAGGGGCTAGTGGAAAAATCTATCTTTCATAATGCCGTGTCATTTATTTGTACATCTCGGTGAAGACAGGCGAGCGGGGCAGATTACCCATATGGGGTAATATTCTAGGGAGGTTACGCCCGCGTAAAATTATCTATCCCAGCTGTACAACTCGAGTGGGATAGGTAATGGGTACTCGAGCATTCATGATGTAATTTTGAAATCGATCGAGTTATCGCGCGTGCAATAAAACTGTAGATCGGTAGCTATTTCGATAAAACATTCGCTTTCAATTTTTTCTGTTTTGCGATTCATATGTAGGGATATTGTGCTAGCATAACGTTCATTGGAATATAAGATACGTATCCCGCATCGACACATAATGAAATGACGACAGCTTGCGAATGAGTCACTTTCACACCGGATCATACCTACTACCCTTCCTAGCTTCCTACATATCGCTCTGTAATGCGCTGATTAAAACCTCTGATAAAACTCTGGATTATTGAAACGTTTTGCAAAAAACCACAACAGTGATTCGATTCGAATTGATCAATCGAGACTTTGCATCGCAAAGTGTTAGAACAGAGCAATGGAAAGAATGAGAAGGGATGTTCCTAGTGTTTCGAGACAATAGGTAATGCTTTGTTTTACCACAGTATGCTTTTCTGTTACGTCACTCACTGGCGCCATGGTTTTACCTGATTTTTGTTTGACAAGTCATAAACAGTATTAGCTACGTCAAGGCTACGTCAGGGCTAAACAATTTAATCGCAATGTAGATCCTATCATATGGTCTGATTGTAAGTTTAATCAATTTTCATTTTTAATGATCTCATTGCAAAGTTAAGCTTCAACTCCTAAGCTTAGCACTTATCTACACATTAATTAGTGGGTATTAATTATGCACTACACTAATTCAAATGAATAACACAGTGCCCCAAGTCCAGTTAGAATTTTTTGGAATTCATATTACTGAAGCTGTGCCTGATGACGGTGCATTCTGCAAGAGTCAGTTCTTATCAACGTAAGGCTTCTTCAAAATCAGTCAAACTAATCTTAC
The DNA here is from genome assembly GCA_918857605.2 of Philereme vetulata. Classification (NCBI taxonomy): domain Eukaryota; kingdom Metazoa; phylum Arthropoda; class Insecta; order Lepidoptera; family Geometridae; genus Philereme; species Philereme vetulata. The sequence continues at coordinate 1,330,132 of OU975420.1, forward strand.
CAAGACCTAGAACTAGCTAAAACTATATCACAAAAAGCAGTGGCGTGATTGGTGACCGTTAGGCAGTTACAACTATTGCAGTCATGTTTCAGGCAGCCGGGTCCTAAATAAAGCATGTTCATTATGGTGCCACTCTAAGGGTTTTCAGGCTTCCAAGAAAATCGAACCTAAAAACATTCTTTAGAGCAGAATTATGTCAGGTAAGAAGGAAAAACTGCAGCCAAATTTTAGTAAAAATATTGTTTGACTCTTGTTCTTCAGCATGCAAATGCTACCATGTCGCCTTAACATGATGTTATGAGTACCAAACCCTAACACATTCATGATTCAAGAATCCTGTAGCCCATACCATACTTTCTTGTATTCAGCCTGTACTGTATTAGGAAGTGACAGAAAACAACTCAGGGATTCTGGAAAACAGCTGCCATCTCTGTCCATCGTTACTTTCAAGAAATTGGAATGATTTGAGTAATTGAGTCAGATTAGAAGGGGTTTATTGCACATAACACCCCAATCCTAGAAGTGAGGACAGATCTTGTTTCCTCCATGCTGAAATTAGAAGAGAGGGGTACTCACTTTGGTTTCTTCCTTCTGTTCGATTGAGGAGATAATCCTCCAGGAGGCCCGGCGCGCGCCTATAACGTTCTTGTAGGCCACTGATAGCAGGTTCCTTTCCTCTACTGTGAGCTCATTGTCAGAAACGTTCCGTGAGGCTACGTTCTTCATGGCCTCCACCATTTCTGGAAAATTTGCATAAAATTGTCAATGTGACTGATTTTACAATCTGAAGTCAGGGACAGAGACTAGTTTTTACATCTTAACCATCATATTAGTTATACAATGTCCACAGCTGAAAATAAGTATGCCCATAGATTTCTAGAGCAACCAATCTTGTGCAACCTTGATCATATTGATGCCATGATTTACATAAAATTAAGCACAGAAATAACAATGCATTAGAGTAGTAAATGCATAAACATAAACTATGACAATCAAATAGTCCCAAAACTTGTAAACAGAGATAGCCTCATTCATTATGTCTTCCACCTATAATCAATCATTCTCAGCTTATGTCAAGGTCACTCTTCTGGGTTTTTACACTTGGCACTATCTCATAATCTCCAGTTAGCTATATGAGTCAGTTATTTTACCTGTAATCCCCTTGTGTTTCCCGCATAACCTCCAAAAGATTCAACTTTTGAGTTTTTAGAATAATAGTCCAGACTGGCTGGCTTGGTTTTAATCATATCGAATGAATGTCTAGTTTAGTTATCAACTCAGTCCCACCATGATTTTTTTTAATTAGAACAATCTGATAACAATTGTTGTATAAAAAACACCATGTTTGAGATGAGTTGCACGCTGATGGAGAAGCTCCTATTGGCTACAAATAGTAATAGTATCTCTGAACAGACTGGTGCAGTAGTATCAAGCTAAGTTTCAGTCATGATGTGCATATCTTACAATACAGTAGGTAGCCCGCAGCACAATCATTGTTAGACGTGAATTAGAATTGCAGTTGTAAATATAGTTGAATGAAGCAGCAATGGCAGTCAAAGTTCAGTAGACCATAGCATTCATGAGTAATCACCAACTCACCCATGGTGGTTTCCTCAGTAAAGTTTTTATTTAAATAATCCTTTAGTTATTCCTTAACCTACTTTTAGCAGAATAAATGGAATTTTAGTCAGAAATTAGCCTCTGCCCAATAATTTGTGACATGTGATGCCAGTATTGCATGCCACTGGGAATTTAACACAAAATTGTTGGCTGCATTAGTGTACAAATACATTTATTTAATGTCTAAAGAAATCTTAAAACAATACAAATGATTTTAAAAAGACAACAAAATACCTAGGTTGTCACTCAGCCACATGTCTTTAGCATGTCCTTTCATAAATTGCTATTATTCCTTTGGCTAATCAAGTTCATACAATAATTGGCAACTCAGTAATACCTTGTATTTGAGATTCAATAGTATTGATTTGCTAACCACAAGGTGGACATTTAGGATAGCTAACTTGAACTTGTCATAAGAATGTCTGGGTGTGGTTTTAGTATTTCAAGGTGGCTAAACTATAAATGTAGGTTCACAAACCTTGTTAGAATGCAGGGCCAATTGTTAATTATGCATTGTAATGGCTGCAACAGCCACTCCATAAAGATAACCTTTAAACTCGGAGTGCAGTATGAAATACTAATGAAATGACATTTGTAAGGATAGATTACATTTTGAACTGGGCTAAATACTTTTTCAGTAGTTAAAATGCGTGGATCGATAAGATAATAGGTAATTGATATTTTTCAGTGATAATTCTAACAAAGGTCATTGAACTCGACTGCCCGTAAGTCGTAGTTGGATAATCTAATCTCATCAACTAAGACAATGAGAGTACAGAAACTATGAGAATGGGCAGATAACCTTTACAATGACCGCATTGCTCGAAAAGATATCGCGATAAAGCACTAAGAGCACACAGGTAGATTTCCCGTGGTGCTCAATATGAACAATAGGTGAAATCTGAGGCGAACTGCGTCGCCTATTACAACCAGACCGTTCCGTCCTCTTTATTTGAATGATTTGTCCAAGGTACGACATGCATGACCGATTATAATGACATCGATCGCTCTTTACTTCTCTGGATTGGAACAAATAGGGAGATAGTTTTATCTTAGTTCAGAATAGATTTCATCACTCCAAACTAACGTAATTTTCAGTTTAACGACTAAAAACTTCCCTATTATTCATCTAGTAAGGTTGTGACATTCGCTAGAGACCTTCAGATAAATTTCTTGGTTGTAAAAAACGTAAAGGACAACCCACCGGCGGATGACGCATCGATCGCTGGCCAAGCCTAACGAATGCCATTGATTTGTTAGTACGCCGCTAAAGACGTATAAAACGAATGTATTGGGCAAGTTTCTCTAGAAAAACGTTCCTTTTAAGGGCATATCGACTGATTTCGTCTAGAAATTTCTCCAGCTATTACCAAAACGTCTTTCAACTGTCGGCGAAATTACGATGGAATTTCTGGCCTAACGATGGAGGATATAACAAAAATATGTACTCACCATCATACCGCTCAGCCTGCTCGGCGAGCTTAGCTTTGTACACATTATCTTCCCTTTCGGACATTGTGGATGACAAATGATTTTTCACTAACTAAAACCGAATCGCCAGGTCACTAATTCACCAAGATGGCCGCGCCCGCCAACCGAATCCGAATTCGATCTTCAACTAAACTCCGCCCATGACGTCATAGAAATGGCTGCTTCCGTTATCGTAAGAGTTACCATTTTAAATACTTTTTTCTACCATGTTTTTCCTTAAAAAAATATTTCAGTCTTCCGAAGTAATTCGTTGTCTTATCAATCTCACTTAAAATCCGTTTTATTACCACTAAAAGACTTTTTATATGAAATTAAACGAAAGCATTATTGCTACTAGGTCCTATGCGAGTCACAAGGTCCATGCCCTGGCCCCTATATGCCAACAGTATTTCATGTGATGGGACCGGGACTGGTCTTGCGCTTTCTAAAGAAGCGGACTTTGCCCCACACACACTGAATACACTATACAACGTTGCCATAATGAGCACGTCGAGCTTTTCAGATACCAACTTTGCCTGATTTTCTATGTGACTCCGTAATAGTCACAGAAAATAAGGCAAAGTTGGTGGATGTGTCGGTCGCTGGAGATGTCGATACTCAGGATCAATGCTGATATATAAAGGCGTGTTCTAGAATTGCAGAGCCATAGTATGAACTCTTGTATTAAAAAGTGATAAGGAAACATTTTAGTGTTTTAAGAAGAACAATTCAATGATATCCCAAAAATGGGGTGCATGGAAAAAATCATCCCCAACTTCCATATAGAGGAGGTACCCTGAAGACAAGTTTACTATAATACTTATAGTTTACTTTACTATAATACATTAAATAACGATAAATCCACAGTTGTCACATAGTTTCATTTGCTGTAAAATAAGTTACTAAATTGGTATTTTATTTAATATCTTGGCAACTTACAATTATCAGCTGTCAAAATGAAGGATACTGTCAGACGGAATCTGCCGGTTTTTTTACACGGCTTACACCTAACAAAGCAAAAGTTCGATCGTTTAGGGGTCGTATGGAGTACTGCTGCCACCTTTGGGATGGTTCGGCGAAATACCAGCTCGCCACCTTATACTCGATGGAACGTAGGGCTTTTAGGCTTATAGGTGAGCAATATAAGGCGGAGATTAAGACCCAAAGTCTCGAACACCGCCGTAAAGTTGCAAGCCTATCGATATTTTACAGAATACATTTCGGCGATGTGCCCAGGAACTATACGATCTGATACCGCCATCTCCCTTCCATCAGAGAACAAGCAGGCGAACGGTTTTTAGTACCATCAGTATTTAGTTGATATACCACCCATTCGCACACACCGTTTTGGTTCTATGTTCTTGATGCGTACAGTAAGTTATGGAACACTTTGCCGTCGTCTGTTTTTCCTAAAGAATACTTACAATCCGGGTCTCTAAAAAAAAACAACCAGTCTTTTTTGCCTTTTTTTCCTGGCTTGGTCGCGAAGGAACGTGCAGTAAAATTGACGTTTCAAAGTGATCCTTGTGATTTTAATGAATAAAAGATTTTGACTTTGACTTCTATAAGGTAAGAGTGAATAGGTTGCTTGTAGATCTTCGTGCTTCATCTTAGACCACATCATCGCTTACCATGGTGAGATTGTGGTCAAACGAAGATTTATACAGTATAAAAAAAAAGAAAAACTTGCTAACATCCGTTAATCGATGTATGTTCCGAAATTCATTGTGTGTGTATAACAAGGAAGATACACAAGGCTACACATCAAGCTATTTTTCCGGTATAAGCTGACCTCTCATTCTACGAAAAGCCTACACAATGCGAGGTTAGCTTATACTGGGAATGAATACCTTGATGTGTAGCCGTGTGTACTACTGATCGGCGTAGGTAGTGCTATTTACGGGAATCACTGACTGTTAACTTAACATGCAGATGCCTTCTAAATCCCGGGAAATATATTTTTATTTTATTTAACAGGTTTTTTTTAGGAATTCGTATTTTACATAGTAACTATTCAGCTTTATGCAAATACATGTTGTATTGGTCACTAAAGTCATCCATTTCCCTCACGTTTTCGGAGCTTATCGCGGGTGAGGTGAAGACTCGGTTTTACTATACGCACACATTTACATCGACATTTTAACTTCATTTACATTGGCATTCACAAAAATATTCCTGGGAATCGGGGAATAAATCCTGGGGCATATCCATATTAACTTATCATTCAGGTTCATTGGCCCAAAATAGTACTACCTACGCCCATCCCTAGTACTAACACACGGAAGGAGTGCTGTGTCGGGTCTATACCTGTCTCCTTTCTTCCTTAGGCCGTTCTGCCAATGTGTGAATAGAACTATGAGCTAGGTACTGCTCGAACCTCGGACCAAGTATCAATGGACAGAGCCTTTTAGTTTTAGGCGTGTCCGTTTTTTGTTAGTGTACAGTTGCAGATTTGTATTAGTGTGCGTGACTAGAGATTGACTTCGCTGTCGCTGGAATATCGATATCTATAAAATACTGTTTAATTAATATCTATTGAGTATCGATAGATTATTAGTAATATGAATAAAAAGCTTTTAATTGGAAATCAAACTTTAATAAATTTTATATCATGTACAATAAAATAACAATGTCCATCATAAAAAAATTTACGCAAATGTTTGATAACTCACCATAGCAAAATCAACATCAAAGATTTACCTTAATTATGGAGCTATATTCTAGTATTAATTTAATGACCTTTAAATAATATTAATTTTGTATACATATTTCTGACGCTGCTTTCAGTGACAGCATTCTTCATTACGAAATGAATACGGAGCTGCAAATACTTGTCACATATCGATTTTATTTAATGTAATTTATGATTTTCCAAAAAATTAAAATCTAACAAATTCATGTTCATATAGGCATCGGAAAATATTTTGATGATTTGACGAATCCATAATCTGTAAGATTACGTCTCTGATCATTTTATGTACATCTTTGCTGTTGATTTTGCGATGGTGCGTTGTTCACACATTTGCATAAAATCTTTTCACATAAGTACTTTACAAATATAATAAACGTCATCGCTAGGGAAAATAAGCCCTCCTTTGTCTTTGACAGATGTCAATGAGTTTTTTTAGGACCTTCAAGCGCAGACAAACAATCCTCACAAATTAAAGTTTTTTTTTTATTTTTTGACTACAAATCCCTATATATAAAAAATAAATTACCTCAGCAACGTATTCTGTAACTCGGCTCGGGTCATTAAGGTAACAGTGATTATCATTATTTACAGACTCCTTTTGGGTTACTTCATCCAACTTTTATCAACCTATGTTTAGCAAGAAATTTATTTATCATTATTATAAATACGGGATTTATAATAATGATTGAAATCAATCACGAATGTTTTCTAAGTAAGATTTATTTAAATTATCTACATAGTTTGATTGTTTTGTGAGATTTAAAATTTGTATGTCTTCCAAAGATATACAAGTTCCTTCTACAGCTTTAAATTCAGTGTGTAACCGCACTGCACCAATAAAACAACTCCATGTGGTCCTGGGACAACTTGTATGTGCAAATAAAACTCATTTTTGGTGGATCTCGTGTTAATAAGTTTTTAAGCGACTGTAGGCAAATAATAATCCAACTTTTCTTTGCGATTCGATAACTAAATCATTTGCATTTAATTGAAGATTTTTTATGTATGGTGTACCGTCCTCTATAAGCTGATATGTCTTCTCAAGGGTTCTCTAAAACTCTCACTGCACGCCTAGGTGTTATAGGAATGTTCTATGTCTTCACACATGCTTTCTTCCATCTTCTTCCGTTTTCTTGGAGTAATACAATGCATTTCATCTCTGCGCTGTGGTTGTTTTCTTTTCTTTACTACCTAAAACATTAATTTTGCAAATTTAAAACCCTGACTAAGGAATAACCTATCAATAATATATAAAAATAGAACTGAAAAACAAAATACTAGTAGTTCGCGCGCGAACGGGGACCTCGCAACCTGCGGTCCCTATATCTTCGGAACCCTTGAACCCATTTGGTTGTTATTCGAACTTGTAAATTCTATTGAACTAAACTATCAACTTACAAACCATTCGCAAGTTATCGTCAGACAAATATACATACAAACATACAAACGCCGATTTGTCCCAGTGGACTCGGAGACTTCACTTCGCTCGGTCACAATTTTTTTTAAAAACATGACTGCCATTAATAAAATGTTTGTTTTGCATATTATGGTGGAACACAGAAAGTCACATACATAATATTTACCTACCTACGTACATACATGAACTTAAAAACATTACACTCCTTTCTCAGTCGTAGGATAATAAAAACATAGGTCATGTTACGTAATCTACGTAAACTTTATTTTATTTATTATAGGTACTGCAAAGTTTCAGCGAAAAAGAATTATTGTTGGGGTGAAATCCCTTATTGATCAATATATATTTGAAAAACTTACTGGTTGATAGTGTATTGGATATCCTTCAAAAATGGTTAGTACTGCATCAGTTTTGAGTTTTTTTAATTCATAAGCCTGCAATATAACATGATTCATCAAAATGTTTTGAACAAAGCCTGGAATGTTTTGTAGGCTCCCAGTTATCGCGCCTAACAGCTTTGATTCAGTCACTTCTTATTTCTGAGCATTTTGGAATCTAAAAATAATTCGTTAAATAAATAAATTGAAACTAAAATACTATCGATAAAACTAAATTCGGCGGTAGTGCATCACTAGCAAAGATGATAAAATGATCTCGGTATGGTTTTAGATTTTATTCATAGTTTTAGGTTTTATTTCTATCATAATCGCATAGAAATATATAAACTACATTGTTAAAATATTGTTGCTACAACTCTCCTGGTCATAAACCTCATAACTTTAGCATTTTTACTGACGGAAAATGTTGTCACAAACTTACGTATGAAATGACAAATCCGGGTCTTTTATTCCTCCTTGTGTGGTTTTTGATGAACAGGACACAACAGAACACGACATTTTTCCACATTATTAAAAAAAATAAGACAAAAAACAGTGATTTCTTTAAATCTCTATAAAGTTTTAAAACACGTATTGCAATGTTTTGACCGACTAGTCGGTCACAAACTAGCACGGCTCATACCTACAGTGCAGCGTTGCCAAACGTACATCAACTATCTCTTTTACTCGTAGCCACGCTCTGTGGGATAGACAAGGATACATTACTAGTTGTGTTACACAGATATAAAAGTGGCAATGCCCTATGACTACGTCTATTTTGATTATTCGTCTGAGGCTCAAACAGTCATTCGCCAAGGTTTTCTATGTGTGGGTGGTTGTGTTAGTTAAGTTTGTGAACTTAAGTCTTTCAATTTGAAAAGTCTCTATTTGATTGTTCATGGCGTCGCGTAAACATTCAATTTGATCGAGTTTTATTAGCGTCAAATTGGAAGAAAGGTGAACATTGTTGAGTTTTTTTTTGTGAAAATATAAATTTTTATTGCAAAATATCAAATAAAATATATATTGTAAGATTAATAAGTATGTTGATTGATTGAAGAGAGAATAAATGTATAAGTACTTGTATAATTAGTCCGAATTCAATATTGTTAAATCTGGTCTTATTTAAATTGTAATATTAAACTATTTCCGGATTAATAAGACAACGTTGGTAAATAAATTAAAATGTAACACTTCCTGTGTAAAACGGTATGAAGTTGTCGTCGACCGGAAACGACCGACAACGAAGTCGTCGGTCTTATGTGTCAGAAACTGTTTTACACTAGAAGGCGATGAGTTTGACATAGTGAATATTTTGTTCAGTCTATGTTTAGTCGTCATGCAGTGAACTAGTGTGAAGTGAGAGCGACAAAATATATTCAGTTGATTAGCCGACGCGTTTTATTAGTCCGTGAGGGCTAACAATATTTAAAATAAAATTATATATTTTTATGTTTTTTAATGAGTACTTTTTGTCGGTGTAGATGCCTTTTGCGATAAATAACTGCTTTCCTACTCAGGACGTAAGGTAAATTATCGGGAAATATTATTCTTTCATCGGTGAGTTTCGATATATTTTTATGATAAAATGTTCATTATTAGAGTTTATAATACGTAAAATTCGTAATAGTTTCGCTAAATCGATAAAGAACACGTCGGGTTACACGCCGATTTTAAAACTGTTTTTAGTGCATTTATATCAGGGCAGAAAATACATGCATATTCGCATAGAGATGGGTTAGATTGGTTGTATTCATTGTTATCGATATTTTGTTTATATTATAATAATAACGAGACACCAAACATATTTTAGGTATAAATACATAAGTACTATTTCATATCATTACCTAGAAAAATAACTTTATGAACCAAAAAATCACCAATGTTCTAATTAGATAGGCATATTATTTAGTGGCATTATTATTTGTACTTGTACTTACCCATTTTTATGATCGAAATTTTATTTTACAGTTTACCGAAAAATGAGGTTTTGAAAAGAAAATGGATAAAGTATTTATCCGCTAAACCGAATTGGGAGGGTACCAATAGGAGTTACTTGTATTCAAGACATTTCACTCCAGATTAATTTGTGCCTGGTGACATAAAATGGAGGCGGCTCAAAGACGATGCCATTCGTCACCAGACACATTGGTTGGTGATTTAAAAACATGTTTATCAATTTTACTTAAAAACTTTTGTTGTTTAAATAATTGAAAAAAAAACGAAGTAATGTAGGGAGGATAACGTGTTTTGTTGTGTTCCCATGTTTTGGTTAGTCGTAGTAGTAAATAAGTCTTATAGGTAAGGGTAATTCTGTGCAATTTTATAATAAACTCCTGAATACCGCTTTAAGCTTCTCCTTTAAATGCTAAGTAATACGCTAAATATATACTAATCTATACTAATATTATACAAAAAGAGGAAAGATTTGTATTTTTGTGTATATGTTTGTAATGAATAAACACAAAATCTTCTGTGCCCATTTCAAAAATTCTTTCACCATTGGAAAGTTACATTCACCGTGAGTGACATAGGCTATATTTATTGCTCGAAAAGATTAGGGATCTTTACTAAAACGTAAGTAACGTAACCCAAGGTGTAAAAAAGTGCCCTAGAACGTCTTTCGTCGCACGCGCTGCGGAAACTATTGATGATAGAACAAAACTATGTTGTACAATAATAAAGAACATATCAATATCTACAAAAAACTTGGTTATAAAGAGGAAAGAGTTGTTTGTTTGTATTGAATAGGCTCCGAAACTACTGGACCGATATAAAAAAATCTTTCACTGTTGGGAAGCTACACTACCTCCGGGTGAAATAGGCTACTTTTTACCCAACTGCGGAGAAGGAGGGTAATGTTTTTATTAAAATACTACGCGTGCGAAGTTGCGGATTGGTCAGCTAGTGATATATAGGTATATATAAAGCAATCTTATGAAAAAACTTAAACATCTTGTTTTGTTTTACTATTTATTATACAGAGTGTTATTTTTAACTGTAACAGTACGGCAGCACCCATAACCAGAAGAGATACAGGTGCAGTTTCTTTTAAACCATCAGCTCGTTTTTAAAGAAAAATATTTTGGCATTAAAAATTTTTTGGTCAAGTGTGAGTAGCGTTTTAAAATGAATCAAGTTAGTAAAATTTTTTTTGATGCCGATCGATGCAGTTCTTTGTAAGGATCATTTTATTGTATCGAATGAAAAAAATCTGAAAAGCGGAAGTTAGTCAAATTTGATAAAAAGTATTCTCATACAACAGGACAAAGAAAATTCCTTCTACAAACATTTTATTCGATTCTAATTGCACATTAAAGGAGTATTAATACTGTAGCAATTAAGAAGTTTAGGAACTCCATGCTCTCATTAGCAATTCAAAACATTTCGTATTTCAGAACAATTTTGAATTTCGAACATGGTTCTTGCACCTGTCGGACTTTTATATATATAACAATTAATTCTACTTTTTGCGTATTTGATAATGCTATGATAGGACAAATAAGATGATGCAATGACTGATATGGTCAGGTGAGCCTGACCATGCAACTTAGCAAATTATGACGTGAAAATGGAATCATCGTGGTCGCGCTTGTTCCGAACACAACGCACATGCTTCAACCCTTAGACGTCACTGTGTTTTACCCTCTAAAAGAAAACTGGCGTAAACTCGTGAAGAAGTGGCGTATAGAAAATGATGGAAAAGAAATTACAAAATATAACCTTCCTTCAGCTCTTAATAGCTTAATAATCAATAACGAAACTTTTGCAAACAATATAAAAGCAGGTTTTAAGACATGTGGTTTGTATCCATTCGGGCCCGATTTCGTAAATTACAAAAGAATTGTGAAACAACACAGCGACACAAAAGAGAACCATGATGTCGTCGCCAAAAAGTCTATCATTTCTGAGTCAAGCTATCTTGCATATCTAGAAAGTAAAATAGATCCGAGTTTACTGAAAGAGTTTTACACTACATTTGAATTGGGCAAGGATTGGGAAGGAAATAAGGAGGCATCAATGCTTTATGATACTTGGCTGGATTTTAAAAATGACAACACTGTTACAAAGACACGAACTAACCAAGCAGTCATATCGGAAGAGGTCGAAGATCCTTGTATAGCCCTTCGTGATCCCGGAGATAATGGAGAGAACACTGATAAACAAGACATCCCCTACAAAGAATATTGTACGTCTCCATCGCTTCTTGATACCTGTGATCTAGATAACACTGTCAAAGTGACTGGCACTCCAAACACGGATAACTCCGGCCATAAAGAGGATCCTACCCTAAAAGATGACAATTCCTTTGAAGAACCTTGTGCATCTGTCTCCCTTGTTGTTTATAACCGTGACCAGCAGGGCACTGTCAGAGGCACTGGCAATCGATACGACGATAATACCTGCAATGCAAAGGATCCTACCCTAAAAGATGACAATTCTTTTGAAGAACCTTGCGCATCTTCCCGTGTTGTTTATAATCGTGACCAAGAGGGCACTGTCAAAGGCACTGGCACTCGATACGACGATAATACCTGCAATGGAAAGGATCCTAACCTAAAAGATGACAATACCTTTGAAGAACCTTGCGAATCTTCCACCCGTCCTGTAACTTGTAAGTCTTGTGACCAAGAAAACACTGCACTGCCTTCTCCAGAACAAAACAACACTCTGGATGACTACAATTCTAACAAAGATCCTTGCATTACTTTAACTTATCTTGATACCTCCAGTCAAAAGGACGTTACGGTGCAAAATGAAGTCGAGAAAAAATCTGCTCATACGACAAGCGAGTTAGTTAAACAATGTGCATTGTATCCAGGGAAAGTGATACCTAAAAAAACTAAGGCCGCAATGTACATACCTTCTATTATTACTTCAGACAAATGGGTAGATATAATGGAGGCAGCCAAAAACGAAAAAAAAGGAAATCAACAAAAAGGAAAAACAGACTGAAATGAAGGCTAAAAAGAAAAAAGTTACCAAAAAAACATCGTCTTCTGAAGAAGATGGCGAAGCTATGAAGGCCGGTGGGGAAGAAAATGGAGGAGCTATGAAGGCAGCTGAAAACAAAAAGAAAGAAAAACAGACCAACAAAAAGAAAACAGATACGAAAATGAAGGCTAAAAAGAAAAAACTGCTCGAAGAAATCTAATCCTCCGAAGAAAATGGTGAAGTTGATTATTGCGAAAGTGGTGAAAGTGAATGGAATGAACAGAGTGATACTAATTCAACTGATGAAGAAAGTATAGATCAAGAAACTAAACTACATAATCAGAGAAAAGGTGCCGAGCAGAGGAAAAGGAGAAGGTCTGTGACCAAAGATTTAAGTATTTCTAAATCAAAATTACCTTTGACTAAAGTAGCAAACTCTGTTAATTATGAAAACTTGAAAAATGGTTGTCATGTTATAATCAAGTACGAAGGAGAATATTTTCCTGGAAAACTTGAGAAAAGGAAGGTGGGATGTTCGAAATCAGTACAATGGTACTGTCTACCGGGAATACTTTTAGATGGCCGGAAAGGCCAGATAAAATTTGGTACACCATATGTGATATCGTCGAAATCATAAGTCCCCCAGTAAAGCACAACAACAAGGGCTTTTTTAAAATTACGGAGATGGAGAAATTTTTGCCCGACATTTATAACATGACGTTCTAATAAATACAAAAATTTTGAATTCATTAATGTTTTATTTCATAACTAGCTGATTCTATATATATCCCATTACCAAATTTCATTGAGATACGTTCAGCCGTTTAAGCTTAAAAAGGTAACAGACAGAGTTACTTTCTAATTTATAATATTAAGTATAGATGGCCAAAATGGGCACACAGTGTGGCCACAAATGGGTAACATGTGGCCATAAGTGAATCTCAAGCCACTTCCGAGCTTTTTTTACAAAAAATCAGGCATCTATTCCGAGTTTCGTGACTAGAAGGCTTTATAGGGTAAGAATTATATATTGTTTATGACTTGATATGAAAATGATTTCGGAGGTAACTAAAAAGATGAAACACCAAGCGCTTGAAAGTTGAAAATCTCTTAAGATGGCTAGAACAGGGTCCCCTGCCCTAGGTAACTAGATGTAACTTATAAATAGTCATCTAATTCATCGATATCAAATATCGACACGGTAGCATTACTAGCGTAAAGACAACTTGCGGCACATTGACTCAATAGCACTTCTTAGTGTAGATATATCCCGGGTTTTATGTCTATTCTGTTTCCCTAATTTTTTATTTGCAAATGACAAATGCACAAAACCGTGCGACGCCAAAAAAATTAATAAAATTAAAATTAAAACAATAGCACTCTTTCTATGCTTTACAAATTCCTTGATGTTGACGGATACGTACGATGAAGTTGTCAAAAGTGAGAATAAAAATTTATAGATAGCACGCTGACCTAAATGTATGTTGTCTCTGCTTTTTAGGTATAAATAAATCATCTTGTAGTCTAAATTCTGGTTGAGTCTCCCTCTGTAAACACTAGCCATTCATTTCATTTCTCGGAATTCCATCGTTTTACCGTTTTTAACCTGTCAACTTGACATTGGCACAATTGTGGCAACAACTAGTCACAGAGGCCATACAACCAGTAGTGAATAGTGACCTAAATGTTTTATGCATTTAGGCGACTCTCACTCTCCATAGGTTTTTTTGATATCTTTGTCTCGGTCAAACCTCATTTTATGACGTTCTCCGGTAATTTTAACAAGTAGTTGTCAGTCTGTCCGTCTCAGTCCGTCTCCGTCCGTCCGTCCGTACTCCGTCTGAGTCTATGGCAGTGCTGCCAACTTGGGGGTTTTCCCCTTAAATTTTGGTATAATTTAGATGAAACGGGGTATTTTTAGGGGCCATATTTTTTTTCGGGTACAATTTTTTAACGCATTGTTCAGGAGTTACCTTTTTTAGGGGGACATTTTTTTGTAGCGGGTTTTTAATGTAAATTAGAAAATCATTGATTGGATTGATGAATAAAATTTTATGAAGGTGTGTAATCTTGTAGACATTAGCAGAAAAATCTTCTCTGTTATGGTAAAAATTAAACAATTTATTGAATACTCAAGCGTGTATGATAATATAATAGTCTAGCTAGGGTGATCTTGAGTTAGTGTAGGGGGAAATTGGGGATTTCGAGATGACGCTAGGGGGGACGCTTAGTTGAGTATGGCAATACTGGTCCGCGGCGGCGGGCGCGGGCGTCGAAGTCCTAGATAGATAGAGAGAGAAAATCGAACGAAGTCGTCGAACAAACTGGGGAATCGAACCGGATTTAGACGAAATGTTGATTGAATTTTTGGTACAATACAATACAGTTTTTTTGTAAAATAAAAATAGGTACAAGATTACAAGCTCTTCATGTGTTCATCACATTGCGGACGCAGCATTATTCTAACTATCAGAACATTACACTACGACGTCTGAGCGACTGACCGTGGAAATCCGTGGATGTAAATTGGCTCCACTTGTGCAGTGTTTGTATGCACAATTAACTCTTCAAAACCAACCAGTAAGAGTCACTTTGGGGTTCGAAGATGTCTAACGTTAGCTACGATATGGATACTTCAGGCGGACTGATGCCGGTTAGCATTTGACTCCATAATTTTCATCAACTTGGAACTTGTATTGAACATTGCACCATTGTAGATGTAAGTTGTTGCTAAGTAAATATGTGTTTTAGCTTATCCGGGCGCTGATAAAGCCACCGGACGAGGAGCCGAGTGTCCCGAAGCCGAAGAAGACTCCGCATCCATACTATAAGAGGCCGGGCAAGGGACATAACCATGATTCTTGTGACGCGTGCGGGGAAGGCGGCGACTTGATATGCTGCGACCGCTGCCCTGCTAGTTTCCATCTTGGTTGTTAGTGAGTATCTCCAGTTTATCTTAAAGTCAGATAGGTAGATGGAAGTATTTATTCATTTGCTGATTAAATTATTAAAATCAGAAGCTTATTGAGCAGTTTGAACCGTTTTGGTTCCTCTTGACCATCTCATCTGGAAAGAATGAGGGCTTTAACCAAAAGTAGGAGACAAGGCCTGATATTAAATAATGTAAAATTAGAAACATCAATTTCACTTTCTCTCCCTCTGAAGAATCAGGAAATAAGTTCTAAGGTTTATCAATGCAAAATGTTATCAAAGTGTAAGAAAAAAGTATTTTTAAGATTCGTTGTTTTTCTGTATTGGCGTTAATCTATTTTATTCACTTCTATTTCCTTCCAGGGTTTCACAATGAGGGCTTTTCACGGCCATGTTTTTAGAACTGCTAATAGATGGCGCTGCTCCATCAAGCACTAGGGATGGAACGTTTCACGAGTATCATATGAAAAATCATATGTCACACATGTTATTTTCCTTCTCATAACCTGTTATATTATAACTCATTCAAATGAAATAACTTTTGGTATTCATCGTATATCGGTTGTTGTCATTTGGGTCTGCTACAAATCACAGTCATTCGCATTTCTTCAGAACTCATCAGGCGTTTTAGTTGCCTGTGATTTTTCTCATGTGCAATAGCACTAGCAAGAATAGCGAGTGTGACATTACGGCATTATAATGAAAAATCATTGCTTGTGATTTTTCACATGTGAAATAGCAGTGATAGAAAATAATCATTTGGATCATATGAAAATGATGTAAAATAGCAATCATTTCCATGCCTATCCATGCACTTGTGTGTTTTGTCTGTGTCCAAAAGAAAGTGAATTGTCAATGTCAATTGCCATATCAATCAAAACTTGAATTAGAACAAAATCATATAAAATTGCTTACAAACAGGAGGGTATGTGTAGTAGAGATGACTAACAGCCCTTTCAGACGGCAACATCCCGTTTTTTGCAGGATCCCGTTTAGTAGTGTACATGCTTCAGTACTAGCAGTCACACGAATATCCTGTTTACAGTATCCAGCAAAAAACCGATCTGTTCGAATTTGGCATTCGGTTTTGCCACTACAACATGTCCAGTAAAAAACATGATCCAGTTTAATTACACGTATAGTTTAATTGAAGGATTCCCACCAGCTTCCTGCATACCGTTTTTTGCTGGATGGGGAGCGGGGAGAGGCGCCCGCCCCGCCTCGACTACCGCTGCCTGTCGACCGCGCCCGCGCCGGCTCACCACTCACTATATTTTGGTCGTTGTTTCAGAATTGGGCGAACCCAAAAAAATTTTTTTTTACACTGCCGATGCCGGTGGCGCCGGAGGTAATACCAATACAATATCGCAAGCGTGTTCACGTCCATCACGTCTGAATTTTTGTTTCTGCCCGATCTATACCTACCGCTCATTGCTCTACCGCAAAAAACAGGATGCAAACTACTATTGTGTGAACACACCAGTGGTTTTTGCGGGATTCAATAAAAAACCGTCCCTGCAGAACTGGACAGCCGTTTAAAAGGGCTGTAAACCGTGCGTTGTCTCCTGTTGCGAAAACAACGGTAGACACCGTTTTCCTAAGGATGGAGTTCGCAAAACAAAGTAAATAGATATTGACAAGCAATTAAATATGTACTAGTTCGTACATATTGAAGTATTCTTTAATATGTTTAGCTCACTTTCGTGTAACTGATTTATCTGTGACGCCGTCATATTGGAATAATTACCGTAAGTTATTTTCGCGATATTTTACGTACTTATCTACATAGGTACTTCTTATGTTAGTTGGTGTAGGTACTTATGTACTTTTTTCCTCCTAAAAGTTATTATTAAGTTAAGTTTTTAAAAGATACTGCCAGAATAATATTAAACAAAACTGCTATCTTCAGTGTTCATAAGGAACAAAGCTTCTCCAGAACAACCATTAACATCCATTCAAGATACAGTGTATCGATTAGTCAGATTCCATTAGGCTAGCACAGGTCTAAAAAATAATACGATCACAAAAGAACATTGATTGTCACACACAAGAAGAAACAAAAACGGAGTGAGCTTTGACAGTTTAGCAAGTTTTGAAATATATATTTTTTAGCGGAGCATGTCTCGGGCGCTTGTTTAGACGGTGCGATCTATTACGCCAGTTGGAAGTACTTTTTTTTTTATTGATTAAAACGGGTATTTATCGCGTATGTACCTGTATGTTTTAATCAATAATTATGTACAGTGATCGCGAAAGTTTGAAAAATACTACTTTTTTTTTAAGCCGATAATGAAAAGCGGGTACAATTTAAGTGCTCACCAAAAAAAAATGTATACCCTAAGACTAAGTACCAAGTAAAATAAAGTAACTTCATATAAATTAAACCGATTTTATGCAGAGGTCCCTAGAGTAAACCTTTTAAATTCTAAAATAAATATACACACATCATAATAATTGTCCGTTTTGTATATATATTATTTTGGTTGCCAAAATGGATTAATGCTCGCCAAATATTGTTTTACTGAAACAGTAACATTGATACCAAAAACTACAGTTCTAATTTACCTTAGTGTAATCAAATTATCCAACCTAAATCCAAAATATATTATTGTCAAACTAAGATTACAATCGCGAAGCGAGTCACCATCATGCCCAAGGACATACAGTTGGCACGCAGGATCAGTTTTCTAGCTGGCTCTAGCCAGATCGCAAAACAAAAACAAAAAGGCCCTTTTCAGGGCCGCACATGTTTCGTTATTTATGAAAATTTGTTTCTCTGACAATAGATAGGTTTTGTTTGTACCTACCTACCTGCTTGCTTGATTATGTAAAAAATGAATGAATAATGTATACCTTTGTATGCTCGCGGATGTAAGTACGCTAGCAGGCAGAGACAGGCTAGCTCACTTTAGTTCTTACTATTATACGTGCTACAATAAATAATATATTTTAACGTATGTAGCGGTAGCAGACACACCGTATGACAGTTGGTCGTTAGGTTTTTTTTTATTTACCTATATATAAATAAAAAAAAAAAAAATATAATAAAAAAAATGAGTAGTAAGTATGTAGAATTATGAAAACTTAAGAGTGTAGACTCAGAGAAACAGACCCCCCCCCCCCCCCTCCCATCCCCACTTCGTTTTTCTTAAGTCATTATGAGTTGTAGTAATTGAGAATTCAATATTTATTTAACTACTTTATCATATTTTAATTAAATTAATAAATCATTAAACAAGTAACTTGTGTTTAGAGCAAGCAATATTATATTTGGCATTAAAAAAAAATCTATTTAGCAATAATATATAATATTTGGTCTAAAGTTAACTTTAACGGCGTTAACATATTTTTATGGCATGCAATAAAAAGGAAATTAGCTTAATTTCTATAATACTTCATGAATATGAAGATATGAATATGAATGTATTTGGTGAGCATTTATCCGTTTTGGCAGATATTTCGAATTTATTGGAACTAATATAAGTGCATTTCTGGTAGGCATTTAAACACAAGCCATGAAAAGCCCTCATTCATTAATTGGTTTTCCAGATTCATAGTTTATGTTAGGAGTTTTAATAGCTTTTTGTTTAGACTTCTTAGAGCTAAAATAACTTGGGCTTGTTTTACAAATAAATGGTGGTGGCGATTCTGTGGTTTACTGCCTAACTTAAATTTCTTAAGATATGATGTTCTTGTTCATAATTTCGTTCGTACTAAAGACCTAATTAGCATGACATTTAAAGTGAAATTTCTAAAATTAAGTTTTGGTTTAATTGTCATTTTTGCTGGCAGTTTTAATCAGCAAGAAAATTGGTGTTGACTTTAACCTATCTGCAAATACGCCAATACGCCAATTATATAAAAATAATTTAATTATAGAAATATGTCTTTAAATGTCATTTTTGCTTTCATCGTGAACGAAATAAGGACATTCGTAGGTATGTTACAAAAGTTTAGTTAGACAATGAACAACAGAATCACCAGCTTGTATCGATCAATTATTAATATGTAAGTGATATTTTATAATTGATTGATATAAATATAAAATAAATAAATTAAGCTATTATTTTTTCAATAAATATATAAAGCAACATTATCAACTTCCAGTGATCCACCACTAGACGAACATGACATTCCATCTGGTTTGTGGCTGTGTCGCGAGTGCCGTGCTGATGATGCTGAGAAGGCCCCCAGCGCCCGGAGCAGCCGGCCCGTGTCGCCCACTGACACCAAATCAGACTCCTCTGAAAAGAAAACTAGGCAAGAATTTATTATACTTACACTACTTTTAGAAGTATCCTACTAAAAATGCTCAAAGTTTTACTCAGAGAGGTCCTGTTTAAGTGTGTTATTTTCCTTATTTCATCGGATCAGGGTTCTCCGTAGCCGCGATAGCTCCAAGAAGCCCAGCAAGGAGGATTCCTCCGACTCGGACAAGGAGAAGGATAAGGAACCGGAGCCAGAGAAAGAGCTGACTCCGATGGAAATTCTGGTGAAGGCGGCAAGGATCATGAACCCCACACAGTTTGAACTGCCGAGAGAGATGCGGATTCCTTGTATTTTCCCGGGGACTGACAAAGGTATATCTTCACTACCTACCCTGAAACTAGATCACTAAACTAAGGCAAGTTGACTAAGAAAAATCATGATGTTTAAAGATTAAATAATTATTTATTTGCCAGAACATGGGGGGAATTATATAGATGTTACAAAATTAAATAGTTTCACCATGTCCAGCCATAGTGGCGTGCTAATTACATGTCATTGATTGAGTGAAGCGACATCTCCAAATCAACTTGGACAAATGAGCATTGTATGTATGTTTGTTTGTCCGAGGATAACTTTAGGAGCGTTGATCTGATCATCGTGAAATTTGGTACAATTAATTTAAAATTGGTATCATCATCATCATACCAGCCGTAGGACGTTTACTGCTGGACAAAGGCCTCCTCCTTGGAGCTAATAAATATTTTGGGGTTGTTGAGATATTAGGGTTCAAAAGGGGTAAAAAAAAAGAGGCAAGTGGGACGTTTAATGAAAGGTTTTCATTATTACATTTCGACCCCGTTTTTATTTTTTGTTTAAGCCTTGTAGTTTTTGAGTTATTACTATTAGCCATAGTAAAATAAATAGTTACACCAGTGACCCCACATTGGTACAAATTTGGTATGCGTGTAGCTTTAGTGACACAAATATAGGGAGAAGTAAAAAAAATCCAGAATAACTGCAATTTCTACACCAAAAAACATGGACTCCCGTTACTTGTAATTTGAATGAAACTGTAGGTCAAGCAATTTGGTTATTCATTTCGTGGCACTATTTTAATAATGAAAGATTACAAATAATATTTTTTTGTTTTTTTATGGGAGACTCGCGAGATCACAGTTCGGAGAGAACCACTAGTATAATTTAAGTAGTTTTATGTAGTAAAGCAGGGTGATCAGAAAGACCTTTATCCATCTATTAATGCCTCTTTATTTTCTTTCTTGCTGCTTTGGATGTTTGGATTTAAGCTAGGAGAGGTAAGGATCATCCAGTAGTGTACTAATTTGTTATACTGGAAGACCTTGGCAAATAGTATTTGGACCAAGTTGCAGGATGTCAAGAGTAACCTAAGCCAACGACTACCTAAAGAAGCTAGTTCGTATAAGCTGGTCTAGAGTCGGTTCCAACTCTGGTCTTTTTAGGCTACTCAAGGCCGCCGACATGGCTTAATGATTTTTATTGTGGTACACGACTTTTATCGACTTTTATGCCGGGACCATCCAAAGCATGTAAGCGCATAGTTGAAAATGCTATTTGCACCCATCAACTCTTTTTCTTAATGCACTCCCATCCAAAAAGATGAAGAGCGAATGAAAAAAAAGAGTTATATCAGGATCTTAGCAAGTGGCTCTGCTTACCTCTTCGGAAATAGGTGTGACAGATTGTTAAACACAAAATCATAATACCTTCATTATGTTGAAATTTAGAGCAAGCATCACAGTGTACCTGAGGGCTCTGATCTGATAGTGGAAGGTGTGTTTCTCAGAGGGCAGTAAGAACGGCAACGCCGCAGTGGTGAGCTGCGACTCGTCCGGCTGCGTACCGCTGCCCGTTAAGTCGTGCCACGTGTGCCGCGGCACTTGCAAGATGGCGCCTCTGCTGCAGTGCGACTACTGCCCTCTGCTGTTCCATCAGGTACAATATAACATAACTATAGTATACATCAACACTCGTGCCGGGCTGGGCCAACCAATGAATGAATGAAAATACTTTATTGTACACTTCAAAAGAAACAGACTTAAAAATAAAAAATCACAAAGCAACAAGTACAATAGGCGGTCTTATCGCTTAGAAGCGATTTCTTCCAGACAACCAATATACATGTTAGTTTCCTTTTCAATACGAATCGACAGGTACTCGGCGCATCACTAACGGCTCCCGTAAGGGCTGCAAGAGCGAGCGATATAGAAATATCATATGAATCCATACTAACATTATATATGCGAAAGTAACTATGTTACCTTTTCACGATTAAACAGCTGAACGGATCGTAATGAAATTTGGCACGGAGATAGATTACATCCTGGAGAAGAACATAGGCTATCTTATGTCTCAAAAAATAATCTTGAAATGGTGAAATAGGGGTTGAAAGTTTGTATGGGCAATCCAAAATTCCTCAAGTAAGGGGATCTGAAAATCCATATTTTCAGATTTGGTGGGTTATATCTGAAGTAATCTGAAGTATATCTGAACCAAATCTGAAGTATACGAGTAGATTATGAGCAAGTTTGAGACATAGGCCACTTTTCATTCGACTAGAAAGAGGAGGGTAATTTTTCTATTGATAATCAACGCGTGCGAAGCCGCGGGCGGGTCACCTAGTATCAATATAAATTGAATATAAATATTAATATCATTCGCGTTTGTCCCACGTTTTATGATCCCAGGATGCCAAGAGTTTTGGCGTCTAGTATAAGATTACCTTACCGAATACCTATGGTACATAGGTGAAATGGAACAATTAAAATGATCTATCTGAAAAAAATCATAATGTTCTAATATCTCCACCTGCGATTATCAAAATATGCAAGCTGGCTCATTGGTTTTCATAACATGCAATGCATATTGGGAATTATATCAGGTCGCGCTCGAAGACCATTTCTTACTAGCAGCATTACGAGTTGACGCTGTCTCTGTAACACTTCAGATTCAAATTGCTAAAATACAAGAAAAACCATCCCCCATCTTCCGCTCTGCGTTAGTTGCTTCTATCTCTGGTTGGTCTGCAACTTGCCATTACTGTTTTTGGTGTTGTCGATGTCAGACAATTTTTGTTTTTTTAATGAAACAGCACTAGTTTGAGTTTGATTGTTAATTATTGATTGATTTATTCTGTTTGTATTTCAGGATTGCCTGGACCCGCCGTTGACTGCGCTGCCCACTGGCCGCTGGATGTGCCCCAACCACGTTGAGCAATACATTGTAAGTACTTGTTACCTATTGTGTTAATGCACTACATTTTTTATTACCTTCTATTTATCGACCTGCGTGGCTGAGATATAGGAGGTTGCAGGTTCCATTCCATGATCTGCAGATATTTTTTCGGGTCTGGGTTTATCTATACTAATAGTATATTTTTATAGTGAAAACAAAACTCTTATGGAAAATTCAAAGATTTATAAAAAATTTCAAGCCTAGGGACTTAAACCCGCATCCTCTTTGTTTCAAGAGGAAGGTTGCAGGTTCAAGTCCCGTCAAGGCTTGAAAATTTTTGAGATGGTTTTAAAATCTTATCTATACTAATATTATCAAGAGGTAAACTTTGTAAGTTTGTTTGGAAGTAGGGATAATCTCTGGAACTACTGATCAGATTCTGATAATTCTTTCACTAATAGAGAACTACATTATCCCTGAGAGCTAAAGGCTATATTTTATTCTGTTCAAAATCCACACGAAGCCTAGGGGTTAGTGTATTATAAGTATGTATTTGATCGAGCGAAGCGAGATCTTCAAATCAACTTGTATGTATGATTGTTTGGCCGAGGATACCTTTCGAAGCGTTTATCCGATCATCGAGAAATTTGGTATATAGGTAGGTAGTGATGGCACAATTTTGGTGTGACTAAATGAGCTGAAAATGTGGGGTGGTTGTTGAGGTCTAATAAAAGGTCTTTGTGAGTACATTTCGACTCCGTTTTATATTTTTAGTTTAAACCTTGTTTTTTAAGTTATTAGCCATAATACAAACTGAACCTTGACAAAATTCACAGGGTACACCAGTGACCCTACAGTGCTGAAATTTGGTATGTGTGTAGCTTTAGTGACACAAATATAGGGAAAAGTCTGGAATACAGAATAACTGCAATTTCTACCCGAAAAAATAATTACCAAACTGAAACTGTAGGTCAAGTAAGTTGGTTATGCATTTCGTGGCACTATTTTGATAGTGAAAGATTACAAGTAATATATTTTTGTTTATATGGGAGACTCGTGAGATGTCAGTTCAGGGCGAACCACTAGTTACAAATATAAGTATTCTATCAGTTATCTGGTTGGCATAGTGGAAGCGTTGCTTAGTTTGTGGTAAGATAGTGGTGTGTGAAATATCCACAGTACAAGGATTATTGATAGATATGTGTTCTGTTCAGGATTGGAAGCTGGTGAACTCGATATCGGCGACGGAGCGCGTGGCGCTGTGGGACAAGTTCAGCGGGCCCGTGGACCAACACGCCATCAAGATAGACTTCATACGACAGGCCAGGAAGCACAGGCCTATGTTCCGGTAACTAACTTCACTCACTTACTCATATATTATTTACCATCATTTAATATCTAATCTACTACGTGTTTTGTCATGTACGACATTAAATGAAAACAAGGGTAGAGCTTAATGGCTAGTATTGTTGTAAAATAAGATTTTTTCTAATCATTACTATAGAAAATTTAAAATTCAACTTTAATTTCAAGTCCTAAAATATCAATGAAACAACCTGTATAAAATAGGTAAACAAATCATATTTATTCATTATTTATGTATTCATAGTTAGGTATACAACTTTTACTAGATTCCGCCCGTTTTGGATTGTTCCGAAAGAGATACGTGTCTCTGTGTCATACATCAAAAGTTTAGTATAATTACTGAAAAATTAAGACAGCTCAACTTGATCCACGTAAAGAATGACGAGATTATTGACTCAGTAGTTTGCAGCAAATATAACTTTGAATGCATGATGAAAAAATGCAAAATATGTGTTGAAAAAATGTTAAATTTTGCAACTTTTGACAACACAGACCCAATAAATTACAAGCAATGGTTAATCAAAACAGAAAGCAGAGACTTTAAGGGTAAGATTAAAAAAGTTAAAAGAACAGTCGAAGATTCAATTGAGATCACAAAAAAGAACTTAATTGAAAAGTTTCTGGACATGCTACCGAAATTCCTCAAACACCAATTTAACATATGGCAACAATTTCAAGTAATAAGTCAGATAAATAAACAATTAGCACCCGAAGAAGATTTGCTTCATATATATTTTTGGGAAAATTTTCAGTGCAAATATGCGTCCAAAGCACAATCGGATATATAGAAATTTTTAATTTGTAAGTGAAGATATAATTACACTCAAAATGAAAATGACCCATATATCTATGACTATGACTTAATTCACTAGCTGATCCGCCCGCGTGGTTTTTCAATCATTACCAGGCGGGTTATGATTTTATTTGCGCAGTCGGGTAAAAAGTAGTCTATGTTCCAATCCCGGTCATAGTCTATCTACCAAATTTCATCGAAATCGGTCCTGCCGAATACGTATACGTGAATACTTAACAAACAGACAGGTAGAGAGACAGTTACTCTATAATTTATGATATTGGTATGGAAGGTTATCCAATAAAAAAAGAACATCGAGAACCGATCGGTCTATGATAATATGAACCGTCTTTGTGTATAAATACACAGGAAGTAGCGGATTCGATTTCCGCCACGGACAAATGTTTGAATGATCTACAGATATTTGTCCGGGTCTGGATGTTTTTATATATATTATAAGCAACGAATTACAAAAAAATAGTATATCAGTATTCTATCAGTTATCTGGTTCTCACAGTACAAGCTGTGCTTAGTTTGGGGCTAAATAGCGCTGTGTGAAATGTCAAGCAATATTTATTATTATTAAATAGTGATTATAATTGTTCACAGTCAGAAGATCCCGATCTCTGTTCCGGGGCGCGTGCGCGTGCCGCGCATGGTGCGCATGCACTACGCGCAGCCGCCGCCGCTGCTGCCCTCGCGCAGGGAACACGTCCGCTGCAGGAACGGTACGTGTACAATCTCAGTCCCGGGGCGCGTGCGCGTGCCGCGCATGCACTACGCGCAGCTGCCGCCGCTGCTGCCCTCGCGCAGGGAACACGTCCGCTGCAGGAACGGTACGTGTACAATCTCAGTCCCGGGGCGCGTGCGCGTGCCGCGCATGCACTACGCGCAGCCGCCGCCGCTGTTGCCCTCGCGCAGGGAACACGTCCGCTGCAGGAACGGTACGTGTACAATCTCAGTCCCGGGGCGCGTGCGCGTGCCGCGCATGCACTACGCGCAGCTGCCGCCGCTGCTGCCCTCGCGCAGGGAACACGTCCGCTGCAGGAACGGTACGTGTACAATCTCAGTCCCGGGGCGCGTGCGCGTGCCGCGCATGCACTACGCGCAGCCGCCGCCGCTGCTGCCCTCGCGCAGGGAACACGTCCGCTGCAGGAACGGTACGTGTACAATCTCAGTCCCGGGGCGCGTGCGATTGCCGCGCATGCACTACGCGCAGCCGCCGCCGCTGCTGCTCTCGCGCAACATGACCGCTGCAGGAACGGTACGTGTACGATCTCGCTCCCGGGGCCTGGTTCTCGTCGACTATTTGGCCGGTCGTGGTCAGAGGCGCAGAAGTTGGGAGCAGCGCTTAGTGAACCTGCAGCACACCATTCAAATCCCTTTCACCGGCCACACCAACGTTGCTGCCTCATATTGGCGGCACTTATGGGGCCCTTTTAATGGATGGTCAGTCACCACTTGCCTCATCAAAAGTGATCGGAGTAGGTAGAGCTATTTTGTGTACTTGCCATATGTAAGAATAATATGGATATTCCCAAAATCCAGGGATTTGCTTTTTAAGTAGAAAAATAATAAAAAGCTATTTACGCCTTATGGACTAATGAAAGAATACACTTCCTCTCCGACGGGCAAGTATAAGGACGGGTTTAAGGATAGTATACTAAATAGATAGAAACTAGATTCATTAAACCACATATATTTTTTTATGTAACAATTTGTTATATTCATACAAGACTCAACAATCATTTAACATTATCATTCTGAAGTTGTACAAGAACATATTACCATACAAATTATTTGTTCCTCAAAAAATTAAAATATACAAACAGAACAAGCTATATGTATTTACAATAAAATCCTGATTAAATAGATCAACACGTTAAACAATAATTTACTTATTCAAACAAAAAATGTCATTCTTGGAGATTTTGAAGAAAAATTGTCAAAAAATTAAGTAAATGATGAAATTTTGTCTACAAATTTGTACCACTAGCATCCACAGATGGCGAACGCTCCTTTTCTTTTTACATCTAACACCCATTTATATGTAGAAAAGGAGCGTTCGACATCTGTGACTGCAGCTCAAGACGAACTAGACCAAGAAATTATCTATTTCTTGGTCTAGTTCGTCTTCAGCTTCAGTAGAAGACTGAGTACCTAAGTGACCTAAGTTAAAATATATTACCATTATTTTTTCTAAATTTTCTAATTTTAGTCTATTTCTTTTTACATCTAACACCCATTTATATGCAGAAAAGGAGCGTTCGACATCTGTGGATGTTAGTGGAACAAATATATATGACAAAATTTCATCATTTACTTCATTTTTTGTCAATTTTTCTTCAAATCTTCTGAGGATATCAATGTCAGGATTCCTATCCAAAACTTTTTGTATTTTTATTTTTATTCTATCAGAATCACACTCATTTAAAACAGCTCTGACTTGATCAAAAGCCAAAAATGAGTCGCTTAATGTTAAATTTCGTTTCTGCAACTCTTAATGAAAGTAAAATAATCGTATAATGATTTTCATATACACTAATTGATTCCGTAGATTCTCTTTTTCTAGAATATTTTTCGCATTTCGTATTGCCATTGATTCAAAGCTGTTTAATCGAGAAACAACATTCATTATTTCTTCATAATATTTTCTATAATACGATGCAGCTTCCAGCCAAGTGCCCCATCTTGTTATCACTGGTTGTGGTGGAAAAGTTAAAGGAGAACGGGCATAAGTGTATGGAAGCTGGTCTACCTTGCAATAAAAATGAGTCATATGTCAATATAAAGGTAATTCTATGTATTTTCATATGTAGAAAGTCGCATTTCTCTAAGTATTGTCCGATCTGAGTTCTACTAAAAATTGAATCTGATAATATTTAGTGCCAAACATTGAATATCGTGGTAATTAAAAAAACATTTTGTGTAATGTAATGATTTTATTTAAGTTAGGTAAGTAGTAATACAAATAAAAACAACATCTTCTTAAAAAATCAAAACAATATGTTATTAAACATTATCATCATCATCATCATCGATGATAATACTGTTAAGGAACAATGCAGGTTCATTGAACCCTTCATGACGGGCATAACCTACGTACCATATAATTGACAGTACATGGGCACAAGTACCTATAGTACGTCGCCCTGTCAAGCAGGTACAATAATATTGTGTAATATTGTTATTAATATTATTGATTAATATATAACAAAAATATTTCCTGGCTCGGACATGTCGAGACTGTATACGTCCACGTAATAGCCAAGCCTCTTCGTTGATATCATATTGTGCCAAGTCTTCTAGAGCGTTATCTCTATACGTCTCGATTATATAAAGACCATTTTGTAAGTGCTCGCTACAATATGATCGAGCGAGCTTTAACTGGTAAGTTCCCAAGGCAAAATGTATGACTTGTTCTTCACTAAGCCTTGGGAAGTTTTCTATTTCATTTTCTTCGATTCGCATGAAGTCTGCTCTCCTATAATTCAATCTCTTTGCTTCCACATAATTGTGCAATGTGTTTGGTATGTGTATTTTAGCTCTTATTGAATTCAAAAAGGCTGCTGCGTGTGAACTATCTTCGATGGGGGCGTGGAAGTGGTTTAGAATGGCTGCAGCTATTTTGAAGTCAACAAACATTTTTGGCAACGTTTTATTAAAATAGTTTTGACGCAAAAGTTTAAAATCTCGCTTAAATCTCCCATTTACTACTTCCACCACCCATCGGCACATGGTGACCAAACGAGACTGATTAGCTTGTTCTGTAGTGAGTTGATTTTCTCTTCTGTCTTTAGTTGGTGGCACATGATGTTCGTAGCCACAAGCTTCTATATCCTGCAAACTATCTTTAAATCCTCTGTCTAGGATAAACGCATCATTACGTTCGAGTAACCAATGCAGCGGCTCATCTTCGTTATTCATTATTTCACTCATGATCTGGGCATCGGTTCTGGTAGCGGCAAATGGCCCTTTGACATCTAATATATAGCCGTCCGTGAATACCATTAAAAACGGCTTCAACAAGTTTCGATATTTGTGTAAGCTGTATGACAGCCGTTGAAACAAAAAGTTGGAGCTTTTGTTAATATATATATATATGTACCGTCACATATAATTATGGCTTTGATGTTTTCATCGTTTCCAAATAAAGCCCTTGGAATTGTTAAGTTTCTTTGAAGGATATCATTTCTGGTAATGTGGTCCACACCTAGATGCAGCACAACGTAATCGTTGCTCAGACATTCTCGAACTATAGGCAAAAAACGTTCTAGTTTTCGACGAGACATATGAAATAACGTTGCCAGTCTCTCATCAGAGTCTCCAGTTCTAAGTTTTGTTAAATAGATGCCTAATGCAGTTCTAGGCTGGTTACAACGTTCACTTAGTGACGGAGTTTGTTCTAATATAGCTTCGAACTGATCGTAAGTGCGCCCAGTCCATAAGTGCATCTCTTCATTAGACAAGGTGCCTCTGTTTTCGAAGTCGATTCTGGGCTGGTTGTTAGCAGCCATTCTCATCAAGTCACAGAGCGATGTAAACTGAGCGTCATTAAAATCATGTGTCACATTACACATTTGCGGCAGGTTGCTCCATTCATTATTTTGTAAGTGTTCTGTACACACCCTAGCGCTATCAGGAATAAAAAGCTTGCTCTCACAAAATACATTAATTCTTATCGCGTTTGGTATATGATTACGGGTAATATTAGCACAGTTGTTGTAAATACAATGCACCGAAGTGTTCGGTGCCCTCGTGTATTCTTGAGAGTGCAATGTACCAGGCGCTCGCGCCGCTTGCTGTGCAGGTCTATGATCACGCTCAGTCCTCTGCCAACATCGATGACACAAGCTTCGAGTACTGTCGAACACCACCTGAAAATAATAACAATTAATACTTAAAATAAATAAATCTTATGCCTAACTACTCAATATAATAAAAATAAAAGGTAACTAACCTCCAACACAGCATGTTGTTGTATAAACGCGGCGAATTCTGGTCGTTCCCTTTGCAGGTTATCAGCCAAGATATGCTGCTGGTACCGTCCGCGGTAAAGTCCTCGACGACACATCACACAGTTTCGAAAAACTTCCATTATCGGTAGGCAGTTCAAAAGTCAATAAGTCGAGCCAAAGTTAACACATTAGGGAAAGAAACAGGGTCCAAAAGCAAGCCAGGGTCAGTAAAAACAGAGAAAGAAGTTCAAACACAGCACTATCGTAACAAGACGTGACGTAGCCACTCACTTGATGCGATGCGACTGATTATTGTAGCCGTCCGGCGCGGCGCGTACACAACCGTTCCCCTCCCCCGCGTACGCATCCCTCTCCCCACGGCCCTTACATCGCTCTTCTCCCTTCTCGCTCTTGCTACTGCATTGTATAGGAGCCTTTATGTATGGATATAGTAATCGTGAAACCGTTATTTTATGTTCTTTAAAACAAAAAATGCTGGTGTTTGCATGGCTGTAACTCAAAACGGACAGACTTTTGGGGAAAGTTCCAATAGTATATTTTGTTGCTCATTTTTATTGGACTGTAGACCAGGATGCCCGTTCTCCTTTGGATACATATCTTTCAATAATTTTATTCTGCAGGGGGCTTTTAAATTTTTTTTTTTATATTTGATATTAACATATCTACATCATGGTACTCTAACCGTATCTGTTCTGACACGCGGTGAAGAGCGTGTGCCAAACAGGTAACATGTTTTAATTGAGGTAAAACAATTTTTAAATTTCGCCCCGCAGACAACATGTATGCTACACTATCAGTACATAATACTAAAACATTATCAACTTGTCTTTCAAAGTTGTCTTGCCAAATGTTTTTTAAACATTCGATTACTAAATTTGAAATGGATTGGCCATTGACCACCTCGAGCATTTTACATGCGATTAAATAAGGTCGATCAGAAAAGTTTTCACTTAATGGCTTTACCAAGAAATGCACAATATAGCGACCTAAAAAGTCAGTTGTCTCATCTATCGATATCCAAAGTTTCTCATCTTTAACGATTTCATAGATGAGGCAATTTTATTTTTATAAAATGGGTCCAAATATACTTTTCGTAATTGTGACTCGTCAGGCAGTTTTTTGTTATTGCAATTACAACAGCAAACACTTATTGCCACACCAACCACACATGTATTTTTGGACAAAATCCTTGAAGGCATTATTTTTCATTTGCGACCAGGGGATGTTACAAAGAATTAAAAACTTAATAAGGTCAAAATAAATTTCTTCTTGAGGCCGTTTGTATGTTCCTCGATGTTGGGCACCTTCAATATGTCGATTGACATAATGGCTTTCACACTTGGTGCAGTAAATAGTACAGCTAACAGCGTCAAAAATCAGCTCAGGATAGTCGCGTATCCACTTTTCAACTGTTTCAGGCTTGACAGAACTTGACGCCATGTCGAAGTACTTCACCTGAATCAAAATGTCGTTAAATTAGAAATGCTGACTAGTCACATCAACACTAAGTGGTAAAAACATACTGATCTGTTCGAAAAACAAAACTAGTAAAAATATGTATTCTTAGTGCAAGTTTAAAAATGTAAAGGCAATTAAAACTTTTTAATTTACGTTAAGAGAGGGTACGGTTAATTGCACGCAAGTAGTACACTCACTTCAAAATTAGATCGTATATGTACGAACTGCAAATATCTCTGTCCTCTTGCTCCTGCGCTTTATGGTATAGTTAATTTATACATCCTATTAATAAGTTTTTAAGTTAATATTAAGACGTGTGTGACGTTTAGCTAACAAGAAAAGGCTTTGCATTTTGCACGAATAACACTGTATTTACTCTTTGTATTCAAAAAGTTATTTATTGGTTTGACATAAGGCAAGCTTTTTACTAAGCCCAAACTTTTAACTTTTCTTTTATTTTTATACATTAGTCCATTAATACATTAGTTTTAGTCAATATTTTACTTTTTTACAAAAAAACAAACTTACCAAGTTAGTAGGTATCCAATAAAATAACTCCAAACAATCAATCCAAAAAGGTCAAATTATAGTCCGTAAATGCTGGCCGAAGTCGTAGTAGCAAGGAGGTTCCAAAATCCAGTAAACAAGCCAGGGTCAAAAGAAATTCACCTCACAACAAAACACAACAGGAAGCAAACAAGCACACTCTAAGAACCGAAGTAATCAGTGAGACATTTGACAACAAGTTACTGTCGGTAAACCATTGAATAGTAGTGGTGCAGAAAGAGACAAAACAGGTGCGTCGCTCCGACAGAAACACCCCGCTATTGTTTTCGTTATCGGCGTATGCGACTATATCACGAGTTTCAACAAAGCGGCAACGTGTTGCTGATGTAAAATTTACAACGTCGCTCGGGCGCTTATTGGCTTACGTAAACCATTTTTTATACTTATTTATAAAAATAATTATCCCGGATAAATCCGGAAAATTCCGGAGGATTAGTCGGAATCTAATGGAATATCCATATTAACATCAATGTTTGCGGTCAATGAACCTAAATAGCTCTACCTACTCCGATCACTGATCATCAATCATACTTAATATGACAGAATTAGCAGATATCGTATCTCAGATCAGCATATCTTCTATTTAATTAAGATAAAAGCTAAAATACAATTTAATTAATTTTAATAGCTCATTATCCATTTATTGCAATAGAGCACTACCATACAATATGTAACAAAAACCCTGTCAGATCCTTAAGTATAAAGTATCGATATTTAGTCACAATCATGTAATTCTTGATCAGAAAAAAAATACCGGACTAATTTAATTATTTGGCGCACAAAACTTAAAAATGACCTCTGGAAACACCGACGGGGCTAGGTGCCACGCCGGCGCCAGCTGTGTGAAGGGGTCAATAACCCACGTACGACATTTGTTTTTTGTTGACGATTGCAGTTAAGGAACAATAAGTTTAATGTAGCTCTGAAAAGAACTTAGGTTCAGCTTTGACAAGAGCTAATGTACGTAGTGCTAGATAAGCAGAAGCACGTCAACTTGACCGAGACTTCGACGGTCGTGTTCCACGTGTCGACCTCCAACTTCAATGCATCTTCGACATCGTTTTATGATGTTGGCGCGTACTTTTCGCTTATTGAACACAACTTTTTTGACAAACCCCACAAAGCACATTAACATGTTGTAACATTCCGATTTCGATTAAGATATTTCGCGAAGAAATAAAGTCGGGACGTACGAACTACGAACGGTACAGCTCAAGACTGAAGCGTGGTCGGCGCGTGCGAGCGAGAGTACGAGTGAGTGCTGACAAAGAGAACGCCGCTAAAAGCCGCCGCCACAAGCGGCATCTTTGTTGAACTCGTGCCGCAGTGCGACCCGAAGGGCGATTTTCGTCGCCCAATCCACAGCTGACTGTCGATAATTGACAATTAATTGTATTGAATTGTAAAATTTGCCTATTTTTGGGGTAAAATTCAGATAATTCTCGAAATTTTAAATTAAATAACTTTCAATTTACTCATTTTCTTCAATTTATTTGATACATATGGTTTGTAAACATCTGCCCGACTTTAATTTCTATGACTGAATACGCTCTTCATGGATCTATCTAACAAGGTTTTTGTTACATATAATATAATGTTATATGTTATGTATAAGATTAGAAAGGCATTTATAAATGTGTGAAATATTAATAAAACCTTGTGTTACCACGAAAAAGTTAAACAACTGTTTAACGCGTGTTTAAAAAAAATCGTAGCAGTTTTGTATAGAAATTCTTTAAATAGGCTTTTAGCTTTGTTTATTTATTTTTGTGGTTAGACCTGAATATATAATATTTGCAGTCCTAAACAACCTGAAGCAGAGCGGCGACTACTCGGAGTCAGAAGATGAGGACGGACCAAAACACCAGATCTGCCTCGACCTGGACTGTGAACAGGATCACAATCCTCCTCAGGCTCAGAAGAGCAGGAAGCGGCACGATTCTAATACTGATGACGAGAAGGAAGAAAAGAAGGCTAAGGAGGTATTTATGTTTAAATAATAACATATGGTATTCAATCTCGTAGAGCAACCCCAAGCATAGCCCTCTCCATACCATAATGGTATGAAATGAGAAATGAGGAGATCCGTAGACAAACAAAGATAAATCCAGAATCGGTTTTGTCTATTATTTGAAGTCAGTTATATTTTTGTTTTAAAGTAATGTATTATTGTAAGAAAGCCTTGGATGACGATATTATATGTGTGTTGCAGGTAGACAAGGAGTCGGACAGCAGCTCGCTGTCGGATTCTGACTTTGAGTACCTGACCACGGCTGTGAAGCGCCGCCGCGTCGCACCGCGCCCCGCCGCGTCGCCGCTACGCCAGCGCGTCGAGCTCGCGCCGGGCGCTGAGGAGCTGCTGGCCGTGGTCGACCACCATCTCCGCAAGATCGACGAGAGGCTGGTGAAGCTGCTGGCTTGGCAGCGGCTGAGGCAGGTTCGTGCCTTTTCATATGATAACCTCCGTGGCGCAGTGGCCGCATAGTCAGCTTAGACGCAGGAGGTAGCAGAGAAATGTTTCCATAATCTACAGATATTTGTTCCGGGTCTGGATATATCTATATCTTGTAAGTATGTATTTACAAAAAAAAAGTATACTAAAAAAGTATTCTATCAGATATCTGGTTCTTTTAGTACAATCTCTGCTTATAGTGGTTTGGGGCTAGATAGCGCTGTTAAATGTCCAGCAATATTTATTATTTTTAGTTTATTATTATTAGTAGCTTCCGCCCGCGGCTTCGCACGTGTGGTTTGTCGATAAAAAGTAGCCTATGTGTTAATCCAGGTTATAATCTACGTACATACCAAATTTCATCGAAATCGGTTCAGCCGTTACGACGTGATTGAGTAACAAACAAACAAATAAATAATCAAACATCCAAAATTTCGCATTTATAATATTAGTGTGGTGACACCCCACACAATCAGTTTTTGATGTGAAACATCTATTGGCGCGCCTTGGGGGTAAGACCGACTCGTATGCCGTCACGCAAAGAAATATATTTGCCGTCACGCGTTATAAATATATTGCGTATGATAATTATCAGTTGTTTCAGTAACCATCAATTTAGATTTTTCTTATCTGCCGGGCGTCCGGTGATGGACAAGTTTATATTTTCCATCTCACGCCCTATCTAGCCCCGAACTAAGCAAAGCTTGCACCAGAACTAGATATCTACTTTATACCCGTTCGGGTAAGCATATAGATAGCGTGTTCCGTCCCGCACCCCTCGGAGAGCTGACAACAGCGGCCGCGTACGCGCGTGCGCGCTGCTCCGGCACAGAGTGGCGACAGCGCACGCGACCGACTGACGGTGCAATAACTAGTATTTTACAGGTGTTAGCCGGAGAACAGTGCTACGGCGCGTTCCGGCACACGGCGCTGTCGGAGGCGGCGGCGCGCGCCGTGCTGCGCTCGCTGCCGGCCGCCACCGGCACCGCGCTCACTCTGCCGTCCGAACTACTCTCCAGGTAACACGATACCACATCTAGTCGGAGGCGCGGCGTTATTGGCGATGTCTTTTCGCATACATACCGTATACATAGTGAATGTTAATTAAGACTTGCGATTGAAAAGTCGTCCCTATTAATTCCAGACTTCCGCCTCCGGTCACTTATGACTGTGCCCTGACTTCCAAACCAGAGGTAATGAATGCCGTCCTACACAGCCGGTATACAAACCTAAAATCTACAATTCATTCCGCGCCAGCATCCTAAGTTCCCAAAACTAGCTCTAAATATGGAAAGGCCTAGCAGTGGCCGGGACTGATATTACTAGTACTTACTTACTAAAGCATTCCTTAAATTTAAATTAAATTGGATAATGTGAACAGCAGCTTGCCTATCTAACATTGCGACATTTATTGAGACACAAAGACGTGATCTGCCTTCCTGTTGCTTTACCCTGGCAGGGTTCATATGTGAAACTATCTACCTACTACCCGTAACAACAGCTTCCGACAAAATTTTATCACAATCAGTCAGTCAGACAAGAGTTATTTTCGAATGTATAATACTAGTAGTGGTTTGCCCCGAACTGAGATCTCGCGACTCTCCCAAAATACAAAAAAAAATATTCTCAGGGTGACTCGCGCAACGATGCCTAAACATATTTAGTGGCTAAATATGATTTAAGGAGTTGTCAAATCATACAAATACCTAAAGTTTAAACATGTTTAGTCGCTAAATACGTTTAGGGATCGTTGTGCAAGCCGGTCTTATTCTTTGACTAATAAAATAGTGCCACGAAATGCACGACCACCTTACTTGATCTACAGATTCATTCAAATTACAGATAACGGGAGTTCATGTATATTGAATTTACTATTTTCGGGTAGAAATTACAGTTATTCTGGATTTCAGACTTTTGCCTATATTTGTGTCACTAAAGCTATTTTTTTATATCTATGTTTTTTATTAGTAGCTTTGCGTCGTTTAACGACGACGTCAGCTCCATAGTACTCTCTATTAAATACACTACAATTACTTAAGCACTTTCATTTACCAGCTCGTATGTGAACCGGTAGAGCATGCTAGCTGTATCTGACGATTGTTCAGCTAACACGCTCTGAAATAGGCCCACATCGAGCCGGTTGGCTTTGTACACTCCAAATAGTTCCTCTCTCACTAAAGCTCAGGAAAGCTAAGCT
Organism: Philereme vetulata; assembly: GCA_918857605.2. NCBI lineage: Eukaryota > Metazoa > Arthropoda > Insecta > Lepidoptera > Geometridae > Philereme > Philereme vetulata. The sequence goes on from OU975420.1 coordinate 1,366,804, forward strand.
AAGCTCAAATTTCAGCAATGTGGTGTCACTGGTGTACCCTGTGAATTTTGTCAAAGTTTAGTTTTTATTATGGCTAATAACTTAAAAACTACAAGGTTTAAACTAAAATAAAAACGGGGTCGAAATGTATTCACAATGACCTTTTAATAGACGTGCCACTTCACCGGATAGTCTCATTTTGGTTTTTTTTACTCCTCTTGAACCCCAATATCTCAACAACCCCCCACACATTTTTAGCTCGTTTAGTCACACCAAAATTGTGCCATTACTACCTACCTACCTAGTCAGGTCATAAATTCTGTCACATGTTTAATATAAAATAATTGAAACAAGTTTATTCATTATGTAACCATTTATATACCAAAATGAACTTAACAAAACATAGATTCTTATGACACTAAAGTTTATTCAAAATGACCTCCGTGATTTTGAATACAGGCCTTCAATCTGCGCGGCCAGTCGTCTATCGCAGCACGAACGAGGTCCATGTCAATAAAGGCGGCTGCCTTAATCAAGGATGTCTTGAGTGACTCCAAATTGGGATGAGGCTTTGAGCACGCCTTTTCCTCCAAGTGTTGCCATATCTTGTAATCGGATTAAAATCTTGACTGGAGGAGGGCCAGTCTTCGTGCCGGATGAAGTCGATTTCATGCGCCGCCAGCCAGTCTTGTGTGCTCTTCGCTCTATGAGCTGGCGCCGAATCTTGTTGGAATACCCAGTACCTGTTATTGAACATGGTATGAGAAACAGGTTCCACAAGGTTCGTCAGGACTGTATTTTGATACACAACTGCATTCGTTTTTACACCTTTCTCACAAAAATGTACCTCTGTTAAGCCCCAATAAGAAACTCCCAACCATACCATGAGCGAGGATGGAAAATGACCATTTTGGACACGCGGAATACGGTTGCTCGCTTTTTCACTACTGTGTGCGTACACCTTATCATTTTGATTGTTGTAGCTCTCTTCTACGATAAAAATTTTTTCATCCGAAAAAAGAATTTCCCGATATTTTTTTCCCGCGTACCGCTTCAACAAAGCGCGGCATTTCTTCGGTCTCAGGTCCATTAGACGAGCATTCAAACGATGTCCTGTTTTTCTTCGATATGCCCAAAGCCCTAAGTCTTCATTTAACACCCTTTTCACCGTGGTTCTGCTTAACCCCATCTGAAGGGTCAACAGTTTCTGCTTACGTTTGGGATTTCTTTGAATTCGCGCCTTCACAGCTTTTATCACTGCTGGAGTCCTAACAGACCGAGGGCGACCACTTATTGACCTGTCGTCTACACTAGAGTCTTCATTGTATCGTTTGATGGTGCGACAAACGAATCTTTTGGTTATATTCAAATTTTTCAGTATGTCAAAAATTTGAATTGGTGCGTAACCGCAACGATGCAACGCAATAACTGCAACACGGTCTTCTTTAAGCGTCCACTCCATATTTAAAAATGAGTAAAATTCTAAAAAGTATACATTTTTATTTTCATGAACAATTCGAAATTCGAATTCAATAAACTTTTTTGTGGCCAGCATTCTAAAAGAAAAGTTTTTACTGTGTGACAATACTTATGACCTGATTAGGTATATACCAAATTTCACGATGATCGGATAAACGCTTCGAAAGTTATCCTCGGACAAACAAACAAACATACATACATACATACAACGCCGATTTGCCCAAGTTGATTGAGAGATCTCGCTTTGCTCGATCAATTAGTATAGACGTTTTGAATAACACAAATGAACCTAATGAAGTGTGTGTGGTTACAGAGCGGACCGTGAGCGCATAGCGACCGCCGTGTGGGGCGGCGCGCCCCGCCCTCCCCGCGCCTCCGCCCCCGCCTCGCCGCCCGGCCACCGCCTCGGCGACGCCTGCGTGCGCGCCACGCTCTGCCCCACCAGGTAACATTTACACTAATAATAATCATTTATTTTCAACAGAAGTATAAGATACATGCTATTCACAGGACGGCATGTGAAAACAAATCGATCACTATCTTAGATATATTTCCACCTGTGTTGTGGAAAGGTGACTGACTACCTTTCGTCCGTTTTTATACATAGCCACAGTAGGTAAGTACTTATGAACATTCACAATTCATTTTATAAAATAAATTTTACATTATCAATGGAAACTTTTACAAAACACTAGTAGCACACAATAATTTATTTAGAAGTTACGTTGTCTAGATGGTCTAGACTAGACGGATGTTCATCATAAGACCATCTCCATGGTACAATATTATTGCATTGTTGCCGAAGTTACATAATTATGTATTCCAAATTTCAACACAATCGGCTGGCGAGATATGGTTTAAAATGCAATTGTAATTTCTGTAAATTCAAAATAAAAAAAATAAAAAATAACGATATCTGAAAATAGAAAACCTATAAATTCTTCTGTAATTACTTAAAAATACTTGGTAACATTTAACTCGTACTCTTACGTGTGAAATATACTTACTTAATATCTTATACTGTCCCCACGTAGTTCCAGAAGTGAATGGATGAAAACACTTTATTGTACACAACAAAAGCATGAAGATCATTATTATAAATACGGGATTTATCACGTACCGTCTTATCGGTGTTTCGACCGACAATGTTGCGAGGCGAGACGTTATTCGGAGCGGATCGCACTCACCCTGATGAAGGTTCACGAATTGAACCGAAACATTGTCGGTCGAAACACCGATAAGACGGTCCGTGATAAATCCCGTATTTATAATAATGATTGAAATCAATCACGAAAGTTTTCTAAGTAAAAAGCATGAAGCTTAAAAATTAAAATACGTACGTAAAATGGAGGGTCTTATCACTTAGAAGCGATTTCTTCCAGACAAACATCGGATGGAGAGGATTTTTGTACTATTACAATAATGGAAAAGTGTTGATTTCCAAACCTACCTTAATTTATCTTATTTTACATTAGTTACATTTTTAAATTTGTTAACTTTTTAAATAATATACGAGGTGCATTCAATAAGTACCTAGCCTCATCGCCAGAGGGCGCTGTAGTTTCAAAAGAGTTTTACCACAGTGTAGCACATTCTTTTTTGATTCTTTTTTCAAATTTTCATTCCAATCCCTTCATTTGTTTTAATTTGACAACTTATGGAAGCGAACGTATCAATCGGTTTTACAAAAATGGAAAAAGAGCAATATCGTTCGGTGATTCTATTCCTATTTTTGGAAGGGAAAACGCGCATCGAAATCAAAGAGCGCTTGGATGCTGTGTACGGTGACTCTTCTCCATCGATGGCCACCGTCAAGAATTGGTTCAACGAGTTTGCACGTGGCCGTACGTCGGTTTTTGATAACCACGTCCAGGTGCACCGAAAACAGCTGCTACGGAGGAAAACATTAAAAAAATCCATGATCTCGTATTGGCATATCGCCGATTGAAGGTTCGGGAGCTAGCTGAGACTGTAGGCATTTCAGAAGGAACAGTGCATCATATTCTTCACAAGGAACTTGGCATGAGAAAGCTGTCGGCGCGATGGGTGCCGCGTTTACTCACACCGGAAAACAAGTGCAACCGTGAGACCACATCGGAGACGTGTTTGGCGCTGTTTAAGCGGAATCCAGCGGAGTTTTTGCGTCGTTTTGTGACCGTCGATGAAACCTGGATCCACTGGTACACACCAGAGACCAAGGAGCAATCAAAACAATGGATCCAGACCGGGGAACGTGCTCCAAAGAAGGCGAAAACTGTAAAATCGGCCGGAAAAGTTAAGGTCACCGTTTTCTGGGATTCACAAGGTGTGATCTACATCGATTACCTCGAGAAGGGTAAAACAATTACAGGGCTTTACTATGCCGATTTATTGGGCCGATTCGACGCCGAATTAAAGAAAAAACGACCCCATCTGGCGAAGAAAAAAGTGCTATTTCACCACGACAACGCACCGGTTCACACGTCTGCCGTTGCCATGGACAAATTGGTCGAATTACGCTACGAATTGCTGCCCCATCCACCGTATTCTTCAGATTTGGCCCCTTGTGACTTCTTTCTGTTTCCTAATCTGAAAAAATCTCTCGCTGGGAATAGATATGGATCAAATGAGGAGGTCATCGCCGCCACGGAGGCCTATTTTGCAGAGTTTGACAAAAACTATTTTTCGGACGGGTTAAAAAAGTTGGAGCATCGCTGGGCTAAGTGTATCGAACTAAAAGGAGACTATGTTGAAAAATAAATTGCCACTTTTCCAAAATTTTCGTTTACTTTTTGTAGGCTAAGTATTTATTGAATGACCCTCGTAAATCGTGTTTGTATCAACTTAATATAACTAAGCTGTTCTACGGAAGAGCGAGTTCCTCTAACACAGGTATTTCTTTCATACAAGAACATACATTAAACATGCTCCCAAACCTACCATGAAATGAGAATTACTATTAGCTTCTCAAGGGTTCTCATAATAAATAAATAATAAATATTGCTGGACATTTCACACAGCGCTATCTAGCCCCAAACTAAGCAGAGCCTTGTACTATGGGAACCAAATAACTGATAGAATGCTTATATACTTTTTTTTTGTAAATACATACTTATAATATATAGAAAATGATCCAGACCAGGTACAATTATCTGTAGATTTTGTAAACATTTGTTCCGTGGCGGGAATCGAACCCGGTACTTCTTCACCTACTTCGTTACTTCTTTTATTAGATCTGCCAAATCCCTTCCTATCTTTAAAACGCTATTGTTTAAGCACTTTTGTCTGCATCAGAGAGTTGAGTAATCTTATTTTGTTATCATATATGTCGTTGTTACTGTTTGTATTACAGCTGTTTCATATTTTATTTATTGTTAGTATATTTAATATCATAGAATGTTTATGTATAATATTTATATTAATATTACCTACCCTGGTAACTATTTATTCTGTTTTGCTTATGTAAGTATACCTACAGTTAAATAAAAAGCTTATGTTATAAAGCTACCGTCCTTTAACGTTCTCGTAAAATCCAGTCCATCCAAAGGTTGTCTGGAAGAGATCGCTTTTAGCGATAAGACCGCCAATTGTACTATCGCGTGTCTAGTTTTAAGTGTTTTAATTATGATTTGTTAATTTAAGTGTGGTATACAATAAAGCGTTTTCTATCTATCTATCTATCTACTTCGTGCGTCTCAACCGGCTGTTCGCCCACTGCGCTACGGAGGTCGTCTGATACCACGGAGGTTGGAAGTAATGATAAACTGCTTTTGTTTTAATGACAGAATATATTACGAAATAATAGATGCGCAATTTGAAATTCAAATAAATTTTATTCGAAAGCCGTGTTATTTTAATTTCAAATTCAGTCATTTGTTTTTAGATAGTCTTTTGTTTTTGTGAAATTGTGGTAGTTTTTGGCGCCATGGATGAACTAAAAATTCGTACAATATTCGAATATGAGTTCCTACGTGGAAATACCGCTGCGAAAACAACACGAAATATTAATGACGTGTCGAGCCTAACTGCTTGCATAATCACGGTCCATTATGGGTTCAATCGTTTTAAATCTTGAATTTATTATTGGAAGAACCAGCCTCGTGGTTGGTTGGCCGGTAACCATTGCCCACAACGGCGAATCGAAGGCGATAGCGGAAGCGGATCCAACTCAATCTACGGCTGAGCTTGCTTCAGGCCTTGGAGTTAGTGTCAAAACAATATTGAAGTACTTGCGTCAAATCGTAAAGATAAAAAAGCTAGATAAGTGGGTGCCACACGAACTAAGCGACCAATAGCAAAACGCGTCGAAGCATGCATAGCACTACTGAATCGGCATAGAAACGAGGGAATTATAAATCGAATTGTTACCTGCGATGAAAAGTGGATCCTGTACGACCACCGTAAGCGTTCGTCTCAGTGGGTGGACCCGGGTGCAACAATGATGGAGAAGCCCGCAATTCAACAACCAAGACTGGTAAATCGCTCTTCCCCATTGCTTCTCCACGACAACGCGCGAGCTCACACTTTACGACAGACCATCATAAAGCTACAAGAGTCACCGCTGGAAGCTCTCCGTCACCCACCGTACTTACCGGACCTTGACCCAACAGATTACTATTTTTTCAAAATTTAGACAATTTTTTAAGTGGGAAAAAATTCAACAAAACCCGAGAGCCAGTACAAAACGCTTTCGCTGACTTCATCACCTCCCGTCCGGCAGACTTATACAGTAAAAGGATACACAAACTGCCACCAAAATGGCAAAACTGTATAGATAAATTAGGCCAGTACTTTGATTAGCTAAAATAAAAAAATACCAAAATTTTATATTAAATTTTTCATACAAATCTCCAATTTCATTGGTAAAGACCTAATATTACTTATGACACAAAGTGACCAACAAATTATTCAAAACGCTTCGATAGAGCGTTCTAGGATATCAGTCCATTTTTAGCAGCGCCATCTAGTTCTGTTTTGGCAAAACTTATACAATCGTTCCAACAAAATGTATCCTAGATTATGTACCGAAACAGAATATTTGTATTTATATAATATTGTGGCATATTTGTAGATGCGGTGAGGGTGGTTCGAGCGGGCTGGGTCGCCCGATCCCGATGCGGCTGGCGCGACTGAGCGTGGGCGCTGACAGTGGCTGCGACGTGCGCCTGGACGCCGCGCGCTGCCGCCGCCTCTCGCGCAACCACGCCGTCATCTTTATGGACGAGGTAAGGACCCGCACTCATCTTCACGGACGAGGTAAGGACCCGCACTCATCGTCACGGACGAGGTAAGGACACGCCCTCATCTTCACGGACGAGGCAAAGACTCGCTCTCATTTTCACGGACGAGGTAAGGACCCGCCCTCATATTCATGGACGAGGTAAAGACCCGCCCTCATCTTCATGGATGAGGTAAGGACCCGCCCTCATCTTCACGGACGAGGTAAGGACTCGCTCTCATCTTCACGGACGAGGTAAAGACCCGCCCTCATCTTCACGGACTAGGTAAGGACCCGCCCTCATATTCATGGACGAGGTAAAGACCCGCCCTCATCTTCACAGACGAGGTAAGGACCCGCCCTCATATTCATGGGCGAGGTAAAGACCCGCCCTCATCTTCACGGACGAGGTAAGGACCCGCCCTCATATTCATGGACGAAGTAAAGACCCGCCCTCATCTTCATGGACGAGGTAAGGTAAGGAGCCGCACTCATTTTCACGGACGAGGTAAGGACCCGTGTATACAAACAACAAATTTTATCTCTTTATAATATTAGTTAGATGTTGTATGAAGTGTGTTGTTTTTTGCAGGTGACCCGTCACTTCGAACTGATCAACTACTCCGAGTTCGGAACGGTCGTCAACGGCGTAATGTACGCGTGTGACGTCACTCACGCGCGTGACACCGCGCGGGACGAGGCGGACATGCGTGCGGACGGATTGAGAGATATCGTCGCAAATAGACTACCCAAACCTTACAGGTATGTCATTTTATTTATTTATTTATCAATACTTATATTCACAGTTAAATATACAGTATATTATAAACTAATGAATAAAGCACTGAAATTAAACCAAAGTGAATCTACATTATGTTATCCTAAAACGTTTATAATATTGTAATTTTGTTTTACAAGGTGATGGCACAAGTCCATGTTTAGCGATCAGATCAAATTAAATGTATCAATTGCTTGAAATATATGTCATGTTACAAAGATGTCAGACGTAAATAATAGAATGAATACATTTCTGCCTTTCAAGGGCATGCAATATTAAAATCTACAAAGTCATAACGTAACAAAATAGTAATAACATCAGAACTAAAAGTAAGATATAGTGCCGACAGAAGTGAAAACTTGAATAAAAGCAGACTATACTACAGATACTTATATACAGAGGTGTCAGTAACAATCAGTGACAGGTGTCGGTAACAGTGTCGCGAGTTCAATGGTTTTTCCCATCTCAAAAATGAACATGCTAACTTAAGAAGTCTTCACTTCAAAAAATGTTTAAGAATTGTTATAAATATATATATATGTTTAGCTAATGTTTGTCCCCACACCCCTCGGATATTCCATCCAAAGCTTGGCTGGAAGATATCGCTCTCAGCGATAAGGCCGCCCTTTGCATTGCCCTTTTAGTCTAGTGTTATATTGTTTATGTGTAGTAATCACATATATCTTAATATACATTTATAACAGGCTAAAGTGTGTCGGGAACCGTTCTGTAATCCTCTTGCCTATGTCTGTGCCTGTGTGCTTCTTATTATTTATTGAATGAACTAAAACTTGGTGTACATGGATGCCATTGTGTTGCTCTCGTCATCTTGAGACATTATACATTCAAGTCATTATGAGCAAAATTATTTTATTTCAAGGTCGCATTTGATTTTCAGAATAAACGGCAACCTGACCGCCCCCCTCGCCAACGAGCACCCCTGCCGTTGTCCTCCCATCAGGCCGGAAACCACAGCCGGGGCCTGGGAGGGCTCGGCTCTGGTCCCGCACGGGGCACTGCTGGAGTTCGGCTGCCAGACCTACGTGTTCAGCATCACGGACACAGCGGAGACTGAAGATATGGAACCAGCGTTGTGACCTATAGATAGTGCTATAGACAGTGGGGGGGACTCCCGGTCTAGTGTTATGGATACTGAAGACTATGAATCTTAGTTTATGTTAAGTTATTTTTTGGAGATGGAAGATCTACTGATGGACCGGGGAAGAACATTATAAATGCGAAGTCTGGATGTTCTTTACTCAATTATGTTGTAACGGCTGAATAGATTTTGATGAAATTTGGTATATAGTTAGAGTTTGACTTGTACTGGTGGTTAGCATTCATGTGGCAGGGGTGCAAGCCGTATTGCAAGCTGTTAGAATACTAATTGATAACAAATGCATTTGAATTATTAGTTGTAGGACATGTCGGTTTCCTCGCGTTGCATTTCTTCACAGTTTTGAGTAAATGCGCACAATTTTTTTAACCAGAAAAACCTATTGGTCTTGTAATTATTTTACTGAGATAATAGTTGAATAGGTTTTCACTTGAATGTCTGTGACACCGTTTACGTTTAGCCTGTACCTAAACGTAAACGGTTTGCGCACAAGGGGCGCCAGCAAGTGTGAAATGCGAAGTGCACTTTCCATTTCTGTAAGGAATAAGTAGAAAAATTAATAATTTCAATATTGTCTTTTAATATATAATAATATGTATGTCTAATATACAGTCTATCACCGCATTCAAACACATATGCAGAATAACTGATTTTTAGAGATTGGTTTGATACCGGCAGCTTGAATATTTATCCAGTAATCGATACATTTCTAATAAACAATTTTTAAACTAAATCCACAGCGCCATTGCGACGATGCCGCTTAGTCAGTTTATCAGGTACCTACTTACATGATAAATGGATATGATTGGTTTACCTATTTTATACAGGCTGTTTCATTGATATTTTACGACTTGATATTAAGATTGTTTGAAAATAAAAATTGAAAAAAAAAACTATTTTCCAACAATACTAGCCATCAGCCCTACCCGTGATTTAAATTATTGTCGTAAATGCGGTGACACGCGGTTTAATATTACTAGCTGATCCGCCAACGGCCACATCTCGCGGCTTCGCACGCGTGGTTTATCAATACTCTCCTTTGCGCAGTCGGGTGAAAAGTAGCCTATGTCTCAATCCCGGTCATAATCTATCTGTATACCAAATTTCATCGAAATCGATCCAGCCGTTTAGTTGTGGAAACGTAAAAAACTGTCACGTGAGTTACTTTTGAATTTATATTATTAGTATGGATAAAGAGTTGAAGTTTGTTTGTTGAACTACTGATCCGATTCTGAAAATTCTTTCACTAATCTGAAGCTACATTATCCCTGAGTCATTCATAAAACTATAATGTCTAGACTCTAGACTCTTAGAGTATGGATACTACATACAATCAAATGTTTCTTGTGCACAAACTTAATAGTACAGTAGTGTAGATAAGATGCTTCAGTTGTAGTTAAGATTCAGCTTGGGTCAACATTTGTATGGGTGACCGTTACTAGCATTTAATACTGAGTGCTAGCGAGTTTTGGTGTGTTTAGTTTATTCAAACTTTTAACTATCTTGTCAAAGATTTTAAAGTTATATTATTATACATAACTTACTTTTGTAACTGTTGCTAGTATTAGTAGCATAGTTTTAGACTTGCCTTTAAAATACTGAGATGTTAAAGTAGGTATACTTTATATATTATGTAAGTAGTATTTTTCAAACTTTCGCGATCACTGTACATAATTATTGATTAAAACGGGTATTTATCGCGTATGTACCTTTTTTATTTGTTATCCCGACGTTTCGGCTGTGTTGCAACAGTCATGGTCTCGGGCTGACTGAGGGACGAACGTCGGGATATCAAATAAAAAAGGTACATACCCGATAAATACCCGTTTTAATCAATAATTATTATGTGAGTAAATGTGTAATGGCGAATATAAAAGATGGATGACGCGCCACCTTACTGCTAAGGCGCCGGTCAAACAGGACAGACTAGGCGAAGACGAGGTGCCTTTCCTATGCTTAAGCACTGTTCAGTGCACCAGCGATACAATTTATTCGTTTTTGGTATTTATCCACTTGAACGTCCGAGTTTGACAGCTGCTCCCCTCTAAAATGTCCCGCTCGCGCAGTCGGAAATCTGCGGCGCGAGCGCGTAATTCCTTTTTCACGTAAACCGTGATTACTAGCTCCCTACTATAGCTAGATATAAATAAAAAATACTTAAAAATATGTAAAACTATACAGATTAAATCTACGGGGAAAATAAATTTCAAATATCATTGCGAATACTGAAATAAAAAAAGGAAACTATAATATAGGTTGAATTTCAGTAAACTTTTGATTCTAAAAGTTTAAACACAAAATCTTGTAGTAAGTAGCAATAACCTACCTATTATTAAACTAGACTTTACAGGTTTTTTTTAATATGAATATCAAAATAGCTAGAAAACCCTGTCTATCAAAATAAACCATTTCAAATCACCCACTCCGCACCATCACAATACTCTTTTTGTTTCTTAATTTTATTCTCAATGATTTTGTTGCCAGGTATGTTTTTCTTTAATAAAAGTAGCCGCAAATTTTATCTAAGAGCCATCTAGTAACGTTATTGGGCAACTTGGGACACAGTTGAACCACAGAATATCACACAAAATTAAAGTAGTTCTGCTCTAGTCGCCGTAACGTTCAACGCAACATTTTTTCGGCGGCTCTAGTCGCCCGGACGTTCAAGTGGTTATATAAAGTGCAATACTGTCCAATATGCTATAAATTATTTATCTCTGATAAATGAACGAACCCAAAATCATTACACTCATTGACTGAAGTTCATAGAACGTTATTACAACCAATTCAAATTTGAACATAAATGAACGATGATTGAAATGATGCCTCACATTTTATCACGTTATTCTCAATTATTTCATTGTGGACTCTTATTAGTGTGTAGTATCTATGAAAAGCTCATTTTGTCTACCTATGTCTCGCAATCATTTCCATAGACATAGAGCATTTGCGATTTAGATCTTCTCTCCCTCCACTTTAGAACACAGTGCTTCATTTTTAAGTTAGTGGCGCTCCATCTTTTTTATTGGTCCGTGATTAGTATGAGTATGATGTAAATTCAGAGTACAAAAATAATATACATAAAGCAATACAGTAAACTTGTAATATTACTAAAGCTTTTTGGCTTGTTATTATAACTTAGACAATGCAACTACTAAATTAGATTTTAAACCTAGCTTGCTCTAAATAATGTTAGAGAACTATGTATGCAGTTTATAAATAAGTATATTCATAGGTTTAATAATGTTTTATGTTTGATAATAAATAATTGTTCTAAATTTTAAGATTTTTTATTTCTATTTCAATATTAGAACATTTTTAAAAATGCTAGCGAGCTAAATAAAAGAATAATAATTAATGAATGACAAGTATATTTTTATATAATATAAAAAATCCCTTACCCCCTTTTTGCGTCGAGGGTTAAAAACTGATATAGCCAAGTACCACCTAAAATTATAATTCTATTTAAAAAAAACGGGACGCCCGTCAGATATGAAACATCTTAATTGATGCATATTGAAAGAATGTCTACGAATACTGTTGGCGAGTGGCGAGAAGCGCAACTCGTCACTCGTCCAACGACTTTGATATCACTTGACTAGGAGGATAGTCACTTGACTATGTGTATAGCATCATGACTGCAAACTTAAGCTCACTAAGGAATCTTTTTCGATATAAGATTTTATGCTTGTAAACTTACTTTTTAGAAATAAAATTCACTTTAAGTATTTGATTGATAGGTATTATGATATATTATCTTATGGCACCGCTAAGACGACATGCGAGTCGGCGTCACCCCCTAGGCGTGCCAATAGATGTTTCACATCAAAAACCGCGTCGGAATCGGTTCATCCGTGATCAGAAAACATAGATAAGAGGATCTCGGATCAACTTGTTTGACGCTTCAACCGACTGCAACTTTTGCTTGCGCCTGTTATCGCTCGTACTAAACTTTACTTCTGTTCAAAACTATTTTATGAATCTAATCAAAGATGATTAATTAGTGACCGACAGAAAGTTCAGTTTCGATTTCGGCCAAAAAATGGCCGAAATTCGAATTCTTTCGTGAATAATCGTGGGTCGTTCGGCGAACTTCGCGGCTAATTCGTGCTCGCCCGCCGCGGTAAATAAAAATCTAAAAAAATACCTAAATATTACATTAATCTTAACTCAATATTGTCTACAGACAGAAAACTGGACAACAAACCAATCTGGATGTACGGAATCCAACTATGGGGATGCGCCAGCAACAAGCATCTCTATCATACAGAGATCTCAGAACATAATGCTTAAGACAATAGCAGATGTACCGTGGTTCATAACTAACACTGAAGTTCATGAGCACAGTTAGATAGGAAATCAAGATAATTGCTGCAAAACACATAGAGCGCTTGGCACACCATCCAAACCAACTGGCACTCAAGCTTGTGCAACCTGGCTATCAAAAGCGATTAAAGAGACTAGACATTCAAACACTAGATCAGAGATGCTAGTAGCAAACAGGACGAGTTGTGCGCCAAAAGTGGAGCACAAGTCACATGACAACACATCCCAGAACACATTTGCTCATAGTCAAACGACTGATTGCAGATCATCCAGGAAATAAAAAAAAATCGAGTGTGCGAAAACGACCACACGACTGAAGTAAAAGTTCTGCTGCTGCCTGTCATTTGTTGTGGAATAGCTGAACTTTTTCGTAAATCGAAGCTACAATTTTAGTTAGAAAACTTTCGTGATTGATTTCAATCATTATTACCTAGTCAGGTCATAAATTCTGTCACATGTTTAATATAAAATAATTGAAACAAGTTTATTCATTATGTAACCATTTATATACCAAAATGAACTTACCAAACATAGATTCTTATGACACTAAAGTTTATTCAAAATGACCTCCGTGATTTTGAATACAGGCCTTCAATCTGCGCGGCCAGTCGTCTATCGCAGCACGAACGAGGTCCATGTCAATAAAGGCGGCTGCCTTAATCAAGGATGTCTTGAGTGACTCCAAATTGGGATGAGGCTTTGAGCACGCCTTTTCCTCCAAGTGTTGCCATATCTTGTAATCTAACGGATTCAAATCTGGACTGGAGGAGGGCCAGTCTTCGTGCCGGATGAAATCGATTTCACGCGCCGCCAGCCAGTCTTGTGTGCTCTTCGCTCTATGAGCTGGCGCCGAATCTTGTTGGAATACCCAGTGCCTGTTATTGAACATGGTATGAGAAACAGGTTCCACAAGGTTCGTCAGGACTGTATTTTGATACACAACTGCATTCGTTTTTACACCTTTCTACAAAAATGTACCTCTGTTAAGCCCCAATAAGAAACTCCCAACCATACCATGAGCGAGGATGGAAAATGACCTCGTTGCGACACGCGGAATACGGTTGCTCGCTTCTTCACTACCTACTGTGTGCGTACACCTTATCATTTTGTTTGTTGTAGCTCTCTTCTACGATAAAATTTTTTTCATCCGAAAAAAGAATTTCCCGATATTTTTTTCCCGCGTACCGCTTCAACAAAGCGCGGCATCTCTTCAGTCTCAGGTCCATTAGACGAGCATTCAAACGATGTCCTGTTTTTCTTCGATATGCCCGAAGCCCTAAGTCTTCATTTAACACCCTTTTCACCGTGGTTCTGCTTAACCCCATCTGAAGGGCCAACAGTTTCTGCTTACGTTTGGGATTTCTTTGAATTCGCGCCTTCACAGCTTTTATCACTGCTTAAGTCCTAACAAACCGAGGGCGACCACTTCTTGACCTGTCATCTACACTAGAGTCTTCATTGTATCGTTTGATGGTGCAATAAACGAATCTTTTGGTTATATTCAAATTTTTCAGTATGTCAAAAATTTGAATTGGCGCGTAACCGCAACGATGCAACGCAATAACTGCAACACGGTCTTCTTTAAGCGTCCACTCCATATTTAAAAATGAGTAAAATTCTAAAAATTATACATTTTTATTTTCATGAACAATTCGAAATTCGAATTCAATAAACTTTTTTGTGGCCAGCATTCTAAAAGAAAAGTTTTTACTGTGTGACAATACTTATGACCTGACTAGGTATAAATACGGAATTTATCACGTATAAATCGTATAATCGTTATACGTGATAAATCCCGTATTTATAATAATGGTCTTAAATACTTTTTTATCTATAGTAAAATTAACTCTACTGTACAGCATGAAGGAGTGTTTTGTTTTTGCAGTTTGTATAATTTAGGCTAATTTGGGATAGGAAATATGCGACAAATCAACAGGCTATGAGAAAAATAAATGCGTGCTCGCACCTCTCTCTCTTTCCCCTACAGTAATATACGAAACGTAAGTCTCTCTCTTTCTATCTTCACTAACTTATAACTCCGTCTCAACTTCCGTTCGCATATTTCGTAACGCATGCACCAGCTTACTCCCCAAGTCAAGCGTGCGTAAAGAAGTTTTAAAATGATTAATGTTAAAAATGTTATGAACACATTATTTAAAATATTCAATTGAGAGTCTGTAGTTATGTATTATATGTCTAAGTCTAACTGAATGTTGTTTTTTTAAAAGTTTATTTCCAGGAGTAAGTCTTAAGATATTTATTTACTTAGTTTATATTTTCATGACATAAAAGAATAAAACATATATTTTTTCGAATTTAAATTATTGTCTCTTATTTTATTTAAACTATTTAACTGTCTGCGTGTATATTATACATTGTTTATGGAAATAAATGTGTGAAAAATTCACTTGAATTCAGTATACAATAGAAATTTCAGTGTGTTTAAGTTTCGGTTTCGCCGAAACTGAGAGCAAGGCCGAAGGTTCGGTTTCGGTTTCGGCTGAAAAACCTGTTTCGGTCGGACTCTAATGATTAGAGTAGTGCCGTGGGAAGTTTCAGCAGGTGATTTAAAAAACAAATAATTGTTTAAACTTTAATCAGGACTCAAACTCGGGATCCTCCTCCTCAAAGTCTTTGATCTTGACATCAGCATCCTCCCCGTACTGGATGATGTTGTCGATGGTCAGCAGGATGTTGTCGACGCTTTCTTCATCTCTGATATTGAGCGGGTAGAACCGGACCAGGCTAAAGTTCTCCACCACTTCGCCGATGGCTTCTGTTAGTTTCGCGTATTTCTGGTGCCATTTTGATTTAGAGTTGCGCATGTCGGCCAGTAGGATGTGTGGGTCGGGGTCTAGGTAGCTGAAAAAAATATCATCACCATCATCCACAGCCCGACTTTACCTACTGGGCCTCCCCCACGTTTAAACCATTCAAAAAAAATATTTTTGAAAATATCTAAATAATTTCGCGGATTTGAATCCACATCCTTCCTCTTGATACGAGGATGCAATGTCAATTTCGCCACGGGCCCACTACACGTTAGGCGTGAAATTAGTGAGAGGTTTAATCTACGGCTTAAAGCGCCAGCGCCGTTAGCTCCATCTACAGAAACTAGTGTTCATCTGATCAATGGACAACATTCCAGTTCAGTACATTGACATTTTATTTATTTAGTATCTGGCCCACCTGCGGCTTCAAACGCGTGGTTTGTCAATTAAACCTTTACCCAACTTCGCGCAGTCGGTCCAGCGGTTTAACGTGAAAACGTAACAAACAGAGAGACAATTACATTCTAATTTATAATATTAGTATGGTTTTTTTATGTAAGATAAGAGCCATACAGTAACATGCCAATAATTTTGCACAGGACGAGCAGTGACCCCATAGTCCAACCATTCTCTTGATACAGGGACCATCCCCATATTAAGGGGATGGTTGCGGGTTCTAATTCCGTCTGGTTCGTAATTTTTGGAATGATATACAAAATCTTAAATTACCCTGAGCTTATCAAAACTAGGTGAGCGAGAGTATTCAGGGCGTTGTAAGTTAATTGTGAAAAGCATAATCTTAGCCTTACTTGTCCAACTGTGTCCTCGCGCCTTTGCTCAGTAGATCCATCTTCGTGAGGATATTCACATGTGGGAGTTCGAGATTTACCATCACACTGAGTGCAGCCATTGTGCCTAAAAAAAACATTTTGTAGATTCTGTTCGAGGCTTCTCACATGTTCTGTCAATAAAAAGTAGCCTATCTCTCAATCATAATCAATTTACATACCGAGTTTCATCGAAATCGGTTCAGCCGTTACGACATGTTTGAGTAATAAACATTCAAAATTTTGCATTTAGCTATAATATTAGTGGGGTTTTCTTTACAATAGAATCGGGACTACAATTTTCATATTGGCCCATTAAATTATTGATGTAATGTATTACACCTATAGCCCTTGAGGCTTTCTATAAGCACAGTTCAAACAAACTTACTTTTCAATTGAGATTTATATTTTCTTTTTACTCACCTGACAAAAACTTAGCTCCATCGATCATGAACTGTGAATCAATGAGAAATACCACACAGACTCTGAAATTCCATTTATCGAGTAACTCTACGAGTTTCCTCATGACCGGCAGATGCGTGTACAGTTCTATCTGTCCTGGGCAGTCGAAGAGTAAGTAGTCATCATCCACATCTCCAAGTTGCTCTTCTAGCCAGTCACTGTTTTCTAGTAATGTTCTGGAAAGAAAATTATAAACAGCTACATCCTTAGTTTTACAAATATTAAAAAACCCCTAACAATAACGGCCTCTGACACCATCTTCAAGTAAAGTGTTGATTAGCTACTAAAAGTAAAAAAAAAGTCAAAGGTCAAAATCTTTTATTCATTAAAATGACAAAGATCACTACGTCAATTCTACTGCCTGTTCCTTCGCGACCAAGCCAGGAAAGAAAGGCAAGAAAAGGCTGGTTGTTTTTTTTAATGATCCTTTTAGAAAACATAACAATACAGGTAATAAATTACGTCTAAATTGTAACATTTTGATACTTTCTTATCTAGTCTAATTAGTTCTGTGTTAATTGTTATTTTTATAGTGTGGAATAGGTTAGAAGATGCATGTTACACCTCTTTGTAGGATGTTAGTGCAGATCCCATTCCCTCCACCCTAGAATTAGTGTGGAATAAAGTATTTTCGATCTTCACTATAGGAATTGCTTGTTTGTTTTTTCTTGGCCACCCTGGTCCAGCTTAAAAACTATTATGATAGTCTAGTGTGACAATTACCCATCTTAAACTGTATACTTAGTCATAATTTTATATTGTGTCATTGTTTGTTTACTAATTAAAAATGTAATGCATTAATCCTATCAGTCATTTCTGGTGCCTACTGACTCATTGACATTGTTTATAATAATAATATTCATTCAATTCAAACACATTATAATTACTTACAAGTTACATTTTCTTACAAAATAATGGTCATCTCTTGTGGTTGGTAGAGATGATGAGATAAGTGAAAAAAGAGTGATGAAAGAATACAGTACTCCGGTATTTTTGACTTGTAAAAATAGAAGTACCTACTCAATACAGAAAACCAGTCCACCATTAGGTCCGAACTGCAACTCCTCATCCTCCATAGCATCGTCAAGATGGATCAGCTCACGGATGTCTACCAGCGGCTGATAGTCAAAGTGTTCCGCTGCCGGGTCCAGGTTTACCACCTCCACTATACGCTTGGCGTCACTCGCGTGTTTCACTATAGTAGAGCAGTACGTTGACTGGAAATCAGTAATGTAGCCAATTAAAAATACATTATTTTGTCCAAAATTAAAAGTGCTGGTAAAATGCAGCCTTTTTATGACAACTGCAGAAAAGCAATGTTTGGTGTAAATCGGGGCCTAGATACTGCGACGCCAAACGACGGAGTACCTGTATAATTACTATGTTGTCCTAATTGTAGGAAAGGCTTAGAGGTAATGTAGCGATATTGGTAACCAGTAATCAGACGCACATGCACGATTAATTTTGATACAGTTGATTCAAGCGGTTTTAGATCATGAAACTCTGTCAAAATTTGACGTAGTTAGTACAGCCTACCTTGCCACAGCCTGCTGGTCCTACGACAAGCTGAGCGTACCTCATTTTAATAGTAAATAAGGCGATTTGTCGCTAGATCATGTAAACTTGGACTAAGGTTATGTATTACAAGAAACTGTATTTGTACACTCAGTTTTATTTTATATGATTAGTATTTTATCAAGTTTTTGTATTTTTTTAGTTTTTATGTTATTTTAATCACGCTTTTCACGCAAATTATTACGCAGTTGCGGCAAAAAGTACACATTGATTTTGTTTACATCTGCAGTGCTGTTTGATTATAATGATTGATTGGCGTCCTTCAGTCAGATAAGTTATTTTCTGTCACTGTCACACAATATTTGTTTTTGGAATTGTTATGGAATTTAAGCATGAAAAAATTTTTTTGGGGGCATAATGCTTTTATTAACTATAAATATTTACCTACATGACTAAAATACAGAAGAAACAGTTGAGTTTTTCACTTGCGTTCGACGACTATGAGGAATTGAGGACTTTTATGAACTTGAGGAGTAAACTACACATTAAAATAGGTTTAAATATCTCCAAAGATAATAACAATACTTAAAATAATAATAATAATAAATAATAGCGAAGGCCTCGCAGGCATTCTTGACAATAATTTGAATTATAAGACGTTGTTAATTTTTTATTAGGTACGCAAAGTTAGAAATTTGAAAAAAAACTTGAAATTTTAAAAAGAATAAAAATTGGCTTTGTAAACCATGCCTGCAGTTGGCATAGATCTAGGCACCACCTACTCCTGCGTTACCTGCGTAGGAGTACCTATGGCAGCACGGCGGGATTTACCCCATTTTCGGGTAACTGAAGGTTTCGTCTTTACTGGTATAGATTATGAGGGTCCGTTCTTCGTCACACCGCACCGTATCGCCAACGCGGCGTAAAAAGTGTCAAGGCATACCTATGCATATTCATATGTTTGACAACAAAGGCTCTTCATCTAGAATTAGTTTCCGATTTGAGCACTGAAATATTCTTAGGAACATTTAATCGCTTTATTTGTAGAAGGGGCCCGGCTTCCATGATTCTCAGCGACGGCGGTACCAATTTTGTAGGCGCCAAACGAAAACTGGACGACCTACATACATACGTTATTAAATTCTGATACGCACAATAAATACCTATCTTGATCAAAACTTAGCAGATTTGCACATTCAATTTAAACGAAATTCTACTTTTGGATTCACTTTGGCGGTATTTACGAAAGTAACATGAAATCCGTCAAAACTCATTTGAAAAGATCAATTGGCACCCAAATTTTAACATATGAAGAACTAAATACTGTCCTTATTCAAATTGAAATAATTTTAACCAGCCGACCGCTTTGTGTTCTCAGTTCCGATCCTAACGAACTAGAAGCTCTACCCCATCACATTTCCAAAACGTAACTCCCTTAAAGTAACTTCCCGTGCAAGATGTGCTTAACATACCAGAAACCAGACTGAGATTACTAAACCAATTGGTTCAATCTTACTGACACAGATGGAGGGTAGAGTACTTAGCCTCACTTCAAAGCAGACAGAAATGGACTAACTACTCTTTCTGAACCCCTAAAATTGGGACAAATATTAATCGTTCGAGAAGACAATGCTCCGGTATTGAGTTGGTCGCTCGAAGTTATACCTACTTAGAAGAACTCTATCCTGGAAGAGACCAAATAAGTAGAGTCGCGAAAATTCGTTCTAAGACCGGCTCGTATGTCTGACCAATTGTAAAACTTTACAGATTACCTCTTCAATAAACTCTAAACTATAATCATTATTAGTAAAATTAATTTTCTTACATACTTCCCCGGACTGATGGGATACTTCTGAGTATTCACAGTATCTAGGCAGGATAGCTACTGGAAATGAGCAAGTTTGAAACAAAAAAAACAAACTAATGGTTATACTATATAAGTTACAAGTTAAAGTATGGTAAAAAAATATTTTCTTAGCTTAGCATTACCTCTTCGAGCGTATCGTTACCTCTATAAGCTTAGCTTAGCATTACCTCTTCGAGCGTATCGTTACCTCTACAAGCTTAGCTTAGCATTACCTCTTCGAGCGTATCGTTACCTCTACAAGCTTAGCTTAGCATTACCTCTTCGAGCGTATCGTTACCTCTACAAGCTTAGCTTAGCATTACCTCTTCGAGCGTAGCGTTACCTCTACAAGCTTAGCTTAGCATTACCTCTTCGAGCGTAGCGTTATCTCTACAAGCTTAGCATTACCTCTTCAAGCGTAGCGTTACCTCTACAAGCTTAGCTTAGCATTACCTCTTCGAGCGTAGCGTTACCTCTACAAGCTTAGAGCATTACCTCTTCGAGCGTAGCGTTACCTTTACAAGCTTAGCTTAGAATTACATTTTCGAGCGTAGCGGTACTTCTACGGGCGTAACGGTACCTCTACGAGCGTAGCGGTACCTCTACGAGCGTAGCATTACCTCTTCGAGCGTAGCGTTACCTCTACAAGCTTAGCTTAGCATTACCTCTTCGAGCGTAGCGTTACCTCTACAAGCTTAGCTTACCTCTTCAAGCGTAGCGTTACCTTTACAAGCTTAGCTTAGCATTACCTTTTCGAGCGTAGCGATACCTCTACGAGCGTAGTGGTACCTCTAAGAGCGTAGTGGTACCTCTACAAGCTTAGCTTAGAATTACCTCTTCGAGCGTAGCGTTACCTCTACAAGCTTAGCTTAGCATTACCTTTTCGAGCGTAGCGGTATCTCTACAAGCTTAGCTTAG
The DNA here is from genome assembly GCA_918857605.2 of Philereme vetulata. Lineage (NCBI taxonomy): Eukaryota > Metazoa > Arthropoda > Insecta > Lepidoptera > Geometridae > Philereme > Philereme vetulata. Next base: position 1,388,019 of record OU975420.1, read on the forward strand.
CATTACCTCCTCGAGTGTAGCGTTCCCTCTACAAGCTTATAGCTTAGCATTACCTTTTCGAGCGTAGCGATACCTCTACGAGTGTAGTGGTACCTCTAAGAGCGTAGTGGTACCTCTACGAGCGTAGTGGTACCTCTTCGAGCGTAGCGTTACCTCTACAAGCTTAGCTTAGATTTACCTCTTCGAGCGTAGCGTTACCTCTACAAGCTTAGCTTAGCATTACCTTTTCGAGCGTAGCGGTATCTCTAGAAGCTTAGCTTAGCATTACCTCCTCGAGCGTAGCGTTCCCTCTACAAGCTTATAGCTTAGCATTACCTTTTCGAGCGTAGCGATACCTCTACGAGCGTAGTGGTACCTCTAAGAGCGTAGTGGTACCTCTACGAGCGTAGTGGTACCTCTACGAGCGTAGCAATAGTTGTTTGGCTTCACTACGTTTGTTTTCATACAAAAACGTATGAAGACTCAAGGTTTAGGATAGGTTAATAAAACATATGTAACTGTTTTTTGCTGTTTAGGCTCAGTTGTTTTAGAGCCTTCAAGCAGAGACTTAGTCTGGTGAAACCAAGTACCTAGTACTTCAAGTACCTATTTGAGGTACTAGGTACTACCTCGTACCTACGAGTTTCTTAAATATCATAGTTCTTTTGAAAAGAAGTTCTGAGTAGACTAGTTCATTTTAGTTTGGTCACTCAGCTTTATATGATTGACTCCGTTTATTGTACATAGTATAGCGTAATTTGTCTTGTCGCAGGTGAACTAATGTGATGCAAGGTTTCACTGAGCTGCCCACGAGTAAAATAAAACAAACATTGATTAGCAATTTCTTTATTTTTAATTTTAATAACTTTAGAAATTGTTCAGAAAGAAGACAATGGTTTCAGCATTCATTAGTTATTAATGTTATGATATGAACAATAATAATTATAGCTATTATTAAATACTATCATTAATAGTAATGAAGATAACGTATATAATCGTCTATATGCTACGTTATGTACAATACGCTAACCACTGCAACATGAACATAACAATTATAGATGGACCAAACTTGCTTCGAATACTTTTTAGGCTGCGAATATCTATTTAGGGGAAGTACCTGTGGAAGACCTAGGCAATGAGACCAACTCTTCACTACTCACTCAATTTGACAGAAAAACTTCTTTTTAAGCTATAATGGGGTACTTTTAGAAATAAATATACGCGTTATTGTGAGTCTAAAAACTTACTACCTAATTTACGTTTGGTCAATATAATTTTTAAAATAAAAAATAAAAACAATTTTTTAGAAGATATTTTACCAAAAAATATTCGTCGCAACTTTTAACAACAACTATTCGTAAACATACGTAATATCATAAACTTCAGAAAGCAAATGCTTATACTTATCAAAAGAATGGAAGCTTATCAAAGAAAATAATTATATCGAGTTCGAAGGAGATCGAGAAATTAACGGATTGTTAACTGTTTAACAGCCTAATGGATTCAATATTGACTATTACTCGCTATGTATGTACTCGTACCTTACACCTACCTTATTATATGTTTATTTTATATATAACATCGATATGTATCATTGTTCTAACACTGGATTCATAGAAAGATTTTTTATTCATTGTAAAATTGAAATTTTCAAACTGTCTCGAAATTTTGGAGGCCTAAAGCTATAATTATTTAAATTTCGTTACATATCCGATACATTAATTTTGATTATCCATGAATTTTTACCCTTATTGAAGTTTTCTTTGGGTCTATTTTGCTACTTAACTAGATTTTATATTTGTCTAAAATGTAGTATCAACTTTATACAATAAAAAATAAAGGCTCGACTATAATACACCGCGATGCAAGGAGTGTGGTTCCCTCAATGTACAATATCACTTACATCTAGAACAAACGAAAACACAAGGATCATCATAAATAAAATAAACAAAAAATAGAATAAAAGCAAGTTTATTGCTAAAATAAAAAGTATAACCACAAGCAGTACTCAGGCTTACTCGAAATATACATCTTGTGCTGTTTGTACGTTTTCTACAAAATATAATATATGGAATTTCACGCGGAGAGATATCTACCGAGTTACCTTTACAGTATACCTACACTGACAAACAGACACACATCACAATTTACAACTGATTGAGCGGTCCCACAACTTTCATAAAAATAATACAAAAGAAAACATACTTATACAAAATAGAACATTCATAATTTAATTAAAAGTAATACTTACAACCCAATTATAATATTTAAAACCCATCGGTTCATATAAACATAATAATACTTTTCAACTGGGGCTATATTCTATTTCAACATCTGATTGCACTTTTACTTTCGTTCTTAAACAAATAAACGAAACCTCCTAGCCCTAGTACTAAGGAATATCTTACAAGTGGAGTCTACCCTACATATGTACAGAGCCGCGTCGCAGCCGCAATCCGACACAACTTTGGTATATTTATTTACAGATCAAATTTTAATGAAGCTATAACTTAGAAATACTCAGATATTTGTACCTTACCAGGGTACAGGACTAATAATTAAAGCAAAATGCATATTTTTGTATCGTAGGTTTTCGTCGTCGCTCGGGTCGTATGCCTGGCATATCACGAGAAGCTAACGGGTTATTTACAAAGTCTTTGGCCTTACATCGAATTACAATAACACAATTACTTAGTAATATTTGCACTGAATGTCGCACAGTTACCGGCACTGTTCTCGTTCGGAACGTTCGTACCTATATACCCGTGTCGACCGATCACTCCCACCAGTCCATTAGTAATCCCACCGATCGTCCTCCGTCTCAGACTTGATCTTGTCCTCTGGGATGACGTCATCCAGCGTGTGCGGCGTGTGCGGCGTGAGGGGCGTGTGCGGGGTCCGCGGAGGGGGGGACGCCTCCCTCGGCACCGGGGAGGGCTCTATGCGAACGGTTTCCTCCGCCTCTCGCCTGAAGTCATCGCTCCTCATGACGCAGACGCCGTTGATGATGACCTCGTCGGGGTTGCGCGGCTTGTCCTCCTGCCAGTCGGGGTTGACCCACTGCGGCGCCGCGGGTTTCCTTCTGCTGGAGCGCCCTTGAGGCGTGGACGCCGCTTTGGGCTCAGTCTTTGACTCATCATCCATAGAATCCTCCGATCCTAAGTTACTCTCCGCGTCATCATCTTCGTAGTCCTCTCCGTCGGGTTCTCGTTTGAGCGGCATGGATAGATCCAGGCCACCGCTCTGATCTTTGGTCGCTTCCTCTGGAGGTAGCAGCCCTCGACCGATCAACGCGGCGAGGTTGGAGTTCGCCGCGAAGTACGGAGGGTACGGGAGAGGAACTCCCGCTAACCCCATCCTCTCCTTCTGCAGTTCCAGTAATCTCTGGTTAAGGAGGAGACGGAACTGAACAGGATCGAACGGAGCGGAGGATTGGTCTCGCGCCGGGGGCTCAGCAGGCAAGCCGTGCGGCGCTTGCTGCTTTAACCTCATTCTGTGATTATGGAACCAGTTGGTTATCGTTCGGGTAGATAACCCGAGTTCCGATGCCAGGAATTCTATCGTCGGCATGTTGGGATAGGGGTCTAGAGCGAACGCCAGTCTCAAAGCTTCTTTCTGTTCCTCCGAGAACAGCACTCGTTGTTTCTTTGCGCAGGGTGCTCCGGCCGTGGGTCCAGGAGAGCTGGAGTGGTAGAACTCTGACGTATCATTGGATGAGGTGTCTGAGGAGTTGTCCTGACCGGGTCCGCTGGAGCGCCGGCGCTTGTTCGCCTCTCGTCTCTCGTTCTTTAACGCTTGGAGGCGGTCGATGTTGTGTGCATCGCTCAGCCAAAGCTGCATTCTGATGAAAGGCTCTCTACCTTTAATACTCAGCATATGCCAGGGCTTGGGTTTGGATAGCAGCTCGCTGACGGATCCTTGAGACAGACCAAGAACCGCCTCACCGAAGATTTTTTGGCCGATGTTGTTTGCTAACAAAGCTTCTTTGATTTTGGTTGTTATTGTTTGCGTGTCAAGGTCTTGGGTTAACGCAGCCATTTCGTAGACACTGGGGGATATGTGTTGGTGGAGACTGCGCATGATTGGTGGCTGATGGTGCGGTTGAGAAGGTGGTGGGGGTTTCCTCTCTTTGTTGCTGTTATCGTGATGCTGAGGGGGCAAGGTCACGGCATGGTGTGGGGGGAAACCTGGGGGGGTGAGCAGTAGCGGGGGAGGCTGACCGAGATGGCCCAGGTGACCTGGACCCAGGAGTTGCTCCTGTTGCATCTTGTTGAGCAGAGAAGTAGCGTCTGAGATCATCTTGGGCGTTGGTGGCATCGGCTTGTTCATGATTGGCGGACATACTGTGAGCAAAGAAAGGTGCTGTTAGGCATTTAAAATAAAAATATGTAGTTTTACAAAATAGATTTGCAATTAGATGTATTAGATGTGCTTAGTATTTCTCTTGAAAAGTGTTAGATAGGTAAATCTGCATTGAACCTGCTAGAAAGAAAATGTAGTTCAACTCACTCGGTGCTCCGCTATAGTTCCCGGTCCTCATCAGCTTCTCCGGGGCAATTTTATACTGCGATGCGACTAGCTTGTGCACCGCGTGGTCGTCTTCCAAGAACATCTTCATTCTGATGAAGGGCTCCCGGCCTTTCTGTGTCAGCATGTGCCAGGGCTTCGGCCGCGCGAGGAGGTCGCTCACAGACCCTTGCGAGAGCCCCAGAACAGACTCCCCGAAAAGCCTCTGACTGATGGAATACTGGCTCAAAGCTTCCTTCACCCTCCGAACGATGTCTTCAGTATTCAAGTTATTGAAAAGGTCGAACTGCTGCTGCGTGATAGGGGGCAGCACCGCCTTCATGGACCTCTGCGCGGGAGTATGGTGCGGAGGGTTGCTCGGCTGAGAGATTAGACTATTCGTGATGGACGCCATTCGTTGCAGAGGGCTCGCCGCTGCCGAACTATTGAAGTCCTCGTTGGGAGTGATCGCTGGCGGTAATATAGCGTTACCTAGAGGGCTGGAGGCGGACGAGCCGGTCGACTGCTGGCCCGGCTCCAGCTTGGGCCGCACCAGGGAGAAGGCGCTCCCCGCGTGCCGAATGGCTTCCTCCGCGTCCATCGATCTATCCTTATCACTATCAGTCATTCCATTCAGTTTAACGTTTTTGTCCTTGGGGAGGGACAGATCTTGGACAGCGCCTGAGCCGTTTATGTGCTGGGCTTGCTGCATCGCTTGCTGCTGGAGGGCGAGGAGGTTGGGGAAGGGAGGCATCCCTGGTAGGTTGTGGAGGTTGGGAATGTTGCCTCCGGGCTGGATCTTGGCCAGTTCTCTATGGTAAGCTTCGAGAGCCATGCGGATGTCTTCTGGGGGTCGCTCCATATGGGGGGGCATGCCGCCGCTGAAAAAAGGAGGAAACATACTGTTCGTTAGCTCTAGTTTACTGCTCTCAATACCATTAGAGTTTTAAAATGTATTTGTTGTGTTTTGAGTATTTGTAAGGTGCACTAAATCACTACACTGGTTATTTTACAAACTACCTCGAGGCTTTATTTCAGAGTCAACAACAGCATTTCACTAAAGTCACTGCCATGGTGATAATGATGATAATGGCCAAGAAGCAACCATTGTAACGAAGCATGAAACATTAAAAAGATTGAACCAACTAAAGATTTTTAAATTAACTTCATCACTAACCAGCTTAGGAGGTCAGTGATAAATACTTACCCAGGAAACCCCTCGCGATTGTGACGGATGTCTTCGGCTCGCCTGCTCATGATCTTGGCCAGCTCCTCATGGTAGATGCGGACCACCTTGTCCTGAGGAATGTCGTCGTTCTCGTACTTCTTTAGCCTCCTGTTCTGGCTCGAGTCCTGAAATCAATAACGACTCTTTTTAAACAGTTTCCTTTATATCTCCAATTAATTATGTTGGAATAAGTATTTTTAAACTTGCCGATATTAATCATGTAAATATGGCATTATTGTGAAGAGGAATAAAAAAAGTTATTACCTACTGAGTCTCGATTAACGATTGAATCTAATTACTATATTAGTGCGCGGTAATGTAGACGAAAAACACTATTTAGTTTGATCTTGTACCGCGCGGTACCGCGCGTTCATATGAACCGGGCCATAGGACTTAAAAATATGTAAAATTTTGAATTGTTGAAGATTTTTTAAGACACTGTTAGTTGCTCAGTTTCATCCGTGCTTCGTCCGTCCGAGGGGTCCGAATGAAAAGTTTCACGGAACTTGTGTCAGTGTTTTGAGATTATTATTGTTTTATTTATATTTGTAAGGAATCTTACCTTTGAGAAGGGTGACAAACACTGCGTTCTAGGTGAGCTAGAGTCCTCATTACTCCTAGAATCGTCGTTGTGCTGTGGCCCTGTGGGTGTCTTCATCATATGAGAGGCCTCGTTCAGGATGTGCGCCAATCTGTCGTCTCCTTCGCCATCAGACCTTCCGAAACCTCCTGGTCCAATGCTGCCGTCTTTTGAACCAACTGAAAAGAAGAAAGTATATATGTAAAGGACGAGCTATTAGACGCCTAAGTCTATGAGCTAGTGGACAAATCGAAATAGACCCGATAGCCTATGACTGTCATAGTTGAAACAAATAGATACGTGGTATAAGTTGTTCTATCTCACGAAGGCGGGTTGAAAATAAATATTGATCACGAATAATTTTTATATTTCACTAATAATCTAAACGAAACACAAATCTAAATACTTGAATTAACTGATTGATAATTAACTGTTTAACTCAAGTACTAAGAGTTTTGTTTAGTTTAGATTATTAGTGAAATAAAAATATTTTTCGTGATCAATACATATTTATTTTCAACCCGCCTTCGTGTCACATTACGTAAACTTCGTTGCTTAAAGGCGCTTAGTAAATGCCGCTAATGTTCACCGAATCAAAATGTTGACTATGCCCTGCTTAAGTAGTCCATCTGTTACGATGCGCTTTTGATGACAAAGATACACGATATTGTGAAATAACAAAATGAATCAAAGGTACAGTTATGTTTATCCAGCGATAAATAGGCAAGATCTGGCAACTAAACATTACAGCGTTAGTCCGTTTCCTGGAAAGCTTTTATGATTCCTATAGTTCTATAGTACCTAAGTATAAACGCACGAGATATTTTAATTGCCGCTAAATTGTTACGCGCACACCTACCTACTGGGTTCGTGCATCCGCTGTAGCGACAACACTTGCCAACTAATAAATACGCAAGTTATATTTGGTACAATTGAAATTAGGCGAGTCATTTAAACAGTGCACAATGAATAGCGCTTTAAAGATAATCAGCTGAATGGGACCACTCATCGCCTAACTCAGTAATCCTAAAACGGCGCCTGCGCAGCCATGAGCCATAAACAAGCGAAGTTACGCGCGAAAACCGCCATACTGCGGGCATTCATCCTGTCAACATATTGTCTTTGGACGCACAATGAAACGACACTATTTAGATGGTGATATACGCTCAGAATTAGTTTAATTAAGACGCATAATTAGTTTTAGACGTTCGCGTTGGGATGCTTATAGAATAAAGCGCGCTTAATGTTTGAATACTCTCACTGGCACGTAATTATCGCTGCAGCATTATTCCGAGTTCAAAGAAATTTTGATATTAAATTCACGTAAAATCATAAAATCTCCGGTAGTTGTGTTCATTTTGTTATGAATTAGTATAATAATTGGGGGCGGCGCGCGGCGCCTGCTTTCAGACACTGTTGGATTCAGGTGCTCAAATCGGTCATCAGGAAAATTTTAAACGTAGGTAGGTATATTTGTTTGCGGTATTTTAACGACTCCAAAAACGGATCGTTCTCGAGTTAACGTATTAATTCTCAGGATCACAAAGACTTAATTACGCCCTTAAATTTTATTTTAAACCGACAATATGCACCGCTAATTTCCGTGGTGAGTGAATCTTCGGTTGTTTTGAGTTTGCCGGAACGCGATATACCTTGATTAATTGAACGATAAAAGCATAATGCAAAGTGAAGCAGTTGTTTTTCCAATTCGCATTTTATTGGAGCGTAAAGTGCTTTTTATTTATTGGGAATTAAAAATGAATTAAGCTTTTGCGATAAAATTCAGGCGAGTGTATTTTCGCAACTGTTGTGACTGTATCTTCGCCTTGAAGTCATTGCGTTTCACATCCAAATGAGTTACTTTTCTGTTACAAATCATGGCCTTCAGAACAGAACGCACTAAGTATTTTGTGTATCTATATAACAAAATAAATTCAAATGAAATTGCCACAACTTTCGACAATTGTAAGCAGCTTAACTTTTTCCAGGGTTCAGTTCAAAGTTCAACACTATTACAAACACAGCATTTTTTATGAAACGATAAATTTTAAGTTAACGACTATGACAAAAGGAACGTGATACAAATAAATATCATAATGGCCGAGATCATAATCAGGCTTGTTCACATCAGGTATTCAACTTATAATGATTTGAACAATAATCTAGACGTGATTTGACTTTTAAACGACAAAATTTAATTTAAATTAACTAGTTTAGGACTAATTGTTACCACAACTAGATCGCTACATAAAGTGGTTAACACATTAGGTGACTTCCAAGAGCACAATGATTAAAAGATGGGTTGTAAAGTCTTACTCACCAACCACTCTCAACGAAGATACACGAAGATACTTCTAACATATAAACTGAATCTAGCAATTGCCAAATTTCCTGCTTAGTTACCTACTGACTCATCCATTTCAACTCTGTCGAGGTAATACTAGAATGTCAATGACTGGTATGGGCAAACTCTTACTTTTATGGTAAAAACATTCAAAATAGAAATATCGAACTAATAGATACCTACAAATTAAAATGTAAGCCTTGTCGTCGTCTGGGGCCAGGCAGGTGGCTGCCAATTATTGCTTCGCTTTATGGCTAGAATGACTCCTCAAGATAGAACATAGGTTAGTAGATACATACATCATTAGTATGACGAAAATGTAGAGACATAAAAAAGAGCCGCTAATTTTATCTTCTGCCGATCTGAAACGAAGCCGACCTGCAAAAACTAGCGATAATGATATCACACACAGACTTACAGTCATTTGTATGTATAGATCCATCCGTTCAAGACAGTTCGTCGATAAATTTCAACACACGTCTATTATTGCCTTTGATCTTCGCAGACATTTTGTTATTCCGTAAACAGCACGCGGACAATTACCGCGACGTGTCTCGAAATATTGTCAAAAACTCGGGTTATTTCCCTACACTCCGCCATCTTGAGCACACGTCAGACATCGACATGGCCGCCGCTTACAAATATACATTTTATTGATCTAGTTCCTTTCGCGTTTCTCATTTCTTATCTCGACGACTATAAACTATGTAACGATATCAGTTTTTATTGTGGCTATTACGATGTGCATTTTTGATGGATATTTTTAAAAAACGCGCCGTTCAATTAACGTCGTCCGGTCACGGAAGTTTTAAATTTATCGGACGGGGTTTGATCGCTTCTGACTGACCGCCCGCGTCTCAAGGGGAGGGAATGTGTAAATTCAAGTGGCAATAACATAATTCAAGGATAACAATAAAAACGAAGAAATTATTTGTTTATGCGACATAATATCGCGTGCGTGCACGCGAAAACTATTTTCTTTGTAGCCGTTATTGATTGCTAGTCGTATGAATATTCAAAGGCTTTGGAAAGTAAAGGGGCGGTGCCCTAAATTATAGTGTCACTGTGACATAGTAAAAAACCGCGGGTAATTTAAGCGTATAGGTCGGATTCAAATGGGGAATGCGTATCCGGGATTGTAAATCAAGTTGGCGGGTAGTCGCAAGAAAGGGGTGAGAAGTGCGCGCTCTATACGTCACTCGTGCGATCGATGCTCATTTGCATCTGAGTCGCCGACAGCGGCGGACGTCAGCACCGCTCGAAAGTGTTGCACACTATTCTAAAAAATACTGCATTTGAATTGTTAATTACGTTCGAAAGAAATAGTCGCATAAACGGCCATCTAGTCGAATTTGGGTGCTAAGTGCTGCAACAATGGAATGTTCTAGTGTTGCACGTGACAGGCGGGACTTAAAAAGCGATTCGGCGATGAAAGATCGCTCGCGTTTCCCGAATCGGTTTTTCTTCGGAATGAAGACGTAGAGCAATGTAATGAATGATACATTTTTCGATCGACTAAGTTTCTTTTGTTCGACGTCGCGTGTAGGCCGACTGATCGGGATCGCGTGCCTGTTGGCAATCTGCGGCGAGGGCAGCGACCATAATTGATTCCACACGAGAGGAGCCGAATGCTTTGCGCTAACTAGTAATTTCGACTCGGACCTCTCGAAATTGAGGAAAATTGAGCACATTCTTCTCATATATTCGGCGATTCTAGAGACATTTCTATGACTAACTTCATGATTTTGTCGTAACTTTGAAACTGAAAATAAAATGTTGCCAATAAAAATTTTCATGATTTATTATTTCGTGAAGAGTTTTCCTTTATTACTTTAGGAAACGATTATGATGTTTGGGACTTGAAACCGTTTTATTAGAAATTATAAAAAGCGGTTTAGCTGAAATAGTAAATAGTAATTTGTCAATCTATAAAACAAGTTATGTAGGAAATTATTTTGAGTACTTACCTACTACTTGCCTAATCGTAACAGCGAGCTAATCAAAATGAAGCTGATAATGTCATGTCCGTCTTTTATCCTCACCATCAAATCAGCCCCCTTTATGTAGGTATTTTGACACGTCCATCTACCCAAAGTTACAAAATTATGAATTGTCGAATGAGATGTCGTAACCATGATTTTGAAGGTAAGGTTGAGGATATATCGCCGTCACTATGGCTATTTCGTGTTGTTATTGGAATTGGACAGGTTACGACATTGCGACGTCAGCACTGTTAAATAAGGAGAACTGGGTTAAACGCGATTTCGAAGATTTATACAACACATAGCAAGATGACATAGCAGGGATGTAAAATGTTGGTTTGTGAATTTACGTCAAAAACTCCTCCGTTCAGGTACGAACGGGGCTCTAGTGGAGGCACAGTTCCTAACTAGATTCAATAATCAATTTTACGAGTTGAGAATGCTACGGCACGCCGCTTCATTCCTTTCCAGTTTGCAAAACGAAATATTTACTACTGGCTTCTGTCGTCGGCTTCGCTCGCGTAATAGCTAAAAAAGCCACAATTTATGATCTCAGTCACTCCGAACTGCATCATTATGTTTTTACATTCATCTGTAAATAAATAAATTGCGCTATTGGTGTGATTTTAGACTTTACGGGTAAGTTCTATAGCTAAGTAGGTGCTTAATATTTTACCAGCCAATTAAGAAAACTGTCTGTAAATTATCCGCGTTTTTATCAATTGTTAGTAGCTCATAATGAATGAATTATAGCTGCATATATCCCGCTCAATACACTGTTGTATTTCTTCAGCGTTCAATTACACTTGGAAAGATTGCAAGAAAGCAAACGTTATGGACACTAAACTATACATTTATGTGTATGTAAAAAGCTATAACTATTGATTTATAATGTGTAAAAAGCGGTAGCCATGCTAGGAAGCTCGTCCCGACGGTATTTTCCCGCGGGAGCTTAAACGGAACTTTTTAACGATAGCATAGCAAAGTTTTTTAACGAAATAACCGAATTTAGCCGTAACTGTGTAACGCAGTTAGTCGCACCGATCGTCTGAGCTCGCGTCACCACTTATTTTAGGGTCTTAGTTGCGAAGTTTACAAAAAAACTTGACTATTTTTAGCATTAAATGACTTATAAAACAGTTTTTTTGCTTGCGTCTGCCCACGCTTTTGTATGTGTTAACTGAATAAAAAGTAGCTTATGTAGTATTTCAGGTCATATTTACCTATTGTATTTAGGTTACCTATTGTAAAGGGGCTGTAAGATTTTGACACTGTCTTTGTCTGCCGCCGCATGATTTTTTTCACAAACTTGAGGTGCACAATCCTAGTCAAAAAATATTGAACTAAGTATCCTATATGTGTAGTACCTATATGATATCTTATAGAATCATGTTTCCGAGATTAAATGTCATTAAAAGATTTCATTTTTGGTATCTTTACCTTCAATTATCTCGGAAACGTGACGCTTAGGAATCATAATCAGTTAATATTGTTTGCTCGTCGACGTTTCCACTATTCCTATTAATAGATATGGTTTATCGTGCACCGCAAGTTTTAGAACAAAATCATGCGGCGCCAGACGATAGTGCCAGCTTACTTACCTAGCATACAAAAATTTTACAATCACTTTCGTTCAACCATTACGGAGTTTTTGACTGTTGATGATCGGAACATTACTTTCGCATGTCTAACATAAGTAGGAAATATGAATAGAATAGTGCGATAGGTCTATGGTTTTTTGTTCGCATTATAAATACCGTGGTTGTATGGGCTGCCATGCCGTGTCAAAAGCGGCAATTTTTCACCAGCACCACGATTCAGCGTTTATTAATGCATTGATTTGTGCACGGTTACTTTATTGATTACAACAGCGATTGATAGCTACTGAACACGCGAACACGCCTTGTGTGCAAACGCCTTTATCGCGTGAAAAAATAAAAGTAAATTTGACAGATGTCAAATATCGGAGGAATTATTGGGTTGAGTTTGAATTGGAGGTAGAATTGAACGTGTCGCGTTACAATTTTCAGTACAGTTTAATAGGAAATTAAGTGCATCCTGACGTATTATTCTCAGTAATTAATTACACGTGTTTCCTTCGCGACCGCGGCGGTTTAAATCACAGATCTGTCTCGCAAGATGGGTTGTTTAACCTGTCAGTTCGGACGCAATTTGTGACCGGGCATTTTACATCTTTGCTCCTTGTCTTGCATAATTAGTAAGGATTAATGCGTGGCTATGAATGACTCGTTATTGTGCCGCAAAATAGTTCACTTTGCACACGAAATGCCACCGAAGTTTTACATCATAATCATTCCACTTCTTCAGGCGACTTTGTCAAATCTAAATCGTAAATTCGTGTGCCAGCCAACCCTGGTGTCGTAGTTTATACTCGTAGGCCACCCAAAGGCTCCCGGAATGGCTCAGCGACTATTTATTGTGCCTTTCTAACTACATAAATCCAAATATTGGCCACGCTGACATTTCTTAACTTATGTAGATGATACGAATAGCCTGGCAAACTACGCCACAAGCACTATCAATCAGGTACCAACAGTCGTAGCATAGGAGATTGAAGCGTTTCAATTATGGAATGGTTCCAAAAACGGACTCAAATTAGGGCGGCGCGGTCCATCACTCGGAAACAAAGATTCATAAACCGAGTGCGCTGTCAAAACTGAACGGACAAAAGCACTTTGCGCGTCGAATATCGAGTTTGGTGCAATAATTCAATCGAATTCGCGACAAAATCGAAATATTCGTAGCGTGGGCGTTGATGCAGCGATGTGTTTACGAGCGGGCGACCGCCGGTTCATTAAAATAATTACCGCGGATCGGCCGCCGGTTGACGTATGAGAATGCCCTTTTTTTGGTTACACACGAATTATGTCGATCGTTTCAGTATTAAACGTCTTTATGATGTTTAGAAATTATTAGAGACGATACCGCCGGACTCGGTATTACTTTTTACGATCACCGTTCGTTGACTTGACATTTCAAATGTCAGTGTCAATAATTTTATGGCGCGATATTTATACAGATACATGGAGTGAATAAAGAGTCTTTCCACATTGTGAACGCGGGTTTAATAGTCCTTAGCACAATTAGCTTTTAATAGCGACAGAAATAACTAAAATAAGATGCTGAATTATCGCAATCAGCCACCCTTGTTGCAATAATTTTGTTGCGTTTTACAACTGCACGCTGATAATATATTTTAGTGAAAAGCTGTCAACGTCTGAGGATAATAATATTAATTTAAAACTCAGGGCTGTGGCGACCTCAACTGTCTAGGAATCTTTTAGGAAAGCGACTTGTTCGTTGGGTGGCAAAAAGCCAAAATATACAATAAATTATAATGCAAATAAGTAAATCTGTTGTTGTGTTGGTACCTATTAGAGAACCTGTAGAGTTTCAATAAGATTATTTTTAAGAGTCTATAGGTAAAAGAGTTGGCAAAAGAACAAAAAATTGCTTTCGATATTTGTCATTCAGCACAAATTTAAGACCGTACCTACCTATCAAATGCTGTTATATTTTTAAACCAAAAATTTAACAAATAAATAATAACTTTAACTACCTACTACTACTTCAATTTAAAAATATTCCTATAGAATACTATCAAGAATGAAACGCGTTGTAAAATGAAACATAAAATTGTATCTTCTATTTGCAGCTTAGAAGCTTCCCACTGAGGTGGTCTTACATTCTTTAGCTTAAACTAAACCTAACATTATTTATTGTGAAATAGAAGAAAAATCGACTTGTAAACTTTTTTATAAATTTTTAATTAAAAAGGCCGCAAAGTACTTAGTTATAAAAATATACTAATGATATGAATTCCTTAATGTCCATGTTGGATATTTGGTGATCTTTAAAAGTACCTTTAAGGATTTAGTTCGTGTCCTGATAACTGCTTATCATTGCGAGCGAAGTTGTGGGCAGATGCTAGTAGTAAACTAAACAAAGACTATTTAAGATTACCTATCGACTCAGAAGTGGGATAGAAACGTCACTGCCCGCTTCCAGCCGTTTACGCGACAATTACTTAGGCATTATTATCCAGCGAGATATAAAATCATAAAGTATTTAATGAGACACGGTATTATAATCGTAAATATGCCAGTAACCAGGGTTGATTGCTTCGTCGGAAGCCGTCAAAGCGACCGCGGCGCGACAGGCATTCTTCGCAAAATAATTCTTGACCTCTCCGTCGGTCGCGCACTACTCGTCAACAGATGGCGTTACGTGTACATTGTTGCTCGCATACCCAACTTTTTCCGCACACTTTTTCGAATTATTTCTACTTAAACGCTCTTTAAACGGCTATTTAGTTTTTCAAAGGTGCTTTCTAAGTGGTCGGTGCGTATTTTTTGCTGGAAGTGTCCTTTGTAATAATGCTTTAGCGATAATTGCATCGTAAATTAAAAGTCTGTCTGGTTCGCGGTAATTTCAGGTTCTACAAGATTTGTTCCAGGATGGTATTTCAAACATCTACGCTGTGTTTACGCTTTACCTTCGAGGACAACCCCAAAGCTCACTTTACGCCGCTTACCGATAGATGGCGGTATACCGATCAACAAGATAGCCTTTTCCTTGTTTTTATAAAAACCTGTCAGGCCGTAACGTGCTAAATTTTATGCCTTTTCATTCTAACGATGATACTCTTTTTAAATCTCTAGATAATAGAGAACTTTTGCAAATGTCTCAATATTTAGGAATAATAAAGTGTTCCCGATCCTTTTGGGTTTTGGGTCCATAGGAAAGGTAATTATTATGTGATCAACGAACGTTACAAACTTTGTGATTTATGTGTATTAGTTCGACTCTATTTCGACCCACGCACGCTCTAACGAGGGTAGAGCACGTCAAAATTTGTTTGATATTTTTTAATGGACGAATAGTTTTCAAACTTTTAACATGAATAGAAAAAATCGCAAGTTAAACAAGCACTGGCAAACAAATGATACATAAAAATTAAAACTATTCGAAATTCAAATTCGAGCACTCGAGTGCGTTTTGAAACTGGAAACTAATGGACAAGTTTGCCGGCCATCATTCGATGTGGAGTACAGCCACAGTATTAGTGCAGTAATACACTTGCCAACTATACTACAGAGTTTAAAACGCTTTTGACAGTCCCCGCTGGAGTTCCGAACGTGACCCGCTATTGATAAAGGATACTCGCTTTGTGAAAGGGATTAAGAGACGTTTTGTTAGTTTTGTCGCTATTTGATATTTTAAGCTTGTATTTTGTCATGCTTTATATGAAATTTCGGTAAAAGAATTTGTTGCTGATTTTATTAAGACAATTTCGAAGATAACTGGTAAATAGATCGCCAACTACTACGTTAGTTAGCGTTTAGGCATATCAATGAAATTATTCAGTCGAGTGTTGAGTCACTGTTTACGAAAGTTGTCCCAGACATTTAAACCAAAACACAGCACTCCACACACATCGCCAAACTAATCCGGAGCGTGCAAAAGCACAATTGAATATTAAAATTTGCTTAGCATTAAACTAAGAGCCGCTACAAGAGGAGTTTCGTAGCATCGAGTACGGTTAACTTCGGGCATAAACCCTTTGCGAGTGTCCTGGGCGATAGTGGCCCATTGAAAATAGATTTTCACGCTACGGTTCAAACGCTTTGAGAGGCCAACTTTGTCCAAATATTGGCGGCCACTCGACATTCGTACAGAGTTTCCGAACGCACTTTATGATCTTCTATTTTTGAGGTTATGTTTTTTTACTGCCAGTGCTATGAAGATATAAATAAACTGTTCTAAAAACGGTTTATGCTATTAAAACAGTTATTAAATAATTTACAAGGACTTTGGTTAGTTATGCAGCATTTCCAGGACTTAAACTAAACTCAATCGGGATGTCAAGTGAACGGATAAACACAAAATTGGTCGCACATTTCACCAGTGAAGCGTGTTGCCGGTAATAAGAGTAATAATTACAACGCTGTAACAACACTTAATTGGATTTGAGTAAATTATAAGACCGTTAACGTACATCGAAGCTTAGCGGCCGTGAAAAAAATGAAGACGGACGATGATGGTTTTCCGATTTATTTCTGGCAGCTCGCTTTCGAATCGCACTCAGTCACGGCAGAAAATCTATAAAAACTTGAATTAAGCACATCACTATTTGACGTGCAATTAGGTCGTTATAGGTGTTCCATGTTTGAAACATTGTTTTTAAAATTCAACACTGGCACTCAAGAATCGTTGATGTGATGAAAAAGTTGAATTTTAATATTCGAACGGTCGTTTACTGCAACGTTTTTAATACCAAAATATTGTAGCAAAGACAAAGAGAAACATTCTATCAATATTTTCACGCATCGATGTATAAAAATTATACTAACAAGTTAAATGCTTACACACTTGATAGCGAATCCCGCCTACTTTAATGAATAAGCCGCTTTTTGCTGCTTGCTCGCTGAGTAGTTAGAACAAATTGTAAGGGCGGCAACACACTGTAATTGATTCTATTGTTTTTACTCGCAAAGTGTGCGCGGATTGTTTATAAATAATTGTTTAATGTGCCTCCGATAATGTGATGGTGTGACAGGTTATGGGCAATTATTTATAGTTGGCATTTTATGGTCTTTCTAAGCTCGTTTTCTCGTTTCCTTCAGTTACTCTGTGAGACTATGATTTTTGATGCACTATTATCCGTGCTCATCGTCACTGACTCTGATAAAAAATATTATTAAAAAAAGAAGATACTTAAAAACAAAAGTTGCGTCACACAGCTTGTTGATTTGCCATTCCCAATTTGGAGTGTTGTGCTTGAGACAACGGTTCATTACGAAAATAAGTTCACCATTACGAAACCAGCGTTTACCTGGCACGCATGATTACATACCCGATACGCCGACTATACATACAAATCGCGGCATGTCATTTAAAATGGCGATTTCCACAATTTCCCAGTTCCCACGATACACATACGTACCTACATACAACATACACACGTAATGTCCGTCTATCGTTGCGAAACCGATTGTTCTATCGACGTTCTCACGTGACATTTACGTACATGCAAATCATTATACAGGCTGTTGACGCGCTGGGATTATAAATGGTGTTGCGAAAAGTGTTTTTCTTTTTTTCTTGTGTATATCATTATGCGCGTAAGAAAGTTGCATAATTGTAATAGGTATATTAACGGTTATGTCTAGACTCGGATGGACGCGTTAGAGATGCATCAGTAGGCAATGATTTTGTTTTAACCACACATGATTTTATTATAGAAATTGATTCTTTTTTAACTTTTTTTTACATGTATTTTTTCTATAATTTCTAAATCAAAAACAATTTTATTTAATATTAATGCTTTCAAACAGTTCCAAACTCAAGCTCAAAATATGACACTTTAAATCACTTTAATAAAAAAATTATAAGTATCTATACATATATCTCTATACACTGTTAATAAGTAACAAATCTTCAAAATATATTTCAACGAAAACCTTTTTGTAGTTATCCAGGAACAAGTGAAACCGACAGTGAGCCGATATTCCCACGCATAGCGTGACCACCTTACCACATACCATCATTACCACTTATTACAAGCAACGGATACCGTCTCCGAGCGTTTATGCTAACTGTTCTACTGTATGCTTCTGTGCTAGGGTTTTGACAAACAAAATGCCTGATACAATATAATAACCACTTACCTATACTACTATATGCAACTTATTTTTTTATGGCAGAATTTAAACACCCCTAGATGTCACTTACTCCTTGTTGTTAAAAAATGATCTAGAATTATATGTTATTTAACCGTTTAAGAGACATCTTAGTTTTTAAAACACAAACTTTGCTACACAATTTCGCGCTGAAACATTTTCATCTCCAATCACGAAAAGCCCGGGAACAAAGAATTACATGGAAAAACTCGCATAATTCTCCGAAAATAAGAAAGAAAGTTAACCCTACAGTATTATCTGAAATTCAATCTATTTGAGCTCATCCCCATCGATGGGACAAAGGCTAATGCGAACGCTTTTGTCTCTCAGATTTATACGTAGTGCATTGTCGCTAATGTGTGCACAGCCTTACAATGACAACGGTCTTTTTAATTCTGCCGAATTTTCCGGACAAGGGGATGTATTACGTATTCCAACAGACGTTGCTGATAGTGGTCCATATCAATAATTGTGTTTGAACTGATAAGTTTCAAAAGTAAGATATTAACTGTTCATATAATAAGTTCCTCATACTTATACGCTAGATAAAAAAATGTGTCATTATTAACTGCTGTAAAATAATAGCAACTACATAATAAAAAAACTCAAAATCTGCGTTCAATGTCAATTTAAACATTTCTATTGCCTTTCTGATGACTGTAGTTCCTATTGCTTTTGAAACATGTAATAAGGCAATCAGATTCAACTACTTGCTAGCGTGTCCGCTGCCTTCCATTGTATTCTGCCGGACTTTATCTCAACACGACTAAAACACACCACGATAACACCCGGCTCCGCAACTGACGTTGTCAAACACAACTTATCGAATTGACAATGACAATTATAAAATGTCATCTATGTCACAATTTGATATTTTTAACCTTCCAATTTCAAAACGAATGCTGCATTAATAAATTGAATTTGGATCTACATAGAAGCGATTTTGAGTTTTAAGGATTTGAGTATTTCTCGAGATCGCTATAAAAGTTTACGATGAAAAGGAGCTGCTAAGTTTAAACTTCAGCCGAGTTTCAGATGTAATATATTTAAAAACAGCAAATAGGAAGAAAATATTCTGCGTTGGGTTGAATCATAAACTTTTGTAAAACTGAAAACTAGTTTTTAGTTCGTAACACCCTTTAGGGGTTATTTTTTCAAATGTATCGTCCGCACGCGATTGGAAAGGAAAGGATTGGACAAGGTCGGGGCAGGAGAAAACAAAAATAAAGTGTGTTAAAACAAATAAAGTGCGGAGTGTCTACTATGAGCGTTGCTGTTAAATGACGGCCGCGGCGAGAAGCATAATATTTGCCCCCTATTGTGGTACCACCGTCATCTTTACGAGTTTAAGTCACTTTTTCACGCGTCAAATCATCAACAAGCTTGACGTAAGTATATTCTAATTGAATGTAAAAAAGTGGCATAACCTCGCAATGATGAAACTCACGGTGATACAAAATAGGGAGGCTGATCGGTAAACAGCCTTTGTTAATAGTTAAATGGTGCTTTGGTATCGTTGATTGATGACTCGTCGGCAGATAACGAAGATCAGGCCAAAGGGTAATTAATGGCCTGAAAACATGCTGCGAATACCTTAAGTTTTACAAAGTGTTATAGCTGATGCTCCCTGGTGTAAAAAGCGTAATTTATAAGCGGAATCTAAAGTGAGGTTACCTTTTTTGGGGATGAGCGACTTGAGCAGCATCACCGCGGCTTCATCGCAGGCCCACGCGTGCATCTTCCTGTAGGAGTCCCTTCCCTTCTCGGTCAGCTTGTCCCAGGGCTTGGGCTTCGACAGCAGCTCCGAGACCGTGCCTTGCGACAGCCCCAGCACGTACTTTGCGAACAGTCTCTGTCCTATATTATGGACCGACAGCAGCTCTCGGACTCGTCTGCTTATATGCAGCGTATCAAGGTTGCTATTCGCGTATTTGTCCATGTTGTATCTGAGCATCTCTTGCAGTCTCGCTTCCATGGGATCTCCTTTCGGGATGAGAGAGTCCCCGAGTCTTCCGACGAGCGCACCGGGGGGGAGGGGGCCCATGTCGTCTGCAAAACGGTATGGTCTGTGGTCGTCGAATCGGAAGGGGCTGGGGGGCGGCAGAGGCAGCGGCGTCGGACCGTTGTTGTTGTGGTGCGTGGTGTTGTTGTTGAGTGGGGGGGTGCTCGGCCACTCCTCGGGACCTGCGGTGACAGCACGGTTAGGGGGAGGGGAGGGGAGGGACATACGCAAGCGAACGCGTAATTTTACCGAACATGCTCCGAATTTTATCGAATACCGAAGGAAGCGAACACAGCTAGCTACGATCTTCACTTGACGATGGATGTTTCGATCCGAGATTACGGATCGTGGTTAAAGGAAAATATTATTCTATAACTTGACTATTTGTATGAAATATTTTCGCAGATCTACGTACTGAATAAGAATGATGAGAATATCCATCAAAGGGATTAAAATCGTGAGCCTATTTGTTAGGGTTTCCTAGTCCAACTAGAACGTTTCCTTGACTATTTAACTCAATCTAAAATTTAAATATTAGCCCTACATAGCTGAGTAAGATTCGAAAGTTTTTCCCCCGAAAGTTTAATAGTAACCGCTCTCAATTCATTTAAACTTATCAATGCAGTTATCTCACGATTTACATAAACATTCTTGTAAACGTAATGTTTCGGTCATACAATAAATCTCCGAAAGCTATCTGGAGTATAAATCTAGTTGCAGCGGCGTTTCCTTTACTCGAGGAAACAGAACTGAAGGTTACTTGTCTTCCTTGTGTCATCTCTAAAAGGTTTTGAAAGGTTGAAAGGTCAGACTCGTAAAATTTATCGCGTGTGATCTTACGAACGAATTTACAAAAAAGTACGCTCATAAAATGACCTATTTACTTACAAAAAGTCTCGACTCATATTTAAACAGTCAAATAGTTTATAATACGTTGCAAAATGTTATTCTTGTAATGTAGTTATTGCAATATGTTCTATTTATTTATTTTGTAATGGCCATTATCATAGTTGTAGTCAAGTTATAGCTAATCGCAGACGTACCTGGCTCTCTTCGCTCAGCGCTTCGCTCCGCGCTTCGCTCAGCGCTTCGCTCGCGTTCCACGGAGCATCGTTCCTCTCGCACGGGCGCCACGCTCGGCGAGCGCTCCGGCTTACGCTCGATGCGCTCTATGCGCTCGCTCGGACCCAGGTCAAGTGAGCGAAGCATGCTGCAACAAGAACAGTGACGATAAGTTATCATCAACAACAGTTAGCTAAACAGTTTAATAAAGTAAAAGTTTGTCATCACGTGTAATAAAAACTTTTTGGCAAAGGTCCTTCTGCAAGTTTTTATTTAAATCTATAAACATGCTGGAGATTACCAGTTAGCGACGATGTCTGTAAAATCTAGTAAGCGTAGGACGGCTTCCACTAGATGAAAAGTCGGTCTTTAAAGGTTACTGGAGTGGTTGGGTACCGCATTAAATCACTCTGGAAATCTATGGTAGTGCCTAAGCTTAGTGGATATCCAGTATCCTATGGCTGATATGATGTAAATGAACTTCGCTGTGCATAATATCGAACATATAAACAACTAAAAAACAGCCACACTGACATTATATTTTGAACTCAAAATACGGACGGGTTAAAAAGAAATATGCGGTTTCAATAACAAACATCTAAAACTAAAATTATCAACATTACACAAAGTTTAGCATTAAGTTCCCATATGTATTATTTTATTAGTGCAAAAAGAATTGTAGGTAAGTATTCCTTTAATATTACAATGTGTCGAAATCCACCATAAAATAACCGAAATCTATGAAATGATCAAAAGAAACCGTAATGAACTTCAGACACGGTCCGATAGACCTTAATAAATTGAGCAAGAGAATTGATTAAAGCCATTCCAGGTGAATTAATTAAGATATTTTAATTAATAGGATATACTGGGCCCTTATTGGCAATATTCCTTTCATAAATTTATTGAGATCGGTCCCTTCAGGTAGGAGGCTAGGAGGGTTCCACGGGCGATAAGGCGCTACTGATAATGCCATTTTATGACTCCATTTGATAGCGTATTTTATTGAATACTTCTATATAAATTCATTCTCCAAGTATCTAAGACGTTTATCTATACCAAGTCAGGTATAGATAATTAGTATAAGTATAATAAAATATATAATAACGTATAAGTATTGTGACACAGTAAAAACTTTTCTTTTAGAATGCTGGCCATAAAAAAGTTTATTGAATTCGAATTTCGAATTGTTCATGAAAATAAAAATGTATACTTTTTAGAATTTTACTCATTTTTAAATATGGAGTGGACGCTTAAAGAAGACCGTGTTGCAGTTATTGCGTTGCATCGTTGCGGTTACGCGCCAATTCTAATTTTTGACATACTGAAAAATTTGAATATAACCAAAAGATTCGTTTATCGCACCATCAAACGATACAATGAAGACTCTAGTGTAGATGACAGGTCAAGAAGTGGTCGCCCTCGGTCTGTTAGGACTCCAGCAGTGATAAAAGCTGTGAAGGCGCGAATTCAAAGAAATCCCAAACGTAAGCAGAAACTGTTGGCCCTTCAGATGGGGTTAAGCAGAACCACGGTGAAAAGGGTGTTAAATGAAGACTTAGGGCTTCGGGCATATTGAAGAAAAACAGGACATCCTTTGAATGCTCGTCTAATGGACCGGAGACTGAAGAGATGCCGCGCTTTGTTGAAGCGGTACGCGGGAAAAAAATATCGGGAAATTCTTTTTTCGGATGAAAAAAATTTTACCGTAGAAGAGAGCTACAACAAACAAAATGATAAGGTGTACGCACACAGTAGTGAAGAAGCGAGCAACCGTATTCCGCGTGTCCAACGAGGTCATTTTCCATCCTCGCCCAAGGTAAGGTTGGGAGTTTCTTATTTGGGCTTAACAGAGGTACATTTTTGTGAGAAAGGTGTAAAAACGAATGCAGTTGTGTATCAAAATACAGTCCTGACGAACCTTGTGGAACCTGTTTCTCATACCATGTTCAATAACAAGCACTGGGTATTCCAACAAGATTCGGCGCCAGCTCATAGAGCGAAGAGCACACAAGAATGGCTGGCGGTGCGTGAAATCGACTTCATCCGGCACGAAGACTGGCCCTCCTCCAGTCCAGATTTGAATCCGTTAGATTACAAGATATGGCAACACTTGGAGGAAAAGGCGTGCTCAAAGCCTCATCCCAATTTGGAGTCACTCAAGACATCCTTGATTAAGGCAGCCGCCGATATTGACATGTACCTCGTTCGTGCTGCGATAGACGACTGGCCGCGCAGATTGAAGGCCTGTATTCAAAATCACGGAGGTCATTTTGAATAAACTTTAGTGTCATAAGAATCTATGTTTTGTTAAGTTCATTTTGATATATAAATGGTTACATAATGAATAAACTTGTTTCAATTATTTTATATTAAACATGTGACAGAATTTATGACCTGACTAGGTATATATACATACTATGTGCTTTGTTATGTACGAAATTAATTTAAAACACACAACCGGAATCGTATTAATTGATATTAGAGGTGGGTTTAATACCGGAAGCTTGAATATTTATAGAATAATCGATAGATTTCCAATAAACAATTTTTAACGTAAATCGGCCGCGCCATTGCGACGATGCCGCTTAATCAGTTTAACAGGTACCGACTTACATGATGAATTAATATGATTGGTTTACCTATTTTATACAGGCTGTTTCATTGATAGTTTAGGACTTGAAATTACGTTGTTTGAAAATTTAAAATTTTCTATGGTGATGAATTTAAAAAAAACCTATTTTAAAACAATACTAGCCATTAGCCTTACTCGTATTTTTATTTAATGTAGTACATAATAAAACACGTAAGTATACTCGTCAAGTATCTATAGCTTTGAAGCTAGACAGGTTTATATTTTTAACTAGCTGACCAATGTTTTTATTGAAAAACTACACAGCTTCGCACGCATAGTTTTTCAATAAAAACATTACCCTCCTTCTGCGCAGTTGGGTAAAAAGTAGCTTATGTCACCCGGGGATAGTGTAGCTTCACAACAGTGAAAGATTTTTTTATATCGGTCCAGTAGCTTCGGAGCCTATTCAATACAAACAAAAAAATATTTTCTCTATATAGATTTATAAAAATACAGGCTGTAAAACTAGAGAAATCTTAAGGGAATTATATTAAAGCTTTTGTAAATTTCCTCGTTGTTAAATAGTTTTGTGTCTGTAATATTTTTTTTTATTTATATTTATACTACACGGAGATGAAACAAGCCTATGTGAAGTGGTAAGCATCGTCTATGGCAGATAATTGCCAAGTAGGTCACGCACGTTAGAAATGAGCCCTACGATGCACTGCCCTGCATCCTTCAACTGGAGGCATACAGGTGCCTGTAATTTCACCGGCAAACATACCCTTCAAATAAAAAAAACAGCAATGTTGCTTGGCGGCAGAAAAAGGTATAAGGCCCTTTCACAAGTAACTCTACTCTTCCAATCACATCACATACTTAAAACAAATCGTGCACCTTGTAACACACTGATTGGACATAACTTCATCAGTAACAAGTTGCTCCAAAATTGGAACATACCAGAAACCGTGGTTTCTGCTTCTATAATAAACTGATACAAACTTGATTCTACGAATTAATAGGACATTTTACAACAGACGTGAACAGTCAGAGACTGTTAGAAGTGGATATATCAGCAATAATGCTGTCTATAAATCAATATGAAATTTTACAATGAAATAGAGAAAGTGAATGCAAAAAAATGCTATTCCATACGAATGTTTATCATTAATCGACTAAATTGTATGAAACAGGTGCCTTTTTTCATGCTAGTAGTTTCTTCTTTAGCTAGTGCTACCTTTAAAGTGGTTCATTGGCAGTACTTTTGTATTTCTTTGTTTTCAAATGTAAGCTTTTTACACCCTGTATTTATACAAGATATTATAACTATTATATCCCGATTTTTAATTATTTTTACAAAGAGAAAAACTTTGTTACACGTTTTCTATACTTATCAAACCATGTTTAATCGACTTCAAAAAAAGGAGGATGTATATTCCCCGATTACTCAAAAACGTCTTGACCGATTCGAGAAATTCTTTTTTTGTTTCTTCCTAGGTGGTCCCATTGGCGCCAAGTCAGGATCTGATGATGGGATCCTAAAAAAATCGCAATTCGGTTTTATGTTTGTCATTACCTCAGCACTCCAGCATTTATCAAACGATTTAGAAAATTCTTTATTATTTAAATGGATATATGTACTTGTTTATTGGTCACATAAAAATTTCATCAAAATCAGTTCTGCAGTTCGGTTAAGTTGGTTATATTTTTGTTAAAAAGTTACTTGTGTACTAAAATATCATGTAACCAAAAACTTCTTAAAATATTTCCTAACTACAACACAATTCCATATCTTCCCGCTCAGTATTTATTCAACCAATCTTCACTAGGATTTCCTAGGAGTCTCTAATTCCCAAATCGGAATGAAATCGATGTCAGCGAGTTAGTTGTCAGTACCGAGGGAGATACCTGTTTCTGTACTAGCCGAGTTATTATTACATGTGAGAAATATATCCCTGCTATATTATTATAAAGATATACTCATGGAGATAGAGGATAAAGATTTACTCATGGCCTCATGACCAAGCTCAAGGTCGCTCAACGAGCTATGGAGAGGGCTATGCTCGAGGTTTCTTTGCGTGACAAAATCCGCAATGAGGAAATCCGCAGAAGAACTAATCTTGCCGACATAGCTCTCAAAATTAGCAAGTTGAAGTGGCAATGGGCGGGCCACATCCCTCGTAGAACCGATAACCGTTGGGGAAGAAAGGTTCTCGAGTGGAGGCCACGGACTGGAAGACGCAGCTTAGGCCGGTCCCCCACAAGGTGGACGGACGATCTAGTAAGAATCGCGGGGAGCCGTTGGGCGCAATCGGCTGCCAACCGCTCGTTGTGGCGATCTAAGGGGGAGGCCTATGTTCAGCAGTGGAGGTATTCCGGCCGATGATGATGATATTATTATTATAAATTATATCCATAGTATATTATAAAATCGAAAGTAACTGTGTCTCTACTCAGTTTTTTAGGGTTTCACGACTTGTTGAACCGATATCGATGGTCCAACCAGTGGTGTAGATTATTTATTTAATGATTTATTGTACATAAAACATATCCAAAAGAAGGGCTTAATGCTAAACAGCATTTTTTATCAGTCATCCGTGACGATTATGACATGGATTGACACAGGCAGGTCAGTTTTATTAACAAACGGAAGCTAGTAGAGATATAAAGCTATTGACGTATTGACCATATCTGTTGCTACGAGGCGCTGTAGAGTAATTCGCTCTGCGGAAGGCCGAAATACAGGTCTACATAAGGAACTCCTATACTGGTTCACCTACCTATATTGGTTCATAAGAGCTTACAATAACTGTGAGACGCCATCTTGTTTTTACAAGCTTTTAACTTGCAATGTATATATGTTTGTCCGGATGGAATCTTGCAACTGAATTTCAGTTATCTTTAACCGATTGAGTTGAAATTTGGTTTATACGCTTATTTTGGATGACTATGCATGCTTAGCTATGTGGCGTCATTTTAATTCCAATATGGCGGATCATCCACGATGGCGGACTAATTATTTTTTTGCATTACCACAAATCAAATGAAAGGGCTTGCTGAGGAGAACACGAAAACTAATACAACGTCACATTAAATCTAAAATATGGGGGACCATCCAAGATGTATACTATAAATCCAATATGGCAAGACCTCCAAGATGGCGGAGGATGTTTTCTGGGTTTCTGAAGTCATTAACAGCTGAATTTTAACAAAAGTATGCGTTGGTCGACTTCATACTTTGACTTGTGTAATTTGACGAGATAGGCGTTAACAGCATTGGTTAGCAATCTATCAAGGAAATATTGCTATAAAGCCCAATAGTGAAGCGGCCAAAACGCCTAAACTTTGTGCTTACAAATTAAATTTTTGATAGGTTTGCTTCCACGGCGTGCCGTACGTGCCTTTGGACTTATTTGAATCTGCTTTCGATTCTGATTATGAATTTTATAAAAGCTTGTTTTGAAAAAGTAATCAAAAAAACTTATTTCAATATAAGATCACGACGAGTAACGATACTAAATTTTTTTATTTAATCGAACGAGCCGTTTGGGTTAGTGATACGTTTGAAAACAATATTTAGTCAGCAGTCAAGGAAAAACCACTTTTTTCATTTATGGGTAAAATAAAAACTAAGAAGAGGTCGACATGTTTTACCAGTTTACCTTCTTATAACTTTACCTACAACATTACTAAACATTAGAGTACAGCTCTATAATAAGTCCCTTCCAATACTCTATTACTCGTAGCTAACAATAGCACAATCAAACCTCATACAGAATTCAAATGATCGCCTCCACGTTTAGTCTATTAATTGGCTATATATTAAATCGTAATTAAGGTACTACCCTATTGTTCGAGGTGTGAAAATCTTGCGCCTGGGGTGAGTCGACCGATCGACAAACCAATCGTCCGATTTATCGACAAATTCGTACCCAACAAAGCTTCGATTGCTAGATAATTTTCACGTTCGGTTGAGCAACTGATCCGATTTGAAGCGATTTTGGTAACAATACAATTAGAGTTGATAGTTTTATTGGTATCGATTGTTACACCTATGGAAACAATAGTTTGTGTAAAGTGTTACACAATTCTCGTATATTTAACTACAGGCAACTTTCGATCGCTAAGTTCTGAGGCAGTATTACCCCTAATACCGCTAGACGATCGCCTATTCAGGTACTTACTATAATACTTTGTGTCTACTATTTTGTTTTTTTTATGGCCTACAATAAAATGTTTCAGTTCATTCATTCCTTCATCAATGCATTCATCCATTCATCATTCTTCAGTTACGTCAAGCGTTGTATTGACTGACATGGAGATAAGATGAAAAATAGAATTTGAGTAGTTTTCGTTACAGAATTGGCCTTTTATTTACTTGTGGCATACTTTTAAAAAGAAAACTGTTTATCTAGTACCATTTTCATACGTCAAAAACAAACATAAACAAAACTGTCATCGTCTGCAAGTTGGTAAATTTCTAAAACATTATCCGAGGTAAGTTTGTAATCGCTTTAATATTTGAGGACGTTTTAAAAGTGAAGCATTATACACTCAATTTAAACTTAGTGACATAGTTATATTTTGCGCGTATATTTCCTTGAAGTGGGTTAGACATGATAGCACCTGTTCTAATAGACTCTAGGAGCGGAGACGACGCTTCACTACAATGTTTTGTGAACGATACTCTAAAGTGGCTACCAGGTGAATCACCATTGTTTCATTAACAGCGTTGGAAGTAGATGGATTTACATGAAATTTACTTGCTAGAACGTATGTGATACAATTAGGTCTTAGATAAATTATTGGTAATATGTCCTACCATGGTCTTTTGTATGCACATATTTATGTTAAATTCAAGTAATTCAACTAAGATTATTTTTTTATAGCAAAAAAAGATCACTGCTATAAAAATTAAATAGAAAATACAAGAAAAAATGACATAGAATTATTTTATAAGTATAGATGGATAACTCTTTATTGAATTACCACATAAACAGAAATAATAAATAGTACTAGGCTAGAATAAATAAGGCAATACAATTGACGGCCTTATCTCTTAAAGTGATCTCTTTTAGGCAACCTTTGTAACTAATATACTTTAGAAAACTTGGATACGAAACGTTTTCATAGGAATCTGAATCATTTTGTGAGCTTTAATTTTATCTGTTAGGTTAGGTTTAGGTTTTCCATAGATTTCTAGAGCTACTCTCAGCAACCTTTTTGTTTCATACCAGCGACCCGCTCAGGCTTCACACAGGTTTTTATCGAAATAAAATATAGCCCATAACACTCAAGGATTGTGTAGGTACTTATTTTTTTACTGTTATTTGTGGGGAAACAGGTTTACGGACACCGGCAACACCCGGGGTATTGTCGATACGTTTCCTATGCTGTAGAAACCTCTTTACGCTTCTCCTGAAGCGTGTCATGTCGTAGCCTAATGAGAAAACCTCAGATGGTAGCTCATTCCACATCTTGCAAGTATGGGGTAGAAAAGATCGCGTGAAGCGTGTGGTGCGTGATACCCAATTGTCGATGATATGTGGATGGCTCTTCTCTGAAGGGTGTCAAAATGAAGCAATTGGTATTTTGGAGCTCCGTGCCAAAGATGGGAACAGTATTCTACGTGCAGCCGAACTTGCGCTTTGTACAGCAACAGCCGTTGTTGTGCCATAAAATACTGTTTGGCACGGTTAAGGTTTTTGGAGGTGGGCACAGCTTTTGCTTCTAAGTGACTCCCATACTGGACCTCATTAGAAATTAGTCTTAGTAGTTAGTTAGTTATTAGTCTTAGTCGAACTTAGTCATGAAACCTCTCTATCAGTGAAATAAATTGCAGAATTTTATTAGTTAAGAAGTTTCCTAAAACTGTAATCTTCTTTCGTTATTTGTGAACCAAATCGTGTTAATATAGGATAATACTTTTAGCAAACACGCAAATAGGTTTATGCTTATGTATGTTAGCCACTAAGGTATATATTTATATAGGCCGTAGAGTTAAGTTTATAACAGTTGTTGTATTTAGTGTATTTTTTATATATATGTGATATGGGTCGTATTTTTTTGTGCTTGATATACCTAAACGATTTTTTTTTATTATTTTATTTATTTATAACATCTTGCACTTTTACTTAGAAAACTTTCGTGATTGATTTCAATCATTATTATAAATACGGGATTTATCACGTACCGTCTTATCGGTGTTTCGACCGACAATGTTGCGAGGCGAGACGTTATGCGGAGCGGATCGCACTCACCCTGATGAAGGTTCACGAATTGAACCGAAACATTGTCGGTCGAAACACCGATAAGACGGTACGTGATAAATCCCGTATTTATAATAATGATCTTGCACTTTTTTAATGTTAACTGAAATATAGATTTATTAATATTATTATTAAAAAAATACCTACGCTCTACAGTTTTGTTTGTTCTAGACGAAAGCTTAAAAGCATCTTTGCGTTCGGCCGAAAGCCTCCAGTTTAAGGCATGTAACACACTGAATATTTTATAAGACAAACTCTGTAACCGATGTGCGTCCCCCCAATGTTGGCTTCTTTGAAATCATTTACGGTTAAATCTATGTTTTCATTATAAACACCTCTCTTACTGTAGTTTAAAAACTTTCACGTTACATTTTCGTAAAAATGTAACCTTTCTTTGGCAGTCGGCTAAAGAGGACAAAGACCTCCCTCATTGATCTCCAGGAACTGCGGTTGGAAGCGGCCTGCATCCAACGCCGACCTGCGGTTCTTACCAAGTCGTCTGCCCATCTTGTAGGTGGACGTCCTTCGCTGCGCTCGCCGGTCCGTGGCCTCCACTCGAGAAGTATTTAAAGAAGAAGATTTCTATTAAGAAGAGTAAGTATTTTATGATATTTAACTCTATTGTAGGAATTTATAGACCTATCCGGTTCTAAGAACCAGTATCGACGTTTCAAAATGAACCTTGTGATTTTAAGAAATGTATTTTTTTTTAAATCACTTAATCACACTTAGGCCGGCTTGCACAACGATCCCTAAACGTATTTAGTGACTAAACATGTTTAAATTTGACGTACATATTTGTATGCTTTGTCAACTCCCTAAATCATATTTAGCCACTAAATACGTTAATGCATTGTTTCGCAAGTCGCCCTAAGGTGTTCTCTACTAGCTGATGGAACCCGGCTTCATATAGATTGGTTTTAAAATAAAATGTATGCTATAGCACTCGGGCATAGTGTAGTTTTCTATTAGTGAAAGAATTATTGATATCGAATCAGTAGTTCCGGAGATTACCCAAACATACAAACTTACTCGTAAACGTTACTACTGAAGAGTGATAACATTTGAGTGTCTGTTAGGTATACATGGTTATATACCTAATAGTAAACATCATCTGAAATGATTATTTTCTTTGATTCGGGACCTGAGACATCACAGATTATTATACAACACTAGCTGTAGCCCACTACTAAATATATATAAATAACTTATAAATAACGCTGGACATTTCACACAGCGCTATCTAGCCCCAAACTAAGCAGAGCTTGTACTATGGGAACCAGATAACTGATGGAATACTATTTATACTAAAAACGGGATATTTACCATGATTTGTGAGTATTTGAGTATCCCGATATTTCGGCGCAGTTGCATGCGCCATGATCACGGGTAAACATCATGGCGCATGCAACTGCGCCGAAATATCGGGATACTCAAATACTCACAAATCATGGTAAATATCCCGTTTTTAGTATAAATAGTGTTCATAACCATGATAGTTTCAAAAGTGATGGAATACTTATATACTTTTTTTTTATTAAATACATAATTATAATATATAGAGAAACAACCAGACCCGAACCAGAAATGTGTTGGTAACCTAGAAATACAGCTAAACTCGCTGTTGCAACTTGACTTGACACCCCATTTTTATCACATGGGACCTGATTTATGGAATAAAAAGTAGTCCATGTGTTAATCTAAGTTATAATCTACGTATAAACTAAATTTCATCGAAATTGGTTCAGCCGTTACGACGTGATTGAGTAATATAGAAACATCCAAACTTTCGTATTTATAATATTAGTGTGATCTGTTACTAGGTTCTCGAGCAAAGCCGTGGGCTATAGGTTATAGCTCGCGCGTTTTGTAGAGACGGTAACTTAAGTACCTACCCCTGAAAATTGATCAAATTTCGCGATGCCTATAAATTTAACAGTAAAATATTCTAGTCAAATTTTGATTGATGCTGTTCCGTTTCAAATTAAGGGGGTTTCAACCCTTAAAGAGCATTTCAAAGGCATATTTGTACGGGGTTAGAAATGCTCTGTATTGATTGGCAAATTATGAATTCCTCTCAAGTTGCGCGCGGTCTCGGAATCACAATTAAAAGAATTACATATTGTTTCTATGGGAGCTATGGTTCAAGTTGTTGGACGCAAGGCAGTGCATTGCAGAGCAAGTTCCTCAGGTGCGTGACCTACGACGCTTTGATTTGCGATGATTGTCTTCATCAGGTGGACCATTTGATTGTTTCATCTCCAAGTTGAATAAAAAAAGGTACCTGCATCAATGTTTCTCACGATTGTCCGAAGATATTCATGAAAAGATACCATCAAATCCGTCTGCTTTAATTGACATAAGCACAAATAAATTAACATTTTATCTTTAGATACTAAAAGCATCTCGAACAATGCTGTGACGTCATTATCGGCTATCTGCCGATCGCCGATAACGGCGCTCCGCCCACCCGAGCTGACCAATCACATCGATCGGTCAGTCACGCCTCAATCCCACGTACTCGAAACTTCAAAGTCAACTTTACATTTCTTAGTAACATCAAACATAGTAAAAACAGGACCGTAAATTAGTTGTTAATTTCTGTACGACGTGAGACTAAACTTTCGTTAAATTTAAGATAAACAGGCCTAAGCAAATGAAGACAGGTGTCGACGGCTTCGAGCAGGCCGTACACAGGCTGGAGATGCATAAGAACATGGAAAGCAGTGTGTGCTCAGAACTTAATTAAATAAGATAGCCCGATTCTGTATTTGGTGTTGTTAAACGCTGCATCGAGAATTTTTTCGGTAAACGAATGATAAAATTGAATTAATTATCCTACAGATAAGAGGGAAATTGAGGTTTCTCAGAACGTCTCGGCCAGTATTTGTTTCTTATCGTATCGTAGTTTGGGGCAGGTGAAAACATTACCGTATATATGTGTGAAAGTTTCATAAAACTATTAAATCGAGTCTACCCGTCTGAGGCTTTGCACGCGTAGTTTATTAATAAAAACATTACCCTCCTTCTGTGCAGTTGGGTAAAAAGTAGCCTACATCACCCGGGGATAGTGTAGCTTCCTAACAGTGAAAGAATTTATTAAATCGGTCCAGTAGTTTTGGAGCCTATTCAATACAAACGAATAAACAAATCTTTCCTCTTTATAATATTAGTACTGAAACGTAAACTATATCCAGGTCATAATCTATGTATATGCCTAAGTTTATCGCAATTGGTTTAGCCTGTTAGTCGTGAAAACGTAAGAAACAGACAGTGAGACAGAATTATTTTGAATTTATAATATTAGTACACACGGCTACACATCAAGCTATACATTTCCAGTATAAGCGGACCTCTCATTCTACGAAAAGCCTACACAATGCGAGGTCAGCTTATACTGGAAATGTATAGCTTGATGTGTAGCCGTGTGTACTTATATACGACTGTCTAATCTAAGCAACTAAATTACGTAAATGACGAAACTCAAAAAAAAGCTTAATTGTGTTTACACAAGAAAATAATTGACAAAACACAGAAATAAAAGACATGTACTAAGGCGAACTTAACCCTGAGAAGAGTTTTCTTCCAGCAAACCTTTTAGTCTATTTGTCAAGAGTTCAATTGTAAATGAAATCTTTGATGTGAAATATCGGCTGCAATCGCCAGCGCGTTCGGGGGTTTCGTTCAGATATGAACGGGGGGGGGGAGCAGTTCGTTTAGAAATCAATCCGCACCCCCATTAAGCTTTAATCTTCGGAGCCAGGCTATAACTTAATCCCGAGTTGAGAGCCGGAATAAATAACCAATAAACCGCTACAGGTGCGTCAGACTGTTTATGAAGGTATTACGGGAGTACTTATCTTATAGATATTATATCTATAAATGGTATGACCACCCTATATGACTATATGATACACAGGATGCCCTGCCGGAGATCACTATTTAGGTAGATAGTTTTTTCAGAAGTACCGATTGTTATGGTTGTAAGTTTTTTTGTATACTTTTGTAAGTACGTAAAATCACGTCCGCTATGTATTTTTATTATCAACTAGCTGACCCGCCCGCGGCTTCGTACGCATTGTTTGTCAATAAATCATTTGTGTGCAGTCGCGTAAAGTGTATCCTATGTCTCAAGTCCATTCATAATCGATCTAGGTATATAGCTATATGTACCAAATTTCATCGAAATCGGTCGTGCCGTTAAGTCGTGAAAAGGTAACAAACAGACAGAGAGACAGAGTTACTTTCAAATCGGTATGTACGTAGATTATAACTTGTATTAACACATAGGCTACTTTTTGTTGACAAACAACGCGTGCGAAGCCGCTGGCGGAAGCTAGTTATAGATATTAACCTTCCTAAATTAAATTAATTAAATTAAATTAATTAATTAAATAAATAATTCCTAATTAATTAAATCACTCTGTCTATTGCTGAAAACTACATTAAATCCGTTGAGTAGTTTAAATGATCTAAGGTAACAGACAGTAGAATCGACTTCATTTTTATACTATGTAAAGATTTGTCTTACTCGGTCCTAAAGGCTTCAACTGTAGACCAGCGCAGGTTCTACCTTTTCGCACCCATTTTTTGCAAATACATGTCTTGATTTAGTTATGGCAAAGGTAGATGGGAGGATGATCTTATAATGGTTGGTAGGAAGCACTGGGTGTAGATCGTGCGAGGTCGGTCGGCTGGAAGTCTATGTGGAAGCAGTGGATGTCCAATGGCTGATGGTGATAATGATAAAAAAAGTTTGCAATACTTAAGAATGTTGTGGCTCTTTTCTCAGGTCACTAAGGACGACTTGCGCACCGCCTAATCGAATTTGTGGCCAGTGGCCAGTGACCAAAAAGACGTGTCAAATCATACAAATACGTCCAATTTAATTTGTGCAAGCCGGGTGACATCTATTTACCTAATGACGTAATTTGACGACCTCCGTGACGCAGTGGGCCAAAAGCCGGCTGATACGCAGGAGGTAGTGGGTTCGATTCCCGCCGCGGAACAAATCTGGATGTTTTTCTATATATTATAAGTATGTATTTACAAAAAAAATAGGTATATAAGTATTCTATCAGTTATATGGTTCCCATAATACAAGCTCTGCTTAGTTTGGGGCTAGATAGCGCTGTGTGAAATGTCCAGAAATATTTATTTATTTATTATTTATTTAATTCAACACCAAAAAAGTATTTACTAGGGACAGTTGTTAAAGAAATTTAGCCATACACGTTTATGGAACAAGGTTTTACATCGGCTCGTGGCAAGTTGCAGTAACAACTGGAAGGACGCATCCACTGTGTTCTCTAAGACAGGATTACACACGAACTAAGAAGTTATTAGTAGATTCAACCCCATTTACAGATAACAATAGGATTCCCCTTCATCGGCCGATCATGGGAACGGCCACATGTTAGCGTGTCTATGGCAATAATTGAAATACGATTTTTCTATTTTCCGTTTGTCGTGTGAGTCGATAATGCGTCATGTTTTGACAATAGTTGCGTTTTTATGGGCGCGAAGAGTAATGGGCTTGCTGGAGGAAATTATTGTATCAACGGACAAACTTTTTTTTATACCACTATGGTGACAAACTAACATACCGTCCACCTGATGGTTAGCAGTTACCGTAGCCTGTGGACGTTTGTAGTAACACAAAAGGTATCGTGTGTGTTGCCGACCCTTTTAAAGAGTATTAGAGTTCCTTGTGAAAGGGCTTGCCGGGAGAAGTGCTATTTCTGCCGCCAAGCCAGCATTGCCACGTTTCGGTATAAAGGGCCCATGAGGCTTTACACCTGTATGCCTCAAGTTGGACACAGGGCCTGTTTTTAAAGTGCGTGATATACGAGGAAATTCTTTGCTATAGCTGATGGTTACCACTTAACCTCGGGTGAGCCATATACATAGGTTTAGATAGGTGAGATGCTTGTTCCATCTCCATTTGGTATAAAAAACGATTGTGCATTAGACCACACGACTGAAGTAAAATAGATTTTTCAAAATATTAATTTATAAAATTGTTCAATGAAAAAAATTGTCCACACGTCTGTAGGTCGATCAGTCTATGTTCATTCTGGACAGACGCAACTCGCACTCGCACATTAACGTTTAAAAATATACGAAACTCTCTCTCTCCCTATCTTCACTAACTTATATTTCCCTCTCAACTTCTGTTCGCACTTTTCGTAACGCATTCACCAGCTTACTCTCCAAGTCAAGCGTGCGTAAAAAATTTTTACTTCAAAAACCCTTTGTTGCATGTTATAGATGACAGTATTGCTGTTACATTTCAACCTGATGGGTACCTACAATTTCTTATCAAGTTGAAAGCTTCCACACGTGGCCTCTCACGCGTGGTTGCTCAGTAAAATGTAGCCCATAGCTCAATCTAGGTCATAATCTGTCTATATACCAAATTAAATCGAAATCAGCCGTTTAGTCGTGAATACGTAACAAACGAAACAAAAAAAAAAACAAACAAAAGACAGAGTTGCCATCGAATTAATAATATTAATTAGGTCATAAATAACATACAGGCAATAATTTTATTTGTATACGTTTGTATTTTTTATCTCTTAGACTTTGGTCCATTTTGAGCTAAGGTTTTCTTCCTCCTCCTCGATACTCAGCTCTATTCAACGTAAACAAGGAAACTTTATGATTTTACAGCAGAGATTCTGTTCATTTTACGAGTGAAATCGTCCTTTGAGTCCACAGTATGGGGTAATTCACACTGTTTCCTGCACTCAAATATATCGATTACAGTTTAACTATTACCGAAATAGGTGTTTACTGTCACCGCTTGGCTTTATGCTGTCGGCTTCTTTGATGCGACCCTTTGATGAGATCAAAGACGCCGCCATTAGTCGCCATATTGGTAAAAATAACACATAAACAGTTTAGGAAACATTGGTCTTACTTGTACTTACATTGGTGCTACGACATCATTTTGACTTTATGTACTCGATTGTACGTTGCACAAATTTTGTTTAGAATTGTCTTATTGACAGATTGTTTTCCTATCTATTGATCGTTAGTTATATCTATAAATTAACTTTGCTTTAATTATTAAATGTTATCAATCCATAAAATTCTCAAATCCTATTTATTTAGAAATAATTCCTTCGCATCCGTCGATAACAGTATTTGTTTTCCCACCCCCAAAAAACTTAAAAAAAAAGTCAACCCTCAGTTCTCAGGGAGCGATTCAAAAACCAATAACTAGTTCAAACACGGTGGTCGACTGCTAAATTCCATATCTCGAATCATTTAGCGGGTAGATGTGAAATCTTGTGGGACGGGCTTTGTGTCACAAGTGGTTCCGATTAGAATTCGAAAAAAGGTTCAAAAAGGTGAAGAATATTTGGGACCTCCTTCGTTGAGCGCGACATGATAAGTAACGGATGAAAATTTGGATTGATTGAGGGACATTGGGGGTACATTTATATGCGATAATCAAATAAGGTAGATCAATATCGATGCTCAAAAGGTTGACTCAATTTAAGCACAAAAATGCATCGATTTCTCAATGCCAGTCTATGAATCGTTCGACGTAGAAAGGCGATTGCCTCTACAATGAATGAAGGAAACTGTTCGTTCGAAATATGTACTATTTTTATTCTACACACGATATCTTCTCTTCAAACTGCGATAAATAAGATCTTAATAATCATCTTACGGTGAATTAAGCTTACGAAATGTACAGAGGTAAATTGGGCTAAGATAATTGATTTTGTCCGCATTATCTCTTGTTGACGGATAACTTCCTGCGTGATTACAGGAATCTGACACGTGGGAAGATGTAGATTAACGAAGATTTTCCGGAAACAATATCCTTATATTATTATCTGAAAAGTTTGGGCAACCGTTCAAGAGAATTATGTCGATCGCTAACTAATACATAATTACTTAAAATAACTCATTAAAACAAGTTTCGTTAAGGTATCAAAAGCCCAACTGCAGTTTCCTAATATACCTTTTGGGTAAACAAATTTTTTTTTGTACCTTTTGAGATTGTACTGTTTTTAGATAATACTTTTTTCATTCAAAACACAAATAATTTCTGTTGGTCGTCATATTTTGAATATGTAACACGGTTTAAAGAATGAGTCATTATTACATGCATATGAGCACATGCTAAGTAATGCATCATTGATCTCAGCTTAAACACTCATTCAAGAATAGTCAGTCTTTTATTATAAAAAAAATATTTATAAAAATCTTTAATTCATTAAAATCACAAGGATCACTTTAAAACGTCAATTTTACTGCCTGTTCCTTCGCGACCAAGCCAGGAAAGAAAGGCAAGAAACAAGGCTGGTTGTTTTTTAATGATCCTTTTATAATACGTCTAAATTTTAACATTTTTGAATGAGTTGGTGCAATTTTAATCCCAAGCTTCTCTATCATCTAAATAATCCGATTTTTTATAATAGGCTTTTTTATAAAGATTTTGATTAATTACGTTTTTAAATTTGTTAATTGTCAATTTTAGTACATCACTTGGGAGTTTGTTATAAAAGCGTACACATTGCCCTTTAAACGATTTACTAACTTTACGGAGTCTACAAATGGCAACAGCGAGTTTGTCTTTATTTCTAGTATTAAAATTATGATTTTGCTTTATTAAAAAAAAAATATATATATTTTTGTGAACATACATCAGGTTTTCATAGATGTATCGACACGGGAATGTCATAATATTTATTTCTTCAAACTTATTGAGTAATGATTCTCTGGGGCCCACATTATAAATTGCACGAACAGCCCTCTTCTGCAGCACAAAAACGGTGTTTATATCAGTGTTTATCACGGAAGCTATGGTCCAATGGCTCAAAGAGTTTCCAACTAGGCAAACCTATTTTCGAACCTTTTAAGTAAGACCACTCAGTTCATGAAGATGTCAGATTAAGTAGGGTGGTCTTAACGATTGTTAGTATGTGACGTGACAGTGTTAACTTTGAGCATTGTTTAGCCAGCTGCTCTTAATTACTAAAGAACTGTGTTGTTTTGTTTAGACACCGCATCCTCAGAGTTTCTTTTGACGGTTCTAACAAGTTGTATAAGATACACTTCAGGATAAAGATGTTCTAACTTAAAATGTTTAGACGCGACATAATTAGCTGTATCCATTTATTTCACAGCTTTACCAAAGAGTACTAATGTTACATAAAGAAGCGAAATTTATGATTGTAACGTCTCAAGCTATAACTTCCAGTATAAGCTGACCTCTCATTCTACGAAAAGCCTACACAAATCGAGGTCAGCTTATACTGGACATTTATAGCTTGATGTGTAGCCGTGTATTCATGCTCGTCGTTTTTGCGTCTAATCGAGCAAGATCGAACGTATAGTATAGATCGATAAAACTAGGCTTAGCTCTGCTTGCATTACGATTTCTAAACGTAATTAGCTAACCATGTTTCAATTAAATATTGAAACTATCATGGCTAACACTATTAACACTAAAAAAAAGGATATTCACCATGGCAACTCACAAATTATGTTAAATAGTGTTTTAGTGAAAATAATGTTTAATTTTGACGACTTTGTATGATTTACCACCGCACATCTCGACAACGTAATAAAGCTCATCCACATAACATTGACAATTGGGTATCGCGCACCACACGCTTCACGCGATCTTTTCTACCCCATACTTGTAAGATGTAAAATGAGCTACCATCTGAGGTTTTCCCATTAGCACGCACGCTTCAAGAGAAATATAAAAAGGTTTCTACAGTGTAGGGAACGCATCGACAATACCCCGGGTGTTGCCGGTATCAATAGGCAACGGTTACCCCACAAATAACATACAAAAAAAATTACAACTCTGTTAAACATATTTAGGTACTAAATATGACTAGACATGGTTGCGTAGGTCGCCC
This sequence comes from Philereme vetulata, assembly GCA_918857605.2. Lineage (NCBI taxonomy): Eukaryota > Metazoa > Arthropoda > Insecta > Lepidoptera > Geometridae > Philereme > Philereme vetulata. The sequence continues at coordinate 1,428,139 of OU975420.1, forward strand.
TTATTCTCGAAGTCGAACCGAAATGCTTACGTCAAAACATCGAGCATGAACGTACACACGGCTACACATAAAGCTATATTTTCCAGTATAAGCTGACCTCGCATTGTGTAGGCTTTTCGTAGAATGAAATGTCAGCTTATACTGGACATGTATAGCTTGATGTGTAGCCGTGTGTACGTGTAGAGGCATCATAACATGTCTTGATATAAAAAGATTTACTATAAAATGTGTAACATCCATATTGTGATTACATAGGCTATGTATAACATAGGAGGATGCACCAAGGCGCCATCTTATCAGTCAAAGGTAGGGTCAGCAAACAAACTGAACACACAATGATGACATTACTAGGATTATCAAGTATTCCTTGTTCATATGTTGGTACAAGTATTTATTATTCACATGTTGGTACAGGTTCCCTTATTGTTGGTTAAATAAAGCTTATTGTGACATTGTTTATTAATAGATAACTTAGTTTGTAATAGGCGCTTTTGTGATTCATTTAAGTAACTTTAACTTAGTGTTGTACTCAAATTAAGTATGTTTAAGTAAGGTTTTTTTGTCAACATTTAGATGGGTAAACGGACGCTTCATAGTCAGCAGGTCATTATTGGCGGCTTTAAGACGGTAAATCCCTTCAATTCATGCTCGTAGGATGCTCATGCTTTCTGTTTATTTTTTTATAGGACAAGCGCACGCGAGATATGTCAATAAAAAGTTGCAAATCAGTAATTGAAAAATAGCCTATATATCAATCCAGGTATACAATTATTCTCTATCTGTATACCAAATTTTGTCGAAATCGGTCCAGACGTTTAGTCATGAAGACGTAACAAACAGGCAATATGCACAGAGCGACAGAGTTACTTCGTATTTGTAATATTAGTATGGTAGTGTGGATAATACAGGTAGGTACATAATACAGCCTTCAAGCCCGACCATGCATCATGGATTGCCCAAGTGCACAAACACACAGTATACAAACACAGTAATCTCGCGGTGAACGACCTGATACAGCCTTATCAAGTTTATTAACGCGTGCGTTGATTTTTATGCCGCTAGTACTTAGAGGAAGTGAATTTACTACGACGAACTGAAGATAGAGAGAAGTATAGAGGAAGGGAGAGAGAGCCTTGAACAATGATCGGCGAGACTGGACAACGTTAGACAACGTATTGTATTTTTAAAAATAACGGGTTTAGATCCTTTACCACACCAACGTACAAAACGTCAACTTAACCTACTGTGAAGGCTTTTCCTACAAACAATATGTCACACATAGTGAACACATGGTCTGCATTCCTGTTGCTATACCCTGCCTGGGTTCATATGTGAAACTATCTGTACCCGTAACAACTTTGATACCATTTGAAAGCAATGTACTTATTGTGTATTGAAAGCTGTAACATTTATCTTAGAACGGCGTTGCGCCACCGCTACATGGTAGACATACCTCCCATACGCACAAAGCGGTACTCTTCCACCTTTATTATGCACAGCACCAAGGAGTGGAACGCCTTGCCTATGTCTGTGTTTCCTGATAACTACAACCTAGGGGACTTCAAAGTCACGAGTAATAAGGCTTCTTCTAGACAATCGGGTACCATCGTAGACGGTATCATCGCTTACCATCAGGCGAGATCATGGTCAAACGCTAGCCTATAATTTATTTAAATAAATAAACTCACTTGATCTCCCTCTTCATATCGTCATAGTCCCGCTGTCCGTCGAGCCGGGCCTCAAGCCGGGCTATATGCTGCTTCTTCTCGTCGAGTCGCTCCTCCAACCGCTGCAGCTGCTGGGAATGTGCTTCCTGCAGCGCTGACAGCGACGCTTGTAGTCTCCGCACGTCCTCCACCAGCTGCGCGATCTGGAAACAACATGCTGATTAGACATGTTATTTTATATAGGCATATTAAAAGTTGGCAGAGATAGGTACCTTTGGTGTTACAGACATCTATAGGCTACGGTAATAACTTACCATCGTATGCTTGTTTGCTAACTGGTATAAAGGTATGTGGTATAAAAAATGTCTTACAAACTGTTTAACCGCGTCTCCGTTCGCGTGGACTTTAATCGTCCACTGCGACTATTTTATAATATGTGGAGTCCTAGCATCAGCGTTTGATTGATTTATAAAATTGGATTGCTTAATATTTTAATTTTTCCAAAAAAAATAACTATCCTTTGCCCTTTCTCATAATACGTACCTATGTTAAGTTTCATCAAGATCGGTCCAGCCATTTAGTCGTGAAAACATAATGAACAGACAGATAGACAAAGAGACAATACTAAAAATTTAATAAAAAGAAAGCAAGTGCCTGAAATGATCCTATGATTGATCAGTGACATGATTTCAGAACATAATGTTTTGGGATTTCGACACAAGTTGGTGCGCCAGTTATCTTCATATTTGTTATCAAGATTATGCATTGTGATATAAATTAATATAAAAATATAAGTACAGTAAATCTTTAAGGATCTAAAGTAACATAAAAGAACAATAAAACGTTGAGAAAAACAGCTTCATTAGTTTACTGAAGTATTATTTCGTTAATTATGAATCTCAAATATCTGATTTTCAAATATTTACTTTGCATTTCAATTTCAGATAACGTCATTCACGTGACATTAAGGTTATGAATGATCAATATGTTCGTCTAACTAAATCATTAATAAAAAATTTGACAATGAAACATTGTTTTGATATTTTTCAAGTACTTTGATGACTTGCCAAAACACTTTCGATGCGTTTGTTGTACTAATTTTGAATACACAAAAATAATATTCCCGCCAGGTGCATAATTATCTGTCATGTCACAACTGTCAATGTCATTGTCACTGTCAAATCAAGTGAAGTTCCGATGTTGTCTAGCAGACTCATTTAAACAGGCCTTCCAAATACAAATTATCGCAGCAAAAAACCAATTGGATTTACAATCGTGTCTCTAAACAGCCAGTAATTTACAACGCACGTTTCCGTTCGCAATTGACGATCTATTCATACAATCAGCACATGATAACTGGTAGATGCTTTTGGAAACTCACCCTTGCGGTGATAGGTATAAGGTTGGAGTGTAATAGAGTGTTGGCAGGCTGCTATTTGTCGACCTTCGGTATATATCAATTGTTGGTGCATCAAGGTGGCGGCGATCGCTCGACTGTGAAGATGCGTATCGCTTCAAGATAGATAGGACGGAAATCATGGGCCTGCGCGAGTGAGACATAAACTCACACCATTTGTAATGTACCATTCGAGGCGATCTTGTTACAATACGGCGACACAGACTGACTTGTACCGTTTGTTTGTAATGTACCATTCGAGGTGATCTTGTTACAATACGGCAACACAGACTGACTTGTACCGTTTGTTTGTAATGTACCATTCGAAGCGATCTTGTTACAATACGGCGACACAGACTGACTTGTACCGTTTGTTTGTAATGTACCATTCAAGGCGATCTTGTTACAATACGGCGACACAGACTGACTTGTACCGTTTGTTTGTAATGTACCATCCGAGGCGATCTTGTTACAATACGGCGACACAGACTGACTTGTACCGTTTGTTTGTAATGCACCATTCGAGGCGATCTTGATACAATACGGCGATACAGACTGACTTGTACTGTTTGTTTGTACCATTCGAGCTCTTGGCTTAAGTGTGCTCCATTGTTACTCAAAATGGCAGACGTAGAGGTTGTGTGTGCTTCATTAATTTTGTGATTTGCATGAGTAGGATTCCATAAAATTGGCTTTTCTCTGTATTTGTCAATAAAAGAATTAATTTTTTCGTTGTCCCACTGCATTTTTACTTAGGTATCGAAAATCGAGAGTGCAAAACGAGATGGCTTGCGCTTGCGACTTGGTCTCGCGATGACGCGACCTGCACTGACTTGTAATTTATTTATTTATTTTTATTTAGTAACTAACACGGTTTAAATATTTTTTATCACCAATTACATCAGTTACTTAATTATGACTAAAAATTATATAAAATAAAAAAATGAGAATTATTGTGCACATTTATATTGGTAAAAAAAAAATATATAATTATAGGTATTTACACAATTTTAAAATAATGCAAACAAAATAAAATTAAATAAGTAAAACAAACAAGCATCCAAGAAGCAAAAACATTCATCACTTTCGCAAAACCTCACGCCCCCACCAACATTAAATTCTTTCATTCACCTGCGAAGATATCGCAGTCTGGGTTCTTATCAAGAAGTCTGTTGAGGGCGTTGAGGGTGCGGGTCAGTGGTGACTTGGCACGAGAAACGGTTCTGCTGAATGGAACCGAAAACAGTCTATGGCTTCTGTTACGAATGTAACTATTAGGAAGGTAGAAACGAAAGAGAAGATTATGCAAATCAGGAACGACGATCTTACCACAAAGCACCTTGCACATTGTTGCTGTCTAATAATACGTAATATAACACTCATATGGATTCGCGAAAAACCAACAGTCGAGTGGAGCACGCGACGCTCGCCGCGTATGATAACATTACAAACTAACGGTACAAGTCAGTCTCCGGCTTAAGGCTTTAAAGTATTCAAATACACTTTGATTGAGAAAATTCTGATACAGACGATTCATTTTTGGAATGGAAGAGTGTTTGTAATGCATATAAAATATTATCTTATCTTATCTTTTCTAGAATTTCTCAAAAGTGAGTCATTTTCATAGAAAGATTACAATAAAACTATTATTTTAATTATTCTTAAGGCAAAGGTGGAAAATGACATACTACTATAAATAAATAATATTTGATATTTCACACTGCTCTGTCTAGTTCCAGACTAAGCATAGCTGGTGCTGTAGGAACCAGATAACTGATAGCAGTCATTTTTTTAATTTGAATACGTACTTAAATATCTAGAGAAACAGCCAGACGCGGAACAAACATTTGTTCGAACCTGCTGCGTCCTGTAACCTCCTGCGTCTCGGTCTACTGTGCGACGGAGGTCATCAAATTGTTTATGTTAATTATTTGCAAATATTAATTAGATAAGTACCTACTGCTGTAATTTCAAGGTTCGATAGTTTGAAATAATAAAATAATTATGCTTACGTTTTAAATCATTCTTCTATTCTGACATTGAAGTAACAAATAATTTGATTGTTCTATATTGTTTTATGTATTGACGTCATCACATAATGAAGATCTTTGATTTTTGATTTGTTCAAGGCAACTTTTTTAGTAATATTGTTACATTAGCGATTATATACCTTGGCAACTCACTTGACTCTTATATAAAGTGCATAAGGTGTATAATCGTTTGTTTCGGTGGTACCTTGACATCGATATCTTAGGTACATTATATAAAGTAATACTACGAGTAAATATGTACGACCTTGAGAGTTTGTCAACTAATACAGTATCAGTAAATCTGTTTTTAGTAATTTTTATGTTCTTTTTATGGAGGTATTAATGTTATTTGTTTGAGATATAATGACGTAATGAATTTATTTGCCAGAAGCATGGTATATGAGTTGTTACAGCTATATATATATATAGGTTTCATAAACTATATTACATTTTCCCGACCGGTTTTGATGTAATATATATAAATAGATTATCACCAGGATTAAGACATAGGCTACTTTTACGCGACTGCGCAGGAGGGTATTGACAGACAACGTGTGCAAAGCCACGGATGGATCAGCTAGTTATTAATAAACAAGGTTTTATTATGATATTTAGGTTTTGGGTATATAATTCTACCCCCCTTATAACCTGACCTAAGCCATCACAACTTCTTTCAGGTTTTAATGGACGCAGGGCAGTGCATCGTAGAGCACCTCTCTAAGGTGCGTGGCGATGGTTACCACTTAACATCAGGTGGGCCATAAGCTTGTTCCATCTCCAGGTAGAATAAAAAAAACGGTCATGTTCAGTAACAAGTTCATTCGCCAAATCTCATCTTAGTTAAAGGGGTTATTTAAAAAAGGGATTTAGGAATGGTCACGGAGGGTGAACGGGACCAAGAGGACCAAAAACGTGTAATTAAACTAAAAATGCGGTGTGTGGACTTCAATAAAAAGCTTGGACTGTGACGTGGTCGAAAACATAATTGTACGTAGTAATGATTGTAGGTAATTGTTGAGGGTCACCCCTTAACCCTTTCCAAGAACCCTTGGGGTGTGGGACGAGCTGGAAGCGAAAGCGTGACTACTTACTCGAGGCCTTTATAAATAAAATACATTTATTTCCAGCAATTGTCGCCCTCCGTGGCGCAGTGGACGAGTTGCCAGCTGATACGCAGAAGGTTGCGGGTTTGATTCCCGTCGCGGAACAAATGTTTGCATTTTACAGATTTTGTTCCGGGTCTAGTTGTTTCTCAATATATTATAAGTGTATATACAAAAAAAACCGTATATAAGTATTATATCAGTTACTAGCTGACCTGCCTCCAGCTTCGCATGCATGGTTTGTCAATAAAAACATTAACCTCCTGCACAGTTGAGTAAAAAGTAGCCTATGTTACTGAGGGATAATGTTGCATTCTAATGGTGAAAGAATTTTTGAAATCGGACCAGTAGTTTTTGCGTTTATTCGTTACAAACATACACACAAAAATACAAATCTTTCCTCTTATAATATTAGTAAGTATAGATCTGGTTCCCATAGTACAAGCTCTGCTTAGTTTAGGGCTAAATGACGCTGTGTGAAATATCCTGCATTATTTATTTATTTAATTACGAGTATGTAGCTCATATAATGACAAATCACAGAGGTTACCTACTTACTACCTTAAGTTACCTACGTACTAACTGCCTATCTATATTTTATTTTTTCTATTTTTGTTTGTTATATTGCTACTTCTACTGCCGTATTATTTTTGTAACTGTGTGTGTCTTTGTTTTGTTATGTTTGCAAATAAATGTATTTTCTTTCGTTATTTCTTTACTATGAAACAAGGTTTGTGAGAACACATACCTGTGACAGCAATGTCTTGTGTACGGGCAGTCTACTCTGCCGTAGTACTAGCTAGCTACAACCCGTGGCTTCACGTGGTTTTCAATAAAAATATTACATTTCTGCGCAGTCGGGTAAAAAGTGACATATGTCTCAATCCCGGTCATATTTTTTTGTATACCAAATTTTATCAAAATCGGTCAAGCCGCTTAGTCATGAAAACGTAAAAAACAGACAGTGTTACTTTAGAGTTTATAATATTAGTACGGATACTGGGAATGCCAAGCCTTGACCGCCCCTGCCCATCATTACCGCTACTGCTTAAAATATACGCTATCGCCTATAACTTGAGCTCTCCACTAATAGCGGTCAGGGCAGAACAGAATTAAGACAATAATTACTCGTGGCCCAACGGCAGAATTCGTTTCGCCTAATACTTTTTATGGCGAGTGTACCTTGTTGTACGGTTATGGGGATGTCGACAAATACTTTAAATAACTATGGACTCACCTGTACCTTCACAAAATGGAGGTTAAAAGTAATTAGGAAGAAATCAATGGTTTCTATAATCTTTACTATACCTAGTGTTAGCACATGTTTAGTACAACCTATTTATTTTTACCTAAAATAGTTTAATATGTAATCTTTAGTATTAACGCGTGCTAAGTAGCCTACGAACGTGTTTATATCACTAAAGGCATTGTGTTTCAGTTTGAAGGGTATGGTTGCCGGTGAAATTACAGAGACGGTAGGTACGATGGCAGTACTTCCCCAAACTAACTCTTTCAAGGAGCTCTTAATCTACACTACACAAAGGTTAGCTGGAAGAAAATGCTTATGGGCATTAAGTTCGCCTATGTATTGTTTAATTAGTACAATATAGATATTTGTAATCTTATCTAATCTGTAATAACTAAATGACGTTAGTGTTTAATTCTTGGCTAAAAGCAAGAATTTTAATAATTTGTCGTAGTCATAAGCAACTTTTTTACAGTGCAATTGAGTGCATTGTAAAGAATGCTAGCACAAAGGAAAACCCTACTTGGCAGTACATTCCTCATTCTTCCTACTGATAGTCCAATGCTATAAATCCGAGTGTCAACGCTATCCGATCACAAACACTGTTTGTTTCATTTGTGCCGTACCTTTACAAATTATACTCATATGGAATATATAATGCGTACTAAATTTAAAATAAGTTTTTTTTTCGAGTGTTTGTCAAAGATGTCGATGTAATCATTCTGTTTTAGAAAAAAGAATTTTTATAAAAGCTATTAAAAATATTTACTCGATTTTATGTGTCGAATCAGTTTGAAAACTCTTTTTTCTATTTTTACTAAAATTTACTAAAATAAAAACTAGAAGAAATGTTTTAAAAAGTTTGCGGCTTTAAAAAAGTTATTGTTCAATTCACGTGTGGTAGTTTTCTATGAAATCTTAATATTCTATTTTTGAATCATGAAAAAGGCGCCAAAGAATTAATGATATTAGAAGAGCTTTTGGTTGTAGTTGTGTAGGCAGTGCTACGAGGTGCTACGAGGAGCTACGAGCTGCTACGCTGCGTAGATATTGGCAGATATCGATTGGATAAGGTCAATTTGTACTCTCTATCAACATGTAGGTACTTGTTTTAAATATACTAATTTTTAATAACACTACCTACTTAGTAAGTTCTTTTAAAAGTGACATCTGAAAAAGTAAAGCAAACTTGTGCTTCAGACTGTACACCAAACCTTCATTAAAAACTCAGCTGGTTTTATTTGAACACGCGTTATTGTTCTATGCCTCTTCGGCCATAGACAATACAGTGCTGACAACTGAGAAAAATTAACTTTCCTACCGTTTCAGAGGTTATGAAACGAAAACCGAACACAATACACGAGAAAGCCATCAATGGCGATATAAAACTCAAAATAAAGAAACGCGAACGAGCCAATTCCCTCTTTGACAATGAATCGGCATCCGCACAGAACTCAATCACAAAAGAAGTGGTGAAAGACAACTGGACGAATAAAAAATGCATAATACGGCATTTTGCCGTCAAAAAGTAGGATTCATGTTGGCGATCTGTCAAACTGACCAAACATGAGGTCGGTCGGACGGACAGAGTCGGCGGGAAACCATTATTACCCGGCCGAGTTTAGGAGGAAAATACTCGTTCGGAATCCAAACGGCAATACCAACCGTATGAATAAAAAGACGCTCGCGAAAGCTTCGGGAAGTTTCGAGTTTTCCTTTTTGCACCATCTATAGCACTGGCTAGTTTGACGCGACGAGTTTCGTTCCCAAATGATAAATGACGTGAATGATTGAAGGACAAGAGTCTGCAGTTTCGAAAAACGAAGCACGAATTATGACATCTATCGGAATTAAGCGCGAATGAAAATAATATTTTAAAATCGCGACAACAGTTATGTGTCATAAATATTCACCAAATGCTTTTACAGAACATGGTTTTGATTGACAATACACGCCAAGATCATCAATCACGTGTCCAATCGAGGATGCGCCGCAATATGGTAAAAATTAATAGAGCTGACAAATTATGTTTTTTGTTATTGCAACTGGATAAGGTTGAGAATTGGCTGTCAGTTTTTTAACGTGCAAATATGGCTGACATTGAAGCGAAGGCAAAAAGCGGTGAAACTTGTCTATGCACTTTTGATATGCCGGTTAATAAATGGTGATCACGATCTGACGTCATTTTGATTATTGCCCTTTTATTTGTTGACAGGAGCTTTTAGAATTGATCATTCTGATACAAATAATATACTGGGTTTTCATTACGAGCTATCAGAAAATGGACATAGGCAGAGAACTAGATTTTTCAGTATTTACATGTACCAAATTATGCAAAGCCCATAAAGTAAATGAATTAATTTGAAGTAAGTACCAAAAAATCTTGTCAAAATAATATTCGGTATCACGATAAAATGCAAACAATCTACCACAAAAACATATCTTCAATCTGTCAGTCCTCATTTCGAAGTCAATACGTTTGTAGCAGACATCCAGGTAGCGGCCACGAAATGAAGCAATTATAAGTTCAGAAGCTCATTTATAGCCTGTCTATGGTTCCTGATATAAAACCAAATGGAAAACTAAGTTTGCCGTTGCACGATCCCTATTGGAAATGACTACTGTTTTGTGTTCTGATTTGTTCGTATTTATAGGTTGGCAGCTTTGATTTATCGAGAAATTTGTATGGTGAAAACTGATGCTGATTACAACAAGATAATATAAAATAGAACTATGAAATATAGACTTTTGTCTACGGAACTTGCATGGTTGTAACTGATTAAACTAGCTTCTATTTGGCAATGGTGCCAACTTAATTCAATTAATTCAGAATAGCCGAAAAAATATGACATTTATTACATTCCGAATTCAAATTTTCACACTACCAACTGCAGAGCTGCACGCCACCAATTACATTGCAGACATCATTTTCGATTAAAAGAAAAGTATTATCGCATTTTAAAAGAAAATATCTACGAATTTCTTTTACGTTGTTAGAGGGCATACATCATGGAGATATCTGAGGTAGATAATTTTGAGTAATGCCGCACGAAGCAGGGGCGGAAAAAAGCGCATACCAAAGACAATAAAATATCGTTTCGGTGGTGCAATTAAAACTCGTCTATTGTAGGGAATTGGTCTCGCTAAAACTGAAAAAGAAAATTTGCATACGACTATCGGAGTTAGAATCGCTTTATGCAAAATCCTTTTTTGATGTACCTACTGGGTAATTTAGGTTAAAATAACTAGGTAGAAAGGCTACATAATACATAAAGACTTTTCATTGGTGTTAAAAAAGTAACTAGACCTTGCTTTTCCCTCGCCTTCAAGGTAATTATGTGATTGTAACTCACAACTCGTTTGTTCGCCATTTAGGCGGTAGAACTTCAAACACCTAGTTCTAAATTGTGTTTTTAAAGTTGGTACTACTTATTTCCGAATTCAAACCTAATTCGTTTCAAATTGTGTCACGCAGGAATTCCTAAGACGAAATTAAATAAGTCATAAAATGACTATTCGCGCGTAAACCGATGACTTCCCGTAAAGGGGTGGGGAGGGGAAGTAGGAAGCAGTTCAGTACCATTCGTCAAATGCCGGAGATTGACGATATTAAGCCGGCGCCAACTGATGGAATAGACTCGTCATTTTATAACGGAAAGTAAGATGCTTCTATTTTTGGATCTGCTGCGTTGACATCTGAATCACGTTCCGTTTGTTTTGTTAGCACTATTTCGAATCAATTTAAATTACGTTTGCGTTTGAATGAAACCGAATTTCTAATTTCTGAACATTGATTTTATTAAGTTGGTGTATTAATATAGCCATCTTGTTATGTCCAACTAAATAAAACTGATTCGAACAAAGACGTAGAGACACAAAAAGCGATAATTCGGTATTAGTCATCAGTAGACGGAGTTTTCTAATTAGACTGAACAAACAAACGAAATAAAGCATTAAGGAGTTGTGCAAATAGCATGGATAAAGGGGACTCGAACGAAGATATATAATCACCTAACAAGATATGACAAATAATTAGGCATATGGAAGGTTTTATATAAGCGAAATTCAAATATCTCTATATTTTTTTCTTAAGTTGGCAACTGATTACAAGTACCACAGCGACAATAGAGGAAGTGCTTATCAAGAAATCAGTCCACGTTAAGTCACCTACGTGCATTGTATTTCAAATCATTGTCAACTACATTGCAATTATTCAATGCTTTGCATTATCTACGTAATTGTACCTTTCGATGCATGATCTGTCTACGACTGTACTAATTTCGCTATTATACATTTTAAACGTATAATTGTCGACATATTATTTCTTATAGGCTTGTTTGAAGAATTCTAGGCGTTCTGTTTATATGTCGATTGGGAAACGGAATGCAGACAAAGATTATCTACGCGCACAGATGGCTCTAAGTTTACTGGAAGCATTTAAATTGCCTACAGCTCATGTTGCTCACTTGTTTTTACATAGTCACAGCGCAATTATAAACAAAATTGACATTAATTACGTGACTCCATGTTGTTGTAAAGTGGGTTAGTAATTTCTAGAAATAATTCCTTTAAGAGAAGGTAAGCGTGTAATGAAACGTGGTTATTAAATGTTGATGCAATTATTATAATTTAACCAAATAGAGATAACCAAAGTATAAAGCGCAGATATGACATTATTGGCTGAATTTATCTACACACTCTATTTTATACAATATAGTTAATAAATAACACCTAATATTACTAGTCATGATTCTACACTATTATCTATATCTATACTAATATTATAAAGAGGAAAGATTTGTGTTTTTGTATTTTTGTGTGTATGTTTGTAATGAATAAACTCAAAAACTACTGGTCCGATTTCAAAAAATCTTTCACCATTGCAAAGCTACATTCACTCTAAATAACATAGGCTACTTTTTATTCAACTGCGCAAAGTAAGGTAATGTTTTATTGAAAAACTACGCGTGCGAAGCTGCGGATTGGTGAGCTAGTTCTTTATATAATAGGTATTGGAGAACCATGGTAACACAAAACCAATACCCGGAATAAAATTCAGATCTGGCCATCAAATCCGCATCTGGCCTTCCAAATGCCTACTCTCCTGTCTAAATCAATATTTCTACACTATATTACTTCATAAGTACACCGCACTTCGTTATACATTCTTAAATTTGCTCCATCCCAAGGTTGCCTGGAAGAGATCGCTCTCAGTGGTAAGGCTTTTTTATTCTAGGTAAGTATTTATTTGCATTATCTCATTTTGTCTAGTAATTCATTCAAGAGTAGCTATCTTTCTTCTACATTTATAATAAAGTCTGACGTAGGTAAATCTTTGCAGAATCACTGCCCGATACCCTATCTATTTTAGTCCTAATCTATGACAACTTCGAAGAATTATGTACAGGTTTGTACTAGCGGCACTTTAAGATCTATTTTGTCGTTTAATTAAATACATTAAGTACCATTAACTGTTGACCATTACATTAATATGGGCATTCACACATACACTATTAGTTATTCTCATGAGGATCATTCTCAGAGCTACTACAGATATACAAGGGATTGGTCAAAGGCAAGTCCAAACATTTGTTTATTAGGTGACAGGCTGCAAGCCCATTGCAGTTCAATAAAATACTGATCATTTCAAGCTGATCAAGGAAAAACCAGTATCATGTATAAAGTACTAGAGGCAGCTTGTTTATAATTCGTAACAGATATGCTAGATTAAGCAACGATCCAAGTCCCACTTGGATGGGTGACCGTGCCATTTACAATTGTGCTCAACCAAAGTTGGTCACTAGCATAGTTTTATACCAGAGTTTGATGTGTCTAAGGTATTTTTAGATACGGACGTTAAAATCATATTTTGTATGTACATATTGTCACCTGGAATAATCGTTATATTGTTATATACAAACCTACCATTAATATGATAAACAAAAGAATAGTAGCTTTATAAACAAGGGGATAAAGCAGTGTCTTGCGTCACGGGCGCTATATTGAATCTCGAACGTAACGAAAGATTCTAGAGTTAACTCGCGAGCGAGGCGAATGAGTTACTAGAATCCTGAGTGCAGAGAGGGATATGAGCACGCCCAAGATGCACACAGCTTTATCCACGAGGAGAATACTCTACTTTTCAAATTTCCTGCGAGACCATAAAAACCAAATCTAGGTTGGTGCATTCTGTACAGAGGTTAGTTCGAATAAGTTCTAATTTCTCTTTAGTTAAAATTTTAATACAGATGAGGTTCAAATCATCAAGTCATAATGTAATTAAGTACTATTTTACTCCCGGCTCAGCCGTAGGGATTCAATCACCTGCTTCCGGGGAGGTTTACATGACATATAATTTGACATTGTCGAACAGGTGGTGTGAAAAATACATTTACTGATGTACAAGGTTGCCTGGAAGAGATCGTTTTTAGAGATAAGGCCACCCTTATCCCTAAAAGCGATCTCTTCCAGGCAACCTTTAATAAGTAAGACAGAATAGGTGATAGCTACTGAGTACCCCCATTGAAAGGTTTTTGCATAAAATGACAATTCCACCCCTAGCCCTAATTACCACCCCACATAAGGACACATTAAAAAATCAATACACCCTCACAATTAAGAATCCTCTGAGGATCCCTCAAATGTCACCCCTTACTATGCAGATAGACAACTCTTTAAATACAACACACTTATTACAAAGGGATAAGGTTGATTTTTTATAGCAGTTTGTGAACAGAGCAAATGAGTCAAAGAATCTTAGATGGTAAATTTTTTTTATTAAAGAATTTTTTTTTACAGGTTAGAAGTTTTTTATTTATTTTGGACATTTAATAAAATATAATACATTTTTAAAGATATAACAAAAACTTAATTAATCCTTTTCATTTAATTAAAATAATACTTACCGTTATGTTTTGTTTTTTACTAAGACTTTCGTGATTTATTTCATTCATTGTTATAAGCACCGAATTTATTACGTGCGTTTATTGGTGTTATTGATCGAGCGAAGTGAAGCGAGATCTGCAAATCAACTTGGGCAAATCGGCGTTGTATATGTACATATGTATGTATGTTTGTCCGAGGATAACTTTCCAAGCCTTGATCCGACCATCGTGAAATTTGATATATAGGTACGTAGTGATGGTACATTCCTGGTATGATTAAATTAGCTAAAAGTGACGGGGGGGGGGGGGGGGGGGGGGTTTTTCCCGTTTTTATTTTTAGCTTAAACCTTGTAGTTTTTAAGTTATTAACCATAATAAAAACTGAATTTTGACAAACCTCACAGGGTACACCAGTGACCCCACAGTGCTGAAATTTGGTATGCGTGTAGCTTTAGAGACACAAATATAGGGAAAATTCTAAAATCCAGAATTACTGCAATTATTATCCAAACAAACAGGAACCAATATACATGATCTCCCGTTATCTGTAATTTGAATGTAGGTCAAGTAAGTTGGTTATGTATTTCGTGGCACTATTTTTTCAAAATATTTTAGTCAATGACTACGAATAATTTTGTTTTGTTTTTACGGGAGGCTCGCGAGATCTCAGTTAGGGGCGAACCACTAGTTATTTTTTGTTCAAATGTCCTGAACGTACGACAAAAAAGACGTAAAGTTGTAGGTAATACATACTATTTTTTGTAGTTAAGACATACTTGTACACACGGCTACACATCAAAGTATACATTTCCAGTATAAGCTGACCTCGCACTGTGTTGGCTTTTCGTAGAATGAGAGGTCAGCTTATACTGGATCGTATAGTTTGATGCGTAGCCGTGTGTACCGTTTGATAATATTATTAGCGTTGTCTTCTTTATTGAAATACATTCTTTTAGTACGACGATGACTCAAATAAAAAAAAATGTTTTTATTCATTAAAATCACAAGGATCACTTACTGGTAGATAATGCTATTAGCATTAAGTCCTCCTCTCCTAGCACTATTCTGTTTTGTGTGCAAGTAATAAATATATATCGCACTGTACAAGAACCGACATCGAACTAAAAACGCGTAGTGTAAAAGACGGGCAATTTGGGCAATATGCAAAAGTCGAGAGGGGGGAGAGTGGGGTGATTAGGCCGTGTGTGCCGATGCGCATCTTAGCCCGCATTACCCTTTCGTTTTCCTTCCGATAGATGCCTTTGTACATCCCCTCTGGCACACCCTGTCACTACGAATTCACTTTCGATGTAAACTGAACTCTATGCCACTGACTTTCGATTTACAATCACTTGAAGATTAAACGACGCGACTACATTATATCCATACAATAGTATTTTTAAAGGAACTCGTGTGTTTTTGTTTGTTTTCACGACTGAACGGCTGGAGCGATCTTGATTAAATTTGGTATATGACCTGGGCTACGTTTAATTGATGAACACGCAAGATTTTGTAACTTATCTATACTAATATCATAAAGAGGAAAGATTTGTTTGTTTGTATTGAATAGGCTCAGAAACTACTGGGCCAATTTATAAAAATCTTTCACTGTTGGGAAGCTACCGTATCCCCGGGTGACATAGGATACTTTTTACCCAACTGCGCAGAAGGAGGGTAATGTTTTTATTGAAAAACTACGCGTGTGAAGCTGCGGATTAGTCAGCTAGTGCTAAATAAATAGCAATTGTCAAGCGCTGATTATAAACTTCAATATTCTTCTTCATTTTTGTCATAAGGTACTTACTAAGTTTTTGGTGATATATGAGTGAAACTTCTAAAACTAGTAATGTTTATTCTATGACATCCCCTTTAGTTATCTATGGAGATCACACGATACGGTTTCTTTTGAGATTTTTTTTCAGAGAGCCATCGATTAGGGCTTGGATATTGAGCCTTTGAGTTTGGCGGGAAATGAGCGGGTTCAGAGATGATGCCTTTTTCTTATTAGGGGCACTTGTAGTGGAGTGTTTCAAGGGTTTCGATGGAAACCGTAGCTGGGATCCTCACAGTTTGTGCTTGTCAAATACATACTGATATTATAAAACTTTACTTTAGGTACCTTCTCGAGAAAAACTAAGAAAAGTTAGTAATATTCAAAGTAATATACAATGGACGATCTTTTCGCTAAAGTAAGCGTAAAAAAAATAACTCCAGTAAGCTTTCTTATAAACTTTTGTATTAATAAAATTTTCATCAAACTAGATATCATTAACTAGTAAAACATTATCCAAATGTTATTTCAGTGGAAACTTCCCTTATGTTTTTACCATCGAAGTTGAGATGCCATTAGCAAAGTTGATTCCCTCTACGAACTTGTTAACACACTTTCAGAAGATTCCAAAACTACTTCGTTCAGAATGTAGAATACCAAATACGGGGACAAACTAATAAATGTGAATGTTTAATATTCCACCCTCCACCCGAATTTCAATACGGGTTTAAGTAATATCGACACGTCGAGATACAACGGTGTAAAGGACAGCGCGTAAGTGGAACATACGACCTTCTGCATCTCTCAGAAATACGCGAAGATTCAAACGTTATGGACGATTCCAAGAGTGATTTCCCATGAAACCAATGTAGCATATAAATACCATTATTCTGAAACAATTCGCGCTCCAGCCAGAAGCTTGCTTTGAAGGGTTTAGACTTGGTAGAAGATATCAATATTTGAAGCGAATTTCGTTATAAATAGACCCAAAATGCGACGGGTCTTCAAGTCACAAGTGAATAGGTTTCTTCTAGGTAAACGTGGTCCATCGAAGACTACAGCATCGCTTACCATCAGGCATGATCGTGGTCTAATATTAGCCTGTAATTTAAATAAAAAAAAGGTACCTACGCGGAAAATTTACGTAATTTCATACACGCTCTCATTATCTCTGATACGTAAAAATATTGCTCATAAACCATGCATGATAGAACTCTCTAGTGTTGTCTACAAAAAATAACTACGCAGCCGATATTGCCGAAATTTTTGGTCGAACTTTCAAGGGGGTACTACACGCGCACCCCCCACACACACAGACGTAATGAAATCAGACATCCCGCCAATTGTAGATTCAATTAGTACGGAGTTGCCATTCTTATCGGAGGAGACGATTTTACGAACGAATTAATCCGAAAACATACGATCGTATCTTCCCCCTTTCTTATAAGTATACATCGATTTTGTCATTGTATTTGCCGAGAGTAATTAAGTAGGTACCTACCTACGTACACGGAGCGATAAGTAATGGAGTGAGTTTGCGAACTCGATCTGTTATTGGAGATACGACTTTCTTGATTGGAGGCGCATTAGCGCTTACGACTTTCGAGTGCGTAGAAGATGACAGTAATTTTGGTTTAAATTAAATTTTGAAGTGTTCAACTTTTCATCTCTGTATTTATTGAATTTTGATACACATTTTATACAAATACGTTAATACAGTGTCTAAAAGAGCTTTGACAATATGTAAATGAATTCAATGATTACGATTTCCGTTCAAATTCCATTCGTTCCAAATATAAAATCAAATTAAATCAAATCCATAGAGCCACAAATCAATTCAGAGAATACTTATAAATTCGATAGTCTGTAATTCAATAGACAACTCTATAAAATCAGGGTTCAATCAAAACAACTTATGGTTCCGATCGCCGATAATCTACTGAACGAGGGGACGAAAAAAATAGGGTATTTTTTATTGATCATTGATCACGCCTGAGTATTGATGAATTGATACTAATGCCCGTGGGGTGAGTTTTTTTATTATGAAGCTCGTTGACGGAACCACAATTGGATTTTGTGCAATTCTTTTTTCACAATGAACCATCGATTTTTTGTTCACACTCATTAATAACGTTTTTATTTACATGTTTGTTTATTGAATTGTTTGCTTTCGCTCGCTTTTTGGACAATGGATTACAATTGGAATATTTGATTGAGTGTTGATTAGCTAACTTTGTTACCGTTATGTGTTCGCATTTGTGCCTGTAATAAATGTTTACGAAAACATTCATTTAGTTAAAAGGATGCGAGAACATTTGAAAGTAAGTACAAGATTTGAATTCAGAACGTCCAATTTAATGGATAAGAACGGAACAATTCAAATTCATAGACAATATAGATTCGAACAATGGCTTCCATATTCGTGCTCACACTTCAATATGCGAAATTGACACCACAATATTACAAACAGAAATAAGATTGCCTCGAGCCTCCCCCGGGGTGCGTGGGGTGGCACTTTATTATCCAGAATGTCTTCACGATTGAAACCAATTGTTAATTGAGCTATATCTATGAAAATTGGGTTCTGTGCTCGATTCTTATCGGAATTTGTCGTCATATTTATTACAATAGCGGCTTTTCGGTTTCTACGTGAATTGAAACGTACCGATTCCAAATTCTAATTTCGAATGTCTTAAATTATAATCGTTCAATACCATTAACGAATTAAATTTAAACCAATTCAAAATAAGAACATTAAAGGATAAGTAACCTTAAAATCTTGGGCAAAATAATTCAGAACGTTCTCACAAGAATCCAATATCGAAACATTTATACAAAACCAATTATTGTAATTCACAACCGACAATAGTTGAACAAATGAATAAATCCAAATGGAAATTTCCCTATTCGTGAACAATAGTTAGATTTTAGAGGCTGTATCTCCCACAGACAGATTGATTGGGCCCCACCTCGGCTTAGAGGGAAGGAATAGACAATTTATTAACTATTTAAAGACGTGTCTCATGTTTACGCATTTTAGTAAATCAAACGTCGTAATTGCACTTACGCCTAATATTGTCACAAAAAACAACACTAAAGGATAATGAATATTGAAACGTATTTGCAGAAGTAAACTTGGGTATATTTTTCCGAATAGGCAAGCCATCAATTAGGAATCCTTACGGCGCCAAACCTATCATCAACCCAAATCTCAAGTTACCGCATAAATAACATTGCGTTCGCATAAATCCCGATACTCTCTCCATATTTTGTTACCTGTGCCGTTTGTTACGATTTTATTATGAAAATGAATGGCAGGAACGGGCGGCGGGAGGAGGGGGGGACGATCAAAAGGGTTCCTAATTCGTACATTCGGAACGCACACTACTAGTAAGAGTTTTATGGGCCGAGTCTTTTATGGGATAATCAAATTTTGTATTATTAATGCTCTTAATTCGCGTCTGGGAATTGATTTTACCGGCGCGGTGTAGTTTCTGCGGTCTACCTATGTTTTTGATGAGATATTCTCATTTCACCGTGGATGTTAGCTCGGTAGCGTTCGCTGGAACCAATACAGAAAACCAACAATGCCATTCGAGCGAAACGTTACACACTCATTATTTTAATTGAATTCGTCGCGTTAAATTATTTTTGACATATTACGTTTCTCAGAACCTATTTGAGGGTTGCGGCTACAAACGGTTCGCAAAAGCTTTTGATTATTTTAATTCCAATGAGAATTAATTTGAATTTGAATTGTTCTAGAACACACGTGTAATTAGAAAACGCGTAAGTTTATCAAAGAACATCGCGTCGTAAGCGAAAAAGCCCAAGTGTCGTTTACGTAAGTCAAAACAATAATGATTATGCGACGACTCAAACAAAAAGACGTAAGACGGTATACAACCTAGTTTGTTATGTACGACATTAATGTAAAACACACATCCGAAATTGTATTATCTGATTTTAGAGGTGGTTTTAATACCGGTAGCTTCAATATTATCTAGTAATCGATACATTTCCAATAAACAATGTTTTACGTAAATCGGCAGTGCCTTTGCGAAGATGTCGTTTAATAGTTAGTTTAACAGGTTTACACAGCTACACATCAAGCTATACATTTCCAGTATTAGCTGACCTCTCATTCTACGAAAAGCCTACACAATGCGAGGTCAGCTTATACTGGAAATGTATAGCTTGATGTGTAGCCGTGTGTACCTACTTGATGAATGAATATGATTTGTTTACCTTTTTTATACATATTACCCGTGCGCGATAAGTTGGGACCTGAGCGCGGTGACGTCATATTGGCGTGTTTGTACCGCCCGCAAAAAAGCGAACATAACAAACAGCCGCCCGCGGCTTCGTCTTTGTTTTTTTTAACCTAATTTATTATGTTACTCAGGGAGGACGCTGCTTTTTATCTAATATTTTTTACACTATTTGAATAAAATAAAAATACAATGTTTAAGTTTATACATTTATTTTATCTATTATTTACATTATCTCACAGGGAGATGTAGTCTCTCCGAAACTGTTTACGACCGCATTGGAAGATGCCTTCAAGCTTCTGGAATGGAAAGGACTGGGCATCAATATTAACGGCGAATACATCACTCACCTTCGGTTTGCCGACGATATTGTGGTCATGGCAAAGTCGATGGAAGAGCTCAGCACGATGCTCGAAGGCCTCAATCGAGTCTCCCAACGGGTAGGACTTAAAATGAACATGGACAAGACGAAAATCATGTCGAATGTCCATGTCGTCCCTGCCCCAGTTATGGTTGAGAACTCGGCTCTTGAAGTTGTCGACGCGTATGTATACCTAGGACAAACAGTCCAATTAGGTAGGTCCAACTTCGAGAAAGAGGTCAATCGTCGAATTCAACTCGGATGGGCAGCGTTTGGGAAACTTCGCAACGTCTTTTCGTCCAACATACCTCAGTGCCTTAAGACGAAAGTCTTCAATCAGTGTGTGTTACCAGTGATGACATATGGAACCGAGACGTGGTCCTTCACTATTGGCCTTATGAATAAGCTCAAAGTCGCTCAACGAGCTATGGAGAGGGCTATGCTCGGGGTTTCTCTACGGGATCGAATCAGAAATGAGGAGATACGTAGGAGAACTCAAGTCACCGACATAGCCCGACGGATTAGCACGTTGAAGTGGCAATGGGCAGGCCATATAGCGCGCAGAACAGATGGCAGATGGGGCCGAAAGGTTCTCGAGTGGAGGCCACGGACCGGCAAGCGCAGCGTAGGACGTCCACCCACAAGATGGGCAGATGACTTGGTAAGAACCGCAGATCGGCATTGGATGCAGGCCGCTTCCAACCGCAGTTCCTGGAGATCAATGAGAGAGGCCTTTGTCCAGCAGTGGACGTCCTACGGCTGATATGATGATGATGATGACATTATCTCATCTTCGTCACTACTTAGTGGATTTATGCCTTCTAGAGGTTGTTCTTCGTCCTCAGTCTCACTATAATCACTTGACGAAGAGGTATCCGATAAATTTACAATTAATTGCGATTCATTCGTATCTTGTAAGAGGTCATCGTCCCAATACTTTTGTAGACAAAATTTTTACAAACTATAACAACAAAAACTACAACAACAAAACAATAACACAAACGAAAACTAAAAGAATTCCAGAGCGCGTCGTTACGTGACGTAGGCCAGTACGAGACTAAAAACCCTAGTAAAAAATAGTGATGCGAACGGTACAATACGGGCGCCATCGGGGAAATGCAGGGGAAGCGGTCGGGGTCGCATTCCTAGCAGGTCCCAAGTTATCGCGCACGAGTAATACTGTTTTATTGATATTTTAGGGCTTGATATTAAGGTTGTTTGAAAATATAGAATTTTCCATTGTATAGTTGTACTATCTCACGAAGGCGGGTTAAAATAAATATTGATGACGTAATATATTTATATTTCCCTAATAATCTAAACGGAACACAAACCTTACTACTTGAATTAACTGATTGATAATTAACTGTTTAACTCAAGTACTAAGATTTGAGTTTCGTTTAGATTATTAGTGAAATAAAAATATTTTTCGTGATCAATATTTATTTTCAACCCGCCTTCGTGAGATGGAACAACTATAACGAATTTCATAAAAAAACTTTACAACAATACTAGCCATTAGCCCTAACCGTGTTTTTATTAACTGTCGTACATAACATGACACGCAGTATATATACTTAGTCCGACAGTGAGCTAACAGCACATATCTAACGTTAAATGTAATCGTGGAAACCTGTGAAAATATGTAAATTGATCCTCGGAGATGCCGGACCGACGGACTGACTCAAATTTGAATATAAACTTTCCCGGTGCCGTATAAGCGTCATTTATTCTGGCCCCGCTATAAAATATAATGATTTTTGACGTAGTTGGGGGTTTATTAATTCTGCGGGCACAAGGACGATATATCAAATCAAATCAAATCAAATATTTTATTTTGCAACACACATTATACAAAAATAACAACAAAAAATAAAACAGTATATCAATAAAAACAACATAAAAACTTAAAACTAGGTACACAAATTGGTTGCAAAAAAAGGTCTCAACTCTGCGTGTGCAGGACGTTAGAACCTGCGCTGGTCTTCCGTTGAGACCTTTAGGAGCAAGAGAGACAAATAATTAAAAATAAATACATAGCGGACGCGATTTTAAAGTACATAAAAAAAATAACACTCAATAACAAAAAGAAGTTTCAAACAGAAAAAGTTTTACAATAACAAGAAACATAAACAAAGTCATATTAAATATATAAACTAGTTAAATATTTAAAAGTAAGAAATTAAAAGTATTAAATATGATCAAAACAATTCATAAAATCATAATGTAAATGTTAAATGTATAAAGAGTTATATTGCACTTGTATCAAATCTGTTAAGTTACTGCTCCTTTTGCCAGTGTAATAAATATTTTTTTAGTTTTAATCTAAAACTGTGAATAGTATGCAGGTTCCTTATCGGCGGTGGAATGTTGTTCCAACATTTCGATGCAGCGTAGCGAAAACTGCCTCGAAAGCCTACTGTTCTATGTCGCTGTGTTGAAAGCTGCATCGAACATTGTCGGCGATCGCAGGATCTCCAGTTTGACGGTTCACTTATCTTACTGTAGAGATAACCAGGGGCATGGTGCTTCATTACACCAAAAAGGAGACATGCTAAATGAAGCTTACGTCTGTGTCTCATCTTCAATAATGAATGTGCATTAAGGAAAGGAGTAACATGTCCCCTTCTCGGAACGTCGAAGCAGAAACGAGTACAAGAATTTTGTACTCGTTGTATCAGTCGAGCCGTCCTCTCCAAAAGTCGTGGACCAAAAACCACGTCTGTGTAGTTCAACTTTGAAAGGACATGTGACTCTACTAATTGAATACGCAATACTCTTCTGATAAGTACGGCCTCATTTTATACAACATTTTAAGCTTATAAAAACAAGATTTAACTACGTGTGCTATATGGTCTTCAAATCGAAGGTCACAGTCCATTTGCAGGCCTAAGTTGCGTGCTTTGTAAACTCGATCAATTGGTTTATTCATAAGTATAACACTTGCGTTCGGGCCGATACTTGCCAGTTGATGTGTGCTACCAAAAATCATATATTTAGTCTTATCAGGGTTTAGTATAAGACTGTTATTTTGAGACCATAGCGCAATATTTGCGAGATCGGTATTAAGTTTATCAATTGCATTGTTAATCTCGGAAGGATGACACGAGATGTAGACCTGTATATTGTCGGCATAAATATGAAACCGACAGTGTTTAATATGGGAACTTACGTCAGCTGAATATAAAATAAAGAGGATTGGGCCCAAAATAGAACCCTGGGGCACTCCTCTGTTTACTGGCACTGTGCGCGAAAAGCGTGACGTTCCGTTACTGCTTGATAGTTTAACGTGCTGAGAACGATTGCAAAGATAGCTGGTGAACCATTTTCGAGCATTATGATCGAAGCCATAATATGCCAGCTTTGAAATAAGCAGGTTAACGTTTATAGAGTCGAATGCTCTAGTAAAATCTAGCAGTACCAACAGAGTACACATGCCCCTATCTTGCGCGAAAAGAATGTTATCGGTTACATCCAGTAAAGCGGTGACCGTGCTACGTCCCTTCCTGAAACCTGACTGTACATCTGGTAGAATTTGGTTCCTATCCAAAAATCTGTTAACTGAAAGCAAACTGCTTTTTCCAAGATTTTCGACATGCAAGGTAAAATACTATTAGGACGAAGGTCTTTAAGCTCTACAGGGTTAGGTATTTTTGGCAGAGGACAGACTATTGCCATCTTCCATGCCTCAGGAAATGTCGATGTACTAATAGATGTGTTTACTATATTTTGAATTGTTTCCAACGAGTCTGGAAGCGTCAACATGAGCATTTCTAAACTAATAGAGTCATTACCTAAGGCATTTGATTTTAAACTTCTAATTATTTTTGTAATTCCAGCTAGACTTATTGGTTCCAAACAAAATACTGCATCATTATAGTTATGGAATTCATAGAACGTAAGCAGTGAAATTTTTGTCGCAAATGAACCGGGAATATTCATAAATTGATCGTTAATTACATTTGGATCTTAGAAATGTGGAGGCAGTTCATTATCTTTTTTAGGCAATAAAGTATTTTTAATATTCTTCCATAGCTGTTTAGGACAATGCATCTTATTATTTATATTAAATTTAAAATATGCTGATTTCTCTTGGAATAGTGCTTGGTTTACAATCGACTTTAGACTTTTATAGTACGTTTTTTTAGTTTCAGATTTGGTTTTATGATAATCCGCAGAAGCTTTGTCGCGTTGCTTCATCATCAGTTTTACTGTATCTGTAATCCAGGGGTAAGAGTGTGCTTTAAAGGTTACGGACTTTACAGGTGCATGTAGATCGAATAGAGTAACAATTGATTGGGTAAAGACGCCAACCATGTCGTTAACGTCTCCAAGTGACTGAATTGCACTCCATCCGATAGTTTGCAAATCCTCCTCAAAGTTCTTTAGTGATATGATTTTAATTGGTCTATAAGTTACAGTTGACGAAATAGGCTTCTCACGTTTTATATTAAATTCACAAACTACAAGACAGTGGCCATACAACCTACCAACGTGGTCAAGTGTGACATTTCTTTCTCGCAAATCGGAACAAACTACATCAATAAGAGATTCTGAAGTTTCCGTAAAATGTGTTGGTGTAGTAACCAGCTGGATTAGGCCAAGGCAAGCAAGAAAAGTATCGAACTTACATTTTAATAAAATTTCGTTAAAATCACCCAGCAATATTAGATGGTCATGATTTGGAAGCGCGTTTATTGAATCAGTAAGGGCATCGAAAAATAGATCAACGTTCATCCAACCAGGGCGGTATGCCGTTCCTATTACCAGTTTCTTCCTGCTGATTGTCAAAGTGATCCACATTTGCTCTACCAGCGTGTGCATTGGTTCTACTGGGTGGGCCCAAGTATGCGCGTTTACCCCTCGTTTAATGTAAAACCCGACTCCACCTCCACGTTTTCTTTCCCCGCGTGGCCTGGGAGTATGACGCAGTCTGTAGGCCGGTAGAGTTGGTGCTTTTTAGTCTTAACCAATCTGAAGCCATGTTTCATTGATAGCTAACACATCAATATCATAACGATCACAACAGAAGCCTCAAAATTATCATGGTTAGTGCCGAGGGAACCTGGGTTAAACAACGCTATTTTTAATAGTTTGTTAACCATTTTTAATAAGGATAAAGATTTTTCTGGAGCAAAATGAGCATGTGCAAAACAGTACAATACATAAATACAGTACAAATATTGAAGGAATAAATAGATAACAAAATTTACATAAACAGACAACATGATTTACAAAAAGCAGTTCAAGATGACACTCTACATAAATAAAATCGTCTGATGTGAAATGTGAGTCATTCAAACCAGTGATTGTCCAAAAACCCGCACGAAGTCACTTTCTGACCGTATGGGATGGGCTGGTTTTCCATCTGCTTGACGAGCATATATGCGCATATATCGACAGGATCCAGTACACCCACTTAATTATATTAAACCGAGTGGTCACTGCAGTGACCATATATAATCAAGTACCAGATATATGCATGGATTGAATAAGGATAGATAATAAAAAACATGGCTTAGGTAAGCTGGGCACGCTGTGAAAAACAATTTGAAGGTATTTATGAACCTGCAAGGCTGTACCCAAACAAGACTTTTCGACTTCAGCTTAACTTTTTTCAGCATAATAATAATGATATTGCTGGACATTTCACACAGCGCTTTTTAGTCCCGAACTAAGCAGAGCTTGTAAGTACTTGTAGGGAAATGAACCCGCTACTTCCTGCGTCTCAGGCATGATGTTACAAGTACTCAATAAGGTAGGATTATCGCAGTGGTAGCCGGGCTATATCGTTAACCTTTTCAATGTGAGATATACGAGTATATTAGCGTCGGTGTATGACGGGAGGCGATCGCAATTGGCATCATTCAAAACGGCATCAAACATAATTGCATCAAGTTTTTAATTCCGGGAATAGTCATAGAAATATTGGCACAACGCCAATAGCGTCTAAGAATACTCTCATTAAAGCGACAACGATTCCACAAAATAAAATGTACTTAATGAATATGCAACACTCGAAAACCCATTATTAAAATATCCGAACGTCTAAATATCTGAAAAGGAAAAAGAACCGAAACGGACGCTCGCCTGAATAAGAGATCGCGAATATTTACATAAAAAACAAATAACTGGAGATGCGCGCATAAAATTAAAATCGATGAGAGATTCTACCCTACGAATTAGATAAAATGGCTGTCTCACACACACATCTAGATTAAAGTTGAAGGGTCGAATGTCATGCCTTTGAGCAGCCATCGACCGACGATACGACGTTGTGCAACCGGCCGCTAAAACATTGCTTTTTCACATTAAAATCGCCTACATTCTTCCAAACCATAAAGATCAGATATTTAAAAAAAAACAGCACGAGTCCAATGGGGTGTAGCTCAAATCGGTCCGCGCTTATTTGCATACTAACTAAAATAATTTATTATTTTTTCTCAGAGGGGCGACTTTGTGGGGTGAGCTACAATAGGAATAAACTAGAGTGTTATTGGCCTGATCGTAGAGTTACATTTTAAAATAATATAATCGATCGAGTAAAATGCTAACCAGAGATTAAAAAATGTAAGCGTATTTACGAAGAAGTCGGTTTTTACTAATTTTTAGAAATATTATAATGAGCGTTATGATTGGCTTCTATTTCATTTCATCTCACTTGAGTGTAAGCAAAGAAAGTACAAACTAAGACTGAAACCACATCCGTTTTAATCTCAACTGCGCACTAGTTCCGAACAAATATCAAAATAAACATACACGGGAATGCAATATATGTACGTCAAAATGCTGCTTAAAACTTTGATCCAGGCTTCGGAAATCAGCGTACCGTCTGCAAAAGGACGAATGGAGATCGTTTGCATCCTTACAATACAGGGAATGATTGTCGAAACAAAGCTGTACAACTTTCTGAACGAAACGGGCGCGGAAAAAGTTTGTCTGTGCCACTTTGTGTGTCATACGTTTTTGAACGCATATTGGCATAGTTCGGAATTCAAACTTTACCGAAGCTTTACAGTGGCTTTACATTCGAATTTCAAATCTGAAGTATGAGGATTTACGAGTGTTCAATAGCCGTAGTTCTGTATTCAAAAAAGTCATAACATAATTTTATTGAGCTTATTCTATTCGTGTTCGATTCGACATTTGAACTTATCAATTTCATTTTAAGTGCTCAGAACGTTAAAGAAAGTAAAGAACACTGAATGCAAGTCCTTGAACTAGACCAGAAATTCGTAGGGGATTATTATAATTGAGTACTAAGAAATTACATTTTGTCAGTTTATCGTTTTGACAAATCAACTGTGCTTACTTACGTATAGTTTTAGTAGTCAATGGTACTTTGTATCGTGTTCGCCTGACGGTACGAAACTCGGAACGGATTGCCAACAAAATTATCATTCGAATCAAAGGGAATAATTTTAAATATCTACACATAAACAGAGGTCCAGACGGTCTCACACCGCCGCCCGCAAGATTTACACACATACGCGCCTGATATAGTTATACAGGGTGGCCTGATTTTAGCAAGTGCTCGAACAAAAGTTTTTCTTTATCTTTTTGCAAGTTCATAATGCCGTCACACACGTGAAGTTAAACTGTTACCGTTACCTGGAACCAAACATCACTTCCCATGTTATGTCCAACTTGGTCTACATGGCATTGCATTGCACCGTCACCCTGAGCCATACAAGCGAAAAGTCTCATGTGCCTGGAATTCACCGGATCCCGAATTTTAAATTACTGGTTTTTCTTATCTAGGTCTAAAGTAATTGCATTAATAGCGCTAAAGCTAAGTATCAGATCAAAGGCTATTTAAAACGTCGGAACGCTATCAGATCGGTCTGACGGGTTTTTTCAGATTCGATTTCGATTCGAAGAACGATTTTTTGTAAGCTATCAACGATTGAGTCCGTGTCGGAAAGGTATCCAAGCTTTATGTTCAATCCGAAATAGGTTTAAAATAGAGTTTTGTATTAGACATCGTATCAAAAAAAAACTGTCGAACCGATTCGATAGCTTTTCAACGGTTTAAAATAGCTGCGCAGATCTAAACAGAAAGACGAAAAGCAGGCACTATGACTCCTCAACATTGATGGTGCCGGTTTCTGGCATATTATCTTAAATGAATTAATTTTCGATATTAGAAATTATAAATGCGACCGCAGACACCCTGTATGGTTATATGATATGAATTCTACGATTCACTGATGCATTATATGTTTGTACTTTTTATTTTGTCTGGCCGCCTTTTGTTTTGGCTCGATCCGTGTTTGAGGGTTTAATTGTGGTTCCTTTATGATATATTGTAACGTTCTGTTGGCTTGATTGAGGTAACGATTTTCACTTTGTTTTTTATTCCGTAATACATTACGATCAGTTGAGATATCTATAACTTTACACTTATATGTCTCAGGGTGCAATACAATGCAAATCAACTTAAGTTGAACGTTATCTGTGAGGTAATTCAATCAGGTTTTTACAATCACATCAACGGAAGTTTCAAAATAAATGTTTTTCTTAATTTGACACCCTATGTAGATCTAAGTATGATTATTTCCATATGCTTTGTGTTATATTTTACATTCAGATAACTATCTACACACGGCTACACATCAAGCTATGTATACAGTGTGCTGCTCAAGCTCAAGCACAATGCGAGGTCAGCTTATACTGCAAATGTATAGCTTGATGTGTAGCCGTGTGTATGGTACAACGTACCATACACGGTGGTGAACACGGTGAACATAGTATTGTAACGCAGTAGGCGAATAGCCGACTGAGACACAAGAGGTTGTGATGGTAAGCGATGATGCACGCTTACATAATATACGTATTCCATCTTGCTTAGTAGATAGCGCTCTGTGAAATATCCAGCGTTATTTACTTATTTAAGTAAAAATGCTAATGTCAGAGTAAAACTCATTAGACACTTCCCATCCAAATGAGGAATGAGATTTCTTAAGAGGAATCGATCTTGCACACCCACAAACCCACACATCCCCAATCGTAAACACAAATTTAAACTCATGCATATTTATATCCGTATTATTTAATATTTGTATGTGTGCGTGGAGGGTCTTAATAACAGATATTCAATCAAACTCAACCCTTTCTGTCCGATATCTTTGATGCACCCCCTGTATATCCCCCCCCCTGTGTGTTGTTTTATGATATTTTGTAGATATGAATAATACAGTTTCTTTGATTAGGATTTGGCGTATCTTTCTCCACCAGATGACGGAAGGGTGGAAGGTCATTATACCTACCTATCTAGACGCTGGAAGTATGATTTGAAGATTAGTATCATGGTCGTCGTCAGAAACGGTTTTAGTTTAAAGTTCGAAGGGTTTCGGTTTATCCGACTACGGCAAAGCTAAAAGGAAAGGGTTATATTTTTAGTAGTCTATGTATGTTTGTTTGTATTTACATATGTTCCACCGTAGCGCCTAAACTACACATCCAATTTGGATGAATGAGGTGTCAATTGATTCATTACTATGCTCCGGGTGACACAGACTACATTTTTATCTGACTATGGCAAAGCCAAAACGAAGCGTTATATATCTAGCAGGCTAATAAATAAATAAATATTGCTGGACATTTCACACAGCGCTATCTAGCCCCAAACTAAGCAGAACTTGTACTATGGGAACCAGATAACTGATAGAATACTTATATACCTTTTTTTTGTAAATACATACTTATAATATATAGAGAAACAACCAGACCCGGAACAAATATCTGCACAGCATGCAAACATTTGTTCCGCGGCGGGAATCGAACCCGCTACCTCCTGCGTCTCAGCCGGCTATTCGCCCACTGCACCACGGAGGTTGACGCAAGTACGTCTATGCAAGTATGTTCCACCGTAGCGCCCAAACTACTCATTCAATTTTAATGAATAAGGTGTCAATCAATTTGTTATATATAGATCGATATATCTATATGGGGGAGGCCTACGTTCAGTAGTGGACGTCCTACGGCCGTTATGAAGCTGATGATCATGATGTATCTTCTTTTTTTCTATGACCATGAAAAATTATCCAAGATGGCTGATAAATTAATAGATAGGAGGAAATGTAAGGTTTCTTTAAATGGAACTTCGGTTTTGTTCCGTAATTAATTGAATTTATTTTCGTAAGAATTAATTTGTTTTTATCTAGCTATCATACGCAGACGCTTATTGTTCCGATTCTCTGTGCAAATATACGATTTTCATTAGGAAATGTTAGATACGTGCGCCCGTGGGTTTCCTCGCGTATTTCTTTATGGAAAGCAGTGAAAATTACCGAGTCAGGTCATAAGTATTGTCACACAGTAAAACTTTTCTTTTAGAATGCTGGCCACAAAAAAGTTTATAGAATTCGAATTTCGAATTGTTCATGCAAATAAAAATGTATACTTTTTAGAATTTTACTCATTATTAAATATGGAGTGGACGCTTAAAGAAGACCGTGTTGCAGTTATTGCGTGTTGCGTTGCATCGTTGCGATTACGCGCCAATTCAAATTTTTTACATACTGAAAAATTTGAATATAACCAAAAGATTCGTTTATCGCACCATCAAACGATACAATGAAGACTCTAGTGTAGATGACAGGTCAAGAAGTGGTCGCCCTTGGTCTGTTAGGACTCCAGCAGTGATAAAAGCTGTGAAGTCGCGAATTCAAAGAAATCCCAAACGTAAGCAGAAACTGTTGGCCCTTCAGATGGGGTTAAGCAGAACCACGGTGAAAAGGGTGTTAAATGAAGACTTAGGGCTTCGGGCATATCGAAGAAAAACAGGACATCGTTTGAATGCTCGTCTAATGGACCTGAGACTGAAGAGATGCCGCGCTTTGTTGAAGCGGTACGCGGGAAAAAAATAACGGGAAATTCTTTTTTTGGATGAAAACATTTTTACCGTAGAAGAGAGCTACAACAAACAAAATGATAAGGTGTACGCACACAGTAGTGAAGAAGCGAGCAACCGTATTCCGCGTGTCCAACGAGGTCATTGTCCATCCTCGCTCATGGTATGGTTGGGAGTTTCTTATTGGGGCTTAACAGAGGTACATTTTTGTGAGAAAGGTGTAAAAACGAATGCAGTTGTGTATCAAAATACAGTCCTGACGAACCTTGTGGAACCTGTTTCTCATACCATGTTCAATAACAGGCACTGGGTATTCCAACAAGATTCGGCGCCAGCTAATAGAGCGAAGAGCACACAAGACTGGCTGGCGGCGCGTGAAATCGACTTCATCCGGCACGAAGACTGGCCCTCCTCCAGTCCAGATTTGAATCCGTTAGATTACAAGATATGGCAACACTTGGAGGAAAAGGCGTGCTCAAAGCTTCATCCCAATTTGGAGTCACTCAAGACATCCTAGATTAAGGCAGCCGCCGATATTGACATGGACCTCGTTCGTGCTGCGATAGACGTCTGGCCGCGCAGATTGAAGGCCTGTATTCAAAATCACGGAAGTCATTTTGAATAAACTTTAGTGTCATAAGAATCTATGTTTTGTTAAGTTCATTTTGGTATATAAATGGTTACATAATGAATAAACTTGTTTCAATTATTTTATATTAAACATGTGACAGAATTTATGACCTGACTAGGTATATAGGGTGCCGAAAATTTCCAAAAACTTCAGGCTATACATGAAACATCAAGGAGGTCGAAAAAAAACATCTAACTTGTCATCAGAAATGTCAACAGTTCGACCACACGATCACTCTCTCTTTTCTTTTGTCTCATATTTGTTTATTGTTAATTTACTTCGTGTGTTATGTGGCAAATAAATAATTACCTATGTCTGTCCCATCATCATCATCATATCATATGTGTCTATCACCAACTAATGGGAGTGGTCGAAGGAACTAACATAAAAAAATAATGATTTTTCTCGCGTTCACAGCATTTCTGCATAAATTAAACTTGTTCATATTGATCGAATCACCTACAAAAGTTATGGGAAGCAGCTTTTTTTTGGCTATAATCCAACAAGTGCTTAACCTCACTTGATAATAAGTGATTTATTGAATACCCTTTAATTGAATAGGAAAATAATCAATTTATGTACTACATTTAATTAAAATCAGTATCTACACCTATAAAAACATGACAAATAAAACATTGCACTTTTACTTATTGGTAGGTTTTCCCTTATTTCATAGCTGTCGACAATAATAATTACACACAGCATCAAATTATAATATTCACTGTCTCGCCTCGCCTTTGATTGACAGGCGAGTTTGAGACTCAGAGGGCGCCACGAGAGACGTCAGATTTCATTAATAAGTTGTCAATGTCAGTGTCATTCATCGCTGCACGCTTCTTCGGACGTCTTTTAATAATCGTTCGATCTAAGAAGATATTGTATTATTGATCAGTAGATATTTTTGCAATATAACTGTACCGGTTTCACGGTAGATAAATGTTGTTTGCATTGAACTTTTTTCGTTTGACTTCATCGAAGCTTTAATGAGTAGTCATTTTACAACCCGTAAAATAAAATGTGTAACTTTTAGATATTTGTCGTGATTTGTATCCGGATGTTACGGAACAATACAAATTTCCTTTTTCTAGTAAAAATAATATCTAAATTTAAACATTTAGAAACTGATTAGATAAATTAACGAAAAAAATTTGAATAGTATTTTATTTACATTTAATATGTTATTAAGAGAATGCAATACATCTAAACTACTTAATTAGCGACGACAATTTTATCAAAACTAATAAAACAGCGCTTGGATTGCTTCCAAATATTTTAGATGAGCGTTTTATAGGAAAAATATTCCATAGGAGTGTTCGTTACCGCGTTATGTCACCCTATTGATAACTCGAGGTTCAAGTAAAAGGAGAAAGCGGATTAAACTAAAAAAATATCGGAACAATAGAAAATATTGAAAATCTCAAGTTTCTCAATTATGCCACATTAATATAGTATTGACCCCGATAGGTAAAGAACGTATATACCTATTTCTGCAAATTCTAAAAGATAACATTACCTAAATACTGATAAGTTAACATTTATGTGTTATGTCTTATATCTGGTTTACTCATTTTTTAGGCTATTTTTGTGCTTGTTTGGAATTCATAAAATTTTGGCACAAAAGTTTACAGTTAGATGTAGCAACATCTATGAGACTGTAGACTTTGCTGCGCCATTGCTACGTGAACAAATAATAACAATTTTCATAGATTTGTTAAGATCCTCTCATCTGATACTCAATTTGATAATAACTTTTGCAAGTGCCAATGTTTTTCACGTTTGATGTTCACGTGTTTCTATTATAAGTATTTCATATTCCAAATAAATTAATCCTTAATCACGTCGTAACGGCTGAACCGATTTTGATCAAATTTGGTATGTACGTAGATTATAACCTGGAATAGCACACATGATACCTTTTATCCCCTAAATCAGGTTCCATAGGATAAAAATGGGGTGTCAAGTCGAGTTGCAACAGCGACTTTAGCTTTATTTCTAGGTTACCTACACATTTAGTAGTGTAACCCGTACGAAACCGCTACTGCTAGTTTGATATATATTTTTGATCACTTTTAAATGTTTTTTTGTCAATATCGCTGTAAGTTTGTCACCTAGTCAACTGGCTAAGAAGGTCCCTTTTAAGCAGGGTTGTTCACCTTGGTATCGAAAGGGTTAATTCTGCAGGGTAACAGACGGACCATGTGTTTGTATGTAGATATTCTATCGTTTGAGGTATTGCGTGCCACAAATATTTCGACTATTTTTGGGGGTAGAATGGTATTTTCAGTCTTTGTGATCCTACTGGGGGTTTGGTTAATACTATTTGTTAGGATTTATGGCACTAGCATGCTAATGATTTTAAAAGATTTTTTTTATCGTTTATATTCGTATACAGGCGTTTTGCTTTGGCTGCCCCAATTTCTAACAAACATTTCTAACCACAAAATCTCAAAGATCAAAGATTTATTTTCGAGC
The DNA here is from genome assembly GCA_918857605.2 of Philereme vetulata. NCBI lineage: Eukaryota > Metazoa > Arthropoda > Insecta > Lepidoptera > Geometridae > Philereme > Philereme vetulata. Next base: position 1,462,826 of record OU975420.1, read on the forward strand.
AAAGTATGCGCCATAAATGATCGTATTTTTGGATTGCTTTGATTTAGAACCTAGATTTTAATACAGCTCCTAGGGACCGCAAATCTTAGTATTTGTTACTAATTTCAACTTGATACCTTCACGCGTTCCTGAGTAAAAGGGTCTTGACAGACTGACAGACGGACAACGAAGTACAAGCGTTCCTTTTAACCTTTTGAGGCACGGAATCCTAAAAATGATGATGATGATGTATTATATGTATATATATATGTATAACAGAATTGTACACTACCCTTTTTACTTCAAAGGGGTGTATCAGTACATTATCGGCAATCCATACCAAATCAATACGGGATTAAAAAGTTGACCCCTTATCTGTCACCCCTTCACACACACCAAGAAACTTCAATAGGGTTCGATGCTGATTTTTGACCCCCCTCTCTTACGGTCCCAGGAGGACCCACCCTTACACGAATAGTACATTATATTAGATATTATGTAGATATTAAAACAGTACTCATGGGACGTAGTTATTTTTAAACATGTAAGTTTGATTAGCGTCTCTTTTAAAGAAATCCATAAATAGATAGTCGTGTGATAATAACCTCAATTACATGAAGTCGTTTAAAAATATTAAAGTAAGGAGCAATTTAAACCTGAAACTTATAGATTCGGATAACTTATTAACTTAGGAGTATCTTAAAACGATACGTGATAAATCCCGTGTTTATGATAATGAAACTTATCGAAATTTAAATTTTTTAACAGGCAAGAGTGCTTCATCTTCGACTACACCATCACTTGCCATCAGACGGCCAAACGCTTGACTACAAGCCAAAGTCAAAATCTTTATTTCATTAAAATCACAAGGATCACTTTGAAACGTCAATTTTACTGCCTGTTCCTTCGCGACCAAGCCAGGAAAGAAAGGCAAGAAACAAAACTGGTTGTTTTTTTATGATCGTGAATGATGAAAGAAATCGTGTTCAGATGTTTGGTAATGACGCCATAGCGGCTGAATCGATTTTGGTGTAATTTGGAGTGGGTATGTTTGTGATCCTTTTCATTCAGATACAAAAGCATGGCGGGCAGAGGCAAGTCCAGAGTATCAAGCAGAATTTAACGATAATATTAACACACCCGAGATGTTATACATAAAGACGGTAAATAATGAGGGTGGTCAAAGCCCAATCGATTGATCTGAATCAAGGGGCGAATCAAAGGGGTAACTTTAAAATATTGCCAAGGGTTGCAGATACTGTCACACGTAGAAAGTGTGCGAAAGGAATTTTAAATTTTAAGGGATGCTTGCTTGATTAACGCGTCTGTTCTCGTGATTTTTAACCCGCAACGCAAAAAGAGAAGAGTCTTGCTTTAATAAGTTATGTGCAATGTTTAGTAGTTATTGTGTTATTATATATATATTTTTGTTATGAATCTTGTAAACTTTTATGTGTTAAATAATACTGTAAACGCGTGTATCTATTTTGTGGTGGTCACACGCACTAAAGGCGTCACATAATACCAGCGCTGCAGTAGCTATACGTTGCAGTGGCACACCGCTGAGTGACGACCTATTTTGTTGTCTTGTATTTGATATCAGTATAACTGTTGAATTCATAGAATGTTAAATGGACACAAAATATATATTTATGTATTTGTATTTATAATTTTGATGCTTATGTCTGCCTGTCTGTGTGTCTGTCTGTGGCATCCTAGTTCACAAACGAATGGACCGATTTAGACGCGGTTTATTTAAATAGAAAGCTAGTTTAACTGTAGTGGTTCTTATTATTAGCCACTTTCTTATATAAAAACTGTCTTGAATAATTTCAATCATTATTATAAATACGGGATTTATCACGTACCGTTTTATCGGTGTTTCGACCGACAATGTTTCAGATTGAGTGCGATCCGCTCCGAATAACGTCTCGCCTCGCATTATCGGATGTAGCACCAATAAAACGGTACGTGATAAATCCCGTATTTATAATAATGATTATTAGCTACTAACTTCAGTCTTTCGGTAGCATTACGATCTATAGAGACAGCATCACATAAAATGGAGAACACGTACCAAACAGGTAGTTTTTATTCCAGTATCATACGAGGAATTTTAAAGAGTTCATGAGAATTTTATTCATTTTTTTAACAAAAGCACTAAATAATATAAATGTGAATTTAATACAGTTCAGACGTTTAACCTTAAAACAGCAAAGGTGTTCGATTCGCAAAACCGAAAACCGTTAATAACCGAAAAGCATGTTTTTGCAGATACCGTTTTATTAGCGAACGACATGCGATACGTCGGATTGTTTAGTGGATCCAAAATGGCAGGGTATGATAACATTTAAAGTTTTTCGAGGGCGCATTGAAAACACAGATAAACATAGTAAGTATCACAGATACTGTAGGTAAATCAGAAACAGTGAGGTGAGTGCAGGAGGGTTACAGTCGCGTCGCGTGACTGGCCGCGTTGTATTTGACACGGAATCGTCTGTAGTTTTCACACTCAAATTTTCACGTTTAACGTCTCGCTTTTGGGCGTGAAATTAGCGATCGTTATCTTGTTCTGTTACTGTATATTTTGTGGTGTACTTATGGGTAATGGTTAATTTTTACTGCAGCTTTTGAGTTTAAATTTTAACTCGGTCGCGTGCATCCTATCTGACTGAAACTTCAAATTATTAAAAAAAAACTTCAGTTCATGATATCGCGCGGTACTCCGATTAAAAGTAGCATGAAGCTCGAACATTCTCTTTTAATTTTTATCTCATTCATTTCAATTTCTTCGCCGTGAATGTTTTTTATAAAATAAACACACAAACTTTCAACATAACATCTTTACTACCAAGTAAAATCGTGTCGACTGTTACGAAGCATTTTGTAACAATCAATCCTAGCTACAACACGATAACCTTAGTATGCAAAATAAATATTAATGACACTCACACACAGAAACGTAAAACTACCCCTTTCTACCCCTATGTTACAATCGCAAATTTAACTTATAAATGTGTATAATTAATCAAATGTGGGTTGATGCGAGGAATTCAACGTTCGAGTGGAAAAAAACGACGTTTTAGAATGTATTAAATACTTGATATTTCGTGGAACATATCATTTTCTTAAAGTTTTAGAGTTATTATTGCAATCACTGTGTTCTGTACATTGAACTTTTACTAAAGTACAATATTTTACTTAGAAACCTATTAGACCTAATTAACCTATTAGGGGAACACTGATAAAACGGTACGTGATAAATCCCGTATTTGTACAAAATATCTTTGATATGGGCTATTAAAAATATTAAGATGATTAAGTAAAGTAGTACAGACCTTATAGGAGCAGGAAGGGGTACAGAAGTGGTCCTCCAATGGCTGATATAATGATGAATATTACTTTTTCATTATATTTCAAAGCTGCAATAACTTCCTATCTATGACGTAAAATATTTGAAAGTCATCAAAAATCAATGAGGCGTCATCCACACGCTGTAGATACTAAATAATCAGAAGACGCATAAATCACCAGTTCCTTCGACAATAGGAAGCATCTATAAACGCTCCCCACACGTTAATTAATTAAAATTATTAATGACAGTCACTGAATAACGAGAAATCGATAGTCAAGTTATGAGATGACGTAAGACGGAAGCTGGGAAGGGGTTAAACGCTATTTTGTATAACGTTAACACAAAAATATTGAGGCTTTTATATCAATTGAAGATGATTGTTATTTGAGGATGACCGTGGCATATTCGGCGAATAGCGGCTTAGACGCAGGAGCTTACGGGTTCGATTCCCGTCGCGGGACAAATGTTTGTATATGATCTACAAATCTGCAGTTCGGGGCCTGGGTATGTATTTACAAAAAAAAACATTCTATCAGTTTTCTGATTCCTATAGTACAAGCTTGGCTTATTTTGGGAATAGAATCAGATATAATAAATAACGTATGTATGTATTTATTTATTTGATTACTGCCTTTTTGATCTATGTCAACTGCCTACCTTTGTTCTTTATATATCATTGGTAACTTATTCCTCGACTCCCGAAATTAGTATCAGTCGCAATAACAGTCAACAGTCTAGAAAGATATAACGTTTTGTTTTCCTTTTCGAAAATGGCGGATCATTAAGCCAGTATTGAATCGTATCTCAAGTCATTTTCAGTTTCCAAACCATAAACTGTCAATAAAAGAAAACCGTTAAAGCGACGTATCTGCATATTTCTGTCGTTAAAAATACAAAAATAATTACTATTTAGAGCTTAAATGAAATTAATAACCCGTTCAGTACTGCTTTATCGTTATTTTTAGACGTTATTGATCTTATATTTCGTGACGATTGAATTTTATAGAGTTTTTATGTTGTTTGAAAGGAGTTACAATAAGGGTTAAATTTTTAAGCAAAGTACGTAAGTCTCTTTTATTCCATTTTCAAAAGGAGTATCACGTGCTTTTAAACGTTCTATATTAATTTAATTTAAATAAATAGACACAATTATTCAGTGAGTCACCGACTAGTGCTGCTCTTTATCAGTCCAGCTCGACAGTCAATAAAACCTCTTTAAAAATGGAACCTCTATAGTCACGCGATTCGCTCTAATCATTTGACGTTTAAGATTAACCTAATGGCCGTTTTAAACCATTCGAATATTGACAAATATCGTGCATTAATAGCTGAGATTAGTTATAAAGCTTCGATTGTTCACTTGTCACTTTTGGTAATGGTATTTTGATACTTGACCGCTGGTTTATCGATAATTTTACTCTCAATAGTGCGTATAGATGGCAAAGTAGGATCACTTTGGAAATGTACATCGGTAGATATACATCGGTATATCTACCAATAGATCATTGATATAATATGCAATTTTATTTTGGTTTTGTTATCTAAGATTAAGAACTTACCTATCTAGATGATGTTATAGCTAAATAATTAGCAGCACAGCATCTCACTAATATTATAAATGCGAAAGTTTGGATATTTGTTTATTTATTTATTTGTTTGTTTGTTACTCAATCACGTCATAACAGCTGAAACGATTTCGATGAAATTTTGTATGTACGTAGATTATAACCTGGGTTAATACATAGGCTACTTTTTATTCCATTAAATCAGGCTCCATGGGATAAAAATGGGAGATCAAGTTGCAACAGCGCGTTTAGCTTTATTTCCAGGTAGTCGCCGACAACTGCTAGTAATAAATAACACGTAGAACTTTAGGTGTGTTAGGTATATCGAATTTTGTTACCACGGTTAATGTTTATTCACTCGTTTACCTGAAACAAAAAGAACATAAATAAGTATTGAGTTTACTGTATTTCATCTGTATTTAAATGCTATTAAGAATCAGCCGCCATATTTAAACGCTAGCAAGGAGGATCAAACCATCTGGAAAGACGAGACGGGGGCGAGGGAGAGACAATTTATTAAACAGAGTTATCGAAATGTAACCGATTTTAAACGTTATAAATCGATCGATGGGATTTAAGCCCGATTCGAAACAATATTAGTTTATATTACATTACAAAAATTCTTTATGTGACTGTATGCTTCTGATATTTGTAGCCTGATTTTTACAACATACTCGCTAGAAACAGGTATTATTGTTAGAGTATTTTAATCTTATATATATCACACTCTAACATTATAAATGTAGAAATTTGGATGTTTGTTTGTTTGTTACTCAATCACGTCGTACGGCCGAACCGTCATTGATGAAATTTGGTATATAAATAAATAAATATTGCTGAACATTTCACAGAGCTATATCTAGCCTCAAATTAAGTAGAGCTTATACTATGGGAACCAGATAACTGATGTTGTATATACATAGGTACTTATAATATATAGAAAAACACCCAGACCCAGAAAAAATATCTGCAGATCATGCAAACATTTGTTCCGTGGCGGGAATCGAACCCGCTACCTTCTGAGTCTCAGCCGGCTATTCGCCTACTGCGCCATGGAGGTTGTCGTATTTACACAGATTATTACCTGCATTACCACATATCCTTTTATCCCATAAATCAGTCCCCATGGGATAAAAATGGTGTGTCAAGTCAAGTTGCAACAGCGAGTTTAGCTTCATTTCTAGGTTACCTGCACATTTAGGAGCGTAACGCGTACGAAGTCGCGGGCAATAGCTAGTTGTCAAATATATTTTATAGTTTTGTACGAAAGAATCAATACAGTTATAACTTAATCATTCAGATAATAAACAGATGATAAGCAGAAGTCAATACGTGCGAATAGCCAAGTCGTAGGTCAGGTCAGATAAACAAGTTAGACTTGTGCTACTCGTAACCACTTTTCGATAACACATAACCATTATATGTTAATTAGAATAACAATAATTTTATCCCGTATGTCATACAAATTTGGTTTAAAAAAAATTATTTCGAGCCGGATTACACGAAAAAGTTAATTACTCAAAGGACCAAAATCCTAAAAATCAAATGACAATGATATCATGGTAAATATATTACATATTTCAAACTTGTTTTTTAAATGGGCTCGTATTTCATTCTAGTGCTCATATATTTTTACATTTGAAGCTTCTGAAAGATCTTCTCTAGATATAACAAAGACAACAGATCAACGCGAACAATTGGAGCTCTACATACGTAGGTATACAGATTACAGACCGACCGACAAAACCATCTTAAACATGTTTTTGTTCAGGCGTTGAGCAGATAACAAAAGATCCGGATTGGGAAAGCAATTACTAACGACTCCAGTATCAAGAAAGGGTGAAGACGACACATACAAAATGCTGTGTAGGGGGGGGGGGGGGGGGATGCCACACTTGTGCTTAAAGTAGCAGGAAAACTCGTAACTCCTTTTTGGTACATTTACACAACATGGTATTTTTTTAAAACCTTGTGTTGTAGTTTGGAGGACCAACCTTTAAGTTGGATTTATTGGCCGCTTAGACTATTCAATAAACTCAAATAGCTCTCAATGTTGGTTTCATAGTTAAAAGGTAGAATCAATATTAAATATCACAAAACAAAGACAGATACTCGTAAAATCTCATTCAGAAATATGGCAATAAATCGGCATCATGTACACGGCCCTCAATAGGGTATTATAAGGAGGTTGGCATAAGGAATTAATTGTATTATTCCAAGGCTGGGGAACGCGGAAGAATTATCAATTAGAGAAAACGTAGGGTTGTCAGTGCATGGTAAGATAAAAGACGTAGGGTTACCATATTGAAAAATAATTTAAAATTGATAAAACAACCATAAGTGTTTATAATACTTTTTGGGAACAATATAGAATGAGATCCTTCAAAAAGACAATTAGAAGTAGGTGTACGATAAATAAAATGAAAACTAATCTTTAATTCGCAAATTTGTACAAGCAGAAAGATATAAATTAAAATCACCAAGAAAACAGATAAATCTTATCAAACTTTACAGGAGAAAGTTAAAGCAATACATTTTAATTACTTATCAAAGAAAGCCATCTTTAAAAACACAAAAACTTACTCCACCATTAAAAATTAAAAAACAAAACCCCGTTCGGGCAAATCGTAAATCAGCCGTCCCTGCAGACGGGGGAGAGGGGTGGCTTCGATTTTCCGCAACATTCGTCTTAGCATTAGTACTTAGTCCTGTTTTGCTCTATAATTGTGTATCGGTTTGGCGAACCTCCCCTCCCTCTGGTGGCGGTTATGTGGAAGTTCCTGATACGTTTGTTGAAGAAACAGAATGTACGGGATGTTCTTGGAAAGATGCTAAATAATTATATTATGCGATTTCTTACTGAGTGAAATTCCAAACTTGTTTGTTGGCCTTTGATATTATCAGGGGTTCAATATTGTTTTCGATTGTGTTTATGCGCATAATGTTTCACGTATATCAGCTTTCTTTGATGAACAATTAGTATTATGAAAGGAATATGACGTCCAGATCATTAGCGCCAATAAAAACCATTCCGACCCTTGTAAAGATTGTAAGAGAAACAAAATCCGCAAAAAGAAAACCACAGCTTAATCGCCTGTATCCACAAATTCCTATCTCCTACTGACAAGCTTACAAAAACACAAGTCAAATTAGTCCTAATGGTAAAGTCTATAAAGCTGACTTCAAGTTGCAAAGTAAAATAATTAGTCCGATTTTTTGTCGTCACCGCAAAGCCTCAGGTGGCGAAAGTCTTAAATAAATAATCGAAGGTTATTAAAAGGATTTCCTTCTCAATTATCGGAAGGGGAACTCCTTTTGTTGGAGACAAATGACTTTCAGTTCAATTTAGATAAACAACGAGACAAAAAGTCTTCAGCGAAACAGATCAATGCATTATACAAGAGGATTATAACGAAAAATAACCTGACTGTAGGGGCCCGCAAAATTTTAATATCCTGGATTAAGTTGGAAAAAAGCTGCTAGATTGGTTCTAAGGAGTGTGTAAATTCAGGAAACCAAACGATTATAAATGTTGGTACAATCGAAAACGGTAGAAAAAAGATTAAAAAACTCAAAGACAATGTGGTGGTGATTATTGAGACTACAAAATCGACATAGACAACAAACCACAAATCAAAAATATCAATGGAAATAATTATGTTCCCAGTAGAAAATAAAAAAAAATCGGTGTATTCAAGAAAATTGCAGCGGAATCGAACCTATTATCCACGCTACGATAAGCAGCACGGTGAATTGACGTCGCTTTGAACTCAAAATTGCAAATTGACGATGAAGTTTTTGTATTGGCAGATATATGGGAAAAATATGCTTATGATAATTACAAAATCGAGAAAGAAAAAGAATAGATTGCTGTTCATTTAATTATGAATCGTTACAAAGACGATTGTTAAAGTTGAAAGCATCAAAGATACTTGTAGTGAAGCAGTAAAATATCAAGACTATTATTGCCAAAGAATCTGCCCAAATGCCGGTCGATATCTAAATTCAATTTATACAACAACAATAAACAAGACGGTACAATCGAATACTATTCAGAAACAAAACATTTCCTTCGTCCTTAAGACATTAGGCAATTTGCTTAATGCCTCCCAAAACGGACATTTGATAACAGACTTTGATCATCAATTAATAAGATTGACATTCGATTGGAGAACCACCACCGCCCTTGCAACTTAACCCACAATCGAAAGAGCATAAACACCAGTTTGTACTAGACAAATTTGGACTGTATACAGTTAATAGTATAGTAAAATTTTGGTTGTTTACAATTGGCGATAAAATCATTAATTACGAAGACGCTTGTGACCAATCTATCGGAATAGTTGTAGGATAGTGAAGAGCTATCTAATGTATTGTCGTTAAATTAATGCGACAATTTATGACAGAAGGAATTAGCTCGAAGTGGGACTAGCGATGGATCCCTGTTTAGTTTTATTGATGGATGTCACAGATGGATGTAGTTCAATTTATATAAACAAGGATTAACTATTAGCTATTTCTCAATGATTTATTATTCGCAGAACGCGATACAAATAGCGATTCCATGAGCTCTTCAAATGTCTCTAATATCAATGTATATCGGTATGTCCAGCCTTGTCTCTTGCCTTTCTTTCCTGGCTTGGTCGCGAAGGAACAGGCAATAAAATTTACGTTTCAAAGTGATCATTGTGATTTTAATGAAGAAACAAATTTTGATTTCTTTCATCTGCATCATCAGATCAGCTCCTTATCACTACAATATATTTTTACTCAAAATGGTTTAGAAAAATCCAACTTAATCGAATGATAGAAAATGGGTTAAAATCGTCAAGCAAGAAACAAGACACAAGAATATGCAAGAATAAATAAAACAGTTAAATATAAATTTTCCAAAAGAGATTTGTGAAATGTTAGGTACTTATAAGATGAAGGGCAAACTGACCTGTTTGTGTAAAACTGTAATTCCTATCGATACTTCAACCCACGTTAGAATTATTTCACTATCACCGAATAACGGATGCAGACTATCGCAGCCGGCGTCAGCTTAGATATGTCGAAAATCATTAAAAATTCAAACAACATTATTGTTTTATACAGGGTGAAAAAATGGGTCCAAAATCTATCGATACAGACCCTCAGTGATAATGAAAACATTTATTTGACACGACACATGAACAAAATATAACACAAAAGAAGATGGTGACATAGAAGTAATGTCGAAAGGTATGGATAAGAAGGTACAAAAAGGCCAGAAGTCGAAGATTACAGGTTAATAAAAAATACAGGAATATCTCACGCAACTTCCATCATAATTACAAAGTTGAGTCATGCCAAAATGGCGACAGCCAAGCATGTGCTAAGTAGGTATGCTAGAACCTAGCTACTATGCTGCTGACCCCAAATAGTATCGTCACGGACGCCAGGAGCTTGCACTGCTCCCGGGGATTGAGTGAAGATCATTTATTCTCAAAAAGATAATAACTATTATTTACATGAGAATCAGTAAACTTAGAAAAGATATTGGAAGTTCGTTCGAGTTATGGTAGGTAGGTGCTCAATTAACGCATTCAGGTTGATCGTTGGTTAGTTATATAATTACTTTATTTAGTAAACATTAGTTAAATGTTGAGCATCATTTTTTGTATCTTTTTATCACATACACCTAATAATCAAAAAAACAAATTAAAACAATGCATAGATGTAAGGGCTTCGAGTAGTAGTAATTACACACCCCGTATAACTTTTTATCTAATACATATAATGTTGAATGTAATGTTGTCCGGATCGATTGGCAATTTTGTTATTCTCTAACTTTGGAGCGTTCTGTTTGTGCAAAAAGTTTGGAAATTCCCATTTGATAAGTCCTCATTTACTTAAGACATATTTGGAATCTTCGAAAACGTTTCTAATTTATTTGCTTGTTGGTATGTTCAAAAGTATTTTAAATTTAAAAAAAATATATTATTATTCCAGCTTAGTCCACTGCACTTCATATACGAGTATCTCTGGCAACCGATTTCCAGAGCGATCGATCTTGTGATTTATAAATATACAAATAAAAATATATTACTACTTCAAAAAAGTTAAAAATTTCCTTACCAATTTTTGTATAGGATATTTTCAAACACGCACTAAATTGTGTTTAATTTATTTGTGTCAATTTAAGACCCTGTACATCTAATTTTATATATTACTTAATATTTTTTTTCGTTTTTAGATTTCGTGTAAAGATAGGTCTCGAAACACGAATTCTAAAATTAATGACAAATTCGAGAAACTTTGACAGGCAGTGTGCTCGCGTGTGACCAAAGATAAGTCGAGTTCGCTCAACTAAAAAGAATCGTAAAGGAACACCCAATGCTGACCCCAGATAAGGAGAAGGCCGTTGACTGGATTTGTTATATTATATTGATTATTTATCTATTCTTAACACGTGTGTTGCGATTGCAAATTAGTTGCGTCATCAGCTAAAATCGTTGAGGCATGTAAGTTCGTATGATTAGCCGAGGGATGCCTGTAGAAGGGTAGGACGTCCGGCAGCGAGATGGGTGGACGACATCGATAAAGTCGCGGACCGTCAATGGGCGAGACTAATGCCGAAACTTGGGAAGGCGTATATTCAGCAGTGGGTGAAGTCCATCATCCACAGATGATGATGATGATTGGCCAACTCTGATGTCGGAGGTTTATGGCCGACCGATAAATAACTCTCCTTTCATCACATTGTTTTTTATTCAAACAAATTTAAAATTTTGTATCCCAGGTGAATGACTCAAAAATTCAATCATCTAAATTAGCTAGTTTAATTAATACCATGTTTCTATAACTCTTCGTGTCTTGTGTGACAATAACAGTGCTTATGTATGATCACGGCATAAGCTCTACCGTAAACTAAATACCAGATAGTTAGGTCAGGCACTCTCACCATATGACTATTGAAATATTTAACAAATTACGTATAGAAAAGACAGAAATAGACTCCTTATTTTACCGTAGATTAAAAAATACCTTTAATTTAAACTGTTTTATAAGTTACAAGAATAGTTTGATTGTAAAAAAAAAAAATACTAAATGGATAACTAGCTAGGAATAAAAGTAGTTACATATGATATTTTAAGTAAATAAATAATAGTTACCACATTAAAGTAATGTGAGTTAAAGTACCTATGTAAGTAAACTAAAGTTCAATCCTACTAATATTATAAACGCGAAAGTTTGTATGTATGGACGTTTGTTACTCTTTCACGCCAGTAAATTTGGTATGTACGTAGATCATAACCTGGATTAACACATAGGCTAAATTTTATTGGCAAACCACGCGTGCGAAGCCGCGGATTGGTCAGCTAGTATTATGATATATGCCTTGGTTGTTGACTTCAACGACAAAACAAGTGAGATCTAAATGGGTGCCAAGTTCAATGGTCAGCCCTGAAATTTATTTAAACTACTCAAAACAAAATAGGGACCACTTGAAATATTTCGATATTTTGCCCGACACATTTTTTTTTGCGAGTTGTTGGCATACTGATATATGGAAATGTTAAGTAGGCATATTTATTGATCATAAATTAACACTTAAACGCCAAGTTTAGGGTAGTTCTTAAGTGGGTAGACAAGAAACAAAATCTTACGATATACCGCAGAATCTGTGAGTGCCATTACATTGTTGCTCAGTGGGGTTTGTTGTGTCTAACGAAGAAGTTATCGTAACCTTACCTTTAATTATCGATTACATTACTGTTTGCATAAACAATGCCTGGTTATCGACATCACATGGACACGGAATCCGCGACTAGAGCCATTGTTTTGCTTCAGCAGGGAAATTAGCAAAGATCGGTAACTTCAAGCTTAGGTGTGTCAAGACGAGCTATTCGAAATGTGTGGGAACGCTTTCAAGAGACAGGTAGTGTGAGTAGGAGGCGCGGTTCAGGTAGAACCCGAGCGACAACCTCCCAAGAAGAACGATACATCCGACTCTCTGCACGTCGCGAGCGAACTGTAACTGCACGCATATTGAGAAACCGCTTACGTGACGCCACTGGAACGCGAGTGAGTGACCAAACTGTTCGCAACAGACTTCATGAAGACCAACAACGCTCCAGAATGCCAGATGTTCGGCTCAAATTAACCAGAGCCCACCGTGCAGCGCGATTAAGGTTTGCACGTGATCACCTCGAATGGACCATGAATAATTGGAGGATAGTGCTTTTTACAGATGAATCTAAAGTAAAGTTTTTTAATGATGACAGACGCGTACTAGTTTGGCGACGACCTGGAGAACGTTTTACAGAACCATGTGTTCGTGAAACTGACCGCTTTGGTGGACCCAGTATTATGGTATGGGGTGGGATTAGCATAATGGGCAAAACCGAGCTAGTGATTTTGGATGAGGGCAATGTAACGGCCGCTAGCTATGTTCAGCATGTCATCCGACCTCATACGATCCCATATTCACAGCGAGTAGGCCCTAACCTTATTCTTATGCAAGACAACGCTCGCCCTCATACTGCCAGAGTGACCCAAAGTGCAATCTCCGAAGCTGGTATCGCAGTTCTACCCTGGCCTGCCATGAGTCCGGACCTGAATCCGATCGAGCATATCTGGGACCAGTTGAAAAGAAGCCTTAAAGACAACCACACTGAAATTCATAGCCGACAGGAGTTGATAACTGCTTTAAAAGTGTGTTGGGAGCAAATTCCAGATGAAAACATCATCCACCTTATAGAGAGTGTTCCGAACCGACTCAGAGAGTGTGTGCGCAATAGGGGAGGACCTACGCGTTACTAAACATAAGGCATTGAAGCAACCCTAAGAACGTGTTTAAAAAAAAATGTGCTCGTGTCTTCAACGTGTTGTTTTGGAAAACCGTGTTATTTTAAGTTAATGTGTAAAACGTGCATTTCTTGACGATTTTTTTGGCAAAAATAAAGCATTGTAATGTTTTTTTAATGATTCTGAATGTGTTAACCTATTTCTAAAATTAAACTTGAAATAAATTGTACGTATTTTTTTTTATTTTAATTTAAATCATATTTTATTGGGCCCTATTTTGTTTTGAGTAGTTTATATCAACATAAAATATAATTTCTTCTTATAACTTAGGATAATATATTGAAGCCTGACCTGGCCAGTTCTCATATACGAATTATTATTAAGTACCTACTAAAACAGTCATGAAAAAGCCCTTTGAAAGAATAAAATTGGTAAATAAATTAATTAAAATTAAATTCAGAACTTACAGCTTTAGAACTTGGGAAGGCTATAATGTAATTCGTATAAAAAAACTAGCCAAGTCAGACCTTTTTTATATAATCGTATGGTATAATTGTCTTTTTTGTGTTATTTTCTATCATATATTATTCTTACTTTACAGGCACTATAAGTAAATGTTCCTAATAGAATCAATTAATTGAAAAACTATAATAAAATGATAAAAATTCACTAGTTTCTGATTTATTCCTTTGTATTCACTAAACTGGGTTAGAGTTTTGATCTATCTTTAGGTCGGTCGGTCAGTTATAAAAATGTCGATTTTTGGACGTTAATATCCAAATAACCGTTTGAGGTGTGTTTATGAAATTTGGAGCACATATGTATCTCGCAAGTGTCAATATATGAGCCAAAATTGACATATTTATGTGAAATAGTTTTTGAGTTATGAGGGGGTCAAAAGTGGCTCCAAATGGTTCGTGTAACACTCGGTGCTGGTCGCCAGTTCTGTTAGCTTAAACTTGGCTTGACTCGCTACCGCGTGTCTAGATAAGTATTAACTAATAGGATAATTTTACTTTTTTACTTGATATTGGTATAAGTATCTGCATAGTAATAAGGGCATAATTATATAATTGTATTGTAGTGCCCCAGCGGGGCATGATTTGGACCAGTATTTTTTGTAAAACATCTAATGTAATACAAACATTAAACAATATCTATGACTAAGTAACTTCTTATATATTTAGATTTATTTAAGTATTACTGTTATAATTACAGTAGCTGACCGGCCCGCGGCTTCGCACGCTAGAAATTTCCCGTTCCCGTGGGAACCTCGGGATAAAAACTATATAAAACACTCTTGTCAAAGTGACGCGATACTTCATGTAAATGACTTCACGTCAATGAACGGTTAAATTATATGGATATTGTTCATACAAAAATACTAAAACCGTGATTTAAAAACAGGGGGTGGGGGTAGGAGAGTGACAAATACTTTACAACCTATTCTCATACCTACCAAATATACAAAAAAAAATCATTATAATCGGTCGATCCGTTTCGTAGGAGTGCGACCACTAAAAACACTTGACTTTTATGTTTAAGAAAGATAAAAGTACATTATTGATCAGTTTCTCATTAAAACCGTTGCTACCAAATCATAAATTAGTTCCCGCCTCGAGCCGCATACTAACCAGACAAAGGCGTCAAAGAAATCTCTTGCATAAATTATTAATTCATTTTTTTCAACACTTCATTGTGTTGAAGATATCGTTAATATTAATTTTTTGGCGCGAAACAAACAGACCGTTTTTAATATTCGGTGTAATTCGAAGCTTTGTTATTGTAATACCGTACCCGATACCTGGCCCCTTGAGATATGCTATACACAAAGATATAGACAAAAGGGGGAATTCGATTAGTTACCATTGCAGGAAAATATTGTAAATAGCTTTTGTAAAACTCTTGTGAAGGCTTTTACAGTTGAAGTTTCACAGACATACTGAAACTACCTATAATTTGTTAGTATGTTTTGTTACATTCTGCATGCTGTTATGTAAACCATGGTACTCTATTTATTTTTTTTGTCATCTACACATGCATTGCAATATAAAACATTATGAATGATAACTATTAAGTCGTGGTCGTAGAAGGATCAACCAGCTGAAGTGGAGATGGGCTGGACACTTGGCAAGGAGGAAAGACAGAAAATGGACGAGGGCAGCAACCGAGTAGTGGCCGCGACAAGGGCGCAGACCAGTTGTTAGACCACCAGCCAGATGGTCGGACGATATCGCGAGAGTTGCGGGAGGGCAATGGATGCGCTTGGCGCAGGACCGGAGAGAGTGGCGTGATAACGAGGAGGTCTATACCCAGCAGTGGGTAGATGTGGGCTGAGATGATGACTATTAAATATATTTTTCAAAATTTGGCTGCTGAACCCTTTTTTTAATCAATTTTTTATGGAACTTGTGTCGTTCTTTACAACGATGGCAGTTCCATAATTGTCTACAGTAATAAACAATTACAAAGCATCCTCCTTCAGCAGGTCGTATGTGGACCAGTAGAGCATGTTAGCCGAGTCAGATGTTTGTTTAGCTAATATACTCTGAAACAGGCCCACATCGATTTGGTTCACTTTCAGTGCTCTGTACAACTCCTCTCTCATAGATTGACTCCGAACACACTCCGTTAAAAGGTGGTATACATCCTCCTGCTGAACCCTAAATATAGTGTGATATAAAACAACAAAAAACTTATCAATAGATCTAGTTCGATCTGCAGCTGGTCATTTCTATAGATCGCCTGTGAATGGACATAAAGTCTATACAGCATCTACAAACTCATCGATATTTATTAACATTGATACAACAATATCAACCTTAGTTCTTCTAGGTAAAGATCAAAGTGGTGCGAGGGAGAGTCGGGATAATTTTGATTTAGTGGTGGCCTGTACATCGATTGAATGGTTTTGGTTATGAACCGGTTGAACCGGTTCGGACCCTACGCCACGTGGTCAATTTTTGTCAATCGCTCTGTAAAAATTATCGGCTTCTTTGTCTCCTTTTCTATTGTCAGTAAGATTTATACCACGAATTTATTAGTTTGTGTCAAATCAAAATTTGAAGCTGAATGTGTTATTCGAACTTTTGAAATCGAACACTCACTGTGACTATTTTGACCCTTTAATTTTTCTATAGTATCTATATTTCGAATAGTTTTTTTTTGTATTTAGTGAATTTTTAATGCTTGTCCCATAAAAGTGTAAATTTTAAATGTTTTCGATAGTAAAATATTTAGACATGATTTAAGACGTAACTATCAATGTAAACTTGGGAAAACAAAAGTAATCCACCCTCGCTCAGAACACCCCATGAATCCTTAATGAGTAAATTAACAACACCTATTGTTTCGCAACGTTGTTTTTTAGAATATTAATATCCATTTTTCTATTGTCTCCCACCGAGGGGAATAACGGGGGTGAAACGGGAGTGGAAAGTTTAAATTGATTGATTCTTGCATTAATTTCAATGAAGACAATAGTCAGGAGTGGTTTGGACACTTCCTAATTGCATTTTCAGTTAAGGAAGAAATTTCCGAGGTAGCTTATTTGATTTGAATATTTTATGTGCTAGATAAAAAGTTTAAGTTAATAAGCAAATCGCAAGATTTTCACAGAGAATAAAGGCAAATTATGAGTCATTTATTATGTATAATATGTAAATCGACAGTCCAAGTATATTGTTTATATATAATAAGTAATAGTTTTTGTAAATAAATTCAGTAGATTTGAAAATAATGGCAATAAAAAGTGAATAACTTTTATATAAAATCGGTCACAAGCGCACAGTAAATACTATAATACTCACTTGAGCTTATAAAAACTAATTAGACTATACTGCAATTATATCTAATAGTAATAACAATCGACTTAGCAATATTACCCAGACGTATAGGAATGTCTACGGCGCTTATTTCATCTCTACACAACTTTCGATCTTATTCGAATTCAATACGAATCAATTTTCAATACTATCAATCAAAACTTTATACGATATTACTAGTTTGAATTTCAGTGTATACCAGTAAGGTTGATTTTAGACTGTAGTTGTCGGAACCACATGTCGGCGTTTACCGAGAAACACGTGTGGTGAATGTCAATTCATTATAAACTTTGTGTGATGATTTGTGACATATTATAGGAATAGAGCCCTATCTGTTCTTACATACATCCATTAAGGAGCGTATTGTATCGGATTCTAAGTATTTCTAGTATCTACGGGTAATGGTTTCCGTTTGATTAATTTGGAGTTTGTTGATTGTTTTTCTGTCGATTCTTAGTAGTTTATCGGAGGAGTCAAATATTTGAATGTTTTAAGATAATATTTTGGACAATAAAGCTTTTAATTTAGTTTGTTGTGAGCAAAATGAGTAAATTTTGTGTGGATATTTGTTGCTTATGAAGGTGACGGTTACATTTTGAAAAATAATAATTGTGTACAAAATATTTGATACAGCTAGTACTTATATTAAGTTTAGTACTACTTACTAGGTTTGTAAAAAGTATATTTAAGTCGTTTCAAGTAATTCAAGTAAGACGGAAGCTCGTAAACAAATTTAATTAAAAAGCGCACATCCCCTCGAGCAGCACAACTAATCATCAATGTATTGTAATTTGTAATTAATATTGATGACTCCATTCCGAGGCGAGATCGAACTAATTACACATACATAAAACATTACTGATCAAAGCTGGTGTTAATATTCAAGAAATACGATTTCACCTTTTATTTGTACATGGATGATACTAATTTATTAATCTTATTTTATCAAAGAAACGATATATGCGACGCTTGTGGCAACGATTATTTATTATACAACCTGTTTTGCTTTGTACGACATTAATTTAAAACACATCCGGTATAATAGTAACTGATTTAAGAGATAAGTTTAATACCGGTAGCTTGAATATTTATATAGTAATCGATACTTTTTCAATAAACAATTTTTAACGTAAATCGGCGGCGCCATTGCGACGATGCCGCTTAGTCAATTTAACATGTACCTACGTAGATGATGTATTAATATGATTTGTTTAATTATTTTATACAGGCTATTTCATTGATATTTTAGCACTAGAAATTTAGGTTGTTTGAAAATTAAAAAAAATTCTATGGTAACGAATTTGAAAACAATATTATTTTACAACAGTACTAGCCATTAGCCCTACCCGTGTTTACATTTAATGTCGCACATAACAAAACACGTAGTATACGGCGCCTAATCATAATTTATAAGTTTTTTTTATACTACTTATATGGCAAACGAGCATGCAGTCCACCAGATGTTAAGTGGCTAACGCAGCCCATGGATATGACACAAACCACATAGAACACAAAACAAGCTAATAAGTTGTCTTGATCTCTATGTGGTTACGTTGCCATACTATAGGACTTAGCTGTTATGCCTATGTGCCAGTAATTACAGGAACATACCATTACCGTCTAACCGGAACACAGCAGCACAAGTACTGCTGTTTTGCGGCAGATAAAGGTAAGGCGGTGGTGCCCACTTCCTCGAGCCCGATCACAAAAGCTCTACCACCAGTAATATAGATTATTTATAGATTGTAGAACTTTTGCCTGTCTGTTCGTCTGAAAGTTTGTCTCAAATAAGCTCCGAAACTGCACAACGAATTTCATTGAAAAGTTTAGGGAATAAAACAAGAATTTTAACTAAAATCTGTGTGTTTGTTTGATTTCGATATTATGCAGGGATAAAAAAATATGTAGATAAATATGTATTAATTGAAATCCGTGCGAAGCCGGGAGGGTCAGCTAGTCGAAAATAATAATGATACTGTACACTTCACACAGCGCTATAGATCCCCATACTAAGCAAATCATGTACCATCGGAACGAGATAACTGATAGAATATCTATATATATTTTATTTATTTTAAATATATTATATATTATAGTATAAATACATACTTTTAATTTACAGAAAAATATCAAAATATATTACGGAGTTTGTTTTAAAAAGACGTCTTATATAAGATATTAAAAACTTGTGTACGTAAAAACTGGGTTATCAGATTGTATTCTAGTATCACAGAGACAGCTGACAATACATTTTTATCTAAGTAATGGAACATGAAACTATGACGTCAATACTTATCTTGCGCTAATATATTGTTCAAATAACATTCCAATGCAGATGATTAACTTTATATAGTTCTCACATATACATGACACATAATAATGTATATTATATATTCGATACAAATACATCATTTGACTCATTCGCCTTTAAATACCTACTTCAAGGAAATGTAGTTCGAGCGTCAATAAAAGAAACAAGAAAAACGTAAACCAATTTATATTTGACTCGTCTTTATGACAACGGAGGAAGGTTCAAAATACTTGTAAATAATCTCGAGCAATGAAACCAAATACCAACGATTTTCCTCAGAATGACACTCAAAGACCGAAAATATAATGAGCCGCTTTAACACAAGGAGCTTATAATAAAATAATTTTACTTCAAAATTACAAATAGATTCTAAACACGACCTTGGAATAAGTGTTATTTACTTACGGATTTCACCACCTAAACCAATAGTATAGGTAAGTTTTCATGATTCATTCTTTCAGAGATTTTCAGGCTGACTCAGTCAACAAACTGAACACTGAACACTGTGACTAAGTACCGAAGACATAAGTACATATAATGATGTCACTAATCGAGATCGCTTCTCTGTCAAAACCGTTATCTAGTATGTAAACAGTAACTATCTATATATGTAATTATGATCGGATAATACATTTTACAGTATGATAAAAGAATTCGCAGTTTGCTTTAACACCAGTGACGTCGGCAAAGAGAAACAAAAGTTTGAAAATAAGCAAGTCTTTGATGATAAATAATTTATCGCGCCACTAAAACCTGCATAAGAAAGAAATGTTGATAAACATCGAACATTAAATATGTAACTGTGATCGTAAAGCCAAAGATGCCAGACTCTCATACATAATTCAGAAAGTATAGTTTTAATATTAGTTTGGCGCACCTACAGCAATTTAAAAATGTATTCCACGCACAATTTGCATCGAAAGCCATTCGTTTGATCTGCTATCGCACTCGTCGGCTTTGAGTGAAGCGATCGCTATTTTTCTGCACGCATCGCGTACTCTGATATATGACACGTTCCGTCTTAAGCAAAACCTCATATTGTTCCGATTTTATCTGCCTTCTAATGTCCGTCTCGAGGGAAAAGCTAATAGACTCAACAGGTGTACCACAGGGTGGTCCGCTCGGCCCGCTATTCTTTTTATTTACATTTCAGGAATTTATCGCATACGTCGACGTCTGAGGCGCACGTTTGATTCATGTGCTTATACTGTCGCTTTTTAATACTGATTTACAATAAAAACAGAACTGTTTCACCGGCGATTGATGTGTGTTATGATTAATGTTGCGTCTTTGATGTCGGCTGCTATGAATCTATCAAGTCGGCTTCTGAATATCGACGCGACGCTTATAAATAAACCGGGACCAATTCGACGAGCGAAGACTTCGTTTTACTTAATTATGAGGTTATTAAAGAAACATTTCCAGCATCCGATAGTCTGTCCGTTTCGTCGTCATTATCGACGTTGCGTCGCGGAGTCACGCCATGATTGTCATGGGACCATCACTCTATATTTTTTTGGAGATAAAATTAGAGCAATCAGCGTCATGTATAAAGCAGCAGATCGCTTTCATCATCGACACGATGATGTTTACGCGACGTCTTCCCAGAAGCAAGCCCCCAACATTCAATACTTGGAAATAAATATGTGAGTTTGACATTTGCTTTCATGTCGGTTCGCGTGTTTCGTCCGTAATTGCGTCGATCTCGTCCGCCTTACCGCTGTGTACTTAAAGTTTATTTCTGTCCTTTTTCCTAATGTTGCTCTAGCTTTTTTAGTTATTAAATTATCGTGCGTGCCGATTTCTGACAAGATGATAGGTTAGGTTTGATGAGGCATCTGATTGCCTCTTGTGGACGTTAGATGCTTTCTCTTTGATTGACTGCGTCAGTAATCTACGTGTAAAGGTCGTGGAATCTGGCTGGCTGTCGGTTCGCATCAAATACTTACTCGTTCATATGTAAATCTACGATTCTGCTTTTTTTAGCTTTGTTTAATTACGTATCTATATAATTTTATGAAGAAGTACCCAAACCACAAACTCGTTGAAATATAATTGATGTGATGGCTTGATGCCGTAATAAGTGACCCTTTGTTTAATATACGTTCAGTTTTGACCAAATTATGTTCTAAATCGCAACCAGCAGAACTTAATTTCGCATGCCAATAAAATCTTTGATATCTTGACCTTTCGGTTGTCCGTTTTAGATCGTCACGGACAACAAAATCTTCTATTGTAAATCAATCGATGGGCATATTACAGTCTCCAACGTCACTCTAATGCGTTTTGGCATCGTTATACCCGAATAAATTATAGAACTACCGCCGTTCGGGTGACAATAAGACGCTCCAGTTGCAAACTGGATTTATCATCAGCTTCCACTGTACCATTATCATCGATTAATGTCAATACGTTCTAAATTAAAGCATATTCTTCCCACATCATTACTCAAGTCCGTCCGAATATAATTCACTGTCGAACTACTAGTTTACGACGTCCGAGACTTAATAAGAGAAACGTGTGCGCGTCCCCCAAAAATAACAAAATTAAAATAAATCGAACGACAGACAGACGTCATAAACTAATTTCGAGTGTTTTCGTTTTGGAATATACAAAAATAGCGTCATCACTCTTTCATGTCTTGCGCGCGAGTGACATTAAAGTATAATTTACCGTTCGGTTTTAGTGCAGCGCCATCTATGTGCGCGACATGAAAGCTTAGTGCAGTAAAAAGAAAGAATTTTATGATTTATGATGTACTATTATTGCTTTTTGAAATTAAATAGTAGCATAGCACCCATTTCGATACTAAATGAATGTTTTTGGTATTTTTATGATGTCTCGGCGTTGGATTTATGTTCTGTTTGCATTTGGAAGTCAGGTGTTTGAGCGAAGCGAGGGAGTAATTATAAGCGGCAGGTGTTTGACGTTACTTATAAATAACTATCCTTTGCCCCCGTCTTAGATGCAGAGGTACCTACTTGCGCATCCCTATTAAAAATCCCTTTATATTCTATTTCAAACGACTTCTATTTAATTAAAATTTCATTAAAATTAGTTGTTACGTAATAAACATCCAAACTTTAATATTCATGATTTTAGTAGAGTAATTTTTGATTTCTTTCATTACGAGTACGAATATTAAAATAATATCTCAAAATACTATATAAGGTCAAATAGAATACCAAACCAGAGCGTCGTGTGTTATTTATCAAAATAAAACAACAAAGTCGACATTCATTTGACGACCTCCGTGGTGCAGTGGGCGAATAGCCGGCTGAGACGCAGGAGGTAGCGGGTTCGATTCCCGCCGCGGAACAAATGTTTGCATGATCTACAGATATTTGTTCCGGGTCTGGTTGTTTCACTATATATTATAAGTATGTATTTACACAAAAAAATGTATATAAGTATTCTATCAGTTATCTGGTTCCCATAGTACAAGCTCTGCTTAGTTTGGGGCTAGATAGCATTGTGGGAAATGTCCAGCAATATTATTTATTTATATCAATCCAACTCGATTGATTTATAGAACTACAACCATCAAGGGGCCAGAGAAACGAAAGAAAAGTTGATAAATTACTTTCGAATCAAAAACCAATTCGCTGAAGCCGTAATCAAAAAAGTTTTTCAAAATTCCGAATCGTTTATCGAATGTCATCAAAAAGAAATAACATCTAACTCTCAACCCTTTCGGTAACTTAATTAAAATTGCGAGAAAAAAAAATCACGAGGGTAAACCGCCATTGAAAAAGTTTGTCCTTTAATGAGGTTAATAAGTTTTCATGCTATAAAGAAAAATATGTTTTTTTTGAGGGAATTTGTACAATCGGTAAGTCAATGGAAATCTTTGATGGTTGACCTTTTGTGAAGATTTTATAAAGAGTTAACTAATATACCTACGTACGTGGCGAAACCATTGACCAGAATTTTTGATCAATGAACTGGTAGGAAAGAAGCTTTTGTGTTTTTCTGCCTATAACAATTGCATTACCTCACATGCTAAGTCTTACTAAGACTTGGCCTACATACCACTGCATTGCACCCACCACCGTGAGACATAAAGGTGACAAGTCTCATGTGCCTGTAATTTCACCGGCGCCCATACCCATTGTTTTAAAACACACTATTTAAGGCTCTTGGAAAAACTTGGCGAAGTGACAGGAAAAGCCCGGCTTTTCAAGTCGAAGCAACAATCGAAGTTCCACCTCGATAGTCAGAATTTGCATAAAAAGCGGTTTGCCATCGAAAGTTCTCCATTCGACCTTTATCGAATTGTTTTCGGGGTGGCTCGTTCGAAGCTTTTGCTATGCGAGACATCCACTGCTGCGTAATTCCGAATAGTACAGCTATAGAGTTGGGGAAACCCGCATTGTACAGCGGAATATCTTGAAGATAGCCAAGGAATTCGACAAAGGCGTTCGTTACGCTAAATAACAGCTTTTATATCTAGTGAATGAAGTTTCGACACTCGGGTGGGTTGCTGTTCCGTTTCTGTATTCCACTTTATTTTTAACTGTTTCTATTTTCGCGTTGTAAACATAGCTTTGTGAATGTTTTTGGCTCTTTCTTGTTATAGATATAGACGTGTGTAATCGACACTTTTCAAATACGAACATACCTACCTCACGAGGGAAGATTTAGTGTGTTAGCTCTAAATTTTGTTACAGAATGAATATAACGTTAATAGAAGATACCAAATTATATACAAAATGTACAAGAAACATATCAGCTATCTGCGTTTCAAAAGATCTGTTGGTAGCTCAACTACACCTGGTCATTACCAGGCGGAAAGTTCCCCATGACACTGCGTTGCTTGAATTGCAATGCCTATGCGCCAGTTAAAAAATACAATCAAAATCTATTTTGAAAGCCTCAGGACTAAGAAAGAACCAGTGGTATAGTAGAGAAAGTACCTACTTACAATAAAATAAATACTGTATTTCCTATCTAAAAATTGTAAATGCAATTACAATCAAGCTACACAAAACAAAGGAGTTTGTATTAATTAAAATGCACGAAAATCTGCTCTTGAAACAATTTCAGAATCTGCAGTATTCTATTTAATTATTCTTCTGCATTCAAAAACGCAGATTACAAAGCCGAAAGCTTTTTAGAATTCTACCAAAATTTCGGCAACTCAATGGACTAATGATTTCGGCTTCAATGGATGCATAAAAGCGCACTCACTAGCCTTATCTGTAGTCTTTCAAATTTGACTGGCGTTTTGATGTCGAGAACTCTTGAAACGTGGAGTTCTTTGCTGGTTTTATGTCCGTTTGTGAAGCCTTTTCAATGTCCGAAATGTTTTTGATATATTTTATTGGCTTGGTCCGTAGTCCGTGCCTGTGCATATCGTGCCTAATATCTAGCTATAGGTACATTTTTCGCATCATTGAAAATTGGTAGAATAGAAGACGGTGCTATAGCTGGCCGCTGTATTGAAGTGTCCATACACTTTAACTAACACGTTTTACAAAGGTCTGGTATCCCTCCATGTTCCGCTTCCTTCAAATATTAAAATCTTTCTCTCCTCCTTAGATCCATTCGTGTACTAATGTCTAGAATTATTTATTTGTACAAATAATATTAATATATCAAATGACAAATCTGTACATAAATGTTAATTTTGTATATATCTTTTATCTTGTATTCCTTTCCTCTCCTGATCCTTTCCTAGTTTAGTGTAGATATATCCCGGGTTTTGTGTTTATTCTGTTTTTTTTTATTTGCCACCGGCAAATGCACAGTATCGTGCGACGCAAAAAAACTAACACGTCACTTTAGAGAGCAAGACCAAACTGACATTGTTAATTAATACTACTGGTTATTTAGAGGTACACCTCTAAATAACCAACCAGTTTTTCATAAAAGTATAATTTTAAGGATAATTTATGTTGGTAATTTTGATTCTATTACGTACATGTAATATTAGAGTCACTTAATGTCACTTTAGAGAGCAAGACCAAACTGACATTGTTAATTAATACTACTGATTAATAGTACTGGTTATTTAGAGGTACACCTCTAAATAACCAACCAGTTTTTCATAAAAGTATAATTTTAAGGATAATTTTATGTTGGTAATTTAGATTCTATTACGTACATGTAATATTAGAGTCACTTAATGTCACTTTAGAGAGCAAGACCAAACTGACATTGTTAATTAATACTACTGATTAATAGCACTGGTTATTTAGAGGTACACCTCTAAATAACCAACCAGTTTTTCATAAAAGTATAATTTTAAGGATAATTTTATGTTGGTAATTTAGATTCTATTACGTACATGTAATATTAAAGTCACTTAATGTCACTTTAGAGAGCAAGACCAAACTGACATTGTTAATTAATACTACTGATTAATAGTACTGGTTATTTAGAGGTACACCTCTAAATAACCAACCAGTTTTTCATAAAAGTATAATTTTAAGGATAATTTTATGTTGGTAATTTAGATTCTATTACGTACATGTAATATTAAAGTCACTTAATGTCACTTTAGAGAGCAAGACCAAACTGAAATTGACAATTAATACTACAGATTAATAGTACTGGTTATTAGTACCAAACAGTTATTCATAAAAGTATAATTTTAAGGATAATTTTATGTTGGTAATTTTGATTCTATTACGTACATGTAATAGAATCAAAATTACCAACATAAAATTATTGAGGCAACAAACGCACATAATTACCTATATACGCGCGAAATTCAAAAATAACTTCTTAGTCGGGCACAATCTAGCCTTTATCATTCAACATTGATCAATATAAAAGACCCAATAACAGGCAATAGACGGATGACATTAATAGATACCTTCAG
This sequence comes from Philereme vetulata, assembly GCA_918857605.2. NCBI lineage: Eukaryota > Metazoa > Arthropoda > Insecta > Lepidoptera > Geometridae > Philereme > Philereme vetulata. The sequence continues at coordinate 1,489,458 of OU975420.1, forward strand.
AAGCACCAGGAAAGCGTAGGCGCTAGTTATGACAGACAGACGGACTAACAGGCCTGATGCTGCATCATCCCATTGCTCTCAATTAGAGCTGCGCCCGCGCAATCGACCGTATCGATGATTTTAATTGAAGTATCGATAATATTGATTGATTGGGGGCGTCATTCTCACTTAAGATTACTGTTATTGGTTTAAAGTGTTTTGGGAGTTCGAAATATTCGTTTGTACTCATCACACAGAGAACCCAGAGAATTCTCTACGTTTTTTTATAGTTAAAGACATATATAGTTAATGCTATGCTAAACTAACTTCACCAGAATATCGTCTTGCTACTTAGCTGTAAAACTGTCTATATTCTAACATACATTTCCGTAATTCTACTTTGAAATTATATATTTTTTACGTTAATTTATAATTATGGTATCAAAGGAATGTCTCAGTAAGATTTCCTATTTAACATTTTGAAGTTTGTCAAACAGCAAAAGTCAATTTGGACATGTACTGTCATACAAGTATATCTACTTAAAAAGCATGTCATTGTCAGGATGTTGACATTACTCTTGGCACAACACTAATTGGGATTAGCATGTACCCTGATCGTTTGCCAATGGTAAGTAAGATTGAAAATCGTGAATTTTTAAAGCATTTTTCAATTAGGTATTTGTAAGATAATCCAGAAATACAGGTGTTTGTTTGTTTTTTTTTATACATTATAGGCTTGCGTTTGACCACAATCTCGCCTGATGGTATTGCGATGATGCAGTCTACGATGGTACACGCTTGCCTAGAAGAAACATATTCACTCGCGACTTAAAGATACCCAGGCTGTAGCTATCTGGAAACACAGACTCTGGCAAGGCGTTCCACTCTTTGGCGGTGCGCATAATAAAGGTTGAAGAGAACCGCTTTGTGCGAATGGGAGATATTTCTACGATATAGCGGTGACGCACCGCAGAGCGTATGGTTGTTCGTTGATAGAATGGAGATGGTAGGATCAGGTTGAAAAGTTCCGCCGCACACTCCCCGAAATGTACTCGATAAAAAACCGAGAGGCTAGGAACCTTTCGTCGATGCTCCAGGCTGCATCAACTTGCCTTGCATCAACTAGCTCATCGTTGCCTATGAGCTTCTTGGCTCTTTTCTCAATTGATTCCAGAGCTTCAAGTTGGTACTTCGCTGATCCGATCCAGAGGTGAGAACAGTACTCCAAACACGATCGGACTTGTGCTTGGTACAAGTTGAGCCACTGTCCCGGTGTGAAGTAGTGCCTCACCTTTGCGAGTATACCAAGCTTTTCAGCAGCCAACTGGCTTTCGACTCAATGTAGGAGCCGAAATTGAGAGTCGGAGTTAATGTGATACCAAGAAGCTCGAGGTGGTCAGATATCGGATACGGATACATTTCGGAAAGTAGGAGTTAGATTAAATTGACTTCGTTTTGCAGAGAACAGACACGCCTGGGTTTGTTATAGAGGCTGAGTTATTTAAAAATTTATTTATGACTAACTAGCTTCCGTCCGCGGCTTCGCACGCGTTGTTTGTCAATAAGAAGTAGCCTATGTGTTAATCCAGGTTATAATCTACGTACATACCAAATTTCATCGAAATCGGTTCAGCCATTACGTGATTGAGTAACAAATAAACAAAAAAATAGACAAACATCAAAACTTGCGTATTTACGAGTATATGTTTATTATTATATTAGTGTGATTAAAATCCCCTACAAATAATTTTAATTGAATTTAAGAATCTAAGATTGCGTATGTCGCTTACAATATAGCTATGAATACAGTATAGTATTTCAATCAAATATTCAATTTGTTAAAAAAAGATTGAATTGTGTACAGCGGTTGAAAAAGGACAAGGCGTCTTGCAAATTTTGTCTTGTCCTTTGGCAAGACCCCATACTATAATCTCTGAGGAAACATCGGTTTACGTCCACGTTGGTAACTCAATATTTATTTTAAAACTATTAATTATCCATCATTTCACGATAACTATAACTTAAACTCGTTTATTTCCCTACTATATCTTCAGTAACCCTTTAGTCAATTGATCATAAACAATAGTGTTGTATCAGTCCGTACAGATATTTATTTAGCTGGATTACCGTTCGCCGATCAATCATTCCATTGAGCGTATCCTGTTTCCTCGCACTAGTGGTGTGCTTTCCGATCGATATCGATATATGGCTATCGATGAATCTAATTTTTAAAATAATTTTTAAAATATTGTTATTAACATTAATACGGTGATTTTTTATATGTTTATGCTTCATGGCATAACTTTCTATAAATTACAAGATATAAGGTATATATTAGCATAAACAAGTGTACAATAAGGTCTTAAAAACTAGGTAAGGGCACTTTATACTTCTTTGCCCTTTAAGAGCATTGCAAATTACTGTGGGCGCTTTTTTACAATAAAAATAATTACACAATAAAATAATCAATTAACATTTATATATTTTACACAAAGTAATTTGAAACTATCATGATTATGAATACTATTTTCACGAAAACGGTATATTATACCATTTAGGGCAAAGAGTTGTGCCGAAATATCGGTACACTCAAAAACTCACACATCACGGTGAGAAATGAGTGGTCAAGTGAGAATATATTCCTTTAACCTTCTAGAAAATTATCGATATGACACTCCACCACTAGATCTAGCCTGTCAAATCCAATTGGCCAGTGCGGGGGCACACGTAATTGATTTATTGATCGTGCGTTACATTCGATACGGTGCAAGGCTGTTGCATCCTTTGCCCAGTTAACCGACTGACCTCTGATATAACTGTTACTGTGTTTATCAACCCGATTTTTATCAGCAGCTCTTCATAAAGGAGCTTTATGGTGCAGGCCCAAAGAATTAGCCAGCTACAGGGCACATAGCTCGTAGAACTCATCGCCGTAAGAAAGGTTCTCGAGTGTAGATAAAAAAAAAAAGTTGTCGCTATTAATGCCCAGACTTCCGTCCCTAGAAGGCACCAGAATTTTTTAAAATGTTTTAAAATATGTGCATGACATTGCAAGAAGAATCTACGACAACATGTCGCAACGAGATGGGTAGTCGTAAAAATCGCGGGGAAAACACAGGATAGAGAAAGCTGCTAGAATATATGTACATATATGGCCTTAGTGGGTGATTCTCGACTGAGATGATGATAAGATAAACTTAGTTCAGGCACTCACCTCTTTCTCTTTAGCAGCGAGCTCGTTCTCCAGCCCACCGCTTTGCACGGGACTGCTTCTGCAAGAGTTACTCCTGCCAGTCGCCAGGTCCATCTTATCTTCATCAATGTCTTTCTCCTCCTGAGAAAAGTTAAGATAAGTGTGTATGTTCCGATATAGCTTAATGTGATCACCAAAGCAAGCAAGGGCTTGTTGTAAATGCTAATAATCATTAATCAAAATATTAATCGTGCAATATGTGTTTTAGCATAAAAGTGAGTTCGTATGAGCTAGTGGGAGATATGTGTGGGAATTTGTGTATACCAGGGTACCCGGGGTACCCAGGGTACCCTGGTATACACAAATTCCACACATATAAACCGAGTGTGGATAGGCCACTGCGCCTGTAGAAATGATAGGTAATTGAATCAGTTCATTTGTATGAAATGTGGCTTGCCATAGAAAAGAAAAGCTGTTTTTAGGGTTCCAGACCAAAATAATATCAACGGAACCCTTATGGTGCGATTTTGTCCGTGCGTCCGTCCGTCTGACACAGCTTTTTGGAAATTTGGAATAGTTACAAATAATACAGATTTTCCTATTTTGCTAGTAAAACATATCAAAAATATTTTTATATGAACAAAAGAGTCAAAATATTGGGGGTTAAAATTTCGAAATAAGGTTAGTGGGCCAAGTGAGTTACACATTCCAAAACAATTTTTGTATTTTGTACAATTTTGGAGTTATGATGAAAAATTCTTTATGAAAATTTCAAAAACTGAAGTGAAAAATCTGAAATTAATTTGAATGATATATGCAAAGATTACAGGAAAATTAAAACGATGTCTCTATTGAGAACAGTTTTAAAGATATTAGTCTCTAAAGTTTTCTTGGTTTATCGGTCAGATAACTAGATGGCGCTGCTTACATATATAAACCTATCTAGATTCGGAACCCTCGGTGCGAAAGTCCTACTCGTAGGTACTAGACCAGTCTTGTTTATTAGAAAAAAGTTTCTAAGTAACCCTGAAAATCACCTTGCTTGAAATCTTAAAAGTACTTCATCAGTCATCACACTTGATCAGTTACCTTAATATCAGTGTACAAGTCTATCCGTGTGTCTGTCGCCTGGTCCCGTATGTCTAGGTGGGTTCCATTGCTCTTCGGAGGCACGGAGGCCTGCAGGGGGTTGGGGCTGGTGGAAGCCAGTTGTTCCTTTAAGGTCGTCACTTCTTTCTCGGCCAGTGTGGCTCTCTGCAACAAGGAAAGATGTGGTTTAGAAACGGGTTCGAATATTTTGGGAAAATATAAAGGAAATAAAAATAAATAATAAAGAAGGATGTATTGAAACCAACCTTATAATACCTATGTACATTGTGCTACCTACGTAACTACTCATATGTTACTTTATTGTTTATAGGGTAAAACATCTGCTGCGTATTTAACCTGTCTTTGTATTTATTTTGTTTTTTATTGTACGTCGGAAACGGATAAACTGCGCAAACTATTATTATTTAATATTTAAGATCTTTGTTGTATATCATCATCATCATCCACAGCCCGACTTCACCCATTGTTGGGTATAGGCCTACCCAAATTGGTGCCATCCACCACGATCCTGCGCTAGTCTCATCCACTGACGGCCCGCGACCTTTACGATGTTGTCCACCCATCTCGCTGCTGGTCGTCCTACCCTTCTATACCCGCTCCTCGGCCACCATTCAGTCACTGTTCTGCTCCATCTGTCATCACCACGTCTAGCCAAGTGTCCCGCCCAAGACCATTTGAGCTCCATAACTCGAATCTCAACGTCATGAACCTTCGTTCGTCTACGGATCTCGACGTTTGGAACTCGATCTAACAGTCTGATGCCGAGCATGGTACGCTCCATGGCTTTCTGTGCAACTCTTAACCTGTACACAGCCTCCTGCGTGAGCATCCATGTCTCGGCACCGTAGGTCATGGTGGGCAGAACGCATTGGTTGAATAAGCGGGTCTTCAGACACTGTGGAGTTTTAGGCGACCTAAGGATGTCGTCTAACTTGCCGAATGCAGCCCATCCCAATTGTACAACAGTTTAACAATTAAATATTTCTGATGCTGAATTGAAAAGTTCTTGATCACAAGTAACAATTTAAATATAGGTACGTGGCTGTAAATAAAGGATTAAACTCGTATCTGTTTAAGGTTTAAATTTAATTAGGTAATGTAAACCTGTTTTGATGTCTTAAAAATGTGCCCTATTGATTCCTATTCGTCGAGTTCTGTTGTGTAGCGTCTGCATTATCAGACCAGCTCGGCTATCACCATCATATTGAATTATCATTTGTAATGAAGTTTGTTCAGTTACAGAGTTAGAAACTGTTTACACAAATATAAATAAAACAAGTAACTTTTTAACAAAAATATAACTGAATTCAGATAACAGTAAAATCCAAACTACTCTATGATTTTTTATCAAATTTCTATGGGATTAATCTAAAAGTATATCCTTTCAAATAAAAAACTAATTTTCCAAATTGGTTGATATATAACGGAGTTCTGAGCTAACAAACATAACATAAAAATTAATCAAATTTAAGAGTTATATGGTTTTCTCATGGATGCCATTGTCAGAACTGAACAAAATGGAAATGGGATCACACGGGAAGCACCAGATTTCAAATAAAAAAAAAAGAATCATCAAAATCGGTTCACCCAATCGAACGTTCTGGGGTAAAAAACAGAAAAAAAACAAATAAAAATACAGTCGAATTGAGAACGACCTACTTTTTTGATGTCGGTTAAAAATGTAAAGCCCTTGACCCTCTTTTTTGTGTTGGAAGTTAAAAACTGAAATAGTTAAGATCCATCCCAGTTAAACTATTCTAATAAAAAAAAACTGCGTCTGAATTGGTCCATCCGCTTAGGAAGTACGATGCCACAGACTTAGGTCATAGCCGTCAAACTTACCCATTTTATCGTTTAATGGCGGAATCCTATATCTGTCGGTAGCCGACTACGACTCGTATCTCCTTGAAAAAGTCTCATACTAGTGTCAAACTTTTGACACGTTTTAAAGGAGAAACGAGTCGTAGCGACAGATATAGGCACCCGCCATAAATGAATACATGAGCTGTTCATTTTCTCATCTACATGAGTAGTACAAGTGAGGGTAGTTGCTGCAGCTGCCATCACTTTTCGGCGGTAGCTCCAAGTACTCCAGTCCACCCGTGACCACGACTGTTGTAATACAGCCGAAACGTCAGGATAACAAATAAAAAAGGTACATACGTGATAAATGCCCGTTTTAATCACTGATGTATATGTATAATGTACAGTGATCGCGAAAGTTTGAAAAATACTACATGAGTAGTAACTGCTGTAACCAATTGTATTTCCAATAATCTAATGTAATTAGTTTATTTTCATTTATTTCTATTATTATTTGACATTTGCAATATATTTTTATCATACCAATGTAATGAAGAGATGAATAATGAATACTGAACACCGAAAATACTAAAAAAATATAACACCCCTTTTTTACTCAGAAAACTGTCGTGATTAATTCGAATCATTATTATAAATACACGATTAATTTACAATGTTATCGTTGTATCGGTGTTTCGACCGACAATGTTTTGGTTCGTTTTATCGGTATGGTAAAACGGTACGTGATAAATCCCGTATTTATAATAAATCTCTTATTGCGTCAGAGGTTAATAAAAGCTATGATAATTTCCACCATTCCAACAATCTGCGATACAGGATGTTACCATTGATTTTGCAATCAGTTTTTGTATAGTTTTAATCTAATTATCAGTTCCCATAGGCCGGGCCGGGCTTTGTGCCGCTTCCTCTGCATTCAGCTCGCTCGGTCATCGGGGGGTAATGCTAGATCGGCGGATGTGATCACTGCTATTGGCTCAAATGCTTTTTTGGTACTTGAGGTGTTTGGGAAACCTTTTGTTTTTGTATTCTGATTAATTAAAGCGATGATTTATTATAAGGTTTTTTGATTACTATTACTAAATAACAATTGCGTTTGCGTTTACCGCAATAAACGCAAAAAAAACGCAATAGAGGGCGTCTATAAACAAGATGGGAAGACGACCTAAAACTTGCAGCTGGACAACACGAGAAGGGTAGCGCAAGATAGAACTCAGAGGAAAGTGTTAGAGGAGGCCAATGCCAAGAGGCACACCCAACTGCGGGACATCCTATAATCAAATCTGAACTCACAATTGCTAAAAACATGTAAACCCAAATTTGAAATAAATGACTTATTATATACTACATAACTACTCATAAGTTAGTTATTTTTGAATATGGTAAAACTTCTGCTGTGTATTTTTATGCAACTTGTACCTAATATTCAAGATTTTACTTAGAAAACTTACGTGATTAATTTCAATCGTTATTGTAAATACGGGATTTATCACGTACCGTTTTATCGGTGTTCCGGCTGACAATGTTTCGGTTCAATTCGTGAACCTTCATCAGATTGGTATCGTATGTATAACTGTAATATTTGAGATCTTTGTTGCAAGTATAACAGTTGAACAATAAAATATTTTTAATTCTGATTCGTTTATTTTATAGGCGTAATGTCTTGCACGGCTGTATCTGGATGAGACTGCTCAGATCATGTGATGAAAAGAATCCGGGTGTCATAATAGAATGCGACCGGCGTGCAGCGAATATCGTGCGATTAACACATCTTCACCTCGGAGGCTTAGGAGGGTTAGGAGACCCTGTTCGGCATCAGTATGTTTTATCACGCGGTCGTACGAATAAAGTTCGCGCGAATGTTAAACAAACATTTTTGACGCGCGATGTGATCGCCCGAATTTCAGTTAGGATACCAAATCGACACTAGTAAATATGTAGTATTTTTCAAACTTTCGCGATCACTGTCCATAATTACTGATTAAAACGGTTATATATCGCGTGTGTACCTATTTAGGCATTCGTACCCAAACGGCGCCCTATTACTAAGGCTCCGCTGTCTATCTGTCCGTCTGTCACCAGACTGTATCTCATGAACCGTGATATTTAGACAAATACTAAAAACAGAATAAATTAAATATTTAAGGGGGGCTCCCATACAACAAACATGATTTTTTTGCCGTTTTTATAGTTAATGGCACGGAACCCTTCGTGCGCGAGTCCGACTCACACTTGGCCGGTTTTTTTATTTATTTGTTATTACGACGTTTCGATTGTGTTGCAAACAGCCGTGGTCACGGTCGGACTGGAGTACTTGGAGCTACCGTTGAGAAGTGATGGCAGCTGTAGCAACTAGCCTTAGTTGCTCTTCACAATTAGACGTGTTTGATCGCGAGTTCGCGCGAACTAGCGATATTCGTGCAATCGCGTTCTATTAGGGGACTCCGCCTCAATTGCAGATACTGCATTAGTGCATCTGAAACGTTCTTGTAACAGATAATAATAGAACAGGTGTGGTGAAAGGTTTCAAAATGATCCAGCGAGTGTAAACAATAATAATTAGAAACCGCTATTAATCCAGATAGTGAATCGCAACTAAGTAGCAGCCATTGTGTGTACGCACACAATGCGTGCGATTAGGCCGCGTTCACACGGCTGCATGTACACACTAGATACAGAGATCGCGATCGTTTCGATCTACGATTATTAGAAAAGGGATACAAGTCGTCAGACTGCAAATTAAGTCTCTTTCCTTAAATATAATTTTTATTTCATCATTCATAGATTACTTTTGATACAATAGGTGTTAGACAATGGTGTTTATACCGACTGCGCAGAATGAGTGTATGTATGTTTGTTCATTTGGCAGACCCTAAGATTCCAAATGCCAAATGAGGTGTCATTCAGCTATATAAAGTTTCACGAAGCTCCCGTCTGAAATTTTCAAAATATATCTTTTCAGTTAGTCTTGCAGTTTTTGTTTTTAAAAATAATGTTATTTAGCTCCTCTTTTTATACTTACTCGAACTCCAAATTTCTTTATTGAACGAAAACATATTAAATCTGTTCTTATGGAATCTCAATTGATTAGATTGTTCATCGCTTTTGTTCAATATTTATTAAAATCACAAGGATCATTTTGAAACGTCAATTTTACTCCCTCCACAGCTGATGTCTTAGAAAAGTGACAGATGTAGCATCACCTTTAGACGATAGTATCTGCGCAGAGATGCGTGATGCGTGATGCGCGCGCGCAGGCTACGAGTACGGGTTTCTCAGAACTAATGACTCATTAGTGAATTCCGAAGATATAGAGCTTTGAAAGTCTCAGATCATCTGAAAGATACGAGTAAAAATAAACTATCGTATGTTAGCATGAGTTTCTAACGCTATCAGCAGCCAGTCTCAGATGTCAAGTATTTTAGCTTTTTAAAAGGAGTGGAACTCGCTTCCGAGTTCTATTTTCCGGGTCACTTTAATTTTAAAGTGAGAATTGAAGTGTTTTTTTTATCATGAATAAATCTTCCATTGACCAGAATCTTACCTGGTGGGCGATAATGTGGCCTAAGATGAAGAACGTAGATATAGAAGACACCCAGTGGTGTTACTATAATAGGCAGGGCTGGCAAAATGCCACGGGGCTCGACGGGGCACCGGACCGAGAGGCAGCGAGCTCAGAAGTAACACAAAGTTAAGTAAAAATTATACCTATCTATGCTTATGAAAATTAAATTATTAGAGATTTAACTAAAATTCACACAATATTAGTAATTCTGTTGGGTAACTCCTTCAGTGATTTATTAAAATTAAATTACAACGTGACGATTATTACTGGGCCCCCATCCAATGAATTTGCCACGGGCCTCTGATGGTATAGTTACGCCACTGAAGACACCTATTATCTTTTACCTTAAAGAGACCCGGACGTTTTCAAGAAAAAGAGACAAAAATCCAGATTGAACCGGTTCATTCTAGGTAAGCGTGCGTCTTTAAACACACCATCACTTACCATTAAGTGAGGAGAGCTTGAAAATGTAAGCCATTCAGTACTGTCTCATTATTAAGTTATTTGACGAGCGCGGACCTTCTGTTGCTATTGAAACACGTTAGTTTTTCGCAACAGACAAATTTACTCTTGAACATGTTTAGATAAACACTTCTATAATAGATGGCGTTACCAGTAATATAAATCACTAATTTTGATATATACTAAGAGTACGTAAGCGCTCTTTAGTGTGACATGGTATTAAATAAAAAACCTTAGTTTGAAAATCAACAATCAATAGAATGTAGTTTATTAATAACCAAGGGCAATATTCTTAAATCTGTCGGTCCTGACTCACAGACAACGAGCGGTGATCAATCTCGCTCAATTGTCTATGACAATCATAGTTTTGCTTACGTAATCGAGAGATGACAAATTTTTACTCGAGCTACACCCACTGCCTCGTATTAGGAAATTATCTATAGAGCGAAGACTTCGCATGACAGAGAAATATTTCTAAACTAGCTTTAACAGTAGTAGAGTTTCTTGTGAAAGGGCTCGTCCAGGGAAGTACTAACAGCATACCTATTTCTGCCACCAAGCAGCATTGCTGTGATTCGGTTTGAAGGGTGTGGTTGCCGGTGAAATTACAGGCACATGTGGCTTTACACCTGTATGCCTCAAGTTGATGGATGCAGGACAGTGCATCGTAGGGCACGTTTCTAAGGTGCGTGACCTACGAGGCAATACTTTATACTTATAGGCGATGGTTACCACTTAACATCACGAGGGCCATATGCGTGTACCATTTCATGTATAAATAAAATGCTTTATGATATTAGATAAGATTAAATAATACTTTATTGCATACCATAAACAACAAAACAATTAAAAGTAACAGTATTCAAATGAATGTATACAATTGACGGTCTTATCGCTAAGTAGCGACCTCTACCAGGCAACCTTTGGATGGAATGGATAATGTGAGTTTTACCTAAGGTATCAATGGTGTATACCACATATTTACTTTAAAATATATAAACTAATATATATATATATAGTTGCTGCCTGCGACTTCGTACGCGTTACACTACTAAATGTGTAGGTAACCTAGAAATAATGACTAACTCGCGTTTCAACTTGACTTAAGACCCCAGTTTTATTCCATGTAACCAGATTTATGGGATAAAAAGTAACCTATGTGTTATTCCAGGTTATAATCTACGCACATACCAAATTTCATCTAAATCGGTTTAGCCGTTACGACGTGATTGAGTAACAAACAAACAAATAAATAATCAAACATCCAAACTTTTGCATTTAACATTTTTAGTGTGATAAAAAAATATAAACAATAAATACATATAAATACACAAATATATATTCATAATATGAATGAGATAAGTTTTTTGTTCATAAAATAAAAATAATCTTGAAACTTTGTAAGTTTTATTGTATTACTAACAAGGTAATAACAGTAATCGCACGATCAATAAAATTATAGATTATAACAATAAAAAAATCTAAATATCATAGAATGCTTTATAACTAGAAAGCTGAAGAAAGCAGCGTAATGCTCATTAAACCCATTCAATTAGAAATATTTGGACGTGTGAACTGTTACGAAAATAATTTGAGATCGTTATACATTGTCGAATAGTTCTAAACGGTAAATATTTTAGTAATTAGATTTTTAGTCTGTTTGTGAGAATGTTGACTATGAAAGTACGGAAAAAGACACTGATAAATAATAATAAATAATACTGGACATTTCACGCGGCGCTATCTAGCCCCAAAACTAAACAAAGCAAGTACTATGTTAATATGTAGAAAACATCCAGATCCGGAAAAAACCGGACTAAGCTGTGAGGATGGTATAGATAGGTAATTAGGTATACAAATCCTACACCATTTAAAATCCTATACCTATACAACCTGTTTTATTATGTACGACATTAATTTAAAACACACATTCGAAATAGTATTAACTGATTTAAGAGATTTAATACTAATTACCTGTAGCTTGAATATTTATCTAGTAATCGATACATTTCCAATAAGTAATTTTTAACGTAATTTTCGCCTTTGCGACGATGCCGCTTAGTCAGTTAAACAGGTACCTACTTACATGATGAATGAATATGATCTGATTACATATTTTATTAAGGTTGTCAAAAAATTGTGGTAATGAATTTGTAAAAAAAACTACATATTTTACAACAGTAACGTGTTTTCATTTAATGTCGTAGGTACATAACAAAACACGTAGTCTAGGCGCTGTGTTCTTCACCCGGTATTTCCGCTTTCCTGAGTTGGCCGCGGAGGTAGGCGGTAAAATCGACGTTTAAAAATGATCCCTCTTATTTCATTTTTTTTTCCTAACCTATCTCGTCCACTGCTGGGCAAAGGTCTCACCAAGTCCCTCCAAGCATCCCTATCTGTCGCTATTTCCTCTTTAGAAGGTGTCGAAATCGTCCCGCCAACGCTTTCTCGACCGACCCCGACGTCGCCTTCTGTCTTCAGGCGTCCATGGTGTTGCAATATGGGCACATTTCTCGGGGTGCGTTCGGGCAAAGTGGCCCGCCCATTCCCACTTAAGCCCAGCCGATCTCTTCCCTACATCTGCAATGCCGGTAAGTGAGAGCAGCATGGTGTTACGCACTCGGTCGACACGCTTAAAGCCGAGAATGCTGCGCTCCATTGTCCTTTGACAAATCTTGAGCTTTGACTTTTGGGCTTCAGTCAGAGACCATGTCTGCGCTGTTATTTGAATAAAATTGAATATTACATTTGAATTTAAAATTGAATGCAATGTGTTAAGACGCTGTAAAATCATTTACATACGATATACGTAAAGGCGTTGGTAAAAAGTTGTTGATTTTCGGACCTGATTCTCCAAATAGCTACAAGTAGGTACATTCAAATGCTCAATTAAAACATTAGATACGTCCAACTTTCCGAAACAAAGAATAATCTATCGGAGCCATCTCTGTTTGTGCAATAGATTAAGCTTAAAGTAATTTTAGTAATTGTTACTTATTTCGGCTCTCACGTCGCCAATTATAGTAACGGGAGAGCGCCTAATGATTCATTGAACGATTATAAGAATTGAGAACTCACCGGATGTTGCTCTTGAACAATGACAGTTTTGCACTCTACATTAACATAACTAGAAGAAAAGGAGAATGGACAATAATGTATGTAGCTTGGAAAACTAATCCCTCAAAACACCCGTACACTCTAGTTCCTTCTACGGAAATTCATTCACTGTCGAAGCAGTGCGCCTTTGGAATGTTTTGCCTGTGGAAATTAAACGGGCTCTTTCACAGCACTCTTTTAAGGGGACACCGGAGGGACAATCGCCCATACAACACGTACTACCAAGATCATTTCTAATTGGAGCATATTTCTACCTTATTAAGGTATTATTTTAATTTGAATAGTATTTATCTAGGTTCCCAACCATATATTAGATCAAAATACTTACCTAAAATGAAATAGAAGCGTATCGCATTTTTCATGTTTTTACGTTATAAAAGACCTGTTTTCAACCTAATTGTTTCGTATTAAAAACAACAACATCTTACGTATCCTAGTCATGGGAACGTAGATTATATGGTCTAGTTACAGAATAACAACACAATGAGAAAAATACAACAAGTTTTCAGTAATTATTTTTGGTATTACGGAACACGGTCAAAATCTAATCAAATTTAGAATCGTTCTATTGCTATCACTGTCGCTCTGCGTGACTAAACTTCGTCACTAAACAGGGATAGCGATATTCAGGTCGTAGTTTTAAACGCGGCCGAATTGATGTTGCGCACAGGGTTCGCCGGCGCGTTAAGCTGAGATTAAATCAACATTACCTATGTATATGCTTTGCTTTCTTGTCATTTGAGTTACCTATTTATTTATTTATTATTTATTTTAATCTTATTGTCCTCGTTTTATTAGATTTGCAAGAATGTTTATTTAGTTAGGTTAATAGTTTGGTATATATTAGTCTATCTTTAGGTATTAATATTAATATTAGTATTGTATTAGGATTATAAGTATTTCTTTCATTTGTAAATATACTCTGTGCACCGCTGCCCATTACTGCTTCGCTCTTTACTTTCCATCCAAAGGTTGCCAGGAAGAAATCACTTTCAGCGATAAGGCCGCCCATTGTACTATATTTAACATAAATTAGTTTTTTTAAGTATTCCTGGTGTACAATAAAGAATTGTTCTATTCTATTCTTGGATCATCCACTCGGCGGGGATATTTTGTTGCTTGGTCCCGAATGCCTTTTGGTTTGGAAAACATTTAAGATAGGAAACCAAACAACTGGTTGAACGTAGTAAGAGGTATATTTGTCGCATCCGGTCAAGGTCATTCAGACAAAACGAAACACAAGCGCGCCATCTGGTGTTGTTTTTATGTATCGGCGTGCTTTGACAGTCTTGATACCATCACCAAACGCGCTGGGTCGCCATTCTCTGACCGTCCCCACCGCGGAGTGAAGACGTCTAAGGAACATACATTGAACAACAGTTCCCGTAACATCTAAATTGACTAATTGTGATTAATTTTGCTGTGTTAAAAAGACCCTTCACAACTAAAAAGTGTTTTCTTCATTGCACGAACACCCGCCGTTTGCCCACGTCATGACTGATATAACTCGGGAAATACTGACCCTCCGATATCAGAAGTGGGATTCGAACCACTTCTGAACAAGGAATATTTCAGTGAAATGTGCCCTTTGTGCCCGAACACCTGCACAATGGTTGTATTTGATGAGATTGAGAAGCTTAAAAATGGCTTCTCCTGACGCCATCAATGTAGCCAAGTACCTATCTAACAGAATATAAGTGGAGCTATTGACACGCTAAGAAGAAGTGAAATGTTTGTCGTAAATCTAAAATATTCGCTCCAAAAACCCGATATAACTGAAAGCATTCGAACAATAACTGAAAGGGAATCAAAGAAAGCATAAACAAATCGAATTCGATTAGTTGAGACAATAGACGCGTCGCGTCGCTTCCTCAAAACCTTCAATCGTACAAACTTGTATTAATTTCTCTGTTTCATCTAAATTCATCAATCATAATGATTTCAGGATTAAATCTGATTGAAAAACTTAATTTAATAAAATAAATTTCCCGTTCCCGTGGGAATTTCGGAATAAAAACTATATAAAACACTCTTGTCAAAGTGACGCGACACTTTATGTAAATGACTTCACGTCAATGAACGACGCGCAACGGTTAATTTATATGGATATTGTTAATACAAAAACACTAATATCACTATAAAAAAATAAGGGGTCTCATACCTACCAAATATTCATTAAAATCGGTCTGGCCGTTTTGGAGGAGCGCGTTCACTAATACTGTGACGCGAGATTTTTATATATTTGAAAGATTGGGCACATCATAAAGTTTATCAATTCTCTCATTTGTCAAATAAACATTAGAAACAAAAATTACAAAATACAAAACTAATATCAATTAATAGTTTTATTTCCGTTAAATATTTGCAAGATCCAAAGTTTTCAGATTCCTGTGAATCGTCGAGCATCATTCCACGTGTAAAACATTATCATTATTGCGAATCTCTTTCATAAACAGTGACACGTCATTTAACTAGTCTAGGTAGTGTGACTAGACGTTTGGAAAAATTGGCACAGTGGGTACAATCAGTGAGTCAAGGCAAACATTGGTCATCGAAAAATACTTGGGTGACAAAAATCCTGGTATTTACAGACAGACAATGTTAATGGCTTATATTAAACAAAAAAAAAGCCATTTGAATATGTTATGTCACATTTTCGAGGTGTTACACTGATCAAACTAAGGCAAATTACTTATACATGTTATATGCCCTTTCTAAAACAAGTGTCTAAACCGTGAAAATATCTGTTTTCACTCTAATTAGTGATAACTTTCGAAATGTAGCACCAAATTGATTATAATAACTAAAACGTAAGCGGAACACTCACACAATTTCTTTATTCTTTTATTAATCATTTTTACGTTTTTAATAACTCATTGAAATTCAAAAATTATCAGATTGTGCTCATGTATCATATTAATTGGTCGTTTCACATTATTTCTAATTAAAATTTCGGCTTTACGATTTTTGAACAGTTACGAGTTTAGAGTTTAATTGTGGCTGCTTTTACCTACGTATCGTTATAAACTGCTACGGCTGGTTGAACAAAAAAAAACTCATTTACATTGTGCTAGGTTTATTCAAAACAGTTTAATTCCGTCTCATCATCATCCATCAACAAATTTGTACACCCACAATTGTTACAATTCCTTACATAGCCATCTACTGGCTGTTTCACCGACTATACAAACAAAGTACACTCTTTAAATATATCTCACAATTAATTCTAAAATAGGCTAACAGCTGTGGCTGTTTCTTTTTATTCCCGACATCTTTCTGTAGAATGTTCAAACGTAGAAACCTGTTAATTAGCCTTACGTTTAATTCTAAGCTATTTGTCCACACAAAATTGTTTAGTCGTTGGTTTCTCTAAATAAATAAAGTATAAATTGGCCTGAAATGCTTGATTGCTGTCTTTTAAAATATATCGCAATGTTTTACAATTTGCACCACACAAATCTAACCCTGCCGCCGCCGAAGAAAAATTAACGCACACTCGCAAGGGGCCGCTTCGACCCCGCATTAGGAGCGGTCACTAATTAATGGAAAAGGATTAAATTCGTACCGAATTGAAATAAAATAAATATGATAAAGGGCTCCTTGGGCGAGGTTGTTTTGTTTTTTCCGGAGGGTCAGCTTGTCAATACCATCGTTGGTTTGGGTCCGGTAATCGGTAAAAGAAAATGGTGGGAGCGGATTTAAATTATTTCACGATTTTTAAATATGCAAGCTTATTTGGATTTTATTTACATAAATGCTTTAATATTTTTCACAGCACATGAACATGGGTGCTTCTTAAAATAAGTTTTAATTAGGCAAGGCGGCTGCAGTATCTACAACTATTGCAAAGATTATAAGCGACGGTTACCATTTTACTCAAGGAAGCCGATAATATAATAATAATTAATAATAAATATTACTCGACATTTCACACAGCGCTATCTAGCCCCAAACTAAGCAGAGCTTGTACTATGGAAACCAGGTAACTGATAGAATACTTATATACATTTTTTTTGTAAATACATACTTATAATATGTAATAGAGAAAAAACCAGACCCGGAACAAATATCTGTGGATCATGCAAACATTTGTTTCGCGGCGGGAATCGAACCCGCTACCTCCTGCGTCTCAGCTGGCTATCCGCCCACTGCACCACGGAGGTCGTATAAAACGATTGATTTCAAATTATCATTTGAAAAATATACTACTACGATTCAGTGATTTTCCATTGCACAATTTAGTATTTTTCGTGATAATAACGAAGATATAAACAAAATGGGGGATCAATTTTTACCATCAAAGGACACAAAATTAAGAGCATTATGTGAAAATCGGTTTGCGGCTTAAGGATTTCACGTCGGTCTACTGGACAATATAAATTGTTTAGAACCGCCAGACCGGCCGGAAAATACCAGGGTTTTTTTGAAAATGGGAACTATATCGAACTCTTCTTTTGGTAGACTTGGGTAGATAATATTGGGCTGAAGTTTGAAGTGTTGGTGAGATTGTAATTTTTTTGTCAATATTTTAGATACAAATATCACACAAAATCCATAAATACAGTCATCATCATAATAGCGATAGGACGTCAACAGCTGATCACAAGCCTTCAAATATTTCCAGAGCAACCAATCATTTAAGTCAGCAAATCTGCCGATACATTTTATTATTTCAGTATAAAATGGTTGACCTAAATGTAATTGGTAGACATGTCTATGGTTCAACCATAAATCATCGAAATAGTTTAGCTTATCGCCTCTGTCAAAGTTCCAAAAATAAATCGGAAAGATAGCTTTTTCAAATTTTCATCAGCAGATTAACATATTTTTTCACGTATTCTGTCGAAACATATTTCCTCTCGCGTCTCCTAAATAAACTTCGAAAATAAAACTCTTGGAAGGTAATTCGAGCTGTGAGCAAATTAAAACTGACATTGAGAGATTAAGTGCGCCCACCTTGTGTGTTCTATCGCAGATAGGAGATAGGCAAACCTTTTTAATATCTCCCAATTGGTAATGTGATTAGGTAAGTTCGTTATTGGAGAAATTCTAGGGTAAAATATTTTTACAAGGACCAATGGTTGAAGTCCAATGAAGACCTTTGTCTTGAGACAATAGTGTTTGACGAGTGTGTTGTCAGTGATTACATATACATATAGATAGATAGTTAATACTTTATTTTACACAAAACAATTCATATTAACACACTGTGAGTAAACGAATGTATACAATACATTATCTATGTATATAACGCTTTTATGTACATCACACATAAATTGTGCAGTGTAATAATCACAAACCAGTGTGTGTTGCCAGTGATGACCTATGGCACTGAAACGTGGTCCTTTACTCATGGCCTCATGACCAAGCTCAAGGTCGCTCAACGAGCTATGGAGAGAGCTATGCTCGGGGTTTCTTTGTGTGACAAAATCCGCAATGAGGAAATCCGCAGAAGAACTAAAGTTGCCGACATAGCTCTCTAAATTAGCAAGTTGAAGTGGCAATGGGCAGGCCACATCGCTCGTAGAACCGATAACCGGTGGGGAAGAAAGGTTCTCGAGTGGAGACCACGGACTGGAAGACGCAGCGTAGACCGGCCCCCCACAAGGTGGACCGACGATCTAGTAAGAATCGCGGGGAGCCGTTGGGCGCAAACGGCTACCAACCGCTCGTTGTGGCGATCTAAGGGGGAGGCCTATGTTCAGCAGTGGACGTCCACCGGCTGATGATGATGATGATGATTATACATAAATTAACAAACAATATTAAAACAAATAACTAAACACGTGGAAATACGTGTGGAGGTCTTATCGCTAAAAGCGATCTCTTCCAAGGCAACCTTTGGGTGGACTTCACGAATTAGCTGATCCACCCGCGGCATCGCAAGCGTGGTTTGGCAATAAAAACTTTACCCTCATTCTTCGCAGTCGGGTGAAAGTAGCCTGTCTCAATTCCGGTCAAAATCCAGAAAGAGTGACAGCGTACTTTCTCGTTTTTATTATTATAAGGATTAGTCTATACATTTTCATGACAATTAGTAATTCAAATAAACAGTAAGAACCGATTTTCACAGTAGATTATTCAGTAATAGGGTAATAATAGGTTAATTACCCCAAGTCCCCTAATCGTTCAATACCAACCTACCAAATCGTAACATGGAAATTAAGGAACAACACACGAAAATTCAAATGTGGAGCGAGGCACCGATTGGATTATCGCTACACGTATAAAAGACGAAATATCCCGTTCTTACCCCTTTTTACCCCCATTGGGGTGAGAGGGGGTAAGCAGTACCACTCGGATTCATTAGTAAATTAGAAGCGGATGAGCCCAAAGTTGGGTAAATTCAATATCTAATAATGATCAACTCGGTACCTGATCGAAAGTTCCTTCATTTTCGTATTTGTCAATCGTACTTTGTTCAAAATTGGATTATTTAGTTTGTCGATTGGATGAAGTCGAAAATGTTTGACTACCTGCTTTTATGTGCCGTTTGTATCAATAGGGCTATTTCACTACCTTTGTATTTGCTTATTGGTGGTTGGAACCGCTAAAGTTTTCATAGAGGTCCTAACTACTTTGCAAACATTCTGCGGCGGTTTTGTATCTTTGATTTTGTGAATGCTTATTTAGACCTTAAAAAGGTCCGATAACTTGTACAAACTGTTTTGTTATGTGCGACATTAATTTAAAACACATCCGGAATCATATTAACTGCGTTTAAAGGCGGGCTTAACACCGGTAGCTTGAATATTTATCCAGCAATCGATACATTTCCAATAAACATTTTCTAACGTAAATTGGCAATGTCTTTGCGACGGTGCCGCGTAGTCAGTGTAACAGGTACTTACTTACATGATGATGAATGAATATGATTTGTTTACCTAGTTTATACAGGCTCTTTCTTTGCTATTTTACGACGTGATATTTAAGGATGTTTGAAAAAATAAACCTATTGTACAACAAAACTAGCCATTCGCCCTACCCCGCGTGTTTTCATTTGATGTCGTACATAAAAAGACACGGAGTATAAAATAGAACTTTCTAGACATCTCTTTATGAAATTTTTAACTATTCATCATCATGTCAGTTAAAAGACGTCCTCTGCTCATATTCCTTCTCATAGATTTACAAAAGGTCCGAGAACTTCCCAGTAATCTTTATTCTAAAAAATTTGGGATAAAACTATAAAAACTCAGTAGTTTAAAGCAAGTAAGCTTAAAATTCACAAACTATACGACTGATTAACTTTCCGATATCTCAACCAAAGATAAACTTATCTCAAACAGAGGGGAAAGTTTCCTCCTCAGGAGGACAAAATCCATGAATGAACAAACTAAATTTTAAAGTTGGCCGAGTAATAATACTAATATTGAGTTAGTATGAGGGAGGGTGTGTATTAGTTACCACCTGATGCTTAGGACAATATTGCCTAATTTAGTGTTACTCTGTGAGGCATTACCATTTTTTAATTAAATTGATGTTATTGATATAGTCCTTAATATCGTGAAAACCAGGGAAAAACATACGGTTCCAAGATTTTAAAATCATTTCAAAAATTTTCAAGCCTATACGGAACTTGAAGCAGCAACCTTCCTCTTGATACGAGGATGCACTGCTAATTGTGGTACAGGCTCTTACAGGCGGTGCTACGTCAGGGTCGAAACAAGAGACAACGTCGACGTAACAAGAGCTTGTAGCTCAATTTTTGAGATGGTTTTAAATATCTTGGAATTTTCCGTAAGTGTTCGGATAACACTATAAAAAATACTATTTGAATCATACGGTTGTTATACCAGATGAAAAAAAAGTGGCACTCCGGGAGTGCCGACAGAAGTGAAAAATTTAGCGCTCTATATTTGGGTATCCAAAATGTAAAGGCAGACTATACTACATATACTTATATATAGAGGTGTCGGTAACAGTGTCGCGAGTTCAATGGTTTTTTCCCATCTCAAAAAATGCATAACGCGCCTTAAGAAGTTTTCACTCCAAAAATATTCTTGCCTTTCATATGGTCTTGGTCGCGGAGGAACATGACATTTTATAATGATCCTTGTGATTTTAATGAACAAATTAACTTAAACTTACCTAGCAAGTAGCAATAGCGAATTGGCCAGATATGTTAGATTGGTGGCAAGTATGTCAGTAAAAAATATTGTAGGGAGGTAAGTAAATACAAATCACAACCAACAACAAAAAAAAAACATTTGAACTATTTAAATAAGCAATAACATAGACAATAATTTATTTGCTAAATGGCACACATAATATTCGTACACATACAAAAGATGATTTAAAATAATGAACGTAAAAATACCATTATTAAATAGTAAACACAGCTACACATCAAGCTACACAATTCCAGTATAAGCTGACCTCTCATTCTACGAAAAGCCTACACAACGCGAGGTCAGCTTATACTGGAAATGTATAGCTTGATGTGTAGCCGTGTGTACCTATCTACATGCAAAACAGAAACAAACAAATGTATGTTAAAGGTTTACCAGACAGCCTTTGAATATAATGAACTGTGAGTGTTTTCCCTGTAGGTATTATCTGTAGGTATGAATCGAACTTCATATCTGTAAGTTAGCAATTCTATTTGGAAACCGAAGTTGAGATCGTATGGGCTCCGATCGGCGGCAAAGTTTCGTTTTATTCGCTTGTTACGCCATAAACTTTAAACAAACCCGCACCGAGTGTATTGTTTATTTTATTGCTGAATGTACACACGGCAAGACATTAAGCTATACATTTCCAGTATAAGCTGACCTCTCATTCTACGAAAAGCCTACACAGTTCGAGGTCAGCTTATACTGGAAATGCATAGCTTGATGTGTAGCCGTATGTACCTACTCGTGTACGTTGTTAGCCGACGGACGCCAGAAGGATTTTGATTATTATGTATTGTTATAAATCCATATACATACCTAAATTCGAAGGTATGATGTTTGTAACGTTATCACGGCTAAATCGTTGAACTGATTTGGATGAAATTTAGTCTACACATAGATTATGACCGGGATTGGGACACTGCGCAGAAGAAGGGTAATGTTTTTATTGACAAACGATGCGTGCGAGGCCGCGGACGGAAGCTTGTATGTACACTACGTGTTTGGTTACGTACGAAATTAAATGAAAACACGGGTAGGGTTAATGGCTAGTATTGTTGTGAAACAGTTTGTTTTGAAATTCATTACCCTGATTTTTTTTAAATTTTCAACACTCTTAATTTCAAGTCCTAAAATATCAATGAAACAGCCTGCATAAAATAGGTAAACAAATTATATTCATACATCATGTAAGTTTACGATTTACGTTAAAAATTGTTTATTGGAAATATATAGATTACTGAATAAATATTCTTGCTACCTGTACTGAACCCATCTCTTAAATCGGTTAATACGATTCCGGATGCGTGTTTTAAATTAATGTTGTAGGTACATAACAAAACGCGTAGCATAGATACTACACATATGTGCAATACTGTCGGTTACTCTTAACGCCGAGATAAAAGCATCGGTAGTTACTAATAATGCCGCCCCTTGCCTTACGGAGCAAAGATTAAGTTGCCTGAGTCGAAGAGGGGGCAAAAACATTGACGTGACATTAAATAAAAACCAAACAAAATTGGTTCTTTATATTTTCTTGACTTTTATCCTTTATTCTTTATTTTTTATTGTATACAAATAGGTAACTGACAAAAAAGCTTACAAAAGGACATGTACAAATGTCAGCTTCACCATATTAAGAGTTTTCTTCCAGCAAACCTTTGTAGATAGAGATAGTTGACTATAGTGGTGGGTACGTGCACATTTTATTATTTTATACTATCATTCTAAAATCAGGAGTAGATTATATCTTAGACGCGTCACAAACGATGACCATACTATAATATATTATGATAATATAAATATCGCTCGCGATAATACCTAATCCAATGTAAGATGAAATATATATTCTATGTATATATTTAATCTTACATATATTATCCTCGCCGTGTTTGATGGTTCATCGGATTGCATGGCGATTTTAGCAACTTCATCGGGTGTGACGCGCTTAGGGTTTGGTAATGTTAATGCTTTTGACTATTAAAATACGAACGGACAAATAAGTGACAATTGATGATGCAACGAAACATCTGTCAAAATAAAATCTGTCAAAACTTAATAATTCTTAAATAATATTTGATGCTGTTGATGATCTTGTAGGTATTTTTTACGCATTTTTAAGTAGGGTCGTATCTGTCACTTACTCTATGCACTTCAAAACAAGGCTCATTGTGCATGTGATAGAAGATAAAAGCCTCGCTAATAACCCAATAAACCTCTATTGAGCCCGAATTAAGAGGTGACGGAAATTGCCGAGCAGCTCCGAACTTTGCCGACGTAACTTTTTACGTACGTTGTATTAATGAGGGTATTATTAAATTTTCTTATTAAATATTAATAGGCGCTGCTCTTGTTTAATTATTATTACATTGTTTTTCACACCACCTGCTCGACAATGTCAAATTATATGTCATGTAAACCTCACCGAAAGCAGGTGATTAAATCGCTACGGCTCAGCCGGGAGTAGAGTTGTTCTGAATTACATTATGCCCTCGCGGGCATGTGATTTGAATTTGGAACCTCATCTGTATTAAAATTTGAACCAAAGAGACCCACAATAAGAACTTATTCGTAAAGTGAACTAACCTCTGCACAGAATGCACCAACCTAGATTTGGTTTTTATTGTCTCGCAGAAAGTGTCAAAAGTTGAGTATTCTCCTCGAGGATAAAGCTTTCTGCATCTTGGGCGTGCTTATATCCCTCTCTGCACTCGGGATTCTAATAACTCCCTCGCTCCGCTCGTGAGTTAACTCTAGAATCCTTCGTTACTTTCGTGAATGAATGTAGCGCCCGTGACGCAAGACACTGCTTTATTCTCTCGTTTAATAAACTACTGGTAAAATGTTGAATGATTTATAGGGAGAATTAAATTGACAGTATAAAGTATCTTTACCTAGTTTTTAAGACTTTATTGTACACTTGTTTATGCAAATAAATATCTTGTGTATCTGATTATCTATTGTTGATTATCTGAAAAAATATATGAAGTCGTTTAGTTTGTATTTTTGAGTTTAAAAGCAAATATGGTACATCTGTTATTATTAATTTCCATGTTTAAAAGTTAGAAGTAACTTTTTAACAAAAATATAACCGACTTAACCAAACTCCTGAACTGATTTTAATGAAATTTCTATAAGACCAATATCTAAGTAGTATATCTTAAAAAAAATTCCAAATCGGTTGATAAATGGCGGAGCTCTGAGGTAAAAACATAAAACAATTAAGCGCCACTATAAAATGTGAGGGTTACCCTCGATTTTTTTGAGATGCCATCATCAGATCCTGACTTGGTGCCGATGGGGTCACCTGTGAAGTGTGAACCCTTTTAAAAAAAATATTTCCTCAACTCGGTCAAAGCATCTTCGAGTAATCAGGGAACACACATAAAAAGATTTAATAAAATAATTTATTTTAATTTATTAATTTTAACATAAAAAATTTAAAACCTCCTCTTTTTTTGATGGTTAAAAATACCCAAATTCCTTTACCCCAGTCAACAGATAGTACACTCCAACTCCATAACCGTGGATAAACGTTCACCGGAGAAATGGGTTAATGACATTGTTAAGAGCATAGATTGTACGTGACTTAGACTTGTGTATTGCACAATACTATGCGGATTGGGATGTATGACTGAAAATGATGATGATGAAAAGGACGTAGTCTGTCATATAATAACATATAATTTGATCAAGCGATGCCAGATCTCCAAATCAACTTGGGCAAATCGGCGTTGTATGAATGTATGTTTGTTTGACCGAGGATAACTTTCGAAGCGTTGATCCGATCATCGTGAAATTTGATACATAGATAAGTAGTGATGACATAATTTTGGTGTGACTAAATGAGTTAAAAATGGGAGGGGGGGGGGGGGGGGGGTTTGAGATATTGGGGTGCAAGAGGGGTAAAAAAAATCGAAAATGAGGCTATTTGATCAAGTGGGACGTCAAATGAAAAGTCTTCATTAGTACATTTCAATCCTGTTTTTATTTTTAGTATAATCGTTGCAGTTTTTGAGTTATCAGCCATAATCAAAACAAAATTTTGACAAAACTCACAAGGTACACCAGTGCTGAAATTTGGTATTCGTGTAGCTTCAGTGACACAAATATAGGGAAAACTCTGAAATCCAGAATAACAGTATTTTGTACCTCCGTAATTTGAATGAAACTGTGGGTCAAGTAATGTAGTTGTTTATTCCGTGGCACTATTTTGATAGTATGAGATAATATTATTTTTGTTTTTATGGGAGACTCGCGAGATCTCAGTTCGGGGCGAACCACTACTAATAAGTTAAATAGCATTTGTAATGATATAGTCATTTATGTAATAAGAATAACAAAGAAAATAAATAATGCTGGAGATGTTACACAGCGCCATCTAGCCCCAAACTAAGCAAAGCTATGGGAACCAGATAACTGATAGAATCCGTTATCTGGTTTATGGTGGTTGGTCAGTTATCCTGTAGAATACTCATATACTTTTTTTTGTAAATACATATAGAAACAACCAGACCCGGAACAAATATCTGCAGATCATGCAAACATTTGTTCCGCGGTGGGAATCGAACCTGCAACTTCATGCGCCTCAGCCGGCTATTTACTCACTGCACCACGGCGGTCGTCGTTACATACGTATCTATATTGCGGCATGGATAAATAAACAATTAAAATTTAACAAAAACCGCAGCCTACCAAAACAAATAATTCAATCCACATAATCACCGCGCAGCTAACGAGAGACAATGCAAATCAACTCTAATTTCTAACTAGTCTATAACAGTACCGCAACAATGCATGCGAAAAGATACGCATCTAAACGAGTCCAGTTAAATATTGTTTAAATGCGAGTTCAGAATGTAATCACGGGTTTCGGTGAGAGCATTCTCGAATACTCGATCGAATTGAACAATTAAAGCCTGTGTGCATAGACCTTCATGGATTACACACAACCGCTGTACTTATTTAGGGTAGAAGGACGCGGTAGTTTCGGAAAACATGCAATTAATTCGAGGAAGCAAAGATCTTATTATTGTATCTTCAAAACGCTTCGATAGCGCGTTCTAATTTTACTAGTGCTGCCATCTAGTTCTGTTTAGCTAAACTACTGATTGATTAAATACAATAAATGATTTTAGCATGAAAGTCCATAAGGTAATAATGCTGAAATCTTAACAAACGCTGCGGGCACGCTCATGTAATGCACACGCCACGCGGTTTGCCAGATTTTTAGGCGTAAAGTGGACTAGCTGTATTCTACTACAAGATCATTGCGGATTTTAGGGCCCTATTTTTCAACCACGACGCAAAAACCACACCAGCATGGAGGTCACGACGTAGGTACTGTAAGGTACGGTGAGGTACGTTCTCATGACTAAACGGTTGAATTGATTTAGAAAAAAATTGGTATAAGGATTATGACTAGTATTGGGATATAGGCTACTTTTTAACCAACTGCGCAGAAGGAGGGTAAAGTTTTTACAGATAAACAACGCGTCCGAAGCCGCGGGCGGGTCAGCTAGTTCCAAATAATAGTCAGGCCCGATTAGAATAAACTTTCCCCTTTACCTTTTGTCTCTCACATCATAACTTCTTTGAATTTTTGACACATAAAATTTTAATGTCCATTTTATTTATTTTAAATACACAAGGAAAACATTATGAAGATTGATGGCAAAACGAAGTAGGACAAATAGATGACGCATTTACTAACATATATCAACGTCGAGACATGTCACTGTGAATCGACTACCAATCTAAAATGAGATTTATTAAAAGGTTTTTAGATTCAATATGAATTGTAACAAGCATAAATGACAAATTAAATAAGTTTTTTCGTTGAAAAATTACTTTAAAAAACAAAAGCTTTTATACAATTCATAATCAGAATCGCAAACAGATTCAAATGAGCCCAAACGCTAGTAGCCCACTACAATCCATTCAGTAGTTCCGTTGTCTAGCATCCGTCTCCATCATGAGATCACCTCCATGGTACCATATTATTGTATTGTCACCGAAGTTTCTTATGTATTTCAAATATCAGTTAAATCGGTTGGGGGGGGGGGGGGGGGGGGGGGGGGGGTGTTAAAATTCAACTCTATTCGTTTTTGTTGTTTCGATTTTGAGTTGTTTTAGATTTAAAAAAGCTTGTAAAAAACTACCGATGCGTGAAAAAAACCTTTAAATTTTCATTATAAAACTAGCTGACCCGCCCGCGGCTTTGCACTCTTGAAATTTCCCGTTCCCGTGGGAAGTTCGAGATCTTCTTCTTCGAATCAACGATTCACTTCGGATAAACTTCCGGATAAAAACTATATAAATCAATCATGTCAAAGTGACGCGACACTTCATGTAAATGACTTCACGTCAATGAACGACGGTTCAATTATATGGATATTGTTCATACAAAAATACTAAAATTGCGATTAAAATATGGAGGGTGGGGGTAGGAGGGTAAAAAATACTTTACAACCTATTCTCATACCTACCAAATATACAAAAAAAATCATTAAAATCGGTCTACCCGTTTCGGAGCAGTGCGACCACAAACAGCGTGGCACGAGATTTTTATATATAAGAAGATAGAAAAATACCTAAACCCGGAACAAATATCTGTAGATTATTCACAAACATTTGTTCCGCGGCGGTAATCGAACCCGCAACTTCCGGCTTCGAAGCCGGCTATCCGCCCATTACGCCACGGATGTCGTCAACACCCTTGCGTCGAAAAACTTTTGAAAAGAGAAGGCTAAAGTGGAGCGTAAATACTATAGTTCTATTTATTCTGTGCACAGATCAGTGCGGACATGTGGAGAGATCAACGCAATGATCCGTGTCGATTGTCGATATGTACATCGACACATCACTAGGGATGTGCCTCAATGAATAGATGTTGGCTGAATGCCGCTGGACCGCTGCCAATTCGAAATTCGATTTTGTATGTTGGCTGCCTGATTAGATTGTGAATTGTTAAGTTAGACGAGTTTATATTCTTAGGGATTGCTTAGAAAATAGTTTATGAAAACTTTTACAACTCCGTCGCAAAAAAGGGGAGTGTTATAAATTGACACCGTAGTTCCCAAACGGATGGACCGATTCCGACGTGGTTTTTGTAATAAAAAGCTAGTTTAACGGGTGTGATTGTGAGCTTTTAGTTTTTAATCACTAACACAAAAAGAGAGTTTACGGGGTTTTTCAAACCCGAAAACACTAGAGCCTTACAGTAGTCGCATATGATGTGTAACATCTGACCATCGCGCGCGCTCATTAGTTTCCTGTTACAAATTTCCGTCCCTTTTGCCAAAATCACTCCCACAAACCGAGAGGAAAGATGTTACACATCAAAAACTAGAACAACATAGATGCAAGAGGCTTAAGGTTTTTCTGATAAACTAAATTTTAATATTATAACAAAAAGTTCGAATCAGCAGTATTGGAAAGAAGAAACGGCGATCCGTCACAGAAAACTTAATTACAACTTATAAGTGCCCATCAGTCAAAATTCGGAACAAAATCAAAAGTGAGACTGTAAGGGCCCATCAAAGTCCCACCTGAAGGGTTAGAGAAATAATTAAAAGGCCCACAGAAAGACAGGAACTTAATACCGATGCCTATTTGTAGCTCATCGAGTTTTGCCGAAGTTTTCCGAAGTTTCCCGAAGTTCTGTTAAGTTGCAAACTTGCGCGTATTTGCGATACACTTTTCAGACGTTCCGTTAATTTATAATTATTGCTAATTGGTTCATTTTGTTTGGTTGGTATGTTTGATTTTATCCGAAGAAGTAGAAATATCTTATAAACTTATATCTTTAGAAATAATACTTATTTTTATCCCCCGGCGCAAAAACAAGGGTGTTATGAGTTTAACACCCTGTCTGTGCCATCGTAGTACCTAAGTACCCAAACGGATAGACCGATTCAGATGCGGTTTTTTTTAAAAGCTAGCTAGTTTTACTGGGGTGGTTCTTAGCAATAGCCTTCAAGCTTATCTAACACATCTCTCTGTTTTCATCTTGGGTTAAAAATAAAAATGACTGATCAAAGATTGATCAATATTGAAAATGTGAGTTGGTAGAATCAAATTTGTTCCTGGATTCTGATTCGACGCACTACATACGTTTCGAAAAGGCCCGAGTCTTAGTGAGAGAGATCTTCCTTCTTCACAAGATCCGAGAGGCGATAGAAATAAGTCGTGAACCGAACTTTAACAGAGATAGAGGTTGAGGCTACCGCTAACCTGGAGGCCATGTCTTCATGATGCAAGCGACAGAGGAGTGAGTGAACCTGGTAGAGACATAGTTAGTGTTGTGTGTTTGCCTGTACCGAGAACTATCGAAGAGACCGGCAGTGATGATAATGATGATGAAGCAGCCTGCCAACACGCTGGGCCATCGTTGACGCAATCCCCACCACCGCGCCCGTCTACTCGCGCGGCGCGTAGTGCGAGGCGAGACGTTATTCGGAGCGGATTGCACTCACCCTGATGAAGGTTCACGAATTGAACCGTAACATTGTCGGTCGAAACACCGATATGACGGTACGTGATAAATCCCGTATTTATAATAATGAATTTGTCCCAGTTTATATTTACCCCATCACTAGGTACAGCGATGAGAGTTGTCATCGATTCGTATCTCATTTAGCCGCGATTCGATTCTAATTGGGATCGAATGGTGAGCCGTACTCACTCGCCACTCGCAAGAATAGATCGCAACATCTTATTGCATTTCGAAACGTGAACTTTATTGCAATCTTGTGTTGATTTTGTTGCTTACAAATATATATATCAAAGAAACGTTCAAGATTTGACATAAATCATTTATATCGTATTATGCCTAGATATAAGTACTGCTTGTTGACATTCTGATTCCAATATATATTTAGACCATTATGGGTGACTTGCATAGGACAACTCCTTAAATCATATTTAACCACTAAATATGTTTAGTCATCGTTGCGCAAGATTTCAGAAATAGTAGAACATTTTGGAAAGTAAAAAACAAAAATTAGAAAAAAACAAATGAGCTAAAATCCTTATTAGTTTAAATACAGGCGTAGGTAGGTACAATGAATCGGAACAATGTGTCGGGGGTGAGTAATTAATTGATTAAAAAGGGTTCCGTGGACATTCGTTAGAAGTTTTTCTACCCCCTCCCTGAGAGGACGATTTTAAAACGGGCTCTAATTGATTTAACTCTAAGGGGATATATGCCACTTCTAATACGTACCTACCTAGCTATATAGACATTATGCCTTATTATGGAATGCGAATAATGGCAAGTAAAAATTTAAAATTTAAAAACCCCTGACCACC
This sequence comes from Philereme vetulata, assembly GCA_918857605.2. Lineage (NCBI taxonomy): Eukaryota > Metazoa > Arthropoda > Insecta > Lepidoptera > Geometridae > Philereme > Philereme vetulata. The sequence continues at coordinate 1,520,131 of OU975420.1, forward strand.
TCTTTCTATTAATTAAAAACTGACATAGCTAAGAACCATCCCATTTTAGCTAGCTTTCTCTTATACAAAACTGCGTACGAATCGGTCCATCCGCTTGGGAACTACGATCCCACAGACAGACAGACATAGGCGTCTTTACAACCTTCATTTTACATCGTGGATTAAAAAACCGAATTGGCTGGTAGTGCATTTAAAAAAAAGTTCTTCTTTTTTTTTTAATTGAGATTAGATAAGATTTTTAATAGCTAGCCTACATTTTCCCACTGCTGAGCAAAGGCCTCCCCCAACTCCTTCCACCTACCGCGATCCTTGGCAGATTCCCACCATTCCTTCTCGAATCCGCTGATGTTGTCGCGCCAACGCTTTCGCGGCAGACCTCTAAGTCGCTGTCCATCCAGTACCCAGGGTGTTACGATGTTGTCCCATTTCTCCGGAAGCATTCGACTTACGTGCCCGGCCCGATTCCACTTGAGCTTCGCGGTTTTGTCTCCTACATCGGCAATGCCAGTTAAAGAACGAAGCGTGGTATTCCTCACCCGATCGGTTCTCCGGAATCCTAGGACGCTGCGTTCCATTGCCCTTTGGCAATGTCCGATTTAATTATTTATAAAAAAATTGCCACACTTTGTATTACTTATTTGTTATTAAACTTAATTGGTTTATTAAACTAATTATGGCATTTCTAATTAGGGATTAGAAATTATATAAACAATAAATTTGCCCGAAAAGTGGCGAATCGAGCTAAAATTTCAATTTAATTAAGACAAAACTTACCCAAGTAAATTATTGAGTAGTTGCAACAAACTTGGTAAGTACGTCTAAACGCTTGTAAATCATTTAAAAGTTACCAAGAACTTTCAACACCCGGTACCTATCGACATTGGATCTTCCAAAATCCCGAATTAATTTTCGTTCGAAACTTCACGTCTAATCCGATCGATCCCTGCCCTTTTAGGGGTAAACAAAATATAATTCGGTTAAAGTATATTGATCTAGTTATAAAGGATTTGCTTTTAAAACAATTTGTGTCGCGGAATTATATTGACTTTGGATGTTATTGTGTTACAATTTTGGTAACCCTTTTGTCTTTTAGTAGGCGAGAAAATTCAAATTTTGGTTATCGCGAAAAGTACGCGCGTTACTTAGCGTCAAAATGACTTTCTTCGAGTATTCAAGTCAGAGATCCTAAGGTTTATCACAAAATACATAGATACAGAAGTCAAGCTGGTATTATTTTGTACGTTCGAGCGTAGCGCTACAATATTCCATAACCAAATACTGAAGAATTTTGATAAGAAGGTTTATTCATTGTCAAATAAATATTTTAACGTACATTCACTAGTAAATTATAAAATTGTGTACGTCTCGCCAAAACGCAGTACTCGCGGCTAGCGTTCGACTGATTTAATCCGAGTTCCTCGTACGAGATGTGTGCCTGTTGCTACTAGTTGTTCTAAGCATAGCTTCTGTACTATTTTGTTGTTTTATGCTTCATAATTTTTGGACCAAAGCCTGCTAATTATTGGTCTCTTTTGCATTACTAAATAAATAAATATTGCTGGGCATTTAACACAGCGCTATCTAGCCCCAAACTAAGCAGAGCTTGTATTATGGGAACCAGATAACTGATAGAATACTTATATACTTTTTTGTTGTAAATACATGCTTATAATCCAGACCCGGAACAAATATATGTAGATCATGCAAACATTTGTTCCGCGGCGGGAATCAAACCCGCTACCTCCTGCGTCTCAGCCGGCTATTTGCCCACTGCGCCACGGAGGTCGTATTAATTAATAACTTTTTATTGTTACACTAAATTACAATTAGTTAACCTATAACACTTAGACTGATACGTGGCGGTGCAATGGGCGGCCTTATCACTTACAGCGATCTCTTTCAAGCAACCTTCGGATGGACTAGATTGAAAAGAACCATGCCTACATAACAAGATGCACCTTTAACTTCGTACTAAAATCCAAAAATAAGTGTTTACTTGCATTAAGACTAAACCTAGCGGTCAAGATTCTAGACAGGGGTACAAAACCTTTAAAGTTAATTAATATGAACCCTTTGAAGCTTTTTTGACGATATCGGATCCTTTTTGCGCACGGTACAAAGGGGGTCCAAAAAACCCTTTAACTTATGATGAATTAGCGATCTCCTACGTTATCTCCACCTCCCCTCCCCCTGTACATCAATATTAAGGAATTAATATGAGTGGCGAAAATTTCGGACCGGTCATTATGCGTTTTTACTTAGGAGTGAATAATTATGAGAGCGATTTGGGGTGTGTTTTGTAAAATAAAATTTAGATAGACAGAGCTTGTATTATATAAGACAAGAAAAGCTTCTATTTTATTATTTAATTTATTAACAATTTTGCAGCATATTTGTAAAGTATGGATGCCGGTGCATCGTAGGGCACTTGCGTTTAGGAGCGTGACCTACGAAGCAATGCTTTGTTATTGGCGATGGTTACCGGTTATCATCAGGTGGCCATTCGCTTGTTCCATCTCCGCTATGTGTAGAAAACCTCGTTTAGTAAATTGTGAGTTAAAATGAAGTGATTACTTGCGAAGGTAACATACGCGGAAACAGATACTGTAAGAAACTGTCTCTACACAAGCTTGGAAAGCAGTTATGCTTGTACTGTTAGTGCTTCTTAAGTGCTAAGGAAAATGGTTTTTCATCTTATTATTGTTTAGCTCGTTACTGTATACGCAAAGGTTGCCTGGAATAATCACTTTCAGCGATAAGCCCTGCTATTGCAGTTATACTACGTGTTTTGTTATTTACGACATAAAATGAAAACACGGGTGGGGATAGTGGCTAGTATTGTTGAAAAATAGGTTTTATTTCAAATTCATTACCATTGATAATTACAAATTTTCATACAACCTTAATTTCAAGTCCTAAGATATCAATGAAACAGCGTGTATAAAATAGGTGAACAAATCATATTCATTCATCATGTAAGTAGGTACCTGTTAAATTGACAGCATCGTCGGAATCGCCACCGATTTACTTTATCACTCTTTAATGGAAACGTATCGATTACTGAATAAATATTCAAGCAACCGGCATTAAACCCACCTCTAAAATCTGGAAATACGATTCCGGATGTGTGTTTTAAATTAATGTTGTTCCTAACAAAACAGGTTGTAGGTATGTAGTATAAAATAATATAGTTCTTGAGATAATTTTCGCGTAAACAATATGTACATCAAAGCTCTACAATGAAAGGGTCACCCGTAAGGTTCGAACTTGTCAAGTCACGTCTAAGCCGAGTTTTAAAATGCCTAGCGCCATGTATAGCTAATCCTTTTTCCAAAAACTTGGACCCCTTCCCGGGTCCGTTTGATAAGGGAGATGTTTTGATATCCCCATCACTTACGTAGGGTGTTTCTATAGAAAAACATTGACGTAAAAAGTGGGTTGAAAATTAGGGGTGGGCGGAGGAAATTTGGAAAAGGTTGGCGGGCGCTGTCGAAGTGACCGCTGAGAAGGGTTGCCGTTATGTGGATAACGTCGTTATATGTTGATCAATTTTAATGCTGGTAGCGTTGGTATGAGAAGGCGATTTGTCAGACATTTTCAGAATTCAAGACATTTATCAAATTTCAATACTTGCAAAAATAAAAAAACAATGTCACAAGAGCTTAGAATCTATAAACTTCTTTCGCTATTTTCGTAAAGATTCTACAAACAACATACACATACATAGATAGACAGACTATTAATTTCAATCATATATTTTTTTAACCTACTTTGTCCCACTGCTGGGCAAAGGTTAAATTAATTTGAAATTCATGTTTAACAAATTTAACTATTAAAAATAATCACCGACGGTCTTATCGCTATGGTTTCTCTAAAGACAATCTGGATGAACAGAACACAAAATCAAAACAATTCCATCATTAATTCACATATATACGGTTTTGCATATTCTCAGTAAGAGTAAGTAAGAAGTGTTAATGAGTTGTTTTTAAGTACTAGATATTAAGGGGGTTCACTGTCGCTTTAATGTCACTTTAATTTTTTTTTCCTAACCTATCTCGTCCCACTGCTGGGCAAAGGTCTCCCCCAAGTCCCTCCAAGCATCCCTATCTATTGCTATTTCCCACCATCCTCTAGTGGTGTCACTTTAATAACTGTGTAAATATTTAAATAAATAAAAATTATATTAAACAAATATTTCACAAACACACTAAAGTTTCCAACCGATTAGTATATAATATTATTGATTCTACTAACAACCTACTCTCTCACCAAATAGAAAACTGCACCAACCTATTCTTTACTCTTTCAAAAAGTATTTATTCGCATAAAAACTGTTTAAAAGTAGCAAGAAGTGTAAATTATCAGAGTCTGTAGCCCGCATGGCGTCGGATAAAAGAAACAGAGTTGTCTTTTGCTAATTTGCGCCTCTCTTAATTACCGGGAGATGTGGGGATGTCCCCGGACCCGGAGCGTGGCTTTTGATGTGGTATTCCAAAACTCGCCTAATTATTTTTAAATATAGAACAGAATGTACTTGGAAAAAGCGTAGACCAGAATATACATTTGCAGGTGATTTAAAAAGACAATCAATGACTTTGAATAAAGAATTTTAACCCGTCAGCGTCTATGGGTTGTTTTTTTAAATCAATTATAACATATGTCAACCAACTTGAGATCATAGTTAGTATTATAGTTAGGTACCTACTTAAGGACTTATTTTCTAAAAATGTTTAAATTATTTTGTCATTACTATTTTTTTTTAAGTTTAGGTAAAGTATTTTAAGAAATTACAAATATAAGTTTTTAGTTGATAGATGTTGCTCAAAGTGCCATATCGTAAGTTCGTGCGCTTATCGCTGAGTGTCGTCCATTATAGATTCTCTTTTCATTAGCACCGAGCGAGAGTTCTCAACAGGGTTAAATCTCAACTTTGTGATCGGAATACACGCCCCGCTAATGTATTTAAAGGATTTTGTAACACAAGTTCGTTTAGATACAAAATAACTGTTTAATAAATGTTTAAAGTTTTAATAATAATAGATACTAATAATAAAAAAAATACGTACAAACTGAGAAGGCCTTTTAATCAATACTAAAAAACAGCAGGATTAGACAAAGCTTTTAGGAAATAAAATTATAAATGAAAAATACAAACATTTTAAAGAATTAAAAATTACAAGCCTGTTAAATATAGGCACCTAATTAAAAATTTTACACATACTTAATAAAAATAACTTAAATTAGAAATCAATAATATTTTTTTTGTAGACACCAACATACCTCATGATAGTAATTCCTTATTTTCATAATTTCAACATAGAGGCTGTTCAGCTTTGCACAATATTTTTCATTCATAAGCACGTCCATTAAACTAAAGTCTCTAAAATTAACACTATCACACTAATATTATAAATGCGAAAGTTTGGATGTTTGTTTGTTTCTCAATCACGTTGTAACGGCTGAACCGATTTCAATAAAATTTGGTATATAGATAAATAAAGACTTGGATTACAATATAGGCTAGTTTTTATAGAAAAATATAATCTTAATCTAATTTTACGACTTAAGAAGTTTAATCGATATCCAAACGCAAAATAATACGTCGAAATAAAGTAACTTTAAAAGATAAAGATTTTTTTAATATTTGGATATAGTTTGGAAATCGAAGTAAATATTCAATTTATTTTCGCGCCGTATCCTTAACGTTGACACTTCAAAAGCGCGCGAGCAACTGACTAGCTCAGATAAACGCGAGCATCCACGCCTTATCTCCTCATTTCCATACACAGCCCAAACAGTTCCCATACTATCTCATAAAAATCGTATCAAATCATTTGCATACGCAAAGAAATCGTATGCAAATACGCATCTTACGCCTTTGTACGCGCACTTTTTAATATCGGAATCGAGCTATCAATCGGTAAAACAGGTTTAAATAATGCGTATCTCTTTGTACCCGCTCAAAAGATTAGGGTTAAAATCTTAACCCTCTGATGTCAGAAGCCAGATGTCAATGTTGCATTTGAAGAATTGATATTTAGTTCATTGTACGAGATATCGGAATTCAGAAATAGGTTTTTTAATCACGCATATTTTAGAATTGAATGTTGATCTCTTTGTGACGGTGACATAATCGGTACAAGAAAAATGATAGAGATTCACTTGAGAACTTTGCTTGCATATTTAGTCTTAATAAATTGTTTTCTTAGTTATTTTATCCCTAAGATATTTTATATCGATAAAATTAATGGCATATTATTATATTATATGTTTGTAATTATTTCAAACAAAAACATTTCAGTGGAATAACTTGAAATGCTAAATAGCGACCGCGTAATTAGCACATTCAGTTCGATCAATCAACCCCTTTCGTGAGAAAACGGCTCAAGAAAATAAGGAAACACTAATTATTATTCGCATTTTAAGTAGCCAAACGTCCTCGCGTATAATTTAATAATTATTTTTATATGTAGGACTGCATTAGCATATATGCATAATATGCAGATCGATCGAACCAGTATAAATCATAGAACAATCAAAGGGTTAAATTCGAATGGTTTTGAAACTGGTTCCATTTTTAAATTTTATTTTTAATTTATTGACCTACTAGTAGGTCGAAGGTTGGGGAGATCGATTATTTGCATATTAAAATGCCAGATAGTGACTGTAACTGGTTTTTTGTGAGAAAGTTCATCCTGAGGGTCGAACGGATTTATTATTTTTACGCCTGATTAAACACCTTTATGTTAATTTGAATATGGAAGATCGATTTCTCAGGAACATGATTTATTTGAATCAATTACTGGAACTAGTTTGGAGACTACCGTGTGAAGGTGACTGATTTTTTATCTGTGAAAATATCAAGAATAGAATAAAGAAAGATGTCGTCGAAAATATTTTTACGTGTATAATATTATTGACACAGGAAGAGCGAATTTAACGCTTTCCGTTGTGGAAAATAGAAAAATAAATGATTCATCCGTGGGTAGTTGTGGCAATATTGTAAACGATTAAATGGAGGACATTTTAATTGAGGTTATAGAAACTATTTTAGGAACCGCCATGTTTGTAATTAATTAGTCGAAGAGCTGTTAATATTCACACGAATTGTCACAATTCTAAAATCATTAAGACATATACATTGTTACTCAGTATTTTTTTTTCAAGATTTAGAGAGAGCCTCATTTTGACTGAAAGTTTATGATTAATTTTGGCTTTCATGATGATAAATTATAAATAACGGAATTAAAATTAAACAAAAGCCGTTAAAAAGATCTCACACATTCAATGCACGATTCGTTGACTCCGAAAGAATTTGGAAATGTTTTAGTGAATACATACTTATAAATTAAATTAATTATCACCATTACGATCATACGTGCGGATGTTACTGGAAATTAGGCTTAATTACTTCTGTAATAAAGTCCAATACGAATGTGAATGGATAGTGCTACATTTTATGAGAAATTTTATTGTTTTGGCTGCTGAAAGAGCCCAGCGATCATTGTCCGGATTAATGCAATTTGAATTTGGAATTAGAAGAAGTAATTTTGAGTCATAAACTAATAATTAATATTCCGTGTTTTTACCGACTTAACGCCCCTAATCAAAATTGGACAGACAACTAAGCGTATGAATAATAATTATGAATGCTTTGTTACCGGCGACTATTTAAAATTTTTGCGGTGGTTCGATTTTCAAACGCGGAACCGTTCCGTTTTACGCGACGAAAACGTCCGTCGACCCCGACACGGTACACTTACTGACATGTTTAATTAATATAAATAAAAATTATGAATAACGTGTTTTATTACTTATTATCAGATTTGAAATCTAGCGGTCGGCTGCCCGCTGGTCTGTGGCCGAATGCTGAATTTAATATTTTATCTACCGTGTCCATTTATATTTGAAAATATTTTCAACGCTCCGTTTGGCGTACGTTAACATTCGGGATGTGAAAGATGTATTTATCGCATAATTAAAGAATTTTCAATCGCCTTGCCAAAAACAAACATTTACAAACAGGTAAAAACTGTTTATATCTTAAAAAGTTTTCGAATTGTTGGCAGTTTTTCACTGATCTCGTGAGTCATGTATTGAAAACATTTACTTATGTTTAATTTGTGTTCTTATTAGCTGTGTCTGTAAATGTTTTCTTTGTGCGCCTATAAATATTTTGTAATAAACTTAATTTTAATGACTCCCAGTCATCGTACGATCGTAATTTATTGGCACGTTCAGTTTCACGCAGTTCTTTTAAAGCCACAATTTAATCGTCCCACGCATGATTGAATGGGGAAAATGTTCGGAAAAATTTCACGGGGGAAATTTCCAAGTAAAGTGTAACCAATGAGTTCTCCCCATAACGACTCAATCTACGCACATTTAAATTGCCCTTTCCGAACGAAACCTCATTACTTCCCGAAATATAACCTCTATGGAGGCAATAAATAACGTAACGGCGCACATATTTCAAAACAAGAAAAAAACATAAAATTTCTTTGCCCCACGCGTCTAATGCCGGTGCGCGTTCCCGCTGTCTCCAATCGACCTCGATAATGTAGCTACGAGAATTCGAATGCTGGTTGACTACAACCAAACATTCCAATAGATGTTCATAAACAAAACTCTAGCACATTTCAGCAAGGATTCCAACAAAGCAATATTGAAACTTGTTGGCACCACACCAAATATCGCCAAGAAACGACTCTATAAATCCCAGTATGACAATGGAAACGAATCCAGTGCGTTCCGCGCATAGATTTTTGCATTATTTTGCTATGCAAATGTTCGGAGCGATAGCGAGACACTGTAAGAGCAATTTAAATTATTTTTTATGGTGCTCAAGTGTATTGAGAGTTCGCCAAGCCGCGCCACGGGATTAAACCGCGCATCGGAATTGCCTCCATACAACGATATTGTTTGACTTCGTAAATTTTGAATGAACCACGAAATTCGCAATTTAAGACTTGACTGTTGCGATACGCTGGCGATCGATATGGCACCGTTGCTTGTATGTATCAACATTCAGTTCTATTAATATTTGAAAATAGAATTGTGTTTTCTTCTTAAAAATATTGGCCAATAATTTCGACCTTGTATCAGTTTAATTCCGGAACACCTGAGCCGTAAACAATATTCGTTCAGAAACAGATAGCTAGGGAAGAAGTAATAACCATTAAAAGCTTGCGGAGGGCCGTTCAGAAAGTTTTCTTTTCAATAACGCGTCTAATATTCAAATTAAGGCACTAAAGCGAGGAATTCGGCGATATATCATCGAAGCTAATCAGATTTTTCCTTGCACCGTACATTTCGGGGATTAAATAGGGTAGGTGTATAGGTAATTTAGTAGTTTCTTTGCAGATTTGTTTGGTAATTTATCACTGTTTTCCTTTCCTGATTGCAGCAGTTTTAGGCAGATTCGTGCAAGTGTAGGGCGACTTGCGCAAGGATGCTTAATCGTATTTAATGCCTAAATATGATAAAGAAAGTTGTCAAATCAATCAAATTTAAACATGTTTAGACGCTAATTAAGTTTAGGGATCGTTAAGCAAGCTGGGCAAGCCAAACTCTAAAATAGCATGTATCTGAAATTTTAATATAATACAATACATTGTATCGCGTTATCATTTAGAACGCGTTCTTAATTCGAATAGTGTCAATAATATCGAAACGGAAGCGGAAACGGTGGTGATTCTAATTTCAAATGAAATATCGCAATGTTGCTATTGATAAAAAATTGTAACAGCTAGTTGTATTGATAGCGATAGCGGTTAATAATAGTACGTTCTATGAAATTGTGTGAGTTATTATCGATGCCTGTAACGTTTTAGAAATTATACTTCAAATACATATTGAGAGGATAGAAGAGATATGTCAGAATCGTACACAAGTGGAAATTCTACCTACCTACTTACTAATCAGGGGAAAAGGTATACTTATATTTTTATTTGATTACGATAGGTTTTTCCACCAATAAATCTAAACAGCTTTTATGTTGTAACATAAAATAAAATTACGCAACTTCAACAGCAATAACAATAATGAATACATGCGTTAACGGAATATATCTCAATTTAACTTTTTACAAGTATACGTGAAGGGTGGGGGGCGTATTGTACTTGTATTTGGCGCGAAAACTCATAAAACATGATTACCGGCAATGTCGCTCGGATTCGTTCGCTCGCGACGTTTCATATTGGTTCGGCGGTTCCGTCAAATGTCAACTTGGAGGTTTAATAAAAATATGGTTTGCCATTTGTACTGCAAAAGGTCTGATTTGAATTCACGTCTTATAATAAAAAAAGTATTCCGATATTTTTTTTAGTATTTAAAATTGTTGCTAAGTCGTCACTAAAAAAATAACGTTGTTGCACTTCATACGTGACTAAGACAAACGTCAAAACTGACGTTCCAAAGTATACAATCGAGACGCATTTATAATCGATCGATTATGCGTCGTGGAGGTCCAACGGAAGGGTTACACGGCACATTATCATACGTAATTCGAACATCTGTCCGTGGGCGAGCTTTCTTATTGTTCAAATATATCGTTTCGCGCCTTTGCTGTTCTGATGTTAGATAGTGTAAGCACAGAAGCTGAACTGTCAATGTCATATTGAGATATATTTTTAGAACATTGTGAACATTTAGTTAACATCTGAAGTACGTAGTAGGTCGTTCATTGTATTTTTTAAGATATATTACATTTCGATAAGTAGAATGAATAAAGGCTTGTTGCGGAAACTGGTTTTGCATGTCTGCCATCTTTTTTATAAGTTGCCGTTTCCGAGGTGTTCACTGTTCAAATAAGAATCACAAATCAATTACGTTCGATACAAAATCAAAAATTCAAATCGTTCGAAACAAAGCGACATGTTGCCTAATGAGCCAATAACTCCCGAGACAATGGCCGGGCGTAGGCGTACCGAATTCAAATTATCACAAAAGAATATTAATGCAACACTTATTCAAATACAGCGATCCATATTCAGAATTATCTTGTTCGAATGACGGCGACAAAGATTTTGCTTTTATTCTATTTTTGATCGAACTATAAAAGGCGCCCCTCGATGTCAATGCACAGCCGCATTCAGATCGGGAGACTTTTTTTAATTAATAATTTTTGTTTATGATTTTCGTGCGGCGTACATGCTTTATTACTATTTCCTGTGCTGTCAACACTAATGAATGCGATGCCGGTGACATGGAGCATGTGTTTGTGTGCAACATTTGTTTTTACCGCAACCAAATGATCTAATAACGATCTTTAAACGATATCGTAAAAAGTGTGCACCGACTTACTAAATCATAGTTCCGTCAAGGACTGAAATCTAAATTCCCAAAAGTTTAATATCACAAAAAAGGGAGTAATCACGACTGAAATTCGTCTCGATCGAGAAACTCAAATTAGACGAATGGCGGTCGGAAGATTTCTTTGTCTTCGGCCCTAATGAGTTTTTAAGTCGATTATAGCAATTTTTCATAGAAAAACGCCTTTAGTGATGTATCGGTGGAATCAATCACTGTTGGGGCTAAATTGCTCTTTGTGGCGAGCGTGGCGAGGCCTATCGGATCGTAGGCGACGGACAAATGGGCCGATAGCGATAGCCCTGCCCGCTTGCCTCGCCTTGCCTTACATAACACTTTTTGTTTGATGTCGGATGTTTGTTATGAATCAGTATCTGACACTGACATAAAAAGCATTGAAAGGTACGTCTTCAACATTCCAAGTTGTAAATAAAACTTAGGTACCTACTTAAGTATGGCCAGTAAAACGATTCAAGGAAAGCTGGTTTTAGTTAAAAAAAGTTTCGATTCCAACCCAGGAGCAGGTACTGGCAGGTACCTTTTAAAATGTCATATTGACAGACACTTTGCCGACGATCCGTGTCAAATTGTCAATCAATTTGCGAGCAAATGAATCCTTAAAATAAACAGTTAAAAACGTAAACGGAACGCGCCCTCTAGAACTGTCCATCACATTCCATATTCAAACAGACCAGTAGAATGGCGGTATTGTTTTAAATTCGAACGCATAATAAACGCGTTCAGAAAAAAACAGATTCGTTAATCGACCTCTTTTCACTTCATTTGTTCTGATTTATTTTTAAACCTATTCGAATTGGATTCGTTTATAATTCCAATTGTTTTAAAATTGGGATTGTGTTAGAACCATGGAGTAATTCAATACGAATTAACGGAACTACTATTTGCTTTTTTTTTTAAATTCCTTCAATCCAGTACTTACCTAACTTACCTGATTCGTTATTAAAAATATGTTTGTGAATAATACGACATAATGATCTAACTCAAAAATCCATGCATTATCAAGTCAAAACAGTTGAGCCACATTCAAGGAAAAAACAAGATACATTCGGAATGTACAATCCGGCAGAGACGATGATTATGATTTGAGCTAACAACAAAAGCGAAGAAATAAGAGGAATTTACCTGAAATATACACAGCATCTTAGCGTACCTGAAATAAAGCACAAAATCGTTACTCACTGTATAGATTGACTAGATAGGTACTATTGTAGAGACGTAGAGATAACTCTATCAGTACAATAAAAAATATATTATTACAAGTCTTATCGTAAGTATTGCGGGCGATCGAGGGAAATAAAAAAATGTCACTCCTCATTTTTCCATATAAGACATGGGCGTGTCTCGGCACACCACGCCTCGTGATCTCAAACCTTCTTTCAGCTCAAATAGAGGTGATTTTCCAATAACGGCAGTATCGGTCTTCGATCGATTCCGAACGCCCTCACTATCTTACAAGATATCGAGAACGCCTTCTTAAAAACTCTATAAAAACCAATATAAGCTTTATATCTCCGCGCATAGAACTCTGAATCACTTGTGGGATGACGTCGTAAAACATATTGATGCCATATCGGTTTTCCATTAATACCCCCAAGCGAAACTCAGCTCTCTACCGACGGCGTAAAATTGAAACTCGTATATGGCCGTTGCACGGAATGTATTGACGTGTTATCGGGATGCCTCTGTCCCGTTCTTTCTCGTGTTTTTCTCGTGTGTGCATCCCTCTCGCCGGCGCAGGTCCTGAGAAGACCGGCTCTGCACAGAATGTCTGCGCATTCTTTCTTATCAAGCAAGCAATAATGGGTAAATAAAGTGTATTAAAATTGCTATACGTTTATGGAACCCTGGTACTTTGTGTAATTGAACACTGTTATTTACATTGTCTCGTTCATAACTGGGAAAATATTCAGCTTATTAAGGTGTGGCGAATATATTAAACTACATCATTTACTCGGAACCGTAGAGAAATCGTTTTATTGCAATCGCTTGACCATGTACGCAAATTATTACTGGCACATGGAAATGACTTATCTTGCAATTTTAAAGTCATTGGTGAGTTCATAATTCGAATTTTATTTATCGACAATCTTGATTATTGACGTCATCTTTCGAAATTTGAATTTCTGCTCGACGCTCAGAAAGCGAACTATACGTAACTCAGAAATAAACAATTTCGTCATTTTCAATTTTATGTATAACTCTTGTAGATATTTGTATAAGCTCGTCTATTTGGATTACTGAAATAACTGAATACGTAAATAAGATGCATGTGGCGTCTCAATCGCGTCTGGATCGGAGATTTATATGTGTAATATTATTACTAGTGATCCTGTTTTTGGTAATTAGTTACGTTAATGAAGCTTTTCGTTTATTTGTTTAACTTTATAATAAAAACTTCCTGTAAATTATTGTTACAAAGAATGTTTTAATATTTTTTATTTTAGGTACCCATGCTATGGCAGAGATAGTAACACAAATTGATGATATTTTACTGATTCATTCTGATTGGAAGTGTTTACGGCTCGCGATAAGACCGCCCATTATACGAAAATAATTAGTATTTGTGTTAAACAAAAAAAAACGTGCAAAGAAAACAAAGCCTTTCAAATTACATGTTACTTTTGTAAAGTGTTGCCAACTGTACCTACTTTATATTACATATCTTACGTTATCTACATATGTGTAATAAATGTTTTTGAAAATAATTATCATACAAAAACGAACTATATTTTAACCTCACGAAACGAAACGTTTATCACATCACAAAATATTATAAATCCGAAAGTTTAAATGTTTGTTTAATCACATCGTAACGACTGAACCGATTGCGATGAAATTTTGTGTAAAGAAAGATGACCTGGATTCGAGCACAGACGATTTCTTATTGAAAAACCACGTGTGCGAAGCCGCGGGCGGAAGCTAGTGGAACATAAATATATCACTTAATGTAAACAAGCATTTTTTTGTAAATTGCAATGAACCCTTTGAAATACAGAGCCACAAATGAACCTATCTGACTGAAACTGAAACACGATTGAAACAATATTAAAGTTCGATTGAATTACCCGCGTTGTTCAGTTCAAGAGTGTACAATTTTGTAAATAAAAATAAAAAAAAAACATTTTTTTAGTGACTACATTATTTTCAAGACCCACGAGCCAGAAAAATGTTATTGTTTAAAACAAGTTGGCAACTCTACTTCTGTCTGATAACTATGATGATAACTAAAGTTGCTAACCGTTCTTCACCAGTGCCCACTTATACTACTTTTTTAAACCCCACCGATACACTACAGATTATGTGCTCTACCGAGATTCAGGACTATTATCATTCAGGAAACTCTACATTCTAAATACCGTCTTGAGGTCGCATGGATCTCTTGTGTAGAACCCCGAAAAACTCAATAAGTGAAGAAAAGACAGAGTAGCTACTAAAATTACCTACTGCTCGGTCTCAGTATGCATCTCGACAATATACCATGCAATCTACCTACCTCTACAACACTGTAAATAACACTTTAAATATGGTAGATATTTCAAGTTTTTTTACAGTGTGTAAATAAAACATGAGTGCAAAAAATCCCTTAATGAATGGCTATTGTCACTAAGCTACGAGGAAGCTGGAAATTATTTCATAACATACACATACACACAAACATCACACAATCTTCAATTTACACCTGGTTGCTCTTGAAATACCCATGCTCCTATGAGGTCTGGTGATCCGGAGCACCCACGCACAAACATGCACACACACACACCCACATACACTCACATACACACGCAACCACACAACACACACACACACACCCACACACACACACACACACACACACACACACACGCGCACACACTCACACACACCTGGGTACTCCTGAAATACTCATGCAGACTGTTGATCAGGAGCACCCACATACTACACACATAAATGCATAATCATCTTACTTTAACTTACCCTAAACAGGCATTTTAATTTTTGCCTACTTTCATTTAACTTAACCTACATTAACTTAATTTTACATAACTTAAAATATTTTATTTTTAGATTAGATTATATTAGATATTTGTTTGTATTTATTATACTTAATCGGAATCACCGAATTAACGGAAGAGCGAGACCCTCTAACACAGATATTTTTATACTTAAAAGAGAGTCCCAAACCCGTGAAATGTACATAATATTAAGTTTACAGAAATAAATACATTTGATTTGATTGATTGATTTGATTAACCGTTCTTCACCAGTGCCCACTTACACTGTAAAACATTATCACAGTAGCTTATTATGCAAGTCATTGAAATCTACTAGTCAGCTCAATCATCGTCTGATTCAGTCATAACATTAATATGCGATATCCGCTAACCTTTTGTAAACAGTTTGCACGTGTACATCAACTTACACACCAACATACACTCTATATATACTATTATACAGTTCAAATTCACTATTAAACATCAATCATCTTATCACTTTCGATAAAAAAAAACTAGAACTATAGTCTAACTTTTTATTAGCTGCAGTAAAATGACGTTTCTAAATGTCATTCCGTAAAATAATGTTGCCAGCCTAATCTCAATAGGGATGTGATTCAGTTCACAAAAATTAATTAAATAACATTATTATGACGTTTTTGTTTCATTTTGAATGTACCTCCCTATACTTCCACTAAAAAAGATCAATCCTCTAGTATAGTAATAATAATAGGTTCAAAAAATACATTACAACTTAATATTAAATCTCAAAAAAAAACCAAACTGATTATTCATTTATGATTCACTCAGTTAGCTACATCCCTATTTATTTTTCTTCAAAAACCGGCAACCCACAAAACGTCATTTTACTGCAGCTAATAAAAAGTTAGACTTTAGAAACTAGAGAAAACTAGTGCCTAAGACTTTTACACCTATATCATCCTCTCAGCGTATTGCCCTCTAGTAGTTCAGTTGTTAGTTCGCGAGCTATTGATACTTTTATCAATAGTCCGGTTGGTACAAAGCACCGAAATTGTCTGAAATGTCAAAAGTAACAGCAAAATATCAAAGTGATAGATCCTGTCAATTTTGTCTGAAATGTCAAAATGACAGGTCTCGTCAATTTTGACTGGAATGGGAAGGATCAATAGCAGAGCTAAGTCACAGGTTTTCAAGGTCAATAATTACTGCAATATAAGCATTATGTATAGGCAGTTAAAGTTGGGTTTCTTTTTTATGTGTTCGGATGTTTTAGAAATGGGAATGTCTACTTTTGTATGTCGATCGATGTCCTCGATCTATAGATGGTATGTTAGGATTAAGTCCACATTTTTATTGGCAGTTTTATTTGAATTTTTACTTTTAACGACTTCCCTCTTAACATTAATATTGACTTTTATAACAGGCAGGCATCAAGGCGGCCAAGTAAAATTGGATTAGACGGGTCATATCTCCCGCATGCGACTAAATAGGTTGGCTAAGATCGTAACTGGATCGATCCCTGTGGATGGAAAGCGACACCGCGGAAGGCCTAAGAAGCGGTGGTGCGATGATTTGGACGCTTTTTATAGTCTGGCGGGTTTTGGTACAGGATCGAGATAAGTGGAGAGATGAAGGGGAGGTCTTTGCCCAGCAGTGGGACAGTATAGGCTAGATAAAAAAACAAGAAAAGATCAGCTTTATATTTTACTACTTAGCTTCTGTACGGCTGTGCTTGAGTAGTACCCGGGTTGAAGGTATCCTAGGTTATTTCGGGTCTCAAAATATAAATTTAGTCTTTTATCCATATCTGTTTAGCCATTGCGTTTAATTTTCTTTTATCATTAGGTACTTAATAATTATTTAAAGAATGATTTATTATTGATCCTTGTAAAGGTTTCATAGATGTACCTCATTATAAAGAAAAACGCAGCGAATGCTGCGTTTTTGAAGTATATGGACAGATGACGTAGGAAAGAAAGAAATAGTTTTTATTTGTAACGTCTCATTAGGACTGCAAAGCGAGATAGACACAGGAAACATAGAAGCTACACGGAGAAAATATAAACACATAATACAAAAATAAAACCGGCCAAGTGCGAGTCAGACTCGCGAACGAACAGTTCCGTACCATTATCTATAAAAACGGCAAAAAATCACGTTTGTTGTATGGGAGCCCCCTGTTTTGTTTTATTAAAATTTAATTATTTAGTTTTAAAGTAAATATATAACTTAATATTCTGAGAATATTTCAAGCGTCTACCTGTTGTCGTTATCAATATCGAGCAAAAACGAGCAAAAAAGTCACGTTTGATTTTAGTAATTGTTGTTATAGTGGCAACAGAAATACATCATCTGTGAAAATTTCAACTGTCTACCTATCACAGTTCATGAGATACAGCCTGGTGACAGACGGACAGACAGACAGACAGCGGAGTCTTAGTAATAGCGTCCCGTTTGAGCCTTTGGGTACCCTAAAAACTATCCATACATTCTTCAAGTTAAGAGCCGTAGAGTTCTTTGTGAAAGGGCTCACGCGGGGAAGTACTACCACCATACCTATTTCTGCCGCCAAGCAGCATTGCTGTGTTTCAGTTTGAGGGGTATGGTTCCCGGTGCTATTACAGGCACAAGAGGATTTACGCTTGTATGCCTCAAGTTGATGGACGCAGGGCAGTGCATCGTAGGACAAATTGCTAACGTGCGTGTCCTACGAGGCAGTTCTCTGTTATAGGCGATGGTTACCACATAACATCGGGTGGGCCGAGGCTTGTTCCAGTACCATACTTTAAAAAAAAAAGCTATAGTCCCTCTCAGTACCGTCCACGTGATGACGTCACATAATGGTGTTCCACTCAGCATGATGCAAGGCAATTTGCTGCGAAGCATTCGGTACGATGATCGGTCATTCTCAAAATGTATGAGAGAGGTGTATGTACACACGGCTACACATCAAGCTATACTTTTCCAGTATAAGCTGACCTCGCATTGTGTAGGCTTTTCGTAGAACGAGAGGTCAGCTTATACTGGATATGTATAGCTTGATGTGTAGCCGTGTATACCAGTAGACGTTCTAAGTCTGTTATGATGTTTATAACAAAAATAGCACATACCAAGCTATGTAAGTTTAAAAACTAAAACCCGACTACGTAATACCTAGTTAAGTGTCATGGACATAATAACGAATCGATTTACAGAGTAGTTTAGGCGCTACGGTGGAACACAGGTTATTACATACATATCTATTACCCGTGCGCGATAAGTTGGGACCTGAGCGCGGTGACGTCATATTGGCGTGTTTGTACCGCCCGCAAAAAAGCGAACATAACAAACAGGCCAAGCAGCCGCCCGCGGCTTCGTCTTTGTTTTTTTTAACCTAATTTATTATGTTACTCAGGGAGGAAGCTGCTTTTTATATAATCTTTTTTAAACTATTTGAAAAAATAAAAATACAATGTTTAAGTTTATACATTTATTTTATCTATTATTTACATTATCTCATCTTCGTCACTATTTAGTGGATTTATGCCTTCTAGAGGTTGTTCTTCGTCCTCAGTCTCACTATAATCACTTGACGAAGAGGTATCCGATAAATTTACAACATTTACTATAACAACAAAACAATAACACAAACGAAAACTAAAAGAATTCCAGAGCGCGTAGTAAAAAATAGTGATGCGAACGGTACAATACGGGCGCCATCGGGGAAGTGCAGGGGAAGCGGTCGGGGAGTCGCATTCCTAGCAGGTCCCAAGTTATCGCGCACGAGTTATACATACCTTTTACAGCCGCAATTTGTAACTTGTAATTCTGTAATTTATATAACTTTATTTTGACAGTTATTTTGTTTTTTTATTATATATATTTTTTTAGTTATAAATCTTTTGACAGCTCTGTAATTATTATACTTTATCGTATTGACAAGGCTCCTTTACAGCCGCAATCAATAATAATTGGTTTTTACGTGAAATATATTAATTAAAATTTAGAATTGACATCGATTGACTTATTTGACATTGTTTTGTTCTGTATTTTATTGATTTTAGTTTTTTATTTTTAAGGTTTTAAGTTGACATTCTTTATTAAAATAACTTAAAAAGTCCCGATACATCACTAGATATGACGTAACTTAGTGTTCTTTAATATACCTACAGTGGAAAATAAATGAAATGAAAAATATATAGACTGCTAAAACACATACTTTTGGCTTTGCCGTAAGTTGGGTAAAAAAATATTGCCTGTAAGAAAAACTATCTATCCCCACACAACTTTTATATGGACAGGATCTGATCTTCATAAACCAATGTCAATAATTTGTACCCCAAAATGAGCAATGAATTTCAAATTTACATAATCCCATGGTCAAGATAGTAAATAAACTTATAGTTTTAGTAGGAGTCGCCACTATTGACCCCAATTAAGGCGATGGGCCGTGGATACAATGTAAATCCCGGATTATCCTAATAAAACACCTCTTAACTTCTTACACTAAATTAATAATGAACTTACTTTTCGGATATTATTATTTATTTATTTGTTCATAAAACAATTAACCAATTGTATTTGAAACTACGTTATACATTAAATTATACTAACTATACATTAAAATTTTAAAAATAATCATCATTAAATACAAAAAACAATCAATAAACCGACACAATTCAAAACACAAGTCACATTAAAAATCACAAAAACAGCACTTAAGTTAAAAAGTCAAGTTAAAAAAAAATGATAAATGTCATAAATTAATTGAATAAATAAATCATTTTGAAATGCATTGTGACTTGAAATCATCCACTGAATAAAAACTATCGTTACTTTATGTCATTCTTGTTAGCCATTATAGAGGGCACCTCTAGGGTTAGGACTGTGTGTGACTGTAGGGGTCCGTACCTCAAAAGAAAAAACAGGAACCCTTAATTACTTCGTTCTCCGTTTGTCTGTCTGTCTATCAAAACAATTTTCTCAGGAACGCGTTGAGATATCAAGTTGAAATTAATCACACTAATATTATAAAAGTGAAAGTTTGGAGGTTTGTTTATTTCTTTGTTTGTTTGTTACTCAATCACGCCGTAACGGCTAAACCGATTTCAATGAAATTTGATATATATGTAAAGTATAACCTGGATTACCACATAGGCTACCTTTTATCCCATAAATTAGTTGTCATGGGATAAAAATGGAGTGTCAAGTGAAGTGGCAACAGCGAGTTTAGCTTTATTTCTAGGTTACCTACACATTTAGTACCTACGAAGTTGCGAGCATCAGCTAATACCAAATACGTAGGTTTATGGTTCTTTGAAGTTGTAAAGATATAAAAAAAAATAAAAAAAAAATACGGCCATTTATGCCGCATATTTTACTCGCAAATAAATCAAACGTATAGGGTACTTCCCGTTGATCAAGAATCATGAAATATGGCAAAAAGCAAGATCTCAAGTAAAGGAAAACATCCAAAAGTTGTTAATTGTAGTTATATCGCAAAAAATCCTTCCGTACAGAAAAGTTGGGGTTGTTTTTTTAACTAAGATACGGCCGTTCTGGCTACGGAACCTTTCACAGTGCGTGGTTCGACACGCGCTTGATCGATTATTTTTCATATTTTATCAAGTATTTTCCAAGAAATGGACAAAAGAATAAAAAAAAATAGAATAAAAGTATTTTTGAAAATGAGTATCTTTTTACCACAAACGACAGGGTGGATTTAGTTGAGTAGGACGTCTAAAGAATATCAGTCTTAGAAAAAAAATAAGATTGTCTCATATTTAATGTAAACCATTTTCTTCCCGATGTAACGATATGGGTGGATATCAATATTAAGATCTTAATAAGACGGCTTCAATAAAAAAATATTATTATTTCTCAGCTGTCTGTGTTTCCAATTCATCTTCACAACTAAACACATGAAATCATTATCCTAATTGGAAATTAATTCCAACTATAAATTACAAAGACATCTAAACACATGTACCCTGGCCCCTGAGCACGGACTCGTGCCCCTGAGCCTTCGGCCCTTCGGGGTGAGATCGAAGGGCGGACATCCGGTCAAGGCGCCCGATACTATGAAGTATTTATTGAGTTGCGGCGCACCGAAAGTATTTTATTGTTGAGTTGTATCCTTTTGCCCCTTTGTGTCTGGCTTCATCCCCTCTAATTTACACCCTCTATCTAGATAACTTTGGTTGAAATTCGATTGGATATAGAAGGGTCAACGTCAGTTGCAAAGGTGTTATTTTCGTATTAATTGGACTTTGAAAATGTTTTCGTTTGCGGGTAGAATTCTAATTTACAGTACTTAATGTTATGTTCGAATTTAGACCTTTGTTCTTATTTAAATATTTTTCTGTTCTATAGCATTACCAGACGACCAAGTTGGCTGGACCATACCACCCGATGTGACCTTGGTAAGCTGGTCAGGCGCTGGGCTTATTCCCAGCCTATGCCTTTCTTTCCCGCCAATGAATTGACAAGCAAGACAGTCAACGGCAACATCGTGCTACTAGTGGTAGAATGGTAGACGTTCCTTTGGTTCTAGGAGATTGAATCTGGTGTTTACGGGTTCGTCTCTTGAAGATAGAGAGGATTGCGTAGTCTGATTGGTATAGGTAGGTATACATTTTTTGAAAAAAAAAACAAAAACTATATTCGCCCATAGGTATCTATATAATGCAACGGCAAACTCCCCCTCCCCTCCTTTCCCCCCTTCCACTCCACCCCTTTGGAATTGTTTTCGCAACATCTTATGTAGAGTGCAGTCCTTAGTGTGCCTCTCAAATTTGATTGAAATCCGTCGATAAATAACGCTACAGCAAACTTCACCCCTTTGCCCCTCCAATCTAAAATCGCGATCGACTAAAAAAATTAAGTAAACCAGGGAACTTGTGTGCTAATTTTCGTCAAAATCGGTTGAAAAATGTGACCTGTAGGCGAGACAGACTCAACGACAAAAGCATTTTATGGCCAATCTCGAAACTGAGATGCGAAACTCTCGCTCGCTCGGTCAATTGAGTATTTAAATATAGTTCAGTACCTACAAATTGCTAAAATAGTTTTTGGTGTAAATTGGTTTCAAATATGAAGATTCAAAAATCACATTGAAATCGGTCCAGCCATTTAGAAGCTATAATACCACGAACAGACACAACTTATAATACCCATTTTCTGTATCGGGGTTAAAATCGAACTGTAAAGTGTATGGTTTAAACATATTTTACCTTGTGTAGCATAAAATCATTTGTTGTAAACATCTAAAATACATTTAATGTGTCTAATTCCGTACTACTTATTCTAAGTAGTAATAAAAGTCAATAGTATTAAATATCGAGTCACTAATGGATCGTAATCGAAGAGTTTGAAAACAACAGGTGCCGGGAATCAAACCCCGGACGGCGACAGAACGCATCTGTTCCGATACTTGATAGAGAGGGGGGCGCTGTAGATAACTATCCCTTATCGTGTACCATGAGGTATACCAAATGTCCTTGAATTTTAGGCCGAGTAGGAGGATGTCCCATAAAAATGTTGTCACAAAACAAAAGGTGTCTCCTATGTAGAATACCCCTTTTTCGGGTTTTCATAAATGGAACAAATTATACGTTTAAGGTTCGTTTATGACATAATTGTGATTGTAGTTGTGTTTTTTTTGTGTTTCTAATCTACTATCTAACCCGCCAGCAGCTGTGCACGCGTGGTTTGTCAATCAAGCATTACCCTCCTTCGCAGTCGGTTAAAAAGTAGCCTATGCCCCAATACCGATCATAATCTATCTGCATACCAACATCAAAATCGGTCCAGCCGTTAAGTCGTGAAAATGTAACAAACAGTCAGAGAAACAGAGATACTTTCGTATTTATAATATTAGTATGGGCTATGAAAGGATCGACACTGCACTGTTTGAAATAAAATTTCGCCGTATAAACCATATTATATTTTCATATTCATAGTCATACTTACCTGGCTCATAAAACTCACTACTCGCGACGTTTTTCGCGAGTGTTTTTTCGAGTGTGTTAGTTATTTCTTTGTGTAGTAATTAAAGCTTTTGTTATGCTGGAACTCGATAAGGAACAGTCCCCTACAGTGCTCTCTCAGTCTACATCATAAACTCTTCGATCATCTGTGAGTGCTATTCCTGTAGACATTACTATTGCTCCACTTTCAATGACACTCAATAAAATAAGATTAAGTGAAGTTAGAGAGAAATCAATATTTAACAAGTTCCTCCGTCTAAAATGTCTGTAAAATCTAATAAACGAAACAATAACAATAATCATTTATTCATTAAAATCACAAGGGTCACTGAGACGACCTCCGTGGCGCAGTGGGCGAATAGCCATTTGAGACGAAGAAGGTCGCGTGTTCGAATCCCGCCGTTGAACAAATGTTTGCATGTTAAGTAACCATCGCCTATAACAGAGAATTACTTCGTAGAACACGCACGTTGGCAATGTGCCCTACGATACACTGCTCTGCGTCCATCAACTTGAGGCATAAAGGTGTGCCTGTAATTTCACCGGCAACCATACTCTTAAAACCGAAACACAGCAATGCTGCTTGGCGACGAAAAAGTACCAACATTATTTTTGTGTGTTAAAATGGTATCATAAAGGTATGAAGATTAAAAGTGATATCATAAAGGAAAAAAAATCCTTTATGACACCACCGGTGGTCAAGTGGTGGTGCCAATAACCCAAATATACAAAACACGTAAGCCTGCAAATATAATATTCAAATCTATTCATTGCTTAATATAAGTAGGTACAAGGTGGTTAGTATTACACAGTACTTGATATCTAAAGTGAGCCAAGAACATACATTTAATAACAAACCAACAGGAGTATTTGTCCGAAGCACCCACGGTTTGGTAACCATCGATGGGAACTGACAATCGGCGGACGATTTGCGGTCACCCCGAGATCGCAGTTATGTGGTTAGTCCCGGTTCGGTATCCTAAGCACTTCGATTGCAGGATTCGCTTGCAAAGGGTTAGTATTGAATGGCGGTCAAGTGTTTGCCTTTCATAAATCGCTGAGAAAACAAACTCTTAACTGTGATAGCAAATCACGGGAAATCATAGTCAAATTCAATATTTTTAAACTAAAAAATTGTGATCATGTTTCCAACTTTATATATGACTTGTGTGCAGAAATGACTGTTACAAATGCTTGTTAGAAAAAAAAATACGAAAAAAACATTGATATAGTTTTGTTTTGCATGCCCTTTCAATGATTAAACTCTAGTAATTTAGGGTCTTACCACAAAAAAATAAACACTATTTAGCACGCGTTCAAAAATAAGTAAGGAATTTTTTAAATATACGTTAAGTAGTTTTTTAACTTTTTAGTGGTAACACAGTTATTGATTTGAAGTAGCATTAACCGGTTAGGTACTCGTTAGAGATGGAACGATTGATAGAGTGGCGCGCTCATAGGGCTAATCGGATGCGTACATCAGCAGAACGCATATGAGCAGTGTACTGCGAAGTTAGAGACGATGCTTGTAAAAGAATGACAGCATTGTTGCCGATACAAAAGCCGTAACATGCAAATAAAATGTGGGTTGAAATGTATTGTCAGTCAATAAAAAGTATTCCATAGAAAATATGAGTGCTTTACAAGGAATCAATGGGGCGAGGGTTGGGAATAGAGGTATATCTGTCGGCAAAACTCATCCGATTTCCGAACAGCACCGATAGCGGAAGCGGCGCCCCCTACCGGATGTGCGTTGAGCGGGAAAATAGGCGGAAGTTTCGCACCGGGGAGAAAAAATTCGGAAAAGAATCCCTCAGACAAATTTGCATGAAAAGGGCACTTTTGTGTGTTTTGCGCGGCGATCGGTTGTAAATTTGTTAGATTGTCAATTCGCAAACACTTCTCGTCACTTGTTATGCTAATCCGTTTCTTTAACGTTTTTTTGGAATTGTGAGTTGCGCGGTTGCGGTGTCGCCGCGTCGATTGATTTAAGGGTCTGCGCCATTCAAAAAGAAAGATTCGAATTCCGGATTTCGAATCGAGCCGTATCGCGTAATTAGACAGGTGATTCGCTAATTCGTAAAAGGAATCCGTCTTAATTCCTTTGGACCTATTCCGGTGATCTTCCCCGTGAGAAAATCACGTCGCGATCGGCATCCGAGCAAAAAGTCGGATTTCAGATCAACCTTTTTATAATTGCAGATGTCAGCTGATTGACAGTTGATTCTGAACTCTCTTGCACTTGCATTTACGTGCGCTTTTAGATTGACAGGCGCAGCGAATTTATAATTGTACGTAAGTGTGTCGTTTGAGGCTTCAAGATTGAAGTTTTTAACGTTTATATGTTTGGGTTAGTTTTTAAATAACTGAAGTAAAAGGTAATAAAGCCCACCTGATATGTGCACTTAACCCTTTCACCACACTTGTCCACAATTACTTAGAGCTTGACATCATACCTGGACACTAGTCTAAACTAGTGACGAAAAAGAGCCAAAGGTACAACAAAGAAAGTATTTATAAGCCAGCAAGACATTAACAAACTACGTTGTATCAAAACATAAACAGACTTACACGTACATTCGCATACACAACTCTCGTACAATCACATCGATAAGTGTTCGCATTCGCAAGGCGCGCGACCCTGACCCCGCGGAGGAAGTGGGGCTTCGATCACGTAACGTCCTCTGTGCCCCACCGGCAATCTAAGAATTGACGATCTGCTATTGCGAGTGCATAAATACAAATCGTGACATAGGTGAGTTTTGCACTAAGGCGACGTTTGATTTCGAGTAAATTTGAATAATGATGCTGATTGTTGGTCAAGAAAACGGTATGAATACTACTCATCATCATATAGGTGAGTTTCTACTGAGTTAACGAATTTAACGGTATTCGAATTCTACTGATTCCAAATTTAAAATGGTTTTGAAATCGGTCTTTGTGTTTAAGTCACCGGATTCAACTATTACGGTCGTAAAGGACATAATTATGTTTATATGCCTGCATATTTTTTTACAAAATGGCGGGATATAGCTTTATTAAAAACCAATACATAAAATGTCTATGACAATTAAATAGTTTAGTAGCATATAAAATTTACGATTCAAGATAATAATCTTTTAATTAATATTTTTATCAAAAAATCGTCCAATACTCAGGTACTTAAAATCGATGTTAGAAGAATAGAGTCACATACTATGGTCCTAAATTTTTACGACCCATAAAAAGTTGACTTATTCGTAGCCCGTTGGCACTCGCCACGTATCGGCCCAAAATTCACATTAAAAATTCGATATTACGACCGAAAGTCAAAATTTACGACGGTTTAAAACTAAACTATACGATTTTACTATAATATCGTAGATATAACAAATTGATGATTTTTATTGCGTACACGATTTGATGAAAACACTGATCATAAAATTTTACAGAGATTAGAAAATCTCAAACGCTATTGGTGGATAAATGTACATTGCCGCAATAAATGTAATAAGAAACAAGGACGAACAGCGTCTGTAAATTTCTCAATATTCGCCTCCAAGTTTATTGAAAAGAGACAGCAGTACAAGGAAAACAAGTCTGCAAATGAAATTAAAAATTATAACCAACACAAACAAGCGTCAGAAATTGTACGCGGCAAATCGAACCGGTTACCTACAGCGAAAAAAGAGGGTACGTTGAGATTCCAGCCAAGGACACGGCGGGTCTGAGAGACAATGTGGGCAATGCGTAGCGTTTTAATTGTCAAAATTGCGCGTCAGGCCCTTTGATGTTGCCGACAGACTGGAACGTCAGGATCGTCGACTTCACTTCGATCTATCGAACTCACTACTACGAACTATTTTTACTACCGCTAATAATAGCAGAGTTGTTATGTTCGTGGTTTTTCTTATTATTTTTCTTTGCAAGAACATGACTTTTTTAATTTGGTTTTATCTCGATACACTTTCAAAATAGTACTTAGATACTGAGAGAAAATCTTAAAAATGTAAAATGAACTCATGACGACTCTAACGAAGTTTTCAATACAAAGAATGCCTATTCAAACCAAACTAGCTCCCATCTGAGTTCAAAGCGTTGCTGAATCGAGTTCAATTGGCTAACGATGATTATTCAATCAGGGCAGATTGATCGGCATTATCGGATAATAGGCGGACAATTGAGCACGGGGGCACTGCATGCGGACGAGGACCTTGAAGACAGAATACGTGTTCTGATTTCAACTTAGTTACTAAGACATAAATTAAATGGTAGAGAAATTACATAGAGATCCAGATATTAAGTGCTCTTATAGGATAGTTTTTCGAAATCGAACTCCAATTTAAAATTGGAACACTTCCAGACGGAGCATGAAACTGTCAACTTCAAAAATCACAGAAAAAGTCAACGTCAGAACTTTAAAACAAATCAAACCTTATTAGAATTTCGAACGCATCTGCCAGGAATCAATAACGCGTTCGGGTTCAATTTTTTTCCCGCTCAAACTGTTCCGTCCGGAGGGTTCCTAAGATGTCTTACTTAAGGCGAACGTGATCTGCTTGCGAAAAAATACTTTTAACCATTTACCTGTGTTCCCCTCCGGAACTTTCTTTGTTAACAGCGGGTGAAGGATGTTACGAATCTTTGTGGTTCGAACTTCGATTGCCTTTATTTGTTTCTATGTTTACAAGTTCGAACAAATTGAACCTTTTTCACTGTTCAAGTTTGAAATTTGTATGGTTTCTTTCTTTCAATGATTTTACAAAGTTTCTCTGTAAGTAGGTTGATAAAGCAATAGTTGGATACAATTGAAACTTTTCTTTTGTAAGTCATTTGGGAAAATACGTTGTGTGATTTTCACATACCTAACTAAAGTATGAAAACACCAGCTATCAAATAAAAATATTAAGCTTTAAAATTTGTCCATCTATATTTCAATCAGGAAACTATGACGATACCCCAGACAGGCTAGAGCTTATCTATATAGAGCCTATATATCTATAGAGAGTATGGAGGATTAAAAAGAGAAAAAACAAAGAAATAACAAAATCGACACGCACGATCCGATCCTCCAAGGAATTGTAAAAACATCAAAGGAGTTTATTGCAAGGAAGGAAAACCAAGCTTTTATTGAGTTAGCGTGTGTGATCCTGACACAGGCTGATATTATATAGTCACATCGATTATTTATTTGTAGAAATTCTATTTATTACTCCTATTATTGAAACAGGATAGAAACAAAAGTGCGGGAAACAAAAGGTATGCACTATATGTACGTTTACCAGCCAGAAAAATAAAACTCAACTTATTTGTAGAAACTTTATTCATATTTTAGTAATGTATGCATATAGGCAAGTACACAGACCATGTGATACCATAAAAAATCTAAATGTGACAGCGATCATTTATCCGTACCAATTTCATAATTCTAATGCAATATTTGGTGCGTGTGCGGTAGAATGTAGAGGCCGACGTAAGCTTTCGTGCCATCATCTCAAGTGCCGTCAAGAACAAAGAATCGCTCGAGGGTTATTGATCAAAATTGAATTGAAATATTTCAAAACACGCTGTACACGAAAGGGAGAACGCATTGTAAAATTGATTAGCGCCGACAGGGACGTCAAAACTTGTCAATATCGAACGCCTCTACCCTTACAAAATAATAAAACATTCGAAACTTACTAAACAACTATTTTAGCACTTCCAAAGTCAATATTCAGTTTGTCGAAGCGTTTTTTAAACCAATTCGACATTAAAATAAAATTGGAACGTATTCCTAATTCAAATTAACTAACTGCCAGCCAGTGACCGATGTCAAAAAGAAAATGAAAACAAAAAACGCAATTGATACAAATTACCTTCACCATCATTGGAGCGTTAAAAAATAAATTGCGAAAAAAATTAAAAAGGGCATAGACAAAACACACGTCTCGGAGGGAGAGCAATGGCAAATTAATAATTAATTTTTCACGATTCACGCGGGAAGCACACGACAAAGTTGGGGACACTCGTTCGATCTCGTTTTGTTGAATTCGTTTCAAAGCCAGAGTTTTAAAGTTGGAATTCAAAAATTGTCTCTGGTTGTTGTCTTTTTGGGGGTTCCATCGATTGATTTCGGTTTGGCTTTTGTTCTATAGGGGTCTGGTAACTTTGACGGCGAAAGTTCAACTCGCTTAGAATTAATATTGTACGCGATTTGGATAAAGCGGTGAGCTCAGTATCACTTTTAGATAAAACAAATAGACACCTCTCGTTTCCGATTTTGTAAAAAAGTGGACATGTTAAAATATATCTAAATGATTTCAAACGACTCTACATTCTTCGTGTTTAAATTTTTTTGTGAATATTGACTTACAACAAGTACAACGTAGCGGGTCATTGAACTTAATTTACCTGCAACAATGAGAAAGTTGAAATTAGATAAGGACATAGACAATAGAGTAAAGATTATGGTAGAGTCAACGTAAGAATGACTTTTATTGCTTATTAATTTGATCATCATTAGCATAATGAAATGGCCTGTTAAAAGGTAAATTCTTCGTTGATCTTATTTATACTATATTTCTAATTATTATACTATCATAAATTAAAACAATTATCATAGTAGTTGCCCGCACTGTGGTCTACATTCAAAGTTTTTTTTTATTATTTTTATATAAGCTTTTGCCCCTCGTTTTTAATATGAACTTTAACTATGCAAAATCTCACACTCCTTGCGATAAACATAAAAAGGGGTACAAAGTTTTCATGTACCCAACTATTTATAGATCACAGACAATCTGACAGAAGTTAAATTGGCAGTAAAAAACTGTCTTAGGCGTAACTGTTATAAGCGCCTTTTTGGCGCTGACGTTCAAATCTGACATATAGCAGTATACTATATAAGCAATACCACAGATTATGTAATCTTATAAAGGATTATGGTGCCATACATACTCGATGCGGGCATCGCTATAAAATTAAAACTGTTACATTAATTTTGCTTTACGATCTAAGAATTATTTGATCGCTAGTAAATGTTCAATTGCATTTTAGTGATAGTGTTTTTGACTCTGGATAGTAATAGTGGTGTGACATTGTTTAATAAGTTTTATTATTCTTCTTCTCTTCTAGCTTCAGCCGTGCTCTAGCCCTCGTTTCTCTTTGAGTAATAAAAAAATAGCCAACGTTTTATTGATGTCAAGTACTCTTATTTTTTATTCAAATCAGTCCTATAGGATCGCTATAGCGCGCTATTGTGCAACAAAGTACCTAATCATCAACTTGATTAGCTTTACCGGTGTGGTTGAAACTATGCAAATAATATTTTTTTTTCTTAATTGATAAGTAAAGAAAACAAATACAAACAGATTTTACTCCCACTAATATTCAAAATGCAAAAGTCTGGATGTTTGTTCCTACTTGACGCCAGCACTACTGAACTGATTTGGCTGAAATTTGGAACATAGGTTGATGTTGACCCGACATAGGGCATAGGTTACTTTTCATCAGATAAATTAGTTCCTGTAAATTGGAAATGCGTGCGAAGCCGCGGGCGGCAGCTAGTTATAAATAGATGCAGTTTGAGACCCACCGGAGTGCCCCAATCCAAACAAAACTTTAATTATCTATATAATCTCGCGGTCCTTATGAACCGATGACATTAATAAACCGATTTTATTCCTCTATAAATAACAATAAAAACAACATAAAATAGTTTACTTGACCGTGATCAATACTTACCATTTTATCGCCATTTTACGACCTGGTGATGGGAAGCCGAAAATCCCTAATTTGACTCCATTTAAGTGCTCGGTAATCAATAAAAATTATAAATAATTTTATACTTTTTCCATTAACCACTCTTATCGTGAGATAAAATCTAGAACTCTATGGTCTTTATATGTCATCATCATATTTATATCTTTTTTTTTCATTATAACGAACGCTATAAACCGGTTATTTATTTTTAGAACTTATTGTTCCGAAAGAACTTTTTTTTGTTCTAAATGTGCACAAAAGTATCATGGCACACGCCAGCTTTGTCGATGCCTTTGGATCAGAGGGGCAGTTGGTTCCCACTGGGGCACGCTATGGCCTGTAACTCGAGTAAATTCACGTTCTTATACGTATTTACGTCAAACCAAAGACAATAGACTCATTCCGAACGCGCAACATGTCAATACGCGCGAGCAGAAAAAAAAGAAAAAATAACCCTTTCAAATTTCGAATCGATTCACACTTGGAACAAGCAGCCGCGACGGTTGATTTCCGTTCTTAATTCAAACAGAAGCCTCTTTTAAATAGGTTTTTCTTTTCATTCGAATGAATGTGATCAACGGAACTCGATCGGTAATTTGAATACTGAATGAGATTCGAGTTTTGATTATAGATTCATTCGATAAGTGACCTCGTTTGGGAAGGATATCGCTCATTTATCGATCAAGCTATTGATCAATTGAAAGGGGGATATTCAAATGAACTAATTTGAGCAGCTGTAGTTTTTTATATCGTACTAGATCATTTAATTTTATTATGCGTCGTATTAGAGACAGGTGCATAAAGAACACTGATTTTATTATTTTTACAACATGATGAAAATAATGATGCTAAAACGCATCGCCAGTATCGAGGTGTCGCAAGAGTGTATTCGGCACGTAAATTAACGTCCCAACAGCTTAGAGCAGTAAATATAGAACGGATCCGATCACGAGATGCGACTCATTGGATTAGAGTATAAAATCTATAAAAACTCATAAAGTGCTCATAAACACTGTTGAGGCAATAAAAAACAGTGTCGAGTCTCAGCTGTCGCGGGCTATTTCAAACTCCGAATTCGAAATCGAACTCCATCGAACCGCGAGGGGTTCCGATTTTAAAATTAGAAATGTCATTTTCTTTTTTCCATTTCATCCGTTCTTAATAAAGTCGTATTTGACATTTCAGAACATGAATACGGTCAATATCAAAAGACATTTTGATCAATACGAATTTTTAATGATGTGGGCAGAGTAAGATGATACTAGAGTTGTTTCTGTTACTTTTTTGCGATAGACCTTATGAGTTTATTTCCGTTAGGTCATCTATTTTAAGTCTAGATGGAAAAATACGTGTTCAAATAGGTATTATTTGGTCTGTATTAGTTATACATATAGGTATTTTAATGAAGGTACAGATTAATTAAGGATTACCTATTCAGTCTATTTGCCTTATAATTAAATGTATCTAAGTATTTATGTTTATATTTGGCGCAGTATGTATAGGTGCAAGATCATTGATCAATGTCAAAATAAATAATGACGACAGTCGTAAAAGAAAACACACATAAAGTTTGTGTATAAAGTAATGTTTTTGTTAGTGAAAGTGTTCCGAAAGCATTGCCAAGTGGGTGAGTGTCAATGGAACAACAGTGTTTTATTATATTTAGCTCATTTCTCATGATCATTTTGTCACTTGCAAATGAAAGCATATTGCATTTTGTAAACTTGTTTTCTATCTGTGCCATATTTTTATTGGTTCATAAATTGTTATTTGTGCGATTCTCATCTAAAATTCAGTAATTGCAAAAGTTGCATGAGCAGCTTTATTTTCATTAGCAGTTAAAAATGCACTTCAATTTTCAAACGTGGAACCGTTGCAACACCGTTCCATTTCACGTTGTTTTCTCTGGAATGCTAAATATTATTTTTATAGCGCTACACATGTTTTGACCATCGCTAAGACATTGTATTCGCTTTGATTGTTATAAATGATCGCGATAAATAATATTACTTTTTTAACACACACTTGACATTTTTATGGGTCGCTCGCGGAATCGAATCGAACAGGTTCGAATTTAGAACTCTGGAATTCGAACGAATTTTTTTCATAGATATTTCGTCAATCTTTCTCTATTTTATAGTTATCTAGAACTACTTACGTGAATTTATTTTCTGCTCATTTATTTGAGAGATAATGAGAACTATTGAACTATCTTAGTAAATCCGGCTGTTTTGAAATATGTCAAAGTCATCAAGCTATGTAGGTATTAAAACTGTCAACTCTGAGATTTGAATAGGGAACGGGTAGATAGGTAATCATTGGCTAGTTTGCTAGTGTTTGTCAAGACGTCCTTGTGTCAGGGTATAATGGTAGATCAAATCGTAGTGAGAATCAGTTGCACAATTAATATATCCAATCAGTCTACAGTCCATTTAATACGATAATCGCCGTATTATAACGATAACATTACTTATTTTATGAATAGTTTATAACGGACCTACGCCTGCGCGGACAATTTAATGCGTAAATAAATTCTATATTTCCAATCTGTTTCGTAACTGAAATCATTCGAGCTGTGTCCACTAAAATGGACGCTATAAAGGTGCGTATGATACATTTTGCCTTTAGATTTGAAATCTGCTTGCATTTTGCGATTATCATCAAGAAGTTTTTAATACATCAGAAATACTTCGAGTGTTGAGATGTAGGTATCTGATATTTATTTTTAGACTTAGCGTTTAACTGATCACGTATAGGTAGATTATCACGACGACGTCTTATATTGCGATTCAATGCAGATCTAAATTAGATAAGTATTACTTGGTACATTTTGACAGAGAAGTAAGGATTACTATAGGTACGCGTCAAAGCAGTGAAACCTCAGTGAACAGTGGTCTTTAAATCATTAAACTGACAAACGTCGTAAAGTGGGGCGAAATAGAACGCATACACATTCTCAGTTAAAATTAAAACCAAACGAACGACATATTTTTAAAGTTCGAACGTCTACGAAAACTAATCGCTGTTTTCGATTCCCGCGCGTTTTGAAAGAGTTCGAACACCGTTCTAAATCTGAAATGTTTGAATGTTTTCGATTTTTGAACGGCTGGCGGAACATGTCAATGGCGACTGAAAAATGGCGGTATTATGAAATCTGTTTTTGTTTTCCTGCTTCTCTTTGATGGCACTTCGTTTAATAAATATTTTCTACTATTAGGTATGTCAACTAGCCTATTATTTCCAGAATGCCAGAGTTTGGCGTGATTTTATAAAAAAAACCCAGGTACTGAAACTGTATGACTGTTAATGCAATTTCTAGGAATCGTAACAAAATTATTGTTTAGCAGTGATTTAGCGGTTTATCTACGTGACTTGGACGAAATTCAAGAGCTTTATAAATTCGTTGATAAGCAGGAATTCAATACGTTTTGAATAAAGAGGTGTAAAACTTTATTACTTAGCAACTAAATTTTTTACCGTACTGATTCTATGTATCGGTTATCAGAGCAAAATATCAACTAGTGATCAACTTTAGTGTCAGAGACTTGAGGCCCATAGCAACGACGGTCATTGAATACATTGGAATATCGTATAATCAAATCCAATCAAATTATATTTATTGCATAGTATGGGTAATAACAAGGTGATGTACTATTTTTGTGTAGGCGCAGCCATATTCAGCGTTTAACGCGTGCAATGTTAAAGATTTACACATTCATTTTATTATAACGTTTTTGCATCTAAGCACAATGTCAGGGTTATTTATTTATAATAATTATAATTAATTTATAATTATTATAAAATTTCATTGTCATATAAAATTTAAAACAATAAAAAAGTATTAATAATATTAGTCAAATTTAAAATAAAGATAAAAATTATAATTGGTGAATCAAAATTGTCATCGGCTCTAGGTAATCATTAACACTATGGTACGCATGCTTTTTCTATTAGGTAATAGCTTTTTCAATTTAAATTTAAATAAATTTAAACTAGAAGCATCTAGCACACTCTTTGGGAGATGATTGTACTTACAAACGCACAGCTAGGGAATGCAATTCCGACTCGAGATCGCAAATTCGAGAACTAGACGGGATCCCGGAATTTTCGGGATCCCGTCTAGTTAAAAAAAAATGTTAAATTCGGATGACTGAAAAAGCTAATAACTGCTTGTTTGTGATAGTGAGGTTAACTAAAATAACATATTACTCGAAAGAAAATAAAAATCTTTATTCTTTAATCTTACCAACTAAATAATTATCGTCACCTGTCGCTAATATTCGGAAATAGTCGGAATAGTTTTCTAACGCTGTTTAGCGTTCCTGCCGCTCGCGGCCGTCAGTCAGCGCGCCGCTTGCGCCCCGAGTGGACGTGTGTAGCGTCGCTGACCACTGCCGCCCAATCCCGTCAATCTCGAACGGGATCTCGTCATATGATGCGTCGGGATTGATCCCGAAAAATTACACGAGATCTCGCGAGATCGGGATTGCATTCCCTACGCACAGCCATGCAGATTACATTTTTATTGTATAAAGCAGTCTTGTTTTAGGGGAAACAAATTTTATTGTTGTGTCTTATACTTATACGGGTTATAAAACGATACATATTATTTTTAACAAATGTCATTTTTTCATAAATATAAAGGCAGGGAAGCGTGAGTATCTTAAGTTCAGTGAAGTAAGGTCTGCAGCTATCAGTTTTCTTGAGCTTGCATATGGCTCTGATACATCGTTTTTGACTTATATATGCTCGGTCTTTTAATGTGGAATTCCACCAGAATATAATTCCATACCTAAGTACGGACTCTGCATATGGTATGCAGTTGTGACGGCAGAAACATTTGTGAAACCTGTCGAAATAGTGATCCAGGATTAACTAGTGTATCTGAGTGGATTTTTTATACATGATTAAATATATGCATGTAATGTATGGATAACATAATAATTGATTATCATTATGGATTTTTCGATTTCTTGTATAGAAGTTTGTACCCACTAAGTTATGACGGCATACAAAAAGGTAATGGTTAAATCGAACTTATTATCGATTTCCTGCAGTTGTAAGTCAGTAAATATGCGGAATTTTAACGATCTCCTCGAAATTAAACGTCAGTTAATCGATCGACAAGTTTCGTCAGAACTACTAAGCAAGGTACACTAGTCTAAACATCTTGGTATCTATGAGTGTTACAAAATGCGCAAACACTGCTCTGCTAGTAGCCACGTAGGGATTGCCTTTTTGTATTCGAATATTTGCATGGCGTTATTCGAATATTCGAATAATTTTGAGAGTCAGCCGCGTAGCCGTAGTCTAAGATAAGATAACTCTTTATTGTACACCAAAGTAAAATACAGAACATAATTCTTACAAATAGATTTAGTACAATGGGCGGTCTTATCGCTAAAAGCGATAACCTTTGTATGGACAGGATCAAAATGTAACACATGACGGCGGTGCATCTATGGTGAAAATGAGTATATTTGCTTGGTAAACTTTACAATCAATGCATTGATTATTTTTCATTATTAGACGCACTGGTTTGTATAATTTTATTAGCCAAAATACAAACAGTATTACCTTATTTTTGTATTTTATTCGTTAACCATTTTTACACATTATGTGGTTCTGATAGCAAGGGTTCACCATAAAGCCTTTTTGGAGTATTCCTAAACGATTTTGTGATGATTTTCTATAGTAAAGATTAGTTGAAATTGCCATTTAAAAGTTTCGAATAATCGAAAATATTCAAGTAACCCCCCCCCCCCCCCCCCCAAATTAATCGAATGCTATTCGAATACTACAGTTTCGAATATTTGCAAGCCCTCACGAGCGATTGATATCGCTAGAACAATGGGTATTGCTAGCTACCGACTGCAAAAACAGCGAACTAAACGCAACTGTAGCTTACAGGCCTTACAGCTGTCATATGCGTTTAGTTTTACCGCCATTTATTGAGTTAATTCTTTTGACTGGTAGCTTTTAATTAGCTTTTTGCTGGAAAAAGCATCGTTGCAATGAGAAAATGATTGAACTGATGCAAAGATTAGAACGACTTATATGGCGTAGTGGGCGAGGAGACTGAGATTAAAGATGCAATTCGATACAAATGCTTACAAGATCTGCAAATATTTATTTCGAATCTGGGTGTTACAGTACATTCGTAGGTTTTGATAAAGATGATAAGATAATTTGTAACATGGAGGTTTTTAAGTCGCGACTGAACATACTTCTTCTAAGCAAACGTGTTTCTTTCCATCTGGGGGGGGGGGGGGGGGGGGGGGGGGTTAAAATTGTAAACGATTGTACGAGCCGTTGGGTGCAGACAACACAAGATCGGCCGCTCTAGAAATCTATGGAGTAGCCCTATGTCATAAAATAGATAGATCCAGAAGTAAAGTTAGGGCCGATTTTGTTTTCAATTGCCTAAGCTCGAGCGTACCGCTAGGGCTGGCGGCCACAATAAATACACAGCAGTTTTGATAAGCACCTTTATTCATTGTCACGTAAACGTTTTAACATAAATTATCACTAGTAAATTCACAACCAGCTAACAAATTACGTTAGACAAATAATGATTTTCCCGCTAAGTGCGACATGTGCTCTTCACTTATACATAACACGATAATGTATTCTACCGTGTTATAGCAAACAAATTCATTTCATTTTAAAGAGTGGCACTTGCGGCTGGCATTCAACCGACTTGATCCGAGATCCTTGTACGCGCGAGTCTAAGTGCGCCTGTTATTTATTTATTTAATACTTTATTGCACAAAAACACAAATTACATGTACAAAAGGTGGACTTAATGCTTAAAGCAGTTTTATACCTGCCAACCTCAGAGGTAACAAATAAGGTTGGCGTGCTAACTTAAACACAATATTAACTTAATGGTACTTAAAAATAAAAAAAAAACACAAATAACAATAAACTCCGATCACAGTCGACAACATTATCGTTATACTAAGCTTAACTTCTGTAATATTCTGTGCCTAATTACTGATTAAATAGTCTTTAATTTATCGGGTACTAGCTGACCCGTCCGCGGCTTCGCCATGCGAGTATTTAAATAAAAAACATTACCCTCCTTTTACGCACTCGGGTGAAAAGTAGCCTATGAAAAGTAGCCCTAAATAAATAAATAAATAAAAAAAAATAAAAATGTCTTTTCCCATTATATAATGTATCTCCTTGCCAAATTTCGTTACGATCCGTTCAGCCGTTTAGTTATGAAAAGGTAACAAACAAACTAACAAACAAACAGTTACTTTCGCAGTTACTATGTACCTATGTATTATACATATAAACCTTTCTCTTGAATTACTCAATCTATTGTTGAAAATTTTTGGCTGTGTTGCGACAGCCGCGGTCGCGGGCAGACTGCATCTTCGCGGAAAACAAAATAGTCTGTTAAAATTGCTTAGCAGTTGGTGATTGAAATGAGGTCTGTGTCTCTTGGATGCTTTTGCCAACGGTCCTTCGATGCCATCATTCAGGCTATATGGATGACATTACTGACTGATATATACACTGTTTGAGTGAACTGAGCGACCTTTCGAATCTCGATTGAGGGTCTGAACCCTGACTTTCTGAACATCATCAGACCTAGACTTGATAAAATCGTGGTTTCACTCGCTTAGCTTAAAAGGGTTTAGTTAAGTTGTGATGTATTTTTCAGCTTCATCGCAAAAAGGAGTAATAAAATAGATATTTTTACTTTAAGATTTATAAATTGGAATCTTGTCTCCGTTTTAAGAGGGTTGCAAATTGCATTAAGTTGGTAATTATTTTTTTTTATGCCGTTCTAATAGATAATCATCATCGTTAGTAAAGAAAATACTTATTCTAATAATATTTTACGCCGCCATCCTTATTTGCTTACGTAGATCCTGCCCATCCAAAGGTTGTCTGGAAGAGATCTCTTCTAGCGATAAGGCCGCCCATTGAATCTGACATATTATTATTAAATTCTCTATTTTAAAGTTAGAGCTGACATGTTGAATACTGTTAATAATTTAAACTTTAACTTAATAATTTAATTTTTTCTACGATAGAACGTTGATTAAAATTGCATGCGACAAACGCTGGTTATCGACAAATTCAAACTGTATCACTAACCACCTGTTACTAACCCATATTAGCAATAAATGAATTGATTGATTTGATTTGAGACGTGTATTTTCTTTTATTGAAGTGAAAACTTCTTTAGGCGCGTTAAACATTTTTTGAGATGGGGAAAAAACCATTGAACTCGCGACACTGTTACTGACAACTGTCACTAACTACGGACACTGACTGTTACTGCCACTGACACCTCTGTATATAAGTATCTGTTGTGTTTTTATTCAAGTTTTCACTTCTGTCGACACTCCCGGAATGCCACTTTTTTTTTGTTTAGTTTTAATGGTGTGTAATAAAGACATTATCTATCATCTTTTTGCGGCGGGAATTAAACACTTTTAATCTTATATTTGTATTTTGAGCATATTAATAGCAATATTTTTATTTTGAGTGCAGATTTAAGCTTCAGTGCCATTAAAATTAGCCTAATATCCATATTAACTCCGGAAAGCATTAAACCAAACATCAACCATTTTAGCTCACTTTGACAATATTAAGACATTTTATGTTACTTAATTAAATTTTAAAATCGTCATATATTACAGAAAACATTATATTTATTGCTCTCGATATCTGTAGTCACTTTACATAAAAGTTTACGATTGGTTATTTTCGGTTCAGCCGTTTCCAATTAACCTTTTAGTACCGCTTAGCTTAATGTGATAATAAATCTCTCACTTAGAGTTTTGTATCGATTGGTACTTATCGAGATATCGAAAGTGATAAAATATCGATTTAGGAATGTTAGGTTGATGTTACGAGTAGCATTAAGTCCACTACCATATTTTGTGTGAAAGATTTCTTTTTATACGACCTGGAAATGGAACAAGCTAACCCATTTGATGTTAAGAGGTAACCTCGCCTATAACAAAACATTGCCTCGTAGGTCACGCTCCTTAGATACGTGTCCTACGATGGGGTCCATCAACTTGAGACATACAGGTATAAAGCCTCATGTGCTTGTTATTTCACCGGCAACCATACCCTTCATATACAGCAATGCTGAAGAAAACTTTTGTGATTGATTTCAATCATTATTATAAATACGGGATTTATCACGTACCGTCTTATCGGTGTTTCGACCGACAATGTTTCGGTTCAATTCGTGAACCTTCATCAGGGTGAGTGCGATCCGCTCCGAATAACGTCTCGCCTCGCACTGTGGCGAGACGTTATTGTGTCAGTGCGAGGCGAGACGTTATACGGAGCGGATCGCACTCACCCTGATGAAGGTTCACGAATTGAACCGAAACATTGTCGGTCG
The DNA here is from genome assembly GCA_918857605.2 of Philereme vetulata. NCBI lineage: Eukaryota > Metazoa > Arthropoda > Insecta > Lepidoptera > Geometridae > Philereme > Philereme vetulata. The sequence goes on from OU975420.1 coordinate 1,560,486, forward strand.
AAACACCGATAAGACGGTACGTGATAAATCCCGTATTTAAAATAATGACAGCAATGCTGCTTTGCGGCAGATATAGGTATGGCTTCCCCGATATAGCACTTTCACAACGAACTCTACCATTCTTAAAAAATATATTTTTTATAGATTTGATAATAATTATGCAGTTGTCTTTTTTCTTTTAATTGATATATTGATAACAACAAGCTTCCGCCCAAGGTTTCTCAAAACTTCTCACTTTATTAATTTGATAATTTATTTTTTTTATTAAAAAAAAATTGCAATCGCACTAATACTAGAATAAATGCGAAAGTTTGGATGTTTGTTTATTTGTTTGTTTGTTAATCAATCACGTCGTAACGGCTTAACAAATTTCAATGGAATTTGGTATGTACCTACACACGGCTACACATCAAGCTATATATTTCCAGTATAAGCTGACCTCTCATTCTACGAAAAGTCTACACAATGCGAGGTCAGCTTATACTGGAAAATGTAAAGCTTGATGTGTAGCCGTGTGTAGGTAGATTGTAACCTGAATTAACACATAGGCTACTTTGAATTGGCAAACCATGTGTACGAAACCGCTGGCGGAAGCAAGTTTATTTAATAAATGATATTTCTCCCATTAAAGAAATCGAAAAAACAATAGCTCTCTATGCCACACAGGTACCTCTTTTTAAGGGGACACCGGAGGGACAATCGCCCATACAACACGTACTACCATGATCCTTTCTAATTGGAGCATATTTCTACCTTAATAAAGCATTATTTTAATAGTATTTATCTAGGTTCCCAACCATATATTAGATCAAAATACTTACCTAAAATGAAATAGAAGCATATCGCATTCTGCATGTTTTTACGTCATAAAAGACCTGTTTTCAACCTAAATGTTTCGTATTAAAAACAACAACATCTTACGTATCCTAGTTATGGGAACATAGATTATATCGTCTAGTTACAGAATAACAACACGATGAGAAAAATACAACAAGTTTTCAGTCATCATTTTTGGTATTACGGAACACGGTCAAAATCTAATCAAATTTAGAATCGTTCTATTGCTATCACTGTCGCTCTGAGTGGCTAAACTTCGTCACTAAACAGGGATAGCGATATTCAGGCCTAAGTTTTTGACGCGGCCGAATTGAAGTTGCGCTCAGGGTTCGCCGGCGCGTTAAGTTTACTCCGCGCACGATGAGAGTGGGATTTGGCATAGCTAAAGTCTAAATAGTAAAGGAGGGGCGATGATAAAATTAAGCTAGAACAAAAAATAACCAACTTAAAAAAACAGAAAACTGTAACCAATTATTTTGATTTACAAACGAAACTACAGAACAGATTTTGATGAAATTTCTATTGGACTATTTTTAAAGTATATCCTTTCTAATAAAGAAAGACTTTTCCAAATCGGTTGATAAATGACGGAGTTCTGAGATAACAAACAAAGAAAAAAAAATTCCACCGAATCGAGAACCTTCTGTCTTTGAGACTTTTCTTTTTTTTTCATCAAACAACATTTAATATACATATATATGTACAGGACATTTCACACAACGCTATCTAGCCTAAACTAAGCAGAGTTTGTACTGTGGGAACAAGATAACTGATGGAATACTTATATACCTATTTTGTTGTAAATACCTACATTCTTGTTAAATATAGAAAAACATCCACACCCGGAATAAATATATGTAGATCATTATTAATTTAACACAAGAAACTGATTACCGACATCCCCTCCATGACCTCCACCATCACGACTAAAACCGCTAGTGACCACCCGGCCGCACAAAAGTTGAATTTGTGAAAGAAGTCACCACCGCCTGACTTTATAGCACCCCATGAAAATCTCCCTATGGACATGACCTTACGTGGCCATTCTGGAAGTCCATTAATTGACTCCGGACTCAGGTTGGGCGGTATGGGAAAATCCTCTGCAGATCGTTAACCAGCTGTGATTGTGGGCATCTCGTCCAGACTATTCCTCATGTGCTTATCTGTCCTTTGTGCCCTACGACCTGCACAAGGGACGATCTCAATACGGCTACCATAAATGCAATAGACGAGGCCAGGTTCTACTCTACCCTAATATAAAAATATTGCTAATTAAGATACGTTGTAAGCTATTGACATGAAAGAAGAAGAATATTTTAATGATCAAAATGTAATCCATATATCCACTTATTCACCGGATATATTCAATAATGTCCATAACATAAAACGAGAATGGTCAATACCAGCCACAATCAGAACCATAAAATTTAAATCAAATAATTCGATGTTCATAAACCAATCAATTTATTGGCTTAATCGAACCCAATCGGAGTCTCTAATAAGCTTGGGTCATTCCATACTACTCAATACTTATGGCTTGTGTCACTTTGAATCAAAATTTTGTGAAATATTAGATGTGTTGAGCTGAGTTTAAGATTCATATTTCAGGAAAAAAATGTAAATAAATAAATATTGCACATTTCACACAGCGCCATCTAGCACCAATCTAAGTAAAGCTTGTACTATGGGAACCAGTAACTGATAGAATACTTATTGATCAAGCGAAGCGAGATCTCCAAATCAACTTGGGCAAATCGGCGTTGTATGTATGTATGTTTGTTTGTCCGAGGATAACTTTCGAAGCGTTGATCCGATCATTGTGAAATTTGATACATAGGTAGGTAGTAATGGCACATTTTCGGTGTGACTAAACGAGCTAAATATATTGGGGGGTTGTTGAGATATTGGGGTCATATGGGACGTCAAATGAAAGCTCTTTATTAGTACATTTCACTCCTGCTTTATTTTTAGTTTCATCTTTGTAGTTTTTGACTTATTAGTCATAATAAAAACCAAACTTTGACAACATTCACAGGGTACACCAGTGACCCTATAATGCTGAAATTTAGTATTCGTCTAGCTTTAGCGCCACTAATATAGGCAAAAGTCTGAAATCCAGAATAAGTGCATTTTGTACACCAAAAAAGAGAAATCAAATCAATTAACATGAACTCCCGTTATCTGTAATTTGAATGGAACTGTAGGTCATATAAATTGGTTGTTTATTCCGTGGCACTATTTTGATAGTCAAAGATTACGAATAATAATATTTTTTGTTTTTATGGGAGACTCGCGAGATCTCAGTTCGGGGCGAACCACTAGTGTGTTTATATATTTATATATATATATAAGGACATACTTATACCCGGAACAGATATCTGTAGATCATGCATTTGTTCCGCGGCGGGAATCGAACCCTCCTGATTTTCAACAGGCTATTCGCTCTCTGCGCCACGGAAGTCGTTAGGATCAAAGTATATTTTCAGCATGTGACAGAAGTTGCGCGCGCCGGTGTAACATCATGAAGTTAGATTCTACCTATTACCTACGCTGAAGCTATCCAAGAGGTGCGAAAAAAAAGTGATACTTTTTCGTGCGTACCGAAGTACACGCTATTTTTTGTGTTTAAATGAAAATTCTTTATTTTACATTTTTACAAGCAATGCGACTTTTAACAATGAACCAACACTATTACTCGTGCGCGATAACTTGGGACCTGCTAGGAATGCGACTCCCCGACCGCTTCCCCTGCACTTCCCCGATGGCGCCCGTATTGTACCGTCCGCATCACTATTTTTACTAGGGTTTTTAGTCTCATACTGGCCTACGTCACGTAACGACGTGCTCTGGAATTCTTCTAGTTTTCGTTTGTGTTATTGTTTTGTTGTTGTAGTTTTTGTTGTTATAGTTTGTGTCATTGTTCTGTTGTTGTAGTTTTTGTTGTTATAGTAAATGTTGTAAATTTATCGGATACCTCTTCGTCAAGTGATTATAGTGAGACTGAGGACGAAGAACAACCTCTAGAAGGCATAAATCCACTAAGTAGTGACGAAGATGAGATAATGTAAATAATAGATAAAATAAATGTATAAACTTAAACATTGTATTTTTATTTTATTCAAATAGTGTAAAAAAGATTAGATAAAAAGCAGCGTCCTCCCTGAGTAACATAATAAATTAGGTTAAAAAAAACAAAGACGAAGCCGCGGGCGGCTGCTTGTTATGTTCGCTTTTTTGCGGGCGGTACAAACACGTCAATATGACGTCACCGCGCTCAGGTCCCAACTTATCGCGCACGGGTAATACATGCATAGTGGCGATATTATCGCTAAAAAGCGATCTCTTTCAGACAACTTTAGATTATTTAGGATTTGCTCTATAGTAGGATAAAAACCTAGATCAAAATCATCTTGTAGTTTTGTACAGTCAACAACAAAAATAAACAATTAGTAATTTTTGAAAATAATTTTCATCCAACTGGAAAATTTTGTCAATATACAGACAGATAAAATCTTTAAACTTATAACCACCTTTTTTATGTGGTTAGAGTAAATAAGAGCTCCTGATAAGGTTCTAAAGACACGTAAGTACCGGGCAAGCATACCACTGTGGCAGAGTTAACTCATTAGCATAATCTTAACCGTTGCGAAGTGTTCTCAACTAATTTCCCTCCGCGTCGCGTCGCGCGCTTCGCCGATTCCCGACTAAATGTGTTATTGTTTGTAAATAGCTGAATGTGAGAATGACCCTTGTTTAAATGGACCAATAACACTCAATATGTATAATACCTTCTATACTCAATACTTGCTGCATGCCAAATCCATAATTATTATATACTAGCTGACCAATCCGCAGCTTCGCACGCGTAGTTTTTTAATAAAAACATTACACTCCTTCTCCGCAGTTAGGTAAAAAGTAGCCTGTGTCACCTGGAGATAGTGTAGCTTCCCAACATTGAAAGAGTTTTTTAAATCGGTCCAGTAGTTTCGGAGCCTATTCAATACAAACAAACAAAAACACAAATCTTTCCTGTTTATAATATTACGAAGATTTTTTGTAGATATTGATATGTTCTTTAATATTGTAGAACATACTTTTGTTCTATCATCAATAGTTTCCGCAGCGCATGCGACGAAAGACTTTTAGGGCACTTTCTTTACACCTTGGGTTACGTTACTTACGATTTAGTAAGGATTCCTAATCTTTTCTAGCAATAAATATAGCCTATGTCACTCAAGGTGAATGTAGCTTTCCAACGGTGAAAGAATTTTTGAAATCGGCACAGTAGTTTTTGAGTTTATTCATTACAAACATACACACAAAAATACAAATCTTTCCTCTTTATAATATTAGTATAGAAGTATAGATTAGCTGTGGCCCCCGACTTTATACGCGTTACACTACTAAATGTGTAGGTAACCTAGAAAAAAAGCTAAACTCGCTGTTGCAAGTTGACTTGACACCACGTTTTTATCCCATGGGACCTGATTTATGGTGGTAATCCAGGTTATAATCTACGTACATACTAAATTTCATCTAAATCAGTTCAGCTTGATTCGGTTACGACGAGATTGAGTAACAAACAAACATCCAAACTTTCGCATTTATAATATTAGTGTGATGCGAATGTAACTCTGTCTCTCCGTCTGTCTGTTTATTACGTTTTCACGACCAAACGGCTGGACCAATTTCGATTAAATTTGGTATACAGATAAATTATGATTAGGACAAATACTACTTTTTACCCAACTGCGCAGGAGTGTAATTTTTTTATTAACAAACACATATTGACAATAGCTAGTGTAAAAATTGGTCCGGGAAAAACCTTGACCGTGTGACGTGCATGACACCAAAGTGGTGAAAAGTCATTGGAGTTCGCAGGTCGTTTCATATAGTGTTAGACTGTATTTAATAGTCAAACATGCATATTTACTCTCAAAGATTTAACATAGAAATGGTTCCCACAATATCAACCTACGAGTACGTTACGACTGAGAAATTACTAGTAATAACGGATAATTTACAAAGGATAATGGGTCTTAGTGGGCCGTGATAAGATTAAGATTGGCGCGTAACGAGTTGTCGAAGGCTTAACATTCATGTCTCGAGGCTCCTATACCTAATAACCATCAATGATCGGACCGATTGTGAAAAATATCATTAAAAAACCATCAGCGCTTGATGATTTGACTGTACAGATGATTCGTGCGGCCGGCCATTAACCACAATCGATTCTTTTTTTATTAAATTATTGACGTCGTGAAGTTCATTCGTTTACGGTTCGCGGTTTAAGCGATTTCGCGCTACTGCAATGCGCTCAATAAAATTATAAAATAAACAAAAAAAAATCATTTTTATTGTTTAAACCATCGCTCGTAAAATGAAAACTAGACGATCGATAATTCACGCCCACTTATAGTTATAGTAGGAGTGGCAAAAATCGAATTAGTGAGCTCGATACATCGATTAACCTCGGATATCGACAAAAAACACGATTAGCTCCGAAAACCATCGACAGCCGAAAAAAGGTAACCGAAGGTTAATGGCGGTTTTTGTTCAAAATTCGAAGATTTGAATTCGTAATTCCAACCACAAGGAATCATTTGTCAGTGACAATTTTTTGGCTGGCAATCGATTTTTAAATACAGGTTAAAGTTTGAGGCCTCCTTTTGTGCGGCGGAATAAAAAGATTTCGGAAATTACAATTGATTGTCTTTTACAAGATTGTTTCATAACGGCGATAATAAAACTTTACGACTTAGGACCCGTTTTAACCCCCGACGTAAAAAGAGGAGTTATTACTTTAAGGTCCTTGTCTGTCTGTCTTGGCGTCTGTCGTAGCTTTAAAATGGACGGACCGCATCTTTTCAGTTTTTGCAAAATAATAGCTATGTTTTTCGCGTGAACTAGTAGGTACTTAGAAAAATTTAGGATTTAAATATCTATACTAATAATTATTATAAATTAGAAGGTAACTTTGTCTCTGCATGTTTGTTAAGTTTTCACGACAAAACGCCTTGACCGATTTCGATGAAATTTGGTGTATAATTAGATTATGACTGGGATTGAGACATTGGCTACTTTTTACCCGACTGCGCTGAAGGAGGGTAATGTTTTTACTGACAAACCACGCGTGCGAAGGCCCTGGTGAGTCAGCTAGTTTAAAAAATAAATAATGAACTTGTTGACTGCATCTATCTGCTTCTAACATAGTATTTTGCGAAGTTTTTTAATCCAACGTCCTTGTTAATCGTCCTTCGACCCAGTGCATAGGCATGGGAAAGCTCGCGATTTTTTGCTTTCTGCATTCCCCGTCATCAAGGCTGTGGGAACTGATCGCATTCTCTCTGATCCGTAGGGAAATGCTCTTAAAAGAAGCGCCGATACGATCGAACGAATCGACTCGATTAATTATGGCGTCGAAAACCGAATGTTTGTGGGCAACCCTAATTAACGAAATGTTTTTTTAAGCTTCCGAAATCGGGTTTCATTTGGCCAGTGTCCTTTTATTTTATTGTGACATGTTTGATTTTAGAAGCTAATGTTCTAAAATTTTTCCAAATTCAAAATCACCGAATTATATTCTATCTTCGTAATTGACAGCTTAATTATTTTTTCCTTAAATAAGTACTTACATACACACAATGTACAATTACTATTTAAATATTTGCCGTTCCCGGTTTCCTCTCAATCGTCAACTATAAGCTATCTTAAGATCGGAATCATCTTTCAATTATAGGAACAATAAAATGTTGATCTCAGTATCGGACTGAAGATTTTATAGATGTTAATTGAGGGCTCTTTGAACGCTCGCTAAATATAGTTTTAAAATCGCTCAAGATGGGTGGCTAATAGTCCAATTATTGGTTGATAAATAATAGTACATTGCTAGCTAGGTAACTATTTTATATACCGACACTGAAATATAAGAGAAAAGGTAAACTTAAGTGACAATTTCCGGCGAAAGGTCCGCCATATTTGTTTTTTGACAGTTCGGTAGCTACGAGTATATTACTTTCATGATACTGGAAAGAACTTCGAATATTTTACCTAGTTTTAAGTGTTACTGATTGAGGAGGGTTTTTTTATCGTGAATAACTAGTAATATTAATAAATATTGCAGAATATTTCACACAGTGCTATCTAGCCCCAAAATAAGCAGAGCTTATTCTATGAGAACCAGATAAGTGATACTAAAAAAAATATAACCATTTTATTCCAAATCATAATACTACTTATCGCTAGTTGTTATATTTAATCAATTTGTGAGAGATTGATTCCTTCATGGATAAAGGTCTCCTCCATCTTCTTCCACGACTCTCTGTCGTTCGCTTTGATGATCCAGTCTTGTCCAACAATTTGGTTACATCATCAGCCCACCGTCTAAACGGTCTACCAACATTTCTTTTGCCGAATGGTCCTGTCCATCGTTTGGTCTGTATGGTCCACCTTTTGTCTGCGCGTCGTGAAACGTGGCCGGCGTAACTCCACTTTAATTTAAGAGCTTTGTGTACATTTGATTTTGTGTTTAATTCTGGTTATGAGAACCCACGTTTGAAAGCCATACAACAGGCAAAGCAATAGACAAGTATCAATTACCACTTTCATCATATTTAGAGTGTAGTCTCTTTTCAGTATTTCTTCTCTGCGTTCTTCCTCTTCTTCATGCAAACATGTATTCCGCGGCGGGATAATAACCCGCTACCTCCTGCGTCTCAGCCGGCTTTCCACTCACTGCGCCACGGAGGTCGTCAATAGAATTCACGTTTAATTTTCGTTCGATCACAACCTAACCTGGTGGTAAGGTATGATGTGGTCTAAGATGGAGCACGAAGATCTAGCCGACACCTATTCAATCTTGCCTTAGAGAGGCTTCTATTCTAGTCTTCGGGAAAAACAGAAGACGGTAAAGTGTTCCATAATTACTGATAAAATCGAGTATGTACCTTTTTATTTGTTATCCTGATGTTTCGACTATGTTGCAACCGCCGTGATCACGGGCGGACTGGAGTACTTAGAGCTACCGTCGAGAAGTGATGACAGCTGCAGCAACTACCCTCACTTAGGTTTGCGCGTCGTGATCGGTCGTCTCAGTGCGTAGATACTGTTAGTGTAGTGTTTCGTAATATGAACGAGGACATTTCTAATTTCGAAGACCAAGTGAGGGTAGTGGCTGCAGCTACCACCACTTCTTGACGGTAGCTTCAAGTAGGTACTCCAGTCCACTCGTGACCACGGCAACACAATCGAAACGTTGGGATAACAAATAAAAAAGGTCCTTACGCGATTACTACCCGTTTAAATCAGTAATTATGTACAGTGATCGCGAAAGTTTGAAAAATACTAAGTGTTCCATAGGCAGTAAAATTGACGTCTCAAAGTGATGCATGTTTTTTAATGAATAAATGATATTTGATTTTGATTTATATTTTCATACCTTAGCTGTACGAATTAAGAGGGTAAGATCGGGACACCGTTCCATGTCTCAGAGTTTTCTGTAATATTGAAGTCAGGGATAAAGAACGTTTGTTACCTTCACTTCCCAAGCTCAAATTGGTCGAAATGTTGGAGACCCATGATGGTCCTTGATTACTTAGGTAATTCTGTATATCAAATACAAATCCAAGTAATCTGGTCTGGAAGAAAGCGCTTCTAAGACCGGCTGTTGTAGACATGTTTGACATCGTGTCTTCTTATTTGTTTGTTGTAAGTATCTAATTATTTATTCTACTAATGTAATTTCACTCCTGGGCAATGATATTTCCCCAATGAATTCAACTATCTCTATTTTTTGCGGTCTCTTATCTTCCTTTCTCAAAGTCTCTTCAAGCAATATCATATCTAGAAGGTTCTCAATAAAGTTCAGTTTACTATCAAGCTCGTTTTAAAGTGACAGTAGCTAGCTACCCGACTACCAAAGGAAGGTTATGATAGTTTTGTTTTACTGTCCTCGCGAATGACGATTGATTATAGAGAAAGGCCGCGGATGTGTAAAGAAAATTGTGATTGAAATTTTAATTGAATCGGCGTAAGTCGTAAACAAGTTGTAAGATGTCACCGCCATTTTGAAACATGATTCAATAAATATTTAAAGCAAATGGCGGTTTATGGTTTAAACAGTTTATTTTAATTTATGTGTGTTCGTATTATTCTCATTTTTAACATTGTTAGTATAACTTTTCGTATTTGACAAAAATGAAGTGTCAAATAGAGCTCTTGTGTCAGTGTAGAAAAAGCATTGGATAAGATGGCAAGATACCTAAGCTTACTTTTTAGAATAGAAAACGCGCTGTATATTTGTTTATTTTAACAGGAGGAATTTTAACACCAACTTTTTTATACTATACATGGAGATGGAACAAGCTTATTGCCCACCTGATGTTATATGGTTACTATCGCCTATAAGAGAGCATTGCCTCGTAGGTCACGCACATTAGAAATGTGCCCTACGATGCACTGCCCTGTGTCCATCAGCTTCAGGCATACATCCTATATTTGTGTTTCTTTACCCGGAGTGAATCTTTGGGCCACCACTAATAAATATTGATGGTGTCATGTCTCAAACGTCATAATATAACTTAATGTCTAATGTCTCAGTGACATTTGACAAGACACCCAAATCCCCACTAACAATCAAGTGCATGCAGATACCTAATGAAGACTAAAACCTCAAACACACGAGCTAATGAGTCATGATCTATGATATTAGCGCAGGTTCAGCTGTCACTGTCAACTGTCATCACTCAATTACGCAACATTAGTGATAATTTCGAATAATCGCATCGATTGCAAATGACATACACGTAGGGAATTAGCATCGAATATGGCGCCTACATGAAGTACACGGCTTTAAGTGTCATTTGACAGCTGACTAGAATTAATATTGCGTTTGATAGAAACTATAAAGCAGACTAGAAACTGTAATAGCATACAATTAAACTATTTTAAGAAACAGTGTCGGTTCTGTTGCACTATAGTACTGGACATGTGACAGCACTAGAAATGTTTCTCAAACTGAAAATGCCAATATCGATATAATTAGTGCCGTGAAAAGTGTTGCCCTGTTATTAAACAGCTAGGCCTGTTGAACAGAATCGACATCATTGATGCTTTTGCAATTGACATTGAATTTACTATAGTTAACAGCCATTCGTGCCCCTAGAAAGGCATTCACCCATTCCTTCCAAACTTTGTGATCCTGAGCAATTTGTAGCTTAACTGTCAGGAATTTATTCAGTTTGTCTCGTCATCTACGTTACGACATGAAGGCAAACGAATTGTTAATGTGAAAGGGCAGATTTGTGGTCAAGCAACAGAACCTTGATTATTGCTTATTCTTCCAACAGCCAGTTGTTGAATAAAACGTGTACTCGTACTTCTTTGGCGTAACAGAACAAAAATAGTTAAATATTTCATTCCGTATGTCACAACTCTTTGTTTGTAAAAGGAATGATAAATTAATAAATATAGTTATGAGTTTTCAAGGAAATTGAGAGACTGATAACACCTAACTTCAACATTTCCCTTTTTGACTGTCAGTGTGCGTGCGCATGAGACATTTATCAGCTAACTTCATCATGTTGCTTTTTGGCTGTCGGCGTACGTGCGCATCGTAAAAATGTTAATCTCATATTTTTTTTACAAACATGTCAAAAGAAGTTAAACTTCAAAAAAAGTAAAGTGAATGACGCGTCCTTTTACGAGGACAACAGAAGTCCTTGGCAAAAGCTTGTTGTAGTCTAAAATATTGCAGATATAACATTAGCGACAAATTACAAACAATAGGGTTTCTAGCAAATAAATATGCATCCTACCTGATGCATTCTCCGATACACTGCATTTGTATGGCTCCGATAGTATTGTTAAGCCCACTAAGCTAAACATTGATTAAAAATATTTACATTTCACATTTACATATGCCGTGCTTTGCAGTTATCGATTGCAAGGACGTTTTGTTTTAATTTTTATAAGGTTGCCCAAGGTTTCCGTGGTACCTAGATCAAAAATAACATATTCATTATCATTATCCGGTATAAGACGATCAACGTCTTCCAGCAACCATTCTATCTAGTGGGAGCCGACCTACGCTAGGCTTATTAGCGCGTGATCTCCAATCGGGTACCATTTAGCCCCAACGGCCGTCAGTTCTTCGCAATGTCTAAATTTCCGTTCAAGAACTATATTTATCATATTTTTACCGATATCGGTTAAGACACAGCGTGATTGATTAAAAAAAATATTGCATTTTATAAAATACCAAATCTTTGTGGCTGAAAAACTCCGTAACAGCTCAACTGATTTCCATAAAATTTGGTAAACATATAAGTACGAGTATATAGTTTTGAACTAAATTATCGTAGCATACTTTTTATCTGGACACAAGCTGAGAAAAACCGGTAGGAGCCTTCAACTTTTCTTTCTTTGTTCAAGTCTCGTGACATTTTGTCTCGCTAAATACCAAGCTTTCATACTAGTTTTACGATCTGTGGTTAGCAAGGAGTTGCATGTTTCGATAGTTTCGTGTATTTTATAGTTTTCAGTCTTAGTTCGTTTTTGGGCTTTATCTAACACGGCAGGAAACAAAGGCGTACATAAATCAGAGTGATTAAAATTTCGTGAACAGCCTTAATAGGGTAAAACCTTAAAATACCTTTGTTATTAATAATTTAAAAGCATTATAAAAAGAAAATACTAGTATTTTCTTAATTGTACAACAAAACTCATCCGTAATCTATCGATTGATACTTAGTTTTCTGACAGTTGATTATGTCAATGTCAGTTGAAACGTAATTAAAATTACGACACTAGACGCTAAAAAAAAATAAGACACCTCATTATATAAATATTTATTAATTTGATCTAGTCTTGTCTTATGAATAGATTTTTTAACAGTTTTGCTATCTGTTTTCGTCTTACGTCACTGTTATTTATTAAATTTTGCAGCAAAATATTGTTTGTTGTCTGGAAGAGATCGCCCATTGTACCTATAAGTATTGTTTATTTCCTTTGTTACAGTAATTTTGTTTGGTCTGCAATAAAGAGTATTTCATTCATTCATTCCTGAGTCTTTAATTAAAATACTAACTACTCAGTTTTTTTAGTGTCACAATTTTAATGACGTTTGATAATTGACAGTGACATAATCAACTGTCAGAAAAAATAGGTTAGTACCCTCCTTATTTATTGTTCGTCTAATTAATTATCTATTGCATAACGGTGTCATCTACTTTTCATATCTACAGATACCTATTGCACATCGTTTACGCTATGCGTACTTCCTACTTCATCGCATCGCATGGCATCTACAGTGTATTCTACCACTTCCTTCAACCTTGTTCGATACAGATCAGAGGTCCAAGAACAATGCGTCTATAACGATTAGCTAGATGCTATCAGCATTGTAGAGTAATTATTGTCTTTGATTTACCACAGAGGTGACGAAGAAACATGGTTGAATACAAATTATTGTACAAATATTTTGATCTTCCTAGTATCTGATTCAAACAATCAAAAAATATTTTAAGAACCAAATATAGGCCAAATTTAAGCAGATATGAGTCAGTGTAACGTAGCAAATGATAAGAGACGATATGTGGCAAGAGCTTTTAAAAATTTGATTGTGATACAGTTTTACCTATGTTACAAGTAATGTTTCTTAGAAGAAACAGGTTTTCAGTGTATATACCTCTTTGTTTGCATGAATGTCAAATGCTAACAGATATTGTAAATAGCGGGTATATGGCTACATGTAAATCTTCATTGGAAATTCTTATTGCATCAAAATTGATACCAATTGTATCATCTAGTTCTGATCTTTGGCCCAAACAATAATGATAGAGTCGATCAACATTATCACAGCGAACAATAGTTGTTCAAACAATAGATATAATTGTTTTGCGGCCGATCGCGGTCCCATCGACCCCGTGGGTGAGATACAGGTTAATTGTACTCATAATAACTATTAATTGATTTTGTTGTTGTTTGTGTATCGTAATGTCGTTTAAATGCAAATTTAAAACGGCTTTGTTGCATGTGTGTTGTTTTAATTTGTTTGTTTCGAATCTCTTTGTAATATCGACTCTTAAAATAATTTTGTTAATTATTTCCTTGAGTGTCCTTTGATCATAAACTATATTGATTACACAGTCATTGATTGCGAAGTCCTTGATCGTGATATCGAAACCAAAATTAAGGGCTTTACAACTGTTAATATAAGATGTCTGATAGCAAGTTGCGGTATTAGCTGGGTTATGCACGCAGCCACTGTAGTGCCTGGGTAAACATTAGTAAGATATAGGTGGTACTTCGACTTTGAGGTCTCTAGTTCATCTGAATCTGTACGGACATGCATCATCATCAGCATTCTTACCTGTTGCCAGAACTGTGCAAGCAGATAAATTCTCTCTTTCTTGAAGAGCCAATCCATCGAGTGCATAGCTTGCACCTCCGCCTCCGGTGCCGGCAGGCTAGCCGCGCCCGTTGGGTGCATCCGGCCGTCCGCCGCTCACGCCCGACGCATACTGACCCTCACTCACGATTCACCACTTCAAACTTCGAACGCCACATTTCTTTTCAGTTCTTTTCAGCCAGTTCGAATTTTACTTTTTTATTTTTACTTCCAGACAGTTCTTCAATTGTTCTTTTCAAATCGCGTGTTCGAACCTGAAACAGAAAAAGACGGTGTTGATATCGATTCTATTGTTTGTGATTTCGTGTCGAAACTAATTTCGTTCGATGCTTAGTGCGATAGCGATACGGAATTGACAGACAAAGAAGTTGTTTTGGATCTTATTGCTGCGGATCAATAGGGTTACAACGACTGACATTATTAAGTCGGTGCTCAAATAAAGGCCATTGAAGATAAGGACGCTACACTGAAATGTAAAATTAAGTACTTTAAATTAAATTGCCCAAGTCCTCGGGTCAAGTCAAGAAGGTAAATTAAACGTAATTTATTGGTTTTGCTGCACGATTTGCTGCGGCCGAAACACTAAATACTATATACAAAAACATGCAAAAACTAAGTTATTGCCGCCTAAAACAAAGCTCCCTGAATTGTAAATTTAAACGAGCCAAGTCACACACGGGAGCGGATGTATGTGATTACTTGATTAGATACTTGATAGGGTTAATTATGCACTTTAGTACAATTATTTTGAGATTATCCTTCTTCGATTTAGGTAATTGTATAGTACTGATACAATAGGATGTAAGAATAGTCTTAATAATTATCACGTTTATTAAAAACGTTACCGACTTATATTTTAAGGATGGGGATAAAAAGTACCCAATGATTACATCTACGATAAATTTGTGTACTGAATTTCATAAAGAGATGTCTAACTTTTAGTTAGAAAATTGAATTAGACCAAATTTGAGTTTTTGCATGATATGTATATAATTGAGTGTACATAGTACTTGTTCCTGCTATCCAATACAGGGAATCAAGAGTCAGAACTGAGGTGACTCGTAGTCGTCGGCAAGCGTGATCTGTCTCCGACCATACCATCACTTACCATTAGGTAAGGTAGTGGTGAAGCGTAGGCTAACCAATAAATAAAAACCGTTGGATGCTACTCCGTAGCGTACCGAAAGGGTAAAACGGGACTCTATTACTGGGACTTCGCTGTCTGTCTGTCTATATTTGTCTGTCCGTCTGTCACCAGGCTGTACCTTATGAACCGTGATAGTTAGACAGTTGAAATTTTCACTGATGATGTATTTCAGTTGCCGCTATAACAAGAAATACTAAAAGCAGAATAAAATAAATACAACCAACGTAATTGTTTTGCTCGTTTTTGCTAGGTATTGATAACGGTAACAGGTAGACGCTTGAAATATTTACAGAACATTTAGTTATATATTCACTTTAAAAAATAAATAATTAAATTAAAATAAAACTAATATTTAAGGGGGGCTCCAATACAACAAACGTGATTTTTTGGCCATTTTTATAGATAATGGTACTGAACCCTTCGTGCGCGAGTCCGACTCGCACTTGGCCGGTTTTTTTATAAATTTGTTTCTCGCTAACTCTTATCCCTTAGCCCTCGCCCAGCGCGGAGCAGTGAATTACTGGCGTGTCAATCAATAAACATGATAAGTGCCGAGTTTCGTGCCGACTCCAGCCGATATGCAAACAGGATTACACGTCACGCTACTCCCGATTGCTGTTATCGATTGTATCGATTCCGATTTTTTTAGAAACTAATGTTTTGGTGGAATTGTATGTTAAGACGTCGTATTATCACAATCAGAACTTGAACTTGACAATACTTCTACGATTCTATTAATGCCGATTTTTATTAGAGTAAAGATAATTTCAGTAGAGTTTTATATTAAATAAATAAATAAATATTGCTGGACATTTCACACAGCGCTATCTAGCCCCAAACTAAGCAGAGCTTTTACTATGGGAACCAGTTATCTGATAGAGTAATTAAATACATTTTTTTTATAAATACATCCTTATAAAATATAGAGAGACAACCAGACCGGCCACAAATATCCTGTAGACCATGCAAACATTTGTTCCGTGGCGGGAAACGAACCCGCTACCTCCAGCGTCTCAGCCGTCGTCGTATTGACGCCTTAGTAATGCTCAGATTTGGCAATTAGTAGTCTTTCTTATGTTGTGTTACTGGTTATTTGTTAGCTGGCTCAAATTCTAACAGTTTTTACTTCCATCTTGTTTATGACTATTTAGGAAGATTTGGTATAGAGAAATACATAGTAGCGTCGGTTAATGCTACAGTCCATCACAATAATATAATAAATGCGAAAATTTGAATGTTTGATTGTTGGTTACAGAATCACGTCGTAACGGCTTAACCGATATCAATGAAATTTAGTATGTACGTAGATTAATAAACTGGATTAACATATAAGCGACTTTTTATCACATAACTAAGTTCCCATGGGATGAACCATCAAAAATTGTTGCAACTGCAGTAACCAAATCACAACAAGTTAGATAGGGTTGAGTTGGATAGTTAAAAAAATTGAAGCAAGCGCAGCATCCCCCAGCCCCGTCTCTACAAGTAATGGTCGTAATGATGAGTAATAACAAATTTTCAGTTGCCTTAGTGTTCTCCAGCCTGCTCTTTCTAGGTAGAGTCTTACTAAGAGTATCTTAAAATAAAATGTATGTATTTTTACACCCCAGAACAACGCGTGCGAAGCAGCTGGTAACAGCTAGTGTTTAAAAAAAATCTAATTAAATACAAGATCAGGCAAAATAATCAGACACCACAGGAAATAAGTCTTATTTTGCCACACTGTACACAACAGTAAGTCAGAATTAAATAAGTTGTAACATGTTGCACCATATAAGGAAGCCCCAGATGAAGCTCATCTTCCATTCTGTCTTCAACTACAAAGACAAAGGCTTCAGGATTGCTCATTCTAGGTTCTACAATCAGGCCTAGATTAGGCTGTAGGGTATCCTCTGCCATGATCCAGTTAGCAAGACAAACGAAGATTAGTTTTCTCGAGACATTTACAACTACGTCATCAATATTGTTATTGACTATTGAGAAAGCGATTGTCATTGGTCATAATATCATAATATCGGTTATTCTAACCATCGCGTCAGTATCCATTTCTTTTATTAAAATCAATCGCAATAGCAGCATTATCAATAACATACAAAATCTTACTGCTGTCACTCCCAAATGCAACTCCAGTGTATGAGATTTGTCTATTGAATAATATTGGAAATGGTTTAACATGATCCAAGTTTATATTCTTCAAGATAATATTTGTTGACATTTTCTCATATCAGCCATAGGATGTCCAACGTAGGACTCTCCCACATATTTCCGGCCGATCTTGTACAGCCTGCATCCAATGGCTCTGAGCAACCTTTATGAGTCGTCTTTTTATCTAGCAGGCCGTTATACGCTGCGCTTTCGAGTGTGTGGTCTCCACTCGAAAATCTTTCTGCCCCAACGTCCGTCAGTTCTTCAATTGCCTCCCCGCTTTCTGTCACATCAGTTTGCTAATTCTCAAACAAGCATTTGTTTTACAAAAATGTATGCTCAATACGTTTTCATCATCAACAATGAGTCATACCATAGACATTTATTAAAGCCACTCCAAGTTAGTCACTTTTACGCAGTTTGATGTTGGTTAATATTCATTAGAGGGGTTAGCCAGGGTGGATGTAGATAGCATCAGTTTTATTTATAAGTCTATTGATACATTAATGTCTGTTGCCTTATTATGGGACACCCTTGGGATATCAATATTCATTATTTACTTTACCATTGTCTTTATTGATAACAAGTACTTTATCAATGTTATTTATCGTAGATAAATACTATAGTCAGGTATACTTTTATATTCTGTGTATCTTTAGTAGCGGTTTTTAATTATCTTCAAAATGTTTACACATAACTAATAACTATATCGCACAAATATACTTCATTATAGTCAATATACTATCCGTTTAAGTGCTATGAACTTATCACGCTACATAAACGTACTTATCAATAGTTTAAAATATGGCCCAATAAAACTTTCAAACTTTGAATTGGTTTTTTAGCTGCCTGTACTTTTTAAATCTGCAGACGATTTTATCAAAGCACTAAATTATAGTGAAGCCATAAGTTTCCTTCTTTACTGTTAAAATCAATGAATATAGTACATCGAAACAGGGGCTGTTTCAAATTTTAACGTCTCGTCTGTAGACCACCTTATTCTTTGCTATTAATGATGATAATCTTATTATAGTTCTTATTGTTATAGAAATAAGAATGGTAGATATAGTTTACGGTGTTTGTCAATGGTATATTAGGTTGGTTATTGATAGGGATCTTGAGGTAACTGTCGCGTGTCGACTCCCTTTATTAACTTGGCCCTTAACAACTTTATTTTTCAAAAATTCTGAATGTCCGTTTCGAATTTAAATACATTGAATTTTCTTTCCAAATTGTGGAATAAATCAAATAAGTAGAGATCGATAATAAGAATTCTCAAATAAGTAGTCTAAATTACAAAATATTTTTTTCTAAGAAATAAAGTCAATTGATAAGAGGCGTTGCTTTTTAAATAAAAGTGGCTCTCCGGGAGTGCCGACAGAAATGAAAACATGAATAAAAGCAGACTACACTACACATACTTTTATACAGAGGTTTTTTTCCATCTCAAAAAATGCTCAACGCGCCTAAAGAAGTTTTCGTTTCAATAAAAGTTCATTGGGCAAAATTTTTGAGCCAAAAATTTAAACAAATGAAACTATTAGATAGCAAGATGAAAGAACGAGACATACGGCCTCCGACGTTGCTATCTCTCTCGACTCGGATTAGCCTCTGTGTAAGGCACAATAGAAAATATACTTTAAGTTCATCATAACAGACTTAATTTTCGTAACTTCAATTTTTCAAAGTAATCAGTCTAGGTCCATGGCGTCGTAACATGGTCACAAGTTCAATGGTTTTTACCCATCTCAAAAATTGCTCAACGCACCTAAAGAAGTTTTCACTTCAATAATATTTTTTTATCGTTACAGTTATATTATTTTACTTCATCATGCAAACTTGAATAATACAGAAAAGTTCTTTGTTAGAGTTTTATCGATGCCCGATGTTCGCTAGTTTATTTCTATTTTGACAAACGACAGCTAAAAATGTCGTCCACATTCCTTACCTAGAGGAAGCGATCGCGTGCCGTTTTAATGATTTAAATTCCCGCTAAAATATAAAGCAGTTTCAATAAACATTAACGACTATCGTTACAAAAAAGACAGGTGCTTCAAAAATATCTGAACATTGAACACCGCCGCAAACAGTTTTATATCCTCGTAAATATTACGAAACTAAGATCACCCTCACGCGTAACTTCAAACACATTATAAAATGCATCACTCCTATATCCAAGCTAACAAGGTTGAAATTTGAGTCGTTTTCTAAAACAACAAAGTAAAAGTTGCGAAACACTAGATAGTAACATCTACCGTGATTTGTAAAGGAGTTCGTGACAGAACTTTTCAGTTCCTTTCAATCGATCGATATGTTTTGGTTTCTTTGTACTAACCTAATTATTCATTTTGCAGGGGCATGCAATCTCAGCGAATCGATATGAATCGCCGATTGCAAATTACGACTCGATTTGGTTTTCGGAGAATTTTCTTCATTCTTCGTTCTCCGTTCTTGATCGTTTTGTTCGGTATCGACACGGAACTCCGTGCCAGATATTAGTCATGTTCCGTTCTTTTTATTCGTTCCAATTTGCCAAATCTGTTGTGGTTCTTCGTTTGTGCTCTTTGAACTGCACTCGACGTTCTGAAATTCGATTATTGCATAGCCTGTTCTTTGATTGATGGATTTTGTTTGCTGTTTTTGGCTTTTCGGATGCATTGAGTGGTTTGTGAATCCGCTAAGTGCCTTTTTGTTGGGTCTCATTGCAATCGTTTTGACTTTTATCGGTTCCGTTTTGTACTGAGGCTCGTTCCACTGAAGCACACCGATTTTTAAATGAGTATTCATACTCATACATTATAATTATCTAAAGAATGGAATCTTTTTTACCCCATATATGACAACGTTCATTTTATGGCACATTTTTACATTAGCAAGTACAAAGTCACTAATCACTTAAGATACTTGAAAACAAACGTGCAGTAAGCAACACTTAGCGACAAAATAAATGATCAATTTCAATTTGGCTGCGATAAGTGCCTTCGTATAACGGCTGTGGTATAACGATAGTGTTGTACTATCGTGATGTCACTCGATATTAAAAGCCCGATTATCGATACAATTGAATCGAACATCGCGTGCGTACGTGAATTTATAGGGGCAGGTGTGGTTAATGGTACTTTCTCGACGACGACTTTATGTTGTGTCACTGTTTTCTCTGTATTTATTATTATTCTGATGACATACGAACTAGCTTTAATACCTTAACGGTTATAGTTATTTGTCTAATTGTAATTTTTTAAAACAATTTGTATCATTTCACTAGAATATTTTATGGAAACCAATGAAATGTCAAGGTGTCTGTAATTAGCAATAATTAGATAAACGATAATGTTATGTGGACATACAGATAACCATATCATAAATACACAAGAAATAGAATTTGTTTGACAGTGGAATAAATAGGAACAGTTTATGTAACTGGGTGGAGGAATAATAGGCGTATTGAAAATACCTCGACACTAATATTAAACGTATACTATATTAGTCGATTTAATAGTCCAATGAATACATTAATATAACGAAAGATATCGCCTAAACCGGTTTAAAATGCATAAATTATTTTTTATGATTATTAAGTAATTCAAGGCCAAACAATCTATTGGCATTTCTTGTTTATAAAATTTTTATGGCTTTTCTAATAATTTATGATTATAATTTTGTTTTAATATCACAAATATTGGGGCATGTTGGACAAAAAGACATACCTCAGTGCCTTAAGACGAAAGTCTTCAATCAGTGTGTGTTACCAGTGATGACATATGGAACCGAGACGTGCTCCTTCACTATTGGTCTTATGAATAAGCTCAGAGTCGCTCAACGAGCTATGGAGAGGGCTATGCTCGGGGTTTCTCTACGGGATCGAATCAGAAATGAGGAGATACGTAGGAGAACTCAAGTCACCGACATAGCCCGACGGATTAGCACGTTGAAGTGGCAATGGGCAGGCCATATAGCGCGCAGAACAGATGGCCGATGGGGCCGAAAGGTTCTCGAGTGGAGGCCACGGACCGGCAAGCGCAGCGTAGGACGTCCACCCACAAGATTGGCAGACGACTTGGTAAGAACCGCAAGTTGGCGTTGGATGCAGGCCGCTTCCAACCGCAGTTCCTGGAGATCAATGAGGGAGGCCTTTGTCCAGCAGTGGACGTCCTATGGCTGATATGATGATGATGATGATCACAAATATTTTTAATAAGCAACAGTAGTGTATTCATTAAGTTTATAATTAGGGTCCATACTTATATTATACCTTAAAATAATAATACATATATCTTTAAATATTTCCGATTTATATTCATTATTTTTTTTAAACTTCACTAAAACATAGTGATATCTCAGTCTGCGATAAGTAAATAACAGTTAAGAGAACATTATTTTAATAATCTATTGTCTTAAGGGATATAGATATTATTTTTAACCTGTCATCTACTATCTCCCTATGCTTTTTTAAAAGCATAATTATGTCATCTCATGTTTTTTGAAATCCCATGTGAGTTATAGTTCAGTTTGGTATCCCCTTGAGCTTGTCTGATTTATAAGTGTTTGTCTCAGGAATAAATGGCGTCTAATATAGTAATTATTATAACTTTGTTAACATTGATAAAAATGTCGCAACGGCACATAAACCTATCGCTAGTTTTTTATAATTTCAACGTTGTGTGTATTATCTGCTTCTACCATCATTGAATTAGGTATTCAAATTATCAAACACATTAATTAGCAAGGTTCAATAATCAAATATTTTTATATATTTTACTTTATATATATTATATATTTATATATATTAATATATTATATATATTTTTATATATATTTTTACAGAGTATAGAAACAAAATGAAAACGGTGGTACTCGCAGGAGTAAAATACTGTGTTGAAGGCATCAACGCCTTCCTCCATAAACCTTATAGAATACAGTTCCACATTTTGAATAAAGAGAAGCTAAACTTAAATTCAATTTTAAACAGAAAAATTATAAGTATAGAGTATCATGTAATGTATGAAATCATTATTATCAACTAGTGGTCCCGCCGAACTTCGTATCGGCTTGACATGCATAGGTATAACGCGGGCTGTCAATATAAGTCAACCCTGGTAGAATTGTCAATTGTTGTCCCCGGCCATTATTATGTATGAGAAAATGAATGACTTCCACAAATAATTCAATACCAAAATTAGCCAAATCGCTCCACCCGTTCTCGAGTTTTAGCGAGACTAACGAACATCAATTAATTTTTATGTATATAGACAATATATCTCGGGATAACTCCTACCGAAACATCTGTTTCAAACGATATTATTTTTTTTTAAATCCTCTTTGACGATATTTGCAGCACGCATTCTGTCAAACGTCATAAGGTTACATTATAAAAGCGCTAAGGTTAGATTATAAATAATTTTATATAGTGGTTAAGTATTTTTAAATTTTCTAATTTTGCGCGCAATTTTCTTTATTTTTTCTTTCATAAGAACCTTCTCCTGACAATAAGAAATACAACAAAAAAGAATTGGCCAAATTGGTCCAGGCGTTGTTGAGTTATGCGCTTACCAACATATTTTGCGATTCATTTTTATATTATAGATAACAAGATCAATACTTTTTTATATGTTATTTGTGGGGAAACAGGCTTACGGCCCACCTGATGGTAAGCGGTCACCGTCGCCTATTGACACCGGGAACACCCGCGGTATTGTCGATGTAGAAACCTCTTTACATTTCTCTTGAAGCGTGCCATGTCGTAGACTAATGGTAAAATCTCAGATGGTAGCTCATTCCACATCTTGCAAGTATGGGGTAGAAAAGATCGCGTGAAGCGTGTGGTGCGTGATACCCAATTGTCGATGATATGTGGATGAGAAGTGCGATGGTAAAATCTCGACGACGGGATGAAATCAAATAGCTCCTCAGAACATTCCCCATTATCCAAAGTCTAAAGTCAGAATGTCATGTCATGTAACTAAAGTCAGAACACTAACCTTTAACCTTAAATAGCCCGTGTACACTGCAGACATTCAGATTAGCAGCAAAACAGTAAAATCTCCCAAAACATCAAAAACATTTCACCAAACAATAAAAACTAAATAAACTTTCTTTATGATATTGGTAAAGAAGTTTCCGCCCGATTTACTCTTATCTTAGAGAAAGGGGAGCTAAAAAAGACATCGGGAAACGAAATATGACATTCAAATATTTTTTGTTGCTTTGAGTAGGGTGTCCACGAATTTATTGATATTGCCAATTTTCTTGACAAACCAAGATGTACGTCGATGACTCGGCTGTTTTGATTGTTGAACTTATTGTGCTGCAAGGTTTGATATTTAAATTAATTTTAATTGTTCATATTGTCCCATTGTTGGGCAAAGGCCTCCCATTTCTGCCATTCACAACGGTCCAGTGCAACCGTATGCCAGTCCCTCAAAGGCGTCCAGCTCGTCCCGCTACCTCTGGTGTGGTCTGCCGCGGTACCGTCTTGCCAATATCGGCTAATAGTAGTAACTAAATAAATAAATATTGCTAGACATTTCACAAAGCGCTATCTAGCCCCAAACTAAGCAGAGCTTGTATTATGGGAACCAGATAACTGATAGTATACATATATACCTATTGTTTTGTAAATACATACTTATAATATATAGAAAAACCACCAGACCGGAACAAATATCTGAAGATCATGCAAACATTTGTTCCGCGGCGGGAATCGAACCCGCTACCTCCTGCTGTTCATAATGCGCACAGCGTTCAAGGATAAAATGTGTTAAATTATAGAAAAATAGCTGACCCGGCATACTTTGTTCTTCCATATAAATTATCAAAGAAATCAAATGGAGCATGAAATTTCAAAGTGACGCGACACTTCACGTCAATGAACGACGGTTAAATTATATGGAACTTTCAACCTGTATTTCACCTCTTTCAAAATTATTTTTTGAAACAAAAGATAGCCTATGTTTTTCTCTAGGATATAATCTATTTTATTGCTAAATTTCATTACGATCTGTTCAGCCCTTTAGTTGTGAAAAGGTAACAAACAAACAAACAAAACGAGTTGCTTTCGCATTTATAATATTAGTATAGATATTTAATTTTTTTTATATACGGATTGATCGAGTGAGAAACACCACGCTGCGTTCGTTTACAGGCATTGCCGATGTTGGAGAAAAGACAGCTAGGCTCAAATGGGATTGGGCGGGACACATTAGTAGAATGCATCCCGATAGGTGGGTTAATTTAGCCACAACCTGGAGCCCTGATGGAAGACGCGGTCGGGGTCGGCCAAGAAAGCGTTGGCGAGACGATCTTGTTGTCTTCAAGCAGGAGTGGTGGAGTGTCGCACAGGACAGAGATAGATGGAGAGACCTTTGCCCAGCAGTGGGACAAAATATGTTGATAAAAAAAAATATGCCAATAAGAACCCGTCAAGGATCACGCCGATACATTTTGTATGGTTTTGGTGCATGACAGAGTAAAATGAGTCCGTGTTTTTATATGAGTACATATTTTTTGATAGTTTGATTTCTAATCTGGCTCAAGTTCGTAAGAAATTGTTCTTTGACAAATTTAAAGATAATTTTATCTTTTGTCTTAGTAGTCTTAGTATTGAGTAAATCAATAAAGTTTCTTACAAGAATCTTTTGACTTGCGTATGCTCTTTCTCAGCTGTCAAAATCAATAATATTCCCAAAATAAGAACTGGCAGGTTCGTCACCGTAGTATCACGACTCACTATGTCATTACACCCTCGCGTGGGACGGCGTATTTCGGGAGCTGTCGATACTCAGAATCATCGGTTTCTCTTATAAAGAACTCTCACGGCTTTTTGAAGATCAAAGGTTTTGTACTGATGTTATTGTTATTCTGAACAAAAGATCTGTTTTGTTCGAACGTCGCGTAGCAGGAGCAATTTTACATCTTATTAGTAGAATTTACTAAGTCTAGACTCAGGGTTGCAAATGCTACAGTGTGCAGATTCTGTCCAAATACCTATCTATCTACTAGTTCTCAGCACTCACTATTGTGTATTTATAGGCCTTCTCCATTACGCCTATTAGTACCTGACATAATGATTCCCCCAACACAACATTATCATCAGTTGACCAACAGGTGTGTGTCTAACTATATTACTTATTGTTTAGAGTGCCCTGTAGACTTTTTTACTCAGTGTTTTCTTTCGCCCCATATTTGTTACATCCTGGTAACAGATACCTACAGTAGCCGCTTGATCATCAGCCTTTAGAATTATCGTATTATCTGCTTGAAAATCAGATGGATTTTATATATTTATTATAATTTTATCCTCTCCAGTTTTTGTCCTCTCGTCGCCTTCTAGCACAACTGTAACTGTGACCAACTCTTGTCACCGAATCGAATGTCCTCCAAAAATAAAGATCATCCAAAAATACTTCAGCATCATTCATACCGCGTCACCTGTTCTTCGTTAGATCAACTCATATCGTTCGCATCCATCTA
This sequence comes from Philereme vetulata, assembly GCA_918857605.2. Lineage (NCBI taxonomy): Eukaryota > Metazoa > Arthropoda > Insecta > Lepidoptera > Geometridae > Philereme > Philereme vetulata. The sequence goes on from OU975420.1 coordinate 1,586,492, forward strand.
TATTTATTTGTGTTATGATGTCTGTCCGTTTGTCATTGTCGCGCGACGGCCAACAGAATGTCAATGAGAGATGTTTATGACAGTTATTATTTTTGAAGACGTCACTGCGTAAAGTATTTTTTGATTTGACATCAAATGGAATACAAATTGAATCGTTGCTGTCACTTGTACTCTTCTACGCTACGAGGTGACATTTAGAGAAGTAACTTAAAATATATTAAAAAACATTGATAGCTAAGTACAAACATCTAATAGATAAACGAGGATCAAATTTTTGATTGTTTGATAAATTGCATTCATTAACAACGAAACAATTATTAAGTTAGACGGTTTACGTATTCTAGAGAAAAATATTTGGATTTGTGTGTCATTAATATACAAAAAGAGCCTTTAAATTAATCTACACATTATAATAACATAACTTTTTATAGTACACCTCAATCTGTGTTAACCAGCAAAGTACAGTAACACAACAGGCATACTAAAGTAATTATGTAAGTTAGTTCCCTATCATAGTTTCTTGGCCGCCCAAAGGCACCCAACATGACTTGACGACTTTTACAGAAGCGCTCTGTTGAAAATGCCATTAGCAGTCACCCATCTCAGTATTAACCGCGCTAAACGTTAGTATTCAAGCGCGTAGGATGATCATGAGTATTTTAATCATTATGAATACTTATTGACGTAACCTATTGAAAGGTCTTCTAAATACTGAGTATAATCACCGATTACAACGAACACTGATGGATGGGTTGGCGAGGCGCGCCGATTGCCCCATGATCTGGTTCTCTGATCAATCTCGTCTCCGCTAATTGTGATCGCATACCAGTATGTTACGCATCTGACCTGCCAATGTCTTCGATCTTTGATGAGCTGCCAGAAACTAAATGTCACTACACTACATTCACTCAATGTAGGCATGTAGGTACATTGTAATGTAACAAAATAAACGCTGATAGACACTATTGATAGAATCCTTCGTTCCTCTTTTTACTACCGGTCTTACTACCAATAAGCGGTCTTTTATCTAAGCCATCTCTTCCAGACAACCTTTGGATGGAGAGGACTAATATTACATGCAATGTTGGCCGAGGTAGTTATCGAGTAAATAATATCCTAATTCTGTTTTTTCTAAAAAATATCAATAAAGCTCCTTAGATTCGATAGCCACTAGCTTAAACAAGCTTACTACTAATTTATCATCATAATCATCAACCAGATACGTCTACAACTGTAGGTACCTACATACATACATCAGCAAAAATTAATCAATTTAAACTGTATCAAATTTCCTTAGAACTCTATCATTTTACTACTAGAACTTACCCCTTTTACAAGCATTGTCAACAAAATACCAACAAAAAGTGTGTTTATTTGTACAGGAGCCCTAGTAACCAATTTTATAACCATCAAAGCACATGTGGCGAAATCGGTGCCATCGATGCTCTAAAAAATAAAAAACTGCATCTATCCCTTTCGTTTGTAATGCTCCATCTCGTTCCGTGCACATGTGTTCCCCGCCTGTGATCAATGGATATTGTTTTATTTTGATAGTTTTTTTAATCAATTTACTGAGAACTTTATCAGTCGATCATGGCTGGAGGATAATAATTATTGGAACGATTATGGGTTACCATTTTTAAATGTGTTGCAAATAAGTTTATACATATATCTAGTTTCATAGTCATAGATAGATTGCACACCATTAGAAAACAAACATATAGATAAAAAAATAACTGTTAAATCATAGATACCTTATCGCTAAAAGCGATCTCTTTCAGGCTTTGGATAGACAAGACCTATGTGAACATTTGAGGAGGGTATAGTCCAGTTTACACCATGATAGTTTGTTAGACAAGTTGGTAATATTTTCAAATTGATACTTTTGAAATCGTCTCATCGAGATTTTCATTTTGATAACCATATTAGAGACGGGTCGTACTTGCAAAATCGAGTACCAGGGTTTCCAAGTACGTCCTTTAAACACCAGCTCCAAAAACCAGGGTTCGAAATAATTTGTGTCACCATACGAATAAGGAGCACCATTGCGTTTGGAGGAAAAAGTTCTAGCCATACTTCGTAAGTTACCTACTTGACTTTTAATATTATCAACGCGAACCTAGCCGTCATGTCAACCTTCAAATACTTTCAAAGTCTGCGAGTATTTCGGGTCGCACCTAATCGGCGTACTTTCAAGTAAATACGCATAAAAATATAGTCGCGTAAATGTGCTCCTTCCCTAATCCCTTAATCCAATATAGATATCGAATGAACATGGAAAAAAAGTTTACACTAATTAGGCAGACGTACCCACACCTGGTCGGCATACCACCATGCCGTACCAAACGATTTGCTTCAACTTTTCTTGTTAGCACAAGTAAGGAGTGGAACTCACTTCCGGTGTATGTTTTTCCAAACCAGTATAATCTCGGAGTCAAGTCCAGAGTGAATAGCTTCTTTCTAGGCAAGCTGCTCTATCTTCGATCACACCATCAGTTATCATCAGGTGAGGTAGTGGTCAAGCACTTGACTATCATCAATAAAAAAACCGGCCAAGTGAGAGTCGGTCTAGCGCCCTAAGGGTTCTGTACCATTATCTATAAAAACGGCAAAAAATCATGTCTGTTGTATGGGAGCCCCACTTTAATATTTATTTTATTCAATAGCACAATTTTATTTATTTACCTTATTTGAGGTTGGTGCCGATTAAGCTAGTTCTCTAAATGGTATGAGCGCCCATACAACTCAGTGATAGGCGTCAACTATGTCTGTATGGGGACATCCTATAATTTTCAACTTGTGTTATTTTTTTGGAATTTTTGCTTTATTTGTGCTTAAAACCTTGCTTTTTGCCAAATTTCGTGATTCTATGTCAACGGGAGCTACCGTATAGGTTTTCGACCCAGAACCTATAGGGTACTCCTGGTTGACCTAGAATTGTAAATTTTGATTAAAAGCAAGGTCTTACAGCACAATTAAAGGGAAAATTCCGAAAAATTAAAAAGTTGAAATTAAGGTAAATTTTGGTACCTACAAGTTTTAGCGAAAATGTAAATTTGCCCATATCTTTTTATCGTGCTGACTCAGGACCTTGATTTTTATACACCTAAGAGGGACTATAAACTTCAGTATCTGGTATAAATTTCAACTTGATAGGTCTACCCGTTCCTGAGAAAATCGGTGGTGACACACGGACAGACGGACAAGAGAGTGATCTTATAAGGGTTCTTTTTTACCTTTTGAGGTACGGAACCCTAAAAAACTAAGGATTTTAGCTGCTTTAAATTGACATTGTGATGGAATAAGTATAGTAAATAATTCAGATTCTAAATTGATATACATACATAGATATCTCATTAACATTTAATTGAGTATGTCAATATTCTTTTACTGAGAAATGATAATAATAGGAGCTAACTTTACATCAGAACGCGCGAAGGTAGCTGTGGTACACAATTGTCCAGTATAAGCTGACCTCGCATTGTGTAGGCTGTTCGTAGAATGAGAGGTCAGCTTATACTGGAATGTGTAGCCGTGTGTACAAGAGCATTGCCAAAGAAATAATAATTGGTGAATTGTTATGTCAAATCAATTGACTTACCTACATTAAAAGGCTACCGATCCTAAGTTATAAGGAGCAGGTAGACATTGCATAGATGCGTGCGAGGATCAGATCAGTCCTCAACATAGGACAAGTTAGGCAAAAAATATAATGGACCGCAAGTATATAATAACAGTTCTGTGAGCGTCGAAAGAGTTCGTAGAATAAAGACGAATAATTTACAAATACATAAAAATCGCATCGCATTTCACAAATCATTAGTTTGCTATGAGTGTCAAATTGAGAAAGATCGACATTTTTTCTCACGGTGGCGGTGAACTAAATTGATCTGTAAAATTAGGTCAGCAAGGCTCAATTCAGTTCTTGGCGAATGATGTAGGAAGTTATTGTGGTCTGTGTTTATAAGCGAAAGCGAAAGTTGACAATCACATGCGATTATTTAAGGTGATCTGCGTAACCCACATTAAATAGTTAATTTAGTCATTATTGGGATAATAATGTTTTTTTTGCAGTTGGTCTAAATATAGTATATTTATATCTTTTTAAAAAAGATCAAAGACGGACAACATTCTTTATTGAAGTGAAAACTTCTTTAGGCGCGTTGAACATTTTTTTGAGATGGGAACAAAAACCATTGAACTCGCGATACTATTACCGACACCTGTCACTGACTACTAACACTGACACCTGTCTATACAAGTATATGTAGACTGCTTTTATTCAAGTTTTCACTTCTGTCGGCACTTCCGGAGTGCCACTTTTTTTATTATCCAGTCTCATCAGGTGAGGAAAGATCTCCCATATTATCTTCCAGACAGATTGGTGGGATATGACAAGCGAACAAAAATCCTGGAATATAATAAAGGTCACAAATCTTGATGAAGGTTCAGGAAGTGAGGCAAACCAATTATATTGAGGCTTGTGTTAATAATTATTTCATTTATAAAACGATTGAAGAAACCACAAAAAAAGTATGCTCACGGTCGATCCGGATATTTATATTAAAACATATGTTTAGCAGTGGACTTTTTTTATATAATTTTTAGTTGTCCCGCCCGCGGCTTCGCACGCGTGGTTTGTCTATAAAAACATTACCTTCCTTCTACGCAGTCTAAAACAAGGTAGCCTATGTCTCAATCACGGTTATAATCCATCTATATACTAAATTTTATCGAAATCAGCCGTTTGGTCGTGAAAACATAACAAACAGACAGACAATAAACGAATTATGAATTACTAGCTTCCGCCAGCTGCATCACACGCGTGGTTTGTCAACAAATAGTAGCTTATGTGTTAATCCAAGTTATAATCTACCTAATTACAAAATTTTATCGAAATCGGTGCAGCCGTTACGACGCGACGTGAAAAAGTAACACACATTCTCACATATATCCATACAAACTTCGCGTTTATAATATTAGAGTGATGAATTAAGAGATACAGACAGACATAGACAGAGTTACGTACGAATTTATAATATTAGTAAGGATGATGTTAAATTGACGAACGTTTTCTCAACACAATATTATAAAATAAACGTCGTTAATCGCTCATAACTTAGTCCACACCTCGTGGTGTAGTGTGACAAATATCGCCAAAGTAAACAATGCCATAGGACGATGTCTATGAATAGTGTTTTAATTCTATAACTTCTCAATGAGTTGGAATTGTAACGGACAAATACTTGCGTCGATTTACAACTTAGAAAAACAACGGAAAAGTTATAACAAATTATAGTGTTGTATAGTTTTATATTACACTAGCTGACCAATCCGCGGCTTCGCACGCGTAGTTTTTCAATAAAAACATTACCCTCCTTCTGCGCAGTTGGGTAAAAAGTAGCCTATGCCACCCGGGGATAGTGTAGCTTCCCAACAGTGAAAGAATTTTTTAAATCGGTCCAGTAGCTTCGGAGCCTATTGAATACAAACAAACAAATAATATGAGTAAAGACAATGTAGGTATGTTAGTCTTAAGACTGATAGATAAGAGCAGTAGAGTTCCTTGTGAAAGAGCTCGCCTGGGGAAGTACTACCACCATACCTATTTCTGCCCCCAAGCAGCATTGCTGTGTTTTGGTTTGAGGGGTATGGTTGCTAGTGAAATTACAGGCACGTGAGGCTTCACACCGGTATGCTTCGAGTTGATGAACGCAGGGCAGAGTATCTTAGGACACGTTTAGAAGGCATTAATTTGTTAAAGGCGATAGTTACCACATACCATCAGGTTGGCTATATGCTTGCTCCATCAACAGGTAACATAAAAAAAACTAACTCAAAATAAATAAATAACTAAATGTTGCTGGACATTTCACACAGCGCTATCTAGCCCCAAATTAAGCAGAGCGTGTACTATGGGAACCAGTTAACTGATAGAATACTTATATACTATTTTTTTTGTAAATGCATACTTATACTAGATAGATAGAAGATAGAAAACGCTTTATTGTATACCACACTTAAATAACAAATCATAATTAAAACACTTAAAACTAGACACGCGATAGTACAGTTGGCGGTCTTATCGCTAAAAGCGATCTCTTCCAGACAACCTTTGGATGGACTGGATTTAACGAGAACGTTAAAGGACGGTAGCTTTATAACTTAAGCTTAACTTTATAACTGTATCTATAGAAAAACACCCAGACCCAAAACAAATATCTGCAGCTCATGCAAACATTTGTTCCGCGGCGGGAATCGAACCCGCTACCTCTTACCTCAGCCGGCTATTCGCCCACTGCGCCTCGGAGGTCGTCATAAAAGGCTTAGTTCCTTTTTTCTCTTAATCATTTGCTGGTTCTACAAACAGATGTTTGAGAAAAGATGAGTGTAGAATTGTACAGCCACGAGGCATCATTCTCACAATAACTTAATGAATAACTATAATAAATTATAATCGATCATCATCCGGTGGATCGCCTTACCTTAGATAAGAGTACCTAATGTAAACATCTTGGCATACAGGGTGTCGATCTAGCATTTCGCATTCTATTGGGATGAAAAAGCTAAATTTTAATTAGTTCCTTTTTTATACACAACTAAATCACATTAGGTATACTCTTTTTTCCTAACCTATCTCGTTCCACTGCTGGGCAAAGGTCTCCCCCAAGTCCCTCCAAGCATCCCTATCTGTCGCTATTTCCCACCATCCTCTTTGGAAGGTCTCGAAACCGTCCCGCCAACGCTTTCTCGGCCGATCCCGACGTCGCCTTCCGTCTTCAGGCGTCCTTAGTGTTGCAATATGGGCCCATTTCTCGGAGTGCATTCGGGCAAAGTGGCCCGCCCATTCCCACTTAAGCCCAGCCGATCTCTTCCCTACATCTGCAATGCCGGTAAGTGAGAGCAGCATGGTGTTACGCACTCGGTCGACACGCTTAAAGCCGAGAATGCTGCGCTCCATTGCCCTTTGACAAATCTTGAGCTTTGACTTTTGGGCTTCAGTCAGAGACCATGTCTGCGCACCGTAAGTTAGGATGGGCAGGATACACATGTCAATGAGTTGGTATAAATACCCGTTTAAATCAGTAATTATATACAGTGATCGCGATGTCATGCGGAGGGAAGAAAATTATGTGACTAAAATACTGTTAGATAAGAGTGTGGATGGATATAGAAGTAGAGAAAAGCCGAAGAAGAGATGGATGGACTGTGTAAAGAATGATATGGGTAGGAAAGAAGTGATTACGGCTGATAGAGAGGTATGGAAGAAAAATACATGTTGTGCCGACCCCATGTGGGAAAAGAGCAGGAAGAAGAGGATTTACCGTGATCGAAATAATTTGAAATATTATATTAAAACAGTTTTTATGGAGGGGTAGGTACTAAAATCATCATCATTATCATTATATCAGCTAAAAGGCGTCCACTGCTAAACATAGACCTTTCCATAGATTTCCAGAGCGACCGATCTTGTGCGGCCTGCACCCAACTGCTGGAATATTTACTACAAAAGCACACCCTTTATAAGGTACACCCATGATGTCATTAATCGAAGAATATGGGAGCACCTTCAGTGGGCATATCCCACGGTTTATCTGCGGTTAGTACCTACTACCCATACCAATCTGTTGCTCTTCCTTGCAGTACTTTGGTAATCGAAGCTCAGGGCGACATGTGCCTATACGTACTGGCTAAACATGATTAAAAGAGTACTCAAATACGGAATCAAATAGGAATCGTTGTGCTAGCTGGCTTTGAGTTTGGACTTTCATAACAGTCTTGATAGTTTAATTAAGAATATACAACTATCTGAATAAGTCTATAAACAAGGACAAATAAAAAATAAAAACCCCTCCACCTTAAAACCTGAGATGCTAAGATCCCTTTATCAAAAATGGTACCGTAAAGTGCGGATCTACGGATTGCTAAGAACTACCCAAGTTATTCTTGGTTTGTATAAAAACGCGTCCGACTCGGTCCATCTATTTGGTAACTATACGGTCCCATAGACAGACATAGGCGTTAAAACTATAAGCCCCCCTCTACTTTTTGGGTAAGGTTGAAATGGGGTTTTGGGCAGGTCAGCCGATCCGAAGATTATCAGTATTTCTCCTTATTGGTGCAGGGTTCTTGGCTGTAAAATCTTTAATTTAAAAAAAGTAATTTGTTTCTACTAGTTTTGAAGCATCGGAAGTTTTGTAATTTAGTAAAAATTAACTTGTGATTAACTGAAGTGGGATTGGGCGGGCCACGTCTGTCGCATTTAGGATGCGTTATGGGCTAAAGCCACCACAGAGTGGACGCCTCTAAACGAGAAACGACCTCGTGGCAGACCGCGGCGAAGATGGAGGGACGAAATTGATGCCCATTTACAGGATTGGTCCACAATAGCTCAAAATAGAGAAGACTGGAAAGAAGGAAGGGAGGCTTTTGCCCAGCAGTGGGACACTGCAGGCTCTTAGTAATAAAAAATAATAATAATAACTTGTGATGATTGTGATGATAATAAATAGCAATTATCTATCTAAAAATGATCTTTTAAAACTGTCATGACTGAACACTATTTCTATTTAAAACGGGATATATATCATGATTTGTGAGTTTTCCCGATATTCCGACGCAGTTGCAAGCTCACAAATCATTGTAAATATCCTGTTTTTAGTGAAAATTTTATCTAAAAGTGTCCCGTGTAACAGTACCTACTAGGCAAAGTAGTAGAATACAACTAGTCACCGTAATATCAATAATATAAGGCGGAAGTGGTGGCCACATGTTAACTCCATCATATTGAGATCATCGCATGATCATTTATAGTGATCATTGCTGGTGTGACAGATTTATCGACCATTATTTTATAACATATAACATTGTAATGATCTTAATATATTTAACATGGCCGTGTTGGGATGTATCTTGTATTGAATACCAGATGTTTCAAAGCTTCTTAAAGATATAGGCAACTAGCTGACCCGCCCGCGGCTTTGCACGCGTTGTTTGTCAATAAAAACATTACCCTCCTTCCGCTCAGTTGGATAAAACTAGCTAAGTCTCAATCTTGGTCATAATCTATTTATACTGTGTGTCACCGCATTTACGACATTCATTTAAATCAAGGGTAAGACTGATGACTAGTATCGTTGTAAAATAGTTTTTTTTTTAATTTTCAATATACCTTAATTTGAAGTCCTAAAATATTATTGAAACAGCCTGTATAAAATAGGTAACAAATTCATATTTATTTATCATGTAAGGGTACCTGTTAAACTGACTAAGCGGCATCGGCGCAAAGGCACCGGTACTAAACCAATCACTAAAATCAGTTAATACGATTCTGCATGTGTTTTAAATTAATGTCGTGAATGCGGTGACAGACTGTATACCAAATCTGAAAATATGAATTTTAGATCCCTAACATAAGGAATTTTGAATTGCCCATACAAACTTTTAATTCCTATTTCATCCATTTCAAGATTATTTTTAGCATAAAAAAACCCTATGTCCTTCACCAGGATATAATCTATCTCTTTGCCAAATTTTATTACGATTCGTTCAGCCATTTGGATATGAAATAGTAACAAACAAATAAATAGAGTTACTTTCGCATTTATAATATTAGTTAATATGGATGGATATGGATATATCATTGTTACTACTTCTTCCTCTGAAGCGTACTGGCTCTCATCATCATCAGCATATCAGTGACAAGACGTCCAGTGCTGAACATAAACCTCCTCTCAAAGATTTACAGATCGACCAATCTTGAGCCAATAACAATAATTTTGTAAATCCATTGATGAAGTAAAACTTTTTTACGCCCGCTTGACCTGGGGAGTATGCTGGTGAATGCGTGACTAGAGCGTTACGAAAAGTGTGATCGGGCGAGGCGAACGGAATTCGTGAGGGAGGCATAAGTTAGGGAAGACAGAAAGAGAGAGAGAGTTACGTTTTGTATATTACTGTAGGGGCAAGAGAGAGAGGTGCGAGCACACATTTTCATTCTCTCTCTCTCTCATAGCCAGTTATGTTTCGTACATCTAAGACACAGTGCAGGCCTATTGTCTGTATCACACTGTAGGAGCAAGAGAGAGCAGTGTGCGCGCACATTTTCTTTCTCTCTTCCTCTCATAGCCAGTGCATGAAATGTATATACATATATCTCAGTCAGTAGTAATACCCGTTGACACGATAGAAGAAGTCAGTAGTTCGTTTGCGAGTTTGTTAGCGTTACGCGAATGGTGATTTAGTGATTAATTTTCGTAATTTAATTTCGTTCTGGAACAATTTTATCACACTAATATTATAAATGCGAAAGTTTGGATGTTTGATTGTTTGTTACTCAATCATGCCGTAACGGCTTCAATGTAATTTGGTAAATACGTAGATACCCTGGATACCCTGGATCACCATGTAGGTTACCATTTATCTCATAAATCTAGCTAGGTTAGCTACATATTTAGTAGTGTAACGCATACGAAGTCGCGGGCAACAACTAGTAAATTATTATTTTGAAAAAGAAGTTTTACTTCAGTGGTGTGGTCTAAAGCACACTCGTTTTTTTGTGATAGACAAGCACTTGACCACTGCCTGACCTGATGGTATGTGATGGTGTAGACAAGCACTTGACCACTGCCTGACCTGATGGTATGTGATGGTGTGATCGAAGAAGATTTTGACAGATTTCAGACTTATTTATTTTACATTGGTTGTTCCAGGCATGTCACTTTTCACATTGTTTCATAGTTTTAGGTAGGTATACTGATTTCCTAATTGAAATATATACATTACATACATTAGTTACCTTGATAAATATGTGTAGCAGTTAAATGAACGTACAATTTAAGCAAAATCTTATATAAGTTAAAATTCCGTCTACTAAAAATTCCAACGATAATACTAAGAAATATTTACAACATAATACTGAAGAAACAGTTGAATCATCTAACGACCGTTGCAAACGATCTATAGATAGCTCAACTGCTCCAGATCACTACCAGGCGGAAGTGTCAATAATATTAAGAAATACTAAAACAAGATAATATAATGTCCAATAAGAGTTGACTATATTCTATTGTGAAGTAGAAATTACAGGCAGACATTTCTTCCGTATGTTTCAGGGGTCCAATGCCATGTAGGCAATGTCTTAGTTGGTCTTAATTCCTGTGAGGTAATGCTATTGTTATAGGCAACTGTACAAGTTTTTAGCTTAACTCGTTCGAAGTAATCTAAAATATTGTACAGGCTTTAGTCAAGCCGCAAAAAATCAAGGTTGGGAGTTGTTTAGTTCATATAGACCAGCTGACCAATCCGCAGCTTCGCACGCAGTTGGGTAAAAAGTACCTTATGTCACCCGGGGATAGTGTAGGTTCCCAACAGTGAAATATTTTTTTAAATCGGTCCAGTAGTTTCGGAGCCTATTCAAAACAAACAAATCTTTCCTCTTTATAATATTAGTATAGATGATTTATTGTTATTGTATGATTAATATTGCAGTTGATTCTTTGTAAACCTTTAAATGGTGGCATGCTCTATCAGGCAGTTGTTATCACTTATCATCAGGTTGGGCCTAGGGCTTTTACTCGTCATCTCATCTTTTAAGAAAAAGTAGTTATCATAAGTTTTATAATACGTATAAATTAATATTGGCATTAAATATGAGTAATAATTAGTAAAAAAAGCAATATTAACAAAATACTTATCGAACTTAAAATCTGAAATAGGTAATTACAATTTTGAAGTGGTCTTCACTGAGAAAACTGCTTATATCAAATCGAATTTAACTGTTTTTTTTCACATATAAATAAGTAGGTATTCTAATTTTCAAACACCACTAGATACCTACTCATAAACACTAAATACAGATTTATTGAAAATCAATATTTTTCTTAATAAGATAGATCATAGAATTCAAAAATATTTTGAATATCAGTTGACGCATGCTCCGAACGGTTTAGCAATTATTTTCGAACAAAAAATCAATGCTAGTTTACTGATACTATTAGTTACCTACACAGTATTAATAACCTCATACTTTTTAGTCGAATAAAAACGCAGAAATGGCATTAATCCAGTAATCTACAAGCTCATCTACAACACATAGAAGAATAACTTCTCACGTTAAAGAACAATACCTAATACCGTTGTCGGTTAATCGATACTTTGTGATTTGTCTTTTTGTAACATCCGTAATGAGCTATCACCTTGTTTATGAATAGGGTAAAAACACCAGTTACCGACTTGTGCCAGTTATAAAACTAACGCAGTTCGATTTGTTTTTACTTTTCTAAGTTTAGGGTTAAGTCTACAAAATTAAGAATTAAATGTGACGTGTAATTGTGATGTGACAACTTTTAGTTGGACTAAAATATACTATACATAATAAATATTTAAATAATACTGGACATTTCACAAAGCGCTATCTAGTCCCAAATTAATCTAACTTGTAATATGGGAACCAGATGATTAGTATACATAAATATTATTTTTTAAATTATAATATAAATAACCGAATTGTTATCAAAGAAGGTTCAGTAAAATTATAACAATCTTTCTAAAATTCTAATAAGATCATTGCAAAATGTAGTAAGTCTCATAAATTACATAAAAAAAGTCTTTTATCAAAACAATAAATATACATCTCATATTCTAGCTAAAGTCTTAGTTTTGCGACAGTTCAACGACCCCGTGTAACGCCATCTGTGCAAAGAACCCGGAACTTTTATTATAATAATTAAACCGTAGTTTTCAATTAGTAGGCTATAGTCAGAAAATTTTAGTTTTGATATTTATGTTATGTATGTAAGTCGCAAAATAATTGTAATCATTGTTAGTTTTTCAGGTATTAAAATAATTACGCGGGCTTAGGCAGGTAACATTTTAAATTTATGACTTATTTTGTAGCAGTTGATTGTTAAAAACAACTAAATAAAATGTTAAATAACATACCTACAATTATAATTAACCTTCAATAAAATGTATAATCTATTGTAAAAAAATTTAAAGAAACTAGTGTCATTATAAAATTAACAAAAACGAATTTTCTGTTAACATTCTATTCTAGTAAGAAAACGACTGTTGGTTAGATCCCTTTACTTATTGCTAGTGTTATAAGTTACTCTTTTTTGTATTTTTAACACCACATTCTCTTTAATTTTAAAAGATTTTTAATCTCAAACGACGCCCGTTTCACAGGAATAAACTGTTTGAATCATCACATAAAAATAAATTATGTTTCAAAAATAATGCAGAAATAACACTAATTTGCAATTATTTCTAACAACCTCATTTGAGTTCACAAGGCGCGTATCTCGAAATTAGGGTGAAAACACCTATAATTGACACTACTGTAATGTTGGCCACTCGCGAGCGGCGGCAAGATTCCACGCCGGCCACTTTACTATCTCACGTCTTTAACTTTCTTATTGGAGCTAATTGATCGGTTGATTTATCGATCGGCGTTGTATTTTAAAACTACATTTTTATTTCTAATGAGGTTACCTTTGTTCTTGTACTATTTTGCCGTATTAGTGTACTTAGGTAGGCATGTCATAATTTTATAACAGCTGATAGAAGATTTTTCAGATTAAATTTTAAAGAAAAAATATTAGTTAGATATCAATCCTATTTAAAAAAAATACTTTTGTTTATTCGATATTTGCTGCATTTTTGTAATGATGATTTAAATTTTTTATTTAAAGACAGTATTAGTCAAATCTTTTACTCCACAGTCATAAAATAGTTTCTAATATGTTAATTTGAAAATTAACTCTGAAATGTAATTAGATGAAAGTTGAAGAAAACCACACTCCTAAATTTTCCTATTACAACAGGCCCTGGGTAATCTACTTACTTGTAATCTCTGAAGAACGTTGAAAAAAAATCACTCAGAATGTTTCAAACATGTCCACGTACACTCAAGTGTAAATAAAGTCACAGTGACTAATTCTCCAAAACTAATGTTCGCCACAAGCACAATGCAACAAAACTGTCACAAAATCATAAAACCAAACAGTCAGTTACGCCCGAAAATAATCTCTCGTCCTTGCGAAAACAAAACAAAACATACACAGTGTACACAAAACTCAAGTTCACTCGCGCGAAAAAAATAATTAATTAAAAACAATAATAAAATTATGATTTTAATTATTGACAGTTCACAATCACAATCGATTATCGGATGGCTTGGATCCGATTAGTTATTATTACGTAAGGTGATCCTCGTGGTCCCGTGTCGGGCCGCGAGCGCGCGTGCTAATCGCGACACACGACTGCAGTGCGATCCTTCGTACGGACGGAGCCCCACCAACACTACGCGCATCTGAGGCTCGCTCCTTGGCGCGGCCCCGCCCAGTGGGACGCTACTCGGTAGCTAAGATGACCGTCTCCCTCCTTCTCCCACCTCACCGAAACTACGCTCGACATCTCGCTCTAGCGCGGCGACAGTGGGGCGCGCCAATAGCATCGGTTCGGCGGATCGAGTCGAGACGATGAATCGAGATGTGTACTTAGGTATCACTGCACAAGTCCTTTTGTTGTAGTCGATAATAGGATGCGCTTTTTTGCGGCGCGATCGACTGACCGTTTCTTGGCCTGTGCACTGTTTGTGTTGATGTTCATTTGTTTACATATTCTCGCCTATCGGCAACTGACCGGCTTCTGGGACGCCTACCTACCTCATTTTTTTCGCTCCTAAAAATGTCAAGCTAACTTTGATCGTCGTAGAACATTGTTTTAGTTATCTTACACACATTACAATTTAATCACATCCAGAATAATGATCTTAAATAGCACATTAAAAGAACTAACATCTCTTAAATAATATCAATTAGAAACAATGAGGATGCATTTGAAGTCACCTTGAAAGTAATGGAAGGTGCAAGTAAGGGCAAGGCAAGACGCGTAGGGTGCTCGTCTCAGTAGTCGGCAGGGGTGGCTGAACCCGAGGGCGCAGATGTAGGTCAGTTTTTGTTTCGCGCCACCCGAAATTCGGTTACTAGGTGTTCGTACTTTGTTGGAAAATAATCTTCTGATGAAGTCAATTGTTCACCGTCACGTGTATCTGGTTCACTCTATATTTTTTGAGTAAATAAAATTTAATAAATTTTTATCCATTGGTACCGGTAGCAGCATTCATTTTAAGGGTAAAGTAGGTAGGTAATCTACTTAGGTAGGTAAAGTCTAATTTTGTTTCAAATTTAAAAATTTGTATTCATTAATTTTAAATAGTTGCAATTCAATGTTTAATTTTGACTTTTAAATACCTATATTGAGTACTTACTGAATAAATAACTTAACGTAAAAAATCATCTCGCCTTAGGTACTTTTTACCAATTGAGTATGCAGAAAATAAATGTAAGATTTAAAAAGAATTTAGGACAGTCGTATGACAAAATTTCTCAAACGTACATCCCATTAAACCCAGTACCTAATAAACTCACTGACATCACAAAACTAGATCAAAAATCAAACTAAGATACAACTTCTAAATAGTCACGAATAATGCCATAATGTTAATTAGACAGTCGTTTGCCTCCCCTCACCGCTAGATGGCGGGCCGTGGCGCTTTTCTTCATTTTCATTACTTTTCCAGTGATACACGCCGGGTAACCAAAGCACGAACCTTTATTGTTTATGGTTCGCACATAAAGTGAAGGTTCTTTTAAGGAAAAAAATGCTTAGGTATTCGTAGCAATACTTTTCAGGTTTTTATATAAATGAGTCATTAGAATACCTACTAATGGAAATATATGAAAATGAAAGCTTGCAAGCGAAGTCTGAGGAAGGCACAAACACGGTTGTAACTTTTGATTGTTTAAGTATTAACTTATTAAAGGCTAGAATTTGTATAAAATGTACCTTTATGCATATGTGTACCTTGTAAAGTATGAAACATAGGTAAGTACCTACATATGTACATAACGGTCAAATCGTGTAAGATACCAATACTTACCTATAAAATTCTTTTATATATCTAGATAATATATACGACAGAGATAATATATCTTGTCCATACGACAGAGTTTTATAGTCGATCCTTCACTGTAACAGCCGTACGATTGTGGAACGCTTTGCCTCTCTCTATAAGAACATCCAAGTCTATTAGTAATTTTAAAACAAAAGTGCACATTCATTATCTGTCCTTGTGTTGAAGTTGTAGCTGCTTGTTAATTCATCATAACCACTTTTAGAGTTGCTTATTTAAATTAAATTTGTGTTATTACTGGTAATTTAGGTTTATAGTATGTAGATATGTTTTTAAATTTATATAGATGCACCGCCGTCATGTGTTACATTTTTATCCTGTCCATACAAAGGTTGTCTGGAAGAGATCGCTTTTAGCGATAAGACCGCCCATTGTACTAAATCTATTTGTAAGATTTATGTTCTGTATTTTACTTTGGTGTACAATAAAGATTTATCTTATCTTATCTTATCTTATATATCACCATTAAAAATAATAATATAATATACAAACAGAACAAACAAATAACGTTCAAACCATAGGTACCTACAATGGGCGACCTTATAGCTAAAAGCTATCGCTTTCACGCCTTTGAATAGTCTTGGATTTTATAGTCCTTTAATACCGATATAATTGATCGCTTTAAGATGATTACAGCAAACTTATTTTCCATTTTTATTGATTTTCTTTTAATTTAAATACGTTTAATCACTTGTACTTAACCTTTAATTAATGTACCTACCTATTACCTATTTAAGTAGACCCTTCGCCATCTAGCAAAAAATTGCAGTGCCCTTGCAGGGTTCATGTTTGAAATGGCTCCTCTACATGGTGGCCCAGGGCTGGACCAGCGAGATGGCCATGCGATGGTTGAAACGCGACTACACGATGGCCACATTGTGATTAAGTCGTTTTCCAAGATGAGCGTAGAGGCATTAGCCGCTGCGACAATCTATCTATAGGTACATCACTTATCAATATTTTCATAATATTGGTACAAGATAACTGATATACTTAATACAATACATTACATAGATACAGATAGGTATTTTTCTTTATACATAGAAAATACCCAGTACACCCTGAACAAATATCTGCAGATCGAGCACGCACCATGGAATGGGCCACGTGAAGACGCGTACTGCTATCGCTGGCCCACTACCTTTGATGTGCGGACGAAAAACCGACACCCTGGCCATCCCATCGCCATCCCGCCGCGCCATAAGCCATCCGATATAACTGCGCCCTCCACACGCTGGCCCACTAGTAGGTATGATGGCCCGTATAGAGGTGCCATAAGACCTATGTATAACAACATGTACGTAATAAATGTTTGACTTTGGCAAATAGTAATTGACGATATATTTTAAGATTTATTTTGCTAGTTATCGCTATGCAATATATATTTTATTTCGAGAGCCATTAGCTGTTCGCGTCTGTAACAAAATAATCGGCGATCGTGCGAATGCATATAGTGTTCAGTTCACGCAATGTTCCGATTGTGACGACATTCGACTTCGGTTTTAAGGCATAAGATGTTCAAAACTAAAAAAAAAAACAACATTATTACAAATACGGGATTTATCACGTACCGTCTTATCGGTGTTTCGACCGACAATGTTTCGGTTCAATTCGTGAACCTCATTGCGAGACGAGAAGTTATTCGGAGCGGATCGCACTCACCCCGATGAAGGTTCACGAATTGAATCGAAACATTGTCGGTCGAAACACCGATAAGACGGTACGTGATAAATCCCGTATTTATAATAGTAACTCAAAAAATTACAAATATTACTCATTTAAATTTTTTGTTTTGTATCTAATAAGTACCTACTTAGTAGTCGGTTAAAATAATATCACTATTACCTAATTACCTACATGAATGACCCATTTAAAAAAAAACGGTTCTACACATAACTGCAGATATATAGTTATTGTCTAATGATAATGCTTTAAATAAAATGCAGACCATTAAAAATATAAGTACTAATGAAAAAACTATATTTTTAAATAATAGGTACAATTGATTGATTGAAAATACCTTATTGCACTTATAAAACTAGAACAAAGATGAACTTAATGCTAATGAGCATTCTCTTCCAGATAACCTTTTGTATTGTAGATAAAGATGTGTAGGTAGTGCACAGGAAAGGGAACTAATGAAAATTTGCACAGGACTAATAAGAATAGCATAGTATAGCATACTACAAAATTAAACTTACTTAAATACATTACAATTACTTACAATGGGCGGTCTTATCGCTTAAAGCGACTAACCTTACCTTAAACCTCCAAAAACGCTGATTGCAATAAATAGGAAATTGAAGAAATTGATAGAAATTGATCGGTAACTTGGTATATCTGAAGCTATGGCTCAAAATAATATTTTTCATGCAATCTATTATATCTATTTATTCAAAACGACGGCCTTATCACTTAAAGTGACTGTACTTACCCTAAACCTCAAAAAACGCTAATTGCAATAAGTACCTTCGTAACTTCGCAAATCTAACTGGCGGACGGCCAACTTTAGAAATCGACTGGTAACTTGAAGCTAATACCTGAAGCTATGGCTCACACATTTATTTGTCATAAAATGTATTAAATGTAATTATTCAAAACGAAAAAAATGTGTTACTTAACATATTTTTTACAGGATTAATAGATACATAGATAGATATAAAGTTTGTTTATTGAAAATACTGTGAAACTATAAATATTTGAGGTTTAGTTACACAATGTAATGTATCTTAGATTTTCTTAAACTTGTCGCGCACTACCTACAAAATGTATTTTCCACATAACTTACGCTTAGGTTAACTGGATAATTAATTAATTCTTGGTAACATTAAGTTCGCTTATACACTACAGTTAAGTTAATTTTGTGCAATAAAGAATTTTCAACAATTCCAATCAATCATTATTATAAATACGGGATTTATCACGTACCGTCTTATCGGTGTTTCGACCGACAATGTTTCGGTTCAATTCGTGAACCTTCATCAGGGTGAGTGCGATCCGCTCCAAAGGCTTCTGCGAGGTGATACGTTACTCGGAGCGGATCGCACTCACCCAGATGAAGGTTTACGGATTGAACAGAAACATTGTCGGTCGAAACACCGATAAGACGGTACGTGATAAATCCCGTATTAATAATAATGGTATTTTTGTACAAATTATAGGCTAGCGTTTGACCACGATCTCGCTTGCCTAGAAGAAACCTATTCACTCGCGATTTGAAGTCCCCTAGGTTGTAGTTATCAAGGAAACACATAGGCAAGGCGTTCCACTCGTATGGGAGGTATGTCTACCATGTAGTGGTGGCGCACCGCGGAGCGTCTGGATGTCCGATGATAGAATGGGGATGGTGGGATCAGGTTGAAGAGCTCCGCAGCACACTCTCCGAAATGTATCCTATAGAAATCAATTGATTGAAATCAAAGATTGGAATCAATCACGAATGTTTTCTAAGTAAAATTTCAATCAATAATTTGAAAGCCAAGTAATCGAATCAAAATAAATGAAGCGTGCTGTTAATCGCTTTTTCTTGTACCTTAAGAAAACACATAATTATTACTGTTGTAGGTATCTGTCGACCTGGGTTATTTATATTTGAATGGCAATTGTAATTGGGCAACGGTAGATAAACTTTTCTTTTAGTTTCACAAGATTTTATATTAACAAAGGTAAGTAATCCTAACTAACAATGGAGTGAGTTTATTTAAAGCATCATCCATTCGTTTGCATCGACCCTACTTGTACAGACTTTTTTAGTTGTATGCTCGTCTGTGTCCACTATTTTGCCTAATAGTAAGCGATGATGCAGTCTTAGCTGAAACTTGCTTGCCTAGAAGAAGCCTGTTCACTCGCGACTTGAAGATCCCTAGTTTTTTTATTGAGCGAAGCGTGATCGCCAAATCAACTTGGACGAATCGGCGTTGTATGTATGTATGTTTGTTTGTCCGAGGATAACTTTAGAAGCGTTGATCCTAACATCGTGAAATTCGGTATATAGGTAGGTAGTGATGGCACAATCCTGGTGTGACTAAATGAGCTAAAAATCATCATCATCAAATCAGCCGTAGGACGTCAACTGCTGGACAAAGGCCTCCCTCATTGATCTCAAGGAACTGCGGTTGGAAGCGGCCTGCATCCAACGCCGACCTGCGGTTCTTACCAAGTCGTCTGCCCATCTTGTAGGTGAACGTCCTACGCTGCGCTTGCCAGTTCGTGGCCTCCATTCGAGAACTTTCCGGCCCCATCGGCCATCTGTTCTGCGCGCTATATGGCTTGCCCATTGCCACTTCAACGTGCTAATCCGTTGGGCTATGTCGGTGACATTAGTTCTCCTACGTATCTCCTCATTTCTGATTCGATCCCGTAGAGAAACCCCGAGCATAGCCCTCTTCATAGCTCGTTGAGCGACTCTGAGCTTATTCATAAGGCCAATAGTGAAGGACCACGTCTCGGTTCCATATGTCATCACTGGTAACACACAATAATTGAAGACTTTCGTCTTAAGGCACTGAGGTATGTTGGACGAAAAGACGTTGCGAAGTTTCCCAAACGCTGCCCATCCGAGTTGGATTCGACCATTGACCTCTTTCTCGAAGTTGGGCCTACCTAATTGGACGGTTTGTCCTAGGTATACATACGCGTCGACAACTTCAAGAGCCGAGATCTCAACCATAACTGGGGCAGGCACGACATGGACATTCGACATAATTTTCGTCTTGTCCATGTTCATTTTAAGCCTTACCCGTTGGGAGACTCGATTGATGCCTTCGAGCATCGTGCTGAGCTCTTCCATCGACTTTGCCATGACCACAATATCGTCGGCAAACCGTTTTTATGGGAGACTCGCGAGATCTTAGTCTCTTCGGAGCGAACCATTAGTTACATTTAAGTTAGATAATTAAAAAAATGGGTTTTTTTAAACCCAGCTATCTGTTAAACAAGCAGTTGTTTAACGCTTTGGAAGGTATCTACAGGTGGCAGTAAAATAACAGGCACATGAGACTTTAAACCTGTAATGTCTCAGGATGACGGCCGCAATGTAATGCCATGTAGGTCAAGGCTTTGTAGGACGTAAGTGGGAGGTATTAAGCCAGAGGTCGGCTAAACATCGTCTAACGCCATGTTATCCCCATCAAATTAAAACTTTAAACGTACCTATTAAATAAAAACAATTAAAATAATACTTGAAAAAGATTTACCTTCAAGAAACAGACAAACAGTCGTTGATTCAGCAAGAACAATGCAAAATGTAAACATTAGATGCAGGGGCGTCTTAGATATTAAAAACATCTGTTCGCTTCGTCCCTTCGATATCCACTCGCGAAGTAAAGGGTAAAATTATAATAGTGTGGACATACCCCATCAAATGTCAAATTCAAAGTATTGGCAGATACCTCACATATACTTTTGTAGGAATAACTGGAGTCTGTTTCACGAAAGAAATCCTTGACCTGGGCTAGTGATAAACATTAAGTTTCTATGCCTTAAGGTTTAAAAATATACCTACATATTCCGTGGTGCAGTGGGCGAATAGCCGGTTGAGACGCAGGAGGTAGCGGGTTCGATTCCCACCGCGGAATAAATGTTTGCATGATCTACAGATATTTGTTCTGGGGTTGGTTGTTTCTCTATATATTATAATCGTAAATACCTATGTATTTACAAAAAAAATGTATATAATTATTTTATTAGTTATCTGGTTCCCATAGTACAAGCTCTGCTTAGTTTGGGACTAGATAGTGCTGTATCTGTGTGAAATGTCCAGCACTATAGATCACTTCTTTTGTAAAATAGACTACTGTGGCGTATTTCGTAAACCAACGAGTGCGTGCTGTTAGTGGTTTTTTCAAACTTATTATTTTGCGACAGTTTCGTGTTGTATTTCATCGTTTCCTCCTCAAGTCCTCAAAATGTAATATATTTAATATATTATTTATTTAATAATTTGCAGAAATTTGTTGTATATTTTACTGTTGTTTTTGATCTCACAAATAGTCTTGCTTTTATAAGTTATGTGCAATGTTTAGTAGTTATTGTGTAATAATATTTTATTTATTTCTTTATTTTTTTGTGAATCTTGTAAACTTTTATATAATAAATGAACGCGTGTTTCTATTTTCTGGTGCTTCGCTTAAAGTGAAAATCATCGTCATATCCACTTTAATCTTTCGCACCAAAATCGGTAAGTGAATTTCAAAAAAATAAAAAAGAAAGTGTAAAAAGCATCCCTCCTTATGCAAATAACTTTGAATTTACGTTTCGATTTCGTCCGTCGCTTCGTGCTGTTTTAGTCCGTCCACGCTGACTTTACATAACGGTAGGAATTATAGGTTTTTTTAAAGTCTTTTAATTCTATCCTAAACCAAACCCTAACACCTAACACAATGCCTAAACATCTCACAGGATTACCAAGTCAAGGGTATGTTATGTTATGTTGGTGGACTCCTTTTTCCGCATTTGAACTCTTAAGGGTGCACTATACCTCGGGAGACGATAAATCGCTTATTTTAAAACAAAGTTTTGTTCAACAAATTTTGTGATTTCAATTTGTAATTCATATATGTTATAGTAAGGGTACGTGCTAGAGCGCGTGTGTTGTGAAAACACGATTCCGTAAAATTTTCTCGATAGAAAAAAAAATCCAAAGACGTCTCCAAATTTATCTTAAAACCGTTCTTATGCGACGAATACTACAATTTAGATCTTGAAACTTTGTACAGTAATTCTACACAACATAAATAAGGGCATTTGTGTTTTAAATTTTTAAAATACGTTTTGATTTTATCATAAAATGAAAATATCTAAGTTTTGCACTAATGAAACCATTCGCTCTGGACGCCCGTTTTGCAATTCAGTCTGGCCTCGGCTTTCAGACGGGGTACCCGTGACATATGTCGCTCCAAACGAACACGTAATTCTAATGTAGAATTTATATTCAGTTGGTTTTCGTAAAGACGCACTAATGAGAAATAAACACAACAAGATAATGAAGGGACTGAATGATAAAAAAACCGGCAAACATATGAACCATGCCGAGATAGGACGTGCAGCGGCGCGCGGAGAAGCGGGGGTGAAATACGAGTTATCCTCACGCATACCAGGACTACTTAGGCAGCTGATTCTTCTTCGGTGAGACATCCTCAGAGTGGGCTGTCTGTCGCTCCCATGATGTAGAGGTTCAGGGGACAATGTCCTGTAAGGGTCCCTACGATGATTCGAAGGTCTAGTCTTCTAGTCTCTGAAGGTTGAGGAGTCGACGTGTCAATCGCGGCAGAGCCGCCCTCGACCGTCTGCAGTCCATGATCTGTGCCCATCGCTCGTTGCGTAGGTTTAGAGTACGATGTCGTATCCATGTTCGTAGTTGTGTGAAAGGTAGAGGGAGGAATGGAGGTGGGCCTATAGCCGTGGTTAGGTCAAGGGTAACTAAACCGTAAATGAAGAATGAGATGTGAATGAATTCAGTAAACGATATTATTGAGATCGTACCACTACTCTGAGATTCGTTGAGAATTAGTTTGTTTACTATTTTTAATGGGTCTTTTCTCTTGCTGCACCCATGATTATTTAGGTAGGTATAACATCTACATTCTTATAGTAATGCAGACTTAGCGTGAACAGACCATTAATTATTAATTTCCAAATGATTTATTAGCTCTACTATCAGACTTATGAAAAATTCCAAGTTGATTACGAAATAAAAACGTGCCATTGAAAGGGTTGATTTTCGCGCCTTCAATAGAGTTAATCAAGGAGAAAAAGAGTTTTTCCGAAGAAAATTTTTGATAAAGGAAAATGTATATAGCTTCAGGTTATAAAGAGGGAGGTTTCAATGAAAAACATTCGTTTGTAGTCACTGGTTATTTTTTGGACATCTGTTTTAGCGTCTCTGCATGCATTTAATTTTTATCCTAGTCGAGATTGCATAAGTCCAGATTGAATAGATTCTTTCTAGGCAAGCGTGCTCCATCTTCGATCACACCATCACTTACCATCAGGTGATGTAGTATGTAGCTATCATCAAGAAAACAAATCCTTATAAAATTATTGGTAGCGGAACTGGTGGCCGAGCCCAATATCATAGCCGAAATAAAATCTCATCGATTACGCTGGCTCGGTCACGTTGAGCGAATGGGGGACGATCGTGCTGCCAAACGTGCCCACTTAAGAATGCCAGTCGGCCGAAACAGATATCGTTGAAAGGCTGAGGTGGAGAAAGACCTTCGCGCTCCCCAAGTGTCAGACTGGCAAAAAGTGGCGCAGAATAGGTACCAGTGGCATCATTTAGTATCGGAGGCCAAGACGCGGGTCTTTCGGGGTTAAATGCGCCCGGATAGTAAGTATTTAAAAAAAAATTAAATTATTACGTACACACGGCTACACATCAAGCTATACATTCCCAGTATAAGTTGACCGCTCATTCTACGAAAAGCCTACACAATGCGAGATCAGCTTATACTGGAAATTGTAGCTTGATGTGTAGCTGTGTGTACATGAAAAGAGTTTATCCAAATGTAAATATTTAGTGTTAATTTCTAGTATTTAGAAGGTGGCTATAACTAGCCGGCGCATCTGAACCTACTACCGTATTTGGAACTACATCTTATTTTCGTTAACAACTAAGTATAATACACTATTCAAATTAAGTCGTGGGTGCCTGTCTGCGCATGCGTCTGCGCACGTGAAGTTGCTATTGTCATGGTTTTTGTGGCAAGGGTGACGATTGAATGGTGCTAACTCGTTTGTTGAGAACATCTGGTTTTGAGGTGTGGTGTTAATGACACAATGAATCTAAATATTGGGTTGAATGAATATATGAAAATTCTTTATTATACCTTACAAGCTAGACACAAAAGTTAAAAAGATATAAAAACAACAAATAAATGGGCGGTCTTATCGCATAACAAAACGATTTCTTCCAGACTACCTTTGGATGGAGAGGATCATTGCTTAATGGAAAATTGGCCGAGGTATAAAAAGAATATCACACTAATATTTTAATACAAAATAATAAAAAAGTTTGGATGTTTGTTTGTTTGTTTGTTACTCAATCACGTCGTAACGGCTGAACAGATTTCTATGAAATTTGGTATATACGTATAGATTACTTATAACCTGGATAAACACATAGGCTACTATTTGTTGACAAACAACGCGTGCGAAGCCGTTGGCGAAAGCTAGTACATAACTATAGAAAAAGAAAAATTACTTAACCTTAAATACATACGTATTAGGTAAATCATCATCATCATATCAACCATAGGACGTCCACTGCTGGACAAAGCCTCCCCTCATTGATCTCCAGGAACTGCGGTTGGAAGTGGCCTGCATCCAACGCCGAACTGCGGTTATTACCAAGTCGTCTTCCCATCTTGTAGGTGGACGTCCTACGCTGCGCTTTCCGGTCCGTGGCCTCCATTCGAGAACTTTCCGGCCCCATCGGACATCTGTTCTGCGCGCTATATGGCCTGCCCATTGCCACTTCAACGTGCTAATCCGTCGGGCTATGTCGGTGACTTGAGTTCTCCTACGTATCTCCTCATTTCTGATTCGATCCCGTAGAGAAACCCCGAGCATAGCCCTTTACATAGCTCGTTGAGCGACTCTGAGCTTATTCATAAGGCCAATAGTGAAGGACCAAGTCTCGGTTCCATATGTCATCACTGGTAACACACAATAATTGAAGACTTTCGTCTTAAGGCACTGAGGTATGTTGGACGAAAAAACGTTGCGAAGTTTCCCAAACGCTGCCCATCCGAGTTGGATTCGACGATTGACCTCTTTCTCGAAGTTGGGCCTACCTAATTGGACTGTTTGTCCTAGGTATACATACGCGTCGACAACTTCAAGAGCCGAGTTCCCAACCATAACTGGGGCAGGCACGACATGGACATTCGACATAATTTTCGTCTTGTCCATGTTCATTTTAAGCCCTACCCGTTGGAAGACTCGATTGAGGCGTGCTGAGCTCTTCCATCGACTTTGCCATGACCACAATATCGTCGGCAAACCCAAGGTGAATGATGTATTCGCCGTTAATATTGATGCCCAGTCCTTTCCATTCCAGAAGCTTGAAGGCATCTTCCGAAGCGGTCGTAAACAGTTTCGGAGAGATGACATCTCCCTGTCTTACGCCTCTTTTTAAGGGAATCGCCTTCGAGCTCGGTGGACATTCGACATAATTAGGTAAATAAATAATTAATAATAAGGTATAATATAGCTATAAAATAATATATGGGTTGTTAAATAGATAGATATTGCATTATTTTACATCATACTATATCATACTACAAAGGTTGCCTGGAAGAAATCGCTTTCAGCGATAAGGCCGCCCATTGTACTATATTTAACATAAATTAGTTTTTTTAAGTATGTCTGGTGTACAATAAAGAATTATTCTATTCTATTCTATTCTATTCATACTTAAATTAACAAACAAGATTAAAACAAATAACTTGTCACGCGGAAATAAAAGTAGCGGTCTTATCGCTAAAAACAATCTCTACCAGACAGAGCTGGCTTGTTTTATACCTTTGACTTACAACAGAAAGTATTACGGCTTGATTTAAACAGGATTTTTTTATTCTACCTGGAGATGGAACAAGCTTATGGCCCACCTGATGATAAGTGTTAACCATTACCTATACCAAAGTATTGCTTCGTAGGACACGCACCTTAGAAACGTTCCCTACGATGCACTGTCCTGCGTCCATTAACTTGAGGCATACAGGTGTAAAGCCTCATGTGCTTGTGATTTCACAGAAAACCGTACCATTCATACCGAAACACAGCAATGCTGCTAAATAAAAATTTGAAATGGTGCTTAAATAGCGGTAAGTAGGTAAGAGAGACGTTAATCGACGAATCCAACTCCTCTGTGGAGCGTTGGATGAAGAATGCTCAAAATCTGTGAAATTAAGCTAAAACTTACTGTAAAAATTACCACTTTTTATTCCGATACTACAAATTCATAAGACATACGTAGGGGCTGATTTAAAGGTTTATATTTCCTCATTTTTTGATCGAGCGAAGCGAGATCTCTAAATCAACTTGGGCAAATCGGCGTTGTATGTACTGATGTATGTACGTAATTTGATACATAGGTACATAGGTACTATTGGCACAATTTTGGTATGACTAAATGAGCTAAAAATGTTGGGGAGTTGTTGTGATATTGGGGTTCAAGAGGGGTAAACAAAAATATGAAAACGAGACTATTTGGTCAAATGGTACGTCAAATGAAAGGTTTTTATTAGCAAATTTTAACCATGTTTTTTATTTTAGTTTAATTCTTGTAGTTTTTGAGTTATTAGCCATAATAAAAACAAAACTTTGACAAAATTCACGGGGTACACCAAAGACTCCACAATGCTGAATTTGGTATTCGTGTAGCTTTAGTGAAACAAATAAGGGAAAAGTCTGAAATCCAGAATAACTGTATTTTGTACCCCAAAATATAACTACAACACATAAACTCCTGTAATTTGAATGAAACTGTAGGTCATGTAAGTTGGTTGTTTATTTCGTGGCACTATTTTGATAGTCAAAGATTACAAATAATATATTTTTGTTTTTATGAAAGACTCGCGAGATCTCAGTTCGGGGCGAACCACTACTTTATTTTTTTTATTGATGATAGCCAAGCGCTTTACTACTACTTTACCCGATGGTGACGTGACGGTGAGATAGAAGAGGGAGCACGCTTATGTAGAACTCACTCACTCTGTTCACTCTAGACTTGAAGACTCCGAGATTATACTGGTTCGGAAAAAACATACGCTGGAAGTGAGTTCCACTTGTGCTAACAAGAAAAGTTGAAGTATTTTTTAACACCAACGAAGCCATAGAAAATGTTCGTGATTTCAATCATTTCAGTGCGAGACGAGACGTTGTTCGGAGCGGATCGCACACCCTTGATGAAGGTTCACGAATTGAACCGAAACATTGTCGGTCGATACACCGATAAAACGGTACATGATAAATCCCGTATATATAATAACGAACCTGTGTTTGTTTGAGCACAATCTCACCTGATGGTAAGCAATGATAGATTGAGATAACTCTTTATTGAATTACCACAGAAACATTCAAATATCAAGTTGATGAATGAATGAATGAATGAAAATTCTTTATTATACCTTACAAACTAGACACAACAGATACAAAAATAACAAGAAAACAAATAAATGTAAGATTAATGGGCTGTCTTATCGCTTAACAAAGCGATCTCTTCCAGACAACCTTTGGATGGAACGAATAAAAAGTAAAAAGAATAAATATTTTCTATAAGTAATAAAAGGAAAAGCTGGTTAACACTTGACATCAGGTGGACCATACGCTTGATCAATCTCTAATAAAAAACAAAATAATTAAAAAAACAGAAATAATTCAAATATAAATACTAAAAATAAAAAAAAGCAATAAAATAGGCAGCCTTAAAGCTGAAAGCGATCTCTTCTAGGCAACCTTTGATGATGTCTAAGATGGAGTACGAAGATCTAGAAGACTACACTCTTACGTTAAAGAGCTGATTGTAGTCTTTAGGAAAAATCACAAGACTTTAAAATGTTCCATACCTCAGCTGAATGTAAAACCAAAACTGGGAGTGCAAATGAGTGGTATATTATCGGGGTATGGATCACCATTATGCTTTTTTTATACGTCCCGGTTAAGGAACATGCATATGGCCCACCTGATGTTAAGTGGTTACCATCGCCTATAACAAAGTATTGGTTCGTAGGTCACTCTCCTTAGAAACGTGTCCTACAATACACTGCCCTGCGTCTATCAACTTGAGGCTGTGGTGTTTGGGTTTAATCTATTCTCATCACTTTGAAATTCCTTTAGATGGTATAACTTCCAACTCCAGGTTACTTCTACGAATATACTTACCCATTTTCTCTGATTTCGTTCAAAGTTACAGTGTTTATCGCTATTTCGATAAAATTGATATGAATAGTAACATAATTTTACGACCTCTGTGGCGCAGTGGGCGAATAGCCCACTGAGACGCAAAAGATGGCGGGTTCAACTCCCGACGCGAAACAAATGTTTGCATGATCTACAGATATTTATTCTGGAGGTTTTAATATAAGTATATTATGGCTCGGACTATATGGCATCCGGGTCTCGTCGATCCTGCGAATCCGGAGCATGTCCCGGTTGCTTCCAGGTAAAAATCGGAGTCGGATGCCCTCGGATCGTGTGTAGTCGATGCAGGAAACATTCAAATGTTTGTTTGTGTGACGGATTGGTCAGGGGCCGATCAAAAACCTAAAGTCCGAGCTTAAAAGCATGTACATATTTATAAAAAAAAGAGGTGTCGGTAACAGTGTCGCGAATTCAATGGTTTATTCCCATCTCAAAAATGCCTAATGCGTTTTTACTTCAAAAAGTATATATGTATTCTATCAGTTATCTGGTTTCCATAGTACAAGCTCTGATTAGTTAAAGGCTAGATAGCACTGTGAGAAATGTCCAGTATTTCCATATCACAATGTATGTACAGTCCAGTACTTTTTATTTACTAGTTGTATGCCCGCGATTTCGTCTGCAGTTTTCTGGATCTCGACAACAGCGCCACCTACAGAGTCCTATTGTGAATGTATACTATCCAGGGGCCCACTCAAACACACACGAAATCGCTAAAGTCGTTCTCAAGTTATCGCGTGACCAAAGGAAACAGGCATTCATTTATATTGATAGAGCGAAGCGAGATCTATAATTCAACTTGGGCAAATCGGCGTTGTATGTATGTATTAAGTTTGTCCGAGGATAACTTTCGAAGCATTTATCCAATCATCGTGAAGTTTGGTATATAGACTGATGGCACAATTTTGGTGTGTCTAAACGAGCTAAAAATGTGGGGATTGGGGTTCAAGAGGGGAAAAAAAAACAAAATGGGACTATCTGGTCAAGTGACACGTCTACTAAAATATCTTTGTGAGAACATTTCAACCCCGTTTTTAATTTTAGTTTAAAACTTATCGTTTATAAGTTATTAGTCATAATAAAAACTGAACTTTGACGAAATTCACAGGGTACACCAGTGACCCCACATTGCTTAAATTTGGTATGTGTGTAGCTTTAGCGACACAAATATAGGCAAAAGTCTGAAATCCAGAATAACTGCAGATTGTACCCCGAAAAAGTGTAACCACAACACATGAACTTGTAATTTGAATGAAAATGTAGGTCAAATATTAAGGACGGCTTGCACAATGATCCCTAAACGTATTTAGTGACTAAACATGTTTAAATGTTACGTGTTTGTATGATTTGACAACTCCTTATATCATATTTAGCCACTAAATACATTTAGGCGTCGTTGCGAGAGTCGTCCTAAGAATATTTTTTTTTGAAGACTCGCGAGTACTCAGTTCGGGGAACCACTAGTGTATATAGATTTATTTAATCTAGGCAACAAAATATTTTTCTGTAGAGATAAGAAGGAAAGGGTTCGTTCAATAATCCACAGCGGAACATCTTGAATCTTTCATAACGCGATACTTATAGGTACTTAGCGTAGAGTAGGCATTGTTCAGAGAAACTCACAAAAACCACCATCAAATCAACTGTGATACCTTGAAGTATAACCTAACTAGCTGTTGCCCGCGACTTCGTACGCGTTAACACTACTAAATTTGTAGGTATCCTAGAAATAAAATTTTATTTACTGATGCAACTTGACTTGTCACCCCATTTTTTTATTTTTTTATTTAGAGAAACCAACGGCGATACAAATTGTTTGGTTAAATAGCTTAGAACTAAACGTAAGGCTAATAACAGGTTTCTACGTTTGAACATTGTAAAGAAAGATGTCGGGAACAAAAACAAAAGAAAAACAGCCTATAATAGTTAGCCTATTATAAAGTTACAATAAAAATAGTATTATTCAGTTGTACACTGTACTTATAATAAAAGAATCTAATGTGAAATTATTGTGTTAGAAAATAAAGACTGAGCAAAGGAAAAAGAAAAAATTCGTCTCTAAAAGTTGAAATATGTACCAAAAACCCGTTTCAATTAACCCAAGGTAGGTAGGTATTGTAGAAAATTCAAAATGAAACGCATGCAGTTTTTTATCCTGTACGACCTGATTTATGGGATAAAAAGTAGCCTATGTTGTAATCCAAGTGATTTACATACAAAATTTCATCAAAATCAGTTCAGCCGGTACGACGTGATTGGGTAACAAACAAATATCCAAACTTTCGCATTTATTATATTAGGTTGGGGAAAAAGTTTCTTCGCATGTTTTAAAAAATTCAAAACGTTTTTTAATATAGTTTATTTACATTTAACTAAAGTATGTAGATACCATTTGTTTGATAACTTTTTGCCATCTTGTAGGTAGGAACATGATCCCATTGCTATAGAAATTTTGGGGCTTCTGATCAAAATACCGCGACAAGTAGTTTTGGCAGTCCTCTCGTGATGTTAACCTGACACTGCCTAAAGAATTCTGAAGAGACCGAAATAGGTGGAAATCTGAAGTTGCGAGGTCAGGACTATACGGCGGATGCATTACACCTCCCAGTCAAACTCTCTTAATTTTTGCTGAGTGGCTAAAGATGTGTGAGGTCTAGCGTTATCATAATCAAAAACCACACCCCATATGTTGATTAATTCCGGCCGCTTTCTCTCAACTTCTTGCTTTAATCTCATCAGTTGTTCGCAGTAGAGTTCAAAATCGATGGTACTGCCTTGTGGTAACAGCTTATAATGAATAATGCTCTTACAATCCCACCACACACACAGCATTACCTTGTTGCGAGTTAACCCGGGTTTCACCACAGTCTGTGAAGCCTGACCGGCTTTTGATTACGACGTTTTTCGTACGTTCTTGTCGTACGTGATCCACTTTTCATCACCAGTTATCAGCTTCTTCAAAAATGATTCGGTTTCATTACGTCGTAATAAAGAATCACAAATGAATACACGATTTATTAGGTTTCTTTCAGTGAGCTCGTGGGGTACACAAATATCGAGCTTTTTTATGTACCCAGTTTTTTTCAAATGCGCCAAAACTGTTTTGTGGTCAATTTCCAGTTCTTCAGCTACGTCGTAACTACTGATATGCCGATCTTGCTCTACTTTTTCAAAAATGGCATCAATTTTATCCGTAATACCAGAGCGACGTGCATCTTTGACATCAAAATTTCCGGATTGAAAACGCTTAAACCAAATTTGTGCTACTCTCACAGACACTGAACTAGGTCCATAAACATCGCAATTTTTTTTCGCGGCTTGCGTTGCATTTTTACCCATTTTTACCTGTTTTGTGGTAAAATTTGAAAATGTATCGAATTTCTTCATTAGATTCATTCATCTTTAAAGTACGAAAAACAAATAAAAATCACAAATTTTCCTAATTTGAATTTGGAATTATCTTCTTTAAAATTTAAACTTTGAATGATACCAAAACCAGCCAGATACAAAGAGATTTTATTACAAGTTCATACATACTATAATGCGAAAAGACTTTTTCCCCAACCTATTATTAGTGTACATTTATAATATAGCTACCATTTTTCCTAGCTTAGCTTCTTTTAGCACGACAAAGATGACTGGTAGATAATGCTATTAGCATTATGTCCTCCTAGCACTGTTCTGTTTCGTGTGAAAGTATTAAATATATAATTATTTATCGGTCAACTTAGCAAGGAGACAGATACTAAGCGTTCACTGATTAGTTCTATGGTAGAGCAGGACTACATATTCCCCGTGTCTTTTGTTCTTAAATCTTCCAAGATTCGTAGTACGATATTTTTTTTAATTATCGTCACACGAATATTATAAATGTGAAAATTTCGATGTTTGTTTATTTGTTTCTTACTCAATCACGTCGTAATGGCTGAACCGATTTCGATGAAATTTGGTGTGTTGATAAATTATGACCTGGATTCAAACATAACCAACTTTTTGTTGAAAAACAAGGCGTGGGAAGCCGCTGGCGGAAGCTAGTTATGGATAATGCATTGTGGTTTATTATTATTAGTCTATTCCGTATGCCAAAACTGAATCTCAAATGAAACATAGATCATTATTATAAATGCAGGATTTATTACATACAGTCTTATCGGTGTTTCGACCGACAATATTTCGGTTCAATCCGTGAACCTTTATCAGGGTGAGTGCGATCCGCTCGAAATAACGTCTCGCCTCGCACTACGCGCCGCAGCCCTCTGCGCGCGAGCAGACGGGCGCGATGACGGGGATTGCGTCAACGATGGTCCAGCGTGTTGACAGGCTGCGTCATCATCATTATCATCACTACCGCTCTCTTTGGTAGTTCTCGGTACAGACAAACACACAACACTAACTACATATGTATTTACCAGGTTCACTCACTCCTTTGTCGCTTGCATCATGAAGACATGGCCTCCAGGCCTCTATCTCTGTTAAAGCTCGGCACACGAATTATTTTTATCGCGTCTCTGACAATATTTTCGATACACGCTTAAGCATAGTTGCAGAATCCGGTCTTTGATTAATTTAAGATTTGGATAAATTCTCTGTTCTCAAACTACTCTGCGATCTATTATCGAAATGCACATCGCGGTTTCCATAAGGGTTGAATATTCCTACC
The DNA here is from genome assembly GCA_918857605.2 of Philereme vetulata. Classification (NCBI taxonomy): domain Eukaryota; kingdom Metazoa; phylum Arthropoda; class Insecta; order Lepidoptera; family Geometridae; genus Philereme; species Philereme vetulata. The sequence goes on from OU975420.1 coordinate 1,620,055, forward strand.
AAAAGCAAACTTATATTTGCTTTCAAAGCACTCTTATCTCCATGCAATAGAGTTCAAAAACAACAATATCGTGAGTCGCTGATATTGTAAGTACTTCGATATTTACGACACTCTGCGATTTGTGATAAACATTACTGAAATTGTACATTTGTACAATGGCTTCCTTTTAGATGATTCTTCTCTTAAAATGCTTTCTTTATTGGAGAATAGGTACTATTGTCGGGAAGAAATAACACGGTTTCAGTTTCAATATCAATAAGTGATTCGAATCAGAATTAAGAAATGAAGAGATTCCTAAAAAAACAAGATCACTGACATACACAAGGGATTAGCAAGCTGAAGTGGCAGCAGGCAGGGCACATAGCTCGAAGAACTGACGGCCGTTAGGGCAGAAGAAAGACTTTGGTTTGCTGTGTAATTTCTATGAAATTATTATTTTTTTTTAACTTATTTATAGGAATTTAGGTATGATAACGGTATATACCTAGTCAGGTCATAAATTCTGTCACATGTTTAATATAAAATAATTGAAACAAGTTTATTCATTATGTAACCATTTATATACCAAAATGAACTTAACAAAACATAGATTCTTATGTCACTAAAGTTTATTCAAACTGACCTCCGTGATTTTGAATACAGGCCTTCAATCTGCGCGGCCAGTCGTCTATCGCAACACGAATGAGGTCCATGTCAATATCGGCGGCTGCCTTAATCAAGGATGTCTTGAGTGACTCCAAATTGGGATGAGGCTTTGAGCACGCCTTTTCCTCCAAGTGTTGCCATATCTTGTAATCTAACGGATTCAAATCTGGACTGGAGGAGGGCCAGTCTTCGTGCCGCATGAAGTCGATTTCACGCGCCGCCAGACAGTCTTGTGTGCTCTTCGCTCTATGAGCTGGCGCCGAATCTTGTTGGAATACCCAGTGCCTGTTATTGAAATATATATATGTATGAGAAACAGGTTCCACAAGGTTCGTCAGGACTGTATTTTGATACACAACTGCATTCGTTTTTACACCTTTCTCACAAAAATGTACCTCTGTTAAGCCCCAATAAGAAACTCCCAACCATACCATGAGCGAGGATGGAAAATGACCTCGTTGGACACGCGGAATACGGTTGTTCGCTTCTTCACTACTGTGTGCGTACACCTTATCATTTTGTTTGTTGTAGCTCTCTTCTACGGTAAAAATTTTTTCATCCGAAAAAAGAATTTCCCGATATTTTTTTCCCGCGTACCGCTTCAACAAAGCGCGGCATCTCTTCAGTCTCAGGTCCATTAGACGAGCATTCAAACGATGTCCTGTTTTTTTTCGATATGCCCGAAGCCATAAGTCTTCATTTAACACCCTTTTCACAGTGGTTCTGCTTAACCCCATCTGAAGGGCCAACAGTTTCTGCTTACGTTTGGGATTTCTTTGAATTCGCGCCTTCACAGCTTTTATCACTGCTGGAGTCCTAACAGACCGAGGGCGACCACTTCTTGACCTGTCATCTACACTAGAGTCTTCATTCGTTTGATGGTGCGATAAACGAATCTTTTGGTTATATTCAAATTTTTCAGTATGTCAAAAATTTGAATTGGCGCGTAACCGCAACGATGCAACGCAATAACTGCAACACGGTCTTCTTTAAGCGTCCACTCCATATTTAAAAATGAGTAAAATTCTAAAAAGTATACATTTTTAATTTTATGAACAATTCGAAATTCGAATTCTATAAACTTTTTTGTGGCCAGCATTCTAAAAGAAAAGTTTTTACTGTGTGATATACTTATGACCTGACTAGGTATATATATATACATATAAATATATAATTATTATGTTAGGCATTTATTATTATTTTCTTATATAGGGTATGTATTTATAGTGTCTGTATGTCTGTATTTTTCTTTTTTTTATGTATCTTTGAAATACCATTTTTCCTGTGTCACGGCTTACCTTCTTTTAGCACGACCAGGATGACTGGTAGATAATGCTATTAGCATTAAGTCCTCCTAGCACTATTCTATTTTGTGTGAAAGTATTAAATAAATAAATTAAAGGTTTACGACTAATCATAGTAAAGCGCAGCGTAGGATGGTCCCCCGCTAGATAAAGGTTGCTGGGAGCCGTTGGGTGCAGTTCGCACGCTGGTAATCTTTGTAGGATGGCTATGTTCAGTAGTGGACATCCTGCAGCTGATATGATGATAATGAATAAACAAAGCTTACCATTTTAACCACAGCGACCTTCCGCGCGGCTACTAATTGGATGGGTGACCGCTTGTGGCAAGGCAATATAACTGTCAGTCTTTTCACTGAGAACGATCTCTTCCATGCTATCTTTGTATATAAGGAATTAGCGAAGGTTAACGGAGCGGTTAGCGCGTTAAATAAATAACATGTTAAATACATTTTTACGATAGAAGTTTAATTTATGGAATGACGTGCATAAGTTTTTTATTTCTTTCGTATTATTATTTTCTTGAATATCAAAAGTTCCCCTAATCAACAATTAGTAATGAATTCAAAGAGGCGTTGCCCCCATGCCAAGCGCTGGATTTGACCTGACTCATTGTTTCAGCCACAATCATTAACTAATCAACAGTATTATATTCTTTGGTCGAATAGTCCTGATGTTTGTATGAAGCATGTAGAGTTACCAATATTTAGACAGAACAGCCCACTATTCTCTATTTTAATCATACTAACATGTACCTGACTGCGCAAATTTTTGGTAAATAAATGCCGATGCAATTTTATTTATTTATTGTGATTGACAATTCTTAATTTTTTTTCTGACGTCTAACTCGCTGTGGGCCTCTGAGGCCGATGCTTTTGGCGAGCGCAGATGGCGCTCAGCCCTGTAAGTTTTGATAAGACAACCAGCGCAAGGGCACCATTTTGGTACGAGCCTCGGCTTGGACCGTTGCCTGGATGGGCATAGGAGAGAAACGCCCAGGTACATGTCTGTACCTTATGTAGGCGACAACTGGAGGGACTCGTCGACCTCGCCGGCGAGGTCGGTGTATCTGTGAGAAAACAATTCTTGATAGCATTTTTATTTTTATTTTATTTGGTGGGAAACAGGCTTATGACTCGCTTGATGGTAAGTGGCCACCGTAGCTTTTAGACACCGGCAACATCCGTTCAAGAATTGACAGTTTTTGTACTTATGACAGTTTCCAAGACACATAATAGGGGGACAGAATATTAGATACTTTACAAACTCACTTTATGGTTGATCTAACTTTTTTATATTACCTGGAAATGGAATGACCCACCTGATATTAAGTGGTAACCATCGCCTATATGAAAAGTATTACTTCGTAAGTCATACACCTTAGAAACGTGCCCTACGATGCACTGCCCGGCGTCGATCAACTTGAGGCATACAGGTGTAAAGCCGTGTGGTGGTTAAATATAATTTTAACTGGCCCGTATCAGAGGTAGGATTGACCATAGAATTAGATCATGATTGTGCAAGTGCTGTTTTATCTTTGAGCTCTTATTGCAAAATAAATGAATAAATAAATATTGCTAGACATTTCACTCAGCGCTATCTAGCCCCAAATTAAGTAGAGCTTGTACTATGGGAACCAGATAACTGATAGAATAGATATATACTATTTTTTTTGTAAATACATACTTATAATATATAGCAAAACACCCAGACCCAGAACAAATATCTGTTGATCATGCAAACATTTATTCCGCGGCGGGAACCGAACCCGCTACCTCCTGAGTCTCAGCCGGCTATTCGCCCACTGCGCCACGGAGGTCGTCAAGCTTAATTAATACTGATTGTGTAGAGCTTTGCATTGTACCCAAAATTAGTCTACGTGTCATTCTGAATCACGATTTTTAGGGTTCCGTGCCTCAAAATGTAAAAAAAGGAACCCTTATAAGATCACTCTCTTGTCCGCCTGTCTGTCTGTCCGTCCGTGTGTCACCACCGATTTTCTCAGGAACGGGTTGACTTAGCAAGTTGAAATTTATAGCATATACTTAGGTCTATTGGTCCATATTAGGTGTATAAAAACCAAGGTCCTAAGTCAACACCATAAAAAGATATGGGTTAATTTAGATTTTCGCGAAAACTTGTAAGTACCAATATTTACCTTAATTTTAAAATTTTTTAATTTTTCGGCATTTTACCATTACTTGTGCTGCTTATAACCAATATTGACAACTCTAGATCAACCGGAAGTACCCTGTAGGTTTTGGGTAGAAAACCTATATGGTAGTTCCCGTTGACCTAGAATTAGGAAATTTGGCATAAAGCAGCACAAATATAGAAAAAATTCCCACAAATAAAAAATGTTGAAAATTAAAGTTGTGTCCCCATACGTACATGGTTGTCACCAATTAAGAGTCCTCTGAGTTGTATGGGTGCTCATACAATTTAGAGGATTAGCTTAATCGGCACCAACCTCAAATAAGGTAAATAAATAAAATTGTGCTATTGAATAAAATAAATATTTCAGTGGGGCTCCCATACAACAGATATGATTTTTTTGCCGTTTTTATAGATGGTGCACTTGGCCGATTTTTTTTTCAGATCTACGCTACACACGTTGAATTATAAGGTGCCTCCTCCATCTCTTTGTAACTCTGCTTCACTTATGGCGTCGTCAGTGCAACTATTAAAATGTGATGATGCGGGCGCAGTGTTCTCAATGCACTCCACACCGCTATGCACTTCTTGTAAATGTGGACGACATTCACCGATCATTCTAAAATGTTGTACATTCATTTGAATGCAATTTTGGCTTTTTCAAATGATTTTTTTTGCCTGGATTTATCTTCGTATTACCACAATCACACCTAGTGGCAAGAGATGATGTGGTCTAAGATGAAGCACGAAGATCTAGAAGAAACCTATAAATCAATAAAATAAAAACGGCATTTATTTACACACCCACCTATTATGCTAACAGAAGTAGATAGATAATGTCTTTATTGCACACTATTAAAAATAAAACAAACAAAAGAGAATACACAATTAAATCATAGGCACAATGGGCGGCCTTGTCGCTAAAAGCGATCTCTTCCAGGCAACCTTTGGATGGACAATATCTGTGTGAACAAATGAGGACGGCGGCGTAAATCAAATAATAACTAACAGAACAAGTACATAAATTACTAAAATAATATGTATCTATAAATAATTTTATAATAATTAAATAACCTACCTACTTCTAAATACATAAGTAAAAAAAAATTATATATACAAATTTAAAGTTGCGAAGTCTTAGTGAGCGATGGAGGACAGATAATGTTGATAAGAAGTAGGGGAAAGGCGGGTAAGACGGATAGAGTGGGCAAGATTGATACTCGAAATATCCCGAATCCGCAAGGCCGCCTCTATGGGAATCTTCAAATCCAAACTCTTTAAATATTTCATCTCTCTTCAAGATACCCAACAAAATTGAGCACTTTATGTAGATATATTTGTGTATTTCGTTTATGTATGTGTATTATTATTATTTTTAATTTTTGTAAGTTTATTTCTAAGCTAAAGTTTGATTAAATTTCCTTTTTCTGGCACTACCACTTGCTCCACACTACACAAAGGTTAGCTGGAAGAAAATGCTAATTAGCATTAAGTTCGCCTATGTATCTTTTTATTAGTGCAATAAAAAAATTTCTAATCTAATCTAAGACGCAGCGAAATTTTACGATCTCTGCATAACAACAGCGTGCCTAGGCGCCGACTTTGTCCGCGCTGTTGTTATGCAGAGATCGTAAAATTTCGATATTTCGAGTATCCATCTTGCCCACCCTATCCGTCCTTCCCGCCCTTCCCCTAGGTACTTGTAAAATATACTAAATAAAGCTATGTAAGTATAACAGTATGCCTAATTCTAAGAAACATTAGTACATTATGGTACCTATTCACTCATACATTAAAGATGCCCGGATTGTATTCTCTAGGAAAAACAGACGACGGTAAAGTGTTCCATACCTTAGCTGTTCGCATCAAGAACGTAGAACCAAAACGGTGTGTGCGAATGGAATATTTTGGAGAAGAAGGTGTAGTTGCATTTTTTGACCTTTTTTACTCTGTACTAATATAAAAACTAGCTTCAGAACGCAACCATATTTGTGTGAAAAAAGTTTCCTGTTACTTTCATCATTTTTCAAGGTTTTAATCGGGGCAAGACTTACTTCCGTGCAACTTTAAGATCAGTCGACTTTAGGTAGTGTTTTGATCACAGATCTGTATTGAATAGATAATGATTACTGTCTATAGAGGCAGCATCACGTTTTTTCTTTTCTTTTTTGACAGGCATCGAGATGAGATCGAAACCTTAAGGAACTTACAAATAAGCATTAATACCTATGCGCCATCTCATCTGTCTGGGACAGCAGTTAGAGCTGGTGCGGCGGCAAATTCAAACGAAGATCTCATGCGTCGCAAATATGGAAGTAGAAAGAGCGAGATTTATAGAGCTTACGTTGAGTCGTTTAGGATGGAGAAGATTGGGTACTGGATCCCTTCACGTTTTTAGAAGCTGGTAGAAGCTGGTCGTGTGATCCTAGAGCTGGCGCTTATCTGGGTCAACGCATTGCAATTCAGCGCGGCAATGAAACCAGTGTCTTGGAGAAACTTCTAAATGTTATTTGGAGCAGTTGAGCTATCTAAATATCGTTTGCAATGGTCTTTAAATGATTCAACTGTTTCTTTTGTAATTTATAGAGTTACTAGCTGTTGCCAGTGGCTTCGCACGCGTGGTTTGCCAATAAAAAGTAACCTATGTGTTAATCCAGGTTATGATCTACGTACATACAAAATTTCATAGCAACCGGTTGAGCCGTTCCGGCGTGAAAGAGTAACAAACATCCATACATACAAACTTTCGCGTTTATAATATTAGTAGGATTTCATTAATAAGCATCTAAACGTACACCACTTTCGCAATTAATAATCTTAGGGCGGCTTGCGCAACGATGCCTAAACGTATTTAATTGCTAAATATGATTTAGAGAGTTGTCATATAATACAAATACCTACGTCAAATTTAAACATTTTTGTCGCTAAATAGGACGGATAGGGATCGTTGTGCAAGTCAGGCTTACTAGAATATTGACAATGTCTGGTGACGTCAACAAATCCATATAAATCTATCCACCGTACAATCCATCGTTTTTGTGACCACATCTCCAAGACGGTGGCACCTTTTTGTGGCCAGAAAAAAGGGTGATCTAAATATAATAACATCGAGATTTGAATGTGAATAGCGACATCTGGGTATCCAATGGAAGGAAGTGACGAGTGTGGTAAAAAAACTTATGAGGGTGTCTGATAAATAATGCTTCGATTGTGGCGCTGTACGCAGAGAAAGTTAGAGGAACGAGGAAGCAGTTCTAAATAAATTATTGACGAATCATAATTTAAATTATATTATGATAAGATATGATAACTTTCTGCTGAACCTTAGGGCTACTTGCGTAATGATGCCTTAATGTATATAATGGCTAGATATGATTTAGAGAGTTGTCAAATCATACAAATACTTCAAATTTAAACATGTTTAGTCGCTAAACAGGTTTATGGATCATTGTGCAAGCCGGGCTTAATATGGGTATTTGTAAATCATTGGAACAACGGAAAAAATAAGTACTTTCTTCGCTATGGATTCTATAATAGTAAAAATAAAATTTTAATTAAAAATACGTATTTTGTAACTCAAATTTGAAAAATATAAGTTTTAGCTTATCAAGATACCGTAGATAAGCCATAGGTATGAGCAAGTGTATCAGTTAAAATCACATAATCACCAAACCAAATGAGAGGCCTTTGCCCAGCAGAGGATTAATTGAGCTACGTAATTTGATATCAAAAACTTTTAATATTGATTTGAAAATTGATATAAATAATTAATTCAGCGGGGCAATGCAGCCAGCGTCTCGGAGACACTTCCACCTGGCAGTGTCCTGGAGCTGTTGAGCTATCTGTAGATCATTTGCAACGGCCTTTAGATGTTACAACTGTTTTCTTTTTGAGTTTTTTAAGAGATAGTTAGTAAAAAATTGTATAAATAAATAAATATTGCTGGACATTTCACACAGCGCTATCTAGTCCCAAACTAAGCAGAACTTGTACTATGGGAACTAGATAAAATACGTATATCCTTTTTTTGCAAATACATACATATAGGTAATACATAGAAAAAACATCCAGACCCGGAACAAATATCTGCAGATCATGCAAACGTTTGTTGCACAGTGGGAATCGAACACACACCTCCAGCGTCTCAGCCGGTTATTCACCCACTACGCCACGGAGGTCCATTGTATTATTCGTTCTGTAAATATTTTTTTTAATACATTTAGATGGAATAATCAAATGGTTTACCTGATTTTATGTTGTAAGCGTTACCTCGTAGGTTACGCTTCTTAGAAACGTGCCCTTCAATACACTGCCCTGCATCCATCAACTTGAGACATACATATGTACAGGTGCCTTATGCGCCTAAATTTTACCCACCTTTAAATTTAAACAAATACGTTGCTTCGCTAATGTTTGTTCTATAGACAACGAAAGTTTGGTTTTCACCAAACAGTGCCATGTTATTTATACTTCCTGTACAGCTTGCCGTTTTTGTCGCGTGTACAACTCACTTTCACGGGCAACAGCGAAAGTTCAACTACTTTAGGGCCCCATACTTTCGACAAATACAAGGTTCATTGTCAACACGATGTCACTTTAAAAGCTTTTGTACTTCCCCTGTGTTTCTTTTTATGAAATCTACAACCTGATTTCGAAACCCCAGATCCCCTCTTTTTGCGTGGGGGGGGGGGGGGGGGGGTTACAAACTCTAAAAAACAACGTGTGTGTGCGTACTTATGTATGCACGTAAGAAATTACACTTCTTTGGCGTACCAGAACAAACATAGCTAAAGATTTCATCCCGTATGCCACAACCACAACTGACGGTGTGCGCGCGCATCGTAAAAATTTAACTCTCATATTTTTTTTCAAACGCGCCAAAAGAAGTATAACTTCAAAAACGCGTAAGACCTTGAACTGACGAAGACGTTAGTTAAACAATAACAGAAGTCCGAACATCTCTGCTAAGATTTGGTTTTATCTAAGGCTATTACCATAGAAATTATTAAATCTAAGCACATTGTCATATTCGTTATTATATCCATCAATATTTAATCGAAATTTTGCAAACACCATACATTAGAAATAATTTATGATCCATCAAAAAATAATTGCAATAATTACTTATGCAAGAGTTCTCCCCTTGCTACATTTTTTATTCAAATATCGTAATGACTCGGGCCATGGGCCATTGCCGAAAGGGTTAGACCTTGTTCTTCGATGGAGGGGTATTGAGGAGCGAGTTAGGAGAGATAGCGGAAACAATATATAGCATAGAATGTATTGATTACAGATGAATTGATAAAAATCATTAATATATTATCGACAGAACATAAATAAAACCATTAGAACAATCTATGCATCAGTAAAATCCGTAAAAAATATGAAAACTAAGAAAACAAGAATTAAATAGTAATAAAATCTTACAAAGAATCAACAAAGGTAGCAAATAATGTCAAATAATATAAATTTAAACTAAATCCAAGCCAAGAATCCATAAATAATTAGAATAATAGATCTAGTGACGTGTCAAAACCGCTCGCTCCTCATACTAAACAATGAATAATACAAGAATGCTATTAGCTATACAAAAATCGAAATTCAGAATACACAAAAATCGAATCCATTGTTTGATCTTCAATGGATCTATTTTTATACGCGATCCATCTTTTATGGTTGTGTCAAAAATTTTAGCCCTATTTTGCATATGAACGGGGTCTGAACGGGCGGTATTGTTAGCTTGTTTGATTTCATTTTATTGTGAGGACACCGGGTTGGATACGGTGGTCGATGTCATCTGTTTCATGGTTATTATTAACGCCGTTTTGTGTATCATTATGGGCCGTATTCTCGGATAAATCTCGTCCACGTATAATTCTAATTCTACGCCTAGTAATATTATTACAATCTAGCCATGTATGCCAGGCTAATGAGTAATTAAATTTTGATCTAATTTTTTAGTATAACTTAAACTAAGAATGTGTCCAATAGCACTTTTCTTACTGTCTCTAGTTAAGGGGAAGACACTTTGTTCATGTGTTCCTTATTAGCTAGCACTAACACTTTAACTACACACACACTATTATTAATATACACTACACTAACTCAAAAAACTTAGTCCTCTTGAGTGTTTTCACTATATCCGTTTTGTCGAGGAGCTGTCTAGCCTCAACGTTCACATGCTCATAAGCTTCTGCAGATTTTTTTTCGTCTACGATATGATGTCTGCTTGTGCTTAGTCGTCATAGATATGTACTTATAACGTACTGGAATAATTCGTTCAAGTAGTTTTTGAATATGTGAAAATAAAATAAAATGTGAAATAGACGAATTTGAATGACGTCACTTCTCGTATAAAATTATGGTTTAAACCATGTTATTGATGAAATGATAATGAATTATTGAGTTAAACTTTTGATTATCTGTAGATTTTGTAGGTTCATACATATGTCTAATTCGCCTTTTGGTCCGAATAATAACCGACTTTGAAGTTATGTTGTCATTGTTTTGTTTAATATTCAACTTTTATATTAATTTCATTAAAATATTAGGATTCACAGCGCAACGGTAACAACATCTCTTAAAGTGGTCTAACTCCTAGAAAAAATAGCATGAAATATTATTTAGTGTGATCAAGTATGAAACCAGGTTGGATAACTAGTTAAAAATAATTGAAAAAGCAACACCATTTTAAGAGGACACACTCGCGTCCACCCACGGACAAACGAACACACAAACCGATCTCATTACTAACAATGCGCCATATATTACTCCGTTTCCGGTGATACCATTGCATCCTTTCCTTTCTAACACCTTGAATCACATCATGTTGTCCTTCTCTATAATCATTCCAGACATCAAGATCATTAGGAGGCGATACAGTGATTTGTATTGTGTATTTTTTATTAAAAGTATGTTTGCGATTTTATTCGTGATTCGTGATAAATCTTAATTTAGAATCATTCACGGATGTTGAATTGCTAAATTGACTTTTAAGAACTTGAGGAAGTTTTGTCCCAAACGTTAACAGTGTTACTTAGAAGAATTAGTATTTGACCTAACATAGAACCTTGCACAACACCAAGTAAATAGTAAAACCAAAACGTTCATAGTGTAGCCTTATCGTTCATAACAGAACAGTCACTAATTGGATGGGTTACCGCTACTGGCATTTTAAACGAGTGCTCCGAAAGGCATATTAGAAGATACTCCCAGTGATTTAGGTCGCTAAGCTCTGTCAAAGACCTTCGCACGGACTAAAAACTCCGACATCAGAGTTGGCTACGAATTGACTTTTGACAAAAGTGCACGAGTACTAAACTTGTCAACTATTAAGCTAATGATGGGATAGATTTGCGTATCATTTGTTAAAGGGTATCGGTTGAGCCATGGTTGAACAACGATGTTCCGATCATTAGCAATGACAAATGATGTAAGCGTGGCAACTTTTGGCTGATATAGCTGGGATTAGGGTTGAGATGGGAAAAGAGTTAGATTTGGGTCCGATGCTGATGGGATTCGAAATGTTATCAGCGGTTATCGACACGATGTTCTTCACTGTTAAGTGCAAGTAAACTGGCTCAGCAGTTTATTAAGTAAACTAAGTAGGCTAAGATAAAAGATGTTAAAAGTGCTGGACAAACCTACTCCAATCCTTTTGTGTTGATGAAGGTAAGATTGAGGGTGGTATAGATAGATAATAAATTATTGCACACCATAAACCACAAAACAATTAAAATTAACATTATTCAAATTAATGGTCCAATTGGTGGTCTTTTCGTTAAAGGAAAGCATAAACCATTTAAAACCCGAACTGCTAGAACAGCTAGAACTGCCAATTTCTCTTTAAAGGCATATTAATATCAAATGTCCTACGATTTTTTTTGTTAGTTATAGCAGATATGAAAAATCTAAAACACTACTTTTTCAACGTCATCAATACAATTAAAATAAGCTGTTTAACCAAGAAACAACAAGTGAGACGAATGACAAGCAGGTGCGTTAAAGACAAACAGAAGCTACTGTAAATTGCTTACGAGTTATATCCACCAAAAAACGCTTATGAACGAGTACGCAGCAGAATTCCTACGAACAAAGAAATTCCTGCGGTAACATTCGCGAAATTACGATTACATAGAGTACCTAATGCTAGAAATCTTACCTTATCGAGTACCTGAATGACGAAATAATGTAGTTGACATACACATAATCTAACGATATTATTAAATTAGTATTTTTCAAACTTTCGCGATCACTGTACATAATGAAAAGTGTGAAACTTGCTACATCATTGACATTTTTTACAAATTGTCGTGATTGGGACTTAATACCTACGTGTGTTCGGATAAGGCCGCGTAGTGATATTGAATATTCCGACAGAATTCTAGGGAATGCAAGTGTCCGTCTTCTAAAACAATTGATTAGGAATAACCAGTGTTATTTAAACGGAGTGCAGTGCGAGTTATACAAGCTACACTTGGAATGCAGTGATGTGTTATCTTTGAGTGATTTCGATTTATGTGACCGGGTAACGTACAATCAATCACAGCGAACTTTTGTTTTGTGTACAGAGCAGCACGATAAGAAGTTACAAAAGTTGATTGCTAGGCGGAAATTTACAGGATGCCAGGTACAGTCAGTAACAAAAAATCGTGATACCGTCATAAATTTATCGAATGTTACTTTGGATACAACTACACAGAATATACTAGAAAATGGTTTAAACTTTGCACCTACACCTAAGCGCGTTCCTTACGAAGACATTATTAGCAGTGTAGAGGAATCTATTATAAGCAACGAAATACCATCCACTGACGCAGAAACGCTGAGACAAGATGTTGCAATAATTTTACGAAAGTCCAGGTTACCGAAGCCGAATATCACCGCGGAAGAGTGTCTAGCACTCAGAGCATTAAGGGAGAACCAAGATATTTTGGTACTTAAGGCCGATAAGGGTAACGCCACTGTAGTGATTAATTCCACTGACTATGATGAAAAAATGAGGAGTTTGTTATGTGATGATAAGGTGTATAAGCAAGTACCTTACAACCCAACTGCCAGAGTGACAAAGCGTATTAGAAATCTGATTTCGGAATACAAGGATTTTTTTACAGAAGATGTTTATAACCGTCTACATAGACCTACTATAGTGCAGTCGCCAACATTGTATGGTTTACCTAAGGTGCATAAGAGTAATGTGCCTCTTCGTCCCATTGTGAGCCAGATTGATTCGCCTACCTATTATTTGGCAAAGCATGTTACTTCAATTTTGCAGCCTTTGGTGGGAAAGACGACATCTTTTGTAAAGGACTCGCGCCATTTTGTAGACATACTGGGGAGTTTAAAATTGGAACCAGACGACATATTGGTGAGTTTCGATGTGGAAGCGCTCTTCACCAACGTTCCAACAAAAGACTGCCTGGATGTTATACGAGAGAAGCTAAAGGATCACGAACTGCCTGACCAGTACATTGTTCTCCTTGAACACTGTTTAGATGGGAACTTCTTTTTATATCATGGGCAACATTACCTCCAGATTGATGGAGTGGCCATGGGTAGCCCGGTGGCACCAGTTTTCGCTAATATCTGGATGGAGCATTTTGAAACTAAATTAGATCTTACAGCTCATGGTATAAAGTTATGGAAGAGATACGTGGATGATGTCTTTTGCATAATGAAGGGGAGTAAACGGGAAGTTGAACAATTTACTGTATACCTAAACTCCATTCACCCGAATATGCGGTTCACTTATGAAATGGAGGATAATAGGATATTAGCTTTTCTCGATGTCAAAGTTATGGTGAAATCAGATGGCCGTCTAGCGCACTCTGTTTACAGAAAGCCAACACACACTGACCGCTATTTGAACGCTGCGTCACACCACCATCCTCGCCATTTGCAATCTGTTGTTTCATCGTTAACAAACAGAGCTTACGCTCTCTGTGACCCTGAACATCTGGAGAGTGAGCTGGCCCATGTTCAGGAGGTTCTAAAATCCAACGGATATGTAAATAGACGGCAGCCAAGACGCACAAACAGAGAAAAACCAACGGAGGTCTGTAGAAAGCCAACTTTTTTGCCATACGTGAAAGGGGTGACGGATAAAATTGGAAATGTGTTGAAAGGGTTTTCAATCAAGTCGGTCTTCACTCCTCTCTCAAAGATGGCCAAGCATTTACGGACTCCAAAGGATGTTATACCTCTGCAGATGCCTGGTGTTTATAAGATAGACTGTAGCTGTGGCCGCTCTTACATCGGGCAAACCAAACGTACCATTGCCGAGCGTGTCAAAGAGCATATCGCAGCTGTCAAAAATCGCCAGGTAAACAAGTCGGCGATAGCAGAGCATCTGGTAGACTCGGGACCGAATCATTGGATTGAACTTCATGATCCTAAGGTTCTCTCTAGTGAACGCCGTTATTACAAGAGAATAGTTCGTGAAGCGATTGAAATCAAGAAATTTCCAAATTTCAATCGGGAAGATGGCTATAGACTCTCAGCGTCTTGGAACCCGGTGATTGCTAGGTGTGCGCGTCGTAATCGGTCGACTCTGTGCGTAGATACGGTTAGTGTAGTGTGTCGTAATATGAACGAGGACATTTCTAATTCTGAAGACCAAGTGAGGGTAGATGCTGCAGCTACCCGCACTTCCCGACGGTAGTTCCAAGTACTCCAGTCAGCCCGAGACCATGACTGTTACAACACAGCCGAAACGTCGGGATAACAAATAAAAAAGGTACATACGCGATAAATACCCGTTTTAATCAATAATTATTAAATTAGTATTATTAAAGGAAACCAGCAATAAATGATTCAGATTATGTGGATTTTAGGTAAATTTTAGACAGAGAACACGGGACGTACGCAAGTAAACAAAAATACAATATTTTATTGTATTACATGGAGATGAAGCAACTAAAAAGCCCACTTAATGCTAAGTGGTAACATCGCCGATAACAAAGTGTTCCGCGTAGGTCACGCGCCGCACGAATGTGCCCTAGGATGCACTGCCTCGCAAACATCAACTTGAGGCATACAGGTGTAAAGCCTCATGTGCCTCATATGTGTAATTTCATTGACACTTAAAACCGAAACAGTAATGATGCTACTTGGCAGTAGAAATATATATTTGGTGGTAATACTTCACGGGGCGAACCCTTTCATAAATATCTCTATCATGAAACATTGCTCTAGCTTACCGATATTTTATCACATTCTTGGTACTTAATGAGGTAGGATTGTCTACATCACCTCCCAGTGTAAATGATTAATCGAATGTAACATAAATCTATCAGGCTGGTTCGATCAGACATGTCGATTCTTTGACCACGGTCCGTGAAGCGACGGTTTTTACACATTTAATTACAACGATCATAGTTAATAATTGCGTACTTTGCACTAATGATGATTAATTATTAGGAACCTATACCTACTAATGTAGGTTGTGTAAAACTAGCTTTAATGTACAGGCTGTATCCTAAATGATAGTTTAGATAGGTTTTTTGTTGAAAAATTATTTTCTCAAAACAAGCTTTTATGAAATTCATAACCGGAACCGCAAGCAGATTCAAATGAGCTCAAACACTAGTAGCCTACTATAATCCATTCGGCATTGTCACCGAAGTTACATATGTATTCCAAATTTCAGCTCAATCAGTTAAGGGGAACGGGTTTAAAATTCAGTGGCAAGATTCCACCCGGACAAACATACATACGAGTACATTGCAAGTTAATAAAAAGCTTGTAAAAAACACGCATCGCATCAATTGGTAATTTATGAATCAGGTATTGGAAACGTCAGAAAAAAAATGTCCACAAAATCGAGGGGTTCACTAGTAGTCATTGAAGAGTTTCACTGTCTATCCACCACCATAGCTTAAAGAACTCGATGGGATATAAAAGTTCTTGAATGGAGACCACGTACTAAAAAGTGCAGCATAAGACGGCCTCCCTAATGTAGGGAGCTGGGAGTCATTGGGAGCAGGCCGCACAAGATCGGTCGCTCCAAAAACCTATAGAGAAGACTTATGTTCAGCAATGCACGTCTTATATATATGATGATGATGATCCATACTTTTGCAATTATTTGTGAATACCTGATAAAGCAGGTGATTAGTTTTTGCCTTGGGGTCGTCTAGTCATCCGACATACACCCTATAATCCAGCCACCTTTGTTCCTTGTTATTTCTTGCTCCAATTATGTGTCTCGGTTTAGCTACGCGCGATCTGCCGCGTTGAATCCTCTGACTAATACATTGTAACACTACTCAATCATCGGTTTTTTATTTGCCTAGCTTCTTGGTTCCATCTGACGTTCACAAATCATTTTGCTGATCCAATTTTATCTATTCAAGAACATAATCTATTAGCTTCCTCATTATAAATTATCCTGATGATTTAATTGGCCTAATCAATGAATAATCGTTATTGTGCTTCTTATTAAAAGCAATGATAGAGAAAATTAGCAAATAGCATAATGAAAGTTTTTAATCGTGAAAACTTAATTCTGCTTAACCTTTTTGTATTCAAATATTTCAAATAAAAATTCACCAGAATCTAAACTTCTAATAGTTTTTTTATTTTTATATTACGGAAAATTCCAAGATTTAAAAACTTCTAACCAATCTTACGAAACATCGTAAAATGGTACGTAAATGGTGGTACATTTGGATAGATACTCATAGAAAGAAAATACTATATTGAGAAAAATTAATCAGGAGAGATTATGGTCAAACGCAAGCCTATAATTTATGAAACAGTAATAAAATTGTAGGCGAATCTAATGCTAGAAAAAATCCTCTCCCCAGAGAGTCTAGAGAGTTATCTGGAAGAGGATTCTTTCTAGAATCTAGACCTTCTTCCTCTGATAGGGTATTTTGGTTTAGTTTAGGGTTTAGTTTGAACTATTTTTGATGTAGTCATAGATAATTTCATGATTTACAATAGATGTTTAGTACAAAACTGTTGGTCCAAAACATGAGCACCTGAGATGTATGTAGTAGGTATTAGTATTAGTATTACTCGTGCGCGATAACTTGGGACCTGCTAGGAATGCGACTCCCCGACCGCTTCCCCTGCACTTCCCCGATGGCGCCCGTATTGTACCGTTCGCGTCACTATTTTTTACTAGGGTTTTTAGTCTCGTACTGGCCTACGTCACGTAACGACGCGCTCTGGAATTCTTTTAGTTTTCGTTTCTATTATTGTTTTGTTGTCTGGAAAAAAGAAGTCAACCATGTGGACAGGCTTCGACAAAAGTATTGGGACGATGACCTCTTACAAGAGACGAATGAATCGCAATTAATTGTAAATTTATCGAATACCTCTTCGTCAAGTGATTATAGTGAGACTGAGGACGAAGAACAACCTCTAGAAGGCATAAATCCACTAAGTAGTGACGAAGATGAGATAATGTAAATATTTAATACATAAAATAAATGTATAAACTTAAACATTGTATTTTTATTTTATTCAAATAGTGTAAAAAAGATTAGATAAAAAGCAGCTTCCTCCCTGAGTATCATAATAAATTAGGTTAAAAAAAACAAATACGAAGCCGCGGGCGGCTGCTTGTTATGTTCGCTTTTTTGCGGGCGGTACAAACACGCCAATATGACGTCACCGCGCTCAGGTCCCAACTTATCGCGCACGGGTAATATGTAGGTAAATATACCTATTCGGTTTGAAGGGTATGGTTGCCGTTGAAATTACA
Organism: Philereme vetulata; assembly: GCA_918857605.2. Taxonomy (NCBI): domain Eukaryota; kingdom Metazoa; phylum Arthropoda; class Insecta; order Lepidoptera; family Geometridae; genus Philereme; species Philereme vetulata. The sequence goes on from OU975420.1 coordinate 1,637,866, forward strand.
GGCACATGAGGCTTTACACCTGTTTGCCTCTAGTTGGGCGCAGGGTAGTGCATCGTAGGGCACGCATTTGTTATAGGCAATGGGTTACCACTTAACATCAGGTGGACCATATGCTTGATTCATATCGATATCTTATATAACAAAATCAAGTAAAAAAGTAAAATTAACCTATTATGTATCCACTTACAGCTCACATTAAATAAATAATGCAGAACATTTCACACAGTGCTATCTAGCCCCAAACTAAGCAAAACTTGTACTATGGGAACCAGATAACTGATAGAATCCTTTTTTTTAGTATATAGATACATATAATGTATAGCAAATACCCAAACCCGAAACAAATATATGTAGACCATGCAAACATTTGTCCCGCAGCGGGGATTGAACCCGCAACCTCCTGCGTCTCACCCGACTATTCGCCCACTGTGTCACAAAGGTCGTCTGTACTTTAACTTAGTATCACTTGTATCGTCTATCGAGAATTGTGCTCCAGACTACGACTAACTTCATTCAGTGTCGAGTGAATCGGCTTGCGGGTTTTGAATGGCCCTCCCGCCCGATCCATCCATACATTTGTAATTCAAATTCGGGAATCCATTAGTGCTCGTCATTTTAATGTGACAGAGTATCGAGTTACTCTAATTGATGGGTTCTTTGAGTTTTTTTCGATCGTATTTCATAAATATGTATTCCGGTTGTAATAACTTCCGGATTGAGTGTCGTTTCGACATTCTGTATCCTTTTATCGCTTGTAAATAGATCAGAATTCAATTTTGTGTTTTGAAATGTGTGACTGATAACATCGAAAATATTGGGATTATAACTTTTTTGGGTTCCGTAGTCAATCTCGGAACCATTATAGTTTTGCCATGTTCGTCTGTTTGTCCGCCTGACCCTTTAATGCTGTAATTTGACATTTACTGTACGTGGTCCGACAGGTGCTTGACAAATTATTTATTGTAAAAGAGAGAGCGGTTTCTTATGGTTGAGGAGTTTTGAAGCGTTTAACGCTATAATTGGATAACCGGGCTATTCAACCTAAGAAGACTAAGAAGATCGACTGTTCTTAACAGATAGTACATAGTATTATAATATACAGTATTATAATATACATAGTAACAGATAGTACTAGTACATACTATTGTATACGTTTATAAATTACCACATTCTTAGAATTTGCAAGTTATAAGTGTCACAATATCTATGCTATGTGAAATGAACTATAGTGACGAGAACGAATTCACAGGTTTAGCTAGTAATATTATTTTTCTCTATCAAGCATATATAAATGTCTGGCGCAGTGGGCGAACAGCCGGCTGAGATGCAGGAGGTAGTGGGTTCGATTCCCCCCGTGAAACAAATGTTAGCATGATCTACAGATATTTGTTCCGGGTATGGTTGTTTCTCTATATAATATAAGTATGTATGTATTTACAAAAAAAAGTATATAAATATTCTATCAGTTATCTGGTTCTTATAGTACAAGCTCTGCTTAGTTTGGGGCTAGATAGCGCTTTGTGAAATGACCAGCAATATTTATTTATTTATATATAATATAATAATATATATCAGCCTGCAAATATTCGAAGTTTGTATCTTCGAGTCATAGACAATTTATTTTTTATTGATTTCATTGAATCTAAAACTGTTGTATTGATCTCTCTAGCGTTATCATTAGCCAAACACGCATGCCTTAGCAATTCACCGTATAATTCATATTGATGATGAAATCGATTCTCCGTATCGATTACTACCGTTACAATTCGAATCATTAATCTATTCGTAAAATGCCGGTGACATGACAACTGATGCAAAAACAATTCGTTCTCGTTCGATTTTGTTCTGCTTTCATGACAGATAAAGCCCAGAATAATAATTGATAACAATTGCATTGTTTGAATGGAAACACTCTGTAGGTTAAATTTGACTGCTGTCAGACCATCTAAATACTTTTCAAATTTGTAGAAACTTTTATTTAGGAACGGTAAACTTAAGTTCTACTAAACTAATAAAAATGAGCGTATTCGTTTTATCTAAAAAAATACAAATACACTGTTTTTCTCTCTTGACAATATCATTGAGTTTATCCAAATTCATGATTCTGAATTATGAAATGGCCAAATGTCGTATTTTCATTTTATAGAACATGCATTTCGGATGTAGGTACCCGGGTTCGTTTGATCCAAGTCTTGACGAATCATCTAGTGTAATCAAATTAATGTTTTATTTTATTAAAGTTATTGAATGCCCCGATATTTTGGCAAAGTTCTATGGGGCATAGGTTCGGCTAAAATGTTACCCACTAGGTTTACCCGTGATGATGACGCATGTGACTGTGCTGAAATATCGGGAAAAATGCGTGTGTTGTACGTGAAAACGTGTACGTCACAGGTAACGCTTTTTAATGTATGTTATAATGTTCGAACACTAAGAAGTCCTTCGGGTCATACTAAATGGAAATCTCGAAACGCAGTAAAATGACCTCAAAATGGCGGCACTTACCCATCCACCGCGCGCGATGCATATCACAGTCCTCACTTAGCGTAACGAATTCTTTGATCCTTTAGCTATCCAGTGGTGTGATAAAATTTTGGATGGTGATGATAGGTATGTAGCTGCAACACCAAACTGTATCCCCCGATTTGTTATCATTCGTTTTTTGAATTGTCTCCCGCTATGGAAGCAATTTTAAAAACGTATTCTCGTCAATAATGTTTGTGACAGTTTTCATAAGTTAAGATGTATAATTGGCATAGTAAAGTATCAGGTGGGCAGTAGCGGGCACCGGGCACGGGCAGAGTAAGCAGGCGTGAGGCGTCGAGCCCGCTCGCCTTTCAAGCCGCGCCGCGATGCGTGGCTGGTTAACCGACTTCGCGGAGAAGCGGTTAATGAAGCGCGACGCCACCTGCCGACAATCTCGAACTGGGTGCCGGCGGGGACTAGTGGACACGGACTTTTCTTCAAATTAATGTTACTAACCTTGATGTACTAACACAAATGGACTTATAAACCTACTATTTGTCTGAATTAACTAGTGGTTTTCGCGGAACTGAGATCTCGCGAGTCTCCCACAAAACAAAAAACGTATTCATAATGACTAATAAAATAGTGCCGCAAAATGCAAACCATCTAACTTGACCTAGAGTTTCATTCAAATTACATGTAACGAGAGTTCATGTTTGATTACACTTTTTAGGGGTAGAAATTGCAGTTGTTCTAGATTTCAGACTTTTTTCTATATTTGTGTCACTAAAGCTACATGAATACCAAATTTCAGCACTGTGAGGTCACTGGTGTGATTTTGTCAAAGTTCAGTTTTTATTGATTAATGACTTAAAAACCAAAAGATTAAACTAAAAAAAAGGGGTCGAAATATACCGTTGAAGACTATTAATTAGACGTCTCATTTGAGCTAATAGTCTACTTTTGTTTGTGAAAATATATTGAATATATCTTGAATCTCTTGAACCCCAATATCTCAACACCCCCCCCCCCCCCTCCCCTCCCACTTGTAGCTCATTTAGTCAACCGCTACTTACCTACTTATCAAATTTCACGATGATCGGATCAACGATTCGAAACTTATCCTCGGACAAACCAACAGTATACATAAGGGTACAATGCCAATTTGCCCAAGTTGATTTGGAGATCTAGCTTCGCTCGATCAATAAATTCTATTTTAAACGAATTTGAATTGGTGAAAATCTAGTTAGGCGAAGTTAAGTATTCTATTAGTACTTCCTATTTCATTATTTATTTTTTCGTAAATAATAACTTAAGAATAATACAGTAATAAAAAAAGAGGTAAAGTTGTAAGTTTGTTTGTTTGGACGTAGGTATGGATGGAGGTAATCACCGTAACTAATCTGATTCTGAAAATTATTTAACTAATATGAAGCTATATTACCCCGGAATACATTATCCCATTGGTAACATTTTATTTTATACCAATATGTGGGAAGCCGGAGTAAGTCAACTAGTATTAAGTAGTATTGACGACCTCCGTGGCGCAATAGGCGTATAGCCGGCTAAGATGCAGGAGGTAGCGGGTTTAATTCCCGCCGCGGAACAAATGTTTGCATGATCTACAAATATTTGTGCCGGGTCTGGATGTTTCTATATACCTAGTCAGGTCATAAATTCTGTCACATGTTTAATATAAAATAATTGAAACAAGTTTATTCATTATGTAACCATTTATATACCAAAATAAACTTAACAAAACATAGATTCTTATGACACTAAAGTTTATTCAAAAAGACCTCCGTGATTTTGAATACAGGCCTTCAATCTGCGCGGCCAGTCGTCTATCGCAGCACGAACGATGTCCATGTCAATATCAGCGGCTGCCTTAACCAAGGATGTCTTGAGTGACTCCAAATTGGGATGAGGCTTTGAGCACGCCTTTTCCTCCAAGTGTTGCCATATCGTGTAATGTAACGGATTCAAATCTGGACTGGAGGAGGGCCAGTCTTCGTGCCGGATGAAGTCGATTTCACGCGCCGCCAGCCAGTCTTGTGTGCTTTTCGCTCTATGAGCTGGCACTGAATCTTGTTGGAATACCCAGTGCCTGTTATTGAACATGGTATGAGAAACAGGTTCCACAAGGTTCGTCAGGACTGTATTTTGATACACAACATTCGTTTTTACACCTTTCTCACAAAAATGTACCTCTGTTAAGCCCCAATAAGAAACTCCCAACCATACCATGAGTGAGGATGGAAAATGACCTCGTTGGACACGCGGAATACGGTTGCTCGCTTCTTCACTACTGTGTGCGTACACCTTATCATTTTGTTTGTTGTAGCTCTCTTCCACGGTAAAAATTTTTTCATCCGAAAAAAGAATTTCCCGATATTTTTTTCCCACGTACCGCTTCAACAAAGCGCGGCATCTCTTCAGTCTCAGGTCCATTAGACGAGCATTCAGACGATGTCCTGTTTTTCTTCAATATGCCCGAAGCCCTAAGTCTTCATTTAACACCCTTTTCATCGTGGTTCTGCTTAACCCCATCTGAAGGGCCAACAGTTTCTGCTTACGTTTGGGATTTCTTTGAATTCGCGCCTTCACAGCTTTTATCACTGCTGGAGTCCTAACAGACCGAGGGCGACCACTTCTTGACCTGTCATCTACACTAGAGTCTTCATTGTATCGTTTGATGGTGCGATAAACGAATCTTTTGGTTATATTCAGATTTTTCAGTATGTCAAAAATTTGAATTGGCGCGTAACCGCAACGATGCAACGCAATAACTGCAACACGGTCTTCTTTAAGCGTCCACTCCATATTTAAAAATGAGTAGAATTCTAAAAAGTATACATTTTTATTTTCATGAACAATTCGAAATTCGAATTCTATAAACTTTTTTGTGGCCAGCATTCTAAAAGAAAAGTTTTTACTGTGTGACAATACTTATGACCTGACTAGGTATATTATAAGTATGTATTTACAAAAAAAAGTTTAAAAGTATTCTATCAGTTATCTGGTTCCCATAGCTTTGCTTAGTTTGATGCTAGATAACGCTGTGTGAAATGTCTACCAATATTTATTTATTATTGATTGAACAAAGCGAGATCTCCAAATGAAATTTGGCATGCATGTGGTGTCACAAGTATAGGGAAAAGTCTGAAATCCAGAATAACTGCAATTACTACCCCAAAAACGTGTCAAATTAAAAAGAAATCCCGCTAAGTACTAGTTATTTGAAACAAACTGCTTACAATGACACTAATTTAATAGACAAAGATTATGCATATTTTTTTTGGGATCTCAGTTCGGGGCGAACTACTAGTATAGTTTTGAATTTCCAAAAGTCCATCTCCATACTTAGCCGACGGACAAATTAAAGAAAGTAAATGTCCGTTAATAATTGCGGATTATTATAGCTTTCCTTGCGAACGGTTTTTAGATCATCGATATGTATATATCGATCGTCTGTCCGTCTGTAGTAACCGCTGCTTTTTACAACGCAGTTAACTTTTATGAATTCGTACAGAAATTTAAATTGCTTTGAAATAACTGGGGGATCGCAGCTCAAGAATTTATATAGGAATATTTATTTGTGTTTAAATATGTAAAGTTTTAATGATAGGTGAATAATATTATGATGGTAGACAGCTGATCTGATGATGGAGACGGGAGATGGACGATGGAACTCTTCATTGATAGATAATTATTTATTTTTACACCTAATTACTTAACCTAGAAACTGAATGACGACCTCCGTGGTGCAGTGGGCGAATAGCCGGCTGAGACGCAGGAGGTAGCGGGTATGCAAACATTTGTTCCGCGGCGGGAATCGAATCCCGCCGCGGAACAAATGTTTGCATGACCTACATATATTTGTTCCGGGTCTGGTTGTTTCTCTATATATTATAAGTATGTATTTACAAAAAAAAAACTGTATATAAGTATTCTATCAGTAATCTGGTTCCCATAGTACAAGCTCTGCTTAGTTTGGGGCTAGATAACGCTGAGTAAAATGTCCAGCAATACTTATTATTATTTTTATTTATTTCGTAATTAATAATACGTGGTGGTAAAATGGGCGGCATTATCGCTTAATACGATATCTTCCAGACAACCTTTGGATGGACTGGATAGATGAACCGTGAGAGGAGGCGGTGAATAGTAGACTTGTCGTATTTTGGCTTATTTTGCTTTTTAAAATTAAGTGTAGCTAGCGCGCTCCAGCGCTAAAATGCTGAGCGACGACATGGACGTCTTCCAAAGAGACTGGCGGGATCTGGCTCTAGACCGTGATAAATTAAAGGAAGAGGGGGAGGCCTTTGCCCAGCCGTGGGACAGTACGGGCTGGTAAAAAAAGGTGTAGCTAAGCGCTTGACCAAACTTGACACAAACTTAGGGAGATCTGTACTCAGCAGTGAGTCGGACTGTGGATGGTGATGATCAGGGCTTGACCTGATGGTACGTGATGGTGTGGTCAAAGAGCACGCTTGCCTTGCACGGAAACTTGTTTATTCTGGATCAGATCGTACACTTTATTGCAAAGTAGCTATTTCTGAAAATTTATACACACAAATGTTATAAGCAAGACACATGGATTTACCGAACAACCAAAAAATACAATATTAGTGAAATATGAGACGATTTTCAAATCTTCCTAGCATCTGTCAACGCATTATTGAATCAGCCCCAAACACGCGCATCGCACTGACAATGTCAAGATTTGCATACGCCATTTAAGGGTTAGGAAATCATCCCGATTCCTTCACTTATCCCTTGCCATCATTTTAAACCTTATTAATATCACTAGAGGGTTTAAAATGGATACTATCTGATCTGTTAATGAAAGATGATGCAAAATGTCAGATGCTCTTTTCAGATTTTTACGTATCAACTGTTTTGTGAACTTAAATCTTATTCGGTTATGTTTGGTTCGATTTTAGATTGAGGTTGTTTTTGGCAGTATGAGAACACCCAACCCCGAAATGGTTTATGATAATTTTAGAGGGAATTATTTTTGCTATCATTTTTCAATAGCTCATTAATGGTCCCAAAGCCAAACCGGGCGTAAGTGGCGTAGGTTATAAGTTGCCATTGTAAGTGTTATTCTTGAATACGTTTAGTTATTGTGTCAAGACCAATTTTATGGTCTTCATTTGAATTTTCGATGGCGTTTGAAGGGATTTTGCATGATTGTGATTTAGGGTTTTTATTTGGAAATTTATGTTTCACGATCAGATGCACTTTGATATTTGAATCAGCGTCATTATGGGTTTGCGTACTTTGCATAATTTTTATGGTTTCATATGTTGAAAGCTTGTTTAGATTTTCTCTAGCAGTGATTTTGAAGGGTCGATCTTCATAGATTAAATTGTATTACTCGATTAAAAAACATTCAACTATGTAGTTTTAAATTTCCAGTGTTTAATCCTCCTGCGTAACCATGAAACCAAGATTGGGTTTGGTCTATAAGAGTATTTTGATTTTTGACAATATATTATAACCAAACTTACTCAAAATGAAAGCCACAAAATTAAAATATTCAATTACCAAACGAACGTTAGTGTTGCCCACATCGATACTATCGATAGATATAGTTAAAAACCACAATTAAGTTCCCAACCACATGTCATTCTAAACAAAGCTCCAGTACATGAGAAACTAATTATGAAACTAGATAAAGACAGCAACATTATTCCCGTAGCTTATGACACGAGTGGGAAAGAGAAGTCAGATACTAAGATCGGAAATGGATTGCAACGCACCACTGCGCACTGGCCGAATATGTTTTTTACTAATTAAAAATGCAGGCGAGTGATGAATGTGCGCTCGATTTATTTGGTTATGCGCGGGCGCAGAGAATGACGGGTGATGGGGCCCAATTATTTTGATGATCATTTGGTGGCGTTTTTAACAGAGTTCTAAAACGATGTAATCAGACAGACAATACAAGACAATATTAAGAAAACTTATGATTTGGCCACTCAAAAGCATAATGTATGTCGTGACCGCATTGCATGAGTTTTACATAACAATCTTTTTCCATTTGTCGCGATCTGAACTGATAACTAAACAAATAGATTTCAAGGTTTTTTGTTATTCAAGGTGTCGGTAAAATAAATTTATTCTGGATGAGCAAAACTAGTTTTCTTTATTTCAAAGACAATTGTTAATAACCTCTAATTTTACACGAGTGAATAAAAAATATTTTTCTTCGGTACTTTAAACTGATTTCGCTACTTGATTGGGAAATATCATGATGTGAACTTCCAAACTAGGTAAGAGTAGTAGAGTTCCTTGTGAAAGTGCTCGCCCGGGAAAGTATTAACTATTTCTGCCGTCAAGCAGCATTGCTGTAGGGGTTTGAAGCGCATGGTTGCCGGTGAAATTACATGCACATATAAAAAGACATTTCACACAGCGCTATCTAGCCCCAAACTAAGCAGAGCTACACATAAGATACAAGAAGGTAAGCTGAGCAGATACCTATACATGTATGTCTCAAGTTGATGGACGCAAGGCAGTGCGTTATAGGGCACATTTCTAAGGTGCCTGACTTACGAGGCAATATTCTATTATAGGCGATGGTTAGCACAATAAGTAAAAAATTGCAAGGTATACTTTTAATCTGTTAAAAAAATAGTCGAACTAAACTTTCTTTGTCAGAGTGGGTAATTTGCTTTTTTTATAAAACTTCAATAAGCAGACCACCGTCCATATAGTAAATAAATGCACCATTTTGTAATCACCATGACACTAAGGTACTTCCAGTGATATTAATCGACACGCGAGCACTTCCAGGGTGGTGCTTAGCTCCTACTATTAAATGCTATCGAGTAATTGTAATTGATACCAATAGAAAATTTATTTCAATTTTACTCATTTATTTAAATTTTAATTATATTTCAATTTAAATAAATATTATTGATCGAGCGAATATGAAATATTAATAAAAATATTCCTTAAGATGAATATGTCCAAGACGAAGGTGCTCTCGAATCTCTCCGGTGTCACAAATCCCATTGTAGTAGTGGGAAATGAAAGGCTGGAGACAGTCGACCAGTATGTTTATCTTGGACATATTCTATCGTTTGGTAAAGAGCATCAGCAGAAGGAGATCTCTAAAAGGATCCAATTGGGATGGACTGCATTCGGCAAGTTAGACGACATCCTTAGGTCGCCTAATTTTCCACCGTGTCTGAAGACCCGCTTATTCAACCAGTGTGTTCTGCCCACCTTGACCTAAGGTGCCGAGACGTGGACGCTCACGCACGAGGCTGTGTACAGGTTATGAGTTGCACAAAGAGCCATGGAGCGTACCATGCTTGGCATCAGACTATTAGATCGAGTTCCAAACGTCGAGATCCGTAGACGAACATCATGAATCTTTCATGACGTTGGGATTCGAGTTATGGAGCTCAAATGGTCTTGGACGGGACACTTGGCTAGAAGTGGTGATGACAGATGGAGCAGGACAGTGACTGAATGGTGGCCGAGGATCGGGTATAGAAGGGTAGGACGACCGGCAGCGAGATGGGTGGACGACATCATAAAGGTCGCGGGCCGTCAGTGGGTGAGACTAGCGCAGGATCGTGTTGGATGGTATAAACTTGGGGAGGCCTATACCCAACAATGAGTGAAGTCAGTCTATGGATGATGATGATGATGCTTGTCAAAGGATAACTTTCGAAACGTTGATCCGATCATCGTGAAGTTTGATATATACATAGGTGAGGAAAAAAATGTTTGGGGTTTGTTGAGACATTGGGGTTCAAGAGGGGTAAAAAAAACAAAATGAGACTATCACCTAGGTCAATTGGGAGTTATGAAAGGTATTAATTAGTACATTTCAACCCTGTTTTTATTATTAGCTTTACCCTCGTAGTTTTTGAGTAACAAATACAAGTAGTTTACAAGGTACAGTGACTTCGCAGCGCCGAAATTTGGTTTTCGTGTATCTTTAGTGACACAAAAATAGGGAAAAGTCTAAAATCCAGATTATTTGCAATTTCTACCCTTAAAAAGACCACCCAATTAACATGAACCCCGTTACTTGTAATTTAAATAAAACTGTAGGTCAAGTACCTTGGCCGTTCATTTCGTGGCACTATTTCATTAGTCAAATAAGTACGTAATATTTTTTTTTTGTTTTTTGGAAGATTAGCGATATCTCAATTCGGATTGAACCACTAGTTAGTTAGGGCTCTACCTATTTCCTATATAATAAAAAAGTTAACTATTATCATCCTATGTTTGGTCGAGGCCAATGCGATTTCCTAAAATATTTCTATAACGCGACGCATATACGAGTAAGTTGTTATAATTATGTAACTTTTATCTGGTTCTACTCCGTTTTTAGGGTTTTGGACTAATATGGTAAATACGGAACCCTTAAGGTGCGACTTTGTCCGTCCGTCCATCCGTCACACCTGATGATCTCATCAACTACTTAGGTAACCTACGATAGGTTTGAAATTAATATTATCGATAGATATAATAATATATGCAAAGATTACAGGAAAATTATACCAGTCTTATATAGAAAAGTTTTTTAGATCTGTCTTAAAAGTTTTCTTGGTTTACCGGTCACATAACTAGATGGCGCTGCTTGATTAACACAAATAAACCGATGTAGGTTTTGAACCCTTTCATACTTGACAGGTTTTGTTTTGTTTCTGTCTGTGACGTCATATTTGGACCATGGGATCCTAGCTCCTTAAAGTAACGGATCAGGATTTTGGGTTGAAGGATGCAGATATCCAAGATCCCCGTGGATGGTGTTGTGGTGTTAGCTAATGAAGATTCGATGAGCTCCTGCAGACCCGCCCTCAGCCTGAGACCGCTCGTAGCCCTACAGTGAAGCATCACGTGCTCCACCGTCTCTTCTTCCTGAAAACATGTGCTACATACCTAGTCAGGTCATAAATTCTGTCACATGTTTAATATAAAATAATTGAAACAAGTTTATTCATTATGTAACCATTTATATACCAAAATGAACTTAACAAAACATGGATTCTTATGACACTAAAGTTTATTCAAAATGACCTCCGTGATTTTGAATACAGGCCTTCAATCTGCGCGGCCAGTCGTCTATCGCAGCACGAACGAGGTCCATGTCAATATCGGCGGCTGCCTTAATCAAGGATGTCTTGAGTGACTCGAAATTGGGATGAGGCTCTGAGCACGCCTTTTCCTCCAAGTGTTGCCATATCTTGTAATCTAACGGATTCAAATCTGGACTGGAGGAGGGCCAGTCTTCGTGCCGGATGAAGTCGATTTCACGCGCTGCCAGCCAGTCTTGTGTGCTCTTCGCTCTATGAGCTGGCGTCGAATCTTGTTGGAATACCCAGTACCTGTTATTGAACATGGTATGAGAAACAGGTTCCACAAGGTTCGTCAGGACTGTATTTTGATACACAACTGCATTCGTTTTTACACCTTTCTAATAAAAATGTACCTCTGTTAAGCCCCAATAAGAAAATCCCAACCATACCATGAGCGAGGATGGAAAATGATCTCGTTGGACACGCGGAATACGGTTGCTCGCTTCTTCACTATTGTGTGCGTATACCTTATCATTTTGTTTGTTGTAGCTCTCTTCTACGGTAAAAATTTTTTCATCCGAAAAAAGAATTTCCCGATATTTTTTTCCCGCGTACCGCTTCAACAAAGCGCGACATCTCTTCAGTCTCAGGTCCATTAGACGAGCATTCAAACGATGTCCTGTTTTTCTTCGATATGCCCGAAGCCCTAAGTCTTCATTTAACACCCTTTTCACCGTGGTTCTGCTTAACCCCATCTGAAGGGCCAACAATTTCTGCTTACGTTTGGGATTTCTTTGAATTCGCGCCTTCACAGCTTTTATCACTGCTGGAGTCCTAACAGACCGAGGGCGACCACTTCTTGACCTGTCATCTACACTAGAGTCTTCATTGTATCGTTTGATGGTGCGATAAACGAATCTTTTGGTTATATTAAAATTTTTCAGTATGTCAAAAATTTGAATTGGCGCGTAATCGCAACGATGCAACGCAATAACTGCAACACGGTCTTCTTTAAGCGTCCACTCCATATTTAAAAATGAGTAAAATTCTAAAAAGTATACATTTTTATTTATATGAACTATTCGAAATTCGAATTCTTTAAACATTTTTGTGGCCAGCATTCTAAAAGAAAAGTTTTTACTGTGTGACAATGCTTATGACCTGACTAGGTATATATACATATACAAAGACTATCTATAGGCTGTTTTCTATAACCCATGGTTCATCGTCATCATCATCAACCTCTAGCAGTCCAATACTGGATATAGGTCGCTCAAAATGTGCGCGACCAAACCATAATTGCTATTTCTAGGTTCCTACTTGAGAGGTCCAAGTTCGCAAACAAATGCATCGATAATAATCTTAATACCAACTCATAGAAACCAACGACAAAATAATAATAATACAGAGAAAGTCAGTTATTGTAAATCGTAAAAGGACAGCGACAGTTTTATTGCTTTAATAACCTTTGCTTTAGATTATTTACATTCGTACAGACCTGATTATGAAGGGATAAAAGTTACATATCCTTTAAAAGTCATGTCCTGAGGCAATACTAATAAAATAATTATAAATACTACCTTTCTTATTGGATTATAACGATATTAGTATCTAAGTGGTAAGGTTGCATGCTAAGTTTAAATACAGTGTAAACTCTATATAACGACACTCATGGGACGAAAACATTTATTTCTGATTTGTCTTGTTAAATAGTACCTACAATAAAATTCTGTTTTAATTTGAACGCTATTGCGTTTTACAGTTTATGTTTACAATTTGAAAGTTTGTGAGCTACTACGAATATAACAACGTATAGATAAAATCCATCACTTCTACTAACAACAGTCTGCAGCTACACGTGCAAGCAATCCCATTTTGTTAACAAAAGAACGGATTTCTTAGAAAGTTTGGTGTGTATGATGCCGACAGTCGAGTTTATTATGGGGTAGGATAATAAAACGACAAAAGGATATACACAGCTGCGCAGTTTTTACTAATTTGGCAACTTAAAAAGAACTTTTACTACAAATTGTTGTCGTTATTGAGAGTGGGTGTAATGCTATACAGATTGTACCATTGTATGCAAGACAAGCTAAACCAATCAAAGCCGAGTGATTTCGACGCTTTAGAGAGTTTGTCGTTAAAACGAGTGACGTTATATGGAGTTTACACTGTATATCCTACTAATACAAATTATAGTGATATATATATATAGCAAATAGCTAGACTTATTTTAATAAAATTTGGAATAGGACAAAGTGCTTAACCTAAAACACCAAGTAAGTTTCTTAGTAAGTTTATTTGACCGAGCGAGCGAAGTGTTTCGAGATTTCCCAAAAATGCTTGTTCATCCCCCCATTTTGGAAAGATAATTTTTTCTCTTCGATATCTGAGTGCAAAAGCCGTTTTTATCCGCTAGAGGATAAAGTAAATTGAATTTAGAACATCGTGTGCACTAAATTTGTGAATTCTAAACATCATTAAACCTATTTACTTCTACCTACATGGTGCCGAGTTTATCATACAACTTTTTTTAATTTTAAAAACTCGTGTATTACTATTTTTGTGTATTAATTTTTTTTGCATTTAGTCATTTCCTCGCTGAGGTGGGATGAAAAGTTACGTGTTGCACTCGAGTGCAAAGATTTTTCACCTCGCGCTCTTTTGATTCCCTCGCGAACGCTCAGGATTATATTTTTTTAAATTTATAATCCTTCGCTTGCTTGGTCATCAAAATTGAGCACGCGGTTAGAAAACAACTTTGCACTCTTGTATAACAAACTAGTGGTCCCGCCGAACTTCGTATCGGCTTGACATGCATAGGTATAACGCGGGCTGTCAATATAAGTCACCCTGGTAGAATTGTCAATTGTTGTCCCCGGCCATCATTATGTATGAGAAAATGAATGACTTCAAAAAATAATTCAATACCAAAATTAGCCAAATCGCTCCACCCGTTCTCGAGTTTTAGCGAGACTAACGAACAGCAATTAATTTTTATATATATAGACAATATATCTCGGGATAACTCCTACCGAAGCATCTGTTTCAAACGCTATTCATTTTTTATCATCCTCTTTGACGATATTTGCAGCACGCATTCTGTCAATTCTATGTCAAACGTCTTATAATTAATTAGATTATAAATAATTTTATATGGTGGTTAAGTATTCTTAAATTTTCTAATTTTGCGCGCAATTTTCTTAATTTTTTCTTTCATAATAACCTTCTCCTGACAATAAGAAATACAACAAAAAAAGAATTGGCCAAATTGGTTTAGGCGTTGTTGAGTTATGCGCTTACCAACACATTTTGCGATTCATTTTTATATTATAGAAGATAACTATTGTCCGTCTGTCTGTTCTCGCCTACAGGTCGCATTTTTCAACCGATTTTGACGATAGTACTTACACAAGTTCCTTGAATTATTAAAACCTTTTTATTGATCGTGATTTTTGATTGGGGGGAATAGAAGGGAAGTTTGTTGTAGCGTTATTTATAGACGGGTTTCAATCAAATTTGAGAGGCACACTAAGGACTTCATTCTACACAATATGTTGAAATAAAAAAATCCATGGGGGGAATTTGCAGTAGCGTTATATTAGGTAGAGGAAAAAGTTTCTACGCATTTTTTAAGTAAATTCAAAACATTTTTAATATTGTTTATTTACATTTAACTAAAGTATGTAGGTACCATTTTGTTCGATAACTTTTTGCCATCTTGTAAGTAGGGGCATGATCCCATTGCTATATAAATTTTGGGGCTTCTGATCAAAATACCGCGACAAGTAGTTTAGGCAGTCCTCTCGTGATGTTAACCTGACACTGCCTAAAGAATTCTGATAAGACCAAAACAGGTGGAAATCTGAAGGTGCAACGTCAGGACTATACGGCGGATTCATTAACACCTCCCAGCTAAACTCTCTTAATTTTTGCTGAGTGGCTAAAGATGTGTGAGGATTAGCGTTATTATGATGAAAAACCACACTCCTTCTGTTGATTAATTCCGGCCGCTTTCCCTCAACTTCTTGCTTTAATCTCATCACTTGTTTGCAGTTGAGTTCAGAATCGATGGTCCTAACTGATGGTAACAGCTCATCATGAATAATGCCCTTCCAATCCCACCACACACACAGCAGCACCTTGCGAGTTAACCCGGGTTTCGCCACAGTCTGTGAAGCCTGACCGGCCTTTGATCACGACCTTTTTCGCACATTCTTGTCGTACGTGATCCACTTTTCATCACCAGTTATCAGATTCTTCAAAAATGGTTCGGTTTCATTACGTCGTAATAAAGAATCACAAATATACACACAGTACACGGTTCATTAGGTTTCTTTCAGTGAGCACGTGGGGTACCCAAATATCGAGCTTTTTTGTGTATCCAGTTAATTTCAAATGCGCCAAAACTGTTTTGTGGTCAATTTCCAGTTCTTCAGCTACGTCGTAACTACTGATATGCCGATCTTGCTACACTTTTTCAAAAATGGCATCAATTTTATCCGTAATAGGGCGACCAGAGCGACGTGCATCTTTGTCATCAAAATTTCCGGATTGAAAACGCTTAAACCAAGTTTATGCTTCTCTCACAGACACTGCACTAGGTCCATAAACATCGCAATCGCAATTTTTTTCGCGGCTTGCGTTGCACTTTTACCTTTTTTGTAGTAAAATTTTAAAATGTATCGAATTTCTTCATTAGATTCACTCATCTTTACAGTACGAAAAACAAATATAAATCACACATTTTCCTAATTTGAATTTGGAATTATCTTCATTAAAATTTAAACTTTGAATGATACCAAAACCAGCCAGATACAAATAGTATATAGCCAAAGAGATTTTATTACAAGTTCATACATACTATAATGCGAAAAGACTTTTTCCCCAACCTATTATATGGACGGATTTTAATTACTGATTTTTTTCGGAATGTGTATTCCTATTTATACCAATCAAACTACACAGTCCTCTCCGCCTTCACGAGACGAACCCGTAGACACCAAATTCGACCTACCAGGACCAAAGGAAAGCGAGTAGGTCTACTATTCTCACAGAACTACTATGTAGTTTTATATGGGAACTACTATGTAGTTTTATATGGGAACTACTATGCGAGCAAGCCGAAAGTATAATTTGCTTTCCTTCTGAGAAATTCTTTAATAATGTTTTGTTTAAACAGACTGGCATAAAAAACAAGGGTTCCGTGTTTACTATTCGACATTAGAACCCTAAAAATAGCCTTTGAATACGCACTAGACCAGTTCCGCACGCGTCAAGTTTCTCTGCACAGACAATACACTATTACATTCGGAAA
This sequence comes from Philereme vetulata, assembly GCA_918857605.2. Taxonomy (NCBI): domain Eukaryota; kingdom Metazoa; phylum Arthropoda; class Insecta; order Lepidoptera; family Geometridae; genus Philereme; species Philereme vetulata. The sequence goes on from OU975420.1 coordinate 1,654,699, forward strand.
CAAAGAGTCCTGAAGGGACAAAAGCTTCAATACTTGTTCAGAGTTCCGTATCCACGACTTCCTTGTCCAAACCACAGGCTTTCTTACATGTGCTCGTAATTACATTCATATTGGTGACCACCTAGCAGGTGCCTGAGCAGCCGGAACGAGCATCGGTGAACCAGAACACGAAAATGAAATCAACTCTATTGTTCAAACTTTTAGGATTAATTTTGATTGTGGCAATCTCAAGGATGCAGCCACAATTGTAGATCAATAAATAACCCCTATTGAGAAAGTCGTAAAGTCTATAATTGTTTGTTTGAGGAAAAATTTGGAGGAACAATAACAGTGGATAAGGTCAATAGCTTGAGCGAATTCGGTTTTGTTAATTACTGACCAATTTTAGTGGAAGTTTTTGTAAGTTTTAACGATTGCGTAATACGAATTTGATTGGATGTTTTAATAGAGAATTTCCAAATCATTATAATTATTTCAAGAACTTTGTAATTTGATAGATTTAATAAGTATGAAATCAATGGTTGAACATTTTTGTCGAAAAATCGAGGTATTCCACAAGGGTCCATTTTACGACCTCTACTTTTACCACTATACTTTGACCATTGCTACTGGAGATCTGAATCTTGCATAAATTATTTCTACCCTCGATTATTTCAATACCATCTGCAAATTAGCATACGGTTCCCCTCATCAGCGCTTGGCGTAATCGACCACGTACTTATTTAGTTCTATTGGGACTGTATAAGTGGTTGCCGTCGTTTCTTGATCTTGCTAGGTGAAGTCCATTTTTCTTTCAGTATCAATGTGGCATATGAGCACATTGCCTATGCACTAAATATTTTCTCCACACTGGCTATTTTACGAGGGTTTTTTTCAAGTTTGACTTATTAATAAGCAGTTTTGCAAAAAGAGGATTATTACCACAACGACGATGTCAAAACCAGTCAAAATCCATGAAACAATTAAAACTTCATAAATAATTTTTAAACTTTTTTTTTATCACCTAGCCAAGAAAGAATCAGACAATATTTTTATAAATACGGGATTTATCACGTACCGTTTTATCGGTGTCTCGACCGACAATACATCCTGACCGACCGACCCACTCCTGATTGAAGGTTCACGAATTGAACCGAAACATGTCGAAACACTGATAAAACGGTACGTGATAAATCCTGTATCACACTAATGTTAAATATGCGAAAGTTTGGATGTTTGTTTATTTGCTTGTTTGTTACTCAATTACGTTGTAACGTATGAACCGACTTCGATGAAATTTGGTAAGTCCCTAGATTATGAGCATCGTGCAAAGCCGAGGGCGGAAGCTAGTTTATAATAATAATCACACTAATATAATATCATGAATGCGAAAGTTTGGATGTTTGTCTGTTTGTTACTCAATCACGTCGAATCGGCTGTCGGCTGAACGGATTTTGATGAAATTTAGTATGTCCGTATATTATAGCCTGGATAACCACATAGCCTATTTTTTAACCCATAAATCAGGTCCCATGTGATAAAAATGGGGTGTCAGGTTAAGTTGCCACTGCGAGTTTAGCTTTATTTCTAGGTTACCTACACATTTAGTTGTGTAACGCGTACGAAGTCGCGGGCAACAGCTAGTTGAAATAAATCACAAAAGTTTTTAAGTAAAATCAGTCTAAAAAAAAAGTTGCTTATTGTAATGATCATTTCATCATACTAGCTCCTTACCCTGACCACAAACACATGCATCTTACTGGTCAAGAAAGTATACCAATGTTCCCCAGATCTTGCATACCCATCTACCCTCAATTCCATCAATACCATCTGCCCGGCGATAAGGGTGACGCATCGTTGCTCCCCCCTTTCCCCCCACTGAATCAATTAACCGAGACATAATTTATATCACTTAGATAACTGAAGGATTCGGACACACTAATTAATGAGGTGATTGTACTGCGACGTCTTAAAACTTATTGAGAGAACGAATAGTGGGAAAGCAGAATTCATAACTTAAGTTGTTTACTTTTGTACCACTAAGGTGATGAACAAGTACCTATATATCCATATATCCGTATAGTCCACCTGATGCTAAGGTTACCGTAGCCTATCATCATCATCATTGTATCAGCCATAAGACATCTACTACTGAACTTAAGCCTTCCCCAAAGATTTCCAGAGCGGACGATCGCGGCCTGCAAACAATGGCTCCCAGCAAGCTTTATCAGGTCGTTTTAAGGGTTCCCTACCCAAAGAGTCAAACGTGACCCTATTACTAATACTGCACTGTCTGTCTGTCTGTCCGTCTGTCACCAGGCTGTATCTCATGTACCGTGATAGTTAGACGAGATTTTTAGGCTAGTTTTAGCTCGATAATGGCAACAGGTAGAGGCTTGAAATATTCACAGATTATTTAGTTATACCTATATATTCACTTTAAAAATAAATAGTTAAATTAAAATAAAACAAATATTAAAGTGGGGCTCCCATACAACAAACGTGATTTTTTGCCATTTTTATAGATACGGAAGCCGTCGTGCGCGAGTCCAACTCGCACTTGGCCGGTTTTTTTGCTCGTTTTTGTTTAGTTGCGGGCCATCCTACGCTGCATTTTTCAGTATTCAATACTCAATACATTTTTCACATATGAACCCTGGCAGGGTATTGCAACAGGAAGGCAGACCGTGTTTTCCTATCTAAATGGGTAGCCATGCTGTTTACACTTTGCAATTTATTCGATATTTTAATGTATTAATATCTACTAGTGGTTCGCCTCGAACTTAAATCTCGCGGATCTCCCATAAAAACAAAAAAATATATTATTTGTAACCTTTGAGTATCAAAATACAAAATGTCTCCGATCTTCATATCAGAGAGGATAAAAATTATCAAAATAGTGCCACGAAATGAAGTTCCAAATTACTAGACCTACAGTTTCATTCAAATAACAGGTATCGAGAGTTCATGTTAATTGGTTTTGTTTTTCGGGTAGACATTGCAGCTATTCTAAATTTCAGACTTTTTCTTTTATTTGGGTGACTAAAGCTGAGAATTTTGTCAAAGTTCAGTTTTTATTATGGCTAATAACTTGATAAGTTCAAGGTTTAACCTAAAAATAAAAACTGGTTCGAAATGTACTTATTACCCTTATTAACCCTATTGAACCTTAATATCTCAACAACCACCCCCCATTTTTAGCGCATTGAGTCACACCAAAATTGTCTCATCTCTACCTACCTATATACTAAATTTCAAAGTTATCCTCTGACAAACAAACTTACACACATACATATATACATACATACAACGCCGATTTACCCAAGTCGATTTGGAGATTTCGCTTCGCTCGATCAATTAGGCGTTATTTTTAGTTTTAGTTTGGCTTTGGTTAGTAGGTACGTAGTAGGTTAGTGCGTGGTCTCCACTTGAGAATCTTTCCGCCCCAACTGCATTTAGTTCTTCGAGCTATATGCTCTGCCCGCTGCCACTTCAGCTTGTTAATTCTTTGTGCTATGCCAGTGACTTTGGTTCGTCTACGAATCTCCTCATTTCTGATTCGATCTCGTAGCCCTCTCCATAGCACGCTGAACGACCTTGAGCTTTCTTATGAGGCCCATAAGACACGTTTCTGTGCCAATGTCATCTCTGATATCATTTCAAAAAATTGAATAAACTCGTCTAAAACCTCGATTAACTTAGAAAATAAACAAACAGTCATGTCGAACAATCGATCGCGCGATACACCAGTGTAGTTAACAGAATGACCACCGATATACGTTAAAAGAAATTATGTATATTAAATTCTCAACTGACTTTCTTATCAACATCAAATGTATCGATAGTGTGACGGAGTAGTTTTGATACTTGTAACACTTTTCACTTGAACCAAAAGTGAATTCACCTACATGATACAGACTTAAATTGTCCGTCTAACAAGAAAATTCCAAATACTGCGGATAAAATCGGAAAAACTCGATATCATTATGTCCTACATCTGTCAAAAATATACAGACAAATTGAGTTTAAGTTATTTGACTAAAAGTAGGTAGGTACTTTTCCGAACTACGCTGTCGACTGCAACTGCGGAAATTCATAGTTAATATTAATTTATCTGTATATATAAGATAGATAAACTTATAAGATTAGATAGACAATTTTTAAATAGATAAACGCATTATTGTATTTATATTAAATAAATACAGAACATATCTTTTTACAAATTGATTTAGTACAGTGAGCTGTTTCGCTAAAAGCAACAAGCTTATATAAATGCAAAGGTTTTCCAGATAACCTTTGAAGGCAGGTTCCTATATCCGTCGGTAACTGACTACGACTCGTATTTTCTTGAAAATGTGTCAAACTAATGTCAAACTTTTGACACGTTATCAAGGAGAAACGAGTCGTAGCTGGTTACCGACGGATATAGGAACCCGCCATGAATTGACAGGATAATACGATATTTGATTATAGGTAGAATTAAGTATCAATACTGTTTACACTCACCACATAACACGTTAATATTGCATGCGACTAACAATCTAATTACCGCCCTCGGGAATCGAACCCGCGATCGCCGGCCGATATGGCCCGATTACGGCGCATTCGATCGACTGGGGCTTACGTTTCTTTAGGGAGTTCGTTCCCACCTGTCCTTTAAGGCACGATAGGCAAATGACAAGGGGTCAATCGTGTGCTCCTTAATTACCCCTAAAAAGTTATAAGCATTAACCTCCAGTCATTGTCTAGTTTTAAATATTGGTTGAAACGTTACTTTATTTTAACCATCGACGCAAAAATAGTCGTGTCTAAGTTTGACGCCTTTTCTATCTGTCTGTCTGTCTGTCTGTGGCATCGAAGTTCCTAAGCGGATGGACCGTTTCGGACACCTTTTTAGGGTTCCGTAGCCAAATGGCAAAAACGGAATCCTTATGGATTCGTCATGGCTGTCTGTCTGTCCGTCCGTATGTCACAGCCACTTTTTTCCGAAACTATAGGAACTATACTGTTGAAACTTGGTAAGTAGATGTATTCTGTGAACCGCATTAAGATTTTCACACAAAAATAGGAAAAAAAACCAATAAATTTTGAGGGTTCCCCATACTTAGAACTGAAACTAAAACATTTTTTTTTTCATCAAACCCATACGTTTGTGATATCTATGGATAGGTCGTCAAAATGATATTGAGGTTTCATTTTTTTCTAAACCGAATAGTTTGTGCGAGAGACACTTACAAAGTGGTAAAATGTGTGCCTCTGTAACTTCTAAAATAAGAGTATGATGAAAGTAAAAAAAATATATGATGTACCATGCAAACTTGCACCGAAAATTGGTTTGAACGAGATCTAGTAAGTAGTTTTTTTTAATACATCATAAATAGTAAACCGCAATTTACCTTAAAACAATAAGAAAACTAATAAGAAAAAAAGGCTAAAAAACAAGGCTAGAAAACTAATAAGTTTTCTAGCCTTAGGTACATTCATAGCGTATTTAGTGTCCTCTTTTTGACGATATAAAATTATGTCTGATGGTGATATCGTCTAATAAGATATCCTGTTCCCATTTTATCAGAAGTCCATCTCTGTATTTCTATGTTTAGATCTTAGTGACCAAATATCTCTATAGAAATACTAAACGTTGACCGAACTTTTCCTTGCAATTTAAAATACTCACCTACATTTAACCTGAAAATTCTGGACTTCCATTATAGCTTTCAGTCCCAATAGTTAGTTAGTAGCATTTATAGAGGGTAGGGGAGGGGGTGGGGGGTGCAGGGCGGCTGCACTCGTACAATTTACAGCTTTTACGCTATTTTCAATTAAAACCCTAATGGCTCATGGCCCACCGATGCGCCGATTGTCTAATTGTACATGTGTATAGAGCTGAGAGAGTGTGACATGTGTCGTTTTTAGTGTGTCAAAGAAGCCCGTATCTTAGTTACAATAAATTCATTTTAGAAAGTTTATTGGTTATGAATTCGCATAATATATACCTTGCTCTTTCGACCACACACACAAAAGTAAACGAGAACCCAAAACGACCACGCCTAGATTATGACAGACCCAATATTACTTGTTAAGTTGTGGTAAAACTAGATACTTAGATAGAAGTTGTCCAACGACCTGGGACTTCTTCAATTACAGCATCATCATTAGTAAAACACACCTGTACAGTCCGGGAAAAAAATATTTACTGCAAGGTTTACGAGGCAGTGTCTATTAGCGCTAGGAAGATAACCTAACTGCTAACATTCAAGCGGGGAGTTAAATACAATGGTATGTCGCTGATGATAATCAGCTCATCCAGAACCCTAAATCTGGAGTAGTGATTCAAGAGCCGAAGGTATGGGAATCTGTGGGTTTGTTAATAAGATATAAATACTTACTTGATGAGTTGGAACGTGGGAAGAGGATTGCTGAAGAACAGTGATGCGTCTTTACTAGAACAATAAAACTGAATTATGTAACACGGTGCTAAATCCCCATTAAGGTGGATATGCTTGTGGGGGATACCAACGGGATCAAGAGACAGTGGAGCACATGCAGCAACACACTAGGCCAAACTGGGAACGGGACTGCATGAGCTCATCGAGTCATCTTCAACGTCAGCATCGACCTTAGGAACTCTGAAAAATTGCTGCCATCAACCCAAGGTTCTACTCCGCTGCTTTAGGGAGTTTGGAACGCTGGGGTTGGGTTGGAGGGGGGTAATACGCGGTACGTCCCTGTGTATATCTTATTCCCCCCACTCTAGAATTAGAAGTAAGAGAGTTGCGCCGAGATCTTTGAGGAAAGTAGTTGCCGCCAGAATGACCAATTAATTTAAAGCGCGATATGCAAGGATTAAAAGAAACCTTTTAAATAGGTTTCTTGCACCTTATTTGTAGATTTATGTATGTGGTGGTTTCAACAGCTCTCTAACCGCTATAACTCGGTACACACCCTTTGGAAAAACTTTCGTTTTAATCGTTTTACATTAGGATCGTGTAACGCGCCAAGTTCGCATTGTTATTGGAACTTCACCGATAGCTCCGTACTTACTGATCCTTAATGAAAATTAGCGATTGTAATTTCAGAAGTTTTCCGTCTGTGTTGTTGTGAACTAGACTACAGTTTTGAATTGTACGACTGCTATAGAGTTATGTTTCAGTGGGATTTACCCCGAATTCAAATCCGAAGGTTGAGGGTTCGAATACCGGCTGTGCACGGATTTTTCTGTTCGCAAAATCTTTGCAGGATATAGTCATAGCCATTTTTTGAAGTAAAACTTCTTTACGCACGCTTGACTTGGGGAGTAAGCTGGTGAATGCGTTACGAAAAGTGCGAACGGAAGTTGAGAGGGAGATATAAGTTAGTGAAGATAGAAGAGAGAGAGTTACGTTTCGTATATTTTTAAACGTTAATGTGCGAGTGCGAGTTGCGTCAGTCCAGAATGAACATAGCCTGATCGACCTACAAACGTGTGGCCAATTGTGTAATTGAACAATTTTATAAATTAATATTTTGTATAAGAAGTTTTACTTCAGTCGTGGTCTAAAGCACACTCTTATTTATTATATGCCTGGAGGTGTAATAATATATAAAATATTGCCCAACTGATGTTAAATGGTAAACATCGCCTATAACAAACCATTGCCTCGTAGATCCTCCTTAGGAATGTGCCCTACGATGCACTGCCCAGTATCCATCAACTTGAGGCATACAGTTTTAAAGCCTAATGTGCCTGTAATTTTACTGGAAACCATACCCTTCAAACCGAAACGAAGCAATGCTATTTGGCGGCAGAAATAGGTATGATGGTAGTTCTTCCCTGGACGATCCATTTCACAAGGGACTTGGTCTCCCTGGTCAAAACAAAAGGAGCAGTCAAAAAAATAATAATTATTTAGTAGTACGTGACAATTACACAAAGAGAATTAAGTGTAAGGGGATCGCTAGGTACTTACGTTTGACATATTTTGGAGAATCCGTTCGCGCTCGCTATAATGAGTGTCATATTCGGAACGTACTGTTGGCAGCACAGGGAGTTTAGTTCTAGAAAAGTCCATAACCATACTAGTCTATAAATTCCAAAGTATCAGAAATCAGAAACATTTAGAAACATTTATTGTTTCAAAGTGAGATCTTATTAAAATACCTATAAGTTAACACAGTTCATCCATTTCAGGGTGTACAATGTCTGACTGTGTAATTGTGTCCCTGTCTGTATTTTTGTTACGTTTTCACGGCTGGACTGATCATTATGAAACTTAACAAGGAAATACTGTATATTATAATAAAGGTAAGGATAATTTCTTTTGGGAACATTAAGATTTTTTGCCTTAAAATATAGAAAATAATAAAACACTTGGTCTGCGCTATAGATTAGTAACTAGTAGAGTAAAAGGTTTTTAGAGGCAAAAACCTACTTTAGGGTTGCGTCAGAATGGGTATGGGACCTATGAAAGACGCATAAGTTTACCCAGAGGGTTCGGAATTTGGTTTAACTATGACAATGCTTACCTAACAAAGCACCTCAACAAGCAGATGACGTTTTCGGACGCATACGATTTTCGTTAATTAGGGCAGTTATGAGTTATAACAATAATTTAAGTCCACACGAACGAAAATAAAGATACCCGACGAGCTATGAAACAATATTGCCTCGAAGTGGAGCCCCGAAACAGCTAGACGGCGAGACGAACTGAATCTCTTTGAGATGAACTGGCAAGGTAGCACAATGAACCAATATATGTTTATAGTAATATCTAGTAAAACTAGATAAATACGAGTGTCATGGGTTTTTTAAATACATTATAGGCTTGCGTTTGACCATGATCTCGCCTGATGGTAAGCGATGATGCAGTCTACGATGGCTCACGCTTGCTTAGAAGAAACTCGAGATTTGAAGACACCCACGTTGTAGCAGGAAACACAGACTCAAGCAAGGCGTTCCACTCATTGGCGGTGCGCATAAAAAAGGTCGTAGAAAACCGCTTTGTACGAATGGAGGGTATTTCAACCATATAGCGGCGGCGCACCGTAGACCATCTGGTTGTCCGATGATAGAATGAAGATGGTGGAGTTAGGTTGAAAAGGTTCACCGCACACTCTCCGAAATGTACTCGATAAAAAACCAAGAGACTTGCAACCTTTCGTCGATGCTCGAGGCTGTGGAGCTTTGGTCAACAGCACACCCAGAATAATAAGCCATATCGTAGTTATGAAAACCAAGCTCTCGGATGCCAGCAGACTAAAAGACTCGAAAACCAAGCATGCTTCCCTAGTTGTTTTCATGCTTTGCTTATGAAGAATAACACGTTAGTTTGAGCTAAAATTTAGACCCTTGACAGACAAAAGAGGCAGCATCAATTTCCAGCAAACTTTGCTTAAAACCATCACAAACTGCATTTAAATCGTTTTGTCAGCTTATCAGCAACAATGCCACATACAGACAAAGACTTTCACCTATTTCAACTATATTTTGCGTAAGGAATAAGGGCTGAAAGGCATGAGTAGCATGACTAGAAACGTCCAGTAATAAGAGAATGAACAATTTTAAATTGAGTCATCGCTCAGCTCTATTTCCCGGAATATTGAAACACATGCCAGTTCTTTGTAGACGGTACTCGCGACTACACGATACACCCGGTTCGGAGTAGCGACGTGTAAAATCTGCATTTCTTTGAGATGCACTTGTCCTCTCCCCCCCTGCCCCAGCCTCCCCTCGACGCCTCTTAGATAAAGAGGGCTCTACTTTCGCACGCTTTGAGAACGAGCTGCAGGTTTTGTTAGGAGGACTGGCACAGTGTGGCGGAGGCAGTAGGGAGATTTGGCCTCATTTGTTATTCATTATTATAAAAAGCAGGAGTAGAGCCTTTCTGCTTGATGATGATTTGAGGCAATTTCACTCAAAGTTAAATGGTATAGTAATCAATATTATATACGGTCTATCTGGTCATATCTAGGTCAACGCATAAGTATTGCAATTCAGCGGGGCAACGCAGACAGTGACTTGGGAATAGATCCGCCTGGTATAAGAAAGCAGTTGATCTATCTATAGATCTGGACCGAAATACCAGGATACTCAAAAACTCGCAAATTATGGTAAATATCCCGTTTTTAGTACAAATTGTGATCATATGCATAATAGTGTTACTAGCTGAGGGTTCGCGATAAAATTATGAAAATCAATCCAACCAAAATAACACTTTTATTCCATACTAAAACGATAAATAGACGAACTTAATCACAAGTATTCACAACACGGCTGCACAATGAACCACTAAAAGTCACCGAAATATTCGCGCGTATCGCCAAGTCAAGACCGACTCTGCGGACGTCTCTACGCACTATTTATACCGCGCACAGTAGGCACATAACTCGTGAACGTTCTCGATGGTTCCACTGGTAACTAGAATAGTGTAGGTATTTCAAGTGACTACTATTTCTTATTCTGTGCAAAATCTTATTCTGGGTAAATACTTAGTAAAAGTATTTACCTACAGTACAAAACAGTACAATAACTTAGTATGTAGGTATATTCCATACCAAGTATTACCTATTCTGTGACACAGTAGGTATGACTCCGATAAGCCGACTATTACTTATTCTGTAACAGCCTCGGCGTAACAATAGTTTTAAAAGTTATATATATATATATATCTATAAATCGTTGGCAACGGGCTTAAGATAGCTGAGCTGTTTCGTTTAATATATTTTTTAACCCCCGATGTAAAAACAGGGGTATTATAAGTTTGACGCCTGTGTCTCTCTGTTTGTTTGTGGCATCGTAATTATAACGAAACGTATGGAACGATACGGACGCGGTTTTTTTAATAGAATGCTAGTTTATCTGTGGTGGTTCTTAGCTAAATGCGTTTTAAGCCCTAACGCAAAAAGAGTAGTAGAGTACTAGTAATACCACCATACCAATTTCTGCCGCCAAGCAGCATTGCTGTTTTGGTGTGAAGGGTTGCATGTGAAATTATAGGCCCCGTGGCTTTACACTTCGTCGCTGTTCTGACTAAGTGACGTACCCGAAATTTTGGCGTAACTGACATTTGTACTTAATGTTACTTTTATCTACTTTTGAAGACGAACTGATCTGTCTAATCAGCGTATTTCTTCTACCTATGTCTAGATGTACTATGTTTGACGTATCTACATATCTTAAAGTTATAAATCATTTGTATATTTTAAGTTATTTACTTTACTTTTATTTATTTCACCCAAGCTTTTTACAGCTGTCTTAGAAGACGTCGAAAAAACACTTTCTTGGGACCAATGTGGTATAAATTTTAATGGTGTCTACCTGTCGCACTTGCGGTTTGCTGATGATCTTGTTCTGTTTGCCGAGACAATGAACGACCTGCAGACCATGTTGAATGAGCTTTATAATGCATCTCTTAGAGTGGGCCTCAGGATGAATATGGGCAAGACGAAGATTATATCGAGCATTTCTGGAGTTTCGGTCCCAAACGTCGTTGTTGGAAGCGAGAAACTAGAAATGGTCGCCTCATACATTTATCTTGACCATGAATTATTTTTTGGCAAGGAGTATCAGATGAGGGAAGTCATCAGGCGTGTTCAACTTGGAAGGGCAGCTTTCGGCAAACTAGCTGACATATTAAAATCCACTCGTATTCCACAATGTCTTAAAACACGTCTCTATAACCAATGTGTTCTGCCAACTATGACTTATGGTGCCGAGACATGGAGGCTCACGAGGGAGGCTGTGTACAAAATAAGTGTAGCACAGAGAGCCATGGAGCGCGCCATGCTCGGCATCACACTCTTAGATCGAGTTCCCAATACTGAAATTCGCAAGCAGACTAAAGTACAAGACGTCAGCAAGCGAATATTGGGGCTCAAGTGGCCAGGACACTTGGCCAGACGTAGTGAAGACAGGTGGACTAAGGCTCTAACAGAGTGGAGGCCGAGAACTGGGCATCGAAATAGGGGACGTACACCAGCAAGATGGGTCGACGACATCCATAAGACCGTGGGTCGTACGTGGTTCAGACTGGCACAGGATCGGGAAGAATGGCAGAAACAAAGAGAGTCCTATGCCTAGCAGTGGATCGAGACGGGCTGAAAATAATGATGTTGGTGTCCTAAGTACACTTACGACTTTTATTAATATTTTCTAAAATGTCGGTCAGTCAGAACAGCAACGAACTGTATGCCTCAAGTTGATGGCAAGGCAGTGCATAGTAGGGCACGTTTCTTACCTGTGCGAGACCTACGAGGCAAATATCTGTTGAAGGCGATGGTTACCACTTAACAGGTGGGCCATAAGCTTGTTCCATCTCCATGTAGAATATAACAAAGAGGGGGTCGGGGGTTTTCAAAATTTTGATTTATAATTTTTCGATATTTATTATTTATCGTACTGAGTATTTGCAAACTGTGTCACATGCATCGCACGTATAGGAGTCCGTTGTTAGGTGTTGTTTTGTTCAGCGTATGATGGAGCGTCTGCCAGGTTAGGGCGTCCTATTGTCCCGATTAAATATACCTACTACACCTGAATTGGTGACTTCAGCAATTGTCTTAGCTTTGGCTGCTATAGCCGTGTTGAAAATAATTGATGAAGTTTCATTAGTATCATCAAGGATCATCTAAAAGAAAAACCAGCAGTTGCCTGATTCTTTCGTGGCTTTAAACAGGAAAATTGACGTTTGAAACTAATCTTTGTCAAATTAATGTATTAACTAATATTGACTGACGTAATCGGTCAGGCACCACAACCATACAAGAATGTATTGGCGTGATCCCGAATTCAAATATTTATAAAACTAAAGTTTGTATGAGTTAAAGAAAAGAAAAAATAATTTGTAAAAAAAAATATTTTGTCATTTTTTAAAATTTTTATTTTTGATTTTTTTAAAAAGAATTTCGACACCGTGTAGGCCGACATGGCTTAGCAACTTTAGGTCCGGGACTGCAAGTTTTCTGTAGCACGAAAGCGCTTAATAGATAAGGCCATCCATTCGCATGCAATTCAAAATATTGCATAACTTAGTTGGTAACTGAATTTTCTTCGTCAATTTAAATAACGAAAGAACCGATTTTGATGGAATTTCTATTGTACCAATCTCCTTACTTATAGGAAAGTATATCTTTTCAAATATAAAAAAAAAACGTTCCATATCTGATGATAAATGACGGAGTACTGAATTGAGAACCACCTACTTGTATTGAAGCCGGTTATATATACAAATGAAACGGTTCATCTTAAAAACTAAGCCCAACTTGCATAACGGTCCCTTAGGCCGGCTTTTACAACGATCCCTAAACGTATTTCGCGACTAAACATGTTTAAACTTGACATATTTGTATGATTTGACAGCTACTTGAATCATTTTTAGCCACTAAACTCAGTTTAGGTATCGTTTCGCAAGTCGCCCTTAACGTATTTAGAAGTAAACATGTTTAAATTTGACGTATTCGTAAAAGTAATGACGTAGCCGAGCGTATCAAAGAGCATTGCAGCCGTCAAAATCGCCAAGTAAACAATTCAGCGATAGCAGAGCATCTGATAGACTCGAGACCGGATCATTGGATTGAACTTCATGATCCCAAGGTTCTCTCTAGTGAACGCCATTATTACAAAAAAATGGTTCATGAATCGATTGAAATCAACGAGCTTCCAAATTTCTATCGGGAAGATGACTATATACTCTTAGCGTCCTGGAACCTGGTAATTGCTAGGAGTTCGTTGAGATCGGTCATCTCAGTGCGTAGAAAAGGTTATGGTAGGTTATGGGGGTATGGTAGACTGAAAACGCGCGAGAACTGATAAAGGTTTTTTTTTTATATATTATAGGCTTGCGTTTGACCACGATCTCGCCTGATGGTAAGCGATGATGCAGTCTACGATGGTACACGCTTGCCTAGAAGAAACCTATTCACTCGCGACTTAAAGATACCCAGGTTGTAGCTATCTTGAAGCAACGACTTACTGCTAGTCGGACTTAGTGCTAGACTGTTGCTGGTAGTCTTTGGGTCAGACCGCAAAAGTTCAGACGTTTTGGAAATCTAAGAGTGACCTTTGTACAGTAGTGGACATCTCTACTGTAGCCGCCAGCAACTAAACTAATGATTTTATGAAATTCCATGAACCAGGACAAATAAATTCATGTCTACGTAGAATTCAAACTGTAACTCATTTGAAGATTTTTCTCGCGCGACATCCTGGAAGTACCTGTGAGAGAACCGTACGTTCTACGTATAGACCAAGAGGGTACTGCATGCAGCCGTACCGCATCGAGTAGTATAATCGAATCTTAATCGAGAATGAGAATGCAGTTTGATAGATATTGTATCAAATCAAATGTATTTATTGCTTGAAATATATGTAAAAGCAAAATATGTCTCAATTAAATATTAGAATCAATATATTCCTGCCTTTCAAGGCATGTAATATTATAATCTTCAAAGTCATAATACTAATTATTAATAATTTCAGAACAAAATGAGTCAAAACTCATCATCATCATCAGATTTTATGTATTGTTTCTTTTAGAGAATTAATAATTAAAAATGTTTATGAGATGTGTAAGTTAAGCCCTTTTATATGATAACCCTTTTAACCTATTATTAAATATTTAACCTCACCTTTTTGGCTCTTTTGACAGATTTACAGACGGATAAAGTCGTACAATTAGGGTTCCGGTTTTGGCCGGAACCTTAAAAACGACTTAACAAAGGGTGCAGGGAGCCGTTCGGTGCCAGCCAAATAAGATCGGTCGCTTTACAAATGTATGGGGGAGGCCTTAATTCAGCAGTGGACGTATTGTATCTGATATGATGATGACTTAGAACTACGACATCAGGCCTGACAACAAACTCAAACGAACTCACTGACTTACTCGAACCTGATAGATAGATAGAAAACGCTTATTTTACACCACACATAAATTAACAAAAAAAAATTCAAACTAGCGGTTCTGTGAGAACAGTAGACCTCACGTCCCAAGTTCAAAAAGTAATTTATGCAACAAAATTAACGAATAAAGTCCAATATTAAATCGAATTTCAGGGGCTTGAATTTTCCAATAGGCTAACCTATGTAGACTTTTGACCAAAATATTGGTATAAGTTTTAGCGATTACTCGCGTTCCTTTGGTCCTATGAGGTCGAATCTGGTGTCTACGAGTTCATCTTATAAAGGCGGAGAGGACTGCGTTTTCCGATTGGTATAGGTAAGTATACATATTTCGAAAAAAACAAAAATTGATTCCGTCCATATATAACTGTAGAATTTTTGTGATGAAGTCCTTAGTGTGCCTCTCAAATTTGATTGAAATCCGTCGATAAATAACGCTACAGCAAATTTCCCCTCTTTTCCCCTCTATTTACCCTCCAGTCAAAAAATGCGACATACTAAAAAAATTAAATAAATCAAGGAACTTGTGTGCAAATTTTTGTCAAAATCGGTTGAAAAATGCGACATGTAGGCGAGAACAAACAGACGGACAAAATAATTAGTTGGTCAATCTCAAAACTGAACGCTTCGCTCGCTCGGTTAATAAATAACTAAAGACGTGGAAATAAAAGTGACGGTCTTATCTCTTCCAAACAACTTTTGGATTGACTGAATTTTACAATAACGGTAAATTTAATGGATAAGGTAACATGACACAGTAGGACTACCTCCATCATTCTCCTGATCTATCTCTATATACAAAGTGAAGCAGCTGTCTGTCTGTGTGTAGTGCCATCGAGGCTGCGTTCACTTGTCACTCGGCAGACGTGCATTTTATACGGAACACAACCTGATAAGAAGCAGTGCACGGAGAAAATGTTGATTTGTTGTAAACTTGGATGAGATGAGTTTTCAGAGAATTTTCAGATCCCCAATTCTAGAAAGTTCTGGAAAGTTTTTGTAAACTTTCAACTGCATTATGCGCGTCATACACGATGAAGATACTATAGTTAATCGAGCGAAGCGTTATCTCCGTATCAATTTGGACGCATTGGCGTTGTATGTATGTATGCACTATTTTATTAGTCAAAGATAAAATAAAAATATTACTCTCTTTATTCATTTATTTATTTAATACTTTATTTCACAAAATACACGTTATTACAAAAAGCGGGCTTAGTGCGAATAGCATTTTCTACCTGCCAACCTCAGAGGTAACAAAAAAAAGGTTGGCATGCTAACTTAAAAACAATATCAACTTATTGATTGATTGAAAATACTTTATTGCGCTTATAAAACTAGTACAAAGGAGAACTTAATGCTAAAGAGCGTTCTCTTCCAGATAACCTTATTGGTAGGTACATAAAATAACAAACGAAACACAAATAACAATAAACTCCGATCACAGTACTATAGTGTGACCATTAGTGCTGTGCACTCCCTGAGGTATGCGCGCGGCGAGACGGGGGGGAGGAGAATCGACTGCTGCGCTCTGTCAGTTCGCCGTCAACGCTCGTGGCGGCAGGTAGTGTTATTTGTATCGGACTGTCTATGTCAGAGACACATGAGATAAATATTCAAAGATGGGTCGTGCGATAATGTTATCGATTCATTCATAATAAATTTGCAAGACTCTGATTCAAGTTCCGGTGGCGAAGTGGAAGATGAAGATGATGACGAAATGGAAGATGAAGTTGAAACAGAATCTATGTCAGAATAACTTTCGTTAGAATATATAATTGTTTGTATATATAAAAAATGTTCAATAAAACAAGTCCTTTGAATTATAAGTTTAGTTCTTATTTATCACCTGCATATTTTTAATAAAATATGAGTATATTTAAGTTACATTTTAATCAACTAAGTAAGTATAATATATTACAGATAGATAGCTTCCGACCATCGTCCCGCCACAAGTCTTGCCTTAGAAATGCAAACTGATATCGTAAGATATGTCCGACATGTATTGATCTCATGTGAACTCATGCAGTTTTTTCTTTGCCTCCCACCTCGCCGCGCAAACCTCAAAGAGTGCACAGCACTAATGGTCACACTATAATCAATAATAGGTACACAGAATATATATAATGTACATAAAAAAACTATTACACATACTAATTTTAATATACATATTTTAACAGCTAGTGCAGGATTTTAGCAAGAAATGATTGTAGACTAGTCGTTTGAAAACCGATTTACTAGGCGCTTTTATTAATTTTTATATACAAGAAAATACATTAAAAAGTACAGATATAGAGGACATGTACAAATGCGAAGCTTTCATAAGAGACTCGCGAGATCTCAGTTCGGGGTGAACCACTAGTATTTTATGTTATGACAAAATATCACTCACCATGCAATCCAATGAACCATCACACTCTGTCAACAATGACTCTGTCTCTTTGTCTGATTGCTTTCACCGAGATCGATAAAATAAGTTATATTTATAGAAATTACCTGAATTAAGACAGGTAACGTTTTATTGACCGACCACGCGTGAGAAGCCGCAGGCTGATGCTAGTGTGTAAAAAATATGGAGTAAGCAAACTACACTACAATCTCTCTAATAATCGTAAACTTAACTTATCTCTCAAAACAAAACCTCTGTTTCCCACAAATCAATATATTTTTACAATTTATATATCCAACTCCGCCATTACTATATTCCGTATAAATGGGTCGCCCCACCCCAGCCCAAAGGGGGGGAATCATACATCTCGATTCCTAGTACATGAAGCGACATGATAATTGTAAGTTTCTTGCTTTTTGCGTTGTAAGTGCTTACGTGAGATGAAGAGAGCGTTTACGCAGTGATTCCTTTTAGAATTCTCTTCACTGCATATCTTCTAGGACTGGAAGATAATGCGACGTGGTTTCGTGATGTATGCGTCGTAGGATAGAACAACAAGATCAGTTTTAGGGTTCCGTATTTAAACTAGTTTCGCCATTTCTTTGACGACCTCCGTGGCGCAGTGGGCGAACAGCCGGCTGAGACGCAGGAGGTAGTGGGTTCGATTCCCGTAGCGCAACAAATGTTTGCATGATCTACAGATATTTGTTCCGGGTCTGGTTGTTTTTCTATATATTATAAGTATGTATTTACAAAAAAAAGTATATAAGTATTCTATCAGTTATCTGGTTCCCATAACACAAGCTTTGCTTAGTTTGGGGCTAGATAGCGCTGTGTGAAATATCCAGCAATATTTCTTTTATTTATTTATTTCCGGCTGTTTGTCTATCCTATAACGAATATGGCTACTTTGAAGATATATATTTCGTAAGCAGGGTCTTGTTTCAAACCAGTGTTGAGGAAGGTATCCGCCGCCTGTTTTTCCAGACCATTATAATCTCGGAGTATTTAAATCCTGAGTGTAGAGGTTCGTTTTAGACAACCGTGCTCCATCTCCGATCGTGCCATTACCTACCATCGAGTGAGGTAGTGGTGAAGCGCTTGACTTTAATCAATAAAAAACAAAAAACAGGCCATCATAGATTTCCAGAGCAATGGATCTTATGCGGCCTGTACCCAACAACTCCCAGCAACACTTAATAGGTCTTTTTAAACTTTATCATACAGAAATTGAGCGGAATATTTTTAGAAGTTCGTAGTTCAATCCGTCATAGATTTATTCCATCAGCGAGGGTTGCTACGAGGGAACTAACGATCGACCTACTCTTCGACGTGATAAGTTAGGTAAATGAGTCGTAAGCTATTAACATTCATTCATTCTTTGATGGCTACTATTTGCATACTAATGATTATATTTTTCTCAATGTCGTATAAGTCAGAGGAATAATCAATACTCGGGACTTTTTCGTTTGTTTTGCAATTTCTCTTGCGTTTCAAACAAGTTCGGAATTTTTAATCTAGTCTCTGAATCAACCAGAAAAACAATTTTAGAAAAAAAATATTACGAACAATATTTGAGCCGAAAAAGAGATTAAAAAGCCAATTCTAAAAATGTCCCCGCAGATATACCTATGTAAAAATTACCAGTTATTTAATTGTAAATAACCGCATGCCCCAAATACATAAACTATCTGCAGAAAACATAGCAAGATAGATAAAACGAAATAAAGTCGAGATCGGGACGAGCTCTGCAAATCCTCGGGGAACTACTCCACTTTATTTATGTCTACTTACATATACATTGTATATAGGTTCTCTATGGAGGCTTTGAAGTGAATTCGTACAGTTTTAAAATCAAAGTTTTGTAAAAAAATTTAAACTTTTAAGAGCGCTTTCTTTCCGCGGTTTGAACCAAGGGTTTTACATTGCAAAACTAGGCTTCAAAGTTTTCAAATGTATGTATGTTTTACATAAACTAGCATACTTCCCTCACACTTATTACTTCACTTATTTTTTCTTGTGCCTATTTCATCTGACATTATTGATTATGCTGATTTCAGAAGCCTTAGACGGCGTGATCGTCGTCAACAGGTTTCGCCTCAAGCTTTTCTGAATTTCATCATCATCATCCACAACCTGACTTCATCCATTGTTGGGTATAGGCCTCCCCAAGTTTGTGCTATCCACCACGGTCCTGCGCTAGTCTCACCCACTGACGGCCCGCGGCCTTTACGATGTCGTCCACTCATCTCGCAGCCGGACGTCTTACCCTACTATACCCGCTCCTCGGCCACCATTCTGTCACTGCCTTGCTCCATCTGTCATTACCACGTCTAGCCAAGGGTCCCGCCCAAGACCATTTGAGCTCTATAACTTGAATCCCAACGTCATGAACCTTCGTTCGTGACTTACATTTTTTAAATTAGCTGAAATCGTATATTTTCAAACCAAGAAGCTACTAGGTAACGAAGTGGAACTAGAGGCTGAAACAGGCAGCCCTAAAGTATAATGGTCCGATTGTAAAAAGGCAGTAGGCAACAATGGAAGTGATTATAGGAGGCATATGTCTAATACTAGAAGAGAAAATGTGAAGTGGTAATGATGATGATGTTAGTATCTCACCTTGTCACTGACCTAACCTTAGTCGAAGATAAAGGAACTAGCCATTTGCATTCGCAAAATGCGTACAGCTAAAGTATAGAACACTCTACCGTCGTATGTTATCCCGAAAAACTACTAACTGGGTCTCTAATCATCATTAAATCAGCCGTCGAAAGTCCACTACTGAATCATTATTATAAATACGGGATTAATCACGTACCGTCTTATCGGTGTTTCGACCGACAATGCGAGGCGAGACGTTATTCGGAGCGGATCGCACTCACCCTGATGAAGGTTCACGAATTGAAATCCCGTATTTATAATAATGAATGAAATCAATCACGAAAGTTTTCTAAGCAAAATCCACTACTGAACATAGGCCTCTGCCATAGATTTTCAGAGCATTCGATCTTGGAATGGCTTCCTTTATCAGGTCGTCTTTCCATCTAGTGGGCGATCGTCGTACGCTGCGTTTCCCAATACCTACGCAGTCTCCACTCGAGAAACTTTCTGCCTCAACGGCCGTCAGTTCTTCGAGCTATTTGCCCCGCTTACTATTTCAGCTTGCTAATCATCTTGGCTATGACTGTGCCCCTGGTTTGTCTACGGATGTAGACAGATCGGATGTGAAATTTGATGAGGACGGATAAGAGATTTGATCTGGTAGAGAACCCCAATCGTACCTCTCCATAGCACGCTAGGTGACGCAAAATAACTGGGTGCATTGCAAGAATTAGCGGACACCTTTGCCCAGCAGTGGTACAGTACAGATTAGCAAAAAAACCGAGTGCATAGGTTCAATAGAACGGCCCAGTAAAGCTCTACTCTCGACAAGAGAGAGTGAACGCTGTACGTCATTGCAAATGGTAGACAACCACCAAACATTAATTAAACCCCAAATATTCTTTTACTTATTCTGTTCATAAAATTTCACACCGTCCATTTTCGTGCTGTAATAAATCTGAGTGCAATGTTAGTGTAAGTAATATGTTAGTGTATGTTAGTGTATGTTAGTGTATGGTAGTGTGTGAATGTAGCGCAGAATTAAAAGCGGTAGTGGTGATTCGTATTAGCCATGCAAATGCAAGACGCTTTTTCGGGTGTAGCTTTAAATCGGGATTTACTTGTATTTACTCGGCTTTACTCTGCTATCTAGAATACGTTCGGAAAAGCAGCTGTGAAATTATGGACTACATATAATTTCAAAGAAAAAACCAATGTGCTCATATTTTCCAAACTTAAGATTATTTTAATTTCATTCCATTCAAAGTTTTCGTTTATATATCACAATAAAGCGATAAGACGGTCAATTGTATCGCATGTGTGGCCAATAAATAATTTTCTGTCTATCTATGTATTATTTTAATTTGAAGCTCCTTGTAAGTGTAGTATACCTAACGTTTATTTAAAATCTTGCAAAATAATAGACAGGTTAATTATGTCATTCAATATTCTCCCTAGAGTGATATCTACTTCGATTATAGGTATTTCTTCCAAGAATACCTACCCTTTATTTCTCATTATACCTTACAGAGCTCGCTTGCAACGATACTACTAATTAATACTTACAGCAAACTAGAAACTCATTAAATTATAAATAATAATCTTACTTATACCCTCAAGCTCGCAAGTGAGGGCAAAAAATAACAGAAAAGTCTTAGCGAGAAGAAAATATATAGTACATTAATATACAAGCCTTAGAACGAACAGTTTCATCTGAAACGAATTAATTACACCCATTCAGTATTCTACGAACATCGAAAGCCACCGCAAATAATTCACGCACACATACATACAGCACACAAAAACATCTAAATCGCGCACATAAAATTTCATGTATAAAAATGTCAATAAAACACACACTAGCGCCTGCACATCCGAGCACGCACACTAACACACACACCCACTCAGTCTCAGAACCTTTCGCTTCAGGAATATGTATTGCCACTACATAGGAGTAATCTTTCACACACACAGAGGAAGGTACGTGTCGATTACGTATAGTCGACGGGTTTTTTCCCGGTGGGTGTGTGGGTGCCCCCCCTGGGATGGGGGGGAAGGGGGCATACATTTTCAGGAAGGCTCCGGCGTCACAGGGCGTCTTTCAACATTCCGAAGCCGCACACATCGCAGGCTATCGGCGAGACGAAGAAGCAAAGAGTGGATGCAGAGCAGTCCAATTCTAGAGAATGCTTATTTGCATGGATCTATTTTTTTTTGAAACGGATTTTTGTTTTTTGCAACGGCGCGGCGTCAAGTGGATTTTAATGAATGAATTTTGAATAGCAAATTAATGTTCTATTGTTGAATGGTACTTTGGTTATTATTACCATGGTTGGATTCTGTGGTCAAATCCATAAGTAATAACTATTAAGTAATGGAATATATCAATATGAAATCTTCATTATAACTTACAAAAGTCAATCTGTAAGCTATTATGTAAGCTATTCTATACCCACGCTTAAGTGATAATCATTATTTCAGTCATAAACGTCCACTACTTACCTGTAACAACTTCACACCTAACGGCTCCCAGTGAACTATAAAATGTAGTCTTTCCAGTATACTACGCTGCATGTTCCAGCACGTAGCATGTACACGCCAACTTTTCTGCCCCTCTTTTTTTATTGGTACTAACTATATTGGCGCGCAAATCCATAAATCCATAAACTAATTACATAATTTCTAAATTTGTTTTTCGTAATTGTTTCATTTGTCATATTTTCGTGTACCAAATAAATGATGCACCCATTATATAAAAAAGGGTGAATCTGTGTCCGTGGACACGGCCGTGTATTGTACGTGAATACGTGCACGTAACAGGCAATATTTTCTATACAAAGTATAAAATACGCTATTTAATGTAATGTTTTAATCATGTTTGAACGCTAAGAAGTCCTTCAGGTCATAGGTAAATGGGAATCTCAATACGCAGCAAAATTACCTCAAAATGGCGGCACTTCCCCCTCCACCGTGCGCAATGCCTCACAGTCCTCACTTAGCGTAACGAATTCTTTGATGCTTTAGCTATCCAGTAGCGTAATTAAAGTTTGGATGGAAATGATAGATATGTAGCTGCAACACCAAACTGTATCCCCGATTTTGTTATCACTCGTGTTTGGACTGCCTCCCACTATGGAAGCAATTTTAAAAACGTATTCAAGTCAAAAGTCTCTGCACTCAATTTTCCCTCGGCTACTCTACACAATCGAGCGCCCAGATCACCAACCCCCCCATCGGAGGAGGGGTAACTCTACGTGTGTTCGGAAAAATGCCTTATGAACCAGCCACCGTTCCAGGCTTTAAGTTTTTATCCAACATTGTTGGCATTCGAAGATGGTGGATTAGGGAGATGTGGAATCATGAGGTAATGATTGTCATATTTTGCGAAATGAGGGCATTTTATGAACGTTTTCGTGAGGATTAGTAAAAAAAACTGGCGATGTGTTTTGGGAAAAAGATTTATAAGGAAGTATAACCTATATTGACATTGTTATTGCTTGGTTTCTTTATTATGGTTTTATCATCTATCAACTTTAAATGGATAGTTAAGTTTTGCTATTGCTTATAATATAAATAGCAAGAAAAGAAAATCAACAAAATACTTCACATAATTTGAGAAATGCTTGTTCAAGAAATATGTTGGCATTGCCTTTTATACGTGTTTCATTACTGGTAACAAAGCTTTTATCAGGACTATCATACTTTTTAGCCATTTTTATGATGTAGTATGACTCCGAAATAAACAGTGACATCACTAACGAACGGACTTAAATTCATAAACAAATTAATTTAAACTAACAAGAAACTAGTATATAAAATTCTAATTCAAAGCATGCACATAATAAATACACAAAAAATCGGTTGACACGTTCCGAGCTCCGCTTGATCCCCTCCCCCTTCCTCTATTGGGGAGTGGGGGGACTGGGTAGTAGGGGGAGGTGGCCTCAGGGCGACAAGAGCTCTACCGGACCAGGTGCAGTGTATCGGTGCAATCTGGTCTATTGTTGCATTATTAGTTTTAGTCGCTAATATTAGCGACTAATATTAGTTTGGGACCTTTTCGGAGGGTAGTTTAATATTTAGCGGCAATCACGCTTAATAGAGGTCGATTTAAATTTCACCGTATGCATTTGGGATTTAATTTGGCACTCGCTGATCTGAATTTAATATTTTAGTGTTTGCGATTTCTAGGTTTTGTACACACAGATATATTATTTGCTAAATATTTTAGGGAAAAATTATTTAAGCAGATAACGAAAATCATTGTAGACAGCAGATGATTTCGAGTGGATATTCTAGCACCCCTAGGGGTATTAGACCTTGTTATGACTAAGACGAGTTCGTAGCAGATAGTGACCAAGATGTCAGAGTATAAACCACCGAATGGCCATCATCATGGCGTAACGATAGTTCTAACCGGGCTTGACAGCTAGCCAATAGTTGAAACTACTAATGCTTTTGCTTAACCAAGTTAAATAAAACTTCTCGCATGACAATTACGAAGTCGAAGACTTAGTATAGTAGAACGACCTCGATGGACCGATACCATTGTCTGACGGTGTCGATTCACTGATCGAGGTGCCGAAGAACCGCTCTTTGTAGCTTTCGAAGGTCTACTAGCCTTTACATCTATCAGTTGAAGATGATTTATACAATGCTGGGTGGAAAGGCTGAGACCGCAGAGTCCTTGGGATAGGATAATCTACTTTCCATGATATATCCAGCTGTAAGTCTACCGGCTAAGATGATGATGAACCTATTTTTCCTTGTTCTTTCGTGTCAACGATTAACTTAAAATTATATTATGGATGAATAAAAATTAGCCACTTTTAATGCATTGTCAGTGGCTTGGTTTAAGCCGTTCTTTGTGTCGGTGCTAGAGCCGAAAGGGCAGCTGAGCATATGAGGCATTCTTTGGATGGGTTTCCCTCAGTCACAGCTAGTTAATATAGCATTCACCTGAGTTCGGAGTCAGTTCATGGATTTCCAAATCGGCCACGGAAGGTTGTGTCCTTCTTGGCAAACATGAATCTTGTTGATCCGTTAATGGACCAGTTCCTCAGCAGCATCGTAAGCTTGGTACATATTGTATTCCTCTATTATTCGTAGTGGACATATACATAATTTCTGAAACTTAATTGCAATATGAAACACCTAACTGTATTTGTTGTAAAAAACATTAATATAAAATTTATAATCATATCGGATCGCACTCACCTTGATGAATGTTAACAAATTGAACCGAAACATTGTCTAGTACTGAAAATAACGGTACGTCATCAATCCCGTATTTATAATAATGATTGAACCAAATGAAAGTTTAGAAAATTTGTTATAAAAATCTTTCAATATTACATTAAGCTTCCGAATTGGCTGCCAAGAAAGTTTATTCCAAAGAAAATCATATTTCCTATCACAATATTTGTTCGCACGGAAATTATAAGCACAGAGGAAACAATAGTATCTGTTGAGGTTCAGAACTTTCACTTTAAATAGGCTTCTTTCATCGTGCCACTGGATCTTTCTTGGTCCACAGATAGATAATTATCTACACAACATAAATTCTTATCATCATAAAAACTAATACACGGTGGAACAACAGGTAGCCCTTATTCTTTATTGTACACAAATAGATTTACAGATAAAAATAGCTTACAAAATGGACATGTACAAAGGCGAGCTTATCCCTAATAAGAGTTTTCTCCAGCAAACCTTTATCCCTAAAAGCGATCTCTCTCAGGCAACATTTGGATTTTTCATCAGTTCACTTATCGGGCTTAAGGCCTGATTAGGGCCTTGTGATTGACAGTAATGGAACTAGTGTGGGGATAGGATTGCGCGCATTGTATATAATTGTTTTTCTTTTTGAGGAATGTTGATGTCTGAGTTTTTGATGTAATGCGGTTTTTGACATTATGTTTTCTTTTAACTTGGCAAAACGATAAGTTGATTTTATCGCCAATAGAAAAATACGATTATTGTACTACTAAATATTACAGCATATGGACCACGGAAATTATTGGTGGAGGTTAGTAGACTGGCTATGCTTGGTTTCATTTAGATGAACTCAGATTTTGTGAAATTCCCAAGTTCTATCATCATCCTCCCCTATGCCATATAGCGTGGAAACCATACAGTGGGTTCTATGTATTCACTTCCATAACACTTTATCAGCCACCATTTCAGTACACACTCCTTTCTTATTCATATATATCAACTTTCATACGATCAATTTCTCCTTCGACCGACCTGTACTTCTATAGCCTCCACATTCATATAATTTAACTCTGTATATTGTATCCCGGTAATAAAGTCGATTTTCCAAGCATTATACAGTGATACAGAGCTGGAGAATAAATCTGAGCGGTCTGCTAGCTGCAAAGCACAGATGTTCCTTTGGATACGAACGAGTATTGCTTTTGAGAACTTGAATAAAACCGCTTTAAAATAACTGGAAATTGCATTAAAAATTTTGATACGATATCCATTACTTTATGTGGGTTGCCCTGGTTCAGGTTTAAGGGGAAAGTATTCATAATTTTTTAACATTACTTAGGATCACTTAAGGGCTTGTACATTTTTGTTTCATGGGGATCTAAGGTAAAGTGCTCAAAAATATTGCTGAAACTGGATTCAAGAAATATGATTTGAATGGGCATTGGAAAATGTAATTGATTTTTAACCCCCAACGCAAATAGGGACGTGTTATAAGTTTGACGCCTATGTCTGTCTGTCTGTCTGTGGCATGGTAGTTCTCACGGATAGACCAATTTGGGCATGGTTTTTTTTTATAAAAAAACTACTTTAACTTGGTTGGTTCTTAGCTATGTGTGATGAAAATCATGTCAGCCGATCCAAATATTATTTGCTTTTTTAGTCATCATATCAGCCGTAGGACGTCCACTGCTGGACAAAGGCCTCCCTCACTGATCTCCAGGAACTGCGGTTGGAAGCGGCCTGCATCCAACGCCGACCTGCGGTTCTTACCAAGTCGTCTGCCCATCTTGTGGGTGGACGTCCTATGCTGGGGGGCGCCGGCAATAGAATGTTGCCCCTCCGCTCTTGCCCGTGGATGCAGTAGGAGTCTGCTAAGGGATACCTCCGAAAGATGGGCAGCAGCGTCTTTTCGTGTTTCAACACCTATACTGCGCTCGCCAACCCGCCTGCCAAGCGTGGCGAGTATGACAACAACCCCTCATGGATTTACAACATAAAACCAGGCCCCGAGTCCCCGGCGGCCCCGCTAATCCTGGCTACGGTAGCAGTCACGGTAACGGCGGGGCCAGGGGCGCTAAGAATCCCCGGGAGACGATCGGCTACGCTTTTTTAGTAAAGGCTTTAAAATGGAAATTTATTACGCGTTTTCTATTTGTAGGGGTTTTTACATTTAATGTTCATTATTTTGAAAAGTAAGACGAAATGTCTCAAATATCGTGAAACAAAACGTAAAGCTACGCAGTATAATCATCATCATAGCAACTATATGACGTCCACTGCTGATCTTTGGGGGCTATCCTACGCTGCGCTTTCCAGTGCGTGCTGGTGAGAAGTTATGAGGGACACAACGGCTAGCCACTAGAATCTTTATAGCTACAAGAAAACGGGGGACTACCCCTAACTTTTAGAGATTGCGGTACAGTTTAGGTCGTCAATTGAATCGCAATAAGATGGTTACGCCCAGGTCAGTGGCTCGGTTATCTAACGAAGCAGTTGAACAGTTGCATTTCCTGGTAACCGCCGAACATTTAAGTTTCGTGTGTCCGTTATAAATTCCGCGCGGGCGTTCTATATTCAAATTGGCCGGCGCTATTGGCTGCCTCTGGGTGGTATTTTACATCCGTGGAGTAGTTTCTGTCTGGAATAGAGCAGGCTATCGACTATCCATATGCCTTGCCTGATTAGGTACTGAAACGGTTAAGTTTGTGAAAATCTACGTAAACTCTGAGGCCATGACTTTGTTAGAGTAATCAAATGTGAACTTCAATAGATATCTCATGTCGTGAGACTTTACTTAATTCTAAACGTACTTAGCGGTGACTTGCGCAACGCAACCTAAGCGTATTTAGTGGCTAAATATGTTTTAGAGAGTTGTCAAATTATACAAATACGTCAAATTTAAACATGTTTAGTCACTAAATACGTTTAAGGATTGTTGTGCAAGCCAGGTTAAATACGTTTAGGCATCATTGCGCAAATCGCTCTTAGTGTAAAAAGATGAAAATAGCCAAGCTGCCAGCTGGATGTAGCTATAACACATGTAATAGGTAACATTTCATTCCAAAACCAGTGCATAAGGTCCCTATTTATTGATACCAGTTCTAGCAATTATTTCGTGCGTAAGATTTTTCTCATTCACTCTTTCCAATAATTCTTTGTTTGTGATCTGTTCTGTTCATATTATTCTCTACATTGTTTTTTAGAGCCACATCTCAAAAACTCCTCTTTCTATCTCTCTACTAAGTAAAATAAATACAGGTATTTAGAAGGTTACCCTTTCAATTACAAATAGGTATCCCTGCTCTTTCCCATCCATAGTTCTGTGCTCCAAGCGCACATCGGATGAAATTTCGCCGTACAGAAAGCTCCCGTAATGTCTATGCATAAAGTATTTTAAACTTGTTAAAATGCAACGTGTTCCGAACGAAACTCCCTGCTATTATTTACCTCACCTTTGTAAGGTGTTCAACAATTTCCAGGGAGTTTAGTGAAGATATAGAGTTATGCTCTTTCAAATAAAATGAACAATATTTATATGAAACGACATACAAATAAGGATACAATAGCAGGTGGAATAAAGAGGCCTTATCTTTTGGCTCTGATACGTTGTATTTTTTAGCAGAATTCAAAAAAAGGAGAAGGTTCTCAATTCGTATATATGTTTACCGATTTCTAGAAGACGCCTTAACCGATTTGAGATTTTTTTTTATGTTTAAAAGGGTATAACTTCCCAGGGTGATGATGGGATCTCAAAAAATTCGAGGTGTATCCTCAAATTTTATAGGGACGCATAATTGTTTTATGTGTTAGCCTCAGAACTCAATCATTTTTCCACCGATTTGATAAAAGCTTTTTTATTTGAAACGTTTATATTGGTCTTATAGAAATATCATGAAAATCAATTTAGTAGTTTGGTTAAGTCGGTTATATTTTTGTTAAAAAGTGATTTGTTAAACTTTTGCGATCACTGTACACACGGCTACACATCACGGCTACACATCAAGCTATACAACTCCAGTATAATCTGACCTCGCATTGTGTAGGCTTTTCGTAGAATGAGAGGTCAGCTTATACTGAAAATTCATAGTTTGATGTGTAGCCGTGTGTACATAATTACTAATATTAAACAGGAATGTATCACGTATTTACCTTTTTATTAAATATTCCGGCGTTTCGACTATGTTGCAATAGCCGTGGTCGCGGGAAGACTGGAGTCCTTCGAGCTACCGCCGAGATGTGATGGCAGCTGCAGCAACTACCCTCACTTGGTCTACAGAATTAGAAAAGTCCCCGTTCATTTTACGACACTAACCGTATCTACGCACTGAGATGAACGATCACGACGCGCACAGGAAATCACCAGATTCCAGGACGCTGAGAGTGTATAGACATCCTCACGATTGAAATACGGAAATTTCTTGATTTCAATCGCTTTCCGAACCATTCTCTTGCCGCTCAACGCCATTATCACAAGAAGAACAAATATTTAATAGAAACAAGCTTCCGCCCGCGTGGTTTGACATTAATAGGTTCGATTCCTGTCGCGGAACAAATGTTTGCATGATCTACAGATATTCGTTCCGGGTCTGGTGTTTTTATATAATATAAGTACCTATGTATTTAAAAATGTATATAGCTATTCTATCAGTTATCTGGTTACCATAGTACAAGCTCTGCTTAGTTTGGGGCTAGATAGCGTTGTGTGAAATGTCCAGCAATATTTATTTATTATTTATTTATTTTATTTATATTATATTGTTATTTATATTATACAGTGTTTTTTTAACTGTAACAGTACGGCAGCACCCATAACCAGAGGAGATACAGGTGCAGTTTCTTTTAAAACATTAGCTCGTTTTCAAAGAAAAACATTTTGGCATTAAAGTTTTTTTGGTCAAGTGTGAGTAGCGCCTTAAAATGAATCAAGTTGGTAAAATTTATTTTATGCCGATCGATGCAGTCCTTTGTAAGGATTATTTTATTGTATCGGATGAAAAAAATCTGAACAGCGGATATTAGTCAAATTTGATAAAAAGTATTCTCATACAACAAAACAAACCAAATTCCTTCTACAAACATTTTATTAGATTCTAATTGCACATTAAAGAAATATTAATACTGTAGCGATTAAGAAGTTTAGGAACTCCATGCTCTCATGAGCAAATCAAAAACATTTCGTATTTCAGAACAATTTTGAATTTCGAACATGATTCTTACACCTTTCGGACTTTTATATCAGTCATTGCATCATCTTATTTGTCCTATCATGGCATTGTCAAATACGCAAAAAGTAGACTTAATTGAAGCATACTTCCTTAACCGACGAAGCCCAACTAATGCGCTGAAGTGGTATCAGGAACGCTACCCAGACCGCGATTCAGAACACTCTGTATACTAGCTGACCAATCCGCAGCTTCGCACGCGTAGTTTTTCAATAAAAACATTACCCTCTTTTGCGCAGTTGGGTAAAAAGTAGCATATGCTAGGTACTCAGGGTGAATGTAGCTTTCTAATGCTGAAAGAATTTTGAAATCGGACCCGTAGTTTTTGAGTTTATTCATTACAAACATACACACAAAAATACAAATCTTTCCTCTTTCTAATATTAGTATAGATTATTATTTTTATTTATATTATATTATATTTGGCTTTGATGAGACTTCTTCTTCTTCTTTCGTATCAATAGAAGAGATAGACAGATGAGACGATTGATAACGGTTCTAGTAGGACAGCGATTTGTTGATTTAGTTGACCCATAGGTTGGCCGTGTAGAAACTCTGACAGGACGCCTTGAAGAGCGTGTGTACAATGATCCTTATTAGCAATCACAGGATCATTGATAGTTTGGCTGTGACGTAATCAAGTAGTGACCGTTTTCTGGTCATACCCATGTATTTGGATTTCAGCTCTTTATTTGGTAGTGCCGTTTCGAGAGTTGAGAGTGAGTTTCGTAGGGCGGAACCGAAGTAAACGAGTACTTTTATGATCGCATAAAGCACACAAAACCACCGTACACTTTGATTTTATTTAAAACAGAGCATATCTTCCGGTTTTCAAATATTTAGTTATACGTTGGGCAAAAAATAAAATGTTTTGGTGCGACGAAAGTTTAATTGGTACATGGGAGTTGTTGGACAATACCGTGTCGCGTAAATGAAGCAGGATGCAATTTGTCTGATTTTGGTTGGTACAGGACCTTGTTGCCTCACTACCAAAAAGAGGTTATGTAATCGGATTACAAAGGCGTCTCAAATCATAATGATAAGTTTACAGTAATTTCTTAATTCAAATTATTTGCATAATAAACAACCGATCATCACCATCACTATATCAGTCATAGGACGTGAATTACTGAACATATTTCTTCCCTATAGATTTCCAGAGCAACCGATCTTTCTTATGCGGATAAAAATAATCCTAAAGGGCTCTACACACCAAAGTCACCGCCGGCACGGCGGCACGTCGGTTCGTGCGACCTGGTTTATTTTGAAGCAATCATCTCGGCGTGTTGTACCAGCTTGCACTCCGCTCGTTCAGTTGCCTCCCGGCTTTCATGACTAGAACTGCGAATGGTTCATGCTGCAGATGCCGCGGTTGACAACATTCTGACTAACCCGGCAAGATGTGCCGCCGGCCCGGCAGCTTTGGTGTGTAGAGAGCTTTTGAAAGACCACAAACTACCAAATCAAACCTCCTAAGTCAACATTAAGCAAGTACCAGTTTAAATAAATCTCCATTTACAGTTTCACCCATAAACTCGCGCGAATATTTTCATAATAGCATTTTTCCTGCGCCCGTCAGTCGGTATTGCATCTAGTTGGATTTCTAGTTAGTTTTGCACTGAAATTGAAATTCCATTAAGGAGATTGCTTTTTAACGTTCCTGGTTCTAGGGGAGGTTAGGGGGTAGGGGGTTGACAATACCGGGATGGAATTTCTAGGATTTTTCTATGTAATGACTTTGGTCACAAATTGCATTGGTCGCACCTACTTATATAGATACTTTTTAGTCAAAAATATTCAAACATTATTACATTGGATTAAAAAAGTTTGAATCTATTGTCTTTTTATCCATGGCATCATAAATGAATGTGATCCATATATATTTTTTATCTGAAAGTTGGTATATTTGATTGATTGAAAATACTTTATTGCACCTATAAAATTAGTACAAAGGCGAACTTAATGCTAAAGAGTATTGTCTTCCAGATAACCTTTGGGTATTGTAGATAAAGATGTGCACAGAAAAGCGAAGCAATGAGACTTGCGAGATGATTGTTGCGATTGTTAGTTTTCTCTTCAACTATGAACAAATATGACTTTCAGGTAGTTTTCATACCAATTTTAACACAGCTCTCAAAAATTTGAAGAGAACTATTGTGGATAAAGGGTGCTGTCCTTTCAAATCGTCTTTTCATGCACATACAATTCTAAACCCAATATCCCGAAAAGCAAATTCAAATTCGATTATTTAAAAATAAGTAGCCGATCACTCCTCACATAAGCTGTACATAACAAACTCTATCCCGTTCCAATCATTTACCGATACCGTAGTCACACCCAGCGAGAAAAAACCAGGAAAATCTACGTGACGTATACCGATAGCCAATGGGATATCGAACCTTCGACTTTCAACTCGCCAGATCAACTTGCCCTCCCACACCTCGCGTATTACGAACTATACAGGACAGAGAGAGGCGAGTTGAGTATGGATTGGAGGTCAGGGTGAACTGGTCGGTTGTGTTTGAGAGTCGATGGTGCATTGTGATTGGTTGATCGGTTCTGCGCTATTGGGTACGTGGTCGGTACGCCTTCGACAGGCGGCTGATAGGTATTCTATCGGTGATCGGGTTAAATTCAGGTCGTGACGTCACTTAATCGATTTGGACGTTGATTGGTACAGCACAAGACTCGTGATTAGTTTAGGTACTGCAAGCCAACATTTGCATACTAGAAGCCATCATCTAAAGTAGTGGTACTCTGTTAAGTGTATTAAGTATGTATGTATATTGCTTGATGTGTGATTTTTTTAATTGGTTGGTGTTGATTTTATTTATTGTTATAGAAGTGTAATCAACACTCCTAAGTGATGTACAAAAATTGACAATTAACAAATTTAAAAAACGCATATAAACAAAATCTTTATAAAAAGCCTACTATCTATAAATATCGGATTATTTAGATGATAGAGAAGCTTGGGATTGAAATTGCTCCAACTCGTTCAAAATGTTACAATTTAGACGTAATTTATTTTCTGTATTGAATGAATGAATGAATGAAATACTCTTTATTGCACACCAAATAAAAATACAATAATGGAAATAAACAATAAATAAAGGTACAATGGGCGGTCTTATCGCTAAAAGCGATCTCTTCCAGACAACCTTTGGATGGACAGGATAAACAAAATCAAAAGACGGCGGTGTAAGAGTACCTACAGACATAAACAGAACCCACAAAATAAAATATACCTATTAATTATACTAATAAACATAAACTTAAATACATACAAATAATATAAGAATAAATAAACTACACTACATAAAGAGGATAAATAACATAAACACTAACTAGCAGTTACGAGACAACGAAAGGAAATGGTTGTATACCTTGACTTTGAAAATAGGAAGAGATTGGGACGACCTTACAGACAAAGGTAAGGCGTTCCACAGTCGCACAGCTTGTACTGTAAAGGAGTCACCATAAAATTGTGAACTATGGATGGGAGTTCGAAGCTGTAGAGCTTCGGAAGAACGAAGGGTTTGAGAGTGTTCCTGATACAGAAACTCGAAACGCTCCTTTAGATAAGAAGGTGAAGTGGGATTATAGAGAATGTTATAAAGAAGTGATACAATATGTGCATTCCGGCGAAGACGTATAGGGAGCCACTTGAGTTTTGCGCGGAATTCTGAGACATGGTCATACTTGCGCATTACATTGGTCATACTGTATTGTTATGTATTTTAAAAGTATCATTTAAAAAACAACCAGCCTTGTTTCTTGCCTTTCTTTCCTGGCTTGGTCGCGAAGGAACAGGCAGTAAAATTGATGTTACAAAGTGATCCTTGTGATTTTAATGAATAAAAGAATTTGAATTTGACTTTGATGGGTACCTAGATTCAATAGAAAAATGTATATTTTGCAAGAAAATAGTCAATAGTTAGTTACGCGATTGTCTAGGTGTTGGTAAAGTTACGTATTCATCATCATCATATCAGCCGTAGGACGTCCACTGCTGGACAAAGGCCTCCCTCATTGATCTCCAGGAACTGCGGTTGGAAGCGGCCTGCATCCAACGCCGACCTGCGGTTCTTACCAAGTCGTCTGCCCATCTTGTGGGTGGACGTCCTACGCTGCGATTGCCGGTCCGTGGCCTCCACTCGAGAACCTTTCGGCCCCATCGGCCATCTGTTCTGCGCGCTATATGGCCTGCCCATTGCCACTTCAACGTGCTAATCCGTCGGGCTATGTCGGTGACTTGAGTTCTCCTACGTATCTCCTCATTTCTGATTCGATCCCGTAGAGAAACCCCGAGCATAGCCCTCTCCATAGCTCGTTGAGCGACTCTGAGCTTATTCATAAGGCCAATAGTGAAGGACCACGTCTCGGTTCCATATGTCATCACTGGTAACACACACTGATTGTAGACTTTCGTCTTAAGGCACTGAGGTATGTTGGACGAAAAGACGTTGCGAAGTTTCCCAAACGCTGCCCATCCGAGTTGGATTCGACGATTGACCTCTTTCTCGAAGTTGGACCTACCTAATTGGACTGTTTGTCCTAGGTATACATACGCGTCGACAACTTCAAGTTACGTATTATTTTACGTTTATTGTTCTTATCATCGTACATGTATAATAATGCAATACCGATTCAGATAACTCATATTCTATCATTAACATATCAGGATGTCCACTGCTAAACATAGGCCTTGATTTCCAGAGTCACCGATCTTGTGGAGCCTGCATCCAACGGCTTTAAAGCAAACTTTATAAGCAGCAACATCCTGCTCTGCACTTTTTAGTGTGTGGTCTCTAGAACCTTTCTAGAACCTCATAGTGGATACTTATTTGAAACCTTAGAAAATCGTAAATATATTACAAGTATTTCATAATTTCCATCGTTTTACGAGTCCTTTTTCAACCCGCGCTCAATTAAACCCATGTTCCACTCCATCTGGGTAGATACAAAAAAACTTTCACAAACAAAAACCTTGCTCATCAACTCTCTTTCTCCCTATTAATAGGGAAAAAACGCATTCCGTTTCACTATTCAGCAGAGTCACCAAAAGTGGCTAAACAACCCTTCTGACCAAAAACATCTATTCATAAATCAATAGTTTGATATAATAGAGAATTTTATTAATGGATTCAATTTCTTTATTTATTCAGTCTTATCTTAATCATTACATCCTTAACCTAACTAATTGATTGAGCGAAACGAAATCTCTAAATCAACTTGGGCAAATCGGCGTTGTATGTAGGTATGTATGTATGTTTGTCCGAGGATAACTTTCGAAGCGTTCAAACGTCTGAAATCCAGAATAACTGCTATTTGCACCCCAAAAAAGAGTAACCATATAAATGAACTCCCGTTACCTGTAATCTGAATGAAACTGTAGGTCAAGTACCGTGGTTATTTATTTCGTGACACTATTTTGATAGTCAAATATTACAAATAATATTTTATTGTTTTATTCGGATACTCGCGAGATCTCAGTTCGGGGCAAACCACTATTATTGTAAATTAGAAAGAAACTCTGTCTCTCTGTCTGTTTGTTACACTTTCGCGACTAAACGGCTTGACCGATTTCGATGAAACTTTGTATACAGACTTAGGCTACTTTTTACATGACTGCGCAGGAGAGAAAAGTTTTTATTGACAAACCGTGAGTGCGCAGCCGCGGGCGGATCTTCTATTTTTATACGACGGTAGCATTTCATGGATAAATGTTGTAACTTAACTAAAAATATTTGATTAGTTTTGAAACTTTATCAAATTAAGTTGTTATGTACGACTATAGTAACAAAGGTAATCATAGATACTAAATCGGCTATAAATGAAAACAGTTATATTAGAAATCTATCACTTTCTATCACATTTACTTTTACGTAAAATTTGAGTCAGAACGTTTTGAACTCCAATGTTAATATAATTTGAAACCTCGGTTGCTCAGCTACTTCTGCCCACTGTTCTACTAATATTTAACCGGCAGATAACGGGAAATATATACGCTTTTCCGTGTACTTATTTAAAATGGAAAAATATTTTTCCTACGTCGCGTCGTCGCTTCCTGCAGATAGCCGGACCCGTGTGTTTGATCGCATTTTTATATTGCACTGCGGTATAAATAGATAGCCTTGTTACTTTGCGTTAGAATACATAATGAGGTGCGTACATAGTTGTGGGGCTTCTCCTAATAATTACTTTAGAATCAGGGCCTGTAGCCAAGTTATAATCGATTCAATTTCTAAATAGCTTTGTTGTCGATATATCACGTGATATTTCCATAGCATGTGTCAAATCCCATACATTTTTGGACTAGCGTCATCGCTAATCGAATATAACGTGGCTAAGACCTCTTGTCAGAAAAACTGATAGGAACTAAGTAGGCGAGGTATTTTGAAGAGTTTTAAAACTTCCGTTGTTTGAACCAGCTGCGTTGAATGTTCTTTTTCCTATGTCTCAATCCAGGTTATAATTTTACCAAGTTTTATCGAAATTGGTCTAGCCGTTTAGTCGCGAAAGCGTAACAAACAGATAGTAAGACAGAGAGAGATTTACTCTTGAATTTATAATTTTTATGCGGAGCTTATCGCAGAAAGCGATTTCTTCAAGTTACATACTACTCATTAATGTATTCCAAATTTAATTTAAGTTGGTATAAATAATTTCTGTATTAAAAGGGTATTTATCGCGTATGTTCCTTTTTTATTTGTTATCCCGACGTTTTGAATGTGTTGCAACAGATTAATACCCGATCGCGAAAATATAAAAATTCTGGTTCAGTAGATTCAGTCAAAAATATAAATACCTATTACAGTTGTATTTTTCAAACTCCCGCGATCACTGTACATAATTACTCATTAAAACGGATGTTTAACGCGATAAATACCCGTTTTATACAGTAATATTAGCTACAGATGTCGCATTTATCATATTCAGAATATTATTTGCGAATTTTACAAAAAACTACAAAAAAATTTATTCCTCATTTCGGATAATATTTCAAAATGTTCAAGAGCTTCGTTATTTTATCGAAGTATCGTCGGCTAGATTCGTTCGGTTGGTCGTGGCACGTAGCTTAATCCGTGGACACAGTGGGAAAAATTATAATTAACTGCTTCTGTTGAAAAACATCATCATTAACCTGTACAACCTGTTTTGCTATGTGCGACATTAATTTAAAACACTCATCCGGAATCGTACTAACTGATTTTAGAGGTGGGTTTAATACCTGTAGTTTGAATAATTATCTAGTAATCAATACATTTCCTATAAACAATTTTTAACGTAAATCAACGGCGCCTTTGTGACGATGCCGCTTAGTCAGTTTAACAGGCACCTACTTACATGATAAATCAATATGATTTGTTTACCTATTTTATACAGGCTGTTTTATTTATATTTTAAAACTTGTTATTAATGTTTGTTTGAACATTTAAAATTTTCTATGGTAGTTAATTTGAATAAAACCTATTTTACAAAGGTACTAGCCATTAGTCCTACACTTGTTTACATATAATGTCATACATAACAAAACTCGTAGTATACCAGTCCACTGCTGGACGTACATAGGTATCTCTCAAGCTTCTGCGCCCGAATGTAATCTGAACAACTAGATGTTAAAAGTGTTCAAACACGGCTGGCCTACTATTATCCATCGTAAATTT
The DNA here is from genome assembly GCA_918857605.2 of Philereme vetulata. Lineage (NCBI taxonomy): Eukaryota > Metazoa > Arthropoda > Insecta > Lepidoptera > Geometridae > Philereme > Philereme vetulata. The sequence goes on from OU975420.1 coordinate 1,692,652, forward strand.
CAATTGTCTATCTTAAGTTTCATAATCAGTACCCTTATATCTGTAGATTTCCAGAGCGACTGATATTTTGCAGCCTATGCCCAACGGCTTCCAGCTAACTATTTTTTATTAGGTCATCTTTTCATCTTATATCGGAACATAAATGTTGTAATCTTGGTATTAAAAAATCTTAATCGTAAAACTAGAAAATTACATACGTAATAAAATTTGCTAGAACTTGATGCAGACTGCACGAGCTCGATAAGAGATTTTCGGAAACCTCTGTTCAGTAGTGGACGTCGCATGGCTTTTTTATTGATGATAGTCAAGCGCTTGACCACTACCTCACCTGATGGTAAGTGAAGGTGTGATTGAAGATGGAGCACGCTCTAGAAAGAACCTATTCACTCCGGACTTGAAGATTGATATGAGTATAGTGAAGTAGGATACAGAAGTATCATTATTCTTATATGTCTCAATAACGGGGAACGTTCCCAGGAACTATACGATTTGATCCGGCCATATCCCTTCCATCAAAACACAAGCAGGCGCACGGCTCAGTACCACCCATTCGCACACACCGTTTTTGTTCTACGTTCTCGATGCGTACAGCTAAGGTATGGAATACTTTAAACTAAACTATCAGGTATGATTGTGGTCAAAGATCTATCTAGTTAAAATAACAATACATGCTTTGTACCAAAACCACGTTTAGAATCAGTTTATTTCGAGCTTATTTCTCCGAGCCACACTCGTAGTAATTTCCTCATTATTCTCGTAGAATTCAGTCCAATATCTCCTGGTGTAGAACCTCCTCGTTGCAATATACGGTACGTGCACGACGTTCGGTGCACTCGGAATATTCGCCGATATACGGGCCGTCTCTCCCACTCGATCCCGATGAAACATTGCTCGTAAGAGCTGGGCTCTACTCTATCGATATCGATACTATTTAGTAGTATATTATTAAACGAGGGGATAAAGCAGTTTCTTGCGTTACGGGCGGTATATTGAATCCCAAACGTAACGAAGGAGTCTAGAGTATACTCACGAGCGGAGCTAGAGATTTACTAGAATCCTATACCAGCTCGGGCATAATGAAATTCAGTATAACTTTACTCTCGGTTGTACTTGTTTTAAGCACTTGTTTTCGGTGAGGTTCATATGACATGTAATTTGACATTGTCGAGCAGGTGCTGTGAAAAAGATAAACTATGGAAGGTCTTTGGATAGACTTCGAAATCAATGCCCTCGACTGCAGATACATAGTTTTATAGAATTCGGGCTATCTACATCGAAACATCCGGCTACGACATATATATTTTTAATTTATTAATACAACAGGAAATGAAACAATTAGATACAGGCTACTAAAGAATCTAGAACTAACGAGATGGGGTAATTCTAGTCATGATCTAGTTCACTTTCCAGGAACTGTTTACATGGCATGATCAGGCAAAACACAAAGACAAATGGCTGAACATATTTTGATGAAATTTGGTATATCACACTAATATTATAAATGAAAAAGTTTTGATGTTTGTTTATTTATTTGTTTGTTTGTTTGTTACTCAATTACGTCGTAACGGCTGAACCGATTTCGATTAAATTTGGTATATACGTAGATTATAACCTGGATTACCACATAGGCAACCTTTTATCCTATGAATCAGTTCCTATGGTATACAAATGGTGTCAACTCAAGTTGCAACAGCGAGTGTAGCTTTATTTCTAGGTTAGCTACACATTTAGTTGTATAACGCGTCCGAAGTCGCATACAACAGGTAGTAAATCATAAATAAGTATGTTGCAATAAAATTTTAAACTATTTATGAAAAGACAACTTACAAAAGGTTGGATGGACGCAGGCTATGTACTCCGTCTGCTGCTTCTTCAGCTTGCTAATCCTCTGAATTATATCAGTGAATTTTTTGTTTAATCTATCTTTTGTCCTTTTAACCACAACCTTGGGGTCTTCATGTCACGAGAAAACAGGTTTCTTTTATGCAAGCGTGTACCATTGTAGACTGCATCATCGCTTACTATCAAACGAGATCGTGGTCAAATTATAGCCTATAATTTATAAAAAAAAATCTATCTTCTCAATTCTATTTCGATCTAGAAGAGAGATACTAACCCTCTACAAAGCGCGCTGAGTGACATTGGTCTTTATATGAGACCCACTGTACGTTGTATCCACGTCTTCCTGTTTATTTGTTCGTTTGTAATATTAATTTTATGATCCCGGTGTCAGTCTGAAGCAGAAAATAAGTATAAGGATTTTGTTCTAGGGCCAAACTATATACAAAAGAGCTATTGAACTCGAAAATCGTAATAAGAAGAGTTGGCCTTTTACGCAGAAAAGTTCACGAGTGACCACGCTGAAAAGCGTAGCGTATGACGAGCCCAATAGATGGAAGACCGACCTGATTAAGCTTGCTGGGAGTCGTTGGGTGCAGGCCGCACAAGATCGCATACTCTGGAAGTCTACGGGGGAGGCCTATGTTCAGCAGTTGAGGTTATTTATTTGTACATTTATTTAGGACAACAGAACAGTACAGACAAAACAGAAGGTAATAAAATAAAATAAAACATTGAAAAAGACATTCAAAATAACTTCATGAAAATGGTAGGTATACCTATAAAAATACAGAAAGACATATAAAACAACAGAATTAGAAACGGTCATTATAGGCAGGTACCTAACAAGAGCTACATAAATACGTGGCCGCTAAAAGGTTCCGTACTGTGTGGTGTCCCAAAAAGGATCAGTCGCAGCTTTGTGTTGGTCCACGGTTAGGCACTAAGTGCAGACCAACGCTGGTTTTCAGACTGAGCCTGTTACCTCACGACAAGAGAGAGACACCGAAGAAACATGAAATAACAGGCATTAGTAAAATACATACATATAATGTACCTATTACCCGTGCGCGATAAGTTGGGACCTGAGCGCGGTGACGTCATATTGGCGTGTTTGTACCGCCCGCAAAAAAGCGAACATAACAAGCAGCCGCCCGTTTATCTAATCTTTTTTACACTATTTGAATCAAATAAAAATACAATGTTTAAGTTTATACATTTATTTTATCTATTATTGACATTATCTCATCTTCGTCACTACTTAGTGGATTTATGCCTTCTAGAGGTTGTTCTTCGTCCTCAGTCTCACTATAATCACTTGACGAAGAGGTATCCGATAAATTTACGATTAATTGCGATTCATTCGTCTCTTGTAAGAGGTCATCATGTCACAACAAAAACTACAACAACAAAACAATGACACAAACTATAACAACAAAAACTACAACAACAAAACAATAAAACAAACGAGAACTAAAAGAATTCCAGAGCGCGTCGCTACGTGACGTAGGCCAGTACGAGACTAAAAACCCTAATAAAAAATAGTGATGCGAACGGTACAATACGGGCGCCATCGGGGAAGTGCAGGGGAAGCGGTCGGGGAGTCGCATTCCTAGCAAGTCCCAAGTTATCGCGCACGAGTTATACCTATGTATAAATGTTTTAATAAAATAAAATAAATAAATAAAGGACGGTTAAGGAAGGAGCGATTAAGAAAAGAACAGACAGAGACCAATCAAAACCAGGTTGACGACGATATGATGATGATTACTCGTTATCTATTGTCACTATCATTTGATGATCAAGTTGAAGAGTGCAAATTTGATAAGTATATTGTTTGCAAAGGTGACACGGACCAATTTCTCGCTGTTCCATACAAACGAACCTAGTTTTGAAAAAAAAAGTTTGTATACATTTTTTTCAATGCAAGCGAAATCTATCGATAAATTTATTCGTCTACTTTTCCCCTATCTACGTAGCACTTCCGATATAATATTTCATATTTAATAGTGATGCGCCGCGAAAAATTCCTCTTTGGATGACTCTCAGTTTATATTTAACGAAATTCGCTCCGTATTGGATGCCGTTAGATTTTAATGATGCAGGGTCTTTACTAGAATTTTGGCGAAATTAATTACTGAAATGTGAAATGTGTTTAGACTTTGTATTTTATAGTGAAGGGATTTTTAAGGAAATGGTTTTAGAACCATGCCTTTAGTGTAAATGTTAAATTTAACGCACTTAAAATCTACATTTGCTGGATTTCTTATACATAGTTAAAAAGGTGCAATATCTAGGCATCATTATCATGTGATGACCTAAACATACCCCCCCCCCCCCCCCCCCCACCCCCTCCTAGATTCCAGAATGACCTATCGTGTACGTCCTGCACCTAATTAGACACAACAAAATTTTGACTTGAATGGTCAAAACTAAATGTTTACCAATATTTTCAAAAAAAAAAAATTGTCTCGTGTTTTAATGAAACTACGTGTCAAATTTAAAACGAAACTAAATATCTATACGAAAGGAACAATAAAATTCATTTTAATTTCAAATACATTTTCCAGCCAACGTTCAATAATACAATGTTTTAAATTAAAATTGTGAAACTAAATAGCGCATCGCTCAGAGCAACTCTTTAATATCGGTACGTAGTGGGGGTAAAAAGAAAAATCTATACAGGCGACAAGGGGGTGGTTCCACACCCTGACCACAGAGCAACTTATACAGAAGGCTAACTGCTAACTGCTCTGTCGATAGCAGATATAGGCGAGGTTCAAAGCATCGTGGCTAAGATCTGCTCTTCATATCACACTAGTATTAAAAATGCGAAAGTTAAGATGTTTGTTTATGACGTAATGATGTAACGGATGAACCGATTTAAAAATAATTGGAATATTCATATGATCTGGATTGAAAATAGGGTTCTTTTAGTTGACTAACCAGGCGTGCTACTTAGCTTCTTCTTAACGCAACAACCTAACTGAAACTAACACTGCCAATGCAATTTATTTAAATGTTCTCTATTATTAGAATATTGACAAGCTGACAATGGAATGAGTAAGTAAGATCCAGCAAACTGAAGTTTTTTTAAGTGAGTTTTTTAAGTTACCGACACCTCTGTATATAAGTATATGTAGTGTAGTCTGCTTTTAAATTTTGAATACCCAAACATTGACTGATAATTTTTTGTTATTTGTGGGGAAACAGGCTTACCTGATGGTAAGTGGCAGTAGGCTGGCCATTTAGGCCGGAGAACCAACAATCGTTGGGGTAAACGAGTTTTTGACCGCGTCTTGGCAAACGTAGTGTAAGAAACCCCCCCCCCCCTCTCCCTCCCCCAGCTAGGTAGAGCGATGACTTAAGAAAGGCGGCGGACAGTAATTGGATGAAAGAGCCGAAGACTGGGTTCAGTAGCGCGTATTGAGAGAAACCTATGTTCAGCAGGTGGACTAATGTGCGCTGATGATGATGGTGATGAAAGGTCTTCTTCTTATCCATAGGTTTAATCTATTTGAAGCCAGAATTTCCTCAGCATGTTTTCCTTGACCTTTCGAAAAGTAGAAGTTATCAATGTGGTTTTCCACAGTATGTGATTTTACGGATGATAGCCAATGAAATCACAGATTTAAAGCCATTTTGACATTCGTACGAAAGAGAAAGAAGCACATGCCTCGCATTAGCTTGCCCCGCACCTGAAGTTACCAACTCGCAGCAGATCCAACAAACTGCTACAGACGTTTCTACGATATCACATAGGCACGCATCTACCTGCAATATCATAGACCGTGGAAAGCCACCATACAAAAACATCGGTTACTTTAACAGAAGCCGCCAAAGTCTCAGTCAGGCTCTGTTGTATTATACTTTTTTGACAGTTTACAGTTTTATAATTTTGGGCGGGAAATTTAACCACGTAATTGAAACCACACTTAAACATTTCACTAATCTAATGAACGGCGAGCCAACTGACTAGACAATATAAAGATAGCTATGATCTAAACCACATCAGCTATCTTTATCTTCCAAGGTTTATTGTAAGATAAATCTTAGTGGGGTTAAGCTCGCCTTTGTGCAAGTCTTTTTTGTAAGCTTCTTGTTTGTAATCTATTTGCTAATGAATAAAGAATAACTGAGTACAAAATGTTTTAATAGTTATTGTTCTGGTTTATTTCCACTGTGGCCTGAAACCCCCCGTAGATCTTAGTGTACCTAGCTGTAGCTGACCTGTTAAATTTTTCATCGATTTTAGTTCTTCTGAGAAATATTCAGAAGATTTTATTCTTTCTGTTTCAGCTTGCAGTTTTTAAGAGAGAAATAATTTTGTACTATTCTTGTTGAACAAGAGAGCGAAGCGAGCGAAGAGTCTCAGTTTCGAGGTTGGCTAGATAATACTTTTATCCGTCAGTTTGTTCTCGCTCACAGGTCGAATTTTTCAATTTATTTTGACGAAAATTGGCATATAAGTTCCTTGATTAATTTAATGTTTCATTCGATCACGATTTTTTATTAGTTTCCCCAAAAATGGGGGAAGTTTGCTGTAGCGTTATTTATAGACGGATTTCAATTAAATTTGACAGGCACACTAAGGACTTCATTCTACACAAGATGTTGCGAAGATATATCCAAAAGGGGGGAGTGGATGGGAGTAAATGGGGGGAAGTTTGTTGTACCGTTATATATGGAAGGATTTCAATTTGTGTTTTTTATTTTGGAAATCCTATCTATACTAATCAGACTACGAAGTCCTCTCCGCCTTCACGAGACCACCTCATAGACACCAGATTAGACCTTCTAGGACCAAGGGAACGCCTTTATCTAATTAATAACCAAAGTATATTTTCAAAATTACTTGTACTGCAGTGTCAATCATCTACTTACAACTTGTACGAGTCAGTTCTATATGTTGTTCTGTGAAAAGTTGTTCTGATTAACGGCTATTGGGGCAGAAAGGATCTTTTTGATTAGGACCACGCACTGGACCCCCCCCCCCCCCCCCCCCCCCCCCCACCCCACTAGCCAGCCGTTGCGGCAGGCCGCACAATATCGTCCTCAAAGACCTGAAGGAGGTTCAGTAGTGGACTTCCTATGGCTAATTTATTGATGATAATGATGTATAATAATCTGCATTGTCTAGAACCTTGCCTTAATTTGTTGGATGGAACCCTAAAATTGTTTTGAAAATGAAATGTATTTGCCAGAAGCATGGTGTATAAGTTGTTACAGCTATATAAGTAGGTTTCACATACTTCACCGATTAACAGTGTGCTAATTACAGTTACATAAAATGAATATAGTTATGTTTTTTATGCTAATACATATTTTTGATCCACAAATATGTTTGTAACGGAAATGCGACACGATTAATTCGTCTTACATTGATGCAGATATATTTGGATCAGATGTACTCCTTCGATTCTAGATGTCGCGCGGATCGGTTAGTTATGAGTTAGGGGCTGGATTTAGGAAGAAAACTTTATCATTCTTAAGAAATAATATTATTCTACTATTGAATACCTCCGTGGCTCAGTGGGCGTATAGCCGGCTGAAACGCAGGAGGTAGCAGGTTCTATTTTCGCCACGGAACAAATGTTTGCATGATCTACAAACATTTGTTCCGGATCTGGATGTTTTTCTATATATTATAAGTATGTATTTACAAAAAAAAAGTATATATGTATTCTATCAGTTGTCTAGTTCCCATAGTACAAGCTCTGCTTATTTTGGGGCTAGATAGCGCTGTGTGAAATGTCTACCAACATTTATTTATTTATTCTATCCTACGAGTATAACATAGTGGTTGTATGTAAGCGGAACACATAGCTCGAAGAATTGACGACAGTTAAGGTGGAAAGATGAATGGAAACCACGCACTGGAAAGCACAGTGTATAATGCCCCTCCCCCCCCTTCCCAGATGGAAAGACGACCTGGTAAAGGTTGCTGGGAGCCGTTGGGTGCAGGCCGCACAATATAGGCCTATGTTTAGCAGTGGACGTCCTGTGGCCGATATGATAATGATGGTAAGTCGTAAGTTTTGCAGTGTAGCTACGATAGTCACCATTCAATATGAGTTAAATGAATGAGCGGAGAAGGACGACTGACCGTTTGATGAAAATATATATAGCTGAACCGATTTTGATGATCTTTGAATTGTTAGATTTGTCTCCGCCCCGAATAGCAAAAGAACTATAAAAACATCGGAAAAATTTACGCACAAAAAATTATGAAGTTATGTAATTTTCTCATACATAGATGCAGCTAACGATGGTCGATTGACAATTCTACCGGGGCCGTACATTGGCAGCCCGCGTCATATGCATGTCAAGGCGGTACGAAGTTCGGCAGGTCAGCTAGTCACATCACACCAATATTATAAATGCCAAAGTTTTTTGTATTTGTTACTCAATCATGCCGTAACGGCTGAACCGATTTCGATGAAATTTGGTATATACATAGATTTTAACCTGGATAACCACATAGGCTACCATTTATCCCATAAATCAGTTCCCATGGGATAAAAATGGGGTGTCAAATCAAGTTTCAACAGCCAGTTTAGCTTTATTTCTACAAGTCGCGGGCAACAGCTAGTAAGTAATAAAGTTATAAGAAGCATCTGTATTCCATTATTCTCGAGACATACTCAAATGTGGAATATACATTGATACAGTATAAATCACTTGTAGTATAGCAGTAGACAGTCTACTAGTTTGTAGAACACGTTAGAGTCCGTCCCTGGTTCTTCAGATCATGAAAGCATTCCTGCGACATTAGAGACGCGTATTTTCATATATTTATCGACGGAATGGACTTATGACGGCGCCGGATCTCAAACATTCAGTGAAATACTTTTGTAACGGATTTTTGTAGGTCTTTTGAAGTACGGTTTTAGAAAGCCCCTTAAAATGGTGGATAATCACACTAATAATAAAATGCGAAAGTTTGGATGTTTGTTTATTTATTTGTTTGTTACCCAATTCGGTCGTAACGGCTGAAGCGATTTCGATGATTTTTTTTTATAATTATAACCTGGATTAACACAACAACGTTGACAAACAACGCATGCGAAGCCGCTGGCGGAAGCTAGTATAACAGTGTAACTATTGTTTTCACAAATTAACTTTAGTGAAAGTAGTGTTTATAACTATGATAGTTTCAAAAGTTAGATTGGTTTTGGTTCATCTAAACATCGTTGCAATATCTATAAAGTTTGACAGTCACTGTAAAATGCCAATTGAGATGGTGAAACCGAACTGAGTGTATTTGCGTCCACACCTGTCTTCATACAAATCATAGCGTGCAATATCTACACCAAGTATATGTAACTCTATAATATACAGGATGGTCACCTCATGAAGATTCACGAATTGAACCGAAACATTGTCGGTCGAAACACCAATAAGACGGTACGTGATAAATCCCGTATTTATAGTAAGGGTTGAAATCAATCACGAAAATTTTCTAAGAAACTTTGACATCCCTTTTTTTCCCCATGGGAACTGATTTATGGGATGAAAAGTAGCTTATGTGTTAATACAGGTTATAATCTACGTACATACCAAATTTCATCGAAATTGGTTCAGCGGTTTCGACATGATTGAGTAACAAATAAATGAACAAACCAAACTTTCGCACCACGATCTGCCTAAAAGAAATCTATTCACTCGCGACTTGAAGACCCTAGGTTGTAGTTATCAGGAAACACAGACCCAGATAAGGCAAAAAAAGGAAACTTTTCACCAGTATCCCTCCGTGACTTCTTCGACTTTCTCCGTGATGTCTTTGGTCTGGTCAGGGTAGGTTTATGTCATCAACTCAACTTATTAAAAAAAACAGGACAAGCGAGTCTGGCTGCCATAACATTTTTTTTGTAATATAACAAATTAATGATTTTAGATTTTTCGTTTACTGCGAGACTTTGCTTATTGCAAAATTTCATGATTCTAGGTCAACGGGAAGTATCCTATAGGTTTTGATTGCCTGAGACGCAGGTGGTAGTGGGTTCGATTCCCGCCGCGGAACAAATGTTTGCATGATCTACAGATTGTAAGTAAGTATTTACAAAAAAAGAAGTATATAAGTATTGTATCAGTTATCTGGTTCCCATAGTACCAGCTCTGTTTAGTTTGGGGCTAGATAGCGCTATGTGAAATGTCCAGCAATATTTATATTTAATTATTATTATTATTTAGTTTTGATTTATTTGAGAGCAAAATATACGGCTTATATGGCCGTACTTTTGGATTGCCTTGATTTAGAAGCTTGATTTGGTACGAATTTCAACTTGATATCTCCTCATGTTCTTGAGAAAAAGGGTTTTGATATACATATACAATATACAGACAGACAGACAACGAAGTGATCCTATAAGGGTTCGTTTATACCCTTTTGAGGTAAGTACGCAACGAATTAACAACATTAGTATGTCTAATTTCAGGTGAAATCTGTAAACAGCCTGTATGTCAACTACTCTATACATTTAATACAAAGTGTGTTTAGTTTGATTCGTGGTAGTCGATGTGTCATTGACGGTCAAACTGATGCTTGTATATTATTAGTGCGAGGTAATGAACTTAATTTTAATGTGGCATCTTTGGTAGAGTATATGCTCGAATGAAGGGGTGGGTGGTATCCGCTTCTGTGTGACTATGTAGAGTTCTATAATACTTCGATGTACCAGAACAGTTTCATGGATTCTAATGAAATACTGACGTGAAAGTCAGAGGATTAAAATAGTACTGTTCCGTTTTGAATCAAGAGATGGGTTCTATGAAGGTATAGTTAGAAACTGAGCTTCTCGCAACTCATTTCTGTGTACATTGGTGACGAAATTAACCTACTTTTCATCTTATCTTTATCAACTTCGTTAGCTCCAAGCAGCGCCTCTTCCCATTTGATTTACAAAGATTGAGATTTTATGCTGAAAACTATTTATTATCGGAATAAAATATTCTCCACTAGCTTCCGCTTGCGGCTTCGCACGCGTAGTTTGTCAATATAAAGGAGCCTTTTTTTAATCCAGGTCATAATCAATCTGTATATTAAATTACATCGAAACCGGCTCAGTCGTTGCGGCGAGATTAAGTAACAAATAAACATCCAAATTTTCGCATTTATAACATTAGTGTGATAGCACTCAGGAATAATGGTGCAATAATCTTCAGAATCAGACCAGTAGTTCTGGACCCTCTACATCCAAATAAATATAAATAAATAATGCTGAACATTTCACACAGCGCTATCTAGCCCAAACTAAGCAGAACTTGTACTATGGTAACCAGATAACTGATATAATACTTATATACTTTTTTTGTAAATACCTACATACTTATAATATATAGAGAAACAACCAGACCAGAAACAAATATCTGTAGATCGTGCAAACATTTGTTCCGCGGCGGTAATCGAACCCGCTACCTCCTGCGTCTCAGCCGAATATTCAGCCACTGTACCACGGAGGTCGTCAAACAAAAACTAATATAGTCGAAATAAACAATAAAGCTCACGAGATTTCCCTCATTACAATAATAGTACATACAGGTACATTATTTTAATGGGATATACATGTCGAACACTGGCCTTTCACAGACGCGACGCATACGCTTTACAAACGCAAACCGTACGCCAAGAAAACGCTTGAAAAGAAGTGCCAATAGACTAAGCTATTCTCATCGATAAATTAATAACTAATTTTCGTCCACGGCTTTGCATATGTGTATTGTCGATATAAATGTCAGTTCTAGTTTTAATCCAGTTGACAGTTTCTCTATACCTATACTAAATTTCATCGAAATCGGCTCAGTCGTTATCTCGTGATTGAGTAACAAAGAACCAAACATCCAAACTTCCGCCGGAGGCTTTGTACTCGTAGTTTGCCAATAAAAAGTAGTCTATGTCTCAATCCTCGGTCCAGCCGCTTAGAACAGAGACCTCTTTGTCTAATTGTTACATTTTTAATGTACACGGCCGTTGGGGCGGAAAGGTTCTCGAGTTGATACCACGCACTAGAAAGCGCAGTGTAGGACGGCATTCCTATAGATAAAAAGACGACCTGATAAAGGTTGCTGGGAGTCTGTGGGTGCAGGCCGCGCACGATCGGTTACTCTGGAAATCTATGGCCTATGTTTAGCAGTCGACGACCTCCTATGGTGTGATGATGACTATTGTATCTATAATATTAGTAGGTATAGTGTAATTCCAAAAAACTTAGATCTGTACGAATTGACCACGTCATGCGTCAACCGATAATGCTAGATAATAGTACATTTGCAAGCCTATTTCCATCTACAAACCCAGGCACTAAGCTTTTTATATGCTACATGCAGATGGAACAAGCTTATAACCCATCTGATGTTAAGTGGTAACCATCGCCTATAATAGAGAATTGCGATGCTACAATGCCAGTGCATCCATCAACTTGAGGCTTACAGGTGTAAGAAAGAAAGAAAAAAAGAAAAAAAGAAAGAAAACACATTTATTTGTACAGACAGTGTACAATAATACAATAACACAGACAATGGTGGTGTTGCGTGGAGACAAAATGGTTCCTGTCTCAGCATGGACGGCTTTGAACCTTGCTGGGTACGATGCAGCACTGGTTTTCTGACAGGGCCTAAGTGAGGACACGAACACTGGTAAACGAGTACCTATATCATCATTTTCATCATTTTCAGCCCGTGTCGACCCACTGCTAGGCATAGGCCTCTCTTTGTTTCTGCCATTTTTCCCGATTCTGTGCCAGTCTGAACCACGTACGACCCACGGTCTTATGGATGTCGTCTACCCAACTCGCAGGTGGACGTCCCCTATTTCGATGCCCAGTTCTCGGCCTCCACACTGTTAGGGCCTTAGTCCACCTGTCGTCACTACGTCTGGCCAAGTGTCCTGTCTAACTCCACTTGAGTCCCAACATTCGTTGCCTGACGTCTTGTACTTTAGTCTGCTTGCGAATTTCAGTATTGGGAACTCGATCTAAGAGTGTGATGCCGAGCATGGCGCGCTCCATAGCTCTCTGTGCTACACTTATTTTGTCTACAGCCTCCTTCGTGAGCCTTCATGTCTCGGCAGCATAAGTCATAGTTGGCAGAATACATTGGTTATAGAGTACCTATATAATACTAAATAAATACTGCTAATCACTATTATATAAATTAAACTTAATTATTTGTGACGGTGCCTAATAAAATAATGGTGTAAGTGCGCGTAATTTCACCGGCAACCCTTCTGAAACACAGCAATGCTGCTTGGCGGAAAAAGAAGGTATCATGGTAGCACTTCCCCGGACGAACCCTTTCACAAGGAATTCTACTACTCTTCTCGTTCGACATTCTCTAGAGCTGCCAACTTCCCAACAGGCGCATTATAAATCATCTACAAATATAAAGTAGACACATCCTGAGGAGCTGAGTATCGACACGAGCACTAGATCCAACTGACAGACAGATATTGATGGTAATGGACGGAGCTGGCACGATTCATTTGAAACGCAGCAATAAGCATTACATAGTTGATGCATCATTGATCCTCTATATTTATGTGACGGCTGACGATGTTCTGACTATTTGAGACGACGTTTCGTCTTGTCGTGTTTTGATATAGAATGTTCCAGTATTTTTCAAACTTTCGCGGACACTGTACATAATAACTGATTTAAACGGATCTTTATAGCGTGTTTATTACTTTTTTATTTAACAACAACAAAAAAGACAAATAAAAAAGGTATACACGCGTTAAATACCCGTTTATATCAGTAAGTATGTTCCAGTAACTTGTTGCAAAGGTGAGTGGTGCAATTTGGAGTGGCTCTTGAAAGGAGGCTTGTACTCACCAGAGGATCATCACCTGAACTGCCAATGATGATGATGAAGATGATGATTATTTTGATGAAGTTATTATAAAAATGTTGGTGGCCAAGTAGTGGCCGCAAAGAGCGCATACCAGTTGGCAGACCACCAGCCCGACCACATCGGGAGAGTTGCGGGAAGACAATGGATGCGCTTGGTACAGGACCGAAGAGAATGGCGTGATAAGGAGGAGACCTATACCCAGCAGTGGGTGGATGTGGGCTGAGATGATGATGATTAGAAAAAAGTGAATTAAAAAAAATATAACTTTCAAAGGTGCTGTGCAATCTAAAGAGATTTACATAGATCACTTAGTAAAGTTAGCTATGAAGTATTTGCAATACAGTTAATTTTTGTTTTAATTTCAAAACCCTGAAAGGTCTTATTTCAAATCTAAAGAAACTTTTCAATTCTACTAACTTCCTCCTATCCAAACGAATCTGAATATTATAAACTTAGACGCAAACTATCAACATAACTGTTTGTAAAGTAATGTCATTTTAATACGACCATACCTGCGTACCATGACGTCATTATCACCAACAAGAATTTCTAAACAACCCTCTTTTTAGCCGAAACATATTCGTTATCCCTTATTACAACCATATAAGGTAGAAAATTGATTTAACGAACTGTAGATTTCATCTGTTTCCCTTTACAGTAAGTTCAAGAAAGGTAATGCAAAATATGCCTACTTGTATACTTAATTGAGTTGATAATGTCGTAGCAAAGGATTCAGGTAATCGCAAAGATATTGCTTCACCTAAAACTACAGAGGATAAACTTTCAGTCGCTGAAAATAAGGTTTAAATTCGTAAAGCAGAGGATACACTAGGTGGTCTTATTACTATTGGTGATCACACAAATCGCTCGATTGTTCCTGAATAGGTGACAATAAGATTTTTGTTGTTTTTATCTAAACGTGACGTTCATTTCGGGTAGCTTATGGTGAAATCGATGTAATGGCATTTTAAATGATTTCTGATTTACTCTGATGGTACAAAATAATATGAATTTCATGATTTCTTTTAGACGTGTTGAACAAGGTGTGAAGAAAGTAAATTGTATAGATACTTTTGCAATTTTGAAGTTTGTTCTAAAGAACTTACGTAACATGTTTTATCCATATCTTATACTTTCCATTTCTTTATTTTCTTGATGACATCTCCTGTGAAAACTTGAACGAGTGCCATTTTTATATCATGTATGCATTATTTTATAAAAATATGACGCTCACGCACGCACAAGGTTATATACCAGAGTCGGAGAAACTGATAGGGATGGAGCTATCGATAAACGCAACAAGATAACAGACCCGATATTTTTTTACAAAATGTAAGAAACTAAACTACTGCCGGATACTTTTGTAGAAATTTATTAACTAATAATAAATTTAATTACAAGATGTTACACGTATTAATTCTTGATTGATAATGCCAAATTCTTTAAAATTTTCGACGTTGTAAAATAAGTAGGTATAGGTAGGTACTCGACAATGAAACGAAATAATTATTACGACAGGTATTCTTTAATTGTTTATTTTAATCAAAATCTGATGAATCGTCACTGTCACTCGATGAGCTCTCCCCATGAGGTCAAAACACTACAATTATCAAATTAGAACTGTCATCGAGAAAATAAGGAAATGGAAAGACTATACTATAAGTACTGATCTATACGAATATAATTTTTTGTCTTTTATATAACATTCTTTATTAAAAGAAAGAACATACAATTACTTACAATACAATACAGAAGAAACAGTTGAATCATCTAAAGACCATTGCAAACAATATATAGATAGCTCAACTGCTCCAGATCACTACCAGGCGGAAGTGTCGCCAAGACACTGGCTGCATTGCCCCGCTGAATTGCAATGCTTATGTGTAGACCCAGATAAGCGCTAGCTCTCGGATCACACGTTTTTTCGACCAGACGCCCAGAAAGAATTTTGAAAACGCGAAGGGCCCCGGTAGATACCCTATGGACCCAGGGTCGCGACCCCAAATAGCTCAAATACGTAAGCTCTGTCGAGACTTCCATATTTGCGTCACTTGAGATCTTCGGCTAAATTTGCCGCCGCACCGGCGCGTGCGCCGATTAACAGGAATATTCAATTTAACATCACACTAGTCACACTTATATTATAAATGCGAAAGTTTGTATGTTTGTTTGTTTGTTACTCAATCACGTCGTAGCGGCTGAACCGATTTTGATGAAATTTAGTATGCACGTAGATTATAACCTGGACTACTACCACATTTACTACTTCTTAGCCCATAAATCAGGTCCCATGGCACAATGGGGTGTCAAGTCCTCTCCATCCAAAGGTTGTCTGGAAGAGATCACTTTGTTAAGCGATAAGACCGCCCATTATGCTTATTTTTGTTTGTTTCTTTCTTTATATCTGTTGCGTATAGCTTGTAAAGTATAATGAAGAATTATCATTCATTAATTCAAGTCAAGTTGCACCTGCAAATTTACCCTTGTTTCTAGGATACCTACTCATTATTAGTATAACGCGTACGAAGTCGCGGGCAACAGCTAAACTAATATATATTCTGATTCTCATTAAACACAGACGAATTTATCTCGCTAAATGATTTAGGGTTCCACAAAAACCTAGGAATTATAGCCCATTCGGGAGACGAAGAAAGATGTGCGGGACACCGGAGGCTATGTGTTATACACCACTTGCTAATTTTCAGCTTTGATTTTAACTGAGGCGTGGAAGGAAGTGGGTTGGGTTGGTTAAGTAATTATATAATTTGTTTGACACGAAATAAATTTTATAGTGGTATTAAATGACTGAACTCAGTTTTGATATTTAGCCTAGCTTGCACAACGATCCCTAAACGTGTTTAGCAACTTAACATGTTCAAATTTGACGTATTTGTAAGATTTGACCTCTCTAAATCATATTTAGCTACTAAATATCTTTAGGCATAGTTTCGCAAGTCGTCCTTATCATTTAGCTTTTTCAATATTTTGGAAGATTACATTTTTACAAAATAAAAAGTTCCACACGAAGAGAATGCCAACATCACGTATTATTTCAAAATAGCTTATTAAACTTAAATTTCATCTTTACTAAAATTAAAACTTAAAAATTGTTTAGTTTGTTTGGATGTAATAGGTAATATCTAGAACTATTGAACCGATTTTGAAAATTCTTTCACTGATAGAAAGCTGCATTATCCCCTAGTCATATACAGTGTAAACTCTATATAACGACACTCAAGGGACTGAGCATATTTTGACGTTATAGAGAGTTGTCGTTAAATGGAGAGAAGTAAAATCTGTATTAGAAAAAGAAAACGTTTATTTCTGATTTGTCTTGTTAAATAGTACCTACAATAAAAATCTGTTTTAATTTGAACGCTATTGCGTTTTACAGTTTATGTTTACAATTTGAAAGTTTGTGAGCTATTAAGAATATGACAACGTATAGATAAAATCCATCACTTCTACTAACAACAGTCTGCAGCTACACGTGCAAGCAATCCCATTTTGTAAACAAAAGAACGGATTTCTTAGAATGTTTGGTGTGTACGATCCCAACAGTCGAGCAGTTTTTACTAATTTGGCAACTTAAAAAGAACTTTTTATTACAAATTGTTGTCGTTATTGAGAGTGTGTGTAATGCTATACAGAGTGTACCATTGTATGCAAGACAAGCTAAACCAACCAAAGCCGAGTGATTTCGACGCTTTAGAGAATTTGTCGTTAAAACGAGTGACGTTATATGGAGTTTACACTGTATATTGTATTTTGATTAAAACCAGTGAGAAACCGCTGCGGGTAACAGAAAAAGAATGCACTGTGCAGTTAATGTAACAGAAATAAAATTTTTAACTCATGATCAAGTCAAGACCAAGAATTTCTTACAATGTGCATTTTCAGGTAAATATCAGGAATATAATTCTAAGCGGAAAATACAATACTTACAATAATTTGTATATCTGACTAGAAGTATGTCCATATTTTTGTTAGCATACAATTAAATTTAAATCTTAATAAAACAGGTACCTACCTTACTCTCCTGGTCAGGTTAAAACATTTTAATTTCTAAGTATTAGCAAGGATTATGTAAAAGAGAAAATCATAAATCTATCCGCAAATAAATTGATCCAGATTTCGAAAGTGTAATCGGCAAATAAAATTAATCTTAAATCGCGATATCTACTGCAATAAATCTACAGAATGTCACAACTTATCGAAATACGCGTTTGCGTTTGCATTTATAAGAAAATCATCCAAACTGTAGAAGCGCAACTCGAATACCGAAGTGGGTTTGACATTTAAAGACATTTAAAGCTTCCTATGTGTGTAGTAAGTAACTTTCTTGCAGATTAGCTGTTATTTTGCTCGAATATATTATGCCTACCGGTAAAAGTATAAATTTTCTATTATTTAATCGATCATCAAGTTTAATTGCCTTGAAATCTATAGGCCTTTAGCTATGGCCGCTCATATGATGATTAATAGTGATTTATATATTTTAAAATTGTCCGACTCGTTTTGCGACGTTTTTAACATCTCAAAATGTTTTCCATAAGTGTCGGATAATACTTTAACCCCTGATTCCAAATCTAAAAGCGAGAAAGCGTACGCCCAGATTATGTGACGATCGAAGCTGATAAGATGATGTGGGAGTTTCAGTTCCTTGTACTATTTTTCCTATAACACCAACGCCCTGCCAAAGATCCACATCTCTCAATCTGTGCTAATGTACGTCTTGTTAAAATAACAACTGTTTACTCGTATCTTATAAATCTCTCTGCCGGTAGCGTCGCTCCTTCCCAGACGGACTATCTGACGCGCGGTGGTAGTCCACTTGACGTATTGCCGTATATTATATACTAGCTGACCTGCCCTGGTTTCGCACGCGTGGTTTGTCAGTACCCTATGTTTTAATCCAAGTTATAATGTAATCAAGAGTCTGTTCACTCTGGACTAACCTAGAACTACCTACATCAACATTAAAAATGCACAGCTCGGGTTCGAATGTAATGGCAGTAAAAATATATAACAAAATACCAGAACCAATTAAGGCACAAGAAAACGACAACATCTTTGAACATAGATTAAAACGTATACTAATGGAAAAGAGTTACGACATACTAGACCATTTTTTTAACGACAAGACATGTCAATAATTTTCTACGATAATGTTTTCACTAACCAATAAAATTATAAACATAAAATCGCTCAATTTCCATTCCACTAGACCTGCCTTATAGTTAGCTTTAATATTGCTACACCCTTACTTATGAAGTGCTGGACTCTTGACTAGTCAATAAGATCAGATCTGTAACATTTTAATCCACTTTGTGTGAACGCAATAAAATGACTCCGAGGTTACAGTGGTCCGGAAAACAAACGCTGGAAACGAGTTTTACTCATTACTTGTATTGCAAACCGTTAGATTCTGCGAGGTTATACACTTTAATAATACAAATGATAATGATAAAAGTATTTTTATTGACTCGAAAACACTTTGTAACAGACGTCCTATCTTCATAGGTCATATCATCTCTGACATTCGAGCTAGGACTTGTGTTACAGAAATCAGTGGCCTTTTAGTTAAAGTATCATAAGTTTTTAACTACATGGTATTCTCCTATGATGTTAGGCTCGGCCACAAGATCTTTTATTTCGGCGTTTTTACGGACCCTCAGGCTACCATCTTCTCTTCTTACTGGACCCAGGATTTTCCGGAGAACTTTTCTCTCTGCTACTAAAAGCTGATTCTCCCCCTTCAGGGTTAGCGTCCAGGCTTCAGAACTATACGTAAGGAAGAACTTTATTACGGTTGGCTGACCAACTACTGCGAATGGTTGATGATCGAGGCGTAAAGAGAGCATACTTGGGCCGACCGACTGGCTGCCGACCGGCTCTGGTAGCTGAAAACTGACAAAAGAAGGCAATGGACAGAGGAAAATGGAGAGAGAGAAAATGGATATCGGAGGCCAAGACTCACTTTGGGTCCCTGCGCCAATTGACTAAGTAGTAAGTAACTACATGGTGCTCTGACTATTCTGTCTTTGTGTGTGAGTGTTTGTGTGTAGGTTTATGTATGTGTGTGATACTTTATCTGACAACAAGGAATCTTATTGAAGATAATATTCGCATTAAAATTCTACTTTTCAAGATAACCCCAAACAGACAGACAGACCTGCAAGGAAACTGAAAGGAAACGATATACGATGTAGTGATAGTGATTCGGAATCGCGATATATTAACGTCTTCGGACTTCCTGGAATCCGCTCATATGGTATGGTGTTGGTGTGTTTATGATGGGTGCGATTTATAATAGAGTTTCGGATAAATTTGATGTTGTTTGGGCGAAAAGAACTCTAACCTCTAACGAGTTTTTCTGAAAGTTTTGAGACTACTTATGTTATTTAAATTTATTGTTCCGCAAATTTAATGTTATCAATATTTGACATTATCAGTGATTAAAAACGGTTTTTTTGACATCATCATCATCATCATATCAGCCGTAGGACGTCCACTGCTGGACAAAGGCCTCCCTCATTGATCTCCAGGAACTGCGGTTGGAAGCGGCCTGCCTTTTTTTTGTACTGGGTGAAAAGTGCAGATAGTGACATAACATTAAATCAATTTAGAAAAGATTTGTGAGTATGGCGTGACATTATGTCGTGACATTTCTCGACAGTTTTTAACAACGTTTCCTTGTGTGTTATTTACGTTCCACCATGCATTTAAATTTTATATTTGTATAACAGCAATATGAATATACAATACAAATAAAACAGTTGATTCATCTATAGACGGTTGCAAACCATTTATAGATATCTCACTGCTTCAGAGCACTTCCAGGTCCCAAGACGTTATCTGCATTGTTTCGCTGAAATAAAAAACTTATGCTTTGAACCAGTTAAGCGCCAGTTCTTAGATCACACGTCAAATCACAATTTTAAGCAAATACCAACCAAGTAGATTGAATAAATAAAATTATATAAATAAATATTACTGACTTGAAATAGTAGACACAGCGCTAACTAGCCCCAAACTAAGCAGAACGTGTATTATGGGAACCAGATAACTGACAAAATACTTATATATTTTTTTATGTTTGTAAATATATACTCATAATACATAGAAAAACATCCAGATCCGGAACAAATATCTGTAGATCATGTAAACCTATGTTCTGCCGCGGGAATCGAACCCGCTACCTCCTGCATCACAGCCAGCTTTTCACCTACTGCGCCACGGTGGTCGTCGTATTTGCTTAGCCAAATAGAGACAAAATCCTATAAACAGTTGCTTAGAAATCCCCGCTTCGTTCCAAAACTGCATTGCCAAGTTAGTTCACGGTATGTTGGACAGACAGCTTTAATACTCAACTAAATAGTCCATCTACGTTAAATCTGCCTAACTCAACGAATAGTAGACATGGAAAAATGTCATTAGAATAAACTCTCGGTGTTGCTATAAGAGCCTAGCTGCTGTGTGACGCCTAGCGGACTCGTTCGCGGCTTCGCATGCGTGGTATAAAATCAAGGTCCTGAATAAACACGATAGAAATATATGGGCAAATTTAGATTTTCGCGAAAACTTGTAAGTACCAAAATGTACCTTAATTTTCAACTTTTTTATTTTTCCGAATTTTCCCTTTACTTCTGCTGTAAGAAGATCTTGCTTTATAACCAAAATTGTCAATTCTAGATCAACCAGAAGTACCTACCCTATAGGTTTTGGGTCGAAAACCTATATGCATGGTAGTTCTCGTTGACCTAGAATCACGAAACTTAGCAAAAAGCAAGGTCTTATAACAAATAGTCTCTCAGCACAAATATAGAAAAAATTTCACACAAAAAAAAAATAGTTGAAAATTAAAGGGTGTCCCCACACATACAAAGTTGAAGCCAATTAAGATAGACCTCTGGATTGTATGGGCGCTCATACAATTTAAAGGACTAGTTTAATCGGCACCAACCTCTTCTCCCAATTTTAGATTACGCTGATTCCTGCTATCTTGACCTCACGGAGGAGCAGCTCAATAAGCTTGAGCGTCTTCAAAATTTTTGCTTAAGGTTTATTTTCGGACTCCGGAAATACGACGACATCTCCGAATTTCGTAATAAACTCAAATGGCTCCCCATTCGACTTTGCCGGAATACTCACATCCTATCCCTCCTATTCAACATCCTTCGTAATCCTTCCACGCCTTGTTATCTGAAGGAACGCTTTGAATTCCTTTTTTGCACAAATTCCCAAACACTCCGATCCTCTGAAAACCTCCTTCACAAAACCCCGATACATAGAACCAGTTTCTATGCAAACTCCTTTTCCGTCCAAGCTGTCCGATTATGGAACGCCTTGCCGGTCTCCATTAAGAAATCCCCCTCACCTTCCGTATTTAAAGCTAGACTCAAAAACTTTTATCTCCATGAAGAGTCATGATTCATCTGATCTCTAATATTATTATTGTAAGTATAAGTATGTAAGTACATATTTATTTATTTTATATATGATATTTATTTATTTATTTAAAGCTATTTATGTACCTAATATGTATGTATATAACTAATTTATTTTTCTATTATTAAGTTTATTCTTTTTACACCTCGGCCAATCTTCCATTAAGCAATGATCCTCTCCATCCAAAGGTTGTCTGGAAGAGATCGCTTTGTTAAGCGATAAGACCGCCCATTATGCTTACTTTTATTTGTTTTTTTTTCTATAAATCTGTTGTGTCTAGCTTGTAAGGTATAATAAAGAATTTTCATTCATTCATTCAACCTCAAATAAGGTAAATAAATAAAATTGTGCTATTGATTTAAATATATATTTAAGTGAGGCTTCCATACAACAGACATGATTTTTTTGCCGTTTTTAGATAATGGCACGGAACACTTCGTGCGCGAGTCCGACTCGCCCTTGGCCGGTTTTATTATTTTTGTGTAATGCCATTATATTATGTATTTTAGGGGTTAATCATCATTATCATCGGATTTCCGCTCCCTCTCATCATATATTACAAATGGACCGATCTAGTTGCGGCATCTAGCGGGCTTCTAGTGATCCTTATGAAAATAAATAAATGCTGGACATTTCACACATCACCATCTAGCCCCGAACTAAGTAAAGCTTGAATGGGAACCAGATAACTTACAATACTTATATAATTTTTGCTTATGTAAATATATACTTTTAATATAATAGAGAAACAACCACAACCGCAAGAAATATCTATAGATCATGCAAACATTTGTTCTGCAGTGGGAATCGAACCCGCTACCTCCTGCGTCTCAGACAGCGCCCACTGCGCATGGAGATCGTTGCTTTCCGCTTTCGTCTTTCACTGCACTTTGCTTGGTCTTCAAGTCATTCAAGCACTAATCTGCCCTAACGGCTGAACTACAAGCTGTGTTTCCATCTATTTGAAAAAAGCTTTTAAACGGGTCTTACCACAGATAGAAATAAACACAGATACGTGATACACCTAGGTACGTGTTTAAAGATATCCTAAACAAAAAATTTGTAAGGAAATTTTTAAACATGGCAAACGTGGAAACAAATTTAAATTCTACTTTATTAACTTGGATTTAGTTCAATCATTATTATAAATACAGGATTCAGTGCGAGGCGGGACGTAGGTCGGTGCGGATCGCACTCACCATGATGAAGGTTCTTGAAGTGAACCGAAACATTATCGCTTGAAACACCGATAAAACAGTACTGATAAGTCCCGTACCTATTAACAGTTAACACAGTGATATTACGCCCATAATTTGTTAGTAAAACAAAAAATCTTTAAACTATGTTAGTACAAAGGGTAATCATAATAAATTAATTGAATAATTAGGGTAATATGAAATAAATAAATCAGGAAAAACATAAAAACTAATAAAATTTTAATGATTGCGACACTATTGCGATGCAAGTTGGGTGGGCTGGTGTACCTTCACCCAGTGTCTTATTAACTTGGAGATACAATTATGAATGACTACTGTCAGCATGCTGGTGCTGTCCCGGCGCATCAGGGATGCAGTTCTTTTGCGCACGATTGCAATGAAGAATAATAAAAAAATTAGTCTTTAAATATTTCCGCTATACAGAATTACCGTGGGCAGACTATTATATCTATGATCACTACAAGTCTCCAATATATTTCCCGTAAGCAAACAATTAGATCGGAGTAGGATCGCCTCGAGCGCTGATTGATCTAGCTGCGCGCGCGCACCGACGCGTCGCGTCGGTTTCCGACCATTGTTCGTGTTAACTCTACGATACATAATATCGAAGGCTTTTGCAGTTTTACTTTACAAATAGTAACATAACATTCACACATGGTTTCATAAACTTACAATAAACTGGCTAAGCGCGTGTCGGATCACGCACAGAAGCTTCCGTAGTTAGTACAGCTGGCTGCTATATGATATGCATACATACATATAAAATAAATTGAAATGTTACTCTGTTTGTTACGTGTTCTTGATTAACGGCAAAACCGATTTGGATGATAGTGCCACGCCACGCTATGCTTATATACTGTTGATATTTTTTAATACATAGGTATATAAGAATAAAGACAATGTCAAATTATATGTCACTAGCTGACAAATCCCCAGCTTCGCACGCGTAGTTTTTCAATAAAAACATTACCCTCCTTTGCGCAGTTGGGTAAAAAGTAGCCTATGTTACTCAGGGTGAGTGTAGCTTTCCAATGGTAAAAGAATTTTTGAAATGGGACCAGTAGTTTTTGAGTTTATTCATTACAAACATACACACAAAAATACAAATCTTTCCTCTTTATAATATTAGTATAAAAGTATATATTATATGTCATGTGCCGGGAGTAAAGTTGTACTGAATTTTATGTGATGTGATTTGAATTTGGAACCTCATCTGTATTATAATTTGAACCAATGAGACCCGCACACTAAGAACTTATTTGTAAATCGAACCAACCTCTGCACAGAATGCACCAACATAGATTTGGTTTTTTATTGTCTCGCAGAAAGTGTGAAAAGTAGAGTATTCTCCTCGTGGATAAAGCTGTCTGCATCTTGGGCGTGCTTATATCCCTCTCTGCACTCAGAATTCTAGTAACTCCCTCTCTCTGCTCGTGAGTTAACTCTAGAATCTTTTGTTACGTCCGTGATTCAATAAAGCGCCCGTGACGCAAGACACTACTTTATTCCCTCGTTTAATAATCTACTCTTGTATCTTCACTGTGTGGGGTCCGCCACGCACTCGAGAAATTGATTTTCAAAGCTATAATGGATGAAAATGAAAGTATTTCATTAGGTACTAGTGACTAGTGGTTCGCCCCGAACTGAGATCTCACGAGTCTTCCATTTAAACAAAAACATTAATCTTTGACTATCAAAATAATGCCACGAAATAAATAAACAACTTATTTGACTTACAGTTTTATTTAACGACCGCCGTGGTGCAGTGGGCGAATAACCGGTTGAGACGCGGTAGCGAGTTCGATTACCGTCGCGGAACAAATGTTTGCATGAACTACAGATATTTGTTCCGGGTCTGGTTGTTTCTCTATATATTATAAGTATGTACATATTTACAAAAAAAAGTATATAAGTATTCTATCAGTTATCTGGTTCCCATAGTACAAGCTCTGCTTAGTTTGGGGCTAGTTAGCGCTGTGTGAAATGTCCAGCAATATTTATTGATTTATTTAATACGATTAACAAGCTTGTGAGCTAGGCTAAGTGGCTAAGCATAGAGAAAAAATAACTTTACACACTGTTTGGGGAGCTAAGTAAGACATCATGAATCACTACTGAAGGCTTTTAAGATCCGACTTTCTAAACCAGGGATTCCCAAAGTGGTCGATATCAACCCCTTGGGGTCGATATCGGTTTCCTAGGGGTCGACATAAACGAAAACTGATTTTGGGGGTCGACGAGGTCTAAAAATCGACCCCTATTTAATTAACACAAGTTCTTATTTAAATCTTTCAAGATAGGTAGGTAGGTACTGTATTGTTTATGACGTGTTACGTGTACTAAGAATAATTAATATTTTGTAGGAAATAGCATTGTTGTAGTAATGTAAAGTCTCAAGTTCGTACAAGATGAAAAACTCGGCAAGTCAGTGTGGACAAGTTTGTGCAAGATAATCAGTTTGAGCGTCTTTCAGGCGCGTTTTGACTTGCTCTCTATTTGACGCTAACGCGATTAAATACGAACGAATTCATGATCAAGTTGCAAGTCCAAACATGTCCCGATATTTTACTATTTAACGAGCTTGCACTTAGGTTGAAAGTTGATTTGCGTTTTGAAATTCGTTGGAGCTTGAACGATAATAACTCATATAAGTACTCATTTATTTCAAGAGATTACAAAGTTATAATATAGCTAAATTAAGTGAAGTAAAGTGATTGAAAAAGAATTTACAAAATGCTGAGCTTCCTACGCGAGTTAATAGCATAACCATACAATATCTGCAGTTTATGAAAAATTAACAGGGTAAGTACCAAACAGTTTTTATCCGGCACAGCGCATCAGCATCGCCATACAATGGGGCAATGCAGCCAGCGTCTTGGGGACGCTGTCTGCATTGCCCCACTGTGTGATAGTGATCAGTTGAGCTATGTGTAGATTGATTGCAACAGTTTGCAGTTGCCTCAGTTGTTTCAATTGTAAAAAATTACCAGTAAATTTAACAGTTTATTATTGTTGTTTATTTAGGTAGTTTCTTATTTTTTTATTTGCAGGATTACTGAGAGGTTTATGATGGCGGACACGAAAAAAATGCAGATAATACAGTTTGGACTACTTGAAGTTCGGATTTATTGCATCTCCATCAACACTTGCCGATGTGTCTCATATGTGAAAAAGTATTCAGTAACGATGCCATGAAGCCTTCAAAAATGAATGACCACTTATCAAGAGTACATGCTGACAAAAAAAGTAAGCCCTTGTCATTTTTTCAAGCACTTAAAGAAAAACTAGACAAAAGACCACCCATAAGATCGATGTTTGCGTCATCATCTATTAAAGACGATGACGGTTTACGAGCGTCCTATAATATATCTTCACTAATAGCGAAGTCAGGGAAACCCCACACAATTGGAGAGCAGCTTATCTTACCAGCCATTGCGAAGGTCCTTAACAATGTATTGCACAAACCCGCACATGATATTTTAAAGAGAATACCTTTGAGCAATAGCACCGTTCA
This sequence comes from Philereme vetulata, assembly GCA_918857605.2. Lineage (NCBI taxonomy): Eukaryota > Metazoa > Arthropoda > Insecta > Lepidoptera > Geometridae > Philereme > Philereme vetulata. The sequence goes on from OU975420.1 coordinate 1,719,520, forward strand.
GAGACGCATAGACGAGATGTGACGGGATGTGGAAAACATTTTATGCAAGTTCTTACAGACCAACAGATTCTCTCTCCAGTTGGACGAGTCTACATTACCCGGCAATGAAGCTCTGTTGTTAGGATATGTTCGATATATCAAAGATGAAAATATGTGCCAAGAACTGCTTTTTGCTACATATTTAGAGACCACCAGAGGAGAATCGATTTTTCAGGCCGTGGAACATTTTTTTACTGACAAAGCTATTCTATGGAAAAACATTGTTTCTGTTGCGACTGATGGTGCACCGTATATAGTTGGTCGTCATCGTGGTTTTATTGCTCACTTAAAGCGACAACTGCCTGATGTACTGGTCATTCACTGCGTGATTCACAGGCAGCATTTAGTAGCAAAAAAGCTGAGTCCTAGATTGCATAAGTCTTTACAATATGTAATAAATGCTATCAACAAGATTCGAAGCAATTCTTTGAACTCTCGGTTATTTGCTCAGCTATGTGAGGAAAACGATGAAGTCTTTACTCGATTACTTCTGCACACTGAAGTTCGCTGGCTATCAAGAGGCTCTTGCTTAGAAAGATTTTCAGGCATTTTCGAATCTGTGTTGGAGTTTTTACAAGAAAAAGATCCGAATTTGAAAGAAAATCTAAACAATTGTAAAACAGATATTTAGTACTTGACTGATATCTTTGGAATATTCAACAAAGTTAATTTGCAGCTGCAGGGTGATGATCTTAACTTGATTAAAACGAGATCAATAATATCGGCCTTCGTGGGTAAACTAATCCTTTAAAAACAAAATTTAGGCAGAAAAGAATATTCGCAGTTTCCGCATTTGTCAAAATTACCAAAAATGCTTCAAGATGATGACATTTTATTATATGTCACTCACTTGGCCGCATTACACAAGGATTTTACGGAGAGGTTTGAGGATCTTTTCAATTTACAAATTCCTCAATGGATAATAAATCCGTACAATACCACAGCCATAGAAGAAGCCAATGTGATAATGCAAGAAGAGTTGATTACCATCAGCACAGACGAAGAGCTTAAGCAGAAGTTCAACCAAGGCTATGAGAAGTTCTGGTTGCAACGCAACATTGAAACACAGTATCCTACATTGTGGAACATTGCTGAAAAATACCTTATCGCTTTTCTATCATCATACCTAGTTGAAAAAAGCTTCAGTGTGGTAACAAACGTTTTGACGAAACAAAGAAATCGTTTGAAAATCAACGAACGTGGAGATTTAAGGCTACTACTCACCAATATTGAACCGGATGTAGCTAGATTGGTAGATAGTCACCAGGTTCATCCATAACACTGAATGTTTTATTTTCTCTTTGCGAATTAATACTTTTTTAAATATAATTTCCTACCTACTTAAGATTATTTAAGTACTTAATGTGTAATAATCATTATAAATTAAACTTGATATTTACTGAATTGTATGTCTTTTTATTTTGTTAAATTTTAATTAAGTCAACTTTACTCACTTAACCAAGTGCAAAGTTTTACAATTGGTACCTTAGTACCTAAGTATTTTGTATCAATAGGAAAAACGAAAGATAGACCCCCTTATTCATAATCGTCTGCTAACTAATTTAAAGCATTGCTAATTCTCACTCTGTCTTCTTCTATTGACCTAAGTCAGAATGAAAAATAACACTCTGTATCAGCTGTTTTAAGTTAGCGGACCATTATGAATAAAGGGGTTGATCTTAAAAGAAGGTAATTTGGTCATGGGGGTCTGAGGTAACAGTTCATTTTGGAAAAGGGGTCACTTGTCCAAAATAGTTTGGGGATCCCTGTTCTAAACCATTATCAATATTTAGAAGAACGGTGTTTTAGCCCTCGTCTCAGTTTGACTGAGTGTGTGTCTGTGTGTCTGTGGCATCGTACTACCTAAACGGATGGACCGATTCGGATGCGGTTTTTTAAATATAAAGTTTATAAAGTTAAGTCAAACCCAGACGAAACTAGGGTTTTTTTTTTATTGATAGCCAAGCGCTTGACCACTACCTTACCTGATGGTAAGTGAAGGTGTGATCGAAGATGGAGCACGCTTGCCTAGAAAGAACCTATTCACTCTGGACTTGAAGACTCCAAGATTATATTGGTTTGGAAAAACATACGCCGGAAGCGAATTCCACTCCTTACTTGTGCTAACAAGAAACGTTGAAGCAAATCGTTTGATACGGCAAGGTGGTATGCCGACCAGGTATGGGTGATACTTCTCGATAGTTTTTGGTCGGGAGTTTTTCAAATTTTGTAAAAATGATCTCATTTCTCAGCAATATTTCAGTCCCGATATCAATCAAGCTCGCAGCTAAGTCAAGTCAATGATCTTGGCCGTTTAATTAGTGACAATGTATGTGTGAAGCGGAGCCAGGCGATACGAGATAAGAGTGCGTGAGAGTGCGTGCTTTGGCTTTCCAATGTTATGCTGTCTGCCTCTCGTATGCTTTAATGGACTTCAGTATTGTAAATTGTTCGGATATGTGCAGAAGACTCGTAGATAAATGAAAGTCAGATAGTACAAAGGAGTAGCAAGCTGAACTGGCAGTAAGGAGGGCATATAGCTGACGACTGGATAGGAACTGACGACTGGAGCAGAAAGGTTCTCTTGCGGAGATCACGCACTGGAAAGCACAGCTTATGACCCCCCCCCCCCCTGCCTTTATATGGCAAAACAATCTGATCAGTAAGTGGCCGCACAGTTGCTCTGAAAATCTATAGAGAGGCAGTGGAGGTCCTATGACTATATGAATATAAATAAATATTGCTGGACATTTCACACAGCGCTATCTAGCCCCAAACTAAGCAGAGCTTGTATTATGGGAACCAGATAACTGATAGAATACTTATGTACTTTTTTTGTAAATACATACTTATTATATATAGATAAACATCCAGACCTGGAACACATATCTGTAGATCATGGAAACATTTGTTCCGCGGCGGGAATCGAACCCGCTACCTCTTGCGTCTCAGCCGGCTATTCGCCTACTGCGCCACGGAGGTCGTCGAATATGTATTCACATTTAGTTCGAAGATTGCGTTTTCTTATTCCTTTGTACAACCCGTTTATGTCCTGGCCAAAGGCATCTACGCAGCAAGTCACGTGTGGATAAAATAGCTTCCTGATTAAACAGGTTAAGACGCGTAGACGCATTGAATCTTAAAAACCTTTAATATTATACCTAGGTCACGTTGCTAAGGAATTATACCTAGGTCACGTTGCTAAGGAATTATACCTAGGTCACGTTGCTAAGGAATTATACCTAGGTCACGTTTCTAAGGAATATTATACCTAGGTCACGTTGCTAAGGAATATTATACCTAGGTCACGTTGCTAAGGAATTTTTTAAACAATTGAAATTAATTTTTTTTAACAAGGTGTATTTCTGATCTATGTTACATTTGAACAACCAACCCTCCTACGGTAGATATCCAACATTTTCTGTTAATCAACTTTTTGCAGCTTAAACGCTAGTACAGAAGCGTCAAACACGGTTCACTAAATCCAAAGTGAGTCAATGAAGCCATAAACAGTAGACTCTACAAAATTGACATATTATTTTATGTCTCCACGGCTGGTTGACCCTGTAATGGTAATAGCTGGAATCAATCAATCCCTCACCTCGTGGCCTAATGGTCCATGACCATGGTTTTGGTTAGTTAGAGTGAGGAGTGACGGGCGACGGGTCAGCCGACCGTGATGTGTAGGAGTCAATAATGTGGAACTATGATGATGAAATATTACTTCTTATGTCCCTCATTTGTTGACATACATTTAAGTTCTAACCCGCTGAGTTTTCTCCAAAGTTGGTTAAAAGAGGCTCGAATGCATACAGGATTGCTAACTTCTCTTGTACGTTTTTGCGTCGTAGGAACTTAAATAAAAAGTAGCCTAGATGATATTCTATAGCACGAATTATTCTAATATATACACATATATTTGTAGCTCATATAAGTAAGATCTTTAGACAGCTATTTTCCTTCCTCAAAGACACAACTTCATTTTATCTGTGAATGTATCTGAAGGTTTTACGACGCTGATGTTGTCATTGACAATCATTGTCTTCGCGAATCATTATTTCTCAATATTACAGAACAATAAGTGATCCTTATCGACATCCGGCAATTACCAATTATAAGAAACATTGAAATAGAAACTATTATAAAACCAACAGTCATTCTTGGAGGCGTTAAAACTGGACGTCTTATTTACTAGAAGACGCATTTTAGGATGGGTGAAAAAGATTATGGGAATGGTAATTAAAAAAATATGTTAATGTGTAATCTATCTCTGTCTTGTGCGACACTCCGCCACTCCTGCTCGAAGGCAACAAGATCGTCTCACCAACGCTTTCTTGTCCGACCCCGACCGCGTCTTCCATCAGGGCTCCAGGTTGTGGCTAAATTAACCCACCTATCGTGGTGCATTCTACTAATGTCTTTTCTCCAACATCGGCAATGCATGTCAACGAACGCAGCGTGGTGTTTCTCACTCGATCAATCCGTTTGAATCCGAGAACGCTCCATTGCCCTCTGGCAAATCTTGAGTTTGGACTTCTGTGACTCGGTCAGCGACCATGTCTGCGCACCGTAGGTTAAGAGGCATGGTTGCTGACCGAGCGGGTACTTATGTTAAAAAATGTTGTTTGTGTTAAAGTCAATTTTAAAGCATAACTAGTGATGGCAACGAAAAATAAACAAAACTGACATGTTTTAGGCTTATTGCTTGACATTGATATTTTCTTGACATGATATTTTCTTAATTTTACCGGTAGCAGTCGACTTTCACCGTGCTCATGCTCCAATATTACCACATTTTGTAATTTATCTATTGTGTACCTACCTACTAACAATTTTTTTTCTGGGCTTACTAACAAAAATGAAGGATCCTTGTCTGGTCTGAAATAAACGTTTTTTATTACAAGCTTTTTATTATCTTGCAATGTATGTTTGTCCGGGTGGAATCTTGCAACTGAATTTTAAACCCGTTCCCCTCAACCGATTGAGCTGAAATTTGGAATACTTAAATGACTTCGGTGACAATGTAATAATATGATACCATGGAGGTGGTATCATGATGGAGACGGATGCTAGACAACGGAACTTCTGAATGGATTACATTAGGCTACCAGTGTTTGAATCTGCTTGCGGTTCCGATTATGAATTTTTTGAAAGCTTGTTTTAAAAAAGTATTTTTTCAACAAAGAACTTAATTTATTAATCTCTTTAAGCAGTATTGCCTTTAAGTTACATTAATCATTTAATTGACAAACATCTTTGGCTTTGGAATTGAAACGTAGCTAGGTAATAAATACTGGATTTTGTGATTGGTATATAGTAGGATTGGAAGAGACCTACGTCCAGCTGTAGCCTGTTATAGGTTGATGATGATGATGACATGGTGTTTCGGCTACTCCAGTAGCACTTCCTCCATGTCACCCACAATTAAACAGAAATCGTGACAATCACACATGACACAACGAAATTACTTGCATTACTGATGACATTAGGGATCAACCAAGTGTGGTGACAGATCTCAGATGCAGATAATATTGTCTATGGAATACTCTGCACGAATAGGGTCGCTATTATGTAGTTAGTTGTATCGAAGGAAGACTTGGAAAATAGTTCCGAGAGAGCTGAGAACAGTTATGATCACCATCATGATATCAACCACAGGAGGTCCACTGCCGAACATAGGCTTCCCCATAGATTTCTTGTGCGGCCTGCATACAACGGCTCCCAGTAACCTTTATCAGGTCGTCTTTCCATCTAGGGGATGGAGGGGGGGGGGGGGGGGGGGGCTTACGCTGTGTTTTCCAGTGTGGTCTCCACTCGAGATCTTTTCTGCCCCAACGGCTGTCAGCTCTTCGTGCTATGTGCCCGCCCTGTAGATATAAATATTTTTTTGCAGTTCAATTCACCGACCTATAGAATTAGTCGTATTTCTATCAACCATTTAAAACGGCTATAACTCATTCAAATTTTTACGGTTTTCGGCGACACTTGCAATAAAAGGAAAATACATCGAAGCGCCATTAGCGGCACCACTAAGTGGGCCATCAAATATCAGTCCTCTACAAAGCAGTAGGCAGGAAGGAAGGCATTCCATCGCCGCCATCCACCATACTTTATACCATAGTTACCGACGCGTGACCCCCTAGCAGATCGAATTTGCGTTCGTATTATAGGAATATGTTTTTATGTGTCGATGGTGATGTAGAATTTAATGTTTTTAACTCCCTTTGCAAAATAAGGGATGCTATCAATTATAAACTTATATCTGTTTATGTCTAACATACGTTCATGACTGTGATGACTGTGATACTTAGCTTCTGAAAGGATTTAATGCCGATTTTGTTAAAAGAAAGCTAGTATTTGACGATGCTTTTGCAGACCTTAACTTAGTCTGTTATTATTTAAAACTGTTTCACTCTTTTCTTTTTATAAATTGTTAAACTCTAAGTATGTATCTGTTGACTGTTGACTGAATTATGTGACATATTTTAATTGTTTGATCTGACTTGTCCAAGCACATGTGATTTGTCCAAGGATATGAATAAATGGAATGAAAAGCTTTGCCGAATGTTTTTTATTGTAAGTTTGGTGAAAGTTGGTGCTGCCGGTTCTGTCATCAAGATTTTTGAAGTAACACTTCTTTAGGCACGCATGACTTGGGGAGTAAGCTAGTGAATGAGTTACAAAAAGTGCAAACGGAAGTTGAGAGGGATGTATAAGTAAGTGAGAGAGAGAGAGTGTTACGTTTCGTATATATTACGTTAATGTGCAAGTGCGAGTTACATCTATTCAGAATGAACATAGACTGATTGACCTACAGACGTGTGGATAATTTTGAAATTGAACAATTTTGTAAATTAATATTTTGAAAATTTTACTTCAGTCGAGTGCTCTATAGCACACTCTTTTTTTTGCTAAACTTGTTTACAACACTTCATTTCTAGAAGAATCAGTTTCAAAATGGTCATGATTTCATTCTCAAAGTGGTAATCATGAGACATATTTATAACCAGCCTCATATAGTTTCATACGGTTTTGAAGAACAATCATCAACACATAGTTAAGTAAGCAATTTGAAAGAATGTTAAAACTCCGCGTGATTTCCAAAATACAACAGAGCCCAAATTGTATAAAAAACATTTTTCTTGGTGTGTTTTGCTTTACCAGTGATTTCAATTTCAAAGTCCTGACCTTGAGTTTCCTCCTCATTTGCCCATACAATCGTTCTTGTTACTCTGCCCAACCGACCGTCACCTGATTTGTGACGTGTATGATGGTAAGGAAACCACAGGGTTCAGAGGATGTTACTAATGGCCAAGGTTTGATTAATAGCTTCACTGATTTTGTATTTGTTACAATAATGACCTTTAGTACTTTTAAGAGCGACCATGTTTCATTCGTTTTTTTATACGTTTTAGAGATAGATATGGCCCACCTGATGTTAAGTGTTAACCATCGCCTATAACAAAGTATTGCCTAGTAGTAGGTCACACTCATTATATACGTAGCCTACGATGCCTGTAATTTCACCAGCAACTTGCCGGCTGCTTGCGGCCGAAATAGATATGGTGGCAGTACTCTTTCAGAAGGAACTCGATTTATCTAGTACTTCTTTTGATGAATGACGGTTCTTTCTTGATCAAGCTACGATCATTTTGAATTATAATAACCTTCTTAACCCTATTGCAGTATGCGTCCCCAATAAATTCTCAAAGCGATTTTGTGCAGGCTCACTTAACCTTTGTTAGGTCGGTTACGTGTAGTGGAGGCCGTCTGTTGTCTTTTTCAGTACGTGGTCTTCACTTAAAAATGTTTCTGCCCCAACAGACGTCAGTTCTCTGAACTATATTGAGGTGAAGTAGATTTCTTCTTCTTTCGATTCAAAGATTTACTTCACAACCACATCATGGTTAATAAATATTTGCCACTTGTATTTCGTTGTCAGTGGCTAGGTTTAAGTCGTCCTTTGTGAAGGTGGTAGGGCACAGAGGACAGATAAGCATGTGGGCCATGCTTTGAATGGGTTCCCCACAGTCGCAGCCAGGTAATGTAGGATCCCGCATTCTCCATCAACCTGCAACTTGCAACCGCATTCTTCCTGCAACGGCCGATCTGAAGTACATTTGAAAAGTGGATTTGAATTATAAATAGTTTTAGGTAATTTTTTGAGGTTTTGACAATAAAAGTAAAATAGAATCAAATCACATAGATATAAGAGAGATGAGGCTTATGTAGGAAATATGAACTGTATAGCTAGTTGTAAGGAAATAAAGTAAGGAATAAGGAAAATAAGTTTTAACTATCGTAGGTACATAGGAATTATTTTTGACCTTAGGTAGGAATATAGACTATCCCGGCTAGAATCCTGCAATATAAGTTGTAGTTTGATATTGATCCAATTAATGTAGAATTACGCTTATTGGAATCCTGAAAAAGTGCTTGATATAGGTTTGCCTGAGTACATCTCATGAGTAGAAGAAAATTGAAAATTTGTTAGGAAATATGCCATATCATAGGGAGGTCAATGAACATGTCGCCAAAGCCAAGAAAGGTCGAAATATTTCAAGGTCACAATAAGGATGTAAGCAGTATGATTAGTTGAGACAATAAATGTACTTGGGGTGGCAACGCTAGGGTGGGGAGACGATTTGGCTTATATTGAAAGCAGTTTTCTGCAAAAATCGTGTAACAAGCATCAATCCACCACTTTGGTCTCCTAGCAACAGCGCCAATCCTCAAGCAGTCAAACCTCTCCCGGAGTATCATTTCAAGCTCTCTTCACCATCATCACACTAGGAAGAAGCACCTAATACCAGTGCACCAAGACTTACGAAGCCGGGACGGAACGGGGCATACGGGCAACATCGTATCACCATACAGTCCACTCGTTACAACTACCGCCTGCCCTGGTTCACCTGGTTCCGTACATGGTAGAAGAAATTGTGTGTTGAAAAGACTCGCAGAAACTTTTTTCTAAACACATAATTTTCGGTTTGCTAAACATGCCGGATTCTTCACGATATTTTTCATCACTGTGGAGGAAGTAATCGCGAAAATAAATTTTCAAGCGCAAAAATCTTCTGGTGCGCTGGGAATTGATCACGTGACCTTAGTGCCAGAAGTACGGGTTTCAAGCCACTACAACACATTTACATTCATTAATATGTTAAGTGAAGCCAACGCAACTAGCTAGCACTTCATTCTGAGTCATCTGTAACATAATATTCAATTAATTTATTGATAACCATCTCTTACCATATTCCTTGAACTTTCCACTTTTAATCGCTCTTTTAAATGTTATAATGGCGTTAAATTGTCTTTAATCGACCGACATGTTGGAACAACATTTGTCTGTTTATTTTAACCTTTGTATCTGTGGTGTTAAAGTCCAAAATGTCACTTGGTTTATTTTTTTAGGTTTATGTATATTTTTATGTTTTATTGAATTTACGTCACAACATTTAGCACTTTTAAATAGTTATGTCCATTTATGTTGGTTCTCACGATCAAACTTATTTCTTTTTTCATAAAATTTGTTGCTTGTTGCTGTTGTTTGCTATGATGAATAAGTAATTAAATAATTCCTTATTAAAATTATCAGACAAATTAAAATTTAAAAAAAAAACACAGCTACTATAGGTATACCTGTTTAAGGCCAGACATACAGCCGGAATCCTGTTTCGGAATATCGAATCGGAATTTCGAGGGCCACAAATCCATACAAAAAAAATTTGTAAATTACGTGGTTGTGTGCTAAAGTCCTTCGAAATTCCGATTGTGTGTGACCGGCCATACTTTTTGGCGCCGTAACTACTTAGATACTGTGACTCGGAATAGCACATATTTAAACGGAAGCTAAACCGCGGACTAAAGCTTGTACTTTTTTGTCGGAAGAGATAAGTCGGATGATAGTCTAGCAAAGAATGTATCCGATGTAACCGGTAGCCTTATTATGTAATCCGATTGCTTTCGCGTCACTATCACTGGATAGGCCATCCCTTATACACGTGAGATACGCACTATTGGTGTAAAAGGGACGGCCTATCCAGCGATAGCGACGCGAAAGCAATTGGCTTACATAATAAGGCTACGGAACTACGAGTAACTTCGCTCGAGTTACTAAACGCCTGATTACGCTACATTTGATCATGAAAAGATACCTACAAAGTAAAAGCAGTTGTATCCTAAGTACGCCAGTTATCCACTCAGATGTAGCTTGTTATCTGATTGCAGTCGACTCCTGCTTACGAATTGCATTAATTTGATCACACTGGCTCGTTCAATTTGCTTGCATCCCTTCGCTGCAGTGAATGCTACGTTTTTTCTACATTATCACCATTATCATATCAGCCGTAGGACGTCCGTCGTCCAGCAGAACATAGGCTTCCCTCATAGATTTCTAGAGTGACCGATCTTTTACGGCTTCACCCAATTACTGAGTTCTATAGGTTAATTTATTTAAACAAAGTAAAACTTATTTCTGTTTATTATAAAGAGTGTTTGTTAATATACGAACAAAAATGAATGGGGTTATTTTGATGAGCATAATAAATAAATTTGTGAAATGTTTACCATAGAAATGTGAAATTTATTTCGGCATGTAAAAACAAACACTTTATTAAACTTATGTTGTGCTATTGCATAATGCTTGCCATCTAACCACAGATACTGTATTGGAGGCGTCTCGAGATATCTCTTGTTGTCCCTTTCTAACCCAAAACCCGCAGCCATTTCAGAAAGAGATATCAAATCGGCCTTTATTTTGGATGTCGATTGCAAGAGTAGGCAGTAAGTTTTATATCGAATTAATCACCTAAACTTAGTCGATTTTTTTATAAATTTGATAATATAACTAGTAGTTTTTTTTTCGAGAAGTCTTTTTTTATGTCTTGAGAAACCGTCACTTGAATATCGTCAGTATATTACAACCTGTATGTGCCTCATAATTATACTTATGGTATATGAATTACATAATATTACATTTATTTGGAATTATTAATATTAAAAATTAATAATTTTATTTTATTAATTATTATTATTTATTTATTTTTATCGATTTTATGTGTAGACGTTCGCATAAAGTTGCATGCAAAATGAAGTTAAATCGTGTTCCGATTAAACTTCGTTTTGCATTAGATTTCCTGTATTATAGTGTAGTATGACTGTACCAAATCTAGGTATGTCTATGTCTAACAAACTGACAGTGTTGGTGTGTCAGCCAAGTTTTGTAGATTCAATTAACTACTTCACAAGTTTCAGTAATCCACTTAGCACTAATAGGTACATACTAACCTCAGAGTAGGTAACACAATCAGCAATGCGGTCAACACATGTAGACTGGGAGAGGATTGCTAATAATCCTATAGCATCTAGTTCTTACCATTTTTGATCGTTAGACCGTTAGAGACCGTTTTGGGATAAATATTAACAGATAAGTATAGAATAGTTAATATATTTTGCAAAATTTAAACCCCCGACAGAAATCGACCACCAAATTCTACTAACTTTAAGGAACCACAAAAAATTTAACTGTTTTATTTAAGACTGCATTTTCAATAGCCGATGTCTGCGTGTAAGTTTTTGGATAGATCTCGGATCTAATCTTAGTCGGAATTACCTTGAAACAGAATTTTTTGTACTGATTGTTTAAAAAAAATATTCCGAATAAATACATTGCATATTTGGTGTGATATAAATGTAAAATGTAATTGTATATATGCTACTTCTGTATTTAAATGTAGATAGATACTTAGATATATTTGAAAAGATACTTATACTACTACTACGGGTACATTACAATAAAACCGATATACTGATAGTGAGTACCTAAATTACTTTTATATACATATATTTTTTTATTTGGCTCATTAGATACTTAATTGTAGGTTTTATGACCCTACATTTGAGTGAGTATCTTATGTAGACCACATGTAACTACTGGCATATTTTTTGCTGATTGTCGTCGTTGTTTGTAGACCTATAAATTATAAATTTAATTTTTGGACATATAAGCGTTTTAAACTTTTATTTTTAAGAGCTATGGATTTTCTTGTAGAATAATTAATAAAAAATAATGTGAATGACTTAGCAACTTTTCTTTAGTTCAACTTTTTGAGTTTCTCACCATGTAGATATTTTAAGCTGGTATTCAATGAGGTAGAGTAGTTTAAACTGCTCTTTTGGCCTATATGCGTCACTAAATACCGTGTGAACATCAGGATTGATATCATTGCAAAAGGAACTAACAATTTCATATCATTTGCACTTCTTGTGACTCAGTAATAGACAAAAATTGTAGATAATCTCGAAGTCAAATCTGAGGCTTTATTCCAAGAAGATAGAGTTGAAAGTCCTTTAATATTTGATAGAGCATGGTAAAATGAATTTTGCCAAGTAATTTGGGAATGTCTAGGATCGTGTAAGCTTAGATTACACGTGTTACTTTTCGTCACTTCAGGAGTCAGGACTGTCTCGTTATCAACTGAAAGGAATCTAGAGTGATTCACTGAATACGGATTAATTTATTGTCTACATAGTTTATTAACTGTGATTTTATTCTGCACTTGTCATAAATTAATAAAACACATGTGTTAATTTTGGTAATTTTTTTTAAATCCTTAAATTTTGGATATAATGTTTAATTTCCACAAAAATAATAATATATAAAAAACGGTTTATCTGTTTGAGCGCTATAATTACACAGTTGGAAAGGAATCAACTAATAACACCTCTGTTTATGCCTCGGTGGTTAAAAAGAGCGGAAAATGTACAGTACAACCCTTTCAATTAAGTGCCATGGCCCAACATCAATGCCATATTTTCCCCGAACAATCGGAAATCAATGCCACACAACAATAGCCACAAATGCCTTGCAATAAGAAAGGAGAAATTATGTCAAATAGCGATTGTCAAAGTATAATGGCGGCAGGAATTATGTCAAACGTCAAATTAGACGTCTCCCTTCCTGTCGTTACAATAGGAACAGTATTAAACGTCAACGGGTTAAATTTACACCGGTGTGTAATGAACTTGATATTATAAAACGTTGCAAATTTGTAAATTGTAATAAAACTTACTTTTACTCATAAGTAACCATATTTTGTTTCCTTTAGACTATGATTGATCTTAACTACAATGTTTTATTTGTTAGCAGTTATAAGCATTTTCTGAATTTAGTAGAGTCCAAATAATAATAAACCATCTCTTGCATTTTAATTCGTAGGTAAATCGTCTTCTAAAACATTAAAATGTTAAAACATGTCACGTTCAACTTTACATAATAGTGTAACAGGCAGTCACCGATTTTTCTATGACAAAAGAGTCTTATTGAATGTGATAAAGCGAAAAATGCGATACAGAAATATTTGTTTTCTTTCTCAGACTTTAACACCTAATTCAGCATTTTAAATTTTGGAAAATTAGTCACCTACATAGGTTTTTGGTATTAGGTGGACATTACTATTTTAGAAAATCCATGAGAAAATATGAGGAAAGACTAACGAAATAACTATAAAAATTCAATCAACTTACCTCCCAGTATAATTAGAAGTTCAATACAAATAGTATTTTAACGGTGACAATCAATTTAGTAGCCAAACAAACAAACCTGCAATGTCGGTCGATGTATTGAATGCATACTAATGTGTATCAAATGGAAATATTCAAAATACTGTGGAATTTTAATACAATTGTTGGGATACGCTCTAGTGGTTAGAAAGGGCCCGGTGGGACACACTGCTTTTAAGTTGAACTAACATTTCTGATTGTAAAAATAAAGTAAGAAATAGGTTTTATAAAAAACTAGTTGACCCGACAAACTTCGTACCGCCTTGACATGCATTTATCACGGGCTGTCAATATACGTCATCCTGGTAGAATTGTCAATTGTTGTCCCCGGCCACCCCGGTTTTTTAAAACCGATATTTTAATAGTTATTCTGCTATTTGGGGCGGAGACAAATCCAAGAAATCAAAGATAATCAAAATCGGTCCAGCCTTTCTTGAGTTATAAATGGTGTAACTAACCCGATTTTTATATATATTACAACCATACTTAACTATAGACAAAATTACGTTTAGCTGTCATTTGCGTTTTGTTATTCCATGTCAGATGCGTTTTGGTTATACAACGTTTTATAGTGACTTGTATTCTCGTTGACGTTTTATGTCACGTCACACGGGAACGCGGTCGAACGGGATAAAAAGTATCCTATGTCCATCTCCTGGTTCTAAGAACGGGATAAAAAGTATCCTATGTCCGTCTCATGGTTCTAAAAACGGAATAAAAAGTATTCTATGCCCGTCTCCTGGTTTTAAGCTACCTCCCTACCAATTTTTAGCCAAATCGGTTCAGCCGTTCTTGAGTTATAAATAGTGTAACTAACACGACTTTATTTTATATATACACGTAAATAGATAGATAAGGTCTATTACCACACGCGTCTAAAGTAATAAACCTTATGTATGGGCATGTCATGCGGAGGAAAGACAATCACGTGACTAAAAGAGTGTTAGATATGAATGTGGATGGATATATGAAGTACAGGAAGGCCGAAGAAGAGATGGGTGAATTGTGTGAAGAATGATATGGGTAAGAAAGATGTGACAACGGAGATGACGGCTGATAGAGAGGTATGGAAGAAAAATACATATTGTGTCGACCCCGCGAAATGTGGGAAAAGGGCAGGAAGAAGATAAGTGTGAGGTAATAAACCTTATTTTTTCCAACCCTTTTCCCTTATTTAAACCAAGCGCGATTAGTTTACACAACACTTAATTATGAATCTTTATTTATCTGACGAGTAGATAAGTTTCTTTAAAAACATGGCGCTGTTAAACAGATTTTAGACTGAGAAGATCTATATACAGTTAATAGTACGAATGAGTAACCCTGGTGTTGAAATTATTAGGCCGCGTTGAAGACTGTAATAACTTGACAAACTAAAAAGAACTAAGCAAGTACATTTAGTACAGTCATTTGATTCGTAAAATAGTGGTTACCTGGAAAGTTTTCCGGGAGTTTTGAAAATGAGTATCTTTATACACTTTGATGTGCTCTTTCGGAATTTTGACTTTGCCACCTCGTATGTTTGCTGGTCGCGTCGCCATATTGGAAAAATGGCGCCTAAAAGCAGTTTTTGACAATACCTCCTTTCCAACTTATGTTACGATGAAAACAGTTATATACAAAATGAAACTAGAGACCTACAAACTACAATTTATGTAGCTACCTTTTTTTCATTAATGTTTTGGCGTACGTAAAGTGGGGGCTAATAATATAATCGCAGGCTTCATCTCCCATTGTCAAAATGAGTCAAGCCGTTTAGCCTACAGGAAGCGGCAAATAAACAGATACACTTACAAACTTTCTTTTTTTGTATGTGCTGTAGTAAACAAACGTTTTACTTACTTACCCTAATAAAATTACCCTCCTTCGCAATAGGGTAATTTCAATTTCAAATAGCCTTTATTAACAAACTTACTAATAGTTTTAAAATTTTTCAATATAATCTATTCTTAATTAGACGTAGGTATTCAATAATGTTTTTCTTTTCAGCATATACCTCCCCCAGAGTCTTCTAAAGTTCACGATCTTGAGCTGTCCTCCTCCACATCGCGCCTGCTGTAGCTCTTAAGCCGTCTACCCAACTTCGAAATGGTGTTAATGGTCTTCCTCTTTTCTTCTTTCCAAGAAAAGATAAATCGGGTGATTAAAACAGTATAAAACAGTTAGTATTTTGCTGTTTGAACTGTCTAGCAGTATGACTCAAATCTCTCACATTACGGGCCACACATCGGCCCCGGTCAATCAGTTGTACAATTATCGGAGGCAAGCGGACCGTAGCTAACCACCACACTATTCAAATCATTCCCTAACCGCTAAAATATTGATGTGTCAAATGTTTAAACATACATTATTTAAGTGAGGCAAAACTCCTTAAAATTATTCAAGATAATGGACTGATTTGCTCCGATTAAATATGACTCTTTAGTTTTGTAAATAATCAAATAAGCTATAGGGCAGTTGAGTGCAGGTCGCTGTGGAAATAATGGGATTATTGGGTTAGGCCTTAATTCCGATTCACCGCCTTCTCCTCGTTTTCTCAAATTGCAAATCGCTTCGACCAGAAAAGTGCCACCTCTGACTACCAATACATTCTGACTTCATATGATGGTCACGGTTCACGTCACAGCATTTATACAGACAACTGATGATAGGGTTTGCGACGAATTGATTGATGTGTCCTTCTATCGCTGTGTTTGAGGATGTTCTGTTTCATACAAACCTTTTTGATGTAAATGAAAACTGACTGCATAAAGGATTTTTTGGGTATAGCCGAAACCTACATAATTTATAACGTTAGAGTTGAGATAGTTGTTCTAAACTGTTCTGATTCTTATTCTAGGGGTGGAGGGAATAAGGTCTGGATGCCGACCCCAATCGTTGAGAAAACCATAATGTTTCAGGAGCGTTTTGTGTCAAGCTTGTAGCAACATTACTTCGATTTGAACCACAAGACTTTTAAACATTACTCCGACGACCTCCGTGGTGCAGTGGGCGAATAACCGGCTGAGACGCAGGAGGTAGCGGAACAAATGTTTGCACATCAACAGATATTTGTTCCCGGTCTGGTTGTTTCTCTATATAATATTATAAGTATGTATTTACAAAAAAATGTATATAAGTATTCTATCAGTTATCTTGTTCCTATAGTAGGTACAAGCTCTGCTTAGTTTGGGGCTAGATAGCGCTGTGTGAAATGTCCAGCAATATTAATTTATTTATTACTGTTATAATGTAAGGCAGCAGCCTTAGTGCTTAGATCTGTAGATGAAGATGGACTAGGCTAGATCTTATATCATCCTCTCAGCTAAGTCCGGCTGACTCAGCTGTATCAACAGTACTACCAATACGTATTGTGTCTTTACCGCAGGTTTCCTCATGATATTTTTAAATCCCAATGCCAAAAGAGGTTTGTTATAAGTTTGACGCTTTTTTCTATTTGTTTATGTGTGTCCGTCTGTATGTCTGTCCGTGCATCGCAGTTAGTAAACGGATAGATCGATTCGGACGCGGTTGTTTATAGAAAACTAGTTTAACTGGAGTGGTTTTTAGCTACGTCAGTCTTTAAATCCTGACGCAAAAAGAGTGGGGTTTGAATTTTTAATTTGTGCCTGTACTTTATCATTACCGTATTTACCATCATCATTCTTAGATCGTGTTCCAAACCTCGAGATTGTAGACGAACGAAGGTTCATGACGTTGGGATTCGAGTTATGGAGTTATGGAGTCTTGGGCAGGATACTTGGCTACACGTGGTGATGACAGATGGAGCAGGACAATGACTGAATGGTGGCCGAGGAGTGGGTATAGAAGGGTAGGACGACCAGCAGCAAGATGGGTGGACGACATCGTAAAGGTCGTGGGCCGTCAGTGGGTGAGACTAGCGCAGGTTCGTGGTGGATGGCACAAACTTTGGGAGGCCTATACCCAATAATGGGTGAAGTCAGGCTGTGGATGATGATGATGATCTTCATCATATCAGCTATAGACGAGTCCACTGCTAGTGGTAAGATTTCCAAATCAAGCCGGTTAATAAAACAGATTTTGCAATAAAAATGATCAGGTTAAAAACACAATTCAACTGCATGTGAACTGCTTCGAAAATACTGAAATTATTATGATTGCAACAACTACTTAAAGCGCCGAACAATAGCTGTCATGTCTGTCTGTTTGTTTCGTAAGGCAAGCTTGTTCAATTTTATTGTACTTTGACAATGGATTGCGATAAGATTACTGCCAGCCTTCGGGTTCTACCTAGGACATTTTATTTGAGTGTTATTTTACTAGTAAGAAAAGTATCATGATTAGTAATAAACTCATTTGAATTTCTTTCTACTATTTTTGGCACGGAACTCATAGAGACGATATTGTTTAGGTTTGGATAATGTGTTAGTATGTCGTTTCTGCGTATTTCTTACATACATACTAATATACTACGTGTTATCTTACGTACGACATTAAATGAAAACACGGCAGTTTTGTAGTAAAAAAAGTTTTGGTCAAATTCATTACCTTATAAAATTTTGAATATTCAAACAACCTTAATATCAAGTCCTAAAATAACAATGAAACAGCCTGTAGAAAATAGGTAAACAAATCATTTTTATTCAGCATGCAAGTAGGTACCTTTTAAACTGATTAAGCGGCATCGTCGCAAAGGCGCCGCCGATTTACGTTACAAATTGTTTATTGGAAATGTATCGATTACTGGATATACGAGTATATTCATGAAAGCGGTATTAAATTAAACCTAGATCTAAAATCAGTTTATCTGTTTCCGGAAGTGTGTTTTAAAATAATGTTGTACATAAGAAAACAGGTTGTTTATAGGTCAAAGTTGTTTGTAGTGGGTAATCTCAGAAGCTACTGAACCGATTCTGTAAATTATTTTATTGATATAAAGCTAGACCACTTTGTTTTAAAGGCTCTCCTTGTAACCACTAAAAAAATTAAACATTGTTTAGCGCGTGTTTAAAAAAATCCTTACCTATTTTTGGTCAGATTTTTTTAAACAGTGTTTAGCGGTGATTTAACTTTTATATGTAAGACCTATTTTCAGACCAAACAGATTAGCAAGACCTTTGGATGATTTACAAAAATTACAACAAAGCGTTTTAGTGCTATAAAAGCTGTCTTGCATCTTCAATAGATGTAAGAGAACGACCTTCATGGCGCAGGGAGCGACTAGCCGGATGAGATCCAGGAGGTTGCGGTTTCAATTCTCGCCGTGGAACAAATTTGCATGATCTACAGATATTTGTTCCGGGTCTGGGTGTTTTTCGGTATACTTTAAGTAAGTATTTACAAAAAAAATGTATCTAGGTATTCTATCAGTTAATCTGGTTCCCATAGTACAAGCTTTGCTTTGCTAGATAACGCTGTGTGAAATGGCATTATTTATTACTATAATAAAAGGACTATAACAGCCGTATTGTTTCTACGTGCTTGATGCGCACCGCTACGATATGGAACCCTTTACCGTCGTCTGTTTTTCCTAAAGAATCCGGGCCTCTTTAAGGTAAGAGTAAATAGGTTTCTTCTTGATCTTCATGCTTTATCTCAAGTGAGATTGTGGTCAAAAGAAGATTAATTCAGGTAAAAAAAAACATATGTATAACTTCCGATTAACAAAAGCAACTGACCACTAGCCTCGGAGCTAGCGGTGCGTAACTCGAAATGTTTAATTACATTTGAAATTCCGGATTGGCCCTATACCTGATACAGCGTCGATACGTGGCGTCGTTTAGATGGTAATCTACCCCCGAGTTGGATCGGGGTAGCCATGCGTAAACGCAGCTATTACGGACCAGTAGCGACATCTGTTGGTGATTGGATGAGGTTCAGTTACGGCTCAGTACCATCCGTAATAAGCATTTTCACTATTTCGCACACACCTTTTTGATTCTACTTCAAAGGACAAGCAGGCGCATGGCTAAGTACCATCCTTACCTAGTAAATATACCACCCATTCGCACACACCGTTTTGATTCTACGTTCTTGATGCGTGCTAAAATATGGAACACTTTACCGTCGTCTGTTTTCCTAAAGAATAGAATCTGGCCCTCTTTATGGTAAGAGTGAATAGGTTTTTTCCAGATCTTCGTGCTTCATCTAAGACCACATCATCGCTTACCATCAGATTGAAGTCAGACGAAGAGCTATCCAGTTTAAAAAAAACTGTTGGGCCAGGTTCAGACATTAGGTATGGCGACGATCTGGTATTGCAATAGAGTTTTAGAACTAACTCATTTGAGTTACAATTTCAAAACTGTGCATGGGATAATAATCTTATCAATCTTAACTATAATATCACTCGTATTTTTAACGCAAAAGTTTTTAAGAATGTTTCACGCCGTAAATTCAGTAACTATTTGTATGAAACTTGGAAAATACTACAGAAAATAGTTCATAAACTGGTATAATACCTACGCTACTTTTGTTTGGGTGTCTACCTCGCAGCCTATGTTGAGTGCAGACGCTAGTATAATAGGTGCTTCATACAAAATAATTGGACAAAACTATAAATCAGTTATTTATTTGTTTCAAATAGTGTTCATCAAAATGTTACCTACTATCCTACTAAGTAGTTCCATCTTTTACAGATACTGTACAGATGGAATTATTTTAGTATTATATATTTATTATTAATCTAGTTAGTGTAAAAAATCACTTTCAGCGATAAGGTTGCCCATTGTCCTATATTTAGCATTAACTAGTTTTTTAAGTATTCCTTGGTGTACAATAAAGCATTATTGTATTCTAGTTCCATAGTAAGTACTAGATGTAGCTTTGCTTAGTATGGGGCTAGATACCGCCGTTTGAACATATTTTGTATACATATAATACTGTAAATTGCATTATATTTGTCAGAGACACCACAAAATCCAATCCTTGATTCAATCTTGCGTTTCATAATGTAGATTCTGATAGATCCCTGGGTCCAGAAGCGTGGGTACGCGAAGCCGCAGCGTTTAGCAATCAGCCACCAGACGCAATCACGACGATACTATCACGAGGAGCTGTTATTACGTAAAAATTACGATTACCGTAATGAAATAGTGGTTCAGTGAGAATTTGGTTCTGGAAGCGACATTATTTTAGTACGCGAACACTATAACGGTGAAGGATAATTGGTCATATTAAATGACATGATAGCTTTTTAAGAACAATCATCAATCAAAGGAAAAATAGAAGGAAAACGAGGAAGAGGAAGGTCGTGATGAAGCTACATGAGCCAGATAAAGGAGAAGATCGCTGTCATGACGTGAGGTAATAGAGAACAAATTGAAAAGAGTTTCAGTGACGCCGACAGCGAAGCTCTTAAATACAAGATAGAGAGAAAGTTGAATACTGTATTGATTAAAGGTGGTGTTGCAGGCGGTCAATGGATGTGAGATTACCACAGGATTATGGTGGATGGAGGAATATGGAATAAAACCTGTCTTACCGACCCCACGTAATAGTAAAAGGCAGGAAGGTAATGATGACGATGATGCAGGAATATAGCTGTACAAATTAAAAAATACAAAAAGGTTTAGGTACATTTTAAATTGATATTTACTCATTTTCTTAAGTCTCGTGCTTTTAAAAACATCTCCAGCTATTGGCTACCTTCGCTCAATAAACTCCAGCAGGATAGGCCTCTATGGCCAAACATAATAATTCTGCCTCATCCAGTGAGCCCTAACCCCTAAAGAAGTAGACAGCTCGAAATAATTACGGAAAGCTGCAATCATTACAGGCGACGATTAGTTCGCAGATAGCTCCGCTCCTCTGAACACATTCTTAATAAAAATTATATTAAATAATGCGTCCGATGTTTGAGCAACAGGTAACAAAGTTTTGCAAAAATCACCTTTATATCGTTAAACTAGAGTCCATAATGATAAAGTAGAGAATGGGGTAGGAACGTTTACTTTTGTTTCCTTCTTTCAATACAGTGTAGCAGTATGTCATACGGATTGATATTTTAGGTAATAAATTGTTGTTTTAACTCGCGATAGAACGGTGTTTGCATACGCGGTTAGCGTTAGAGATTGTTTGTTAGTCATCTGTAACTAGCTTTACGATTATCTTTAAAATAACACCGATTATATTAAATGGTGTTTTTGCACTATTGTATACAGAAAATGAGTATTGTATAACATTATTATAAATACGGGATTTATCACGTACCGTCTTATCGATGTTTTGACCGACAATGTTTCGGTTCAATTCGTTAACCGATGATGATGATGCAGCCTGTCAACACGCTGGGCCATCTTTGACGCAATCTCCACCACCCGCGCCCGTCTGCTCGCGCGCAGAGGGCTGCGTCGCGTATTGCGAGGTGAGGCGTTATTCGGAGCGGATCGCACTCACCCTGATGAAGGTTCAAGAATTGAACTGAAACATTATCGGTCGAAACACCGATAAGACGGTACGTGATAAATTCCGTATTTGTAAAAGTATTGTTTATAATAGTAAATTATTGATCGAGGGGATAAAGCAGTGTCTTGCGTTACGGGCGCTATATTGAATCCGTAACGAAGGATTCTAGAGTTAACTCTAGGGGTTACTAGAATCCTGAGTGCAGAGAGGGATATAAGTACGCCGAAGATGCAGACGGCTTTAGACGGATAATACCTTTCACACTTTCTGCGAGACAATAAAAACCAAATAATTTTGCTTTGCACTGTCCCGGTACCAACAAAAAAAAATCAAGTTAAACTAACGAAATTAAAACTAACCAAATTGAGTTAGCACATAGCACCCTGGTAAGTACTCATCGTCATCATCTTCATGGGAATTTACATCATTAAAAGATGTATGAATTGTATTTTTCAAACTTTCGCGATTACTGTACATAATTATTGATTAAAACGGGTATTTATCGCGTTTGTACCTTTTTTATTTGTTGTTGTTTGTTTTATTGTTATTTTTATTTGTTATTTTTTATTTGTTGCAACAGTCATGGTCTCGGGCTGAGTCAGCCCGAGACCATGACTGTTGCAACACAGCCGAAACGTCGGGATAACAAATAAAAAAGGTACATACGCGATAAATACCCGTTTTAATCAATAATTATGTATGAATTGTGTGTAAGCGTCAGGTTTATTAGGATAGTGCACTTTCGTTCATAGCTAACGAGGCCTATTCGGGAGTGGCTACTGACACGATAATGTAAGTTTTGCCAGTGACAACAGCGTTCAAGTGAATATATCTACTCTAACGTCAACTTTTTTATATTATTCAATATAGCCTGTTATAAGACTCTCACACAATAAGGGAGATAAATTTATAATATTTTCAAGTGTTAAACGATAAAGAGTTATCTACGGGTATCTATCTATTTTTCTCGTACATGCCAAAGCTATTTTCACCACCTGCCATTGACCATAGACAATAACAATAAGGATCACAATTATCCACTTGTCTTACCCATAGGTGTCGATTAAAGTAATCAAGATGGCCGATAAATTTTTACGAGCGATAAAATGGCGGCTGCCCAAATGTCAACGTGCTTTATAAACCGGCTCGTTTCATAAATCACTCTGATATTCATATTTGATACCTAAACCAGGAGATTTTATAAAAATTATAGCCGTTTCTTGGAAACTTTGAGTTGTGATGTGACGAGTGGTCATGTACAGGTGTGTGGACAAGTGATAATTTAACAATAGTTTTATTTTTAATACTAATTTGTAGAAGAAAAATAGCGATAATCATAATTTTAATACTTGAAATAAAGATAAACTCGCTGTTGCCACAAAAGCCTACTTTAACATATTGGATTATTTAGATGATAGAGAACCTTCATTGAAATTGCTCCAACTCGTTCAAAAATGTTTCTATTTATGTATTCTAAAAGGATCATTAAAAATAATAACCAGTCTTGTTTCCCTCCTTACATTCCAGGCTTGGTCGCGAAGGCAGTAAAATTGACGTTTCAAAGTGAACTTCGTGATTTTAATGAAAAAAAAAGATCTAGATTTTTTGACCTTTGAGCAAAGAGAGGTTTCAGAAGATTTTGCCTGATTGTGTGTCTGTTATTCATATTAGGGATGGGTAGCATTGTAGCTCCCGGATGAGCCAATTATAGCGTACATTTTGAAAAATATATCGTGAGTTCTGTGACAGCTGTCAGAATAGCATGCCTACAATAGATCTAGGATTTTGTCGATAATTATTGATTGTAATTATCGATATTTTTAACCAAGTTAAAAAAGGAGGTTCAATTGTAGTTCAAATAATAAAATTTCTAAACTCTTTTTATTTGAAAGGATATCCTTTCAGATTCGTCCCATAGAAATTTTATTGAAATCGGTTCAGTAGTTTGTTTTTTTTTTTGTTATCTTAAGTCGGTTATATTTTTTGTTAAAAAGTTACTTGTGTTAATATGTAATTGAATAAGTTTCAATTAAATCAAACACAAGGAACACGTTACAAATTTTTATTCTTGTAATAAAGGTACTCAGCCCAAATTCGATCTCGATGTCAGCCGTCACAGAACTCATGCTATATAACAAACTATAGTTTGTTTTTTTTGCTATAAGTTTAGGTTGGTACGTACCTAGGTTTGGTCAAAATTGATGCCGTCATTTCTGTCAATATTTTTGAAGTAAAACTTTTTTACGCACGCTTGACTTGGGGAGTAAGCTGGTAAATGCGTTACGAAAAGTGCGAACGGCAGTTGAGAGGGAAATATATTAAGTTAGTGAAGATAGAAAGAGAGAGAGTCTTTCACTCTTTCTCTCATAGCCAGTTGATTTGTCGCATATCTCCTATCCTAAAATTATACAAACTGCAAAAACAAAACACTCCTTCATGCTGTATAATAGAGTTCATTTTGCTATAGATAAAAAAGTATTTACGACGTTTCGTATTTTGAATCTACTAGCTTCGATGTACGAAAAAGTTCAGCTATTCCACAACAGATGGCAGGCAGCAGCAGAAGTTTTACTTCAGTCGTGTGGTCTAAAGCACTCGTTTTTTTGTAATTGTTTTGTATCATATTGCTATTTTACGTATATTTTTCGTAAATAGATAAAATGTCACTTGTCACGTTATTTTTCTTGGTATTTATTGCCCTAGTCTTAATTAGGGTGATCTTGTAGACCGATTATATATATTTTTTTGGGTTTTGATCATTTTTGATAGAGTGGCATAACAAAAGTGTCTTCGTGCTTCGTAGAGAGTAACTTATCAATCTTAATTTCATTTAATTTCCAAAAAGCGCGTTCGACTGTCAATGCTCATTGGTTATTTTGTATTTGTAATGGTTGTAATAGGGGCAAGGTCTTATGAAGTGAAGTGTGAAGTGTGTACATGTGCATTAAACTGACCACAAGCCCGATAGCAAAATTAACAGAAAAACCAATAATTTGATCACCATCGTCCTTATATGCAAATCCAAATCTAAGTACTCAGGGAAAAACCACAAAGACTTGTCCACTCACCTATACCACGTACACTGGCGTACACTTTCAAGATGCCGAAAGAGATAAGAGGTATCGTGTTATGAGTGTTACTGTTAAATTGGTTGTTGTCGACGATACAGGTATTTACAAGAATGACTAAGAGAGAAATTGAGACATTATGCGAAATCGTTTGTTGTAGAACTAGCTGCAGCATCCGGTTTCGCTCGTGGTCTTTCTTATACTTACCACTAAGATGGCATACAAGCATACGGCCCTTACCACCTGATGGTAAGCGATCACTGTAGCCTATGAACGTTTGCAAGTAACATCAGAGGCGTTACTCGCGCGTTGTCACTCTGAGACGTAAGTACAGATGAAAAGTCTAGCTGCCTGTAATCTCATCGGCACTCATACACTTCAAATGGGAAATGAAGAAAAAATAAATATTGCTAGACATTTCACACAGCACTATCTAGCAGACTAAGCAGAGCTTGTACTATGGGAACCAAATAACTGATAGAATACTTATATACTTTTTTGTAAATATATACTTATAATATATAGAAAAATATCCAGACCAGGAACATATATCTGTAGATCATGTAAACATTTGTTCCGTGGCAGGAATCGAACCTGGTACCTCCTGCGTCTCAGCCGGCTATTCGCTCACTACGCCACGGAGGTCGTAGCACATAATATGTGAATGTGAGCAGTATTGCTTGGCGGTTTTAGATACGGTGGAAGTACTTCCCCGGACGAACTTATTCCCCAGGAGCTACTACTAAAGCCTTTATTTGTCCGAAACAGGTTACAAACTTTCTCTTTATTTCTTTTCGTCTTGGTTATGATTTAGACTCATAATCGACAAGAAAAAAAAAGAATGGGAAAGCCTGTGAATTTTATCAAAGTTCAGTTTTTATTATCGGTAATAACTTAAAGAAGGTTTAAACTAAAAATAAAAACGGGGACGTAATGTACTCACAAATACCTTTTATTTGACATGCCACTTGACCGAATAGTCCCATTTTGTTTTTTTTACCCATCTTGAACCTCAATGACCCCCTTCCCCCCCCCCCCCTCCCCCCACACATATTTCTAGCTCATTTAGTCACGCCAAAATTGTGCCATCACTACTTATTATATACCGATACATATAAATTTAACGATGATCGGATAAGCGCTTCGAAATTTATCCTCGGACAAACAAACATACATACATACAAAGCCGATTTCCCCCAAGTTTGTTTGGAGATATCGCTTATCTCGATCAGTTATTTTAGCAATGACAGTGTGATGATTGAACAAACAATAAAATATACAAACTTTCGCATTTATATATCAGTAAGATTTTTACTAAGAATTATGTGAGAAAGCAAGAACTAGGCTTCTAATCTCGTATACGAGATTAGGAGATTGATTATCTTTATGACAGAATCCCAAGACCTCTACCATTTAATCCCAATTATTTATCTATTTAACACCTGTCACTGAATAAGAGCTAAATATCATAATTCTTAAAACTAGATATTTATGTTATTTCATAGATTTATATGCATATTTATATATGCATATCTATGCAGGGTTGCACGTAGTTCAGAGGGTGTTAAGCTGACTTTATTTCAAACGTATTGTACCTTTCTGTACTCGTGCAGCCTGTAGGTGAAGTACACCAGCCCGTGGTTTTGACGATCTCCGTGGCGCCGTTGACGAATAGCTGTCTGAGAAGCAGGAGGTTGCGGGTTCGATTCCCACGCGGAACAAATTTTTGCATGATCTACAGATGTTTGTTCCGTGGTTGTTTTTTTATATATATTATCTATGTATTTACAAAAAAAAATGTATATAAATATTCTATCAGTTATCTGGTTCCCATAGTACAAGCTTTGCTTAGTTTGGGGGTAGATAGCGCTGTGTGAAATGTCCAGCATTATTTATTTATTTATCACACTAATATTATGTAATGCAAAAGTTTAGGTTATGGAGTGGTCCATGGTTTGGATTCTTGTTTATTTATTTGTAACTTAATAACGTCGTAACGGCTGAACGGATTTCG
This sequence comes from Philereme vetulata, assembly GCA_918857605.2. Classification (NCBI taxonomy): domain Eukaryota; kingdom Metazoa; phylum Arthropoda; class Insecta; order Lepidoptera; family Geometridae; genus Philereme; species Philereme vetulata. Next base: position 1,746,571 of record OU975420.1, read on the forward strand.
ATTAAATTTGGTATGTACGTAGATTATAACCAGGATTAAGTATGCTACTTATTGACAAACCATGCGTGCGAAGCCGCAGGCGGAAGCTAGTATTTTATACGCAGGTAATGTACAGCGCACTCCGCGACCCGCGTCTCTAACAATTAACTAAGGGCGGTGCTGGAGCTGCCTCGCTACTGCAGCGCATCGTGGATGTTCGCGGTGCGGGTCGATTGCAGTTCCCTGGTGTGCAGACTGGCCAGTTCCAGCACCGTCTTGGCAATGTTAGTAGAGTAGTTGTCCGTACACCAGATATTGCTGTCACAGGCATGTTCTCAAAAATCATTTGTAATATAAGTAGGTACATTTTATGTTGTGTCCTTATATGAGCTAAAGTCTAAAGTCAAGGTGCCAAGATGACTTCTCCATAGATTTCCAGAGTGACCTCTCATCTTTCCAGTGCGTGGTCTCCACTTCTAACCCTTCCTGCCCTAACGTCCCTCAGTTCTTCGAGCTATGTGCGCTGCCCACTGCTACTTCAGCTCGTAAATCACTTGTACCTTTAGGTAGTATCAGTTTGGTTTATGTCATAAATATTTCCGTCTCTTTTCCCACACGATGACATAGCAGCATTCATTTTGGCGGCGTCAGTGTGTCTGTTATTCTGGCTATATGATACCATCTCTGGTTTCAAGAAATGGCGACTTTAACTGTTTATCGCTATATTTAGTTCTTTTAATTGCTGGACTAATAGAGAAATATTTTGTAGTAAAATTAGCATTTGTCAACGCTCTTTAATTCAGTATGACCATATTTCTGATTTTCGCACAAAGCTCAAGTGGCTTCCCACCCGTCTTCGCCGGAATGCACACATACTGTCCCTTTTGTATAACATCCTTTTTAACCCTTCTTCTCCCTTCTATCTTAAGGAGCGTTTTGAGTTTCTCCACCAGGCTAATAATTGCAATTTGCGTTCTTCAGATTCCCTTCAACTTAAAACTCCTGTCCATACGACAGAGTTTTATAGTCGATCCTTCACTGTAACAGCCGTACGATTGTGGAACGCTTTGCCCCTCTCTATAAGAACATCCAAGTCTATTAGTAATGCACAATCATTATCTGTCCTTGTGTTGAAGTTGTAGCTGCTTGTTAATTCATCATAACCACTTTTAGAGTTGCTTATTTAAATTAAATTTGTGTTATTACTGGTAATTTAGGTTTATAGTATGTAGATATGTTTTTAAATTTATATAGATGCACCGCCGTCATGTGTTACATTTTGATCCTGTCCATACAAAGGTTGTCTGGAAGAGATCGCTTTTAGCGATAAGACCGCCCATTGTACTAAATCTATTTGTAAGAATTATGTTCTGTATTTTACTTTGGTGTACAATAAAGAGTTATCTTATCTTATCCTATCTTAAATATCGGTAGTTTTACTACCTTTATTTATTAGGCCATGTATCAAATGGTATGTTTAGACTTGCTGGAGTAATATAAGGATGCCCATCATAAGGGTAGTTATAATTAATCGTGGGCCTAGATTCGTAGTCTAGATAATTTGGATAATCTACAGCAGCGTCAACGTCTGATACGTGACGACAGTAAGAGGCCTGACGGTATGACTCTTATAACTTGGGAGAAGGGTAGGCCTTTGGTATGGGACGCCACGTGCGTCGATACCCTTGCACCATCTGGTACAGCAGTTGGGGCCGGTGTGGCGGCAAATTCAGCCAAACATCTCAAGCGGCGCAAATGTGGAAGTCTCAACAGACCTTACGTATTTGAGATATTTGGGGTCGAGGCCCTGGGTCCATGCGGTACCGGGGTCCATCGCGTTTTCAAAATTATTTCTGGCGTCTGGTCGAAGCGACGTGTGATACGTGAGCTGGCGCTTATCTGGGATACTTCCACCTGGTAGTGATCTGGAGCAGTTGACCTATTTATTTTCGTTGGCAACGGTCTTTAGATGATTCAACTGTTTCTTCTGTATTTTAGACATGTTAAAGTATATTGTTAATAAAGGAATTTAGTGGCTAATAGATAGATTAGGTCTATAAAATCGTAGGTCTTTCGATTATTCAACTGATTTAATAATTAGTTTAAGTAGTTTTTTTATTTGATACTTAGGGACTTGTTTTTTCCTCTTCCTAGAATTATATTTTTCCGTATTCTGTTTCAAAAATAGACCGGTACTTGACCTATCTAAATTTCCTTACGTAATCTGATCTGTAGTAGTTACAACAAAATAAATCGGTACAGAAATGCAGCTTAGTACCTACAACGAGTGAGAACAGGTGCATGTACGAGGATCTCAGGTCAAGTGGGTCGAACGCCAGTTATGGGACGACATAAACCACGTTTTGTCTGACATAATACGTTAGCTGGTTGTGAATTTAAAATAAAACTTTAACGTGACAACGAATAAACATCATAACGAAATTGTTGTGTATTTAGTATTAGAATACCGAATATGTTGACCGAGCGAGCGAAGCGTCTCAGTTTCTAGATTGGCCAAAGCTGCTTTTGTCTGTTGGTTCTCGGCTACAGATCGCATTGTTCAACCGATTTTGACGAAAATTGGCACACAAGTTCCTTGATTTTTTATTTTTTTTTATTTTTTAGATGATCGCGATTTTGATTGGAGAAAATAGGAAAGAAAAGGGGCGGGGGGGGGGCGTTGCTATTGCGTTATTTATCGACAGATTTCAATCTTATTTGAGAGCCACACTAAGACTTCATTCTTCACAATGTTAAATTCCAAAAGGCGGAGTGGAGGGGGGGAAGGAGTTTGCTGTAGCGTTATATATGGACGGATTTCAAGTTTTGAAATGTTTTTGGAAAATTCATACCTACCCATACCAATCACATTACGCAGTTCTCTCCGTCTTCACGAGATGAACCCGAAAACACAAGATTCGACCTCCTAGGACCAAGGGAACGTGAGAAGGTCTACTGTTCTCACATAACTACTAGTATATTAATTATGTATATAGTAGCATAGTAAAGAGGCAATACTTTTGTATAGGCGATGGTTACCAAATATTAACTGGTACGCCATATTCTTGTTCCATCTCCAGGATAAACAAAAAATAAGAATATCGTAGGTTCCAGCCCTAGCGCTACGCGTAGGTAATTAAAATAACAATTGTCCCGAACTTTACTTCTGTACTTACCTATTTTGTTTTATTATGCTGCACCATAACTACCAGTGGTCAAAAATAACACGGCCTAATTTGTCGGTCCCTTGAATCCCAGTAGACGCTTACTTCCAATCATTATCATTATTAGTTCATTCCAACCCAATCGCATTGCGACACCGTCGTAATTCAGACACTATCACTTTGAATCAATTATTTAGGCGATAACGTCTTATTTGTATTTACAAAAGGTAGAGTCTGTCTGTATGTTCATTTAAAATGTGGGTTCTATTCGGACTGAGTGCGGTTTTGCTTGTCTACCTACTTGTTTGAAAGTTTAGTCATTGTCCACTACTTCACGTAGTATTTTTAGCCCTCATCGTAAAAAGAGAGTAAGTTTAAAGTCTGTGTCTGTCTGTTTGTAGTTCGCAAATGGATGGACCGATTCAGACGCTGTTTTTTAATTGAAGCTAGTTTTCTGATTTGGTCTTAGCTGTGTTTTAACCTCCAATACAAAAAGAAGGAGTCGGAGTTTTTTTAATATAACGATACGGAGAAATTGCATTGAACAATAAGACCGCTATTTGTATTTTTGAGTGACTGTTTTGGTTTAACTTAATGTTTGTTAATTTAAATTTGGTCATAAACTTATAAAGGCTTAATTTTATGTGTAGAAATATGAGAAAAAAACCGAAAGCAAAAACAACCTGCACCGTACAAATCATTTACAAACTTAAGCCATGTATTCACTGAGAAACAATCTCTATATATAAAAATTAATCCCTATTTCCCCTGGTCACGCCATCACGCGTGAACGGCTGGACCGAATTCGCTCATTCTTTTTTTGTTCTATTTCTTATTGTCAGGAGAAGGTTCTTATGAAAGAAAAAATTAAGAATATTGCGCGCAAAATTAGAAGATTTAAGAATACATAACCATGATATAAAATTATTTATATTCTAACCTTAGCGCTTTTATAATGTAACCTTATGACGTTTGACATAGAATTCACAGAACGCGTGCTGTAAATATCGTCAAAGAGGATGTAAAAAAATGAATATCGTTTGAAACAGATGCTTCGGTCGGAGTTATCCCGAGATATTGTCTATCTATATACATATAAAAATGAATTGCTGTTCGTTAGTCTCGCTAAAACTCGAGAACGGGTTGAGCGATTTGGCTAATTTTGGTATTGAATTATTTGTGGAAGTCATTCATTTTCTCATACACAATGATGGCCGGAGACAACAATTGACAATTCAACAAGGGTGACGTATATTGACAGCCCGCGTTATATGCATGTCAAGGCGGTACGAAGTTCGGCGGGTCCACTAGTTCTTTATAAACACTGTTTCAGAAACAAAAACGTGTGGGCGTGTGTTTCATTTGTTTATGAAACATGGAGACAGCGAGGGAAGACAATAAAAACTTAATTTATTGAAATATTTGAAACAAATCGCATATTTATGGGATTGCTGGTCTACATATTACAAAAATAAAATCAAGAAAGATGACGCGTGGTGACGATTAACAACTGATGATGTGAACGGCACAGTTTCCGAAACATTGGTACTGGAAACACTTACGTGATGTTTCAGAAACTGTGTATCCGAAACATGTTTCTCAATGAATAAATGGCTTTAGATGGCGATTTTTGTAAAACAAACCGTGAATGGAAAAGTCAGTTACAAAACTTTGATAGGGATTGTGTATCTATTTTTATAACCCACAAGTAGAGCCGCGGACAAGACATAGTCATCTAAAGCAATAACAACTTATATTAATGTCAGTTTATGTTCAGCACGTCGCGGCAGCGTTCCGAGAAGCAGAGTACGTGGATCGGCTCTACCGATTTTTGATAAAATCGGAACGGGTTCTAAGTTTTTTCACTAAAACCATTAAAAATCTCGTCGTCGATTTCGGGGAACAATAAAATTTTATGTCTCTATCTGTGTTTGTGTGATCGGCGATTAGAAATTGTTCGATATTTTTATTAGTAAAATGCTCTTACTCGTATCCTATGGATTAACCCAAGTGCATGACATTTTAGTGTTTAGTCTAAGGTAACAACTTTGAAAGATTGGATGAGAAGAGCTGAGGATATGGCCCAATGGCGCACCCTGGGAATCATCAATATTTCATCTGCAGCATATTAAGCAGATCAAATTATGTTCCGCTAGTAAATCTATACTAATTCATCTAGCAAAGTGAGATCTCTAAATCAATTTGGGCAAATCGGCGTTGTATGTATGTATGTTTGTCCGAGGTTAACTTTCGAAGCGTTTATCCGATCATCCTGAAATTTGGTATATAGTTAGGTAGTGATAGCACAATTTTGATGTGACTAAATGAGCTAAAAATGGGGGAGGGTTGGGGGGGGGAGGTTGTTGAGATATTAGGGTTCAAGAGGGGTACAAAAAAAAATAAATGAGACTATCCGGTCAATTGGTACGTCTAATAAAAGGACTTGTTGAGTATACTTCAAACCCGTTTTATTTTTAATTTAAACCTTATAGTTTTTAAGTTATTAGCCATAATAAAAACAACTTTGACAAAATACAAAATTCACAGGGTACACTAGTGATCACACACAATCCTGAAATTTGGTATGCGTGTAGCTTTAGTGACACAAACATAGGGAAAAGTCTGACATCGAAAATAACTGCAATTTCTACCCCAAAAAAGACTACCAATGTACATGAACTCCCGTCACCTGTAATTTTAATGAAACTGTAGGTCAAGTAATTTATGTTTTTATTTCGTGGCACTGTTTTATTAGTCAAAGATTAAAGACTGGCTAACACAACAATCCCTATACGTATTTAGTGACTAAACATGTTTAATTTTTACCTAGGTATTTGTATGATTTTGACAACTCTTTAAATCATATTTAGCCACTAAAACGTTTAGGCATCGGTGCAAGCGTCACCCTATGAATATTTTTTTTTGTTTTGGGAGACTCGCGAGATCTCAGTTCGGGGCGAACCACTAGTATAATAAATTCAAAAGTAGCCATGCCAATCCTTCACGTTTTCACGCCTCAAATTTCGATTTCAACGAAATCGCCTGCACCGATTTCGATGCAATCTGGTTATATAGATAGACAACCTAGTGCCAGCCAGTGGTCGTCCCTTATAAACTGCTGTATCATTAGAGTGCTACCAAATAAATTATCTTAAGAAAAAGAATGTAAAAGATAACAACATATTTTGGAAAATAAATAAATCTTATTTTAACTTATCTTATCTTATTACCTCTTATCTTATCTTACCTGGATTGAGACAATGTTATGTTATGACCTAGTGTCGTAAAAAGATATCACGGCACGCAAAATGTTAGACGTGAAATCTGACCTATTGGATTTCCTTTATAATAGTCAATATTCATTAAAATCACAATGATCACTTGAACACGTTTATTTTTGCTCCTGTTCCTCCACAACCAAGAAAGAATAAAGCAAGAAACAAGGCTGGTTAATCTTTTTACTTTAATTTACTGATGCAACTGCCCCTAACTTGTACAAATAATATTTAATTGATTGATATCTAACGGCCCAATTAGTAGTATTAAAATAGAAAGAAGTGTCACTACAAAGCTCATTAAAACTTTCACCGTATTAAAAATACGAGCAAAAATACAAATAAATTTACGTATCTCGATTCTCAGTAACTACAGTAACTAAATATAATATCATTCGGCTAATTAAGTAAATAAATATACTTAACATACTGTTTGATACCAATAGTGTGAAGCGGTGAATTCCGATGCAAATCAAAGAATTTATCTTTGGAATAACTAAAATTAGTGCAGTTAACTTTTAATTTAGACTGAAAATATATTTTAAGGAATAATATTAGTTATACAATATTTATATTAATTAAAAGATAAAAAATCACCTGTGCATCGGTGGATTGTAGAAATATTAAGGGGTAGTATTTCTACATGCAACTCACCGATGCACAGGTGATTTTTTTATAAAATAAATTTGCAGTCGAAATTAAATAAATAAATAAATAAAAAATAAATATTTCTGGACTTTCCACACAGCGCTATCTAGCCCCAAACTAAGCAGAGCTTGTGTTATGGGTACCAGATAACTGATAGAATACTTATATACATTTTTTTGTAAATACATAGAAAAACATCCAGACCTGAAAAAAATATCTGTAGATAATGCAAACATTTGATCCGCGGTGGGAATCGAACCCGCTACCTCCTGCGTCTCAGCCGGCTATTCACCCACTGCACCACGGAGGTTGTCAAATTAAAATTTCAGTCAAGATACCTCTCTCACTTGGAAACTAAATAAAAATCTTTTAACGCTAATATGTTAATGCTAGGTTTAAAGACTAATTAAATGTTTAAATCATTATCATTGACGACCTCCGTGGCGCAGTGGGCGAATAGCCGGCTGAGACGCAGGAAGTAGTTCGATTCCCGCCGCGGAACAAATGTTTTCATGATCTACAAATCTTGTTCTGGGTCTTGATATTTTACTATATATTATAAGTATGTATTTACAAAAAAAAAGTATATAAGTATCCTATCAGTTATCTGGTTCCCATAATCCAAGCTCTGCTTAGTTTGGGGCTAGATAGCACTGTGTGAAATGTTTAGAAATATTTATATTAAATTTTTGATATAACGCTCTACTATTTCTGAGTAGGTATTATAAATATTGTTTTGAAAAACATCCATGATAAACCGAGGCGGACCAGTCAGTTTTTAAGAAATTGGAAGCATCACCTTAATCATTCTGAGAATTTCTAATGTTAGTACAAGATATAGAAATAAAATGCATTTATCGGAATTAAAGTATGTACAATATTTTACAAATGTGTCCAACCCTCAGTATATGACTCCCTTGAAGATATTAAAGTTCCATTATGAGCGAGAGAGACTCTTGCCGGACAGGAGAATATAGAGCTATTTGTTTTGTAAGTTCATCTGTTTCGAAATTTTCCTCTAAACACCCAAAACAAACGACCATTACAATCTTACCATACGGCCTGCATCTAAATTTGTCTCCAAAAAACCCTTTTACGGCCCAGACGCTACCCTACAACATAAATAAAGGGGGTTGATATTTATCGCACTGTGTTTATTACTACGAAAATTATACCCCTAATGAGTTCCCGAATTCTACCCCCGAGGAGTCGACAGAAAATCCTATCGGCTATTAACAGTCAAGGCTTCGTGAAATATTGTCGCTGCTGAACAAACTTTCTCGCCGCAAAGCCTACGGTAATTCCTTGTAATGGTTCATTGTGTTTTTGTTGTTTAGGTGTTTTGGTAATAATGTTTTGGACTTGGAACTTTGATCTCAGTTCTAAATTGAAGATGTGCATTATTAAGAAGCGATTTTAATGGAAAGAAGCGAAGAAGAAGTCGTCATATAACACCAGCACTACAGGAGCACAGTAGTACAGTAGTAGCGTTTTGGTTCTACGTTCTCGATGCGTACAGCTAAGGTATGGAACACTTTGCCTTCGTACGTTTTTCCTAAAGAATATAATCCGGACCTCTTTAAGGTAAGAGTAAATAGGTTTCTTCTAGAGCTTCGTGCTTCATTACTTTTAAACTAATATTATATATGACATTTTGACTTATTATTCATTTTACATTGGAAATTTTGCACGCCTTGACGAGGCAGAATGTAAAGGAGCTTTTAAACATTGTTCATGTTTATTTAAACTATTGTACTAACATTCTTGCAAACAAATCATTATAAATTATGAATTCATCTTAGACCACATCATCGCATAACATAAGATTGTGTTCAAACAAATATCTATCCAGTTAAAATAAAAAAATGTTATTGTGTTTTGTGAGAAAGAGGTCAATCGTCGAATCCAACTCGGATGGGCAGCGTTTGGGAAACTTCGCAACGTCTTTTCGTCCAACATACCTCAGTGCCTTAAGACGAAAGTCTTCAATCAGTGTGTGTAACCAGTGATGACATATGGAACCGAGACGTGGTCCTTCACTATTGGCCTTATGAATAAGCTCAGAATCGCTCATCGAGCTATGGAGAGGGCTATGCTCGGGGTTTCTCTACGGGATCGAATCAGGAATGAGGAGATACGTAGGAGAACTCAAGTCACCGACATAGCCCGACGGATTAGCATGTTGAAGTGGCAATGGGCAGGCCATATAGCGCGCAGAACAGATGGCCGATGGGGCCGAAAAGTTCTCGAGTGGAGGCCACGGACCGGCAAGCGCAGCGTAGGACGTCCACCCACAAAATGGGCAGACGACTTGGTAAGAACCGCAGGTCGGCGTTGGATGCAGGCCACTTCCAACCGCAGTTCCTGGAGATCAATGAGGGAGGCCTTTGTCCAGCAGTGGACGTCCTACGGCTGATATGATGATGATGATGATGATGATTGTGTTTTGCGTTGTCTTGTATTTTGTAATAACTACTGATTTAAACGGGTATTTATCGCGTGTATTTTTATTTGTAATCCCGAGGTTTCGACTGTTTTGCAACAGCCGTGGTCACGGGCGGACTGGAGTACTTGGAGCTACCGTCGAGAAGTGATGGCAGCTGCAGCAACTAGTTCATATTACGACACAGTACACTAACCGTATCTACGCACTGAGACGATCGATCACTATGCGCAGTATGCGCTCACCTAACAGTCACCGGGTCCCAGGACGCTGAGAATCTATATGTATGAAAAATACTGTATTATGTAAAACTGTTGTATTAATTAGTATTTAAAAATAGACACCAAATAAATATTTTTATACTTTCATTTGTATTTTTAGTGGTGCCAATCAATTTTGAAATCTTGTATAGGCAGTGTCACTAACTGGTAACCGAGCAGAGCGATGTTTTGATTTCCAAAAAGTGTGGTTATTAAAGCATAGATTTGATTTAAACACACCACGTGTAATACAAACTATTTGTAAAACACCCTTCTATAAGTTTTGATTTCAAAGCTTAATAATGCGGATTATCCGTTACTGACGCTGTCTGCATATGTCAATTATCATCCTAATGTTAAGTCCATATCCGTATTGGGTGGATACAAAACTTGCTTTAAACTGTGATGACATCCAGATCATCAGTATTCAATTATTTTTCTGCTATAGCATGTATTCAGTGGACCAAGACAATTGTCCGATTAAGAGAAGTTACTATTTTTCTAACATTCGTAGATAAAAATGAAATATGACTGGTCCAAGGTGATTTGTAGATCTCGTTTTGTTCGACCAATAAAACTACTTTTTAGGGTTCCGTACCCAAAGGGTCAAACGGTACCCTATTACTAAGACTCCGCTGTCTGTCTGTCTGTCCGTCTGTCACCAGGATGTATGTCATGAACCGTGAAAGTTAGACAGATGAAATTTTCACAGATGATGCAGCTAAAAACCAGAATAAAATAAATATTTAAGGGGGCTCCCATACAATAAACGTGATTTTTTTGCTCGTTTTTGCTCGACATTGATAACGGCAACAGGTAGACGCTTGAAATATTCACAGAATATTTGGTTATAAAATAAATAATTAAATTAAAATAAAACAAATATTTAAGGGGGCCTCCCGTACAAAAAATGTGATTTTTTTGCCTTTTTTTATAGATTATAGACTTTTATATAGACTGAGCCGGTTTTTAATTTATAGGTTATCATTTCTATTTCATAGTTCACTGGTATACTCAATCTGCGTTAGATGAGCAAGGGAAAATAAAATACTAATTTAGTTCCTGAACAGTAAGTAGCATTTGTGTTCTACCAGTGAAGAAGCAATGCACATAATGTGGAAATTATTCCAAAATACTTCTCCCAGTCAAAGACAATAATTTTCTAATGCCCCATTTAACAGTTAATTTTAATTGCTTAAGCCTATCGATCCCGAATTCCAAAGAGTAATTAGGTAAACCCTTTTGGCACTAAATTTTCACCGTAGCGCAATAAAACGTGTTCGAATATGTACCGTTTAAGGATACTGCTGACTATAGCGTCGCGTGTATTTTCCGCATAACAACAATATATTCAAGGTGATGAATCTAAAGTATAATTTCTTAGGGAGTTTTTAATAAAGAACTTATTGTCAAAAATATATTCTCTTAAAATTTCGTTTATTAACGCTCGTGTTTTTTTCCGTAAAGGGTTCTAAAAAGTCTAATGGAAAATTACCAACGACTCTGAGATTTTGAGAATAAGTTGACTATGGCAGACTCTAGGATTAAGGAAGAAAGTGTATTTCCACTACTAAGTATGTAGTGCTCGGAATAATTAAATGAAGAAGTCCATCTTTCCAATGATCTAATCAATGGATATGTTTGCAACAAATGTTGCAATAACCTTAGCGAATGACCGGTTAGAGACGACTAGCGTGGCCACACTGCAATATCAAGCATCTACTTACGACTTCCACGAGTAGGATATTCCATATAGTGTGTCTACACGTAATACTTTAGTGGATAGCGGTCTTTAGACACCATTATTAGAGGGTCAATGAGTTCGAACAGTTTTTGGTAGCTCCGAATAATATAACGAGCACTACAGACGTCGTAAAAATATGTACGAAGATACGTCAACAGTCTTACATTATAGCCTAGTAATCTAATACTAGGATTTTTTTATACAACTTATATGGCAAACGAGCATCCAACTGTACAGTTCATGTAGAAATTAAATTTGACTTGTAAATTGTTTTTACCAATAAATTGATTATTCCTGATTATTCCTGATTATTATTCCAGTCCACCAGATATTAAGTAGCTACTGAAGCCCATGGATTTCCACATAGAATTCAAAACAAGGTATTATGTTGTCTTGATCTCTATGTGGATACGTTGCCATACTATAGGACTTAGCTGTTATGCCTACGTGCCAGTAATTACAGGAACATACCATTACCATCTAACCGGAACACAGCAGCACAAGTACTGCTATTTGGCGGCAGATAAAGGTAAGGCGGTGGTGCCCACCTCCTCGAGCTCGTTCACAAAAGCTCTACCACTAGTAGGATATTTATAACCTATAATTTATCCTTTCTGATATTGTTCAAAGTTAAAGTCAATATTCATTTAGCGAACTTTCGCGATCACTGTACATAATTACTGATTTAAACAGGTATTTATCGCCTATGTACCTTATTTATTTGTTATCCCGGCTTTTCGACTAACATAGTCGAAACGTCCGTGGTCGCCGCCAGACTGGAATACTCGGAGCTACCGTCGAGAATGTAGCTCCAGCAACTACCCTCAGTTGGTCTTGAGAATTAAATATGTCATCGTTCATATTACGAGACACTACACTAACCATATCTATGCACTGAGACGACCGATAACGACGCGCACACCTAGCAATCACCGGGTTCCAGGACGCTGAGAGTCTATAGCCATCTTCCGAATTGAAATTTGGAAATTTCTTGATTTCAATCGCTTCACGAACCTTTGTCTTTTAATAATAGCGTTTACTAGAAATAACCTTAGGATTATGAAGTTCAATCCACACTCAATACTCGGGACCGAATCATTGGATTGAACTGATCCTAAGCTTCTTTCTAGTGACCAACATTGTTCCGCAACAACACAACAACGCAACAGTTGAGCTACTCAAGCTATCTATAGATAGCTCAACTGCCACAGATCACTAGAATGCGGAAGTATTGCCAGGTTACTAGAGTGACATTTCTTATCTAGAGACAGATAAATCTCTGTTGGAAATTATCAACTCATTTACAAAATTACATACATTTTCTACTAAATATAGTGCTACAATTCGGTAATCACACTACTTTTATAAATGCAAAAGTTTGGCTGTTTGTTTGTTTGTTACTCAATCACGTCGTAACGGCTAAATCAATTTCGATGAAATTTTGTATGTACGTAGATTGTAATCTGGATTACCACATCGACTACTTTTTATCTCATAAATCAGGTCTGATAGGTTAAAAATGGGGTGTCAAGTCAAGTTGTAACAGCGAGTTTAGTTTTATTTCTAGGTTTACCTACACATTTAGTAGTGTAACGCGTACGAAGTCGCGGGTAACACCTAGTAATATTATAAATGCAAAAGTTTTGATTATTATTTATTCATTTATTTGATACTCAATCACGTCGTAACGCCTTAACCCATTTCGATGAAATTTAGTACGTACGTATATTATAACCTGGATTAACACATAGGCTACTTTTTATACCCGAAATCAGGTCCCATAGGATAAAAAATGGTGTGTTAAGTGAAGGTGCAACAGCGAGTTTAGCTTTATTTCTAAGTTAGGTACCTACACATTTAGCAGTGTAACGCGTACGTTGTCACGTGCAACAGCTAGTACGTAATATTTAAATGTTTCTTTATGCGATTCAGTTTTTAAACATAAGTGTAAGAAATTACCTCGATGGTCTTATAATAACTTAAAGCCACGTACATTAATGGGTATTAAACCCGTCCAGAGTTTATTGAAAAAGCAGCCGATGCTCAATATTTATAAATCGCTGCACTCAGATTTACGTGACATATTTTTAATTTCATAAATATGTTTGTCTTCGGATCTTTTTATTGGCCATTAATAATGGTATATTCGCAGTTTTGATAATATTTTGCGCGTTTATATAATATACGTATATAAGTTTTTAATATTGTTAAGTTTATAATTTTGTTATATTGTTTGTGATAAGAATAATCTGCAAGACAAGTTTTATGAGGTTTTGATAAATAATGATGTTCAAATTATTATTCCTTAAAAACATTAGTAGATACTTGTAATCACAATTTTAGTCAACTTTCGGTCGTGTTGCTCTGCCATCGAGATTATGTCAAAACTTGAATTTAATTTTGGGAATTGTCTCTCTTACTGATTAGTATTTAATTATCCACTGTATTTAGTGTCTGTGTGTTTGTAACTTGTGTCTAAATAATAATAATAATAAATATTGCTGAAGATTTCACACAGCGCTATCTAGCCCCAAACTAAGCAGCGCTTGTATTATGGGACCCAGATAACTGATAGAATACTTAAATACATTTGTTTTAATACATACTTAAAATATATAGGGAAACAACCAGACCCGGAACAAATATCTGTTGATCATGCAAACATTTGTTCCGCAGCGGGAATCGAACCCGCTCCCTTCTGCGTCTCAGCCGGCTATACGCCCACTGCACCTCGGAGGTCGTCAAAATAAATTATATAAATAATAATAATCAAAATAAATAAATAAATGTGTATATTATCTATCTATCTATCTATCTATCTATCTATAAGACTTTTAACCGGTTTACAGACAAACATTTAAGTACTCGTAAATTAAGCTACATAAAGCTGTTAAAATTTATGACTCCCACAATATTTGCATTCGTTCGATTAAGATCCTATATTGGCACGATAGCCCCCATTGTGGGGTTCTTCTGATGATAGCACCCATTCTGGTGTAGTCTGGGCTAAAATTTATGTGCGTAAGGGTTAAGGCTCTTCGATTTATGCCCATCTTATCTTAGTGACTTTTATTTGCATAATCAAACTATAGTGAAATTGTAGAAACCGGCAGAATTGACACAAAATCAAGTCACATTTTAAAATCCCGTATTTATAACTAGTTTCCGCCCGCGGCATCGCACGCATGGTTTGTCAATAAAAAGTAGCTTATGTGGTAATCCAGGTTATAATCTACGTCCATAACAAATTTCATCGTATCGGTTCAGCCGTTACGATGTGATTGAGTAACAAATAAATAAACAAACATACAAACTTTTGCATTTATAGTATTAGTGTGATAATGGTAGTAGAGTTAATTGTGAAAGGGCTCGCCCAGGGAAGTATTACCGCCAAAAAGCTATAATCTCGGAGTCTACTGTTTAGTTAAGTGAAACGATGAATTGATCTAAAAATTATATAAAAACTTGGATTTGACTAGAATTATTTACAATCGAAGGAATACCAAGGTCATTGATATTAGGAATAGTGTAACGGAGCTAAAATGGGCAGGACACCTGGCAAGGCGAGGCAATGACAGGTGGAGTAAGGCGTTAACTGAATGGCGTCCACGAGCAGGGTACCGTTGGACGTCCAGCAGAAAGATGGGCAGACGATGTAGCAAACATCGGGGTTGACCCTAAATGAGGCTAGCTCTGGACCGTGGAGAATGGCACGGGCAAAAAGAGGCCTATACCCAGCAGTGGGTGAAGTCAGGCTGCTTGTGATGATGCTGATGACGAAGATGTACAAGCCTTTAAAAATGTAAGCTAAACCATGGGTATAAATTAGTATACCATATAAAAACATGGTCCTTGAACTCCTTAACATCTCGTCGGTGTTTTAAAGATCTTTTTGACCATAAACAGGTGTATAAATCGTTTTTACGAGCGAATGGGATTCTTTATCGTTATTTGTATCGATTTTATGTTTCTATCGAATCGAAAAAGTATCGAAATAAGTTATTGTTTAAATTTCACAGAGTAGTGTGAAGCTAGATATGAAGTAACATTTTATGTTAGGTATGAACGGATATTTTAAACTCTTGAAAATTTGAATAAAACTCACTATTTTATAATCCGAGATTCTATTCGGTATAATAGATGAATTGTTATTAGCTCGCTACTCAAGGCCTAGCGTTGAAAGTTATTGAAGAGACGGCGCTGTAGAATATGTCTTTACAAGGTTTCCTGCAAGAGCTCGCTCATAGCAATAAGACCGCCGGTATAAAGAAGAATGTACTTTATTGTTAATATGGTTATTGTAATAATTTGGCCGAATAATGCTATTTGGAGTTCAATTAAGTGTAGTCGCACACTAGGCAACACGCGAGAGCGACAGTTCGACGACTAGACGCGACGATAAGCTGCGGCCTACAATTTTCATATATTTTGTTTAAAGCTCCGCACACTTGGCGTCAGAGTCGCGGAGTCGCGACGACAAGCTAGGTGAGTCGCGCGCGCTCGCTACTTGTCACCGCGTCTAGTCGCACTGTGATAAGCGCTGAGGAAGGTGCACGTGTTTACTTTATTGGGAATCTCAACATGGATACGTTTGATGTCGATGTGTTCATTACCTTGCGCCTTCGCATTCGCAAGATAAGCACCAAGGCAAGTGCAACTAGAGGCTCCATATTCACTCACAAGATGAACATCACGGCCATCTCTCTTGAACACTCTACTATTAAAGATCGCTTCCTGCACGACGTCTGTCGTAATGACGGATCGCCGACGCAAGCGACAGCTCCGCGTCTATTCGCAGCGACAAGACGCCAGATGCAAACGACAACGCCGCGACAAGTTGCCCAGTTTGTGATGGCCTTAAGTGTTAGATGCTTACGTTAGATCTTATTGTATAGCTAGCTTCATTACTTTCAGATTATTGATTTGTTTAACGATTATTACGTTTTATTCAAGTTTTTAAATTAAATTCTTCATTCGGGTTTCAGATAAAGTTAAATAAATTATTATTTACAGATAAAGATATTGTAATGTCTATTTGAGTATTAAACAATAATAACAAAGCAATATTTTTATTGTATTATATGGTTAATTTAAGTGACTTTTGATATTGTTATTGATATTGAAAATCAAATATTAAACTAGGAGTGGAGTTTTTTGTGAAAGAACTCGCCGGGGGAAGTTCTTCCATACCTATTTCTGCCGCCAGTATGTGAATGGTATGGATGCCGGTAACAGAAATTACAGGAACATGAGGCTTTACAACGGTGTGCCTCAAGTTGATAGATGCAAGGCAGTGTAGGGCAAGTTCCTCAGTAGCGTGACCTATGAGGCAAAGCTTTGTTAAAGGCGATGGTTACCACTTAACATCAGGTGGGCTAATTGCTTGCTCCAACTCCATACGTACAAATATTATAAATTCGTAAGTAACTTTATCTGGTTTTTTAACTTTTTTTAATTAAATTGCCAAATGCCAAAAGGCTGGACCGATTTCAATGAAATTTGATATAAAGATAGATTATGATTTGGATTGAGACGTCGGTAACTTTTCATTGACAAATATGCGAAGCCGCAGACGAAAGCTAGTACAAAATAATATTTTGTGCTAACTTTCAATATAATCTATATATATTGTATATAAAATAAAGTCGGGTTAGTTACACCATTTATAACTCAAGAACGGCTTTACCGATTTCTATGAAATTTTTCATGGTATATACATAGATTATAATTGTGATTAAAATAATTGCTACGTTTTACCAAAGTGCGCAGAAGGAAGGTAATATTTTTATTGGAAAACCACGCGTATGAAGCTGCGGGCAGGTCAGCTAGTATTGAATAGAAATAGAATACGCGTATGATGTCTTACGGCTGATATAATGATGATGATGACAATATTCAAAGTGGTCAGTTTTCTCCATAAAAAAACATAATAATATCACCTCTATCGACTCACGTCGTTATATTTATCGTTATCGTTATTATCGGTCGTTATAACGTTACGAACGGGCAGACAGATACTTACACATTAATCGTATTGATTGCCTCTACCTGCGCGTTGAGACCTCACAAGCCTCTACATTAGGCTTTGTATTGATATATGCGATGATTCGGCCGCACTCAGTCGTTAGTTTACTTTAATGCCCATTAAATGGTTGCCGCGTGAGGTTTCTGCAAGTATGCACAGTTTTGAGTCAATCATAAAAACAATCAATTTTCTAATTGATTCATGGAGTGCATTTAGAGTTTCTGGGTGCGGCCAATTGATAAAAAGAAAGAAGGGAAGAAAATAACATTTGTGTTTTATTTTGTATGTGTGTCGTGTCAAATAAATGTTTTCATTTCTTTGTGACGCAACAAAACACATACAGCACATTAAGTAAGGTAACACACAAAAACACATATTTTTTGTAAATTTTTTCGTAAATATTTTTGTTATCGTTGAAGGGGAGGGGAGAGGGGGGGGGGTTGGCCGGATGCGTGCGATTGTGTCTATAAAATTATGATACGGTAAAGGTGACGTGTTCTATTCGTTGTGTTGTATTTAAATAATGTGTAGCGGGTCTTGTGTCTCTAAGATAAATGGATAACTCATTATTGAATTACCAAACAGAAATAATACAAAATAAGTATTAAGCTAGAACAAATAAGGCAATACAATGAACGGCCTTATCCCTGAAAGCATCGAGACAAACCATTAAGTTTGCCAGTTTCGAAAAAAAATTGTGAGTAGATCCCATCCTCGTCGCCAGATGGCATGTTGGTTCGCAATGAAACGACCGTCTTACTCCGTAGCTGGTTTATTACTGAGCACTGTTACCCACAGTTTGATTGCTTTATGCATTACTATTTGTAACATTTTACCGAATAAAAACAATATATATGTATATACAAAAACACAATTCCTAACATTTCATTGCTGTTTCGGGTTGAAGGGTGCCGGTGAAATCGCACATTTTTTTTTCTTTCTTTTATTTTATTTAAATTTTACACAGCCATTACAGTAACACCAAAGCGTCAGTGCAAAACCTTGATATACAGTGTAAACTCCATGTAACTTCACTCGTTTTAACGACAAACTCTCTAAAGCGTCGAAATCACTCGGCTTTGGTTGGTTTAGCTTGTCTTGCATACAATGCTACACTCTGTATAGCATCACACCCACTTTCAATCACGACAACAATTTGCAATAAAAATTTCTTTTTAAATTGCCAAATTAATAAAAACTGCGCAGCTGTGTATATCCTTTTGTCGTTTTATTATCCTAGACCATAATAAACTCGACTGTCGGCATCATACACACCAAGCTTTCTAAGAAATCCGTTCTTTTGTTTACAAAATGGGATTTCTTGCACGTGTAGCTGCAGATTGTTGTTAGTAGAAGTGATGGATTTTATCTATACGTTGTCATATTCTTAGTAGCTCACAAACTTTCAAATTGTAAACATGGTTAGTAAGAGAAAATCACTGTGTATTGACGAAAAAGTTTTAATGATACGCAAATCAAGACAACACGAATCAACAAAAACAATTTAACAAGACAAATCAGAAATAAACGTTTTCTTTTTTTAATACAGATTTTACTTCTCTCCATTTAACGACAACTCTCTATAACGTCAAAATATGCTCAGTCCCTTGAGTGTCGTTATATAGAGTTTACACTGTACTTATAAACTAATTATTTACACATAAACTAGATAGGTCCTACTTAGAAAATGCGACATGAGGCTTTGCATCTGTATGTCTTTAGTTCATGGACGCAGGGCAGTGCATCGTAGGGCACGTTACTAAGAAGCGTGAGAATACCTACGAGGAAATGATTTCCCAAATGCGGGCTACTGTTAAGTATTAAGTAGTCAGGTATTCAGTATTTTATTGCGTTCTCATACAAAGTATATTAAAATATTTCAATGTTACCTGTCAGATCTAGCATCTACCCTGGAGGTCTAGCAATATTATAAACTAGCTTCCGCCAGCGGCTTCGTACAAATGGTTTGTAAACAAAAAAAGCCGCCCGTCCGCGTCCGCGCACATTTGAAATTATCCGTTCCCATGGAAACTTCGGGATAAAAACTAAATAAAACACTCTTGTCAAAGTGACGCGACACTTCATGTAAATGACTTCACGTCAGTGAACGACGGTTCAATTATATGGATATTGTTCATACAAAAATTTCAGTAAAAGAATAGGTGGTGGGGGTAGAAGGGTGAAAAATACTTTACGACTTATTCTTATACCTACCAAATATACAAAAAAAAATCATCAAAATCGGTCTACCCGTTTCGGAGGAGTGCGACCACTAAAACTTTGCTCAAAAGAGTGCTTTATGTATATAAATAGCTAGGTAGATCTATTAGAATCGAAGTTGCCATTTGGTGGGTAAATTTTGCATAGAAAAAACAGCTTTAAAATTGTAGGAATATGAGTGTTTATTGTTCAAGGTCGTATTTTCATTTTTTGACTTATCATTACTTGATCATCACTATCACTATATAGTATAAAACAAAGCCGCTTCCCGCTGTCTGTCCCTATGTATGCTTAGATCTTTAAAACTACGCTACGGATTTTTTTAATAGATAGAGTGATTCAAGAGGAAGGTTTATATGTATAATTCATGCAGAATATAGTAGAGAAACACTGATGATTTTAGAGGTTTCTAATGTGATGTCCTAAATACTAATAATAATCTTTCAAAATATTCTTTCAATTAAATACCCTTTCAAGAGTAACCTCTACAGAAAAACTGTCTGTATAGTCTTATGACAAAAACGCTGTGAACGTTGTATATAAAGACATTCTATAGTATATTTAGTATAAGCATTGCACCCGTGCGAAGCCGGGGCGGGTCTCTAGTTACCCTATAAAACTAGTCCTAGGTCTTTGGCTGTATATTAAAAAACTAGTTTAAAGAAATAAATATTTTGACATTCCTTTGTCAATACATCTATGAAAATCTGATGTATGTTCACAAAAATATTAATTTGATTAAGAAAAATAGCGATAATCATAATTTTAATACTAGAAATAAAGATAAACTCGCTGTTGCCCCTTGTAGACTCCATAAAGTTAGTAAATCGTTTAAAGGGCAAGGTGTTCGCTTTTATACCAAACTCCCAAGTGATGTACAAAAATTGACAATCAACAAATTTAAAAACGAAATCATACAAAATCTTTATAAAAAAGCCTACTATAAAATATCGGATTATTTAGATGATACAGAAGCTTGGGATTGAAATTGCTCCAACTCGTTCAAAATGTTACAATTTAGAAATAATTTATTTTCTGTATTGTATTCTAAAAGGATCATTTAAAAAAACAACCAGCCTTGTTTCTTGCCTTTCTTTCCTGGCTTGGTCGCGAAGGAACAAGCAGTAAAATTGACGTTTCAAAGTGATCCTTGTGATTTTAATGAATAAAAGATTTTGACTTTGGACAGCAAGTAGCCAATGGGATAAAAGGATTTTGTACACATAAAAAAGTATTAATAAACATTAAACAAACCCCTTCTTTTTTTGTGGTTAAAAAAGGACATGGGTAAGGAACACCGTAGTTAAACTACCTTTTTAAGACGTTTTTATTAGCTTGGTATGTATGTATTTATGTAAGTAACGGAATCTTTGAACTTGATTTTCAACCACTTTAGGACGTGGAATTAAATTGAAATTTTGATCACTTAACAAGGACCGATGACGAAATAAAAAAAATAAAAATAATATAAAAAACTTCTCCTGTTTAGTGTTTTTAAATTAATATTATTTTAATTAAATCAAATCAAATCTATCTGTTTGAGAACTACAGCGCCAAAGACAGACACACAGGCAGACGTCAAACATGTAACAACCCTTCTTATTGGGTCGAGGGTTAAAAAACTGCAGCCGTTGCATCTTAAGTTTCAGTTAGAGAAAGTAAATAAGTCTTAGGGAATTTTTTTGCGCTTTCATCACAAACTCCCGGAAACTGTTTGGTTGGTACTCAAAGACGTCCGTGACAGCTGAACCGATTTCGATGAAATTTGGTATATATAGATACCGAATTACAACATACTTTTTATGCTAGAACCACGCCGCGTTCAAAACCGCGATGCGAAGTTATCTACGAGTATTCATTTCATCACACTTCATTACTAAGAAGTCCAATCAAGCCAATATACATACATATACACAAACAAATGTAAATTGTCGAAGGGACATCGACTGGCACATCCTTATTACAAGCACGTCCTAATAGCGTGTTGATTAATAATTAAAAATAATTACGATTATGACCATATTCAATGACTCTGGTGTTACTGCCATTAACACTAGTGATGGGGACTAGTGTTAGTGAGACCCGAAATCGATTATCGATGATTTTACAAAGGAAATGGTTAATACGTGCAGAGCTAACTAAGCCAGTTACACTGTTAATTAATAGGAAATTAAGACTATTAGGCGTAATAAGTTCTGAAATCGATTGTGGGACACATATTTGCGTGATCTGCAAACATGTAGTCGGTCGGTTGTTATGAAACTTAGGAGTTATTTTTTTGTTAGTCGTATTGAACGTTGCTTAATTAAACTTTTATGTTCATAACAGTCAAGCATGACCTGAGTTGCAAAAATATTGATATTTGATTGATTACGTACGCAAGTAGATTTTTAAGCTAAAATTTTCGTTTTTATTTATAGTCCTCAATGTTAAAAGTTTCAAAATCTGCTATCGATACCTAATCATCGTTATCTCTCCATCCCTATCCCGAGTTCTAATTAAGGCATGGGCCGTGCACCGAATGTGTGTAATCAAGCTCGCAGCCGCCACTTGTTTGCTTTGGCTGCGCGGGCGCATCGTGTTACTGGTATTGGCTACTGGGTATTAGGTTAATTGACATCATTGATATGGATATTGGTACAAATGTTTCATGTCATGTGACTGAAAAATTTCCTTAGTCATAAAGGAGATTGGACAAAATACTATACAACATAGGTCCACTCAAGAATAAAAGTCAAATTGTACGTAAACAATTAGACAAATACAATTAACTCCGAAAGGATAGTACAAATGATTATAAAACCATTAACTAAACTCAATGCTACTACGTTTACTCAAATTAAACCTCTTAGTTTTGAACCAAAACAAAAAATATTTAATATGGACAAATAGGAAGCAACAAAGCATTTTAACGCCATAAATCTCAATAGTATCGGACATAATTTAATCGGACCTTTCGATTTTGAGACCATAAATAACAGATTTTTACATTTTAAAAACGAAACAAAACTTTTAATATGGCGTATCGGAGATAAATCACTCTGAACTGGCGTATACGTCTTTGGTGGTATGCCATCTTAATCTACGCTACGCTAAAACCAACCCAAATGCGATATTATAGAATTGAAAATCCCTTTTTTATACTCAACCAAAAGCCTGCAAATTTCGCCAATCAAAATTAAACTTTCGTGTCTTTTAAATAGGTTTGAAGGTTGTTTAGTTAACGGGTATAATTTCTCATATAAATCAATGTGTTTCGGTTTATAGTTGATCTTTGATAACCGAGTATTGATACACGGTCGGAGGTGTTTTGAGATCTCGTCTGTTACGCTGAATTACGACATTTTTACGATATTTCTAGACTGGACCAGATGGTACAATGCCCTTTCTGATAGATATCAAATGCAAACGATCCATGTTTTCATGACCGTATGATCCCAGAGACTTCAAGTCGTCACGTGATGATGTATCTTTTAATACATCATCATCATCACTTACCTATCATCAACATTCTAGCAAATAAAAGTTTGTATCCTGTATCTTGTAAACTAGTGGTTCGCCCTGAACTGAGATCTCACGAGTCTCCCATAAAAATGAAACAAATTATTATTTGTAATCATTGACTATCAAAATATTTAATATGAAAACGAAAAATTAAACAAACTTGACCTACAGGTTCATTTAAATTACAGGTAACGGGAGTTCATGAATTTGGAAAGCCTTTTTTGTGATAGAATTTGCAGTTATTCTAGATTTCAGACGTTTCCTTATATTTGTGTCACTAAACCTACACCCATACCAGGTTTCAGCACTGTGGGTTCACTGGTGGACCCTGTGAGTTTCTTCAAAGTAAAGTTTTTATTATGGCTTATTAAAAACCTACAAAGTTTAAACTAATAATAAAAACGGTATCGAAATGTACTGATAAAATCTTTCATCAGACGTGCCATTTGAGCGGATAATCTCTTTTTTTTTGAACCTCTCGTGAACCCCAATATCTCCACAACCCCCCCCCCCCCTTGCCCTACTACATTTTAGCTCATTTAGTCACACCAGAATTGTATCACGGCCTACTTATATACCAAATTGCACGATCGATGATCGGATCAACCAACGCTTCAAAAGTTATCCTCGGATATACCAACTTACATACATACAATGCTGATTTGCAGAAGTTGATTAGGAGATCTCGCTCGATCAATAAATCACGAGATTTATTAGTAAAATCAATACTAGCTAACATTATAGGAGTTAATCATTAAAGCTAAAACCAATTGCATTTCCATTCCACAATATTTTGCAAAAATCTGCGTACAATTCAAACGGATCACCATTTAGAGCATCCGACAGCAGAATGATGGCGTCTGGAAGTGGATTATCTTCGAATAAAAGTTGGTCAATCGGGCGACGAATTTGAAACGGAGTGTATGTGGGCGCAGGATGCTGTGTTTGTTCGCAATCAATTTTATTGCTCGCTGGTATTTGCTGCTTATCTGTGTACTGCAGGACAGAGAAATAAAAAAAACTTTTATTTCAAGCAATTGTGTAGCTCATTTATGAACACAACACAAAAGCCATATTAAACAGGGTTTTGAGAACATGCCTGTGACAGCAATATCTGGTGTACGGGCAGTCTACTCTGTCAGCTATTATTTCCAAGACGGTGTTGGAGCTGGCCCGCAGCCTCCAGTAAAGCCAGGGACGTGGCTCGCTTGCGCATGACGATGTGGAAATATTCAGCAGTATTTAATATTTATTATGTTATGATTTAACATATAGACAAACATACAACATATATAGAGTAAACGATTTGGTTCAACTTTTCTTATTACGATTAAGAAGTGAAACTCACTTCCGACGTATATTTTTCCGGACCATTATTATCTCGGAGTCTTCAAGTCCAAGTGAACAGGTTCTTTCACTTACCATCAGGTGAGGTAGTATTGAAGAGCTTGACAAGCACCAAAAAAAAATTAGTTGTAGTAGATTCTCTCCTTGATAATGTTGTGCCTAATAATGACCATGCATATGTACATATCTTATTACCACCTAATATTACATTGTGGAATACAATAAATAGTTAAAGTTATTTTATTTGTCTTGAATAGAAAGACTTGTTTCTTCTTAGAATGTTTATTAAACAGGATACAGTTGGTTTTAGGCGCGGGGCGCGGTATAAAACATCCACGTCTGAATCTAGCCGCGGCCGGTTGGGGAATGTATCTGCGGGGTGCGCGGGCGCGGCGCGAGGCGGAGTTTCTCGCTCGTTTCTCGCGTCAACATATTTATTTATTCATTTATTATTTTAGATAGAAATTAAATGGAACGGCGAAACTGCATATAAAAATTAAGAACTAAAGTAAAAATGATACTTTTCAATTTGCACCTATGTTGGTCACTTTCAGCGCGAAGACGTTTTGTTTCATTTATAATTTTTTTCTTAAGACCAAAGTACTGATGGTTTTACTATGTTCTAGCAAATAAACGTTAAGTATCTTATCTTATTGTGTGCCTACTAATTTAGTCTTTATGTAACAGTGTAGATAGATTAGAATAAAAATATTTTAATTAAAAAAAGTTATGTTTATGCGAATTGTAACGTGCATGTTGTATTCATCTATAAATGAAATTGCATACAATAATAGCAAACACCTAGTAAATAAGCACGTACTCATATAAATATTGTTGATGAACCTAATAAATAAATTAAATATTATTACGTAATATTATTTTACAGCAGTTGGGGCCGGTGCGGCGGAAAATTCACCCGAAGAACTCAAGCGGCGCAAATATGGAAGTTTCGACAGTGCTTACGTGTTTGAACCATTTGGGAGCGAGATCTATGGGGTAGCCAGTGTCTTGGGGACGGCAGTGACCTGGAGCAGTTGAGCTATCTATCGATCGTTTGCAGCGGTCTTCAAAATGATTCAACGGTTTCTTCTGTATTTTTTATAAATAATTGTTTATTCTTTCTGTAAACTATTGGAACTAAAAAAAAATACGGAAATTAAATTAAACTAATAGTCCGAAATAAAAAATCAAGCGTTGTTAAATTATAGTATTTTACAAGGTCAGAGGGCCTATGACTTACCTTGTCTTACGCGTAACTTTATGTTAGTAGTCGACTTGAAATATGAAATTTTAGAAAAGAGCCTTGTGGGCCATTCCTCATTATTATGAAAAAAAACATGAAATTAGGTTCTTTAGCTGACTTTTAATTTGACCCCATGATCACTAATCGACTTTGACTTTGCACCAGTGCATGTTTATAACCTTGACATAAACGCAGTACTGCACTAACCAGTCCATTTGAACCAATTACCACAATTACTGCCACATCTTGTTATAACTGCACCTCTATCCTTTCTCACAAGACTAAATCTTAGGTTTCCTAAGAAACAGAGACCACAATAGAACGGTGACATATACAGCATGTCCCAGAACTAGTATATAATCCCCGAGGAGGAGTGAGAGGGGGGATTTTATTTCAATAAAATAAAATTAAGAACGCTTAATTAAAATCGTTTATATCGGTCGTTGTTTCTTCGAAAAGTGAGAATGCCAATGCGCGTGACCTGCAGTGTAATCTGCTAGGTAACCTCTAAAAGTAAGTGATTTGGATTGATAGAGGAAACGTCTCGTGCCAAATTGTAGATGATAATGATAGTTGCTACGAGTACACGCGTGCCTGATGTGATGACTAATGTATTTACCAAGTACGTTTGTCTATCTTGTAATTGAATGGAATTGATACCTTGTGAACAGTTTTTGTTTAACTGAAAAGGAGGTATGGTTTTCATAAATTTTTTAACCCCCTGACGTAGATAAGAGGGTTATTATAAGTTTGACGCCTATGTCTGCCTGTGTGTATGTATGTATGCTATGTGTCTGTGGTATGTAGTGTTGCCAAGTCCAGTGTTGCAAATTTCGGAACGGAAGGTTGAAATCGGAATTTTGATTTTCAAATCGGGACACCAAGTTTAGCTTAGCTACAAATAACAAATAAACAGTTTTTTTTATAAAAATATTATTTATTTTAATCGATTGGTTAGTATTTTTAATAGTCGTAAAAAATTGTCTATTATTTCTGATAAAAAAATATCCCATTTAAAAAGTAGGTATTTATTTTCACCTTCACAGACCTATCCAACAATTTACTTAGATGCATAGAATAAATACAGACTAAGAAGGTTAGTCAAAAATCGGAACATTCGGCGGCTTGATCAAGGGTGAATCGGAAAGTGTCACCAGACTTCTGAAAATCGGGACGTCCCGCGCTAATCGGGACACCTGGCAACACTAGGAGCATCGTAGTTCCCAACCGTTTTAGATGCGGTTTATATTGTGTCAGAGGATTTTTAAGGTTGTTAAATTATGTAACAATAGCTTGTTAAGTATGTGGTATTTTTATTTCATAAGGCGAAACATTTTTCACGATTTAGATAGGGAAATGATTAAATTAAAAATTGAGACAATATATGCAAGTGAAAAAAAAAGATATTGTAAACATTTTTCGCGCAGCGGAAAACACTTAAAAAGTCTCCGACCCCCTCTTTTTACATTGTGGTTAAAACTGACATAGCCAAGGCCACTTGAGTTTCTATTAAAAAAATAGTCCTGTTTCTGAACTATGATACCAAAGACATTAAGGCAGACATAGGCGTCAACCCTAGGTAAACAGGCATTCAAATAATATATAATAAGTTTTATTTATTTTGCGGATGACATTGTCCTTTTTTCCCAAACAGCACATGACTTACAAGAAATGCTCCAAGAACTGAGCGCGGCAAGTCTTGAGGTTGGACTGCAAATGAACCGGTCGAAGACGCAAATAATGACCAATGCCACGAAACGTAGGGTCGAGGTAGATGGGCAGGAAATAATATATGTCGATGAGTACATTTACTTGGGCCAGTTAGCAAGCTTCGAAAACAGGCATGACAAGGAAATCGATCGCCGCATCGAAAATGCCTGGAAGAGCTACTGGTCCATGAAGGCTCACAGGAAGGATGACCTTCCTCTGAGTCTGAAGCGCAAACTCATCGATATGTGTATCCTGTCGGTCCTAACCTACGGTGCGCAAAGATGGTCATTGACCGAGCTGCAGAAGTCCAAGCTCAAGATTTGCCAAAGGGCAATGGAACGCAGCGTCTTAGGATTCCGGAGAACTGATCGGGTGAGGAATACCACGCTTCGTTCATTAACTGGCATTGCCGATGTGGTAGACAAAACCGCGAAGCTCAAGCGGGATTGGGCCGGGCACGTAAGTCAAATGCTTCTGGAGAAATGGGCCAACATCATAACTCGTACCGGAGGATGGACAGCGACGTCGGGGTCGGCCGCGAAAGCGTTGGCGTGAAGAATCTGCCAAGGATCGCGATAGGTGGAAGGAGTTGGGGGAGGCCTTTACCCAGCAGTGGGAAAATGTAGGCTAGCTAAAAAAAAAGTTTTATTATCTACCCTAAATTAAAACAATTACAAAATAAACCAATAGAATATAACATGAGTAAAATATTAACCGGTAATAAAATCTATCATTATCGACAGCTAATAACAGCTGTACCGTCAATACACCATGCCAACAAAACAGCCCACAACTCAATGTTAACAGAGAATCGTGTACAGTAGATCTGCATAGTACAAGATTAATTGCCAATACAGCAAACAGACAGACGGACAAATAAAGGAACGCGCGACACGACCAACGTTCCAATATACGGCCATAATTTTAGTGTATTCTGCAACACCTACGTGTTGGGGACATAGGCATTGTCGTATTCTGAGGTCTGGATCGTGTTTAATGCACATTTGAAACGCTTTTAATATGAGCAGATATATTAGAGCAAGTTTCAAAGTAGCGATAGTGATAGAAAGGTTGAGGAGGAGAAAAGTGAGGCTCAAAGTCAAAGTCAAAATCTTTTATTCATTAAAATCACAAGGATCACTTTGAAACGTCATTTTTACTGCCTGTTCCTTCACAGTCAAGCCAGGAAAGAAAGGCAAAAAAATAAGGCTGGTTGTTTTTTTATGGTCCTTTTAGAATACTTAACAATACAGAAAATAAATTAAGTTTCAATTGTAACATTTGAAACGAGTTGGAGCAATTTCAATTCCAAGCTTCTCTATCATCTAAATATTCCGATATTTAATAGTAGGCTTTTTTATGAAGATTTTGTTTAATTGCGTTTTTGAATTTATAAAGTGTCATTTTTTGTACATCACTTGGGAGTTTGTTATAAAAGCGAACTCCTTGCCCTTTAAACGATTTACTAACTTTATGGAGTCTACAAGGGGCAACAGCAAGTTTATCTTTATTTCAAGTATTAAAATTATGATTATCGCTATTTTTCTTAAACAAATTAATAATTTTGTGAACATACATCAGATTTTCATAGATGTATGGACAAGAGAATAACATAATATTTATTTCTTTAAACTTATTGCGTTACTATTAAACTTATTGATTCTCTGGGGTCCATATTATAAATTGCACGAACAGCCCTCTTCTGCAGCACAGAAACGGTGTTTATAGCACAAAAACGGCTAGTGTGGTATGAGCATGCCATGTGGAGGGAAGAAAATCATGTGACTAAACGAGTGTTAGATATGAGTGTGGATGGATATAGAAATAGAGGAAGGCCGAAGAAGAGATGGATGGACTGTGTGAAGAAGGATATGGATAAGAAAGAAGTTACAACGGAGATGACGGCTGATAGAGAGGTATAGAAGAAAAATACATGTTGTGCCGACCCCACGTAATGTGGGAAATATGCAGGAAGAAAAAGAAATGCTTTAAAAAGGGCCCAACAGAGTTAAACATTGTGCCCTTTTCTAGAAAGATGACGCTGAGGCCTCTTGAAATCACTTGGGCTTCTTCACAAGCAGAAGCCAGAAGTGATTTCGTGGTTTTCTATAAACTATTTTTTAATTCGAATTACCAATGCTAGTCTACGGACAATAGATACCTCTGCTTGCCATTCATGACATATAAATCAAAAGTGCAAAACTTTGTATATGCAAAGCGAAAAAAATAATTCATCAACTGGAAAGAGCAGCGTAGGGCGGCCCCTCTCTAGATATATTGACGATCTGTTAAAGGTTGCTGAGATCCATTCGTTGGGCGCAGGTTGCACGAGATCGGTCGCTCTGGAGAAGTCGTCTTTTGGCTGATATGATGCTGATGATGAATTCAAAACATACTTTAAAACGTGTAATTCTCGTAACTAATTCAAGTTTCGATAATCTCGCCTGTCAATTGAAGAACCGAAGAGAAAGGATACAGCTTTTCATGGTCACGATCGAAAAGCGATCCTTCAGAATAGTTCCACTGATTGCGCACATATCGACTTGAGGGATTGGCCTGCGCGCGCGCACTAAATCAAACAGTCGATAAAAAGCTAAATGTTGTCCGATTGCAAGGCGAGAAATGTTGAGCATAAATTTATGCGGTGCTGATAAATTAGGCAGTCTGTGGCCGTGAGTTATGGCGCTGGGTTGTCTTCGTGTGAGCTGGTCTGAGCTTTGGTGTTTCTCTTGGATATTTTGCTGGTAACTTTGTTTCCTGGTTTGAGAATGACATTAGCTTTTGTTGCATATTGTGTTGCCCGATTCCTTAAACTTAAAACAAAGGATCTTTTCAATTTCCTTGTTTGAATCGGATATCCTCCATCAAAGAAGCCCTGTTGAATTCGGTTTTGATTACGAAATGGTGCAACCGATAGTATTGAAGAGTAGGCTAAACTTTTGTTTATTATTTGGTTTGTTTGCATACGTAACAAGTTTTTTTAAGAATATCCTACAGTTTCTAACAGTTGAAGGGCTTAGTGAACTTTGAACGCCCACATGAACTTAGAGATGACATAAACAGAAGTGGCGATGACAATGGACCTCATGGCCACAGTGAATAAAAAAAACAAGTTTTTATCTACTTCATCATCTACTGTCTTTTCAGTCAGATTGGCACAACATGATATCTTCTTTCATAACCCTGTATCGGCAGTCATCGCTTCTTTCCACCTTTTTTGTCTCCCCTCTTCCTTATCTATGTCTTCTTTCGCACAATCAATCCATCTTCCGTTTTGATCGTTACTTCTACTATGAATTCATGATTCGCAGGATTTTCTTCGTTCTATGTTTTTCTTCAGAAATTTTTGTTTAGCAACATGAAATAACATACAAAACATATTTTTTTACAAAATGATTCAGTATACTGGGTGGTTTTATCACTAAAAGCGATCTTTTCTAGGCAACCTTTAGATGGAAAACCTATTGTTGTAGTTTTTAGTTCTAGTTTATTTTCTTTATAGGTATATCCATCCATACTAATAATATAAATTCTAACTCAGTTTCTCTGTCTGCTTGTTACGTTTTCACGACTAAACGGCTAGACCGATTTCAATTAAATTTGGTATTTAGATAGATCATGACCGTCATTAGGATATAGGCTACGTTTTACCTAACTGTGCAAAAGGAGGTTAATGTTTTTATTGACTAGTTGTTTATAGTTGGTGTTATTCACTATTTATTTATTTAATAATACTAAGATACACAGTTGCATTACCGTAAATCATACATTTATTAATATAACTATATTTATATCTATCTACCAAGACCAATTAAACGGACAATTTCTCAATAAGTACTGTAAAGTGGTTTCAGTTATCTGAGTAAAATTACGCATTAAACACCTCACCAGATGCAAATCTCTGCATACCGATTCGCTCCGATCTCAATGTATTTAAGAGCCCAATAAAATTCTTTAAAACGGTAGTCGTTTGCACTTGCAAACAGATTGCAGATACCGTCCAGCTTCCTGATTCAGGTATGGTAATGGCTATGGTTCATCGTCATGGGTTTTAGGACTTTGATCAGATATACCAGTGGAAAGTGACGGTTAGGGTTAGGCCGCATTGTCGTCACTTTTTTGATTCAACGTAAGTTAGTATGAGTAAAAACTGGAACTCGCCTCATAAGTCTATTTTTCCGTGCCACTATAATCTTCTTGACCAGAATAAACTGTTTTTTTCTAGACAAGCGTATTTCATCCTATAACATAACATCAGTTACTATAAAATGAGGTAGTGATCAATCACTTGACAACGAAAAAACTATCCTTTCATTTTTAAAATCATCACAGAAATTACGACTGGACGTAACTTGAATCCGCATTCTTAGAATATTCCCGTAGGTATTGGACACCTTTAAATAAAAATAACTAATAATTCCTTCATCAAATTCATAAAATCAAATTTTTTATGTAATTATATATTGCTCTATTCATAAATCTTAGTGCAATATAAGAATTTGTTCCCAAGCTGACAAATAGCATCACAAAGATTGTCAAAACGATGACCATGGCTAAACTTTCCATGACCAGTTGCTACTGCAATTGGGCGGTGGATTCACCATTTTTGGTAGACGTGAGGTACAGGATCCATCAGGATTGTAAGAAGGTAATTAAGAACAACATGCAATGTGCTTATTTTGCTAATATATCGGTTCAGTTCCAGCCTCAATATGTTACGAATGCCTTAAATAATATGATATTTATCTCAAAGCTACCAAAAAGGCGTCGAAATTCGAGTAAAAGATTATTAGCATACGGAGGTTTTTACGTATTTTAAATGCTTTAAGAACTGTGAAGTCACATCCACTGCTGAACACTGCCTCCGCCATATAATTCCAAAACGACAGCTCTTGTACTTGCACCAAACGGCTCCCAGCCGACATAAAGTCATCTTTCTACATAGTTGGGGAGTATCAAAAAACACAAATGCAAAATGGCCGGTCTCAGTGCGATCTCATATGTTTGGTAATAGGTACTTACAGATTTTTTGAATACTTGCGACATTATAACAAGCCCGATTTGAAGTCATTTTTCTCGCCGTGATAACTTTGAAAGAACATCTATACAAGACATCGAAAAAGCAACCATAAGTAATGCCATAACTATTATGATATCTGACGCTATCCCAATGTTGTATCATTTTGGTTCAATACCGTAGAGTTGCGATCGTTTTAAACTATACATTAAAAAACCCTTAGCACAAATAATCAATATATCTAAAGAATCGTTTCTTTAGCAACCGATTTTTAATTTTTATACTAGTTGCCATCTCTACTTTTTGACGACCTCCGTGGTGCAGTGGGCGATTAGCCGGCTGAGATGCAGGAGGTAGCGGGTTCGATTCCCGCCGTGGAACAAATGTTTGCATGATCTACAGATATTTGTTTCGGGTCTGGTTGTTTCTCTATATATTATAAGTATGTATTTACAAAAAAAAAATATTCTATCAGTTATCTGGTTCCCATAATACAAGCTTTGCTTAGTTTGGGGCTAGATAGCGCTGTGTGAAATGTCCAGCAATATTTTATTTATTTATTCACTCTCTGTTTTTGACAACGTCAAATCGGGCTTCTTAGAACGGCAGGAGTATCATTGTAAAAATTCTAATAACACAAAAAACATTGATGTATCTTTGATGTCTTATCTTTATGCAAAAACACAGTAATATAAAACTTAACGGACGATACAAATAGGGTTTGGACGAAAGACTATATATTATTGTAACAAGGTGCCCTACAAACCGCCGTCAGACAAATTAATCGATACTTAGATAATCGATTTTTAATCACATTAACATAATTGCCAACTCGGATACACCTGCCGAGCTTATATGCAGAGATGTGAAAGTGTACAGAGAGGACAAGTAATATTTTAAGGCGGTTTTAAGCCATGTTTGTGATGTTATGTAGATGACACATGAAAGCTTCTAGTTTTTTTTCTATTTTTAGCTGCCGTTTTAGGCAAGTAGAATAATGTAGATGGGTTTAGCTAGATAAGACTTAAGCTAATGTAAAATTTATATGAACTAAATTAATCTTTTCAACCTATTAATTTAAACTATTTAATCTAACTCGAATCTCAACGTCATAAACCTTCGTTCGTCTACGGATCTCGACGTTTGGTACTCGATAACAGTCTGATGCCGAGCATGATAAGGTAAGCAAGCCAAATGGTCTTGGGCGGGAGACTTGGCTAGACGTGGTGATGATAGATGGAGCAGGACAGTGACTACATCGTGGGCCGTCAGAGCGTGAGACTAGCGCAGGATCGTGGTAGATGGCACAAACTTGGGGAGGCTTATACCCAACAATGGGTGAAGTCAGGCTGTGGATGATGATGATGATGACTTAATCTAAACATTTTTTTGAACTAAACGGCTACCTTTCATTATAATTATTTATTTACAAATTAAACTAAAAATCACAAGATGTGAAATCAGCAATAGAACGATAGATAATGACGCCAACCATACTCCAGTATAGTGTTGCCTGACACACAGCAAACAAACAAAACAGTAGGTAAATAAATTTACCATTGACAGTCTCTTCTGCCTCCTCACAAGTTCTATGACAGTCACCTTATCTGCAATCGTGGAGTCATTAAAACATGTCACGTGATAAATCTAGAAGGTTCTTATAATCATTCACATTGACAGGTTTAGCTGTGCCGTGGATTTATGGTACTTTCGATACGGCATACAAATAGGAACCTGGTAGGTTGTAGGAATGCGTGGATAAGGCTTTATGGATTTATGGATGCAACTGCATTTTTGTTGCAATAACTACAAGTTAATTTTTACAAAGTTTTCTTTCGTATTATATTAGGCACAGCGCATTGCAAGTTGAAATAGCAGTGGGCGGGGCACATAGCGGGAAGAACAGAACCATATAGGCAGGTTCTGTTTTTTTATACGACTTGGCGTTGGAATAAACGTATGACCCACCTGATGTTAAGTGGTAACCATCGCCTATAACAGAGAATCGCCTCGTAAGTACACCTTAGAAACGTGCCCTACGATGCAATGCCCTGCGTCTATTAACATGAGGAATGCAGATGTAAAGTCTCATGTGCCTGTAATTTCACCGGCAGCCATGCCCTTCAAACCAGAACACAGCAACACTCTTTGGCAGCAGTAATAAGTATGGTGGTAGTTCTTTCCCGGGCGAGATTTTTCACAAGGAACTCTATCTACTCTTCGTCAAAAATCTCTCAAATAAAGACCACGCGAGACGACCTAGAAGATTGCTAGGCATTCAATTCGGTCACTGTGGAAATTAATGGGTTCTGTGTGTCCCTATTGGGATATCATCATCATACAAGCTATTGCTTGTATGATGATGATATCGGTCTATACTCTTGGAAGCTATAATGCGGCGGACTCGGTCATCCATTAAAATCTTAACTGTGCTGAACTTAGCGAAACAACCAGACTAGCAGTTCTAAGACCTAGATCACTGATATAGCCTAGAGGATTAGCGAGCTGAAGTGGCAATGGGCGGGGCGCATTGCTCAAAGTACTGACGACCGTTGGGGCAGACAGGCTCACGAGTGGAGACCTCGCACTGGAAAGTGCAGCGTAAGGATGACCCCTCACTTGATGGAAAGATGCTCTGGAAATCTATGGAGGCCTATGTACAGCAGTGACGTCCTGTAGATGTTATGATGATGGAGATGACCAGCCAAGCTATGCGATACATACTCCTTGTCCCAATCAAATGACGGGTTCCTATATCCGTTGGTAACCAGCTACGACTAGTTTCTCCTTGATAACTCTTAAAATAGTTTGACACTAGTTTGTGACTTTTTCAAGGAGATACGGGGCGTAGTCGATTACCGACGGATATAGGAACCGCCCATTAATCAAGTTGGGTAAAAATGGCGTTATATGTATGTATGTTTGTTTGTCCGAGGATAACTTTCGTAACGTTGATCCGGTCATCGTGAAATTTAATACATATGTAGGTAGTGATGGCACAATTTTGGTGTGACTAAATGAGCTAAAAATGTTGGGGGGTTGTTGAAATATTGAGGTTCAAGAAGGGTAAAAACAAATAAAAATGAGGCTATAAGGTCAAATGTGACGTCAAATTAAAGGTATATTAGTATATTTAGATTTTTTTTTTATTTTTCAGATTTTTTTAGAGATTTTGAGTTTTATTAGCCATGATAAAAACTAAATTTTGACAAAATTCACAAGGTAGGTACACCAGTGACCTCACAGTGCTGAAATTTGGTATGCGTGTATCTTTAGTAACACAAATATAGGCAAAAGTCTGAAATCAAAAATAACTGCAATTTAAAAAAGAGAATCCAATTTCATGAACTCCCGTTACCTGTAATTTGAATGAAACTGTGGGTCAAGTAAAAAAGTTCCTGTTCGTGGTACTATTTTATTAGGCAAAGAATAAGGCTGTCTTGCACAACGATCTCTAAACGTATTTAGCAACTAAACATGTTTAAATTTTACGTATTTGTATAATTTGCCAACTTTTTAAATCATATTTAGCCACTAAATACGTTTAGGCATCGTTGCGCGAGTCGCCCTAAGAATCTTTTTTTTTGTTTTGGGAGACTCGCGAGATCTCAGTTCGGGGCGAACCACTAGTCTTATAACGAGTTGATAAATACCTGTTCTCGATTTGAGTAATATCTCTGTCATACATAATTAACAATGGTAATTATTGGAACATAGCTTAATAACTTACCAATATTTACAGTCATAAACCTGACAGAGAAGTTTAATTTGTCAGATGCGGTGACAGTAATTTGACGGACGTTTTATAGCGGAACCATAATTGTTGGAATAGGGTTATCTGGAGACCACGTCTAGGCATGCCTGTTGTAGGATGCCCCCCAGCTAGATGGGGTTTGCGCCCTGTAGGTAATAGAGGCTAAATGAGAAGAGTTGAAGATCGGACTCAATGGCGTACTTTGCGAGAGATCTACGTCCAGTAAACTGTTATAGCATCATGTTTTTAATTATCATAATGCGTCAATTTACGCGTATGGAAAACAAAAGGGTAAAATTGTACATTCGCCGCGTGCAGAATCTGCACTACCACGAGTTTCTTATGGGCCATTACAGTTTCAAGTTGTCGCTCTCGTCGCCGAACCACAAAGCGGCGAGTTTATATGAAAATTAGCCGTAAAAGATAAATTTATAATGAACTTATTAGACAGGGTGTCAAAAGATTACTGATTAGACTATATGGGTGATATATTTTGCTAAAAGTGTTCGTTCATAAGAGACGTTAAAATGTTGTTGAGCCTAGTCGAAGGCCTTCGGATGGCATAAAAACTTAAGAAGTTGTCCACTAGCTGTCTACTAACTTTCTAAGGGCATTGTACCTTGCACATTATTGCCAAAAAAGAAAATGAAAGCGAGTCGCGAGCTAGTAATTCATAAGATTCATAACAGACGGGATGATTTAAGGCACGCGCACACGTCGCATTGTAAGGCTGCGCGCGCGCCGCCCACGGTAGCGGCCCACGAGCGGCTAGATCGGCCCGCCCGGCTCGATCGCCAGCCGTGTTACGATAATGTAGAGAAGGCTTTCCGTAAAGTAAGTATGTATATTTTGGGTTAATGCATTAAACTAGCTCGACAGCTAGAAAATAAAAAGCTAGGAACTTAGACAAGCTGGATCGTGTAATGGAAAAGAAAATGGATAAAAAGCCTCCTAGAAATAGCTCTAAACGATGGGCGGAACATTTAACCGAACACATTGAGATGACAGCTTATCCTTTCATCTAGAGCATGTTATTGAAAAAAAAAATCTGAGAGAATGATCCCCGCGGGTTCGATTCCTGCCGCGAAATAAATGTTTGCATGATCTACAGATATTTGTCCCGGGTCTGGTTGTTTTTCTATATATTAGAAGTATGCATTTACAAAAAAAAAACTGTATATAAGTAATCTATCAGTAATCTGGTTCCCATAGTACAACCTCTGCTTAGTTTAGGGCTAGATAGAACTGTGTGAAATGTCCAGCAATATTTATTTATTATTTAGTTATTTATGGTCCGTTCAGGTTTTGCATGTATCATCATCATCATCCACAGCCTGACTCCACCCATTGTTGGGTAAAGGCCTACCCAAGTTTGTGCCATCCACCACGATCCTGCGCTAGTCTCACCCACTGACGGCCCACGACCTTTACGATGTCGTCCACCCATCTTGCTGCTGGTCGTCGAGGGTAGGACGATCAGCAGCATGTATACCAAGTTTTAATTGCAGTGACAGCGCACTGAAAGGTTGTCAACTAAATGTTACGCATTTTGAGTATCTTAAAGGCCACTATTCACCACACGAGCTCATCCGTTCATCCATCATGTCCGCCCATGAATCACGCTTCTATCTCAGTCTAGATAGTGACAATTTACGCAGGCAAAGTCAAACAGAACAGTGCCTCCCGAGGCGGCTCAGTCAGTTTATACACGGCTATTGACATGTAATTTGCCAAGAAATCATAATTACCCTTTAAAATAAATAAAATAATATAATATATATAATATATAATATTTATTTATTTTATATATGATATCTATTTATTTAAAATTATTTATGTACCTAATATGTATGTATATAACTAATTTCTTTTTCTATTATTAAGTTTATTCTTGTTACACCTCGGCCAATCTTCCATTAAGCAATGATCCTCTCCATCCAAAGGTTGTCTGGAAGAGGTCGCTTTGTTAAGCGATAAGACCGCCCATTATGCTTACTTTTATTTGTTTTTTTCTTTAAATCTGTTGTGTCTAGCTTGTAAGGTATAATAAAGAATTTTCATTCATTCATTCATTCAAAATGATGCTGTTAGGTGCAGGTTGCGCAAGGCAGGTCGCTCTAAATATCAATGGGGTAGGCAGTGAACGTCCTATGATAATAAATCATGAATTTATATAAGTGTGCTCAATACAATTAGTAGTTTTTTACTAAATTTTTGTAGAAATATAAATTCCTCTCCACACTTATCTAGCCGCAGTTGATATCAGTACAGAGTAAGTAAAGGAGAAGTAACAAATAAGGCGATCCATTCAGGCATTGTACGAAAACATTTTAAATAATAATTGAATCGATTCTAAAGCGTATGCGACTGATTAATACGCGCGGTACTTATGATAATGTAGGGGTTAAGTTGGAGTCGGAGGAAAGCGTAAAAATTCCGTATATTATCCTGGTTTCTGAAAGTTTTTTTTTAAAAAATAGTTAACATTTTAAACATTAGCGTTCAACGCAGTTTAAAAAAACCTCCTAGACCTCGAGGCTGATCACCTAACCACTGGTGTGATGATCGCAAGGCTTTAACAGGACTCTCTGGCCCCACCGCCCTGAGACAAGCCGAAGACAGACAAGTGTAGAAGCAGCTCGTCACAAACTCTACTGAAATCTTCCAAGACGGGCGCAACCTTCAGTAATGAAGTACAAACCAGAACAACAAACTTGCCTGATGGTAAGCGATAATGTGGTCTAAGATGAAGAATGAGGATCTAGGAGGATCTAGAAATGAAATGATATTTTATTCCATGAAATGTGGTTAAATTACAAGATACAATTTTAGTTTAGGTCCAACATATTCTTTCAATTTAAATCATATTTGAATTTAAATGAATTACAATGTCATATTAAAGTATAACATATAGAATTAAGAATGTCATTATATATTTTTTTTCTAATGTATAAAACTCCCGAACAAGCCGGGTTCCGTAAAGGCTACAGTACCATAGACCACATACATACGCTGCGGCAAGTCATACAGAAGACCGAAGAGTATAACTTGCCGCTATGTCTCGCGTTTGTGGACTATGAGAAAGCCTTCGATTCGATCGAAACATGGGCAGTGCTTGAGTCTCTCCAACGATGCCGTATTGACTATCGGTACATCGAAGTGTTGAAGTGTTTGTATAAAAACGCCACTATGTCAGTCCGAGTACATGAACAGAGCTCGAAGGCGATTCCCTTAAAAAGAGGCGTAAGACAGGGAGATGTCTTCTCTCCGAAACTGTTTACGACCGCATTGGAAGATGCCTTCAAGCTTCTGGAATGGAAAGGACTGGGCATCAATATTAACGGCGAATACATCACTCACCTTCGGTTTGCCGACGATATTGTGGTCATGGCAAAGTCGATGGAAGAGCTCAGCACGATGCTTGAAGGCCTCAATCGAGTCTCGCAACGGGTAGGACTTAAAATGAACATGGACAAGACGAAAATCATGTCGAATGTCCATGTCGTCCCTGCCCCAGTTATGGTTGAGAACTCGGCTCTTGAAGTTGTCGACGCGTATGTATACCTAGGACAAACAGTCCAATTAGGTAGGTCCAACTTCGAGAAAGAGGTCAATCGTCGAATCCAACTCGGATGGGCAGCGTTTGGGAAACTTCGCAACGTCTTTTCGTCCAACATACCTCAGTGCCTTAAGACGAAAGTCTACAATCAGTGTGTGTTACCAGTGATGACATATGGAACCGAGACGTGGTCCTTCACTATTGGCCTTATGAATAAGCTCAGAGTCGCTCAACGAGCTATGGAGAGGGCTATGCTCGGGGTTTCTCTACGGGATCGAATCAGAAATGAGGAGATACGTAGGAGAACTCAAGTCACCGACATAGCCCGACGGATTAGCACGTTGAAGTGGCAATGGGCAGGCCATATAGCACGCAGAACAGATGGCCGATGGGGCCGAAAGGTTCTCGAGTGGAGGCCACGGACCGGCAAGCGCAGCGTAGGACGTCCACCCACAAGATGGGCAGACGACTTGGTAAGAACCGCAGGTCGGCGTTGGATGCAGACCGCTTCCAACCGCAGTTCCTGGAGATCAATGAGGGAGGCCTTTGTCCAGCAGTGGACGTCCTACGGCTGATATGATGATGATGATGAATGTATAAAAATCTCGTGTAGTGTTCGTGTGGTCGCACTGCTCTGTAACGGGTAGACCGGTTTTAATATTTTTTTTGTATATTTGATGGGTGTGAGAATAGATCGTAAAGTATTTTCCACCCTCCTACCCCCACCCCCCTTTTTTAATCGCAATTTTAATATTTTTGTATGAACAATATCCATATAATTTAACCATCGTTCATTGACGTGCAGTCATTTAGGTACCTACATGAAGTGTCGCGTCACTGTGACAAGAATGTTTTGTATAGTTTTTATCCCGAAGTTTCCACGGGAACTGGAAATTTCAAGCGTGCGAAGCCGCGGACGGGTCAGCTAGTTATTAACATGTTTATACAGTATTATCATATTGCGTTTTTAAGAGAATCAAGGTATTTGAAGTCATCCTTTTTTTGGCGCGGAAACAGATCATAGTGTACTTTCAGCATACATGTTAGATTTTCCGGTCTGATTATATCCAATACTAATTTACTATTTACACAGATATAATACTTTTTAATGACGCCAAAAAATATAACTTCTTCTTAGTATTTTTCAAACTTTCGCGATCACTGTACTTAATTACTGAATTAAACGAGTATTCATCGCGTATGTACCTTAGTTATTTGTTATCCCGACGTTTAGGCTGTGTTGTAACAGTCGTGGTCTCGGGCAGACTCACTTGAGAGACACACAACTT
Organism: Philereme vetulata; assembly: GCA_918857605.2. Lineage (NCBI taxonomy): Eukaryota > Metazoa > Arthropoda > Insecta > Lepidoptera > Geometridae > Philereme > Philereme vetulata. The sequence goes on from OU975420.1 coordinate 1,787,752, forward strand.
CTTATTTGTATACTTAAGTACACACAGTATATAACGGTTGTATTACTCCGAAGTTACATCCAAATAAGCTTTGGTCATTACATTGCGCCTATCAGCTTGAGTCATACAAATAATCCATAATCCAATACTTTACGGAACCCTAATACAGTATAAATTATAACCGTCTCAGAACCGATTCTTATTTATTCGAGTTTAAGTAGGTGTTATTCTTTTCAATGTATTAGTGTGTTTGAAGATTATAAATGTGATTTATGTTTTGGAAGTTACTAGATCGTTTATTGTGAGGTCTCGATAATGAAACTGTAAATCAATCAAAATAATGCAATTATGATATATAGAAAAACATTTTTAGACTCGGAACAAATATCAGTAGATTAGGCAAACATTTGTTCCGCAGCGGGAATCAAACCCGCTACCTCCTGCGTCTCAGCCGGCTATTCGCCCACTGCACCTCAGAGATCGTCGAATTACAGACAGCCTTTAGATAAACGCCTTTAAAATTCAATAATAATGACTTCTTCCGCCGATTTTATCGCCATCTAGGTTACATTCCCCGCTAATTAATTTAACTTCGCCCATACATTACAGACATACTTTTGTAAAATGTCCATACATTAAATACATAATAAAATGTCATACAAACGCACACTTCCCGGATATAAGGATTGGCGATATTTATACAGACAGTAATGACTAATTAGCCACTCAATTAGTTGGATACTCATTGATCCACAAATAGCTGACGAAATGTAGAGCTGCAATTATTTAGAATCGGCATGTTCTGGTTTTTGGTAAATCTGCATTAGGTAGGGTCGAGATAGGCAGATAATGTAGCAAGATTGGTAGATACTTTCCTGTACACCAATCAACAATAACTACTAACTTACTTACTATCCTGGCGCATCTACCCCGAAGCGCGTACTTCTTGCCAGTCTGACACTTGGAGAGCGCGAAGTGTTTTTCTCCACCTCATCCTTCCAGCAATGGCCGACGACCAGTCAGCCGACCCAGATGGTCGGCCGACTGGTATTCCTAGATAGGCACGTTTGGCAGCACGATCGTCCCCCATTCGCTCTACGTGACCGAGCCAGCGTAATCTATGAGATTTGATTTCACCTATGATGTTTGGCTCGGCCACCAGTTCCACTACCTTCTAATCCTTCCTCACTCGCATGCCATCTTCTCGTCGCACCAGGCCTAGGATCTTTTTTAGCACCTTTCTTTCCGTCACCAGAAATCAAATCAACTCAAATAACTTTATTTCGGAACAAAAACATGGTACAAACATACTGGACACGATAGTATTCGCAGAAGTTATAAACTATGTCGCGAACACAAACGCCCCCTCCGAGTTTATTATTTCCAAATATTTTAAAAAATTATACAAGTTAAGCATGCGTGGTTATGTGTGCGTATGTCTGTATGAGAGGGTGTGTGTGTGTGTGTGTGTGTGTGTGTGATGTGTATGAGTGTATGTGATGTTTGTTGTACGTGTGTGTGTGTGTGTGTGTGTGAGCGCGTGAACTTGCGAGTGCGACCTACAATCTATACAGCAACTTTTAAAAGGTCTTCAGTTTCTTCATACGACAGAAGCTACGCTAGAAATGTACACTCTTCTTTCTGGGTCAGCGTCCAGGCTTCACATCCATACATCAAGTAAGGTCGAATAACAGTTTTATAGATTCGGATGTTGGTGCATCAGGAAAGGAGCCTTGACACTAGGATCTTATGTAGGACTGCACTGCACCGGAAACTATTTTGGACAAGTAATAACAAAACAAAACTAACAAATAACTAAACATAGACAATCTTACACTGAGTTACAATGGGTTTCTACTACCAATACTTAGATTAGATTAGATTAGAAAATTCTTTATTGCACTAATCAAATATTAAATAGGCGAACTTAATGCTAATTAGCATTTTCTTCCAGCTAACCTTTGTGTAGTGTGGAGAAAGTGGTAGTGCCAGAAAAAGGAAAATTTATTCAAACTTGAGCTTAGAAATAAACTTACAAAAATTAAAAATAATAATAATACACATACATAAACGAAATACACAAATATATCTACATAAAGTGCTCAATTTTGTTGGGTATCTTGAAGAGAGGTGAAGTATTTAAAGAGTTTGGATTTGAAGATTCTCATAGAGGCGGCCTTGCGGATTTCCACTGGAAGAGAGTTCCACAAGCAGATAGCAGTCACAGTGAAAGAGTTAGTGAAGAAAGAAGTGTTATGCTCAGGCGTCTTGAATAAAAGATGTTGATAAGAACGAGAAGGACGATCAGGTGGAAAAAGAGGAGAAAAACGTACTACTTTTCGTAACGTTCGTTTGTAACTTTTCGACTAAACGGCTAGACCGATTTCGATAAAATTTGGTGATATGAACGTACATTACGACCGGGATTGAGACATAAGCTTATTTTTATCCGACTGCAAAGAAGGAGGGTTATGTTTTTATTGACAAACCATGCGTGCGAAGCCGCGAGCGAGTCAGCTTTAAGCAGCAGTGTAAATTGACATTAGATTATGATGCATTAGTCCAACACAAAGGTTCTCTGGACGAGAATCCTCTTTAGCATTAAGTTCGCCTCTCGTGTTATTTTGTGTATGTGCAATGAAGTATTTTCAATCAATTAATATTGAACGATGGACTGAGTGGTTTAATGGTTGATGGTGAGAAGGTTCCGGTGGTGAAATCCGGTGAAATTTGGATGCTGGTGAGTGCGTAGAGTTGTGGTTTTAACATAATCTATACATCATAATCATAATGTTTTATTTCACCACAAAGGACACTATTCTTTATTTTTTCTATTCACCTCTACGATACCTAAAGGCTTAGTCACACAATTACAGATAAAGCCACGTGCCGCGGCCAGCACCGAGGCATTCAGGGCATCCGATCACCTGCGTAATGGGCCGGTATGTGAGATTTGGCGATACTTCTCCTTTATGTGAGTAAATTGGCTTGATTGATGACAAGAAACCAATATAAGTGTTTCCTTAGCAGATACTTATATTTTTTTTAAACAGTTAGATGGTGAGCACAGCGTATCTGATGGAAAACGATTATTGTAGGACATTAACATTAACGGCATTAATCGCACGTTGCCAATCCTTTACAAATTTTAAAACGCTCTTTCTAAAGGAACGTAAACTGATATGTAATTTTCAAACTTTCGCGATCACTGTACGTGATTATTGATTAAAACGGGTATTTATCGCGTATGTACCTTATTTATTTGTTATCCCGACGTTTCGGCTGTGTTGCAATAGCCGTGGTCGCATGCGATAAATGCCCGTTTAAATCAGGAACTATGAACTCACTAGCTGTTGCCCGAAACTTTGTACACGTTACTAAATGTGTACTAGTTTATTACAACATCTCACATTCATCATCATCATCAGCCGAAAGACGTCCACTGCTCAACATAGGCCTCCCCCTTAGATCGCCACAACGAGCGGTTGGTAGCGGTTTGCGCCCAACGGCTCCCCGCGACTCTTACTAGATCGTTGGTCCACCTTGGGGGGCCGGCCTACGCTGCGTCTTCCATTCCGTGGTCTCCACTTGAGAATCTTTCTTCCTCAACGGTTATCGGTTCTACGAGCGATGTGGCCTGCCCATTGCCACTTCAACTAGCTAATTTTGAGAGCTATGTCGGCAACTTTAGTTCTTCTGCGGATTTCCTCATTGCGGATTTTGTCACGCAAAGAAACCCCGAGCATAGCCCTCTCCATAGCTCGTTGAGCGATCTTGAGCTTGGTCATGAAGCCATGAGTAAAGGACCACGTTTCAGTGTCATAGGTCATCACTGGCAACACACACTGGTTGAAGACTTTAGTCTTCTGTCTCTGGGGAATTTTGGACGATAAGATATTGCGAAGTTTCCCGAACGCTGCCCAGCCGAGTTGGATTCTTCGTGCGACCTCTTTCTCGAAGTTGGACTTACCTAATTGGACAGTTTATCCTAGGTATACATATTAGCCGACAATTTCGAGAGTATCGCCCCCAACAACTACCGGTACGGGTGCAACATGAATATTTGTCATGATTTTCGTCTTATCCATGTTTATTTTAAGACCCACCTGTTGGGAGACCCTACTGAGGTCGCTGAGCATGGTGCCGAGTTCCTCGAGCGATTCGACCATAATGACTATATCATCGGCAAAACGAAGGTGAGTGATGTATTCGCCATTGATATTGATGCCAAGTCTGTCCCAGGCCGAGAGTTTGAAAACGTCCTCCAATGCGTTCGTGAACAGTTTCGGAGAAATTACGTCTCCCTGTCTCACGCCTCTCTGCAATTGGATTGGTTCCGTACTCTGGTCCTGTAGACGGACTGACATAGTGGCGTTACTATACAAACACTTCAACACTTCGATATACCTATAGTCGATTTGGCATCGCTGAAGAGACTGCAGTACCACCCAGGTCTCGTTTGAATCGAAGGTTTTTTCATAGTCCACAAACATCTCACATTAATTTACTTTAATAGAAACTTTGACACCCCATTTTTATCCCACGCGACCTGATTCATGGGATAAAAAGTAGCCTGCGTTATACCAGGTTATAATCTACTTACATACCAAATTTCATCGAAATCTGTTAGCTGTTACGACATGATTGAGTAACAAACAAATAAACAAACATTTACAATATACACAGAGTAGTCTCTGAAGATACAAAAACTCTTTTTTCTTCAATAGTGGTGATGCAAAGTATTCATCATGTTATTTTATTTCTCCCGTCCTGTCTAGGCTAGAAAAATGTTAAAGATGATTTTAAACTCTCAAATAATTCATTCCAAAAAGAAGTTACACCTAAATTTCTAGGGAAAAATACCTGTGTCCAAACACCGAAATGATATAACGGATCCAAAATCTGAATGTACACCTCCTTTAAAGGGTTGGGGTTTCTCTCTACTATCTCTATCATCACACAGGCACCATCTCACACAGGTACTTCCAGGTACACTAAGTGCATCCAACCTAGTCATAACCCAGTCTTTCTCCAATTAGTGCAATGGTTACCAAGCATTGAAAGTTAGTAAAGCAGTCTGTTTTTTTTATACAATATAGGCTTTCGTTTGACCACGATCTCGCCTGATGGCGCGCGGTGATGCTGTCTACGATGGTACATGCTTGCCTAGAAGAAACCTATTCACTCGTGCCTTGAAGACACCCAGGTTGTAGCTATCAGGAATCACAGACTCAGGCAAGGCATTCCACTCTTTGGCGGTGCGAGTAATAAAGGTAGGAAGAGTACAGCTTTATGCGTATGGGAGGTATTTCACCATATAGCGGTGGCGCACCGCAAAGCGTCTGGTTGTCCGATGATAGAATGGAGAGTCTGTCTCATAAGTTATGACCCTACACTAGATTCTCTTTATCGTTGGTATCTGGAATTACGAGAAGCATAGTACCACATCACAAATATTTGGCGATCATGCAATTTAGTTCGTATCAGTAATTAAAACAGCAACTTTGTTTTATGATTTTTTTTTATATTTTTATTGTGTTTTTACCTATGAAATTGCCGTTCTTCAGTACTGGACATTTCAAATAGAAAAAAAGTTTGGAATAGCTTTGTATTCTAAATTCAAATTAATTTTGTTTTAATAACATGACATTTTTTTTACAAACTCAGTCTTTTGTTTATTGATTAGCGTTGTATTTTCATTACATTTGAAAATTTTTCGTCATAATGGATACTTTAAAAATTCGTGTAATTATGGAATATAACTTCCGTTGTGGCACCAATGCGACACAAACGACACGTAACATCATAAACGTTTACGGAGAGAACTGTACAAATGAACGCACAACCCGATATTGGTTTTCCCGGTTCCGTTCTGGAAATTGTGACTTGAAAAATGAAGCTCGTGGTCGTCCGGAGACTTTGGTCAACTATGATGAATTAAAGACGATTATGGAAGCAGACGAATCTCAATCTACAGCTGAGCTAGTAGCAGCTTTTGATGTTAGCATCCAAACAATTTTGATCCATTTGCGACAAATATGCAAGGTAAAAAAACTTGATAGATAGGTGCCCCACGAACTAAACGATCGCCAGCGAAACGTACGCGTCGAGACCTGCCTCGTGCTGCTCAATAGACAAAGAAATGAAGGAATTTAGAACCGAATTGTTACGTGTGATGAAAAATGCATTCTGTTCGACAATCGAAAGCGCTCAACAAGTTGGTTAGATCCTGGTTCAGCACCAAAGCAATGCCCTACACCATAAATTACCCCTAAAAAGGTGATGGTAACTGTTTGGTGGTCTAGTGCGGGTGTGATTCATCACAGCTTTTTACAAAACGGCATGAGCAGATGTGTACTGTGAAGAACTGGCAACAATGATGGAGAATCTTGCACATCGGCAACCAGCTTTGGTCAATCGGTCGTTCCCACTGCTCCTTCACGACTACGCTTGACCCCATACTGCACAACAGACAGTCTCCAAGCTGCAAGAGCTGGGGTTGGAAGCTCTCTCTCATCCGCCATACTCACCAGACCTTGCACCTACCGACTATTACCTTTTCCAAAATTTAGACAACTTTTTAATGGGTAAAAAATTCAATTCCCGAGAGGCAGTACAAAATGCATTTGAAGAGTTTGTTGCCTCCCGGCCAGCTGATTTTTACAAGAAGGGCATCAATAAACTTGCCAATGCGTTGACAAAGATGCGTCGATTGCATGGGTGATTACTTTGAATAACAGAAATAAAAAAGTTTAATAAAATAAGTACTTGCACTTATTTCATACAAAACGGCAATTTCATAGGTAAAGACCTAATATTTGCATCTCGTATGGGGAATCTGAGCCACTCTAATTATACATTATTTTTTTAGATCTGTGTACCTAAACATAGAAGCACATAAAATGAATTACGATTTATGAACTTGCATCTAGTGGACTCTCCTAGCACCACGTGATCAATCTGGTACATCGTCGTTACAATACGAATATACAAATCAGAAGAACGCGCTATCATTACGCAATTACTACTCGTAATACAGTTGCCACCTACTGTCCGAATGATTGAAATCAATTTCAAAGTACCTAGAGTACCTACTGCTCATCGATTCTAAGCCAAATCTTATAAGCGTTGTGCCAAACCAATATCTTTCTTAACACTGTTAGTCAAGATCCAAATTCGAAGCCAGACATTTTGGACGTACCTAATTTCCGAAGGAATCACGTTTCTGTAAAGCTAGAATTGTGAACAATAAACTGAGTTTTATGCCTTTGGAATAAAGGTTGTTTTAGTTGAGTTGGATATCACAGAGAAGGTATAAGTAATTTTGTCGAAGTATAGATGGTTTTCTATTAAAAGTTCTGTACAAAAAGCTCGATGAGTCGTAATTTTGATTTGAGAGGTTCCCATCGATGGGGTTTAGGCTTGTGTTCTAACAATTGCTATGCTACTACACAATTCAATGACCTGAAGATATACTTTCTCTGAAGTTTTTGAATTGTGCCAGACTTGGTGGACTGTGAATTAATAAAAAATATCCAAAGCTCCAAAATAAGCTAAGCTGGTACTATGGAATACATGCATAATATATATAAAAAACATCAAGACCCGGTACAAATATCTGTAGATCATGCAACATTCGTTCCAATCGTGGAGGGCAATCGAACCCGCCACCTCCTGCGTCTCAGCCGGCTATTCATCCACTGCGCCACGGAGGTCATCATGTATGGACTTGCCTCTGGCTACCCCCTTGTTAGATATCTTCTCGGGTCTGCATACTAGTAAGAAGTCCGGGAATGTCCATCATGGGGATTGATGATGATGTCATTCAGGCCGATTTCGGCTACGTCAACATAGTTCCTGTTTGGTTCCGTTAGTGCGCTCTTAGATGGACCTTAAATGTGCGCGCACATGATGTGCATGTCAGAATGCATAAATAAAGTGTACGTTGGCAGATGATTTACTTTTAAGGTTGTTACGTTTATTATCTAGATCACGCCTGCGTTCATCTTCAAAATTTTAGACACTTTGTAGAACCAATCGTCTCCATTTTGTCCGTTTTTCTGCCAGTGATTGACACTGGGAGTGCTCATCTTGCACTTTAAGTTAGTTTTGACATACCGTTTTAGTTAGGATCTTATAATTTTGTTTTGTGTATCTCTAAATCAACCTACCTACCTATCTGTTTTGTTTTAGTATTTTGTTATGACTTTATTTATAATTATAGGTATTATCATTATAATTTTTGTTGATATGATATTTAATTATATTATTTTGATTTAATTATTAAAAGTTTTTAAATGTAAAAATTGACATGCCTGTAACAACCAATGTTATAATTAAGGTGAAATAAATAAATCTAAAAAAAATATTTTTCTTATTTTCTAATATAGTCGTGAGCTATATTAATATTTATTTGATGATACAATCTCTTGGCTTAAGCTGTGTTACCAGCATTACTTTTTCTCGATTCCCAAGTGTGATTTGGATTATGTTTTTGTGAAGTGCGATGATCCGTCGATAGAAATTAAATAAGTTGGACACAACAAGAGATATCAACAAAAAGTCGCATAAAAGGCGCCTAACATCAAAGATAGAAATCAATCGACGTTGATAAACATTTTGATTTGTTGTTCATGTCACTTGTTCTTTTTTTGTGACCTTGTGAATGGCTTTTCTATGGAAAAGTACTCGAGTTTGAAAAGTTGTTCATATTGGCAGTAACCGTAGCGTAATAAAGTGTTTCGATTCCTATGCAAACAGTCAGTGCACATTCTTCTATCTAGTGACTAGATAACTGAATAGTACAAATGTCTAAATATATGCGTATCAAAAACAAAAAAATATAAATACACGCATCTAACCGACCAGCAAAAAGGTGAGCGCGAGGCAGACGAGCACAACCCTCCCGTACGACAGTCAGCGATACACTACCGCCCGTCGTCCGCGCAACCACCTTCTAAGGGTACGCCCGCTAATTATTCGGATAAATTGAAAATAATTAATTGCCACGTGAAAGACCGTCGCAGCACAGCATCATTTGTTCAACTTGAAGGTATAGTCTTTGCCCACATTTAGGTGAAAGAAAAATTACAAAATTTTACGTCGTTTAGAGGTTGAATCAAATTGAAAGCCAAAAACAGCTACATATTTTAATTTTTTCTCTCATGATAAATAAACAAGCAGAATTATTTTGTATGTTCACTTTGCAGTTAAAAGGTCAATGAATAACATATATTTTTTGAGCACACAAAACTGATTCTTACCTAAGGAGAAAGCCTGCAAATAAGACCAATCAGCTACTATATTCGCCTTAAGTGAAAATGAAAACTTAGATGTTTATCAATGGAAGTGTCAAATTTTATTGACCATATTATAACGTAACTATATAAATCTATGCGCATATGTTTAGAAATGTCTACAGTTCACTACTGAATGTGCACTGATTGTTTGTGTACGAAATTAGGAATCGAACATTTAATACCAAAAAAGCACTGAAAGCAAAAATTGAGTGTGGCCGATGGCCGATACTATAGGTATATTTTATTAACGGATTTTTGTAGGATCCCAGTAGTCTCTGGGAAAAACGTTGGCAGGGAAACCACTCCACATCCTGAGTGTTTGCTGGTGACTCATCTGGAACCTCAACATGTGCGACCACATTATCTCCAAGGTGAGGATTTCCTATCGATTGCAAGCGGTGCGATGGTAGGAGATAAGTATTTTTATCTTCAGAAGTAATCGGTTGTAGGCTTCTTACAGTACCTTCTCTTAGTACTAAGAAAGGCTTTGAAAAGGCCATTGTAATCATCTTTATTGTATCAGCTATAGGAAGTCAACTACTGAACATAGAACTCCTTGGCGCAGTGGGCGAATAGCCGGCTGGGAAGCAGAATGTTACGGGCTCGATCGGCACAGATATTTGTTCTAGGTCTTGGTGTTTTTCCATATAAATAAGTATTTACAAAAAAAATGTATCTATGTATTCTACCAGATGAGCTGGTTCCCATAGCTTTGCTTAGTTTGGGGCTAGATAGCGAGCGCTGTGTAAAATGTCTTGGATTATTATATAGGGTCCATCTAGGGAGCAAGGGTGGGTGGGCACACCTCGAGAACCTTTCTTTACTCCTTTACTCTTGTTCTACTCTTTTAAAAGTATGCCAGAAGGTAAAAGCAAGAGTACGATTATTATTGCAAAATAATTACAAAAATTTTACCCACGCATCACACTATTATTATAAATGCGAAAGTTTGGATGTTTGTTTGTTTGTTTGTTACTCAATCTTGTCGTAACGGCTAAACCGATTTCAAAGAAATTTAATATGTATGTACTTAGATTATAATTTCGATTACCACATAAGCTACTTTTATTCCATAAATCAGGTCCCATGCGATAAAAATGGGGTGTCAAGTCAAGTTGCAAACTCCAGTTTAACTTTATTTCTAGGTAGCTACACATTTAGTAGTGTAACGCGTACGAAGTCGCGGGCAACAGCTAGTAACGAATAAGGGAAGCTTCTGCGACAGGTGCCATATTAATTAGTACCATTAATTTATAGAGCCAGATGTTTGCAGAGTAATTAATGTAAATTAGAATTTTTACAATCTGACTTAACTGACCCAAGGTCAACTGAAGTCAAACCAGGTTTTTAGACCAAAAAGAATATTAATAATTTGAAGTAGTCTCTAAGAATAACGGAAAATATATTTTTTTGGTAGGTAACTATGACTATGACTATGTTGGCCCCGAGATGGAACCAGGAACGCAGGTCGTCCGCCGGCAAGATGGGTCGACGACATTATAAAAATCGCAGGTCGTATGTGGGTTAGAACAGCGTAGGACAGAGGCGAATGGAGAAGACGAAGAGATGCTTATGCCCAGCAGTGGGATGAGATGGGTTGATGCTGATGATGGCGATGATGAACTATGACTATGCTTACCCGAGCGGGCAGACTTTCGATATTTGGCGCTGTTGTATTTAATAGATGCCAGACAATTACAATTCAACGTTTTATTTATTTTATAACTTAATTTTAACCATAACCCCTCTTTCAGCATATAAACTTTAACCATGCCTAATCTCACAGTCCTCTTTGTGCGCAATATGCTTAAAAAGGGGTACAGAGATTTCACTTCAGTTTTTTACATATATGAAAATAGGGATTTCGTGGGTAATAGCTCGTTGACTTTTAAATCTGCAAAAAATATATAATACTGTCAATTTTCATCTGCTGGAGTGTTCAAGTCTAGAGTGAATAGATTCTTTACAGGCAAGTGTGTTTCACCAGATCATCATTTACCATCAGGTGAATTACAAAAAATAAATTGGAATTTTACTATTGTGTTGCATAAAAATTCTTAAAAAACATATACTTTCCTTTCAACAGTAACACGACCTCTGTGGCGCAGTTGGTGAATAGTCGGCTGAGACGCAGGTGGTAGCGAATTTGATTCTCGCTTCGGGATAATTGTTTGTATGGTCTACAGATATTTGTTTCGGGTTTGGGTATTTTTATTTATATTAGGAGTATGGTTTTACGAAAAAAATATAAGAATATAAGTATTCTATCAGTTATCTAAGTCCCATAGTACAAGTTTTGTTTAGTTTGGGGCTAGATAGCGCTAGATCCAGCATTGTTTTATTTATTTAATATAGTGTAAATAGTTTCCGACTATAATTGATGTGATATACGAATGAACAGATGGGTAGGACTTAATTGTAATGGTTCCATTTTTTGCCATTTGGCTACGGAACCCTGCATCTTTTTAAGAATTTCACGTTACGTTAGTACCACCAGCAGATGAACCCGTAACCAACATAGCAGATGAGACAGTAGATTTACTATTGCCAAAGAAAGCGTGAGACAAAACAAAAATAGATATCGACAAACGTTTTAATAGACATAACAAAGGAAAAACTCCCACAAAAAATCGCAAAGTGACTGTAAAAACTCACAGGTGAATAGCCAAAGATAATGAAAGCTGCGAAAGAGTTCCCCTAACGAAGGCCGAGGAATTAATTAGGGCCGAAGATCGAGATTTATGCTTTCATTTTTAAGCTCGATGTCTCCGGGAAACCCTTACTGTTGAAACTCGATCCATGAATGTGGACAAGTGATAATTATGATATTCTTGACCATTGTCAAAAAATAAAACTACAACTATTAAGGACACTGGGATGATTTGACGTTTTAGAAGTATATTTCACAGACAGTGTGACATTTGAGGTATTCGAGGTGGTTAAATTATACACGATAATCATAAGGTTCAACATCAACGGATCAGACTGTAAAAGCGGTAAACACAATGAAATAAACTTGCTGATGGATAGAGCTACTGTTTATATTCCACTGCTGAACGAATCCAATCACATCCACCGTCTTCACGATATCCGACCAATGGGCTGGTGGTCTGTCTGGTAATCTACAGCCTTCGCTTAGCCACCACTCACTGCCTTTGTCCATTCAGCCAAATGTCCTGCCCTTCTTCACTTTAACTGATTTAGTCGTCTACATACATCCACGACTTTTTCCTGCTTTTAATTTAAACATTGGGTATTCGGATTATCAGTGAAATGCTTAGCATGGTTGATCTAACGCAACCTTTTACCAACGATTTACGGGTTCCTTCTAGTAACCATAACTAAACGTTTTGTAAGTAAAGGTCTTTCTGGGTGTCTGGTTGAAGCGTTGTGTGATTCTAGAGCTGGCACTTATGTAAATCAACGCATAAGCATTGTAACTCAGCGGGGCAATGCAGCCAGTGTCTTTGGGTCACTTCCGCCTGATATTGATCTAGAGCAGTTGAGCTATATACGTTTGCAATCTTCTATAATATAAAAATGAATAGCAAAATGTGTTGGTAAGCGCATAACTCAACAACACCTGAACCAATTTGGCCAATTCTTTTCTTGTTGTATTTCTTATTGTTAGGAGAAGGTTCTTATGAAAGAAAAAACTAAGAAAATTGCGCGCAAAATTAGAAAATTTAAGAATACTTAACCACCATATAAAATTATTTATAATCTAACCTTAGCGCTTTTATAATGTAACCTTATGAGGTTTGACATAGAATTGACAGAATGCGTGCTGCAAATATGGTCAAAGAGGATGTAAAAAAATGAATATCGTTTGAAGCAGATGCTTCGGTAGGAGTTATCCCGAGATATATTGTCTATATATATAAAAATTAATTGCTGTTCGTTAGTCTCCCTAAAACTCGAGAACGGGTGGAGCGATTTGGCTAATTTTGGTATTGAATTATTTGTGGAAGTCATTCATTTTCTCATACATAATTATGGCCGAGGACAAGAATTGACAATTCTACCAGGGTCTACCATATTGACAGCCCGCGATGCATGTCAAGCCGATACAAAGTTCGGAGGGTCCACTAATAGTCTATAAATATTTTACGTAGAAAACTTTCGTGATTGATTTCAATCATTATTATAAATACGGGATTTATACCGTCTTATCGGTGTTTCGACCGACAATGTTTCTGTTCAATTCGTGAACCTTCATCAGGCACTATGCGAGGGGAGACGTTATTCGGAGCGGATCGCACTCACGATGAAGGTTCACGAATTGAACCGAAACATTGTCGGTCAAAACACCGTTATTACGGTACGTGATAAATTCCGTATATATATGAATAGTTTTTATATATGATTCAACGTTGAAAGAGATTATATGTATTTTTATGTAATCATTTAAAAGTAATAAAATTGCAAATTAATATCTATAACTTCGAGTCGAGATCGTAAACCAGTGGTAACACCTAGATGGACCCTGATTAAAAGTTTTCCTGTAAAACCTTTTTATATTCAAAGGGATAAGTCGCGAAGGAATTCGTTTTACTTTGTCATTGATGTCGTGTGCTTTACATTCTACAACTTTCAGTTTATTAGAGACATTGTCTTGAAATTGATTCAGTAGGTATTTAAATTCTTACTTATGGTGTGGGATTTTTCGTTCTTATAACATTCATCGTCATTATACCAGTCATAAGACGTCCACTGCACAACGTAGACTTCGTCATAGATTTTAGAAGCGATTGATTTTGTACAGCTTGCAAACAGCGGTTCCCATAATTCCTTATTAGGACGTCATTGCTTCTAGCGGAGGGCTGTCCTTCGCTGTGCTTATCAGTGCATGGCCTTCAGTTGAGAACCTTTCTGTACAAACGGCCTTCTATTCATCAAGCTATTTGTCTCGCCCACTGCCACTTCAGCTTGCTAATCTTTCCTTCTCTATATATAAAAATCAATTGCCGCATGTATGAAAAATCAACATTTGAGAACGGCTTGGCCTATTTGACTGAGTTTTATTGTTATTTCGTAATTTTCAGGGCTGTTTTTTTTTAAATCATGTCATGTTTTAAAAAAATTGAAATTTTTTAATTCTGTAAATCATAAAGTGCTTATTTCATATGATTTTTGAACTCGACCAATAAGACCAATAAGGCTATATATTTAATTCTGAAATCCGTCAAAAGGCAGGTCAATTAGTATTCAATAGATGTAAGTTTGTATTAGCTAGTGACCATAATCATTCTCATAAAATTCTTTATTTAAAATAATGTGAAAAATGATGTTATTTGCAGGAGCATCAACTCAGGAAAATATTAAAAAAGGTGCCAGTAAAAGTACATTAGTTACACAATACAATACCAACTCTGCTGTTGGAGTTCCAACAAGGCTGGACAACTTTTTTTTAATATCAAATCAAGAGGCATATATAGAAGTTGGTCAGGCTAATGATGATGATGAAGGAGACATACTTGCCATAGAAAATAAAGTTCCGAAGTAAACTCGTATCTTCGGCTAAACATCATTCCAAACCCACTGAATCTTATTAACTTCGCTTTCGTTTTGTAGGTAGCTGTAAATAAGCCATAATTGGAATTTGTATGCAATAAAATGCCGTAAATATGTAAACAAACAAATATAAAATCAGAGCCAATTTCAAGACGTTTCGATCTGTGCTTCTGCCAAAATCAATTATACCCTTGTAATCAGGCAAATACAACAAAAAGTTAACATCTCAGACACAAAAACGTTTAAATTTGAACTCTATCGCTTTGCAATAGGTAAGTTGTAAAGTTTGGCAGCCTAAAAGGTATCGCGGTAATGTATAATCGTAGGATGTAAGACGTTTTGGATTACCGAAAATTGCTACCAAACGAAAATACCAACATACAAGCATTACTTTTTAGTTTTCGATATAGCAAAAAAAGTTGAAAGATTACTTATGCGATGCAATGACCGCAGCGGCGACATCAAAAGGGTTTCTGGCGAGATTTGTGGTCTCTTTTTCACATTTATGAAACACTGTTGTAAGAGAAGGATGGATAGATGATGTTGACGATAAAAAATGCCCTTTAAGTTTGTAAGATATGCCGCTCGGTATAGTGCGGCCTGTATCGCGAATTGCATGGAGAATAGCAATTGGATATCATAAAGCTAAGACGACTGAATTAAGTAGATAGATTCTGAGAAATGATTTGACTTAATTAATACCAACTCATGTGTAGGCATTGAATTTAACTCAAAGCTTTTAGCTTCATTCTAAACTTCAGTATGTACACCTCACGCTCGTGGTTACCTATTGATATTGATAATTTTATTGATCGATCGAAGCGAGATCCCAAATCAACTGGGACATATCGGCGTTGTATGTATATATGTTTGTTTGTCCGAGGATAATTTTCGAAGCGTTGATCCGATCATCGTGAAATGTGATGTATAGTTAGGTAATAATGACACGATTCCGGTGTGAATAAATGTGGTAAAATTATTTGGGAGTTGTTGAGGTATCGGGGTTCCAATAGGGTAAAAAAAAAATCTAAATAAGATAATAAGGTCAAGTGGGACGCATAATGCAAGGTCTTCTTCAGTGTATTTCGGCCCCGTTTTTATTTTTAATTTAATCGTTATATTTTTTGAGTTATTTGCTATTACAAAAACTGAACTTTGACGAAATTCACAAGGTACACCAGTGATCCCACAGTGCTGAAATTTGAAATTCATGTAACCTTAATGACACACATATGAAAACTACATACAACTACACATACTGAAATAAGGAATAACCGCAATTTCTACCCCTAAAACCACATTACATGGACTCCCGTTACCTGTAGTTTGAATGAAACTGTATGTCAAGTAGGTTGGTTATCATTTTGTTCATAACGGAGACTCGCGAGATCTCAGTTTAAGGCGAATCAGTAGTCAGTCATATTTTATAAATATTATGTTTTACGAGCTTTAGGTAATACTAATGATTTGTAACCTTATCATCACTGCTCCGTCTCATTAATAAAGACTGGAGCTAATAAACATTTATGTCGAAGAGCTTCACCTAACCCTTTGTACATGAAAAACCATCAAGCCGTTTGGTTTGATGGTAAACCAAATTTACATGTCATAGTTTCAGAATTGCGTGGTTACGTAGCCACATATCGCCACCGCTACATGATAGACATATCTCCCATTCAGACAAAGCGGTACTCTTCCACCTTTATTATGCGCACCGCCAGGGAGTGGAATACCTTGCCTGAGTCTGTGTTTTTTCATAACTACAACCTGATTCAAGTCGCGAGTAAATAGGTTTCTTTAAGGCAAGCGTGTACCATCATATACATTGGACTGCATCATCGCTTACCGTCACTCGAGATTGTGGTCAAACGCTAGCCTACTATGTATTTATAAACAGAAAATGTCGATGAAAATGAGTAAAACGCTGCAAACCACATATTCTCCATCTGAATCAAAATAATTGATTTGTCAAGTTAAAATCCAAACATCTCCTTTGTCGCAAACAACATCAATAGCTAGAGAAGCAATCGCAGCACTCGAGCCGGGACACTCTGGAGGGCACTCGGCAAAGGGTTGTTACAGACTGGTCTCCACTTTTCAAACAGTTGATTTGTAGAATTTTCCAATTGGCACGAGAGGGTGCAATTCTGTGTGATGGGCATCAATTGCTATTGATATCACACTAATATTAAAAATGCGAAAATATGGATGTTGGTTTATTTATTTGTTTGCTTGTTACTCAATTATGGCATAGCGGCTTAACCGATTTTGATGAAATTTAGTATGTATGTATATTATAACCTGGAATAACACATATGCTACTTTTTATCCTTAAATCAGATCCCATCGGATAAAAATGGGGTGTCAAGTCAAGTTGCAATAGCGAGTTCAGCTTTATTTCTAGGTTACCTACACATTTAGTATTTTAACGCGTACCCAGTTGCGGGCAACACAAACAGAATTTATTTTGCTGTTAGGCACCGGTGAATCAACTTATGTTAACGATACTGTGATATTTGCATCCACCTATCGAGAGGTACAAAGGAGCATAAATGCCAACATTAGGCAGACACAATAACAATAGCATTAAAAATAAGCAATAATAAATAAATAAATAATAATACATATTACATAACTATTTATTAAAAGAGTTGTAGTACAAAGTTTAAGCATGCCCTCAACAAATTGCTTATAGAAAAAACATATTATTCAGTCGACGAATTTTTAGTAGATAAAATTTTTTAATACATAATTTTTGTATTATTATAGTACGTCGGAAATGGATAAACTGTAAAAACTTGTGCCTAATAATTAAGAACTTTGTTGTACAACAGTTTAACAATAAAATATTTCTGATTCTGATTCTGACTCTCTAGCATTGAGGGTTCATTGAGGGTTCGTTGAAGTTCGGACTAGAAATATCTGTTTCCGGAACTTCAGCGCTCTCCATCGGATCATTAGGTGATCGGTTGTTGTTACATACATACAAAAGGTTATTTATTTTATGACAGCTGATTACAAACACAATTATGTATAGTAAGACTAACAGAATAGATGACATGTTAGGTAAATAACCGAGTAAAATCAATTAAATGTATGCATAATTTTATTTAATTATAATTGTCTATCCAATCTTCCCTTTCTTATTTTGTTTCATTCCACTTATAATAATATGATTAAACACTAGGTGTGCTCTATTTCCTGACTATCTTTGTACAAGCAGACGGTCTAACACCCAGTCAAAGACCAACAACTAACAGATAAGTAGCAATCATTATTAGTTATATTAATACAACGGTCACAATCACAAAAATTTGTGTAGCACAAAAATCGGGAATGTAATATATTAATGGGTTTTAATGAAGTATATATACGTTGGACTTTCTAGAATATTTTTAATATACTACTCTACTTAAATGGCAAACGAGCGTGCAGTCCACCAGATGTTAAGTGGCTACTGCAGTCCATGGATATCCACATAGAATTCAAAACAAGGTATTATGTTGTCTTGATCTCTATGTGGATACGTTGCTATACTATAGGACTTAGCTGTTATGCCTATGTGCCAGTAATTACAGGAACATACCATTACCATCTAACCGGAACACAGCAGCACAAGAATTGCTATTTGGCGGCAGATAAAGGTAAGGCGGTGGTGCTCACTTCCTCGAGCCCGAAAATAAAAACATAAACTATTAATAAAATAAACAATTTTAACAAAACCGAAATATAAACAACTTTCGATTTTGCCACAATTTGTCAATAAATTTCATTACCAACATTCTCAGCTAGACATGAAAAACACCAATATGCATAAAATTATTTAAGATTAGTTCATAACAAAGAAATAATGCTTGGCTCAATAGTAAAATAATAAGAGAACTATTTCAAACCATCCAGAAGTTTTAATTCTTGAATACAGAAAAATAAAAACTCCAATGTTCTGTCAGATGATGGGTAAGCTCCCATCTTAATAGCCGATTGAGATTGACTTGGTTGAGAAGATAGAACAAGCCTACAACACTCCATCTCACTGCCTCTCTTGCTTCAGATACAATACTGACTGCGTTCTTTACCGAGCGAATGCTGCTTACTATTAGGCAGAATTACATCGTACATAAGTAGATATTGAAGCCTCTGATTATCTACTCGTAGTTTTTCGCAGTGGGTACATCATCATCATCATATCAGCCGTAGGACGTCCACTGCTGGACAAAGGCCTCCCTCATTGATCTCCAGGAACTGCGGTTGGAAGCGGCCTGCATCCAACGCCGACCTGCGGTTCTTACCAAGTCGTCTGCCCATCTTGTGGGTGGACGCCCTACGCTGCGCTTGCCGGTCCGTGGCCTCCACTCGAGAACCTTTCGGCCCCATCGGCCATCTGTTCTGCGCGCTATATGGCCTGCCCATTGCCACTTCAACGTGCTAATCCGTCGGGCTATGTCGGTGACTTGAGTTCTCCTACGTATCTCCTCATTTCTGATTCGATCCCGTAGAGAAACCCCGATCATAGCCCTCTCCATAGCTCGTTGAGCGACTCTGAGCTTATTCATAAGGCCAATAGTGAAGGACCACGTCTCGGTTCCATATGTCATCACTGGTAACACACACTGATTGTAGACTTTCGTCTTAAGGCACTGAGGTATGTTGGACGAAAAGACGTTGCGAAGTTTCCCAAACGCTGCCCATCCGAGTTGGATTCGACGATTGACCTCTTTCTCGAAGTTGGACCTACCTAATTGGACTGTTTGTCCTAGGTATACATACGCGTCGACAACTTCAAGAGCCGAGTTCTCAACCATAACTGGGGCAGGGACGACATGGACATTCGACATGATTTTCGTCTTGTCCATGTTCATTTTAAGTCCTACCCGTTGGGAGACTCGATTGAGGCCTTCGAGCATCGTGCTGAGCTCTTCCATCGACTTTGCCATGACCACAATATCGTCGGCAAACCGAAGGTGAGTAATGTATTCGCCGTTAATATTGATGCCCAGTCCTTTCCATTCCAGAAGCTTGAAGGCATCTTCCAATGCGGTCGTAAACAGTTTCGGAGAGATGACATCTCCCTGTCTTACGCCTCTTTTTAAGGGAATTGCCTTCGAGCTCTGTTTGTGTACTCGGACTGACATAGTGGCGTTTTTATACAAACACTTCAACACTTCGATGTACCGATAGTCAATACGGCATCGTTGGAGAGACTCAAGCACCTGCCCATGTTTCGATCGAATCGAAGCTTTCTCATAGTCCACAAACGCTAGACATAGCGGCAAGTTATACTCTTCGGTCTTCTGTATGACTTGCCGCAGTGGGTACAATTCAACCGTAATTCATTATTTATATTACTTTCAGTTTATTTTTAGCATTCACCCCTCCTTCTCCATATAATAGTTATAATAATATTGCTGGACATTTCACACAACGTTATCTAGCCCCAAACTAAGCGAAGCTTGTAATATGGGAGCCAGCTAACTGATAGAATACATATATACTTTTATTTTGTAAATACATACTTATATTATAGAAAAAGAACCAGACCCGGAACAAATATCGTTATATATATATAAATATATATAAACTTGAACTTATGTTTTATATTAAGCTATGTATATAATATAAAGTGTATTATAAACTGAGCGCTTCCGAGCTTCAGTTCCTTTATGATGTAGACTCTAATTAAGATAGGATTCCCCTACAAACCTTAGTGGTTTTAAGTGCTATTTTTTTAAACATTATTGTATGTAAAAAATTTAAGTGATAAACAAATTAAAAAAAAAAAACTATGCCAAATATCACACTCCTCCGAACACGCATAAAATATTGAAAAGGTGTACAACTTATAAAGATTTCTTCACTTATTAGTATTTATTTTATTTTTATTTATTTAATTTATTAGGTCTACCAACGATTGTAACAATATTTCATGCTTAACTAAATATTAATTTAAGTAGGTACTAATTGCACAACCAGTTTATAAGTAAACACCGCATGCAGTGAAAAATATATAGTAACAATAACAAAGTAACCCTGGTACATTTTGACAAACAATAGAATTATTTATGCAAAGGAAGAATACACAAAAGTATAAAATACACATTGCTGATAGCAATAAATCCACATGACTATTCTAAGTATATTTAATAAAACCAATTTAAAGTCCTTCATTGAATAAATATTATTTACTTATTCAATAAAGCACTTCACTTAGTTTTCTAACGATCTATGTTTATCTATCTATGTAATAACGATCTATGTTTGGATTTTATGGCAATAGCCAATAGCAACCGCCACGTACTGCATCCCTCTTCGATTGTGATCGTGACAAAGGTTTGTTTTTACTTCCAGCAGATTGCCGGAGGGGCTAGATGGTCCTTCAAGCACTCGAACCTCTCTGAACTCCGCACCTGATCGACTGAAGAGCTTTTTGATATCTGTCAGTTTGACAAACAAGTTATTGTTGAAGTTTATTGAAAAACATTATAAGAAATAAGTGGATCTGAACACAGCTTACTCGTAACGCCATCAATCTGTACAAGTTTTTATCTAATGAACGAATCACACTAATATTTGTTACTCAATCACGTCACTTGGATTATCTAAGAAAGTAGATACTGAGATACTGAATAGATTCTGAAAATTCGTTCACTGGTAGAAAATTAAGTATACTATCCCTGAGAGCTATAGTTTCTAAGTGACGACGTCTTAAAGTGATAAGTACTTGTTATATTAAAATATTTTTTTTAATTATTAGCTTGAAGAGTTACTACCTTGTGAAAGGGCTTGCCAGCGAAAGCACTACCATCTTATTTCTGCCGCCAAGCAGCATTGCTGTGTTTCGATTTAAAGGGTATGGTTTCCGGTGAAATTACAGTCACATGAGGCCTGTAAAAAGCCTGGTGTAAACAAATGTATACCTTAAGTCGATGGACGCAGGGCAGTGCATCGTAGGGCACATTTCTAAGGTGCGTGACCTACGAGGCAGTACTTCGTTATAAGCGACGGTTACTAATTAACATCATTTGGACTATACGCTGCTTCTATCCCCAGGTTATGTAAAAAACTACATCTATTTATAGTGGAAGAAAAAGACGCTGTTTGTCGCTGACGAAGTTGCGAGCGATTCAGAGATTTAAGAGATTCAGAGTTAAAATAAGACTCCTTCTTCATCGTGTCGATATGGTTCATATTTTAAATATCAAATGTTGATTTGCCAATACTTGGCCACTGCAGCAGCTTTATCTGTGGCTTTATCAGTAGATTAGTTTCATAAACGTTGCAGTGTTACAGTTTGAAGTGTATGGCTGTAGTACATGATATGTTTTCACTCACTCGTATGTCTTAGGATGACGGGCGTATTGCAATGCCACGTGGAACCAAAAAATCTCGTGTAAATCGGCAACCATCTCTGAGGAAAAATTTGATCCAGTGTAATTTTAATGGTTTGTTTTTAATACTAATTACCAGCATCTGTAAGTACAGTTTGCAACAGAAGCCAATAACGAAAAGTCAATTGTCAATTTTATAACTATAAGAAAAATTCGTAGGAACTATTACGTCCAATATTAGCTTTAAATTAACATAGGCTTGAGTTATAGGTATGTACGTATGTAACAGTACAAAACAGTCTTTTAATTTTGCGCTATCCTGTTAATCTAACGGTTCTCTAGTATTGGAGTTGGAACCATCTATTGTCCCACCTGATGTTAAGTGGTAACAAAGCATCGCCTCGTAGGTCACGCACTTCAGGAAAGCTCTCTACAATGCCTTTATGCCCGCAGTACCAACTTGAGGCATACCTACAGGTGTAAAACCTGTAATTTCAGCGACACCTATACCCATTAAACCGAAATACAGCAACCTCAACTGGTTGTCCAGTAGAAATTGCTTTTAGTGATATGAGACGTTTTTAAGAATACCGTTATTTTTTGTGTGTCTCTTTGTTCCTGTATTTTTGTTTAATGAGCAAAACAGTGATTATAAGTGTGTAATATTTTTATCTATACATTACCGTTTAACTTACTTACTTACTTCACTGGCGCAGGGACCCAAAAAGAGTCTTGACCTCCGATATGAGAACTCTCCACTTTCCCCTGTCCATTGCCATTTCTTGCCAATTGTCGGCTCCCAAGTCGCACAGGTCAGCCTCCATCTTGTCGTTCTAAGTATCGCTATCGTATAAGCCAGTCGGATGACTCAAGTATGCTCTCTTTACGCTTCGATCTTCACCCGCTCGCAGTAGATAGCCGAGCCAGTGGAGTCGGTGTGACATGTATTCTCCTATGGTGTTAGGCTCGGCCACAATATCTTCTATTTAGGCGTTTTTACGGACCCTCAGTTTACCATCTTCTTTTCTTACTGGACCCAGGATTTTCCGGAGAACTTTTCTCTATGCTACTAAAAGCTGATTCTTCTCTTTAGTCTAGGCTTCAGAACCATAGGATGAGGATGGGCCGTATTACGGTTTTGTAAATTCGTATCTTGGTTCTTCTGCTGAGAAGCCTGGATACCAGTACCTTATGTAGTGCAGCACTGCATCGTTAGAAATTCTGGATGAGAATTTGAATCTCTTCTTCACGGGTGTTTGTGTCTTTGATAGTGCATCCTAGGTACTTGAATTTGGCCACTCCCTTATACGTAGTATTTCCAACGCGTAGATCTTGGCGCCAGCGCCAAACACTCGAAAACGATTAAAAAACACTCGCATCCAGATGCGAGTGTTTTTTAATCGTTTCTTATGAAGACACTCCGTCTTGTCGTAGTTAATCCCGAGTCCAACTATTTCCGCTACCTTTTCTAAAACCATTGTGGCCTCTGCGTCTTCTTCGCGACTTTCCCCAAGCAGAGCTAAATCATCAGCGTACCCAATCACTTTATGCTTTCCATTTAGTGTCAGACCCCCAGTCTCCAGTGCGAGCACTTTTCTGAGTACGTATTCCAGAACCAAATTGAAAAGCATTGGCAACAGAGCATCGCCCTGTTGGAGACCGGTAATCACCGCAAGGCTTCAGTAAGTTCACCTTCACCTACCGTTTCAGTTTTGTGTAATATAGCGTATAGATATAACTGTTTTGCGTACCATACTAATTTAGATTAGCCCTATTCCATTTTGTTTTTTTGGCAATTTTTACAAATGCCAAATGCGGTCCCTGGGGAGGTACTTACGAACGATGGAATACCTTCTTTCCAATCAGTCTTATAATTTTTCTATTTTGAATTGACTTTGTTTTGTGGGTTTTTATTGAGGGGTGAATGAAAACTTGAAGCTAAATATACGTATTTTACATTAGTTTAAACGTGTTTAGTTACCCCAGTCTTAAATTACGCGTCCCAGTTGAAAACAAAAACTAGCTTATGGACTTTTAAGGCCTTTCAAATTATAAAAATAAATAATGGTGGATCTTTCACACAACTCTATCCAGCCCCAAACTAAGCAAAACTTGTACTATTGAAAGCAGGAAACTGATAGAATACATATATATATTTTTGTAATTACTTACATAGAAAAACAGCTAGACCCGATACAAATTCTGTCAATCATGCAAACATTTATTCCGTGGTGGGAATTAAACCTGCCTCCTGAGTCTCGGCTGGCTATTTGTCCTTCGCTACGCAGGTCAATATAACTACAAATATAGCTCGCTTAGGTTTTCCTTTATTATTTTTAATATAATATAATTTTTATTAGAGAAATATTAGTATTGCGTAATTTTCAAGTAGGAAAATCTGTTGGAATACGACCAACATGCATACGAGGAAGCAGGGACCACTTTAGCTCAACATTGTCAATAGTTTGCCTCTTAGACCACGTGTCAATGAATTTACGACATTAATTTAAATCATGGATAGGGCTGATTGCTAGTATTGTTATAAATTTTTTTTTTAAATTCATTGCCATGGATATTTTTTAATTTTCAATCTACCTTAATTTCGAGTCCTTAAATAGCAATGACACAGCCTGTATAAAATAGGTAAACAAATCATATGCACTCATCATGTACTAAAAAGGTACCTGCTAAACTGACTAAGCGGCATCGACGCAAAGTCGCCGCCGATTAACTTTAAAAATTGTTTATTGGAAATGTATCGATTACTGGATAAATATTCAAGCTACCGGTATTAAACCAATCTCTAAAATCGGTTAATACGATTCTGCATGTGTTGTAAAATAATGTCGTGAATGCGGTGACAGACTGTATACTTTTTTATGTTATTTATGGGAAACAAGCTTACGGCCCACCTGATGGTAAGCGGTCACTGTCGCCTATTGACACCGGCAACACCCGGGGTATTGTCGATGCGTTCCTTACCCTGTAGAAACCTCTTTACATTTCTCTTGAAGCGTACCATGTCGCAGCCTAAAACCTCAGATGGCTAGCTCATTCCACATCTTGCAAGTATGGGGTAGAAAAGCGATACCCAATTGTCGACAATATGTTGATGAGCTTTATTCCGCTATCGATGCCGTAGTAAGATCTCGACGACACCGGATGAGGTGTCAGGTCAAGATCACAAGATGTCACCTCATTATTTGTTATTTTGTAACGTTGTGGCTATCCAGCTCTTCATATAGTGAGAAAACTCAAGAGAACTACACCTTTTGAGTTAGTGTAGTGTAAATTAATGATAGTGTAAAGTAATGAGTGTTAGTGCTAGCTATAATGAATGCATGCCCATAACTAGAGACAATAAGAAAAGTGTTATTGGACACATTCTTAGTTTTGTTTTTTTTATTGATGATAGCCAAGTGCTTGACCACTACCTCACCTGATTAAGTGAAGGTGTGATCGAAGATGGAGCACACTTGCCTAGAAAGAACCTATTCACTCTGGACTTGAAGACTCCAAGATTATACTGGTTTGGAAAAACATACGCCGGAAGTGAGTTCCACTCATTACTTGTGCTTACAAGAAAAGTTGAAGCCAATCGTTTGGTATGGCAAGGTGGTATGCCGACCAGGTATGGGTGGTACTTCTCGATACGTCTGCTTGTCGGGTGGAGGAAGGGGGAAGGAGGGATAAGGTCATGAAGATCTTGCGCACATTCACCAAAATGTATCTTGTAAAAAAACTGAAAGTCTGACTACTCGGCGTCTGTGCTCTAAACTTTGTAAATTGGCTTCCACGAGTGAGTCATCACCAAAGAGTCTAGCAGCACGTCGCTCAATCGAATCATGGGCTTCAATCTGATGTTTGGCCGAGCCATCCCAGAGATAGCAGCAGTACTCCATACATGAACGGACTTGTGCTTTGTAGAGACTGAGCAGCTGTCCCGGTGAGAAGTACCGCCGAACCTTAGCTAGGATACCCAGCTTCATAGCAGCAATTTTGGCCCTAGATTCGATGTGAGAGCCGAAGTTCAGGTTGGACGTGAGCTCAACGCCCAACAAGCTCAGACTTCCAGAAATTACGAGTGGGATATCACAAAATGTGGGAATGGAATGAAAAGGTGACCGTTTTGCGGAAAACACACACGCTTGAGTTTTGAAGGCGTTGAACTTGACCAGATTTGCGTCACCCCAGTTAGACACAAACTTCAGGTCAAGGTTCAAACGTTCTACCATATATGCACGTAGATTGCAGATTTCGTCAGCATTTGCACGTGACTAGAGAAATACCTTTCAACAACTGTACTGTCAACCGCATACCCATAGATACCGGGTTTCCACAGATCATTGATGTGCAGAAAAAATAGAGTTGCTGAAAGGACAAACCCTTGAGGTACCCCGGCATTGATACCCAATAGATCAGACGAGCACCCACTACTCGAATTGATCGTTCCCTCAAGAAATCAGTTATCCACATAAGCAGGTTATACGGCAATCCGTACGAGGAAAGCTTGGCAATGAGACCGTTGTGCCAAACTCTAAGTAAGTTTAAAATTATACTAAACTGGCTAACCCGCCCGCGGCTTCATATACGCGTGGTTTCTCAATATAATATTACCCTCCTTCTGTGCACTCGCGTAAAGTATATCCTATGTCTCAAGTCCATTCATAATCTATCTAGGTATATAGGTGTCAAATTCCATCGAAATCGGTCGAGCCGTTAAGTCGTGTAAAGGTAACGGTAGATTATAACCTGGATTAACACATAGGCTACTTTTTTTGTCAAACAACGCGTGCGAAGCTGCTGGATTAAGCTAGTTATACATTTAAACTTTTCTCTTGAATCACTCTATCTATTACTGAAAATTGCATTAAGTTACGTTGAGTAGTTTAAAAGATCTAAGCGGAAAGCGACAGCAGAAGCGACTTCATTTATACTATGTAAAGGTTACGAAGATAAAAAGGTCAAAATGAAATTATTGATTATCATAAACATGTCTAGATTGTAATAATATTACTAGGATTAGAAATATACACTGGTTATTAACAAACAAGAAAAAATTACTTGCTATATGATACACATATTTAATTATTCTTAGCCCTTTCTCATCCCACTGCTAGGAATATGTCTCTTCATTGCCGTCATTCGTCTCTGTTTTGCATTCAATGTGACCTACTTAGATGGAAAAAAATAATACTTACATTGTGTCCATGTGTGATATAATTGGCGATCAAAAACTATTTTGTTTTTAATTACTGGTTGTTAACTGGTTAAAGTACTTAAGTCACTTCATTCATCATCATCATGTCAGCCAAAGGACGTCCACTGCTGAACATAGACTACCCCCATAGATTACCAGAGCGACCAATCTTGTGCGACCTGCACCCAACGGCTCTCAGTAATCTTTATCAGGTCGTCTTTCCATTTAGTGGGGGGCCGTCTTATGTTGCGGTTTCCAGTGCGTGGTCTCCACTCACATTTCCACTCCAACAGCCCGTTCTTCGAGCTATGTGCCTTGCGCAGAACCCTTTTACTTGTCAATTACTTTGCTTCGTCTGTGTATCTCCTTATTTCTTATTCGATGTTGTAGAGAAACACCGAGCATAGCCCTCTCCATATAACGCTGAGCGACCTTGAGCCTTCTTATGAGGCCCATAGGGAAAGACCACGTTACTGTACCATCATCACTGGTACTACATTATTTAGGTTTAAATTAAAAAGAGTCGATCCTATTGTTCCATTAACATTACTGTTTATTGCGATCACTATTAAAAACAAAAAGCCTCAGAACGGCCCAAGCGGCCGAATTTCCAACAAAAACGGGACAAACAAAAAGGCAAGGAAAATTTTCAAGTTAATGATGACGCAGGAAAAACAATTCGGTTCGCCATTGAAAAGAACTGAAATATGAACGGAATCATTCGTTGGGAAGAAAGCCTTCAAAATAATGCAAACTGAAAAGAATGGAGAAACAAAAGGGCAATTGAAGGCGAAAATAATGAAGAACAAACAATTAACACACGACAGAGCTCGGGAGTAGTCTAGGAGCAAGTGAAGATAATAATATCACGAAAAATACTTTAGACCAAAGCATTGAAAAGCGCAGCATACTAGTTGCAAAGTCGACAGGTATTTGCTTTGGAAATATTTATGGACTGATGGTATTAAGCAGTGGACACCCCACGGCTGTTATTGATGTGAAATTAGAAGTAACTAGTGGTCCGCCCCGAACTGAGTTCTTGCCAGTTTCCCATAAAAACAAAAAAATGGATTATTAATCTTTGACTATCTATATATATATATGAAATCTATATATGAAATACATAACCAAATAACTTGACCTACAGTTTTATTCAAATTACAAGTAATGGGAGTTCTTGTACTTTGGTTATTTTTTTTAAGGTAGAAATTGCAGTTATTCTGGATTTCGGACTTTTTCCTATATTTTTGTTATTAAAGCTACACGAATACCAAATTTCAGCACTGTGGGGTCTCACTGGTGTACCCTGTGAATTTGATCAAAGTTCTGTTTGTATTATGGCTAATTACTTAAAAACTATAAGAGTTAAACAAAAAATAAAAACGGGATCGAAGTGAACTAATTTATTTAATTAGGACGGATTAACCAACCCAAAGTCTTCAATCAGTGTGTGTTACCAGTGATGACATATGGAACCGAGACGTGGTCCTTCACTATTGGCCTTATGAATAAGCTCAGAGTCGCTCAACGAGCTATGGAGAGGACTATGCTCGGGGTTTCTCTACGGGATCGAATCAGAAATGAGGAGATACGTAGGAGAACTCAAGTCACCGACATAGCCCGACGGATTAGCACGTTGAAGTGGCAATGGGCAGGCCATATAGCGCGCAGAACAGATGGCCGATGGGGCCGGAAGGTTCTCGAGTGGAGGCCACGGACCGGCAAGCGCAGCGTAGGATGTCCACCCATAAGATGGGCAGACGACTTGGTAAGAACCGCAGGTCGGCGTTGGATGCAGGCCGCTTCCAACCGCAGTTCCTGGAGATCAATGAGGGAGGCCTTTGTCCAGCAGTGGACGTCCTACGGCTGATATGATGATGATGATGATGATGAACCAATTGCACTAATAATTATAAAATAATTAAAACATTAATTACATAAACCATTGTCAAATTAAAATCTAAATTACAATAAGAATCTACACAGTATACAAATTAACAATAAAATTAAATTAAAATAATACACATTAATATAAATAAATTCATTAAATCACACACATAAATCATAAATTGAATTGTTAAATTTAAAGACCTTTCATACATCAATCTCACAATACCTCAGACATACCAGCATCAATTCCTTCCATTCGTCAGCAAACACATCGCATTCAGGGTTGGCATCTAGGAATTTGTTGAGGGCAGTGAGTGTGCGAGGTAGCGGGGAGTTATACAATACGGCTCGAGGGTAGAGCAAGAAGCCTGTGTCTTCTGCACCGGATATATTGAAGACTAATGAAGACCTTTCATTAAACGTCCCGTTTGAGCTTATTGTTTCATTTTAATATGCGTTTTACTCCGCTTGAACACCAATATCTCTACAATCCCCCACATTTTTAGCTCATTTAGTCACACCAGGATTGTGCCATCACTACTTATCTATATACCAAATCAACCAACCATGGTAGCCATAGTAGTGTCTCTCTCACTCTCCACTCACTTTCCTCTGTCGTCACTCTGTTTATTGCTTGGCACGAATTATTAACAAATTGTCAGTCATGGTTTGTATGATTTTTTGAGCTAGTGATCTGTAGAAGGTCCTAGATATAATAATGGAAAATTCTTATGTAATTGTTTTAAATCTTATAGTTGTACAAATGTCTGAGTGTCCGTCAACACTGGCCTCAGTAGAATACCAGCGCTGCAGTATGGCAACATGCTGTAGCAAATGCTGAGCTGAGGACCCTTTCGCCACCACATTTTTAAGTATAGTTTGACCGAAACCGCTGTACCGCAACTGAGGTATGCGCGCGGCGAGACGGGGGGGAAGTGTCGGCCGCTCCGATTTATCAGTCTGCCGTCAACGCTCACGGCGGTAGGTAGCTTTTGTATCGGACGGTTTATGTCAGACGCACATGAGATAAATATCCAAAGATGGGTCGAGCGCTATCTCGTGATGTCAAGACCGTCATTTTTAAAGTGACCGAATATTTTAAGAAACGAAAAGCAGACAGAGAAAGCTATAAAGAAAATCAGAATATGTGTAGATAATTTAGTTATAAAATAATATAAACATATCGTTTTATAAAATAACCATATCGTTTACGATATCCTAAAACATATCCGACAATATCGATCTTATGTGTACTCTTGCTCTTTTTTCCTCGGCCCCCACCTCGGCGCACTTTCCTAAGGAGCGGTATAGCGCGTTTCCCTTTGTTACCTATTACCTACAGCGCACTATCTCTAGTTAATAAACAAGTTTTTAAGAGGGCTTAGAAACTAGTTCAATACTCCTGGTTTATAATCGATGTTTCTAAGTACGGCTTGACACTACTCCAGTTGTTTTGAGACTGCTTGAAATTGTTAAGACTGCAATGTCTTTTCTAAACAAAAATAATTTTACCCCTTCATAATCCTAAATCTTAACAAATGACCATCATTTGGCTCTCTGTCTAAATATGGCTTTGAAAAAACCTATGTATTGTTTGAGTTTTTTACCTTAACATGAAGGGTTGAAGCACAGTAAAAATATATAACAGTAGAGATATTTGAAATAATAGTACATTTTAAAACTAGTATCGCCTTTTCTGTGCATTGTTCGCGCGGAAATTCGGCCCTATTTGATCACCAATTAGTAGTAGGTATGCATTACGAAATTAAAATTTGACAGGTCACCAAAGTGACCTTACTGTTTAAAATATTATTTTTAATGGGGTTGAAGCCACCCTAAGAAAAAATTCAGCCCGAATGGCAAAGAATTCCTACGTTTGTTTGCGCATTTACTTTTGTTTCATTTTTTCAAATGTTTCACAATTGTTTCCCCTTTGATCAGGCAGGACGAATATTCGAAACTTTTTAAAATAAAATATGTTTTTAAATACTATTCGGGTTAAATAAATTGTTTGTATTTGGTATTTGTCTGTCCAAACTTTGGAATATTCAATTTTACTGAAGGAAAAAATAATCTCATAATATTTATCTCGTTTTTGCTGTTCGAAGTATTGATTTATGTATTTCTGATCAAGGGTTTGCACTCATAGTACTTTGATGAAAAATAATTAAGGTATTTCAGTTCTAACTAGCTGCAACCTATGACTTCGTTCGCTTAGAACTACTAATCGTGTTAGGTAGACTTAGTTTCTTTTTCTTATTTTTATACTGGATAGATCTTGGTTTGACCACAATCTCACCTGATGGTAAGCGATGATGTTGTCTAAGATGAAGCACGACTAGTTTTTGACGAACTGGTAAATAGCGGTGTTCTGTTTAGTTTTTTACATTTTTCACATCAAAATCAAGATCGGCAGTACACGATTTCAAATATTAAAACGAGTTATAAATTTTCAGTACGATATAACTTTTCAAATGACTTGTTTCCAAATACATAACTAGTGGTTCACCGCGAACTGAGATCTCGCGAGTCTCCCATAAAAACAAAAAATATTATTTGACTATCTTTGGCTATCAAAATAGTGCCACGAAATAATAACCAATCTACTTGACCTACAGTTTTATTCAAATTACATGTAACGGGATTTCATCTAAATGGGTTAATTTTTTTTGGGGTAGAAATTGTAGTTATTCTAGATTTCAGACATTTCCCTATAAGTATTTGAGTTACTAAAGCTACACGAATACAAAATTTCAGCACTGTGGGGTCACTGGTGTACCTGCACTGAATTTTGTAAAGTTCAGTTTTTACTATGGCTAATAAAATAACAATAACAGAAAAACGACAAGGATTAAATTAAAAATATAAACGGGGTCAAAACGTACTGATGAAGACATTTCATTAAACATTTCGTAATTTAATTTTTTTACCCCTCTTGAACCTCAACATCTCAATATCCCCCCCCCCCCCCCCCCCCACATTTTTAGCTCATTTAGTCACACCTGGATTGTGCCATCACTACCTATATACGAAATTGCACGATGATCAGATCAACGCTTCGAAAGTTATCCTCGGACAATCCTCGGATACAATGCCGAGTTTCCCAAGTTGATTTGGAGATCTCGCTTCGCTCGATAAATAATTAACAGAATCCCTTCAAATTTAATTATTAGGAAACGCTTATCAACAAGTATGTCGATTCGCGTGTGTTTCTTCCGCACCTGGTCAAAAACAACAAACTATTAGAACCCAATAGTATGTCAGCTTATAATACAACTATGTAACCCATAAACACTGACCATCACAGTCGTGACTGACAATTTTGGTTACAACCAACAAACTCAATGTCATATAGAAAATTATTATTTTCGAATTTAAACTCTATTTAGACGTCGATAGAGAGGTGTATTAAATAATGTTAGTTCAGGAGCTGTAGCAGATAATTTTGTGAATTAGAATGATAAGATCAAACACGTTTAAGTCAGCCTGATTGCAGATAAAAAGGTACATTTATAGGAGATTTTTGGAAACACCGCTCCTGTACCATAATTGGCCCAGGTTTATCTTTTCAAAGAAGTTATGGTCGTTTAAATCTCGGTAGCAAGAAGTACCCGTTAACTTATGGGTTCGTGACCGCGTGGATAAATATTATGATATTATTATGGGAATTATATAATTAGTGAGTCACTTTGGAAAGGCTTGACGACCTGAGGTGATGATAATTAAAGCTTACTCAGTTTGACGCTTCTGAGTCATTTGAATGTTACGATCCATACTAAAATTAAAGTTACTCTGTCTCTCTGTCGTTTTCACGAATAAAAAAGACTGGAACATAGTTCTAAGAACTGACGGCAAAGGTCTCAAGTGGAGACCACGCACTGAAAAGTGCAGCGTAGCAAAGGCCCCATCATCATCATCATCTACAGCCTGACTTAACCCATTGTTGGGTATAGGCCTCCCCAAGTTTGTGCCATCTAACACGATCCTGCGCTAGTCTCATCCACTGACGGCCCGCGACCTTTACGATGTCGTCCACTCATCTCGCTGCTGGTCTTCCTACCCTTCTATACCCGCTCCTCGGCCATCATTCAGTCACTGTCCTGCTCCATCTGTCATCACCACGTCTAGTCAAGTATCCCGCCCAAGACCATTTGAGCTCCATAACTCGAATCCCAACGTCACGAACATTCGTTCTACGGATCTCGATGTTTGGAACTCGATCTAAAAGTCTGATGCCAAGCATGGTACGCTTCATGGCTCTTTGTGCAACTCTTAACCTGTACACAGCCTCCTGCGTGAGCGTAAAAAGCTAAAAACCCTACTAGTTGAAAATACGACCCAAAAAAGCATGCTTGAAAGCTTGGGCACCTTCAAAAAAAAGAGGAGATTCTCAATTCGTTTGTATTATTTTATTATGTTAGAACTCATTTAATAACCAGTGTAATCTTGGAGTCTTCAAGTCCAGCGTGAATAGGTTCTTTCTAGGCATGCGTGCTCCATCTTCGATCACATCTTCACTTACCATCATGATAGAAATGACATTTGTAATTATTTTAACAATTATTTCGCTAATGTATCTGTAAATTTGACTAAAACTTTGACGTGTTCAGTAAACGAATCTTTAAAATACCTAAACGACTATATAACACTTATACATCCTAAAATGTTTAGTATACCACCGATCTCTATAGCTCGGATCGTGAAAATTATCAGGCTTCTAAAGCCGAAAAAGTCAAACGATTATTGGTTTGTCACGCCATATCTTATCAAGAAATTAGAAATGGAGATAGCTGCTCCAATGATGAGTACAATGAATGATGCTATTATAAAAGGTTTATTCCCAGAAGAAATGAAGGTAGCTAAAGTAGTACCGCTACATAAAAAAGGTAAAACCTCTGATTGTGACAACTATCGACCTGTATCTGTTTTACCAAGTTTTAGCAAAATTTTCGAAAAGTACTTAGCCGTAGAACTGGTTAATTTTCTGAACAATGAAATGGCATTGTGCCAACGGCAGTTTGGTTTTCAAAAACACAAATTCACAAAACATGCGATTCAGAGACTAATCGAAGATGTGTATTCGGACTTGGAGAAGTCACAGAAAACGTATGGCGTTTTTTGTGATTTATCCAAAGCTTTTGACTGCGTGTCACACGAAATTTTATTAGGAAAATTGCAGCATTACGGTGTAAACGGGAAAGAGCTGGAGATATTTCAATCTTACCTCAAAAGTAGAACTCAAGTCACAGAAATGAACGGAAGTCGTTCTACAGAGTGTAAAATTAATTTAGGTGTACCTCAAGGGTAAATTCTGGGACCTTTACTTTTTTTTATTTATATCAATGACCTGTCAGTTGTACTAAATAATGTAGATGTGATCTTATTTGCGGATGATACAAGTTTAGTTATTATGGACAATACTTGCGAAAATGCTAGTAGCAAGATTTTAAAATCTATTCATAATTTAAAAACCTGGTTCTCTACGAATAATATGCTCTTAAATGTTATTAAAACAAATAGAATTCAATTCTCATTAAGCACTAGACCAAATGTTTTATCCAATAGCATGAAAGAAACACTTGAAGAATTAAACGTGTCCTTAGCCAGCAGTGTAAAATTTTTAGGTGTATGGCTAGATACATATCGTGGGCTGTTCATCTTGAAACACTGGCTAAAAAGTTATTCTCTGCTACCTATGCAGTTAAGAAACTTAGAGAGATAGGCGGAGTAAGAGCAGCACGAAATGTATATTTTGCTTATTTTCACTCCCTAATGACATATGGTATTTTATTTTGGGGAACAGCGGCAGATGCTAACAGGGTCTTTACTTTGCAAAAACGAGCTATACGCTATATCTTGGGGATCAATCTATATATCTAGGATATATCTAGGCAATCGTGTAAAGAAAAGTTTAAGGAACTGGACATCATGACAATAATTGGAGAATTTATTTTCTAAAACGTAGGTACTCTGTGTTAGAGAAAATTTACATCATATGAAAAGAGCTATAGATGTCCACAATATTAATACTAGGTATAAAAATCGCCTAATTATACCAAAAACCAGATTAATAAAAATTTCCAAAAGCTATTATTGCACAGCGATAAAATTGTATAATAGAATACCCAAAAATGTTGAAAGTCTTGCCGACAATGACTTCAATTTGTTTATCAAAGGACATTTAATTAACAAAAGTTTTTATCGTTTGTACGAAGATTTTGCAGATAAAAACCTTTTTGCATTATAGTACATATTCATACATTGTAATTAGTTTATTATTTAGTTTTTAATTTTATTATACAATTGACAATGCTTTTGCAGATACTTCTAATTTTATTTATTATTATGATTTTATTTTATTGATTTCTTTTGTTTAAGTAGGTGTTTATTTTATATTGTAAAATTTGTTAGTCGCTATTGACATTATAATTAAGTTACTACCAATGTGACATTGTAAATTATGCTATTTTTAATTGAATTTTTTATATTGTACCTACTGACATATCTAAGAACAATTAATTTGTCGAAAGATGAAATAAATGAAATGAAATGAAAAAGGCGAGGTAGTGGTCAAGCGCTTGGCTATCATCAATAAAAAAAATAACTGATTTAGAAAACTTTTATTTTATTTGAAAGGATAAACTTTTAGATAAGTCCCATAGAAATGTCATCAAAATCGGTTGAGCAGTTTTGTTTTTAAATCAAAATAACTGAAAAAAAAAATTGTCATCCAAGTAAACGAAATTGCGTATTTTGCTTTCCTGTGACTTTTCATCTGTAATCGGTTAATATTTATTAATATAACATAAATAGAATTATATTATTAAAAAGTTATTTGTTAACACACGAATGGTCGCTACGAAAATATAATGGGAAAAGCCTATATTAGCAGTAGGCGATACAATGTTATTCAAACTTCAAGTATATAATGTTTGAATGACGACGATGTCAACAGCCATAAGGCATCTGAAGCTCTAATAACGTTCCAACACACAGTTTTAAGGCCGAAATATTACGTACTTACCAACACATACTAACTGAATTCTCATCAGAATTTCTTCGTCATAACCCTGCTGTATAAACATGTCAGTTCCACAACAACTAAATCAAGTTATTCAAATATCGATTTCTCCGAATCCAAAACCGCCACACGATATTTTAACACGTACGTACAATAAAGCTGGTGTGTAAGACCGCCGTTGCGTCTGCCCGTCCGGCTAAACTCATAACTCCTATATTTATGTCTTACTCAGCTTCTGGAGACCCTGAGATCAGGTTGCGTTAACCGACTTCAAAAAAGGACGTTATAGTTTATGTTTTCGATGGTCTGATATATGAACTCCCCGAGGAACCAATACGTTGGGTATTCTTTATGATGTGTTTGTTTCGATTTTCTTTTGATAATGTTTTAATTTGTAAAGGTTTTCAATAAATGCTTGTAGTAAATTATTGTTGGGATAAAGCTGAGACCTTTATACTAACATGCTTTGTCAAAATAACATATAGGCATTTGTTTATGTTGATGTATCATACCTAATTTTACTAACAGACAGTATATCTGCTAGACCTTTTACGATGACAATTTCCTCTAATTAAAACAGTGATCAGCGTTGTCTATGACTGACCGCTAATCGCTTTAGCAACTAACCACTTCCATGCTTTGGAGGCCACTCTAACGAATCACACTTTAAAATTTGAAAACCCACATCGGAAGGGCTCAGGCGGTCTTAAAATTCCAGCAATAAGGGTAGCTCATACAAATTTATGGACAAGTACGCCAGAAAGAACTGACCAGGGATAGAGTAGAATAGTCCTTGAATGGAGACCATACACTGGAAAAAGCAGAGCAGGACGGCTCTTTACTAAAGGAAAAGAATACCTAATTAAGGTTCCAAGATTTTCAAACCATCTCAAAAATTTTCAAGCATAGACGGACGGCTTTAGTCGTAATCTGAATCATCTCACTAATTTCGACTCTGACGTGACAAGAGCCCGGTAGCACAATTGGCAGTGCATCCTCGTATCAAGAGGAAGGATGCGGGTTCAAGTCCCGTCTAGGCTTAAACATTTTAGAGATTATTATAATAAAATCTTGGAATTTTTCGTGTGTTTGGATAACATAATAAATTACTCATAAAGGTTATTAGGAACACATAGTGCATCACAAGACTGGTAGCTCTGGAATTCTATCGAGATCTATGTTCAGCAGTGGACGTGCGATTTCTGATAGTGATGTTGCCACTTACTTAGAAATCTAAAGTACCTATATATACAAAAAACAAAAGACCAATAGAAGTGAAATTAAGATTCTAAGCAGAACAACATCGTTGGACGGTTACCTTTCATCTCGTAGATACAAATCGTTGCATGCTTCGTATGATAAATGCGAGATTATCGCGGGAAAAATTGTGGTTTCAATGTAATAAACATGAGACTTGCTTGAATCGTTTCGACTATCTTGTTGTATCCGGATGATACCCAGTTAAGGGTGGTGCTATTCCTGGTTACGAACTATGTTAAAACTTTATCTAAATCGGTTCAGGCTTTAGATATTTTTGAAAACAAAACTTCCCTCACATTATTAACACCTTAGTCAACAAAAAACCTCATTAATCTCATAAATTAACAAATTAAAAAATATTTTTTTTTTCATAAATGTTTTTTAATGATAATAACTATAATATTTTAGCAGATAAACTGTATTCATATTGATAAGTGAAGCTAAAGAAGCTCATTGTATTATAATTAAATTCATAAAAATATAATTATACTATAAATTAAATTATAAAAAAAATTACTTATTAAATTACAATTGTGTACCTACTTATGAATGTAGAATAGAATTGTATGTTTTCTCAGTAAGCGATTTAGTATTCATATTGATAAGTGAGCTCATTGTATAATAATTAAATTTATAAAAATATAATTATACTTACTATAAATTAAATTATAAAAAAAATTACTTATTAAATTACAATTGTGTACCTACTTATGAATGTAGAATAGAATTGTATGTTTTCTCAGTAAGCGATTTAGTATTCATATTGATAAGTGAGCTCATTGTATTATAATTAAATTTATAAAAATATAATTATACTTACTATAAATTAAATTATAAAAAAAATTACTTATTAAATTACAATTGTGTACCTACTTATGAATGTAGAATAGAATTGTATGTTTTCTCAGTAAGCGATTTATAAGTTAAATTTTATGAGAAATAAATAATCTTAAACCATAGACCGTACAAAAGTAAAAACAACAAAACTACTCATAATTATTCTAATTGAATGCTTTTTCACACAGATTTTTTAACTGTTAAACCTACCAACATAATACATAGCTCAAATCAGAAAAACAAACCACTAACTAACATTAATTCTCGTTCAACAAAACACAAAGGAATCTAGCACCAGTTGGATTTCAATTCGAACAGCAATAATTCCAATAGCAGCACGTAGCCCGCTTACTCCATGTCTTAATTTGTACATGTCGGTGCCAGCCAACAATATAAATAATGTAACAATATAATGTTGTAAAACAATGAGTACGTATAGGTTGTATACTGACAAGCGTTTGCGAGGCATGGAGAAGCGTGCTACATATGGAATAGAAGTAGCAAGCGTGTCAATGGTAAATCTAACCTATTTTAGAGTTATCTTTTGCCACTTCAATAGCGTTGGGCGTGGCTGTGTAGATCATCTCTTGTGCAGGTATTAAATATTGCTGGACATTTCACACAGCGCTATCTAGACACAAAGTAAGCAGATCTTTAGTATGTAAACCAGATAACTGAAAGAAAGAATATTACAATTATTTACAATAAAATACAGAAGAAAAAGGTGAATCATCTAAAGACCGTTACAAACGATAGCTCAACTGCTCCAGATCACTACCAGGCGGAAGGGTCCCCAAGACACTGGCTGCATTGCCCCGCTGGATTGAAATGCATATGCGTTGACCCAGATAAGCACCAGCTTAGAATTTTGCTTTCAGCTTTCTTTTCAGCTTAGAAACGCGATGGGCCCCGGTACCCCATGGATCTAGGATCTTGACCCCCAATGGCTCAAATACGTAAGCTCTGTCGAGACTTCTATATTTGCGCCGCTTGAGATCTTCGGCAGATTTTGCCACCGCACCAGCCCCAACTGCTGTAACAGACATATGAGATGGTGCAAGGGTATCCACGTAGCGTCCCACACCAAAGGCCCATCTCCCAAGGTATAAGAGTCTACCGTCAGGCCTCTTACCATCGTCACGTATCAGACCGTTCGGTTTGAGAACGGCCGGAACGAACGTTGTCTTATTTTGTTTATTTTGTAAATACTTATAATTAATAAAAAAACATCCAGGCCCATACAAATATCTGTAGATCATGCAAACATTTGTTCCGCAGCGGGAATCGAACCTACCTCCTGCGTGTCAGCCGACTATTCGCCCACTGCACCACGGAAGTCGTCAAGTAGGGCATAAAGGGCAGGAGAGCAGATGGA
Source organism: Philereme vetulata (assembly GCA_918857605.2). Lineage (NCBI taxonomy): Eukaryota > Metazoa > Arthropoda > Insecta > Lepidoptera > Geometridae > Philereme > Philereme vetulata. Next base: position 1,827,452 of record OU975420.1, read on the forward strand.
ACATGGACTGAATAGGTGCTCCTAGTGTTGTCTGCAGCGGCAAGTCTGTTAATTGATTTCCAGACTGGTCAAGGTAGATCATGACCGGGGGGGGGTAACACAATCAGGAGATGGTGAATGCATTACATGGTTTCCTAAAAAAAAGTAAGTAGGTAAAGGTTTTAGGCCGTAATCAAAAAGAGTTGCCTGAGTGAAAACTAATCGAAATGAGCCTGATGCCTGATGCTTATGCATCTTTCTTGTGGGTCCTACAAAACGAAAGGCCGTGTGATCGGCCCAAGCGGAGATGGCAGGATGAACACGACGCGCATAATGCGAATATTTTATCTCGCCCAGGAGTGGAAGAGGAAGGAAGGCCTTTTCTCAGTAGTGGGATCCAGCGAGCTCTTTAGATACACATATACCTAAAGTGGTATATATAAATTTTCTAAAAAAATTCACATTAAAAACTTTATCCTGAAATCGACAAAACTTAATGATCAAAATATATTACATACTTACCCTAATTTTTACAGTAAGTTATACAGTACTAGTTCTATACCCGCGACTTCGTCCGCAATTTTCTATATCTCGATAATAGCGCCACCTACCGGGTTCAATTAAGAATCTAAACTATCCAGGGACCCAATCAAACACACACAAAAAATAACATCAAAATCGGTTTAGCGGTTTTTGAGTTTTAGCGAAACTAACGAACAGCAATTGATGTATGACATTATGTGACAATATCAACTAAAGACATTCTCTAATGGTCTATCCAATTCTAAACCTGCGTAAGTCTATGCGCGCACGCAGCGGCGACTTTGACACTGACAGAAAAATCTAAAATCGTAAAGCACCCGCGCGGCGCGGTATCGAGTTGCGATTGCGCGCGCATGTTAATGCCTCTTCTTGCGCTTGCACCTGTCTCCGAGAGTTGTGGCCTTTTATTAACTGACTGCGCAGAAGGGATAATTTTTTTGTGAATCAGGGGACTAACAGTTAGTTCGTACAAGCAGACCGTAAGTAGCTAATACTGGTTTAGGAGTCTTCTTCTTCCTGCCATTTTCCCACATTACGCGGGGTCGGCACAACATGTATTCCTCTACTACAACTCTCTATCAGCTGTCATCTCCGTTGTCACTTCCTTCCTACCCATATCATTATTCACACAGTCTATTTATCTCTTCACACAGTCCATCCATCTTTAATACTGGTTTCGGAGTATAGATACAAAAAAATCGATTTGTATTTATTTACTAAACTCACACTTATAATTCTGAAAAGTCGTAACCGACTAAGCCAGGAAAGATACAAGGCTATTTGTTCATTTTAACGATCTTTTAACATAACAATACGTACAAGAGAAATTAAAGCAATCATATTGAATTGCATGGAAATATCAATGTATCAATCAAAGATTTATTTGTTTCAAATAAGGGCTACAAAGTTCTTAAAATTCTACATAAATGGGTCCAACTTATTTGTACCCCAGAAACATAAAAATTATATGTTACTAGCTGACCGATCCGCAGATTCGCAAGCATAGTTTTTTCAATAAAAACATTACCCTCCTTTTGCACAGTTGGTTAAAAGTAACCTATGCTACTCAGGGATAATGTATCACTCTAATAGTGAAAACATTTTAGAGATCAGACCCGAAGTTTTTGAGTTTATTCGTTACAAACATATATAAAAACAAATCTTTCCTCTTTATAAAATTAGTATAGATTACTAGCTGACCAATTCGCAGCTTCGCACGCGTAGTCTACTCTATACTAATATTATACAGAGGAAAGATTTGTATTTTTGTGCGTATGTTTGGAATGAATAAACTCAAAAACTACTGTGCCGATTTCAAAAATTCTTACACCATTGAAAAGCTACATTCACCTTGAGTGTCATTGGCTATATTTATTGCTAGAAAAGATTAGGGATCCTTACTAAAACTTAAGTAGCGTAACCCAAGGTGTAAAAAAAGTGCCCTAAAACCTCTTTCGTCGCATGCGCTGCGGAAACTATTGATGATAGAACAAAAGTATGTTCTACAATATTAAAGAACATATCAATATCTACAAAAAACTTCGTAATATTATAAAGAGGAAAGATTTGTTTGTTTGTTTGTATTGAATAGGCTCCGAAACTACTGGACCGATTTAAAAAATTCTTTCACTGTTGAAAAGCTACACTATCACCGGGTGACATGGGCTATTTTTTACCCAAGTGCGCATAAGGAGGATAATATTTTTATTGAAAAACTACGCGTGCGAAGCTGCGGATTTGTCAGCTAGTTTTTCAATAAACACTTTACCCTCCTTTTGCGCAGTTTAGAAAAAGTCGCCTATGATACTCCGGGATAGTATAGCTTCCCAAACGGTGAAATAATTCTTTAAATTAGTCCAGTAGTTTCGGAGCCTATTCAATGCAAACCAACAAACAATCAATCAAAAATTTACTCGTTATTATATTAGATTATGTACCAAGACCACCCAAAAACCTGCATTATATCATCAAATCAGTCATAGAAAATGGTTTTCTCAAGTAAGGTCAATGACCCCATTTCTTGGCAACATACATATTTCGGTGCAGCCGGTATTATTGTGTTGTGGTTGTATGACCAACCCAGATAATTAGCCGTTTAAATCTCCATTCAGCTGCTAATAATAGAATACCCTTTGAGAATGTTGCTTGACATTTTTGGATTATGTCCAATGTTGCTACTACTTCTTTTCGATAAACAGTTGTGTTTATTGTACGTAAAATCTTGAAACTTTCATTATCATCATCAAACAAGTCATACGACGTCAGTCATAAGAGTCAGTTTCTCCAAGTTCCCATTTTCCAAAATGTACCGGTAGCTCTAAAAGGTCACCTCGAGCTTCTAGGCGTTTCGCTCACGCCTACTCACAACTTTAGCTCATACATCGAGTCTAAAGCTAAAACAGCTGCCATGAAGCTGGGCATCCTCAACAAGGTCAGCAGATACTTCACACCAGGACAGCTTCTTAGTCTTTACAAAGCACAATTCTGGTCTGGTATGGTGTACTGCTGCCACCTTTGGGATGTTCGGCAAAATACCAGCTTGCTACTTAGACTCGATAGAACGTAAGGTTTGTAGGCTTATACTCGTAAGTGAGCAATATACGGCAGAGACTAAGACCCAAAGTCTCGAACACCGCCGTAAAGTTGCAAGCCTATCGATCTTATACAGAAGACATCAACGCAGTGCGACTGCGGTAATCCCGCGCAGTCAATGCAGCACTTGTTAATGTGCCCTTTGTGTCCGAACACCTGCACGATGGAGGACCTAACCGCCTCACCTAATGCTATTGTTGTGGCCAAACACCTGTCCAACATACTATGAATGAAAACGTAGAACTCTTGACACGCTATGAAGAAGAAGAAGACATTTCGGGGAATGTGCCCAGGAACTATACGATCTGATTCCGCTATCTCCTTTCCATTAAAGGACAAGCAGGCGCACAGCTCAGTACCATCCGTACCTAGTTGATATACCACCCATTCGGACACACCGTTTTGGTTCTACGTTCTTGATTCACACAGCTAAGTTATGGTACACTTTGTTTTTCCTAAAGAATACAATCTGGGACTCTTTAAGGTAAGAGTGAATAGGTTTCTTCTAGATCTTTGTGCTTCATCTTAGACCACATCATCGCTTACCATCAGGTGAGATTGTGGTCAAACGAAGATTTATATAAAAAAAAACTCCCCTATAGACATCCAGAGCAACCGATCCTGTGTCTCTCATACAGAATGTTCCCCGTAATTTTTACGACGTCGTCTACCTGGCGAAATGGGTATCAATTTGAGCCAATATTAAATGAAACTTGTATTACTACTGTAAAACCTTTTTTTAGTCGTTATTCTCTCACTCACAATCATTTTGAAACGTCAATTATATTCTGTCGCTTCGCGCCTGTGTCTGCCGGGATAACATTAACACTTGTCTTGATCAACTAAGAAAAGTTACTGTCTACAGAAAAGATCACAATTTAGCGTAGAGTAGAAACACGGCCGTAAAAACGTTTCTACTTTCTACGCTAAAATTTAATTTTACTCTATCATACTAATATAAATAAACCGGCCAAGTGCGAGTCGGACTCGCGCACGAAGAGTTCCGTACCATTATCTATATAAACGGCAAAAAAATCACGTTTGTTGTATAGGAGCCCCCTTTAAATATTTGTTTTATTTTAATTTAAATAATTATCTTTAAAGTGAATATATAACTAAATATTCTGTCAATATTTCAAGCGTCTACCTGTTGTCGTTATCAATATCGAGCTAAAACGAGCAAAAAAACCACGTTTGTTGTATGGGAGCACTCTTAAATACATATTTTATTCTGTTTTTAGTATTTGTTGTTATAGCGGCAATAGAAATACATCATCTGTGAAAATGTCAACTGTCTACCTATCACGGTTCATGAGATACAGTCTGGTGACAGACGGACAGACAGCGGAGCCTAAGTAATAGGGTGCCGTTTTACCCTTTGGGTACGGAACCCTAAATGCAGAAGTGATTTTGTTTGTTTGTTCATTCACGACTCTTGGACCGATATATTATGACCGGGATTGAAACATAGGTTAATTTTTAACTGACTGCGCAAAAGGAGGGTATAGTTTTTTTATTGAAAAACCACGCGTGCAAAGCTAGTTCTTCCATACTTTTTTAAGGCGGCCATACCTAAACACAGTCATACCCTGGCTTCATAGAGCTGTCAAAACTGCCAAAAGAAATAAGTATTCTGAATCTCATTTCAATCTCACTGCATTCTCGTCAACCAACCCCATAGTAGCAGATTTATAATACTTCTATCACCTCGCAGTGTCATATCAGTTGTTTATGTTGATAACGGTCAACATCATCTTTACGAGTGTGTCTGTCTGTTCGTCTTTGATCTCGCCACCCAGGGCGGCAAATGATAATAATTTAGCTAATTTATTTGAGATACATAAGCCTATGTCAGTAGCTTTGTGTAATAAATGACGTGTGATATTTTGCAAGGGTTCTGTTTTCTTATTTTATACGTGTTACTAAGATTTGTATTTTTTTATTATTTAATAGCTGATCCGATGAACTTCGTACCGCCCTAAAATCAATAAATCTTATTGGTTAAGTTAACACGCTGGCTGCGGTATGAGGCTTATAGGCGTTATGCATGAACCAGCAGTCAGTTCGGAGCGCATTTACAGCGTTCTCCCTCTGGCGCGAAGACTATAGCTTAAAGATTTCTTGATGAGTGATAAAGACAAATACACATTTGAGATACTACTCGGCTACTCATTCAAATAATAATATTTGTGTATGTTCTTTTAGACCTCATTCCGCACTGCAGAATAAAAATTGTCTATCCTTGCGGATACAACGCCCATAGGCCTTATGCAAAACCGCCGCACATGACATCGCACTGACTGTAGAATCAAAATAAATTAGTAATGTGTTGACAGCTCTTCCGGGCGCATGTGCGCTTGTGCAGTGTGAGTGAATTAGCGTAAATTGCATAAATTTAAACGTTGTCGAAAGAAGCTGGAGCTCTCTTTCGCTAATAAACAAAAAGTGATAATTGATAAATAACGACTAGAATAACTGTTACGCTAAAGACGAATCACATCCTCGCAAACAAAATGATTAAAAAGAAGAAATTTTGTATGCTAATAAATGTTACCTTGAATAGCCTAGAATCTCAAAAGACAACAAATCTTATTGTGCTGAATGTAATAAAGGACATAATAAGTATTTTTATGAAAATCATTAATTGTAACTTGTAAGACAGATAAAAGTTAAATGTAATAACAAAGTTGATTTAGTTTTATGTACCTACTGTTTTTAATTTTTTTTAAATTATTCTAATTGTAATGGGTTGATACGCCTGATATTTTCTTTTCCATTTTTCTTTAAAAGTAGCCATCGGAGGAGTTTGCGACTACAGGATATACGTCCACGTTTTTACAATAGCCTAGTTACCGTTTTTTTCGATTTAAAACGCTTCGTCTTTTGTCCGTTGATTCGTTGAAAAGTCGCGTGCGACGACGCAACGCATAATGTGGCATGTCACTAAAAAATATTATGTAATACGACGACGCAATGCAATAATGAGGTCTCTACTACGGAGACAGCGGCAACACATCAGCTAGTCATAGTTAAACCAAAAAGTTTTTATTACCTACTCTTTGCTATCGTCTCAAAATGGCCACCAGAGATTTAACTTCTAGTAATATCACAATCATTGGACTTTTATTAATATCACAATCATTTTCAATGACCGCCGTTACTATGACAACACCATTGAAAATTTAACAACTTTAGACTGGAACAACACTCTATAACATTAAATAACGTTATGGCTCTATGGTCCACACCAAACCCAGTCTGACTTTTTTACCTGACGCGACGACGTCTATTTTCTATTTTCAAATCTATGGCGGAGTCCAATAGTAATTGATTAAATTTCAATATTTTGTGGCAATAATCTTAATTTTACCAAACAAACTATCCGATACCCTTCCTCGTGATATACAGTATTTCCTTGTTAAATTTCATTATGATCGGTCTTGACGTTTAGTCGTGAACGCTTAATAAACCGACAGACAAAGAAATAGAGTTACTCTTGTATTAGTATGGATGTAAAGAATTATATATTCTTTCTGTCTATAAATGTAAATTTATTCATTCATCCAATTCAATGTGGCCAGACCAGAGAGCAACAAAATATCAACAGTACAGATATTCATCTTCCTTAGTACAATCTAAATCAAAATCAGTTATTTCCGAAGAATATTGTGACATAAAATGCTACCTCCCACGAATCATCGCTCGCAAAAGTGTTGCCAATAAAAAGTTAAAATAAAAATGATTCAATAGAGGTTGCTAAAATGACGCAATCGATTTTTTTATTATATTGTACGATCTTGAGGTGGATCAAGCTTATTGCCCACCTGATTTTAAGTGATAACCATCGCCTATATCAAAGTACTGCCTCGCAGGTCACGCACCTTAGATACATGCTCTACGATACACTACTCTGCGTCCATCAACTTGAGGCATACAGGTATAAAGCCTCATGTGCCTGTAATTTCACCGGCAACCATTCCCTTCAAACTGAAACACAGCAATGCTGCTTGGCGGTAGAAATAGGTATGGTGATAGTACTTCCTCGATCGAACCCTATCGGTTACTCTACTACTCTTTTTGTCTCTTTGTGATTTTGTCATAAACTCCCCAGGTAAAGGGAGGGAAGGGGACCTTTTCCTTTTAGTGGATTTAGATACGCTTCGTTTATGAATTCAAACAAATAATACTTAAGTATAATTTATGTAGTGCACAATTAAAAAATAAAACAAACTTACCTATTGGACATAGAAGAAATAATTATCAAAAAATATTTCGGTGCAGCTTAGTGTCGACACGACACCGACCTCGAAGTTACAACACGCGATTTATAGACGTGCTAAAAGTATTAAGTTTTTCTAATATTTTTTTTTTAAATTCTAGAATATTTATTCATTTATTACCTTAAATTATGTCACGTGAGATCATGTCGACTGGCACGTAAAAACGCCTTTTAAAATTCAATATTAGCAAAATAAAAGCGTCATTTTAGCCCGCCATTGTCATCGATAAAATATGGTCCCAAAGCCAAAGGCCGAACGTCCGTGAATGGGCCGCGGCCGACGGATTACGTATCGGCACCCGTTGAAGGGTTAGATCGCTGCTAATTATGATTTATTGACCTGGTAACATTGTGGAGACTGCGTATAAGTTCTTTTGAGCTTTACATCTTAGTTTTACTGATATGGGTGATTCTATAAATATTATAAGTCATTTTTTCGTCTGAAAAAAAACGAGTGTGCATTAGACCACACGACTGAAGTAAAACTTATTTATCATAATATTAATTTCTAAAATTGTTCAATTACAAAATTGTCCACACGTCTGTAGGTCGATCAGTCTATGTTCATTCTGGACAGACGCAACTCGCACTCGCACATTAACGTTTAAAAATATACGAAACGTAACCCTCTCTCTTTCTATCTTCACTAACTTATATCTCCCTCTCAAATTCCGTTCGCACTTTTCGTAACCAGCTTATTCCACAAATCAAACGTGCGTAAAGAAGTTTTACTTCAAAAATGTGGCTGTGATTTAGTGAAACTTAGCGTAAATTTTAAATAGGCATCTGTCAAATCCAAATATATCGTGCAAAAAATATAGATAACGAGCTTCAACCCGCGGCTTTGGGCGCGTGATTTGTCAATAAAAATCTAGCTTTAATCTCAATCTCAGTCATAATCTAACTATATACCAAATTTCATGGAATCAGTCCTCGACTAAACAAAATTATTTTACTAATTTTGAAAATTAATATGGATTAGTATATTTATAGCTCACGATGACTGTATAATGGACATCCTTAAGCTGGACTGACTTGTAATACATATTATGATGTAATGTATCGAGTTTTTGTAAATCAAACCAAATACAGCAGATAATGTTATTTATTCTTACATCTTTAATATTATTTTTAGGTACGTAAATACGATAAATCAGAATACTTTGTCAATTTTTATTATATTTTCACACTTATTTAGTAAGAGATAAAACGAATAAATAATATTATTTTGCCGAAAGTATTATAGACATTAAAATCATCGGATAAATGAAAATTTGTGTTCACGAGCGTACACAAATGGCTGTCAAATAATGTGGGCGGTTGTCAATTGCGCTCGATGTGTGCCACATTCAATCGCCCATTTGTACACAATGTTGCTAATGTTATAAATAATATAAATAAATATTGCTGGACGTTTCACACAGCGCTATCTAGCCCCAAACTAAGCAGAGCTTGTACTATGGGAACCAGATAACTGATAGAATACATATGTATATACTTTTTTTTTTGTAAATACATACTTATAATATATAGAAAAACATCCAGACCCGGAACAAATATCTGTAGATCATGCATACATTTGTGTTCCGCGGCGGGAATCGAACCCGCTACCTCCAGCGTCTCAGTCGGCTATTCACCCACTGCGCCACGGAGGTCGTCGTCGAATGTTATTAATATTGTTGCGTGCTATAAACTTCATTTATGATTGAATGATCCAGTCAGCGCGCTATAGAGTGGGCCATGCTTAGTGTATATCTACGAGATCGAAGAGGAAATGAGGCAATTCGTAGAAAAACCATTCACTGCCACAAAGAACTGATAACTGGGGCAGAAAGGTCGAGTGGAAACCACACACTGAAAAATGCAACGTAGGTCGGCCCCCATCACTAGATGGAAAGTCGACCTGATTGCTGGGAGCCGTTGAAACGCCATATTAAAAGTAGGGGAGAGCGGTGCTCAAAGTGCCGGGGGTAAATTGTGCCGACGCGAATATCTCGAAAACAGAAAGAGATAGATATACGATCGTATTGTGTCGCGTAATGCCTAACAGTAGGGCACACGCGGCTGACATTTTAGTTGCGTCTGCGTCGCTGACCGAGAGGCAATGCATGTGAGGGTCCTCCAGCGCCACGTAAGTAAATATTTTCGTTTCAATACTTTTTGGTCGCAAGCTAGCATTTTTCGTGCTTTTAGTATGAGAGTTCTAGTAAAATGTTTGTTATTTATTTATCCTAGTTTGTTATGCAGTGTAATTTAAATGCTTTGAGGCGAGTGATTATTAAATGTGAGACAAAATATCACACTCTTATAAGCGGGGTAAAATGTGCCGTTCATGTGAGGCTGCTTGTGCCACGGCACAACCAACCCTTAAGCAACCTTTATTGTTTCAATATTGTTTATGTTTACGCGAGCAATTATAAAAAAAATAATTGTTGACATGACACTTTATTGTCTTTGACAGAATGAGGACATACAAGCGAAAAACTCAAAGGGGAACTACATCTCAAGATTTTTTACAAAAGGCTGCAGATGCAGTCATCGAGGATGAACTTAAATTAAAAACTCTTGCACGTGAATTGGACTCAAGAGACCGATCAATAAGATGATAACTTTGGAAAGAACTCTATTACTTTATAATTTAAGATAAATCTTTATTATTTTTTGTAATATAGTCCTTAGAGACTGATATTTTTAATAATTGATATCATTCGTATAAAAATAAGTACAAACTATTGATTAAAAATATGCTTTTATGTTTATATATATATATATTATAATATTATAAACAACAAAATTTTAAAAACTGTTGCTTTATAGTAAAAAGTATCATCATCATCTCAACCCATCTGCACCCACTGTTGGGTATAAGCCTCTTTTTTATTACGCAATTTTTCCGGGCTCTTGCGAGTCTCATCCATTGACACCCAGCTACGCTTTCAATGTCATTGGACCATCGGGCGGGTGGAATGCCTCTTGGTCTACGAGCATCCCTTGGCCACCACTCTGCAATCGCCTTCGTTTAACGCCCGTCATCCCTCCTAGCCAAGTCTCCAGCCCATCTCCACTTCAGCCCTGCGATCCTCATACCCACGTCCAAAAGTAAAAAGTATAACAAATAAATATATTATTATAAACTTTATGTCTAATACATTTTAAATTAATTTTCATTCATGTCAAATACCTAGCATTATCAACGGCACAACCGACCTCAGCTACGGCACAACTTGCCCCAAAGTGGGGTTGGTAGTGCCTTGCCGCCGCTGTGTAAAAAAATCACTTCTTCTTAAAAACTATTAAAAATGTGCTAAATCTGTAAGTAAATTCGTATTATTGACTAAATTTGCCTTATACCACTACTTTCAGACAGTACTTGTCTTATCCGAATCATTTAAGGATTCGTCGAAAACGGCACTTTGAGCTTCGCTCTGCCCTATACCTTCATGTATACTTTTACTACTGAACTAAGGATCCTAGAACTGATAAGATGGTGAGTGTAATACCAAACAGGTTTTATGTATCAATGAGTATAAAACGCCATCGCATCCAGGAGATTTAGAAAGACAATCTCCGTGGCGCAGGTATATGAGAGGACGGAGGTTGCGGGTTCGATTTCCGCCGCGGAACAAAGGTTTGCATGATCTACAGATATTTGTTTCGGGTCTGGTTGTTTCTCTATATGTTATAAGTATGTATTTACAAAAAAATATAAGTATTCTATCAGTTATCTGGTTCCTATCGTAGGTAAGTACAAGTTTTGCCAGTTTGGGGCTAGATGGCGCTGTGTTAAATATCCAATTTTATTGATTTATATAATAGACGCTTTTAGCTCTTGCATTGAGATTTCAACATCCATTTCAGAAGTATTCGCAGAAAATTGAGGTTGTCTTAGAAGTACATAGTCTGAGGTTAATGACAGTAATGAGTTATGAGCTTGTAATTAACGAATTGCATTTGAGATCTATAATGTTTTACTCACCTCAATCGCTGCCATATCTCGAAACAAGTAGTTTTTTTCATTCACGGATGAACAAAATCATACTAATCTTTATTTTTAGTTAGCCCTACTTGACACTTACACATTTTTTGAGCATGTCTTATTTTATCATTAAGAATATTTAAGTTACTCAACTAAAGTAAAATTTAACCGATCACCGTTGGGCTAAACGTGTTCTGGAGTGGAGACCACGTCTAGGCAAGCGATGTGTAGTACGCCCTCCGGCTAGATTGAGTGACGATTTGCGCGCTGTGGCTGGCAAGGATTGGATGAGAAGAGCTGGGGATCGTGCTCAATGGTGCACCCTGGGAGAGGCCTACGTCCAGCAGTGGACTGTTATAGGTTGATGATGATGATGAAATTATTCAAACTGTTATCCAAACAGGTTCAATACATAATTACATAGCAAATATGGACTCGTATGTTAGTCACCAAGGTATATGAAATGGGCTGCAGAATTAAGTTTTAACATGTTGTATTTTTCTATTGTTGTCTGAAATAATACTACTTCTTACGGGCGGCTTCTTACGCGTTGTTTCTCAACAAAAATTAGCCTATTGAATCCAGGTTGATCTATCAACACACAAAACTTCATCGAAATAGGGTTCACCATTACGACGTGATTGAGTAACAAACAAACAAACATCCAAACTTTCACATTTAGTGTGATATTGTGATTATAGTTCTGTCTAGAGTGAAGTGAGATCTCCAAATCAACTTGGGCAAATCGGAGTTATAATATATGTATGTATGTATATATTTATGTTTGTTTGTCCGAGGATAACTTTCAAAGTGTTGATCCGATCATCGTGAAATTTGATACATAGGTATGTAGTGATGGCATAACTTTGGTCGTTACTATATGAGTTGAAAATGTTGGATTGTTGAGATATTGGGGTAAATAAATGAAAATGAGACTATTAGGTCAAATAGGACGTCAAATGAAAGTTCTTCATTAGTACATTTCGAACCTGTTTTTATGTTTAGTTTATTTTTTGCAGTTTTTGAGTTATTAGCATAAAAACTGAACATTGACCAAATTCACAGGGTACACCAGTGTCTCCACAGTGTTGAAATTTGGTATGCATGTAGCTTTAGTGTCACAAATATAGGCACAAGTCTAAAATCCAGAATAACTGCAATTAGTACTCCAAAAAAGAGGACCATACTAGATGATCTCCCATTAACGGTAATTTGAATGAAACTGTAGGTCAAGTGCTTGGTTATTCATTTGGTGGCAGTATTTTGATAGTCAAAGATTACCAATAATATTTTTTTTGTTTTTATGTGAGATTCGCGAGATCTCACTTCGGCGCGAACCACTAATAATTCTTTGTATCGTAATCAGGAACTACGAGCAAGTACCTGTAATAACCATAATGCGCCTCTAAAAATGTATTCTTACCCAAATCCAAATTGATCGGATCCCAAACCCACAGTAAACTCATTGACCAATTACGGTCTCAAAACACGGTCAGTGACTAATATTGTCTTCTGATGCGATCCATCAATGTTGTACTTCCGAGGGAGATAAAAATGATTAGTCTCGCCTACCAGATCAAGATTACGTATTGAGTATAGATAGATCCGTATAAGCTGATTTGTGTAGCCACTGGCTTAGAAACTACAGGGTGATTCTAAAGATATCCACTCAATAGATAGGTAGTTTTAGTGAGTAGCTGTGCTTCATTGAAATTACCTAAGCTATCAAGGGACAACAACAGTGTTTGGTTTGCGGGTCTGCAAGAGCTCATCGAGTCCTCGTCCGCTCCGTTACTTCAAGGAGCTAGGATGGCTGGGGTCAGGTTAGAAGGGGGGTAATGCACAATACACCCCATGCGGGACGTCAGTGCGGATCTTATTCCCCCCACCCTAGAATTAGAATTATAATTAGAACAACAATATTTTGCAGCCCTAGTCTGAGCCTGAGTCCGAGGCCCTTCGCGTTTTTAAAATTATTTCAGAGCTTCTGGTCAAAGTGACAAACGATCTAAGAGCTGGCGCTTATATGAATCATATTCATATCATTTATTCGTCTTTAGACATGTAAAGATGCACTTAGACATGTCAATAGTTTACAAGTTATTATTATGAAATTATCTGTTACAATATTTCTAGTTCTACCTTTTGTTTGACTCCACAACTTGCTGACGTTGTTTGAATCAATTACATATAAAACAATAAGAATAATCCTACTAATATTATAAACGCGAAAGTTTGTATGTATGAACGGCAGAACCGATTGCGATGAAATTTGGTATGTACGTAGATCATAATCTGGATTAACACATAGGCTACTTTTTATTGGCAAACCACGCGTGCGAAGCCGCGGATTGTTCAGCTAGTTATAAATAACACAACAACATAAGATACATACATGATAACAATAGAATATACTCAGAATTTACAAGCAAAACGACCAACATTCAATAAAATTTCTGTAATAGCATTGTCAAATGACAAAGAGTAAAAATTTATAATTTTTCGAAACAATGAAGGTAAAATAAACAAATCTATGATTAAAATTAGGTTAGATGGATGTCCGAGATTTTCATAAATAATGTATGGGTAACAACATATGGCTCAATGTTATATGCTATTCGTAGGCCCCAGTTCTAGAATATTTGCAGCCATTAAATAATCTCATCATTGTCCTGGGACACTTTCATCTAAATCTGGACGCAGGGCAGTGTATCGTAGGGCACATTTTTTAGGTGCGTGACCTACGAGGCAGTTCTCTGTTATAGGCAATGGTTACCACTTAATATCAAGTGGACCATAGGCTTGTTGCATCTCTATGTAGCATTGGAATATATATCATAGTAATCTAGAGTAGTAGATCTATAGATCTCTTTCAACAATATTAGAATAGATGATACAACTGTTTCTTTGGTATATTCTTTAAAGAGACGTAATTGTTATTCTTTCTCTTTTTGATAGTCAGAGTTCGAACCCAAAAAATATCTTTAGTCTTACTCTCTTCTTCTTCTTAGTCGTAGCACTCTTGGCGTTAGCATCTCTTGAGTTGTCGTAGTCGTCATGTCAGGGTTGTTGCGCGCTTAACTACCCTTCGCCACTCTTCGCACCGCTGCTCTTTTGGCACATTCGTTCAAAGGAACATCTTACTCTCTAAAACCGTTTTAAAGCCTGTTTATGTTCAGACATAAGTGAGAGTGAAATTAGCGCGCAAAACCTTTATCAGGTCGTGTTTCCATCTAGAGGGGGACCGTCTACGCTCCACAAGCCGCGCTCAGTATTGATCTGGAATGATCAACTAGATAAGTCCAAAAATCACATAATGACTATATTAACGCCAACTCTCGTTGTAGAAGGGGTCATAAAACCCAAGCGACAATGATATTGCTATCTTGCTCACTCTTGCAGCCCTTACGGGAGCCGTTAGTGATGCGCCGAGTACCTATCGATAAAACTAATCACCAGTAATTGTATTGTCAAGGAAACAACCGTGTTTATTGGTTGGCCTTGGCCACATCTGTCACAAGTCTTGGCGTAATATTCTTACCAAATAAATGATTACGATTATCCTATAGGCAAATTACGATACATTAGCCACACCCTGTGTTTCTGCCACACGGCGCGCTAGATCTGAACCTTCGATACTGTCTACTTGATAGATAATCTTCGGGATCGAACACCGTTCGACGGCTTCTCCACCACTCATTTATAAGGAGACTCTTCGACACGTGACGCCTCTTAGCTCGTTCTTAATCGAAGATTAGAAATACCACTTAGAATGTCATCGACCTATATTTTCGTTTTTATTTATTAGCCCGATGTTTTTGTTTGTTTGAAGAAAACAGCTTTGTTTTTGACCGACTTCATAAAAGGAGGAAGTTGTCAATTCGACTGTATGTTTTTTTTTAGGGTTAGGTACCTAAAGGGTCAAACGGGACCCTATTACTAAGACTTCGCTGTCTGTATGTCTGTCTATCTGTCATCAGACTGTATCTCATGAACCGTGATAGTTAGACATTTGAAATTGACACATATGATGTATTTATGCCGCTATAGCAACAAATACTAAACACAGAATAAAATTAATATTTACGGGGAGCTCCCTTACAGCAAACGTGATTTTTATGCCTTTTTTATAGATAATGGCACGGAACCCTTCATGCGCGAGTCCGACTCTCGCTTGGCCGGTTTTATTTTGTATGTATGTTCCCTGATTACTCGAAGACGCCTGAACCGATTGGAGAACTTCTTTATTTGTTTGAAAGGGTTTACTTCCCAGCTGCTCCCATTGGCACCAAGTCAGGATCTGATGATGGGATCCCAAAAAAATTAATAAAAAAAAAATATTAAAAAAATTAGAGGCAACCCTCAAATTTTATATTACCTCAGAACTCCGTCATTTATCAACCGATTCGGATTTTTTTTATTTGAAAGAATATATTTTCGTATTAGTCTCATAGAAATTTCATCAAAATCAGTTCAGTAGTTTGTTTAAGTCGGTTATATTTTTCTTAAAAAGTTACTTGTTACAAATTAGATACGAGGAAAATCCAAAAATTAAAAAGCCCTCGTCACTTTAAAGATTCCTAAAACTGACATAGCTAAAAACCGTCCCAGTTAAACTAGCTTTCTAATTTAAAAAAACTGCATCTGAATCGGTCCATCCGTTTTGGGAACTACGATGCTACACACAGACGTCTGTCTGTCTATGGCATAAACAGACATAGACATCAAACTTATAACACCCCTCTTCTTGCGACGCGGAATAGATACATGATATGCGAAGGAACAGGTAGTAAAATTGACGTTTCAAAGTGATCCTTGTGATTTTAATGAATAAAAGATTTTGACTTTGACTTTGTGAAGTCTTAAAAAACTATAAGAATAATCCATTTGAACATTTCCTTTATTGCATCATTTTTTAAAATAAATTTTGAAATTAACATGATAATGAACACTGGTTTTTCATATCACTTTCATTTAAACCACTATTTCCACTAAAAACTAAATACCCGTTTATCATGAATTGTGAGTTTTTGTCGAAATATCGGGACACCCAAAAACTCTCGAAACGTGGAAAATATCACGGTTTAGGTAATTAGTGATTTATAATCACACCAAATGTATTACGGAATCGTTAATATTAAATCTAATAAATAATATTAAGTATCAATGAAACAGGCTAATATATCCAAGAAACTGCACCCAAACGCAATAATGTAACGTTCAAATCTGACTTTGTTTTCGTAATTCAGCATCAACGTACCATTAATATGAGCACTAGGCACTCTGAGTCAATATTTTGAATGGAGAAATTAATGGCATTGTCAAGTGAACGTCTATTTCAAGATTATAGAGCAGGAGGACGCTTTAGTTAAACTCTACCTTACCAAGTTCAGCATTAAACAACCAAATGTTGCCTGGAAGAGATCGCTTTCAGCGATAAGGCCCATTATATTGGGTTTTTTTATTTAAGCGTAGTCCTTGTTTTTGTATTATTTATTTTTGTGTGGTGATTTTATAACGAGTCTAATATATCTATAGTATCTGTCTAAACTTTTATTAAATGATATAAAACACAAAATGACGAATAAACTTTACCCTACTTTTTGACATTTAGATATTAAGCTTATTAAATTCTTTAATCTATAAAATATACAGTATTTTGCGTTGACATGGTCAGTACATGCAGTTCTAACTTATACACACGCACTATATACGATCATAGAGCTAGCTAGTAGAGTGGCTGTGTTCATCATATCGCTACTTTATATGTATACATTAGTGTATTTTCTTTCATTGTTTATTTTTAAATGGTGTATAATAAACACTTTATTTAATCTAACCCAATACTACCACTTGTCCCCAGGCCTGTTAGATGGAAATGTCTTACTTGTTTTATCAAACGTAATTAATTCAACTTGCATGCCTACATCACCATAAATATCTAGTGATATCTTTCACGATAGTGAGAAAGATATATCAGATAGTAGATACATTACGTTATAGTAAATAAATAGTATTGGAATTAATAATGTGGTGTGCCTAGTAGTCAGCCTATTTAAATTTAGCCATGTGGTGTTTAATGTTGGTATTTGATGAGGTCAGGTTGCCAAACACGACACCCGGTCTAAAATAATTATTAGCAATTTGCGCGACAGTGCTTCCATCTATTGATTTATTGCCTTCGATCTTGTTTATTCGCTGCAGCGTATTATTTATGTGCAACGGTGTAACCAAGGATTTCAGGAATCGAAGTATTTTGAAAACGGAAGATTTAGTAGCTGTCGGTGGAGGATATTAATTGGATTTTCAGAAGAATTTGGACTATTTGAGTTATAGACCGAGTGGGTAAGTGAGCAGACTTTCCTCATTAAGTACCAAAATTGTTCCCCTTTTGATGCTGATTTTTACAAGCTCACTCTACTAGAAATGTAGGAGTTTTCCTTGAATGGAGTATAGTTTTAATTTTTACAAGGGCATCTATTATTTATAATATGTCTTAAAATCTTTTACCTATATAACGTATGAACCGATTTGGAGAAGAACTGAATATTCTGATCACTTAAATTATTACTACTTAAGTAATTTTATACTTACAAAGTCATATACAGAAACTAGTGTGCCATAGAAATAAAAAAACATAATACTAATGAATGACGTTTTATTCGATTCAAAAACTCAAAATATCTTCGTCAATTCAAAAGAATTGATTAATAGTCCCAGACAGTAGCAAGTTTTTGTTATATAGTTTTTTGGGACGTCCGGTCTAGAGATCATTTATCACAAGATTTCATTCGATCGCAACGAATTATCGATATTCCGGTGTCGGGATCGATACTTTTATTTTGCTACTGTGTTTAATGAATAATCCTGATGGAATGTGATGCTGACAGCTTATGACCCTTTTATCGTTTGTTTTCTATAGAGATGTTTGAGTTCGTTCGAGCTACGGAGAGGAAAATATGCTTGGTTTTTTTAATAGAGCGATAGATAATTCTATAATGTTACGTACACCAAATTACAATTACTTAACCTTAAGACTTATACGTGATAGCACAATGAGCGGTCTTATCGCTTAAAACGATCTCTTCCAGGCAACCTTTGGATGGACTGGATTAAAAAAACGTGAGAGGATTACTTGGAGATGGAACAAGCTTATGGCCCACCTGATGCTAAGTGGTAACCATCGCCTATAACAAAGTATTGCCTCATAGGTAACGCACCTTAGATACGTGCTCTACGACGCACTGCTCTGCGTCCATCAACATGAGGCATATTAGTAAAGAATGTGGTTATAATTTCACTGGCAACCATACCCTGCAAACCCAACAAATGCTGCTTGGTGGCCGAAATAGATATGGTGGTAGTACTTTCCCGGGCGATCCCTTATATTAGCAGTTGGACAAAATATCTAAGCAACTGGTCATTTATTAATCCATTCACACCATTGACAAATACAAATACGTTTGCATATTTCATGTCAAAACTCAATACCGCTGAATATTGGTCAATTTGTATTCACGGTGCTCCTAAACGAGCAACATTTTAGGGCAATGTGCTGCCGGTAGTTATTATGAGTAATACGTTTGTAATGCTTGTCAATATTGTCATATTTCCCGGGCATATTAACACAATTCCCACTGCAGGGCAAAGGCCACCTATATTGACACAATATTGCCGATAAAATCGAGTGTCAAATCGTGGGCCATATTAGAGCTACTACATCCTACGCGGCATTAAGTCTACAAAAGATTGTGCATGTGATTATATGTGTGTTGGGTATTGCCGGCTACAAATTGCCGTGAAAAGATTGCTCGTCTATGAGCATCTTTGAATCTATGCAATTTTGAACGCCCATTTCTCAATATTATACCAAAAAAGGTATATTGTATATTTGTTACGAATTTGGGCGACTTTGAGCTCTATTTGTTTGATTGAAAGGATGTTATAAAATGATGTCTTAATAAGGTGTGTCGTCCACCTCAATCGATTTAGAACGAGTTTGAAGCGACAAAAAATACACGATAGGAGACGTTCAATCAATATAATGACTTATTTAACATTGACAATAAAATATCGCTGCTCCTATTGTGTTCTGGTCTTATAAGTAGGTGGAGATTTTAGGGTGAACTGGGCTGAATTGACTAAGATAGATTTGTCTGCACTAACCCTCATCATCATCATTATCTTGGTGTGATGATGATGATGCACATATCGGGTTATTTAGATAATAGAGAAGCTTGGGATTGAAGTTGCTCCAACTCGTTCAAAAATGTTACTTAAATTAATTTATTTTCTTTACTGTTATGTATTTTAAAAGCATTATTAGAAGAACAACTAGCCTTGTTTCTTGTTTTTCTTTCCTTTTTTCTTTCGTTTTTCTTTACTTTGTTTTGAAGTGAACCTTGTGATTTTAATGAATAAAAATATTTTCATAATGATTCGTTTTTTGTGTTCCACAATAGGTTGCAATTAGATAGGTAGTTAAAATACCTACCAATGCATGACCGTTATGGACCCTGTCTGGCACAACAATATTATGGACAGAGGAAGTGACCTAAATAGGTCGTTTTTCAATCTGGTGTTTTAGACGCACCCACGGTCCCTCGGAATTCCTCTATCAAAGTTATAATTTATACTTTACAGTCTCAAACAACAATAATGAAATTAATGACAACAGAAAATAATCTAAAATGTTCGATGATATCATCTTCCCCCAATCTCCCCACAAATATATCCATTCAATTCCCAATCCAACTCAAAGCTGACAATACTGATTGGGGCCATAAAGCATCGTATTGAGATATATGTCATTGACGAAACAATAGCGGGTTCGATTCCCGGCCATGACAGGATTAGTCGCGGCTTGAATACGATCTGATGGACGTGATCGATGGATGTCGAATGGATTTTTAAGGGAACAGTCATTGGATGAAATATTAGCCTTATCATTGTTATATGTTCAATCCTCATCATCGTAATCAGCCATAGCACGTCTACTCCTGAACATAGGCCCCATTGATTTCCAGAGCGACCGATCTTGTGCGGCTTGCACCCAGGAAACCTCTATCAGGTCATCTTGCCATCGAGTGGGAGTCGTCCTACGCTGTACGTGTTTTTTGTTCGAGAACCTTTCTGCCCCAACGACCAGAGGATTAGCAAACTCAAGTGGCAGTGGGCGGGGCACATACCCCGAAGAACTTACACAGACTCGTTATGAGGCCCATATTGATAGACTACGTTTCTGTGCCCTAATGTCATCACACACACAGTTCTCGCATGTGTTCATTGCCAACACATTTATCAAAGAAAGAAAGAAAAAACATTTATTTGTATCATCAGAAAATAACAAGAAAATATAACCTTGACAAATAAACTAAACTTATTTAGTAAATTTAGTAAGTTATTTTTTTTTTTTTGTAATTTTTGTGTCCATTTATGATGTTCTGAATAAATGTTTTGACTTTCTTTTTTTCTTTTAGGATTAATTTTTTTAAAAGCATCTCAACAACTTTTAAGCCGGCCGGGACTTGAATCCGCAACATTACTCTTGATACGGGGATGCACTGCCAGCTAAATGAGATGATATTAAAAATGGTTTTAATAATCTTAAAATTTCCAGTAAATGTCGGACCACACTTCCTACTAATAACAATACTATAAATGCTAAGTTTTGTATGTATGTGTGGATGTTTATTACTCTTTCACGTCTGAACGGCTGAACCGATTTCGTTTAAATTTGGTATGTACGTAGATTATAACCTGGATTAATAAATTGGTTGTTTTTGTTGATAAACTGGCGGAACCTAGTTTAATATAAATCTAAAAGTTTGGATGTTTGTTTGTTTGTTACTCAGAACCGATTTCGATGAAATTTAGCGTGATGAGAGATTATGATGTAGTGTTGACAAACAATGCATGCGAAGCCGCAGGTGGAAGCTAGTTAAATCAAAAATTACAATAAGATAGACACGTTTAACACAATATGGTATTAGAGGCTTGTCCAGTGTAATGGCGAAAGGGCCTTCAGCTCAGTATATGGCTTTAGTAGATTTTGTTTCCAATAACTGTTTTTCCCTTACAAAAATTACTCTAGATATATATTTGTCACTGTTTTCCCTCACTTCGAGTGCTAGCAAAAACTCATTTGGTCGATCTAGCAAAAACAAGTAACAATACGTTTTTATCGCCCTACTCTCGGTTCTTCGCGAAACAATCGGCAAATGATCCACCCGGCTAATAGGCAGGCACAAATGACGATTGGAAAGGAGTAAAAACAGATAAGACGTGCCAAATGTTATTACCTACAGGTAGTGTTTTGCCAATGCTAGTATTAAAGCTTTGATAACTTGACTTCCTACTTACGCAAATGTTGTTTGATTGACTAAGATAGCTTCAAATATTTTTGAATTTGTTCAGTCATGTTCAGTCTGAAACTTTTTTGCGAAAAACTTCGATGTTTTTTTTTTTTTTTTATTTTATTTGAGGTTAAAGACCTTTATTCTCAAAGAACAGGGTTCACTTACAGAGAACACCTAATTACATTATTGTACTGGATTATGTCCAGTGATATAACAGTAACATTGCTTAACTTAATATATATTACAATAACTTAATATTCTTTAGTATATAGTTTCTCAATCTCTTTTTAAATACAGACATACTAGGGGCTTGTTTAACTATATTGGGCAACTTATTATATAGCTGTGCTCCTTCAAATGTTATATTTTTCTTCCCGTCATTAGTTCTAGGTCTCGTTGACATAGTGTTTATTTTTAGAGCTTCGTGTATTATATATTGGTGGACTTGATTTTTCCTCATAAAAGTTATGTATGTATGTCTGTAATTTTTTTTTTTTGCTTATTAAGGAATAACAAACAACTACAATATATATGAACAGTATGTTTTAGTACATGGTATATCAGTATGAGCTATTGATACTATAGTCCACGATATACTTTTAATACCCTATGATAAAAATGTCCAAGGCGAAGATTATGGCCACCATTTCCAACGACATTTGTTGATAGACCAAAAGTAACTCACAGTTTTTGTGATAATTTAGCTTCTGTAATTAATATAAGTAATATATATTAGTATAACCTGGGCTGTTCATTAGAGGCAATTATTTGTAGACAAAATATCGAACTGGAAACTTTTGGTGGAAACCCGTCGAAGGGTTAATGAAAACGAAAAATTATTACAATATGAAACGGAAAAAACTATGTAGAACAATTAAGAAACAAGTTTATATATTTATTTTAGTTTTATTTATTGAGTATTTATGCTCGAAAAAGTTTATTACAAAAGCTTGGAAATTGTTGACACAGAAAGAGCATTAAGTAATATTGTTGATAGAATATATTTGACAAAGCAGTTTCTCAGGTTATTTGTATCAATCGAGCTCATTATCGTTTAATTTTATCTTTTATTTTAAATATCTCTAACACTAGTTAAGTGAGTTCATTTTATGGATAAGATTTACGTTAAATGATTAAAAAAAAAGCGAGTGGGCTTTAGACTACACGACTGAAGTAATACTTCTTTAGCTTCATCTATAAGTATGTATATTTTATTTATACATATATATCTGCAGTTTGTATAATTTAGGCTAATTTGGGATAGGAGATGCGACAAATGAACTGGCTATGAGAGGAAAAGAGAAAGAAAATGTGTGCTCGCACCTCTCTCTCTTGCCCCTACAGTAATATACGAAACGTAACTCTCTCTCTTTCTATCTTCACTAACTTATATCTTCCCTCTCAACTTGCATTCGCACTTTTCGTAACGCATTCATCAGCTTACTCCCCAAGTCAAGCGTGCGTAAAGAAGTTATGCTTCATAATACCTAATTG
Source organism: Philereme vetulata (assembly GCA_918857605.2). Taxonomy (NCBI): domain Eukaryota; kingdom Metazoa; phylum Arthropoda; class Insecta; order Lepidoptera; family Geometridae; genus Philereme; species Philereme vetulata. Next base: position 1,850,673 of record OU975420.1, read on the forward strand.
TGTATACGGAATCAGTTACAACAAAAAAAAATTATTATATATGTATAAAAAAAATGTATAAGTAACAAACAGATATGCAATTCACCTCTCCCTCTCTCTCTCCTGAGCAATTTTTATTTCCATCTGATGGTGGGGTCGGCTTTTCTCGTTTTCTCTTTCCACTTCGCTGTACCCAACGCAAAGTCTTGGGAAACACTGCAGTCTATAAGGTATTGATTGATCACGTCAATGCAATGGACCGGCTTATCTTAAAATAAAATATTGTAATATTATTGATTCAAAAATTACCGTAAATCTATGCAGTATTAAAGTGATTTTCTGCGATATATAGGTAAACACTTTTTACTTCTGCTCATTCTTTGATAAAAATTATTTAAAACGGTAATTTTCAATGCTTTGAATAAGGTGGCGCTCTATCTGTTCATTCCCTTTCCTTTGGCGCTTTTCCTGATGATGTGCTCCAGGCGGCCACGTCATTAATGTAAGTGACTCTCAGTTCGATGTGCAGACGTTTTTTGTCTGTCTACGTGATTGATAAAGAAATGCTAGAGATACGACACTCTTTCACTCCATATTACTTACTTTACACCAATAGCACAATGGAATCTAAACCGTAACGTAGGGGAATACAGTCCAAGACGCATTAATAGATAAGTTGGATAGAAACCAATCCGTCCTTACAATCTTTTCAATGACAAACTTTGACGGGTCGCTATCAATGAACTGTTCAGAGAATTCTAAGCTTTATGTGATTGATATAAGGTTTAAGAGTTGAAAGATAAATGTGGTGAATTTGTGGATGAATAAAATCGCTCTATAGGTTTGTACCTACCGAATTGGTTTGCAAGTGTTTCATCGCTTTAATGGTAAGAATGGGTGTACAATGGATTGTATTTCATAAGGCGTTTTAGAATTTCATATTTTAAAATTTCTTCGTAAACACGAGTAAGGATGGATTTATAGAGCCCGTTAAATAATAACTTAGGTCTAAGTTGTAGAACAGTATTACAGGAGTTGTAGCTTTTGATGTAAATTACGGTCCTTATAGGTATGAACTGGACTATTGGTGCTAAAAATGGATGAAACAAGGTCATTTAAAACTGAAACCTGACTACGTGATACCTATATCGATGATAGGCTATGCTACCTGGACCATAGGGCTCCCTGTTCACTGGAGCGGAGAGGAGAAAAGAGGAGCGGAGCTTTGCCAAAATTAACCAATCGGATTGGATAAAATCTCCGCTTCGCTTTAGTGGACAGGGATTTGTAAACAAGTTTTAAAATTTTATGCAATACGATTGGTTAATTTTGGCATAGCTCCGCTCCTCTTTTCTACTCTCCGCTCCAGTGGACAGGCAGCTTAATAACGAATCAATTGACACCTTAGTCATCAAAGTCAGATGAGGAGTTTAAACGCTACGGTGAAACATACATAAATACATACCTTCTTCTTGGCTTTGCCGTGATCGAGTAAAAATAGGTACCTAGCTTTGGTATATAATTATTTTCCTAAAGAAAATAACAGTAACTGATATTCAGGGATCTGTAAGCCATAATCACACAGGTGGCCAAATAAATGTAATTTTATTAGGGTTCCGCATTGATACTGACATATTTAAGATTTAGGTTAAGTACGAGACTTGTGCTGTAGACACTACGTCTACAGCACAAGTCTCGTACTTAGTGTAGGTACTGCACGCCAATACTCACCTGTACACACGGCTACACATCAAGCTAAAAATTTCCAGTATAAGCTGACCTCTCATTCTACGAAAAGCCTACACAATGCGAGGTCGTCTTATACTGTAAATGTATAGCTTGATGTGTAGCCGTGTGTATAGAATAAAATAGAATTATTTATTTGACACACACAAAGAAACATAGAACGGATCACAAACAAAATAGGTAGATAGACAGGAAAATTACAAAACAATGAGATTTAAATTATAGTGTGTCCATTAGTGCTGTGCACTCCCTGAGGTACGCGCGGCGAGACGGGGGGGGGACAATCGGCTGCTGCGCTCTGTCAGTTCGCCGTCAACGCTCGTGGCGGCAGGTAGTGTTATTCGTATCGGACTGTCTATCTCATGTGCGTCTGACATAGACAGTCCGATACAAATAACACTACCTGCCGCCACGAGCGTTGACGGCGAACTGACAGAGCGCAGCAGCCGATTCTCCCCCCCGTCTCGCCGCGCGCATACCTCAGGGAGTGCACAGCACTAATGGTCACACTATAGACCTACAGCTAGAACACATACGTACCTACCCCACAAGTAGGTAGTAGGTAGGTGCACCAACTAGTCCCGCTCTGTGTCACGCGTACCCAAACAGGCTCTGCCTCAGCTTTATGCTTCTTTGCAATAAATGATGCAAAGCAGCGTTGGTTCTTAGGCAGAGCCTTATGTAGGGTGACGTCACAAATTTAAACAAAATAAACATTATAGGACCAATTATACAAAAATAAACATTTATATAATAAATAGGCAATGATAACAGTATTAATAACAAGTACCTACATGATATACAAAAGCAATAAGGTGTTATATATAGGTAGGTACATATATTTTATAATTATTTAACATAAAAGAGGAGAGAGGAGAAGGGTTAGTTTGTGGCTGTTTGTAAATACTGTCTCCTGAAACTGGTGAGCAGTAAAAAATTAAACAAGAAATTAGAAGGCACCTTTGTTTGTACGCGTACACGCATACAACGCACATCCAGACCCCCCACAACTACCACCGCCGAGCAAGTTACCTAATGTAAATACCTAATAATACACATAAGCTAAACGTGTAATCTGTATAAAGTAGATAGATAGATAGATAGATAGATAACTCTTTATTGAATTACCACACAAACAGAAATAATAAAAAAAATAAGTACTGGGTTAAAATAAATAAGGCAATACAATGGGCGGCCTTATCGCTAAAAGCGATCTCTTCCAGGCAACCTTTGGATGGAGCGAAATTTTTAAAAATTACGGAGTGCGGTGTACTTTAGCGGATACATTACATTTACACATAATATATTCTAAGATATAATAATAATATGAAGTTTTAATCCTAATACTTAATATACTTATAAAATAGTCTAATATATAGGTATATACATATAGCAAACTATACTAACAGATAAAATAAGTACATAAATAGTAAATAAATAACGTTAGGAAGATGACATCGTCAGGTAATGATGTTTCACCTTCAATTTGAAGACGTGTAAGGACGATGACCGTCTTACTTCTTCGGGCAGAGCATTCCACAGCTGAACAGCCTGGACAGTAAAAGAAGCAAAGTACGACTTTATGGGAGGGATAACATACGAAGCGGCCAAGGACAAAACTCTGAAAAACTCCCTTCGTTGCTCGTGTGCATCATTCTGGTATTTACCTACTAAACGTTAAGCTGGAGGGTAGAAGTAGTCTTCTATATGTTAATCTAAAAGTATTTATCGTTTTTAGAGCACGGAGTGGTGGGGGAATGTCATTACAACACCGAGATGCAGCAAATCTAAAAGAACCACGGAAAATTACCAGCCTGTGTCTCGGTGTTACGAAAACGTGGGTGCATTCCCTTTTTATATATTTAGAATACTCTTGTACCCATTTTAGCTTTTGGAATAGGTATTCAGGTGTTTTATTTTTAATGATCCCAAACAAAAGGGTAGCAAGGTGTAAGTTCCTACGCGCTTTTATTTTAAGTAGGCTGGATGTGTTAAGGTAAGGTGTCACATGTGTGCGCGGGGAAATATGAAAACAAAACCGTGCACATGCATTCTGCACCCGCTGTACTAATTTTTCCGTTCTGGCCAATATACAAGGACCATACACCTCATCACAATAACTAAGTTTTGATAAAATCAAAGACTCACATAATGTTATGCGGACTCCTTCACTTAGATATAGATGGACTCTGTATAAAGTTTTAACCGATAAAAACAATTGCGCACACATTCTGCAATGTGGGTTTCAAAGCGCAAATGTTTGTTCACGATCAACCCTAGACTTTTAGCCTCAGCAACACATTCAACGTGCTCCCCTCGCACCCGGATGTGGAGTTGGATATTTTCAAGTTTATTAAGCCCTGCTCTTGTACCAATCAGCATATATTTAGATTTTTTGGATTCAGCACATGAGAATTTGACTCAGACTAATACTGGATTCGGGCCAAGTCACTGTTTATCTGGTTTGCAGAATCAAGAAGATCATTTGGCAGAAAGGAATGGTACAATTGTACATCATCTGCATAGAGATGGAATTTTCAATGTGTAATGGACTGACATATGTCTGCACCGTAGAGAATAAATAGGATTGGACCGAGAATAGACCCTTGGGGTACCCCTCGTGGAACAGGTTTAAATGAGGACTTGTGAGTTTGCTCATTGGGCAGCACGAGCTCCACATATTGCCCTCTCCGATCCAGGTAGCTAGAGAACCATTTTATTGAGTTTACATCGAAACCATAGAAAGCCAGTTTAGAAAGAAGAAGAGGAGTGCTGATAGAGTCGAAAGCTCGCGAGAAGTCAAGCAAGACCATTAAGCTACACTTACCCTGATCCTGAGCAGCTAACAGGTTATCCACCACATCCAGAAGAGCAGTCGAGGAGCTATATCCCCTACGAAAACCGGACTGAAACTGAGGAAGGATGTGATGGCCCTCAAGATATTTAGTCAGCTGTAAGCTAACCACTTTTTCTAATAGCTTAGAAAGGCATGGAAGTAAGCTTATCGGTCTAAGATCACTTAAAGTAGAAGGCTGGCTCTTTTTAAGAATTGGCTTGATTACCGCCACTGACTCTGTAAAAATGCCACTCATGATAGACTGGTTAACGATGGCATTAATTGCAGATAAAGAATACGGTAAGGTCACGAGTAGCATGTTTAACGAGATGCCATCGATACCTTTGTTCGATTTGAAACTTTGCAGTGTTTTAAGAACCATAAATTCACTTACCGGGTGCAGAGAAAAACAAGCAGAGTCAGAGCTATACCGATGGTGCTCAAAGTAGGTAAGCTGGGATATTGTGACTGAACCATCGCCCGGGAAATCTAGAAAGTGACAGTTGATAGAATCTGGGTCATTGAATTGAACTGGCAACTCACCTGCATTTTTATTATCAGGCAAGATGTTACTTTTTAAATTTTTCCATAACTTTTTCGAATTATTGACATTATTGTTTACATGTTGTGTAAAAAAAGCAGTTTTATTACTCTCAATTGCTGCTATCACAATATGCTTCATGGTTTTGTAGCAATTTCTGAGCATGTCAGACTTGAGTACAAGCCACAGTGCTGGGCAAAATACATGCTTTGCGTTAAATAAAATACAAATTACAAAATAGTATTTTTCTAGTAATAGTATAGTAATAGTAGTAGGTACTAGTATGTTATCTAGCATTAAATTCGCCTATATACAGATTACAATTTTTATTTTGTGCAATAAAGAATTTTTTGTTCATTCATTTCATTTTCGTTATTTAAATTACAAAATATTTTTAAGTCGTGTATTTAAAACATAAAATACAGTATTTTAAGTATTTTAAATTAAAATACAAATTACAAAATACAGTCAGGTGTTAGATACTTGACAATTTGACGTACAGTACAGGTGCAGTGCTGCCAACTTTAAAAATTGACATATTTAGCGGTCGCCATTTTGCTTACGAATAGTTACGAAAACTATCGAGCGCTATTTCCTGTAGAACCACCACCACAATTAACAAGATCGCTAAATGTATTTATATTCAGATGTATTTTGAAACCATAAGTATTTGAAATACTTACTAAAAAATACTTCAGCGTCGGGTATTTAAAATACCAATTACAAATTACATTTTTACGAAGTAATTGAATTACAAATACAAAATACGTATTATTATTTAAATTACATATTTAAATTACAAGTAATTCAAATACTGCCCACCACTGACAAGCCATTATATAATTTGCATTTAAATTAAGTTTAATATAAATATGTTCTGTTATTATGTATATTTTTTTTATTTGAGAAATAAGTGTTTTGTTTTATAAAACACCACTTACGCCAGTTTTACTAACTACGAACAAAGAAACGCTTAATGTAGCCCAATTATTTAGCATAGGTATCTTTTAAAATAAATGTGGTCTTCACCAGGACGTCCGGTAGATGTGGAACATCTAAATTGATGTTTATTAAAATAATTTATAATTGAAGAAAATCGTTAAAAATAATCTTATCATCAATTATCATCTTACGCAATATAAATACGTTTGACGGCAAATAATTGTTTTACACTTACAACAAATTACCCTAAAAAAAGTAATATTAAATCTTACCCCAATTCTTTTGGATGCATGCCATCAAAAACAAAATCACAAGGATCACTTTGAAAAGTAAATTTTACGACCGGTTCCTTCGCGACTAAGCCAGGAAAGAAAGGCAAGAAAGAAGGCTAGTTGTTCTTTTAAATGATTCTTTTAGAATGCTAATGATCAAGAAAATAAATGACGTCTAAATTGTAACATTTTTGACCGAGTTGGAGCCTTTTCAATACCAAGCTTCTCTAAATGGGTCTTACTAACGCACAGGGCGCGCCAATAGATGTTTCACATCAAAAAATCCAAGTTAATTCCTACAGAACCTCAGTCAGTACACTTTGCACAACAAACTCAAAACAACGGCATCAGAAATTTCTTCTCAAATAAACATCAATAAAGGCCAATCCGATCGTAATCCTCTTAACGAAATCCCAAACACAAAAGCCGCAACACAATGATTTTTACGAATCTTTTGAAAAAGGTTGACACTGCTATTGATACCGTAAAATATCGTGGGAGTTATAAATCGTGGGTCAATATCGATTGTTAAAGGTAGATTTTCGAGTCTTCTATAATCTTTGACAAAGGTCACAGATATTGGCAGGTGCAAATCGAGATGGTAGACTTTGGTTGGATATGATTAAACCATTTTTTAGGGTTCCGTATCCAAAGGGTAAAACGGCGCCCTATTACTAAGGCTCCGCTGTCTGTCTATCTGTCTGTCTGTCACCAGGCTGTATCTCATGAACCGTAATAGTTAGACAGTTGAAATTTTCACAGGTGATGTTTTTCTATTTCCGCTATCACAATAAATACTAAAAACAGAATAAAATAAACATTTAAGGGGGGCTCCCATACAACAAACGTGATTTTTTTGCTCGTTTTAGCTCGATATTGATAATGACAACAGGTAAACGCTTGAAATATTCACAGAATCTTTAATAATATATTCATTTTAAAAATAAATAATTAAATTAAAATAAAACAAATATTTAAGGGGGGGCTCCCATGCAACAAACGTGTTTTTTTTTGCCGTTTTTATAGATAATGATACGGAGCCCTTCGTGCGCGAGTCCGACTCGCACTTCGCCGGTTTTTTTTATGTGATTCCCCGCTACCTTAAAGTCCTGTCAATCCAATGGTGAAAAAAGTCACTTTAAGCAAAAGGCTTTAAACCATTGTATATTTCTGTTGTTTTAATTATTTGTTGTATTGTGTTCTGCAGTTGGTGTTACTCTTCGTGTTAGCGAGTCCCAAACGTCTAGATCCGTAGATGAACGAAGGTTTATGACGTTGGGAATCGAGTTATGGAGCTCAAATGGTCTTGGGCGGGACACTTGGCAAGACGTGGTGATGGCAGGTAGAGCAGGGTAGCGACTGAACAGTGGCCGAAGAATGGCTGAGAAAGAAGGGTAGGATGTCCGGCAGCGAGATAGGTGGACGATTTCGTTAGAGTTGCTGGCCGACAATGGGTGAGACTAGCGCAGGATCGTGGCGGATGGTACACACTTGGGGAGGCCTATACCCAGCAGTGGATGAAGACGGGCTGTGTATGAAGATGATGAGTTGGTGTTACGTATAGTATAAGTATTTTAGGGTTCAGTACCTCAAAAGAAAATTAAAACCCCTACAGGATCACTTCGTTGCCCATCTGTCTATCTGTCCGGTTTGTCAAGATCCTTTTTCTCAGGAATGGACGCGTGGAGGTCAAGTTGAAATGAATATTAAAAACTAACATTCTCTTGGAGCTGTAAAAAAATCAAAGCTTAATTCTGTAGTTGGGTTTTCAAACAATTCAAATAATGTTCATACAAAATCAATTGCAATGAATGAATGAATGAATGAATGAATGAATGAATGAATGAAATACTCTTTATTGCACACCAAATAAAAATACAATAATGGAAATAAACAATAAATAAAGGTACAATGGGCGGTCTTATCGCTAAAAGCGATCTCTTCCAGACAACCTTTGGATGGACAGGATAAACAAAATCAAAAGACGGCGGTGTAAGAGTACCTACAGACATAAACAGAACCCACAAAATAAAATATACCTATTAATTATACTAATAAACATAAACTTAAATACATACAAATAATATAAGAATAAATAAACTACACTACATAAAGAGGATAAATAACATAAACACTAACTAGCAGTTACGAGACAACGAAAGGAAATGGTTGTATACCTTGACTTTGAAAATAGGAAGAGATTGGGACGACCTTACAGACAAAGGTAAGGCGTTCCACAGTCGCACAGCTTGTACTGTAAAGGAGTCACCATAAAATTGTGAACTATGGATGGGAGTTCGAAGCTGTAGAGCTTCGGAAGAACGAAGGGTTTGAGAGTGTCCCTGATACAGAAACTCGAAACGCTCCTTTAGATAAGAAGGTGAAGTGGGATTATAGAGAATGTTATAAAGAAGTGATACAATATGTGCATTCCGGCGAAGACGTATAGGGAGCCACTTGAGTTTTGCGCGGAATTGTGAGACATGGTCATACTTGCGCAAGCCGAATATGAACCGAATACAAAGGTTTTGAAGGCGCTCAAGTTTACTCATTTGGACTTCGGAAATGTCGAGGTAGCTGGCGTCGGCGTAATCTAAGATAGGGAGTAGAAGGGATTGTGCAAGCGTAATTTTGGTGGCGGTCGGTAAAAAGTTACGAAGTCTACGCAACGAAGCTGAAGAAGCAAACACTTTGCGGCTGATCTCAGCAATACACGGCACCCATGATAGTTTGGTGTCCATGATAATTCCCAAGTTTTTCACCGTCTGACTGATAGCTATTTGTGTTCCATTAAAAAGTACAGGTGGGAGTTGTGCAAAATCTAGCCTAGGAATCATTTTGTGACTACCGATTATGATCACTTGTGTCTTTTTAGGGTTTACGGTAAGACCAAAGGATTTGCTCCAGTCACAAATTCGGTCCAAATCTGAGTTTATTAAACTGATAGCTCCGTTAATGTTGTCAATCGGGGCTTGTGTGTAAATTTGTAAATCATCTGCATACAAGTGGTAGGAAGAAGAAAGATTTTGAGATATTGAATGAATAAAAACACTGAAGAGGAGAGGAGATAAGACGCCGCCTTGGGGGACACCAGCAAGAAGGCTACACCATGAAGAGTAATTATCTTCAATACGGATGCGCTGCCGGCGTCCAAACAAATAACTACGAAACCAGTCAATAGCCGTTGGAGATATGTTAAGAGAGCTTAATACACCCAGAAGTATATCGAAATCGACGTTGTTGAAGGCATTGCTGAAATCAAGTAATGACAGCACTGTCACCTTCCCACTTTCCATTCCAAACCGAATGTCATCGGTTATCTTGACGAGCGCTGTGACTGTGCTATGTCCGGGGCGAAAACCAGATTGGAGAGGATTTAACAGGATATTATTGGATAGGTAGGTACTGAGTTGTTTATGGACAAGGCGTTCAAGGACTTTTGATAGAAAGGGAAGTATGGATATGGGACGGTATTCAGAAAAAGAAGATGGATTGGGTTTCTTAGGTAAAGGAATTATCTGTGCTTCTTTCCAGACGTCAGGAAAAGAGCCGGAATCGATGGAGGCATTCAGGATGTAGGTGATGATAGGAACGATTTCGTCAAGTATTGGCATAATCATATTCCGACTAACACTGTCACTGCCAACAGCATTTGAATTAATAGATGTAATACTTTTCTTAACATCACAATCGGCAAATTGACTAAACTGAAAAGAAGGAAAGTCTGGGGTTGGCTGTGAAGAAAGATTAAATAATGTATTTGATTTAGTAATATTAACTATATAGTAGTATATATTAACTTGCAATATTAACTTTCTATTTTAGAATGACTGAAATACTACAGTTGTACCACGGAACCCTTCACTGCGTAGTCCGACTCGCGCTGGACCAATTATTTTTAATTGTCATCATATTTAAAATTTGGTTGTTAGTACTCAATTTATGTACCATTCAAAAACCATCCATATAAAATAGTGTGTTTTAAAAATCATTTATTTTCGTTTTAAGAGCATGTGAAAGCTCAATAAATTACAAAGATAACTTTGACACTTCTGCGCGAGTTTTTGTAGTCGTACTCTTCATAAAAAAACCGGCCAAGTGCTAGTCGGACTTTCGCACGAAGGGTTCCGTACCAATAACTATAAAAACGACAATAGAATCATGTCTATTTTATGGGAGCCCCACTTAAGTATTTATTTTATTCAATAGCACAATTTTATTTATTTACCTTATTTGAGGTTTGCGCCGATTAAGCTAGTCCTCTAAATTGTATGTTCGCCCACACATCTCAGAGAACTATCCAAATTGGCGCCAACTATTTATGTATGGGGAAACCCTTTAATTTTTTATTTTTGTTATTTTTTGCAATTTTTCCTTTATTAAGACCATAATTTATGCCTAATATCGTGATTCTAGAACTACAAATCAACTGGAACTACCTAATGGGTTTTGGATCCAAAACCTATAGGGTACTTACGGTTGATCCGGAATTGTCAATTTTGGTTCAAAGCAAGGTATTAGAACACAAGTAAAGGGAAAACTCAGAAAAATAAAAAAAAGTTTAAATTAAGGTAAACTTTGGTACCTACTTAAAAGTTTTGGCGCAAATGAAATTTGCCCATATCTTTTTATCGTGTTGACTCCGGACCTTTGTTTTTTATACACTTAATAAGGGCAATAGACCTCAGTATCTGGTATATATTTCAACTTGCTGGGTCCACGTGTTCCTGAGAAAGTCGGTGGTCACACACGGACATACAGATGGACAAGAGAGTGATATTATAAGGGTTCCTTTTTTAACTTTTGTGGTACGGAACCCTAAAAATAAAAAACATTTTTTCATTTACGTACACATTTTACAGATTAGCTCAGGTACTAGGTACCTGCCTAGGTACCTAGTATCTTCACAATATCATGTAAATTACATTAAAGGTATTTAATAAAGAAGGTAGGTACATTATATTATTATTAGTATTTTTTGATTTCAGACTATATCCATAATTACATTACAAAATATAACACACCATACATTGACAGAATCGACACATCACATCAATAAAATTCAAAAATTTCAAAATATAAATACATAATAATATACACAAAATAATAATTATTAATTAAACATTAAAGTACAAGAGTATAAATAAAGGTTATTAAATAATATATGGCATAAATTAAATTTATTAATTTGGTGTCTAAATAACATAAATTTAATAGGTACCTAAATTAATTTTAATTTAACTCAGTAAAATTTATGAGGAGTCCATAGTAATCTGCATCATCCACTTATATTGAATTGATTATGATGGTCACAATTACTGTATTAGAAAATTAAAAGTTCGAAGACTCAGCCACGCTGCTTTCCATCCTCGTCTTTGAGGACGAAATATAGAGATACGACGTAGTGAAGTTGTCTCACACAAGAAAAATATCAAACTTCTTTAACTTCTTACTGGGCGCAGGATAGCAGGATGTTGGATTTATCAATAAAAGTCGTCAAAATAATATCAAATATATAAAAACTATAGCTCATACGACAACTCTTACAGGTGTCATGAACGTTGTAGGAGCACAATTATCTTGCTGCCGTCATAATACGTCAGACATAATATATCTTTCAATTTATGAAAACATCGGACAGATATCAATCAGCTTCCATAAACATGATAATAAAGAATTCATTTTGTTTGAGACGAGTCGGTAAAATCAATATTGAATGCAATTCCCGTAATAATGCAGTCGGTAGTCATAAAAGTTCAATTCTGTGTAGAGGTCCTATTCTGAGAACCATTCTCTCAGTCGTCTTCAATCTTAATACCAGCCTTAGAACGATACTTCGAAGGTATCATCAACATCTATCAAGTATGTTGTGTAGTACCTACTTGCTATTCTTACTTGCTATTTGGACTTCGGACTATTCTTACTTGCTTACTTGCTATTTGACGACATCCGTGGTGCAGTGGACGAATAGCCAGCTGAGACGCAGGGGGTAGTAAGTGCATGATGTACAGATATTTGTTCCGGGTCTGGATGTTTTTCTATTTATAAATATGTATTTACAAAAAAAGTATGTTTAAGTAATCTATCAGTTATCTGGGTCTCATAATACAAGCTCTACTTAGTTTAGGGCTAGATATCACTGTGTGAAATATCCAGCAATATTTATTTATTTATTTATTCCATACTTAAGAGGAAAGATTTGTATTTTTGTATGATTGTAACTAATAAACACAAAAACTACTTGTCCGATTTCAAAAATTATTTCACCACTAGAATGCTACATTATCCCTGAGTAACATAAGCTATATATATATATATATATATATTACTAAAAAAAAAATAGGTATCCCTACTAAAACGTCAATAATGTAACTCAAGGTGTGAAAAAATAAGCCATAAAAATGTTTAAAAAATAAATGTCCACCCGTGCGAAGCCGGGATGGGCCGCTAGTATTTAATAAATAAATAAGGCTGGATATTTCAAACATCGTTATAAACCCTCAAACAAAGCAAAGCTTTTGAACCAGATAACTGATACGTAAAATGTAAAGAGAATATTTCAATTTTGAAATTTATTTCTCTATCACTTCATTTGTATTTGTTACTTACAAATACAAACAACTTGTTTACTTTTCTATTGGCAATGATTTTAAGGGTTCTGATTGATTCTATCTCTATATTACCTATCTAATTTTCTCTAATTTTTAAATCGTTTGCAACAGTCGTAAAATGTTAATTTTGTGATTAAAGTAGTTTGTATTGAATTGTATACCGAGTAAATTCAAGTTCAAATTCAATCGTTTATTTGTTAGAATACTCAAAAAATAAATTAAAAGGTATTAAATCTATGCTTGTCAATGTATTCAACCTGAATGTACTGCAGGCGTGCAAATATTTGTCAGTAGGTATTGTATTATTATATTATTAGATACAATATGTATTTAACAATATCAATATCTTAAATTGAAATTCAAAAATATCATTAATAACAAATCATAAAAACTATTCTCTAAAAGCCACAGCGTCAGTTTTTTCTTAAATATATTTCCTTGCAACATTTTCAGTTCTTCAGTCATGTCTTCTTTCTATAAACAAATTGTCTTCAGTCCAAGTTTTTTAGACTTGTCTCGCTGTTCAGAATAGGACGCTTGCGCCGGCGCCGCGTTCTCTCTTTAATTTGTAAATTGTACCGACTAACGCCATCTATCCACAGTAGCTTCCCTCCCTGCTTGGCTCGCTACTGTTCGATGCTCGTTTTATCGTATTTCGATCTTGTAGAAAAAAAATTATTTACTACAAAAAGCACTTAAGTAATAAATAGATTAAAGTATAATTTCGTCGAGCAGGGTAAACATTTATAGAGATGCCTGTCATAACCTTACTAGACTAGGCCTGTATCGAGGAAGCATACTAAGAACTTTTCTTAAACGAATACTCGCACAGTAGACAGTAGACAGTCTCGCACAGTAGACATCGTGTTGCTGATATGATGATAATGAAATAAATAATGGTGAAAAAGTTTTGAATAAAAGTATAACTTGTTTAATATTAACTCATACTAGTATCATAACATAACATTTACGAGATACCTACGTAACACAGTTTTTTTTAGTTTACTATCTTAGACTGTCCCACAGCCGGGCAAAGATAACACAGATATATTTGTAAATTTTACAAGAAGGATAGAGTCCCAATATTAGAAAGTAGTTAATGTGTAGAGTTATACCCAACGGTGACTTGAACAGTCTTCAGTGACTTGACCCAACACTACGTTTCCTTGAATGCCAAGTGCTATGGTACCACACTTATCAATAACATGAGGCGACCTCAGCGGTGCAATGGGCGTCTAGCCGGCTGAGACGCAGGGTTGCAGGTTAAATTCCCGCCGTGATATTTTTGCATGATCTACAAATATTTGTTCTAGGTCTGGGTGTTTTTCTGTAAACTATCAGTATGTATTGACAAAACAAAAAGTTTATATGTATTGTATCTGTTATCTGGTTCCCATAATACATTTTTGTTTGCGGCTGTATATCGCTGCATAAAATGTCCAGCATTAATTTTATTAATTATCAATATCGTCTCAGGCATAGATCGTCCACTGCTAAACATAAGCATGCCCCTTTTTTTATTGATGATAGCCAAGCCCTTGACCACTACCTCACCTGATGGTGTGATCGAAGATGGAGCACGCTTGCCTAGAAAGAACCTATTCACTCTGATATATGATATCAGATCTATATCTATTCATAGATTTCCAGAGCGAGTGATCTGGACATTATTACTATTGGAATCACAATATCCAATGATAATAGTAACCATTATAACAAAATGTAATAATTAAAAAACACCGCTAACAAACAAAACGAATAAACAGTAGCACTTCACTATAAAATCGATTCTCGAAACGAATCGAATGGTTCTATAACGATGTAATTACGATCGAGTCCGCAATCGATGTCGGCGCCTTTGATGTGAGACCAATGACCAATCAGATGGATTGGTGATGTTGCCAATAATTTTTTTAATTTGATGCAATTTTACTGTATATCTTATTGACCTTTAGAACCATGGAATGATTATTGTCATCGCTATTTAATTGAATTTGTTGAAATAAAGTGTCAAATATTAATAAGTTTATGAGGTTTTTGTTTTTAGACCAAAATTGGGGGTTGGGATAGGAGGATGAAAATACTTTACAACCTATTCTCATACCTACTAAATATACGAAAGAAATCATTAAAATAGGTCACTCCGTTTCGGAAGAGTGCGACCACAAAGACCGTGACAAGAGATTTTTATATATTAGTAAATATATAAATTCAAAATACCCTCGACATCGTAATAAATTTCCATTTTAAAGCTGAGATCCCTTCACCAAAAAGATAAAGTGCTGATAATCTTCAAATTAGCTGACCTGATCTTCATTACACATAACCTAAGACCGAACCTAGTTCAACTAGCTTTCCATTACAAAAATCAAAAAATTCATATTTTGAACTCCCCAAAAGAAATAGAATAGAAATAGAAAAATGAAAATATAAAAATCAGAAGAAGTAAGATCGTAAAATAACATGAGATTTTATAATTTGAAATTGATATCAATGCAAACAATCTACATACTTTTGATTGATTTCAATTTCAAAGTTTACGAGATTACAATTTTGCAATTGATGCACTTTTCAAAATTTTCCTCATAAGCCTCATCTTTAAACAAACGAATCCAAACCATAATCAATTGTAAAAGGATGCATTTTAGGTTGACAGTGCAAACTCTTGTGGAATTACAGTTGCCGATTTAAAAAATATTAATCTGAATCCAGATAGAGATAAATATAGGAATGTAGATGAGAGTGAAAGGGAGGGAGACGACGCCATCGGAATGAGTAAGACCAGTAGCGCAATTACAGTGATTTTGGCGTTGGGGCAATCTTCTTGCCTCATCCCGGCATATAATTAGATAGTCTTAGTAATCGAATGCGGTGTGGTCTGTCTGTTGTCATTATTTTCATTATTGTACGCAATTCGCTAATCGTGATCGTGATTGCATTGGTTTCTGATGTTTGAATTGGTTATTTTTAGTTCATTTATCTTATTCAATTCGTTTATCGCCAGGAATATATCTAACTAAATAGTTATTGTCCATTGTAACACTTAAAGATCTCATTGTTTTCTTTTAATTAACGAATAAATAATAATAATTGTTTTATTCTGAATTTGAACATTATATCTAAAAACATTATTAAAATTATTATTGGTATTTAATAAAATTAAATCAACACACTTAATTCAAATAAGAATCACGTCATTATAGAATTGAACAATAACTACTAAACTACCAAAATGTACACATATATTAGCCAAAATTTTAATGTAATATAAAATTACAACTACGTGACTGTCATAAATTATTAAAGTACACTGTAAGTTCACGTACCCAGGTACCCACAGATACAAAAAATGGGAAAAAATCCAAACATCATCACATCGAGACGAAACCTCACGAAAATGAAATCTCTAAATCTAAAACAATGTCCACGACCACACTTTAGATCCTCTGATAATGTATTATGGGTATATATTATTAAAATTTATGTCTTATTCCAACTTCTGGGAATATATTAATCGACTAATATGAATTCTGTTCAAGCTCCTATCCGATATGTTTTTTTGTTGTTGAATAATAGAATAATTAATTTGAATTGCCTTATTAGTATTGTTTCTTAGGTTTTCTGAATTATTATGTGTATTTTCTGTTAAAATAAATATAAATGCGTCATCAAGTCTCTAATTAGCTTATAAATTATCATTTAATGTTTTAGTAGTGTTAATTTTTTATTCATTCACATTTGTTTGTTGCTATGGCTTAACTTTTTCTCAGCCAAGGCTTTTCCTAGGTCCCTAGACTATGATTTTCATATAATTAGTTAATTTATTTGTAAAGTTTCTAATTAAATCAGACCATTATAACATTTCTAAATTTAATTTATACGACTACAAAACGATACAAGTTCTGAGTACTGCTTTAGAAGAGCCGCAACACAAAGATAGTGTTCACTCATTTGTCAAACTGCGTGGATATTTATTTATTGCGGACCCTCCACGCGTAAGGAATACCTGAGCATTTTTTTACCAACTGCCCTTTATAAAAAATATTGCATAACTCTTATTCTAAACGCTTTAAAGCTTTAAATCGAACTGTGAGACAAATAATAACGGCATTGTACATTTCAATGTTTGTCAATTTAGTTTTGTGTACAATATTGTTTTTGTAATAATAAAGTAACATATGTTTCTTGTGACCTGACTGTTAAAGTTCAAAATCCGTTGTCTTTGTTGTAAGAGTATGGTTGTTTCCGATAAATGGTTATAAATTTAAAATCTATACGCAGTCGTTTGGACCCAAGCCACCGGTTCGAGTGTTAATAGATTATACGACCTTACAGGTTGTTTTATTGCTTCATTTTTATAATAAGTCATTAATTTATTCGCTAGAGTATGAACGAAAACCATTATATGCATTATCTTTAACTTGTCTGATGTTGTCTCTCTTTTTAACCAAAAGCAGGAAGATTTGTCAGTTTGAAGCTTTTGTCTATCCAGCTGTTAGTCTGTGACATTCCAGTTTTCAAACAGATGGGCCGTTTTTAACGCAGTTTTCTTAGTTAGAAAACTGACGTTTACAATATAGGATTTGGTTGGATAGATAAAAAATTCGTAAAAAATCTTCTACGGATAGTATTTGCAGTACATAAATATGTGCTATATTTATTTATTTATATGTTTTCAATAGTTTGCTGGAAGAAAACTCTTATTAGGGTTAAGCTCGCATTTGTACATGTCCATTTTTTAAGCTTTTTTTCTGTAATATATTTGTGTACAATAAAAAATAAAGAATAGAAGTAATTCATTTGTTTTTATATATTTCTTTAGCAGGTTGATAATACTCATTTGGTTTCACAGTCATATACCCTATACCTACGAGTACCTACCTGGCTTTATGACTCCATCTTGTCCATTTATGTTATTTGATCAACGCAGTTATTTGTCGTTAGAATAGATTTATTGTGTAGATGTAAATTCCAGGTTCAGTTTTTATTTATAGAGTCAGAATATTTTAATTACTTATTAAGGGTTGTCGTCGGCTTCGCTCACGTAGAATATTACTTAAATGTAGCTTGTGGATCAATTTTAAACAATATGTATGCAAAATTTTATCCAGTCTTATAGAATATCATTAACATTTATCTGAAAATCTATGAATGAGATAAAAGAGAAAACACTAACATCACACATATAAAAACTTATTAACAACAAGCTTCCGCCCTAGTGGTAAAAACATGACGCGCATCCTTCTGCGCAGTCTAGTGAAATAGTAGCATTTGTCATAAACTTTATACCAAATTTCATAGAAATCGGTTCAGACGTTTAGTCGTAAAGTTACTTTAGAATTTATATTATTAAATATATGAATGGATAAAAGGAAGTATACTTGGCGGTGTTATCACTATGAGTGACCTATTCCAGGCAACCTGAGTATTGACTCAATAACCTATAATGAATACATCTTGTAAACTTTTCTAGGGGTACTTAATTTTTCCTCAATACTACAAATTTAAAGATTATATTGGCAAAATATAGTCTGGTAAAATGTCTTATACTCCTAAGACAAGTCGTGTATGTGCGTAAACATTAGAAACATATCAAGCCCTAATCAATTCAGAAAGTGCACAATGGCCACAAACTAATAGTGGACAATGCATAGACAAAGAATGGAGACGCCAGGCCAGACCACAGAGTTAGAACGAGGATGTGATTTTAATGGAACTGATTGCTGGAACCTTCTGCTTAAACTTTACCAAATTTAGATCCGTTCAGTGACTCATTACGAATTTTTAGGAAAAAGCTACTGCAGCACTATCTTGGTGGTCACCAAGGCCACCAGACTGATTAAACGGTATTCTCTTTGTTTTTTAGGGTTTCGTACCTCAAAAGGTAAAAAAAGAAACACTTATAAGATCACTCTCGTGTCTGTCTGTCCGTGTGTCACCACCGATTTTCTCAGGAACGGGTTCACCTAGCAAGTTGAAATGTATACCAGATACTGAGGTATATAGTCCCTATTAGGTATATAAAAATCAAGGTCCTGAGTCAACACGATAAAAAGATCTGGGGAAATTTAGATTTTCGCGAAATCTTGTAAGTGCCAAAATTTACCTTAATTTTCAACTTTATTTAATTTTCTGAATTTTCCTTTACTTGTGCTGACCTTGCTTTTGCTTTCAGCCAAAATTCACAATTTTAGGTCAACCGGAAGTACCCTACGGTAGTCAACGGTACTTCCCGTTGACCTAGAATCACGAAATTTGGCAAAAAGCAAGGTACAAATAAAGGAAAAAATCTAAAAATATAAGAAAAGTTGAAAATTAAAGGGTGTCCCCCATACATACATATTTGACGCCAACTAAGATAGTCCTCTGAGTTGTATGAACGCTCATACAATTTAGAGGAATAGCTTAATCGGCACCAACCTCAAATAAGGTAAATAAATAAAATTGTGCTATTGAATAAAATAAATATTTAAGTGGGACTCCCATACAACAGACATGTTTATTTTTTGCCTTAACATTGATCCGCGAATCCGACTCGCACCGACCGACTTGCTTTTTTATTTGTATTGAAGTACCTATTTTTTTGGTTCCTTGTCTGTGTTTTATTATTTACTTATCTAACTGTTGCCTGTTTATAAATTTATTGTTAATGCTGTCCATGCCTGTTATTGGCACACATTTTATAGAATTGTTTTAAAAATGATTTGTAATATTGTATTTACTATGTGTGCTGTTGGCCTTGCCTGATAAATAAATAAATAAAGTATTGAGAATAATGTTTGATCATATCTCTCCTCCATCGTTCTTTCATTCTGAGGATCGTGACTCTTTTGATGAAGTTTGTTCAATGCTTGTCTCCGACGGCTTTTGTCAGTTGCCTACTACAAGCTTCTTGTAATTGATGATGACGGAGGAATATAAGCTATGAACTCAATAAAATCAGCACAAAAGCATTAATTAAAAATGTTAAAACCCCCCTACTCTTCTTTTTGCATTAAGTTAAACTTGCTTTCTAAAAAGAAAACCGCATCTAAATTGGTCCATCCGCCTGGGAACTACTATGCCACAGACAGACAGACGAAAATGGTGTTCAAACCCATTTTAGATCAGCTGTTCAGATTATACAAACTAAAGTCACTGATCCCAAAGGCATGCTGAAGTAGCAGTAGCCAGGGCACGAACTGATAACCGTTGAGGCAGAAAATGAGTGAAGAGCTCGCACTGAAAAGCGCAGCATAGGATGACCCCCAATAGATGAAAAAACGACCATACTGGGAGCCGTTAAGTGCAGTCTACTTAAAATCGGTCTAGAAATCTATGTGCAAGCAGTGGACGATGATATGATGATCTTGTTAATAAAAATCTTGTTTTGATATATAATTTTCAAACAATAATATTTTTTAATGCTTCATGGAGATGGAACAATCATTATTATAAATACGTTACGTGATAAAGCTTGTATTTGTAATAATGATTGGAATCAATCACGAAAGTTTTCTGAGATGGAACAAGTTTATGGGCCGCATGATATTAAGTGATAACCATCGCCTATAACAGAGAATTGCCTCGTAGGTCACGCACTTTAGAAATATGCCCTACGATGCACAGCCCTACGTCCATTTGAGGCATACAGGTGTAAAGCCTCATGTGCCTGTAATTATACCGGCAACCATACCCTTCAAACCGAAACACAGCAGCCTGTCAACACGTCGGAACATCATTGACGCAATCCCCACCACCATTCGCGCGCAGACGGCTGCGACTCGTAGTGCGAGGCGAGACGTTATACGGAGCGGATCGCACTCACCCTGATGAAGGTTCACGAATTGAACCGAACCATTGTCGGTCAGAATACCGGTGCGTGATAAATCCTGTATTTATAATAATCATAGCAATGCTGCTTGGTGGTAGAATTACGTAGTAGGTACTTCCCCGGGCAAGCCCTTCCACAAGCATAGATAGGATAGATTTCAATAGCTTGATGTAAGTAGCTTTTCAGAAAACTATATACGAGTAAGAAGAGACGATACGTACATTCTACAACTAAAATTTTATGTTAAACTATATGTCCTATCCATAACCCATACCTCAGTCGCAATATTAATATGTAACTTCTCCCGCGGCCCGCGTGGGTGTTTCCGAGAAATCGCAGGCAAAGTCGCGCGTAAGTTATAACTCGTCTCACGAATAACATCTATCTCAACCTATGGATTGATAAACAGCTCGTAGAAAGTGATTCAAAGTTTTATGCTAATTAGTGACAGATATCAATGTACAGTGGGTTATGGAAGGCATCATCGACGGCCTGCTTTGCGATGTAGGCGATCAATGAGAAGCAATCGTTCCATTCCCGCCGATTCCCAGCCAAGTATTTGCAAGATCTGCAAGTATTTGTTTCGGTTCTGGCTGTCGTTTTTACGGTACCCACGATACGGCTTCTTTTTGTCAGGACGATTAAGCAATATCAGTTGTTAGGAAAGCACCTACGTTCATGACGTGAGGCTTTTATGGTGACAGCTATATATATGACCAAAAAACACATTACACAACATGTCATTTAATTTGTGTTACTGTACCTCAAAAATACAGAAATTGAATACAAAAAACAAAAAAATTTAATAGAAGAAAGGGTAACTAAGACGAATTTAGATAACGATCAATGTTATTTCCATGACAAGCAAAGGACAATGATAATAGTTTTATTGCAAAGTGTATAATACCTAGTTGCTTTTAGTCTACTCTTTGTGCACAAAATATGTACAGAAGGCCAGCTCGGGCCGGTCTTAATTATAACGACCTGCGCTCATGGACTACTCGGGACACGATACGTTCTAAAATCTAATGAAATCACGGTCGACCGATTTTTGCGGGGTTCGGGGACGTGATCTATTGCTGGTTTACTTCCGCACATAGCGTTGTCACTGTCTATCAGTTACTGTAGATTGAGTGCTTGGTGCAGTCGATGAAATAGTGTCGATAAAAATAAATGAACGACAAAAAATAATGAGTATGAATAACCTACTTTTAAAATTGAAATCGTTACGTACACGATTTTGAGAAAATCTTATTTAACTTGCAATTTTGTTAGTTTGTTTAGGTCAAATCTTGTAACTGAATTTTAAACCAGTTCCCCTAACCGATTGATCTGAAATTTGGAATACATACCTAATGTAACTTTAGTGAAAATGCAATAATTTGATGCCATGGAGGTGGTTTCATGATGGAAACGGATGTTATACAATGGAACATCTGAGTGGATACTAGTGTAGGTACTAGGTTACTAGTGTTTGGGCTCATTTGAATCTGCTTGCGGTTTCAATATGTCGTCACCAAAAATCCAAAACGGTGAAATTAACAATAATGAGTTGCAGGTTAGGTGTTTGCAGTTTGTTAGCATTACATGCTTTGATGGCATGTCAATAAAGATTCAGGAATGTGGAAAATCACAAGAAAATAACTTAAGAAATTAACATTTCCTATATTTTTTATTTAGATGGAGGAGAAGTCAGCCATTCACGAAAAAGAAAATAACATCCTCTTTTTTAGCAGTCTGCTAAAAATAAATAACAAAATCAAATTATATTACCCTAATATTATAAATGCGAAAGTATGGATGTTTGTTTATTTATTCTATTGTTTGTTACTCAATCACGTCGTAACGAATTTAATTTAGTATATCCCTTAAATCAGGTCCCATGGGTTAAATACCGGTGATTAGAATATTTATTCAGTAATCGAAACATTTCCAATAAACAATTTTGTTAACGTAAATCCGTTGCGCCATTGCGATGGTGACTTTTCATTGCTAGTAAAGTTGTTTGAAGATGTAAAATTTTAAACTATTATAAATGGTACTGTTCAGACAGACAGAGATACTTTTGAAATTATTATTTAGTATGGATAACCACCTTGATAAACAACATCACCATCATTATGTTGTTGATAATGATAATGATCATTATGAGAGGCGCGTCCGGTATTTCAAGCTCTATTTACATATTCTGGCAAATTTAATGATTGGAACAGCATCTTTACATAGTTTTCTTTGTTTGTTAGACTTGTTATTGTAACACTCAGGTTCTAAATGTAAACTGCTTATATAACTATATTTTCTTGGAATCGAAGCCTGCTCTCTGCGGACCGTTTTCACCTACTCTCTCTTTCTTAATGGATCAGTTAGAAATCTGAAAGTGTATGAGTTCGTTCATTCATTCATATCGATATTTTATCGATAGTGTCAAGCCCTATCACCATATGATTAGAATGAATGTAATGTAGAATGAAAACTAAATGACGATATAATCCGACTCATTTTGGTGTACCACAATTTCCGTTACACTGCCCAAAAATTTAGTACTTTTAAAATGGCGTATTATTTGCAGTAATCGTAACATATTTAATTGATTTTATGAAAATATTGTGGTTTCAATGGGATAAAATTATACTCACAGGTGAAAAAAAATATTAACTGCTCGGCCATTAAATATCGCAATCAAGTAAACTATCTTATCACAAGTTAATTCGCAACTAGCTAAAAATTTGGTAATACAAACATTATTTACGTCTCGCCAAAGCGTACTCGCGCACCTATTAGTGTGCAAGCTTGATATCACACAGCTCGTAGCGCTATAGTAGCATTTGTTGTCCACCGATTTAGTAATATTTTAGTAGTATCAATAATATAAATACAGGATTTATCACGTACCGTCCTATCGGTGTTTCGACCGACAGTGTTTCGGTTCAATTCGTGAACCTTCATGAACCTTTAACAGAGATAGAGGATGGGTTCTACCGCCAGCCTGGAGGCCTTCATGATGCAAGCAACAGAAGAGTGAGTGAACCTGGTAGAGACATAGTGTTGTGTGTTTGCCTGTACCGAGAACTACCGAAGCGAGCAGCAAGTGATGATAATGATGATGACGCAGCCTGTCAACACGCTGCGCCATCTTTAACACAATCCCCACCACCGCGCGCCCGTCACTCGCGCGCAGAGGGCTGCGGCGCGCAGTGCGAGGCTAGACGTTATTCGGAGCGGATCGCACTCACCCTGATGGAGGTTCACGAATTGAACCGTAACATCGATAAGACGGTACGTGATAAATCCCGTATTTAAAATAATTATTGAAATTAATCACGAAAGTTTTCTATGTAATAAGAATTTAGTAGTATTTTTGTAGATTTTTCTCTCAGTGTAAGCTGACCTTCTGTACTATTGCGTGTTTTGTATTTGCAATAAATTATGTGCCTACGCGCGTATAAACGTATTGAGTTGCATTTGCCAGGTGGTAAGAATGGGTTTCAAATGCAATACTTGCTATCTCGGACAAAACAAATGCCTACGTTCCTAACGTTGCTTCGTCTATGTTCGTTTATGTTACATTATTAAGATATTTATTTATTACAAACGTAATTAAACATTTATAATACCCCCCGTTTAAAATTGGCACAGCTTAGAACCACCCCAGTTGAATTAGCTTTCTAATAAAAAAACATTTTTTTTTTACATTTTAAGTGGACTCTTTAGACTGCCAGGCACATTACGATCTTCTACTTTAAAAATACAGAATAGACCGTACTTTTAACCCTTTCCTCGAAAACAATACTGATACATCGCTACCAATCTTCCTCGTAGGTCAACCTTCTCAGAAGTGAACGAACTCAACCTCTCTACAAACTGTTTACCAATCTATGTTCTTTATGTATTAACTTTGCGCTATTCTGTGGTTCTGCTGATAGTAACTGCATATGGTTCTGTGGTCCAGCTCCTGATGGTAATAAATGATAGTGGGATCTCGATGTCGTCGTCACGTACATCTTGCACGAACGCTGTGACGCAGTTTTGTAGATGTCGACTTTTATATGGGAAATAAGGAGAGTTGCATTCAAAATGTTTGTACTTAAGGGGACACCGGAGGAACAATCGTCCATACAACACGTACTACTAAGATCATTTCTAATTGGAGCATATTTCTACCTTAAAATGGTATTATTTTAATCGCATTCTGCATGTTTTTACGTCATAAAAGACCTGTTTTCAACCTAATTGTTTCGTATTAAAAACAAGAACATCTTACGTATCCTAGTCATGGGAACATTGATTATATCGTTTAGTTACAGAATAACAACACAATGAGAAAAATACAACAAGTTTTCAGTCATCATTTTTGGTATTACGTAACACGGTCAAAATCTAATCAAATTGAGAATCGTTCTATTGCTATCACGCTCTGCGTGGCTAAACTTCGTCACTAAACAGGGATAGCGATATTCAGGCCGAAGTTTTTGATGCGGCCGAATTGAAGTTGCGCTCAGGGTTCGCCAGCGCGTTAAGGGCTTTTTAATTATTTGGTGATTAGAATATTTATTCAGTAATCGAAACATTTCCAATAAACAATTTTGTTAACGTAAATCCGTTGCGCCATTGCGATGGTGACTTTTCATTGCTAGTAAAGTTGTTTGAAGATGTAAAATTTTAAACTATTATAAATGGTACTGTTCAGACAGACAGAGATACTTTTGAAATTATTATTTAGTATGGATAACCACCTTGATAAACAACATCACCATCATTATGTTGTTGATAATGATAATGATCATTATGAGAGGCGCGTCCGGTATTTCAAGCTCTATTTACATATTCTGGCAAATTTAATGATTGGAACAGCATCTTTACATAGTTTCCTTTGTTTGTTAGACTTGTTATTGTAACACTCAGGTTCTAAATGTAAACTGCTTATATAACTATATTTTCTTGGAATCGAAGCCTGCTCTCTGCGGACCGTTTTCACCTACTCTCTCTTTCTTAATGGATCAGTTAGAAATCTGAAAGTGTATGAGTTCGTTCATTCATTCATATCGATATTTTATCGATAGTGTCAAGCCCTATCACCATATGATTAGAATGAATGTAATGTAGAATGAAAACTAAATGACGATATAATCCGACTCATTTTGGTGTACCACAATTTCCGTTACACTGCCCAAAAATTTAGTACTTTTAAAATGGCGTATTATTTGCAGTAATCGTAACATATTTAATTGATTTTATGAAAATATTGTGGTTTCAATGGGATAAAATTATACTCACAGGTGAAAAAAAATATTAACTGCTCGGCCATTAAATATCGCAATCAAGTAAACTATCTTATCACAAGTTAATTCGCAACTAGCTAAAAATTTGGTAATACAAACATTATTTACGTCTCGCCAAAGCGTACTCGCGCACCTATTAGTGTGCAAGCTTGATATCACACAGCTCGTAGCGCTATAGTAGCATTTGTTGTCCACCTATTTAGTAATATTTTAGTAGTATCAATAATATAAATACAGGATTTATCACGTACCGTCCTATCGGTGTTTCGACCGACAGTGTTTCGGTTCAATTCGTGAACCTTCATCAACCTTTAACAGAGATAGAGGATGGGTTCTACCGCCAGCCTGGAGGCCTTCATGATGCAAGCAACAGAAGAGTGAGTGAACCTGGTAGAGACATAGTGTTGTGTGTTTGCCTGTACCGAGAACTACCGAAGCGAGCAGCAAGTGATGATAATGATGATGACGCAGCCTGTCAACACGCTGCGCCATCTTTAACACAATCCCCACCACCGCGCGCCCGTCACTCGCGCGCAGAGGGCTGCGGCGCGCAGTGCGAGGCTAGACGTTATTCGGAGCGGATCGCACTCACCCTGATGGAGGTTCACGAATTGAACCGTAACATCGATAAGACGGTACGTGATAAATCCCGTATTTAAAATAATTATTGAAATTAATCACGAAAGTTTTCTATGTAATAAGAATTTAGTAGTATTTTTGTAGATTTTTCTCTCAGTGTAAGCTGACCTTCTGTACTATTGCGTGTTTTGTATTTGCAATAAATTATGTGCCTACGCGCGTATAAACGTATTGAGTTGCATTTGCCAGGTGGTAAGAATGGGTTTCAAATGCAATACTTGCTATCTCGGACAAAACAAATGCCTACGTTCCTAACGTTGCTTCGTCTATGTTCGTTTATGTTACATTATTAAGATATTTATTTATTACAAACGTAATTAAACATTTATAATACCCCCCGTTTAAAATTGGCACAGCTTAGAACCACCCCAGTTGAATTAGCTTTCTAATAAAAAAACATTTTTTTTTTACATTTTAAGTGGACTCTTTAGACTGCCAGGCACATTACGATCTTCTACTTTAAAAATACAGAATAGACCGTACTTTTAACCCTTTCCTCGAAAACAATACTGATACATCGCTACCAATCTTCCTCGTAGGTCAACCTTCTCAGAAGTGAACGAACTCAACCTCTCTACAAACTGTTTACCAATCTATGTTCTTTATGTATTAACTTTGCGCTATTCTGTGGTTCTGCTGATAGTAACTGCATATGGTTCTGTGGTCCAGCTCCTGATGGTAATAAATGATAGTGGGATCTCGATGTCGTCGTCACGTACATCTTGCACGAACGCTGTGACGCAGTTTTGTAGATGTCGACTTTTATATGGGAAATAAGGAGAGTTGCATTCAAAATGTTTGTACTTAAGGGGACACCGGAGGAACAATCGTCCATACAACACGTACTACTAAGATCATTTCTAATTGGAGCATATTTCTACCTTAAAATGGTATTATTTTAATCGCATTCTGCATGTTTTTACGTCATAAAAGACCTGTTTTCAACCTAATTGTTTCGTATTAAAAACAAGAACATCTTACGTATCCTAGTCATGGGAACATTGATTATATCGTTTAGTTACAGAATAACAACACAATGAGAAAAATACAACAAGTTTTCAGTCATCATTTTTGGTATTACGTAACACGGTCAAAATCTAATCAAATTGAGAATCGTTCTATTGCTATCACGCTCTGCGTGGCTAAACTTCGTCACTAAACAGGGATAGCGATATTCAGGCCGAAGTTTTTGATGCGGCCGAATTGAAGTTGCGCTCAGGGTTCGCCAGCGCGTTAAGGGCTTTTTAATTATTTTTCATTCCTCATGCCTTAAAAGTTGGTCATTGTTAGCTCGATACCTGATGCGTAAATATGATTTACGCCCCTTGGGGCGTAAGTGAACTTGAACATAGAATGTGCAATTCAATCATAACATACGACCTCCATGATTTCTGTGAAATCCTGAATGAAATCCTTATTTCTGTTAAATAAAAGAGGCCAGGAAAAAAACAATGGATACCAGGAACGCAAAACTTCTTTTTACCAACAAAGTGTTATAAATACTTTTTAATTTCCGCGAACTCGTGACGTATAATAATAATGACAAGCCGAGAGTAGCGCTTAGTGGAACCGCAGCACACCTCTCAAAACCCTATAACCGCCCACACCAACGTTGCCCCTTACGCTGCCTTGTATTGGCGGCACTTATGGGGGCCCGTTTAGTGGAACTAGTTAGTTTCGTCACCACCTGCCTCAATCATTCTTGAAATTTTATAAGACCAATGAAAACAGGCCTCTTTCTCGTTGGCTCCGGCCCCGGTAATGTCTATGTTAATGGTCCAGGCTTAGTGCCTGCATTGTAAAATAAATACTTGAAATAATAATAATAGAGGATACCTTAAGGGATACCCAATACCTTAAGAGGCTCTTGCTAGGAAGTTGGGTCAAGGGTCAGATACTTACAGAAGGCGCTACTCTTTACTCTGCAGGCTACCAGACTCTGGAATGCCCTACCTGTCTCAATTCGTCATGCAAAATATCTTCCTATCTTTAAAACATGGTCAGACAACACTTTCTGTCATGCATCGCTCACTAGGTCATTTATTTATTTATACATTTTTATAATTTATGTATGTAGGTATGACAGTATATATTTTATGTATCTTAATATTAATATTTATGTAATTTCATGATTATATTATATAATAAAATTAAGCATTTTATTTTATACCTATTAACTATGTTTTTTATAAATTGTAAAATATTCTTGTTCTAGGGATTCTAATAATATCTTACGCCGCCGTCCTTATTTGTTCATATAGATAGATCCTGTCCATCCAAATGTTGCCTGGAAGAGATCGCTTTTAGCGATAAGGCCGCCCATTGTACCTATGATTTAAAAGTGTATTTTCTTTTATATGTTTCTATTTAATACTGTGCAATAAAGAAATTATCTATCTATCTATCTACTCCTGGACTCGGCACGCATAGTCAGGAGGTTCCTCTCTCTGCAGCCCTAGCCACCGATCGCTTGGGCCTTGCTTCGCGTCGGTGGTTTACCGTTTTTATAAATATTTTTCTTACCATAATGTTTGTTTTTAAAAGATACTTTGTAGTGAAAAATGTATTTTTATAAACGAGTATTCGTTCAATCAGATTCGATTGTAGGATGTCCCGCAGTTCGGTGTGCCTCTTGGCATAGGCCTCCTCTAACACTTTCCACTGGGTTCTATCTTGTGCTACCCTTCTCCGGTGTTGTCCAGCTGTAAGTTTTAGGTCGCCTTCCCATCTTGTTTGTTGACGCCCTGTACTTGTTTGTTGTTGATTCGTTATGTAAAGTTATGTATAAAACTCGGGTGCAATTGATCATTTACGCTCCTTGTAACAATGCATGGTCTCCACTCGAGATCCTTTCCGCCTCAACGGCTCAGTGCGTGGTCTTCTCCCTCAACCGGCCACCAGGTATTCAATTAGAACTTTACTTAGTTATCTTTAGTTCGTAAACTCTGGTATCTAAGTATGATTTTAAAGGATGATTTTAACTGAGATAGACAGCTTAAAATAAAAAATCGTTTATTTGTTACTCAAAAAACATAATACAAAATCATTATGTGTTATAGTACCTACAGTCAGCGACGCTGTCTGTAAATGAGTGTAAGCTTACCGCGATCTTTTACTGCTGTTAACTGAGATCAATCTAAATATTTCTGTAGTGAACGTAGCTAAATGTGGCCACATTAACATGTAGGTACCGTAACGATAACGTTGTAATAAATAGTATTTTCAAAGTTTCGCGATCACTGTACATAATTAAGTACTGTTAAAACAGGTATTTACCGCGTATGCACCTTTTTTATTTGTTATCCCGACGTTTTGGCTGTGTCACAACAGCCGTGGTCACAGGTGGACTGGAGTACTTGAAGCTTACGTTGTGAAGTGATGGCAGCTGCAGCAACTATCCTCACTTGGTCTTCAGAATTAGATATGTCCTCGTTCATATTACGACACACTACATTAACCGTATCTACGCACTGAGATGACGGATCACGACGCGCACACCTAGTAATCACCGGATTCCAGGATGCTGAGAATCTATAGCCAAAATAAGTCATATAGAACGCATCCTGTTAGAATTTACTTTTGGTTAGGGGGGGGGGGGGGGGGCAACTTCCAATCACATAATTTAACACTCTTAAAATAGTTGAATCCTCATTTCTAAAGATAAACCACTAATCGTTGTTTTTGTTTGTCCATAACATTTGTTACTTGTGTTTCGTCGGAATGTTTCAAAGATTCGATCTTTCCGATCGAATGGGTATTGCTACCGACTCGATTCTAATCAAAACCAACCATCAAGCCACGAATAATAATTTTTCAAGCAATTGTAGCATCTATTTCTGGTGAATAGGGTTATGTTGCAGTTTTATCAGTGTAGGAATAAAGTTAGCAAATATTTTTGAATATTTTTTTCTGGTCGAACGCGGACGGCGCATTCGGCCATGATCAGCCGTCAATCGAATTCCAATTTTAAATTCAAACGTGTCAATTTGGGTTTTGATTTCGATGTTATTTTTGTCGTTTGTTTTTGAACTGGTTTTCGATTTAAAAGTATTTTGTGGGCTGTCCACCCAGCCGGATACTTACCGACTCCAAGTACACTTAATAAAACACCATGTAATCAACCAAAATTGAAAAGACATCGAGACAACGCGTCGTAACATTGAAAAAATAATATATTTTTTTCCAATAACATCACAGCGGGTCGGCCATTCGTAAGGTTCATTTGACAAGTAAAAATAGGGACACCCAATGCTTAACCGAAGAAGACATACATTAAACAGGCAATAATTATAATTCACGGGGGACATTACTTTTATAGGGGGAGTTAAGACATAAGCGGAAGCAGAAGAGTTCTCGGAAAGATAGTATTCAAAGATATTAAATATCAGAAAATTGTGTTCAAAATGGTTTTTACTTTAATAATTCTAGGAGAATAAATTCGCCGATGCACAGATCTGTTTGTTTTTCGTACAATAAAAAAATACAATCAATTGTAAGCAAATCCCGATCTAATACAATATTCTATTTAGTATTTAATAAGTATTTATTGGCATGTTCTTTCATATTATAACCTTATTAAAATAACCTTCTTGGGATCTAGTTTGTTTACGCGGACGATTTCTGAACGCAGCGCGCGGCTGTCAGATTCAGGCTAGGTTTTGCGGTCGAGTTAGGTAGTTCGTTTATCCAATGTCTTTGAGTAGATTTAAGGAAATAAAAGTGGCTTAGAAAGGTTCTCGTGTTTCAGAGTTATTTCTAGGTCTTTTTAGGGGTTGTTTTCACAATCAATCAACAGTGTTTATTTACCATGACTTGTGAGGTTTTGAGTGACGTCATATTTCGGCATGGATTACGGTATCCCATTTTTAGTGAAAATAGTGTCAATAACCATAACTTTTAACTATAGAGCTCGGCCTTTTAAGCTAAAGTGGCATCAAAATAACCATAAATTGCAATCATTAATAGTCTATGTAAAAGGATGACTGTTGCAGTTTAATTTCAGTTCATAAGATAAATATAAAAGGGTATAAGGGTATTCAGAGGTACGTAACAATGCTATATAATAGATTAAAGTCAATCCGAGGCACACTTCTATCACCCTCACACTAATATAAATGCGAAATTTTGAAAAACTGGATTAACACATAGGCTACTTTTTATAGAAAACTACGCGTGCGAAGCTGCGAGCGGAAGCTAGTTTTTTATAATTAAAAATAACTGTTAGAGTTAAAACCTGACATAGCTTAGATTTATCTTTCTAGCTTTCTATTTGAAAAACCGCGTTCAAACCGATTCATCCGTTTGGGAACTATACCACAAACAGACACACAAACACATAGACAGACTTAGGCGTCAACCCCCTCTTTTTGCATCGGGGTCAAAAACAGTTGCTTACGCTCATTTTATCGCTCATTCCTTGTATCTTAAGCCCGGCTTGTAAGGTCATTTAGGCTACAAACTGACGATTATTGCCTGAATGCGATATTGATGGCGGATTCGGTAATTTGTATTTTGCAATTTATTTATAAACGGCTTTACGTTAAAGTTATATTTGCGTACTTTTGAAATGGTAAGTCAGGTTTACTGTGTATTTAAATAATTCATTTATTTGTAGCTATTAAGTTTTACTTGCAATTTTGCATATTTACATTCTGATAGAGCTTCTTCGGAGATTTAAACTATTTTGTAATCTTACGCCATTCATCATCAGTTTGTCCAATTATGCAAATTCATGTATCAAATGTGATGTTTAGACTTTCCTCTTACTCTAAGTAGGATATTATCATGGCCACTGAGTTCATCTGATGATATCAAACATGGGATTACACATAGCTTGAAGAACTGACGGCCTTTGCATAAAGGTGAAGAGTGAAGACCACGCACAAATAAGCAAAATGGAAAAAAAACCCAATCACAATTATACAAAACTCATCATCATACATATTTTAACAATCAAGCCTCATATTAACACAAAGGTAAGTTGAATTTTCTTACGGATTAACTCGCTGTTGGCCTCTGAGGTCGTTGCAGCTTAACCAAACTTTTGGCGAGCGCAGAAGGCGCTCAGCCCTGTAAGTTTTGATGAGGCAACTAGCGCAAGGGCACCACTTAGGTACGAACCTAGGCTTGGGCCGTTGCCAGGATGGGGATAGGAGAGAAACGCCCAGGTACATGTTTGTACCTTGTGTAGACGGCCACTGAAGGGACTCGTTGACCTCGCCGGCGAGGCCGGTGTAACTGCGAACATACATTCACACCCAGGGTACGGCTGAAAAACAGCGTCTGGAAACCAGGCAAAGAAGCTGAATTATTGCCTTTTCAATAAACAATAAATACAACTTATTGAGTTAAATTGTATCACATTTTTGTTTGTTAGTAGGTAAGTATAACGTACTAGCTGACAAATCCGTAGCTTTGCACGCGTAGTTTTTCAATAAAAACATTACCCTCCTTCTGTGCAGTTGGGTAAAAAGTAGCCTATCTCACCCGGGATAGTGTAGTTTCCCAACAGTGAAATAATTTTTTAAATCGGTCCCGTAGTTTTGGAGCCTATTCAATACAAACAAAAAATCTTTCCTCTTTATAATTTTAGTATAGATATAGGTTTAAATGTGTTCAATTATTAATAATATTTTATAAATCTTTATTTCTTTGTTATGTTGAATAAACACATTTTCTTTCTTTATTTTCTTTCAATGAAAAGCTGAGTATAGGACGGCATTCCAATAGATAATATGACGAGACGTAAGAAAAATTCCTGGGTGCCTTTAGGTGCAAACGACATAAGATCAGTTGCTGTGGAGTTCGATGGGGAAAGCATAATATTCAGGAGTGGACGTTGATGGAGCAAGCATATGGCCCCCCTGGTGTTAAGTGGTAACCATCGCCTATAGCAAAGTATTGCCTCATAGGTTACGCAACGTGCCCTACGATACACTGTCCTGCATTAACTTAAGGCATACAGGTGTAAAGGCTCATGTGTCTGTAATTTCTGTCTGATATAAAGACAAATTTCAACCACAACAAAAATGGTCCAAGTTTCGAACAACCCAATTTCTACCATCCAATCTCTGTTTATTCCTTTTCCTAATCAAACTTTTTCACGAGGGCAATAATACCTTACGAATTTATAACAGAAACGATAGAAAAACGGAATTATTACCCCCTCTCTGGGAGAGAAGAAATATGACGTTTGGTGGGGGCGAGTAACATTTAAAAAAGTTTGATTGAGACAAACCGAAAGTTTTGATTGTATCTCGAAGATACGCGAATAACAAGAGTATTAAATATGAGGTAGTTGACCGGCTTAGGAAGGGAGGTAGCCAATGTGTGTGTAAAGTCATCAAGTTTGTATTGATACCTATTAGTAGCGGAGTTTCTAGTATCAAACAGATTTGGATTTATTCCAAAATACGTTTTGGTTAGATACAATTTAACTTATTTTATTTATAATTTAATGAACACGGTGAGAAATAATTACATTCATTAAATATTCTAGGTACGTTATAATATCCACAATTTATACAAACACAGTTCAAATAATATCATGCCATGAGTAATATATAAAAATATAATAAAAAAAACTAGTGGTTCACCCCGAACTGAGATCTCGCGAGTCTCCCATTAAAAAAATATTATTTGTAATCTGTGTCTATCAAAATAGTGCCACGGAATACTAACCAACCTACTTGACTTACAGTTTCATTTAAATTACAGGTAACGAGAGTTCATGTAGTTTGGTTATTCTTTTTTGGGGTAGAAAGTGCAGTTATTCTGGATTTCAGACTTTTTCCTATATGTGTGACTCGCACTCCAAATCCACTACACGCATACCAAATTTCAGCACTTTGGGGTCTCTGGTATACCCTGTGAATTGTGTCAAAGTTCTGTTTTTAATAAGACTATTAACTTAAAAATTACAAGGTGTAAACTAAAAATAAAAATGGGGTCGAAATTTACTCGCATAGAAATTTTATTAGACGTGGCTTTTGACCGGATAGTTTTTTTTTTCTCTCTTGCACCCCAATATCTCAACAACCCCACTACAGTTTTAGCTCATTTAGTCACACCAATATTTTGTTATTACTAAATACCTATATACCAAATTACACGATGATCGGATCAACGCTTCGAAAGTTATCCTCGGACAAACAAACGTACATACATACAACGACGATTTGCTCAATTTGATTTGGAAATCTCGCTTTGCTCGATCAAAAAGAGGATATTACAAATTTAATTCATAACAAAAAAAACGGCCAAGTGCTAGTCGGACTCGCGCACCAAGGGTTCCGTACCATTATCTATATAAACGAGCAAAAAAAATCATGTTGGTTGTATGGAAGGATAAATATTTGGTTTATTTAATGCAATTATTTATTTTTAAAGTAAATAGATAACTAAATATTCTGTGAATATTTCAAGCGTCTACCTGCTGTCGTTATCAATATCTATCAAAAACAAGCAAAAAAAATCACGTTTGTTGTATGGGAGCCCCCCCTAAAATAATTGTTTTATTCTGTTTTTAGTATTTGTTGTTATAATGACAACAGAAATACATCATATGTGAAAATTTTAACTGTCTAACTATCACGGTTCATGAGATACAGCCTGTTGACAGACGGACAGACAGACAGACAGACAGCGGAGTCTTAGTAATAGGGTCGCATTTGACCCTTTGGGTAGGGAACCCTAAAAATAGAGTAATAAGCTAATTACAAAATGCACATAGGTACATAGC
This sequence comes from Philereme vetulata, assembly GCA_918857605.2. NCBI lineage: Eukaryota > Metazoa > Arthropoda > Insecta > Lepidoptera > Geometridae > Philereme > Philereme vetulata. The sequence goes on from OU975420.1 coordinate 1,886,071, forward strand.
TACATGTTTTGTTAGGTGTTTCCTTCACCGTTTTGAGCAAGGGAAAATGTGCAAATAGTGTTTTGAATAGAAAAATCGATTCATGCATGGCTGGGATTCGAATCCTTTTCCTCCGAAATGGATGTCGGCATATATCCCCCCACGCTTCTTCTTTGGTTTACACATAATCGGTTGATGATAATGATAGATTAGTATTATTAAAAGCGTTGCTCAAGAAATTATTTAATATGTTTGTTAAACTGTCATGATTTTTGTCACATAAAATGTTTCTTCTTTACGTTGCCATATTGAAAATTTTATATTATGACTTAAAATACTTAATAATACGTTTTCTCGTGAGATCAACTCCGTCAAACTGATATTTCATTAAAAACTTACCAAAAAGTTGTATCTGTAACTCGTGCTGCAGTTAAATAGATAAATTAAGGCGATTTACAAAACATATTAGTTGTAGTACATTTCTACAGTTAATTATGATATTGCGATGTGTAAAACTTGGATGAGTTCAGACCGGTAAAACTAACTTAATGGCATTACATCGACGCTCTTCCGTCACATGTTGAAAACACACTCTATTCTGTTTCTCATAATGTGTCAAAAGTAGTTTTTTTTATCTAGTCTATGCTGTCCCACTACTGGGCAAAGGCCTCCTCCTCATCTCTGCACTTTTCTCGATCTTGTACTAAAGCCCTATAAAAAGCGCCCAAATCATCGCGCCACCGCTTCTTAGGCCTTCCACGGTGTCGCTTTCCTTCCACAGAGATCCATCCAGATACGACCCTAGGCCACCTATTTGGTTGCATACGGGAGACATGATCCGCCCAATCCAACTTCAACTTGGCAGCCTTGATACCGACGTCAGCGATGCCAGTCCTTGAGAGCAGCGAGGTGTTCCGAAAGTATTATAACTTCAAAAATATTCCAAATAACTGCTTAAATCTCTGGAATGATTTGTTATTTTATTGTTCATTAAAAAATATAAACCACCACTTACTTATATAGTATTTATAACACACCCCTGTTTATTTACTCTGACTGTAACACGTTAAGTACTATAACCGTTGCCTCTGCAAAGTTAGATTGGCTGGCATCGAATGATGGCTCCATTCTGACAGATACATCGTAAAAATACTGGAATTGGAGTTGTGTCGCGACATGGACGTAAACGGGTTAGATTAAATTGAATTTTTTATATTATTTTATGTTGTTATTCTGCCCTGAGTAATTTTAGGCGGACAGTTATTAAAGTTACCACGTTTTTAAAATGGCGAAGAAAAATATCACGAGAAATCTTGGAAAGTTGAAAATCGCGATCACTACTATACAGAGTGAAATATCAGTTTTGTTAAACTTGTAACGAAAATTAATGATGTAAAGTGGAGGTGGAGGGGGTAGCGGGTTCGATTCCCGCCGCGGAACAAATGTTAGCATGATCTTAAAATATTTGTTCCAGCTCTGGATGTTTTTCTATATATTATTTGAGAAAAAAACGTATTTAAATGTTCTATCAGTTTTCGGTTCCCATAGTACAAGCTCTGCTTAGTTTGGGGCTAGATAGTACTGTGTGAAATAACCACCAATATTTATTTATTTTATTTAAATTATGTTATATATATAAATTGAAAAAAAAATGTCTTCAACAGCGATTGGGTACAGTTAGTTTGCAAATACGGTAAGAAGAGGAAACTGGTACTTGACAATTATTTGACCGAGATTGGACGCCCTAGTAGGTAAGTACATATTATAAATAGTTCAGTAATCGAGTCTCGCAATTTTTGCCAAAACTATTTCAGATTTCTCTCATCTGTACAAATAAGAAAATGTTAAAAAAACTATACAAATAGATTTGATCTACAAATAGATAGGATTTGGATCGATACAATTATGACCACGTATACCGTTGCCTAAGCTCGATGACTGAATACGTCCTATAAATAAAGACTAATAAAGAAGAATGTAAATAATTTTCAGATTTAGGAAGGGTTTTGGGGGTTCAACCCCCCCCCCCCCCCCCCCCCCCCCCCCCCCGATTTTCAAAATTCTTTTTTATTCGTAAGAGTGCACTTCTGAGGTAGTCCCATAGAAATTTCATCAAAATCGGTTTAGTGGTTTGTTTTTTCTGTTACCTGAAGTAGGTTATATTTTTGTTAAAAAGTTACTTGTATACAGTATGTACTACTAATATTGGAAATAAAAACTTTGAATTTGGATTTCATCCCGAAGACTTATACTAATATTTGATGAATCAATAAACAAAAGGCCATCTACGCCTCAAAGTAATTACTTAATTAAATATCGTAATAAATTGTCCTGATTACCTACTAAGTATAATCTACAATACGTAACAAAAACCCTGTCGGATACTAATGGTGGGATATAATTTTGATATTTGGTCACAATCATGTAATTATTTAGTAGAAAAAATAAATACCCAACCAATTCCACTATTTAGCACTCAAAAATTAAAACTTACCTCCGGCAATCAGCAAAAACTATATCTAAATATTTACACATTTTTGCAAATATTGGCTACCATACCTGTTTCCACTACTACCCCAGAAAGGACCTTTTCAAGCCTAAGAAGACTTAAAAACTACTTGCAGAACACAACGAGGAAACCAGACTGAACGGCTTGGCTCTCATGAACATTCACTATGGGATAGAAATTGATGCGAATGAAGTAGTGGATATATTTAAAAAGAAAAACAGTAGAATAGTTTTGTAATAATTTGTGCGTCTGTGACATATAACAGAACGTTACTTTTTTATTTAGCTTATAGTTTATACTGTCCCACTGCTCGAAAAAGAACTCCCCAATTCCTTCGAGGAAATTCTTCTGTGTTATTTTTCATATGTTTAATAAGACCTAGATTTTATTTTTCGTGGTGCATTTTGAGCTCATCAAAAAGCAGAGAAAACTACCCACGTGCTTGGCGAGAGGTTAGTATTGGATGGACCCAATAACGATGGATTTGTCGTACTCTGCGCCTTCGCATTCGCAAGATAAGCACCACGGCAAGTGCAACTAGAGGCGATGAACAAGATGCAAACGACAACGCCGCGTCTAGTCGCCCAGTTTGCGATGGCCCTAAGGGTTATTTTATGTACTCTTTGTCGTTCTATTTTCTTACACCCCCCCCCCCCCCCCTCCGATACTAAAACTTGGGTACGGCCCATGAATCGTAGTATATGTAATATATTATTACTTTCTAAATTTCATAACTCTAGGTCAACGGAAAGTACCCTTTAATTTTTGATTTCCTTGAGAGTGTTCGAAATTTACGTTTTGTGCAGCATAAATGGCCGTATCTTTTTTGTTACGTTGACTTAGAATTTTGATTTTTTCACAGCTAGAGCAGCTTTTTTATAACTTAGTATATGGTTTTAATTTAATTTCAACTCGATACCTCCACGCGTAAGGAGTCTTAGCGTCCGAGCTTAACGCGCCGGCGAACCCCGAGCGCAACTTCAATTCGGCCGCGTCAAAAACTTCGGCCTGAATATCGCCATCCCTGTTTAGTGACGAAGTTTAGCCACGCAGAGCGACAGTGATAGCAATAGAACGATTCTAAATTTGATGACAGACGGACAGAAGGACAACAAAGTGATCCTATAAGGGTTCTGTTTTTTCCTTTTGAGGTACAGAACCCTAAAAAACACGTCCGAATCAGTTTATCCCATTACTACGAAACTACTAGTCGTCAAATATATAACGCCCCTCTTTTCACGTCGGGGGTTAAAAATACTTAAATTAATTTAATTTAATTCATTTATTTCTCAGACGTGTCATTCATTTCACAATAATAAAGTCTTAGAATTATGTTAGTAGAGCGATCACGCACGACGCGCACACCTAGCAATCACCGGGTTCCAGGACGCCGAGACATCAATCGTTTCGCGAACCGTTTTGTAATAATGGCGTTCATTAGAAAGAACCTTAGGATCTTGAAGTTTAATCCAATGATTCGCTCCCGAGTACATACGCGATAAATACCGTTTTAGTCCTTTAATCAGTTACTCTCACACTAATATTATAAACTAGCTGACCAATCCGCAGCTTCGCACGCGTAGATTTTCAATAAAAGACATTACTTTCCTTTGCGGAATTGGGTAAAAAGTATCGTATGTTACTCAGGGTGAATGTATCTCTCCAATGGTGAAAGAATTTTTGAAATCGGACCCGTAGTTTTTGAGTTTATTCATTACAAACTTAAACACAAAAATACAAATCTTTCCTCTTTATAATTTAAGTATACAGTATAGATGCGAAGGTTAGAATGTTTGTTTATTTATTTGTTTGTTTGTTACTGAATCACGTCGTAACGGCTGAATTGATTTCGATGAAATTTGGCATATACCGTGGATTATAACTACGGATTACCATATAGGCTGCCTTTTATCCCATCAATTAGTTCCCATGGGATACAAATGGGGTGTCAAGTCAAGTTTCAACAGCGAGTTTAGCTTTATTTCTAGGTTACCTACACATTTAGTAGTGTAATGCTTACAAAGTCGAGGGCTACAGCTAGTAAAGTAAAAAAAAATAAGTATGTTTTTAACAGCCCTTCTTTCTTGTAACCGTGAACAAACTTGAGTCCCAATAACTATTTAAAGTTTATCAAATAACTAACAGCTTAAAAAAACACCCATTGTGTCAATTGAAAGACAAACCACAACTTTTGAATTGTTAATCTTGGCTAAAGTTGGGACAAAGAAAGCGTGTGTCAACCTTTCATCCAATTCAGAAAATTAATTAATTTGATTCTCCAAATTCGTATGATAAATCATGTCTACTACTCATACAACAATGTGAGACAATCTTAGCTTTCCTAGACATGTGACCGAAAAAACGAATCGCGTAGAATTTGAATCAGAACTTTTTTAGTCGTAAAGCATTGTACTACAATTATTGTAAATACATTTGGAGCAGTTGATCAAAATATAAATAGTTTTCAACTCTCTTTATTAAACTCATGATGAATTTTTAGATGTGAGCAGTTTTAAACATTTGACCTGTTTCAGAAAACAATTACAAAATGTACAAGTAACTTTATTACAAAAATATAACCGACTTAACAAAACTACTGAACTGATTTTGATAAAATTTCTATGAGACTAATATGAAAGTATATCCATTCAAATAAAAAAAGAATTTTGTTAAATTTGTAATTAATAACGGAGTTCTGAGGTAATAACAATCATAAAAACGAAGTGCGTCCCTATAAAATTTGTGGGTTACCCTCGATTTTTCTGGTATCCCATCATCAAATCCTGACATAGTGCCAATGGGAGAACCTGGGAATTATACATTTTCAAACAAAAAAAGTGGTACTCCGGGATTACCGACAGAAGTGGAAAATTTTGCGGTCAATTTGTGGGTATTTAAAATGTAAAAGCAGACTACACTACAGAGACTTATATACAGAGGAAACGGTAACAGTGTCACGAGTTCGATGGTTATTTCCCATCTCAAAAAATGCCCAACGCGCCTAAATAAGTTTTCACTTTAAACAAAATTTTTCGAATCGGTCCAGGCGTCTTCGAGTAATTATTATCTATAAAAAATGGCAAAAAAATTATGTATGTTGTGTGGGAGCCCCAATCAATATTTATTTTATTTAATACCACAATTTTATTTATTTACTTTATTTGAGATTGGTGCCGATTAAGATAGTCCTCTACATTGTATGAGCGCCCATACAACTCAGAGGACTATCTTAACTGTCGTCAATTATGTATGTATGGGGACACCCTTTAATTTTCAATTTTTTTATTGTTATTATTTTTTCTTTATATATGCGGACCTTGCATTTTGCCAAGTTTTATGATTCTGGGTCAACGGGAACTACCATATAGGTTTTTGACCCAAAACCTATAGGGTACTTCCGGTTGGTCTAGTAAAGATCTAGCACAAGTAAAGGTAAAATTCCGAAAAATAAAAAAAGTTGAAAATTATGATAAATTTTGGTACTTACAAGTTTTTAGGAAAATCTAAATTTGGCCATATCTTTTTATCGTGTTGACTCAAGACCTTGATTTTTATACATGCAATAAAAGCTATACACCTCAGTATTTGATACAAATTACAACTTGCTAGGTCTAGCTATTCCTGAGAAAATCGGTGGCGACACACGGGCACACAGACGGACAAGAGAGTGATCATATGAGGGTTCCTTTTTTTACCTTTAGAGGTACGGAACCCTAAAAGATTCCGATGAATTGAGACCCTCCTCCTTTTTTCAAGTCGGTTAAAAACAATACGTCATTTAAATGCAATATCATATATAAATGACAAAAATAATTACTTTACTACAATGACTTAGTTATTCCGTATAATAAAAATGAAAAAAAGAGGATGATAGAGGACTAAATACATATTCTTTATGCCTCTTTGGAAATTACATAAAGAAGTCTTCGATTGCTTGATCATCAGTCAGCCCGAGACCATGACTGTTGCAACACAGCCGAAACGTCAGGATAACAAATAGAAAAGGTACATACGCGATAAATACCCGTTTTAATCAATAATTATGTACAGTTCTCGCGAAAGTTTGAAAAATACTACCTATTGCTTGATAATGTACAAATAGCATGCAACATGGTATTAACAAGCGAAGTCACTCTTTTCTACTAACTATTAGGGTACTACATGATACCATCCTATGTCTATCTTCTATATCATTTACCCATACGTTTCTTACTCTATTATTTAAGAAGCCGGCGAACCCCGAGCGCAACTTCAATTCGGCCGCGTCAAAAACTTCGGCCTGAATATCGCTATCCCAGTTTAGTGACGAAGTTTAGCCACGCAGAGCGACAGTGACAGCAATAGAATGATTCTAAATTTGATTAGATTTTGACCGTGTTCCGTAATACCAAAAATGATGACTAAAAACTTGTTGTATTTTTCTCATTGTATTGTTATTTTGTAACTAGACAATATAATTTATGTTCCCATGACTAGGATACGTAAAATGTTGTTGTTTTTAATACGAAACAATAAGGTTGAAAACAAGTCTTTTATGACGTAAAAACATGCAGAATGCGATACGCTTCTATTTCATTTTAGGTAAGTATTTTGATCTAATATATGGTTGGAAACCTAGATAAATACTAATCAAATTAAAATAATATCTTATTAAGGTAGAAATATGCTCCAATTATAAATGATCTTGGTAGTACCTGTTGTATGTGCAATTCCCCTTCGGTGTCCCCTTAAGCCGATGACCACTTGTCGAGGAATACAGGCTGTTGAGATTACAAAAAGTGCCTTCAATAAGAATTGTGGGCGTATATTTAAACGATAATCGGGTTTACTGTAGATTCTCGATAGCTATACATACATCTCGATAGATTTTGATCTCGAACAAAACTACTTGGCTAATATGATTTAGAGAGTTGTTAAATTACGTCAAATTTAAATACAGTATTTTTCATCATTGTACATAATTTATGATTTTAACGGGTATTTATCGCGTATGTACCTTTTTTATTTGTTATCCCGACGTTCCGACTATGTTGCAATAGCCGTGGTCGCGACCAGATTAAAAAAAATAAAGTACATACGCGATTAATATCAGTTTAAGCTAGTGTTTAATGCCAATAACTTATAACTAATAATTAAGCATAAACTTGTCCTTGAAGCCAATCTCGGACTGGGGTGATGCCAATCTGGTCAAGTTCAATGCGAATAAGACCCAGGCGTGTCTGTTCTTCGCAAAACGAAGTCAATTTAATCTGACTCTTACTTTCCGAAATGTATCCGTGCCTATATCTGACCACCTCGAGGTCCTTGGTATCACATTAACTCCGACTCTCAATTTCGGCTTCTACATTGAGTGGAAAGCCCAGTTGGCTGCTAAAAAGCTTGGTATACTCGCAAAGGTGAGGCAACTACTTCACACCGGGACAGTTGCTCAACTTGTACCAAGCACAAGTCCGATCGTGTTTGGAGTACTGTTCTCACCTCTGGGACTGATCGCTGATCCGTCCCAGAGTACCAACTTGAAGCTCTGGAATCAATTGAGAGAAGAGCCAAGAAGCTCATAGCCAACGATGAGCTAGTTGATGCAAGGCTCCTCAGCCTGGAGCATCGACGAAAGGTTGCTAGCCTCTCGGTTTTTTATCGAGTATATTTCGGGGAGTGTGCGGCGGAACTTTTCAACCTGATCCCACCATCTCCATTCTATCAACGGACAACCAGACGCTCTGCGGTGCGCCACCGCTATATGGTAGAAATATCTCCCATTCGCACAAAGCGGTTCTCTTCGACCTTTATTATGCGCACCGCCAAAGACTGGAACGCCTTGCCAGAGTCTGTGTTTCCAGATAGCTACAGCCTGGGTATATTTAAGTCGCGAGTGAATAGGTTTGGTTTAGGCAAGCGTGTACAATCGTAGACTGCATCATCGCTTACCATCAGGCGAATGGTCAAACGCAAGACTATAATGTATAAAAAAAAATTAAGATTCTCATTTTATAGCAATAACTATTTATAAATTAGTCAGTTGGAGGGAATCATTAAAAACATAATATTTTACAGGAATACTGTTAATCATACTAGTGTTATGAATGCAAAAAGTGAGTTTGTTTAATTGTTTGTTTGTTACGCTTTTTCGTCGTAACGGCTGAACCGATTACGATGAAATTTGGTATTTAAATAGATTATAACCTGTTTTGAGACATAGACTACTTTTATTGACAAACTGCGTGTGAAGCCGCTGTCGAAAACTAGTATGATATACAGCAGGTACCACAATTCCCAACACCACAAAGAAAGAAATCAGAGTTCTTCTACTAGAATCATTTCTACAGAATTGAACCACATTCACCTTTAAAATTAGTAGATACGCTGTGTGTGTGTGTGTGTGTTTGCATTGTCATTTAATTTATGATTTCTTTACGAGTCCTCTGCGTGATCCGGTCGAATGTGTAGGAGACCGCGATTGTATCATGAAAATTGTTAGATTAGGAACTAGAATGAGAATCATCATCATTTGACTACCTCTCTGGCACAGTGGGTGAATAGCCGGCTGAGACCAAGGAGTGGAACGCATTGCCTAAGTCTGTTTCCTGATAACAACAACCTAGGGGTCTTCAAGTTGCGAGTGAATAGGTTTCTTCTAGGCAAGCGTGTTCCATGTTCCATCGATCCATCATTGCTTACCATCAGGCGAGATCGTGATCAAACGCTGACCTAAATAATAAAAAAAAATAATAAAAAAAAATAAAGAAAAAAGACACTGTGTTGCATGATCTACAGAAATTTGTTCCGGGTCTGGATATATTACTAGTGAACGGCCCGCGGCTTTGCACGCTTGAAATTTCCCGTTCACATCGAACATCGAGATAAAAACTATGTAAACCACTCTTGTCAAAGTGACGCGACACATGTAAATGTCTTCACGTCAATGGTCGGTTATATCGTTCGGATAATGTTCATAGAAAAATACTAAAATCGCGATTAAAAAATGGAAGGTGGGGATAGGAGGGCGGAAAATACTTTATAACCTATTCTCATACCTACCAAATATACAAACAAAATTTCATTAAAATCGGTCTACCCGTTTCGGAGGAGTGCGACCACAAAAACAGTGACACGATATTTTTATATACAAGAGATAATACCTATGTATTTACAAAAAAAGTATAAAAGTATTCTCCTATAGGACAAGCACTGCTTAATTTGGGGCTAGATAGCGCTGTGAGAAATATCCAGCAATATTTTTTTTTTTATTTATTTCAGCCTATCTGCACCCACTGTTAGGTGCGGCCTTCACTTTATTACACCATTCTCTTCGATCTCTCGCGAGTCTCGTCCACTGTATGCCAGCTATGTTGACAATTTGATTCGACCATTGGGTGGGTCTTTCGTCTACGAGTGTCCCTCGGTCACCATTCTGTTATCGCCTTAGTCCAACGCCCCCGTCATCCCTGCTAGCCAAATGTTCCGCCCATCTCCACTTTAAAATTGCAATCCGCATACCCCTTTGTGCGACAGAATGAGAAATCGCGGTTTTGATACAAATGTATTCAAGTACCAGTGTCGAGAAGAGATTGTGTGCACCTCGCAGATATTTATTTTAAGCAGATCAGCTAATATCAACATATTAGACGTAGGATGTTCACTGCTAAGGTTTTCAAAACCACTATGGTTTTTTGGTAAACTTTTGGCAGGTGATAAAACCATGAAATAAGTTTTCCTGTAGATGGATCTAACGGTGCTCTGAGTCGTTCACTGAATCATCTCGCTAATTTTGAGCCTGATGTGACTGGCCTGGAAAAGGTAAGTTACGGGTTCAAGTCCCGTTCGGCTCGATAGTTTTCTGTTTTTTTAAATAACCCGTGCTGTCCCACTGCTGGGAAAAGGTCTCCTCAAATTCTTTCCATTCCTTGCGTTCTCCAGAAATCTCCTGCCAGTCAGAATGGAACACATCCAAACGCGCGCCAACGTTTCCGTGGTCTGCCTCGTTGTCGTCGGCCTGTAGGTTGCCAGTCGGTGGAGATCTTAGTCCACCACAGGGTACATTCGCGTGACATGACCCGCCCACTCCCATTTTAGCCTTGCAGCCTTATACCCCATATCGATGATACCGGTCTTAGAGTGTAGATGCGGGTTCTATGGGTTCTCCATCGCTCGAAAGTTTTACGAGATGGCTAAAAATCTTGGGATTTGCCATAAGTATCGGATAATACTTTATAAACAAAATATTATTGGTATGATCTGTTCAACGTTTGTACCGCGGCACAGCTTACATTGAGTAGGTACATCGCTCCTCGCCATGTTGTCGCCTACGCAGCACCAGGATTGTCACTCGTCATATTTCAAATTAATCGTTTCATCAGACATAAGTTTACTATTTGATGGCAAGTTAACACAAACAGGTCGTCTAAGGAATTCCTATTATTCCGAAACGATGCAGATTTAATTTTACTAGTTGCCAGTAACATTGTGATCGAAATTTGACCGTTACTATATTTTTTAGTTTATTATCCTTCTATAAATAAACTTTATGCCAAATATTTCTCTTCAGGTTTAAATAAATAGGTTTATTCTGAGAGAACAATCAGCAACAATATAAAATCTTAAGTAAATAGATAGGTGATATAAATTGACAAAATTTTAACCCATAGCTACGCATAACTTTACATAGATTGTTCAAAATTTGATGTCCCACGTAATATAATTTAAATTACGAAGAAAATAACTTATAATCTGAAGTTTAAATAATTTCCACAGCCCTACCCGAGCCTTTAAATCAACCTGCGATATTTTTACCATAGACTATCACAACTATACGCTTTGATTCAGAACCCCATTGTGATCCGGTTAACAATATGGGCGCGCTAATGCAGCAGTGACTCTGTGAGTTGGCGTTATACTGATGTGCTTGTTAGTACAATATTGGTAGTTGGTAGATTTGTATAGGCATATGTTTTATTATACACTAGCTGTATGCCCGCGACTTCAACCGCAATTTTTTGGATCTCGACAACAGCGCCACCTACCGGGTCTAATTGTGTATTTAAACCATTCAGGGGTACTCAAACCCATCATCATCATCGTCATCAGCCGGGAGACGTCCGCTGCTGAACATAGGCCTCCCCCTTAGATCGCCACAACGAGCGGTTGGTAGCCGTTTGCGCCCAACGGCTCCCCGCGATTCTTACTAGATCGTCGGTCCACCTTGTGGGGGGCCGGCCTACGCTGCGTCTTCCAGTCCGTGGTCTCCACTCGAGAACCTTTCTTCCCCAACGGTTATCGGTTCTACGAGCGATGTGGCCTGCCCATTGCCACTTCAACTTGCTAATTTTGAGAGCTATATCGGCAACTTTAGTTCTTCTGCGGATTTCCTCATTGCGGATTTTGTCACGCAAAGAAACCCCGAGCATAGCCCTCTCCATAGCTCGTTGAGCGACCTTGAGCTTGGTCATGAGGCCATGAGTAAAAGACCACGTTTCAGTGCCATAGGTCATCACTGGCAACACACACTGGTTGAAGACTTTAGTCTTCAGGCTCTGGGGAATTTTGGACGAGAAGATATCGCGAAGTTTCCCGAACGCTGCCCAGCCGAGTTGGATTCTTCGTGCGACCTCTTTGTCGAAGTTGGACTTACCTAATTGGACAGTTTGTCCTAGGTATACATATTCGTCGACAACTTCGAGAGTATCGCCCCCAACAACTACCGGTACGGGCGCAACATGGATATTTGACATGATTTTCGTCTTATCCATGTTCATTTTAAGACCCACCTATTGGGAGACCCTACTGAGGTCGTTGAGCATGGTACCGAGTTCCTCGAGCGATTCGGCCATAATGACTATATCATCGGCAAAACGAAGGTGAGTGATGTATTCGCCATTGATATTGATGCCAAGTCTGTCCCAGACCAAGAGTTTGAAAACGTCCTCCAATGCGTTCGTGAACAGTTTCGGAGAAATTACGTCTCCCTGTCTCACGCCTCTCTGCAATTGGATTGGTTCCGTACTCTGGTCCTGTAGACGGACTGACATAGTGGCGTTACTATACAAACACTTCAACACTTCGATATACCTATAGTCGATTTGGCATCGCTGAAGAGACTGCAGTACCGCCCAGGTCTCGATTGAATCGAAGGCTTATTCATAGTCCACAACGCTAGACATAACGGCCGATTATACTCCTCGGTCTTCTGTATAATCTGGCGTAGCGTGTGGATGTGGTCTATGGTACTAAAGCCTTTTCGGAAACTGGCTTGTTCGGGAGGCTGGAAGTCATCGAACCTGCGTGCGAGATGGTTCGTAATCACTCTCGAAAACAGCTTGTAAACGTGGCTCAAGAGCGAGATGGGCCTGTAGTTCTTTAATAAGGTTTTATCACCTTTTTTAAAGAAAAGCACCACCACGCTCTTATCCCACGCTTTTGACGTGGTTCCTTCGAGGACGACGGAGTTAAATAACTTCTGGAGAACTTGAAGTACCGGTTTTCCACCCGCTCTCAGAAGTTCTGTCGTAACTCCATCCTCACCTGGTGCCTTGTTGTTTTTAAGCTGTTTCAGAGCGATCCTAATCTCGTACAGGCTGATGTCCGGGATGTCTTCGGTATAGTGTCGGGTTAGTTTGGCTCTGGTGTCCTGAGCCAACTGACCAACGGGGGTTTGTCTCAAACCCATACAAAAACATTATCAAAATCAGTCAAGCCGTTTTTGAGTTTTGACGAGACTAACAAACAGCAATTGAATTTTGATCGAGCAAGGCGAGATCTCCAATTGAATTTGGTCGAATCGGCGTTGGTATGTATGTATGTACCTATGTATGTATATAGGTTTCAAGATTCATAAAATTTCTCAAAAAATTTTAAACCTAGATGGGACTTAAAAAATTTTGAGATGGTTTTAAAACTCTTGGAATTCTCCGAAGTGTTCGGAGAACACTACAAAAATAAAAATACTATTTGTACGTATGTTTGTTTGTCCGAGGATAACTTTTGAAGCGTTGATCCGATCATCGTGAAATTTGAAATACAGGTAGGTATTGAAAGCACAATTTTGGTATGACTAAATTATCTAAAAATCTTGGGAGGTTCTTGGGTTCAAGAAAGATAAAAAAATGTAAATGAGACTACTAGGTCAAGTGGGAAGTCTAATATAAGGTTTTTATCAGTAATTTTTGTCCCTGTTTATATTTTAAGTTTAATCCTTGTTGTTTTCGAGTTATTAGCCATAATAAAAACTGAACGACACTTCACAATTCACAGGGTATATCAGTGACCCCACAGTGCTGAAATATGGAATTCGTGTAGCTTTAGTGACACAAATAATAGGATAAAATCTGAAATCCAGAATAACTGCAATTTCTACCACTAAAAATAAAAACCAATTAACATTAACTCCCGTTACTTGTAACTTGAATGAAACTGTAGGTAATGAAAGATTATGTATGTAAAATAATTTAGGATTCTGAATAATACTTTGTTTGTTTTTTTTAGACACTCGCGTGATCTCAATTCGGGGCGTTTATGGTTAGATCTATCTGTCAAGTCTAGAAGTTATACATCATAGCATTGACGCCAGTTCAATAATATTATAGAGTCAGTGATTTCCTCAGCCATTGCAGGCTAGCATGATCACCCTAGAACAGTTTATCTGTACGGAAGTCGGAAGTATAGAATCAAATGTAATTTTACAATAGTGAATAAGTTTGCTAGCTGTTGTGAATAATGTTACGAGCTGAGGGTTCGGGATAAAATAACGAAAATGAATGTAACCAAATAGTATTTTTATTTATAGTGTTATCCGAACACATGCGGAAAATTCCAAGATTTTTAAAATCATCTCATAAATTTCAAGCCTAGACGGGACTTGAACCCTCGTATCAAGAGAAAGGTCGCGGGTTCAAGTCCCGTCTAGGCTTGAAATTTTTGAGATGATTTTAAAAATCTTGGAATCTAATCAAAGTAACACTTTTATTCAACACTAAAACTATAAATACACGATCTTAATCACAAAGATTCACAACACACTAAATCACACCACTGTTACACAATAAACCACTAAAAGTAACCGAAATGTTCGCACGTATCGCCAAATCTAAGACTGACTCTGCGGACGTCTCTATGCACTATTTATACCGAGCATTATTTCCAGAACCTTCCACTAGTATCTAGAAAAGTATAGGTATTTCGACCGTCTACTATTTCTTAATCTGTGCAACTGTAGGTATAAACGTGGTATGTAAATATTCCATACCCAGTATTACCTATTCTGTGACACAGTAAGTATAACTTCGAGAAAAGCCGACTATTACTTATTCTGTAACAACCTCGGCGTAACAATAATATACAAAATTACCCGTTCCCTGCAGTGGCACATTTAGTGGTCGATGATGATTGCGACACAATACATTAAGGCTTGGTTTCGACAGAATCGGATTTTGACTACTATTTACTAAACTGGTGTATTCGCGACATAGATTATATTGTAGTGAAATTATTAAAATTAGTATATTCTGTAACATAAGTGATTTTACGTGACATACCAAATAGGCAAACAATGTAATCTGAACTTTGTTGTGGTTTGCTTAGATTCAATTTCGAAATTCAAAATAGATTATGCATGGTTTGTATGAACATTCAAATTAGACATCGAACTTCGTTTTGAAAAGCTTTTTAAAAAAAGAAGGCTGAACTCCAGAGAGCTTTCGTTTTTTCTGCGTTGAGATTCCAGTGTCTGTTTTATTAACAACTAAATAAATAAATAGAATAAATAAATATTGCTGGACATTTTACACAGCGTTATCTAGCCCCAAACTAAGCAGAGCTTGTACTATGGGAACCAGATAACTGATAGAATACTTATATACTTTTTCTTTTCTTTTTTTTGTAAATACATACTTATAATATATAAAGAAACAACCAGGCCCGGAACAAATATCTGTAGATCTAACAAACATTTGTTCCGCGGCGGGAATCGAACCCTCCTGCGTCTCAGCCGGCTATTCGCCCACTGCACCACGGTGGTCGTCACTAAATCATTATCTTCTTTCTTTAATCTTTACATTTACAAAGTATAAAATGATTTTTTCATATATTATAGGATTATTAATAAATCAACAAGTGAATAATTTGGAGTTACGAAAACGTAACAATCAGACTGACAGAGGACTTTTAGACTAAAGATTGAAACAAAGGCTTTTTTTTACTAACAAACCACTCGTGCGAGGCCGCGGTGGGAAGCTAGTAAAATATACCCTTGATAATTTGTTTGATGCTCAGTTGTTTTGAAGTAAAACTTCTCTAGGCACGCTTGACTTGGGGACTAAGCTGGTGAATGCGTTACGAAAAGTGCGAACGGAAGTTGAGAGGGAGATATAAGTAAGTGAAGATAGAAAGAGAGAAAGTTACGTTTCGTATATTCTTGTAGCAGCAAGAGAGAGATGCGCGCGCTCATTTTCTTTCTCTCTTCCTCTCATAGCCAGTGCATGAAATATATATATATATCTCAGTCAGTAGTTCGTTTGATTATTTTTCGTAATTTCATTTCGTTCTTAAACTATTTTATAAATTAACATTTTGAATAAGAAGTTTTACTTTAGTGGAGTGGTCTAAAGCACACTCGTTTTTTTCTGTGTTGTTTTCACCGTAATGTATCATTCAATCAAATCTAACCGAATCATCCTTTATCCTATTCATTGTATTTTTGGTATCCATTCATACAAACTCGAGTACTTATCCACCATTAATTACAAACACTCATAATTTTAATCAAATGATGACAAAAGCCATAATATGTCAACGTATGATAATTGTATAATCTACTACACTACGTCTGCATAACGATAGGGATCTTCCAGACTCAAATTTTGCGATGCAGATTAATTGATTAAGTCAAGAGAATTGCTATTTTAAATCATCTCTAAGGTTAGGTATAAGAGTCTTAAGCTAGAAAGCTACCAGTGTTTTTCCCTCTCATGTTTTAATCAAAGGCAGATCTACAACCGCAAACCTCTTGGAATACAAGTACTACCTTTGCAGCGCTACAAGTTGACGCCATATACACAGATTTTTCCAAGGCTTTCGATAAAGTGAATCACGCGGCTTTGTGTATTAAACTTGCCTCATACGGTATCCATGGTAGCTTGTTGCGTTGGATAGACCTATACATAAGAAGCCAACTTGTGGCCGTTAAGGGGTACACCTCGTCGCCTGTCATGGTTACGTCCGGAGTTCCTCAAGGTTCTCATCTTGGCCCATTATTTTTTATTGCAGTTATAAATGATATTGCCGACAAACTCAAAAATCCCTGTTTGCTATATGCCGAGGACTTAAAGGTATACTCTACTATCAACAGTACAAGTGACTCTCTGGCTCTTTAAGAAGACTTAAATGATGTATATGACTGGTGAGTTATTAATCGCATGACCCTTAATATTAATAAATGCTTCGTCGTAACATTTACCACCCAGAAAAATAAAATCCTGGAGAACTACAGTTTAAATCATCATACAATTAAACGAAAACCCACTATAAAAGATCTCGGAATTATGTTCGACGAAAAACTTACGTTCCAAGACCATTATGATTACATTTTAACCAGATGTTCTAAACTTCTCGGCTTTACAGCAAGATCCACAAAAGATTTTAAAAATCCAAAGAGTCTTATCTGCCTCTACTACTCACTAGTTCGCAGTATTATAGAATATAATGCAATGATTTGGTCTCCTTTCTATAAAGTCCACATTGACAGCATTGAAAGGATTCAGAGGAAGTTCACGAACATCTTGTGTTATAGAAGTGGCATACATCAAACTCTCCCAATGTATGAAGAAAAACTTAATAGGTTTAAAATCATGTCTCTAGAAACCCGACGTCAATACCTCGACTTGATTAATCTTTTCAAAATCATACATTCGTTGACTGATTCTCCTAGTTTATTGTCTTGTATTAGGTTTAATATCAAGCCACAATCTCGGCATTCCTTTCAAAATACTTTCGCCCCACAGGTATATACTAATAATACGACCTTTTATAATCTGATAGTCAGAATGAGTCGTCTTTACAATGATCTGTTAGTAAATAATGGTGCTAATGATAATATGGACATTTTCAATAACAAATTATTTAAGTTTAAAAAAGATATCGAGGCCACTCTTATTAAAGAGAGTGATTCGGCCTTAACTCTCTAAACATTTATATTTTATTGATTATTATTTTTTATTTATCTCATTATTGTAAGCTATTTAATTTTTTTTATTTGTGTTGTTACTTTGTATTGCCTGTGTAAGTAAATCTTTCCCTTCAGCTGGTCTACACAGAACCGCGCTAGAGTTATCATGCTGTGTACACATGATTTGGGATACAATTTAGATCTAAGAGTCGATCACTATATTTTGTATCTGATTGGTTGTATTCTGTTTTGTGTGCCTCAAGAATATAAGAGATATATATATATATTATATCAAGATATAAGAAATAAAATATAATAAATCTTTCTAAAAAAATATTGTTTTAATGAAAAAAATACAACATAATCTAGTTAATTTATTCGGCAAAAAGAGGTCGTCATTCAAAGGGCGGCTCTGTTATTGCTTCTGCGGTTCGGATTTTCTGTGACGCCTTAGAGGGCCAACACGAGTATTCATTCGTTTACGACCAATATTCATTCGCCCACGCTCGCGTTACAAACGCAAATGACATAAACGTTTCTGCCAATGGTAGTATATTGACGCTGCTGTTATTGGTCAAAAAGTTACGATCGTCTCGCTAATGTATATTCGTATTTGTGATAGGATCTCAGTAGCTGGAAACACAAGAATTTGTTTAATTTTTTGAAGGTATATTTCTTATAGCGCGTTGGAAAAAATGTAAGTAAAATTTTTACGATGCGCGCGCACACCGACAGCCAAAAACTGACATGATGAAGTTAGCTGATAACTGCAGTACAACTTCTAACGTGGGTACATAAGTAACACCCTTATGTACGCACGTTAGAAGTGTCTGTTCTCCGCAAAACGAAGTCAATTTAATCTGACTCCTACTTTCCGAAATGTATCCGTATCTATATCTGACCACCTCGAGCTTCTTGGTATCACATTAACTCCGACTCTCAATTTCGGCTCCTACATTGAGTCGAAAGCCCAGTAGGCTGCTAAAACCATTAAATATAAACATATAAAATAAAATACACTATTAAATCATAGGTACAATAAATATTTGCTGGACATTTTACACAGCGCTATCTAGACCCAAACTAAGTAGAGCTTGTACTATAAGTACCAGTTTTTTGTAAATACATACTTATAATATATATAAAATAGAAAAACACAGACACGGAACAAATATCTGTAGATCATGCAAACATTTGTTCCCATAACAATGGGCGTTATGTTGTCTATAACGAATAGTTCTTTAACATACAGAACAAAAGCTTTGTTCCTCTCGGTATGTGACCTTCATCCAATGAAAACAAAGAAATATGTACTGACATTAAGTGCAGAACTGTTTTTCAGTCGATTACCAGTCATATTTGATTACTGTCCAAAACTATACAACTAACTGTTTCTTCTAATGGTGCCTCTCCGTTACAGAAGGTCATCGGTCATCCTTTTAAATCTTTCTTTATCTAGAGCTAGACTTAACAAATCTTCAGCCCTCTGTATCCATTGTTAAGTCCTTAATTATTATTGTTTGACATTTTACTTTTGTCTCAATGTATGTATTTAATTTCTAACTACCTACTTATTATACCGTTTAATTTTGACATGTTTATGTTATTGTAAAATACTTGTACGCTGCAAGACAAAATCTGGCGTTTATATAAGACCACTTACCACCTAATATTGCACCTAGATTTACAATGTAATAAGAATCAATTCGATGTCGCTCGAAAAAGTCAATGGAAGAGCTCAGCACGATGCTCGAAGGCCTCAATCGAGTCTCCCAACGGGTAGGGCTTAAAATGAACATGGATAAGACGAAAATCATGTCAAAGTAATTAAAGAACATATTAATATCCACAAAAAATTGTGGAATACCATATGTCCAACTATTATCGTTATGTCACAATAACCACTTTTTACATTTTATAAGTTGATAGAAATACCGACCAAAATTATAATATTATACATATATAAATTATAATAAACTCAAAAACTACGGATCCGGTTTATAAAATTCTTACATTATTAGAATGCTACATTATCTCAAATATAAAGCTTTTTTTTATCCAATTGCGCAGAAAGAGGGTAATGTTTTTATTGGCAAACCATGCGTGCGAAGCTGCAGGCAGGTCAGCTAGTATTCTTGGTATCACATTAACTCCGACTCTCAATTTCGGCTCCTACATTGAGTCGAAAGCCCAGTTGGCTGCTAAAAAGCTTGGTATACTCGCAACGGTGAGGCATTACTTCACACTGGGACAGTTGCTCAACTTGTACCAAGCACAAGTCCGATCGTGTTTGGAGTACTGTTCTCACCTCTGGTACGGATTAGCGAAGTACCAACTTGAAGCTCTGGAATCAATTGAGAAAAGAGCCAAGAAGCTCATAGGCAACGATGAGCTAGTTGATGCAAGGCTCCTCAGCCTGGAGCATCGACGAAAGGTTGCTAGCCTCTCGGTTTTTTAACGAGTACATTTCGGGGAGTGTGCGGCGGAACTTTTCAACCTGATCCCACCATCTCCATTCTATCAACGGACAACCAGATGCTCTGCGGTGCGCCACCGCTATATGGTAGAAATACCTCTCATTCGCACAAAAGCGGTTCTCTTCGACCTTTATTATGCGCCCCGCCAAAGAGTGGAACGCCTTGCCAGAGCCTGTGTTTCCAGATAGCTACAGCCTGGGTATCTTTAAGTCGCGAGTGAATAGGTTTTTTCTAGGCAAGCGTGTACCATCGTAGACTGCATCATCGCTTACCATCAGGCGAGATCGTGGTCAAACGCAAGTCTATAATGTATAAAAAAACATACGTTTTTTTTCGTAGTATACTATTTTCAGCGGTATGCAGAGTTAGCGTGGGCGGAGTATATGCACAATGATAATGATATTCAGTTGACGAATGATATTAATAATGAAAGGATTATCTCGTAAATAGTTGTGGATGAAAGTGGGATGTTGACGAATTGTGACTGGAGATGAATTTGTTTGGATGAAATGTAGTACAGGCTTGAGTATCAGATGTTGCACTGTAAATGTTTACTATGCTAGTTTAGTACTTACTCGTCAAAGAGTGGAATGCCTTGTCTGGTTCTGTGGTTCATATTATTACAACCAGAGGTTTTCAAGTCGCAGGTGAACAGGTTACTTCTAGCCAACCGTGTTCTATCGTGGACTGCATCATCGCTTACCATCAGGCGAGATCTTAGTCAAACGCTAGCCTACATTTATAAAAAATGCATTGTCATCTGAACTGAACTAAGATGTCAAATTTCAACTCTATAGAATAAGAAGAAGCTCTAATTCAGTCTGCAAGACCTAAACAAATTTATAAAATTTGCGAGCTAGATAAAAGCTTGTAAAAAATACCCAATTTTCGTTAGATTAGATAATTCCTTTATAGCACACCATTTAATATAAACATATAAAATACACTATTAAATCATAGATACAATAAATATTTGCTGGACATTTTACACAGCGCTATCTAGACCCAAACTAAGTAGAGCTTGTACTATAAGTACCAGTTTTTTGTAAATACATATTTATAATATATATAAAATACAAAAATACAGACACGGAACAAATATCTGTAGATCATGCAAACATTTGTTCCCATAACAATGGGCGTTATGTTGTCTATAACGAATAGTTCTTTAACATACAGAACAAAAGCTTTGTTCCTCTCGGTATGTGACCTTCATCCAATGAAAACAAAGAAATATGTACTGACATTAAGTGCAGAACTGCTTTTCAGTCGATTACCAGTCATATTTGATTACTGTCCAAAACTATACAACTAACTGTTTCTTCTAATGGTGCCTCTCCGTTACAGAAGGTCATCGGTCATCCTTTTAAATCTTTCTTTATCTAGAGCTAGACTTAACAAATCTTCAGCCCTCTGTATCCATTGTTAAGTCCTTAACTATTATTGTTTGACATTTTACTTTTGTCTCAATGTATGTATTTAATTTCTAACTACCTACTTATTATACTTTTTAATTTTGACATGTTTATGTTATTGTAAAATACTTGTACGCTGCAAGACAAAATCTGGCGTTTATATAAGACCACTTACCACCTAATATTGCACCTAGATTTACAATGTAATAAGAATCAATTCGATGTCGATCGAAAAAGTCAATGGAAGAGCTCAGCACGATGCTCGAAGGCCTCAATCGAGTCTCCCAACGGGTAGAGCTTAAAATGAACATGGACAAGACGAAAATCATGTCGAATGTCCATGTCGTCCCTGCCCCAGTTATGGTTGAGAACTCGGCTCTTGAAGTTGTCGACGCGTATGTATACCTTGGACAAACAGTCCAATTAGGTAGGTCCAACTTCGAGAAAGAGGTCAATTGTCGAATCCAACTCGGATGGGCAGCGTTTGGGAAACTTCGCAACGTCTTTTCGTCCAACATACCTCAGTGCCTTAAGACGAAAGTCTTCAATCAGTGTGTGTTACCGGTGATGACATATGGAACCGAGACGTGGTCCTTCACTATTGGCGTTATGAATAAGCTCAGAGTCGCTCAACGAGCTATGGAAAGGGCTATGCTCGGGGTTTCTCTACGGGATCGAATCAGAAATGAGGAGATACGTAGGAGAACTCAAGTCACCGACATAGCCCGACGGATTAGCACGTTGAAGTGGCAATGGGCAGGCCATATAGCGCGCAGAACAGATGGCCGATGGGGCCGGAAAGTTATCGAATGGAGGCCACGAACCGGCAAGCGCAGCGTAGGACGTCCACCTACAAGATGGGCAGACGACTTGGTAAGAACCGCAGGTCGGCGTTGGATGCAGGCCGCTACCAACCGCAGTTCCTGGAGATCAATGAGGGAGGCCTTTGTCCAGCAGTGGACGTCCTACGGCTGATATGATGATAATGATGATGATGAAGAATCAATTGCCTAGTGTTGCAAAACCAACACGATAAACGAATTACAATCATTACCAAGCATGTTGACTATTTTATATTGACTATTTTGTATGACAATTTATACATGTGTAATCTCTATATTGATTTCCAATTTTATTTCATTTCATTTATTATTTATAAAACAATTAAACACTTGTATTAGAAACACACTAAACATTAAACACAAAAATAATCAATAAAACTTGATAATACAAACCCTGTCAAACACAACACATATATTACAATGTCAAAGAGATGGTATGTTATTTGTATCGGACTGTCTATGTCAGACGCACATGACATAGACAGTCCGATACAAATAACACTACCTGCCGCCACGAGCGTTGACGGCGAACTGACAGAGCGCAGCAGCCGATTCTCCCCCCCCGTCTCGCCGCGTGCATACCTCAGGGAGTGCACAGCACTAATGATCACACTATAATAAAAAAGTGGCACTCCGGAAGTGCCGACAGAAGTGAAAACTTTAATTATTACAAGATACTTATATACCTACTTATATTATTATACTTATGTTTAACTGCTTGATACTGATATTAATGTTACAATATAAATCTCTACTAATATTATAAAGAGGAATGATTTGTATTTTTGTATTTTTTTGTAATGTATAAACTCAAAAACTACTGTGCCGATTTCAAAAATTCTTTCACCATTGGAAAGCTACATTCATTCTTAGTGACATAGGTTATATTTATTGTTAGAAAAGATTAGGAATCCTTACTAAAACTTTGGTAACGTAACCCAAGGTGTAAAAAAGTGCCCCAATACGTCTTTCGTCGCATGCGCTGCGGAAACTATTGATGATAGAACAAAAGTATGTTCTACAATATTAAAGAACATATTAATATCCACAAAAAATTGTGGGATACCATATGTCCAACTATTATCGTTATGTCACAATAACCACTTTTTACATTTTATAAGTTGATAGAAATACCGACCAAAATTATAATATTATACATATATAAATTATAATAAACTCAAAAACTACGGATCCGGTTTATTAAATTATTACATTATTAGAATGCTACATTATCTCAAATATAAAGCTTTTTTTTATCCAATTGCGCAGAAAGAGGGTAATGTTTTTATTGGCAAACCATGCGTGCGAAGCTGCAGGCAGGTCAGCTAGTATTTTATATTTTTGAAGTGAAAACTTCTTTCGGCGCGTTGGGCATTTTTTGAGATGGGAAAAAAACCATTGAACTTACGAAACTGTTACCGTTACCACCACATACGTATATAAATATCTCGTAATTGTTAAATTTTTCACTTCTGTCAGCACTCCCGGAGTGCCACTTTTTTTTGATTATTTTATTACTGCAATCAGTGTAACACTATGTACCGATACGAGGTACCATTATAAACTATAACGTGTATTCTTCGAAATAAATGATCATACTCATGATTAATAAAGAAGAAGTAGTATTTTTTAACGTTTTAAATTGAGTCTACTTTCACTAGTGTTAAATCGAAAGGGTATTGCAATGTCTGATATTTCGTGGCATACTGCCCCAGTATCATAAGAAAACTCTTAAAGGATTAGATCTGGCGACAGTTCAAAAGGTGGCTCACGTCCGCATACATTGATTTATGGTATACGCGAATAAAGCGAGCTCTAATCGTCTTTGTGGTGTGGAGAGTCATGGTATATTGAATGTGACTAGGATCTACCCACGGCTTTATTTGAATACCTCTAACCTGTATTATTTCAGTATATCATTTCTAAAGAGGATTGGCAATCATCTAAGGAATTGGTACCCATACCAAATGACAAATACAAACTCGGCACAACTTTTAACTTATTTTCTGCCTTGTTAACGTTTTAGAGCACCATAACATTCCGCGACGATTATACGCTGAAGAAAAGGCTATGATGATGGCCAGCAATACATTTTATAATTTTCATCATCATCTTTTGTAAAACTGAAAGCTTTCACTGAACCCATCAGTGAGACGCCCGGAAACTCGACCCACCAGTGAAAGATTATAGTCGTCTCCAAATTATCAGCATTTTGTTTTATTTGCATCTATTAAAGCCTCTCTTCAATACAAAATAACTGCTACTACGAGTACGGTTATGTCTATGTTTTAATTAACATTCAAAATAACAAGTCCTAAACTAGCTGGCACTGACTCATAGATCTCAATGACTATTAAAACTAGTAATAAAATTTGAACATCCTAATTCCAGATCCAATACGTTTTAAAACACTGATGATTGACTTCCTCTAGTGTGGGCAGTGTAGTGATGTGCCCAACACTGGTTTTAGTAGGTATCGGTAAAATAATTCGATGGTTCGACTATTGATATTTACTCATTGGAATATGGAGTCATCTAGTATTTCAACTAGTTGGCCAACTTTTATGTCAAAATTTATGGCAGACCAAAAACAACATAACGTATTAGGAATCTAAATAAAATTGTGTCCAAACAGGTCTGAAAAATAAAAGCAGTTATGGTAAACATAATTCTTTTTTATAGTTTAGACCGCTGCAAAAGCAACACAAAAAATCATCTATTTATTTTGCACTTCAAAAAGTCTGTTAATGCTTGACCCGGACACTGCAGATGCAGATGTTAAGCACTAGTCGTTAATTACTGATGAATCGATAAAGTCCATACAATAACTATTCAGTTACTAGCCTATCTCACGTCGACGAGTGTGCTTTAGAACACACGACTGAAGTAAAACTTCTTTTTCAAAATATTAATTTTTAATATTGTTCAATTACAAAATTGTGCACACGTCTGTAGGTCGATCAGTCTATGTTCATTCTGGACAGACGCTACTCGCACTCGCACGTTAACGTTTAAAAATATACGAAACGTCACTCTCTCTCTTTCTATCTCCACTAACTTATATTTCCCTCTCAACTTCCGTTCGAACTTTTCGTAACGCATTCACCAGCTTACTCCCCAAGT
Source organism: Philereme vetulata (assembly GCA_918857605.2). Classification (NCBI taxonomy): domain Eukaryota; kingdom Metazoa; phylum Arthropoda; class Insecta; order Lepidoptera; family Geometridae; genus Philereme; species Philereme vetulata. The sequence goes on from OU975420.1 coordinate 1,911,570, forward strand.
CAAGCGTGCGTAAAGAAGTTTTACTTCAATAAACACCATTACATTGTTGTTTGAGCATTTGAGAACATTATCGATATCGATGACTAAACTATCGATAAAATCCGAGCAAGAACTATCGTTTTACTTACCTGGCTCATCTCTGCGGTGTCATCAGGTTAAATAAACATCATTACTTTGTTGTTTGAGCATATGAGAACGTTATCGATATCGATGACTAAACTATCGATAAAGTCCGAGCACGAACTATCGTTTTACTTGTCTGGCTCATCCCTACGGTGTCATAGGATTAAATTAACATGATTAGATTGCTCTTAATGCGTGTGAGACGCGGCGTCGATCGTAATTAGTGACTCACCGGCTTCTGTTCAGCCTTTGTTATCCTGAATTGAAACAAATGATTATACGATTAATATACGATGTAGGTATACTTAACTGGTCGAAGATGACAAAGTAAGTTCGCATAAGCTTGTGGCTATTATTTATGTCAGGTATAGACCATTAAAAGGTCTCCAATATGGCTTAAAGGCGTTATTTATACAGTTGACAATATAAGATATACATTTAATAATTAAAAAACTCCCGACACAAAACTGTTGATTATCTTCCGATCATCTGACTTGATCTTCATCACACATAGCTAAGCACCAACCCAGTTTAACTAGCTTTCTATTAAAAAAAACCGCATCTGAATCGGTCCATCCGTTTGGGAACTACGATGCCACAGACAGACAACAAGTACTAAAGTGTACTAGCCGGGACGGACATACATTTCAGAAATAGATTCAATTCACTTTGAAAGTTTTCTGAGTTTACCGTTAAAGTAACTAGATGGCGTTGCTATTAATGTAAATGCAGGTAGATATAATAACCCTCGGCATGCGAGGGTTACTCGCACTTTGACCGATCTTGTTTAATAAGTCACTCAGAATCATGATACCTCATTCAGGATATATGAATGAGGTTGTAGGAGCTAATAAAGAATACCATTCAGAAACATAATTATTATTGACATATTTGAGATATTTGGGGTCGAGACCCTGGGTCCATGTGGTACCAGGATCTATCACGTTTTCAAAATTCTTTCTGGGCGTCTGGTCAACGCATAAGCATTCAAATTCAGCGGAGCAATACAGCCAGTGTCTTGGGTACACTTCCGTCTTGTATCTGGAGCAGTTGAGCTATCTATAGATCGTTTGCAACGGTCTTTAGATGATTCAACTATTTCTTATGTATTTTGGTCATGTAAATAATAAATGTATATTTTTTGGTTAATAAATTCAATTTTCCCCTTGTAAAATTGTATTACAAAAAGCTTTAATTAAAAATATATTATTAATTAAAGTTACAACCCAAAATACGACATCAAAACTAAGGCCTAAGACCTACCTACCCCAAAATCTACACCAACCATCAAGACCACAAAAAAACTATTACAGAAAAGGGTTAGAGACCAATTTCCTTCTTCTTGTGGGTCCTTTGTAGCACGAATGGTCACGTATTTAACATACAATGAGTGTCCAAATTGATCTTTCGTCGTGTTATCCTCAGATACTTTGGTCATTTGCATAAGTCTTAACTTGATAATTTGGGAGGATGTTACCTTCCCCCCTCGCCCTTTTGGGTTCGAGGTGTATTAGATTATATTTTCTAATATGTACATATTACTTTTTTAAATTAATGGATGAATTCGCTTATGATCACCATACATCTTCGTGCTTCATCTTAGACCACATCATCGCTTACCATCAGGTTGGAATATGGTCAAACAAAGATCTACCTATAAAAAATTATATAACAAAGAAAATAATACAATGGGCGGTCTTATTTCTATGTTTGTCGGTTACCTCACCTGATGATCAGATCAAGCGCGCTAGAAATACCTATTCACTGTAGATTTACAGATTGAGATTATAATTTTCCGTAAATAAATTAAATATCACATCACACTATAAATTACGAGTATAATGAGAAAGTTAGATGTTTGTTTATTTGTTACTCAATCTAGTCCTAACGGTTGAACCGAAATCGATGAAATTTGGTATCATCATCATCATCATATCAGCCGTAGGACGTCCACTGCTGGACAAAGACCTCCCTCATTGATCTCCAGGAACTGCGGTTGGAAGCGGCCTGCATCCAACGCCGACCTGCGGTTCTTACCAAGTCGTCTGCCCATCTTGTGGGTGGACGTCCTACGCTGCGCTTGCCGGTCCGTGGCCTCCACTCGAGAACCTTTCGGCCCCATCGGCCATCTGTTCTGCGCGCTATATGGCCTGCCCATTGCCACTTCGACGTACTAATCCGTCGGGCTATGTCGGTGACTTGAGTTCTCCTATAATAAATTTGATATATTGATATAGTAAATTTGGTAAATACGTAGATTATAACCTGGATTACCACATAGGCTACCTTTTATCCAAAAAATCAGTTCTTATTGGATAAAAATGGAGTGACAAAGTCAAGTTACTTCTACACATTTAGGAGTGTAACGCGTTCAAAGTCGCGGACAACAGCTAGTGTTCACTATAAGTGATGAAAACAAACTAAAGTTAAAAAAAAGTTGGTGCGTGTCAGTAAAATTGTATGTATTTTATCATCAGCTTACATGAATTAAGCTTATACTTTTCAAACATATAGAATTACCCAAATAGTATCCTAGATAAGAACGGCCTTTACTAGATGTTACGATGATCTGATGAAGGTAGCTGGGAGCTGTCGGCCGCAAGCCGTACAAGATCCGTTGCTCCGTAAAATGGACAAGCCCTTTGTTTAGGAGTGGCCGTTCGAAGGCTGGTGTTGGTTATGATGAAGCAGTTATCTAACCAAAAACCCACTGTACTCGATATTGGTGTCACACACGTGATTATTTTGCCAAATGCACGTGAGAAACGTGTATCCTAGCCCAGATAAGGTTACTTTACGAATTTGTCTTCTGAATTCATAATTTTATTTAGAGCAAAACCAGATAAGTCTTAACTAATACCAAAAAAATATGCGCACCGACAAGGAGTGGAACGCCTTGCCTGAATCTGTGTTTCCTGATAACTACAACCCAAGGGTCTTCAAATCGCGAGTAAGTTTCTTCTAGGCAGCGTGTACCATCGTAGACTGCATCATCTGTCACTTACCATCAGACGAGATTGTGATCAAACGCTAGCCTATAATTTATATTTAAAAAAGCAAGGAATAGTTGAGACCGTATATTAATTGATAATTTTACTTGCTTCCTTGATATTGATTGATTGATTGAAAATACTTTATTGCACTTATAAAACTAGTACAAAGGCGAACTTAATGCTAAAGAGCATTCTCTTCCAGATAACCTTTTTTCCTGATATCAGTATAGATATATAATAAGTGCATAGTTATGTTATTGTAGTGCCTTAGCTTGTCTCATGTTTTGGTACAAAAAAGTTGTATCATAATCTACATGACTGATAGTGTCAGTAGCTTATTGATCCTCGCGTGTTTCATGATACGGAATCCTAATTTGTCCTTCTCGGATGCTGCCATGGCGCGGGATAATTCCTGTACTTATCCTGTTTATAAATAACGGCTATTATCTCGATCATCGTCGTGTCACGGAATCGATTTTACTTCAAACTATTATAATCGAATTTTAGTACATTGAACTTTAAAAAAGATTTAGAAATCGAATTGTTAGGAGCGATGATTATTTTGTCTGCAGGCTGTGTTTAGTCATTGTGGATTCAAAACTTCCTTATTATTAGTTTATGACCTATTAGACCCTACGAGTATAATGGGCACGTCAACTATTTCTTTGCGTAAGCCTCTCTGGGAAGAATTTGTTCAATTTCTAGAGTTGCGCAATAGTCCTGGCAATGAAGTTTTCTAACTTACAAAAGGTCAAGGAAAGTTGTAATTTGATAGATTTGTACAGTTGGGTGTCCTAATTTATATTCCGAGTTTGCGTTTTTTCTACATAAAATGCAGGAAATTTCATTCTTTATATTTTTGGGATTGGGCCAGGCACGCAAGTCGAATGCTTCCTGAGAAATGGGCCAAAATCGTAATACCCTGGATACTGGATGGACAACGAAGTCGGGGTCGGCCGCGAAAGCGGTGGCGCGACGACATCAGTGGATTCGAAAAGTAATCTACCAAGGATCGCGATAGGTGGAAATAGTTGAGGGCGGCCATTACCCAGCAGTGGGAAAAGGTAGGCTAGTATTTTTTTTTAGTTATGGATATTTTGACCTAGGTGGTGCTGGTGAGGAGATATTCATGAAAATCTGATTTTCAGTTTCATTTTCCAATATGGCGGCATGAGTGGCGGTTTCTCAAGATTATGAAAACTCGGAATATTAATTAAGACACCCAATTATACAAATCTAACAAATTAGATCTCTCCTTGACCTTGACCTTTTGTAGTGAAATCCTTTGTTTTGCCTTTATTGCCTGGAGATTGCACGAAGAATTCGGTAACGTGTGTAGACTCCAAAAGTTTTTGAGACTTAATAGATTGTTAAATTAATTTATTTTTAAGTATAATTTTATTATTTTGAGAGTAATATCATTCCTTAGATTTGAGTAGATACCACTAAAGAAAACTACTGATGGATTTTCTGAAAGATTGGATATAACTTTAAAAACTTAAATTGACAAAATGATCACCATTTTTATCTTATCTGCCATTTTGCTATCGTAAATAAAAAGGCATTTACACCCTACTGTAATATAGGTACAATGTAATCACTGACCCAATTCTGACGTCTCTACATCATGAACACAAACTACGAGTACCAACTTACATGTGTTCCATAACTTTCGTTTCCGAGGACAGATACCGAACATCGATAGATCACGTCCAAAATTGCAGTGTTTGTGTAGTAAATTATATTAATGTATTTTAGGCTAATGTATACATATTTGTTGGCCGTAGAATTAGTTATTTACTATCCTGTAGAACTATTTTATTATTGTCTGAAATAAATGATTTATTGTTATAACTCCCTGACTCTAAATATAAATTTGCAGCTCGTAACAATTTGTATCCAGGATAAAGTTTTATTAAGAAGCCTCATCATCATAATTTGTATAGAACCCATCAAAGGTGGAAGCTATACATCATTGTTGAAACTCATCAATCTACAAAAAGATAATCACTAATCATTTGCCCTCGACCATCATCGAACGGGCAATCATTCGGTATAAAAGTAATATTTACTCATAAATCGTGCACAATCGCTATGTATCAAAGAAATGCGCCTATTAAAATCGAATTATTGGTCACCAGAAACACAAGACTCTTTATTCCATCCAAAATGTTAAGCGAGCTAGCAAGTATTGGAGATCTATTTACATTGGTAATGTAGAGTTGAATACTCTTGCCGCTAGATGTCGGTATCGTCGGGATGCGCAGGAGTTTGACTCTGATCTGGGACAAGTAGTGACATCTGTTGACGAGTAGTGGCAGCTCAGATAGGGCCAATGAAAAATAGAAGTAAAAATTTATATTTTTATGTTATTTTTAAAACCTATCACAAACTTCAATATATTTATTCCACGATTGTATGAATAGGTATCCTCAAAAGTAATTTGTGATAAGTACCTGGATAATAACAAACATTAAAAAAAAAAGCATGAAAAATGCCACTGATATTCAAACCCACATCATTTAAAGGACTATACTCATCTTCTGTCACATGAAAATTCACAAGTTGACAGCCTTATAATAAGAAAATCACACTTGTAGATTTATCAACTTGCCAGTCTGCATTCCCCATTATTTTTCCAAAAACGTGCCCAAATGACTCATTCGCAATAAACATTTAAAATAAAGATTTAATGCTCCCACGGATTCAGCAATAAAGATAATTTTAATACAAAGCTCGGTACACGAGGCACATCGAAACACGACGAGATTCAAATCAGCGTAACCCACCTGCTGGCCTACTACCATCTTTTTGACGATCGTATCTTATTACTCATTTTTAACAGGGGCTGTCTCGATATTCGATAACGACTCATTATAAAACATTTAAAAAAATGGCCAAACTGATAACAAAAATCAATGGAAGAGGCTACTATTATCGATTCATGGCGATATCCATCGGTAACCAGCTACGACTCGTTTCTCCTTGAAACCCTGTCAAAAATTTGACATTTTTTCAAGGAGATACGAGGCGTAGTCGGTTACCGACGGATATAGAAACCCGCTATTAGTCAGAGTGTTAAGTCTACGTCTGAAATTGGTAAATATCAAGACTTTCGCCCCTGTTCCTTATTCTCTACTTTAAAGTGTCCTAGCGATAGTTGGTTACTGAATAATTTACCAATTTGTTGAGGTCATTGGACACATCTGAAAAGTAACTTTGAGCAGTTGTTTTAAGACAGCAAACGTCTTACAGTAATTTTCAAGATACAGATACACTCCATATTTAAAAATGAGTAAAATTCTAACAAGTATACATTTTTATTTTCATGAATAATTCGAATTTTATAAACTTTTTTGTGGCCAGCATTCTAAAAGAAAAGTTTTTACTGTATGACAATACTTATGACCTGACTAGGTACTTGACGAAAAATCATGGTAGCCCGCCAACTGCGCCCGCGCACAAACGTGTTCTTTATCAGATCGATCGAGTAGGCGGGGCCGATCTTTCCATAACATCTATACCTGTTTCTCTCACACTTCAATCAGGTGCGTCAACAGTCTCACAGTAGAAAGAGATAGCAATCGTTCCGCTCCATCGATTGCCGATTTTCTATGTTTTTCTTGGAACATAAAAGATTTTATATATCTTCCTTGTCAGTTATTATTATAGTTTTCTGCGTGGAAATATTTAAACGTATAGGACTTTTGAAGTTCATTTTAATCTTTGAGATCATTTTTATGGAAGGTGCATGAACTGTCGTGTTTTACTCACAGATATAATATCTACGTAGTTAGTTTACTAAAGCTCTGTTGAAAGATGGGAAAAGATTTTGTAGAGATGTGTGCTTTGTTGGCTCACGAATCAAACCTCAGGTACCTGCTGTTGGTGAATTAAGATGACATTAAAAAGCGTCTTTTTTTCCTGGCTATTATAATCTCGGAGTCTTCAGTGCTTCAAGTGTAGAGTACTAAACAGGTTCTTTCTAAACAAATGTGCTCCGTTTTGTGACAGAGGTCAAAGGTCGGGCTATTAAAAAAAAGGAATGTACGAAAGCACTTTATTTTACAGCATTAAAACATACACAATAGAAGACCCAAAGGAACAGTACAATGAGCGGTCTTCTCGCTTTGAATCGTTTTCTTCCAGACTGCCTTTGGGTGGAGAGGATTTATGTTATTAATAAGAAAATGCTCGGGGTGCAGATTTATGACTGAGCGCTTTGATTAATAATTTGGCAGGACCACAAAACATTAAGGTACATACATACATACAAACATACATGGAATTAGTAGTTCTCTACCTAGATACAAAGATTAGATTTTGTGTTGGTAAAGGCTTGTTTTTTTTATTATGTAAAAAATATCTACATAAGACCCTATTTGGGTCACATTCGTCGGTAGACATAGATATTAAGTACCTAAATATTACAACGAGACAGCACTAACTCCGTCTTAATAAAATATCGCAAAGAAATCAAACAAAAATATATAGGTAGGTGTTATTTCAATACTTAATGATATTATTGACGAAAACCCGAGTTTTACGTGTGACTATCTTTATTGTACATTGTATATTTATGATATTCACATCAACAGCTTCATGTTTATGTATATTTGTGTTATGATAATATCAAAACAACATACAAAATCTAAATTCTTAAAATAAATCTCCAAGTCTCTACTCCACCCTACTCTGAGAGAGCGGAGACCTTTCAATCATTTGTTTAACGCTATAATTATTTGGATATGCACTCGATGGATCGTGATGACGCCTCGGGCGTCACACTCCCCATTTTTTACCAGATTTCAAAAACACCATTTTAATTGCCGTAGGACTTTTTTTATCGATTTTTGGCACAGTGATTGGATGAAACGGGTGATTTGTAAGGAATGCAATTTTTAGGGATGTTTCAGGTTGACAGGAGTATAATCTTGAAGCGAATGTAAAATCTTCCTTCATTAACTCTTTTATTGTGTATTGTGGCACTTCGATGGATTCTAAGTGTACAGTTTAAAAATATAACAATAATTAAACATAAATACGCGAAGAGATAACATTACTCTTTTTTAAGCTTAACTACGTTTACCCGTGACCTCGTTCGCGTAGGCTTTAATTATTGTTTTTTATTGCACAATGATCCGTAAACATATTTAGCTAAACATTCGAGATATTTCTATGATTTGTTAATCAATCAATTCTTAATCATATTTATGCACTAATAGATCCTTAAGATACACAGTATTTCCTTGTTATGTTTTATAAAGATCGGTCCAGACGTTTAGCCGTGAAAACTTAAAAAGGGACAGATAGACAGAGAGACAGATAGAGAGCTACTTTCGAATTTATGAATTAGTATGGTTATGGATGGATTGCGCGAACGGAGGAGTGCGAGATTTGGCATAACTAAAAATAACGGACAAATTTCGACCACTGTGATATCGTCACATGGTTCTTTTCAAGGCCAACAAACCTAATGCTTCTCTTATCACTAACAGTAAAGTGACCAAAGAAGACCCACTGAATCGTAGCAGGAGGTCGTTTAAAAAACCAAAATTTTACGCTCAGAGATATCCGCATACCGCGAAGTTTGAAAGAGCATAAAAGAAATGATCCATAACCTCAGATAAAAACTTTTTAAAAATTCTAAATTTACGCCACCGATTACGTTCCGTTCCACGGCTCGTCGGTTCAAACGTAATTTTTATCGTCCTGCTCACATCTGAAACTTGAGGATTAATGGTGCGCCTCGTCTAGTCATACAGTTCCGCCGAACGCAGTAAAAACGCTATGCGCAATTCAGTTTTTGGTTTGGATGTGGGATGAATGGAGTGGGCAGTTTTGTGTTACTACATAACTACTAGAAGTAGAGGAAGGCCTAAGAAGAGATAGATGGACTGTGTGACAAATGATATAGGTAAGAAAGAAGTGACAACGGAGATGACGGCTGATAGAGAAGTATGTTAGAAAAATGCATGTTGTGCCGACCCCACGTATTGTAGGAAAAGGGCAGGAAGAAGTAGAGTTTTGTGGTATTACATAGACATATACAATCATCTATTTACTACAATAACGCACAATACAATACACTTTAGAATAGAGAATAAACAAAAAAAATGATACATTAAATATGATACTCCTCATTTTTTTTTGTATCGATCTCCTATAAAAAAGCTATGCTTGACAGCCCTCTAATACTTCTTGCTTCGAGTATAAATAGTAAAAATCCAATTGAAATAGAATTCTGTGAGTTACCGCATCTCCATTTTCCTGGTTCGTAGATAATTCCAACCTTTAATTGCTCTCATCTTGATACGGCTGGTATATCGAGCGGCAAAATGGGTTTTTCGTTGCAAACGACAGCAACTTTGTACAGAGCATTATCGGATTTGCCACCAGTTTTGGAGCTCATGGTCGACGAAGTTCGGGCTTCAATGTTGTGTTGTGACATAGTTGAGATTTGTATCAGCTAGGCTCTAAATTGTAATTGAACAATGGAAGTACAATCCCTGACTTCAGTACGGATCGAGAAAAGATATTTATGTAGATTACTTTGATTTTATAGTTGTACCTACTAAAATAACAAAGCAATGTTTCGTGTCTATGTATGTATTGTGTAATGCGTCTATTAACTTGAGGCATACAGGTGCAAAGCCTCACGTGCCTGTAATCTTACCGGCACACATACTTACTCCTCATGCTGAAGCACAGCACTGCTGCGGCAGAAATAGGTGTGGTGGAAGTACTTCCCCTGGCAAAAACTTTACTACTACGATCCAAGTATTTTTAAACATATTTTGAATAACTCTCACCCTTTTGAAGCTTGAATCTAAGCCATTTTGCTACGAGAATTGGTTTGATTTATGAACTGGCTTGAAGATGAAAATTTTAATTATGAAAACCTAATGTCTATCATTCTCTGATCACCACCCTACTCTGTGATTTGAAGAAATGCCCCAAGCATTCCAAAGCACAGACGACGGATCGAACAAGTGAAAAAACCTTTGTTATTAAATGATCATTAACCTGTGACAACATCTTCCAAACACACATCAAGGCTTCGAAAACTCACCCTTATCTTTTTGTTATAAGGTTCTAACTAAATGCAAAAGAAATAGTATAGAAATAGTATATACGTGCTAGTAACGAAAAGTAGTGATTTGGAGCTTAGGAGTGATCGTATTAATGAAATAATTGGCGGTCTCGTTGATATTGAGCTCTTGGATTTCGATGGGTGGAAATCACCTTGAAATTTGAAGAATGAATACCATTATGCTACCATTAATCAGAACCAAAGCAAGTTTTAAAAATTCTGGTGGCTGACATTTGACGGGCGTAAAAAAAATTAATATGCAATTTGACATTTTTTGAGACGCCAAACATTTTTACTGAATTATTTGTTGGAGAATAGATTAGAAGAACTAAAGTCCAATCAATCAACTCCACACTACTCGCTAAATCCATGAATCAACAAATTCTAAGTATTCTATCTTATCCTACACAACTGGCCTTTTTAGGACCACCCACGATAAAATAAATAAATAATTAATAAATATTGCTGGACATTTCACACAGCGCTATCTAGCCCCAAACTAAGCAAAGCTTGTACTATGAAAACCAGATAACTGATAGCATACGTATACTATTTTTTTTAAATACATACTTAAAATATATAGAAAATCATCCAGACCTGGAACAAATATCTGCAGATCATGCAAATATTTGTTCCGCGGCTGAAATCGAACCGCTACCTCCTGAGTCTCAGCCGGCTACTCGCCCATTGCGCCACGGAGGTCGTCAAGATCATAAATATTTAATAAATAATGTTGGACATCTCAAACAAAGCGCCAAACTAAGCAAAGCTACGATGCTACGGGAACCAGATAATCGATATAAGTAATACTTATATACTTTTTTTTAGGGTTCCGTACTAAAAGGGTAAAACGGGATCCTATTACTCAGACTCCGCTGTATGTCTGTCCGTCTCTTACCAGGCTGTCAAAACAGAATAAAATAAATATTTAAAACCTCCTTTAATATCTATTTTATTGTATTTTTAGTATTTGTTGTTATAGCGGCAACAGAAATACATCATCTGTGAAAATTTAAACTGTTTGACTATCACAGTTCATGAGATACAGCCTGGAGACAGACGGACAGACCGACAAACAGCGGAGTTCCATACAACAAACGTGATTTTTTTGCTCGTTTTTGCTCGATATTGATAACTGCAACAGGTAGACGTTTGAAATATCTTTATACCTAGTCAGGTCATAAATTCTGTCTCATACTTAATATAAAATAATTGAAACAAGTTTATTCATTATGTAACCATTTATATACCAAAATGAATTTAACAAAATATAGATTCTTATGACACTAAAGTTTATTCAAAATGACCTCCGTGATTTTGAATACAGGCCTTCAATCTGCGCGGCCAGTCGTCTATCGCAGCACGAACGAGGTCCATGTCAATATCGGCGGCTGCCTTAATCAAGGATGTCTTGAGTGACTCCAAATTGGGATGAGGCTTTGAGCACGCCTTTTCCTCCAAGTGTTGCCATATCTTGTAATCTAACGGATTCAAATCTGGACTGGAGGAGGGCCAGTCTTCGTGCCGGATGAAGTCGATTACACGCGCCGCCAGCCAGTCTTGTGTGCTCTTCGCTCTATGAGCTGGCGCCGAATCTTGTTGGAATACCCAGTGCCTGTTATTCAACATGGTATGAGAAACAGGTTCCACAAGGTTTGTCAGGACTGTATTTTGATACACAACTGCATTCGTTTTTACACCTTTCTCACAAAAATGTACCTCTGTTCAGCCCCAATAAGAAACTCCCAACCATACCATGAGCGAGGATGGAAAATGACCTCGTTGGACACGTGGAATACGGTTGCTCGCTTCTTCACTACTGTGTGCGTACACCTTATCATTTTGTTTGTTGTAGCTCTCTTCTACGGTAAAAATTTTTTCATCCGAAAAAAGAATTTCCCGATATTTTTTTCCCGCGTACCGCTTCAACAAAGCGCGGCATCTCTTCAGTCTCAGGTCCATTAGACGAGCATTCAAACGATGTTCTGTTTTTCTTCGATATGCCCGAAGCCCTAAGTCTTCATTTAACACCCTTTTCACCGTGGTTCTGCTTAACCCCATCTGAAGGGCCAACAGTTTCTGCTTACTTTTTTAGAATGTCTTCTGAATTTACGAGCATTAAGACCATTAAAATCCTGTATTGCGCGTATGTGCGTAGTCACTTGGAGTTCGCCTCTCAAGTCTGGAATCCCTGCTATGACGTGTATTCTACACGTGTAGAAGGAATACAAAAGAGATTTATGCGATACTTGCAGTTTCGTGCTAAAGTTTATCTTCCTGATTATATAACCAGATGTCGTAAATTTCACTTCCTTCCCCTGTATAAACGTAGAAAAATTTCCGATTTCTCGTATCTTCTGAGCATTGCAAATGGCACGGTTGACTGCTCCGAGTTACTGGAGCTACTGGGATTATGCACGTATAGAGTCAGAATAAGGAGACCGCACATTTTACATGTTCCGGTAGTTAAAACCAATTACAGGCAAAACGCATTTGTTATTCGAGCAAGCGCCTCGCTTAACACTTTGGCAGATGCAGATATTGATATATTCAATACTTCGACAAGCAAGTTAAAAAGCTTGCTTGCAGATAAGTTCTTCTGTAATAATTAATGTACCTACCTAAAACTCTTAAGAATGAATATTGTGATGTCAAACGGTTTTTGTCCACTTTAACTGTGTTTTATATAAATCTTTTTTAAAAATTATCTGTGGAAATTTGTAATTGGCTCTAAGAATACATGTATGTTTTGCATGTATTATAATTTATTTAGTTTTCTGTGTACCTAGCTGTAAGTTTCCTTAAAATAATAAAAATAAAATAAAATAAAATAATTACGTTTGGGATTTCTTTGAATTCGCGCCTTCACAGCTTTTATCACTGCTGGAGTCCTAACAGACCGAGGGCGACCACTTCTTGACCTGTCATCTACACTAGAGTCTTCATTGTATCGTTTGATGGTGCGATAAACGAATCTTTTGGTTATATTCAAATTTTTCAGTATGTCAAAAATTTAAATTGGCGCGTAACCGCGCCGATGCAACGCAATAACTGCAACACGGTCTTCTTTAAGCGTCCACTCCATATTCAAAAATGAGTAAAATTCTAAAAAGTATACATTTTTATTTTCATGAACAATTCGAAATTCGAATTCTATAAACATTTTTGTGGCCAGCATTCTAAAAGAAAAGTTTTTACTGTGTGACAATACTTATGACCTGACTCGGTATACATAATATTTAGTTTTATATTCACATTAAAAAAATAATTAAATTACAACAAACGTGATTTTTTTTGAAACTATGATATTGTTAGACACTGGAAATATTCACAGAATATTGAGTTACTTTAAAATTGAACTTCAAAAAGTGAATTTTAAAATTCACTTTAAAAATAAATAAATAATATAAGATAACTCTTTATTGTACACCAAAGTAAAATACAGAACATAATTCTTACAAATAGATTTAGTACACTGGGCGATCTTATCGCTAAAAGCGATCTATTCCAGACAACTGCATGGATAGGATTATAATGTATCACATGACGGCGGTGCAACTATATACAATTAAAAACGTACCTACACAATATAAACCCAAAATACTAGTACTAATACAAATTTAATTTTAATACACTAAGCAACTATAAAACTGGTTAAGCAGTTACAACTTCAACACAGGGACAGATAATAGGTGTGCCCTTTTGTTTTAAAATAATATATCATTTAAGGTTTTTAATATTTAAGGGGGGTTTCATACAACAAACGTGATTTTTTTCCAATTTTTTCTCGGTCTTAATAACGATAACAAGTAGAAACTTTACAAAATATTTAATTTAAAATAGAAATATTTTTTTTATCGTTTTTATAGATATTGGTACGGAACCCCTCGTGCGCGAGTCCGACTCGCACTTGACCGGTTTTTTTTTACTATACTTCAAGTCACTAGCTTATTCAGTGAGATTAAAAAATATATTGTAGAAGAGATGAAACTAAATTTTATCTCTCTCAAAACGACTGGGTAAACCTCAGTTCTAAAAGTGAGTTTAAATCAGATAGCTTCCTCATTCCACGTCATCAAACATCTTCATGTAAGACAAAGTTTAAATTCAAACCAATACACTCGACGGTAACCTGTAGACACATTAGTGGGGACAAATCAAAGAGCACTTTAACAAACTTGCGATTCAGATCTAGGTATTCCCTGGGAGAGTTGTATGAAGTCGCTGTGCCGATTTACACTGTGCTAGTCGCTAGCGCCAGTGACTAACATTACAGTTCTTGGCTAATCCGAAACACGACGCTACTTGGAACGGTGTATGTAATGCGGGAAGAGAAGGTACTTACGTTTTACTGTTACCTGGCTTCTTAGGCTCCTAAGTCAATGATTTAAGGCAACTAAGCAGCTTTTAGGGTATATCTTCATAATGATCTGGTTTGGCTTTTTTCAGGAGATTCTAGTTATATCAACAGACTTGCACTGGGATTGCATTATGTCAATAAAACAGACAGCAGCCAGAACTAGCAGGCGCATTTGCTTTCTAAAAACTATCAATTCAGTAAGACAGACTATTATTATTAGATACTTTAGGCGTATGTTGTCCTATTGATGTGCAAACTCCTTCCCCCATTTCCGCCACTATTTGCCAGTCCGTCTCAAAGGCGTCCAACTCATCTCGTTGGCTCCGGCGTGGTCTGTCATGGCGTCGCCTTGCTGTCTCAGGGCTCCACTTCGTTGTAATTTTGGACCACAGCTAGTTAGGGATGTAACAGATGTAACCAACCCAATTCCATTGCAGCCAGGCGATTTTCTCTCCCACATCATCGATTTTGGGTTTGAAGTGCAGTATGATGTTATGGCCGCGATCAGTAATATGCCGCTCCATGTTCCTTTGGGAAACCTTAAGTTTGAATTGAGATCCTTATTATATAACTAGCTGATAAATCCGCAGCGTCACACGCGTAGTTTTTCAATAAAAACTTTACCCTCCTTCTGCGCAGTTGGGTAAAAAGTAGCCTACGTCACCCGGGGATAGTGTAGCTTTCCAACAGTGATTTTTTTTTAAATCGGTCCAGTAGTTTCGGAGCCTATTCAATACAAACAAACAAACAACTTGTTTTAGCCCAGTAATCTAGCCAGCAACAAGCACGTGAACTTGTCTCGTACAAACGCGCCTCTAACTCAGCGCCACCTGTTGGTAAAACGTAGTCGACACGTGCAACATGCATTTGTATGACATTCCCATGGTAGAGTGTAGTCGCAAATTATTTCACAGTTAGAACATTAGACACAATTAGAAAGATAAAGGATAATCAGTATATTTTGAACTTATTTGGGCTCAAAAAGAAGAAAGTTTAAAAATGATGTATAGACATAAGCTCTTTGTTGTTTGAATACGAAAAAGTGTTACCTATGAGGAATATGAAAGTAAGCTCAGAATATATGTATACATAATTGCGAGGTGATTGTTTATGTGGCAGCTGGATTTTGATAATAGTCTATGTATTGGTAAACAAGGACTTTATGCGATCTATTATACACCATAGAATGCGAGTAAAGACGCTATTTGAGGGTGTTATTATTCGCTACACATAAATTTCTATCATGAATGCTAGGAAATTAAAAAAGTTTTTTATAACATTTGGTTGATAATATAAGTTTTTTGTTGAAAAATTACTTTTTCAAAACAAGATTTTATAAAATTCATAATCGGAACCGCAAACAGATTCAAATGAGCTCAAACACTAGCAGCCTACTATAATCCATTCAGAAGTTCCGTTTTCTAGCATCCCGTCTCCATCATGAGACCACCTCCATTGTACTATATTTTTGTATTGTCCCTGAAGTTACATATGTATTCCATATTTCAGCTCAATCGGTTAAGGGGAACGGGTATAAAATTCTGTTGCAAGATTCCACCCGGACAAACATACAATATTGCAAGTTATTAAAAACCTTGTAATAAAAAGAAAATTTGCATTCCCGGTATTCATTGTTTTTTTCCTTATTAGACTATGCCCTTTTTCATTTAATAGAAATAAGGATTTGTCATAGAGGTTGTATTTCATTATAGCTTAATATGAATGCAATGAGCCTCATTCTATTTTCAAATTTACCTAAGACCGTAAATCGTATTATCGAGTTTACAATGACCAACTTTCAGAGTGATGAAATAATAATTTGTCAAAAAATTTTTGTTGATTATATTGTCATCCACATCACATGACTAGCAAAAGTACAAAAACTAGGTTATTACTTCAAAATATTAATGTATACAATAAGTTGCGTATTTAAAATACCAATCTGGAATCACAGAATTGATAAAACACCAGAACACGCATTCAGCTGTGATTGCAAGCCGTGCGCTGTGTCCATATAATGAAATCCGCGTCCCGCGCCCACCTCACCCCCACCCGCGTAATGTTGCTAGCTTAGTCATTATTTACCCGTTTTGGGGTAAATGTTTTAGGTAAGATACAACTAATGAAATCCAAATTATCTAATAATACACTGCACCGGTATCACAGGTATATTTTATATCTGTGTAACTGATAGGATAGGTTAAACATACAAAATATTATAACAATTTCTACAACTATTATAAACAGGGTTATCTGTTTGGAGTGTACTAAGCCAAAAATGAGGTCATTGCAATTAAAAAAAGCTGATCAAAAATCGGCTGTTTCAAAGAACATTTTCATTGAGACGCATGGCAAAATGTGTATCAATCTCATCTTATGATATAGCTGATTTTTTTCGTCATTTCAGTGTTGGTTGGTTCCATATGAAAAGTTGTTCAAAATAGTGTGTACAATGGCCCCTCTTTCGGATTAGCACACCACAAGCAGATAACCCGGTATAGGTACTGCTCATAAATATGTAAAACTAACTTATTTACCTAATATTTTCAATGTTTTTAAAATAAAACACGGTTTCGTTAAAAACATTTTATTTCCTTTTTACTGCGTAAGTTTTTTAAAAGTAGTAGAACAAAAGATGTTTGTTTTATGCAAGTACAGACCATGTCCTTAAAAGAATACTAATTATTTAAGTCATTGCCAGTAATCCTGTACAACTTTGTTTAAGCTAGTCGTTACGTATTTTTAAACAATCGTTGATTGAGCGTACCGAGATCTCCAAATCAACTTGGGCAAATCGGCGTCATATGTATGTATGTTTGTCCGAGGATAACTTTCAAAGCGTTGATCGGATCATTGTCTAATGAAAGGTCTTTATTAGTAAATTTTGACCTCCATTTTATTTTTAGTATAGTCTTTGTACTTTTTAAGTTATAACCCATCATATAAATTAAACTTTGACTAAATTTACAGGGCACACCAGTAAACCTACAGCGCTGAAATTGGTATTGGTGTACCTTTAAGGATAAAAATGTAGAGAAAAGTCTGAAATTTAGAATAACTGTAATTGTTACCTATAAAACAGTAACCAAATTACATGAACTCCCGTTACTTTTAATTTGAATGAAACTGTAGGTCTAGTAATTTTAGTGCATTTCATGGCACTATTTTATTAGTCAAAGATTAAAGCCAGTTTGCAAAACGATCCCTAAACGTATTTAGCGACTAAACGTGTTTAAATTTGATATATTTGTATGATTTGAGAACTGCTTAAATCATATTAAGTCAATAAATATGTTTAGGCATCGCTGCGCAAATTGCCATAAGAATATTTTTTTTTGTAAGTTTCACGAGTTCTCGGTTCGGGGCGAACCACTAGTATAATTTAAAACTACAACTGATAAAAGTTTTCAAGTTTAGTATTCTAGAGTAGGGAAAATAATAACTCTCGATATTTGGCAACACCAGCAAAATGGAGGATCATTATTTACGGCAATTACAAACCGAACAATTTATTCAATCATGAAAAAAAACACAACATCAAAATGCGCTACTTACGTATGAAATGTGATCTCATCTTGTTTTATTTTTGAGTCCAGCTGATTTTTTACACGACAATCGACACAAGAAGGCATAATCCAATTAAATTGAACACGTAAATTGACGTCACGTGCGACGACGGTCACTCTACTTCGAGTAGATGTTTGTTTTCAGTATTAGGCGCGTTCACTTCTGGGGTTTTATCTATTTTGTGCCTGGAAGACACCTCTGACTTCAAACGTAAAATCAAACACTTCTTTTTAGGAAATGTTTTAATAATTTAAATGAGTTTATGAACATAAAAAAAAACTTGAATGCTCTTGATTTCTCAATAAAAAAAACTTTAAATAAAATATTTAAAAAAAATTGACATCAAAGTAAATTTTCATTTATATTTTATTAAACTAACATTATTATGTATTATTTTATAACTCTGTCATTTTTGGGGTTCCGTACCCAAAGGGTAAAACGGGACCCTATCACTAAGACTTCGCTGTCTGTCTGTCCGTCTGTCTGTCTGTCCGTCTGTCTGTCCGTCTGTCACCAGGCCGTGAATCGTCTCATGAACCGTGATAGTTAGACAGATGATGTATTTCTGTTGCCGCTATGACAACAAATACTAAAAACAGAATAAAATAAATATTTAAGGCGGCTCCCCTACAACAAAAGTGTTTTTTATGCTCGTTTTTGCTCGATACTGATAGCGGCAACAGGTAGACGCTTGAGATATTCACAGAATATTTAGTTATTTAATCACTTTAAAAATAAATACTTAAATTAAATTAAAACAATTATTTAAGGGTACAGACATAATTTTTTTTTATAGATAATACGGAACCCTTCGTGCGCGAGTCCGACTCGCACTTGGCCAGTTTTTTTTTTCTATATCGTATTGTGTTTTGAGTTACCATATACATATAGCTTATCACTGTTATATGGTTAATTACACTAATATTATTAATGCGAAAGTTTGGTTGTTTGTTTGTTTGTTACTCAAACACTACGTAACTGCTGAACGGATTTCGATGACATTTGGTATATACGTAGATCACGGCATAGGCTACCATTTATCACAAAAATCAGTTTTCATGGGAAATGAGTAAAAATACAGCGAAAAAAAGCTTTTAAATGGAAGTGGTTTGTCTTGTCGTGGCGCAGAGGGCGAATAGCCGGCTGAGACGTAGGAGGTAGCGGGTTCGATTCCCGCCGCGGAACAAATGTTTGCATGATCTACAGATATATGTTCCGGGTCTGGTTGTTTCTCTATATATTATAAGGATGTATTTACAAAAAAAAATGTATGTATGTATTCTATCAGTTATCTGGTTCCCATAGTACAAGCTCTGCTTAGTTTGGGGCTAGGTAGCGCTGTGTGAAATGTCCAGCAATATTTATTTTTAATATTTTTATTTTGTTGTGCCTTGCAGATCTATTTGCGGGACATTTTCCTCAAAATTCCTCACCTTTGCCACCTATACGGACATCAAAGCGTCGATGTGGCAGATAACATCAGAATTTTTTCATAAAAATACACAAACAGTTGTACGAGTACAAAGCAACCTTTTCTTACCGCAAAAAAGTTTTCCCTGGCCGGCATTGGCTGGGTATTTTTCCATGTTCCTTTACAAACGGACCACAGCGTTTAAAAAAAAGTTGTCGGCGCCCGCCGCCACCGACAAAAGAGGATTTTTATTTTATATTTTCAAATATTAAGCGACATCGTTAGTGGTTAGCATTTGTTAAATATCTGAAATATTTTCGTACGCTTTCGGGAGTTCGTTATATTTTTCTGTGAACGAGTTGTCTTGTTTAAGGGTTTATGTAAAGTTTTTTTCGTATTGTTTCAAACATTCACCGCGGAGGGTGTTATGGAAGTTCTTGAAAGGAAAGTTTTTATTTTTAACAACTGAGTACCTACTTTGCTACAAGACTATATGACTATAAGTAGATACTTAAAAGTCCAACTTCAAGCTACGAATCATAAAATGATTCATATTCATTAATTTCACAATATACTAAACGTATATTGTGAATTGGTGTTTTTAATTCACTTTTTTATATTAAACTTGTAGACACACAAGCTGACGGGCCTCCGGATGTTAAGTGGTTACTGCCGCCTATAAACTCTTGCAGCACTCGTGGTACTGCAGTCACGTTGCCTAGCACTTAATACCCTACTTACACCTCTCTTAAAGGCGTTAATTTTGAAGCCCACCCGAAAAACCTCCGGAGGAAGGTCATTCCACATCTTGCAGGTGCGTGGAAGAAACGACCGGGTGAAACGCACCGTGTGAAACTTCCACGCATCTACAATATGTGAGTGAGCTCGTTGCCAGTTGCGGGAGGTTCGATGGTAGAAGTGGGAAGCAGGGATTAAATAGAACAGCTCTTCAGAACATTCGCCGTTATATATATTTTATAGAAAACACTAAGCGCTCCGATGTCACGGCGCAGACTTTGTGGCTCCAGATCCTTAGATACTACTAATCGTCGACGATACGAACGGCTCTGCATTGCAAGGAGTCTAGTCCGTTCCAGATGTGAAAACAGTACTTTATGTGGGGCCGGATTTGCGCTTTGTAGAGCACAAGACGCTGCCCCGCCGTGAAGTACCGCTTTGATCAATTAATTTAGTCGCTTAATTTAGAATACAGTATTTACCTTGTAACTTGTGTGAACAAAACAAAGCGATATCACTTGCTAGATCAAATATTTCCAGTTCCAGTATTAGAGATGGTTGTAAAGCTTTAAAATTAATTGTGACTAACTTTAGAATACTTATCTTCTCGAAAAAAATTGCTAAAATTTACGCAGAAGCGTAAAAGCCCAAGTAATGCGATGCTCCGAGATAAACTCCGTACCAGCAGTTTAGCTAAACGCAAGAGCTTCTGCAAATATTATCTTCACCAAAAAACAAAGATATTTCCTGGCGCACAAATAGAGCTATCGTAGCAATACTTAATAGGATAATTATTCAAGAAATGGTAAGGGCGTGCACACAGTTCTGCGTTTCACTAAAAAGATAGATAGGAATAATTTATTTTTTTATTTGAACATCAACATAGTATATGTATATTAACACATCTTATTAAATCAATTAATATTTTTACGAGCTAAATGTTACTACAATTACAGGTGAAGTCATGTTTTCTTTGCTGCAAAATCGCGTTTTATTGCGGGCGCTAAAGTTTTAGGTTCTCTCTCTTTCTCTCTCTTCCCAGCTATGTATCCCACATAGTGGTGGGGTCAGCTTTCCTGGTCGTTCTTCTCCACTTCGTTCTATCCTCGTCGTCGTCATCAGAAACTTGGCACTCTCTCATGTCATTTAACACTACACCTCTCCACCTTGTCTTGGATCTACCTCTAGATCTTCGACCGGGGATGGAAAGTTGTAGTGCCAAATTCCCTACGTAGTCAGGTGGCCTCCTCTTCACGTGACCGTACCATCGCAGCCGACTCTCATGCATCTTGTCAGCGATGTCGCGCACCCCCAGCCTTCCTCGCACGTACTTGTTACGGATTTTATCGATTTTATTTTAGGTTCTGTGTCTTTTTTATAAACATCATAATAATTACTTTTGAAAAAATGTTGTATCACACAACGCCACGTCCACTCCATCTAGGTAGTAGAGATTAAGATGCTCTGATGGATGTGCGGAGTTACGAGACGCGACAGTATCCGCAACAAATACGTTTGCGAGAGTCTCGGTGTACGCGATATCGTCGAGAAAATGCAAGAAAGGTGACTCCGCTAGTTTGGACACACAAAAAGAAGACCGCCAGAACACATGCCACATAAAATGATCACGCCGAACATTTCCGGGTCCAGGCGAAGAAGAAGACCAAATAGAAAGTCGACAGACGTGATCAATCACCATATAGACAGTAGTCTTTCCCAAGACCTTGCGTTGGATAGAGCGAAGTGGAAAGAGAAGACGAGAAAAGCAGACCTCACCATCAGATGGAAATAATTATTGTATGTTGTGGTAGATTCCCGGCTCTTCATGCTTACTAAGTAAAGACATTTTTTTATACTACTAAAGTAGCTAACAAGCATACGGTCCACCTGATGATAAGCGATTATCGTAGCCTATGTACATTTATTTTGAACAACAATACAGCACAGACGAAACAGTATTAAGGCGCTAACCGTAGCCGATGACCTTGAACGAATGGGCGTAGCTATTGTTTCGGCCCCGCACCAACCACACCTTCCGCCACACGCATTTAACCGACCAGCAAAAAGGTGAGCGCGGGGCAGACGAGCACAACCCTCCCGTACGACAGTCAGCGGTACACTTCCGCCCGTCGCCCGCTCAACCACCTTCTAAGGGTACGCACGTTAATTATTTGGAAAAATTTAAAATAATTAATTGCCACCTGAAAGCTCGTCGCAGCACAGCATTATTTGTTCAACTTGAAGGTATAATTTTTGCCCACATTTAAGTGAAAGAAAAATTACAAAATATTACGTCGTTTACAGGTTGCATCAAATTGAAAGTCGAAAACAGCTACATTTTGTTATTTTTTTCTCATAGTAAATAAACAGGTAGAACTGTTTTGTATGTTCACTTTGCAAATACCTAAAAGGTCAATGAATGACATATATTTTTTTGAGCACATAAAACTGATTCCTCCCTGAGGAGAAAGCCTCCAAATAAGACCAATCAGCTACTATATTCGCCTTAACGCGCCTGCGAAGCCCGAGCGCCACTTCAATTCAGCCGCGTCAAAAACTTCGACCTGAATATCGCTATCCCTGTTTAGTGACGAAGTTTAGCCACACAGAGCGACAATAACAGCAATAGAACGATTTTAAATTTGATTAGATTTTGACCGTGTTCCGTAATACCAAAAATGATGACTGAAAACCTGTTGTATTTTTCTCATTGTGTTGTTATTCTGTAACTAGACGATATAATCTATGTTCCCATGACTAGGATACGTAAGATGTTGTTGATTTTAATACGAAACAATTAGGTTGAAAACAGGTATTTTATGACTTAAAAACATGCAGAATGCGATACGCTTCTATTTCATTTTGGGTAAGTATTTAGATCTAATATATGGTTGGGAACCTAGATAAATACTATTCAAATTAAAAAAATACCTTATTAAGGTAGAAATATGCTCCAATAAGAAATGATCTTGGTAGTACGTGTTGTATGGGCGATTGTCCCTCCGGTGTCCCCTTAAAGTAAAACTGTAATTTGAAAGCGTACTTATGTAATGATAGGTCCGGGTGACAAAGGCTAAATTTTCACCCGACTACAGCATATATAGGAATGTTTTACATAGGCTACCATCGAAGTAGGTATTACATAGGGTTTTATACATAAATAGCTTGTAGTAGAAGTTATTAGGCAGCTTGTCGGCTTTTATCGTGCCCTCTGAAGAACAATAGTGCTCAGTCGTCAATGCCAATAGCAGTCACCTTTCGAAGTAGTGACGGCACAGTCAATCGCGGTTATATTGAATTTGTTGAAATAAAACGTATATGGTTTTGATTTAGCTTTGGTTTGGTTGATGTCAAATATTGTATCGCGCTACTTTGTGACATGATAATACTTTTTTTCAAACTTTCGCGATCACTGTACCTACATAATTGTTGATTAAAACGTACCACAGCCGAGCGTGTGAAAGAGCATATCGCAGCTGTCAAAAATCGCCAGGAATCAAGTCAGCGATAGCAGAGCATCTGGTAGACTTGGGACTGAATCATTGGATTGAACTTCATGATATATACAAGACAATTCGTGAAGCGATGGAAATCAAGAAATTTCCAAATTTCAATCGGGAAGATGGCTATAGACTCTCAGCCTCTTGGAACCCGGTGATTGCTAGGTGTGCGCGTCGTGATCGGTCGTCTCAGTGCGTAGATACGGTTAGTGTAGTGTGTTGTAATATGAACGAGGACATTTCTAATTCTGAAGACCATGTGAGGGTAGATGCTGCAGCTACCCGCACTTCCCGACGGTAGCTCCAAGTACTCCAGTCAACTCGAGACCATGACTGTTGCAACACAGCTGAAACGTCGGGACAACAAACAAAAATGAAATTTGTGTTAATAATATCTGCTATGCGGACAACATGGCGCTGCTGAGTGCCTCTGTCTGTGGTCTGGCCAGGTTGCTGGATATTTGTGAGAAATATGCCCACCTACATGGACTGAAATACAATGTACAGAAGAGTGAATGCATGGTCTGTCGGGCCAGGGGTCGTCAATGTCCAGCTCATATACCTGCAATAAAAATGTATGGCACACCTCTAAAACGAGTAGAACAGTTTAAGTAACTAGGGCATTGGATAACCTCAGACCTGAATGACGATGCAGATATTGAGAGGGCGAGTAGGGCGTTCTCTGTAAGAGCGAACATGATCGCCCGCAGGTTTGCTCGTTGCTCCACAGATGTAACAATCTGCCTATTCCGAGCGTACTGTACTAGCTTCTACACGGGCAGCCTGTGGGTTAGTTATACGCAAAAACAGTACAATGCCCTACGCGTACAGTATAACAACGCGTTCAGGGTGCTGGTGTGGTTGCCCCGGTTCTGCAGCGCGTCGGGGATGTTTGCCGAGGCGCGAGTGGACTGTTTTTACAGCACCATGCGCAAGCGGTGCACATGCCTGGGACGCAGAGTTCGGGCCAGCTCCAACGGTATACTGAATGCGTTTTCTAATAGGTTCGACGGTGAGCATCTAAACCATTGTTGTATGGTAGATGCGCAGTACCTGCACTAGATGCTCACGTACTTACCGCATACACTGTACTTATTATTATTATTTTTTGTTAATTATAGATTCTTAAAATAACACTTGTACTATTCGACATGTTCATTATTATTTTACTAACACTTATGGATCTTTGTCATCTAAAAAAAACAGTTTAATAAAATGAATTGAATTGAATAAAAAATGAATTGCCCAATTCGAAATTTCCGCCAATGAAAATGTAAAACCTATGAAAAAAAAAACCTATGTAAAAAAGGTACATACGCGATAAATACCCGTTTTAATCAATAAATATGTACATTATAATACGTTCCAAACCAAACATTTTTGGTTCAATCGTCAAAAATACCATTTTTTAGGTTCGACTTTTTAATTTACCAACGTAATTAGCTCAACAAATAATTAGCGTGATATGAAATGTACTTAGCGTAATGTTTTTAATTTTAGTTTTGCTTTGGTATATCCGCTCAAAATTACCGCGATTGCCCCCTGATTTGTTAAGTACAAAGAGGTGCGTTTTATAAATAGAAAGATGAATAGTACACTATCTTGAACTCCGTGAAAGCCTCCTTACATCTCTGCTGAACATCGGCCGCCGAAGGATATTTACATGGGCTGAGCACAATGGCTGCCTAATTTGAATACCATGCTTATGGGACAATCCAATGGATAAAAATATGAGCAACAAAGGTGGTCATGTCAAACTATGGTTGTCGAATTTTGTTCCGATATTGATCTGGGTTTTACTCGGATCTCTAATTTGGTTGGGAAAATAATTTTGGAGTGACTTATTTCTGCAGTTTTTGGTTAAAATATAACAAACCGATACCAAGATCGGTAATAACATCTACGAAGTACAAATATACAAGATTTAAACACCGTCTACCCATGAAAACCCCCGCAATAAACCAGTAAACAGCTGAGAGATCTTCATCAAATAGGAAAAATGCTGTTAATCTTCAGATCAGCTGACCTGATATTTATCACTCATAGCTGAACAACCTAAGTAAATAAACTAGCTTTGTATTGAAATAAATTACAATCTCTCTTTGAAGACCTCCGTGGCGCAGTGGGCTAGTAGCCGGCTGAATCGCAGAAGGTAGCGGGTTCGATGGAAATATTTGCTCCACCGCGGATCAAGTATTTGCATGATCTATAGATATTTGTTCCGGTTCTGAAAGTTTTTCTATATATTTTATGTATGTATTTACAAAAAGACTATTAAAGTATTCTATCAGTTATCTGGTTCCCATAGTACAAAATGTGTTCAATTTGGGGCTAAATAGCTCTGTGTGAAATGTCCCGCAATACATATTTTTTTTATATAACGCTTTTGAATCGGTCCTTTAAAATCTACGATGCTACAGATACACATACACACAGAAACACAAACAGACATAGGCGTCAAACGTAACACCCCTTTTTTGCGTCTGAGGTTAAAAATATGATGTGATATCCGTAAAATCATCGTGAATTGATTTTACGCAATTTATTTTTATTACAAACTGATTCTTAACTAGGGCATTCCTATCTAGGTTGAGTAAACGTTTTGTGATTGAAACAAGAAAATAGTTACGGGTTTCTAAGGACATATAAGAAGGTCACCGCTAAAAAAGTAGTCAAGCTACGTTGAATGTCTTAAAGCTGCCTAATAGTTCTAATACTCCGAGTCACCAGGGTTGGCTAGGATGGAGCACGAAGATCTAAATGACACCTATTTACTTTACCTAAAAAAACCTGTAGCTTTATTACGTAAGCAAATCGCTGTCGCCTTTCCTTTCTCACCAATGACCAGCAACAGCAACAGCAATTGCATTACGTAATAAGACTACCGGATTGTACGCTTCATCTAGACTTTAGATTTACTAGATTTGCATTATTATTTATTAGTATGCGCGCGCAACCCTATATCTGATGCACAAACAATGTCGAGTGGACAAATATGAAAATAAGGTATCTACCGCACACGTATCGGCATGAACACAACTCATTTGCCTACCGCTTTGCGGATAATAATGCGCAAAAGTGGTTCAAATACTTTATCAACATCGGCACTTTAAATGATAGCCCACCGAGGCTGAAGATGAAACGAGAGGACTTGCGGATAATGGTAGAGATCATCACAGGACACCGCGAAATAAGATCACCATCTCCTGGAGATAGGGGCCATGGTTAGTGGGCTTTGTCAAGGACGCCTGGATGAAGAGACAGTGGAGCACGTGCTACTGCACTGTACGGCCACACACAAAGCCAGACTGAAGACGGGACTGCATGAACTCATCGAGTCATCTTTAACGTCAGCAATGACCTAGGGGACTGCTGCCACCAACCCAAAGTCTTACTCCGTTACCTTTAAGGAGTTGGGACAGTTGGGGTCAGGTTAGAGGGGGGGGGGGGGGGGGGTAATGCAAAATACACCCCTATGCAAATCCTATACCCCCACCCTAGAATGTGCTATTCGCATTCAAGTCGGGCTCTCTATCACACACCGGGCTGATGGTCTGCTACAGCCTCAATTGCTCTCTCTTGGATACAACTGACTGACTGACGACCTCCGTGGTGTAGTGGGCGAATAGCCGGCTGAGACGCAGGAGGTAGCGGGTTCGATTCCCGCCGCGGAACAAATGTTTGCATGATCTACAGATATTTGTTCCGGGTCTGATTGTTTCTCTATATATATATTATATATATATATATATATATATATATATATATATATAATAAGTATGTATTTACAAAAAAAATATGTATTTATGTATTCTATCAGTTATTTGGTTCCCATAGTACAAGCTCTGCTTAATTTGGGGCTAGATAGCGATGTGTGAAATGTCCAGCAATATTTATTTATTTAACTTAGTCAGGGCCGGGCCGACTTAAAAAAAGAGGAGGTATAAATATTAAGTTGCACGATATCTCCGCCAATTGTTAAACGATTTGACGATTTTTTTTTATTCTATAGCTCCTTATGATTGAACAACATCTTAATGATTGTTAAGAAATGACAAGAAATTTTAGAAACTGTCTGTAAATGACACCGCAATGAAAATCTGCGAAGCAGAAAATGCAAGAAAATCGAATAACTTAGGTTCTGTAAAAAAATACCCAGTTTTTATGACGTTTTCAAATCATCAGCACGTCAGCCGTCAGCCGTTGGAAGTCCACTGCTGAAACAAGGCCTCCTCAATATTTGTACCTAATATTTGTACCTAATTTGCTTGATCGTGTGTTGCGTTTACGTATTAAAAACCAGTCTATGTCATTTCCTCTTGCCTGTACGTTAAACGATTCAATACTAATAATTATGTGCATACTTTTTGCTCTGAAGCTACCGAACGCAAATATCGGTCCTAAAGTCCCTTTTCACTTTCCTTTAGTCTTTCAACCAAACCTGCCCAGTGACTTTCTAGCCATTCGTTCTTATTGATTTTTAATAGCTCGATCTTTTATGGCAACAGAATTACTGTGTTTCGGAAATAAAACGAGAGCTTCGCAATGTGGACCATTCTATTGGTCTTTGTTCGATTTTGGTTTATAGTTTGTTTGGGAATTATTGAAGACTTTATGTTAACTAGTAGGCAGTGCACAGTGGTCGAAATTCTACCGGAGCTCATGCTTTTTTCGCTTAATTTTAGCATTCACCCCTTTTTTATAAACTTTAACTATGATAAATAACATAATCCACTGTGCGCGCAATAAGCTTTTTTTTAAACATATACTTTCTCACTGCTGGGTAAAGGTCTCCCCATGTTCCTCCACATCTCACGCTCACTCGCCACGTCCCACCAGCCATCTTGGAATGCATCGAGGTCGTCACGCCAACGCTTTCTCGGCCTGCCCCGGCTTTAATGCCCATCTGCAGGCACCCATTCTGTGACGACTGTTGCCCATTTGTCTGTGACCATATGACTGACGTGACCCGCCCAGTCCCACTTCAGCCTGGCAGTTTTGTCACCAACATCTGCGATGCCGGTCTTCGCGCGCAATGTGGTATTGCGGATCCTGTCGTTTCTCTTTACTCCTAACACGCTGCGTTCCATGCCTCTTTAGCAGACCTTGAGTTTGGACTTTTGAGATTCTGTCAATGACCACGTTTGTGCACCATAGGTAAGGACGGGCAGAATACACATGTCGATGAGTTTACGCTTAAGTGACAATGGAAGCTCTCCCTTCATTAGCGTCTTCATGGACCAGAAGCTCCTCCAGCATTTTCGACGCGGCCGTCGACTTCTTTATCTTGCCTGTTTTCGAAGGAGACAATCTGGCCTAAGTAAATGTACTCATCGACGTAGTATAATTCTTGCCTGTCAACATGATTTTGTGTTTGTTGGTGTTAGTCATTAGTTGAGTCTTTGACCGATTCATCATTAGTGCAACCTCTAGGCTTGCAGTGCTCAGGTCTTGGAGCATATTTTGGAGTTCTTGTGCTGTGGAGGCAATATCATAAGAGAACAATATCATCCACGAAGCGCAGGTTCGTAAGCTTCTCTTCACAAGTTTAGAAGAAATCTTCAGAAAACTAGCAGTCTCTTGGAAACAAAAACGTGTATCTATCGGAGATAAGTTTAAAACGCTTAAAATTTTCTCTTGTATTATTATAGATAGTATAGTTGATTTTATTGATCATCTATTTTGCAGTTAGCCTTTAGCAGAAAAGCCAAGGTTCTATACAAATGTGTATTCCATCATCATATTAAAAGTATTAACGTAGTAAAACAATCTCACATATTGGCTCTAAGTTATTCAAAGCTATAGCGGGCTATATCCTTCACGTGTTTTATTTGCCCATCGAGTTGCGATACTCCTTTGTTTTGGTCCAAGTCGAAAAATTAATCTAGAAGAATAGAATAGAATAATCATTTTTTTGGTACACACAAAATGACACATGAAATAATTTAAAGGAACAGTAGATACAATTGAATCCAATAAAACAAGTTCGACTCATGTGTCTGCGTACCAAAATGGCGTTCAGTTTAGCATAATGTTGGATGTTAAGCACACAACGCTGATTTTCAGCTGAAACCAGAAGCAAAAGGTAGTGCAGCAGCTACGTAGAAAAATAAAAAAATAAATAAATAAAGAAGTGATTAAATAAAAGGTGTGTAGAGTTTTGTTTAAAAGTAAATATAAATTTTATAAACATACTTTACTAAAATAATATTACATACCTATATATATAAACATACAACTTATGAACTTTCTTACGATTTCTAAGGTTATGGTAAATTGTTATATGTACAAATAAATATGGGTAACTATTTAAAATATATTGATTTAGTTAAACTTATGTAAAAAGAGTTATTGGATGACTAGATCAAAGAGAGGTCGACATTGATGTTACCATGTTGTATTTGGGCTTCCATTAGAAATATTTTTAGTTTTTTTCTAAAGCTGTTGCAACTTTTGGAATTTCTAATTGGTGGTGGCATATTGTTCCAACACTTGGAAGCCGCATATTTGAAACTACCCCTGAAACTCTCTAATCGGTGATGTTGAGTAGACAGTTGCTTGGAGCACTGCCGACTTGCACAGTCTCTTCGACTAGTCATCCAAATTAGCTTTTCGTATAGGTATTTAGGTGTTCTGTAGTTTATGACACCAAAAAGAAGACAGGCCAGATGAATCTTGCGTCGTAATTTCATTTTTAAACTAAAGTGCTCATTTAGAAAAGGTGTAATATGGCTCCTAGGTGGTACAATAAAACAAAACCTTGCGCATGCGTTTTGAACTCGCTGTATAAGGCGTTCGGTTCTCGCTAGCAACCTTGAGCCATACACAGTGTCAGCGTAGTTAAGTTTTGATAAAACCAACGACTCGACAAGACGTACGCGAACCTCTTCACTAAGATACGGTCTTATCTTGTACAAAACTTTTAGCCTGTAGAAGCAATTTCGTACACAGTCTGCAACATGTTTTTCAAAACGCAAGTCCACATCCATGTTAAGTCCCAAATTACGTGCCTCAAAGACACGCTCAACAGGCTGATTCTTCAGCAAAATACGTTTATTTAAGTTCAATGAGGCTATTTGGTGCTTACTTTCCAGGATAATATATTTCGTTTTAAGTGGATTAAGGACAAGATTATTTGCATCTGACCAGGATGAAATCCTTGCCAGATCTTCATTAATCTCAGCAATAGCTTTGTCAATGTCTTTGGGCTTGAACGAGACGTAAATCTGTATATCATCGGCGTATAAGTGATATTTACAATTCAGTATATGGTTTTTAATATCGGAGCTGTAAAGGATAAATAAAATTGGACCAAAAATAGAACCTTGGGGTACACCTCGACTCAACTGAGACATCCGCGAGCAAAGTGAGGAACCATTGATATTTTTAAGTTCAACATATTGGTATCTATTACTTAAGTAGCTATTAAACCATCTAACGGTATTACAGTCGAAACCATAATAGCTCAGCTTTGATAGTAGCAATGACACATTTATTGCATCAAATGCCCGAGAGAAATCAAGCAAAACCAGCAAAGTACACATTCCCTGGTCTTGAGCGTACAGAATATTGTCTGTCACGTCCAGTAGTGCTGTAGCCGTGCTACGACTAGTAAAACTTTGAAGCTGATTTCACCGCCTGATTCCTTATCTTCAAATTGAAAGATCTCTAGCACACGTAACGTCAAGGATTTTGAATCGTTGCAAAAACCTAAGTTATCAAACAATTAATTTGATGTAAACAAAAAAAAACCAGCCAAGTGCGAGTCGGACTCGCGCATGAAGAGTTCCGTACCGTATAAAAACGAGCAAAAAAATCACGTTTGTTGTATGAGAGCCACCTTTAAATATTTGTTTTATTTTAATTTTATTATTTGTTTTAAAGTGAATATATAACCAAATATTCTGTGAATATTGCAAGCGCCTGTTACCATTATCAATATCAAGCAAAAACGAGCAATAAAATCACGTTTGTTGTATGGTAGAAAATATTTATTTAATTCTGTTTTTAGTATTTGTTGTTATAGCGGCAACAGAAATACATCATCTGTGAAAATTTCAACTGTCTAACTGTCACGGTTCTTGAGATACAGCCTGGTGTATCTCAAGAACCTGAACATGAACGTGAACATACGGACAGACGGACAGGGGAGTCTTATTAATAGGGTCTTGTTTTACCCTTTGGGTACGGAACCCTAAAATAATCAAAATGGGGCGCGCCGTAAACAATTTTTATGTTTCGTTTCCTGTAACATTTTCTCAGACCCGGCCTTTTGGCATTCATTCAATATCAATATAATGAAGGGGATTGGGTCAGTAGTTTTGAAACAATAAGCAACATTGTAAAGCATGATGCTGCCTAGGTAGGCAGGTCTGACATTTAAAGGAAAAACCGTGCCCGCTTATACAGGCAGGCCGACAGTTAAGAGGATTGCTTAAAACAGCTGTTGAATTGACATAAGATGTATCTTTAAGATTGTATGTATAGATAACTTATCATTACACGTAACATTTCTCCCAAGGTGCGCTATTGAACCCGATCTGTAGCTCTTCCATCCAATCTCTTCCAACTACAGAGCGGAAACCGTCTCTATCTAGCCGGAGGGGATCCTACACAACGCTTGCCTAGACGTAGTCACCAATCCAGAACACGTTTACTCCAACGATTATCGGTTCTGCGGCAGATATGACCGGTCCACTTGCCACTTCAGCTTGCTGACCCTCAAACTAAAAGGTATCGACTAGCGATGCCGGAAATACTCGCTATTATTCGTTATTCGGCATTACTGGACATGTTTTGTTATTCGTCGAATGCCGAATAATAGCTAGATTATTTGACATCCAGAAAAAAGTTCTCTAAAATAAACTTTTATTTAACAAACAAGCAATAGACTTAAAAATAATGAAACAATTTTTTTAAACAAAACACACTTAGTATTAATTATTATCATTAATACAAAAAGTTAGCCAAAAGTCGGTCATGTCATATTGAAGTTAATTAGTTAGGCTTCTTACAAGCTTTTTATTACCTTGCAAGGTGTGTACTCGTATGTTTGTCCGGGTGGAATCTAGCAACTGAATTTTAAACCCGTTCCCCTCAACCGATTGACCTGGAATTTGGAATACGTATGTAACTTCGGTGACAATGTTACCATGGAGATGGTCTCATGATGGAGACGGATGCTAGACAACGGAACTTCTGAATGGATTATAGTAGGCTAAATAGAGTTTGGGCTCATTTGAATCTGCTTGCCGTTCCGATAATGTTTTTGATTTGATTTGATTTGATTTTTGATTTTGATAAATAATTTTTTGCAAGCTTGTTTTGAACAAGTAATTTTTCAACAAAAAACTTATTAATATTAAGTCCAAACGGGCAGATTGTTGTGCAGTAAAACTATTTTTTCTGCACGATTGGGATCAAGTCGGTTTCCCTTTACTTCATAGATTAAACAAGCCTCAGAAGGTATTTTTATGTACCGTTTTTTATGTCGAATAATAATAGTGAGTTATTCGACTATTCGCCATAGGGAATGGCGAATAATTGGTATTCGACTATTCGCGGCATCTCTAGTATCGACCACCCTGGTTCTCAGTTCTTTTCGGAATCTATTCTTCAGAGAAACTCCCAGCACAGCCCTTTTCATTGCTCGCTGAGCCACCATCTTATAACTTATACCAAGTAAAGGGGATGTCAGAATATACGTCAAACGTCATCGGTCTGGAAGACGGCTCTTCGGTTTGATACAGCCGTGTCTTATAAATATTATATGCTATTGTATGCGCCTTAAATCAAATTCTTCTTTACTCTATTCACAGCTTTGTTCGCCAAACATTAGGGTTGAATTTTGGGGTGTAATGTTTTTCATTTAAGTGGAGGATATTATGGATTGACAGGTTGAGCAGCAACCAATTATAAGTTGAGTTTGATATTACACTTTCGAATTTGATTTTTCGATTTGTATCGGTTTGATGTGTCGGTTATTTATAATTAAAATGGCGATTCCATTTCTGCTTGTCTGTTAAAATGCTTTTTAGTTTTTAATAAAATGTCGATCAAGGGAGATTAGCATTGGAAGTGATTTTAATCGGTTTGCAGCTTACGTTTATATTGATATAGATAAGTTAAGTAACTCCCAACTTAATACATGAGTTATAATTACAAATACTAGTTGCCAGTGCACGGTGGTTATTTTTAGGGTTCCGTACCTCAAAAGGTAAAAAAGTAACCCTTATAAGATCACTCTCTTGTCCGTCTGTCTGTCTGTCTGTACCACCGATTTTCTAAAGAGCGGGTGGACCTAGCAAGTTGAAATTTATACCAGATACGGAGGTCTATAGTTCCTATTAGGTGTATAAAGATAAAGGTCTGAGTCAACATATCAGTGTATTTTGTGTTTTTTTTGTTACTCGCTCAATAAATTAGACAATGTGGACTTCACCTATAACAGTAGTAACATTTAGCTCGTAAATATAATAATTGATTTGTTATGATGTGTTAATGTATACTATGTTGGTGTTCAAATAAATAAATAAACATGATTAAAAGATATGGGCAAATTTAGATTTTCGCGAAAACTTGTAAGTACCAAAATTTACCCTAATTTTCAACTTTTTTATTTTCCGGAATTTTTCCTTTACTTGTGCTGTAATACCTTGGTTTTAACCAAAATTGACAATTCTAGGTCAACCGGAAGTACCCTATAGGTTTTGGGTCCAAAAAACCTACCTATATGGTATAAATCAATAAAATGATATAAATCATCAATGATATAAATGATTTGACATAAAAGATAAGGTACACAAATAAATGAAATATTGTAAAAAATAACAAAAGTAGAAAATTATAGGGTGTCCCCATACATACTTAGTTGACGCCAATTAAGATCTCTGAGTTGTATGGGCGCTCATACAATTTAGAGGACTAGCTTAATCGGCACCAACCTCAAATAAGGTAAATAAATAAAATTGTGCTATTGAATAAAATAAATATTTAAGTGGGGCTCCCATACAGCAGACTTGTTTATTTTTTGCCACGGGACCCTTCGTATAACGATTTTTTTGCGCAAGTCATAACCAAGCCTGGCTTATTTAAGGCTTGTTCAAAGAAATCGCCATGTCCCATAAGGCTCCATTAGGTTCTATGGGGCTCCATTAGGCTAAGTTAGCCGTAATATGCAGGAAAGGCATAGTCAAAACGTTTTTATCATATTTACTAGCTGACCAATCCGCAGCTTCGCACGCGTAGTTTTTCAATAAAAACATTACCCTCCTGCGCAGTTGCGCGTTTGATGAAAAAAAGTACTTTGATTTTTTATTTCAATCCCGGTCATAACATATATATATACATGATATTATCAAAATCGGTCCAGCCGTTCAGTCGTGAAAACGTAACAAACAGACAGAGAAACAGATTTACTTTCGAATTTAAAATAATAATAATAAAGAGTTCGCAGCGCGTGCGATGAAAGACATTTTATGAATTTTAGGAGGGATCTCTAATTTTTTCTAGTAATAAATATAATCTATGTTACTCAGGGATAATTTAGCAATCTCAATTCAGTTCTCTATTTTATGGAGACTCCTTTAAAGTTCTAGCTGTGCTGCTGTGGAACGCTTTACCTTTATCAGATCATCAAAATCTCTTCCAATCTTTAAAGTTAAGGTATACAACCACTAACTTTCTCTGTCTACGCACTGCTAGTTTATCGTTATGTTTATCTCCTTTGTTGTAGTTAGCAATATATATATATACCTAGTCAGGTCATAAATTCTGTCACATGTTTAATATAAAATAATTGAAACAAGTTTATTCATTATGTAACCATTTATATACCAAAATGAACTTAACAAAACATAGATTCTTATGACACTAAAGTTTATTCAAAATGACCTCCGTGATTTTGAATACAGGCCTTCAATCTGCGCGGCCAGTTGTCTATCGCAGCACGAACGAGGTCCATGTCAATATCGGCGGCTGCCTTAATCAAGGATGTCTTGAGTGACTCCAAATTGGGATGAGGCTTTGAGCACGCCTTTTCCTCCAAGTGTTGCCATATCTTGTAATCTAACGGATTCAAATCTGGACTGGAGGAGGGCCGGGCCAGTCTTCGTGCCGGATGAAGTCGATTTCACGCGCCGCCAGCCAGTCTTGTGTGCTTTTCGCTCTATGAGCTGGCGCAGAATCTTGTTGGAATACCTAGTGCCTGTTATTGAACATGGTATGAGAAACAGGTTCCACAAGGTTCGTCAGGACTGTATTTTGATACACAACTGCATTCGTTTTTACACCTTTCTCACAAAAATGTACCTCTGTTAAGCCCCAATTAGAAACTCCCAACCATACCATGAGCGAGGATGGAAAATGACCTCGTTGGGCACGCGGAATACGGTTGCTCGCTTCTTCACTACTGTGTGCGTACACCTTATCATTTTGTTTGTTGTAGCTCTCTTCTACGGTAAAAATTTTTTCATCCGAAAAAAGAATTTCCTGATATTTTTTTCCCGCGTACCGCTTCAACAAAGCGCGGCATCTCTTCAGTCTCAGGTCCATTAGACGAGCATTCAAACGATGTCCTGTTTTTCTTCGATATGCCCGAAGCCCTAAGTCTTCATTTAACACCCTTTTCACCGTGGTTCTGCTTAACCCCATCTGAAGGGCCAACAGTTTCTGATTACGTTTGGGATTTCTTTGAATTTGCGCCTTCACAGCTTTTATCACTGCTGGAGTCCTAACAGACCGAGGGCGACCACTTCTTGATCTGTCATCTACACTAGAGTCTTCATTGTATCGTTTGATGGTGCGATAAATGAATATTTTGGTTATATTCAAATTTTTCAGTATGTCAAAAATTTGAATTGGCGCGTAAACGCAACGATGCAACGCAATAACTGCAACACGGTCTTCTTTAAGCGTCCACTCCATATTTAAAACTGAGTAAAATTCTAAAAAGTATACATTTTTATTTATATGAACAATTCGAAATTCGAATTCTATAAACTTTTTTGTGGCCAGCATTCTTAAAGAAAAGTTTTTACTGTGTGACAATTCTTATGACCTGACTAGGTATATATATATATTTAATATAAATAAATAAAATATTTCTGGTCATTTCACACAGCGCTATCCAGCCCCAAACTAAACAGAGCTTGTATTATGGGAACCAGATAACTGATAGAATACTTATATACTTTTTTTTATATAAATACATACTTATCATATATAGAGAAACAACCAGACCCGGAACAAATATCTGTAGATTATGCAAACATTTGTTCCGCAGCCGGAATCGAACCCGCTACCTCCTGCGTCTCAACCGGCTAATCGCCCACTGCACCACGGAGGTTGTCGTGGATATTATATTAATCATCATCATCATTTCAGCCGTAAAACGTCCACTTCTGAACACAGGCCTCCATGGATCTCCATGAGGGGTAGTTGCCATAGTCACCACGCTTGGCAGGCGGGTTGGCGAGCGCAGTACGGGATGTTGATACACGGAAAGACGCTGCTGCCCATCTTCCGGAGGTTACCCTTAGCAGGCTCTTACTAGTAGGCTAGTAGGCTTATCCACGGGCATGAGAGGAGGGGTAACATTCTACTGCCGGCACCCCACGGCATATATATTATATTAATATATATTATAATATTTGTATATATTTTTAGTTTATTAGTAAGTAGGTATAGGTATCTAGTTTATGTAGGTTTATGAACATAGATACACCGCCATCTTTTTGATTTAATTTTTTCCTGACCATCCAAAGGTTGTCTGGAAAAGATCGCTTTTAGCGATAAGACCGCCCATTGTACTTACCTTTATTTTGTGTATTTCTTTGTATTTTTAATTTTGTTGGTGTTCAATAAAGAGTATCCTATTCTATTCTATTCAATCTAATGGTGATAGTTTTTGGATTCGGAACTGTAGTTTTTGAGTTTATTCGTTACATACATACAAATTTTTCCTCACAGAAATAAAATGCAGAATGAAAAAGTGACGCGACACTTCATGTAAATGACGTCAATGAACGACGATAGGAAGAAGAAGAAGATAGTCTTGCGTATGACCACGATCTCGCATGATGGCGTGCGATGATGCAGTCTATGATGTATCACGCTTGCTTAGAAGAAACCTGTTCACTCGCTACTTGAAGACACCATTGTAGTCATCAGGAAACACAGACGTGTGCTAATAAAATAGTACTAATAC
The DNA here is from genome assembly GCA_918857605.2 of Philereme vetulata. Taxonomy (NCBI): domain Eukaryota; kingdom Metazoa; phylum Arthropoda; class Insecta; order Lepidoptera; family Geometridae; genus Philereme; species Philereme vetulata. The sequence continues at coordinate 1,949,561 of OU975420.1, forward strand.
CTACCACCTGTTTTGTGTTTCTAAAGTTCTTAAGATAATTATCTGTACCACCAGCCAAAATTTTATCGGTACTCAAAATAACAAAACATCTTTACAATATCTTGAGGTTCTCAAGCGTTGCACCATGGCTAAAGATTATCATTGCTGATCTGTGTTCCCATACCTTCGTCTTTTACACTTCAGCGCTCCTTTCAGCATCCACAGCCAAGCACCCACTACTGGGTGTAGGCCTCCTTTATACCTCAAATAATACCGGGTTCCGTATAAATAATCGTTATTATTCTGAAAGTAATTCTGTCTCTCTACTGAAAAGATCATAGTTTTAGCGTAAAGAGTAGAAACACGGCCGCAAAAACGGTTCTACGCTAAAATTTAATTTTACTGTATCACCCATACTAATCCATATCCACTAATATTATAAACTAGCTTCTGCTAGCGGCTTGGCACAAGTTGTTTGTCAACAAAAAGTAGTATATGTGTTAAAACAGGTTATAATCTACCTACGTACCAAATTTCATGAAAATCAGTTCAGCGGTTACGACGTGATTGAGTATCAAACAAACATCAAAACTTTCGCATTTATAATATCAGTGTAACTTTATTGTTTGTACCTTTTCACCCCTAAACAGCTGATCGGATCGTAATGAAATTTGGCAAGGAGACACCTTATATCCTGGGGAATGACATAAGCTATATTTTGTCTCAAGGAATAGTCTTGAAAAATCTAGTATTATAAATGCAAAAGTAACTGTGTTTGTTACCTTAACACGACTAAACGGCAGAACTGATTTCGATGAAATTTGGTATTGAGATAGATTAAGACCGGGATTGGAACATAGGCTACTTTTTATCTGATTGCGTAGAAGGGTTTTGTTTTTAATGATAAATCACGCATCATGGGCGGATCCTCTCGTTTCCCGTTCCTGTGGGAACTTCGGGATAAAAACTATATAAACACTCTTGTCGAAGTCACGCGACACATCATGTAAATGACTTCACGTCAATGAACGGTTAAATTATATGGATATTGTTCATACAAAAATACTAAAATCGCAAAAAATGGGAGATAGGGGTAGAAGGGTGAAAAATAATTTACAATCTATTCTCATACCAACAAAATATACAAAAAAATCATTAAAATCGGCCTACCTGTTTCAAAGGAGTACGACCACAAGCACCGTGAGACGAGATTTTTATATATTATAACATGTTCACCAAAAATTATACAGTTTTGGAGTTTTTTATTTTTTAATTGTCCTGTCAGACTAGTGCCATGAAATTTAGCAAGAAGCAAGGTTCTTGCTAAATTTCATGGCCCTAGATCAAGTACCCTAAGATATTAATTTATATGAAAGTGTCAAAATATGCTGCTAAAATAGCCGTATTTATTAATTGCGTTGACTTAGAAAATTATTTTTATAGCTCCTAGGATACCATTACGCGTTCCTGAGAAAAACGGTCTTGACATGTAGACAGACAGACAAACAAACAGACAGACATCGAAATGATGCATAAGGATTCTTATAATAAGGATTTTCTTTTTGAAGTACGGAACTCTAAAACACCGTATCAAAAACATATTGTAATCCGTGTCAATTGTTGTCAACCATGGGTACCTTTCTGAGTTTTGATAGGAATTTGAATTTTACTGCGACACATATAAGGTCCTGTTTAGAGTTTATGTTTTTTTATTGTCTCTTGACTGTTTAGCGGCATTTTTGTTCTTAAATGAAAATGGTAAAAAATGTATTGCACTTTTTCAGTTTAGTTTCTGTTGTTATGAAAGATGAATTGGTTGATTGAACATTTCGAATTTGAACGTAAACGTGTTCCCTATTTATTCCCGACTGCGAAGATGGGTAATGAGTAAAATGAGACTGTTTTACGCCATTTTGACCATTTTCGTGAAAACAAAATGTATTTATTCTGATTTGTTTCTGTATCCATTAATCCATTAACATAGGAAGTTACATTATTCCATTATACATATGACACAGCATTTTAGCGATAAGTCCACCCATTGCACCGTTATTTATTACATACTTCTTTTATTTCTGTATTTTTATTTGGGGTGCACTATAAAGTACATATATCAATCAATTAATCAATTATTCCTATACTCGTAGCTATAAGCTTATTTTTGTCATTAAAATCCGTGTAAAACAGAGACGAGTCACTGAGTTTTTTATATAGGTATTTAATATTATTAGCTGACGTGCTCCGGCTTCGCATAAGCTTTTTATTAAACAAAAATATACCTAGTTACCACAAAAAAAGTAAAAAATTGGAATTTAAGAATTTTTTATACAGTGTTTAACTTTATGTGGTAAGACCCATAGCTTTTAGCACTAAGGAATAGTATAGCAGTTTTAATTTTTAAAAACGGTTCAGTAGTTTCTGAGATTTCCCCTACAAACATACAAACAACAAACTTTACCTCCTTATAGTATTAGTAAAGATGTAGGATGTACTCTTTTTAATTAAATAATACCTTATGCTATGATTAATTATTTATACTAAAAACGGGATATTTACCATGATTTGTGAGTATTTGAGTATCCCGATATTTCGGCGCAGTTGCCCGTGATTTTTGCCCGCGAAAAGATGGCGCATGCAACTGCGCCGAAATATCGGGATACTCAAATACTCACAAATCATGGTAAATATCCCGTTTTTAGAATAAATAGTGTTCATAACCATGATAGTTTCAAAAGTTATATGATTAATTAGGTTCACAACTCGTTTAAAAAACTACACGTGGATAATTACGAAAATTAATCAATTAAAAACCAACAATTACATGTCTTGTATTTCTCAAAGTGCATAACTTTTGTTGATTGATGATTTAATAATCGGTAATAATTATACACACATAAATATCGGTTGCGCCTGTCAGTTACGGACCCGTATCATGTCAATGTTTGATGTTTGACTTTTTGTGTTCCTATTTTTGTATAAAATGTCTACATTTCTCACGAATGTGAACTTATGCATTATATTTTATGCATTAAATATTCTAATTTCTTATTTAGGTCATGATTTTGTATTCCTCCATCTTCTATTGTATTTAACCTCGTTACGTTTCCATTTTCAGTAATTTAAATTACCTAAAACTATTTATTCCTACAGAGTTAATTAATATAAAAACAATAACAAAACAAAATCAAAACAAGTTAAATAATATAAGGTCAGGCCTGTCAAACGCGGGCCGGGCCGGGCGCGGCGCGAACCATTGATTGACAGCCCCTGACAGCGGTTGAACAGGTCGAATCGCGAATGCCACTTTTTTTCTATTTTCAAATGTAGGGTGATGTTTTGTTTATTTAATCGGTGTTCTGTACACTAGTATTTCTATGGGCCTTTTTAGAAAAGTATTAACTGTTGATTCATTACGATCCGTTCAGCCATTTAGTTATGAAAAGGTAACAAACAAACTAAGAAACAAACAGTTACTTTCGTAGTTATTCTTATACTTAGAAACCTTGTCTTTGAATCACTCTATCTATTGCTAAAAACTGCATTAAAATCCGTTTAAAAGATCTAAGCGAACAGACAGCGGAAGCGACTTCATTTTATACTATGTAAAGAGATGATGGGTTTCAGCGACTCAACGGGCATCATTTTTACATGAAATTATTTTGGTTTTGATGTAAAGTACTACGACAGAAAAAAGGGGTGTTATTTTTTTAATTTTATTCTTAAGACACACAAAACAGTTATAAGTTAGACAGTCTAGCTGTATGTCTGTGTCTGTCTGTTTGTGGCATTGTAGCTCCCAAACGGATAGACCGATGCGGATGCTGTATTTTTTAATAGATAGATAATTTAACTGGAGTTATGTCAGTTTTAAACCCGACGTAAAATGAGGGGGTTGGGTTTTTCTTTTGTAAATTAACTTGTTGCTGCATTAAAACATCATTACTGCAGTACAGATTAAACAATTGTACCATTAATGGAAGTATATCTATACTAATATTATAAAGTGGAAATATTTGTATTTTTGTGTGTATGTTTGTAATCAATAAACTCAAAAACAACTTTGCCGATTTCAAAAGTTCTTTCACCATTGGAAAGCTACATTCACCTTGACTGACATAGGTTATATTTATTGCCAGAAAAGATTAGGGATCCTTATTAAAAGTTAAGTAACGTAACCCAAGGTGTAAAAAAGTGCCCTAAAACGTCTTTCGTCGCATGCGCAACTATTGATGATAAAACAAAAGTGTGTTTTACAATATTAAAGAACATATCAATATATACAAAAAACTTCATAAAGAGGAAAGATTTGTTTGTTTGCTTGTATTCAATAGGCTCCGAAACTACAGGACCGATTTAAAAAAATGTTTCACTGTTGGGAAGCTACATTATCTCCGGGAGACACAGGCTACTTTTTACCCAACTGCGCAAAAGGAGGATGATGTTTTTTATTAAAAAACTACGCGTGCGAAACTGCAGATTGGTCAGCTAGTAATTTATAAAGAATTAGAGGCAAATTGCGGACAGACCATTAAGTGCAAAGGGTTTTTACAATAATCACGGATCTCTACAATTTGTTTCACTTCTCACATATCAAACGTTTCGATTGAGGATTAGAATCACAGCTGGGCGCCATTCAGTTAAAATTTTGAAAACCGTACACTTTTTTATTCAAAAAAATGGATTAAAAGTGAAGATAGATACCAAATAATAAAAAAAAAATATGAAAGGGAGTTCTTATATTAAATAAATCTTTTGATGTATTCGATCAGTAAATCATCATCATCTTAAAAGCTATAGGACTTCTGAACATGCGCATGCGGAGTTTTGAGAGCAATATTTATTTATTTTATTTATTTATTTATTTAGAGAAACCAACGGCGATACAAATTGTTTGGTTAAATAGCTTAGAACTTTTTTTCAAATTTCATTTGTGCGAAGCGTTTGAAATTTTCTCCGATAATTTGAATTAATTTTTGCTATTTAAAGTTTAGTTACGGTGTTTATTTTGTACTCACCAACTGTAATTAATTACGGACAATAAAGTAAATATAGCATTGGTGCAGTAGCGTGCGGTTAAACATTGGACGGGATCGAGGTCGACTCTAGACCTCGGTCCAGACGAAGCAGTGATATGACTTTGAGTGAAGAAGATATAGGTGTGCAGTCAATTATTGAGGAAAGTATGCAACATGAGAAGTTATTTGCAATAAGCGCCGAGTCGCCCGCCTTGCCGGCGGCGGCGACAAGCACGGTATCAGCGTCGGCGTCGGCGACGTCGCGCCCGGCGGCCAAACGATTGAGGAGCAACACCAGCGATGAGCGAGATTATAATGATGATGAAGAATTTATCGTCGTGGAGAGGAAGTCAAGTCGTGCTGTGGCCGGAAAACAAAGACACTTCACTGATCGAAACACTATGAGAGGTACTGTTAATAAATTAAATATTAACTGTTTTGAGGTTTGCGTCTCTTCATACCAGTTGCTGCCAAAACAAATAGGACTGGCTATGTTATTGAAGGCTGAAGGGATAACGAATGCGACACATATAAAATATAAAAGCCCCTACAGAGCTGTCATTAATTTTGAAAATAAGGAAGACGCAAATAAATTAGTTGAAAATAAAGCATTTATGGAATCGGGATATAGATGTTATTTAACAAGTGAAGTTGGTATTACATACGGGATTGTAAGGTATTTAGAGCTTGACGTAAAAGTTGAAGATTTGATGGAGTCATTGCAATGTGAACAGAAGATAGTATCAGTAAAAAGGTTGAATAGAATGTCGGAGGAAGGTAAATGGGTCAGTAGCGAAACTGTACGCTTTGGCTTCAAGAGCTCTACTTTGCCTTCCTATGTGTTTGGATATGGTTGCAGATTCAAGGTTGATCCTTACACTTTCCCTGTAACGCAATGCGCCGTGTGCTGGAAGTACGGACACGTGACACGAGCATGCCCAACAAAAATATCGTGTTGCCCAAAATGCGGAGGGCGCCATGAAAATTGTGAGAAGACGGTGTATCAATGCATCAACTGCAAAGGCAAGCACATGGCCTTGAGTAAGTCGTGTCCTATTTATTTAAAGGAGAAGAATGTAAGGTCGATTATGTGTCAAGACAATTGCACTTACAAAGTTGCGTTATCAAAGTACATCGAGAACAAAACATGCAAGGTTCACGAACGTATACAAAACATACCAACCGTGTTCTCTTTTGGAGATGGATATGTAAAGCCTTCCATGTCTTACAGTCAAAGCGTAGGTGCAAAGATGAGGCAAACAGAGACTACAATGCAACTGACACCTGATGTTACAGAACCTGATGATGGAGGAGAAGTTAGTGAGGATGAATCGAAGGACAGCAGTGAAGATAATTTGATAAGAAAGGCCCCTTCAAGTGGAAGAAGAAAGAAAAATAAGAAGAAAAAGAGACAAATAAAAGTGACAATGCGAGGAGCTGAAAGTTCTCGAGAGCCTCCTGCGCTTGCAGTAACAAGTGAGAGTACTCAGTTAGATGGCGACAAAAAGAAAAAGGGTAATCTATTTTGGAAAGTGAAAGAAATAGTGTTTTCAAACCAAAGTATTGAAGAGAAAGTTAGTCAGGTGATAAAACACCTTTTTAATGAACTAATATCATTTGTAGGGGCGATGATAAGCAAAGGCGATGTCATAACTAAACTGTTAGGCCTCTTTTATCATGGATAATACCATATTAAATGTAACTGCGGCCAGGGCGTCATTCCCTGTGGGTTCCGTAGCGCAATTTTTAAATTTTGCGCAATGGAACTCGCAGAGCCTGATGCCCAAGAAACAAGAGTTTGAACTTTTATTAAGCCAAGAAAAGATAGGTATTTGTATATTAAGTGAAACATGGCTTCACCCTGATACTAATTTGCGCATAAAAAATTATAATGTGTTCAGAAAAGACAGAAATGATTCATATGGAGGTATAGCAATATTCGTTCATAAATCAATTAAATCACAAATATATTCGGTAGATGTTAGCAACAGAGGAATACAGATTTTGTGTTTAAAAATTTTCAATTGTACATATTTACAATATGTTGTATCAGTATACTGCCCTTCATCTGTAAAAACTACACAATGCGATTGGGATAACATTTTTTCTAAATTTTCATCTAAATCAATAGTGGCTGGTGATTTCAACGGTCACCATTCTAATTGGTCATGTAAATCCGATGCTAGAGGATTGCAGTTACTGGATGCCTCTTTAGAACATAATTTTGTATCGATCAATAATGGGGAATTTACGAGGGTAAAGTTAGTTAACGGACATTTACAGGAGTCTGCGCCGGACATTACATTTGTGACGACAGATATAGCAATTTATTTTGAGTGGCAGGTGACACGTGAGATCTTAGGTAGCGATCATTTGCTAATTAAATATTCTCTTCGCTATTGTGACTCACGTAGGTTTGTAACGCGCCGAAACTTTAAACTAGCTGATTGGCATTTGTATCAGGATATTTTAAATGATAGTTTTAATGACATACTTATTGACGATGATATCCAATTGAGTTATGATTTATTCATAGATAAAGTTAATTCAGCTGCACGCAAAAGTATTCCTTTGATTAAAAATTGCACAGAACCTTTACAGTCATTCCAACCCAAACCTTATTGGTGTCCATCGATATCTTTGGCTATAGCTCAACGTCGTTTGGCTTTGAAGACCTTTAGGCGCAATCCTACACCTGTTAATTTCGATGAGTTGAAAAGAAAAATTGCTGAAGCACAGAGGGTTCATCGGCGGGCTAGGTCTGCAAATTAGCAACAATTCTGCGGAAATGTAGACGAATCAATGACATCGTCCGATATGTGGCGGCGCATGCGCTGGATGAAGGGTCTTCGCAGAGATTTTGTGCGCGCTCCTAGTGACAAAAAGGAAGAACTTTTGTGCAGCTTAGCCCCAGATTTAGTGCAAACTTCACAACCAACGTATACTTCTCAGAATAGTCTTTTAGATAGAGAATTTGCATTTCATGAGTTTCAAAATTGTTTGAAAAAGAAAGATACGGCCCCTGGAGATGACGATATTAATAATAATAATAATAATCCTCCTAGCCGATTTCGGCTACAGAGACTTGACTTTGTGATTATTGGCCTAGGTGTTTAGCCTGTATGTGGCTGATGTACCCTATTTTTGCGCCAAAAGTCCGGTTACAATGAACACAAGTTAAGGCGCCATTAATGTAGTTGTAATTGATATTAGCCGGCGGTCGACTTTTAAGCTGATCTCGTTTTAAGTCTAGTTCTTGCCTCCTTTCTTCTTCAAACTCGTACACTTTGTCCTGAACATGACGCCTCCATTCAGGTCGTTTTTCAGCGAGAGCCTCCCAGCGCGACGGATCGATACAACACCTCTTCATGTGCCTCTTCTGTACGTCTTTGAAACGTAGGAACTGACCTCCGCGTTTCCGCTTACCATGTTCTAGTTCACAGAAGAAAATGCGTTTCGCCCTTCGCTCATCAGACATCCGAGACAGGTGCCCGCACCAACGCAGCTGACGCCGCATCAAATATGCCTCTATGCCACAGACATTAGCCCGTCGTAGAACATCGGTATTACGGACCCGATCCGACCACTTGATGTTAAGAATGTCGCGGAGGCATTTCAGATGGAATCTGTCCAACGTGCGTATGTGTCTGCGATACAGGCACCATGTCTCTGACGAGTACAAGATGTTAGGAAGTACAATAGCCATATACACCTTAATCTTGGTACTCAATTTGATGTTATGGGAGCGAAATACCTGGACTCGTAGTTTACCAAAAGCAGCCATAGCGGAGCCAAGTCTGCTGTTGATCTCCGAGTCAAGGTCGCATTTTGTTGTTATGCTGCTTCCCAGATATCTGAATGTATCGACCTGTTTTATGGGCTTTCCATCGATTTGCAGATTCAGTGGAGCTTGGTTAACAGTGTCCATGGCCATCACCTCTGTCTTTGTAATATTAATTTTGAGGCCAAATCTACAGCACGCAGCGTCAAGCCGAGTCATCAAGTCCTGGAGTCCCTCAGAAGATTCCGCAACGAAACATAGGTCATCAGCATACATCAATTCGGTAATGAGGTCATACGATACCTTTGTGTGCGCTTTTAACCTAGCCAGGTTAAAGATACTGCCATCTGTGCGAAAACGTATGCGGATCCCTTCGGTGTTGGCTTGTAAAGTCTCCCTCACGACAACGGAAAAGTACAGAGCAAAAAGAGTGGGTGCTAATACACAGCCTTGTTTTACACCACAAGTGACAGGGAATTGCTCTGTCTGCTCACCATTGACGGTTACGCAACAAGTCATGTTGTCGTGAAGAAGTCTTATCAAGCGTATAAATTTGTCGGTGCAACCAAGTTTCGAAAGCACAATCCACAAAGCTTCGCGAGGTACACTGTCAAAAGCTTTCTCCAGATCAACAAAACAGAGAAACAGAGGTTGACACTGTTCCCTGCTTTTCTCTTGCAGTTGTCTAAGAGAGAATATGGCCTCGCATGTGCCGCGATTGGGTCTAAACCCAAATTGCGTTTCAGGCAATATACTTTCAGAGAGCTCCATAAGACGATTTAAGAGTACTCTGGCAAAAGTTTTTCCTGGAGTAGACAGAAGTGATATACCCCTATAAGAGTTGCAAACAGATCGATCACCTTTATTTTTATACAAAGAGCAAATTAGTGATACGCCAAAACTAGGAGGAACGAACTCCATTTCCCACATGCGCTGGAAAAATTGCCAAATCTTGTAGTGCAACTCATCTCCGCCATATTTTAATAGTTCTCCTGGTATGTTATCGATGCCGACAGCCTTATTGTTTTTCTGCGCTTTGATGGCGATGATAACTTCCTCAAGAGAAGGAGGCTGATCCAGATCTACGGCTTGTGGTAAGGCAGGAAGTGATGCTAAATAGTTTATGTCAGCAGAACGATCCACATTGAGTAAGCTGTTATAGTGTTCTGCCCAGCGAGTAAGAACTTCTCCTTTGCTTACCAGGAGGGTACCTGAAAGTGATTTCAGTGGTACGTTTACTCGATGTGGACTTCCTACTAACTTTTTAATCTCGTTAAAGAAATCGCCGAGTCTATTCGAATCAGCAAGCCACTGAATATAGCGAACCTTGTTCAGCCACCACTCATCTTTTGCGTTTCGAGTTAGTCTCCTTATTTGGCTCGTACTCTCCTTTATTTTTTCAGAAGCAGTTGTCTGATTTCCCTTTCGAAGGAGCTGGCGGTGTTTTTCTAGGGCGACTGTCAATGTATTATCATTTTCGTCAAACCAGTCTTCACAGACACGAGGTTTTTGGCCTAAGATCTCAGTAGCCGCATTGATGGTATTTGTAGTTAACAGTTTCCAGCCCTCGTCCAACTGTTCATCTTCGGGGTGTATGCCTGCTGTAAAGGTATTGACAGCTTCCCTGTAATTTGCCAATATTTCAGCAGACTCTAGCTTTTTCAGATGAAGACAGTTAGGCTTAGCCCTGCGAGGTCTACGGCAAGGGCTAAGACGCAAAAATAGTTTTGTAACAACAAGTCGGTGATCCGACCAACAGTTTGCGCCCCTCATTACTCTCGTTACTTTGACATCCGCTATATCCCGTTGACGGACTATAGCATAATCAATAAGATGCCAATGCTTGGACCTTGGGTGCATCCAGGTAGTTTTGTATTTATTTGGGAGTCTAAACATGGTATTGGTAATACCCAGATGAAATTGGGAACAGAGGCTTAGTAACAGTTGCCCATTACTGTTCATGTTACCAATGCCATGTCGCCCTATCACCCGAGGCCAAGCTTCAAAATCACGTCCGACGCGAGCATTAAAGTCGCCAAGAAGCAAAACTTTCTCACAGCGCCGGATTTTAGTCAGCACTTCTGACACTTCCTCATAAAATTTGTCCTTGACGTCATCACTTTTGTCGAGTGTTGGCGAATATACGCTGATAACATTTAAGTATTTATTGTTTCGAAGATGGAAACGTAAGGACATGACACGATCAGAGATAGCAACTGGATGTTCTTCCAACTTAGAGGCTAAAGTAGTTTTAATAGCAAAGCCTACTCCTGACCGTCTAAGCTCAGAAGCTGGTGTGCCTTTCCAGAAGAAAGTGTACCCACCACCACGTTCAACAAGCTCACCTTCGTCAGCTAGATGTGTTTCGCTGAGAGCGGCTATGTCGACGTCATAGCGTTTGAGCTCGCGAGCCACAATGGCGGTTTTACGTTCTGGGCAGAGGTTGTTGGGTCGGTCTAAAAGAGTACGTACATTCCACGCACCAAAAGTCATATTCATCTGCATGTTTTTAGATTTATTCTTATTGCGAGGAATGAGCGTTTGTTTGGGGCACCTTTTCTAGCCCCCTCCCCGGCTGAGCGAGGAAAGCAGTGCCTCTCTAAATAAAGCTGCTTTGTCTCAAAGAGTGCTGCCGAACCACACTGTCACCCCGATGCAGTGCTAGAGCGACCACTCTCCTCTCCTTAGGCCACCCGTGTCCAGGTATTAGACCAAGCCCAGGACTTTTTTAAACTCGGAATGACAAAGCCAAGTCAGATGCGCAGGATATATTAAGTTGCATAAGTGTGCGCGCCGTACACAGATGCACCCTCTCCTCCTTACTCCCCTTGACCCAGTGGAACGGAGAACCGCTACGACTGGAAGGGAACAGGACGCAGTATCTGGCAACGATAAAAACTCCTATCGCTACCTTCAGGCCTTCTACAGTTGCCTGGTTGCCTCGCCACTTGAGGTGGATTGCGTTGACGCCGAAGCAACGAGCACTAGCACGGGGAGTGACCGTGCCGACTCGAGGGCCGAAACACGCCGTTGCTACAACAAAGTGTTTCGGCACTCGAGCCCCCCTCTACCAGCCTAGGTTCCTAGGCTGATGACGATATTACTTACTCAATGATTTATAATCTTCCCTTGAAAGCTAAGTTATATTTGCTTAAAATGTTTAATCAGATATTTAAACATTCTTTGGTTCCAGAACAATGGCGTAGTATTAAAATTGTACCTATTCCTAAACCGAATTCTAATACAATGCCAAAATTGCGACCTACTCGTATATCATTGATATCATGTGTATGTAAAACTTTTCATCTCATGATTTGTAAACGTATAGAATGGTTTGTAGAAAAGAATAAAATTTTAGCCCCAGTCACTAGTGGATTTAGGAAAAATCAGTCGTGCATTGATTGCTTAGTTCGCTTAGTTACTCAAATACAGATAGGGTTTTCTCAAAATATATCTACGCTAGCAGTTTTCTTAGATGTTGAAAGTGCCTATAATAATGTGTTGACCGACCAGCTCACTGTGATGCTTGATAACTTAAATATAGGATCCAAAACATGTAAATATTTGTGGTCTTTCTTAAGCAATAGATCTTTGAAAATAAAGGATGATGATGAAGATCAAGCAATGGTTAGATGGACCGGTAGAGGCTTAGCTCAGGGTGATCCTCTTGCTCCTCTTTTATTTAATATAGTTACACATAAAATTTGCACAGGATATAATAATGTCAACACACTACAGTACGCCGATGATTTTGTCTTTTACACACAAAATATAGATCCTGAGCTAAATGAGATATACATTCAAAGGGCTTTAAATTCTGTAGTAGTTAAGTTAGGGGAATTAGGCTTGGAAGTCTCGGTACCTAAAACCCAATGCTGTTGTTTTAGGAGAGGAAGGAAAATGGATCGAGTTAATATATTAATTAATAGTAGTCATGTAACAGTAGTAAATAATGTCAAGTACTTGGGCATTTGGCTGGATAAGTCTTTATTGTGGAGTAAGCATATAAATGAGACCTCTGAAAAAACAATGAAAATAATAGCTTTGTTGAAGGTATTGGCTGGTGGTTCATGGGGTGTGCATCCTTAACATCTTCGCCGGTTGTATATCGCCTTGATTCGTAGCAGTATAGATTACGGATGCTTTCTTTATGATACTGCTGCAAAGACGCATTTATCAAAGTTAGATAAGATACAAAATATAGCAATGAGAGTGATTGGTGGTTTTATCAGAACCACACCCATACATGTTATGGAGTGTGAGGTTTGTCTACAACCACTGCAGCTTAGACGACAATACCTTGCTACCAAATATTGTCTGAAATCCCAGTCCATTGCTAATAATATTACTATCGCTTTATTAGATGAATTGCAGAACCAACATCGGCAGATAAAAACTTTGCTTCTCGCTATTTTTGAAGAAACTAAATTAGAAACTATTAAGACTAGTAATCTATATAACATGTTTTCGCTAAATACTTGGACATCCGATATAAAAATGAATTTCATTGAGACTACGGTAGATGGAATTGATCATGCAAAAAGCAATTACAATGTTAATGAACTAAAAGCTAATACATTATTTATGATAAATGAAAAGTATAAGGATTGGCATAAACTGTATACCGACGGGTCTAAACCGGCTGATGGCGCTGCTGGTGCAGCTTTTTGTGATCCCAGTCGCAATGTGAAGGAAATATACAATGTTATATCTAAGTTTAATACTATTATGTCAGTGGAGCTTTTTGCAATCTCAGAGGCAGTATCATATGCAGCAGCTTTGAATTCATGTATAAGTAAGGTAGTTATATTGACAGACAGTCGAAGTTCCTTACAGCATATCGCTCGTTGCGTGTCTGGTACAAGGGGTGCTTCAGTGGCGTATACGATAATTAAAAATATATTGTTTCTATTAAACAATGGTGTGGATGTGATATTACAATGGATTCCCTCTCACGTTGGCATGGTAGGTAACGAGCTGGCCGATAACTTGGCAAAACAGGCTATTATAGAAGGTTCAGAAACGTTTGTTATCCCTGAACATACAGAAGTGTTGTTAAAATATACATATAAAATATATGAAAAATGGAAAAAACATTATTTGGTTGCATCAGAATCAAAAGGAATTTGGTATAAAGTAGTACAATGTGAACCTCCGCGTATACCTTGGTTTGTAAATAGTAAACTTAGAAGAAATTTGATTGTAATGGCTCACAGACTGCGCTCGGGACATATTCCTCTTGCTATGTTTAAACATCTTATGAAAATATCCGACTCCCCCAATTATGCTACATGCGGAGTTACAGAGGATGTTCATCATCTTCTGGTGGAATGTGTTCGGAGCCAGTCTTTGAGAGTCCATATGCAGACTCAATATAATGTAAATCTGTTAGATGTTGGCGTATTTCAAAGTATCCTGTCTGCCCCGCTATGCGATCCGGCCAGGATACTTTATAAAATGGTGTATGGTATAATTAAGTCTAGTTGTTAAGGATTTCATTGTAAGAATTAACAGGGCTGACATAGTCGCAAACGACTCAAAGTCCTTAATAAAATAAATGAAAAGAAAAAAAAAATAGCTTAGAACTAAACGCAAGACTAATAACAGGTTTCTACGTTTGAACATTGTAAAGAAAAGATGTCGGGAACAAAAACAAAAGAAAAACAGCCTATAATAGTTAGCCTAATATAAAGTTACAATCAAAATAGTATTATTCAGTTGTACACTGCACTTATAATAAAAAGAATCTAATGTGAAATTAATTGTGTTAGAAAATAAAGACAAGGAAAAGGAAAAAGAAAAAAAATCGTCTCTAAAAGTTGAAATATGTACCAAAAACACGTTGCAATTAACCCAAGGTTGGTAGGTGTTGTAGAAAATTCAAAATAAAACGCATGCAATTTCATAGGTAGGTATTATAAAAAACATGTTAAAAAAAATTAGGCAAATCCTCCCCTCCACCGCACTAGAAAGCTCCCATCCACCACCCCGCCTTAAGATTTACCACGTAATGCTTTTATAATCCTACCTCTATAGGCTTTGAACAATCGAATATATCAATATCTTTGAATTTCTTCTTTTGGGTTGTAACAATACGAACAAAAACAGAATTCTGCAAATAATTGGTGCGACATGTAGGTATGTGGAATAAGCAAGTGTGTCGTGTTCTATAAGATGGAGTTGAGAGTCCTATCTGGCCAACTATTTCAGGGCAATCTATTTTGTTGGGCCTGTATACTACTGTATACTCGTACCGGGATATTTCTGATCAAATTTTTAGAAATCGAAATCGTAAATTAAGCGGAAACAGAGACATAAAAACAACCAAAACTGAGTATATATCCCCCTACATTGAAAAGGGATCATTCTAAGGGGCAGAGCAAGTCTCCCACTGAATTTAGAATTCAAAATAGGTACCTATTATATTCAATTGTTTGACAATGCCCCTCTACAGCAGCTATAATCTTATGTACCTATATACTTAGAATATTAGTATTCTAAGCCTACATAATTAATAACCAGTATTTTTAAGCTTAAATGTATATGAAATGCTTGTCTGTTTCTGGCACCTCTACCTATATCAAGACATGTAATGTAATATTAGTAGTAATAGGAAGTAATTAGGAAGTAATATTAGTAGTAGTACTATACTCCGTGGTGCAGTGGGCAAATAGCCGACTGAGTTGCAGGAGGTAGCGGGTTCGATTCCCGCCGCGGAACAATTAATGTTTGCATGATCTACAGATATTTGTTCCGGGTCTGGTTGTTTCTCTATATATTATAAGTATGTATTTACAAAAAAAAAATTATAAGTATTCTATCAGTTATCTGGTTCCCATAGTATAAGCTCGGCTTAGTTTGGGGCTAGATAGCGCTGTGTGAAATGTCCAGCAATATTTATTATTGACGTAACCAAGTGTTCCATTGTGTCCCTACGGTTTGAATAAATGAGTATGAGTACTGATCAACCACTTTTCCAAAAGTATTCATTTCACAATGAACTGAATGCTTCCGAAATTACGAGATGGCCGTAACAATAAGAGTTTGAAATTGATATGGAGATAGAATATGCCTGGAGTACAGCGATCTTTTTCAAAATTTTAATGGTTTAGGTTATACGACTTCGAATAATGAGTTGGTGAAAAAAATGTGTTAAAATTCATTCAATTTTTACCCGTCCACGGCAAAGCCAAAAGGAAGGATAGTCTGTGTATGTATGTATTTATCTATGTTCCACTGTACCGCCTGAAGTACTCATCTGATTTTGATGAATGATGTATTAATCGATTCGTTGTTATGTTTCGGGTGACATTATCATCATCATATCAGCCGTAGGACGTCCACTGCTGGACAAAGGCATCCCTCATTGATCTCCAGGAACTGCGGTTGGAAGCGGCCTGTATCCAACGCCGACCTGCGGTTCTTACCAAGTCGTCTGCCCATCTTGTAGGTGGACGTCCTACGCTGCGCTTGCCGGTCCGTGGCCTCCATTCGAGAACTTTCCGCCATCTGTTCTGCGCGCTATATGGCCTGCCCATTGCCACTTCAACGTGCTAATCCGTCGGGCTATGTCGGTGACTTGAGTTCTCCTACATAGGGTGACATAGGCCACATTTATTTGTTTATTAGGTCCACCAACAGTTCTTACATGATATAATGCTAGAGTTCTTATGTCTATATCTATCTACATGCACAACCAATTACAGGTGAACACAACATGCACTAAAACTATGTTGACAAGCGGGATATAGCTGTTTCACAAAAAAGATGTACAAATTATGAGAAAAATATATATTTATATATGTATACAGAAAACCGGGTTGCAGATATAATGCCGCATTAAAAAGTGTAAGGTAAAATATAAAAGTAGCAAGTGCAACTATGACAGGTAAAACACAATACAGAATGAAAACGGAGAGTAACAGTGTTTTCAACGACATGTTCTCTATAAAAGTTTCTACGTACTAGGCCCCAAAACACAAGATCGTAATTTTGCTGGTTACCCGACTACTGCAAAGTCAAAAGAAGGGGTTATGTTTTTAGCAGTTTGGATGTATTACTCGTGCGCGATAACTTGGGACCTGCTAAGAATGCGATTCCCCGACCGCTTCCCCTGCACTTCCCCGATGGCGCCCGTATTGTACCGTTCGCATCACTATTTTTTACTAGGGTTTTTAGTCTCGTACTGGCCTACGTCACGTAACGACGCGCTCTGGAATTCTTTTAGTTTTCGTTTGTGTATTTGTTTTGTTGTTGTAGTTTTTGTTGTTATAGTTTGTGTCATTGTTTTGTTGTTGTAGTTTTTGTTGTGACATGATGATCTCTTACAAGAGACGAATGAATCGCAATTAATTGTAAATTTATCGGATACTTCTTCGTTTCGGATTATAGTGAGACTGAGGACGAAGAACAACCTCTAGAAGGCATAAATCCACTAAGTAGTGACGAAGATGAGATAATGTAAATAATAGATAAAATAAATGTATAAACTTAAACATTGTATTTTTATTTATTCAAATAGTGTAAAAAAGATTAGATAAAAAGCAGCGTCCTCCCAGAGTCACATAATAAATTAGGTTAAAAAAAAGAAAGACGAAGCCGCGGGCGGCTGCTTGTTATGTTCGCTTTTTTGCGGGCGGTACAAACACGCCAATATGACGTCACCGCGCTCAGGTCCCAACTTATCGCGCACGGGTAATATGTTCCACCGTAGCGCCTAAACTACTCATCTGATTTTGATGAATGCGTTTTCAATAGATTCTTTATTATGGTCCGGGTCTTAGACTAGCATAGACATAGTATTAAGTATGCAGGTTTCAGATTTTAAACTTATATAGGTTATTTAACTGTAGGGTAGTCCATTGGCTTGTTCGTCCAAGTTGTATCAAAAGAGAAAGAAAACAGGCTGTCTACTGGTGAACATTGGTTTCCCAAATAGATTTCCAGAGCGATCGACCTTGTACTGCCTGTACCCAATGGCTCCCAGCAACTGTTATTAGGTATTTCCACTATAAGAGGCCTTACTACACAACGCTTTCTGATGCTAATCTTACAAGTTAGATTTTTTTTTAGATTCAACATATGAGAAAATCAAATCAAACAAATATAATGTTAGTACAATGGCGGGCTTATTGCTAAAGTAAGCAATTGCTTCAACCACGTTGAATAGGATATTTACGTAATGGAAGATTGGCGAAGAATATTCTATACAATTATTTGTTCTACCGTACGAAGGCAAGTTACTTTGTACAAAATTTTAAAAAAACCGTTTCCTGTTTTTTATCGGGTGTTAAAATAAATAAATAAATAATGCTGGACATTTCACACAGCGCTATCTAGCCCTAAACTAAGCAGAGCTTGTACTATGAAAACCAGATAATGGATAGAACACTTATATACTTTTTTTTGTAAATACATACTTATAATATATAGAAAAACATCCAGACCCGGAACAAATATCTAAAGATCATGCAAACATTTGTTCCGCGGCGGGAATAGAGCCCGCTACTCCCTGCGTCTCAGCCGGCTGTTTGCCCACTGCGCCACGGAGGTCGTCAACTAATATAGCTAAGATATACCCCAGTTAAACTAGCTTTCTATTAAAGAAAACCCCGTCCGAATCGGTCCATCCCTTTGGGGACTACGATGCCACAGACAGACACACTGACACACAGACAGACATAGGCGTCAAACTTACAACGAACCTCATTTCGCGTCGAAGGTAAAAAATCGTATCGTGTCCCGTAAAAGCCTACCATTCTGATATTAAAATTTTCAATAATTCCTAATGGATGTCTTGCAGATCGTATTGAGTGCACCCCAAACATCCCTCCTCTCTTTATGCCCTCTCTGTATTCTAATCTTTTGTCTTATTGGAGTGTTTGATGTTCCCTCTTTGTTGTAGTGTCATAATTATGTAATTTTTACTATGGAGATGTCGTAATATCACTTTTGGTTGATGGGTTTGGAATGGCTTTTAATTTTTTTTATCTAGATGGGGTGAACGGAATTGCATCTATTGAAGTAGCTTTTGACGTATAGTGGAGGTTAGCTCTCTATGATGTTGATGATGATAAAGGAGGGTTAGGTATATTGTTATATTTAAACGTGGTGCCTTTTTTTAAATATTGATGGACATTTCACACGGTACTATCTAGCCCTAAACTAAGCAGAGCTTGTACTATGGGAACCAGATAACTGATACAATACTTATATATTTTTTTTTTTGTTAATACATACTTGAGAAGCTGGAGATGGTTGACCAGTAGGTATATTTATCTTGGACATATTCTATCTTTTGGTAAAGAGCATCAACAAAAGGAGATATCTAAAAGGATCCGATTGGGATGGGCCGCGTTCGTCAAGCTGGACGACATCCTTAAGTCGCCTAAAACTCCACAGAGTCTGAAGACCCGCTTATTTATGCAATGTGTTCTGCCCACCATGACTTACGGTGCCGAGACATGGACGCTCACGCAGGAGGCTATGTACAGGTTAAGAGTTGCACAGAAAGCCATGGAGCGTACTATGTTCGGCATCAAACTCTTAGATCGAGTTCCAACGTCGAGATCCGTAGAAGAACGAAGGTTCACGACGTTGGGAACCGAGTTATGGAGCTCAAATGTTCTTAGGCGGGACACTTGGCAAGACGTGGTGATGACAGGTGGAGCAGGGTAGCAACTGAATGGTGGCCGAGGAATGACTGTAGAAGGGTAGGACGTCCGGCAGCGAGATGGGTGGACGACATCGTTAGGGTCGCGGGCCGTCAATGGGTGAGACTAGCGCAGGATCGTGGCGGATGACACAAACTTGGGGAGGCCTATACCCAGCAGTGGGTGAAGTCAGGCTGTGGATGATGATGATGATGATGAATACATACTTATAAATATAAGAAACAACCAGACCCGGAACAAATATCTGTAGATCATACAAACATTTGTTCCGTGGCGGGAATCGAACCCGCTACCTCCTGCGTCTCAGCCGGCTATTCGCCCACTGTACCACGGAGGTCGTCTTTTTGAGATTAGTTATGATTTTAGAAGTAACATAAGTTAGCGTATTTTTGTAAAATAGTATGCTTGGTCGCGAAGGAACAGGCAGTAAAATTGATGTTTCAAAGTGGTCCTTGTGATTTTATTGAATAAAAGATTTTGACTTTGACTTTTGACTTTAGTGTAGAACCCGGTATTGAGCACTGGTGGGTTGTGGAGTATAAACAAGGGCTGTAAGACACCGATTTATTTTGGCGTACGAGCGAGATTATATTTCAGTATAGCATATTAATGAATTAATAAATGTAGCCAGTCCAATTAAAAAAAATATAAGGAATTGTTATGGAAATCGTAATTAATTTTAGCATAATAGGAAAATGCAATGAGTCTCATTTTATTTTCAAATTAACTGACGGCTGTAAATTGCATTTACGGAACTGTAAATGCACGAGTGATGAATAAAACTATAAATTCAAAAACAACAGAATTTATATAATATTATTTTTGAAACCTTAACTTTCTTTATAATATACATAAAAATAATTATTATGATCATATTTAACATAAAAATTTAATAAAATAAGGTCATAAATAAGTTATTTCAAAACTTAATATAACTTAATAAAAAACCCTTTAAAACTAAAGTGAAATAACTTTTGAAACTATCATGTTTATGAACACTACTTATACTAAAAACGGGATATTTACCATGATTTGTGAGTATTTGAGTATCCCGATATTTCGGCGCAGTTGCATGCGCCGTGATCACGGGTAAACTGAAGTCTTTGCGAGTAGGTAGTTATTGGCAGATATAACGATCTACCCTCTTTCTTAGTCTCTTGCTAGGAATTAATTCGCTAATTCTATTACTACCACCGGCTTCATTCTCGATCATAACCCGATTCCAACACACAACATTCACGGTATCAGGACGCGTAATTAACACTTCACTTCTTCTGTTCTTACACATTCTCACCACAGGATTCCAGGCTCCAGATAATTGAAAACCATCTTCACGATTGAAATTCTTGTGTTTGGCAATCTCTTGAACCAGTCTTGGCATGTAATGTCGCTCAGTTGAGATTACTTGTGGGTTGTGTAGCTCGATCCAGTGGTTTGAGCCTGAGTCCAGCAGATGTTTCGCTATGGCAGACTTTTGTCTGTCAACATTCTTCACCGCCCTGATATGTTCCTTCACCCGACAAGCTATAGTGCGTTTGGTTTGACCAATATAAGAACTCCCACAGCTACAGTCTATTTTATACACTCCTGGTTTTTCTAGTGGAAAACAATCTTTTGGTGAGCGCAGGTAGTGTGTAATTTTCTTTAAAGGAGTAAAGATGGTCTTAAGTGAAAATTTTTGTAGAATGTTTGCGATTTTATCTGTCACTCCTTTAACATATGGTAGAAAAGCAGGTTTTCGCGATCATGGCGCATGCAACTGCGCCGAAATATCGGGATACTCAAATACTCACAAATCATGGTAAATATCCCGTTTTTAGTATAAAAAGTGAAATAAATTCTTATAAAAAGCCTAGTATAAAATTCACGATTTCATAGTGAATGAGTATTGTTTGGACATTGTTTTTCTCTAGGTGTACCTATTAATTTGTTTGTAGTGACAGTCATAACTATTATTGTTATTATTTTTATTCTTTATTGTACACAAATAGATTTACAGATAAAAATATCTTACAAAATGGACATGTACAAAGGCGAGCTTAACCCTAATTAGAGTTTTCTTCCAGCAAACCTTTGAAGATAGAGATATTTGATTATAGTGGTGGGTACGTGCACAGAGAATGACATTGGAGTTAAATACTAATATATATTATATACTATAGTAAAAACAACACTTAACTTTATTAAAAAAATAATAATACTCCCTTTATGCTATACCTACATTAGAGATAATAATACAAAATATAAATAATATACCTACTTATACATAATAACCTTAAAGCTTACAAGGACAGGTAATGCTCTTTGACTCTAAGCTTAAAAATGCTTAGTGATGGACTTGCGCGGATAGAGTGTGGTAGAGAATTCCACAGGTTGACTCCATGGACAGTGAAGGAACCGCCATAGCGACTGGAGGAATGAGGAGGGGTTTTGAGAAGGAGGGACTTAGATGACCTACAAGTCATCTCCGGTAGGACAAGAAAATCGAAGCGCTCACGGAGGTAAGAAGGAGCTAAAGGATTGAAAAGAGTGTTGAAGAGAAAAGTCACAACAGAATCACGTCGACGCTTTTCTATGCTGTTCTTTTATTTTGACATTGTACTTACTTTGATTTTAATTAGTTATTAAATTATGAATACCTACATGTTATTACGTTTTTAATAATAATTGCAAAAATTGTATAATGACATTCATAAGTGTACCCAAACATACAATGTAAATGTACTTACCTAAATGAATAAACTTATTTTTTTTATATATATATATATAATAGGCTTGCGTTTGACCACGATCTCGCCTGATGGTAAGCGATGATGCAGTCTACGATGGTACACGCTTGCCTAGAAGAAACCTATTCATTCGCGACTTAAAGATACCCAGATTGTAGCTATCTGGAAACACAGACTCTGGCAAGTCGTTCCACTCTTTGGCGGTGCGCATAATAAAGGTCGAAGAGAACCGCTTTGTGCGAATGGTAGGTATTTCTATCATATAGCGGTGGCGCACTGCAGAGCGTCTGGTTGTCCGTTGATAGAAAGGAGATGGTGGGATCAGGTTGAAAAGTTCCGCCGCACACTCCCCGAAATGTACTCGATAAAAAATCGAGAGGATAGCAACCTTTCGTCGATGCTCCAGGCTGAGGAGCCTTGCATCAACTAGCTCATCGTTGCCTATGAGCTTCTTGGCTCTTCTCTCAATTGATTCAAGTTTGAATAGCAATTTGAATTTGAATAGCATTTTTAGGTTTAAACTGATTTACTACATGGCATGTATGTCACCTATAAACAGTACAATGCAATAACCTTCAAGGGAAATTCTGCCTATCAAACGAAAACTGCAATAAAAGTGAAGTACGTTGCAAACGTCCCATCAAACAAAGACTCCTTTATGAATATACGTGAACTCGAAACCAATATGGCTGTCATAAACAAATTATTCTTAACCGGTATTTTGTACGTCAACCTTAAATGCGCTATAAAAATATATGCCGGAACATAGCTGGCCGAAAATGGCCGACCGTAATAAAGAAACGCGATAAACCGTGCAAAAAAACTGCGGACATGAATTCATTGGTATGACATTTGGGGTTTCGCCGAATCCTCGACATATTTCCTCCTTATACCCGTAGTTTTATCCCCCATCTTTTATTGGTCGTCGGGAATCTTGTCAATCCTATTAGATGGGGGTCGTTTCGACCGCCGACCGCTTTTAAGGGTTATGACAGATATTGAAAGATCCAATTGTTTAATTTGTGGCCGTTTGATAGCTTTTGGAGTTTGATTAAAAATTCCTAACGCGACGAACGAATAAAAACTTATTTGAAGGGAACTTTTTATAGTTTTGCGAATTGGAAAATGTAACTTTTCTTAAATGTCTAGTAGATTTTTCTATTTTTTATGCTACGATGTTAAATGGTAATCTATCGCCTATGACAGAGAATTGCCTCGTAGGTCACGCACCTTAGAAATATGCCCTACGATGAACTGCCCTGCGTATATCAACTTGAGGCATACAGGTTTATAGCCTCATGTGCCTGTAATTTCACCGACAACCATACCATTCATACCGAAACACATCAATACTGCTTGGCGGTAGAAATAGGTATGGTGGTAGTTTTTCCTCGAGTGAGCCCTTTCACATGGAACTCTGCTACTCTTAGCCTCTAAACCTACATTTTTCAAATTATCAAAACTCTTGTTAGACTTTAACCTTAAAATAAAAGAAAAATCAAGAATGTACCAACTACAGCAACACAATCAGTCCAAAACAATCTTTCATACAACAGAATCACAAAGCCAAATTTATCCCAATGATGAATACGCAAATTTCAAATACGTTGTGCGAAGATTTACGCAGCCATTAGGCTGTGTGCACGGAAGACCGTTTAAATCGCGGACTATCTTCAATCTTGTACCGCAACAGTGCAGGCAGTAACAAACAACTGGACGTGCCTGCGCACATTAGGTAAGCGAAGCCTACTCTTGTGACATCTAAATTTCGGGTAGCCACACGAATGGCGGGTCGGGATGTGTGAATGAGGAGAGAAGGCATTGCTTCTAAAGAAATAAAATACATTTATTTGTTGCTAGCTGACGAATCCGTAACTTCGCACGCGTAGTTTTTCAATAAAAACATTACCCTCTTTCTGTGCAATTGGGTAAAAAGTAGCGTATGTCACCCAGGGATAGTGTGGCTTCCCAACAGTAAAAGAATTTATTAAATCGGTCCAGTAGTTTCGGAGCCTATTCAATACAAACAAACAAATCTTTCCTCTTTATAATATTAGTATAGGTAAACACAAGACAAACCATTCAAAACAGTACAACACAGTACAATACCTACTTACATAAAGATTATTCAGATGCTTTTCAGGAGTTATTCGCTTAAAGTTTCAGATTGTTGTAGCTTAGAAAGTCTACGATGGCCTAGAACCTAGAACAAATTGCATGTACTAGAAAAAAACTAGTGGCGATTGCCAAAGAGTAACGCTTGGTTACTCTGTTCTTTAGCTAAAAAAGAGATGTTTAGTTATTTTAGCAGTTATCTTCCTAAATAATTATCATGGTTAGTCCGTTCATGAGCATCCAAAAATAGCTAAACAAACTATAATTTCCCAGTTTGTTTGAAAAATTTATATCATAGGTCAAATTATTAGACAAGAAAAGTTCAAATCATCTATATCAATCAATATAACGCCTGTTTCCATACTTATCACGCAACAAACGCTTCTATCCACTAGCTTCTCCACATTCGTTCAATTCATCTAAACCAGGCAAGCTAACGCCTGTTCCCACGCAACGAACGCTTTTATCAATTAGCTTCGTCACGTTAGTTCAATTCATCTAAACTAGACAAGCTAATATCTGTTTACACGTAACAAATGCTTCTTTCCACTAGTACTTACTTTAGTTCAAGTCATCGAAACCAGGCAAGCTAACGCCTGTTACCATGCAACGAACACTTCTATCCACTAGCTACTCCACATTTCGTAGGTCGATGTCTCCGCGTCCGAGAGCGGAGCCAGCGTGCGAGACGACAAAACGTATCGGTGGCGGCACACAGGCCTGCAGATAACTTACATTACACCCCACAATCAGGACTACCCTGTTAGTATTTCAACATTCATTGGGACATATAGTATTAGCTGCCTCCGGCTTCACACGCGTATTTTGTCAATATAAACATTATCTACACAGTGGGATAAAAATAGCTTGTCTCAACCGTTTAGTCATGAAAACGTAACAATGAGACAGATATTGTGGGTTAAAGGACTGTCATCATGACTTGGTTTATGCTACTAATGTTAGATTTTAACAGATAAGCGATATCTAACATTATTTTTTCCCGTCTAACACTTCAAAGAAATGTGGAAGTCAAAGTGGCCCATTAACCGACAAGAATCGCCACAAAAGAACTCTACCAATAATGCTTACGGAATTTCAACATCCCTCAGTCACAAATCCTAAACGTATCATACACGTAATTACAAATTCCAATTAAGTATTGATTATAAAGCATCCCACTCACGGCGCGACAAAGCGGCCAAATGACGCGCGACACGCCACACTTGTTATTCAATAACCGACTTACCCCGTACGTATCAATTTATCACAGATTCAATGAAGGCACTACTATATTTCATTGCTCTACAACCTGACATTGAATGTTATCATAATATCTATAAACAAATTATGATAAGTCTCAACCCACTCCAAATCAACCCTTATCATATGATGCAGAAGACTCAGGATTGATGCTCTTATGAGTGGACATAGGACCTTTGATGTGGTTATTGTAGGCTTGCATATTGACGTCATCTAAAAGGGAGTCGGCAGGCGAATGCAAAATGGCTCAACCATGGATTTGGCATATGTTATAGGGTGGAAACTATTGCTAGGACTTAGCAGACGAGCGGTTTTTACCTTAGCTTGCTATCATTTACGTACACAGGCATCAAAAATATCGTACTTATTTCTATTTATCTCTGTGATGCACTTCATCATATTTTTAGTATAAATAAATATTGCTGGACATTTCACACAGCGCTATCTAGCCCCAAACTAAGCAGAGTTTGTATTATGGGAACCAGATAACTGATAGAATACTTATGTATATACATTTTTTTTTGTAAATATTTACTTATAATATATAAGGAAACAACCAGACCTGGAAAAAATATTTGTAGATCATGCAAACATTTGTTCCGCGGCGGGAATCGAACCTAGAATATATATAATCATACCTTAGAATATATGTGTAAATGTATCCTCTAACGTACACCGCACTCCTTAGCTTTGTAAATGTCGCTCCATCCAAAGGTTACCCGGAAGAGATCGCTTTCAGCGATAAGGCCGCCCATTGTTTTGCCTTATTTAAGTTAGTCTAGTACTTATTTTTGTATTATTTCTGTTTGTGTGGTAATTCAATAAAGAGTTATCTATCTATCTAAAGTCCCCGCCTGCGATTATCAAATTGTGCCAGCTTGATTCAGTTGGTTTTGCAGTTGTGTATTTTGTTTTTTTAAACAATTTCTTTAGTACAACGCCAAGCCAGAATATGTCAGACTATTAGTATCAATCAAATAATCCCACTGTAATATTTCGTTTCCATCGTCAGCTAACTATCACTGCACATGTTAGCGGAAACCAGATCAAACAAAAACAGCTTACAAGATTACACACAAGCAATAAATATATATATGCATAGATACAAATCATATATACAAAAGGTACGTCTAAATCTCGTATTTATAATAATGATTGAAATAAATTAGGAAAGTTTTTTTTTCTTTTTTTTTTTATACCACTAAGATAGCAAACAAGCATACGCCACCTGATGGTAAGCGGTTACCGTAGCCTATGGACGTTTGTAACACCAATGGTATTAATCGTGCGTTGCAGGCTCTTTAAAAATATTGAAATGCCCCTTTTGAAGAACCCCTTATTGTAGTCCCTGGGGAAAACCTCGACACGGAGACAATTCCACAAGTGAAGTGTTCGCGGGAGGAAATTCCTCTGGAACCTCACGGTGCGTGACCACATCGTCTCCGAGGTGTGTGGATGGATTACCTGCCGATGGCGATCGGTGCGATGATAAAAAGGAACCTGCGGCATCAAACAACTCCTCAGAATACAACCCATTATACAAGCGGTATTTCTAAATAAAATATATACCAAAGTTTGTAAGCGCGCCCGTGTGTTTTGCCCGCAACACGTCTTGGCCGATCCACGCGTCCGTATTTCATATCGGAACTAGCGCCCGAACTAATTGTTGGGGGACAGGCTATTTGTATCTGCATGTCCGATACAGCGGGGCTAGGTGACCCGATGGGGTGGGCTTTTGGACTAATAACAATACGCATAACCTTAGGTACAAAGTAGTACACGAACATAGTAGATTTGTTGATTAATACAAGTAACTTATAACAAAAATATAACCGACTTAACCAAACTACTGGACAAATTTTGATGAAATTTCTATGAGTCCAATATGAAATTATATACATTCAAATATAAAAAGAACTTTCCAAATCGGTTAATGAATGATGGAGTTCTGAGGTAAAAACATAAAACCGAATTGCGTCCCTATAAAATTTGAGGGTTGCCCTAGATTTTTTTGGGATCCCATCATCAGATCCTGAATTGGTGCCAATGTGACCATCTGGGAAACAAAAAAATGATTTCTCGAATCGGTCCAGGCGTATTTGAGTAATTGGGGAAAAAACATAAAAAAAATGTAATATTATCTCAACTGATTCAATAAACTATTGTGATTAAACAAACTATTGTGGTTTTTACTTGCTTTTGTGGCCACTCTGAGTCGTCTTAACATTTCTGCCATAGAATTTTCATTACTCAACATATGCGATAGATTTTCTGAGCGACCGATCTAGTGCGACCTGCACCCAATGGCTCCCTGCATCCTTTCTCAAAATGTCTTTCCGTCCTGCGCTGCGCATTCCAGTGCAAGGTCTCCACTCAAGAATTTTTCTGTCACTGCCACTTCATCTTGCGTTTTATCAGACTGACTCATACCTAGGCTGGTTATACCCAGCAGTGGGACAACGGATGATAATGACGATTGACTGTAATCATGTAATGTAGTTTATTTATATATTATTTCTATGTATTTAAGTTATGTTTATTAGTATAATCAATAGGTATATTTTATTTTGTGAGTATGTTTATGTCTGTACTCTTACACCGCCGTTTTTTTATTTTAATTTATCCTGTCCATCCAAAGCGATACCTCCCACGTAAGATGTTGTATCCCACAAAAATGCAATTTAGAGTTTTGACTAAAAAGTTACCTAATTTGTAGTAATATATGCATTCAATGTGAAAAAAAAAACAAAAACACGATTTTATAAGATTTTTTCAGACGTAAGTTGTTGTAACTTTCGAACGACAACGGACTAAAACGTTGTATAGTCCTCCGCAACGCGGGGTGCGGGGTGGGGGGAATCGCGTGCTCAGTAATACACACTCAAATATTTAATCTATATAATATTATAATTGTCACATACGGTGGAGTTTGGCTTAAAATTTTCAGTGTATATTGTTGTAACTATCATAAACAACAACGAAGGTAATCTAAATTCCGTAGTATAATATTGTAAGTATGAGATACAACAGCTGAAAAAATCTAGATTCCGCAGAATAATGTTGTAAGTACAAGATACAACAGGTGAAGAAATCTAGATTCCGCAGAATAATGTTGTAAGTATGAGATACAACTACTGGGATAGCCTTTATTCCGCAGTAAACTGTCGGAAGAACCATATCTCAGAAAATATATATATTTTCTTTATTATCTTTCAACATAGTTAAGCATACTATAAATTATACACATAAAATAAATTTTATAACGATATGAAAATCAATGCAGTTTTTATGCTAATTTGAATCTTTAAAACGCTCTCATATAAAATTCTAGTTTTGGAGATACAACAACTTACGTGGGAGGTATCGAAAGGTTGTCTGGATAAGACCGCCCAATGTACCTTTATTTATTGTTTATTTCCACTCTTACTGTATTTTTTGTTTGGTGTGCAATAACGAGTATTTAATTCATTCATTAATTCATAACAAACAATCAAACATACGCAATTAATAATCGAGTAACTATCACGTAACATCACAATATTCTGAACATTGTGTTTAGATGGCTTATTGATTGAGTTCAGGATGTTCCGATGATTAATCACTCGAATGAAATAGGATTGTCGGATGGATCGAGTCATTAGCACAGGTTGCTAAGCGGAATGTTATCTAGACGTGACACTGAGTTTCGTAGACGTAGTATTGACTACGTTGAAACAATACTGACCTGACCCCCTACAATGACCTTCCTACGGAGGTTTTTCCGGTGGATTTCAAATTAAGCGCCTTCAAAAGAGGTGTAAATAGGGGATTAACTGCTAGGCAACGCGACTGCGGTACCTCGAGTGCTGCATGAGTTTATAGGCGGCGGTGACCACTTAACAAGAGGAGGCCCGTCAGCTTGTGTATCTACAAGTATAATATAAAAAAAAAATACTGCTTTGTACTAAAACAACCCCTTGTCTTAATTCAAGTACTGTGAGGTTTCTTGTTGATAACTTTGTTATGTCACTGGTAGATACTCTGTTATTCACCTTAGATCAGACCTTTAATTCTTAAACCAGCTGAAGCTGTGATGACCATAAACGGAATCGTCTGATCACACTTATATTTTAAATGTAAAAGTTTGTATGTTTGTTTATTTATTGATTGGTTTGTTACTCAATCGCGTCGTAACGTCTGAACCGATTTCGATGAAATTTAGCATGTACGTAGATTATACCACATAGGCTACTTTTTATCCCATAAATCAGTTCCCATGGGATACAAATGGGGTGTCAAGTCAAGTTGCAAGAGCGAGTTTTGCTTTATTTCTAGGTTACCTACACATTTAGTAGTGTAGCGCGAACGAAGTCGCGGGCAACAGCCAGTCAACTATAAAAAAATAATCATGTCTATCTTTACTCTAGTTATTCATTAGGGTTCAACTACACCATATTTAGGAGTAGTAGAGTCATTTGTATTTCTGCTGCCAAGCAGCATTGCTGTGTTTCGGTTTGAAGGGTATGGTAGCCGGTGAAATTACAGGCACATAAGATTTTACAACTGTATACCTGCATAGTAAAGAACTTTTCTAAGGTGCATGACCTACGAGGCAATATTTTGTTATAGGCGATGGTTATCACTTAGCATCAGTTGGGCCATATGCTTTTTCCATCTCCATGAAGATAAAAAAAAACGCGGAGTTGCCCGAATGGTTTCCCAACTAGGTTATCAACACACGCCAATCAGTAAAGTTTAAAGTAAGCTACGCTATTATCGGAAAAAAAAATCCGGACCCAACCAACCAATCAATTAAATTCCATAACAACCGCTTCACCATATCTGATTAGATTTTGAATGTGGATGCAAATCACACGCGGCATTGTAACCAAACAATACGTCCTCACCTGCGCCAATCCGATAATAACACAAGATTATTATTAGACATGAATTATTGTCGCAATTAGACGCGACAGCGGGGAAACGGAGCTCCGACTGAAAACGGACAGCGAGCGAATAAATCAATCATGATAGGAGCCGACATACTGTGTAGAGTGAGCCTATTTTGTTTGGAGGTTAGAAGCCTTATCATTGAAGGTTTCATCATTATCATATCTGACATAGGACGTCTAATGCTGAACATAGGCCATGATAGACGACGTGTCTGCAAATAAATATATAATCATAAATATTGCTGGAACATTGGAGCCGGAAAGTTCTCGAATGGAGGCCACGGACCGGCAAGCGCAGCGTAGGACGTCCACCTACAAGATGGGCAGACGACTTGGTAAGAACCGCAGGTCGGCGTTTGATGCAGGCCGCTTCCAACCGCAGTTCCTGGAGATCAATGAGGGAGGTCTTTGTCCAGCAGTGGACGTCCTACGGCTGATATGATGATGATGATTGCTGGACATGTCACACAACGCTATCTAGACCCAAACTAAGCAGAGCTTGTACTGTGGGAACCAGATAACTGATAGAATAGTTATATACTTTTTTTAATGTAAATAAATACTTATCATATATAGAAAAACATCCAGACCCGGAACAAATATCTGTAGATCATGCAAACATTTGTTCCGCGGCAGGAATCGAACCCTATCTCCTGCGTCTCAGACGGCTATTCGCCCACTGCGCCACGGAGGTAGTCAAATAGTTTTAAGTATTATAATATGTATGTTAATGACTAAAGTACTCGTATATACATATGGGCCGTGGAATTCAGTTTTAACATCTTGTAGCTTTCCATTGTTTCCTGAAGTAAAGTTTTATTGATCGAGCGAAGCGAAATCTCTAAATCAACTTGGCCAAATCAGCGTTGTATGTATGTATGTATGTTTGTTTTTCCGATGATAACTTTTGAAGCGTTGATCCGATCATCGTAAAATTTTATAAATAGGTAGGTAGTGATGGCACAATACTGGTGTAACTAAATGAGCTAAAATGTTGGGGGTTGTTTAGAGATTGGGGTTTAAGAGGGGTAAAAAAATTAGAAATGAGACTTTTAGGTCAAATTAGACGTCAAATGAAAGGTCTTCATTAGCACATTTCGACCCCGTTTTTATTTTTAGTAAAATTTTTAGTTTTTGAGTTAATAGCCATAATAAAAACTAAACTTTGACAAAATCACAGGGTACCGTGACCCCACAGTACTAAAATTTGGTATTCATGTAGCTTAAGTATTAGAAACATAGGTAAAAAATTTGTACCCCAAAAAAGAGGATCCAGATATCATGAACTCCAGTTACCTGTAATTTGAATGAACCTGTAGGTCAAATAAATGGTATTTCGAGGCACTATTTTGATAGTCAAAGATAACGTATAATATTTTATTTGTCTATGGTAGACTCGCAAGATCTCAGTTCGGGGCGAACCAATAGTTATTATCATCGTTATAGATCTTCTGCGGCTTGCACCCAACGGCTCCCAACAATCTTTATCAAGTCGTCTTTCTATCTAGTGGGGGGGGCGGTCCTCCCGTGCGAAATTCTAGAAATTTTCTGCCCCAACGGCTGTCAATTCGAGCTACGTGCCCCGCCCACTGTTTTTTTGTTACGCTGTCACGTAGTAACGGCTGAACCGATGTTTAATGAATGGATTGTGACCGGGATCCAGATATGTCTTAAATTTATTCTTGGTTTACCGGTCACATAACTAGATGGCGCTGCTTAATTAACATCATCATCATCATCATCCGCCAGAAGACGTCCGCTGCTGAACATAGGCCACCCCCTTAGATCGCCACAACGAGCGGTTGGTAGCCGATTGCGCCCAACGGCTCTCCGCGATTCGTACTAGATCGTCGGTCCACCTTGTGGGGGGCCGGCCTACGCTGCGTCTTCCAGTCCGTGGTCTCCACTCGAGAACCTTAATTAACATAAATAAACCTAACTAGGTTCGGAACCCTCCGTGCGCGAGCCATACTCGTACTTGACCGTCTTATTTTTTGTCCGAAAGTTTTTGTTTTTGAGAAGGCTTTGCTATAAACTACTGCTAAAACTACTATCAAAATTTAAATATAAAAAATTAAATCGTCTTGTTTACTTTGCGTTACTTACCTACTTGGCCTTATGATAGTCCTACTCATATCCCTACAGGTATATACTAGGTCCTCAGAACAATAACAGCTAATATCGTCTAATTACAAGACAGGCTAATGTTGTGCCGCTAATATTGAAATAGTGATTTATGCGCCTATAAATCTGTCCGTCCGTCCGTCCGGCGATAATCTCGTGACGACCCCCCGCTTGTATGATTAAGGTGTTAATCAGTGATTTTGAAAATCTATACATGTGTTTAGATTTTCTTTAATCCAACCTGGAACTAAATTGAAATTCATAAACGATTTTCAGTGATAGCTGCCTTTTTTTTAAACATTATAGGCTTGCGTTTGACCACGATGTCACCTGATGGTAAGCGATGATGCAGTCTACGATGGTACACGCTTGCCTAGAAGTAACCTATTCACTCGCGACTTAAAGATACCCAGGCTGTAGCTATCTGGAAACACAGACTCTGGCAAGGCCTAAAATTATTATGTGACAAACTATACGTTCTGACATAAGGGTCGAGCCTTGTTCGTCTACTGACTGGTTATTTCTTTGCCCCTCGCTACTTCAATGAGGCATAGTTTGTAGAACTCAACCTGCTTACCAATCTAGGTTGAGAGCTATACCTGAATGACTATATTGCGATTAGGTATTAGGTAGAATATTATAGCTTAAATTACTTATCCAAATTTCCTGTTGATAGCTTCTGTAGTGCTACAATAATCAGCTGTGGCAGACAGGCAGATGGACGGACGAAATCGAACCATAGCGGTTCTGTTTAACTAGCGACAACGAACGAACGAAATGCTCCGAAGAATGCTTAAATATCGTCTTAGTCTAAAGAAAAGATGTTAACAGCTTTAATACCTACCTTCTATTCCAACATAGACTATTGAGGCCTGGATCCCCACTCCCTATATTCTAGTGTACCTAGGTAGGTAGGGTATCACCCACCACCCCGGTGACACGTTTCGGATCGCAGTGAAGCCTTCTGCATATTTTAAAGTGCAGGGTAGGTTTGTGTGGAGTGGTTTTCTCGACTGTAGAAGAGTTTATACTTATCGAGTGTATTTATGTGGTGGCTATGTGGAATGATAGCTAATCATAAGGTTAGAACTTAATCAAAACAGATGTGTATAAATTATCTTCAATTAGCTGTTGCCCGCGACTTCGTACGCGTTACACCACTAAATGTGTAGGTAACCTAAAAATAAGGATAAACTTGTGTAAAGTATAAACTATGTGTGAAGTAGTAACGAAGGCCAAAATATTTTTTCTATAGAAACTTGACACCCTATTTTTATCCCATAGGACCTACAGGAACCATAGGAACAATACAGTGTGATTGACATAATGTAAATGTCTGAGTTTTAAATAGTTAAATGAACTTCGAATGTATTTAGAGGAGGATGGAGAGAATAAACTGTACACCTCTGAAGGTATAATTTTTTTGTTTTTTTCTAATTTAAATGGCTTATTATTTAATTTTTTATAATTAAATAACTATGAACAGAAAAGGTGACCAACGAAAACGTCTTGAAATAGTGAACGACAAAATAACACTAATAAGAACCATACAGAATAGAAGAAAAAAGGTGGTTAGTTACTATACTTTATCTTATACGTCATTGATAGGAGGATAATAGAAGGAAGTAGAGGAAGACGAAGTGTAAACTCCATGTGCCAGATAAAAAAGATAGCTGTCATTTCGTTTAAGGAGGTAAATGGGGCAGCCTTAGTACGAGAAAAATGGAGGGAGTTTCAAGGGAGAACAAAATTCTATAATACGAAAGAAAGGGCATCACAAAATTAGTGTCAGAAAATCAATAAGGGCGTTTTCCAAAATATCTGAAAATATAATTTAGAATCCCTTTAGCTCTCCTTGTATTTAATTGTTTGATATTTAAATTTTAATAAGTTTCAAAATTAGATTTGTGTCAATTTTGTGGCAACAAATTTTTTTCATAAAATGAAAACCTTTTGTTTAAAAACTCAAAGTTCAGCATACTCGATTGCCCTCACACCTTTACAGAAAATCGAAACATCGATTTATCACACCGATATTCCATATTAGCCCAACGTTTGTCACAGACCGCACTATTTATATCAAAACCACGCGCGCCCTGACCAATCACCGTGCAGATAGCTGGCAGTTTGAATTTCGAATTGCTACACCTGCAAAATTACAGCTACCCTCAAAGTTTACATGTTTCGCCTTATTGCCTTGAGATAAGGTTTGCAATGGAATAAAATGAGTGTGAAGATAGTATGTTGATTTTGCAAGTGTGTATTGCCTTTGATTTATATATTCGTTCGATGAATTATTCGTAGGTGTGTGTCGTCGGGTCCTTGCGATAAGTTTGTGTGGTTGTGTGGGAGGCTTATAGATTGAGTTGGAATTCGGTTTGTAAGTTCAACTTAAGACTTTCGAGAATGATGTTACAACTTTTTATCAATAAAAGTAAATACGAGCAAAAACTTGACCCTAAATTCCGATTGACGATTTGAAGACCATGACTGCATTTGCTACGTGGGTAAATAAAAAATAAAATAATAAATATTGCTGGACAATTCACACAGCGCTATCTAGCCCCAAACTAAGCAGAGCTTGTATTATGCGAACCAGATAACTGATAGAATACTTATATACTTTTTTTTTGTAAATACATACTTATAATATATAGAAAAACAACCAGACCCGGAACAAACATCTGTAGATCATGCAAACATTTGTTCCGCGGCGGGAATCGAAACGCTACCTCCTGCGTCTCAGCCGGCTATTCGCCCACTGCGCCACGAAGGTCGTCAAAATAGCGTCGTGAATAGCCGACTGAGACACAAAGTTTGATTCCCGCTGTGGACCATTTATCTGCTTTTTTTTTTTAATTATGCGGTAAGACGGCAGATTCTCTTCTGCTTCAGAGGTTAATAGTGCCCGTAATCCTAAGACATAGCAGCATTGCTGTGTTTTGGTTTGAAGGGTATGGTTGCCGGTAAAATTACAGGCACAACACATTGCCTCTGGTTAATGGACATAGGGCAGTGCGTCATAAGGTACGTTTCTAAGATATGTGACCTACGAGGCAGTTAGTCAGGTTGACCATTATGCTTATTCCAACTCCGTATAAAATTAAGACATAGGGGAAAAGTTTAATGTGCCTGTAGTATCATCGGCAACATAGTACTTTCCCGGACAAACAGACTATACTAATACTATTCATAAATTTATTTAGGACTAGCTTCAACCCGCGGCTTCTCCCGCGTCGTTTGTCAATAGAGAGTAGCATAAGTCTGATCATGGTCATATTCTAAATCGGTCCAGCCGTTTTGCCATGAAAACGTCACAAGCAAACCGAGATACAGAGCTATTTTCGAATTTATAATATTAGTATGTTTACCAAACTATCACAAATAACTCATCCATCTAAATAAAAATCAAAAATAGAACAACAAAGAAAAAAATACCTTCAATTTATTCAAACGAATCAAATTAACAATACACTAATAGTACTTGTAACCCGAGAAACTACAAAGGTCTAATAAGATCTTATATGTTGAAATTCCCTCTAACACCACAGATCGTAATGCCAGTCTTAAGACAAATATTAAGGTGGTGTTCGTGATGTGTTAAAAGTTAGTAACACACAAAATTGGATCTGTTAAGTATATAATTTCTTGTCAAAGTCAAACGCCACTTATAGCTACTTAGGGTGTGTTGTTGCGCGAATTGTATTTACGGTTAGAGAGGGTACCACTATTAAAATAGTTAAAACTGTGTCTCGTGTATCTTCAATAAGAAAACATTATTTTTATCGCTGATGCTTTGAAAAATGGTCATTATCTATCACTCGATAACGCCTCCGTAATCGCAGCAACTTAAATATTTGTTGTTTTAAGTAGTGTTTGCATGATATACAAATATTTGTTCCGGGTCTGGTTGTTTCTCTATAATATAGATTCTATATTAAAAAAAATAAATGATGCTTGGACATCTTGCCGCTTGAAAGAAGTGTCTGGAAAAATGAGGGGAGGCCTTTGCCCAGCAGTGGGACACAGTAGGCTGATAATAATAATAAAAATAATGCTTAATATTTCACACAACGCCATCTAGCCCTAAATTAATCAAAGCTATTTTTGGAAATTCTTACTTACAATATACTCGTATATTGTACATAAGTATTCTATCAGTTATCTGATTTCTATAGTACAAGTTTTGCTTAGTTTTGGACGCTGTGTAAAATGTCCGGCACTATTTATTTATTTATTTTTAATGTAGTAGTAGTCATTTATGAAAGGACTTGCCCGGGGAAGCACTTCCACCATACCTATTCTACCGCAAAACAGCATTGCTGTGTTCCGGTTTGAAGGGTATGGTTGCCGTTGAAATTACAAGCACATTAAGGCTTTACACCTGTTTGCCTCAAGATGCGTGACCTGCGCGGTAATACTTTGTTAAAGGCGATGGTTATCACTTAAGGATTATCAAAATGTAACATCGGAATTTAACAATAAACGTTCTGATTTCTGATTCATCAGGTTCAATCCATTCAATCATCAGGATTGACATCAGGTGGGTCATTTGCATGTTGCCAATACTCATGTTTGCACGAAAAGATAAAAGTGGCACTACGTGAGTGCCGACAGAAGTGAAAACTTCGATAATTACTCTTGAACTTAAATTTTCTCATTTCAAAAAATGCTCAACGCGCCTTAATAAGTTTTAACGTCATATACAGTGGTGTCGGTAACGGCAATAGTAACAGTGTCACGAGCTCAATTATTTTTTCCCCATCTCAAAAAATACCCAACCCGCCTAAAGAAGTTTTCACTTCAAAAATATTAAAATATGTCGCACCTTTCCTAAGCGAGCGCTAAGACAACCGATACCCTCTAAGCAGTCGCGAACTTCCCTTATCGCGCCAGCCACTTACACTAGTTTTAATTAGCGCCTGTATTTTGTACTCGAAATTAATCAAATTATGTTTCGTTGCTGAAGGCTGTTTGGATGGTGTTCTGCGGGAGGCACTATTTATATAGCTTTGGCTTGTTTGTACTGTGGTATGAGAGCATCGTGTTACAAGTAAGTAAAGTAAGCTATAGTGGAAGAAGGCAGGGCACATATGTAGCTCGAACAATGGCCGTTTAACAGATAGGTTCTTGAATACCACGCACTGTAAAGCGCAGCATGAGACGGCTCCCCCACTAGATGTATAGGTTGCAGGGAGCCGTTGGGTGCAGGTCAAAGTACAAAGTAAAAATCTTTTATTCATTAAAATCACAAAGATCACTTTGAACCGTCAATTTTTGCTGCCTGTTCCTTCGCGACCAAGCCAGGAAAGAAAGGCAAGAAAACAAGGCTGGTTGTTTTTTTTAATGATCCTTTTAGAATACATTACAATACAGAAAATAAATTACGTCTAAATTGTAACATTTTGAACGAGTTGGAGCAATTTCAATCCCAAGCTTCTCTATCATCTAACTAAATAATCTGATATTTTATAGTAGGCTTTTTATAAAGATTTTGTTTAATTGCGTTTTTAAATTTGTTAATTGTCAATTTTTGTACATCACTTGAAAAGCGAACACCTTGCCCTTTTAACAATTTACTAACTTTATGGAGTCTACAAAGGGCAACAGCGAGTTTATCTTTATTTCTAGTATTAAAATTATGATTATCGCTATTTTCCTTAAACAAATTAATATTTTTGTGTGTCCTTAAACAATGTGAGGACCCCATTGAAGCTTATTATCTAGGGTTATACCTAAGAATACGGTAGTGTCCACAATAGCCAACTCCTCGTCTTTGATTTTTATATCTGCTTTAACTTGTGTAACATTAGTAGTGTCAGTCTAATACACTTTGTTTTCTCTTCATTTAGAAGTAAATTGTTTACATATAACCATTTTACGACCTTAGAGATTGCATTGTTTACATCGTCAAAATCAGTTTGTTGTCGCTTTAATTTAAATAAAAGTGACGTGTCATCTGCAAACAAAACAACCTCATGATCGTCTCTTACAAGATGGCGAAGATCATTAATATATACTAAAAACAAAAATAGTCCCAGAATCGATCCCTGTGGTACACCCATTTTAACCAGAGACCCCGGAGAACGCTTCCCATTCACGTCAAATCTTTGCACTCTGCCACTAAAATAAGAAGTGAAAAGTCTAGAGCAATGTTACTAATGCCATAATGGTGTAGTTTCCTGATCAATGTGTCATGGTCTACGCAATCAAATGCCTTGGACAAATCACAAAAAATACCTAAAGCGTCATGAGACTTTTCCCAGGCATCAAATACGTGCGCACAATATTGGTGGCTCTGGAAATCTATAGGGGATGCCTATGTTCAGCAGTGGATATGATGATGATGATGAAGTTACAAGTAACATATTAATGACCAAAGATCAATCAAACCTAGATCAAACAAACCTTTATTAAATACCTCTGACCTATCTAAATCAATCCTGAAAAATTTCCTAGCCTCAACCAAACACTTTATTTTTACAAGCTTTTTATTAACTAGCAATTTATGTACATATGTGTGTTTGTCCGGGTGGAATCTTGCAACTTAATTTTAAACCCGTTCCCCTCAACCGATTGAGCTGAAATTTGGAATACATATCAATGCAATAATTTGGTACCTTGGAGGTGGTCTCACGATGGAGACGGATGCTAGACAACGGAACTGCTGAATGGATTATAGTAGGCTACTAGTGTTTGGGCTCATTTGAATCTGCTTGCGGTTCCGATTATGAATTTTATAAAAGCTTGTTTTGAAAATATAATTTATCAAAAAAATCTTATTCTTCAACGTAAAAACTTGAATCCGCATTACTCCTACTCCTTAAATGCTAAGGAGTAGGAGTAACGCAGAATAACTTAATTCAAAAATCATCGATTTTCTATGAACGTATGGAAATGAAC
Organism: Philereme vetulata; assembly: GCA_918857605.2. Classification (NCBI taxonomy): domain Eukaryota; kingdom Metazoa; phylum Arthropoda; class Insecta; order Lepidoptera; family Geometridae; genus Philereme; species Philereme vetulata. The sequence goes on from OU975420.1 coordinate 1,989,071, forward strand.
CGAATGGGTCTTGTGGTTATAGCCTGTTTGACCAGGTCGAAAATTTCATAAAGTCGTTTAGAAAAAAACATTATAAAATTACGAGAAATATTCAGTTATCTCTTTCTTCCAATTTTTCGGTGGTGTATACTGCATAACACCTACCTACCAGTCAAAGTAAAAGCCTGTATCATATTGGAGGAGATATTAAAGTTCACGGCTCGGAATAGAGCATGTTACAATGATTCCTCTCAACTGTAATAAACTATAGTTGTCTTCAGGTGCCTCATTTCTGAAACATAATGTTAGGTTTTAGTTATTTCATAGTGTTATTCGATACTTATAAGAAAGTTTTAAGGTAATCAACATACATAAAATTGACCGAGCGAGCAAAGCGAGCGAAGCATCCAGTTTCGAGACTGTCCAAAAATGCTTTTGACTGTCTGTATGTTTTCACCTACAGGTCGCATTTTTACCGATTTTGATAAAATTGGCACGCAAGTTCCACGATTAATTTTTTTGTCGATCGCGATTTTGATTAAGGGAAAAATTTTGAAAATCGTGTAGGGTTTAAAGGTTAATTAAGCATATAGTAAGTTTTATAAGCTAATAGATCTCAATTTTAGTTTGCTAATAAAAAAAAGTTTATCTGGAGGTAACCAGTAATGTTTTGTTGATTTTTTTTTAGTTTATAGCATTGCATTAAAACCCAATAAATGGAACTATAGAAATGATTGTTTTAATTAAAAAAAGACTTATGTTATTCTTATATATTATTTCTATTATCCAAATGGAACAATGTGCCCCACACATGGAACAACTCGCCCCAAAGTGGCGCTGAATGTTCCCCTCCGAAATTTTGCAAAGAATTGTCTGTAAAAAAAAAACTATTGAGATGCTGGCGGAAATGACTATACTGTTACAAAGACCAATAAAGATCTTTGAATAGTTACAAATATTAAAAATGTAACCTTTAATTTCCATCATAAAATTCCATGTTGTTTGAAAATCGGAACTTTGAGCACCGGTCTCCCCTACTTACCTATACCGATCAGAGTACGCAGTCTTCTCCGCCTTCACGAGACAAACCCGTAGACACTAGATTAGACCTCCTAGGACCAAGGGAACGCGTGTAATCGCTAAAACTTATACCAATATTTTGTTCAAAAGTCTACATAGGTAAGCCTATTGAAAAATTCAAGCACCAGAAAATCGATTTAAAATTGAACTTTCTTTCTTAATTTTCTTGACCAAATTACTTTTTGGAATTGGGACGCGAGTTCTACTGTTCTCATAGAACCCAGAATAGTTTTTAATAATAATTATAATAATAAATGGCCTTTATTTACACACACACCTATTAAACTAACAGAAGTAGGTAGGATACAATATAGGTTCTAAATAAAGCTAGTGTAATGCCCCCCCTCTCTTCTCTTTCAAACACTCTACTGCTACCTCCTGCCCCATTTCCTATCTACTACCACTTACTATTATTTACTGCTATTTACTTAGTCCTATTTATTACTAGGTGTAGATATAAGTTTAGATATAATACTAGTTGAATTATAAGATGAGATATAACTCAGTCTTTAGATTTATAACTTCCTAACCTTAAATTTTGCACTTAAGACGCTCTTGTCTATTTAATGATCGATTTGGCCAGTGATCGTTTAGTTATGGTAGGTCCCCTGTTGTGAAAGTAGTAACCCGTTTCTTTTAGGTGATTAAGACAAAACAAAAGCCTACTCCAAAGATTAATTTAACCCTTTGCCTGCCTAGTCAACTTGAAAAGGTATAAATGTAACCTAACCCCAATCGTAGGTTCCTCAGATGTAAAATTTCCTCAAATTTGAATAGTAAATCTTATCTTAGCTTTTAACTTATAAATCGGCCATGGTTCAAGGCACTTTCCCGCCTTCTCAACAGTGGTGCCCGACTTCCAAACTGGTCACACCTCCACGGTATAAATAGAGCTTGGAAACGCACTAGTTAACTGCGCGCTCTTTACAGGGGAGTTCATATAATTATCACAAAAGAGTCAGGAGTCAGTATGTATGTAGATTGTCAGCAAAAGACACTCTAAACCCTCTAAAACTAAAACTATTTTCCCACTTTCGTGGTAGGGCTTAGAGTAAATGAGGGCATATTCTTTTCCAAACCTATAATTGTCAGTATGGTTCGTCCTAGTACTTTGTAACCAGCCTAATTCTGAGTCAGTTCGTTATTCAATACTTTCAACCAAATTTACTTGTGATAGACTAATATTAAAACCTTTCGCTCATCCAATCTCTTACAATATTCCTCTGTTTATCTGCGGAGCTAAACTCTGAGATTAAAATGTCAATTAATGGCCTCTTGTTAGCCCGAAGGCGTCTCCCCATTTATTGCATCTATTGCTATGGTAAAATTCCAACATTATAGTTAGTCTTTGTTTTAGGTAATGTAATATATTAAATATTTCAAACTCGGGAGCTTTGTCCCATAAAGTCTGTCTATTGACAAGTAGTAATGTAAATTTCTCTCAGAAGAATAATGTTTAATGGAATATTTTACTTCCCGTAAAATGTAATTTAACTATTGTTCAAGTCAGGTAGTTACTTCGTTGTCAACTACTGTTGAGGTCCCTCTCATGAGGTTATAATCAAAAAATATAAGTTAATCATTGATGAATGTAGTTTATTACAGTGAATATACTTAACACAGAAGAACTTTGCCTTATAAAATCTGTCTATTGACAAGTTAAAGTAGATGGTAGGGCTTGTTTCAGAAGATCAAGTATTTAATGGAATATTTTAATTCCTGTATAATGTAATTGACTATTATTCAAGTCGGATAATTATTTCATTGTCAATCAATTTGTATGTCTCTGTCACGAAGTTATAAAAGCAACTTTTATCGTTGAAGTAGTTCTGATGTCAGGGTTCACTCATCAACCATAAATGCGTGTGTTGATACCTCCAACAGGGATATTTTCCTACGTGGTTTTGAAGTAGAGAACTCGCACATGAGAGATTTATCTTGTTTGAGGGACTTCCGCCCACCATGGTTGGATTAATCAAACATCCAGCTTCCATTTGAATTAGATGTCATGTAAACAAAATAATCATCTCCACTTCAACAAACCTAGGCTGAGAATCGCCTGATTCAAGTATATACGTTTTAAATATCTCACAATTTATTGAAAATGATTTAACCACAGCCAAGCTTTCAACTTCGTGAATACTTTAAATAACGATTATGTGGATAGTTATGAAAGCAAATCCCCTTTAACGACGAAATCCCGATTTTATCCTTAACCAGAGATCCTAAACCCGTTCCATGTTTATAAATGATTTTGTCGATACAAAATTATGATTGGAAATGTGGTGGTTTAATTTTCCTAAATCCTCAACATGAATTTACTTTTAACTAAATCTCCGCATAACCTGTTGTCTAATTCCGTTTCCTAGGCCCCAAGGTTTAGAAAACAGGCCCCTTCTTGCATCTGGTTCTAATTAAGCCCACCGCTCCAGCATTCAAAGACAACTACCAACCAGAGACCAACTTGCTTAGATAAACTACCTTCGTAACCCCGAGCTCATCTCATTGTCAAACTTCAATCGTTCCAATCGATAATTTCAACATTTTTCAGACTCATGAGAGGTATTTCTTTTGAAACTACCGCCCGTAAGAGTGCTAATTACTCGCTATTCTAGTTAAGCTTAGTACAAGAGTTTAGTTCTACCGACCGATTTATCTCATATCGTATGTTACGTTAATATATTTTCTCTTTGCGAGGTACTCTGGCAAATATCAATCAATATATGTAATTCCAACCTGACTACCCGCATATTTCCTCCTTTGAGGTATTCAATCTATGGAGCACACACTATCATAAATTACCTTTCCCGGCGTCCTAGCGATAATATAAGCTACGTTCACCTATGAAACCCATCATTTCATTTATGATAATGATAGAAAGAAGGATAGTTAAAAAAATTGTTGCCCTGCAACCGTCAAATGTGTGAGGGTAGTTTAATTTAAGGTTAATATATTTTCTGAGCAAGTTACGTACTAAAATAAGATTCTAATACCCACATTCTCATATTTCTACTTCAAGATAAATTTAGCGTAAAGAGATCCCGGTGGCTTAGCGATAATAACAAACCCATTTTTACTGAATTCAATTTTAGACTTTGGACTGACCCACAGTCCCTGAATTATCTTCTACCCGACTCCCTAATATCTTAGGTATAATACTATCTTAGCCTGTCCTATGGGCTCGGTGTCTCAAACCGAAGTATAAGAATATCCTATTGGTTTTACAAGATATTTTCATGCTTAAGTCTAGAATTTTTCTTTGATTACTACATTGTTGTATCCCCAACAAGCCATACCATTACCAACAGTAATACAAAAGGGTACTTATTACAGCTATGTCAATATCATTAGATTAATCAGCACTAGTCTCAAGTTAACTAATGCCTTTAAACTTAGCGTTGTAAAATACCGATTACTTTGCTAATTCTAGGGATGAGGTTCCGGTTTTATTTTACTCGGCGAACCCTAATTTCGCTCTAAGATTCGATGTAATTTTGCCGATACGAGTTAACAGCTGGAATCGTGACTTGATTTCATCATCATCATCATCATATCAGCCGTAGGACGCCCACTGCTGGACAAAGGCCTCCCTCATCGATCTCCAGGAACTGCGGTTGGAAGCGGCCTGCATCCAACGCCGACCTGCGGTTCTTACCAAGTCGTCTGCCCATCTTGTGGGTGGACGTCCTACGCTGCGCTTGCCGGTCCGTGGCCTCCACTCGATAACCTTTCGGCCCCATTGCCGTGGGGCGCCGGCAATAGAATGTTGCCCCTCCGCTCTGAGTCTGCTAAGGGATACCTCCGAAAGATGGGCAGCAGCGTCTTTTCATGTTTTCAATGCCTATACTGCGCTCGCCAACCCGCCTGCTAATCGTGGCGAGTATGGCAACAACCCCCTCATGATATTGCAACATAAAACCAGGCCCCGAGTCCCCGGTGGCCCCGCTAATCCTGGCTACGGTAGCAGTCACGGTAACGGCGGGGCCAGGGGTGCTAAGAATTCCCGGGAGACGATCGGCTACCAAATCCTACGACGACCACTGGCCCTGGTAACACACAACATCCGCACTTTGAGGACAGACGAAAAGATTGTTGAGCTGGAAGAAGAAATTAGTAGATTACACTGGGACATTTTGGGGTTATCAGAAGTCCGTAGAGAGGGCGAGGACACGATATCCCTTAAGTCTGGTAACCTACTATACTACCGGGAGGGCAACCAACAGTCCCAAGGTGGTGTTGGGTTTCTCGTTCACAAGTCACTCATCAACAACATTATCACCATCGACAGTGTGTCGAGCAGGGTCGCGTACCTGACACTCTGAATATCTAAGCAATATTCGCTGAAGGTTGTTCAGGTATATGCGCCGACCTCTTCACACCTAGATGAAGAAGTAGAGTCTATGTATGAGGACATCAGTAGAGCCATACATACGAACAAAACTCACTTTATTGTTGTTATGGGTGACTTCAATGCAAAGCTAGGCATGAGAAGCGATGATGAGTTGAGAGTGAGGCAATTTGGATATGGGCAACGGAACCCCAGGGGACAGAGGCTGGCCGATTTTCTGGAGAAAGAAAAAAAGAGTAAAGAGTCCCTTATGATGAATTCTTTTTTCCCGAAGCCGCCTCACAGGAAATGGACCTGGATGAGTCCCAACGGTTCCACGAGAAATGAGATTGATTTCATCTTGACCAACAAGAAACGGATATTTAATGATGTCTCTGTGATTCACAGGGTGAAAACCGGCAGTGATCACCGAATTGTTAGAGCCACATTGAATATGAACGTTAAACTTGAAAGGTCCCGTTTGATGAAATCTACGCTCCGACCCACTCGCATACATATCCAAAACCTCGAGAGCTTTCAACTCGAACTTGCAAATCGCTTTGACTGTCTAGAAGTAGATGCATCAGTGGACGAGATCAATAACAGGTTCGTAGAAACCGTCCATACGGTGGGGTCCCAGTTCTTTAAGACCCCCCGTACCAATAGACCTCAGAAACTTTGTGATGACACCCTTAACCTCATGGCTGAAAGACGTTCTTTGCAACTGCAGTCTCCCGATGATGCGCAGTCACATAGGCAGCTCAATAGAAAGATTTGGAAATCCTTGCGGCACGATATTCGTACCTTTAATACATCTCGTATTAAAGATACGATAGAGCGGAATAAAGGCTCCAAAGTGTTCGCGAGAGATAATTCTATTGGGCAGAGCCGCATGACGAAGCTGAAGAGGGAAGATGGCAGCATAACGTCAAGTAAAGCGGAAGTGTTAAGGGAAGTCGAAAGGTTCTATGGACGGCTCTACGATTCGGTCACTAAACCTGTTTGCAGTGCGGCCAACGACCTAAGAGCCAAACTGACCCGACATTATACCGAAGATATTCCGGACATCAGCCTGTATGAGATCAGGATGGCCTTGAAGCAGCTTAAGAACGACAAGGCGCCGGGTGAGGACGGAATCACTTCAGAGCTTCTGAAAGCGGGTGGATCACCGGTACTTAAAGTCCTTCAGAAGCTTTTTAATTCCGCCTTGCTTGAAGGTACGACGCCAAAAGCATGGAACGGGGGCGTGGTGGTTCTGTTCTTCAAGAAAGGTGACAACACCTTGCTTAAGAATTACAGACCCATCTCGCTTTTGAGCCATGTTTATAAGCTGTTTTCGAGGGTCATCGCGAACCGTCTCGAACGCAGGTTTGACGAATTCCAGCCTCCCGAACAAGCCGGGTTCCGTAAAGGCTACAGTACCATAGACCACATACATACGCTGCGGCAAGTCATACAGAAGACCGAAGAGTATAACTTGCCGCTATGTCTCACGTTTGTGGACTATGAGAAAGCCTTCGATTCGGTCGAAACATGGGAAGTGCTTGAGTCTCTCCAACGATGCCGTATTGACTATCGGTACATCGAAGTGTTGAAGTGTTTGTATAAAAACGCCACTATGTCAGTCCGAGTACATGAACAAAGCTCGAAGGCGATTCCCTTAAAAAGAGGCGTAAGACAGGGTGATGTCATCTCTCCGAAACTGTTTACGACCGCATTGGAAGATGCCTTCAAGCTTCTGGAATGGAAAGGACTGGGCATCAATATTAACGGCGAATACATCACTCACCTTCGGTTTGCCGACGATATTGTGGTCATGGCAAAGTCGATGGAAGAGCTCAGCACGATGCTTGACGTCCTCAATCGAGTCTCCCAACGGGTAGGACTTAAAATGAACATGGACAAGACGAAAATCATCTCGAATGTCCATGTCGTCCCTGCCCCAGTTATGGTTGAGAACTCGGCTCTTGAAGTTGTCGACGCATATTTATACCTAGGACAAACAGTCCAATTAGGTAGGTCCAACTTCGAGAAAGAGGTCAATCGTCGAATCCAACTCGAATGGGCAGCGTTTGGGAAACTTCGCAACGTCTTTTCGTCCAACATACCTCAGTGTCTTAAGACGAAAGTCTACAATCAGTGTGTGTTACCAGTGATTACATATGGAACCGAGACGTGGTCCTTCACTATTGGCCTTATGAATAAGCTCAGAGTCGCTCAACGAGCTATGGAGAGGGCTATGCTCAGGGTTTCTCTACGGGATCGAATCAGAAATGAGAAGATACGTAGGAGAACTCAAGTCACCGACATAGCCCGACGGATTAGCACGTTGAAGTGGCAATGGGCAGGCCATATAGCGCGCAGAACAGATGCGACTTGATTTATGTTATTTAAATGTTTAATTCCCTAAATTCTCAACATGACCTAACCACTGGTCGGTCACATAACCTAATGCCGTGGCGTTTTTCCCTAATGCATCCTACATTACGTTTACGTGTACCTAACAGTCCCTAATTTAGCTAAGGTGTGATGATACAAACTGGAAGACTAGCTTCACATTTAAATACTAATTGTGTGGTGTGTAATGTAGGCGTCCGAGGTGCAATGGCTCGCCTTCTAACTATGCTGCTTATGGGTACAGGATTGTAAAACCTGGTTTTGTCTACCACTATAACGGTGTACGTGCTTTCTGATACTGGCTCGCGAGCCTGGGGTGCATCAGAACAGCCTAGTAGGAAATAAATTGTGTATAATATAAATATATATATATACAAGACCACAACATTGCTGACGTCTCTCTACGAAGCGTCGGACACAATTTGTGGGGGACTCACCGATCCCAATGCATAGAAAAAATTGGTGCCTGGCGGGCCAGGCACCAATTTTTTGGATATACCATAATATATCCAAAAAATATATAAACCAGGACCTGCCTAGAGTACCTGTTTAAGATGGGTATATATTCAAGCCACTTACTTAGCAAGATATACAACCAATATAAAATATTGGATTTCTCAAGCACGGGGAAATCAAGCTAAAAGGTTTTTTTACCGCTTACGGTTACACAAGTTTTATCCCTGAATTTACAGTTACGGCACATGAATTTACAACAGACTACCCCCAGCTATGACCATCATGAATAAGCCTTTCCTGGATTCCTTATGAGCCCTACAGCCGGTGTAATCCGCTGCAGAAACCCCAAGTCTCTAAGAAAACCTGACCCATGTCGGACCAATACCCCAGCAACTAGCCTGAATCTCTGTGTGAATCAGTCAAAGTTAATCTCTCTAAATTTCACCTGAATTAAGTTACACCGTAGAATACCGTGAATACCCAACCATTGCATTTAAATATCCCCACAATTCCGCATAGAATTTCCCCTTCATTACAATTTTACCAGGAACATAAATCTTGGAGTGATCCATTTTTTTATAGATACTCCTTGATTTATTCCCTTCAATACTTCACCAAATTAAGCTTAAAATGCAATTAACACAAATCCCCAAAAGTTACTTTTTTTTTCAACTATTTAGCCGCTACCCTCATTATGACATTTTTTCCACGGAACACGATAGTTGAATAATTCACACAAGAAATCAGAATACAAAATGGCAGAAATAAAATTAAGTTTAGAAATTACCTTAATCCTCGTGAAACCTTGGTATCACTTGTAAACCGCGATAAAACCGAAAAGAGAATGAACGCCGAATCCATTCCACCCATAAACATCTCATAGATTATAAATTATTCTGACGACATCTCGCGGCAAGTAGCGAAATCTATGCCCACAGATTATAATTTATCCTAACGACTTCTTTTAACAAGTAGTGAAATCTACCCCCACAGACTATAATTTATTTTAAAACCTATTTGCAAATTTATCAAACTGAACGGTCCCTAGTGAACTGTAACACTAGGTAGGTATAACAGTAGGCTTAATTCTAAGACACATTAGTACATTATTGTAGGTAGCACCAAGGTAGGAGGAGGTGGTGGTAAATAGGTCGAAGGCTCAGCTACGCTGGTTTTCAGCCTCGCCTTGGCAAAAACATCTGCAGCTGCCGCCGCCGCAGATAGGGTTCTCGGAAACTGTCAGTTTTATGCACTGAGTTAACAAGTAGTAATCGAAGAAATAACTAGACAATTACCGAAAACCCAATACCGCGTAAATATATTAAACCAGAACAAAAAAAGGATTTATTCTAATAAACAATAGATAGTAACTAAAATAAGAGTAGGTATATAATCTTAAGCCATTAGTATTTTGTCGATATGGAGATTAACACTGTTTGGTAGTTAAGTAGCAAATAAAAAGAGGTAGGTAGTACATTATACATAATCATTGAAAATCCGAACAAGCAACTAAGTAGGTATTCAATTTCAAAATAGGTGTGCAATTTAGTCTAAAACTATCAATGATCCGAATCAATGTTTAAATGCAAATTTTTTTTTATAAATATTCATGTTTTTGTTCTTTTTCACTGGACGAGCAGTGAGCTCGTATTCATTGGTATCGTGTCTTCGTATCATTTCGGGTATTCAGGTTTGGAGGATATGGTTTCTGGTGTTATTACAGGCACATGAGGCTTTACACCTGTAGGTATGACTAAAGTTAATGGACGCAGGGCAGCGCATCGTAGGGCACGATTATAACGTGCGTCACCTACAAGGCAATTCTCTGTTATAGACGATGGTTACCACTTAACATCAGGTGGACCATAAGCTTGTTCCATCTCCATGTAGCATAAAAAAACAATTGATTATCGCCTGTTTAAAAATGTTTAAAACTAATTTTTAGTAAAATTTGTAAGTAATTATGTTAAACACGCGCTAAAAAGTGTTTAATTATGTTTGCGGTAAGACCTATTATCCACTTCGGTGTCAGCACAAAACGTGCAAAAAAGCAACGCACTGCCCCCAAGCGCAAAATTATCGCACCATAAAATAAAAAAAAATTTAGTCAGTATTGTTTTAGTGACGCCTAGTTAGATAAGAGAAAAAATGAAAAAACTGATTTTTTAGTTTAAAATTGGAGAAACATTTTTTTATTTATCCACCCCAATTTTCCAACTTACATGCCCAACAAATATTTTTATCCATTTTCCGAAAAGAAGGTAATGTTACTCTTAGCAAAATACAATGAGGTACGCAAATCCATCACTACAATAACCCTATCTCCACATCAAGTGCAATACTTAATAACAACTTAGCACCCCCTCCCCCCTCTTGTCAAACGTATGACAAGCGCAGATTCGCTTTGTACTTGTCAAAAATATAGCAAACAAAAGACACGGCGAAATGAAGTGAGCTGATATATCTCGGTTGAGTTTAGTGTTGGCTTTAGCCTTTATCGATAGATTGAAAAATCGTTTTCATAACTTTCTGTGGGCAATTTTTGTATCAGAGTATTAGAGCAACCTTAAAATAAGAATATTTTGTTTATTTATTGGGGAATAGTCAAGCGCTTGACCACTACTTCACCTGATGGTAAGCGATGGTGTAGTTGATGATGGAGCACATTATCAGGAAATAACCTGTGTACTTTAGCCCTGAAGACTCAAATATTATTGATTCTAACTTGGTTTAGAAGCTACGAAGCACTCAGTTGTGTAAAACTCTATAATTTTTAAGAGATTCGCTCTTGTCGGCGCAACTGATGAAGCTCTTCCCATTTTTCCCGTTCTAAGGCAGTCTCTTTTACCTCCTTATATGAGATGACAACGAACTTCTCCTTTATCCGACCTGCCTTTTCTTTGTTTCCTTTTATTTTCCTTCGATGATTGTTTTTATAAAAACAAGTATTTATAAACACCGAATTGAAAACCTCTTCTTTTTATAGTATCTATAGAAAATTATGCTTTAGTTTGTATGCTAGAAGTTATTCTCTGTAATATTACTGGACCGAGTCGATAACATTTAAGTGTTATAGAGTATGAGCAAAAACATCGATACTATTATACAAAACAAATCCATCGACAATTTTCCCGGCACTAACTCTTGCAATATGTAGGCAGACGATATAATACAAGTGAGGTATCGCACACTGACACCAGCGAGAAGTATGCAAAGAAGTTGCTTGTACTGCGACCGAGCAGTCTTGACAGTTGCGCCAGCCTCAAGGCATAGCGGGACATGTGAGTTTTGACAGCTCATTTTGCCTAACGCTCAAAAGTTTGGAGGGGAGGATCAGTGTTTCTTTTACTTGGAATGTCTGATTAAGAAGCTTGTCTTGATTACAAAGAAAAGAGTTAGTTGTGTGTTTTGAAATCATTCTTCTAACTTATGATACTAAGTAGGTGGAACAGCCAGCAAATTTGCGATTTTAAAAGTGAATTTTTAAGCAAATATAATGGAAATTATGTTACGACAAAATTATTAAGCAATCATTTATGTCCATACAAAGGTGATTTAATGAGGTTGAAGGTTCTCCATTTTTTAATCAAATATGGCGCTGACTGCACCCACCTTGTATGTTATTATAGACCTAGACTTAAAATATCTCAGCGATCCTCTAACGAACATCTTAGTCTCGTTCGAATACAAACTTTGGCAGGTAAGTTTTATCATTCACCAATGTTTATTTTACATGGGAATAAAATGAATTTAAAATTTCATTTCATAAATGGAATTCGATTTATCGAAACACGCACTAACGTCAATTTAAATTAGCCTTATAATTTGAATTATTTGGAACTGAAACGTAAGACATAATTATCCTCATCAAAAAGCACACACAAGTAATACAAGCAATCTAGATTATGTCAATATTATTGTTCTCAAGCATCAAAACACTCTTTCCGCGAGCATATCGACAGTACCTCCAACAATAATAGTTCCGTATCCCATTTGAATATTAGAACATCCATCCACTGAAGATTTCAAAGCACCACAACGTCCCACCCTTTACGAAGGCTTACTCCAAATCGCCTTTCAGAGAAAAATAAACTTAAGCGCACTGAAATTGAGATTCAATATAGCTTGGAATATCTATTCAAAATCTGAAAAAACATTACTGATCAACCTATTTTTGTTTGTATTGGGATGTTGTTCGTAGACAATAAGGCTCACTATCGCTTACGTGTAATGATTTGTGCGTAACGTGACGTTAAAGTGACGCTTCCTTAGGATATAGCTACTGTTTCTTCTGTGGCCTGGGGTGGCACACACACTGATATACACAAATATATGTGTAGATGGAATTGGTGGTTGCAATGAAAAATTGAGGTTGGTTAGAGGTGCCTGATATTAGTAAATGTTTCATTGAAAATAAATAAATAAATTCGGTTTGAAGGGTACGTTGCTGGTGAAATTATAGCTACATGAGACTTTACATCTGAATACCTCAAGTTGATGGACGCAGGGCAGTGTATCGTAGAGTAGAACACGTTTCTAAGGTACATGAACTACGAGGCAATACTTTGTTATAAGCGATGGTTATCACTTAACATCAGGTGGGTCATATGCATGTTCCATCTCCGAATTGTATTAAAAAAATAATTAACATTAAATTAAAAAAAATAACACATACAAACTTTAGTATCCTGATAAGCTGACTCCTTTTACAATAAGACAACTACAAAATAATATCATAATGTTTGACTAATAAAATAGTGCCACGAATAGCTTATCCAACTAACTTGACCTACAGTTTATGGCTAATAAGTCAAAAACTTCAAAAATTTAACTACAAATAAAAATGGAGTCAAAATGTACTAATAAAGACCTTCCATTAGACGCCTCATTTGACATAATAGTCTCAATTTGATTTTTTTACCCCTCTTGAACCCCAATATCTCAACAGCTCTCCCACATTTCTAGCTCATTTAGTCACACCAGGATTGTGCTTATATATCAAATTTCAACACTACCTACCTATATATCAAATTTCACGATGATCGGATCCATGCTTCGAAAGTTATCCTTGGAAGAACAAACATACATACATACATGATTATATACATACCTACATGCAACGCCGATTTGCCCAAGTTGATTTAGAGATCTCGCTTCGCTCGATCCTTAAGTTGAATAATTCAAATAATTATCTTCTAATCCACATACTCAATCTTCAAATGAAGGCTGTGGGGGGGATAGATGGTTTTTTTTGTTTTAATTTTCTTCCCCAAACCTTTAGATAAATGTACTACAAAATAATAAGGCATTTTTCTTTTAAAATATGTGAAGGGGTTGCGTATTAAGTAGGTAGGTACTAGTTATGGAGACATTCAGTAAAACAATATGTAAAACTATATTTTATGATGAAAAAGCGACCTTTTAGAGGTTACTTGGAGCCGTTGGGTCGTGCAAATCGGCTGTTTTAAAAATCTATGGGAAAGGAGTTCTATGGTTGCTATAATGTAATGATTAGTATTATTTGTTATAATGATTATAAGTTATAATTCTAGCAATATTATTCACTCGAGATTTTTTTTTAATTGGATACAACTTCGTTTGACCACAATCTCACCTGATGGTAAGCGATGATGTGGTCTAAGATGAAGCACGAAGATCTAGAAGAAACCTGTTCACTCTTACCTTAAAGAGGCCCGAATTGTATTCATTAGGAAAAACAGACGCCGGTAAAGTGTTCCATACCTTAGCTGTACGCATCAAGAACGTAGAACCAAAACGATGTGTGCGAATGGGTGGTATATCAACTAGGTGCGGATGGTACTGAGCCGTGCGCCTGCTTGTCCTTTGATGGAAAGGGGATGGTAGGATCAGATCGTATAGTTTCTAGGCAGATTCCCCAAAATGTATTCTGTAAAAGATCGATAGGCTTGCAACTTTACGGCGGTGTAAATGTAAAGAATTGATCACAAGTTTTATTGATCACTTCTAATCCATACTTACTCATTTTCCTAATTTTTAGAATTTGATCGGAATTGGTGATAATGATCGAAATGATACTGCTTTGTTGCTGGCTACATTCTACTTAGATAAAGCATGTACAGTTACGATCTTAAAACTGAACTTCTTTGTTTATCGACTATTCCTTTCAAAACAAGCGCTTCAACCATTGAATATCTACCCCTTCTCATCGTCTAAGTGGCTGTATATCTTTGAGTTACGTTATTGTAAACATATTTCAGGCGATATAGCCTCAAACGCCATATTTGGGCCCATTTGTATTCATTCGCCATATTTTCGGGGTAGACAGCGGATTTTCAATATTGATGTGATGTTTTGAATAGCGTAGTTTTAGAGAAAATAAACAATATTGAGAAGGGTGCTCACAGACAGAATGGTCTAATCATTTAGATGAGAACTATTCTTAGGATTTTTCAGCATGAAACTTATTTCAAACATATATTAAAAACTAATTTATAATCTAACTCGGTAACTCGCTATGAACTAAAAACTAAGTTTGTGTAATGATTTTATTAGTTTAGGTATGGTTCCGTTTAACTAACAATATATGTAAATATATTTTTACCTAACCAACATATATTTCCAGAATGAATCGTCATCATCATCATCGTCAGCCTTTCTCATCCCACTGCTGGGCATAGGCCTCTCTTCATTGTGGCTATTCGCCTCTGTCCTGCGCTGTTCTAACCCACATACGACCTGCAATTTTTAATATGTCGTCGACCCATTTTGCCGGTGGACGACCTGCGTTTCTGGTTCCATCTCTGGCACCACTCAGTCAGCACCCTGCTCCACCTGTCATCACCGCGCCTGGCCACATGTCCTGCCCAACTCCATTTGAGTCCCAATATACGCTTGATACTCGTAACGTCTTTAACTTTAGTCCGCTTGCGAATTTC
Source organism: Philereme vetulata (assembly GCA_918857605.2). Classification (NCBI taxonomy): domain Eukaryota; kingdom Metazoa; phylum Arthropoda; class Insecta; order Lepidoptera; family Geometridae; genus Philereme; species Philereme vetulata. Next base: position 2,004,227 of record OU975420.1, read on the forward strand.
AGTATTGGGGACTAGGTCTAGCAGTGTGATGCCGAGCATTGCGCGCTCCATGGCTGAATTACAGGGCAAGGAGATATCTAGGAGAATTCAGTTAGCATGGGCGGCGTTCAGCAAGTTGGACGATCTTTTAAAATCTTCCACCGTTCCACAATGTCTAAAGACCCGCCTCTACAACCAATGTGTCCTGCCAACATTAACCTACGGGGCTGAGACATGGACGCTCACGAAGGAGATTGTGCACAGGATTAGAGTCGTACAGAGAGCCAGAATGAATACCTAGTAATGATTATTTATATATTATGTTTTTTTATTTGTTTCTTTTGTTTGTTAAGCGCCAAAGGCCAAAGCATAAAAAATAGTAATATTTTTTTTTTATGCTTTGGCGCTTTGGTCTTGATAAACTGTTATGTTATTTTTGGAGTATTAAACGAATTTAAATATGATTTAATTATAAAGTACATGTAATTCGGCCATTGCAATGGATCTTCAAATAGAACTGCCCCAGAACACTACCAAGCATTACAGGAGTCACTCACATTTGAATTCTAAGCTTTTATTGAACTTCTAAACATTTTTAACCAACTTCAAAAAAGGAGGAGGTTCCAATTCATCGGAATCTTTTAGGGTTCCGTACCTAAAGGGTCAAACGTACTAACTAAGACTCCGCTGTCTGTCTGTCTGTCCGTCAGTCACCAGGCTGTATCTCATGAACCGTGATATTTAGACAGTTGAAATTTACAGATGATGTATTTCTATTGCTGCTATAACATCAAATACTAAAAACAGAATTAAATTAGTATTTAACGAGGGCTCTTATACAATAACGTGATTTTTTTGCTCGTGTTTGCTTGATATTGATAAGGGCAACAGGTAGACGCTTGAAATATTTACAGAATATTAAGTTATAAATTCGCTTTAAAAATAGATAATGAAATTAAAATAAAACAAATATTTAAAGGGGGGCTCCCATACAACAAACGTGATTTTTATGCTCGTTTTTATTCGATTTTGATAACGACAACAGGTAAACGCTTGAAATATTCACAGAATATTGAGTTATACTTTTCACTTTAAATAATTAAATTAAAATAAAATTAATATTTACGGGGGGGGCTCCCATACAACAAACGTGATTTTTTTGCCGTTTTTATAGATAACGGTACGGAACCCTTCGTGCGCGAGTCCGACTCGTACTTGGACGGTTATATTTTCTTAAGTATGTTCCCCAATTACTCGAAGGCGCCTTGGCCGATTCGAGAAATTCTTTTTTTAAAAGGGTATACTTAACAGGTACTTCTATTGGCACCAAGTCAGGATCTAATGATGGGAATCCAAAAAAACTACGTGGTTTAACTAGTTTAATAAAAAAAACTAATTAAGTTTTTTATCTGGTATTGATCGTCTCATGTTGATGAGCTGATGATGGAAAATATAACAGTTAGGGAATAATTCTTTATATATTTATAGGCTCGTATATACTGCTACTTAAGTTCCTTTGAGTTGTTCAGGTGAGCTGATGATGGAAGGTACAACTCCTTGTTTATCAACCGTTTTGGTAATTTTTTTTATTTGTGTTTTTTTTAGTGTATACTTTCAGATTGGTCATATAAATATTTCATCAAAATCGGTAGTATGATTTTTTCTGTTATCCGAAGTCGATTATATTTTTGTTAAAATGTTAGGTACTTGTTCCAGTTATGTTTTCAAAATTGATATTGCATGTTGTCCCCCAGGCAAGTGCCGCTTCTTTCCTTTGTGGTGTACTAGACGGACAGGCCCTTGACAAATGGGGCGGCACATCGCTGCATATCCGTTTTGGACAAGGCTCTGCAATCTTTGATCTATGGTTTATATGGACATTGTTCCAGGGATAGCTAGAAAGTAGCACAGCACATTCAACTTTTCACCTTTATGTGTAGGGGGCGGAATGCAGAAGTTTTTAACGACGTAACCTGGGAGGTAACTCATGTGGACCAAGCATTAGCATCAAGTGGATCATGGGCTTCAATCGTCACCTCATTTTTTGCAATTTAAACTCATCAACTTTCAAGTTTCGATAGCATAAAGGCCCATTTGCACGATGCAAGTTTCTTGCATATTGAATACAATTAAATTGAAGCTATACATGACTTGCATTGTCAAAATTTGTCAACTGCTTCATGTTGACCAATGATTCTTATTGCAATTAAACGTTACCTACAAATTGTGTTTCACATACACTAATTTAAAATTAGCTACAAATTGATATATGTATAGTATTCAGTTATAGCGATTTGTTTTATTTGTATGTTTTATAGTTTATCTTGATGCACTGAATGCATGCATTGTATTAAAATATGTATTTACTTAGTTATAATGAGCTGTAGATGGTATTTGGTGTATGAATGGTAGAATGTACGAGTTGCTTTATTTGTTTGCTAACTGATATTAGATATATTTATTATTTATAATTTTTAAACACATAGAAACATGTAGTACATATTATTTGTAATAATATTTATTTAATTTACACAAATATCAATAACATAATAAAGTATGTTATATATAATCCTTAGTTATTGTGTTTTATTAAAATATATACTCATATCTTTATAAATATTCATTGACATTCACTATCACTATATGACAAATTATCACTGTCACACATAAATTGTTGGAACTACCACTATTAGTATTATTTAGAGAGACGTTTAATTGGCTGTATTATCGTAATATATATTTTTAAAACTGTTATATTTTGTAGCTATTGGTCTTTTGAATAAAATAAAAAAAAATAAAAAAAAAATAACACGTAACATTCTTGATTTGTTGTACAAGTTTTGTTTCAAAACTTTTGTTGGTGTAAACAGCACATGCTATAATTTCTGAAGCAATTCTTGTATTCAACTGGATTCGCTTTCCATTGGCCAAAACCAAAACCGTCAACTCTAAATTTCTGTGCAAATGGTGCTAGTGCAACATCACGATTCTTCTAATTTTTATTTTCAGTATTCCATAATGCGATAAAGGTCAATGAACTTTATTAAATCAGCAGAACCAATTGACTCATATTTTTTAATAAACACAGTAGCTTCTAAAACGTGCAATACTTGAAGCAACCCGCCAATAAATGACGGCGTGTACTACACGCACATACAAGCCTGTGTTTAGACAAGTCAAAACTTGTAAGCAATAAATCTCCTAAACATAACTGTATTAGTGTAAACAAAATACAATTGCAATTATTTTTTGGCAAGACTTTCATTCAGTAATTGCATTCTATTTTATTCACTTATATCCGCGTGTAAGGTGTCTGATAAAAAAAATCAAAAGTCCGGAGAAAAGACCTGATTTCTATTGAAAAATCCTGAGATTTTTACAGTTTGAGGGTTTTCTCTGAAACGTACTTAACAATTTTAAAAAGATTTTACTTTGCGGGTCTCGCTCACGCGTTGCGATAAATAAAGAAAAAACCTAATTTAAAAAAGTATCTTCACATTAAGTATGATAAAACTGACAAATTACCTACTTGAATAAATAAGTACTGACTTTAATTGTGCAATTATTAGCAAAGGAAGATTATTTTTAGTTTGTTTAACTTTTTATTAAAGAGATCTTTAAAATGTAAGCTGTATTTTATTGAAAATTCTTAATAATCCTGAGATTTCATGAGATTTGCAAAATCCAGCCGCAATTCTATGAAGAGACCAACAATCCTGAAATCTTAGGACAAATCCTGAGATATGGTAACCCTATCCGCGTGTTAAAAGTTGCTTATTCTCGAAGGTCAATTATTGCGGGTAATGTATTGCATTCAATTATTGCTCTCGTGCGTACAACAAGAAAATGCCATCATGTAAATGGGCCTTTAGTGACAGCTCGTACCAGACGCGACGCGATGCAACGAGGTATGTAGATCCTTGAACAATCTATGTAGTTGTTTTCACGAGAACCCGCGCCGCGTGTTGCGACGCCACACCGCGAGGTGCAAGGTGTCTAAAGAAATTCTATATTGTATGATCGCTATATTATAAAATGCGGTCCTCGTCGCGTCGCCTCACGTCTCGGCGTCAGTTCTTTTCAGTTACGTCAATCATTGCATTGACAGGCATCGAGATTAGATCGAAAATGACCACAAAAAAGTTAAACACCTAAACACTGTTTACACAACACAACGCCAAACACTGTTTAAAAATCCTAAGCAGAAATTAGTAAAGATTTTTTTTTAAAACACGCTTTAAATAAACAGTGTTTAACTTTTCTCTGGTAATAAAGCTTCGAATTTAGATGAAATAAAGTAAGTGACCTATTTTCATCAAAATGTATCTCAGTCAGACGTAGATTTCAATCAAAGACAAAAGTAATCTTCAATGGGTGGGTTAAAAAGGCTCGTTATACCAATACCCAGAGGTTTTCGGTTACCTGATTAGGCCACTAGCTACTTTAAACTTACTTTTACTTCATATTCGGCCGAAATGGTTCACAAATATTTATTCAATTGTTGCATAAATCCACAAAAGAAACCAATAACCGGGTTCCCTCAGGAGCAACGCCCTGATACCAACACCATCGATTATAATATAAATCGACGAATTTAAATTCATCCCCTGTGAGGCGACAAACGTCATAAAAAGTAATAACGGGTTCATAAAGTACGAGAATGCGTCGATATGAAACGTCTTTGTGAAATATTATTTTGCATGGAGGTGTCACAGAGAAGATGAAACGGCTGGGTTGGAGCAGGCGGAAAATCAAATCTAATTATTTATTTTTCTGGTCTGGGTGTTTCTATAATGTAGGTATGACCACTTATGTAGGTATGTACACACGGCTACACATCAAGCTATACATTTCCAGTATAAGCTGACCTCGCATTGTGTAGGCTTTTCGTAGAATGAGAGGTAAGCTTACACTGGTACTGAATAGCTTGATGTGTAGCCGTGTGTACAATACAGGTTTCGGACCGTAAGACCTACCGGCATTTGCGCATTTTTGTTTACCCATTTTACACTTGACTGGCGGCCGCTCTGTCTATCGCGCGCTCGCGTATTTTACACTTGACTGGCGGCCGCTCTGTCTATCGCGCGCTCGCGTATTTTACACTTGACTGGCGGCCGCTCTGTCTATCGCGCGCTCGCGTATTTTACACTTGACTGGCGGCCGCTCTGTCTATCGCGCGCTCGCGTATTTTGCTTTGCTTTGTATTTTGTTTATCGTGCTTCTATTGTATATTTCTTAATTTTTTTTTTATTAAATTCATTTGTGCTATACGTCTAATAATATTCATCATCATCATCATCATCATATCAGCCGTAGGACGTCCACTGCTGGACAAAGGCCTCCCTCATTGATCTCCAGGAACTGCGGTTGGAAGCGGCCTGCATCCAACGCCGACCTGCGGTTCTTACCAAGTCGTCTGCCCATCTTGTGGGTGGACGCCCTACGCTGCGCTTGCCGGTCCGTGGCCTCCACTCGAGAACCTTTCGGCCCCATCGGCCATCTGTTCTGCGCGCTATATGGCCTGCCCATTGCCACTTCAACGTGCTAATCCGTCGGGCTATGTCGGTGACTTGAGTTCTCCTACGTATCTCCTCATTTCTGATTTGATCCCGTAGAGAAACCCCGAGCATAGCCCTCTCTATAGCTCGTTGAGCGACTCTGAGCTTATTCATAAGGCCAATAGTGAAGGACCACGTCTCGGTTCCATATGTCATCACTGGTAACACACACTGATTGTAGACTTTCGTCTTAAGGCACTGAGGTATGTTGGACGAAAAGACGTTGCGAAGTTTCCCAAACGCTGCCCATCCGAGTTGGATTCGACGATTGACCTCTTTCTCGAAGTTGGACCTACCTAATTGGACTGTTTGTCCTAGGTATACATACGCGTCGACAACTTCAAGAGCCGAGTTCTCTATGTAATTCTAATAATATTACATATTCATTTTTCGTTTAAACTATCATTCTTTATACCTTCATCACTTCACAAGCTCATTACTTCGCGTCCACAACGTAAAATGCAAAATGTAGATTTTTACTAACCTTGCTTGGTTTCATAATATAGTAATTTATCACTGATTTGAAATTGTTCTAAAATATTTAGACTGTATACAAAAACGGTGCTGGAGCTTTGAGATTTTTTAGACGTGAATAACAATTATGCAACCTCTTTCGACAAATAAATCGAGACTTATGTTGGGCGTTACAAATGAGCTAGCTAATCTGGTTTACCTGTGGAAAGACTGAGAAAGTGTTTCCGGGATGGAGCGGAAGTAAGAAAAGGATGGAGGAAAGTTTAAAAGAATGTAATGGATGAGTTCATATTTCAAGTTTTTATGCACTTGCTATCATAGTTTTCATCGTAGAAGTTTTATAAATATTTTTTTTTTTTAAATCTAGTTTATCTCACGGAATTTTTATACATTTCTTTAAAGAGGTGACCGTTAGTTGCTTGAGCGCTTCTCTATATAATCCATATAGATACATTTATATATCTTTAGATGTATCTGTATATACATATGCTTTCACCATATTTATAAGTTTGAAGACTGAAATAAATAAATAAATAGTGCTGGACATTTCACACACTACTATGTAGCCCCAAACTAAGTAAAGTTTACTATGGGAATGGGAGCCAGATAACTGGTAGAACATTTTATTTACATTTTGTAATAGAAATAACACCCAGGCTTGGAACTGTGTTTCATGTAAATATTTGTTCCGCGGAAGGAATCGAACTATAGATTTGATAAAGTTACATTAAATAAATTTTAGCAAGCTAAAATGACACTGAGCGGGGCACATAGCTCGAAAAAATGGCGGCCGTTGGGGTAAACATATTCTAGAGTGGTAACCACGCACTGAAAAGCCTTAGCTTAGGACTGCCCCCCACTAAATGGAAAGACGACCTGTTTTTTATAGACTAGTGGTTCGCCCCCACACTGAGATCTCGCGAGTCTCCGATTAAAATAAAAAAATAATTTCTCTAATCTTTGACTATTGAAAATAGTGCCATGAAATAATAAACCTAATAACTTGACCTACAGTTTCATTCAAATTACAGGTAAAGGGAGTTCATGTAATGTGGTTATTCTTTTTTGGGCTACAAATTGCAGTTATTCTGGAATTCAGACTTGCCTATATAAGTGTGACTATAGCTACACGCATACCAAGTTACAGCACTGTGGAGTCACTGGTGTACCCTGTGAATTTAGTCAAAGTTTAGTTTTTAAAATGGCTAAAACTTCAAAAACTATCAAGAATTTACAAAAAATCAAAACGAAGTCTAAATATACTAATAAATACCTTTAATTTGACGTCACAATTGACTTACTACCCTTATTTTTTTTTACCCCTCTTGAACCCCAATATCTCAACAATTCCCCAACATTTTTAGCTCATTTAGTCTCACCGTGTCTTACCGCTCTTTTTAAGGGAATCGCTTCGAGCTCTGTTCGTGTACTCGGACTGACATAGTGGCGTTTTTATACAAACACTTCAACACTTCGATGTACCGATAGTCAATTCGGCATCGTTGGAGAGACTCAAGCACTGCCCATGTTTCGATCGAATCGAAGGCTTTCTCATAGTCCACAAACGCGAGACATAGCAGCAAGTTATACTCTTCGGTCTTCTGTATGACTTGCCGCAGCGTATGTATGTGGTCTATGGTACTGTAGCCTTTACGGAACCCGGCTTGTTCGGGAGGCTGGAAGTCATCAAACCTGCGTTCGAGACCGTTCGCGATGACCCTCGAAAACAGCTTATAAACATGGCTCAAAAGCGAGATGGGTCTGTAATTCTTAAGCAAGGTGTTGTCACCTTTCTTGAAGAACAGAACCACCACGCCCTCGTTCCATGCTTTTGGCGTCGTACCTTCAAGCAAGGTGGAATTAAAGAGCTTCTGAAGGACTTTAAGTACCGGGGATCCACCCGCTTTCAGAAGCTCTGAATTGATTCCGTCCTCACCCGGCGCCTTGTCGTTCTTAAGCTGCTTCAAGGCCATCCTGATCTCATACAGGCTGATGTCCGGAATATCTTCGGTATAATGTCGGGTCAGTTTGGCTCTTGGGTCGGAGTAGCCAGGATTAGCGAGGCCGCCGGGGACTCGGGGCCTGGTTTTATGTTGTTGTATCATAAAGGGGTTGTTGCCATACTCGCCACGCTTGGCAAGCGGGTTGGCGAGCGCAGTATAGGTATTGAAAACACGAAAAGACGCTGCTGCCCATCTTTCGGATGTATCCCTTAGCAGATTTCAACTGCATCCACGGGCAAGAGCGGAGGGGTAACATTCTACTGCCGGCGCCCCACGGCAAGACAGGGAGATGTCATCTCTCCGAAACTGTTTACGATCGCATTGGAAGATGCCTTCAAGCTTCTGGAATGGAAAGGACTGGGCATCAATATTAACGGCGAATACATCACTCACCTTCGGTTTGCCGACGATATTGTGGTCATGGCAAAGTCGATGGAAGAGCTCAGCACGATGCTCAAAGGCCTCAATCGAGTCTCCCAACGGGTAGGACTTCAAGTGAACATGAACAAGACGAAAACTATGTCGAATGTCCATGTCGTCCCTGCCCCAGTTATGGTTGAGAACTCGGCTCTTGAAGTTGTCGACGCGTATGTATACCTAGGACAAACAGTCCACTTAGGTAAGTCCAACTTCGAGAAAGAGGTCAATCGTCGAATCCAACTCGGATGGGCAGCATTTGGGAAACTTCGCAACGTCTTTTCGTCCAACATACCTCAGTGCCTTAAGACGAAAGTCTTCAATCAGTGTGTGTTACCAGTGATGATATATGGAACCGAGACGTGTTCCTTCACTATTGGCCTTATGCATAAGCTCAGAGTCGCTCAACGAGCTATGGAGAGGGCTATGCTCGGGGTTTCTCTACAGGATCGAATCAAAAATGAGGAGATACGTAGGAGAACTCAAGTCACCGACTTAGCCCGATGGATTAGCATGTTGAAGTGGCAATGGGCAGGCCATATAGCGCGCAGAACAGATTGCTGATGGGGCCGGAAGGTTCTGGAGTCTCGAGTGGAGGCCACGGACCGGCAAGCGCAGCGTAGGATGTCCACCTACAAGGTGGGCAGACTACTTGGTAAGAACCGCAGGTCGGCGTTGGATGCAGGCCGCTTCCAATCGCAGTTCCTGGAGATCAATGAGGGAGGCCTTTGTCCAGCAGTGGACGTCCTACGGCTGATATGATTATGATGATGATAGTCTCACCGAAATTGTACCATCACTACCTACCTATGTATTAAATTTTACGATGATCGGATCAACGCTTCGAAAATTATCCTCGTACAAACAAACATACATACACATGACCCCGATTTTTCCTAGTTGATTTAGAGATCTCGCTTCGCTCGATCAATTATTGGCTCACGTTTGATAACGATCTCGCCAGATGGTAAGCGATGACGACCTCCGTGGCGCAGTGTGCGAATAGCCGGCTGAGACGCAGGAGGTAGCGGGTTCGATTCTCGCCGCGGAACAAATGTTTGCATTATCTACAGATATTTGTTCCGGGTCTGGTTGTTTCACTATATATTATATGTAGGTATTTACAAAAAAAACGTATATAAGTATTCTATCAGTTATCTGGTTTCCTTAGTACAAGCTCTGCTTAGTTTGGGGCTAGATAGCGCTGTGTGAAATGTCCAGCAATATTTATTTATTTATGCAGTCTACGATGGATCACGCTTGCCTAGAAGAAACTTTTTTCGCGACTTGAAGACATCCAGGTTGTAATTATCAAGAAACACAGACTCAAGCAACCTGATAAAGGTTGCTGGGAGTCGTTGGGTGCAAAAGATCTCTCGATCTAGAAATCTATAGGGGAGGCCTATGTCCACCAGTGGACGTCCTATGCCCAATATGATGATACTGATATGATGAAATAAGGTTAATAATTATTTCCGCAGCGGCCATGACAGCAGTATTTGTCATCAAGTAATATTCCGAAAACAAATAAACTTTATCAAAAATATGTAACGACTTCAAGTAAGTCACGTAATGACTTGCCCAAAACGGGCTCTTTATCTCAACAATAGCTCCACTTCTATAGAAACACGCAATAAAACATTATGTACCAATGAGTTGTACGTAAACATTTCAAAACAGGTCATGATTTTAGGGATCCCTAGTTATAGAGGAAAAACGCTATTCAAGTTATTATTTAGCGAGAACCATCTTTTTCAGCTTGTACCTACCATAATCGACACAAATAAAAAAAACTGTTTGTGGCTTTTATTTTCTACGGTTACCTCCCCCCACCGACCCTCGCGCAACGCAACAGTAGGCCTGATAGTATTGCCGTGACATCACTCGATAAACACCTTTATCTGGGCCCGTAGCCAAATTACATTCGCTTCGAATCGATTCGATTTCTACATAGGTTTGTTGTCGATATATCACGTGGTATTTCCATAGCACGTGTCAAATCCCATAAATTTTCGGACTAAGCTACTAGCGAACGCTAATCGCATGAAACTTGGCTAAGCCCTCTGATTTTCTTCCACTTGAATTGACAGTTCAGGAGGAACGTCTTTTTAAAAATTAGATTTTGTTGACAGAGCTGTACAATATCATTATGATCATATGCTTAGGGCATCCATTGCTGAATATACTCGTAGATTTTCAGAGGGAACCTTCACCCAGTGAATATAAATTTTTACATACGGAACCACACTCTCAAACAACAAACACACTTCAATGGCACATTTCAAAACAAAAGACTATTAAACGAGTTCTTTTTAGTATGATCTTGGTACCTCGATACTTGTAAATGGAGTTAATGCTCAAATCGACAATTAAAGCGGTAACAAGCTCTATGACATATCTTGGACAGTCATCGTTAGAAGAGTAATAAAAAAATATGTTTATTTAGTTTACTAGTGAAGAGCCGCAGTAGTAATGGGGTGTACTCTTGATTCGGAGGTATGAGTTTGAATTTTTGCCGTACACCAATGGTTTTTTTTATTTTTGATGTGAAAACTTATTTAGGCGCGTTGGGAATTTTTGAGAAGGAAAAAAACCATGGAGCTTGCGACACTGTTACCGACACCTCTGTATATAAATTGTTTGTTTTTCAGTGTGTGGAGGGGCATAAGACATTTTTCTTTGTAAATTTTCATGTTTATGCTCATCATGATTATTTGGCAACATCCAAATTTTTTTGAAGTGAAAAGTTCTCTTCTTTCATTTTTAGAGACGGGAAAAACCATTGAACTCACGACACTGTTACCGTTACCGAAACCGTTCCTGACGATTCAAAAAATACACACGTAATTGTTCAAGTTGCCATTTTTGTCGGCAGTGCCATTTTTTTTTATTTACTTAACTAAATCCACTGCTTAACTAATACATGTGAAGCTTAAATTACCTTAATAACGAGTAATTAATTAATTTAAAGCTACCTGCAACTTATACCAGGGAGGCTGGACTTTGACTGTCACTTCATGAAACACCGGACGAGAACGCACACTGTGCACGTCTAGTATCCCCATAGATAGTTCAATGTCTACCCGGTTGTTTGTTTTTATGTTTTTATACTACTTTTGTATACCTATTTACTTATTTAATTCTATTAAGTTATACTAAATATGGACTTGTCTGAAATAAAGAATTTAATTTAATTCAAACTTACAGCCGAATAAGGATTTTCATTTTTTGAAAAAAATTTGTACATTATACTAATATAATATTATTCATGTAATACTACTAATATTTTATTAAGGTATTAGTAAGTTTGTTTGTTTGGATGTAATGGAAAATCTCCGGAGCAACTGAACCAATTTTGAAAGGAAGGTGGAAAGAAAAGAAAGGAAATACTTTTTTTGTGAATCACCTACTATTAAAATTTTTGGATTGTTTCGAAACACTAAAATAAAATTACTTAAGGTTAAGTTAGTTTCTCTTATAAGTAAAATGAAATTTATATAAAAAAAACTTTCACACTAATATTATAAATACGAAAGTTTGGATGTTTGTTTGTTACTCAATAACGTCGTAACGGCAGAACCGATTTCGATGAAATTTGGTATGTCACCAGAATTAACGCATAGGCAATTTTTCTTGACATATAACGCGTGCGAAGCCGCTGGCAGAAGCTATTTAACCATAATTCTCTAAATGATAGTAAAAACCGTATCAAAATCTTTTGCGTACTATAGAAGAAACAGACAAAGAGACAGACGCAGATAGGGACTTTGTTTTATACTGTAAAGAGAAGCGATATCCAATTGTATATTTCTTTCGTTGATAGTTATATAACTAAACGGTAGTTAAATATACGATACGATCTGATTCCTCCGTCTCCTTTCCATCCAAGGACAAGCAGGCGCAAGGCTCAGTACCATCCGTACCTAGTTGATATACCACCCATTCGCACACACCGTTTTGGTTCTACGTTCTTGATGCGTACATATAAGGTATAGAACACTTTGCCGTCGTCTGTTTTTCCTAAAGAATACAATCCGAGCCTCTTTAAGGTTTCTTCTAGAGCTTCGTGCTTCATCTTAGACCACATCATCGCTTACCATCAGATGAGATTGTGGTCAAACAAGTCTATCCAGATAAAAAAAATCTTGTTATTGTTAACTAGCTGACCAATCCGCAGCTTCGCACGCGTAGTTTTTCAATATAAATATTACCCTCCTTCTGCGCAGTTGGGTAAAAAGTAGCCTTTGTCACCCGGGCATAGTGTAGCTTCCCAACGAAATAATTTTTTCAATCGGTCCAGTAGTTTCGGAGCCTATTCAATGCAAACAAACAAATATTTCCTCTTTCTAATATTATTTTCGTAGATATTGGATATGTTCTTTAATATCGTAGTACATACTTTTGTTCTATCATCAATAGTTTCCGCAGCGCATGCGACGAAAGACGTTTTATGGCAGTTTTTCACCTTGAATTACGTTACTTAAGTTTTAGTAAGGATCCCTAATCTTTTATAGCAATAGATATAGCTTATGTCACTCAGGGTGAGTGTAGCTTTCCAATGATAAAAGAATTTTTGAAATTGGCACAGTAGTTTTTGAGTTTATTCATTATATACACACACACAAAAATACAAATCTTTCCTCTTTATAATATTACTATAGAAGTATAGACATAGATTTATCTATTGCATATTCACTGTTTTCATCTTCTGCTGCTCTTAAAACCCTACTTTAAAACTTCACACCCCATTTTCACCCCTAATACAATAACACAATGATAACTCATTACTGAACCAGCAAATGTATACAAGCCGTGAATCGCTTCGGGATTGTCATTAGTAATCGTCAGATCAAAGGCATCGTTGCAATATCGTGCCAGGTGAATAAGGTTGTATTATACTGAGGGAGTTTTTGCTAAGTTTGTTTTTTATTCTTTCCTACTACTGGGCAAGGCTCTTGCCCATGTTCCTCCATATATCACGATGACTTGCCAAATCCCAGCAGTCGTATGCGAACGTGAAGTCACCATGCTGAATATGCATAAAGTGGGCTTGCATCAAGCTTTATGTTTGGATTTGCCTTACCTACCCTCTAGAAGGATTTCCATTTTATAATTTTTATACAATTTCTTTTATTAATTTCAAGCACTTAAACTTAACAAAGATTTATATTTTTTTTAAATGATGGCATCATAATTTCAAACAGGAGCTAAGTCGAGAAGACTTGTGCTGTAGATCCTGTTTTCCTTCAAGTCGATTCCCTAATAGTAGCCATATCTAGTCATTTCACTTTACCTTTCCTTTGGTACATTTTATATGATATCTTTTATTAATAACAAATTAATTAATTACAGATGGATTACCTATAAATAGAGAGTTTATGTCCATGTCGTGCCTGCCCCAGTTATGGTTGAGAACTCGCCTCTTGAAGTCGTCGACGCGTATACCTAGGACAAACAGTCCAATTAGGTAGGTCCAACTTCATGTCTGATGGGCAGTTTTTGGGAAACTTCGCAACGTCTTTTCGTCCAACATACCTCAGTGCCTTAAGACGAAAGTCTTCAATCAGTGTGTGTTACCAGTGATGACGTATGGAACCGAGACGTGGTCCTTCACTATTGGCCTTATGATTAAGCTCAGAGTCGCTCAACGAGCTATGGAGAGGGCTATGCTCGGGGTTTCTCTACGGGATCGAATCAGAAATGAGGAGATACGTAGGAGAACTCAAGTCATCGACATAGCCCGACGGATTAGCACGTTGAAGTGGCAATGGGCAGGCCATATAGCGCGCAGAACAGATGGCCGATGGGGCCGGAAGTTTCTCGAGTGGAGTGGAGGCAGCGTAGGACGTCCACCTACAAGATGGGCAGACGACTTGGTAAGAACCGCAGGTCGGCGTTCGATGCAGGCCGCTTCCAACCGCAGTTCTTGGAGATCAATGAGGGAGGCTTTTGTCCAGTAGTTGATGTCCTACGGCTGATATGATTATGATGATGATGATAGAGTCCTACTAATATTATAAACGCGAAAGTTTGTATGTATGGATGTATGGATGTTTGTTACTCTTTCACGCCGGAACGGCTGAACCGATTGCGATGAAATTTGGTATGTACGTAGATCATAACCTGGATTAACACATAGGCTACTTTTTATTGGCAAACCACGCGTGCGAAGCCGCTGGCAACAGCTAGTTTATTATAAACATTATATTTGTAAACTGAGATTTACTATTCTTACTGTATTATAAAATTTTATTGTATTGTTGTATAATTTAGATTTAGGATATCTGTACAGGTCTGCGTATACTACGTGTTTTGTTGTGTACGACATTAAATTAAAACACTGGTAGGGCTAATACTCGCTATTAGCCCTACCAGTGTTTTAATTTAATTGTGTTAATTTATTGTTGTATAATTTTTTTTTCTAATTCATTACCATAGAAAATTTTAACAACCTTAATATCAAGGCCTAAAACATCATTAAAACAGTCTGTATAAAATAGGTAAACAGATCATATACATTTATCATGTAAATAGGTACCTGTTAAAATGACTAAGCGGCATCGTCGCAAAGGCGCAGGCGATTTACTTTAAAAATTGTTTATTGGAAATGTATCGATTACTAAATAAATATTCACGCTACCGCTACCTCTAAAATCAGTTAATTCGATTCCAGATGTGTGATATAAACTAATGTCCCACATAACAAAACAGGTTGTATAGCGAGTGCAGGATGTTCTTCATGGAAAGTTATAAGCAATAATATATTATTTACCAAGCTTAGCCACTTAGCTCATACGAAGAAGAAGAATAATATTAACCTAAGGTTACAAGATCGGGATGGAAGGAAAAAACTAGCAGTGGGTGAATGCAAGTTGGAGATAATGATTTTAACACGTCCTTGGTCAGAAAGAGTCGATTTACATAATACTAGTGGCCAGTGCACAGAGGTCGAAACACGACCGACCCTCCCCCATTATAAGCTACAAGCTAACCAATCCGCAGCTTCGCACGCGTAGTTTTTCAATAATAACATTACCCTCCTTCTGCACAGTTGGTTTAAAAGTAGCCTATGTCTCAATCCCGGTCATAGCCTATGTACATACCCAATTTCATCGAAATCGGTACAGCCGTTTAGTCATGAAAACGTAACAAAGAGAAAAAGAGACAGAGTTAAATTCGAATTTATAATATTACTAGCTGACAAATCCGCATCTTCACATGCGTAGTTTTTCAATAAAAATATTACCCTACTTCTGCGCAGTTAAGTAAAAAGAGCTTATATCACCCGGGGATAGTGTAGCTTCCCAACAGTGAAAGATTTTTTTAAATCGGTCCAGTAGTTTCGGATCCTATTCAATACAAACAAACAACTCTTTCCTCTTTATAATATTAGTATAGATATATAGTTTCCGCAGCGCATCCGTTGAAATACATTTTATGGTAAATTTTTTACACCTTGGGTTACATTATTGTAGTTTTAGTAGGGATCATTATTTTTTTTTCTAGAAATAACTATGATAAATCTCACACTCATGTTTAAATAGTTTACAAAGAAGAAGCAACCACAAGGTGGCTAGAGAAGAAATCACGATTAAAACTTAGTATTTTCCGTTACAGTGGTATTCCGCAGCATCGCTCATCCATATTCAATCCATGCATGCATATGCACCGCCGCATCGCCGATACCCTTTGATCTGCAAAGTGGCCTGACTTCCCATTGTTTGGAGACCCTTTTTATTCCAACTCTGATTAACGAATGAGCTGAAGCGTTTGTTTCTGATTGTCTGAGCTTTTTCTTTGATTTTCATTGAAAAGTGAAATCTTAAGATCTTGAGGGGTATGAAGGGACCATTTGCGTTCTGTGGGAACAGATAAGTAAGTAATAATAGATTTTTTTATCAGGGCAAAATGCATTTAATAACAGAAAGAATATAAAATGATTTACAAGACTATAATACAGGAGAAACAGTTGAATCATCTAAAGATCGTTGTCAACGATCTATAGATAGCTCAGCTGCTCCAGATCACTACCAGGCGGAAGTGTCCCCAAGATACTGGTTACATTGTCCCGTTGAATTGCAATGCTTAACCGTAGACCCCACAGGTAGACCCAGATAAGCGCCAGCTCTCGGATCACACGTCGCTTCGACCAAACGCCCAGAAAGAATTTTGAAAACGCGATGGGCCCCGGTACCCCATGGATCCAGGGTCTCGACCCCAAATGTCTCAAATACGTAAGCTCTGTCGAGACTTCCATTTTACGCTGCTTGAGATCTTCGGCTGAATTTGCCGCCGCCCAACTGCTGTACGAGACAGATGAGATGGCGCCAGGGTATCGACGCACATGGCGTCCCACACCAAAGACCTACCCTTCTTTCAAGGAACAAGAGTTATACCGTCAGGCCGCTTACCATCGTTACATATCAGACCGTTGGGCTCGAGAACGGCAGAAGATGATAGATTAGATTTATATATATCTATTTTTTGTGTGTGGTATATACATTCGAACTCACTATTTCAGTTCTACGTTTTTAATGCCGTTTTTAATGTTTGGGTATGGTTGCCAGTGAAATTAAATACATGGCTTTCCACCTGTATGCCTCAAGTTAATGGACGCAAGACAGTGCATCGTAGGACACTTTTTAAGCATGCATGATCTACGAAGCAATTCTCTGTTATAAGCGATGGTTACCACTTAACTTCAGGTAGTATTAAAAAATGCTTGGGTAATAAAACACTCCAGCATCGCGTCGTCATCTTTCTAAAGTCTACAATTTGAGTCTCTTTATGGTAAGAGTGAATAGGTATCTTCTAGATCTTTGTGACCATCTTAAACCACATCATTGCTAACGATCAGAAACCCAACTCTACTAAACCAAACGCTTCATTATAGGCAGTATAGATACCTTTTGGTATTATAATAACACAATGTTTTTTTTCACACCACCTGCTCGACAATGTCAAATTATATGTCATGTAAGCCTCACCGAAATCAGGTGATTAAATCCCTACGGCTGAGCCAAGAGTAAAGTTGTACTGAATTTCATTATGCTCTCGCGGTGATTTGAATTTGGAACCTCATCTGTATTAAAATTTGAACCAAAGAGACCCACACAATAAGAACTTATTCGTAAATCGAATTAACCTCTGCACAGAATCCACCAACCAAGATTTGGTTTTTATTTTCTCGGTGAAAGTGTGAATAGTATTCTTCTCGTGGATAAGGTTGTCTGCATATTGGGCGTGTTTATATCCATCTCTGCACTAAGGATTCCAGTAACTCCCTCGCTCCGCTCGTAAACTCTAGAATCCTTCGTTGCGTTCGAGATTCAATATAGCGCCCGTGACGCAAGACATTGTTCTAATCCCCTCGTTTAATAATCTACTACTAATGACCGCCATTGCTATGATTGAAAATTTAGCAGCTGATAGGAACAAAACTCATAAATTGTTAATTATTGGTATTTTGTATGGTTGCGAAACGTGGACCCTGAAAGAGGACACAACAAGACGTCTACAGGCATTCGAGATGTGGTGCTACCGTCGCATGTTGCGCATTAGTTGGACGCAGAGGGTCAGGAACGAAACCGTGCTTCAGCGCGTTCATATGTCCCGGAAAATGTTGCCTTCTATCAAAAAGCGCAAGATAGAATATCTCGGCCATGTGCTCAGGAACGACAGATACATGCTGCTGCAGTTGATAATGATGGGAAAAGTGGACGAAAAGAGACGTGCTGGGCGAAGAAAGAAGTCATGGCTCCGGAATATCCGGGAGTGGAGCGGTATTGCCTCCGTCGAACAGCTGTTCTGGCTGGCTGCTGATAGAGATGAATAAAGGAAGCTAACGGCCAACTTTCAGGATTGAAGAGGCACTGGAAGAAGAAGAAGAAGGTATGACTAATCGATCGAAGGAAGATATCTCATCATTTGAAAATTGATTGAAAAGAAATATTTCCATTTCAAGCAGGTTATCAAATAAAATCAGCCAATTATTTGCATTGACTGAATGCAATTAACACAGTAAAATTGTAACAGAGTCGTTTTGTGCAAACGAGCCGCCATATTAACCGTGAAATGGACGGGTACAATTTATTACTACTGAATGTTACACTGTACTGTAACATTTGTTACAACGCTGTTACATATCTAATATGTTTTATTCTACCTTGAAATGGAACACGCATATGGGTGGTAACCATCGTCAATAACAAATATATAGGTCATAGGTCACGCACCGTATATTGAGCATAGGGGCTTCTTGAAATAAGGAACCCGAATATTATTTAAAACAGTCCTTTAATGAACTGGAAAGGTACATAGCCTTTTTACATTAATCTATATATATAAAAGAAAGTCGTGTTAGTTACACTATTTATAACTCAAGAACAGCTGAACCGATTTGGCTCAAAATTGGTAGGAAGCTTAGAACCAGGAGACGGACATAGGATACTTTTTATCCCGTTCGACCGCGATCCCGTGTGACGTGACATAAAACGTAAAAGAGAATACAAGTCACTATAAGACGTGGTATAACAAAAACGCATCTGACATAGAATAACAAAACGGAAATGACAGCTAAACGTAATTTTGTCTATGGTTAAGTACCTATGGTTGTAAAATGATGGCCGGGGACAACAATTGACAATTCTACCAGGGTGACGTTTTGACAGCCCGCGTTATATGCATGTCAAGGTGGTACGAAGTTCGGCGGGTCAACTAGTAATTATATAAAATACGTCTATCGTAGGTTGCTCTCGACGGCCAAGTCCCTCCGGTGCGCGGGCGCGCGGGGGTTGACGGCGCTGTCCGTATTTGTGCGTAAACACCGTAGAAACGTGCAGTACAATGCACTGCCCTGCGTCCATCAACTTGAGGCATACAGGTGTAAAGCCTCATGTGTCTGTAATTTCACCGGAATCCGTAACCTTCACACTAAAACACAGCAATTCTGCTTGGCGGCAACATTTTTTTCTTACATGGAACTCTACTACTCGTACTCTAAAAATGTAACCGGCCTGTATTGTCGTCGAACTTATTAAAGTGAAACTTCTTTACGCACGCTTGACTTGGGGAGTAAGCTGGTGCATGTGTGACGAGAGCATTACGAAAAATGTGATTGGGCGAGGCGAATGGAAGTTGAGAGGGAGATATAAGTTAGTGAAGATACAGATAGAGTTACGGTTCGTATATTGCTATAGGGGCAAGAGAGAGAGGTGCGAGCACACATTTTATTTTTTTCTTTCTCTCATAGCCAGTTACGTTTTGTATTTCTAAGACACAATGCAGGCATATTGTCTGTATCACACTGTAGGATCAAGAGAGAGCAGTGCGCACGCACATTTTTTTCTGTCTTTCTCTCAATTGCCAATGCATGAAATATATATATCTCAGTCAGTAGTTTGATCGGGAGTTTGCTAGCGTTACTCGAACGGTGATTTCTTGGTTATTTTTCGTAACTTCATTTCGTTCTTGAACAATTTTATAAATTAATTAAAAAAAAAGAAGTATAACTTCAGTGGTGTGGACTAAAGCACACTCGTTTTTTTATGAAATCACATGATATCAACAAAATAATTTTAAATAGGTATAGAAAATACATAAATTAGCACTAACAGTTCTTTTATGTTAAACTTGTAGGCGCACAAACTGACGAGCCTCGATGTTAAGTGGTCATCGTCGCCTATAACGTCTGCAGCATTTGTGGTATTGCAGACGGTTGCCTATCACACAATGTCTTTTTACCCGAAAGGAAGGGTTATGTTTTTAGCAGACTATGTGTTTATGTATGTTTGTATTAACCTATGTTCCACCGTAGCACCTAAACTACTCATCCGATTTTGATAATTGAGGTGTCAACCGATTCGTTATTATGGTCCGGATGACATACACTCTCTTTAACGTAGGTGTAATGTAGTCGGGTTTCAGTTTTTCAACTTCTGAAAGGCATTCATGTTGTAGCCCACCAGAATAACCTCCAGGGCAAGATCATTCCTCATTCTTCAGCTGTTTTTACATCGTTAGTCTAATTATTTTTTTGTCTGTATGAGATATGCAGGATATTTGTACAGAGATATCCTGTGTAACGTGGTCCATGTTTAAACATCCAAAAAAAGCTTCAAACGCTCTCTGTCCCTCAAGGAGTACAAAAAGCCGCGACCGAAAATTAAATAATGAAAAAATATAGCCTCCTCTACCCTTGAACAGATGAAATTTGATTAAAAAATCACGATTATTACAACCCCCTCTATGAAAAATTCCATATCCGAACCCACCAATCACCAATCCTGTATCAAACCAAATCAGCTTTTATTTCTATTGACATAAAGACTCATTTTACGAATGAGCTTGAAAAGTTATCGCGGTATTTTTAAAACAGTCGATGCCTCCCTCCCCCCTCCCTTATTTCCCCCCTCCTTAACCCCCTTTCAATAATTTTTCATCGTTTTGATCCGAGCTCTTTGTGGTCTACTCTTTATACTTAGATTAACAAAGTTTTAAATTAAAATCGGCGCAACAAATATCGGGTTTTGTTTGAGAGTGCTCGTATTTTTATTAATTTTCGGTATATTGATTTAGGTAGCGTTTTAACTGCCTCTTAACAATATTAAAACAGGATTTGGATACTTGTGATAAGCACAAATGATGAACATTATGCATTGATTAACATTTTTGCAATTCGTTTGGAGTACGTCAATTCTGTTGGCACTAACTGAACCAAACTTAGTTTAAATGAACTAACATTGTTGCCATTCTTTATTTTTTATACGGACAGAGACCTACCAGATAGACATAGACAATCATTTATTTGCTGCTTACAACACACATACATTAAACAACAGATGAGTCATAAGAAAGAAAGAAAGATGATACCTATTTCTACCGCCAAACAGCATTCCTGGTGAATTAACAGCTACATGAAGCTTTAATGGACGCAGGACAGTGCATCGTAGGGCACGTTTCTATGCTGCGTGACTTACGAGACCTTATTTTGCTATAAGCAATGGTTACCACATTTTTTTTTATTGATTATAGCCAAGCGCTTGACCACTACCTCACCTGATGGCAAGTGAAGGTGTGATCGAAGATGGAGCACGCTTGCCTAGAAAGAAACTATTCACTCTTGGCTATTCACTGGGCTTGAACACTCCAAGATTATACTGGTTTGGAAAAACATACGCCGGAAGTGAGTTCCACTCCTCACTTGTGCTGACAAGAAAAGTTGAAGCAAATCCATTGGTACGGCAAGGTGGTATGCCGACCAGGTATGGGTGGTACTTCTCGGTTCGTCTGCTTGTTCGGTGGTGGAAGGGGGAAAGAGGGATAAGGTCATCAAGATCTTGCGTACATTCACCAAAATGTATCCTGTAAAAAACTGAAAGTCTGGCTACTCGGCGTCTGTTCTTTAGACTTTGACATATCTTGGCAGGTATGTATAGGTGGGGCATATTCGTGTTCCATCTCCAGGAACTATAAAAAAACAGACCCTTAGCCTTACTTACTAATCTGCCCGTTTTGCCCTAATTCTTGCACTCTGAGGGATGCTTGTACCGCCACAGATGATGCCGTTGCAGTTTTCAATTATTGACAATACAAAAAAACTAACCTTACAGTAGTCGCATATCATCATCATCATCATATCAGCCGTAGGACGTCCACTGCTGGACAAAGGCCTCCCTCATTGATCTCCAGGAACTGCGGTTGGAAGCGGCCTGCATCCAACGCCGACCTGCGGTTCTTACCAAGTCGTCTGCCCATCTTGTAGGTGGACGTCCTACGCTGCGCTTGCCGGTCCGTGGCCTCCATTCGATAACTTTCCGGCCCCATCGGCCATCTGTTCTGCGCGCTATATGACCTGCCCATTGCCACTTCAACGTGCTAATCCGTCGGGCTATGTCGGTGACTTGAGTTCTCCTACGTATCTCCTCATTTCTGAGTCGCATATGATGTGTCGCATTTACTGGTAGTAGAGCTTTTGTGAACGGGCTCGAGGAAGTGGGCACCATCGCCTTACCTTTATCTGCCGCCAAATAGCAGTACTTGTGCTGCTGTGTTCCTGTTAGATGGTAATGGTATGTTCCTGTAATTACTGGCACATAGGCATAACAGCTAAGTCCTTTAGTAAGGCAACGTATCCACATAGAGATCAAGACAACATAATAGCTTGTTTTGAATGCTATGTGGATATCCATGGGCTGCAGTAGCCACTTAACATCTGGTGGGCTGCATGCTCGTTTGACATATAAGTAGTATAAAAAAATGTGTAACATCTTACCACCGCGTACGCTCATTGGTAAAAACAAATAGCACGCGCTTCCACGCTTTCCTGTTACACATTTCCGTCCTTTTTGCCAAAATCACTCCCACAAACCAAGAGGACAGATGTTACAGATCAAAATTTGATATCCACACTAACATTATAGATTCGAAAGTAACTGTGTCTCTCTCAGTTTGTTCTGTTTTCACGAAGAAACAGCTAAACCGATTTTGAAGAAACTTGGTATACAGATCCATTATGACATGTTTTAATTCAAAGTTACTTTTAATTGACAAACCATGCGTGTAAAGCCACGGGTCCAAGCTTGTGTTTATTATAAGAACCATATCGAAACGACGAAGAAGAGAAAAACGCTTGACAAACAGAAACAAAAAACCTACGGACAGATGAATCAATGTTTATAGTTTTACTAGCGACCCGCCCCGGCTTCGCACGGGTGCAATGCTGATACTAAATATACTACAGCATGTCTTTGACAACGTTCACAGCTTTTTTGTCATTAGACAATACACACATGTTTTCTTTAGAGGTTACTCTTGAAAGAGTATTATGAGTATTTACGACATCACATTAGAAACCTCTAAAATTATCAGTGTTTCTCTACTATATTATGTATGTATTATGCATATAAACCTTTCTCTTGAAACACTCTATCTATTTAAATAAAACTGCATTAAAATCCGTTGCGTAGTTTTAAAGATCTAAGCGTACATAGGGACAGACAGCGGGAAGCGACTTTGTTTTATACTATGTAGTGATGATGAACATTGTTTGATGGAGTAAAACCCTGCCACCCCGAACTAGTATCTTTGCCACCTTCCAATATTAGATAATAACATAGTTAGTTTGGGAAGAAAAATGATCTCCCCAATCGCGCCACCTAATGTCGTCTGGACACTGTCCAAACTCCATTAAATATAATTCACTTGCTTTTGTATTTACGAGGGCTAGTACAATTTAGTTATGTGTGTCAAACGTATTGGAATATCTTTGTGAGTATTTGTTACAGAGTTAATAGACTGGTAAAAACCTACTGAACTGCGCTCATTTTGTGCATACCTATCAATTACCTAGTCAGGTCATAAATTCTGTCACATGTTTAATATAAAATAATTGAAACAAGTTTATTCATTAAGTGACCATTTATATGCCAAAATGAACTTAACAAAACATAGATTCTTATGACACTAAAGTTTATTCAAAATTACCTCCGTGATTTTGAATACAGGCGTTCTATCTGCGCGGTCAGTCGTCTATCGCAGCACGAACGAGGTCCATGTCAATATTGGCGGCTGCCTTAATCAAGGATATCTTGAGTGACTCCAAATTGGGATAAGGCTTTGAGCACGCCTTTTCCTCCAAGTGTTGCCATATCTTGTAATCTAACGGATTCAAATCTGGACTGGAGGAGGGCCAGTCTTCGTGCCGGATGAAGTCGGTTTCACGCGCCGCCAGCCAGTCTTGTGTGCTCTTCGCTCTATGAACTGGCGCCGAATCTTGTTGGAATACCCAGTGCCTGTTATTGAACATGATATGAGAAACAGGTTCCACAAGGTTCGTCAGAACTGTATTTTGATACACAACTGCATTCGTTTTTACACCTTTCTCACAAAAATGTACCTCTGTTAAGCCCCAATAAGAAACTCCCAACCATACCATGAGCGAGGATGGAAAATGACCTCGTTGGACACGCGGAATACGGTTGCTCGCTTCTTCACTACTGTGTGCGTACACCTTATCATTTTGTTTGTTGTACCTCTCTTCTACGGTAAAAAAAATTTCATCCGAAAAAAGAATTTCTTGATTTTTTTCCCGCGCACCGCTTCAACAAAGCGCGGCATCTCTTCAGTCTCAGGTCCATAAGACGAGCATTCAAACGATGTCCTGTTTTTCTTTGATATGCCCGAAGCCCTAAGTCTTCAATTTACACTCTTTTCACCGTGGTTCTGCTTAACCCCATCTGAAGGGCCAACAGTTTCTGCTTACGTTTGGGATTTCTTTGAATTCGCGCCTTCAAGCTTTTATCACTGCTGGAGTCCTAACAGACCGAGGTCGACCACTTCTTGACCTGTCATCTACACTAGAGTCTTCATTGTATCGTTTGATGGTGCGATAAACGAAAGTTATGGTTATATTCAAATTTTTCAGTATGTCAAAAATTTTAATTGGCGCGTAACCGCAACGATGCAACGCAATAACTGCAACACGGTCTTCTTTAAGCGTCCACTCCATATTTAAAAATGAGTAAAATTCTAAAAATAATACATTTTTATTTTCATGAACAATTCGAAATTCGAATTCTATAAACTTTTTTGTGGCCAGCATTCTAAAAGAAAAGTTTTTACTGTGTGACAATACTTATGACCTGACTAGGTATTATCAATATCATTTGTGATCGTGAAAGTTTAGAAAATACCATATCAGTATTGGCCACTCATCTAAATATTCTTCTCAGTCTTCACACTCTTGGTAGAGTGGTCGTGGTCGTCACTTCGGGGGTAGTGGCGCCCTTGAAAATCCTTCGCCACTCCTCTCGTATTACTGCTTTTCTGGTGCACTCGTGTAGAGGACCGTCAAGAGCTACTTTGACTTGGTCCGTCCATCTCATTAGCGATCTACCGCGTGGTCGCGTACCCTCAACTTTATCCTGTACCACTAGGCGCTCAAAAGACACCTCTCCATGCCGCGACACGTACCCGAAGAACGTGCGATGCGGATGCGAGATTGCACAGTAGAAGAAATATACTGCTTGATTCCGAGTTCTTGGAGTATGCACTAGTTGGTACGGAATTCTGTCCATGATACGCCAAGCATTCTTCTCCAGCACCACATTTTGAGAGCATCTATTCTCTTCTTCTCACTGCGCTTTCTCGAAGGGTCCACGTCTCCGCTGCGTAGAGAAAGATGGGAAATACCAACGAAATGACGAGCCGACGACGAGATCTAAGTCTTATAATAGTTAGATATAATAAATAATCATCATCATCATATAAGCTGTAGGACGTCCAATACAGGACAAAGGCCTCCCTCATTGATCTCCAGGAACTGCGGTTGGAAGCGGCCTGCATCGAACGCCGACCTGCGGTTCTTACCAAGTCGTCTGCCCATTTTTTAGGTGGACGTCCTACGCTGCGCTTGCCGGTCCGTGGCCTCCACTCGAGAAACTTCCGGCCCCATCGGCCATCTGTTCTGCGCGCTATATGGCCTGCCCATTGCCACTTCAACGTGCTAATCCGTCGGGCTATGTCGGTGACTTGAGTTCTCCTACGTATCTCCTCATTTCTGATTCGATCCCGTAGAGAAACCCCGAGCATAGCCCTTTCCATAGCTCGTTAAGCGACTCTGAGCTTATTTACAAGGCCAATAGTGAAGGACCATGTCTCGGTTCCATATGTCATCACTGGTAACACACACTGATTGAAGACTTTCGTCGTAAGGCACTGAGGTATGTTGGACGAAAAGACGTTGCGAAGTTTCCCAAATGCTGCCCATCCGAGTTGGATTCGACGATTGACCTCTTTCTCGAAGTTCGACCTACCTAATTGGACTGTTTGTCCTAGGTATACATACGCGTCGACAACTTTAAGAGCCGAGTTCTCAACCATAACTGGGGCAGGAACGATATGGACATTCGACATGATTTTCGTCTTGTCCATGTTTATTTTAAGCCCTACCCGTTGAGAGACTCGATTGAGGCCTTTGAGCATTGTGCTGATCTTTTCCATCGACTTTGCCATGACCACAATATCGTCGGCAAACCGAAGGTGAGTGATGTATTCGCCGTTAATATTGATGGCCAGTCCTTTCCATTCCAGAAGCTTGAAGGCATCTTCCAAAGTGGTCGTGAACAGTTTCGGAGAGATGACATCTCCCTGTCTTACGCCACTTTTTTAAGGGAATCGCCTTCGAGCTCTGTTCTTGTACTCGGACTGACATAGTGGCGTTTTTATACAAACACTTCAACACTTCGAAGTACCGATAGTCAATACGGCATCGTTAGAGAGACTCAAGCACTGCCCATGTTTCGATCGAATCGAAGGCTTTCTCATAGTCCACAAACGCGAGACATAGCGGCAAGTTATACTCTTCGGTCTTCTGTATGACTTGCCGCAGCGTATGTATGTGGTCTATGGTACTGTAGTCTTTACGGAACGGAGGCTGGAAGTCATTAAACCTGCGTTCGAGACGGTTCGCGATGACCCTTGAAAACAGCTTATAAACATGGCTCAAAAGCGAGATGGGTCTGTAATTCTTAAGCAAGGTATTGTCACCTTTCTTGAAGAATAGAACCACCACGCCCTCGTTACATGTTTTTGGCGTCGTACCTTCAAGCAAGGCGGAATTAAAGAGCTTCTGAAGGACTTTAAGTACCGGTGATCCACCCGCTTTCAGAAGCTCTGAAGTAATTCCGTCCTCACCCGGCGCCTTGTCGTTCTTAAGCTGCTTCAAGGCCATCTTGATCTCATACAAGCTGATGTCCGGAATATCTTCGGTATAATTTCGGGTCAGTTTGGTTCTTGGGTCGTTGGCCGCACTGCAAACAGGTTTAGTGACCGAATCGTAGAGCCTTCCATATAACCTTTCGACTTCCCTTAACACTTCCGCTTCACTTGACGTTATGCTGCCATATTCCCTCTTCAGCTTCGTCATGCGGCTCTGCCCAATATAATTATCTCTCGCGAACACTTTGGAGCCTTTATATCGCTCTATTGTATCTTTAATACGAGATGTATTAAAGGTACGAATGTCGTGCCGCAAGGATTTCCAAATTTTTCTATTGAGCTGCCTATGTGACTGAGCATCATCGGGAGACTGCAGTCGCAAAGAACGTCGTTCAGCCATGAGATTAAGGGTTTCATCAGAGAGTTTCTGAGGTCTATTAGTACGGGGGGTCTTAAAGAACTGGGACCCCACCGTATGGACGGTTTCTACGAACCTGTTATTGATCTCGTCCAGTTCTCTCGTTCGAGTTGAAAACTCTCGAAGTTTTGGATATGAGCCCGAGTGGGTAGAAGCGTAGACTTCATCAAACGGGACCTTTCAAGTTTAACGTTCATAATAGTTTAAAAATAAATATAAGTTTAAAAAAACTAAAATCAAATCAAATCAAATATATTTATTACAATAAACTCAATTTATAGACATACATTTCATGGGTTTGGGACCCTCTTTTAAGTATAAAATACCTGTGTTAGAGGGTCACGTAAAAAACACGCTTATGTAGATAACCAAACTAAAAAGTAGACAATAATTTACAATAATTAAGATTAAGAATAGAATATATAAACATATACATAAGCATGTATTTTATTGAAGAAAAGCGTGGGCTGTTTGATATCAGTTGTTATCAATATTTTATTGAATTATAATATATTTATATTATATTGGTAAAAGTAGAGTCATTTTAAAAATATCTTTAAAAGCACCGACGCTTGTTTACAATAATATATATATTTATGTTAATCACACTATTCTAAATATAATATAAATATTTTCTTCTTTTTAGTTCGGTTATGTAGAAAGGCGTTTTGTTTTTTTAATTTAGTATTATTTTTTTTTTGATTTATACTATTGTCACCTGTCTTTGATATGTATGCAATATTTCAATTTAATTCGACCTTTTGAAGTGGTTGATAATCAAGTTCAAAGAGTTACATACATACTTACATACATACCAAGCTAATAAATGCGTATACCTAAATGGTAAGTATGATAATAAATGATTGCTTTATCTACGGCACGTCATTTTTGTTGACTAGACTTTTAGATCAAGTAGGTTTGGCCAGCACCCATACTATCCTCTTTTAATACACAGACAATACATGACCAATACGTACAGGTTCATCTAAGTCAACTCGTTATTGCATAACGTTCCATAAGTAGCACAAAACAGAAGCAATGCCTATCAGTCTATGAAAAGGGATTACCATTCCAGAAAGGCCTTGGATATGGCCTGTGGATTATCATTCCACTAGGCCACTTGAAGAGTCGTAAGAGTTTTCAGCGTTTCACGCAGGCCACCAGCGACGACCACCACCTGGCTTCATTCTCTCTCAAGAACAGCTTCCACCGGGGCACGGCCTGCCGTGGCTAGGTGGAAATCCTTAAATAGGCTTCGCACACAGGTTTATTGCTGCAGAGTCAATAGGTATGTGCAAATGGGGGTTCAGGGATCCCAGCCAAATGCAATGCAACTATTGTGATCCTGCACAATCGATGAAACATCTGCTAATGTGCCCCTTGTGCCCAAACACCTGCACAATGGTTGAATTAAAAATGGCTTCTCCTGACGCCATCAACCTATCTAACAGAATATAAGTGGAGCTATTGACACGCAAAGAAGAAGATAAAGAAGGATCCAGAAAGAAACAGTCAAGTGGAAAAATAAGTGCTACAATGCTTCTAAAACAAAGAAGAATAATAAAACCTCGGAAAGTACAGAATAATACAGTGAAAACTAAAAGGAAAAAGAACAAAATATGGAAAACTGATCCACTTTGAAAAGACTAAAGCCAATTGAAAAGCACTTAGCAAAAACTGTGATCGTTCATTTCAATTCATTTCCATTCAATTACGGATTCCGACGGTTATATTAACTGCACAGTTTTAAAACGCCAATATGCAAATGTGAAATCCGATGTCCGATCGCATCCCATGGGCCGTAGAGATGGGAAATAATGAAAATTTTGTCGGATTATTTAGTACGAAAAGACGGATAAAATTAGATTTTATTGTTTAGCTGTCTCTTCCAGGAAACTTTAGTAAAAATACCAAGTTTATGAAAAGTTTAGCAGGAATCTACAATTGACAGATACACAATTTTTATGCGACAAAAATATTTGCTAAATTTATCAATTTTTTCCAACGAGGTAACGGGTTGAAATTTCAACCTTTTCTTAATCAGTTGCACGTTTTAAGTAGGACTGCTTCTTATATCATAATTTTTATCCGTAAGTTAATATTATTCCTCCCTAAGCCTTTTCAAGTTGGCTTTAGCCACGGTATTAGGTAGGAATCAGGTTTCTGTTTTTATTATTACAAATAGCAACAAAAATATATTATAAGAATGAAATCATAATACAATTATCTACACGAATATCAATATATAATATATTAATTAATAAAAGAAAATCACACTAATCACACTATGACGCTATCTCATTAATCACACTTCTATACTAATATTATAAAGAGGAAAGATTTGTATTTTTGTGGGTATGTTTGTAATGAATAAATTAAAAAAACTAGTAGTCCGATTTCAAAAGTTCTTTCATCATTAGAAAGCTACATTCACCCTGAGTGATAAAGGTTACGTTTTACTTAACTGCGCAAAGGAGGGTAATGTTTTTATTCAAAAAACTACGCGCGCAAAGCTGCAGATTGGTCAGTTAGTATATTATAAATGCGAAATTGTGGATGTTTGTTTATTTATTTGTTTGTTACTTAACCACGTCGTAACGGCTGAACCAATTTCGTTGAAATTTGGTATATAGATAGAATATAGCCTGGATTAAAACATAGGCTACTTAATATTGACAAAACACGTGCGCGAAGCAGCTGGCGGAAGCTAGTAACTTAAGTTACAGAGACAACATTAATAGAATATAACAGAAAAATATTTTGCCTTTTCTGATTTCCAGTTGAATAAAGAACATCCCTAGCAGTAAAAATCGGTGAGAAATATAAAGTCCCGTGAAAAGTGCCGGTACAAAGCTTGTAGACAAGTTCGCCTATTGATAGGTTCCGGGAAAGATTCCTTTTTTACGGCCCGTACCGGGACTGGCTGGTGCACGACGGATGGAAAGGGTGCTCTACTCAGCATTTTTTTAGTAATAATTATAGGCAGATACGGTAAGTAGGTTTACATTTTTTTTTGATCGTCATTACTTGCGATATAGATTGCAGTAAGCAGACTTTATTTTTGTCCTCTACTGAGATTATATAAAGTTAAAATTTACAAAAGCATTTTTTAGCTTGATCAAGGTAACATAAAGAAAAAGAAAAAAAGAAAAAACGAGAAAAAAAATAAAGAAAAAAAAATAAAAAAAAATTAAAGATGTATAAAAATAAAGATAATTTTTTTCTCATAATTTTGTATTATTATTAAATGTGAAAACTTGATTATGGCGTAACTTTTTAATTCATAACAATAAAATTGGATACAGTGATTTACTTGTCAAATTAATGTTTTAAAATAAATGTTATACTTAATTTTGGCTGCCTTAACACTATTTGGCTAAGTAGCTACTAGTATATACAAACTTACTAATAAAACTTTCATGGGAAATACTAGCTATTTATTTTATAAAATAATACGTTAAGCGTAAACAATCTACGAGAGTTTAGGTAAAAAGGCCGTAAGGAACTTTAATTTATTTTCAATGTTGAGCACCATTCATGGCATATCGAAGTTCGAACCTATATTTATAGATTCACTGAATCCATTGAAACGTGTGGGCTCAAGTGTGGTCCTCACACTCTTCTCTCTCTATCGCACGCTAGTTAACACGTACAGTATGTCCTTGTCTGACATCCCATTGAAGGATATCGAATGTTCGGTGCAACAGGTGTATTGGATTCAGGAACAGGGTTGGCAATGCGATCGGTTTTGTCAAATAACAAATCAAGATTTCCTTCTGTTTTGCATTTTTAATATTGTCCTCCAATTCACAAGTTCTTTTAGACTGCCTGATATGTGCATGCGATGGACCTTTAACAAGTGGGCTCTCATACCATACACACACACACGTTTTTTTAAATGAATTTTGAAAATCACCCGGTGAATTTGGAAAGTGTAAATTAGATTCAAAATTTAAAACTGCAATTTTCCGTTATGAGATCCATCTATATTGGATAGGATATAATACAGTATAGTTTTCTAAAACATTTATTTTCTACGAGGAACTGAATTTCCTAACCACCCAAATATTATACAAACATTTCCCGTTATTAAATCCATTCAAACTCAAATTTATATTATTTTATTTATATAAATATTTTTTTAATAATGTACATAGTTATGTAGTTGAATTAACTTATTTGATTTTTTTTTATTTTTTAGTTGTTATAATATAATGAAATGTATTGTTGGAAAGAAGTTAGTGCATGCCATCTTGGTTTATCATTAAAATACAATTAATTTACTCGCTCGGCATAAAATATTATTGCATGCAGTCTATCATCTGTGATAGTAGCACTAAGTTCTAACATTTATAATTGTAACCACTGGATATTGTCAGTGTATGCTGTGTTGATGATTCCTAATAATAAAAAAAAAAAGTTTCGATACAAGTCAATGCAACGTTTGTATTAACCGAAAAGTTTGACGTAAGTCTACAGATAATAAAGCAACCAAAGTTGACTGAAGTTCTAATAACAAGAATTGGGGTATTGAAACCGACATACATGGATAAACATTATTGACATATATTATTATATGTGTAAAGTAGCAGCCCTACAGCAACTTATCGTTTTTCAGGCTCCATCGAAGCCTCGGGACGAGGGGTCCCGTTCGGGAACATCCCGTTATCGATAGCCTTACAGGTGTTTACACCGCATTCAAGGCTTTAGAGGAACTTTAAAATGAAATTACGCGAGAATTTATTTCACACTCTGGATAAAAGTTTAGGAAAATTTCAGGGGATCCAGATTTAGCTGGGCAAAAAGTTTTCAACTTAGAACTATGAACTCGAAGACTGACGACCATTAGGGTAAAACGGTTCTCGAGTGGAGACCATGCACTGGAAAGCTCAGCGTAAAACGGTCCCCCAGGTGGAAAGACGACCTGATTAAAGTTGCTGGGAGCCGTTGGGTGCAGATCGCACAAGATCGGTCAATTAAGAAATCTATTGAATAGCCTATGTTCAGTAGTAGATGTCATAAGGTTGATATGATGATGATGAACTACGAACTGGAAGACATCAGATTTCCACTTGTATGACCCTTTGATGTCCAATGGCATTGTAGCAGTCGGGATGGAGATCTATGGATGGAGACTGCTCACAACCCTTCATACTGAAACACAATGCTGCTTGGAGGCAGAAATAGGTATGGTGGAAGAACTATCCCGGACGAGCTCTTTCACAAGGAATTCTACTACAATACAATACAATTCTTAATTTATAACGCCAAGTTAAAAGTCAAATATAAAGCAATGTGTAGA
Organism: Philereme vetulata; assembly: GCA_918857605.2. NCBI lineage: Eukaryota > Metazoa > Arthropoda > Insecta > Lepidoptera > Geometridae > Philereme > Philereme vetulata. The sequence goes on from OU975420.1 coordinate 2,037,095, forward strand.
ACTCATCTACAGAGTAAAAAGAACTCTCTAAGAGCCATTTTTTAAATCTATTTTTAAATATTATGGTGGAAGTTGCATCCCTTTTAATGTTGTCCGTCAGCCTGTTGTAGACTACTCTCACACCTTCTACTGGGTAAAGGCCTCCTCTACATTACGCCTTTCTCGTCTTTTCCACTATTCACCATTTCGCCTAAATAAATACATAATATGTCGAATGTCCATGTCGTCCCTGCCCCAGTTATGGTTGAGAACTCGGCTCTTGAAGTTGTCGACGCGTATGTATACCTAGGACAAACAGTCCAATTAGGTAGGTCCAACTTCGAGAAAGAGGTCAATCGTCGAATCCAACTCGGATGGGCAGCGTTTGGGAAACTTCGCAACGTCTTTTCGTCCAACATACCTCAGTGCCTTAAGACGAAAGTCTTCAATCAGTGTGTGTTACCAGTGATGACATATGGAACCGAGACGTGGTCCTTCACTATTGGCCTTATGAATAAGCTCAGAGTCGCTCAACGAGCTATGGAGAGGGATATGCTCGGGGTTTCTCTACGGGATCGAATCAGAAATGAGGAGATACGTAGGAGAACTCAAGTCACCGACATAGCCCGAAGGATTAGCACGTTGAAGTGGCAATGGGCAGGCCATATTGCGCGCAGAACAGATGGCCGATGGGGCCGAAAGGTTCTCGAGTGGAGGCCACGGACCGGCAAGCGCAGCGTAGGACGTCCACCCACAAGATGGGCAGACGACTTGGTAAGAACCGCAGGTTGGCGTTGGATGCAGGCCGCTTCCAACCGCAGTTCCTGGAGATCAATAAGGGAGGCCTTTGTCCAGCAGTGGACGTCCTACGGCTGATATGATGATGATGAAATACATAATAAAATAATAATGTAAAAATTGGCATCCCTTTAACAACCAATGCTATGGTTTTTTTTCCTAACCTGTACTGTACCACTACTGGGAAAAGGTCTCCCCCAAGTTTTATAATTAAGGTAAAAAAAAAAATTTAATCTGAAATCTAAATAATGCTGAACATTTCACACAATGCCATCTAGCCCCAAACAAAGCTAAGCTTGTACCTACTATGGGAACCAAATAACTGATAGATACTTTTAATATTCCAGCCGTTCTCGTTTCAATGATGGTAAGAGGCCTGACGGTATGACTTTTGTACCTTGGGAGAAGGTCGTCGATTCCCTTGCGCCATTTCATCTGTCTTGTACAACAGTTGGGGCCAGTGCGGAGGCAAATTCAGCCGAAAATCTTAAGCGGGGTAAATATGGAAATCTCGACAGAACTTACGTATTTGAGCCATTTGCGGTCGAGACCCTGGGTTCATGGGGTACCGGGGCCCATTACGTTTTCAAAATTCTTTCTGGGCATCTGGTCGAAGCGACGTGTGATCCGAGAGCTGGCGCTTATCTGGGTTAACGCATAAGCATTGCAATTCAGCGGGACAATGCAGCCAGGGTCTTGGGGACACTTCCGCCTGGTAGTGATTTGGAGCAGTTGAGCTATCGATTCAACTGTTTTTTCTGTATTTTATTGTATATTATTTTTGTTATTAAAGGCAGTTTGCCCCGTTTAATACTTTCATTTATATTTTTTCTGTAAATACCTACCTATAACATATTCAAATGTTCAAATGTTATATTGTAAGTGTATGTTCAAAAATACCCAAACCCAGAACAAATATCTGTAGACCATGCAAAGATGATTGGAAATTCCTTTACCAAGTAAATTTCTACATATCAATCACAAGGGGTCCGCTAACCTTCACTGACTTATCGGCAAACTTACGAAAGGTCTATCAAACTACTCAAAGGTCAAGTGATCGAACCCGAAGGTCGATCGCGGAAGGTCAAGAGGTGTTAATTTATGTGGGTCGATTGAGAGGCGGGTGTGAAACCATTAATTTATTAGTTGATATTCAGATATAAGTGATTTCGTCACCTTTGAAGGATATGGGTTTAAAATTTACTATTCTAGTTTATGTGGAATTTAGATTGTTTTTACTAATGGGGGAAAATATGGCGTGCAGAGGAAATGTGACACATGCAGTGAGTACGATGAGACACACACACTGCAATATTTTACATTTTTATTTAATTTTAATAAGTTCGTTATTGTTTCTTTGTTCTTTTTGTTATGTCTCCTGTGTGTGTTTGTTCTGTTGTACCTTTGGTGTTGTTATAAATAAATATTTATGATTTGATTTGATTTGAAATGGTAAGTGGTTATAATGACAAATTAAAACAACTTTAAACCTCGTTGTTGGACGAATCGACTTTAGCATAAACCTCAGCAAAGGAACCCCTACTTTCTATAAATTATTATTGCTATCAATTTGCGTGCATTTCTGTGCCCTGAAGTCATTTTGTGTGACTATAAACTCTATTATTACTTCTCTGTCTTCAATAAAATCATATCCTATGCTAAGCCCTGGTTTATAAAAAAAACGTAACAGATAAGATAGATAACTTTTATTAAATTACCCCACAAAAAGTAATAATACAATAAATAACCGGCCAAATGCAAGTCGGACTCGCGCACGAAGAGTTCCATACCATTATCTATAAAAACGAGCAATAAAAATCACGTTTGTTGTATGGGAGTCCCCCTTACATATCATATTTGTTTTATTTGATTTTTTTTTATAACAAAATATTCTGTTAATATATCAAGCGTCTACCTGTTTCCGTTATCGATATCGAGCAAAAACGAGCAAAAAATCACGTTTGTTGTATGGGAGCCCACCTTTAATATTTATTTTATTCTGTTTTTAGTATTTGTTGTTAAAGCGGCAATAGAAATACATCATCTGTGAAAGTTTCAACTGTCTAACTATCACGGTTCATGAGAGACAGCCTGTTGACAGACGGACAGACAGACAGAGGAGTCTTAGTAATAGGGTCCCGTTTTACCCTTTGGGTCGGAACCCTAAAAAACACTAAGCTAGGCCAGCTTTTTTGATCACTTCCATCACAAGTTACTAATAAATGAGATGTTGCAGGCTTGATTTTCGCTGCGAAACAAATGTTTGCAAGATCGCAAATAAGAATCGTTCAATAATTCTACCCCGATTTCAAGAAACTTACTAATTTGTTAGTATCAAAGAAACAAGTTAGTTATTTGCAAACTAAGAAAATTTTCGGAAGTAGAGGCCAGAGTTTCTTATGCACTTAACGCCCGTAATATGACGATAGCCGCTTTTTATGAAGACTGTGCTTAGGAAAGTTTCCAATTTCCGATTGGTTCTGGATATCGATAATAAGCGATTATTTAATAACACTATGCAATCGCTTTTAGAAACCGATGATGCTGTGTGAAATTGATGGAAACTGATGCTTCAGGGTAAAAGTAGAGTTTAAGACGTTATGATAGATAGGTACCTAAAATACGAGTATATTATAGAATACTTTTTAAAGAAAAATCAGATATAAAAATTATATACTGCAGTAATAAAATATTACATAAAAATAGAAATATATCTTGAAATATATTTATTGTGATCATAAAAGTTACATAGATAAGTTGTGTCCCTGTTTCCCAGAAAAGCGTAAGCTGTGACCTAGGAAACAGTTCTCTCCTGAATGACATGATATAAATATTACAGTCTACTAGTGCACACGGCTACACATCAAGCCACACATTAGAGAACTACAAGAGAACTTAATGCTAATTAGCATTTTCTTCCGGCTAATCTTTCTTGTAGTTTGTGTATATACTTTACGTAGTAGATTGAGCCGGAGTAACAGACAAATATTATCCAGATAGACAAATACTTCTACCATTATTATAAATACGGGATTTATCTTATACCGTATTATCGGTGTTTCGATCGACAATGTTTCAATTCAATTCATGAGCCTTCATCAGGGTGAGTGCGATCCGCTTCGCACTACTTCTATCATTAGAGTCGACTCCGCGATGGTTAGTTTGATTACTTGATTGATTGGCCTACTTAATTAGAAACCTGGCCAAAACTTGTTGACCTGGTCTGACTATTTTATCAGCGTTTGTGACTGTGCAATGAAGTTTCACGTGTGTATATTTTTTTCTGAGGGACTCAATTGCTGTTGGCCTCTGAGGCCGATGCAGCTTAACTGAAACTTAGGCGATCACAGAGGGCGCTCAGCCCAGTAAGTTTTTTATGAGGCAACTAGCGCAAGGACTAAAACGAGCCGAGGCCAGTGAGGAGGAAGAGGGGAGAAATGCAAAAGGTACATGTTTGTACCTTGTGTAGGCGGCAACTGAAGGGACTCGTCGACCTCGCCGGCGAGGTCGGTGTATCTGTAAAGTGTAAACTCTGTCGCAAGTAGATGACTCCGCGAAGGTGATTTTGTCATCAGGATCACCGAGAACGTTTATCGGTCCACAGAGGGATTAAATCGCGTGTATAGTAACTGCAGTGATGATTTTATCCCCCCACCATTAGAATTTAGAGTAGGTCGTCTTTCTAGTGGGTAAGGGATAATTAATCTAAATAATAAATAGGTTAACCAACCGAGCAGTCACTTTGATCGGCCGAGCTCGCAATCTAAGTTGTCCATAAGTTGCCATAGAGTGTAACTAACCAGAATAGATAACTTTGCGTGCGCTCTTGCCCACGTATTGCCTTTGAGCAGAATTGTGCCTCGGGCGACATAGAGCTAAGGATGGGTAGAACTGACGTTATACTCAGTTATCTAAGAATCTTCCTTGTAGTAATACAAAACACAAAATAAAATCGATTTTGCCCTTTTGAATTTGAGTATTTGGCTTACCAACTACTCGTTACTACATCTTTTAAAAATTATGACCCAAAAAAACTTTAATATGATATCTTGCTGAAGACTATTTAATCCCCATGATATAAGATCCTCGGATCTCTTTCTCAGTACACAGACCCATGGAGATATCCCACAAGGGACCAGCCCGAGGCATGTCCAAACATTACGTTTGATACTGTCCACTTTTTGCTTCAGTGACAGGTTGTTAGCCCGATTAGAATACTAACACATGTCTTCGAATTTTTTATTCTAGAACATGCCGGTTTCCCTATGATTTGGTTTTTCGGTTTTGAGCACGTGTATTTATGCTCACACACATTTTTTTAATAAAAAAATTAACAGCCAGTAATCGAACCAACCTCCTAATCAGAAGGTTACATCCCACCTACTAGGCCACCACGGTTCTCAAGAATCACAAGTCACACAAACAGTTTCACATGTTAATTTTTGGTGGTTGGTGATTAGTTTTAATGGGTTTTTGAGTAACACGGTTTTTTTTTAAATTTACTGTTTTTCGGTTCAATTTTAATGAAAATTAGCTTAATATCTTACCTACGAGTATAAGTTGAAGCACTGTGGCCGTTTGATCCCATTATTATGTTAAGTGACGTGTGGCGAACTTCTTTGTGGCTGCGGACATCGGACGGTAGTTCGCTTAACTTTATCTCAACACTCGTTTATGACGGTGAATTTAATACCAATTTTACTTACTCAATACATTTAATACTAATAAAAACTGCCAAATTTACCAAAACATATCTTTGCCCTCTTTCAGAAAGCTGTTATTCCAAATACTTGAAGAATCATCCCATTTTAGTTTGCGTATAGCTAAGGTTTCGAACACTTTGCCGTCGTGTATTTCTCCTAAAGAATACAATCTGGACCTCTTTAAAGTAAGAGTGAATACGTGTCTTCTATATCTTCGTGCTTCATGTTAGACCATATATATCATTGCTCAGCATCAGGTGAGATTGTGGTCAAACTGAATTCTTGAAAATGAATTCGAGGCAGAAGTTACATCTGGCGTGTCTGCTTTTTAGTGTACTTAAATACCAAACGCCGAAATACCTGTAAGATAGACTAAGTTGGGTTTCTCAGACTAGGACGCTACGAAAGTGCTCGAAACAGCTAGTCATCCAGCGGCATCACACAGCAGCATTCAGAGGCAGTTTCCGCTATGCTGCAACTAAATGCTGGAACAATATTCCACCGCCGATTCGGGAGTTGCGTAGCGTCCATGGTTTCAGAGCTAAACTAAGATTGTTCCTCTTTGATTTCCAAAGGTCTCACGAACTCCTTAGAAACGATATTTCCATATTGTCGTTTTCCCATTTTATCCACTCCTTTGTAATATCCTTCCTCTCTTCTGTCAGCCTGATTTCTTAGCAGATTGGCCTTTGCTTAGCAGTGGGACGGATTAATGCACATTCCCGCCTAGTTCTCCCCAATCCTCTAAATTTTTGTTCTTTTACTTATTATAACTTAATATCCTTAGCTTAATTACTTAATATTCAGTGCGAGGCGAGACGTTATTCGGAGCGGATCGCACTCACCCTGATGAAGGTTCACGAATTGAACCGAAACATTGTCGGTCCAAACACCGATAAGACGGTATGTGATAAATCCCGTATTTACAATAATGATTGAAATCAATTACGAAAGTTTTCTAAGTAAAATCCTTAGCTACTTTTTTATACTTTTTATTTATTAATTTTTTATTAATGCGGCAACTTATATTTACCTATCTATATATTCATATGTTTTGTAATTGTGGTACTGTGCGGGCAGTCATCCGTGACATCCTACTTTTAAATGGTTCCAACGGAAGATTAGCGTTGTGCCAAAAACACAACAAATGCTGAGTTGGACGCCTTTTTGTGACGTCGATCATTTATATATAGGTACCTAACTGTGAGACACACATTTGTTGGGTATTGCTGTTTTTGTGTGTATTATTTTGTTCTATTGTGTGTATCTTACTTGTGTGCTGTGTATGTTAAGTACCGTCACAAATAAATGTTTTTTCTTTCTTCTTTCTTTTCTTTCTAAATGACATCAAAGCGTAAAGAAACTATCACGCCTTTATAGTAAGCAGAGACCACGGATTTCCACTTGCTACGATCGGCATACTTATTTGACCTCAGTCCTAGTTAGTTAATTGATTTCGTGACAGTGTTCACTTAAAGAGGCTCTAACAGAAGACCAGTGCTGGGTAGCCAGTGCAACACAGCACATGCTCAGTTGGTGTTGTTTTGATGACACTTGCAATAAGACACACACACTGCAATATTTTTTATTTATATTTCATGTTTATATTCTTCATATACTTATGCTATTGTTACGTTGTTTTTTTATATCTCCTGAGTGTGTTTGTTTTGTCGAACTATTGGTGTTGTCACAAAATAAGTGTTATTTGATTTAATAGACAATGCTTAACATAAGCAATGCTTTATTTTTCACATAATATACAACAGGTAATACCATAGATAAAACATAAAAAAGTCGATTAAAAATATTAAACATAAAAAAAATAAGTACCAGTACAAAAAACAGGCAACCTACAGGACGACGGCAACGAGGCAGACCACGAAAACGTTGACGCGACGGCAGGTCGAATGGCAGGAGAAATATGAATGGGGGAGACTTGGCAAACCCAGCAGTGGGACAGTATAGGTTATAAAAAAATACGTAACAATATAATCAAACATAACATAATGAATATTATTTTAATCATAAGTTGAGCATGTTGTGTGCTAGAGCAGCAAAAAGGCCTCGACTCAGCATTATGTCAACTGGGTTAGCAGTTGACGCTGTTATTCTGCCGAGACCGCATAATCACCCACTAGACCCTGTGAGAGCAAAATTATATAGTGTAATGTTAAAGACCTGTTGTAATATATATACCTAAGATGTGTAGCATAAATATAATGTCAGGTTTGATAAGCATCGAATGCAGTCTTCTTACCGCGACAACACCAAAGGTAACCTCTGTTATCAAATACCTGAAAGACGACCTCTCACATACCAAACGCTGGTCCAAAGTCCCAACATATATTATATTATACAAACACAACGTACCTACTGTTATCAATTACACTAGCAAGATGGTTATGGAGAATACAATAATGGCAATCAGTATGAAAGTCAGTTCCTTTTCCGTTTTTTGTCCAATTTTCTGTTTCCAGAACTCAAAAGTGTTTATGTAGTATATTACCAACTCCGCTGGCTCGGCCATCTACTGCGAATGGGTGAAGATCGAAGCGTCGAGAGAGCATACTTGGGCCGACCGACTGGCCGCCGACCAGTTGGTCGTCCCAAGTATCGCTGAAACGACAGGATGGAGGTTGACCTGCGCGACAACTAGCAAGAGATGGCAATGGACAGAGGAAAGTGGAGAGTACTCATATCGGAGGCCAAGACTCAGTTTGGGTCCCTGCGCCAATGGAGTAAGTAAGTAAATCGGGTAATATAAGTTCATATATGTATTTTAGGCTAAGGTATATATCTTAATGGGCCGTAGAATAAGTTCATTACTTTCCTGTAATTATTTTATTATTGCCTGAATTCAAAATCAAAATATTTATTTGGTTCAAAAACACATAGGAATCAAGCACAAATAGTGAACGTTGACAGCTGCAAAAAGTTAGAAAAAAACTGTGTAGCAGTGTCAGCGGCCGTCTCCTAAACCTGTACAATTGTTGTTTCTTGCTTACTATTTTATTACAAAATAAAACAAAATACATTTTTAAAAGTAACAATGGCGAAAGAAAAATTTAAGTTAGTTTAGATTATAAATAGCTAAAGTGAGATATAGTATAACGAAACAGTTATGAGTAGGGTTTAGACTACTGAGTGTACATGATTGTAAGGATGTGTGTGTGTATGTTTATGAGTTTGTGTGTGTGGATGTGTGAGTGTATGTGCGTGAGTGTGTGAATACATGTGTAAGGTTACCTGAGTATTTGTTACCTGAGGGTGGTCAACAGTTCCTCTCTTTTTGCATATGAGAGAAATTGGAGCCATTCAGTGATTTTTTTAATTAAATGATTAATTATTATTATTCATTCGAATGAAACTCTATCTCTCTGTTTGTTTGTTACGTTTACAGAACTTAGCGGTGTTAAAGTTTGATTATGTTTGGATGGAGCCATAGGCTTCCTTTTATTAACAAACCACACGTGTAAGGCCGCGGGCGGAAGTCAGTATGTAAGAATCACTATAATATACCACGCATACTTGGGGTTCACTTTCTCTAGTGCACAATGATGAAACTAATGATGAGTGTACCATTTTTTTTTCTTAACCAACAGTTTCCCACTGGGTAAAGGTTTCCCCCATATTGTACCATATAAAATAATAATAGTTGGTTATATATGATATAACATGGTTATAATGATTTAGAGCAGTGGTTTTCACTTAGTTGTGTTCCGACCCACCGAACAATAACTGCCATATTCGGGACCCACATCTTGGCAGTCATATGGATGAAATACTGTTCAAATAAGAAAAAGAACTTTAAATTAGAACAGATTAGAAAAACGCGAGCGCCCCTCAGTGGCCATCCGGCTGTTAGCCCGATCGCTCGGGTTATCTTATGTTTCAGGGCCCACTCGCTCGCGATCCACCAGTGGGTCGCGACTCATACTTAGTGAACTCCTGATTTGGAGAGTTGCCAAATCGTACAAATACGTCATATTTACAAATGTTTAGTCACTAAATACGTTTAAGGATCGCAAGCCGGCCTTAATAAATGAAGACTAAAAATGTTTGATAATGCAACATTTAGGTAGGTATATTTTAAGGTTTACCAAATGGGAATATTACCCAACGGGAAGTAGCCGCGACTTCTATTGCCATTTGCTAATACAATCGGGGGGTCGGACCGAAGTTTTGCAAAGGAATAGTTAGCGTTCATCACACACGCCAAATGCTAAAGATAACGGTAGCTTTGATAAGTTTAGCATTGCTTAGTTTTAGAGAAAGGGTACTGGAACTAATGTGGATAATTTTGTTTACCTGCGCAATTATTTTTTTGCGTCATAATATTCATACATCCTAAAAAAATATGTTGTGCCCACCCCACGTAATGTGAGAAAAGGGCAGGAAGACAAATAATATTCATAGTTCCTAAGTTAGTTTCGACTAATTTTGATGGTTAGGAATCCTAGCCGTCCAAATTAGTCAAAAGCGATGTAGGACTGATATTTTGAATCGATTTAAATAAATCTTGGAATTGATAAAGTTATAAATAATATTAATAACAGGGTACGCAAACAAAGCCACAGGCTAAAGCTAGTTGCGTTATAAATGAACGAACCGAAAGGTACAATCGCGCTAACGCGTTAGGTACAGTCGGCTCGGAAATTGGGCGAAAGCGCAGTTTCTAGTCGTGTGGCCCACTACCCAGTTGGGGTCTACCGACGTTGAATTACTATGGATATGCTTTTCACATTGATGGTCTCTTTTATATTGCCCGTACTTCGATTACATAGCGCGGCACACCGCTGCGCTGGAATTGTTTATACGTGCTGTTATAGAAGAAAATCTATGAAACCATAACAAATCAATAATTATACCTGTTCTCATAAGTTGACTTATGACAATCGGGCGGTAACGGCTCTACAAAATTATGCCCAAAGCGTAAATCAAAACACCCGCGAACATTTTCTATTAGTTTTCATTATTCTATTAAATATACGAAGATTGAGTCTCGATTTCTAGAATAAATATCTTTAATTTCAAACAGATTGGATTCCAAAACTTCTTCAAATCTCAAATTATCCTATTTGGTATTTTTAAGCCTTAAGGGAAACCAAATAGAGTTAGATACATTTTTTTCGCATATTTTAAGAGCATATTAATGATAATTACTACACAAATTTCAAAGTGCATAATAACCAATGTAACTTTTGCAATTTAGATGATCCCAATGACACCTCATTTGTCGTAATCCGTTAAGCTGTTTAGCTTCGAGAATACGCCAAATTAAAACATATACATGCATCCTAAAAGAATTACGCTCCTTTTACGCAGCTAAGTTAAAAGTATACACTTACGGAAAAATCTTAAGAATTTAACCAAAAAAGTTATAAACCGGGTGAGATTTTAAATCCGGACCTTTCTTTCTTTTTTTTAGTATGCGACGATTAGTGACAAATTCAAAATCTGAAGACTATAATGTAATGTGCCTTTAGATTTTAGGCGATCCGGTTGCGCTTGAAGTTTAAAGACTCCTTTGGGCGAATTTAGGGTTGAGTTTTAAAAATACCAAACACAGTTTAAAGAACATCACGAGATTTCAGTTCGGTAACTTTATTACGTAATCCAGTTGCTGTCTCGTTGCTGTCGCTGGTCAAGCCGTCTCTTAAAAACATGATATATGCACTGTAGCTGTGAAAGGATATGGCTTGAGCACCGACAACGACGTGACAGCAATTGACATACGTAATAAGGCTACCGGGTACACGAACTACTAGTTATCAGTTAAAATGCTTATCCATATTCTCCTATCGTCAGTATTCAAAATACCGAGGCTATTACATGCCGGCCCTGGGTCCACTATTGAATATTGGACAAAGCGCTCTAATTGTTCATACTAGAGATCAACCTCCAACGGCTATGTTAGATGCAGTGAAGCTTATGTGGAATCCTTTCAGCACAGTGGATCTATGAACAACTAAAATACCTCATTCATAAAAAAAAACGACTTTTTTGCCACTTCAATGTTGGGCACAAGAGACAGGGGGTGACCCCGGACTGAATGTGACTGCGTACTCAGTCCGAGTACGCAGTCACATTCAGTCCGGGGGGAGTCTCATACAACCTTCTTTTACAGTCTTTTTTTATACTACCTTGAGAGTCAAGATGGAACAAGAATATGGCCCACCTGATGTGAAGTGGTAACCATCGCCTATTACAAAGTAATGTCTCGTAGGTCACGCACCTTAAAAACGTGCCCTACGTTGCACTTCTTCTTGATCAACTTGAGACATACAGAATCCCAAGTTCCAAGAGTAGAGCTCCTTGTGAAAGGGATTGCTCAGGAAAGTACTACGCCCACACCTATTTCTGCCGCCAAGCAGCATTGCTGTGTTTCGATTTCGCATGGTAAAAATATGTATGGGGGTAGTACTTTCCTGGGCAAGCCCTTTCACAAGGAGCTCTACTACTCTTCGAACTTGGAACTCTCTAGTCTGCAGCTGCCAATTTGGGTCCAGAGTCTGTTAATTGATTTCCAGACTGGCTAAGGCAGACTTAGGACTAAGACTAAGGAGGGACAGAGGGTGTTCACATTCGCACGTAAGCCCTGTATCTGTAGCCGCCAACGATTCGCGCCGATTTATTCCAACACATTTTGTTTATAAATGATATAATGCGATACGCGAATGTTTCACTAGAGAATACAGCGGGTAACGAGTTCGGTAATTTACGGAGCTGTTGATACCTATATCTATCTATCGTTTGTTACGTTTTCACAATTAAACCTAGACCGATTTCAATGAAATTTCGTATGAAGATAGATTATAACCTTGATTGAGACATAGCCTACTTTTAATTGAAAAAGCTGAGGCCGGAAGCTTGTTACTGGATACTTCTTAATTTTACATGAATTACACATTTATACCACTGTTTTCTTTGTTAATTTGTATTTTTCGTTGACAGATATCACTCTGTAGCATTAAGTTCAATGCCAATCTCCCAATAAGAAATGATCCTCTTCATCTAAAGGTTGTACGCAAGAGATCGCTTGATTAAGCGATAAAACCGCCCATTATGCTAACATTCATTTGTTTTTTTTATTTCTTGTTAACTGTTGTGTCTAGCTTGTAAAGTATAACAAATAATTTTCATTCAGACAGGCTGCGTCATCATCATTATCAATACTGCTGCTCTCTTCGGTAGTTTCGGCAGATTGTAAACACGTCGGGCCATCGTTGACGCAATCCCCACCACTGCCGTCCGTCTACTTGCGGCGCATATTACGAGGCGAGGAGTTATTAGACAGAGGTACTGCAGCGCATGACGACATATGTTCGCAGACGCGCGAGTTGACGACTTTTATGCGATCATACGCAAAAGAACCGCGTCCCTGATGAGCCGCGTCCGAGGCAGCTCCAACAGGATGCTGGCCGTTGTGGCAAATAATTTTAATTCCAGCATCATTGGCTGCTGGTATTTAAAACACCAGCCAGTCGCCCAGCTTGTGACTTAATAATTATAGTATAGTATTATTTATTTGTAAGACCTAGCTGTTAATTGTCTGAATTTTAATTTATAATTATTTGTTTGATTATTGTGTATGAACCGATTTTATTTTATTATTCTGTTTTATATTTAATTTATTTTCAATTACCTACTAACATAACTCTAAGATTGCATTGTTTACTAACAAAATGGACGACATATCTGAAATAAAATGAATTGAATTGTTATTTGGAGCGGATCGCACTCACCCTGATGAAGGTTCACGAATTGAACCGAAACATTGTCGGTTGAAATACCGATAAAACGGTACGTAATAAATCCTGTATTTATAATAATGATTGCGCAAACTACTTTTTGGACTTGGGACGCGAGGTCTACTGTTCTCACAGAACCACTATCTATGGTTTTTTATTAGTAACGTCGTTTAAAGATACAGCATTATTTATTTATTATTCAATAATACTGGAAAGCTCACAAAGCGCTATCTAGCCCCAAACTAAGCAAAGCTGGTACTATGTTAGCATACGAACTGATAGAACTACATAACTAATACTTCTAATTTAAAGGGATTTGTTTATTACCAAATCTGATAAAGTTTTTACGAGTATAATAATGATTAAAATCAATCACGAAAAATTTCTATGTAAAACATTATAGATATTTCTATCTATCCCAATGACCAAAGAAACACAAGCAAGATATAAAGTAATTTGATGTGTGATTTCAACAGCTCCTAGTGATGTCCCGCATGGGGTGTTAGGAACGTTCACGTACATTTTCTAGCACTCCCGCCTTTATGTAGGGCATTTATTCTTAGAGCTACCCCCGCACCCCGTGCCCCCGCACCCCTGTCACAGGGGGTGACACCCCACCTATATGTTTTGTTTACGATGGGTGTTTGTCATTGTTGCGAATCGATTTTCTATTGAGCTATTTTCGGGCTATTATGATTTTTCATCTATACTCATATTATAAAGAGGAAAGATTTTTATATTTGTATTTTTGTGTGTATGTTTGTAATGAATAAACTCAAAAGCTACTGGACCGATTTAAAAATTCTTTCACCATTGGAAAGCTACTTTCACCTTGAATAACATAGGTTACTTTTTATCCCACTGCGCAGAAGGAGAGTAATGTTTTTATTGAAAAACTACGCGTGCGAAGCTTCGGTTTGGTCAGCTAGTAGTGTATATTTTTGAAATGTAACACTGAATTAAATTTAATAATCATTTGGTACACAGATGATGCACAAAACAGTTTTAAGAAGAGATGGTAATTTAAATATGATATTTATTAACTTATCTTGCATAAGATAAATATAAATACAGTCAAAAAGCAATAGAATATAAAAAAAAATCTTAAACACAAAAACTGGACTACAAAACGAACTGAAAAGTAGTGTCTGTCTGTCTGTGGCATCGCAGTACCGGATGGACCGATTCGGACGCGGATTTTTGTAATAGAAAGCTAGCTTTACTCTGATGATTGTATATACTGACATTTAATCAGCAACTTTGGTGTTATTTATTCAAATTAAATATTAATTAAAATTGCAATTCAATAGAACGGCACTTATTCATTTATCACTGATTGATTTATGTTTGAGACCCTGGGTCCATGGCCCCAAGAACTCAATATAATTTTTTAATGTTTCATAATTATATTAGGTCTTTACCTATGAAATTGCCATTTTGTATAGAATAAATGAAAGTACTTATTTTTTTAAACTTTTTTATTTCTGTTGTTCAAAGTAATCACCCATGCAATCGACGCATCTTTGCCAACACATTGGCAGTTTATTGATGCCCTTCTTGTAAAAATCAGCTGGACGAGAGGCAACAAACTCTTCAAATGTATTTTGTACTGCCTCTCGGGAATTGAGTTTTTTACCTACTAAACAGTTGTTTAAATTTTGGAAAAAGTAATAGTCGGTAGGTGCAAGGTCTGGTGAGTATGGCGGATGGGGAAGAGCTTCCAACCCCAGCTCTTGCAGCTTGGAGACTGTCTATTGTGCAGTATGGGGTCGCGCGTTGTCGTGAAGGAGCAGTGGGAACGACCGATTGACCAAATCTGGTTGCCGATGTGCAAGCTTCTCCATCATTGTCTCCAGATCTTCACAGTACACATCTGCAAGAATGTTCATGCCGTTTTGTAAAAAGTTGTGGTGAATCACACCCGCACTAGACCTCCAAACAGTGACCATCACCTTTTTAGGGGTCATTTTTGGTTTAGAGCATTGCTTTGGTGTTGAACCAGGATCTAACCAACTTGCTGAGCGCTTTCGATTGTAGAGCAAAATCTATTTTTCATCGCACGTAACAATTTGGTTCAAAATTCTTTCATTTCTTTGCCTATTGAGCAGCGCGAGGCGGGTCTTGACGCGTACGTTGCGCTGGCGATAGTTAAGTTCGTGGGGCACCCATCTATCAAGTTTTTTTTACCTTGCCTATTTGTCGCAAATGGATCAAAATTGTTTTGATGCTAACATCAAAACCTGCTGCTAGCTCATCTGTAGATTGAGTTTCGTCAGTTTCCACAATCGTTTTTAATTCATCATTGTTGACCAAAGTCTCCGGACGACCACGAGCTTCATTTTTCAAGTCAAAATTTCCAGAACGGAACCGGGAAAACCAATAATGGGTGGTGCGTTCATTTGTATAGTTCTCTCCGTAAACGTTTTTGATGTTACGTGCCGTTTGTGTCGCGTTGGTGCCACGACGGAACTCATATTCCATAATTACACAAATTTTTAAAGTATCTATTATGACGAAAAATTTTAAATATAATGAAAATACAACGCTAATCAATAAACAAAAGACTGAGTTCGTATAAAGAATGTCATGTTTTTAAAACAAAATTAATTTGAATTTAGAATACAAAGCCATTCCAAACTTTTTTCTATTTGAAATGACCAGTACTGAAGAACGGCAATTTCATAGGTAAAAACCTATTATAAACCCGTAACTAACGGAAATTTCCGGGAATAAAGGAATGTCCATGTTATGTTATCATCACAATTTATGATGCAAGTACATAATGACCCGGCCAAGTGCGAGTCGGACTCGCGCACGAAGGGTTCCGTACCATTAACTATAAAAAAAACCGGCCAAGTGCGAGTCGGACTCGCGCACGAAGGGTCTGTACCATTATCTAAATAAATAGCAAATTAATCACGTAAATATTTATTTTCTTATATTTTTAGTATTTGTTGTTATAGCGGCAACAGAAATACAGCATCTGTGTGTAAATTTTAACTGTCTAACTATCACGGTTCATGAGATACAGCCTAGTGACAGAAGGTCAGACAGACAGACAGCGGAGTCTTAGTAATAGGTTCCACTTTTAACTCTTTGGGTACTGAACCCTTAAAACAATTTACCTACTTCGATCACTGGCTATTATGGTGCGGGTTATATAAGCTAGCATCAACATTATGTATAACGTAGTCGGGTTTCAGTTCTTAAACTTATTATTCATTTGCCTATCTTATAAATCCCATTAAGAATAACATCTTCAGTTACATTTCTTCGCATTTCTGTAGGTAACCCTTGCGCGGCACGGGGTACTTTGTACCCCACTCGGAAGGCGGCGATTTATCAAAGTATTTCTCACCCAATAAATAACGTACACATTCGCTTTATACTCGCATGAAATAGGTAATATTTCAAAGCAGGCTTAGATTGCTATCGGAAGGTTTTGGAACAATTTTGAGGAATATTATTTGAATGTAGCGAATATAAAGTGCAAAAGCTTTTGATAGATGGTTCGCGTTGTCATCTTTTGAGATTTGAATATTAATATTATTTTTATTTAAAAACTATTTCACCATTACATACCCAACATAGGTAATAAAGAACGCACCGCTGTAACGCCTTATTATTTATCCTATATTTTCCCACTGCTGGGAAAAGGTCTCCCCCCTGTTCCTCCACATCTCACGATCACTCGCCACGTCCCACCAGCCATCTTGGAATGCATCGAGGTCGTCACGCCAACGCTTCCTCGGCCTGCCCCGGCTTCGACGCCCATCTACTGGCACCCATTTTGTGACGACTGTTGCCCATTGTCTGTGACCATACGACTGACGTGACCCGCCCAGTCCCCCTTCAGCCTGGCAGTTTTGTCACCAA
Source organism: Philereme vetulata (assembly GCA_918857605.2). NCBI lineage: Eukaryota > Metazoa > Arthropoda > Insecta > Lepidoptera > Geometridae > Philereme > Philereme vetulata. Next base: position 2,054,202 of record OU975420.1, read on the forward strand.
CATCTGCGATGCCGGTCTTCGCGCGCAGTGTGGTATTGCGGATCCTGTCGATTCTCTTTACCCCTAACGCGCTGCATTCCATGGCTCTTTGGTAAACCCTGAGATTCTGTCAATGACCAAGTTTGGGCACCATAGGTATAGACGGGCAGAATACACATGTCGATGAGTTTACGCTTAAGTGACAGTGGAAGGTCTCTCTTCATTAGCGTCTTCGTGGACCAGAAGCTCCTCCAGGCATTTTCGACGCGGCGATCGACCTCTTTATCTTGCCTGTTTTCGAAGGAGACAAAATTTTCTATAACGCGTAAGTCAATGTTTTTTTTATGCTACTTTTAATTGGCAATTCTTATGGCCCACCTAATGTTAAGTGGTAACATCGCCTATAAAAGAGAACTGCCTCGTTGGTCCTTAGAAATGTGTCCTACATTGCACTGACTTGCGTCTATCAATTTGAGGCATACAGGTGTAAAGCTTCATGTGCCTGTAATTTCACCGGCAACCATACCTTTCAAACCGAAACACTTGGCAGCAGAAATATGTATGGTGGTAGATACTACCCCAGGGCGAGTCCTTGCACAGAGAACTCTACTTTTTTTAGATGCAATAGATAATAGTATTTGATGCAATAGGCTTGTGTGCTGATTCAACTTAGCACTTTTACTAATTATTGATGGACGCTGATTATAGATAACTAAATGATCTTCACAAGTGAAATTACATGAACTACTCTGTTACATGAATAGCTCCATTCGAAGACAGATGCTATCTTATAGGACAAGGCACTACGTAGTAAAACTGCTGTATTCCTATATCTAAAGATTTTTTTTTTATTTTTTTTATTTAAGATAACAAACAGTTATGCCTAAATATTAATAGACTTAATAATTGTTACATGATGTCTTACAGGCATAACCAGCACCGTTGGAAACAGATTACGTTAGACAGATGGTGGGCATGAGTGTATACAAAATTAAATACATATGTACATAAATATAAATATACCTATCCAATACAGGTTCATATGTAGTCATGCGTAACTTAGTCGCTTTAAATAGAAATTATACAATCAGACAGGATTGTCTGATTGATTGCTTTCTTAAACAAGGCGGGTGAGTTTGCTAAAATTCAATTCCCAGAAATGATCGTTATATGTATAACTTAGGAATTCTAATTCTAAGAATGGAGCTATGAAAATGTTTTTTTTTTACACATGATAGAACTTCGTTTGACCACAATCTCACCTGATGGTAAGCCATGATGTGGTCTAAGATGTAGCATGAAGATCTAGAAGAAACCTATTTACTCTTACCTTAAAGAGGCCCGGATCGTATTCATTAGGAAAAACAGACGACGGTAAAGTGTTCCATACTTTAGCTGTACGCATCAAGAACGTAGAACCAAAACGGTGTGTGCGAATGGGTGGTATATCAACCAGGTACGGATGGTACTGAGCCGTGCGCCTGCTTGTCCTTTGATGTAAGTGGGATGGTGGGATTAGATCGTATAGTTGCTGGGAACATTCCCCAAAATGTATTCTGTAAAAGATCGATAGGCTTGCAACTTTACGGCGGTGTTCGAGACTTTGGTTCTTAGTTTCTGCCATATTTTGCCTAAAAGCCCTACGTTCTATCGAGTCTAAGGTAGCGAGCTGGTATTTGGCCGAACCATCCCAAAGGTGGCAGCAGTACACCATACCAGACCGGACTTGAGCTTTGTAAAGACTAAGAAGCTGTCCTGGTGTGAAGTATCTCCTGACCTTGTTGAGGATGCCCAGCTTCATGGCAGCTGTTTTAGCCTTAGACTCAATGTATGAGCTAAAGTTGAGAATAGGCGTGAGCGAAACCCCCAGGAGCTCGAGGTGACCTTTTACAGATACCGGTACATCTCGGAAAATGGGAACTTGGGAAAACTGACTCATTTTCGCCGAGAACAAACATGTTTTTAAAGCGTTGAATTTGACGAGATTGGCATCGCCCCAGTCAGAGATGGCCTTGAGTGTCAAATTCAAACGCTGCAGCATCTCGTCTCTTTGCTTCTGAATTTCAGCTCTGCTGGCTCGAGCATTAGAGGTATACCTCTCCACAACTGTACTGTCGTCTGCGTACCCAATCATACCGGGCCTAAGCAGATCATTGATATTCAGCAGAAAAAGGGTGGCAGAGAGTACTGACCCCTGAGGTACCCCGGCGTTAATAGCCAATTGATCAGACGAGCGGCCATCAATGACTACCCGAATGGATCGTTCCCTCAGAAAGTCTGGAAGCCAAGAGCAGAACAGTGCTGGAAGTCCGTATGAAGGATGCTTGCCAATAAGGCTGGCATGCCAAACCCTGTCAAAAGCCTTCGAGATATCTAGTGAAACAGCCAGTACTTCGCCATACTTTTCGATGGCTTCACTCCAGATATGTGTAGCATACGCAAGAAGATCCCCAGTAATTATCCCTTGACGAAAAAGAGGTTTTATAATTTTAACATCTACCTATGTCTATCTGTGACATCGTAGTTCCCAACCAGATGTGTCGATTTTTATGAGTTTTTTTTTAATAGAAAGCTAGTTTAACCTGGCTGGTTCTTAGCTACGTCAGTTTTTAAGTAAAAGGTTTTATAATCTGTATAATCGTGATATCTAGTATAGTTCATATAGTATAGTTCAATATAGCATCTTAAAATGTAATAGGTATAAAACTTTCGCGCGTATTAGTTTTTAGAAGTCAGTCCATTCCTTGGAAAGGAAAATGTAAGAGACATACAATGGCTTCACTTTAATTCATTTTTATCGGGAATTAAAGTATTAGACCACCAAATAAAGAGGTTTGAACATTTTCTATGATCAATGATGCTATTTCAAAATAGGAATGTTCTGCCCATACGCCCTAATGCCCTAACGCTCGCAATTCCGTGTTCCAGTTTGAAGAACATAAGACATGTCTTAGAGTGACGGGCACATTGCAATGGCATATAGGCCGTATGCTAAGCCGTTAAAGGTATTATAGGGACATGAGGCTTTACACCTTTATGCCTCAATTGGATGGACGCAGGGCAGTGCATCTTAGGGCACATTTCTAAGAAGCATGACCTACGAGGCTATACTTTGATAAAGGCGATGGTTGTAACTTAACATAATGTGGGCCCTACCCGAAATATCGTCGGTCGAAACACATATAAAACGGTAAGTGATAAATCCCATTTTTAGATTATTGATTTAAAAAAAAAACCTGAAATACGAGGTATTAGGTAACTGTTAAAGGCAACCGTTTAACTCGTTAGTTGCTAATGAAATACCTTTTTTTTAAATCGGGGTGTGTAATCTCGCAGCACTATCAACCAGAACACAATTTTTCGCCCAATCATCTTATTTTTAGGGTTCCGTACTCGAAGGGTAAAACGGGAGCCTATTACTAAGACTCCGCTGTCTATCTGTCTGTCTGTCTGTCCGTATGTCACCAGGCTATATCTCATGAACCGTAATAGAACAATTGAAATTTTTCCAGATGATATATTTCTGTTGCCGCTATAGCAGCAAATACTAAAACAGATTAAAATAAATATTTAATGGGGCTCCCATACAAAAAACGTGATTTATTTGCTCGTTTTTGCTCGATATTGATAACTGCAACAGGTAGACGCTTGAAATATTCACAGAATATTGAGTTATATTATTCACGTTAAAATTAAATAATTAAATTAAAATAAAATTAATATTTAAGTAGGGCTCCCATACAACAGACGTGATGTTTTTGCCGTTTTTATCGATAGTCGTACAGAACCGTTCGTGCGCGAGTGCATTTGCGACTTGGCCGGTTTTTCGTTTTTTTCTGCTTTGCTAACCGTTTAGAGCATCTTAATGCTAAACAGTTTAAAAGTAAATACAACATATCGTACGGCGCTTTACCCAAAATCCAACGCCACTTTAGTGTATTACTATCGAATATTTATACGAACAAAAGCGACGCCCGCTATTTTAGTGTTATCCCGAAAATAGCATATCTCAACGATATTTTTGCATAACTTAGGGGAGAAAAATATTTATCGGAAAACAAACCAACGTATCCAGACCTCAGGTTCAACGTAAATGCATAGTCCACACTCATTCCATACGGTTTTCTAATACAATCTTCAAACATTATGGGCGTAATCTATATATATACTAATATTATAAAGAGGAAAGATTTGTATTTTTGTATCTATGTTAGTAATGATTAACTCAAAAACTAGTGGACCGATTTAAAAAATTCTTTCACTGTTGGGAAGCTACACTATCCCCGGGTGACATAGGCTGCTTTTACTCAACTGCGCAGAATGAGGGTAATGTTTTTATTGAAAAACTACGCGTGCGAAGCTGCGGATTGGTCAGACAGTAAAATAATAAAGTTGTTTATTTCAATTTATAAATAGTTTACATAGGGTTAGGTTATTTCTGAACTTGTCAGTATTTTCATTTTCTTATGTATTAGTTATAATATAACGATTTCGTTTCTAGTTAACTGTTATGTTATTTCTAAGTTAATAAATAAATACTCTGATCGTCAGGAACTTATTAGAATAATGTATTCAATATTTGTAAGTATGCGTAACTAATATTATATTTTTCAATACATATTAAAAATTCTAAAGTAACTCTCTGTCCGATTGTTTGTTTTTAGGATTTTCGATGATATATTTGGTATATAGTTAGATAGATTACGTAAAACATACTTTTTTTTTGAGAAACCTCGCGTGCGAAGCCCCGGACAGAAGCATGTAAGTAATAAACCGAATAATTATAATCACACTAATATTATAAATGAGAAAGTTTAGATGTTTGTTTGTTACTCTATCACGTCGAAACGGCTAAACAGTTTTCGATGAAATTTGGTATGAACGTAGATTATAACCTGCATTATCACTTTTTATTCAATAAATCATGAGGTAAAAGTGTGATGTAAAAGTTTCTATAGGTATATATTTTTGCACCCCCAGAACAACGCGGGCAAAGCCGCTGGCAACAGCTAGTAATATAATATATCTTAATAATTGAGTGAACTCTTAGCGCCATAAACCTCATCATCTTAATCTATTGCTGTCTCTTCCAGGTGATTTGTAAAAAGCATTATCGTTTTAATTATTATTTGGTGCATATTTTAGTGTTGACGGCTCTTGCTGGCTATATAAAGTTTAGTACGACAAAAAATTGTGTGAGCTACAAAATGAAGTTATATAAAAGACGATGAAAAGAATGTATATACCTGTGGATAATAAGCGAGCTGCTTGCAACTCGCGTGTTTTTCTGTTTGTAGAAGAAGCAATCAAAGAGGATATCGAAGATGACAAAGCAATCAAAGATGATATCGAAGATGACAAAGCAATCAAAGAGGATATCGAAGATGACAAAGCAATCAAAGATGTTATCAAAGTGGAAGAATATATCAAAGAGGATATCAAATTGGAAAAAGCAAACAAAGAGGATAACGAAGTAGAAGAAGCAATCAAGGAGGATATCGAAGTGGAAGAAGCAATCATCAAAGAGGATATCCAAATGGAAAAAGCATTGAAAGAGGATAGCCAAGTGGAAAAAACAGTCAAAACGGATATCAAAGGGAATGATGCAATCAAAAAAAACATCCAAGTAGAAAACGCGATAAATAACAAACAAAGTGTGCTAGATATCAATCATACACATAAAAAACCGCAAAAATATAAAAACGAGTGTGCTTTAGATCACACGGCTAAAGTAAAACTTCTTTTTCAAAATATTAATTTATAAAGTTGTTCAAGATCGAAATTAAATTACGAAAAATAATCAAGCCATCACCGTTCACGTAACGCTAGTAAACTCGCAAACGAACTACTGACTGAAATATATATATAATATATTTCATGAACTGGCTATGAGAGGAAGAGAAAAAGAAAATGTGCACGCGCACTGCTCTCTCTTGCTCCTACAGTGTGATACAGACAATAGGCCTGCACTGTGTCTTAAGCCTTCTCTACACGTCAACAGATGCGTCCGCGAACTCTGGCAGATGCGTCCGCAGATGAATTTCCACGAGCTGTTCACACGTCTGTAGGTCGATCATTCTGGATAGACGCAACTCGCACTCGCACATTAACGCTTAAAAATATACGAAACGTATCTCTCTCTCTCTTTCTATCTTCACTTACTTTATATCTCCCTCTCAACTTCCGTTCGCACTTTTCGTAACGCATTCACCAGCTTACTCCCCAAGTCAAGCGTGCGTAAAGAAGTTTTACTTCAAAAACACCCGCCCTCAAATGAACTGAAAAGAAGATGATGGCGTGTTGATACTTTACCGTCGTCTGTTTTTCCTAAAGAATACGATCCGGGCCTCTTTAAGGTAAGAGTGAATAGGTTTCTTCTAGATCTTCGTGCTCCATCTTAGACCACATCATCGCTTACCATCAGGTGAGATTGTGGTTAAACGAAGATCTATCCAGACATAAGTTGTTGTATTATTGTTGATATGAACGTCTACGATTATCAAAATAAGTAAGCTTGTTTACTTACTTCTTTCAGTTCGAACCAATGAACCGAAGAACTTTGGACCATGACAGAATCCAGAATCCAACTGACCCTTTTTACCTACAAATGTCCAAATAATATTTTTATACATATTCTTTACGGAAAGACGGTGAAAAAGAGGTCTTATAAAATTGGTGGGGGTACAAAGTAGCGTGCCATTCAGTATTATGTCGTAAATCACAATATTGAAATATCTCGCGCGGTATGGATATGAAGTCGGTAAGGGTTGATATTGAAACTCCTGACAAATGATGTGGTGCTATATTGGTTCTGATATTTTTACATTTTCAGAAACAAATATAAATGTTATATGCTAAACAAATTGACTAAAATAATACTCAATTTTCTATCATGAAAAACAACCTACTCATTTGATAATTGTTGATCAGTTTGATAAGCATTTTACTTGTCAAACTCGGTGATTTTGAGGAGGAGGTTCTAAATTTGGTTGTATTTTTTTATTTTTTATATTCGACACCTCATAACTCCTATATTATTTGGTGTGGTTACTACACCCTGCCAGGGTTCATATGTGAAACTATCTACCCACTACCTGTAACAAGTTTGTCACCATGTGAAAGCAATAAAAATTTAGTATTGACTACTCATAATACGTAAGCCAGTTGCTTTCGCCCACCGGTCGTTCGGCCAAGCCATCCCTTTCAAACCTACAGTGTGTGTATCTTAAGTGTGTAAGACGGCGACAGCGACTGGTATACGTAACAATGCTATAATTTGTTCCTCGCCGTTTCGAGCTAAGTCAGGGCAATAGTTGTTATTTACTTTTTTCGATGGCGTTATGTTGGAATATCCGTCATGGATACCGAAGGATAGGCGGAAGGTTATGTCAGACTCTTACCGACTAAAAACTTTACGGGGTTCCCTCTGAACGCCATCTGTTGGGGCTGTGGGTACGCGTGTGCACTTTTCTACGGCCCCCTCGGCGTTTGTTCTTAGTGAGCTCCATCTAGGTGGATGGTACTCACCACTTCCTCAAGAGGCTCGCGGAACGCGTGCACCATCTTAGGGCTTGTTGATAGTGAGTGGCAAACACCCCCTGATGCTGCCACCCAAGCCTTGGTTATAGCGGTCGAAGACTATGGAGGATTGTACTCCAACGCCTTGTTCTCTTGCTGCGGACTGGGATGATAGCCTACCTGATTAGATAGATAGATAGATAGATAACTCTTTATTGAATTACCACACAAACAGAAATAATAAAAGAAAAATAAGTACTGGGTTAAAATAAATAAGGCAATACAATGGGCGGCCTTATCGCTAAAAGCGATCTCTTCCAGGCAACCTTTGGATGGAGCGAAATTTTTAAAAATTACGGAGTGCGGTGTAATTTAGCGGATACATTACATTTACACATAATATACTCTAAGATATAATAATAATATGAAGTTTTAATCCTAATACTTAATATACTTATAAAATAGACTAATATATAGGTATATACATATAGCAAACTATACTAACAGATAAAATAAGTACATAAATAGTAAATAAATACCGCTAGGAAGATGACATCGTCAGGTAATGATGTTTCACCTTCAATTTGAAGACGTGTAAGGACGATGACCGTCTTACTTCTTCGGGCAGAGCATTCCACAGCTGAACAGCCTGGACAGTAAAAGAAGCGCTGTAAAAGGAAGTGCTGTGCGAAGGAGTTCTGAGTATCAAGTTTTCTGATGACCTAAGAGTATAGTTATTTGAAGAATGGAGAAATTCAAATCTATCTTTCAGATAGTGAGGAGAGAAGGGATTGAAAAGAATAGAATAGAGAAGAAAAAGGATATGCGTATTCCGACGAAGACGAATCGGAAGCCATTTAAGCTTTGAACGGAAGGGAGACACATGATCATATTTACGGAAGCCAAATATAAATCTAATACAAAAATTTTGTAAACGCTCGAGCTTGTTAAGCTGTTCCTCAGTGAGGTCCAGATAACAAGCATCGGCATAGTCTAGTACGGGATGTAAAAGCGATTGTGCAAGCGCAGTCTTGGTGGACGTAGGCAAAATGTTTCGTAGTCTCCTTAGTGAACCAGCTGACGCAAACAACTTCCGGCTGGTTAGTTCAAGCTGAGCCTTCCATGAAAAGTTGCGGTCAATGATGATACCTAAATTCTTAACGGTTTCGCTGTATGGGATTGCTATTCCGTCAAAGACAACTTGTGGGACAGTGGACCAATCAATTTTGCTAAGCGTTCTTGAACTACCTACAATAATGGTTTGCGTTTTGGTAGGATTAACTTTCAAACCGTGGAGCTTGCTCCACTTTGCAATACGGCGTAAATCGCAATTGGTAACGTCAACAGCATCAGCAATATTACTGAGCGTAGCTTGATTATAAATCTGAAGATCGTCTGCGTAGAGGTGAAAAGACGAAGAAAGATTAAGAGAAATAGAGTTTATGAAGATTGCAAAAAGAAGAGGAGATAAAACGCCACCTTGAGGTACACCAGCAGACGTATTACACCACGAAGAGAGAGACTCCTCGAGTCGAACACGCTGACGGCGCCCGTGCAAGTAATTGAAAAACCAACCAATCACCGCTGGAGATACGTTAAAGGAGCTAAGTATTGCCAGGAGAATATCAAGATCTACGGTGTTGAACGCATTACTGAAATCAAGTAAAGTCAGCACGGTAAGTTGCCCATTTTCCATGCCCACTCGTATATCGTCCGTGATTTTGACTAGAGCAGTGACAGTACTGTGGCCTTTACGAAAGCCAGACTGCAGAGGATTAAGGAGACTATAGGAGGAAAAAAAAGAGTTTAATTGATTATGGACCAAGCGTTCGAGAACTTTGGAGAGAAAAGGAAGGATAGAAATCGGGCGATATTCAGAAAAGGATTTGGGATTAGGTTTCTTAGGAAGAGGAATTATTTGGGCTTCCTTCCAAATAGAAGGGAAGGTACTGGTCATTAGGGAGTGGTTCAAGAGATGGCAGAGGGTAGGTAGAATGATATCAAGGATAGGAATAAGCATATTGCGGCTGATACCGTCAAGCCCAACAGCATTGGATGTAATTGACAAAATACTTTTCTTAACGTCAGCAACGGTGATTTGGCTAAATAGAAAAGGAGGATGATCAGGAGTTGGTAACGAAGAGAGAAAATTAATTGAACTGATTTTATCAGCATCAGCAATGTAAGAAGATGAAGAAAAATGTTGATTAAGGGAGTCAATGTTTAAATCGCTAGGAATTGAATCCTGGCGATTTACAAACAGTTGAGCCTAGCAATTGCATTAACTCAAAGGTTAAGCCCAACTAAGACTCGGTTTATAAAGCAAACGCATAGCAAATATCTTCCAAATCAAAGATCAACTCTAACCCGTAATACAATAAATCTCCCTCAAAATGTAAAATTAACAGAAAACCTCCTCTAACAATGTACTGAACAAAGAAGTCGGGTTGTTAGCAAGACAAACGTCGGGAGCCAGTGTAAGTGTGAAATCAAGTGTATAATTAGCTCAAATATTGGCCCCAACGAACAAAGAAAACACTGGGGAAGCGATTCTTCGGGAATCTTAGGGAAATCGGGGAAATAAAATGTCGCAGAGAAGAAAAACTAAAGAATTACGAAGCGAATTGTTATTTTTTTTTATCTGACGTTGATACTGAACCAGAAAATGCCCCATCTGATGTTAAGTGGTAACCATCACCTATAACAAAGTATTACCTCGTAGGTCACGCCTTAAATACATGCCCTACGATGCACTACCCTGCGTACACCAACGTGAGGCACACAGGTGTAAAGCCTCATGTAATGATAACTCTTCACACTCGTTTGTCCGGCTGAAAAGGGTGGTAAATATATTTTAATGGTGTTGTGTATGTGCATAGATCTTTTAAAATTTTCTATTAAATAACTAACGATAAAATCGTCGCTATTTTTTTTAAATACCAAATCTAATACGAGCTTTATGAGCGTTCACACACGCGCAATGAATATGCTATGATTATAAAGTATCGCACGCCATACAATCCAATGGACCAACAAACATAAGGCGAAGTATAATAATATATTTTCATCTTACATTGAATTGTATGGCGAGCGATATTAATATAGCGTTTTCATCGTTGGTGACGCGCTTTAGAAAATAATTATTCGATAATCGTTTTTCAATGAAATTACTGTCAATGATCTATCTATCAACGATCTAAAATATCAGATTATTTAGATGATAGAGAAGCTTGGAATTGAAATTGCTCCAACTCGTTCAAAATGTTACAATTTAAACGTTATTTATTTCCTTTAATGTTATATATTCTAAAAGGATCATTAAAAAAACAACCAGACTTGTTCCTTGCCTTTCTTTCCTGGCTTGGTCGCGAAGGAACAGGCGGTAAAATTGACGTTTCAAAGTGATCCTTGTGATTTTAATGAATAAATGATTTTGACTTTGACTTGACTTTGATTTTGATCTTAAATCTAGTTTACTTCAGTTATACACTTTTCATTTAAACACATGTGCTTGTAATTGGAAAATATAGAGAAGCATACTAGTTAAGAGCGTCATTTTACAGGTCCGCAACAATAGGGTGTAACCGAAGTCGAAGATTCCCCATGTTTGCGCATCCCTCCTGTTTCAACAAGACTCCATCTTTCGGTTTGCTTAATGATTTGTGAGTTAACACGCGTATTGCAATCCGATATTATACCGTGGAATATTACGAATGTAAGAGAAAAGGTGGTTTTACCGATAGGATACTATATGGTACGCTTCAAAAATAAATTAAAACAGGTTTCTACAGGGTATGGAACGCATCTACAATGTCCCGGGTATTGCCGGTGTCAATAGGTGACCACTTACCATCAGGTGGGCTGTACGCCTGTTTCCCCACAAATAACATTAAAAAACAAGGAATTGAAATAAGATGGGTTGTAAAATTTGTTTTTTGATCGAGCGAAGCGAGATCCCTAAATCAACTTCGACAAATCGGCGTTATAATAAATAAATAATTTAAAAAATATTGCTGGACATTTACACAGCGCTATCTAGCCCCAAACTAAGCAGAGCTTGTACTATGTATGTACGAGAATGTATGTTTGTCCGAGGATAACTTTCGAAGCGTTGATCCGTTGGCGTTGGCGCAATTTTGGTGTGACTGAATGAGCTACAAATGTTGGAAGGTTGTTGAGATATTGGCCTCAACGGCCTTCTGTGGCAACTCTTTTGAGGTGGTAGCTGTCGGTCTATAGAACTCTCTCCCTACTCATATTAAAAAGGCGCCTATTAAACCGGTTTTCAGACGACTAGTTTACAGTCATTTCTTGCAGTCCTCCACTGGCTGTTAAAATATATGAAAACGTAGTACCTATGTGTGTTGTATGTAATAGTATTTTTTGTTTTATATCTATAAATATATATATATTTTTTATATTTCTCATATATATATTCTATGTATTATTATTGTTATATCAAGTAGGTTTATGTATTTATTCTAACTGTAATCGGAGTTTATTGTTATTTGTGTTTCTTTTGTTTTTTTTTAATAAACATTAATATTGTTAAAAGTTAGCACGCCAACCTTTTTTGTTACCTCTGAGGTTGGCAGGTAGAAAATGCTATAAGCATTAAGCTCACCTTTTGTACATGTAATTTGTATTTTTGTCCAACAAAGTATTAAATAAAAAAATAAATATTGGGGTTCAAGAGGGGTAAAAACATTAAAATAAGGTTAACTGGTCAAATGGGACGTCAAATGAAAGGTATTTATTAGTACATTTAGATTCCGTTTTTATATTTTGTAAATTTTTTATAGTTTTTTTAGTTATTAGCCATAATAAAAACTAAACTTTGACAAAATTCACAGTGCTGTAATTTGGTGTGCGTGTAGCTTAAGTAACACAAATATAGGCAAAAGTCTGAAATCCAGAATAACTGCAATTTGTACCCCAAAAAGAATAACGACATTACATGAACTCTCGTTACCTGTAATTTGAATAAAACTGTGGGTAAAGTTAATTGGTTAATTATTTCGTGTCACTATTTTGATAGTCAAAGATTACAAATAATATTTTTTTTGTTTTAATCGGAGACTCGCGAGATCTCAGTTCGGGACGAACCACAGTTAATCGTTTTTTTGGTACTGGTTTTCTTATGTCTTTTCGTAGACTTACCTATTTCGTATCTGAAAATCATCCGTTGAATACGCTTACATTGATCGTCACCCTGAAACAAACACGTGAAGTTGTACAGCAATGCGAGTTTATCTGCTTAGAGGCAAACAATATTACGATAGTAGTACTTCCCCTTACGAATTATTTTGCAAAGAGACTACTAATAACTACATACTACTAAAACATGACTGCAATTCGGATTAAAAGTTGCTGGAAGTCTGTCGGTGCATGCCGCACAAGATAGGTCGCTCTGGAGATCTATGTGGGAGGCCTGTGTTGATCCGTGAACGTCATATGGCTGATATTATGATGATAAATTCTGAATTCTGACTATACTACGCTAATCCACGATTATCAATACGGCTTGAACTTCTCAGCATCAATGATAACTTACAAGCCGACCGAATCTTGATAGATCATCCATTCACGCAGATTGGCTAACGAGCTGTGCCTTCTAACTCATTCATTTAGTGTTGTACTTCAGCTGAAACAATCGATAGTTTATGCATAATATATCGCCTGTTCGGAGGCGAAAACCAGCTAGTTTGTAGAACAGCTAGTCTATTACATATACCCTGGGATCCTAGGAATGACCCTACGGTCATTGTACTTACTTAACTTTATTTTCGTGTAAGACTTTGTATGTTTAATTTTGTTTGGTATGCATTAAAGAGTAGGTATACATATCTATCAATCTACGTTAAGAGCAAGAGGTTTTTTAGGTTTCCGTATCGAAAGGGACAAACGGGACCCTATTACTAAGACTCGGCTGTCCGTCTGTCACCAGGCTGTATCTCATGAATCGTGATAGTTAAACAGTTTCTTTCTGTTCAGTTTCAATTCAGTTCAGTTTTCAGTTCATTTGAGGGCAGATTATTTTTGTTGCCGCTATAACAACAAATAAACTAAAAAGTAAATATAATAACTAATACCAGAATAAAATAAATATTTATGAGGGGACTTCCATTCAACAAACGCTTTTGCTCGTTTTTGCTCAATATTGACAACGGCAGCAGGTAGACGCTTGAAATATTTACAGAATCTTTAGTTATATATTCACTTTAAAAATAAATAATTAAATTAAAATAAAACATATATTTCAGGGGGCTCCCATATAACAAACGTTATTTTTTGCTAGTTTTTATAGATAATCGTAGGGAACCTTTCGTGTTCGAGTCCGACTCGCACTCGGCCTGTTTTATTTATATTGATCTCTTTCAACCTGCACTGGGCCCAGTAAGTATTAAGGGAGTTATTTGACAATTGATGATTATGAAAATTATATTATATATCAACAAAACTGTTCTGTCATGGAAGTATAGAAAACATTTCTTCCCTGTCATCCTTGCAATCGCCGCGCTCGTGATTTCTTTTTCTGATATGTTTATTCAGGTTATGAGAAAACAGTTGTCTACGATTACTTTGCTAGGCCAGCTAATGTCAATGTATTCGTGATCTAGCATCATGATTGTCATGAACCTATCAACTTGGTGTTTACAGTCTGTGATCCTAGCATGAGCTGTGGTCGAGAGACCGAGAATCACTACGGGAAAGATTAAACATTTCACGCGAACACTATTAATCAGATCGGCGATTGCACTGACTAAACATCAGTTTAGGGATGGGGCTCATTTTACTCGATATCGATAAGAAAATTAATAATTTATATGACACTGTATACTCTACTTACCTAGACTTACCTAGATATCAGGATCGAAATTTTAACCGTCTAAAGTGTACCTGTTTTATTAATTAGAAAAGTGTCTTAACACTTTCACAGACTTTTTACTGATCGAGAACGAATTCAAAAATGCTCAGCTAAATATTATGCCTCAATAAGCTTCGTTAGAAATTAGCAAAGTCATTCAAAGTATGTAATTATAAAACACTGTTTACAACGTTCGATAAACTAACCATGAAACATCATTGTCAACGTTTTCACAGGGTTACTAGATATTCAGAGTAATCCAAAGTTAATCGATAATCTTAATTTAACTTACCCATCACTACAGACCCGAAGGGATCTAGAGAGCCTCTCGGTTAGTGTGAACTAAATGAATCATTAATAATGCAAAGTTAACGCGCCTGCGAACCCGGCGACCGCAACATCGATGTCGATGTAAACCCTATTCATCGCCAAATTACAGTAATAGTGTTCATCGATAAATAATTTATGCTGTTTGATCGATTTGGGTAGGATTATCGGTGACGGGACGCGTTGGCACCTGATTTGGTAAACCCATCAAATAGGTGGCAATGTGATGCTCAAACGGAAAATCAAACAAGTTAGCTAATGAATATGTACATACGAAACAAGTGTTTGCATTTTAATTAATTTATTTGAGTATAGATCTGCAATCGTAATTTTAAATTCAATTAACAGTTCATAGCATTTTGTACAGCCATCATCTTTCAGTGGCTTAGATAGATAGGTAAATTTAATTGAATCTAATCGACTTTTATAATACCACAGTGTGCCATTTATAACTCTGGTAGTCGAAATAAGGTGACCAGTTCCAACCAAATATTCACCAATATTTACCTATAGATATTTCCATAAAAGAAAGCCAGCATTCCTATCCACCAATCCTTAAGCCCAACCTTTCGGACCCAAACTAAGATAGAGGGACCCAATTCTGTCAAAACTGCCATACCTTCTTACAATCGTATCAAATAAATAACGTCGTTTCATACAAAGACGTAATGTCACTCTGACCACCCTTCACCGACAGACGCCATTTTGAAAAGGGCTTGGACATGACATGCGTCAGGGTTACCACTTCGACAAGTATTTGTGAAAATCTCCGGTAAAAATGTTTGGTAAATTCTTGCTGCGGGTTTTTTTCTCGATTTTTCGGAAGGGTGATGGATTGCTTTAAGGGGTACCCTTTGGTTGGGACCGCGGTTGGCACAATTAAGTAACCATTAGGTCAGTTGCTGTACCCTTGTCTCTACTTGATAAAACATTTTGTTATTATCCAATATTAGATTTTAATGTATGTCGCATGCCTGATTAGCTGCGGGCCAAAACTACCACGAAGTGGAGCCCTGAGACAGCAAAGCGGTGCCGCGGCAGACCACGCCTGAGGTATCCGGATGAGCTGGACGCCTTTGAGAGGGACTAGCATACGGTGGCACTGGACCGTTCTGAATTGCGGAAATGCGGAGAGGCCTTTGCCCAACAATGGGCCAATATGGGCTAATAGTAATAGATTTTAATGAAGATATTATATTTTGATTGCAAATATCGAAAATCGCACTGGTCACAGACTGATGACGAAGACAGGTTAATCATAGTAGATATATAAAAATCAGTGGCAACTTATTTGTATTGGGTAAAATCTTCTATTTATATAATATTCCGTCTGTTTCCCTAATAAAATAAAACACAACAAAATAAAAATGGAGCCCTAACTAATTCTCGCAATCGGTGAAATCGGACTGTGCTGAAGAATTATTTAAAAATGTAAGAAGAAAAATAACATTATTTTATTTTTATGTATGTTATGTTATAACATATGTAAAAATAAAATACAAAAGAAGATGATGAAATAATTGACAATCATGAATGAGCAATTCACGTAATTTTAATTTCAGATTAACATTGTTTTTATTAAGTCATATTTTGCACTGACAAGCTTTGAGGTTAGATCTCGGATATAACTAGATTGTATAACGGAATACGGCCTTCAAGTAACAACCCTAAGGGCTCTTCATCAGCAATGACAATCGTCCAGAACCGGACGGCGACCGGACAGCGAGGTGTGACGTTCAATATCCTTTCAAAATTTGCTATTAGTTTATACATAACTATAGCATACACCAATTGTTTGAGAAGTGGGGCATCGATAAGGAAATACCTTGGGACAAAGGTTCAGTTTCTAGAACGGTCGATCATTGAGGCCAAATGTGGCAGTATCCTTTAAACTTTCAGTTTTCATAAAAGATCTCTAAAAAACGTGCCGTTTATCGAACTCCTATTTTTTGAAGTTTGTTAAAATAACCTTTGATAATTACTTGAATATCGATACTATCAATAGAGGACACTAGAGGAAAACCTTAAAAAAATTATCAAATATTTCACATAAGCTTCATATTGTGACTGCGACGTCATCTCCTGCCAGATCAAAACCAGATCCTATTGTTTTATAAATTTCTGGCCAGATTCTATTTAATGTTATATTTACATAAGTTTTCATGTATACGACCTGATAAAGGTTTCTGGGAGCCGTTGGGAGCAGGCCGCACAACATCGGATGCTCTGGAATTCTAAGGGGGAGGCTGTGGAAGCGCTATAGCAATATGATGATGAAAAATATCTGTAAAAATATTTCGCAAATCTCCTGCCTGGTAGAAAAAAGCCAGATTCTATTACTCTACCGTTTTCTAGCCAGATTCTAATAATGTAGGGTATTCATATAACTCAAATCCGACACTTTGAATTAAACTCAGCAATACCTAAAGTACTAAAAAACAGCACAATCAGTCACCCTCGTAATTCCTTAATGCGTAACCCTTCCATGTCCATCGTACGTCATTTATTATAACGAAAATCCACATCTACCGGTTCCTTGATATCGTCTTATTTATTGTCAAAATGCCAGCGATGGGGCGAACACTATTTGTCATTGACAAAGCCTTTTGGATGTGATATATCCTTCTACCCTCAGGGTATTGGATGAATATGTTTTGCCGTATGCAAATTCGCGTGGATATTTTTCGGCAAATTGAGGTCATTGTGTATTGGCTTTAGTTTTCCTTGTGGCAATCTCTTATGTTTATGATGTATCCCTCAGTTTTGGGTGATGTCTTTTAGGGAAATTGGTACTCTGATCCTAATAGATTGATTTTCTAAGAGATGTACCTGCTACAAAATATATTAACAATGTGAAAAGATATGGGATAATTTACTTTGTCCAATGAATAGTCACTTTTCATAAATTCCACTGTGTAAAATGCACAGAGCGTCCAAGAAGGCAATGTAATCATTAATTTTCTGTAAGAAACCGCCAACTGTACCAACCGTGTAATAAATTGAGAATTAGCTTATAGATTACTACTTGTCTCTTCCAAGCCTAATTTGCTTCGAGTAAGTGTTTCATTGTTGAGTAGAAAGTTTAATTTTTTTTTTACCCTTGACGCAAAAACAGGTATTATGAGTTTTAAATCTTTGTTTGTCCAACTATCCGTGTGATCGTGTGTCTCACGGCGTCGTAGCTTCCAAATGGATGCACAGATTTCAATGCTTTTTTTGTTGTTTGAAAGTTAGTGTTTGTACATTTGTTTAAAGCTGTATTTAGTGGAAATCGATACATCCAAAATCAATAAGATAAGATAACTCTTTATTGTACACCAAAGTAAAATACAAAACATTATTCTTACAAATAGATATTAAAATTAAATTAGATTCTTTATTTAGAATTATTAGATTCTTACAATAGGCGGTCTTATCGCTAAAAGCGATCTCTTCCAGACAACCTTTGTATGGACAGGATCAAAATGTAACACATGACGGCGGTGCATCTATATAAATTTAAAAACATATCTACATACTATAAACCTAAATTACCAATAATAACACAAATTTAATTTAAATAAGCAACTCTAAAAGTGGTTATGATGAATTAACAAGCAGCTACAACTGTGATTTTAACAATGTGATTTTATTTTCCAATTTAATAAATCGTTCAACTTACAAGTGCAAATCAGGGACGGGTAGAGTTTGGTACAAATAACGTTTATTCAAATAAGTACCCCACTCTACACTAGCATCGAAAATGACAATCCTCTCTCAAATTTCCTCGTTCTATTATTCATGTGTGACCCATTAGGCTATAGGGTGTTAATACTGTGTGACTTATTGGTCCCATCTCTCATCGGACCCTTGGAAAGATCGCGTCATTTCAGCTTTTAGCGCTTACTGGCTTTTTCAAATCGCTGTTACTTTGTTTTACAAACTTAAGATTGAAATCTCTTTAGAGTTACTATAATTTAATTGAGGAAGTACCAATGACATGAACTGGTTACAAAATTGGTCATGTTGTTAAACCCATGTTAGATTTGTTGAGACCTTGTTCTCTATGAATGAGGATTTTTAACAGATTTTCAACTATAAATTTGCTTTTGTTATTAATTTGGTAACATAATCGAACACATGGATACAACAGTACTACAATAAATCTCTATTACTATGTGGTTTGAAAAAACATTTTAAATAGAAAGTTCTTATGAGAGATGGCCGGATTTTGATGAAATTCGGTATATAGATAGACTACGCCTATATTGTATTATACTCAAATACCACGCGTACGTAGTCGCGGAACCTTATCTATTCAAAACATTGATTTAAAAAAAACGTATGCCCCTATTATGAGTTATATTGAATTTCAGTGAAGATATATACTATTTGTTATAGTATTTGCTTTTTAAACAACATTCAGGGCGACTTGCGCAACGATGCCTTAACGTATTTAGTGGATATGATTTAAGGAGTTCTCAAATCATAAAAATACGTAAAATTTGAACATTTTAGTCGTTAAATACGTTTAGAGAGCGTTGTGCAAGCCAGGCTCAAGAAACAGACTGTTAGCCGTATACTAGTTTTTGCCTGTATACACCTACACATTTATAAACAACCCAACATTTGACAGTATCTCAAAATACCAAAAGACATCAGTCGCGGTCACCCTACTTTGCATCTATAGGGTGGTTCGTTATTTATGATGCCTCAATGGTATAACCGTGTTTGTAATTTTGTTTGCGGAGTAGTGATTTCGCATCTAGTCACGTGTGATTACTTTTGCGAAGGGTATTTAATGAAATATTATTATTGGGATTTGTCATAGCGATGGGGTGGTGTTGATAGCATTTTTGATGATGCAAATACGAGTATTAATATATAAATATACATCATTTATTTTCTCTCATCCCAAAAGTTTATAAATATCACTTGTATCTAAGTGCTGATGCTAAAGTACCCCTGTTTTGCGAGAAACTGGTGCCTGTGATGGGTTTATAAAACTTGTGATTAGGGAATGCAATCCCGATCTCGCGAGATCTCGTGTAATTTTTCATCATCCCGACGCATCATATGACGAGATCCCGTTCGAGATTGACGGGATTGGGCGGCAGTGGTCAGCGACGCTACACACGTCCACTCGGGGCGCAAGCGGCGCGCTGACTGACGGCCGCGAGCGGCAGGAACGCTAAACAGCGTTAGAAAACTATTCCGACTATTTCGGAATATTAGCGACAGGTGACGATAATTATTTAGTTGGTAAGATTAAAGAATAAAGATTTTTATTTTCTTTCGAGTAATATGTTATTTTAGTTAACCTCACTATCACAAACAAGCAGTTATTAGCTTTTTCAGTCATTCGAATTTAACATTTTTTTTAACTAGACGGGATCCCGAAAATTCCGGGATTGCATTCCCTACTTGTGATACAGGTCACCAGCGGTCCACGCCGCGGGCTAATTTACATTTATTTCTCTACTAGCTTCCGCCAGCGGCTTCGCACGCGTTGTTTGTCAACAACAACAAACAAACTTCAATATTTCACAAACAAAAAATTACAACGGTTTACTAAGGTATAATACAATTCAGGATGGAAAACATAGGTACCCAAACTAGGATGGACCTGTATGATGGCATACCTGTACCTCTCTCCGGACTACGGTTCATAATGGTATGTTCAGTGAATGTATGTGTTAGTGTGGGAGTATGTTGGTTGTGTGATTTGAGTCTGAGTGTGAGTGTGTGTGTGCATACGAAGTAGCAAAAAGTAGCCTATGCGTTAATCCAGGTTATAATCTACGTGCATACCAAATTTCATCGAAATCGGTTCAGCCGTTACGACATGATTGAGTAACAAACTAACATCTAAACATTTATATTATTATACTTGAAAAAACATAGTTTGATCTCTGCGACATTTGTTAAACTGACATTCCTAGGGTTGTTATGATACAGAAAAAAATATCGATAGTAATTATCGATAGAAGCTTTGTAGTAAGACCAATTGTTGGACTTTTGAGGGCTCCAACAACCCGTAACGACTGCCATTAGATATTCGTATGGCAGCTGGAACCGACGGCTTAACGTGCTTTCCGAGGCACGACCAGGCCAGTGCAAAAACCCATATTCATGCATACAAATATTTGCACTGAGCGAGGATCGAACCCGCGACCTCCTGCGCAGCAGTCGTGTTCACTACCGCTTCGCCACTAAGGCTGTCTGCCATAATTATATGTATATTGGATTATATTATGATTTGGGTAATAAAATGAAACGAATATTTTAATACATACATTTATTTATTCCAAAGGAGTACACCCCAAATCAATATCCGAATCACTTTCAGAATCGCTAGAGCAATCTTGTAAATTTATAATGAACTCTTGTTCGCAAATATTATCAAATCGAACGTCCCGCTCCCAATCTTCTTCCATTAATTTTCTGCATTTGGTAACTACCTTTTTCCAATCTTCTACAGCTACATTTTCAACCGCAGTGTTTAGTAACTGCTACATTTTATTTGCCGTGAAAGGCGGTGTTGTGTTGTGTTATTGTAAATAATGTTATTTTTTTAAATTAAATGATAAATTTATTTTGAATTAAGTTTTATACAAAATATCGATAGTTTATAGTCTGTGGTCACGATGATCACAATGGCTCATCACTATAATTAGCTCAGCATGCCCATAAAGTATGACATTGACTGGTACGTTTGTCCGTACTGTTAAATTCAGAACTTCATAGGCGCGATTTTACTGATAGCTGTCCACAGATCAAGCTATGTTTTTTCTAGTATAGTGTGATCTTTTTCAAACATATAAAAATCTCGTGTCACAGTGTTTGTGGTCGCACTCCTTTGAAACGAGTAGAGGGATTTCAATGATTTTTTTTTGTATATTTGTAAGTTATGAGAAGATTTTGTAAAGTATTTTTTACTCGCCTACCCTCACTCCCTATTTTTAATCGCAATTTTAATATTTGTCTATGAACAATATCCATATAATTTAACCGTCGGTCATTGACGTGAACTATATTACACGAAGTGTCGCGTCACTTTGACACGAGTGTTTTATATAGATTTTATCCCGAAGTTCCCACGGGAACGGGAAATTTCAAGCTTGCAAAGTCGCGGCAGGGTCAGCTTGTAATCACACTAATATTATAAATGCGAATGTTTGGATGTTTGTTTGTTACTCAATCACGCCGTAATGGCTGAACCGATTTCGATGAAATTTGGTATAAATACGTAAATTATAGGCTACCATTTATCCCATAAATCAGTTCCGATGAGATAAAACTGGGGTGTCAAGTCAAGTTCCAACAGTGAGCTTAGATATATTTTTAGGTTACCTAAACATTTAGTAGCGTAACGCGTACGAAGTCGCGGGCAACAGCTAGTTTATAATAATAAATAAACAATAATTTAACGGTAATTAATAAAGGTGTTGTAAAATGTTTGGACAACGTGATTGAATAACAAAGAAACATCCAAACTTTCGCAATTATAATATTAGTGTGATACGGGATTTATCCCGTACCGTTTTATTAGTGTTTTGACCGACAATGTTTCGGTTCAACTCGTGAACCTTCATCAGGGTGAGTGCGATCCGCTCGACAAAGCCCGGATCTTTAGCGAGAGAGAAGTTCTTCGTTCCTCGCAAGATACAAAAGGCGATAGGAATAAGTCGTGTGCCGAATTTTAACAGAGATAGAGGATGGGTTCTTCCGCCAGTCTGGAGGCCATGTCTTCATGATGCAAGCGACAGAGGAGTGAGTGAACCTGGTAGAGACATGGTTAGTGTCGTGTGTTTGCCTGTACCGAGATCTACTGAAGAGAGCAGCAGTGATGATAATGATGATGACGCAGCCTGTCAACACGTCTGGCCACCGTTGACGCGATCCCCACCACCGCGTCTGTCTACTCGCGCGCAGAGAGCTGCGATGCGTAGTGCAAGGCGAGAAGTTATTCGGAGCGGATCGCACTCACCCTGATGAAGGTTCACGAATTGAACCGAAACATTGTCGATCGAAACACTGATAAAACGGTACGTGATAAATCCCGTATTTATAATAATGATTGCAGTCAATCATGAAATTTTTCTAAGAAAAATATTGTATAGTTGTTAGGTTTAACATCATGCAAGTAACACGAAAATATTGTACTATTCTCCGTCAGGATTAATTCCAATATTTCATTTAATATAATTAATTTATTAGACTCATCAACAAAATGTATATAAGTACGTGCTTATTTACTAAGTATTGGCATTACATGCAATTTCATTTATAGACGAACACAACATACACATTACAATAAGCATAAACATACCTTTTTGGACAGGACAGGACAATATAACAGTAAAAACTAAAATATACGCGATAAACCTCATCAAAGCGCCATGAACTGCACTGTCCCAAGTCTGCCAATCAAGCAAAATTGCTAAGCAGCTTACTTGTTCCCCGCCAATTTACAGATAATTTTTCTTCCAGGATTCCGTCGTGACATGGCAAGGCAAGGGTTGGTAATCGTCCGGTGATAAATGACCGGTCAGGCGGACCGGATAACCGGGTCGCAGACGGACCAGGTTAGATAGTTTGGATTGATGGATCTCGGGACGTGGACACTTGAAAGGCTGGAATATGTTATCAAATATCGCTTGAATTGTTCACGAAATCACGACTTTGGGTGATGTAAATGTGATGATGGTTCTAAGTCTAAGTAAATTAAATTTGTATCCTGGTATTTTATTCTATATTAATTTTACTGGATAATTGATTTACTTATTGGACCTTGTAATTATGTAATTTTAGTGACAAATTAATTCTTGTTTTATTCTCATTAGTAGCATGCTGTTTTCTGAATGGTTCCTCAGTATTGTAATAGTCTACATTGTGTTTTTGTTCAAATAAATAAATGTTTTACTATATTTTTAAGTATGTATTTACCAAAATTACAAAATACATTACTGCAGCGGCTAGCAAAAGAGGCATTGATGGACGAAAGAAGCCGAGGCACAAATACGTAGGTCCATTAATGCTTAGTTGTGACCAAGGCTTGTATAGTATTTTTCGGGACGGAATTTACGCGGAAATTATAAAAAAACATAAAAAAACGAGTGTGCTTTATACCACACGACTACAGTAAAACTTCTTTAGCTCCATCTAGGGGCATACAGTAAGTACATAATTTATTTTCTGCTGCTGCATGCTATCAGTTGTGGAATAGCTGAACTTTTTCGTAAATCGAAGCTGGTAGATTCAAAATACGAAACATCGTAAATACTTTTTTTATCTATAGCAAAATGAACTCTATTATACAGCATGAAGGAGTGTTTTGTTTTTGCAGTTTGTGTAATTTAGGCTAATTTGGGATAGGAGATATGCGTTAAATCAACTGGCTATGAGAGAAAGAGAGAAATAAAATGTATGCTTGCAACTCTCTCTCTTGCCCCTACAGTAATATACGAAACGTAACTCTCTCTTTTTATATTCACTTACTTAAATCTCCCTCTCAACTTCCATTCGCACTTTTCGTAACGCATTCATCAGCTACTCCCTAAGTCAAGCGTGTGTAAAGAAGTTTTACTTCAAAAATACGATTACTTTAGGTTAGTTTTTTTTATGTTATTTGTGGGGAAACAGGCTTACGACCCACCTGATTCCCTATCTGGTTCCAAGCTCTGCTTAGTTTGGGGCTAGATAGCGCTGTGTAACATGTCTAGCAATATTTATTTATTTTCAAAATCAATGACGAACAACAATAATTTTTACCGCGTTAAAGTGACTATTTATTTTGTTTTTTCATTAAACAGCTTTCTATTTGCAAGCCAGTTTGAAATTTGAATAAAATATTTGATAAATTACCTCCTTGGTGGCCATGTTTCGTAGTAAAAGATCGTTCCATTTTTAAATTACACGACAGATATGAGTTTAGGTACTATGTAATTTATTTGGCCGCTAAACCACGACAGATATGGATTTTCATATTTTTCATACAACTTTTGCCGGCCGCAGCGCGCATGTATTTGGCCAGTACAGCAATTTCGATTTTTCTCAACAAAATAAAATCAAAAAAAAAAATTGTCATATTATTGCTTATATTTCCAAGCATGTTTGAAAAGTAAATAAATATTATATCAGTTATCTGGTTCCCATAGTACAAGCTCTCCTTAGTTTGGGGCTAGATAGCGTTGTGTGAAATGTCCAGCAATATAATAATGATTATTATTTATTATTAGTTTCACAAACTTCACCGTTTAACTCGGCATGCAAACAAAACATTAGATACTAAGAGCAACTTGCGCAACGATGCCTGAACATAAGACATGAAATTAAATTAAAATATTTATTAAAACTGAAAACACATTACTACCGTGTTAACCCAATACACTGTATCTTATGTTACAGTGTTTTGACTTAACAGGGCTCAATCGTTTTCTTTTGATCTGTTCTATACCACTGTAAATTATTTTTGATAACTATTACCTACACTGAGAAAATACGATTTACAAAACACTGTATTCACGAAATCTATAAGGTTCATCATGCCAAAACACACTAATCAAATATAACGTGTATTGCCAAAACAAATTGATGCGCGAAAAAGATACAGTGTTCAAAAATCCAAACTATCGAGACCCGCGTGCCGCGATTCCTATCTGCAGTGCGCGTCTGGCGGGAAGGTCAACTAATAGTGGCTATGCACCCGTATGACACGGGCGGTGTGCGGGGTGCGCGGGCCGGAAGAAAAGTCAAGGACATAGGCGCGTGCGACAGTTTCGATTAGTTTACGCTAATGAGAGGTTTATTTGACTGATCTGTTGTGACTATTTTTTAATATTTTAATAATTAAGTATTATAAACTTTTTAAACAAATTGTCTTTTTCGTTCTGCTGCCTTAATAACTTCTATATTTATACAATTTTAGGGTTGTTTAATATGTAGACATGAAATACAGTATAATACTTTATTAAACAGTAGATAACTTTATATTGAAAAGGCAAAACACTAATATCACGTACAGTGTTTTGATATAACAATAGCATCATTACCAGAAGACTGTACTCGTATCATGGTAAAACACTTTTTTGACGATATTACATTATTTTTTTTTAATATCGCATTAAAAGTCATATGACCAGGTAGATAATTGCAATACCTTGAAAATAATACCAAACACTACATACTTTAGTAATGAAATGAAAGAGCAATCGAATAAAAACCAGATAAAGTATATTTGCGCGTTTACTCAAATGTCACTTTTTTAACTTACAGTGTATTGGCTTTACACGGTAGATTAGCTTCTGTTAAACTTAATTAATAAATGTCATCAGGCTGTCGTAATGCTTTAGGAAAACTATATATGAGTTTAGTGATCATATAACCAGTATGAAGGCGTAAAAAACCGGCCAAGTGCGAGTCGGACTCGCTTAAGAAGGGTTCCGTACCATTATCTATTAAAACGAGCAAAAAAATCACGTTTGTTGTATGGGAGCCCCCTTAAATAGTTATTTTATTCTGTTTTTAGTATTTTTTGTTATAGAGGCAACAGAAATACAATATCTGTGAATATTTCAACTGTCTAACTATCACGGTTCATGAGACAGACAGACAGCGGAGTCTTAGTAATAAGGGTCCCTTTGGGTACGGAACCCTAAAAATGATTTAGTTAGAGAGTCGTCACATCCAACAAATACGTTAAATTTAAACATGTTTAATCGTTAAATACGTACCTTTGCTTTTATACGGTGACCAATGTGATACAAATAGTAGGTAAATTGTTTCACATTATGATCCCTGGCAGGGTATTGCAGAAGGAAGGCAGACCATGCTTTCCTATCTAAATGGGTAGCCATGCTGTTTACACTTTGCAATTTATTCGATATTTTAATGTACACTTATCTATACTAATATTATAAAGAGGAAAGATTTAACGACCTCCGTGGTGCAGTGGGCGAATAGCCGGCTGAGACGCAGGAGGTAGCGGGTTCGATTCCCGCTGCGGAAAAAATGTTTGCATGATCTACAGATATTTGTCCCGGGTCTGGTTGTTTCTCTATATATTATAAGTATGAATTTACAAAAAAATGTATATAAGTATTCTGTCAGTTATCTGGTTCCCATAGTACAAGCTCTGCTTAGTTTGGGGCTAGATAGCGCTCTGTGAAATATCCAGAAATAGTTATTTATTATTTGTATGTTTGTAACGAATAAACTCAAAAACGACGGGTCCTATTTCAAAAATTCTTTCACCGTTAGAATGCTACATTATCCTTGAGTAACATAGGCAATATTTAGTACTAGAAAAAATTTAGGGGTCCCTATTAAAACTTCAATAATGTAACCCAAGGTGTAAAAAAATTTGCCATAATAGTTTATAGATATTAAGGTTTTTCATTGCCGCTTTAGTGTAATAGCTATGAAAAAACGAAATAACATAATTTTTTTTTGAAATGATACTAAAACCTGGCTAAGGCCGTGTTTTTGTTGATAAACCACGCATGCGAAGCCGCGTCCACCTAGGTGGACCGCGTCCACCTAGTATATTTAACTTTGCACATAGGGCATTCATCAACATCATCATCATATCAGCCGTATCCACTGCTGGACAAACGCCTCCCTCATTGATCTCCAGGAACTGCGGTTGGAAGCGACCTGCATCCAACGCCGATGTTCTTACCAAGTCGTCTGCCCATCTTATAGGTGGACGTCCTACGCTGCGCTTGCCGGTCCGTGGCCTCCATTCGAGAACTTTCCGGCCCCATCGGCCATCTGTTCGGCGCGCTAGGCATTAATTAATTATAATTATTTGATTGTTATCATTATACTGACAAACCTATCTAGGAAAATTGTAATTTCTTAATGGATGAATAAATGATTTGACTACGGTTAGGGATCGTTGTGCAATCTAGGCTCAGTTTTCATTTCGAAATGTACAGTTTTATTAGATAGTCATCGCCAAAATAAACTACAGTGTTGCGTACAAAGACGCCATGTGTACGGATCATTCCGGGCGAACGGCGCCGGACATCGGACAGCGGCTGGTCAGCCGGACAATTGCATTCGCTGTAAAGGTGTTAACTCATTTGATCTTTTGCGTCACAGTTCCTAATATCTATTCTATATAACCATAATTTTCTTATATTTAAAAAACTTTGGTAATTAATTTCAATCGTTATTATAAATACGGGATTTATCACGTACCGTTTTATCGTTATTTCGACTGACAATGTTTCGGTTCAATTCGTGAACCTTCATCAGGGCGAGTGCGATCCGCTCCGTATCAGTGCGAGGCGAGACGTTATTCGGAGCGGATCGCACTCACTCTGATGAAGATTCATGAATTGAACCGAAACATTGTCAGTCGTAATACCGATAAAACGGTACGTGATAAATCTCGTATTTATAATAATGATTTCCTTATATCGTTTTCGTATAACATGAATTTTGTTCTAATAAATTAATCTTGTCAATAAATCTAAGTCTAATAAATCAATCGAAAACGCCTGGAAAGGCTACTGGTCCATGAAGGATCACATGAAGGGTGAGCTTCCTCTTAAGCTTAAGCGCCAGCTCATCGACATGTGTATCCTGCCCGTCCTAACCTGCGGTGCGCAGACATGGTCGCTGATCGAGTCACAGAAGTCCAAATTCAAGATTTGCCAGAGGGCAATGGAACGCAGTGTTCTCGGATTCAAACGGATTAATCGAGTGAGAAACACCACGCTGCGTTCGTTGACAGGCATTGCCGATGTTGGAGAAAAGACAGCTAGGCTCAAATGGGATTGGGCGGGACATATTAGCAGAATGCACCCCTATAGGTGGGCTAATCTAGCCACAACCTGGAGCCCTGATGGAAGATGCGGTCGAGGTCGGCCAAGAAAGCGTTGGCGAGACGATCTTCTTGCCTTCGAGCAGGAGTGGTGGAGTGTCGCACAGGACAGAGATAGATGGAGAGACTTGGGGGAGACCTTTGCCCAGCAGTGGGACAATATAGGTTGACAAAAAAAAATCTTGTATAAATCGTATTTTATCTTATCAGACTATTTTGGAAATTAAATGAGCTTTTATATTTGACCAGTTGACCCACCCTGACTACACACGTTTTTCAAGATAAATTAAAGCCTTAAAATATGGATTTTTGTTAAACTCAAGACCTACAAAAACTCCATAGAAAAAGCACTTTCAGATTTGGTATTACCAGAATTTTCCTATTTTCCGGGCACCTTTTCCAAGTCAACTCAAGTCAAAATCTTTTATTCATTAAAATCACAAGGATCACTTTGAAATGTCAATTTTACTGCCTGTTCCTTCGCGACCAAGCCAGGAAAGAAAGGCAAGAAACAAGGCTGTTTTTTTAATTATCCATTTACAATACATTACAATACAGAAAATAAATTACGTCTTAATTGAAACATTTTGAACGAGTTGGAGCAACTTTCCAATTAATCTTTTCGTTAAAACCTTAGATTTCAGCGCCACCTTTACTGAGAACGAGATTATTGCGGGCCGAGTTCAAGATCACGTGACGGCGATCGTGTGTCTTGGCATGGAAATGATTATAATATAATTATTAAATAGTTTTCATATGATTATTTTTTATCACTGCTTTTTCACATGTGAAAAATCACAGTCAATGATTTTTCATTATGATGCCGTAATATCACACTTGCTATTTCACATGTAAAAAATTACGAGCAACGAAATCGCCCGATGAATTCCGAAGAAATGCAAATGACTTTGATTTGTAGCAGATCCGAATGATGAAAAAGGACAGTGATTTCATTTGAATGATTTTTATCAGGTTATGCGAAGGAAAATAGCAGGTGTGAGATGTGATTTTTTAAATGCTTCTCGTGGAACGTTCCATTCCTAGTGTCCGCCGTAAAGATCTCGGTGGATCAGTTTGTTGTAGCTGTCGTGCGTGGTAGTCGCGTTTTCGTAGGAATAAAAGAAACTATGAACTTCTGCTTTTGTACGTTCGAATGCGAAGACGATGCAAAAAAAATAGGATTCATCATACGTGAACGATACAAGGGCCGGTCATATCTGCCGCAGAACCGATAACCGTTGAGGTAAACGTGTTCTGGAGTGGAGACCACGTCTAGGCAAGCGATGTGTAGGACGCCCTCCGGCTAGATGGAGTGACGATTTGCGCGCTGTGGCTGGCAAGTATTGGATGAGAAAAGCTGAGGGTCAGGCGCAATGGCGCTCCCTGGGAAAGACCTACGCCCAGCAGTGGACTTTTATAGGTTGATGATGATGATGATGAACGATACATCACAGGAGCGTTTTATGTACCTACTTCACGACGAGTTGCGGCTGTTTATTAACTCCTATAGGATGTCCTGCGTTCGATAATATCCTATATTTCATGGTCATTTTTATAACAATTATATAAGTTAAAAAGCAAAACCAAAAAAAAAAAATTAATACCATTTACTGATAGTGATTCAATTACCTAGCATGCTAGAACCTTAACAATCCATTCAAATCTGAACCGATGAACGAGCTATATGCAATCCGCACGCATCACCACCTTACCAACCCTTTCAAACAAGGCATTTTCAACACTACCCCTTGATCATAAAGGCTACTAGAACAGCATTGTAAAGTTGTATAAATGTGCAATTGATATTGAGAGGTATCGTTGCATGACGTCACACGTGTTGTTCGGATTAAGCCATTGGATGGAAGCTTTTGTTGAATTATGGGATACTAGCTTCTGTCTATCACTTTGTTCGGGTTTGTGGTACCCGGATTAAAGTGGCATTTGTGTTATATAAGATCAATGATTATATCTATTAACAATTTAACCAAAATCGGTCTATCCGTTACAACCAACCAACATAGCAAAATCTACAACTTCACAAAAGATAATGACTGAGAATAACGACCTGACGCAAAACACAGGAACAAAGAGAGAACCAGTAACATTTAATTAACAATCTTTAGCGAAATAGTTTATCCAAATCTATAGAAGAAAGGTTTTCGATTTGAGACCAGGCACTGGAAAGCGTAGACTAAAAGCCAACCACTACATGAAAATACAATTTTAAACATGGGGCACACTAAAAGATTTGCACTTCTAGTTAATCGGAACTATTTGAATTTCGAATGTTATATTTTTTGAAACGTTGCAACCCACTTAGCAAAAAAAATTGGCGGGAAATCATTTGTCAATTGTTTTTTTATCACACATCAAAGTTCTACGTACACAACAAAAATGGAATTAAGTCGAAAATATTTTAGAGCTATGTTTTTTTATGATTTTAAAAATTCTCTCTCTCCGCAAGACTGTGCCGCTCGTCTTCAAAATGCTTTTGGGAGAAAAGTACCTTGTTTGAGCACCGTAAGGCGATGGTTTGCTGAATTTGAAAGAGGTCGGGTTTCTTTACATGACGAATTTCGTGAAGGGCAGCCTTCAACTGCCGTCAACGAAAAAAATGTGGCTACTGTTAAGCGGCTAATTGAAGAAAGCCCGCGGATTACCTACGAGACAATTCAAGGACTATTGGAGATTGGTATGAGCTAAATTCAGAAAATTATACACGAAGAATTGAAAGTTCGGAAACTTTGTTGTCGTTGAATCCTTCATGAACTGACAGCGGAGCAGAAGCGGGCTCGCGTGAAATGGTGCTCACAGATGCTACTGAAGTACGATCACGGAAATTCTAATGCTGTTTATGACATTGTCACAGGAGACGAAACTTGGATTTATTGTTTTGAACCCGAAAAAAAACAGCAATCTTGTGAATGGGTGTTTGAAAATGAGAACAGGCCAACAAAAGTGAGGCAGGCGAGAAACGTTGGTTCATCTGCACAATTTCACTTGAAGATCAAAAGAGTGTTAATGCCGAGTGGTATTCTACCATTTGCTTATCCAGGGTGTTAGAAATAGTTCGACGACCAAAAAGCCGCGTTCTCCTACATCATGACAACGCTTCTTCACACAGCCAACAAAACAAAGTCATTTTTAGCTTCCGAAAAAGTAGCCCCGACCTAGCCCCGTATGATTTCTGTATTTTCCCCAAAATCAAAGATTTGATGAGATGTTTCACTTTTACCAACTCCGAAGAGGCAGTGGTAGCGTTCATTCAGCACGTAGAAAACATGCCTTCAGATCTGTGATCCTCCTGTTTTAAAAAATGGTTCAATCGCATGAAAAAATGTTAAAAATGTAAAGGAAAGTATTTTGAAAGGCAATATAAATAATATTTTGGTTATAACATGATGTTTTTCTAAGTTACGGAAAACTTTTAGTGTGACCTACGTAAATGCTGGGAGCTGCTGGGTGTAGCACGAGATCAGTCGCCCTGGATATCTATTATGTGTACAGCTTACCCTGAAAGCGCCTAATCATATAATTACATATCGTATACATAGAAACGATATTTTTAGTCGGTCTCGTCTGGTCTACGACCTCAATCTTGCCACCTAACATAGTGCCCATAAAATAACTAATAATTCCACTGAGCTCCCGAAAATTATCTTCCGAAATGGCAGCAATAACATCAATATAATTATCCCATTTAGTCCGGCGCTATGGCCGCGTATGAGTTGTGACTACTGCATCGCTCCATTAGCGATTATTGTCCAAGTTTTGCGCTAACAAACTGGACATGATTGTGGAGTTAAAGAAACTGGAGGAGGTATGGTAAAAGAGAATTGTACTTTCTGCATTAAATTCGTATTACTTGATTAGTTGTTGCCCGCGACTTCGTACGCGTTACACTACTAAATGTGTAGGTAACCTAGACATAAAGCTAAACTCGTTTGACACCTCATTTTCATCCCATGGGGCCTGATTTATGGGGCAAAAAGTAGCCTATATATTAATCCAGGTTATGTATAATCTACGTACGTACTAAATTTTATCGAAATCGGTTCAGCCGTTACGACGTGACTAAGTAACAAACAAACATCCAAACATTCATATTTATAGTATAAGTATAATGACTAAAGACGGCTTGCGCAACGATGCCTAAATGTATTTAGTGGCTAAATATGGGTTAGAGAGTTTAGTCGCTAAAACGTTTAGAGATTGTTGTGCAAGCCGGGCTATGACCGGCCGTCGTTATCTTTCGAAATATGATTTACCTACTATCTGACCAATCCGCAGCTTCGCACGCGTAGTTTTTCAATAAAAACATTACCCTCCTTCTGCGCAGTTAGGTAAAAAGTACCCTTTGTCACCCAGGGATAGTGTAGCTTTCGAACAGTGAGAGATTTTTTTAAATCGGTGCAGTAGTTTCGGAGCCTATTTAATACAAACAAACAAACAAATCTTTCCTCTTTATAATATTATAGTATATACTAGATTCCGCCAGTAGCTTCGCACGCGTGGTTTGACAACAAAAAGTAGCCCACGTGTCAATCCAGGTTGTAATCTACATACGTATCTAATTTTTCGAAATCGGTTTAGCCGCCTAGCCGTTCTTACGTGAAAGAGTAACAAACATCCATACAAACTTTCGCGTTTATAATATTAGTGGGATGGGATTGTGCCAAATCGAAATCAATAGACTGGACTCATCAGTTGTCAATTAGTTTTCACTTCTCAGCGACAGCTATCAATTTTCATTATAGTTATTTTTAATTAGTTGTTCGCCCCGAACTAAGATCTTGCGAGTCTCTGATTAAAACAAAAAAATATTATTGATAATCTTTTACTATCAAAATAGTGTCACGAAATAAACAACCAAATGACTTGACCTACAGAGTCATTCAAATTACAGGTAACGGGAGTTCATGTATTATGGTTAAACTTTTTTAGGGTACAAATTGCAGTTATTCTGGATTTCAGACTATTACCTATATTTATGTCACTTAAGCTACATGCATACTAATTTACAGTACTGTGGGGTCACTGGTGTACTTACCCTGTGAATTTTGTCAAAGTTTAGTTTTTATTTTAGCTAATAACTCAAAAACTATAAAGAATTTACGAAAAATAAAAACGGAGTTTAAATGTACTAATGAAGCCCTTTCATTTGACTTAATAGTCTCATTTTCGTTTTTTTTTACCCCTCTTGAACCTCAATATCTCAACAACTCCCCAATATTGTTAGCTTATTTAGCCACACCAAAATTGTGCTATCACTAAATTTTACGATGATCGGATCAGCGCTTCGAAAGCTATCCTCGGACAAACATACATACAACGCCGATTTGCCCAAGTTGATTTAGAGATCTCGCTTCGCTCGATCAATTAAACATGAAAAAATTTTATTCTCACTGAAACATCTATCTATATATATATAAATATAAATCCACGTATAACAAAATATTTGACGTTACCTTTCGCCTGTTAGTAGACGTTTTCTTGTAATATTTTACTATCCGAAAAGATCACTACAAGTTTTATTAAACAATTTTCAAGTACTCCTTAAAGCACGATATCACTTCCAGGTTCCATAGCTCCGTGAAACTGGACACAACGGCTGCCAAATTCTTTGCACTTATTTACGCGAGCCATAATTTATTGCTTTCGTATCGACTGCTGTACATGCTTGCCAAGCGCGCTATTAGTTGGCAACTGTAGCCGCTTCCTGTATCTCTGATTCTTTGTTTTTGTTCGAGTGTTTTGTAATTGTTGGATTTTTGACTTTCCGCTGCCAATTTCTTTTGATATTAAAATTTGTTTGGCAGAAGCTGAATGTGGTGGCAATTAATGATCTGAATTAATATGTCTGCTTCCCAAATAACCAACCGCTTCTCCACCAAACTGATTCATCTATCAAAGATATTTTTCTTCTTAAATGTATATTTAGGATATCCTTCAATCTGGTTTCCAACACTACTAATCTCTATTGCGGTGACTAGAAGAACTAGGACTAATTTGCTGAACCCACATAGCACCACTAGCACTCAGAATTTCTGCATAGATATATTAATTAGCATTTATTTGTAATATCGAACACACACATACATTATTATTCACGGTTCCTTACTTAGGGGTTTTGTCCCTTAATTTAGGGGCTAGAAGTGTTAAAAGGGACAATTTTAGGGACGGGATTTTTTTTGCGGATTTCAAACAAAACTTTAAAAATCCAAAACAAATCATGTGTTTTCAGTTTTGTGCGTAGAAAGGAACGCACGATATGAAACGAGCGAACTGCGCGGCGCATTCATTCATTCATGTCACTTACAGCTCACCTCACATCATTCACTCACACCTTCATTCATTTTTGTCTTTGACGACAAGTCAAGCAAGACATTCATGTTTGTT
Organism: Philereme vetulata; assembly: GCA_918857605.2. Lineage (NCBI taxonomy): Eukaryota > Metazoa > Arthropoda > Insecta > Lepidoptera > Geometridae > Philereme > Philereme vetulata. Next base: position 2,089,106 of record OU975420.1, read on the forward strand.
TATGTTTATTGTTGTGTCCACATCCCACTGTCGACATGATTAAGAACTTCAACGTGCAACCCTCAAATTTGATAAGGGCACATAATTGTTTTACACATTACCTGAGAACTCTGTCACTTATCAAAAGATTTGGAAAAAAAAAAATATTTGAAACTATATACTTTCATAGTGGTCTTATAGAAAATTCATCAAAATCAGTTAAGTAGTTTGGTTAAGTCGGTTATATTTTTGTTAAAATGGTACTTGTATTAATTATAAATGGATAGGTACCTAGTATATAACATTGTATACTCGAAAGAACAGATTTCAGATTTATTTATTTCACCTTAATTATAACATTGGTTGTTACAGGCATGTCAATTTTTACATTTTAAAACTTATAATAATTAAATTAAATATCATGTCAACAAAAATTATAATGATAATACCTATAATTATAAATAAAGTCATAACAAAATACTAAAACAAAACAGATAGGTAGGTAGGTCGATTTAGAGATACACAAAACAAAATTATAAGATCCTAACTAAAACGGTATGTCAAAACTAAATTAAAATAATAGAAAATATAATGGTAGAATATGTCAAATAATTGCGTCAAAGGAAGATTCTAATAAATTAAAATTCATAAATTCATTAAAACAATAAAAAGCATGTCTTTCAAAAAACCATTTTATTTTTTGTTTGAAATCTGTAATATATTCTAAATTTACAATTTTTGTTGGCAGTTTATTGTACATTAATATTTTATTATATTCTCCCTGCTTTTGCACTTTTGGTTGATAGTGTCTCCTTATTCCTTAAATTATAGTTGTGTGTGTCTTTTTTCTTAATATACTCTGTATCCTTGTTTTGGTGAATTTCGAGGAGACTTTTAAATATGTACAGGAATTATTTTATGTTGCTCAAAATATTTCCTTACTGATGTTGTCCTTTTTAACCCGCATATAATTCTTATTGCCCGTTTTTGAGCAATAAGCACGTTGCGTATGTTCGAACTATTCCCCCATACCGTTATAGCGTAGCTAATTATTGAATGGGCATACGCGTAGCGTTGAAGTTGTCGACGCGTATGTATACCTAGGACAAACAGTCCAATTAGGTAGGTCCAACTTCGAGAAAGAGGTCAATCGTCGAATCCAACTCGGATGGGCAGCGTTTGGGAAACTTTGCAACGTCTTTTCGTCCAACATACCTCAGTGCCTTAAGACGAAAGTCTACAATCAGTGTGTGTTACCAGTGATGACATATGGAACCGAGACGTGGTCCTTCACTATTGGCCTTATGAATAAGCTCAGAGTCGCTCAACGAGCTATGGAGAGGGCTATGCTCGGGGTTTCTCTACGGGATCGAATCAGAAATGAGGAGATACGTAGGAGAACTCAAGTCACCGACATAGCCCGACGGATTAGCACGTTGAAATGGCAATGGGCAGGCCATATAGCGCGCAGAACAGATGGCCGATGGGTCCGAAAGGTTCTCGAGTGGAGGCCACGGACCGGCAAGCGCAGCGTAGGACGTCCACCCACAAGATGGGCAGACGACTTGGTAAGAACCGCAGGTCGGCGTTGGATGCAGGCCGCTTCCAACCGCAGTTCCTGGAGATCAATGAGGGAGGCCTTTGTCCAGCAGTGGACGTCCTATGGCTGATATGATGATGATGATGATGATACGCGTAGTAAACTGTTATTAATGTTTTTTGTCTACTGTAGGTTTTAACTTAAGAAGGGCATAGTTTGCACTTGCTAATTTCTTACAAACTTTTTCAAAGTGTGATACATGGCTGATAGTGTGATCCATTGAGTACCCTAGGAAAACATGTTTTATATTTACGATCGTGTACCGAACATTGTACACTTTGTGTCTGGCGTTGGTATTTTTTATACAGAATTATGATCTGTCCACATTTACAATGAATAAAATAGGTTCAATGGTTTCAAAGCTCCAAGTAAAAGAAACATTTAAGATTTCTGCTGTTATACCAACAAGGAAGATTTCTCTCATAGATCTTGTGCGAATTCAAAAACTTGTAACAAAGATTGAAGTAACAAACTGCATAATTCGTATCTGGCTCGGCGGTGCAGTAAAACAGCAGTTCCATGCGTCTTGCTTAGAGCAAGCGCGTGTTTTTAAGTCATGCGCAGATTTATAAGTTTAGTGGTTACCTACATGCCATTGACTACGGGTTGTTCACACTGCAACACCTGAATATAATTTTTTGAAAATTAATTTCGATAAAAAAATTGTTTTTTTACTTAGAAAACTTTCGTGATTGATTTCAGTAATTGTTATAAATATGGGATTTATGACGTACAGTTTTATCGGTGTTTCGGCCGACAATGTTTCGGTTTGACAATGTGCGAGGTGAGACGTTATTTGTGAGCGGATCGCATTCACCCTGATGAAGATTCAAGTATTGAACCGAAACCTTGTCGGTCGAAACACCGATAAAACGGTACGTTATAAATCCCGTATTTATAATAATTAAACATATTGTTTATTAACCCCCGATCCGAAAAGAAGGGCGTATGTCTGTATGTGTGATTGTCTCAGTGCGGCATCGTAGTCTTAGTTCCGTTAAACCGATTTGGACGAGGTTTTATAAATAAAAAGCTAGATTAACTTGGTTGGTTTTTCCCTATGTGTCAGGTCAACCGATCCAAAAATTATCAGCACTTATAATTATTGATGAAGAGATCTCAACCGTAAAATGGAAATTTGTAACGGGGTTTTTGTATGAAGCCTTTTTTAAAATGTTTAATTTATACTTATAATAGCTGACCCACCGACCTTCGTACCGCCTTGACATGGAAATGACGCGGGCTGCCAAAACACGTCGCCGGTAGAATTGTCAATCGGCCATCATAAGCTGCACATATTGTATGATAAAATAAACTTTCATAATTTTTGTTTGCGTTCCATGTTTTTACAAGCTTTTTAGTTTGTCCGGGCGGAATCTTGCAACTGAATTTTAAACCCATTCCCCTCAACCGATTGAGCTGAAATTTGGAATACATGTGTAACTTCGGTGACAATGCAATAATATGGTCCCATGTTGGTGGTCTCATGATGGAGACGGATTCTAGACAACGGAACTTCTGAATGGATTATAGTAGGCTTACTAGTGTTTGGGCTCATTTGAATCTGCTTGTGGTTCCGATTATATATTTTATAAAATTTAGTTTTGCAAAAATAGGTTTTCAACAAATAACTTATATATACACACACACACACACACACACACACACACACACACACACATATATATATATATACATATATATAGGAAATTTTACTGTGACCTTCCCTAGTATAGGGAAGCATATCATAGGCGTTGTTAACATGTTATACCTAGTGACTAGTTTAACTGGCTGACAGTATATGTATAATACCCATACGGTAAAAAGTTTGTTGTTATTTATAGACTTGTTCGAGCTAATTTAGCAGATGTCAACTTAAAACTTCCTCTGGCTGGTCTTCGTCTAGTAATGACTAGGTTGGCTCTGGAGATTATTCTGGAGTAACAAAAGAAGAACGTCAATATCGACTATAGAGATAATCAAGACTTCCTTCATTCCACCACTTCGAGAAACAGACGAACTTATGGAAGTCAATGGGGGATGCCATGCACGAGCACTCAAAATTTAAAAACCGGACAAATGTGAGTCTGACTCGCGCACCGATGGTTTCGTTTTTTTATGTGGTACTAGCTTCCGCCTGCAGCTTTGCACACTTGGTTTGTCAATTAAAAGTACTCTATGTTTTAATTCACGTCATAATATATCTATATAACAAAATTCATCGCAATCGGTTCAGCCGTTACGACGTTATTGAGTAACAAACAAACAAACAAACAAATAAACAAACAACTTAACTTTCATTTATGATGTTAATGTGTTAATACAAATTTACCCTTTTCGGATTTTACTTTACTTGTGCTGTGAGATAGATAGATAGATAATTCTTTATTGTTACACCAAATTAAAATAACTTAACCGAGAAAACTTAAAGACTAATACAATGTACAATGGGCGGCCTTATCGCTCAAAGCGATCTCTTCCAGGCAACCTTTCTTGCCATATTTCATGAGTCTAGGCCAACGGGAAGTAACTACCCTAAAAGTTTTATTTATAAACGCGGAAAATATACAAATGACCGTATTTTTTAATTGCTTTGACTTAAAAGCTTAATTGTTGTACAGCTCTAACGCATTATAGACTTACGTATTTGATACTATCTTTTGCCAGCGGCTTCGCCCGCGTTGTTCTGGGGTGCAAAGAAACCTGTAAAAACTTTGACACCCCATTTTCATCCCATGGAAACTGATTTATGCAATAAAAGTAGCCTATGTGTTAATCCAAGTTATAATCTACGTACAAACCAAATTTCATCGAAATCAGTTCAGCCGTTTCGACGTGATTGAGTAACAAACAAACATCCAAACTTTCTCATTTAAAATATTAGCGTGATTCATTTCAACTTGATACCTCCACGCGTTCTTTAGAAAAAAGACGGACATTTGACAGACGGACAGACAGACGGACAAGTAGTTGATCCTATATAAGGTTTCCTTTTTTCCTTTTGGTGTACGGAACCCTAAAAATTTAAAGAAATTTATTTTTTAAATTACCTAGTAGCGTAGTATGAACGCGCGCCGCATAAGGGTAGTTTCAGGCGGGCCGTGATGCAATCGGTGTGCTAAGGCCACCACAGACACCATACTTTATCCGCACTCACAATTAGTTGCCGCGATGGCAGGTGAAACTACACTACACAGACAACTGTGGAGTCGACTACCTTATATTTTTTAAAGAGAATAACCGTGAATATTTTTGCTGGAAGAACACAAAAGATTCTTGACGGATTTTTATTGTAACTGTGACACAAGTGATTGTATGCACAATGCATCAAGAGCTTAGATTTGGCTAGCCTTGCATGTACAAATCTGAATTTTCTAATTAGCCTATACCACTTTGTGCATTACGAATGTTGCAGTTTGATTTTAATTGTCCAAGATGGTATTTTGCCCACTTGTCAAGTTTTAATGGCAGCAATTGGGCTTAGTGTGGTCCGAAGATGGAGATAGATCATAGTGGACTGTTTGCAGGGCTTATTTTGACCAGCTTTCTGCCATATTGCTGTTCTTATCTTGTTTTGACAGGGCAGATATTACTGATATGATGTTTCTTGGCTGCTGATTACGCGGCATCTAATGAGCCGTCCTATGTCAGAATTATAGTAGAATTATAAACTAGCTTCCGCCGGTGGCTTCGCGCGCATGTTTTGTCGACAAACAATAGCCTATGTGTTAATCCTGGTCATAATCTACAGACATACCAAATTTCATCGAAATCGGTTCAGTCGTTATGACGTGAACGAGTAACAAACATCCATACATACATTTATACAAACATTCGCGTTAACAAAATTAGTCGGATAAATAATGCTGGACATTTCACACAGCACCATCTAGCCCTAAACTAAGTCAAGCTTTATTAAGGGAACCAGATAACTAATACAAAACTTACATATAAACTTTTTTTTTGTAAATACATACATGTAATATTTGGTAAAACAACATCTGTAGATCATACAAACATTTGTTCCGCAACGGGAATCGAACCCGCAACTCTTACTTCTCAGCCGGCTCTTCGTCCATGGCGCCATATAGGTCGTCGTTATTGCTCGCTGTCTTATATTGCCAATATATTTAGTAGGTGTCGACTCTATCTCACTCGTGTGCATTCTCTGAGGCGTCTCAGCTCAGAAGTCGTTAGTAACAAACTCCACACATTTGTGTCACCGGATACAATCCCATTATAATTTTAAATTTTAAGCGCATTTATTTATGTACTGGCCCAATCTGCTGAGCAATCTTTGATGTGTTTTTAATCTAACGAGTTTAGGAAGAGATTTTTGAGAATATTATGCAAGGGTACTCTTTAGAAATTATAACGTAAATAGGCTCAATTTTGTATAACAAGCAATTATGTAACTTATAATCTAATCTTCATCGTCCTTGTCAAAATGAATTGTATAAGAAAATTGAACCCGTTGATCTTCCATTACACCATTTGTCGACCTCCGTGGTGCAGTGGGTGAATAGCCAGCTGAGACGCAGGAGGTAGCGGGTTTGATTCCCGCCGCGGAACAAATGTTTGCATGCTCTGCAGATATTTGTTCTGGGTCTGGTTGTTTCTCTATTTATTATAAGTATGTATTTACAAAAAAAAAGGTATATAAGTATTCTATCAGTTATCTGGTTCCCATAGTACAAGCTCTGCTTAGTTTGGGGCTAGATAGCGCTGTGTGAAATGTCCATCATTATTTATTTATTTATTTATATTTAATTGACAATAATCTAGTCACTGATATTTGGATGTCAGCATTCACACCCGAAAATGATAAATCTAATGAGGCCCAGATAAATTGCCTGGACGAGATCGCTCTCAGCGATAAGGTCGACCATTGTATTCCCTTTTTAGAGTTTCGTACCCAAAGGGTCAAACGGGACCCTATTACTAAGACTCCGCTGTCTGTCTGTCTGTCCGTCCGTCTGTCACCAGACTGTATCTCATGAACCGTGATAGTTAGACAGTTGAAATTTTCAAAGATGATACATTTCTATTGCCGCTATAACAAGAAATATTAAAAATAGAGTAAAATAAATATTTAAGGGGGGCTCCCATACAACAACCGTGATTTTTTTTCTCGTTTTTGTTCGATATTGATAATGGCAACGGGTAGACGCTTGAAATATTTGCAGAATATTTATATATGTTTAATTTAAAAATAAACAATTTTATTAATATAAAACAAATATTTAAGGCCCCCATACAACCAATACATTTCCCATACAACCAACGTGATTTTTTTGCTCGTTTTTCCTCGATATTGATAACGGCAACAGGTAAACGTTTGAAATATTCACAAAATATAGAGTTCACTTAAAAATAATAATTAAATTAAAATCAAATTAATATTTACGAGGGGGCTCCCATACAACAAACGTGATTTTTAACCGTTTTTATAGATAATGGTACGGAACTCTTCGTGCGCAAGTCCGACTCGCACTTGGCCAGTTTTATTAATTTTATTTTAGTGTTTTATTGTTTCTGTATGGTTATTGATATTACAATAAAGAGTTATTTTATCTTATCTTTGTTAATTACAATGGAAACAAAAGCAGAACAATCATCAGTGTAATGATTCGAATACTTCCTTCTAGGATTGTAACTATGCAAATTAACGTTTTAAAGTGATCCTTGAAGTAAAATTTAATAAATAAATAATGCTGGACTAACGAAATGAAGAAATTGATTTTGCGGGAAGTATGGTTGTATAAAGGTATTAGATATAGTTAAGATTGATTAGTTTTAAAAACTTCACCATTTAACTGCAAACAAAAAATTTAATAAATGATGTTATACAGGTGGATCAGGGTGCTGACTGTGGTGGCCCCGAGAGGGAACCAGGAACGCAGGTCGTCCGCCGGCAAGATGGGTCAACATTATACGATTTTGCATGAGAAGGGCTGGTATATATAATAATTATATTATATATTAATTACATATATGCCGTGGGGTGCAGGCAGTAGAATGTTACCCCTCCTCTCATGCCCGTGGATGCAGTAAGAGCCTGCTAAGGGATACCTCCGGAAGATGGGCAGCAGCGTCTTTCCGTGTATCAACATCCCGTACTGCGCTCGCCAACCCGCCTGCCAAGCGTGGTGAGTATGGCAACTCCCCATCATGGAGATCCATGGAGGCTTGTGTTCAGTAGTGGACGTTTTACGGCTGAAATGATGATATTAATTAAGAAAAATATCATATATAATAATAGACAAAATTGATTTTAATGATTTTTTTTGGCCTCTTCTACTGTGCTACTAATATTATAAGCGCGAAAGTTTGTATGTATGTATAGATGTTTGTTACTCTTTCACGCCGGAACGGCTGAACCGATTGCGATGAAATTTGGTATGTAGATCATAATTTGGATTAACACATAGTCTACTTTTTTGGGGAAACAACGCGTGCGAAGCCGCTGGCAACAGCTAGTACTATATACATTCGAATTATGCGATAATAGAAACGTAAGTTCGTGTTTGTGATACGTTATTTATAGCCTATGTACCGGTACCCTAGCATTAGGTTTGCCATGATGAGGATATAAGCACATCCTCTATCACTGTAACAAAATAAAACCTTGTCTCCACGAGAGCTAAATTATGAAATAATACTCGGCCAGGTGTGACCTCTCCCTGATGTCTTTTGTTTTTTCGCATAATTATGTTCTGGGTAAGGATTTTTCAGTTCCCTGTTTTGTAAAAATGCTTTTCTAATTATTGAGTTTTCTTTATGATTTCACAGAATTTTCATGTAAGTTGAACCCTAATCCACAATCACACTAATATTATAAATGCGAAAGTTTGGAGGTTTGTTTGTTACTCAATCACGTGGTTACGGCTTAACCGATTTCGTTGAAATTTGGTATGTACGTAGATGGATTATTTTCTGGACAGAGTGCTATCTAGCCCCAAACTATACAGAGCTTGTATTATGGGAACCAGATAGCTGATAGAATACTTATATACTTTTTTTGTAAATGCATACTTATAATATACAGAAAAACATCCAGACCTGGAATAAATATCTGTAGATCATGCAAACATTGGTTCCGCGGCGGGAATCGAACCCGTTACCTCCCTCATCTCGTTGTATAATTTTTTAGTTAAGTATGATATGTATAGAATTGAAATAAAGATTACTATTTAACTACACTAAAGCTAAACTTTAATAAGACCATGTTATAAAATGTACTAAAATAGTATAATATACGTAGGATTTTTATCAAGCCTTTATTAGGTAGATAGATATACTCTTTATTGCACACCAAATAATTAGTGGTTCGTCCGAACTGAGATCTCCTGCGTCTCAAAAAAAGCCAAAAATCATAATATTCATAAACATTGACTAATAAAATAGTGCCAAGAAACGCACAACCAACTAACTTGGCCTACAGTTTCATTCAAGTTACACGTAGCGAAAAAAAACGAGAGTTCATGACAATTGGTTATTATTTTTTAGGGATATAAACTGCAATTATTCCGGATTTCAGACTTTTCCCAATAATTGTGTAAAACTACACGCATACTATATTTCAGCACTGTGGGATCACTGGAATTTTGTCAAAGTTCAGTTTTTATTATGGCTAATAACCTCAAAAACTACATGGATTAAAAACGATAAAAACGGGGTCGAAATGTAATAATGAAGAATTTTCATTAGACGTCGCATTTGACCTTATTGCCCCATTTTGATTTTTTTTTACGAGGTCTTACCAAAAGTTGTTGCTGTCTCTTAAAGATTGTATGCGATCGGAAGTCAACATTCCAAAATAAAAATTAATATATGAAACCAACAGCGCTCAACGAGCTATGGAGAAGGCTATGCTCGGGGTTTTTTTGCGTGACAAAATCCGCAATGAGGAAATTCGCAGAAGAACTAAAGTGACCGACATAGCTCTCAAAATTAGCAAGTCGAAGTAGAACCGATAACCGTTGGAGAAGAATGGTTCTCGAGTCCACGGACTGGAAGACGCAGCGTAGGCCGGCTCCCTACAAGGTGGACCAACGATCTAGTAACAATCGCGGGGAGCCGTTGGGCGCAAACGGCTACCAACCGCTCGTTGTGGTGATCTAAGGGGGAGGCCTATGTTCAGCAGTGGACGTCTTCCGGCTGATGAAGATTAACAGCAATTTACTCTTTATATATAGGTATACCAAATTTTATCAAAATCAATCCAGTATTTTAGTTCTATAAACGTAACAACCAGAACAGATAGACAAAGTTACTTTCGAGTTTACAATATTAGTAGGGATTGCATTTTTTACCGCCAAGTTAAAGAATGATTTCTAACAGTAATTCCTTTTGTTTTTAAATATTTTTTGTGCAATAGAGAATTAAATAACATAGCTACAATTAAGAAAGCTTATGAAAAGGAAGTACATTTAGATAAAGGAAGGTATAGTTTTAATAATTCCTAAGAAACACAACAGAAAAACTCTGAAAAACGTACAAAACAATACACCTGAGCTTAGAGGTATGGCACAAAACTCTAATTAAATATAACTGGGTATATTTTAATAAGTTTACGAGGGCACCGTCGCTTGCTTAAAACAAATATTATGTCCGCCTGCAAGCGTTGAATTTTAATATAATTACTGTACGTTTTTAATTTTATAAAGGAGGTGTCTTTGTTTTAGTCCACCGGTCGTGTGCTATTGGCGAATAAATTGGAGCTCCATTTATGGTTTGTTTTTGCCTTTCTTTCTTCAATTTGGTTAGACAATAGGTACGAGAGTAGAAGAGTTCCTTGTGAAAGGGCTCGCCCGGAAAAGTACTACCATTATAGGTACATATTTCTGCCGCTAAGCAGCATTGTTGTTTCAGTTTGAAGGGCCGGTGTAATTATAAGCACATGGGACTTTACATCTGTAAGCGGTGCGTAACCTACGACGCAAAACTTTGTATATGCGATGGTTACCACTTAACATCAGGTGGGCCATATATGCAAGTTACATCTCCAGGTAGAATAAAAAAACTGCATTCTGGGTAATATCGTAGCAACCGATGCTGAGATACTTTTATGTTCTCATAAAACTTGTGATTTGTATTACCGTATGTTTTTTAGGGTTCCGTACCTCAAAAGGAAAAAACAGAACCCTTATAGGATCACTTTGTTGCCCGTCTGTCTGTGAAGACCCTTTATCTGAAAAACGCGTGGAGGTATCGAGTTCAAATTATAACCAATATACTCAAGTCTACAATCCCTTGAAGCTGTAAAAAAATCAAACTTCTAAGTTAACGTAAAAATAAGATACGGGCGTTTATGCCGCAGAAAACGTGTATTTTGACACTCTCAAGGGAATCAAAATTTATAGGGTGCTTTCTTTTCACCTAGAACTATGAAATTTGGCAAGTAATGTCTTAAACTATAAGTAGGTACACAAAATATTCTTGTTCTAGGGATACTAATAATATCTTACGCCGCCGTCCTTATTTGTTCATTATAGATCCTGCCCATCCAAAGGTTGCCTGGAAGAGATCGCTTTTTGCGATAAGGCCGCCCCTTGTATTTATAATTTAAAGTGTATTTTCTTTTATATGTTTGTATTTAATGGTGTGCAATAAAGAAATTATCTATCTATCTACAGGGAAAAATTAGAAAACTATACATTTGTTGTTAAATCATAAAAAATATAGTCTTTCATAAAAGTACGTAACGGTATGCGTGGTCATAACTTTATGGGTGACCAAATCGTTTTGTAGATTTTTTAAACTTTTTACTAATATGTACAGAAAAGAAAGACCTGAAAGCCGTATATTTTTATTTAAATCGCAAAAACAGGATCTTTATTCAAAGAACGGAGATACGTACAATACGATAATATTCATTCTTTTTTCAGTCACCGCTTACAAATCTGGATTGATATTGATATTTTAATGAAAAATAACTTTGATTAGGTTGCTTAATTTAGGTATGAACTATTAGTACAACCACAATTTCACTTATAAAACACAATAGTTTGTAGTTATAGATTTTGGAATCTGTATTTCGGGGAAAGCTCGGAAAAAACTGCGAGACTATTTATAATAATGTACCTACAAATTTCTACGGAACCCTCGGTAGGCGAGTCCGACTCGCACTTATCCAGTTTTTTATTTATATAGTCGTACAAAGTCGCAGGGTGCGCGGCAGCCCCAACAGCTACCCGCAACTCATTGCAGGGAGGCTAATTTCGACTACTTCATGGAACACTGGACGAGAGCGCACACTGTGCACGTCTAGAGTCTCAGGAGTCGAATAATCCTGTCTGTTATTTTATGTGTATCTATTTTATGTCATTATGTTATTTTGGTTATATGTTTATTTCATTGTTTATTGTATATTGTTGTATTGTATGTAGCATGGACTAGGCCTTGTATGTTAGTGCTAGACTGAAATAAAGAAATAGTATTTAATTGAAAAGTATCAGTTATTATAGAAGTTAAACGTAAAAATATAATTAATTTGTCGTTCTCTGTTCTAATATTGTACCGAACAACCGATTTAAACTTTCCTTATCAATTTACCTCCAGATTATAAATCTAAGAAAAAGAAAACTTTCAGCCTCTGCTCTTCATAGCTCTTTCACGGCAGTAGCGCAAGAATCCTCTTTAAATGTGTTCCTCCAATATCCCAAATAATCACTTCCTCACGTCTCACACATAAAATCGCCTAACGCTCTTCAATATAGTCGGGGCAAGTATGCAATTTAAATTTTTGATTCAGACAGGCCTGACTCCAAGTTGCAATATCGCTTTTTATAAAGTTAGTGAAATTTAAAACGAACTGTATATTGGATCGTACAGAAATTGATTGTCCGGGCACAAGTCTCAAACTTAGTCGCATGTCAAGCCTTCTACTCATTTATTAGGGTAATAGGTACTACACAGTTTTCTATGTGGGTATCTATATATGTTTAGCGGCTCGAGTGTCTTTATGTACCGAGACAAACCTCTTGGGTTTTAAAGTGCTTTATGTATTACTGTTAGAATGCAAGTTTATTTCGAACTAGCTGACCAATCCGCAGCTTCGCACGCGTAGTTTTTCAATAAAACATTACCCTCCTTTGCGCAGTTAGGTAAAAAGTAGCCTATGTTACTCAGAGTGAATGTAGCTTTCTAATGGTGAAATAATTTATGAAATCGAACCAGTAGTTTTTGAGTTTATTCATTACAAACATACACACAATAATACAAATCTTTCCTCTTTATAATATTAGTATAGAGGTATAGATATAGATAAATAATTACAATACCTAAGGTATCTTGAGTAACCTTCCATAATTGTGCTTAGTGCCTAAACATGTTGGAGAAAGAGAAAAAGTGAGGGGGAGTCAAATCATACAAATTAATTTAATTTTATATTTAGTCCATAGTCTCGTTTAGAGGTATACGGACTTAGGGTTCTAGCTGCTCTTTCTTTAGTAGGATAGTATGCAAATCGCATTATATGGATAGAAGTAAATATTCATGTTTGTATTTCATGAAAAGGTCTCATTGAGAATCTGTAAGAATATATAATTTAATAAATCAAATCAAATCAAAAACATTTATTTGTGAACAACACCAATAGTACAACAGAACAAACACGCACAGGAAACATAACAAAAAGAACAAAGAAACAATAGCTAAAAGATTAAAATTTAAAAAATAAATGCAAAATATTGCAGCGTGTGTGTCTCATCGTACTCACTGCATGTGTCACAAAAAGGCTTTAACTCAGCATGTGCTGGGTTGCACTGGCTACCCAGCGCTGGTCTTCCGTTAGAGGCTTTTTGAGTAGACCACGGATATCCGCCCACTAACTAAGCATTGAACAACTAAATACAATTAAATATACTATGCATAAAAATAAATAACATAATAAAATATATTAATAATAACGCCTACCTATTTACTGTGAAGCCGGAGAGAGTCAACAAGAACTAAAATAGAACACACGACAAGCTAGCCCCACAACAACGCACTAGCTGGCCACCCACTCATACGAACCTACTCCTAGCATTTACCAATAAAGTGTAGACACGTTTAAATGAATGACACCTCATTTTTGAGGTGTTCGCTCTATAATGATTTGTGCAACAGTTTTCAATCAAAAACATTTAGATCTCAATCGTGGTCACCATTGTAACCTTCCCATATATCATTCGTCACCCCTTTTCCACAAAAAAGATACATTCTTTTAAAAGGCGTCGAGCAAACTTTCCAATTTATAGACAGACAAACGTCCGAACTTATTTTTTCCGGATATCGGCGCAATAAAAGATACATTTGGGGCAAGTTTGGGACTGAGAGGGTTAGGCTCATTCTTTTCCCGTTTCCTCAACAGATTTACACAATGCCCTGGGCCAAAGGGCGGGCTATAGATGGTGTTTTAATATCTTTATTGTGATCTCGCAATAGTCATAAAATAGCCCAATGGGCGGCGATAAAGAAATGCTGGAAAAATATGACAAATGGATAGATTCCATCTTGCTATTTATAGTAAACAGTTCTGAATAATACAATGAATGTTTTTGAGTTTGTTCTGGGTGTTTTTTCGCAATAAAAGTAAAAAAGAGTTCTTATGGACTTAAATCTCAGAAAGTCAAAAGACTTAGCCAACACGAAATCTTCGACTTTTTTCACATTTTCTGCAGTGACGGACGGTTGGGCGCCCCTTACGATGTTCATCTTCTGTCGATGTTCTACCCAGCTTAAACTCCTTTGCCCAGCGTGCAACTGTGGAGTATGGAGGATCAGAGTCCCCCAATGTTTCCTCTAGGTCGCTGTATATGTCTTTGGTAGACATTTTTTTCAAACAGAGGTACTTGATAACAGCTCTGATTTCGTTTTTCTCCATTTTGATGTGTTCTCTCTGACTGCTCGTATTCAAATAAATGTACCTCCGGTAATCTTGGCCTATTCATATGTTTTTTATATGCTGACTTAGTGGATATATGAAGAATAAAAAAAAAATCAGATTTTTATGTGCTCTATAAATATCCGATGATTATTACTTTTGGATCACCCGGGTAGTTTACGGTAATCCCTTAAACAAATCAACACAAACAAAAAAGTTGGATAGATAGATAAAAAGAAACATTTATATTGACACAAATAACAAACACACAGGAACAACATACTCTTGATGGACAATTACTAACCGTTATCTAAATCAGAAAAATATACTAGGTACTTACCTAGTCGAAAAAGGAGTATTGTTCAACAAATGGTAGAAAGAACATTGTAAGTCACCTCACTTTAAAATAATTCATTGTCACCGGAAGACGTCAACTAGACGCAATATCCAAATATTTTAATACACAAAATCCTATTTTAGAAGTTCTTTAAAATAACATTTGAATTGATATCTCGGAAAAAGAAGATGACCCTAATAAGCTGTAAATATACGCACTAATTTACTCCTACCAAATCAAGACTACATCGCTCCAAAGTGTTTCAAAAAAATCAACTTTTCTTTTGTTTTCTACAGACCCCCCTGCGACTTCGATAAATAAAAGTGGGCAACATCCGACCGCTAACAGACCAAGTTCCGAACCTGGATATTTATGGACCGAAGGGTTGGTTTATTGCGATCCACTTTAACCCTGCCCCTGGCTATCCGCACTTCGCGGTACCAGTCACACTGTGCTGTAGGTTACACTAGTATATTACAACTGATTACGGATTTAAACGGGTTTTTATCGATATGTACCTTTTTAGAGTTCCGGACCAAAATGGTAAAAACGGAACCCTTATGTTATTTTTACTTTGAGTCGTTGTGCAACCCGCCCTAAGCTAATCTTGCCCAAAAGTGCGAGTTATTAAATTGCAAAATCATACTAATATCATGTTACTCAATCACGTCGTAACGGCTGAACCGATTTCACTTAAATTTGGTATTTACTTAGATAATAACCTGGTTTACCACATAGGTACCTATTATCCCAAAAACCAGTTCCCATGGGATAAAAATAGGGTGTCAATTCAAGTTGCAAGAGCGAGTTTAGCTTTATTTCTAGGTTACCAACAGATTTAGGAGTGTAACGCGTATGAAGTCGCGGGCAACTGCTAGTAAATAATATTTCAATGCACTTTTAGTTTAAAAACTTTCGTGATTGATTTCAATCATTATTATAAATACGGGATTTATCACGTACCGTCTTATCGGTGTTTCGACCGACAATGTTTCGGTTCAATTCGTGAACCTTCATCAGGGTGAGTGCGATCTGCTCCGAATAACGTCTCGCCTCGCACTTCGCGCCGCTGCTCTCTGCGCGCGAGTGGACGGGCGGGGTGGTGGGGATTGGGTCAACCAAAGCACAGTGCGTTGACCCGCTGTGTCATCATCATTATCATCACTGCTGCTCTTTTCTGTAGTTCTTGGTACAGGCAAACACACAACACTAACTATGTCTCTACCAGGTTCACTCACTCTTCTGTCACTTGCATCATGAAGACATGGCCTCCAGGCCGGCGGTAGAGTAGAGATAGAGATAAGATAGAAGATCGGTTCTACCGCCGGCCTGGAGGCCTTGTCTTCATGATGCAAGTGTCAGAAGAGTGAGTGAACCTAGTAGAGACATATGTAGTTAGTGTTTGCCTGTACCAAGAACTACAGAAGAGAGCAGCAGTGATGATAATGATGATGTCACAGCGGGTCAACGCACTGTGCTTTCGTTGACCCAATCCCCACCACCCCGCCCGTCCACTCGCGCGCAGAGAGCAGCGGCGCGCAGTGCGAGGCGAGACGTTATTCGGAGCGGATCGCACTCACCCTGATGTAGGTTCACGAATTGAACCGAAACATTGTCGATCGAAACACCGATAAGACGGTACGTGATAAATCCCGTATTTATAATAATGATTCAATGCACTTGCTCGCGAGTATTTTTAGAAAACTTTTAGCTTAAATTTTATGATTAACCAAACAAATTGTCCTACTGAGTGTCGACAGTTCGTTATTTCACAGGTCGCTAACTTCCAAAAAATATAGTTTGACAAGTCATTGTTTCTTCTGAACAATTCATTATTATTATCACAAGCATTTTTCAACAGAACCTAATTCAACAACACACACCTTTGTAAGAGTCTATTTTGTAATTTGTTGCAGAATACTCTTTCTTACATATCGGTGTGACAGACAGACCGATTTGTACATCGGTCGGCAAAATAACTTTATTTTTATTTATTTATTTAGTTGTCCTGTTTCATACTGCTAGTTCTTCAAGATAATTGCATATTGTCTTTTTTCGTCTTTAAAAAGCTTTATCATATAGTGTGACCATTAGTGCTGTGCACTCCCTGAGGTATGCGCGCGGATTATTTGTATCGGACTGTCTATGTCAGACGCACATGACATAGACAGTCCGATACAAATAACACTACCTGCCGCCACGAGCGTTGACGGCGAACTGACAGAGCGCAGCAGCCGATTCTCCCCCCCGTCTCGCCGCGCGCATACCTCAGGGAGTGCACAGCACTAATGGTCACACTATCGTCAAAGCTATGTAATAGTCCTAATTAGTGCCGTTAGTGGATAAGGTGCTTGATGTGTTCCCTTGTAGTAGATACACCTGCAAAAGAAGAGTAGCTACATGGCTTCAAGAACTGGACTAGTACAAAACCGAATCACTCATTTTGGTAGGGATAGTTTAGGCTTGTCCTTGACACGCTACTTACATTCCGACATACCCATATCTAAACGCATACCTATACCTGCTGCTAATATATAATATATTGCTGGAAATTTCACACAGCGCTATCTAGCCCCAAACTAAGCAGAGCTTGTACTATGGGAACCAGATAACTGATAGAATAATTATATACATTTTTTTTGTAAATACATACTTATAATATATTGAAAAACAACCAGACTCGGAACAAATATCTGTAGATCATGCAAACATTTGTTTCGCGGTGGGAATCGAACCCGCTACCTCCTGCGTCTCAGCCGGCTATTCGCCCACTGCACCACGGAGGTCGTCGGATATCTGGATATCTGTAGTACCTATACCCATTCGTATACCAATACCTTCCCATACCATACCTATACCCGAACTCAAACATATATTAGGTATTAAAAAATATCTGTCCTAGGACTATGTATATACCTAAATCTATGCCTAAATTTTCACGTACATATATACCTACCCCTGTACATATACCCTATACATTATACCAACACCTATATCTATACATTTTACCTGTCTAACTTAATTAAGTGCCCACTTGTTATAAAAGCCTCTTAATAATGTTTGTAAACCATGATAGTTTCAAAAGTTATATTTATGTACGAGTATGCCTGAAATAGATACACTAAACTCCACAACACAGGTTATCCTAGTGTGGATTTTAGAGAACCATCCTAATACTAACTTCATCCTAGTATGTAGCACGAGTATTGGCGTGACAACATGGTACATGTACATATTCCTGACACCCACGACACAGGGAATCCTAGTGTGGGTTCAGGGCTGTGTGCCTGTGAGCCTACCCAACGTGCTTCCTACTAATATTTTTAAGATGCTTTTATATAAAGATTTTTTGTATATATCTTTTTTTGTTTTTTAATTGACTGTTGCAAGAATTTTAAACGTTATTACCAAATCCATCACAAAATAGTTTTATCTTAGAATAGCTGACCAATCCGCGGCTTTGCACGCGTAGTTTTTCAATAACAACATTACCCTTACTCTGCGCAGATGGGTAAAAAGTAGCCTATGTCACCCGGGGATAGTGTAGCTTCCCAACAGTGAGAGACTTTTTAAAATCGGTCTAGTAGTTTCGGTGCCTATTCAATACAAACAAACAAATCTTTCCTCTTTATAATATTAGTATAGATAAACCCAGATAAATGGTTTGTATACTACACCTGATGACCGTGTAAGAAACTCCTGAAATTGACGACCCTTCTGAAGACGAATGGAGGCACGAACCTAGAAGAAAGATGCCATCGATTTAATAAGAAATTGCTTCGTAAATTCGTACGTGTTTGTTATTTTGGACATTGGCAAGACGTTCGCCTTTAGCTCGTACTATAGGGACGCCGGGAGGGTAGATATCATTTACAATGTGGCTCTTTAGATTGGCAGAGGAATGTTTTCCAATTTTTTATCCGTAACTTCTCGATTTATTACTGTCTCGCTATTTTTTCGGTCTTATAACTCCGGGTTAGTTTTGGCATAGCTTTAGCGTTAACTTAATTTTAGTTTTCTATGTTTTTCAGGATTATTTCTAGCCATCCTCTGTTGAATATTGGCTTCTCCATATATTTCCAGAGGGAGTCAGCTTGTGAGGCCCCAATAGTTCCTAGCAATCGTTGTCAGATAGTCTTTCCATCTATGAGATCCAACCTACGCTGCGCTTTCCAGTCTGTGGTATCCGCTTCAGAACCTTACTCAGAATTAAATGGATATAAAGCTTTTGCATTATCATGCCTCATTTACAAGTCTAGTAATGTAGAAAAAATATTAAAAAAAAAAAAGAAATTTTGCAATCTAAAAACCAAACATTTATTTAGTACTAGTTTCCGCCAGTGGCTTCGTGTGTGTGTTTTGTCAATATTAAGTAGCCTATGTTTTAATCCAGGCTATATTCTAAATTTACCAAATTTCATCGAAATCGGTTCAGCCGTTACGACGTGATTGTGTAACAAACAACCATCCAAACTTTTGCATTTATAATATTAGTGCGATTTATTTCAGTAGAACGGATTACCACACACACACATTAACATACAAGAATTCAGAAGAATAATTAAATAAATTGTTTAATTAAAATCTAAATCAAATCATAAACAAATTATTAACAAAAAAAATCAATTAAAATAATACACAATAATACCAAATAACATAATTTATTCAAGACAATTTTAGTACCAAAAACAAAAGCTGTATCCTAAACAAGACGTCCTAAAATATTGACCGTAAAAACCACGGTCAGTACACATAACAAATATCCACTAGGGCATTGAAAGATTGAAAGGGTGGAATCACTTAACAGGGCCAATTTATGGGCAAATCTGACCCGCGGGAGCGCCGCGGTTGGACTAACAATATTAGGTAAGTCGAAATACTTATAAGCTCCCGCCGAGACGGGCAATGGGTATTCTTTTCTGGGCAAATTGATTGTGGGATGGACGGAGGCGATTTTTTAGGGAATTTCACGGCTGATTGAATCAAATGCGTTTTGGGGTGAAAAGCATGTCCGAGGTTTTGAGATTGCTACTCGCAGTTTGGTGCATAACAAATTGTGCCGGTTTATTGGATTTATTGGATTGATATGAAAATGTGATGTATGTTCACAAATATATTAATTTGTATAAGAAAAATAGCTATAATAATAATTTTAATACTAAAAATAAAGATAAACTCGGTGTTGCCACTTGTAGACTACATAAACTTAGTAAATCGTTTAAAGGGCAAGGTGTACGCTTTTATAACAAACTCCCAAGTGGTGTACAAAAATGTACAATTAACAAATTTAAAAACGTAATTAAACAAAATCTTTATAAAAAGCCTACTAAAAATATCGTATTATTTAGAATTTAGATGATAGAGAAGCTTGGGATGGAAATTGCGCCAACTCGTTCAAAAATGTTACAATTTAGACGTAATTTATTTTCTTTATTGTATGTATTCTAGAAAGATCATTAAAAAACAACCAGACTTGTTTCTTGCCTTTCTTTTCTGGCTTGGTCGCGAAGGAACAGGCAGTAAAATTGTCGTTTCAAAGTGAACCTTGGTATTTTAATGAGTAAAAATATTCTGATTTTGATTTTTGAGGTATTTGTTAGAGATATTTTTTCAAAGCTAATTATATTATTATATTAAATTTATAATGAACCACATAAAACACAAAAACCAACAAACCAAAACATTTTCAGAAGCTAGCTTAACTCTAAAAAAAGAATACTCTTCCAGCAAACCTTTAAGGCTAGAAAAAAATGATGATTAGGTTGCTCTAATATTAAATCTATTAATATCTATTATGAGAGTAGTAGAGTACCTTGTGAAAGGACTCGCCTGAAGTAGTACTACCACCTTACCTATTTCATACCTAGCAGCATTGCTGTGTTTCGGTTTGAATGGTATATAGTTGCCGGGGAAATTACAGGCACATGAGGCTTTACACATTTATGTCTCAAGTTGATGGACGCAGGGCGGTGCATCAGGGCACGTTCTTAAGGTGCGTGACATACAAGGTCATACTTTGTTATAGATGATGGTTACCACTTAATAGCAGGTGGGCAATAAGCTTGTTCCATCTGCAGGTTAAAATAAATAAATCATGATGTAAACTTGATTCCAATTATGATGTTGATATTGTTTCCTGGATCATTAACAGCTGTTAATATTCATCGCAATTTCTTAGAAACCAATACCTGTATTATGTACTAGCTTCCGCCAGTGGAATCGCACGCGTGGTTTGTCAATATAAAGTAGCTAATGTGTCAGGTCAACCCAGATCGTAATCTATCGACGTACAAAATTTCATTGAAATTAGTTCAGCCATTATGACGTGATTGAGTAATAAACAACCATCCAAACTTTCGCATTTATAATATTAGTGTTTTATAAATTAGGCACCTCCCACTATAACTATTTTTTTTTGATTGGTTTAATTGTTATTCTGTTGTTATTGAAATATACCTTTTTACATATACAATACAATTTTATAAACTAGTGGTTCTAATCCTCGTCTCCCAAATCCAAAATGTAATTTAGGCAAGAAAAATAACAAAGAAATTCCAACTTAAAATTGAATTTCAGATGCTTGAATTTTCCAATAGACTTACCTATGTAGACTTTTGAGCAAAATATTGGTATTTTTATTGGGTTTAGCGATTACTCGCGTTCCCTTGCTCCTAGGTCCTAAGAGGTCTAATCTGGTGACGTGAAGGCGGAGAGTACTGCGTAGTCTGATTGGTATAGGTAGGTATAAGTTTTCCGAAATCAATTCAAAAGTTGAAATCCGTCCTTATATAACGCTACAGAAAACTTCCCCCCCCGCTTCTACAAGGAACTTGTGTGCCAATTTTCGTCAAAATCTGTTGAAAAATACGACTTGTAGGCAGGAACAGACAGCTGGACAGCCGGACAAAAGCAAAAGAAATTAAGACGCTCCGCTCGCTCGGTTAATAACGCTGTAAGTTACACTAGTTTTACGTTATCTTAATGTTTTCTCTGTAAGTGAATTACTGATTTATAAAGAAATAAATATCTTGAACCGTAGTGTGATATTAACGTGATTACCTATGATACCAGTATGATTACGTTTATTAGTGGTAACAATGGCGAGCACGGAAGCGGCGCGTGCACCGGCCAAGTGTGGCGACCGGACAGCGCGACAATAGACGCGTGCCGATGTCGCGGTGTCAGATCAACATGTTCTACATACAAGATGTTGCAACTTGTCTATTAAACAACTATGTAGGAACCATGCTTTCAGTTCCAAAATTTTTAAATTAACTCAAAAAATGTTCAAGCCTAGACGGGATTTGAACCCGCAACCTACCTCTTGCACTTATGTGACAGAACCCGGTAGCACAATTGGCAGTGCATCCTCGTATCAAAGGGAAAGTTGCGGGAATTTGAAATTTTCCGTAAGTATTCAGATAAAATCAGATAACACAACAAAAATATACTATGGTTTCAGTTTTCTACAAGATTCATTTTGGTGAATGTGCGCAAGATCTTTGTGACCTCATCCCTCCTTCCCCCTTCCACCACCGGACAAGAAGACGTACCCAGAAGTACCACCCATACCTAAGGGAAGGGTGGATAAGGTAATGAAGATCTTGCGCACTTTCACCAAAATGAACAAGAAAAGTTGAAGCAAATCGTTGATGCTCTTTACCGAAGGGTAGAATATGTCCTAGATCACCCTATATCACAAACTCCTAGCACAGATCTAAGCATCCATTCAATACAAGAAGCAGGCAGCACCGTGTCGGTCGCACACCGCTGCGCGCATTCATACATTGAACACAATGCCCCTATTGGGTTTCTAAGGTTTTTGGGTCACTGGTCAGCTAGGATGAAGGTACCTAACATATACGATTATTAAATGGCTAACTTTTACTATACTTTGTTTCAGCAAAAAGCACTAACCTATTATATACTAGTCCATCAGATCAAATTACTTATCTAGTTGTAATGTACCTATTTTCTAATCTTTATCAAAGTAGTACATAAAAATCTTAATTATTTTTTAAATAACGTAGCTACTTACTGTAACAAGTTAGTTTTTGTTTACTTTCGATATAATTTCATCGTCTTTATATTAACATGTGAAGAAAAAACTTTGTACCTACCCCTTTTTAAACTTATTGCACGCACGGAGGAGTGTAAGATTTGGCATAGTTTATAAGGTATTTTTCAAACTCTCGCCATAACTGTACTATCTAGTGGTTCGGTCCAAACTGATATAAAAACAAAAATATATTATCTTTGACTATCAAAATAGTGCCATGACATAAACCGAAAAACATTTTCATGTTAATCGGTTATTCTTTTTTGGGGTACAAATTGCAGTTATTCTGGATTTTATACTTTTGCCTATATTTGTGACACTTAAGGGGACACCGGAGGGACGATCGCCCATACAACACGTACTACCAAGATCATTTCTAATTGGAGCATATTTCTACCTTAATAAGGTATTATTTTAATTTGAATAGTATTTATCTAGGTTCCCAACCATATATTAGATTAAAATACTTACCTAAGATGAAATAGAAGCCAATCGCATTATGCATGTTTTTACGTCATAAAAGACCTGTTTTTAACCTAATTGTTTTGTATTAAAAACAACAACATCTTACGTATCCTAGTCATGGGAACATAGATTATATCGTCTAGTTACAGAATAACAACACAATGAGAAAAATACAACAAGTTTTCTGTCATCATTTTTGGTATTACGGAACACGGTCAAAATCTAATCAAATTTAGAATCGTTCTATTGCTATCACTGTCGCTCTGCGTGGCCAAACTTCGTAACTAAACAGGGATAGCGATATTTAGGCCGAAGTTTTTGACGCGGCCGAATTGAAGTTGCGCTCAGGGTTCGCCGGCGCGTTAAGCTACACGCACACCAATATACAACTACAGCACTGTAGGGTCACTGGTGTACCCTGTGAATTTCGTCAAAGATCAGTTTTTATTATGACTCAAACATTACAAGAACTTTGCTAAAAATAAAAACGGAGTCAAAATTTACTAATGAACACCTTTCATTTGACGTCCCACTTAACCTAATAGTCTCGTTTTTTTTACCAATCTTGAACATCAATATCTCAACAACCCCCCAACATTTTTAGCTCATTTAGATGGCATAACCAAAGTTATGCCATCACTACATACCTATGTATCAAATTTCACGATGATCGGATCAACGCTTCGAAAGTTATCCTTGGACAAACAAACATAAATACATATATACAACGCCAATTTGCTCAAGTTGATTAGGAGATCTCGCTTCGCTCGATCAGTTACTGATTTAAACGGGTATTTATCCCGTATGTACCTTTTTATTTGTTAGATATCAATAAAACAGGTACATACGCGAGAAATACCAATTTTAATCAGTAATTTATGTGGAGAAGGAGAGAAAGCAATGTTTTTTTTATATATTTTTTAATCACCATTTATTATTATTATGAACACAGGCGCAGTATCAATATCATTATCATTATGCATAGTCATGCTGATGAGATTATTTCAGTGTATCAGCCAGTAGGAGTTAATTTACGTGCTGCGATCAAAAAACCATAAGAAAGTTAATCCATAAATTTCAAAAACATCGAAGTAAAACAATATCATCTCTCATCAAATAATCATTGCCGAGGGGGATTAAAAAAAGAAAATTAACATCAAAGACAAACAGCGAAATTCGGTTCTCGATTCAGAAAAGGATCATCAATAATTAATCAGCCATCTCTTCTTGAAATTAGCTACCATTCGGGGGTTAAACAGAGTCTAGTGTAAAGAAAAAGTGTGTTTTTGCACGAACCCTCAGGGAAATTTTATATAGGAACTCGGTATCGACTAGGGATGTCTAGAGCTGTGCAACAATGGAAGTGACATCAACTTCGCTCACTAAACTAACTTAATACATTCGTGGTTATTTCATAGGGTTATAAACAAGTGGTTCGACCCCGAACTAAGATCTCGCGACTCCCATAAAATATTATATTTGTAATCTTGACTATCAAAATAGTGCCATGATATGCATAACAAAATAAGTTGACCTACAGTTTTTAGGTTTCCGTAGCCAAATGGCAAAAAACGGAACCCATAATGGATTCGTCATGTCTGTCTGTCTGTCCGTTCGTATGTCACAGCCACTTTTTTCCGAAACTATAAGAACTATACTATTGAAACTTGGTAAGTCGATGTATTCTGTGAACCGCATTAAGATTTTCATACAAAAAGGGTTCCCCATACTTAGAACTGAAACTCAAATTTGTTTTTCATCAAATCTAAGTTTGTGGCGTGTCTATGGATAGGTCTAAAATAAGATAATTTATAAAGCTAAAAAAATATATGATTACCATGCAAACTTCCACGGAAAATTGGTTTGAACGAGATCTAGTAAGTAGTTTTTTTTTAATACGCCATAAATCGTAAACCGCAATTTACCTTTCATTCAATCAACTCAAATATAAAAAAAGTTACAACAAACTAAAAGAACTTTTATATGATGTTACTTGCTGCTACGGAACCCTTCATGGACGAGTCCAACTCACACTTGGCCGCTTTTTTTCAAATTACTGGTAACGGGAGTTCATGTTTTTTGGTTTCTATTTTGGGGTAGAAATTGCAGTTATTCTGGATTTCAGACGTTTGCCTTTATTTGTGTTACTAAAGCTACAATCATCATCATCAACCTATGACAGTCCACTGCTGGACGTAGGTCTCTCCCAGGGTCCATTGAGCCCGATCCTCAGCTCTTCTCATCCAATCCTTGCCAGCCACAGCACACAAATCGTCACTCCATCTAGCCGGAGTGCGTCCTACACTTCGCTTGCCCAGACGTGGTCTCCACTCCAGAACACGTTTACCCCAACGGTTATCGGTTCTGCGGCAGATATGACAGGCCCACTGCCACTTCAGCTTACTGACCCTCTGAGCTATATCGATCACCTTGGTTATCTGTCGGATAACCTCATTTTGGATTATATCCTTCAGCTATCATTAAGCTACACGTATACCAAATTCCAGTACTGTAGGGCCACTGGTGTATCCTGTGAATTTTGTCAATGTTCAGTTTTTATTATGGCTAATAACTTAAATAATAAAAGGTTGAAACTAAAAATAAAAATGGGGTCGAAATACTCGTATAAAGACCTTTCATTAGACGTCCCATTTGACCAAATAGTCTCATTTTAATTTTTTTTTACCTCTCTTGAACCCCAATATCTCAACAACCCCTCAAACATTTTTAGCTCATTTAGTTACACCAGTATTGTGCCAACATATATATCAAATTTCACGATGATCGGATCAACGCTTCTAAAGTTATCCTCGGAAAGAGTAACATACATACATACAACGCCGATTTGCCCAAGTTGATTTAGAAATATTGCTTCACTCGATTAATACTATATATAAAAATACCCAACTCAGGAATAAATGTCTGCAGACCATGCAAACATTTGTCCCGCAGCGGCAATCGAACCAGGAACCTCCTGCGTCTCAGCCGGCTATTCGCCCACTATCGATTTGGCTGTACAATACAATAGAAAACACTTGATGGGCACCGTAATTAGACAATAACAGAAATAGATATATCACAAAGTACAATAGACGGTCTCAACGCTATAAGTGATTTTGTTCAGACAACCTTGGGCTGGACTGGAATTACAGTAAGTATGATAATTTATGACGGTCTTTCGGGGTCGCTATTTCCTTATAGTGACGAAACAGCTCGTTGGATATTAGTTAATATTAATATGAGGTTTATAGTTAATGGTTAAGCAGACCGTGCATTTTTAGAATATTTTAAACTGTCATTATAATGTCATAGTGATTGCCACAATTTGATTACCACAGCCAGGTTTTCTAATGCATAGCAGGCCTTTGAACGCCTCTAACAGAAAGGTGACAGTAGGCAGGGCACAGAGCTCGAAGGACTCACAGCCATTGGGACAGAAAGGTCCTTACCACACCTTGGAGACGATCCTTGGTGAGGTTCCAGAGGAATTTCCTCCCGCGAACACTTTGCTTATAGAAGGTCTCCCTGCCAAGGTTTTCCCTGGGGACTACAGTATGGGGTTCTTCAAAAAGCGCGTTTTGAAAATTTTAAAGGGTCGGCAACGCGCGAGAAATACCTTTAGTTTCACAAACGTCCATAGGCTACGGTAACCGCTTACCATCAGGTGGGCCGTATGCTTGTTTGCTATCTTAGTGTGGTATAAAAATAAAGAAGTTTCTCGAGTGCAGAAAAAAGCGCAGCGTAGGAAGCCCTCCATCTGAAAAGACAACTTGATAAAGGTGGCTGCGAGCCGTTGGGTTCAGGTCGCACAAGATCATTCGCTCTGGAAATTGAGATGGAGATGTTTAGACGTCCTACGGCTGATATAATGATAAACAGAGACTGCAGACGCGTTACGTTCATACTTTCAACTTGATCTTCCACAGCCCGATTGTGTTTGACCACGAGCTTAACTCAATTTGTTTGACAGTTTGAACTGTTCTTACCACTTCCAGCTAAAATGTACATCTCTGCCGCCGACCCTAGACGATGAATTAATGAAAAATGAAATCGACTTCGCAAATTTAATTTTTTTCCGTCCGTCCGAGGCAATCCGAGACGCTGATTAGCGCGCTTCTGCGTAACGAGCGATTTAAATCATGTTTCATATTGATTACGCGTTTCATCTCGTGATTCTATTAAAATAAGGACGTCGAAGTGTCTAAAATTGTTTTACAAAATTTTGCTTGGCGATTTTTTAAGTTTGTATGTGTTAATAATCAAAACTGCTTGAACTCAACACAACAAGTTAATTTATAAGAATAAATAAAAACCCCACCTCCTTTTTTGCGTTGGAGGTTAAACACTGACATAGCTAAGAACCATCCCAGTTAAAATAACTTTCTATGTATTTAAAAAAACTGCGTCTGAATCGGTCCATCTGTTTGGAAACTACGATGCCAGGCACATACAAACAGACAGATATAGATCTCAAACTTACCCGTTTTTTGCATCGGAGTTAATAAATAAAATAAAATAAATTTATTTCAACAATTATGTAGCTCGAATCATAGTAGATTATTAAACTAGGGGATAAACAGTGTCTTGCGTCCCGGGCGCTATATAGAATCCGGAACTTAACGAAGTATTCTAGAGGCAGTTACTAGAATCCTGAGTACAGAAAGGGATATAAGCACGCCCAAGACGCAGAAAGCTTTCGCCACGAGGAGAACACTCTACTTTTCACACTTTCTGCGAGACAAATTTTGTCTTTGTAACAGCGTTTCGCGGCATTTGCTTTATAAGATCAGTAAGACATAAGAACAAATAAAAGGACTTAAGAAAACTTACGAAGACATAAGAAGACCTAATATAAACTAAAAAGATCTAAGAAAACCTAAGAAGACAATACATAGTTTTGCGTTCTGTGTCCCTCTTTGGTTCAAACTTTAATTCAAATGAGGTTCCAAATTCAAATCACATTGATTTCAGTACAACTTTATACCCGGCTCAGCCGTAGGGTTAACCACGGGTTTACATGACATATAATTTAACATTATCGAGCAGGTGTGAAAAATAATAATAAATGCAGGGAAAGTATTTTCCGTAGCAAGACAAACATTTAAAAAAGTATTTTAACAATATATTTTAAAATCACGCTAATCCCTATACAGCGGCAAAAAATCTCAAAAATTACTTCCATTTCACAGATAAGGGCTAAAACTCGAAGCCCTTGAGCGTCCAAAAAATCTTCGTCAATCTGTTGATTAGCTGCTTTTTATATTTTCGGGGGCGACATTAAACACAGATTAATCGCCCCGAGATCCCACAGGATGCATCAAAAGGGGGGAGTTATACTTAGACTTAATGACAGCTTAAAAAAATTCGCCCTCAAGGTATCGATGCGTTTTGGAAGCGCCAGTTTGGTAAGACCTTCTCATTAAAATATTAATCTATATATATATAAAAGAAAGTCGTGTTAGTTACACTATTTATAACTCAAGAACAGCTGAACCGATTTGGCTGAAAATTGGTGGGGAGGTAGCTTAAAACCAGGAGACGGACATAAGATACTTTTTATCCCGTTCGACCGCGTTCCCGTGTGAAGTGACATAAAACGTCAAAGAGAATACAAGTCACAATATAAAACGTGGTATAACAAAAACGCATCTGACATGGAATAACAAAACGCAAATGACAGCTAAACGTATTTTGTCTATGGTTAAGTATGGTTGTAAATACATATATATATATTTAAAAAAATTGGGTTAGTTACACCATTTATAACTCAAGAAAGGCTGGACGTATTTTGATGATCTTTGGTTTCTTGGATTTGTCTCCGCCCCAAATAGCAGAATAACTAAAAAAAACATCGGAAAAATTCACGCAAAAAGAAATTACGAAGACTATTCATTTTCTCATAAATAATGATGGCCGGGGACAACAATTGACAATTCTACCAGGGTGACGTATATTAACAGCCCGCGTTATATGCATGTTAAGGCGGTACGAAGTTCGGCAGGTCAATTAGTCTTAAAATAAAAATAATTGATAATGTGTAAAGTACTTACATATTTTGATAAATTTGTAGAACTAAAAACATCCCTAATTTTTTTTACGAAACCATGGTCTGCCTTTCTGTTGCTATACCCTGCTAGAGTTCATATGTAAAACTATCAACTTACTCAACTTTGTCACCATGTCAAAACAATAAATAAACAAATAATGCTGAACAATTTACAGAGCGCCATCTAGCCCCAAACTAAGCAAAGCTTGTAGTACCATGGGAACCAGATAACTGATATAATACTTACATTATTTTTTTTGTAAATACACACTTATAATATATAGAAAAACATCCAGACCCGGAACCAATATCTGTAGATCATGCAAACATTTGTTCCGCGGTGGGAATCGAATCTGCAACCTCCTCGTCTCAGCCGGCTATTCGCCCACTGCGCCACGGAGGTCGTCATAAATGTATTGAGTATTAGGTGTGCTGTGCAAGCTAGTTTAAAAACTATACCTTCCTTCTGCGGTCGGGTAAATAGTCTCTTAATATCAGGGTCAAAAGAAGAATGAAAGTTATTTGCAAGTTTGTAGTTTAGGTGTACAGTTTGTATCATGAACAATCATCGTTAGATCTATACCAACACCGTGGCACAGTGGAGGTGTGACTGAGACCCATGAGGTTGCTGGTTCGAGACCCGCCGCAGAACAAATGTTTGCATGATTTACAGATGCTTCGGGTCTAGGCATTACAAGACCCGATATTTACCTACAAAAGAAAATATTCTATCGGTTAATGTTCCCGTACAAGCTTTGCCTATTTTAAGGCTGATTTTATCGCTGAATGGAATGTCCAGCATTTTTTTTCATTATTATCTTGCAGTCTGTTATCTGCCCAACTATGCACGACATCCAAGTCAATCAATAACAATCCAATCTGTACTGAGTACTACCGAAAAAAGCAGCAGTGATGATAATGATGATGACGCAGCCTGTCAACACGTTGGGCCATCGTTGACGTAATTTCCACCACCGGGCCCGTCTACTCGCGCGCAGAGGGCTGCGGCGCGTAGGATCGCACTCACCCTGATGAAGGTTCACGAATTGAACCGAAAAATTGTTCGTCGAAACACCGATAAAACTGTACGTGATAAATCCCGTATATATAATAATGATTGAAATCAATCCCGAAAGGTTTCTAAGTAAAATCCAATCAAGCAATGAATAATCATTGCTTTTGCAAAAATACAATTTTTAACGTATCAACTGTAAGTAATGTTTGAGAAGAGGAATACGACTGAAAAATCTTTACTGCGAGATCGCGATTTTCTCGCTTAAATACTCATAATACGGGTCTCACTACTCTGGTCGACACTCAAACGAAAATTAGCCGAAGTGAATTCGGTTCGAGACACAAATATTTCAAATTTCGAACGACCCCGGTCCCTAGCGTCGCTTGTTTTGACGTTTTTATGCAACTTTTAAACATGGATTGCAATAAGGTAATACTCGGAATGAATTTTCAGATGAATGAATTCAAAAATATTGTGTGAATTTGCTAATTCTTAGGTCATGGAGCTCGTAATGTAGGCAACTTTGTTAGTGTAAGCAACTAATTTGAGAGCAACATTTTGAATCTGAACCTATTTTGCTAAGGCTTGTTTAAAATAATCTGTTTCATCATCATCCACAGCCCGACTTTACCCACTGCTGGGTATAGGCCTCCCCAAGTTTGTGCCATCCGCCACGATCCTGCGCTAGTCTCACCCATTGACGGCCCGCGACTCTAACGATGTCGTCCACCCATCTCGCTGCCGGACGTCCTACCCTTCTACAGCCACTCTTTGGCCACCATTCAGTCGCTACCCTGCTCCCCATGTCATCACCACGTTTTGCCAAGTGTCCCATCATCATCATCATCCGGTAGACGTCCACTGCTGAACATAGGCCTCCCCCTTAGATCGCCACATCGCGGTCGGTAGCTGTTTGCGCCCAACGGCTCCCCGCGATTCCTACTAGATCGTCGGTCCACCTTGTGGGGGGCCGGCCTACGCTGCGTCTTCCAGTCCGTGGTCTCCACTCGAGAACCATTCTGCCCATTGACAAGTATCCCGCCCAAGACTAATTGAGCTCCATAACTCGATACCCAACGTCATGAACCTTCATTCTTCTACGGATCTCGATCTAAGAGTTTGATGCCGAGCATGGTACGCTCCATGGCTCTCTGTGCAACTCTTAACCTGTACGCAGCCTTCTGCGTGAGCGTCCATGTCTCGGCACGGTAAGTCATGGTGGGCAGAACACATTGGCTAATTAAACCGATCTTTAGACTCTGCTGAGTTTTATGCTACTTAAGGATGTCGTCTAGCTTGCCGAACGCGGCCCATCCCGGCGAATCTGTTTACTAACAAAAATAAATAACCTATCGAAAAATCAGCCTATGTCCCTAGGCAACCACCATCCTACCACTTAAATAAAATTTAAGACGCAAAGAATAAAAGGAATCAGCCCCTACCAATATTAAAACCGAAAAACTTCCTGCAAATTATTTTCCATCACATTTTTTCTGATCGAGGGACAGGCGATTTTATTAAAATTAAGCAAAGTGCCGCACGGTACATTAGCATCAATCCTGAAGCGAACGGTCTAAAGGAATAAATCGAGCATGAAGACGGACATAAAAATTAACAAAAAACAATAGAATTAACATAGAAAACATCTGCGACGCGAAATGACTGCTATCGCCCTTACCACTTGCCACTTATTGGAAAACTCGAACGTTACTCGATATCGAGCAAATCGAGAATACCAGAGATAAACATTACTAATCTGTCCATCGATGTGCTATTTTATTTGTAATTTATGCCTTATTACAGTTATTACTGATTTAAACGGGTATTTATCGCGTATGTACCTTTTTTATTTGTTATCCCGACGTTTCGATTGTGTTTCAACAGCCGTGGTCGCAGGCAGACTGGAGTACTTGGAGCTACCGTCGAGAAATGATTGCAGCTGCAGCAACTACTCTCACTTGCTCTTCACAATTAGAAATGTCCTCGTTCATATTAGGTACGATACGACACACTACACTAACCGTAACTAGGCACTGAGATAACCGATCTCTACGCGCACTACTAGACGCAATTTATACGCAGGTACACTGAATAATTTTACTCCATAGATTCTTTTAACTTAACAGTTAAAAATGAAGTACAGTTATTTGGAAATAACAAAAAAACACACGTGACCTTCTTTTTAGAATTTAAAATAAAACATGATCAGTTATTTTATTACCTAAACTAGCAGTAGTCCTTCGCGCTACAATTTTGAACTTACTAGTTACAGATGTAAAGGTAGAAATTCCTTCGAATTGTTGTGCTTTTAGTGTGATCTAAAACATGTTATTTTTAAAACTGTTCAATATAAACCGAGAATACTCATAAGTCGATACTAATTCTCACATATATAATACTTTTCTTACTAGTGTTGCTCACTTCACGTTTAAGAGTTGACTATACCTCAGCCAAAACTCGAATTTCACCCCCGCTTCTCCGCGCGCCGCTGCGCATCCTATCTCGCCGTGGTTCAATGTTTGCTGGTTTTTTTATCATTCAGTCCCTTCATTTTCTTGTTGGGCGCATTTCTCATTACTGCGTTTTTACAAAAACCAACTTAATATGAAATTATACTTATGAATACGTGATCGTTTGGAGGGACAAGCGTCACGGGTACCCCGTCTGAAAGCCGAGGCCAGACTGAATCGTAGACCGGGCGTCCGAAGCGAATGGTTTAATTAGTGCAAAACTTAGATATTTTCATTTTATAATAAAATTAAAAGGTATTTTGAAAATTTAAAACACATGTGCTCTTTTTTATGTTGTGTAGAATTACTGTATAAAGTTTCAAGATCTAAATTGAAGTATTCATCGCATAAGAACGGTTTTAAGATAAATTTGGAGTCATCTTTGGATTCTTTTTCTATAGAGAAAATTTTACGGAATCGTGTTTTCACAACACATGCGTTCTAGCACGTATCCTTAACTATAACATAAATGAATTACAGATTGAAAGCACACAATTTGTTGAACAAAACATTGTTTCTCAATAAGCGATTTATCGTCTCCCCAGGTATAGTGCGCCCTTAACAAATAGTAAGAGATTTATAAGAGAAGTCCGCATTGATTCTGCTCTTATCCCCAGGGATGGGTAAAAAGAGATAAACATTAAAAATAAAATGGCGCATCCACCCCCAATGTCGTTTTCGACTCTTAAGCCCCGATGAACTACTCATTCATTAGGGAATGATGGCGCAAGCATCGTTAGGCACTTATAAATACTATTTTATTTATATTTCGTACAGTTTCTCGTTATAACAAGATTTTTTCCTGCCGCCTCACTAGGTTTCTGCGCAAATATTCATCATCATCATCATCAGAAGACGTCCACTGCTGAACATAGGCCTCCCCCTTAGATCGCCACAACGAGCGGTTGGCAGCCGTTTGCGCCCAACGGTTCCCCGCGATTCTTACAAGATCGTCGGTCCACCTTGTTGGGGGCCGGCCTACGCTGCGTCTTCCAGTCCGTGGTCTCCACTCGAGAACCTTTCTTCCCCAACGGTTATCGGTTCTACGAGCGATGTGGTTTGCCCATTGCCACTTCAACTTGTTAATTTTGAGAGCTATATAACTTTAGTTCTTCTGCGGATTTCCTCATTGCGGATTTTGTCACGCAAAGAAACCCCGATCATAGCCCTCTCCATAGCTCGTTGAGCGACCTTGAGCGTGGTCATGAGGCCATGAGTGAAGGACCACGTTTCAGTGCCATAGGTCATCACTGGCAACACACACTGGTTGAAGACTTTAGTCTTCAGGCTCTGGGGAATTATGGACGAGAAGATATCGCGAAGTTTCGCGAACGCTGCCCAGCCGAGTTGGATTCTTCGTGTGACCTCTTTATCAAAGTTGGACTTACCTAATTGGACAGTTTGTCTTAGGTATACATATTCGTACGTAAATATTAATTAAATTTAACTCATACACAAAATATTTTCAGTTCAACAGTAGGAATCTAAACTTAACAATTTCGCTAGTAGAGGCTAGTAGGTAAATCTTTTATTTTTACGAAACGGGATATATACCAATATTTTATAAAATTAAGTTTATTATTTTCACTAAAAACGGAATATCTACCATGATTTGTGCGTTTTGAGTATATAATTTCGACGCAGGTAAAATATTTTGGTAAATAGTGAATAATAGTGGTTTTTAGTGAAAATGGTGTTCATAAGATAGTTTCGAAAGTTATAGTTCAAAACTTTCAAAACTGGAGACTTCTCATTAAATCTGTTCAAATTCATATTAAGATAAGATAATCGATACGAGATCGTAATGACAAGGCTCCTTTACAGCCGCAATTTTTAATATTTTTTTTAAATGAAATACATTATACATTTAGCATTAATTGACGTATTTGACATTGTTTTGTTCTGGATTTGATTGATTTGTGTTTTATTTTTGTTATATTAAGTTGATATTCTTTGTTAAAATAACTTAATTAGTCCCGATCCTGTTTGAGCTACTGTTAATTTTATTAATATATTCTAAATATGACGTAACTTAGTGTTCTTTAAAGTACCTACAGTGAAAAATAAATAAAATGAAATAAGATAAGGTTATTTTGTCACCAATATACTCAGAAATGGAATGAATAATCTCAAATCATCAAAATCTGGTTATCAATCCAACGTTTAACATTACTAAAGTGATACTGCCTTTACAGATTGTAATCACATCGAAGGTTATCTGACCTATAATTATACAACTAGTGGTTCTGTGAGAACAGTATACCTCCTCGCGTTCCCTTGGTCCTAGGAGGTCGAATCTTGTGTCTACGGTTTCGGCTCATGAAGGCGGAAAGCACTGCGTAGTCTGATTGGTAATAGGTAGAAACGTTACAGAAAACATCCCCCCTTTCCCCCTATTTTCCCCCCAATCAAAAATCACGTATGTCAAAAAAAATCAAGGAACTTGTATGCCAATTTTCGACAAAATCGGTTGAAAAATGTGACCTGTAGACGAGAACAGACAGACGGACAAAAGTATTTTGGGCAATCTCTAAATTGAGACGCTTCGCTCGCTTTGTCAATTATATTAGGGTACTGATTAGGCCCATGCCATATACAACACATTACCGATGGAAACGTGTCTCACATCGATGTTAAAAATAGTATTCGTAAGGTGTGGCGACATGAGATAGTACCTACACGCAATAACAGACACAGAGTGGCTATAGAGTTAGAAAAACTAGATTTGTCAAGGGATTGAAAAATCAAAACGTAAAATTCAAAACGCAATATGCATATAAATAAATTAGCTGACCAATCCGCAGCGTCGCACGCGCAGTTTTTCAATAAAAACATTACCTCTTCTTCTGCGCAGTTGGGTAAAAAGTAGCATAAGTCACACAAGGATAATGCAGCTTTCTAATAGTAAAATAGTTTTTGAAATCGGACCAGTAGTTTCTGAGTTTATTCTCTACAGACATACAAATCTTTCCTCTTTATGTTATTAGTATAGATAAATAATGCTAGCCATTTCACATCGCGCCATCTAGCCCCACACTAAGTAAAGCTATTATTGTGGGAACCAGATAACTGATAGAATACTTATATACATTTTATTGTAATACATACTTATACTAGTGGTTCGTTCCGAACAGAGATCTGGCGAGTCTCCCATAAAACCAAAAAAATCATTAAGTATTTGTAATATTTGACTCAAATTGTGCCACGAAATGCCTAACGGGATACATGGTATTATCATTATAATTTTTAGTTGATATGTTTTTTTAATTATATTATTTACAAGTTTTAAAATGTAAAAATTGACATGCCTGTAACAACCAATGTTATAATTAAGGTGAAATAAATAAATCTAAAATCTAACCAACTAACGTGACATACAGTTTCATTCAAATTATAAGTATTGTTTTTGGTGCAGAAATTGCAGTTATTCTGGATTTCAGACTTTTCCATAAATATGTGTCACTAAAGCTACATGCATACCAAATTTTAGCACTGTGGGGTCACTGGTATATACCCTGTGAATATCGTCAAAGTTTAGTTGGTATTATGGCTACTAACTAAAGAACTACAAAGTATTGATGAAGACCTATCATTAAACGTGACATTGAACCCGAATATCTCAAGAACCCCCCCAATCACTACATACCTATATACCAAATTTCACGATGATTGGATCAACGCTTCGAAAGTAATCCTCGGACAAACAAACATACATACATACAAAGTCGATTTGCCCAAGTTGATTTGGAGATCTCGCTTCGCTGGATCAACTATGTAAAAAAATACCTTTATCCGGAACAAATATCTATAGACCATGCAAACATTTGTCCTGCAGCGGGAATCGAACCCCCTACCTCCTGTCTCAGCCTGCTATTTGCCCACTGCGCCACGGAGGTCGTCACATAGACAGACATTGGCCTCAAACTTATAACAGTCCTGTTTTTTCTTCGTGGGTTAATAAATGGCACAGTAGACTAGTCTCTTCCATTACTTTCCAAACTCTACATCCCGACTCATCCCAATACGTAATAACAACCGCATGGTACATAAACTCCACTCAACTTCTAATTCAGGCGATTTTCCCTCGAACTTCCCAAAAGAATACGTCTGTAGGGTTGACTATGCCATGTTTGAGGACTGGGGTAGTAATTTCTAATAAGATAATAAGGCTCTTTCCAATAGTGGGTGCGAGCTAATGATGTGGAGATATGAGGATAGATGCTTTAGGGGATGTTTTTGCTTCGATGTTCTCTTATGAAGAGTTGGTTAGAAACAGGATTATGGTCATTAAACGCTTACAGGAAAATGCTCTCAGGACAGGTGTTTCTACTTATTTATAAAAATTTAATTATTAAATTTTTTTATACGATGGCCCACCTGATGTTAAGGGACCGTTCAAGTATTACGTAAGCACTATAGGGGGGGGTCTATGTTTTGCTTATTTTTGATGACATGGGGGTCTATATGGTGATTACGTGAGCAGTAATTATTTACTTTTTTACACATATGGCAACCCACACATTGTCTATGATTGAATACAAAACGCATATTCGGGGATTCCCACAAATGATGAATACGTTTAAGTAATCGCTTAGGAACCGAGTAGGAGAATTACCGCGTGCTATTCACTTGTCTAAATTTTTTCCGTCAATCTATTGTTTCGTTTCGGTACGATTAACGATTTGACGCGTTGTAAGCAAAGCAATGCACCTTAATGTTTGTGTTACTGTTGATCCATTTTCGCCAAAGTTGAATTGTTTAAGATGTCGTTTCAAATAGACAAATCCAATTATACCAAAAATTGTTCGAAAGTTTAATAAAATCTCATACAAAGACAACAGGAATATAGGAATATTTTCTTATTTCTAGATTTATAACTGCTGCTCATGAATCAATAAAAAAACAGTATACTTACATTAAAAAATATGCGTATACCAATGTTTACGTAAGCATGGGAGGGTGGGGGGGGGGGGGGAGGGGTAAACAATTGTAATCTGACTGATTAATCTGCTTACGTAACACTTGAACGGTCTCTAAGTGGTAACCATCGCCTAAAACAAAATACTAGCTCGTAAGTCACGCACCCTAAAAAGGCGCCCTTCAATGCACTGCTCTGCGACTAACAACTTAATGCATACAAATGTAAAGCCTAATGTGCTTGTAATTTCACCGGCAACCATACCCTTCAAACCGAAACACAGCAATGCTGCTTGGCGATAGAAATACAGTAAGTTAAATAAAACAGGTTTAATAATGTCTGATGGATTATAAAAGAACCATTTATAGAGTTTGTGGTTGCTTTATTGTTAACTAGCTTCCGCCTGCGGTTTTAACGCGTGGTTTGTTAATAAAAAGTAACCTATGTCTTAATCCAGGTCACATCGAAATTGGTACAACTGTTTAGTCGTGAAAACGAAACAGACAGAGACAGAGTTGCTTTGGAATATGTAATATAGTCTGAATCATGTTATATTGTACAAACTTCATTAATTTCATTTAACGCGCCTGCGAACCCCGAGCGCAACTTCAATTCGGCCGCGTCAAAAACTTCGACCTGAATATCGCTATCCCTGTTTAGTGACGAAGTTTAGCCACACAGAGCGACAGTGATAGCAATAGAACGATTCTAAATTTGATTAGATTTTGACCGTGTTCCGTAATACCAAAAATGATGACTGAAAACTTGTTGTATTTTTCTCATTATGTTGTTATTCTGTAACTAGACGATATAATCTATGTTCCCATGACTAGGATACGTAAGATGTTGTTGTTTTTAATACGAAACAATTAGGTTGAAAACAGGTCTTTTATGACGTAGAAACATGCAGAATGCGATACGCTTCTATTTCATTTTGGGTAAGTATTTTGATCTAATATATGGTTGGGAACCTAGATAAATACTATTCAAATTAAAATAATACCTTATTAAGGTAGAAATAGGCTCCAATTAGAAATGATCTTGGTAGTACGTGTTGTATGGGCGATTGTCCCTCCGGTGTCCCCTTAACTATGAATACTTACACACTGTATCTCGGAGAGGTAGGCAGAAATTGCTACTATTTTCCTACTCTAAACAATAATTAAGCTCTTTTCAAGCTTTCAAGCTGAGAGTGGCCTGGCTTTATGTGATAATATTTGTTAAAACAATTACACGGCCCCCTTATTTATTGAAGATACATCAAAATAATTGTTAGCACGAGTAAGAAGTGGAACTCACTTCTGGCGTATGTTTTTCCGGACCATTATAGACTCGGAGTCTTAGAATCAAGAGTGAACAGATTCTGTTTAGGCAAGCGTGCTTCATCTTCGATCACACCATCACTTACCATCAATCTCTTTTACTTCTTCCTGCCCTTTTCCCACATTAGACGGGGTCGGCACAACATGTATTCCTCCTCTACATCTAACTATCAGCCGTCATCTCCGTTGTCACTTCCTTCCTACTCATATCATTCTTCACACAGTCCATCCATCTCTTCTTCGGGCTTCCTCTACTTTTATATCCATCTACATTAATATCTAACACTCTTTTAGTCACATGATTTTCTTCCCTCCACATGACATGCCCATACCACGCTAGCCTCTTACTCCTCAATTTTCGATCACTTAGGATCAATCAATAACAAAAAAAAAATTGTATATCGTCGCAGTGGTGGACAGCAGAAACTAGAGGTATTATATTAACTATAGGCTATTCCCAGCGGTGGGTGAAGCCAGGCTGTGTATGATAATCTCATATAAATTTGTCTAAAATCATCCTTTCAAACGATGGTATATTTTGTTACGTGATTTTTATGTTGTGGTTGTATGTGCACAGCATGGCAACAAACCCCAAACCAATAATCAAGATAAACAGTCAGAGCTTCGATACTTGCTAGACGTCCCATAGTAACCTCCAAAGGTGCCACAGTGAAAATGCAACAGTAAGTCGTCTAACTCAAAGAACGTAGTAGAACCATATAGGTACAATTCGGTAAATTTATCAATCATTATTATAAATACGGGATTTATCA
This sequence comes from Philereme vetulata, assembly GCA_918857605.2. NCBI lineage: Eukaryota > Metazoa > Arthropoda > Insecta > Lepidoptera > Geometridae > Philereme > Philereme vetulata. The sequence continues at coordinate 2,129,001 of OU975420.1, forward strand.
CGTACCGTTTTATCGGTTTTTCTACCGATAATGTTTCGGTACGGTACGTGAAAAATCCCGTATATATAATAACGATTGAAATAAAACACGAAAGAAGAGTAGTAGAATTCCTTGTGAAAGGGCTCACGCGGGGAAGTACTACCATCAAACCTATTTCTGTCACCAAGCAGCATTTCTGTGTTTCGGTTGTCGGTGAAATTACAGGCACATGAGACTGTACACTTGTATCATAAGATAAGATAAGATAAGATAACTCTTTATTGTACACCAAAGTAAAATACAGAACATAATTCTTACAAATAGATTTAGTACAATGGGCGGTCTTATCGCTAAGAGCGATCTCTTCCAGACAACCTTTGTATGGACAGGATCATAACGTAACACATGACGGCGGTGCATCTATATAAATTTAAAAACATATCTACATACTATAAACCTAAATTACCAGTAATAACACAAATTTAATTTAAATAAGCAACTCTAAAAGTGGTTATGATGAATTAACAAGCAGCTACAACTTCAACACAAGGACAGATAATGGGTGTGCACTTTTGTTTTAAAATCACTAATAGACTTGGATGTTCTTATAGAGAGGGGCAAAGCGTTCCACAATCGTACGGCTGTTACAGAGAAGGATCGACTATAAAACTCTGTCGTATGGACAGGAGTTTTAAGTTGGAGGGAATCTGAAGAACGCAAATTGCGATCATTAGCCTGGTGGAGAAACTCAAAACGCTCCTTAAGATAGAAGGGAGAAGAAGGGTTAAAAAGGATGTTATACAAAAGGGACAGTATGTGTGCATTGCGGCGAAGACGGATGGAGAGCCACTTGAGCTTTGTGCGAAAATCAGAAATATGGTAAGTATGACCATATTTCTGATTTTCGCACAAGCCAAATATGAACCGAATACAGAGGTTTTGAAGGCGCTCAAGTTTGCTCAGTTGGGCTTCAGTGATGTCAAAATAGCAGGCGTCGGCGTAGTCCAGGATTGGAAGTAAAAGGGTATGTGCAAGCGTAACCTTGGTAGCAGTCGGCAAGAAGTTACGAAGTCTCCGTAAAGATCGAGATGGATGCAAATACCCTGCGGCTAATTTCATTGATACCGGGAACCCAGGTTAAACAGGTATCCATCTGCATTCCTAGATTTTTCACTGATTGGGTGATGTCTATAGGGGTTCCGTCAAAAACTATGGATGGTAGTTGTGCAAAATTGATTTTGGAGATCTGTATGGAGCTACCAATTATAATGGCCTGTGTTTTGTTTGGGTTGACTGTGACATATTGATGGACGTAGAGTAGTGCATCATAGGGCACGTTTCTAAGGTGCGTGACCTACTAGACAATACTTTGTTATAGGCCATGGTTACCACTTAACATCAGGTGGGCCATATGCTAGTTCCGTTTCCAGGTCGTATAAAAAAACGCTTGCTCTCATTACGTTGGGCGTACCATACTTTTGGCCGCGTTGGTATTGCATTTGCATAATTTTAAAAACCTTACGCGTTGTGAGTTAAAAACTGACTGCAAAGAATCAGCCCCGTTAAACTAGCTATCTAGGACCAATATTGGTGAAATGAAGCTGAGCATCCTAGCTAAGGTTCGACGATACTTCTCATTGGGACAGCTACTCAATCTTTACAAAACACAAGCCTGCTCATGTATGGAGTACTGCTGCCATCTCTGGGATGGCTCGACCAAGTATCAGCTTGAAGCCCTTGATTCGATAGAGCGACAAGCTGCTAGACTCATTGGCGATGACTCCCAAGAGTACGATACCTGGTCGGCATTCCACCTTGTCGTACCAAACGATTTGCTTCAACTTTTCTTTTTAGCACGAGTAAGGAGTGGAACTCACATCCAGCGTATATTTTTTCTGCCCCGTATAATTTCAGAGTCTTCAAGTACACAGTGAATAGGTTATTTCTAGGCAAGCGTGCTCCAACTTCGATCTCACCATCACTTAACATTAATAAAAAAAATCTATCTATTAAAAAAACCGCTTCCTAATTGGTCCATCCGTTTGGGAATACTATGTCACAGACAGACAGACGCGCAGGCAGATTATATGCGTCAAACATACACGTCCAACATTGTTGTAAGATACATGAGTCAACAAATTTGTGTAGTATGTTCAAAAACTTGACAATATAACATATTCTACTGATAATATCTCTCCGCACTGTACCACCATTTACCCCAAATACAGGAGCAAACCAGAAAACTCGTATTAATTTATGTTAGCGCGAGACAGTAATGACGACCACGTCGATTATTGTGTGTTATTGGAAAATATTGCGCGGGACCCTAATATCGGATGAACCCTCGGGACGGCGGCCGACCCGGTATTGGCCGTAATGGTTTTGGTGAAAATGTCTGATTTATTTGAAGGCTATAATCGATTGAAGATAAGCTCTGGGGCAAGCTTCTATCATCATTTTCTTTAAGTATTTTTCAAGGGAATTCTGATTTAGAATATCTCTTAGAGTTATTTATCTTCTCCTGTTTATCTAGCTAGATTTTTATTTGATATCCTTTTTTTATGTACCTACCTACTTTGTGTTTTTTTTTACTAAAAACAGTATAATGACTGAAATTATGAAAGATCATGAATATATAGAGAGATATCGATTTGTACACTACAAAAGGTTAGTGAATTTCATTATCACCATTAACAGCACCCATAGATACATAGATAGATATAGATTTGCTATAATAAACATTTTAAACACTCTTCGAAGTCTGTTTTCAGACACTATTTATTTATACATAATCTCCGAATAATATTTACAAAAGTAAATATTGAAACCTCTCACGTATTCAATTAAAACGCAGTATTTTCAAAGGATGCTTCTGAGTAAATCCCAGTACGAATTGCGCGAGATCCGTTAATGTGTATAGGAGGATTAGTGTTTGGTTTTAGTTCAGCCAGTATGCACATGGAGACGAATAAGCAAATAAAATACCTATTTTTTAGCGATAGAACGTTTCACAAGTAGCATGTGAAAAATCATATGAATGAAAAATCATTTGTAGCACCTACTACTTTCGTTCGCATAACCTGCTAAAAATAATTTATACTAGCTAACCAATTCACAGCTTTGCACGCGTAGTTTTTTTAATTAAAACATTACCCTCCTGCGCAGTTGGGTAAAAAGTAGCCTATGTCACCCGGGATAGATAGCTTAATAGCTTCCCAACAGTGAAATATTTTTTTAAATCGGTCCAGTAGTTTGGGAGCCTGTTCAATACAAACATTCCTCTTTATATTATTATTAGTATAGATGACATCACTTCGGGTTTCATCGTTCGCAGTTCGTAGTCATTCGGGTCTGCTAAAAATCGCAGATGAGTCGCGTCGTTCGCTCTCGGCGGACGGGACTCGTCGAGCGCTTCGTAAATAGCCACCGCCATCTATTAAGTCTATGAAGAAACTTTGTTTGATTGTTATTTGTTGAACGCAACAGAGTTTAAAATCGCCACCATTTTTATTTCCACGAAATAAACCACCTAGAATTTGTCTTGGTTTCACATGAAAATATTTTTCTGTATAATTAGACTAATATCATCCTGATAATTTAATATAATCTTTTCATTATTTTATTTGTTCGTAACAAATATATGTACTCATACAAATAAAGTTTTTAAATACAAAAAAGTTGTTTTACTGGTCTTCGATGGTCCACTGCTTTTTAAAACTGGCGCTAGTAGTGTTTTATTTAGCAAAACAAACAATCGAATGAATCAGACAGACTTTGGTCGACTTGTGGTTACGAAGTATATGCAGGCGACGTACAGCGCACTCCGCGTCCAGTATAACAATGCACTCAGGGCGTTGCTGGGGTTGCCCCGCTACTGCAGTGCATCAGGGATGTTCGCGGCGGCGCGGGTCGACTGCTTCCATACCGTCATGCGCAAGCGGGCAGCGCCAACACCGTCTTGGCAATGCTAGCCGGCAGAGTGGACTGTCCGTACACCAGACATTGCTGTCACAGGCATGCTCTCAAAAACCCTGTTTAGTATAAACCTTAGCTTACTTATTGTGTTGTGCGCTTTCCTATATATGAGCTACATAATTGCTTGAAATATATGTATTTTATTTTATTTTTTTAGTTTAGATTAGTTCTAATGTATGAATATTGTTTGTTTTTTCGGCTCAGTACAAACAATGTATGTTTATGGAATAAAAATATTTTGATTCGATTTGATTTGACCAGCCGCTTTTGTTAGATCATTCTAACATCTTCCCACTCTGCACCTTCCAGTGCGTGCTCTTTCTGCCCTAACGGCCGTAATTTCTTCCGAGCATTCCACTTGGACCCCCTTTTTGAACTCCCTGTACGATCCACAGATACTCACTATCCCCCTTAATTCCCCTGCTCTGGATGTCGATAATACTTCACTTCGAGCCCCACCCACTCCCATGTCAGCTAATTTTACGCAATTATTTTAAAGAAAATACTGCATACCCCAGTGTGTCCTTATCCTAATCCCATTCAGTCCGAGCGTATTCGTACGAGTACATTTTTCGTCTGAAGCTTATGGCTTTTAGATTATTCTCAGTTCGTATGCTTCCTCTAAATATAGTCATAACACGCTATGTCTGCATAACACTGGGATAAAATAAAATAATTCCCACCACATACATTCTTATCAACACCTTGCACTAAAAATCTATGTGCGCATTTAAACATGCTCCTAACTGTGTTATAAAACATCATGTGGAAACCTGCCCAAAAACCAGAAACTTGTATGTGTCATCGGTTAATATTATACGAAACGCCGATAAGCATTCTCTATGCAAAGCCTGAAAAAATATAAAAAATTTATAAAAGCGTATTAAAAGTATTGTTTGTACATGCTGTCCTACCCTCTAGTTGGATAATTTTACAAATATGTCTTTCATGGGGATTAATAAAGATTTATTGTAGGCATATTTGTTCTGATAAAAGTGGTTGATTTAATTTCTAGTGGCCATGGTCTTTACAGAATAAGAGCGTCCACTGCTAACCATTTGACTGCCAATGGTAACTGCTATTTGATATAATACTGAGTCGAGGTCAGTACTTTGCTGCTATGTTCACACAACATACACAATATCGCTTCCATCCTTACTTTCTTCAAATACGTACATTTTAAATTCCTGAAGACACATAAAAAAAATATATTTGTGGGTTTAATAATTCTCTCTAGGTGACTAATTTCTTAAAAGTTATGTCTATAAAATGAGAATCTGTTATTAGCATTGAGTATTAGCTATAAGAGTTTGTTTACATTGATATCAAGTGCAGTTGATTCTGCAAAGAAAGAATTAAAAAAAACTTAATTTACCTCAAGCAAAAAGTTTACTTTACCATTCCCAGCGTTATGACGACTTAGCTTAGTTAGTCTATATAAATATTTTAGTTTGCGTTCTGCACTAATGAATTAGTATGTTTTAGCTCTGTTTATTACTTTGTGCATTAGTTTGGGTGCATTCATTGCGATTGGGGCACAAATACTATGTAGCTTTTCGGCGAATTCTTTGTGCGTGGTCGAAAATATTTGTTACATTTTTCGCCTCTTAAGTATTATGTATTTACATTTTCAAAATGAAACAAGTCAAAGAGACTATTCAGTAAAAAAAAATGTAAAAGCTCTATTTTGAAACAGTAAAATGGATGCTTAATTTTGCACATGAAAACAAGTTTTAAGCATGGAAATTTATAATTAAAAAAAAATCGGACTGCGATACCAAAATATTCATGCCTGCTTACATCTTTTCAGTTTGTTTTGTTGGAGTTTAGAATCTTTTAAATCATATTTTTGTATGATAATTTTTATAATCCCTATTTTCATAATGACACTTTTGACTCAATAGTTATCGATATATCTGTATTTACCAAATCTAAGAGCCCAAAGAACAGAACACAGAAAATAATCTTATTTATCGTCGGGGGATGTCCGGCGTAAATGGGATTCGATGAGTAAAAGAGCACTTAACGCTTTGATGTCCACCCTGCCCAGCCTCCCCTTTGGCGCGAGATGCGGTTTTAGGAGCGGGACAAGCGAGTTTTGTGTGAAGTTTAAGTTTTTTTTTTTTTGTCGAATGGACTAATCTCGCTGTTGGCCTCTGATGCCGTTGCAGCTTAACCGAGCTTTTGGCGAGCGCAGAAGGCGCTCAGCCTTGTAATTTTTTTGATGAGGCAACTAGCGCAAGGGCACCACTTAGGTACGAACCTCGGCTTGCGCATGACTCTTCCGCATTAGCGGAAGTGATTTCGTCATCCGGGTCTCCGAGAACGTGTCTCGGACGACGGAGGGTTTAGTGAAGTTGAAGTTATTGTGTGAAGTACTTACATACATATAGCATTGTAGGTTAATTTGTCAAGCAAGTAGGTAAGTAATTACACCACAGAATGTAAAAGACTGGGGGGTATCTACCATTATGAATAATTATTTCAACAAATTTTTGAATGAATGGGCATTTTTGGTCCAAAAAAGCGGCAACTTCTAGAACCAATTTTAAATTAAAGATGTAATTACCTCATTAATTATATGAAAACGATCGATCAATATGAATCATTCTTTAAAGAAACTGTAAGCGTGTAAGTATGGGCATTTTTGTAAAGATAAAGATATAGATAAATTTATTTGCTTGAACATAATGTATAAAGGTCTTAATTATGTAGGTACGTTTCAATTACATTCTGCCTTATATTCTAGCATGCAAATTTCATAAATACAAAAATACTATAGATTTTCTGAAATTTAAAGTTATTATTTTAATGTACATACATTCATCATAAAAGGCATGTATTAGAATAATTAATAAATTAAATTAAATTTAAATTAGTTATATAAAAATTAAATGCCAAAAATAGCCTAAAATTATATTATGTCCTCTAGAAATTCCTGAATAATTGCTTAAATTTAGATTTAAATAGATGATCACTGAGCATTTTATATTCATTTGGTATAATATTGTAGATACGTATCGCCATACAGACTACACTGTTATGTAATAATGCTGTTTTGTAGCTAGGTGTAAATAGCCTGTTACCATCTCGTCTGTTTCGTACTACAATATCAGCCGTACGTGGAAATAGCTGACGATTTTTTCTTACAAACATTGCTATTTCCCTTATATATAGGAACGATTTGTTCTAAAAAGGGGCCATTTCTAGGACCAATTTTAAATCAAAGCGGTGAAATAATGTGTGTGTACTTCAATAATTATTATGAGAAAAAACCTAGCATCCGGTTAGTTTAGCAGATAACCTGCAAATATCATCAGGGCAGTTTTGGTCCAAATAGCGGTGAATTCAAGAAACAACCTAAACCAAGCTGACATTTTGTCCATTTTCCTTCGGGTGAAAAAGTTTTTTTTGAGCTAATATTAATGGCTTTTTTCTTAAAATAAAGGGTCCGCGATCTAACGTTTTTTTTTCTACTAGTGCTTATTTCGTGAATGGTAATACTTAGCTCATGTCTGATTTGACAGATAATTAGTTTTATCCTTCCGCTGAACGAATATGGTTATGTATACGCTTGAACAACGCTGGGAATCATGGTGCGGATTTTGGTCCAGAGACATAATTGGGCCCTTTTTCTTCGAAAATGAGCAAGGAGTGGCCGTTACAGTCATCGGCGATCGTTATCGGGCCATGTTGAACGAATTTTTGTTCTCAAAAATTGAAGAGGAGGATATTGGCAACATTTGGTTTCAACAGGACAGTGCTACATGCCACACAGCCGAAGCTACACTCGATGTTTTGCGCCCTGTTATTGAAGATCGCATTATCAGCCGCAGAGCTGATGTCGTTTGGCCACCTCGGAGCTGCGATTTGATACCGTTGGACTATTATTCGTGGGGTGCCGTCAAAGATAAGTGTTACGCCGACAAGCCAGAGACAATTGACGCTTTAAAGGACAATATTCGTGAAGCCATTGGTGAAATACAGCTGCATACAATCGATAATGTGCTTAAAAATTGGACCGATCGTGTAGGCTACTGCATGGCCAGCCGAGGCAGCTATTTGAATTAAATTATTGTCCATTATTAACCGGAAGGATTGTACTTACAAATAAAAAAAGAAATTTGAGAAAATATTTTGTAGTTTTTTTTTTAGCATTTTCAAAAAAAAAAAGTTATTTGGCGGACCCTTTATATGGAACACCTATGAAACGGCTGCTATTTCGCTTATGCTGTCGTTCTTGGCTTCATAGTAACAGTTGTGTACTTTCATGTCTCTTCGTTTGGCCACAACCTTACCGAATGCGATGATGTGGTCTAACATGGAGCATGAAGATCTAGAAAACACCTATTCTGTCTTGCATTTTTGTTATTTTATTTGTGGGGAAACAGGCTTACGGCCCACCTGATGGTAAGCGGTTACCGTCGCCTATTGACACCAGCAACACCCGGGGTATTGTCGATGCGTTCCCTACACTGTAGAAACCTCTTTGAATTTTTCTTGAAGCGTGCCATGTCGTAGCCTAATGGGAAAACCTCAGTTGGTAGCTCATTCCACATCTTGCAAGTATGGGGTAGAAAAGATCGCGTGAAGCGTGTGGTGCACGATACCCAATTGTCGATGATATGTGGATGAGCTTTATTACGTTGTCGAGAAGAGCGGTGGTAAAATTTCGACGATGGGATCAGATCGAATAGCTCCTCAGAACATTCCCCATTATACAGGCGGTAGAATACACTGAGCGATCCGATGTCACGGCGTTGAATCAGCGGCTCCAGTTGTCGGTGAGTTTGGGATCACCGATGATTCTAATGGCTCTTCTCTGAAGGGATTCATAACGATGCAATTGGTACTTTGGAGCTCCGTGCGAAAGATGGGAACAGTATTCTACGTGCGGCATTAAATAGACTAGAGTTTCAAGTAAAGAAAATCGCGAAGAAGAGTTTATCGCTAAATCCCAATCACTATGTCCTCTCCATAACCACGTGTGGTTGCACAGAAATATTCTTTCTTTGATTATAAGTCGCCATTAGACTTATTTTTCCGCTAATATATGATTTAGATCCGGATTATATCTCGTATAGTACAGGCTTATTAGGTTTAGGAGTATTATTACCCGACCACCGAAGGGTGGCTATATTTATGCGCTGCGCAAATGTAGATATTGACACTTATGTAATTTAATAACTTATACTAAAGGTCCTGGGCAAGTTGCTGCTATCCCAGGCATTAGTGACTGCGATTTTTTAACAGCTAGTGCTTGCGGATAGCAGCTTTTAACAACTTGACACCAGGTGCTATAGGATATAAATCACTAGCTGACATTCCGCGGCTTCTCACGCGTTGCTTGACAATAAAAACTTTAACCTCCTGCGCAGGTCAAGTGTGACGTCAAATTTAAGTTATTCATTAGTAAATTTAGACGCCGTTTTTATTTTTCGTAAATTCTTTATAGTTTTTGAGTTATTAGCCATGATACAAACTAAACTTTGACAAAATTCACAGGGTACACCAGTGATCTCACATTGCTGAAATTTGGTATGCGTGTAGCTTTAGTAACACAAATATAGGCAAAAGTCTGAAATTCATAAAAACAGCAATTTGCACCAAAAAAAATAACTACAGGACATGAACTCCCGTTACCTGTAATCTGAATGAAACTGTAGGTCAAGTAAGGTGGTTAGTTCGTGGCACTAGTTTTGATGGTCTAAGATTACAAATAATATTATTTTGTTTAAATCGGAGACTCGCGAGATCTCAGTTTGCGGCGAATCACTATTATTATAAATTCTAAAGTAACTCCCTCTGTCTGTATGTCTGTTGGTCAACTTTTCACGACTAAACTACTGGACCGTTATCGATAAAATTTGGTATGTAAATAGACTAGTGGTTCGCCTCGGTTACTACAGTTAATAAAAGCAAATCCTCGTAATTAAATATATTTAAATTAAAGTTTCGATCTACCCTCAATGTCTGTCAATACACATGTCTTTTAAATCACTGTTTTCCCAGAACAAACGTTGCTCAGACTATGGTCTAATAGCTGTTTAAAGCATCAAATAAGAGATTAAAAAACAAAAATCTAGACTTTATTTATTACCTACTCCTTATTTAGATAGGTACCTAGTAGCTACTAGTTACCTAGTTCGCAACTTTTTATATAGGTATTTCAAAGACCGATTTCTTTTTGTTTTGTAGTTTGATGCTTTAAGCTGTTAGTAGACCATGGTCTCAACAACGTTTGTTCTGGGAAAACAGTGATTTAAGGGTCACTGTGTATAACGGTCGTATTAACAGACAACAAAACATTACAGTTTACAATATCATCATCTGCATATTAGCCACAAGACGTCCTCATAGGCCTCCCCCATTGATTTCCAAAGCGACCAATCTTGTTCAGCCTGCATCCAACGGCACCCAGCAACCTTTCGAGCCATCCTACGCTGCGCTTTCTAGTCCCTAATCTCCACCTCTCTGGACCTTTTTGTCCCAACGGCCGTCAGTTCTTCGAGCCCACTGCCACTATAGTTTGCTAACCTTTCAGGCTATGTCAGTGACTGTAGTTCATCTACGAATCTCTTCATTTCTGATTCAATCTCGTAGAGAAATACCAAGCATAGCCATCTCGATAGCACGCGGAGCGGCCTTGAGACTTGAGTTTACAATCTAAAAAAGTTTCATGTATGCACTTTAACAATGACTCAAAAGTCAAAAAACAAATCAAATCAAATCTTTTGTATAGAACTTTGCTGTAAATCAACTGTCATTCTGAAGTTTAATCAAAATCAATTCATGCTTCGCACGCATAATTGGAAGGAAGCCGATATGAAATTCAGCACGAACAAATTAAGGGTTCCGTCAGGGGTCCGTATTAGGATCGAACATGCAAAACGGTTCGGTAGGTGTCACCTCTGACACCCTGATTGAAGGAGGAACCAAGGAAATAAACTACGCTTCGGAATCAGCTAGAGATGTTAGAACGTCTTGGCAAGTTTTGATCAGATTTTTCTTGAAACTTGAGCAAAGTGAAAAATGTTGTAAGTTTAGAAGTTTTTAACATTATTAATGACTAGCTGTTGCTCGCGACTTTGTACGCGTTACACTACTATATGTGTAGATAACCTAGAAATGAAGCTAAACTCGCTATTGCAACCTGACTTGACAACTCATTTCTATACCATGGGACCTGATATATGGGATAAAAAGTAGCCTATGTGTTAATCCAGGTTAATCTACGTACATACTAAATTTCATCAAAATTGGTTCAGCCCTTACAACGTGATTGAGTAACAAACAAACAAATAAATAAATAAACAAATATCCAAACTTTCGCATTTATAATATTAGTGTGATTGATCGTTGTGGAAGTTGATATTTTGGTATGGACAATTAAACAGCCCATTATAATTTGTAGCATTATAAAGGTACTTATGCATTGCATACTGTTATGCAATGCATCTGCCGTACTAGGAGTACCATATCGTATAGAGGTAGACGGTGACCACTTTACAGGCTAAAATAGCTACTTAAACAAGGTCAGGAGATACTTCACACCAGGACAGCTTCTTACCCTATATATGTTTGGTCTAAATAAAAAAAAACATCTGCTTGAGTGCTTAAAACACACATAAAGACTAAATCACGATTCATAAGTACTACCATCTCCAGATTTTAGTTTTTCATGTTGTGAAATTGAAATATATCATCGTAATAATCGTCTGATCACTCGCGTCGGTTGCCGCGACGCTTGCGTGAATAACTAAAGGCGGTATAAATGCGTTTTTATTTTAGCACGACCACGAAGCTTTAACGCGCCGGCGAACACTGAGCGCAACTTCAATTCGGCCACGTCAAAAACTTCGGCCTGAATATCGCTATCCCTGTTTAGTGATGAAGTTTAGCCACGCAGAGCGACAGTGATAGCAATAGAACGATTCTAAATTTGATTAGATTTTGACCGTGTTCCGTAATATCAAAAATGATGACTGAAAACTTGTAGTATTTTTCTCATTGTGTTGTTATTCTGTAACTAGACGATATAATCTATGTTCCCATGACTAGGATACGTAAGATGACTACATCTTATTGTTTTTACGAAACAATTAGGTTAAAAACAGGTCTTTTATGACGTAAAAACATGCAAAATTTGATACGCTTCTATTTTATTTTAGGTAAGTATTTTGATCTAATATATGGTTGGGAACCTAGATAAATACTATTTAAATTAAAATAATACCTTATTAAGGTAGAAATATGCTCCAATTAGAAATGATCTTGGTAGTATGTGTTGTATGGGCGATTGTCCCTCCGGTGCCCCCTTAAGTTCTAGCATTAATATGTTTTGTGTGAAAATATTAAAATGATTTAATGGCGGTATTATCAACTCCACATATTCTACTTCCAACCAAAGACGTATAGATAATTTGATTGGTATTTAATGAAAGAGCAGCATCGATGCCTATCGGAGCCGGTGATTGGGGTCCGCTGTTTGTTGATCCAAGTTCTCTGATGTTATGCTAATTTCGTAAGCGATGGAATAGTTTGGTGTCTACGATGAGTTTTGGGTTGGAATAAGCTTTGGTAGTCGGGTAATTTCATAAGCAATGGAATAGTTTTACATTTAAGTTTTCTCTTGTTGATATACATATACACTGGCCTTCCAAAACTTACGAGTGGAGGGCGGAAAAGGGGGGAAATTTTCAGTAGCGTTATTTATAGACGGATTGCAACCAGTCCAATACCAATCAGACTACGTAGTCCTCTCCACCTTCACAAGACGAACCCGTTACCAGATTAGACCTCCTAGGAGCAAGAGAACGCGAGTAATCGTTGAAACTTACACCAATATTTTGGTTAAAAGTTTACATAGGTAAGCCTATTGATAAATTCAAGTACCTGAAATTTGATTTAAAATTGAACTTTCTTTGTTAATTATGTTGCGCTGTGATTTCGTTAGCCCAATCCCCGCCACCCCGCCCGTCCGCTCGCGCGCAGAGGGCAGCGGCGCGCAGTGCGAGGCGAGACGTTATTCGGTGCGGATCGCACTCACCCTGATGAAGGTTCACGAATTGAACCGAAACGTTGTCGGTCGAAACACCGATAAGACGGTACGTGATAAATCCCGTATTTATAATAATGATTGCGTAAACTACATTTTGGACTTGGGACGCGAAGTCTACTGTTCTCACAGAACCACTATCTATGGTTTTTTATTAGTAACGTCGTTTAAAGATACAGCATTATTTATTTATTATTCAATAATACTGGAAAGCTCACAAAGCGCTATCTAGCCCCAAACTAAGCAAAGCTGGTACTATGTTAGCATACGAACTGATACAACTACATAACTGATACTTCTAATTTAAAGGGATTTGTTTATTACCAAATATGATAAAGTTTTTAAATAATTTTCATTTGTTATGTAAATCAAATAACAGTACCCAAAACAGGAAACTTCTGAACAAAATTACAAGTATGTACATTTGAGTTTTCAAGTTATTATAAACTCGTATGAGCGAGTTTTTGACGCGCTGTACCTATTGAAAATGCGAAGGAAGAAATTAATTGAGCCCAAAGCCCGAACTACAGTTCAAAGAAATATACCAAACTTGCGATTTCCGACTCTGTGGCGTATGAAATTGGGATTTTAATTGAATGGAGAGACAGAATGCAGTTTAAGAAGACCCTTTGAAAAATTGGGAGAAAGCTTCAATTACGAAGTCTTGGCTCTTTTGCGCCTTATTGTACGTTCTTCGGTGAACTCCATTGAGAATTTATCAAGTAAAAATAATTACATACTTAAACCAAAACAAGTTATTTTTACAACACTATAATACTCTAATCCCTCTTTTTGCGTCGGGGGATGAAATCTGACATACTAGAACCACCCCAGATCAACTAGCTTACTAATAAAACAAACCGCGTCTGAATCGATCCATCTGTTTGGGAACTACGATGCCATAGACAGACAGACATAAAGAAAGCCGAACTCTACCTATATCTGTTTGTTACGTTTTTACGACTGGACCGATCTTGATGAAATTTGGTATTTAAAAGACCCCTCTCTTTGGGTTGCGGGTTAAAAACTGACATGGCTAAGAACCACCGCGTTTGAGAGCTACGATACCACAGATAGACACGAAAATAGAAAGACTTAAAATTTATAAAACCCTTCTTTTTGCGTAGGTGGCTAAAAATACACAAACAGCAACCTCCACCATACCTATTTCTGCCGCCAAGCAGCATTGCTTCGGTTTGAGAATATGGTAGTCGGTGAAATTACAGGCACATGAGGCTTTACACCTGTATGGCTCAAGTTGATGAACGCATCACGCAGGGCAGTGCAACGTAGGGCATATTTCTAAGGTTCGTGACCTACGAGGCAGTTCTCTGTTATAGGTGATGGCTACCACTTAACATTAGGGCCATAAGCTTGTTCCATCTCCATGTAGCATAAAAAACACAGCAAATGTAAGGGATATAACTAAGTACTTGTATACCTCAGACCAAGCAAACACAATTTAGCCTCTGAATATGAAAACATTAAACGTTCGATGTGGATAGATGTAGGACCGCATTAAGGAGGTGGCCTCGGGCACTGCTTCTCTTAAATGAAGAGGAAAATTTTAATTTCCTATCGCATAGGATAGGGATGGGAAAGTTATCGATGAAAAGTAAACTTATCGATTAAACATAACCCTAATCTTATGCCCGCTTTCATCAATAATCTCATACCTTTAATAGCAATATGCTATAGAAGCATGTAGGTACAATTGTCAGATTTGCCAGTGGTTCGCCCCGAACTGAGATTTCCCATATAAACAAAAAAAGAATATTATTTGTATCAAAATAGTGCCACAAAATGCATAACCAAAAAACTTGACAATTCAAATTTCTGGTAACGGGAGATCATGCAAATTGGTTTAGGGTTAGAAATTGCAGTTATTCTGGATTTCAGACTATTCCCTATATTTGTGTCACTAAAGCTACACGCATACCAAATTTTAACACTGTGAGGTCACTGGTGTACCCTGTGAGTTTTGTCAAAGTTTAGTTATTATTATGGCTAATAACTCGAACACTACAAGGTTTGGAATAAAAATAAAAACACAGTCGAAATGCAGTAATGAGAACCTTTTATTAGACGTGCTACTTAACCGGATAGTCCCTTTATGTTTTTTTGTCCCTCTTGAACCCCAATATCACAACAACCAACATATTTAGCTCATTTAGGCACACCAGGATTGTGCCATCACAACCATCTGTATACCAAATTTCACAATGATCGGATCAACGCTTCGAAAGTCATCCTCGGACCAACAAACATACATACACACAACGCTGATTTGCCCAAGTTGATTTGGAAATCTCGCTTCGCTCGATCAAAGATAACCAACTAACGCACACAAGCGTGGGGTTCACTTTCCTTATCCTATTGAACATAATGATATTTACAATAATAACTAAATAGTTAGTGCTAGTACGATGGCCCAAGTTCATAGCACCACTAAAGGTTGCTTTCTCTTACAGATTTCGTCCAACTAAGACTAAAAGACGTTGAATTGCATCCTAGACATCAGACATCAGCAGGATCCTAGACATCAGCAGGAACGCAGCAATGCGAAATATCTACTTGGTAGTAGAAAATGGCAGTAGTAGTACTTCCCCAAACGAACTTCTGCAACAGCTTTTCTACTAATAAATCAATGGAATATAACATGGTAAATTGTTATTAAGTGGATTAAATTCAAGTGTTTCCTCACAAAAAATCATGAATGAAATCAACAACCAATCAATTCACCATCAATAAATAATAATTGAATCATGTGAATATGGGACAAGTGGTGTGATTCGGGACGTTGTGTTACTTCACTCATAACCTTGTGTCATTTTGTAACAAGTTTCTCACTGTAGATTTTGGTAAAATTAGATTCCTCGTGATCCTCTTGGTGATCAAATATGAACGTGTAAATCGGTTTTCATTTAAAATTGGCTATACAATCTGATACATAGTGACCTGACTCACTGGAAGCTTTTATTTACTCGTGACAATGCTACCCAAAATCAATACTGCAGTCACTTTGCTATTTGTCAAATGCTGTGTTTTGTTCAAGTTATGGTCACAATATGTCTCACAATCTCTGTTTGGGTTTATTGTTTTATCATTATTAGTGAAAAAATATTATTTTGTTTTCTATAATATGACATAAAGTCGCACGTGATGTAACTGATAACCACTTAAATCGGCAGGAGGTTCTGAGAGCTGATGTCATACAATCACGTCGAACATTGGCGCTGAATTGATTGAATTGTATTTATGCACGCATCAATTGTATTGCTCTCGGATAGTGTCATCGCTTTATTGGTTACTTACTGGCTTAATTAATCTACAAATAGTATTTTTATTGCTAGTTTATAGACTGAGATCATTCATGAGTAACCAGCGAATCGATAGGGTATAGGCTGAGCTTACTCATGAATATAGCTAGCGAATCGATAGGGTATAGACTGAGATTACTCATGAATGTAGCTAGCGAATCGATAGGGTATATACTGAGATTACTCATGAATATAGCTAGCGAATCGATAGGGTATAGACTGAGATTACTCATGAATATAGCTAACGAATCGATAGGGTATAGGCTGAGATTACTCATGAATATAGCTAACGAATCGATAGGGTATAGGCTGAGATTACTCATGAATATAGCTAACGAATCGATAGGGTATAGACTGAGATTACTCATGAATATAGCTTGTGAATCGATAGGGTATAGACTGAGATAACTCATGAATCGATAGGGTATAGACTGAGATTACTCATAAATATAGGTAGCGAATGGGTAGGGTATAAACTGAGATTACTCATGAATATAGCTAGCGAATCGATAGGGTATATACTGAGATTACTCATGAATATAGCTAGCGAATCGATAGGGTATAGACGGAGATTACTCATGAATATAGCTAGCGAATCAATAAGGTAAAGACTGAGATTACTCATGAATATAGATAGCGAATCGATAGGGCATAGACTGAGATTACTCATAAATATAGGTAGCGAATGGATAGGGTATAGACTGAGATTACTCATGAATATAGCTAGCAAATCGATAGGTTATAGCCTGAGATTACTCATGAATATAGCTAGCGAATCGATAGGGTATAGACTGAGATGACTCATGAATATAGCTAGCGAATCAATAAGGTAAAGGCTGAGCTTACTCATGAATATAGCTAACGAATCGATAGGTTATAGCCTGAGATTACTCATAAATATAGTTAGCGAATCGATAGGGTATAAACGGAGATTACTCATGAATATAGCTAACGAATCGATAGGGTATAGACGGAGATTACTCATGAATACAGCTGGCGAATCGATAGGGTATAGACTGAGATTACTCATAAATGTAGCTAGCGAATCAATAGGATATAAACTGAGATTACTCATGAATGTAGCTAGCGAATCAATGGGATATAAACTGAGATTACTCATGAATATAGCTAGCGAATTGATTGGGTATAGACTGAAATTATTTATGAATATTGTTAATTGATAATCCACGATTAAATTCACTTAATTTATTATTTTGTATACCGTTGTTATTAATTTTTTTTAATAAAAATAATATTTTAAAAATAAAAATTAAATTAGCTAGCGAATCGATGGGGTATACACTGAGATCATTCATGAATATAGCTAGCGAATCGAAAGGGTTATAGGCTGAAATCATTCATTACTATAGCAAACGAATCGAAAGGGTTATAGGCTGAGATCATCCATTAGTATAGCTAGCGAAATATGACTTAGATACTTACTACCTAAATTATTTAGACGTAGCTACAGGGTCAAATAAGAAATGAGGAGATTCGTAAACAAACGGAAGTCATTGATTTTAAGGTGCCCTGCCCACTGCCACTACAGTTATAGCTCGAAGAACTGACAGCCGTTGGGGCAGGTTCTTGATTGGAGACCACGTACTGGGAAGCTCAGAATAGGACGGTCCTCCATTAGATGGAAAGTTGGGTACAAGCCGCACAAGATTGGTTGCTGTGGAGATCTATGGGGACGCCTATGTTCAGCAGTGGACGTTCTACGGCTGATATTATCATGATAATAAATTTTAAAATAACAAAGACCTAGTCGAACACAAAGTCCAAACATAGTTTAGATATAAAGGTAATTAAGATAAAATTTATCGATACTTTTTACCGGTATTTAAATCGATAACAGCAAAGTTCCATCACTAGACCGAAGCTCCGTCGTTAAAAATATTGCTGTTTGAACGAGGAGTTCGCTTAGCGTTTTAATAAATTTGGAAAATTAAAGATTCATATCATTTCGTTTCACTAGTTCATACGCCCGACTCTTGATGGAGATAATGTCTGGGTGTTTGCTGCACAGATCTTGAAATATGGTACAAACATGCTCGTCATTGCATAAAAGCATTTGCATAAATTTAAACATCGGTTATAAAATCAAAAACATTTCATTTTTATCAGCAGTCAACGTGATGTTTAGATCTGACGTGTTGAAATGAATTGCATTTGTTTTTCTTAACTATATACTATCTACTCGTATATATTCTTAACTATAAAAAAGAAAGATTTGTATATTTGTATGCTCGTAACGAATGAACTACTGATCCGATTTCAAAAATTATTTCATCACTAAAATGCTACTTTATCCCTGAGTAACATAGGCTTCTTTTTACATGACTGCGAAGTAAGGGTAATGTTTTTATTGAAAAACAATGCGTGCGAAGCCGCAGGCAGGTCAGCTAGTTTTAAATAAAAAAATAAGCTAAGATAAAAAAATACGCTCGAATTTTGCATTTTGTGCACTGGCAACTAGCAGTACTAGTAGCAGTACCTACAGCGAGTTTTGTCTGTTTTGAGCTTATTTCAAGTTGTCCATCAGTTAAAATGTAAGGACAAAAACATTTTCATTTTGATTGCCAATGTGGTCAAAATATCAAAATGGATTACTCGGTCATGTTGGGTAAAGGGGGGTTTAAAAACTGATACGCAGCATCCCCTAAAATCCTTAATGAAAAATCGATGCCAACCGTCTTTCGTTTTTTTTATATCCCCCTCGCAATCGAATCCACTTGATTTGTCCCACTTCATTTGATATTTATTTTTAATTAGAGAAAAAGCAACAGCCTAAGACCGGCTTAATTATTTTCGGGCTTATCTTACGAATGATTTATTCAAGACTTGCTTTTTTACGGGATCGGTACTTTTTCTCATCCAATTTATGAACAGTTAGGTACTTGCCCAAGGGTGGGTAGCGGTTGATTAATTAATTAATAAATCATTCGTTCGTTTGATAATATTATTCGGTATCTGGGAGGCATCAAGCGCCATCCCCTTTGGAATTTCGTATTTTTTCAAAGTTGGTTTCAAATGTAGGTATGTTTCTTACCGTAAAAATTCTAATAGATACTCAAAATATTATAAATTATTTTATTTTGATATTTGTTGCTGAAAAATATATTCAAGAGAAGGAAAGAAAAGAACAAAAATGCCCGGAGGGTTCCGTAAAAATATTTGATTTATCCACAAATTAACGAGTTCATTCTTTCTTCTTCTTGTAGAGTAGTAAGTACAGTAGGGAGTACATAAAGGTTTTGATTTGTTTGCGAGTATCAAAATATGCGGCATAAATGGCCGTATATTTTGACTGGAATTATTTCAACTCCTTCAGACTTATGTATTTGTATTTATTTTACCTTGATACCTTTACGCGTTCCTGAGAAAACCGTTATAATAGACAGAAAGACAGACGGATAACAAATGTGTGATCCTACAAGGTTTTTTTTCCTTTTAAGTACGGTCCCAATAGTAAATAAAGTTTTTTTTTAAATGTAATAAAATTGTAATCACAAAACCAGAATCATTTTTTTATATTTTATTTATTCTCAGTCTTCTTTAACTTGGTTCAGCTCTTATCTTTGCAAACGCGAACAATGTGTTCGAATTAATGATATGTCCTCTGACTGGCGTAAAATCGAAGCAGGTGTACCTCAAGGTCTACTGTCTTCTTTCACCTCTCCTCTTCTCTCATTTTATTAACACCCTGGTATCGGTAATACATCACACATCCTATCACCTATATGCTGATGATGTTCAGTTATATCTCAGTTGCAATCTCGATAAAGTTCTATTTGGAATTGAAAATCTCACGATCGATCACTGTGTATGACAGGACACAAAAATTTGGTCTTCTTATTAATCCCAACATGACGCAGATAATAATAATGGAGGCTCAGCATTTTGGCCTTTTCGTTACTCAGAATTTGTCATGGGACCACCATATTACCCAGATTAGTAGGAGGATGTATGGTACTATGCATACTCTGAAACGCGTAAAAAATTTCTTGCCCCAATCTACGAGGACCTCAGTGGTTAATGCGTTACTCTTACCCATCCTACATTATTCAGATGTATGATATCCCGATGCTACGAAAGAGCAACTGAGCAGGTTGGAGCGTCTGCAGAATCTCTGTATTCGCTATATCTACGGCCTACGAAAATATGATCATGTCTCGGTATTTCGTCAGCAGCTAAAATTGCTTGACATCAGATCCCGTCGAGATGCGAACATGCTAATCCTCTTGTATATTATTCTTCGCAACCCTCTATCTCCCAGTTACCTCAGAGAGGGATTTGCATCCGTATCAAATTAACTGAGGATAGACCTGTGCGATCGTCTCGTCGTTTCCAATTGATTACTCCAGCAGCATAACACGGCTACTTATTCTGACTGCTACACCATAACCGCTACTCGTCTCTGGAATAATATGCTACCAAACTATTTCGAAGCTACTTCAGTGGAAGCATTCAAATTGAGAATATATAGGCACCTTATCTGTCAAACTGACCAAAAATTGTTAAGTATGTCCATGTCGTCCCTGCCCCAGTTATGGTTGAGAACTCGGCTCTTGAAGTTGTCGACGCGTATGTATACCTAGGACAAACAGTCCAATTAGGTAGGTCCAACTTCGAGAAAGAGGTCAATCGTCGAATCCAACTCGGATGGGCAGCGTTTGGGAAACTTCGCAACGTCTTTTCGTCCAACATACCTCAGTGCCTTAAGACGAAAGTCTACAATCAGTGTGTGTTACCAGTGATGACATATGGAACCGAGACGTGGTCCTTCACTATTGGCCTTATGAATAAGCTCAAAGTCGCTCAACGAGCTATGGAGAGGGCTATGCTCGGGGTTTCTCTACGGGATCGAATCAGGAATGAGGAGATACGTAGGAGAACTCAAGTCACCGACATAGCCCGACGGATTAGCACGTTGAAGTGGCAATGGGCAGGCCATATAGCGCGCAGAACAGACGGCCGATGGGGCCGAAAGGTTCTCGAGTGGAGGCCACGGACCGGCAAGCGCAGCGTAGGACGTCCAACCACAAGATGGGCAGACGACTTGGTAAGAACCGCAGGTCGGCGTTGGATGCAGGCCGCTTCCAACCGCAGTTCCTGGAGATCAATGAGGGAGGCCTTTGTCCAGCAGTGGACGTCCTACGGCTGATATGATGATGATGATGATGATGTATTTTTATTTCATATTGGTATAGTTTAATCTATCATATAAAGTATTTAAGTAGGTTTATTTATGTAGTATGTATATAGTATTATGTAGTTTTTATATTATGCTATTTTTATTAGTCCTGTGCAAATTTTCATTAGTTCCCTGTTCTGTGAACTACCTACATATATTTATCTACAATACACAAAGTTTATCTGGAAGAGAATGCTCTTTAGCATTACGTTCGCCTTTGTACTAGTTGCATAAGTGCAATAAAGTATTTTCAATCAATAAAACAGTTAAAGAATTCTCTAAAAGTTATTCGTAATTGTTATTTGTTATTGTTTTATTTCAGTGAACTTTTTACATGTAACTAAAATAATGTAAACACTGGAAAATGCATTAGAAAAATACTGTCGCAGTTGTCAGTGCCTGTACATACTCGTAGACCTGAATGAGTTTGACGTTCTTTATTATAGGTAGGTATACATATACAAAATACATACCCATGGGTGTACATTACCCAATTACAAAGTTGATTTATAAAGAACAATAATAATAACGTGTAAGGCCATGGTAACTCTGTGTTTTTGTGTAAGTATGTATGTGTGAGTCTGTTTTAGAGTGTGTTATGGGAATCTAGTGATAGTTCCTACAATTTACCTATGTACCTATTATATATCTGTATGGCAACTCCAATAATAATACCACGCTATTCGATTGAAAAACACTGAACAAATATATATATTTTCCCTCTACAAATACCTTGTATTGATAACAGCTATAAATGTAGGCAGATATCGGGTAATAGTGACGGGTGACATACGCGGCCCGCACCGATCGACCGCGCGTAATTAAAACGGCAAAACAAAATAACCGTTGACTTCAGTTGCAGTCAAATTTCACACTATCCCAATGCGAGAATTAATTAAATACTGCCTGTATACACAACCATAGAATACTTCTGGATAGGACAAGGTGTAGATTAAATTAAAACGCTTGCAGATTTTCTTAACTAAATTCTTTTTAAGACTTAAAGCTTTGTTAAAAAAGAGATTTGGTTTGTTTTGCAACGTGGTTGGCTGATAAATAATTTAAATACTAATTCTGAAAATTGTCTAGTCCTTAGTTGAATACAATTATTTTTTCATTGATAAAACATTCAAGAGGTTTGCCTACCTCAAAAATACAGGCGCATACATTGCATTATTTGAGTAATGTATCCAAATGATCCTTGTGTAGCTTGCTTATTCCTTAGTATCCTCTAGTGATAGATAGCGGACCGGTAGTGGCATTTACAACTGAGCGCTTCCAAGCTTCAGAGGTCCTACTAAAGTTAAGCAATAAAAATAACCATCATCATCTCAGCCCGTCTGCACCTACAGTTGGGTATAGGCCTCCTCTTTATTACCCCATTTATGTAGCTACGGTTACAACGTCATTCGATCAGCGAGCAAGTGGTCGGCCTTTTGGTCTACCAGCTTAGTATAAAAATAATAATAATAAATAATACTGGACATTTCACACAGCGCTATCTAGCCCCAAACTAAGCAAAGCTTGTACCATGGAAACAAGATAGCTGATATTTTTTTTTATTTTCATAACATTAACCGGAAAATAAAAGTATCTAGGTAGTTAGAGCAACTCGGAGCTTGGGTTGGCTAGTTCATAAAATTTTAAATCCAACAGAAAATAGTTAAACATTTAGCCCATGTGCAATATATTCTTAGATAAATAAATAACCTTATTTTTAACAGTAATGAATAATATAAAAAAACATTTATTTAACTCGACTTGTCCAAATAACCAAAAACGTTATAGTTGATGGTGAGATGTAAAGATCCATGATGGCGGTAAATTCAGAATATGAGTCAGCCTAAAAAATGTGCAACTGTGGTTTGGCTTTACTTCCCGGGGAGCATGCAACTGTATGACGCATGATGCGTACAAATTGATATATTGTAAAAATATCATGAAAAAAAAAATGTTTTTATTAAAAAGAGTTTTTTGCCGAGATTGATAAAATCTAATTTCACTTTTAAACTTGTTTCTTTATTCACTGTATTGTATACTGCTCAGTTCTCGCTTTTGGCTAAATACCAAAAAAAAGTTTATTTCTATAACAACTAAGTACAAAAAATAAATTAAGGCTGGGACCTTCTTTTAAGTGGGAAACTACTTGTATTAGAAGACCCCGCTCTTCTATATCCAAAAAGGGTTATAATATAGCACCTGAAGTAGACAGACAAATAATCTTCGGAATACTTTTTCTTTATTAAGTATAAAATCCAAGATAGAATATGCAGGTACAATTATTATTTTAACTTATTTAATACAGTTCCTACTTATTTTAAAAAACGTGTAAACTTGCCGAGCGCCAACGAAGATCTGCCCGCTGTGCCAAATTATCTTCGTTGAAACTTTCAAGTCTAGCAAAATGAGTGAATGTAACATGCCGGGGCTTGTGATTGGTTCGCGTTTTTTTTCAATACCAATCTCAGACGCGCGGTGTTGCCAATTTAAAAAAATACAAGGCTTAAACTGTCTTGTTACCATTACGAGAAAGAACATTTTACAGTAACATAATCAAAATCACGACATTCGGCCGTCCGACATCGTACGACCTCCCGGCGTACGAAAGCTGACAGCAGTTAATGATCGTATATTAAATAAAAATAGCAAAAACTTGACTTTCCATTATCTTACAAACAACATTATTTACCCGGTCAAATAACCTTATTAACTACTAGTGATATCTGTTTTACAAAAATATTGCATTCTTACTTATAAATTTAATAATCTAATTAACTTGTTCCGTTTCAAACGCCACCTAATTTACCAAAAACATATTTTTTTTCATCTCATGTAACCAAATAAACATATTTACTTATTAATATTATTTACATAAATAAACTATACAACAAATCATAAATTTATAATAACTTTATATAAATATATTGTCACGACATTCTGCCAGAACACATGATGTGTATTCAAGTTGGTTTTTATTTTTATTACCACACACAATGGGACTTCGTTTTTACGATCATCAAGACTCCAACTAGAAAAAGGATCGGAACTTATAACTTGTAGTGTGCATTGAGCATTGGAGAAGTTATATTATTCCAATATCTCATTGTGTCCGCTGTAAAAATGGTTTAGAGCCGGTTTATTCAGCCGGTACAATCGGTATTTTATACCCCATTGCCCTCAAACATATATTGGTCTGGTGAATTTAGACAATTATTTTACAGTATTGCAGCGAGCAATAAAATTAATTTATCTCTATACATTTTAGACTATAATATACACAACTAGCATTTATGGAACATTACGTACCTACTATGTATTTTTTTTTTGTAAAACCATAAACAATTTATTTTTAAGATAACTAGCTTTTATCTATCAAAACAAAACGAGGATAGTTTAAAATAAATAACACAGAGCGTTTGCGGTTGATAGAGTAAACAACTTTCTCAAAATGAAATTCGATATCGATGATTCCTCTTATGATTCCTCTACTGTATGCTGTTGTAGCATGTATACTGTAACAGAATACCCTGTACTGTAACTGAGGCAACCAATTGCAATACATTTAAACCCAAACTAAAGCGCTGGCTCGTGAGTCGAATTATCACTATAATTTTATTACTATTGACGATGTTGTCCGACTATTTATATTGTAATATTAATAATATAATTGACTTGTGTAATGCTATATTAATATCCAATTTTGTTTGTTTGTTATTACTTTAAATAACTTTTATTATTGTTTTTTTTTTGTTATACTCAATATTGTAAGAATTATATTCAGTGTGTACCGAATTACCGATACGAAGTACCATTATAAATTATGACGTGTATTCTTACCAAATAAATGATTATGATTATGATTAGCCACAAGTCCCAGTAAGCCAGTTACGTACGAAAATAAGCTTCTACGATAAAGTTTTACCCGAAATTTAAACCCCTATACGAATGTAACTAGGTATTAGATTATAATACTCTATTGGAAACCAAAATAAATTTCAGAATATAATTTCTTAGAAATTCATTTAGTACAATGGGTAGTATCGCTAAAAGCTATAGTTAGAGATGGCTTGATGTTAAACGCTTCTCATTTTGTACAAACTTGTTGTCACCCCGTGAATTTTTTTAGTAATAATTCCACATTTATTTGAGGCATTGTTTGTTAGGTATTGTTTCATTAAACACCAGAGCAACCAGAATTTCAATTTCAATGTATTTCATCTGACTCATTAATGAAACTAGTTAACAAGATAGGAATAATATAGATAATTATGATACCTACTAAATACCTCTAACCTCTTCTGCAAATATAGAATCATGTTTCCTAATAAATAGCATATTATTACCATTAATTATTACCTACATTATTGCCCACGTTTCCGGTCGCTTCCACATTAGAATTTCGAAACTCGAACCAATCCACAATTGTAATAATTTGTTTGCCTACCCCGCCTGTATTGCGCAGACGCGAGAGTGCAACGGTAGCTAAAATAGTGTGGCTAAAACGCATAAACTACTCGCCGAGATACAGTTCTCAACTAGTTCGGCTGGTATGATGAATCCCATTCAACTACTTGTCATCAAACTACCCGCACAAATTCCATTGAATACCTATGATATGGTATACTCACTTTGTAAACTATAACAAGAACTTAGTATTATGCATAACCGTAGGTAGGTGTTGATGTAAGGTTAAGCCCGTCAAAGATCATGCCAATACATTTTTGTATGGTTGTGGTGCCTGAACGACTAAGTAACTAAATATGTAGTAGTAATAAGTAGTTCGTGTACACTTTTTGGGAAAGTTAATTATTTGTATTTTTACTTTTTTCAAAGAGGAAAGCCAGTGAAAAGACACTAACTAGCTCTTCCATTGATAAATTACTGGGTTTATACTTTGACCCAGCCTTGACATGGTATCAGCATAATGGCACAATATGAAAAAAAATTGAATTTGGAATGTTTGCTGTAAATCAACTCGAGCCTATGACATCATCAATCTACACAAAAGAAGTTTAATATGCATATAATCGTTACGATCTCATAATAGTATACTGCTGTGGCGACAAACGATTTCAAAAGAATACTACGAATGAAGAAAAGAGCTATACGAGTACTAATGCAAGCAAGTTATAGGCACTCGCGTAGACAACATTTTAAAACCTTTAAAGTAACAACCTCATCAGTGCACATCTTTGAAATTAGAAATTAAAGTAAGAAATAATATATGTGACTTTAAAATGAACTGCGACAATAGCCGGTAAAGTGTAAGGATCAACATACAGTTAGAAAACAGATTTGCTCAGACTTGAATTAATTAGAACGATGTCCAACAATTATTGCCAAGAGTTATCTAACAAACTAAAATAAACAATTGTTCTAGAATAGAAATTCTAAACTCTCGCTTAAGATTAAACTAATAAATAACGTCAATATTTCTATAACCGTGTTATCTCTTTTGGATAAAACTCCATTCTCAAAGAATTTTTAGATATCGACTCCAGTCATTTCGACAGTGATATTAAAATCTGATTAAACTTTAACTGATAATGAATCACAAGTAACAACGCAATTAAAATAAATAAACCTATGCAGCGCAATTTAAACTTTATACTTGATAGAGAATCATTTTATTCAAATACATAATTGTATTTTATAACTGGCAGGTCATAGTATTACAGCGCTTACCTTAAATGTACTTATTTTTATAAATGTGCTTTCTTTTATGTTAATAAATAATTCTAATCTGTTATATTTATAAGTCTTAGCTTATCATTAAAATACTCTTTCAAATTCTAACCTAAAATACTATTAAAATTAAATAAGTGATAAAAATTTTAATTCTAAAATATGTTAGGTATAACCTAACATTTCTTTGAGAAGCCGACCATAGTTTTGCTTATTTAGAAATACTTTCTAATAATTTGACTGTCAGTCAACCCCACTGACTGGCTACTACTGATAGAATAGCCTTGATTTTTTTAAGTCCTGCAGAGTCCGTTTCTGCAGAGCAAAAGGTATGGTTTGCTTCTCGTTCCACTCAAATAATTAGGACCGCATACTCGTTGACTTTTCTGATCCAACTTTCTATACTTTAACACTTGCTGGTAGGATCAAATTCAGAAACGATATTGTTAGTCAATCGGTGAGATTCCTGTTCATCTGGCTAGCATAGCGAAACTACAAGATGGAGTACCTCATCAGCAAGGAAGGGGTTCTCATTTAGCCTTGTCCTCCCTTAGCCGCGTGATGGAGAGACGAAGAGGTAGGGCTCCACTGCAGGTTCTCTTGTATCATCTAGTTCCTCTACGCCCCAGAGCGCACATTTGTCTCCGTCTCGAGGTGTAGCGTCTGAGCATCTTGAACGTCAAAGCTCACGACCTCGGAATATGAGAAAGAAACATATTGTGAGCAAATTCAGTTATAGATGAATGATACTAAGAGGTATTCTAAATTTATATAGCATAACGCTCCAATTTATTTTTTCATTATTAACTCACTATAGAAAGTATAAGTGGTGACACGTGATCATAAACGTAATGATACCTATTAAATGAAAATATATGTATCCATTTTTTTGTCATGTGACGTGCTGGCCGCCTGTGGCCTGCCTATTTACGTTTTGATTCTTGTATTAATAATGTTCGTACAATTTTCGTCCGTTATTTATATGCCTATTATTCTTCTGAGTAATAAAAAATAATTTAATTTAATCAGTTGCTAAGATTGAAAATAAAATTTAGAACGAAATATTCCAAATAAAAAATCATAGATTCAGAATTCATAATTATGATGTAATCAACGTACTGGCAAATAAAGACAATTCTTCCATTGTTGCATATTTAAGCCACTGAAAATACTTGGCTCTTAACGTAATTAGAGCGTTTTAATGTATTCATTATACCATACTTAGCCCACTGACTACTCTTGTTTCGATACGATGGCAAACAATTATTATTAGCCCTTAAACTGGTTAACGTTAAACGCACTTGGTTTTCTATTATGTGGTGGCATACATAGCTAACCAATCTGAACACACTTGGTTTACTATTATGTGGTGGCATACATAGCTAGCAATCTGAACACACTTGGTTTACTATTATGTGGTGGCATACATAGCTACCAATCTGAACACACTTGGTTTACTATTATGTGGTGGCATACATAGCTACCAATCTGAACACACTTGGTTTTCTATTATGTGGTGGCATACATAGCTAACCAATCTGAACACACTTGGTTTACTATTATGTGGTGGCATACATAGCTACCAATCTGAACACACTTGGTTTACTATTATGTGGTGGCATACATAGCTACCAATCTGAACACACTTGGTTTACTATTATGTGGTGGCATACATAGCTACCAATCTGAACACACTTGGTTTACTATTATGTGGTGGCATACATAGCTACCAATCTGAACACACTTGGTTTACTATTATGTGGCGGCATACATAGCTACCAATCTAAACACACTTGGTTTTCTATTATGTGGTGGCATACATAGCTACCAATCTGAACACACTTGGTTTACTATTATGTGGTAGCATACATAGCTAACCAATCTGAACACACTTGGTTTACTATTATGTGGTGGCATACATAGCTACCAATCTGAACACACTTGGTTTACTATTATGTGGTGACATACATAGCTACCAAACTGAACACACTTGGTTTACTGTAGAATAATTAACCCAGTGAACGTACTTAGTTCACTTTGATGGCATACCTAGCCCCTAAACTACAGAATATTTTAAAATATATATTTAATTTTATATGACATGTAATTTGCACGCCACTATGGCTGAATATAGTGAAACTATTTAATTTTGTAACATCGGTATAGTTCTACCCATGTTTTGGCAAATAAATAAATCTTTAATATTAAAGGAGTTAAGCAGTACAACGAGCAATAACAGGCCCACGCACACATAGACGCACGTACGAGGATCTCGGATCAAATCAAGTCGAACGCTTTGGCGAGACGCAAAACATGTTTTATGTGACATAGTTTGTTACCTGATGGTAAATTTACTTACGAAAAAAAGTGTTTACGAGACAAATAGACGATCTTTTTAAATTTGTTGTGTATTTAATTGTAGAATATTGAAGGTGCTAGCCCAAGCACTTAGTTCCAGCGAATTTAAGTAATTAAAATCAAAATTAGATCAAACTTTACCTATGTACCTATCTATTTTGTATCTAAACTGAACGCACTTCATGAATTATAGCTTAATTATCCTAGTGAAAGCACTTGGATCACTTAAATAGGATACCGAGCCGACTGATATATTAAAACATAAGTATACTGGATAAATAAGTGATTGTCTACTGATATGGTCTAGTTCGGAACATATTTACTAGAAATTATATTTTTTAAATAAATTGACTAGTAAGAAATTATGTACTTTTAATAAAAACATTCTGGTTAAATACAGACTTTTGATATGCATATGGAATTTAGACATCTGCCGTCATCGTTCACATTAACAGAGAGTCGCTCGACCGACCGAATATTTCGATGAATGAATGCTACCCACAAATTGGTCCAGAAAGCCGCTATCAGGGAGTTGTCCTAACGAAACGGGTTGCCAATCCAATATTGCGGATCAAATATAGATAGCGGTGCTAGCTACCATATTTCTAGATTTCCAAAGCAGATCACGTCCACATAATAACAAAATATACTAATAAATAGAAATACAAGAATGCCAAGCCAGCACGACCGGATAGTCTCAGAATGATTCCGACCGCCCTGTGCTAGCAAAATCAGTCTAGCATTTTACAAAATGGAAGCGTAAGAATTTTTCGTAATACAGGCACTAACCATTCCACCAATTGAAATAAGTAAGCACGGCCGGATAGTCTCGGTTTAATCCGAACGGTCCATGCGAACAAACATTCAACTAAAGTAAAATAATGTAGGTACCTATATTTTAAGTAAAGTAATGTTAGCGCAATCTTAAAGTCAATCCCGATCACTATGTTCGTTTAAAAAATTCTAGTAAGTATGTAACATTAAATAAAATTAAATAAGTGGGTACTTCTAACGTATAAAATATTTACGTACGTTGGTTCATTCCACTTCTGACTTGAAGTAGACAGACAAATAAACTTCGGAATACTTTTTCTTTATTAAGTATAAAATCCAAGATAGAATATGCAGGTACAGTTATTATTTTAACTTATTTAATACAGTTCCTACTTATTTTAAGAACGTGTTAACTTGTCGAGCGCCAACGAAGATCTGCCCGCTGTGCCAAATTATCTTCGTTGAAACTTTCAAGTCTAGCAAAATGAGTGAATGTAACATGCCGGGGCTTGTGACTGGTTCGCGTTTTTTTCCAATCCCAATCTCAGACGCGCGGTGTTGCCAATTTAAAAAAATACAAGGCTTAAACTGTCTTGTTGCCATTACGAGAAAGAACATTTTACAGTAACATAATCAAAATCACGACACACCTAGTACATGGGCACGACACACCCTTTTTTGATATGGAAGAGCGGGAGCTTCTAACATATGTAAGTAGTTTCCTACCTAAAAAAAGGTAATCCTAAAAAACCTTAATTTTTTATGTAGGTAATTACTTTTTACAGAATAAAACTTTTTAAAAAAACATTCAAGTCACATCTAGGGCTGCTTACGTCCGAGTCGCGCCACGGTAGACAGTGCGGGCCATAAATTGAGCGGCGCTGTCAATTGCACGCGCGCGCCAATAGTTGCGGTCGCGGCCCAACTGCCGGCCCGCGTTCCGACACACAAATATTTATTTTTATATGTATTTTGCTGTAATTTAACGGTGAAATAGGAATAATTGTTTAATTGGTCCACCTACTATAAGGACAGATTTCTCTGAATTGGATTATTTAGGACCTGGGGGCCAAACTCAATCTCTTATAGCAATATTAAAATAATATTACATTGACATTTCGTACCATGACCCTCAATTAGTAAGCTTACTTTATTACTGTAAAGGCGAAGCAGTTTTGGCGACGTCTCTATAAATCGTTCACTCAAAACGTTTCACATTCGAGCTCAATTAAAATTACCCTAAAAGGTAAGTAAATCGTGTTTATTTCCACAATGTTTTATACTGAACATTGTGTAATCACTATAAAGCACTAAATATACAACATTATTAGTAATATAACATGTTTAAAAGTGTTGTGGTTCAAATCGAAGTAATGTTGCTACAAGCTTGAAACAAAACACTCCTGAAACATAATGGTTTTCTATAAGATAGTGATTGCCGCCCAGATGTTAGTAAAAGAAGATTATTGTTTAATAATTTCAATACTGTGCGACCTGAAATATCCTTCGTTAGAATGCCTATCATGCCGATACAAGTAATAGTCTAATAACTAAAAACCTGACTGCAGTTAACTGTTAACTTACATTTGTTTAAAGGCAATAATAATAACGTTTACCTACCTAGTTATAATTGATAAATAAATTAAATGAAAAGGATTATTTTAAACTTATTCATATAATCTGCCATAAAAATGTATAGGTAGTGTAGAATTTTTTTTTTTTAATTTTAACAACTTCTTGATATTGATACCCATTTCCATATAATATTAGATATTGATATTTTTCAGATTTTACCACCACTTATGGCCCTCAAAACCTGTTTACCCTCAAAACTAGATTTATAGCGCGATCTTTTCTACCCCATACTTGTAAGGTGTGGAATGACCTACCATCTGAGGTTTTCCCATTAGGCTACGACATCGGCCGTGACATCGGATCGCTCAGTGTATTCTACCGCCTGTATAATGGGGAATATTCTGAGGAGCTATTCAATCTGATCCCATCGTCGAGATTTTACCACCGCACTTCTCGACAACGTAATAAAGCTCATCCACATATCATCGACAATTGGGTATCGCGCACCACACGCTTCACGCGATCTTTTCTACCCTATACTTGCAAGATGTGGAATGAGCTACCAACTGAGGTTTTCCCATTAGGCTACGACATGGCACGCTTCAAGAGAAATGTAAAGAGGTTTCTACAGTGTAGGGAATGCATCGACAATACCCCGGGTATTGCCGGTGTCAATAGGCGACGGTGACCGCTTACCATCAGGTGGGCCGTAAGCCTGTTTCCCCACAAATAACATAAAAAAAAGCATAGGCTGTGATTGTATTGACAACCCATTTAGATCGATAGATAGATAATTCCTTTATTGCACACCATTTAATATAAACATATAACAGACAACACAATTCTAAATCATAGGTACAATGGGTGGCCTTATCGCTAAAAGCGATCTCTTCCAGGCAACCTTTTTTGCCCATTTAATTAAATCCACTCAGTCGTTTGGGTCAATAATTATTTATTTGGAACGATGAACAACAAAATAGTACTTACATACCACATACCTGCCTAACTACATAGGCTATGAGCGATAAACATTACCCTCTTTCGGGAGTAGGGCAAAAACAAGAAAGGTAAATCAAAAATAGAACCAAAATAACCACATGAAAACCCACACCTATCAATCAGGTTATCACAACAGTTGAACTACATATCTGTGTGACGTAACAGGCTGACCTTGTAGCCTTACCGCTGATAACGTCATCGGTTTGGTTATTTCGGCCCTCACCCTATAGCCTCGGTGGCGCAGTAGGCAGCGCGTAAGTCTCATAATCTTAAGGTCGTGAGTTCGATCCTCACCCGGGGCATAATTTTTGCTTTGAACTATTTTTTGTTACTTTTTTCTAGGCCTTTGTTTTTGTCTGTCGTCAAAATGTAGAAATATTAGTAGACTAATAAGTAAAGTAATCATTTGCTAATATGTATAAAGCTCGAATCCTAGAAAAACGCATCAGGATAATATTCCAGGTATATTCATATTTAATGCTCTTTTTTTCTCGATATTCGTAACGGCAACAGGTAGAATATTCACAGAATATTTACCTAGTTAAATATTCATTGAATATTTAATTAAATACTCACTTTAAAAATAAATAATTAAATTAAATAAAACGAATATTTAAGGTGGGCTCCCATACAACAAACGTGACTTCGTGCGCGAGTCCGACTCGCACTTGGCCGGTTTTTTATACACCGCGAGCGTAGCTTTGGAAAGAGCCCAGTAATTACCTATTTAAAGTTATATACGCGAGATTCAGTCCAGTTCAGTTCCTAGTATGGTCAAATCTTAGGTATCAATAAATTATTCATTAAACATATAAAATGGATATTTTGAAACGTATTACTGTAAGTACAATCAATGTTAACGAGTGATTGTTTGATCAAAAATACTTTATTGCACATAAAAAATATAGTACATAAGCGAACTTGTTACTAAAAAGAATTATCTTAAAGATAACCTTTGTGTATCGGGGTAAAGATGTGTAGGTAATGCACGAGAGAGACACTATTTTAGACACAGTGGTTCACCCCGAACTGAGACCTCGCGAGGCTCCGATTA
The DNA here is from genome assembly GCA_918857605.2 of Philereme vetulata. NCBI lineage: Eukaryota > Metazoa > Arthropoda > Insecta > Lepidoptera > Geometridae > Philereme > Philereme vetulata. Next base: position 2,162,975 of record OU975420.1, read on the forward strand.
AAACAAAAAAATATTATATACCTATTATGTAATATTTGACTGTCAAAATAGTGCGACGAAATAAATAATCAATTAACTTGACCTATAATTTCATTCAAATTACAGGTAATGGGGGTTTATCTAATTTGGTTAGACTTTTTTGGCGTACAAATTGCAGTTATTCTGGATTTCAGACTTTTGCCTATATTTGTGCATACCAAATACAGCACTGTGGGGTCACTGGTGTACCATGTGAATTTTGTCAAAATTTAGTTTTTGTTATGGCTAATAAATAACTCAAAAAGTATATGGATTATAAGGTATTTACTAAAAATAAGGCCTTTCATGTGACGTCCCATGTGACCTAATAGACTCATTTAAAAATTTTTTACCCCTCTTGAACCCCAATATCTCAACAACTCCCCAAGATTTTTAGCTCATTAGTTACAGCGACATTATGCTATCACTACCTACTTAAGTATCAAATTTCACGATGATCGGATCAACGCTTAGAAAGTTATCCTCGAACAAACAAACATACATACATACAACACCGATTTGCCCAAGTTGATATAAAGATCTCGCTTCGATCGATCAAAAAGACCTTCTAACACTTCCAAATTCCCATAGCCAGTGGCACCAATACCATCAATCGAATTATTGACCGAATCAATTGATATGAGTCATACAACACAACTATACAATATTGCGACTGCTGCCTAAACTGATGTGGGAATGAATACTATTCTATCTATGACCTAAATTCCTGACAAGCTATATATAGCTAGAATCAATTTATAGTTGTTCAATCCTCATGATTTCGTGGGAAAGATGGCTGTAGACGATATAATATGTCGTCCGTCGGCCTAATTAGCAGAATTCGTAAGTCCATGGCAAATTTTAGAGGAGCAACAAAAACTGATTTTCTTACAAAGTTTGAAATATTTTTTCTAAGTTATTTTTATACCTTAAAGTAAGAGTGACCCAATAATAAAAAACTACGAGCCTTACAGTAGTCGCATATGATGTGTAACATCTGGCCACCGCGCTCGCTCATTGGTCAAATCAAAAAGCACGCGCTTCCCCAGTTTTCTGTTACACATTTCCGTCCCTTTTGCCAAAATGACTCCCACAAACCGAGAGGAAAAATGTTACATACACCAAAAATATCTCAAACTTTGTGAGAAAATCAGTTTTTTGTTGCTCTTGTAAAATTTGCCCATTCTAAATTCTAGGGTGGGTGGAATAAGTCCTGCACTGACGTCCCGCATTGGGGTGTATTATGCATTACCCCCTTCTAACCTAACCCCAGCCATCCTAGCTCCTTAAAGTAACGGAGCAGGACTTTGGGTTGATGGATGCAGCTTTTCGAGATCCCCGTGGATGTTGTTGTGAAAATTTGCCCATATGGACTTACGAATTCTGTTATCTAGTTATTAACCCCCAAACCAAAAATAGGGATGTGATGTTTGACGTCTATATCTGTCTGTTTGTCTGTGGTTTCGTAGTTCCCAAACGAATTAACCAATTCGAACGAAGTTTTTTTATTCTGCCTGGTGATGGAACAAGGAAAATATGGCCCACCTGATGCAAAGTATTGGGTACGGTAATTAGAAATGTGTCCTACGCTGCACAGTACTGTGTCTATTAACTTATGGCATACAGCTGTAAAGGCTCGTCTGCCTGTAATTCCACCGGAAACCATACCCTTCATACTGAAACACAGCAATGTTGCTTGGCGGCAGAAATAGGTGTGGTGGTAGTGCTTCCCCGGGCGAGCCCTTTCACCAGGAACTCTACTGCTCTTTAAATATGTTTATTATATTATACTGTTACTTAATTTAATATGTTTCAAGTGAGTCAAAAATTATGTTCGTCTCCAAGCAAGAATAGTTAGCTATTAGCCGGCCTTATAGCTAACTATTAGGCCGTCTTGCACAACGATCCCTGAACGTTTTTTGCGACTAAACATGTTTAAATTTGACGTAATTGTATGATTTGACAACTCTCTAAGCAAATAATATTTCACCAATAAAAACGTGCTTATAATAAAAATATATGTGTGTTATATAAATATAAAAAATTTATAAACATTTTATTGTTTGAGAATAAATGAAATGTGCATCTTCGCTCGCGCAAGTCGCACTTAGTGCTGTAACGCTGAAAGTTTACTTATAGTAACTAGATGACCCGCCCGCGGCTTCGCACCGTTGATATTTCCCGTTCCCGTGGGAACTTCGGAATAAATATATATAAAACACTCTTGTCAAAGTCAAAGTTGTTTTTTTACTCATACACCCTATCCGGAGGGGTATAGTTGAATACACAGACCAAGTGAAGACCCCCCCCCCCCCCCCCCCCCGAAAACTGCAATTTATACCCTAAAAAAGTAACCAATTTACATGAACCCCCGTTACTTGTAATTAGAATGCAACTGTAGGTCAAGGAAGTTATTTGTGCATTTTATGGCATATGATAGTCAAAGATTACAAATCATATTTTTTTTTTTGCTTTTATGGTAGACTCACGAGATCTCAGTTCGGGGCAAACCACTAGTTATTTAAACTGCGGTGGTTAATTCATCAAAACCATGAACTCTAAAAAAGTACCAATACCACAAGGAACAATTCCACAAGTCACTGACCATGATGAATTGATATGATTTCAGCAATAACCGCGGCCCAGTTTGACCCGCCAATCGAACCTATTGAACACGCCACCATCACCTCTATTTATAGATGGTCAGTGATCAACTGATCAGTTGGCTAATAATAGAAAATGCATCAGTGGCATGCGATGGTCGCGTGGTTAAGGATGTCCTATTAACGCTGGACCCTGAAAAAATTAAACTCCAATTGATGAAAAAATTCCATCAGTAGAGAATTAGAATAGAATAAAATTATTTTATTTCACACACACAAAGAAATATAGAACGGATCACAAACAAAATAGGTAGATAGACAGGAAAATTACAACACAATAAGATTATATTAGACCTACAGCTGGAACACATACGTATCTAGTATATAGTATCTCTCTAGTCTCCAAGTACTAGTCTAGTCTCCAATAATGTAAAATGTCTGTGTAATCTGTGTTTTGTTACTGTAATACAAAACTGCTCACCCCATACAAATATTGAAGGAACCACTAATAATGTACACACGGCTACACTTCAAGTTAATTTCCAGTATAAGCTGACAACTCATTCTACGAAAAGCCTACACAATACGAGGTCAGCTTATACTGGAAATTAACAGCTTGATGTGTAGCCGTGTGTACCTACTTAATGTATTGTTTTATTATAACGCTCGCATACTATCACAGTATTAAGTAACTACCTAAGTATTTAGTTTTAAAACTCTCAATAGTAATCGAATGCAAATTCTTTTCGAGAATGTAATTTCTATAACCGTAGTATCTACCCCGCACTCCGTTATAACTTCACTAATTTATTTTCATCCAAAGGTTGCTTGGAAGAGATCACTCTCAGCGATAAGGTCGCCAATTGTATTGCCTTTTTAGTTTTATTTTAGTGTTATATTGTTTTTGTGTGGTAGGTAATTACAATAAAGAGTTATCTTATCTTTTCTTTTATTTGACGACCTCCGTGGCGCAGTGGGCGAATAGCCGGCTGAGACGCAGGAGGTAGCGGGTTCGATTCCCGCCACGGAACAAATGTTTGTATGATCTACAGATATTTGTTCCGGGTCTGGATGTTTTTCTATATATTATAAGTATGTATTTACAAAAAAAAAGTATATAAGTATTATATCAGTTATCTGGTTCTCATAGTACAAGCTCTGCTTAGTTTGGGGCTAGATAGCGCTGTGTGAAATGTCCAGCAATATTTTATCTTATCTATGCAGAGTGAAACAATTACTAAAAAAATCGAAAGTAGGTAGGTAATAATAACTGGTCTCTTCATTTGTCTAATACGTATGTGGACTCTGTTTACATAGTTCTCTATATTGAGGTGATTTTCAGTCAATATTCAGAAATACAATGCACAGACAGTGTGAGGCGATAAAACGGTACGTGATAAATCCCGTATTTTTTTTAAATAGTAGTAATAGTTCCTTGAAAAAGTACTCGCCCGGGGAAGTACAAGCACCATACCTGTTTCTGCCGCCAAACAGAATTGCAATGTTTCGGAATGAATTTACACCTGTATTGCCTCAAATTGATGGACGCAGGGCAGTGCATCGTAGGGTACGTTTCTAAGGTGCATGACCTACGAGACAATACGTTGCTGGTGGTTACCACTTAACGTGAAGTGGGCCATAAAAATAGTGATATAGAATATAGAGTATAGAAAAAATCTAGAATATAGCAAGAGCTGCATAAAAATCGTATATTAAGTAGTATTTGCCAGAACCATATGACAAAAGTGTGTCTAGAAGGTTGACGCTTCGTAGAACGTGAATAGGAGACCAGCTTCTGAGATTTTATTGATGGTGGGACGTATCCTCGTGATTGGCATCATTTCAGTTACCTAGACTATCTATTACCATTTAACTGAGACCTGATTCTCTTAAGCGAGCAATATAAACTGAAATAAATCATTGGAGATACGATCACTCTCATAACGAGATGTAGTACTGCAATTTCTACCCTTTAAATGAGTAAACAAACAACATGAACCCCCGTTACTTGTAATTTGAATGAAAATGTAGGTCAAGTGGTTGGTGGTTCATTTCGTGGCACTATTTTATTAATCAATGAATAAGAACAATATTTTATTTTTTTATTTTTTGGGAGACTCGCGAGATCTCTGAGCGAACCACTAGTTATTTTAATTTAAAAGGTCCTTCGAAAATACTCTAAACCTCATTTACCAACAGCGCTCCATATTCATCCCCAACAATAGTCTATACGCATATAATATTACTAGCAGACCAATCCGCAGCGTTGCACGCGTAGTTTTTTAATAAAAAACATTACCCTCCTTCTGCGCAGTTGGGTAAAAAGTAGCCTATGTCACCCGCGGTTAGTGTAGCTTCTCAACAGTGAAAGAATTTTTTAAATCGGTCCTGTAGTTTCGGAGCCTATTCAATACAAACAAACAAACAAATCTTTCCTCTTATAATATTAGTATAGATAAATTCAAATGTAACTCTCTCTATTTGTTTGTTCCGTTTTCACGACTAAACGGCTGGACTGATTTCGATGAAATTTTGTATGTTGATAGATTAAAACCTGGATTACGACGTAGGCTTTTATGGACAAACCATGCGTGCAATGCCGTGGGCGGAACCTTGTAAATATCATCTTCGGATCTCTTACTCAGTACACAGACTAGATAAGATATCCCACAAGGGTGTAGTCAAAGACAAGTCCAAACATTACGTTTGTTGCATGCCCAATAAACAAAAAATATACATAAATAATCACTTAACGCACTGGCGAACCCTGAGCGCAACTTCAATTCGGCCGCGTAAAAAACATCGGCCTGAATATCGCTATCCCTGTTTAGTGACGTAGTTTGGCCACGCAAAGCGACAGTGATAGCAATAGAACGATTCTAAATTTGATTAGATTTTGACCGTGTTCCGTAATACCAAAAATTATGACTGAAAACTTGTTGTATTTTTCTCATTGCGTTGTTAATCTGTAACTAGACGATATAATCTATGTTCCCATGACTAGGATACGTAAGATGTTGTTTTTAATACGAAACAATTAGGTTGAAAACAGGTCTTTTATGACGTAAAAACATGCAGAATGCGATACGCTTCTATTTCATTTTAGGTAAGTATTTTGATCTAATATATGGTTGGGAACCTAGATAAATACTATTCAAATTAAAATAATACCATATTAGGGTAGAAATATGCTCCAATTAGAAATGATCTTGGTAGTACTTGTTGTATGGGCGATTGTCCCTGCGGTGTCCCCTTAAGTATCTAAATAGTTCAGCGGAAATAATAAGACCGGTTCTTCGCTGAAAGGAATCTCTTCCAGCTAACCTTTCGATGGACTGGAAACCAAAAGAGATATGGCTATACGGTATTAAAACAGCAAAAGATTAATATTTCATTCCGAACTTCAATAAATTGACTTTTACTTCCTTCTTATCAAAACCTTATAATTACCGGCCTTCGTTCTTATCTCCTTTCAATATATTTTCATTCTTTTATATTCATTATGCCGTAACTCTCCCTGAGATAGGGTGGTTTTAATTTAAAATATCTTAAAAGTTATAGATTTATGGTTTGGCCTCTACTTTTAATTACAAGTTTCGTGTTTCTGAGATTGGTAAAGTTTCGACTGTAAATATTGGGATGGTTCCACTGAAATTTCGAAGAGATATAAATACTATGTAAGGTGGTGCATATAGCTCGAAGAACAGACGGCCGTTGGGGCAGAGAGGAGGCCACGAACTGGAGAGGTCAGCGTAAGACATCCCCAAACTAGATCAACGACTTGTTAATGATTGCTGGGTGCCGTGGGGTGCAGGCCACACAAGATCGGTCACTCTGGAGATCTATAATTGATCATAATTTCTGAAGTACTGCTAAATTTCGTAATACGACTAACTTATAAGCAAATCCATACTAATCCATAGGTACTTGGGTATTTATAAAGAAGCCGCGGCTTCGCACGCGTTTTTGTTAATAAAAACATTACCCTCCTTCTGAAAATTCGAGTAAAAAGGCTTGTCTTAATACCGGTCATAATCTATAAATACTAAATTTCATCGAAATCGCTCCAGCCGTTTAGTCGTGAAAAAGGAACAAGCAGAGAAAGAGAAGGACAGAGTAACTTTTGAATCCATACTACTATTATAAATTCGAAAGGAACTCGTTTTTCTGTCTGTCTATCTGTTTGTCGCGGGCACAAGCTTGTCTGAGATTATGGCAAATAAATACTTACTAAAATTAGAAGATATCAAAAAGCGTCATCTATGATAAACGCGGTGAACTAAAACAAACGGATGATTGATGCACGAAACGATACTACGGTTGCGCCTACGCTACCAGACCATTGAGTTCCAGAGCTTCCAGAAAATCTAAATAGATGGCGGTAACTTAAAATAAGTGATAATAATTCAGGGTGAAGGAAGGCAACCAATATCAAGAGTAATACATTTTTTTTAATATAATAATAAAAATATATATATTTATTTTACTCATAATATATGAAAAAATATATTAAAAAAGTAAGTTCTTGATGCGAACAGCTAAAGTATGGAACACTTTACCGTCGTCAATTTTTCCTAATAAATAAATAGATATTGCTGGACATTTCATACAGCGCTATCTAGTCCCAAGCTAAGCATAGCTTGTACTATGGGGACCAGATAACTGTTAGAAATAATACTTATATATTTACTTATATTTTTTTTGTAAATACATACCTACTTATAATACCAATAATTATTACTTATTATTAAAAATACCCAGACCGAGAACAAATATCTGCAGATCATGCAAATGCATTTGTTCCGCGGCGGGAATCGAACCAGCTACCTTCCGAGTCTAATGCATACAATCCGGGCCTACCTAAATAGGTTTCTTCTAGATCTTCGTGCTTCAACATAGACCACATCATCGCTTATCATCAAGTGAGATTGTGATCAAACGATGTTCTATCCCCTTAAAAAAAAGAAAGTACCTATATATTTTAAATATATAGAGAGGGATACTCAAGTATAGGTAGGCCAGGGAAGAGAAAGTTTATGTGAAAGCTGATACAGCTAAGAATGGAACGTGTGAAATGATCGCTGATAGAGATATGGAAGATAATCTCAGCCACAGTCCACTGCTAAACATACGGCTCCTTTATCAGGTCGTCTTTCCATCTAGCAGGGGGCCGTCCTACACTGCGCATTCTCGGTGTCTACTCCAGAACCTTTCTGCCGCAACGACTACTTATCAGTTCATCGAGCTATGTGCCCTGACCACTGCCACTTCAGCATGCTAATTATTTGCGCTATGTCAGTGAAGTTGGTTTGTCTACGAATCTCTTTATTTAGACATAGACATACATTTATTTGCTACCATAGCACACACAAATTCACACAATACAATCGAAAGGTATAACATCAAAGAGAAAGCACAAGTAAGAGAAATCAGAAAATTACATACAACAAACATAGGAACAATAGAATGAAATAATAAATTTACAATGTAGTCAGGGAAAAATTAAAAAGAGGCAAGTAGGAGGAGGTATTTCTGATTCGATCACAAAGAGAAACAGCAAACATAGCCCTCCATAGCACGCTAGCCTTGAGCCTTCTTATGAGGCCCTTATTGAAAGACCACGTTTCTGTACCATTTGTACTTATGTCATTACTAACACACACTGATCAAAGACTTTCGTCATAAGATCATTAAAAAAAACAACCAGCCTTGTTTTCTTGCCTTTCTTTCCTGGCTTGGTCGCGAAGAAATAGGCAATAAAATTGACGTTTCTAATTGATCCTTGTGATTTTAATGAATAAAAGATTTTGACTATGACTTTGAAAAGACACTGAGGCATTTTGAACGAGAAAACGTCACATAGTTCCCGAACGAAGCCCAGCCGAGTTAGATTCGTCGACTGACCTCTTTCTGGAAATTAGACCTACCTAGCTGGACTTTTTTTGTATTGATGATAGCCAAGCGCTTGACCACTACCTCACCTGATGGTAAGTGATGGTGTGATCGAAGATGGAGCACGCTTGCCTAGAAATAACTTTCACTCTGGACTTTTTGTCCTAGGTAGACGTATACTCGTCTACAACATCGAGATTAGAGATTAATAAATAATAATAAATAAATATTGCTGGACATTTCACACAGCGCTATCTAGCCCCAAACTAAGCATAGCTTGTACTATGGGAACCAGATAACTGATAGAATACTTATAGACTTTTTTTTTGTAAATACATACTTATAATACATAGAGAAACAACCAGACCCGGAACAAATATCTGTAGATCATGCAAACATTTGTTCCGCAGCGGGAATCGAACCCGCTACCTCCTGCGTCTCAGCCGGCTATTCGCCCACTGCGCCACGGAGGTCGTCAAAGATTATATGGATGGAAGTTTGTATGTTTCGGGGAATAACTTTAATCATTCGTTTATATATACTCTTCGATAAACAAAATACTAAACTTGACTGTAGATTTAATTATCTCTAAGATTGTCATGGCTTGAGCATTATCAGGAATTAAGGATTAGGTACTTAATTGTGATTATCTTATCTTGGCTTATAATAGGCTAATCTCTAACAAGTAGGTAGGCATAGCTATAACCAACACAAGTAATGTATTTATGTTAGTAAATAAACTTTTGGAATTTAAGAGGACATAATGAGCTCCTTAAATTTTAATGAAACATACGAAGATTAACCTTAACGGCCACTTTAAACTATCTAGTGTTTAGGGTTCCGTACCCAAAGGGTAAAACGGCACCCTATTACTGAGGCTCCGCTGTCTGTCTGTCTGTCACCAGGCTGTATCTCATGAACCGTGGTAGTTAGACAGTTGAAATTTTCACAGATGATGTATTTCTGTTGCAATAAATACTAAAAACAGAATAAAATAGATATTTATGGGGGGCTACCATACAACAAACGTAATTTTTTTGCTCGATATTGATAACGGCAACAGGTAGACGCTTGAAATATTTACAGAATATTTAATTATATATTCACTTTAAAAATAAATAATTAAAATACAATAAAATTAATATTAATATTAAAGGGGGGCTCCGACACAACTATCGTGATTTTCTTGGCGTTTTTATAGATACTGGTACGGAACCCTTCGTGCGCAAGTCCGACTCGCACTTGGCCGGTTTATTTTCTAGTCATTTCCTTAGTGATGATTGAGATTAGGAAGATAAAGTAAAGAAAGGCGATTAAAATAAAATAAATTCTTTTTTTCATTAGTATTAATTTTATTTACAAAATTGTATAACCTACCCTAAGACAATTTATCTAGGTATAACAATGCAATTCTGATGTGAAACATCCTATTGGCGTGCCTTGGCAGTAAAATCGACTCGTATGCCGTGGCATGACACTCTTTTATGCTCTCACGCCCCCTCTAGGCCACTACTCTCGCACTACTTTGATGTTTCACATCTGCCGGTTGTCCCATGATGTCCATGTTTACATTTGCAAGTAACCATCGCCTACGAGTTTAACAACATTGCCTCGTAGATCAGACACAACCTCATATTTCAATGCTTTGCTTCGAGCCAAGTCGGTGTTGATCCGGAACAAATATTTGCAGTTCATACAATTGTCCTGAAGTGGGGAACAAACCCTCTTGTTTATGAGTCGGCTAACAGCCCACCAGACCACAAAGGTGTCTTTAAAATAGTATACTAATTAAGCAGTTAAAATCTAAAAACAGTAATATTTTGTAATTTTTGGATTTGACAGTGTTGATTAAATATTTTTAATGAAAATCAAGCTAGTAATATTACAAAAATGTGTAATACTTAGTTTGGTATAAACACCTACTTATAATACTTATTCGAGCATTGGTATCTTAACCACATCCCGTGAATTTTAAATTTAATAATATTTTTTTACAAATTAATCCAATAGAGAAATAGATAACAGACATTAAATCTTATAAAATGGGCATACACAATATTATTTTTACTAACTTCATTCCATCCAAAGGTATAGAAGAGATCGCTCTCAGCGATATGGCAGGCTAGGTTGTCACTACAAAAAATACGTTTTATCACATGTAATTTTGCAAGTCATTTTTGCATTGTTAACTACAAATCAAAATTGTCCTTATTTGTGCACCCAGATTTTGTTCAAAGGTTGCCTGGAATAGAAGTCCTTGTCGATTGATGGCGGATTCCTATATCCGTCGGTAACCAGCTACGACTCGTTTCTCCTTGAAAACGCGTCAAAAGTTTGACACTAGTTTGACACTTTTTCAAGGAGATACGAGTCGTAGTCGGTTACCGACGGATATAGGAACCCGCCATTAAGCGATAAGGTTGCATGTTGTACCTACTTAAAAGTATTTGTCAATAATAGAATAATCGTTTGTTTGGTACATAACAAACGATTATGAATAACAGTGGGTGCAATTGGACTAATCTAAAATTATAAACAGGATTTGCAGCTGTAACTAGTTTTTTTTTTCCTGTTATTAAAATTGTTAATAGCATTCTATAAAGAAGTTGTCTATCTACATATATATCTTACAATATATCCCTGTTACTCGTATAATATCTACTTCTAGCATAACCTAGTGAGTATATTGCCCTCTTCCATCTCACATCAAATTTAATTTTCATGATCTTGTTGATGACATTTCATGACTTTGAGCAGTTGATGAGCACTTGTCAAATTTGGATGATTTTCGATCGATACTAAAATGGGTGCCCGCAGTTAGGCGTCGAAGCCGGGGCAGGCCGAAGAAGCGTTACCGTGACGACCTCGATGCGTTTCAAGATGGCTGGTGGGACGTAGCGAGTGATCGTGTGATACGGAGGAACGGCGGGAGAGACCTTTACCCAGCAGTGGGAAAGTATAGATTAAAAACAAACGAGCGTGCGTTTAAAACTAAACGAAACGTAACTCTCTCTCTCTTCTTCACTAACTTATATCTCCCTCTCAACTTCCGTTCGCATTTTTCGTAACACATTCACCAGCTTACTCCCCAAGTCAAGCGTGCGTAAAGTAGTTTTACTTCAAAAACTACAGAATATGGAGGTGTCGGATTCAGGCCCCAGACAATTATTGCAATCATTAGTAGGAAAGCCTGGTAGAAGTAGAGGAAGGCTGAAAAAGAGATGGATGGTGTGAAGAATGATATGGGTAAGAAAGAAGTGGCAACGGAGATGACGGCTGAGAGGTATGGAAGAAAAATACATGTTGTGCCGACCCCACGTAATGTGGGAAAAGATTAGGAAAAAGTAAAAGCAGGAAAGCCTAGTATAAAAAGACAGAAAGGGACATAACACTCGGGCTTAAACTACACTCAATAAAAAACACCGATTCTTTAAGCTTCTTTTTGATCTGCTTGCTTTGAGATCAGGAGATACAAATAGTGTGGGGTGTGCATTACTGATACTGCTCTCGTCCACAAGAGACCTTAATAAAACTAAAACAGCCTTAATCTGTGGTTCTAAGACCTTAGGGACCCAAGGTATGAGTAACAGGGATCTTAAAACGATGAGCATAAAGTCTCTTTTCAAACTGCAATGCGAAATCCACTGGAAGTATGCGTGTCCTCAGGAGTACTTTCCATTGGTACTGCTCTGCCGTCCCCAAGAGGAGGAGTTGGGTCGTGGAAAGCTAGGGGCCATGCTATTGGTGGGTGATTGTGGGGGAGATGCTGGCATCAGGTTCGTGGCGGGGTGGTAGACTCTTGCAGACATTGACGTTTCGTCTGGAATGAAGAAATTGATATCGTTAGTATAAGTGTAGGCCCATGACGCTTTAGTTGGACGCAGGGCAGTGCATCTTACTAACATGCCCTACGGCATGTTAGTAAGATGCATGACCTACGAAGCAATACTTTGTTGGTTACCACATGTTCCATCTCCAGGTCTTATATAAAAAAAAAAGATTTAAATCAGATATATTTAAATTGTTCCAGATAGAGAGTTCGGTATAATTTTTTTGCATATATCATATTAATTACAGATTTTTATTTGCAAACTTCTGAGATAAGGCGGGAACGGATATTTTTTCATCATTTTTCATAACTCCAAAACATTACAACATAAAAAAAAATATTTTAGAATGTGAAAGACAATCTTTTTGATATGACACGCCTTTTGACCTTTATATCTTTATATCTAGTAAGATCGTGAATTCAAATCAAAAATAACTTTAAAGTAAAAAAGGTCCCATATTCATTTCTTCTTCTATAAAGGTCTTGGGATCGCTGGTGGAAAGTTCACTATGATGATAGTACTTACTATTTGAGAAAGACCGTGTGTAGTTGTGCTTTGTATTGTGATCCTTTGTCGGCGGCATCTTGGCGGATCTGGAAGAAACAAATAAAAGCTGGTTAGCAAGGAGTTTCTAGACCAATATTAAGAGGAAATACAAGGGCCGTTTTTCCATACAAACATAGTCCCTTGTTTCCTCCCTGGATAATGCCAGTACAGCAATAATTTTTTTCTCAAAAATCTATGGGCACTATTGGCATGTCCCTATGTTTTTCTTTTTTTCATAAATTAATTATTAAAAGAGATATGAACATTCAAAAACGTATAAAATTTGTCCGATTTTCCGCTGTGTTCAAACATCCAGAAAACAAATTTGACTAGATTATATAAAAAAGAAAACATAGGAACACGGTCAAAGCCTATCTTTAATTTATAATGAAGAAAGTAGTTACTCGTAAATCGGTCAAGTTTTGCAGAAGAAATCAGGGGACTACGAATCGTTGATTTTGTGTTTTTTTTAATTTTATTTTCGGTCCAAGCTGCAGGTGTCTCTATCGCCCTTGTTCGGGCACTGCGCCATACTGCGCGACAGCAATAGATTTTACAAATACTTATTTTTGTTGGTTGGCCGTCATATATGACATGACAGCTTTATATCACCGAAGGAAAAATAATATTACTTAAAAAAAACAAAAAAAAACTCCGACATTAAAAAAAAATGAAAATCCCTTCTCTTGTTCCTTCTTTTCTCTTGCCTCCTGCGCAGTTGTGTATAAGTAGTAGGCAAAGACAATTTTGCATTTACTTTAAATGAACAGTGATGTGTTACTTTTTTATAAAAGAAATCGATACGTCTGAGAACCGTGGAGCGCGTCTCAGCGTCAGACTTACAGCCCAAGTTCCATTGATGATGATGATGATGTCATCCAGGCCGATTTCGACCACGGCGATCGTTCTTCCACTTTATGATTTACGTACATGTGCTCTCATATGACATACCCTATCTTTGTTGTGAACGAGAACAACGGAGCAACGTTCGTCTTCTATCAAGTTCTATTGGAAGACGAAAGAAGGCTGCCAAGATGCAGGTAATCGCAGTTGAAACGGAGTCGGCAAGGCACAGTGACGATAGATGGAGTAAAGCGACGACTGAATTGTAGCCGAGGAGTGGCTATAGAAATGTAGAGTGTACGATTCGTTTGAGTTCGTAAACCTTCCTCAGGGTGAGAGCGATTGACGCCGCACCGCACACCTCGCAAACATCTTTAGACCGATAAAACGGTACGTGATAAATGCCGTACTTATTTCTAATAATGACTTAAATAAATTACGAATATTTTCTTAGTATATTCCTCTACAATCTATTATTTAGTTAAAATTGTTCTTCCAAAGACCCTATCACATGTTGATGGGAAGTCGCAGAAACGATCGAACATGAATTATTAACTGCAGCCCCAATCGGAGCCATTAATAATGAACGTCTTTATCTTATGGAGAGATTCTATACAATACATCATACACTGATCGAGTTATTAGGGCGAGTTTAAAAGGATGTGAGTTATATGATTTTCTTAGATTTACGTAATACGTAGGTTCTAAAACAAGTAACTTTTAATAAAAATATAACCGACTTAACCCAACTACGGAACTGATTTTGATGAAGTTTCTAAGAGACCAATAAAAAAGTACATATATCCATTTAAATAAAAAAAGAATTTTCTAAATCGGTTGATAAATGACGGAGTTCTGAGGTAAAAACATAAAACAATCATGCGTCCCTATAAATTTTGAGGGTTGCCCTCGATTTTTTTGGGATCCCATCATCAGGTTGACTTGGTGCCAAGGGGACCACATGGAAAGTATATAATTTTAATGAAAAAATAATTTGTCGAATCGGTCCAGGCGTATTCGAGTAATTGAGGAACATACATAAAAAAACGAGTGTGCTTTATACCACACGACTGAAGAAAAACTTCTGCTGCTGCCTGCGATCTATTGTGGAATAGCTGAACTTTTTCGTAAATCCAAGCTGGTAGATTCAAAATAAGAAACGTCGTAAATACTTTTTTTTATCTATAGCAAAATGAACTTATACAGCATGAAGGAGTGTTTTGTTTTTTCAGTTTGTATAATTTAGGCTAATTGGAGATATGCAACAAATCAACTGGCTATGAGAGAAAGAGTGAAAGAAAATGTGTGCTCACACCTCTCTCTCTTGCCCTTACAGTAATATACGAAACGTCACTCTCTCTCTTTCTATCTTCACTAACTTATATCTCCCTCTCAACTTCCGTGCGCACTTTTCGTAACGCATTCACCAGCTTACTCCCCAAGTCAAGCGTGCGTAAAGAAGTTTTACTTCAAAAAGATTCCGACGAATTTAGAACTTCCTCCTTTTTTTGAAGTCTGATCATATTCTTAGATGAGAATGTTTTAACTTGCTTTTGAATTCTGCAAGATAGATTATATGTAGGTATATTAACTAAAAGTATATTCGAAAAAATTCCAATAATCTACACATACAATAATACAATGGAAATGCACATTGGACGGTCACAAACCTTACAAACGTTAGCCGTTTTCTTAACGTGAATTCGCAACCGTGGCATCCGGATTAAAACTCCATATTAAATTGAATATTAAGTCCTACTAATTATTCTTTCAGAGGCTGGAGACAGTCGAAGTAGTTTATCTTGAACATATTCTATCGTTTGGTAAAGAGCATCAGCAGAAGGAGATCCCTAAAAGGATCCGATTGGGATGGGCTGCATTCGGCAAGTTAGACGACATCCTTAGGTCAACTAAATTTCCACAGTGTCTGAAGACCCGCTTATTCAACCGATGTGTTCTGCCCACCATGACCTATGGTGCCGAGACGTGGACGCCCACGCAGGAGGCTGTGTACAGGTTAAGAGTTGCACAAAGAGTCATGTACCGCACCATGCTTAGCATCAGACTGTTAGATTGAGTTCCAAACGTCGAGATCCGTAGACGAACGAAGGTTCATGACGTTGGGATTCGAGTTATGGAGCTCAAATGGTCTTGGGCGGGACACTTGGCTTGACGTGGTGATGACATATGGAGCAGGACAGTGACTGAACGGTGGCCGAGGAGCGGGTATAGAAGGGTAGGACGACCAGCAGCGAGATGGGTGGACGACATCGTAAAGGTCGCGGGCCGTCAGAGGCTGAGACTAGCGCAGGATCATGGAGGATCGCACAAACTTGGGGAGGCCTATACCCAGCAGTGGGTGAAGTCAGGCTGTGGATGATGATGGTGACGAATATTCTTGCGGACACTAAAATTAGTGTGGGCAATTCAAATCTTAAGCAAGTCGGTTTAGCTATTGCTGCCTGACAGGACTGAGTACTAGGTATTCATTACTAGGTAGGTCATCATTGGCAACCGAAATGATAGCCCACTGCTGGGTTTAAGCCTCCTCCCTCAAATGCTACTCCAACCGACCCTGGGTGGAATATTCGCACAAATAACGGCCGGTGCTTATAAACATCAGAAACCGATGTCAAGACTTTGGAAAAGTGTCTAACTATTGACACTTTTCAAAGAGAAACGTGTCGTTATCGGTTACCGTTGTTTATAGAAACCGGCCATACCTTAGTACACACGACTACACATCAAGCTAAACATTTCCCGTTTAAGCTGACCTCGCATTGTGTAGGCTTTTCGTAGAATGCGAGGTCAGCTTATACTGGAAATGTATAGCTTGATGTGTAGCCGTGTGTACAGTATAGTTATACAATTATTCCTAAAGTTTTTGGTATGAATTCGCCTTTACGCTATATTTATTAACCAATTTTTCCCTTGAACGGTTCAGTCTTAATGCCAGCGTTATAACGATAATGCAAAGATACGTATTGATGACGTCGTACTTACAAAAAGACCTAACTCACCATGCCATTCAAATATAGACCATATTTTGTTGACATTGGGCAGACAATTCGTGTAAGCCGATACTAATAAAGTTACGTTCGATACTTTCACACAATGTTATCATATTTTCATGTGTTGTAGTTTTCCTGTATCTTCAAATGAAATTTTTAAACGAACATCACTGGTCTGTAGACGAAATAGAGTTGGATTTTCATTGCAGAGATGTAGAGTTAAGTCTTTTTGGATAGAATTACTGATCTTCAGTGATGTCTGAACAGATTTATTTCATACGAAAAGAAAAAGACGTAAGGGGGGTATTTGCAAAATTGATTATGTTTGACGTTCTTTTGAAAGAGCTTCTTTGAGCAACCGATTGATTTTAATTGAATACTTAAAGAAGGGATTTAAGCTTTGATTCAGAAAGGCTTTTAGGCGATTAGTCGTGTCTCGATACACAAAGGGAGATTGAAAAGAGATTGTTGATAATATTTTTTTGGATGTTCAATGAAGAATCATATCAGCAAAATGGTTGAGCCTAAGATTTCAACGTCGTCGTCGTAAAAGTTCTTTGGATAAATTTACATTATATTTTTAGTAGCTGCCTCGCCCGGGGCTTTGCACGCGTTGTTTTCCAATAATAACATAAACCTCCTTTTGCTCAGTTGGGTAAAAAGTAGCCTATGTTCCAATCCTCGTAATAATATTCTAATATATAAAAATCTCGTGTCACGGTGTTTGTGGTCGCACTCCTCCGAAACCGGTCAACTGATTTTAATGATTTTTTTTGTATATTTGTTATAATGTGACCATTAGTGCTGTGCACTCCCTGAGGTATGCGCGCGGCGAGACGGGGGGGGGGGGGGATGTGTCGGCCGCTCCGATCTATCAGTCTGCCGTCAACGCTCACGGCGGTAGGTAGCTTTTGTACCGGACGGTCTATGTCAGATGCACACGGGATAAATATTCAAAGATGGGTCGTGCGTTATCTCGTGATATGAAATGGAAGATGAAGTTGAAACAGAATCTATGTCAGAATAACTTTCGTTAGAATATATAATTGTTTGTAAATATAAAAAATGTTCAATAAAACAAGTCCTTTGAATTATAAGTTTAGTTCTTATTTATCACCTGCATATTTTTAATAAAATATGAGTATATTTAAGTTACATTTTAATCAACTAAGTAAGTATAATATATTACAGATAGATAGCCTCCGACCATCGTCCCGCCACAAGGCTTGCCTTAGAAATGCAAACTGATATCGTAAGATATGTCCGACATGTATTGATCTCATGTGAACTCATGCAGTTTTTTCTTTGCCTCCCACCTCGCCGCGCATACCTCAGGGAGTGCACAGCACTAATGGTCACACTATAAGTATGAGAATAGGTCGTAAATTATTTTTCACCCTACTAAACCCCTCATTTTTTTATTGCGATTTTATTATTTTTGTATTAACAATATCCATATAATTTAACCGTCGTTCATTGACGCGAAGTCATTTACATGAAGTTTCGCGTCACTTTGACACGAGTGTTTAATATAGTTTTATCCCGAAGTTCCCACGGGAATGGGAAATTTCAAGCGTGCGAAGCCGCGGGCGGGTCAGCTAGTAATATAATAATAATCTATCTGTATACCAAATTTAATCGAAATCGGTGCAGCTGTTTAGTCGTGAAAACGTAACAAACTGACAGAAAAACAAAGTTCTCGAATTTGTAATATACTAGCTGACCCCACAGAACACAAAAAACAATAGAAGTCGTAAGTAGGCGGAGCCCGCGTAACACCAAGTACGCGGAGTTCCGCGCACTACAAGCTTCGCTCACTTCAGTCGTGTTTCAATTACTGTGGGGTAAAAGTACTTCAAAAAAATATAAAAATGCCATATTGTGCTGTTTTGGAGTGTAAATATTATAGCCGAACCAAAAATTTAACAAAAGGGGACATATCCTATCACCGGTAAGTATTATTTTATTGTTTTTTGTTAGTTTTGTTAAAAATGCAAAATCGTCAAACAAAATAGACTGTGAATCATACTCTTTAAGGTCGCGTTTCTCTTAAACCTCAACTTAAGCTACTCAATTAGGGATGTGACCCCAATATACTGATGAATGTGTTATCGATAGCTTTAATTAGTTACCCCCTATTAAAAGGTGTATAAGTTTTAGGGCGTTAATTCCTTGTTGTTTTATTGATGATTTTCTGAATGTATTTTAGACCTATGGTGTGAAATAATATAATAACTTCTGTTTTCAGTTTCCCCAAGGCGCAAACTATAAAAAAATTAAAAAAACGTACAATTTATGAGTCATTCAGCATACAGAGTCTACTTTTTACGTATTTAACAATGCCATGATAGAACAAATAAGATGATGCAATGACTGATATAAAAGTCCGGCAGGTGCAAGACCCATGTTCGAAATTCAAAATTATTCTGAAATACAAAATGTTTTTGACTTGCTCATGAGAGCATGGAGTTCCTAAACTTCTTAATCGCTACAGTATTAATACTTCTTTAATGTGCAATTAGAATCTAATAAAATGTTTGTAGAAGGAATTTTGTTTGTCCTGTTGTATGAGAATACTTTTTATCAAATTTGACTAATTTCCGCTGTTCAGATTTTTTTCATTCAATACAATAAAATGATTCCTACAAAGGACTCATTCGATCGGTATCAAAAAAAAATTTACTAACTTGATTCATTTTAAGGCGCTACTCACACTTGACAAAAAAAATTTAATTCGAATATGTTTTTCTTCGAAAACGAGCTGATGTTTTAAAAGAAACTGCACCTGTATCTCCTCTGGTTATGGGTACTGCCGTACTTTTACAGTTAAAAAAAACACTCTATAATATTCCAGTAATATAACTATCCAGTAATATAATGTAAGTATCCAACTCATAAATACTAACTTAAAAATATTAAGTTAGTATTTATGAGTTGGATACTTGTGATTATGTTAAGAAAGAAAGAAAAGCTTTTTATTTCGACCACCACAAATATAACCTGATTATACCTGATATATACCTATTTCGTTACCCGTAGTAGGTAGGTGATAATCGATATCGATACATTCGTCTTGTATGCTCATTGGTACATCACTAAGTGAGTAGCACTGTTATTTGAGCATGCGAGTAACAGCCAATGCATTATCGATCTTGAACTTTGCTGTTAGAGACTATAACAAAAATCGTTAGCGACAGCGCCATCTGTTGTTGAGTGGCTTTGTTTTGTGGGTAATCAAGTAACATCCATTGCATTATCAGTCTTATTTCTAATAAATAGAGACTAAAATAAAAATATTTTCGAAAGCGCTATCTTTTGCCGAGTAGAAGAAGTAAATTTATTTTTTTTGTTACTGTTTATTTTATTGAATTTTAAACCATGTTCCATAGTAGCTAAGGTTTTATATCCGTTTCATTGGTTTTATGGTTTTAGGCCACTTGGAACGTTCTCTTTCAATCAATTATAACTTTTATTTCTAAGTGTGCTAGTTTTTACAAGTGTGAGTTTAGCTACACTGGTTTTATTAGTAAAAAGTCATCATGCTAGTTCTATTGTTTTTATGTCTGTGGCTGACCCGCCCGCGGCATCGCATGCATGGTATTTCATTAAAAACATTACCCTCCTTTTGCGTACTCGGGTAAAAAGTAGCCTATGCCCTTCTTCAGGATATAATCTATCTCCTTGCCATATTTCATTACGATCCGTTCAGCTGTTTAGTTACTTTCGCAGATACTTTGTATGTATTATACATATTATCCTTCCTCTTGAATCAGTTTATATATCGCTGAAAACTACATTAAAATCCGTTGAGTAGTTCAAAAGATCTAAGAAAACAGAAAGCGGAAGTGACTTCATTTTATACTATGTAAAGAAAAGATAGAGAAGAAGAAGCATGGATTTATTAAAATAGGTGACGGCGTACAAACGCAACACTTGATTTTAAGTGATTACAACTGTAACAATTGCATTATCTCACAGGTGATCTATATATTGACATAGAAACACACATATACACGAGCTCAGTGCTTCAACTAACTAGGAAAACACCTAGTTGTGAACAATCAAACATCTCGGTTGCAAGCACGCTTGATAAGCAGAATGGCTGTCGTCGAAGGTACGTACATAAATAAATACATGCGAGAGTTGCATTTAGTAACGAACAATGCGGGGAGCGACTAGCTTAGTCTGGACATTCCCGATCAATGCGTATGTAATTAAAATAATCCTAAATGATTTCACATGTGAATTCAGTTAGCATGGGCGGCGTTCAGCAAGTTGGATGATATTTTAAAATCTTCCACCGTTCCACAATGTCTAAAGACCCGCCTCTACAACCAATGTTTCCTGCCAACATTAACCTACGACGCTGAGATATGGACGCTCACAAAGGAGACTGTGAACAGGATTAGAATCGCATAGAGAGCCATGGAGCGCGTCATGCTCGGCATCACATTGCTAGACCGAGTCCCCAATACTGAAATTCGCAAGTGGACTAAAGTTCAAGACGTTAGCAAACGTATATTGGAACTCAAATGGAGTTGGGCAGGACATGTGGCCAGGCGCGGTGATGACAGGTGGAGCAGGGTGCTGACTGAGTGGTGGCCCCGAGATGGAACCAGGAACGCAGGTCGTCCGCCGGCAAGATGGGTTGACGACATTATAAAAATCGCAGGTCGTATGTGGGTTAGAACAGCGCAGGACAGAGGCGAATGGCGACAACGAAGAGAGGCCTATGACCAGCAGTGGGATGTGAAAAGCTGACGATGAAGATGATGATGATGATTTCACACAGCGGTATCTAGCCCCAAACTATGGGAACTAGAAAACCGAAATTTATTTTCATTTTACTTTTTTGGTAATTACAATTTATAGAAAAACACCCAGATAGATAACTCAGTTGATCAAAAGAAAACCAAGGTGATAAATACAGCTCAAATGGTCAACGAACTCAAATAACGGTGGATAAACGTATTCTAGAGTGTCGACCACGTCTAAGCAAGTGTAGAGTCACGCCCGCCAGCTATATGGAGCCACAATTAGGGCAAAACATTGTATGAAAATTGGCAAGTATTTACAAATATAAAATGCTCTGCAGGCGTGCAGTAAGCGGTTTAACAAACCAAATACCTTTTCAAGCATCGAACTAGCTTACTGTCACCATAATTTGTTTTATATTTAATGCCTGTTCCAACGTAACCAAGTGACGATAAACAAAGTGTTCAAGAAAGAACCAGTTGCATAACACAAAAGCAAAAACTGATGGATCAATTCAAGCGCGGTTTTTTTATAGGAAGTCTATGGGGGTGGTTCTTAGTTATGTCAGTTTTAACACTCGGCGCAAATACTGGGGGCCATCATACACATAATGGGCCCGAAATATTTATGTAAACAAAGCATACAGAGATGCTCCACATAGAATTGCAATGGGGTAAGAAGCGTTACCCTGCCGTAACACAGTTGTAACTAGACGGGGAGTAAAGATCCTTAACCTAGTGCCAGCTAGTGTTCTTCTCTTTAGGTATTATAGACTGCTGTATCAATGGTGTATTGTTCTGAGTGTTGGGCCACGAAAGAGACGGATGAAAGAAGAGTGCTCGCGGCGAAAATGCCAATGTTGAGATGGATGTGTGGGGGTAACGAGATTGGATAAGATAAGGAATGAGTATATTAGAGGAAGTTTAAAAGTAGCGCCAGTGATAGAAAAGTTGAGGAGTAACAGGCTAGCGTGGTATGAGCATGTCATGCGGAGGGAAGAAAATCATGAAATTAAAAGAGTGTTAGATATGAATGTGGATGGATATAGAAGTAGAGGAAGCCCGAAGAAGAGATGGATGGACTGTGTGAGGAATGATATGGGTCAGAAAGAAGTGACAACGAAGATGACGGCTGATAATGAGGTATAGAAGAAAAATAAATGTTGTGTCAACCCCGCGCAGTGTAGGAGAGGGCAGGATGAAGAAGACTGCTGTAGCAATAAAGTGCTACCAACTACTAACTAAACACAGAAAAGATAATTTATATGGCAAGTCCATACTAAGCTTTCGTTAGTGCTCAGCTCAAACTATGGCGAACTTTCCGCTGTGTTCGGCGTGAAAGCCTGATACAGTCGCTATCTTACACACGCTGTATGAGTGGGCTCTGTGTCATACTATCTTCTATTATACTTACACCAAATATACATCCTGATTTGTTATGTACGACATTAATTTCAAACACACATCCGGAATTGTATTGACTGATTTTAGAGGTGGGTTTAATACCGGTGGCTTGAATATTTAGCCAGTAATCATCTCATATCTCATCATCTGTACATATCTCTTTTTTTATATAACTTATATGGCAAACGAGCATGCAGTCCACCAGATGTTAAGTGGCTACTGCAGCCCATGGATATCCACATAGAATTCAAAACAAGCTATTATGTTGTCTTGATCTCTATGTGGATACGTTGCCATACTATAGGACTTAGCTGTTATGCCTATGTGCCAGTAATTACAGGAACATACCATTACCATCTAACCGGAACACAGCAGCACAAGTACTGCTGTTTGGCGGCAGATAAAGTTAAGGCGGTGGTGCCCACTTCCTCGAGCCCGTTCACAAAAGCTCTACCACCAGTTATGCAGTTATCTAATAAACAGTTTTTAACGTAAATCGGCAGCGCCTTTACGAGGATACAACCTGCAAATTATACTACGTGTTCTGTTATGTACAACATTAATTGAAAATACAGGTAGGGCTAATGGCTAGGATTGTTGTACAAAAGATTTTTCAAGTAAAAACTTCTTTTGGCGCGTTAGGCATTTTTTTAGATGGGACAAAACCATTGAATTCGCGACACTGTTATCGTTACCGTTACTGACACCTCTGTATAGGTTTAAGTATCTCGTAATTGCTCAAGATTTTACTTCTGTTGGCAATTGGTTCTTCTCCCGGAGTGCCACTTTTTTTGTTCAAATGAATTAGCATAAAAAAATTTAAAGTTTCAAACAACCATATCAAGTCCTAAAATATCAATGAAACAGCCTGTATTAAATAGGTAAATAAATTATATTCATACATCATGTAAGTAATCTGTTAAATTGACTAAGCGGCATCGTCGCAAAGGCGTTGGAAATGTATCGATTACTGGATAAATCAAGCTACCGGTATTGAACCCACCTCTAAAATCAGTAAATACAATTCCGACTGTGTTTTTTTTAAATTAATGTTGTACATAACAAAACATGGCGACCCGTTGGACGGCCGCGGTACCGCTGGAAAGATGTAGTGAAGCGACCTGCGTGAGCTGGCTGGAAGCTGCACAGGACAGACCAAAATGGCGACTGCTTTTATCGGAGGCCAAGTCACGCTTCGGGTCGCTGAGGCATAGGAGTAAGTAAGTATAACAAAACAGGTTGTACTTATACCGATTCCTATAAAACTATTGAAGCTGCATACAGCATCTCGTGGTAAGTTTGTAGCGAAAGGATGATTGGATTGGATGCTTGGGATATCTTTGCTAGATTTTAGTTGGTTGAATAAACTGCACGACTGAAGTAAAACTTCTTTTTCAAAATATTAATTTATAAAATTGGTCAATTACAAAATTGTCCACACGTCTGTAGCTCGATCAGTCTATGTTCATTCTGGACAGACGGAACTTGCACTCGCACCTTAACGTTTAAAAATATACGAAACGTAACTCTCTCTCTCTCTCTTTCTATCTTCACTAACTTATATTTCCCTCTCAACTTCCGTTCGCACTTTTCGTAACGCATTCGCCAGCTTACTCCCCAAGACAAGCGTGCGTAAAGAAGTTTTACATCAAAAACACTTCACATTATATCATTAACCTGTAAATTATATACAATATACAAAGGCACGTATAGTTATTGAAGACTAATTGACACGCCCCGGCTTCGCAAGGATTTTAAAATAAAATATAGCCTAACTAGCTTCCGCCACCGGCTTAGCACGCGTTGTTTGTCATCTAAAAGTAGCCCATGTTTGAATCCAGGTCATAATCTCAGCACACCAAATTTCAACCAAATTAATTTAGCCGTTACGACGTGATTGAGTAACAAACAAACATCCAAACTTTCACATTTATAATATTAGTTTGATGGTATTGAGTTCATATACAAAATCCCCATAAAAAAGCTCTTTCAGTTTATCCAGAATTTTCAAATTTCCCATGCAACTTTTCAAAATGATCTTTCATACAAACCTTGTCCTGTAAATTACAAACTCAACAAAAAATATTCAAGTTGAGCTATTTTCTTATTCTGTCAGCTAAACTCACTAACTTATGTTATATAATGTATAGTTATGTATGTATAGTTAGCTCGGATTGCATAACGAGTCCTAAACGTATATAACGGCTAAAACTGTTTAAATTTGACATATTTATATGACTTCAGAACTCTCTAAATAGTATTTAGCCATTCACTGCCAGTGAGTTCCACTCCTTACTCGTGCTTACGAGGAAAGTTGATGTAAATAGTTTGGTACGGCAAGGTGGTGGCTCCGATTCCTAAACGTCGTTAATCACTAAATACGACTAGGCATCGTTGCGCAAGTCACCCTTATGGTATCATTTAAAGTCTGAGAGAATATATTTAAATAGAATTCGCTATGTCTGTATCCTAAATTGGATTTATTAACAATTCTCACTAATATCAGGTAATTTATCTCTTAATCCTCGCATTTTTCGCGTTCTGTTCACCCTCATTAGTTCAAAGGAAAAAATAAATTTAATTCTCCAATATAGTCGCTCTTAACTAGCTCTGCATAACGTTACGAATGGTAGAATTAACAATTGTAGTTGGAAACACTTTTCTGTATCGCTGTCTCAGTTACTGAGGCCTCACAGAAAACTGCTGGGGAACTACTAAGATATAAGCATGCTTTACTAAAGTAGAAAATAAAAGTGTATGTCTTATACCTACTGATGTATTTACTATGTTCTAGCAAATATAAATTATCTTATCTTATCTTAAATAGTTTTCATCCCCCCATCTCGGAATGAGTATTTTTGCTCTTCGATATCTGATTGTAAAAGCCGTTTCTATCCGGCTAGAGGATAAAGTAAATTGAATTTAGAACATCGTGTGCACTAAGTTTGTGAATTCAAAACATCATTAAACCTGTTTACTTTTACCTCCATGGTGCCGAATTTATCATGCAACCTTTTTTAATTTGTTAAAAACTCATCGGAACCTTCTTGGTTTATTACTTTTTTGCATTTAGTCATTTCCTCGCTGAGAGGGGATGTAAAGTTACGTGTTGCACTCGATTGCAAAGATTTTTCACCTCGTGTTCTTTTGATCCCTTTCTTCCTCGGGTCATCAAAATTGAGCACGCGATTAAGAAGCAACTTTGCAGTCTTGTTTAACATATAACTATTATCATAAGTTCTAGCAAATAAACATTATCGTATCTTATCTTAAATAACACAGACAGTTTTTTTTGTGTTGACGTATTTTTGTCTGATTAGTATTTACGATATCCATCTACTATCATCAAAAGTCAGATATTTTTATTAAACTGAATTGTTTACGGGCACGTAGCCTTTGCTCAGCAGTGGCATACCACACTAATCACATTAATATTATAAATGCGAATGTCAATCACTCATGTCGTAACGGCTGAACCGATTTCGATTAAATTTGATATGAAAGTAGGTTATAACCTGGATTAACACATAGACTTTTTATCGACGAACCACGCCTGCGACGCCGCGGGCGGGAGCTAGTGATTAATAGAATCTTCAAACCTACCCTTGTAAGCATTCTGCAGACTTATTGTAGCTTGTATTTAGCCCCCTCCCCTTAACTAATTACCCCCGAGTAAGCCATACAAATCGGTGAAAATGTTTTCTAATTTACAAAAAGGCGAAAATATATATTTTTTCTTCACTCGCCAAATGAACTTATTTAGCTCAAGAGGGATTTAATAAAGATTTTTCACGGGTTCATTCTCGGTTTCGTTTAGTAGAAGTTTTTAGGGTTCCGCACAGGAAAAACCCTGCGAAACAACATAGAAGCCTTTATATGTCTCCGAGTCTGTTTTATATTGTAAGTTTTTTATTTATTCTGAAATTATTATATTAATCTCTATACCGGATATTAATAAGAAAAATGTCTACTATATGTCCATAAATATATTCAATAAAATAGATACCTAACGAACTGAAAGTGCTGCAAGGAAATGTATTTAAGAAAAAAACTGACGCTGTGGCTTTTAGACAATTGTTTTTATAGTATAAAGCCCGTCACAGACTTAGCTATAATATATATTAATATACCGTACTATAATATATATTATAGGAAGCTACCACACACTGAGAAATTTATATTTTTCCTTTATTTTTAATATGTCGGAATATATCTTGCTATACTAATATGCAATAATTTATATTACGGTGTAGCTTGGTGACGTCACAGAAATATATATTATAGCTGAGTGTGCGGTCACTCGAAAATTAGTATAGAAAATGTATAGTAATATGCCTAGCTATGAAAATATTAATATATATTATAGCTAAGTCTGTGACGGGCTTAAATGATTTTATTTTTAATTTTAGTACAAGATATTGACATTGTTAAATAAATACCTACTGACATTACTGAAATATTTCATCATCAACATATCAGCCGTAGGACGTCCACTGCTGGACAAAGGCCTCCCTCATTGATCTCCAGGAACTGCGGTTGAAAGCGGCCTGTATCCAATGCCGACCTGCGGTTCTTACCAAGTCGTCTGCCCATCTTGTGAGTGGACGTCCTACGCTGCGCTTGCCGGTCCGTGGCTTCCACTCGAGAACTTTTCGGCCCCATCGGCCATCTGTTCTGCGCGCTATATGGCCTGCCCATTGCCACTTCCACGTGCTAATCCGTCGGGCTATGTCGGTGACTTGAGTTCTCCTACGTATCTCCTCATTTCTGATTCGATCCCGTAGAGAAACCCCGAGCATAGCCCTCTTCATAGCTCGTTGAGCGACTCTGAGCTTATTCATAAGGCCAATAGTGAAGGACCACGTCTCGGTTCCATATGTCATCACTGGTAACACACACTGATTGAAGACTTTCGTCTTAAGGCACTGAGGTATGTTGGACGAAAAGACGTTGCGAAGTTTCCCAAACGCTGCCCATCCGAGTTGGATTCGACGATTGACCTCTTTCTCGAAGTTGGACCTACCTAATTGGACTGTTTGTCCTAGGTATACATATGCGTCGACAACTTCAAGAGCCGAGTTCTCAACCATAACTGGGGCAGGGACGACATGGACATTCGACATGATTTTCGTCGTGTCCATGTTCATTTTAAGTCCTACCCGTTGGGAGACTCGATTGAGGCCTTCGAGCATCGTGGCTCTTCCATCGACTTTGCCATGACCACAATATCGTCGGCAAACCGAAGGTGAGTGATGTGTTCGCCGTTAATATTGATGTCCAGTCCTTTCCATTCCAGAAGCTTGAAGGCATCTTCCAATGCGGTCGTAAAGAGTTTCGGAGAGATTACATCTCCCTGTCTTACGCCTCTTTTTAAGGGAATAGCCTTCGAGTTCTGTTCGTGTACTCGGACTGACATAGTGGCGTTTTTATACAAACACTTCAACACTTCGATGTACCGATAGTCAACACGGCATCGTTGGAGAGACTCAAGCACTGCCCATGTTTCGATCGAATCGAAGGCTTTCTCATAGTCCACAATCGCGAGACATAGCGGCAAGTTATACTCTTCGGTCTTCTGTATGACTTGCCGCAGCGTATGTATGTGGTCTATGGTAATGTAGCCTTTACGCAACCCGGCTTGTTCGGGAGGCTGGAAGTCATCAAACCTGCGTTCGAGACGGTTCGCGATGACCCTCGAAAACAGCTTATAAACATGGCTCAAAAGCGAGATGGGTCCGTAATTCTTAAGCAAGGTGTTGTCACCTTTCTTGAAGAACAGAACCACCACGCCCCCGTTCCATGCTTTTGGCGTCGTACCTTCAAGCAAGGCGGAATTAAAGAGCTTCTGAAGGACTTTAAGTACCGGTGATCCACCCGCTTTCAGAAGCTCTGAAGTGATTCCGTCCTCACCCGGCGCCTTGTCGTTCTTAAGCTGTTTCAAGGCCATCCTGATCTCATACAGGCTGATGTCCGAAATATCTTCGGTATAATGTCGGGTCAGTTTGGCTCTTGAGTCGTTGGCCGCACTGCAAACAGGTTTAGTGACCGAATCGTAGAGCCGTCCATAGAACCTTTCGACTTCCCTTAACACTTCCGCTTTACTTGACGTTATGCTGCCATCTTCCCTTTTCAGCTTCGTCATGCGGCTTTGCCCAATAGAATTATCTCTCGCGAACACTTTGGAGCCTTTATTCCGCTCTATCGTATCTTTCATACGAGATGTATTAAAGGTACGAATATCGTGCCGCAAGGATTTCCAAATCTTTCTATTGAGCTGCCTATGTGACTGAGCATCATCGGGAGACTGCAGTTGCAAAGAACGTCGTTCAGCCATGAGGTTAAGGGTGTCATCAGAGAGTTTCTGAGGTCTATTGGTACGGGGGGGTCTTAAAGAACTGGGATCCCACCGTATGGACGGTTTCTACGAACCTGTTATTGATCTCGTCCACTTATTCATCTACTTCTAGACAGTCAAAGCGATTTGCAAGTTCGAGTTGAAAGCTCTCGAGGTTTTGGATATGTGCGCGAGTGGGTCGGAGCGTAGATTTCATCAAACGGGACCTTTCAAGTTTAACGTTCATATTCAATTTGGCTCTAACATTTCGGTTTCGGTGATCACTGCCGGTTTTCACCCTGTGAATTACAGAGACATCATTATATATCCGTTTCTTGTTGGTCAAGATGAAATCAATCTCATTTCTCGTGGAACCGTTGGGACTCATCCAGGTCCATTTCCTGTGAGGCGGCTTCTGGAAAAAAGAATTCATCATAAAGAGTCCTTCTTTCTCCAGAAAATCGGCCAGCCTCTGTCCCCTGGGGTTCCGTTGCCCATATCCAAATTGCCCCACTCTCGAAATATTTGCACGGCTAAAATAGGTTGAATATATTGACAAGCATAGATTTAAGACCTTTTATTGTAATTTTTATGTATTCTAGCAAATAAACGATTGAATTTGAATGAAACTGCTTAAACTTTTGTGTATACAGCAGAAATTGCCACGGAACCCAGTCATTATATTCTGTGTCACACTTCATCATATTATTTCTTCCGACAGTTTTCGCGACTAATCCCAGTGATATTTTACTTGTCGCTACATTGAATTAGCATCGCGTTATCATCAGCCGGGTAATGTGACAGCTAACTAGCACTAGTGGGTCTGTAAGAACAGTAAACCTCACGTCCCAAATACAAAAGTAATTATCGCAGAATGTCCAATTTTAAATCGTATTTCTGTTGCTTGAATTTTCCTATGTAAACTTTTGAGCAAAATATTGGTATTAGTTTAAGCGATAACTCGCGTTCCCTTGGTCCTAGGAGGTCAAATCTGGTGTCTACGGGTTCGTCTTGTGAAGGAGTAGAGGAATGCGTCTGATTGGTATAGGTAGGTATAAATTAAAAAAAAAACCGCCCATATATAACGCTACTGCATACATCCCCCCCCCCCCCTTCCACTCTCCACATTCCCTTTTAGAAAGTGTTTTGCAACATCTTGTGTAGAATCTAGTCCTTAGAGTACCTCTCAAATTTGATAGAAATCCGTCTATAAATAACGCTACAGCAAACTTCCTTTACCCTCCCTTATTTTCCTTCCAACCAAAAATCGCGATAGGCTAAAAAAATTAACATGCACATTTTCGTTTAAATCGGTTTAAAATGCGACCTGTAGGCGAGAATAGACTGTCTAGCAGAACTAGCATTTTTGGCCAATCTCGAAACTGAGACGCTTCGCTCGCTTCGCTCGCTTCGCTTGCTCGGTCAATAAGAGACAACTTTGTAGACGAACCAAAGTCACCGACATATCGCAATGTATTAGCAAGCTGAATTGTCAGTGGGCGGGGCACATAGCTTGAAGAACTGATGCCCGTTTGGGCCAGAAAAGTTCACGAGTGGAGACCACGCACTGGAAAGCGCAGTATAGGATGACCCCCCGCTAGATGGAAAGACGACCTGATAAAGGTTACTGGGAGCCGTTGATGCAGGCCGCACAAGATCGGCCGGTCAGAAAATCAAAATCAGAAAAATGGGGGTAGCCTATGTTTAGCATTAGACGTCCTTTGCTTGATACGATCAAACAAATAAACAAAATTGAACAGAAACATTATTTATGTGCATCGCAGGAAATACCATCGGTTAATTACTAACTAATTTTCCTCAATATTTTGACCATGAGTAATTCCTATCGACTTGGACAATGAACTTAAAATCATATAATACTAGCTGACCTGCCCGCTTGAAATTTCCCATTCCTGTGGGAACTTCGGGATAAAAACTATATAAAACACTCTTGTCAAAGTGACGCGTCCCTTCATGTAAATGACTTCACGTCAATGAATGACGGTTAAGTTATATGGATATTGTTCATACAAAAACACTAAAATCGCAATTAAAAATGAGGGAGGGGGAAGGAAAATACTTAACATTCTATTCTCATACCTATCAAATATACAAAAAAAAAATCATTAAAATCGGTCCATCCGTTTCGGAGGAGTGTGACCACAAACACCGTGACACGAGATTTTTATGTAGTAGAGTAGATTAGCTCATTATTTTATAAGAGCTATATTAACAGTTTGACATTTCATCATCTTAATTTATCAACCACAGGCGTCAACTGATGCACAACCTACCCCATATTTCCAGAGCAAACGTTTATATGCGGCCTGCATCATAGAATGCAGTAAGCCTCATTCTATTTTCAAATTTACTTAGTGCCCTAGGGGCGTAAATCGCATTTACGCATAAGGTATCGAGCTAACAATTACCAACTTTCAGAACATGATTGATGAAAATAATGTTATAGCATAGGTCATTCACATGTGGTCAAACTCTACGTCACTGACCACAAAGCTACTGTAGGTTAATTTTTTTTGATAACATTTATCATTTTGAGAAATTGTAATTATCATAATGGCAATGGCAACCATAATTACTTACTATAGTGTAACAGTAAAGTAGGAGTAAAAAAAAATATTTTAAGCGACTTCAAAAAAAGGAGGAGGTTCTCAATTCATCGGAATCATATTTTTTGTTTTTTTTTTTTATGTTTGTACCTCGATTACTCGAAGACGCCTGGAACGATTTGAGAAATTATTTTCTTCCCAGGTGGTCCCATCGGCATCAAGTTAGGATCTGATGATGGGATCCCAAAAAGTCGAAAGCAACCCTCAAATTGTATAGGGACGCCATTATGTGTGTTATTTATTACCTCAGACTTCAGACATTTAGCAACCGATTTGGAAAATTATTTTTTTATTTGAAAGTATATAAGTACTAGGAGATACGTAGGAGAACTCAAGTCACCGACATAGCCCGACGGATTAGCACGTTGAAGTGGCAATTGGCAGGCCATATAGCGCGCAGAACAGATGGCCGATGGGGCCGGAAAGTTCTCGAATGGAGGCCACGGACCGGCAAGCGCAGCGTAGGACGTCCACCTACAAGATGGGAAGACGACTTGGTAAGAACCGCAGGTCGGCGTTGGATGCAGGCCGCTTCCAACCGCAGGTCCTGGAGATCAATGAGGGAGGCCTTTGTCCAGCAGTGGACGCCCTACGGCTGATATGATGATGATGATGATGATATAAGTACTTTCATATTTATCTCATAGAAATTTAATCAAAATCTATTCAGTAGTTTGATTAAGTCGGTTATATTTTTGTTAAAAAGTTACTTGTCATGAAAAATATACAATTGCAATCAACACGAGCTATATGGGATATGTAGATATTAGGTTATGAAGCAGAAATGGTGGTCGCAGGAAGCATCATTCCTGATAATCACAACAGAATAATATAGCTGTCGAATGTTATACATCAAACTTCATATGTATAGACAAAACACTCAACAACACTGTCAATAATTTGGTCAGGTGGCGAACTCCTAGAGTGAATATAAGGAATCCTAGTGCGGGGTTAGATCTATTTAATAATAATAATGCTGGACATTTCAAACAACGCTATCTAGCCCCAAAGTAAGCAAAACTATGGGAGCCAGATAACTGATAGAATAATTATTTTTTGGTTAATACCTATTATATAAAGAAAAACACCCAGTCATTGAAAAAAAATCTGTAGATCATGCAAACGTATGTTCCACTGCGGGAGTCAAACCCCTAATCTCTTGTAGGTTGTGTATCAATTTGAATACTTCCGGAAATACTACGTACACATAGATTCCTATTTATTAGAATCATCCTACGTACATCAAAATAAGCGTTAGAAAACATTTTAAAGGGCGTATTTTCATGAGATGTCTATAGCATTACAAACGTTCGTAGGTTATGGTAACCATTTACCATAACTCTATTATTCCCTATTCAACTAAACCAATCGATTCACTATGACAATGGTATCATCGTAAAATATCCATAGATACAGACAGATAGATAACTTTTTAAATTTTCGCGAACTATACTCATATTATTTAGACAAAACGGGTCTTTTCGGCTCCCGCCACGCCGTCTGTCTCTCGTGACCATGGCCGAAACTTAGAGGTTATAGTGTGACCATTAGTGCTGTGCACTCCCTGAGGTATGCGCGCGGCGAGACGGGGGGGAGAATCGGCTGCTGCGCTCTGTCAGTTCGCCGTCAACGCTCGTGGCGGCAGGTAGTGTTATTTGTATTGGACTGTCTATGTCATGTGCGTCAAAATTATGATTTTGATATAAATATATGCGCGAAAAGACCCGTTTTGTCTTAAAAATATCCATAGATACCTTTCGGTATTCTACTATAGTGTGACCATTAGTGCTGTGCACTCCCTGAGGTATGCGCGGCGAGGTGGGAGGCAAAGAAAAAACTGCATGAGTTCACATGAGATCAATACATGTCGGACATATCTTACGATATCAGTTTGCATTTCTAAGGCAAGACTTGTGGCGGGACGATGGTCGGAGGCTATCTATCTGTAATATATTATACTTACTTAGTTGATTAAAATGTAACTTAAATATACTCATATTTTATTAAAAATATGCAGTTGATAAATAAGAACTAAACT
Organism: Philereme vetulata; assembly: GCA_918857605.2. NCBI lineage: Eukaryota > Metazoa > Arthropoda > Insecta > Lepidoptera > Geometridae > Philereme > Philereme vetulata. The sequence goes on from OU975420.1 coordinate 2,196,875, forward strand.
TATAATTCAAAGGACTTGTTTTATTGAACATTTTTTTTATATTTACAAACAATTATATATTCTAACGAAAGTTATTCTGACATAGATTCTGTTTCAACTTCATCTTCCATTTCATATCACGAGATAACGCACGACCCATCTTTGAATATTTATCCCGTGTGCGTCTGACATAGACCGTCCGGTACAAAAGCTACCTACCGCCGTGAGCGTTGACGGCAGACTGATAGATCGGAGCGGCCGACACATCCCCCCCGTCTCGCCGCGCGCATACCTCAGGGAGTGCACAGCACTAATGGTCACACTATAAAATAATATTTTTTCTATGACCGCTGTTGCTACGATACCTTTGAAAAGTTTTCAGCTTATGACAGGAACAACAATTGTATTTTTCAAACTTTCGCGATCACTGTACATAATTATTGATTAAAACGGCGTCAACCCGAGGCCATGACTGTTGCAACACAGCCGAAACGTCGCGTCGGGATAACAAATAAAAAGGTACATACGCGATAAATACCCGTTTTAATCAATAATTAGGAACAACATTTGTAATCATTAATTTATAATGGTATGGCTTCATAATCATTTTTCTTATAAATTTGGAAAATTGGGACCCAGCTGAGTCGTTTGCTTTTTTGCCATCTTAGTGGTATAAAAAATCGTTTATAAAACACAACATTGTCTAGAGTTTAGATGTGAACGTGTTGTTGGTTAATTATAACTGAATGAGTTCAGATAGTGCACATTTTGATCCCGCAGTTCAATATATTTTTATATCTCAGAAAAAATATATCAATTTGATTTGATTCGACTAGTATTTCCAAAACAAACAGTAACCATTTAATATCTAACCCTTGTTTGACGCAAACCACTGACTTTTAAAAACCTAATCCAATTTGAGCCCCGACTCAAGTCACCCGTAAACCTCTACTTTACCGGCACTTCCGAACAACGTTTTAAAAAAGACAATTTACTAAGAAAGGGGTACTGTCACCCACCTTCCATGCCTCCAATGATCCTAAATTAACGTCGCGAAGGGGGTCTAATCGACCATTTTTTCTCCGCCTGATTACGAGAAGGCTAATATTGACCCCCCCACCCACTCATTGGGCTCAAACAAATGTTAACCCTTTATTCCTCTCCCCTTTGGAAAAAAACCCATAAAATATATCTAATTAAAAAATATCCCCGTCTAAGGACTGACGCTCATAAAGAATGTCAATTAGGCCAGGACGTTTTTTCTTTTGGGGTATTTTTTCTTGTAATATTTTGTGTCGTTGGCGGCGAAGGGTTAAGATAGCGAAATTAGTATCGGTATGAAATATTGAGTAATTTAATATTTGGCGGAGGCGTCCCTTTGAGCCATTGTTTGATGTTCTCTTTTTAATCTGGATTAATGTTTCAGATGTAAGGGTGCACTTCGGTGGATGCCCAAAACAAAACTGAAATTTAAAAAATATTGTGCGAGAGAAAGCCTTTCGTTACCACTCCATTGAAATAGTTCAATGCGATCGTACACTGAACAATTAAAATATTCTACTACTTTGATAAAAGGTTTCAATAAGAACCGCAACATGATTGTCATTTCATAGATATGGCACGCTAAAAACACTCCTAACAACCTTTAACCTGCGAATCATTATTTAATTCTTTCAATAGAAGTTCGAATCGTTTGATAAAAATACTAAAAATTGAGTTTCGATTGTATTGTAATCTTGATGTTAGTCAATGCAACGTTTGCTGTAACTGAAAGCTGATGATGATGATACTGCCTCTAAAGATCATAATGCGACCGAAAGATACCAGCAGTTAAATCAATCAGAGTTATGTATGACGCTCCTAAACGGGCCATTTTGTACGCCAATTTGGATTAGGAATGTGTGTTGTCTTACAGGTAAAGACAGATATACCGTGAAGTGAGTCGACAATAGGTTGCCATTAAACATGGTCTGTTTAAAAAGCACACTGAACAAATAAAAATAATGAGTAGGTACTTAAATATAGCTAGTAGGTTGCGCTCAGTAATTTATAGATTGGGTAGTTATATTTTATGAGGATATTTTGAATGATTTCCAGATGCGCAGTATTGGCGTAGTTGGCTATAACCTAACGTCACTATAATGTGAAATCTATACCCAACAACATTATTAAGAGCTAATAGTATTTCGTTGTACTGATTACTTTTTAAAACATTACAACTCAGCGTGGCCATGCAGCCATGTTTATGGGACACTTCCGCCTGGTAGTGATATTGAGCAGTTGAGCTATCTATAGATCGTTTGCAACGGTCATTAGGTGATTTAACTCATTATTTGGTATTTTTATAGAGATGTAAATAATTGTATGCTCTTTTCGTTAATACATATTATTTTTATAGATCTCTATAGTGTACCAGTTGTACCACCCATTCGCTCCCATTGTTTCGGATCCAAGTTTATAAGCGACATCTGTCTTCACTGAAAACTATACTCTGTGTATTTTAAAGGTAAGAGTGAATGACATGTTTCATCATTAATTATATTTGTTAAATTGTTTTTAATTGTTTGTACTTTTTGAAACGACTCAAACCAAATTTTTAGTGCCCTAGCAAGAGTACATGTACCTACTCCCTAAGCTACTTACATCTAAGCTGAAAAATGTATATATACATGTAAGCAAAATATATATATTCTAAGAAACTATGAATAGGTACCTCATTTGTGCTTCATCAGAACACATCATTGCAAAAGATTAGATTGTGGGCAAATGAAGATCTTTAAAAAAAGACTAGCTTCATCATCATCATCATCAGCCGGGTGGACGTCCACTGCTGAACATAGGCCTCGCCCTTAGATCGCCACAACGAGCGGTTGGTAGCCGTTTACGCCCAGCAGCTCCCCGCGATTCCTACTAGATCATCGGTCCACCTTGTGGGGGGCCGGCCTACGCTGCGTCTTCCAGTCCGTGGTCTTCACTCGAGAACCTTTCTTCCCCAACGGTTATCGGTTCTACGAGCGATGTGGTCCGCCCGTTGCCACTTCAACTTGCTAATTTTGAGAGCTATGTCGGCAACTATAGTTCTTCTGCGGATTTCCTCATTGCGGATTTTGTCACGCAAAGAAACCCCGAGCATAGCCCTCTCCATAGCTCGTTGAGCGACTTTGAACTTGGTCATGAGGCCATGAGTAAAGGACCACGTTTCAGTGCCATAGGTCATCACTGGCAACACATACTCTAGCTACTTAGGCAAATACAATTACAAGATTAGCTTAGTTCCGATCAATTACTAATTATGACTAATTAGTGATAACGTGTGGTTAAAATCAGTTCAAGGACTCGACCGAGACACCATTTTGGTAATTAGGTATTAAGCAATGCCATTATTCTATAACTTATTCTCGTAATTTAAATATTGTTGTTGTAACAGTCGATTTTCGATCGCACTATGATTTAAGCAGTATCAGGGACGGGATATATTGCATTGCTGATGTCGAGATAAGATAAGATAAATTAATTAAAGGTATAGGAAGCAATTCTCATGGCGCAAACTAAATCAAAGTTACGTTTGACGGTTGTCAGTCCCGTCAACCAAAAATAAAAAAGGTTGGCAAATTTTTTTTTTGTAATTTTAGTAAGGGTGTGGTAGACCCAGACGGAGATGGAGGGATGAACTGGATGACAGTTCGAGAAAGAGTGGCCCCAAATAGCCAATAACCGGGATTCGTGGAAGGAGGGAAGGGAGGCCTTTGCCCTGCAGTGGGACTCTACGGGCTGATAATAAATAATAATAAAATTTTAGTAAGATATTTATTTGCATAAATAAGTGTAGGTACACACGGCTACACATCAAGCTATACATTTCCAGCATAAGCTGACCTCGCATTGTGTAGGCTTTTCGTAGAATAAGAGGTCAGCTTATACTGGAAATGTATAGCTTGATGTGTAGCCGTGTGTACAATAAGGTCTTAAAAACTAGGTAATGTCCCTATACTTGTTTGCCCTTTACGAGCATCGCAAATGACTGATTACTGAGGGCGCTCTTTTCCGGAACACAAAAAGTCTCATACGAGGAATAACGTCACAATAAGCTAAACACCTACACAAAATAGGTTATTAACCTCTTTTGTTTATACAAACCGTTAATACTACAGAGTAATAATAGGCAAGTTAGCAATAACTAGTGAACAAACTAGAAACATTAAAGAACGTATGAACAGATAAAGAACACCTACTTCTTCTATTGAGTCAAAAATGTCTTCCAACAATAATAATAATAATCCACGTAGCCGTTTTCGGCTACGTGGACTGGGCTTATGCTTTTATTAGAGCTTGGGTTTTGCCCTTATGTGGCTTATGTATCCAATTTTTGCACTAAATATTTTAGCGCAAATAGCGCACGTCGGAATGCCATTATTGAAGTTGCAAGATTTGGAATATAATATTATATGTATATAGATTCCAACAATATCCTGCTGACGGCAATATACTAATACAGATCAGATAGAAAGACCGTACACAGAAAATAAAACGGCCAAGTGCGAGTCGGACTCGCGTACGAAGGGTTCCGTACATTATATAAAAAAACGGCAAAAAAATCATGTCTGTTGTATGGGAGTCCCACTTAAATGTTTATTTTATTCAATAGCACAATTTTATTTATTTACCTTATTTGAGGTTGGTGCCGATTAAGCTAATCCTCTAAATTGAATGAGCGCCTTTACAACTCAGAGGACTATCATAATTGGCGTCAACTATGTATGTATGGGGACACCCTTCAATTTTCAACTCTTTTATTTGTTGTAATTTTTCCCTTAGTTGTGCTGCTTGCTTTTTGCTACATTTCGTGATTCTAGGTCAACGGGAACTACTATATAGGTTTTCTACCCTAAACCTATAGGGTACTTCCGGTTGACCTAAAATTGTCAATTTTGGTTAAAAACAAGGTCTTACAACACCAGTACCTAAAAGGAAAGTTCAGAAAAATAAAAAAAAAGTTGAAAACTAAGGTAAATTTTGTTTCTTACAAGTTTTCGCAAATACTAAATTTGCCCATATCTTTTTATCATGTTGACTCAGGACCTTGATTTTTATATACCTAATAGGGACTATATACTTCAGTATCTGGTATAAATTTCAATTTGCTAGGTCCACCCGTTCGTGAGAAAATCGGCAGTGATACACGGACAGACGGAAAAGAGAGTGATCTTATAATGCTTCCTTTTTTACCTTTTGAGGTACGGAACCCTAAGAAAGCCACTGAATCGTGAAAAAGTCTTTATAAAGGCTTCCATGCTAAGGTCCAGAATTAGCGATGAAACGCTTTTGTGGTCGCCAAAAATTGTAATATTGTGTAATTGAGTATTGTCTCGTGAATCAAGGGTTCTATCGCCAAATTTGCCAAGTGTTGTATGTATGCTGAAAATTGACCACTGTACGTTGACTGCTAGTGTACTTACACCATCGTGCACCCACATCATTGAGCGGGGGGGAGGGGGTTGAAAACGAGCCTCGATAATGTTTCCTCTAAACAGGCCTAGCCTAGTAAGGAAACAGATAGGAAGGTATCTCTTTGTAATATTTATCCTGGTTTACGAAATTGTATTTTTAAGTCTAAAGTAAGTTAAACTTGTAGTAATCAAAAAGTTATTAACTACATTGTAGTTCTATACCTACATCGTTATGTTTCTCAAGTAAATGCCTACACATTCGAGCTACTCGTAAGTTGACATTGTATGTCACTGTGTCACCATGCGCTAAAACACAATTCCGTTAGATTCTTAGAAGACCTTGGCAAAATGTTTTAACGAAGTTTACTTTCATTTTAATGGTACCATCATTTGTAGGGAATGCAATCCCGACTCGAGATTGCAAATTCGAGATCCCGCGGGATTAGAAATATCAATCCCGCGGGATCCCGGAATTTTCGGGATCCCGTCTAGTTTAAAAAAATGTTATATTCGTATGACTGAACAAGCTAATAACTGCTTGTTTGTGATAGTGAGGTTAACTAAAATAACATATTACTCGTAAGAAAATAAAAATCTTTATTTTTTAATCTTACCAACTAAATAATTATCGTCACCTGTCGCTAATATTCGGAAATAGTCGGAATAGTTTTCTAACGCTGTTTGGCGTTCCTGCCGCTCGCGGCCGTCAGTCAGCGCGCCACTTGCGCCCCGAGTGGACGTGTGTAGCGTCACTGACCACTGCCGCCCAATCCCGTCAATCTCGAACGGGATCTCGTCATATGATGCGTCGGGATTGATCGCGAAAAATTACACGAGATCTCGCGAGATCGGGATTGCATTCCCTAATCATTTGTTTCATTTTGCATGTTGATTTGAACGGGGCTTTCAGATAACTTTTCTAAATTTATAATCAAGAATTGGTTTAAAATAAAATTTGTTTGATGATGTCAGTAGATATATCACAGGAAAACAGATAGAAACAAAATAGAAAGTTAAATAGTGAAATTTTAAATTAGACACTAGGTAAAAATAAAATTTTAGAGAAACAATGAGGCTATCTCTTGCACAAACGAAACCAAGTAAATTAAGGTTTGACAGCACTAAAATGACAACTCTCACTCTTTAAGAATAAAGAAACAAAAATAGATTGCAATAATATATGTAGTTCTGTAATAACTAAATTCCTGCGTGAGCGTCCATGTCTCAGCACCGTAGGTCATTGTGGGCAGAACACATTGGTCAAATAAGCGGGTCTTCAGACACTGTAGAGTTTTAGATAGATAGATAACTCTTTATTGAATTACCACACAAACAGAAATTGCACAGGGAGCCATGGAGGGTACCATGCTCGGCATCAAACTGTTAGATCGAGTTCCAAACGTCGAAATCCGTAGACGAACGAAAGTTCATGACGTTGTGATTCGAGTTATGGAGCTCAAATGGTCTTGGGCGGGACACTTGACAAGATGTGGTGATGACAGATGGAGCAGGGCAATGACTGAATGGTGGCCAAGGAGCGGGTTTAGAAGGGTAGGACGTCCGGCAGCGAGATGGGGTGGACGACATCGTAAAGGTCGCGGGCCGTCAGTGGGTGAGACTAGCGCAGGATCGTGGTGGATGGCACAAACTTGGGGAGGCCTATATATACCTAACAATGGGTGAAGTCAGGCTGTGGATGATGATGATGATGAAGTAAATTGTGCCAGCCAACAGAATTGCCTCTTATATACCGACAGATTGATATTGATAATTTATTTTTTACAAAACTATGTAAGCCGGATCTTTAAAGTCCCATTTTACATACCTAAGGACTAAAAGCTATCTTTTAAACTAAAACACTTACGATGATACACACCAATACTTCGCGGACACAACTCTGGTTTTACCCAATTTAAGGATGGAAATCCTTTCTATTTAGGTAAATGAAATGTGCAGACGCAAATCGCTGCTTGGTGTGGTTTGTAACAATAGGCATTTTGTAATACTTGCAAACGTCACAGTAATGAATTGTAACAATTCTCGTAACTTAACCAAAACCCTGGGGTTTCCTCAAACTTAGCTTGGTCTTGGGAAGTACAAAGTCTTCTTAAACCTTTGTTGAAGTAGATGATGTAACCGCTACTATAATGGGCATTATATGAGCCATATCGGGGGCTCAAGACCCTGGATCATGGAAACCTCCAGGGCCCTTAAAGTGTACTTACAGAAAGAATTTCCATGCGTTCATTCAGAAGTGTAAAGAAATTTCTAATTTGTGTCTCACCTGGTCAGTGGTGAATCATAGTACGATTTCTACCTGCATTGTGAATCAGCTAACTGGACTTCTTTGTTTCATTGCGAGTGGCCACTTGTTTTCGATAATAGGTATGTATGTACCTGCTAACTTTTAAACGTTGTTTTGAAGAAGAGCTGATGTCCAGCAGTGGAAGATATTAAAAATTTATTTTTCTAAATATCATCCAAACTTTTCTAGTCTAAATTGTATCCTTATAGACTAGTGGTTCGCCCCGAACTAAGATCTCGCGGGTCTCTCTTAATAATAATAATCTTTGACTATCAAAATAGTGACACGAAATGCATAATCATCTTACTTGACCCACAGTTTCATTCAAATTACAGGTAACGGAAGTTCATGTACGTTAGTTATAACTTTTTGGGTTACAAATTGCAGTTATTCTGGATTTCAGACTTTTGCCTACATTTGTATCACTTAAGCTACTCGCATACCAAATTATAGCACTGTGGGGTCACTAGTGTACATTGTGCACACCTGTGAATTTTGTCAAGTCAAGACGTACCACTTGACCGGATAGTCTCATTGTTTTTTTTCATCTCTTGAACCCTAATAATCTCATCAATCCCCCCACATGTTTAGCTCATGTAGTCACACCAGAACTGTGCCATCACTACGCACCTATATCCCAAATTTCACGATAATTGAAAGTTATTCTCGGACAAACAAACATACATACATTTGCCCAAGTTGATTTGAAGATCTCACTTCGCTAGATCAATTAAATACCTATTGAATTCAATAATACTTAACTGCAAATGATTTCATGTTTTCCGGTTAATATAATAAATACAAACAGTTTATTTGTAATACATATTTTATATACTATAGGATAAAAAACTCTACTTTGCTATTTGCACTTTCAAATATGTACATGTTGGTACCAGTTAAGTCAGATAACAAACAAAATACCTGCAGTAGGGTCTTTCTATGAATGGGTCCTAGCTACCCATAATCTGCATTGTCCCATGTTGTTTTGTTACAAAAAGGCTTTTATGAATATCTGACCCTTCTCAGTACGATTATCACATTCTTAGGTTATGTTGAAGTAGACAGTTATCTCTTTTGATTCTTCGAAAACTTCAATCGACTATCTCTAGAATCTAAGTCACTTTAATATAAGCGTTTATGTCATTAGTATTGGATAACTATTATCTGTTTAGTAAAACACTTGATGCGACTTATCAACTACATTCAGTTTCAATGGTTGTTGGGTGGATATTGCTAAATCTTCTTCTGTTTGATGTGACAATAATAAATAACAATAATACTGAACATTTTACACAGCGCTATCTAGCCACAAAATAAGCAAAGTTTGTACTATGGAAACCAGATAACTGATAATGATACTTACATACCTATTTCGTACTTTTAATATATAGAGAAACATCCAGACCTGAAACATATATCTGTAGATCGTGCAAACATTTGTTCCGCGGCGGGAATCGAACCCACAACCTGTTGCATCTCAGCTGGTTATTCGCCCACTGCGCCACGGAGGTCGTCAAGCACCAGTGGCGTTGCCCACTTATAACAAACATAAATTAACAAACTATAGGTGGGATCGGTCTTCTTCTTCTTCATTGACATTATTACTCTCTTCTTTCTTACTAATCTCACTAAATTAATCTTTTTCTGACCACTTCTCTTCATCAGTCCACATTCGTATGTAAAATAGACTTCAATATAAATAAAACGCACACAAGAAAACGTGCCACAAAAGCACAAATGCTAATGTTTGCAAATGCATACGATTTGCTGACATGAAGAATGTATGTTGTTCGATTCCTGCGAACGACGTGGTTGGAATCGACAACGCTATCAGGCATTGCCAAGAAATAGCACGTACCCACGAAAAACATTATATCGTGGTTCATTATTGATTCGTGGAAGACATAGCGTCTAAAGTGTTTGAGGATACAATCAATTGTAAGCAACACTATATCATTGTTTGTTAATTATGTAATGAAAATTATACTTATTCGGTATTTGTTTTTAAGTAATAGTAGTACAATTAGTGGGTCATTCGGTAACTGAACGTAAACTTTCGATCCATCTAAACATCGAATAAATATATCCAACTGAAATTCCAATTGCCACAGCAACAGCTAAGAATCTTAAGTCGAAGTTTAAAATTCTATATGTTAAATTTACGAGCTCCCGTCCGCGGCTTCACACGCGTGAATTATCAATAAAAAGTAGCTTATGTCTCAGGTCATAACCTATTTATATAACAAATTTCTTCGAAATTAGTCAAGCCGTTTAGCCGTGAAAGCGTAACAAACAGACGAACAGAGACAGAGTTCCTTTCGAATTTATAATATTAGAATGGATTTGTGGCGTTAGGCCATAAAGTGCATTTGAACCTTTTATAAGATGGACAAAGGAACATACCAATAATTTGATATATATTATTTTGAGGCAGTTTCTGACCGACTTCAAAAAAAGGAGAAGTTCGTCCGCAACATTTTTTATGTATGTTTCCCGATTACTGGAAGACGCCTAGACCGATTTGAGTAATGATATTCTTGTTTAAAAGGGTATACTTTCCAGGTGGTCCGGTTCACACCAAGTCAGGATCTCAAAAAAATCGAGGACTACCCTCAAACTTTATAGGGACGCAAATCGGTTTTACGTTTCTTATTACGTTGTCCAATTAGGTAGGTCCAACTTCGAGAAAGAGGTCAATCGTCGAATCCAACTCGGATGGGCAGCGTTTGGGAAACTTCGCAACGTCTTTTCGTCCAACATACCTCAGTGTCTTAAGACGAAAGTCTTCAATCAGTGTGTGTTACCAGTGATGACATATGGATCTGAGACGTAGTCCTTCACTATTGGCCTTGTGAATAAGCTCAGAGTCGCTCAACGAGCTATGGAGAGGGCTATGCTCGGGGTTTCTCTACGGGATCGAATCAGAAATGAAGAGATACGTAGAACTCAAGTCACCGACATAGCCCGACGGATTAGCACGTTGAAGTGGCAATGGGCAGGCCATATAGCGCGCAGAACAGATGGCCGATGGGGCCGAAAGGTTCTCGAGTGGAGGACACGGACTGGCAAGCGTAGCGTAGGACGTCCACCCACAAGATGGGCAGACGACTTGGTAAGAACCGCAGGTCGGCGTTGGATGCAGGCCGCTTCCAACCGCAGTTCCTGGAGATCAATGAGGGAGGCCTATGTCCAGCAGTGGACGTCCTAATATGATGATGATGATGATTACCTCAGAACTCCGGCACTTATCAACCGATTTGGAAAATTATTTGTTTGTTTTCAAGAATATACTTTCTTCAGTTTTCATGAATATTGGTTTCATAGAAATTTCATCAAAATCAGTTTAGGAGTTTGGTTAATTCGGTTTTTTTTTGTTAAAAAGTTACTTATGTTAAGCAAGATTCGATCAATAACATTGACGCAAGCGTTGCGTCCATATTCTTGATCGTTTTAATAACCGACTTCAAAAAAGGAGGTTCTATGTTCGACTGTATATTTTTTTTATGTATGTTCACCGATTTCTCCGTTATAATTATTTTATTAATCAAAAGAATGCACTTCCGAGGTGGTCCCATAAAAATTTCGGTTAGTAGTTTGTTTATTCTGTTATCTGAAATCGGTTATATTTTTGTTAAAAAGTTACTTGTACGAGAAGACTGAGATATCGCGCAGAAAGAACAAAATTTGCAGTTTATCTGGACAGACAGTACAAAAATGTTTCTATCTTTATCGTGTGGGCTTTAGCGAAAGTTATAATTTATTAGAATGACAGGTGAAAGTCACTAAATAAATGAGTTTATTGTTAATGATAATTTGGCAAGGGCATCAGTCCTAATGAAAGATTTCTAGATGATTAATTAATTGTTTTGTTAACATATTTTTACGTAGAGTAGCATTGTCATCATCATTATCAGCCAAAGTACGACCATAGCTTACACAAAGCCGGTTCCAATAAACATTACCGATTACGTTACTTTTGTCCTTAAAAATTGTCAAATTTTTGACTCTTTCAAAAAGAAACTGATTTTATAGGAACCGGCGCGGCGGCCATCTGATTTTTTTACAAGCTCAGGGACAGGCAAACATAAGGTGAAACTATAAGAATTCCTACTTCGACTATGGAACACTAAGTGGTGAGGAAAATCAACAGGGATATTATTGAATAGCGGATAAACACTGAATAACCATTATTCAGGATAATGGTAGAGTACCTACTTACTATATAAGTATAACTTGCAAATGAAATTCTTTACTTAGTGGATTTAATAACAAGTTATTTTTAACAAAATTTAAAAAAGAAACCCCCTCTTTTTTCGTTGGGAGTTAAACACTGACATAGCTAAGAAGCACTCCCTGTCTGTGTGTTACAGCAGAACAGCTGAATCGATTTCGATTAAAATTTGGAACATAAATAGATCATGACCTAGATTGAGACATACTATTACAATATATTGACATATGAGACATATATTGACAAACCAAGCATGTGAAGCCGTGGGCGGAAGGTTGTTTAGTAAAGTTTTAATATCTTTTAATAGTACGAGCGAATAACTAAGCTGACATGTTTTCCGGCGATGTGTTCCTTCATCGTTTCTGTATGAATAAATTCGCATGAAGGACATTTTTTTCGCGGCGGGAATCCAACCCGCAACCTCAAGCATATCAGCCTATTCGCACACTGCGCCACCAGAGCTCGTCATAAAATTACCATTCTAAACCCCAATTTGTAATGCGAAACTATGTTAATATTGCGCAATAGCTTTTTAAACCGCCACCTCAGGTGCCTTAGTCATTAACAGTGAAAGCATCAAAATTCTACTCGATTCATACATTGTGTAAGCTATAGAAGTAAAGAAGAAAACCGGTTCCGATTACTGGTATGCTAACCCTTGCGAAATACCTATTGGGGAATTTTTGTAAGCTATTTGATCAGTATCCGTTACCAGTGATGACGTATGTTACAGAAAAGTGGTCTCTCACTATGGGCCTCATAAGAATGCACAAGATAGCTCAGCGTGCTACGAAAAGGCTATCCTTTACGAGATAGAATCAGGAATGAGGATTTGTAAACAAACTAACGTCACAGATAAAAAAGGATAAGCAAGCTGAAACGGCAGTGGACGGGACTCGAAGAACTGATGAGCGTTGGAGCAGAAATACTTTGTGGAATAGAAAGCGCAGCATATAATAGTCCACCATTAGATAGAAAGACGACCTGATAAAAGTTGTTGGGAACTATTGGAAGCTGGCTGTAGAAGATCAGTCGCTCCGGAAATCTATGGAGGAGGCCTATCATGATTATAATACGGATTCAATTCGTGAACCTTCATTAGAGTGCGTAGTTATTTATAATAATGATTGAAATAAATCACAAAAGTATTAGCCTTGCTTTAGGGAGTTTAGTGTTTTTTTTTTTGTTTTTTTTTTTTTGCCTATGTTCAACATTGGACTTCCTATGGCTGATATTAAGACATATCGACATAGACGGAAATGGATGATTGGACTAGATATTAGATTAGAGAATATCTAAAATTATATTGTATTCAGTTATTTATGATAATTAATCCATAATTCATCGAGCGAAGCGAGATGCCTATATCAACTTGGGCAAATCGGCGTATGTATGTATGTTTGTTTGTCCGAGGATAACACTCGAAGCGTTGATCTGATCATCGTGAAATTTGATACATAGGTATGTAGTGATGGCACAATTTTGGTGTGACTAAATGAGCTAAAAATGTTGGGGGGTTGTTGAGATATTGGTGTTCAAGAGGGGTAAAAAAATGGAAATGAGAAAAATCAAAGGTCGTCAATAGTAGATTTAGACTCAGTTTCTATTTTTAGTAATGTTTTGATAGTTTTTGAGTTATTAGCCATGATAATAACTGATCTTTGACAAAATTTACAGGGTACACCAGTGACCTGTGGGGCACGGTCAACCAGAACTATTCATCTCTTTTATAGATTTAAAGCCCTCGGGTTATTTTGATTAGGTGAAGGAGACCTGATAAAGCTTGTTGGGAAATCTATAGGGGTCTATGGTTCACCAGCGAACGTCATACGATTTATATGATGAGTACATTTAGCTTTTAGCGATAAGACCGCCCATTGTACCTTTATTTATTGTTTATTTCCATTATTGTATTTTTATTTGGTGTGCAATAAAAAGTATTTCATTCATTCATTCATACATTTAATAATAGGTTAATATAATACACTTTCAATGATTAGGCATTTTGTTATTTTCAATGATTATATCAATAGGTATAGTGTTAATCACCAGTAAGATAATAATTTTATAAAGTATAGTTTAAAAAAATGAGTGATTGAGGTTACATAATTCAGAGTAATTGGATATTGTATCAAACGATAGCGATATGATATAACTGCTGCTTAAGGCAACAGTTTCCTGTTTCCGGTCAGTGGTGTTGGAATTTCAGCGGTGTCTTTTATATCTCGTTGCAATGCTACGATGTATATATACATTTTAGACTGCCCTAGAGCCTCCGATAGGGCTAATAACCTGAGTTTTAGTATTTTTTTATGCTACATGGTGGAGAAACGAGCTTATGCCACCTGTTGTTAAGTGGTAACCATAGCCTATAACAGAGAATTGCCTCGTAAATCAAGCACCTTAGAAATGTGGCCTACGATGCACTGTCCTGCATCCATCAACTCGAGGCATACAAGTGTAAAGCCTCATGTGCCTGTAATTTCATTGGCAATCATACCCTTCAAACTGAAACACAGCAATGCTGCTTGGCGGCAGAAATAGGTATGGTGCTTACTAACTCTTAAAATAAGTAAAAAGTATCATAGTAAACCTTTTCAAAGCATTCACTATTTAACTGGTGAGGTAGTGGTCAAGCGCTTGACTATCATCAATAAAAAAAACTGGTCCATTGAACCATCGAAGACTTGAAAAACATCTGACCTTGTAATTATAATATCGTATGTTTCAATATTCAATACCAACAAAGGTGCCTACCAAAGCTATCATGACGATTTCAACAAAAGACTTTACCATTGACAATTTTAAATTGAACATTAGTAAAAACGACGTTAAACTCTATTATATTACTCGCATAAAATATGGAACATGATTCACTCTTTAGAGATCTGGAAGGGAAGAAACGCTCCAAATATTGTCTCCCGCTAAGTATAAAAAAAGCTGACGATAACAAAGGCAAAAACACAAATGTCTACTGATTTTGAGAAAAGATTACCATCGATTAACCAATGATAACCAATTTACCAATATCCTGAAAATAAATAAATAACAAAAACTTACAGTAAGTAATAAAATGATACAGCAACAAAATCCAAATGAATAAGATGTTGAGAACCAATCAGAAATGGCAGAACACACAAATGGACCACTTTTATTTTAAATAAATAAACCACAAATTTAATTTAAAAGAAATAGAGTAGCTTTCGGTCCGGCAAACCGTGAACAACTAGCCATTTCGCGAGACACATCGACATACCATTTACTCCGGTACGGTACTTGGCTGATAACACTTTGATTAAGAACCGTAACATCATAGAAATAAGGCTGAAACTCGTGCTCGGAGGAAAGGATAACACGTATTAAAACCCTGCCGCACCGAATGATCAAGCCAATATTGAGGTCAGCGGCGTCTTTTTTTGTGAAGATAATTTTGCGGAAACGAGTCAGACAATTAAAATTGATATTGATAGAGAGAGATGGAGCATCGCGAATTATTTAAGAATACTCGTTGTCTATGGTCAGCCTCATTGGGAATTGAGTGAAGAGATTTGAATGTCTATTATTGCAATGTATAACAGATAAAGAGAACTATAAGTATTTTTAGTTTTGTAGTATTGACTACTTAAATAAAGAGTAGGCCAGACAGATCTCAGAATGCGGGTCATATTACTTACAGACTATATACACATATTACCCGTGCGCGATAAGTTGGGACCTGAGCGCGGTGACGTCATATTGGCGTGTTTGTACCGCCCGCAAAAAAGCGAACATAACAAGCAGCCGCCCGCGGCTTCGTCTTTGTTTTTTTTAACCTAATTTATTATGTTACTCGGGGAGGACGCTGCTTTTTATCTAATCTTTTTTACACTATTTGAATAAAATAAAAATACAATGTTTAAGTTTATACATTTATTTTATCTATTATTTACATTATTTCATCTTCGTCACTACTTAGTGGATTTATGCCTTCTAGAGGTTGTTCTTCGTCCTCAGTCTCACTATAATCACTTGAAGAAGTAAAAAGTAAAAAATAGTGATGCGAACGGTACAATACGGGCGCCATCGGGGAAGTGCAGGGGAAGCGGTCGGGGAGTCGCATTCCTAGCAGGTCCCAAGTTATCGCGCACGAGTAATACATAGGCAACTAACAATGGAAATGTATTCCTATTTACTCTATTCAGGATTTTGATTCCATTTGCTGTATACGTATTTAACATGTATTTTGTTGTGATTATGCTGACTAAGCTGACAGGGTATTCTTTTGATAAAATTATTATTTATGTGTATAATTATGAGAACTAGCCAAGTCAGACTTTAGGCTTCAATATATTATCCTCTTTATTTATTAAAGTACATAAACTCGTAAATACAACAATACTAGGAAATACAAGGTTATGAGCTAGATGGTATCCTATAAACATCCGTACACAACATTGTTAATTATTAGTAAACAGTTAAACTGTTAATTGTCTTTCTTTTTTGTTAAGTTATAAAATGAAATGATATTATACGTTGTCATAAATTTATTTTATGTTAATATTGATTATTATCAATAAATTTGAGGACTGACCACTGAACTTGGCACCCATTTAGATCTCAATTCTTTTGTAGTTGAAGTCAACAACCAATGCATACCTATATGTATCACTAAGCGACTTGGCTCTCATTTCACATTAATGTTTTTGATGGGATGTCATTACTTTTTGAAATGATTAGTAGGTACTTATTCATTTTATTTCATACTTCTCATTTGGTACAAGATCGAGAAAAGTGGAGAGATTAGGGAGAGGAATTTGCCCAGCAGTGGAACCGCATAAGGTAGATAAAAAAAATGGTAATAAAATTGAGGAGCTTCGGAACAAAAACCGCTAAATCCACTTGCTAAGATTTTAGACTAATCGGAAAAAACGTTTTTTGTCTTTGGTTTTTTAGGTAACAGAGAGTAGAATATCTTAATATATCAACATTAGCAACATTGTTTGGTGGCCAAATCAACAGATTCGTGTGTGAAGTAATAAACGAAAAAAAAAATAAAAAACAAATGGATATAGCGGTTTTTGCTTAGATATCCGGATTTATCGTTTTTTGAGAAAATCAACTAAGGATTTATTGCTATGTGAGAAAACCATTAACATTTTTGGTTAAAACTAAGTTATGAAGAATTAAAAAAACTATACAAATAAAAATCAAGTGTGCTTATTATTAAAATTTATTATCGTATTAGATGACATGAAACTTATACTACGGCCATTATTTCTTCTTCTTTATGACCTCCTTCAATGAACTTTTTTATGTTAACGTCAATCTTACAGCAACCGAAATAAAAACCGTTAGAAAATTTATCTAAATTTGACATTGAAAAACTCAGGAAACTCAGGAAAATGTCATCCGTCACTGTTAATGTTGAAATTCTGTCACTGTCAATCGATCAATCCACAGACCATAGATCACAGACTAAACCTCTAGTGTAGCCAATATCATGGACGGAAGAAATCAACCTCCTAATGGCCAACATTATTATTTTGCCATAAAGCAAATGGAAATTGATATATCGGTTTTGTCTCAACCCTAAAAAAATCTACCAAATTTATTTAGGATTTATCGGTTTCTGTTTAGATATCAATTTTCTTTTACCTCATCAGTGGATTTATCGGTATCTGTATAGATCATTTAACTTTAAGCGCACTTTTCTTCTGGATTTATCGACCTTAGTACAGGTTCAATAAGCTTATCATGTAAAATTATACAAATGCAAAAAATTTACAAAAAAAAAAAAAGCATGTCGTATATCGGTTTTTGTTCCGACCCTCCTCAATTAATACCAAATGGTTTTTTTTAATGTACTGTATTTGCCTACGTTTACAGGGTATAATTTGTGTTATTATCTATCAGCAATCAAAATTGATTACCGATAGAATGATTACAGGCACTATTTGTAATTTGCGCAACAACATTAACAAAAAAAGTCCAATTTTAAATCGAATTTCAGGTGCTTCAATTTTCCAATAGGCTTTACCTACACAGACTTCTGAGCAAAATATTGGTATAAGTTTTAGCGATTACTCGCGTTGCCTTGGTCCTAGGTGGCCCAATCTGGTGTGTAACGGGTTCGTCTTGTGAAGTTGGACAGGACTATCAATCAGACTATGCAGTCTGATTGGTATTGGAAGGTATACAATAAAAAAAAATTAAATCCGTCCGTATATAACATTACAGCATACTTCCCCCTTTCCCTCCTCCTCTCCCCCTTTTGGATTCTTTGTCGCAACATCTTGTGAATAATAAAGTCCTAAGTATGCCCTTCAAATTTGATTGAAATCCATCGATAAATAACGCAAACGCAAACTTCCCCTCTTTTTTCCCTATTTTCCTCCCAATCAAAAATCGCGATTGACTAAAAAGTTTCGTCCAAATCGCTTGAAAATTGCGACCTGTAGGCGAGAACAGACAAACAGCCGGACAAAAGCATTTTTGGCTAATTTCGAAACTGATACGCTCCGCTCGCTTGGTCAATCATATTTAGCAACTAACTACGTTTAGTTAGGTCCTGTCTAAACGTTCGAACTGGCTCGATTGGACGCAATAACAACAACCTTGTACGAACGTGAAGACTTACCATAAGAAACCATTAGGTTCAAAAATGTCAAACATAATAAAATTGTAACGTCTACATCTTTGGGTCTTTTAATGTTGCATTCACACAGTATTTAGTCCACAAATGCCAAAGTTCCACAGTGTCCAGTTAAGGGCAAGTTCGCAAGTATTTCGAGCGTGGTTCCTGCATTATGACGCGTGAACGACTTAGACTCAAGTGTGGGGAACTTCCCCTTAACTTTGTATTGAGTGTGACCATACATCGTCACAGTTGATAACAAAATTTAACAATTGGAAATGAATTAAAATTTTATAATTAGGTAAGTATTTCGACAACTTCCGTGGTACAATGGGTGGATAGCCGGCTGTGGCGCAGGAGGTTGCCGGTTTGATTTCCGCCACGGAAAAAATGTTTGCATCATCTTCATCTACAGATATTTGTTCCGGATCTGGTTGTGATACGGACAAAGTCGCACCATAAGGGCTCCTTTTTTACCATTTTGGTCCAGAACTCAAAAAATCCACCAATATAATAGCTGCGCTGTGCAAGGCTAGGCAAATGAAGCCTATATTGGTGGTTTTTTTCGTTTACCGCTTCGCTACCAAGTACATCTCCGATGAAAACGCAGCATTTTTGTAGGTAAACAAGACGTACCAAGCTATTGACTTCAGTTATTATCACTCAACTGCTGAAAAGCAGAGCAAATCGTGTGTGAGTGGATTTTTATACTCCATACCTGGAGATGGAACATATGGCCCACCACATATTATTAAGTGGTAACATTGCCTCGCACGTAAAAACGTGCCTAAATGCCTGTAATTTCACCGGCAACCTTATCTTTCAAACTGAAACACAGCAATGCTGCTTAGCGGCAGAAATATTTCTTCCCCGGGTGAGCCCTTTTACAAGGAACTCTACTAGTTTTGAAAAATATGTAGTTAACGGGATTAAACCAGGCAATGATATAGATATTAGAACTTTTTAAATTTTCGCGAACTCATGTTTTTAAGACAAAACGGGACTTTTCGCGCACTGAATCTGGACCAAACCACTGGATAGAACTTCACGACCCCAAAATTATATCCACCGAACGCCAATATTACCCAAGAATCGTTCGAGAAGCCGTCGAGATAAGGAAATATCGCAATTTAAATCGTGAGGACGGCTTTAGATTATCTGCATCGTGGAATCCAGTTATAGTTAGGTGTTCACGTCGCGATTTAGATCCACGCATAACTTCTGTTTCTATTGTACGTCGAAACAGTGATACGTGCGATTCAGAAAACCAAGTGCGGGTAGTTGGTGACAACATTCGCGCTTCCCGGCAATGACGCCCGCCCGCTTTCAGTCTTTCGTGACCACGGCCGATGTAACTTGGCCGAAACGTCGAGCTCAAAACTATAATTTGAAATATATAATTTTAGTGCGCGAAAAGACCCGTTCTGTCTTAAAAATATGGATATAGATATATTATTGCAATTAACGATGTATTTAAAGTACACAAGGATTGACATCTGAAATACGACATTTCATTTTGTTGATATAATTTATAGGTCTCAATTTGAGTACCCCTTTTTACCCAATTGGCGGGTATAATTTACTCCTTCAATACTTTTTTACCCTTTTCACGTTCCTCCTAACAAATTGAGTGTTAAATTGGTAGAGGACGTGACGGCGGGGTATCAACTTGGACGAAATTAATGTTAATTTGATTCGGTTTTTTTAGAGACTGATCGGAAGAGAATTCCCTCTTGAATAAATTACTAGGTGGCTGAATAATGTGGGGAAAACGCTTTTTTCTCGGCAAATAAGAGTGGTAGAGTTCCTTGAGAAAGGGCTTGCCCCGGGAAGTACTCCTAACACACCTAATTCTGCACTGTTTAGCATTGCTGTATTTCGGTTTGAGATTATGGTTGTCGATGAAATTACATTCACATAAGGCTTCACACTTGTATGAGTTGTATGTCTCAATTTGATGGATGCATGCAGGGCGGGCTCGTTTCTATGGTCCGTGTAGTGACCTATGAGGTAGTACTTTGTTATAGGCGATGGTATATATGTATGCTTAAGCTGTGTTTATATACTAGAAATTGGCTATCATTGGAAAAAATAAAACACGGATAATTCTAATGATAATTGTGTTTATAAGTCACTCGGTTAGAGTATAAATCGTTGTATTGCCTGGACTTATCAAAAAAACTACTTCGATACTTCACTCTACTACACGCAGTTAACAAAGCGATGCCTTTCAAATCAAAACACTCTATTATTAGTATAACTTTCAATTCCAAACTTATAAAGGCATTATCTCTTTGGTGCCAATAAAACATTATTTTTGTATATTTTTATCAAAAACAGAAACAAATATTTTTTTACAGAAAAAATGCTTACACAAAACAAAAGACGTCCGTGACGGTTATTGAAGGAATTTATAATTAGAGGAAACCGTTTAATGTAATCTTATCTTATCTATCATATGCAGTATAAATACGCCTGGGTATAAACAATTATTTATCAGTACTTTTCACTTTTGATTAGATACTTTTATTATAAACGGATTTCTATAATTAAAATAATTTGCAATAGCCACTTAATCATCAATTCGGCAGACCTATTGGACTTTATTTGCGACTAGTGTTAGTCATATGGAGAAGCTACTTCTTAAGATGGAGCGTGTGAGCCTTGAGTTCGGATTTAAGATCAATCGGAGCAAAACCAAAATGATGATAGTGGATCGCTGATCGCTGTAATAACAACTACAGAAGTGACACAGATGCACAGTAGTCCAATCCTACGTTTACCTTGGAACTTTAATTTCGAACAATGGTGGTTGCATAGAAGAAGTCAAACGTCGTATGGCAATAACCAGCACTGCAAAGGACAAGATGAGGAAAATATGGAGAAAGCGACATAGATATCACCAAATCTACTAACATCCGGCTCGTTCGAGCACTTATTTTCCCCATATTTCTGAAGGCTGCGGAGACGTGGACGCTGCAAGAAGTTGAAAAGAAAAAGATAGACGCTCTGGAAATGTGGTGCTGGAGAAGGCTTCTTGGAATATCATGGCCCGAGTTTCGTACTAACGTCTTTATACTCCAGGAGCTCGGCATAAAACAGCGTCTGCCAGCTTTAGTACAAACTCGCATTCAGAAGTTCTTCGGCCACGTCTCGTGGCGGGACACGGACTCTATTGAGTGTCCTGTCGAACAAGGACGAGTGGAGGGCATAAGACCGCGCGGAAGGTCGCCCGTGCGGTGGCCCGATCAAATAAAAGCTGCAGTGGGCGGCCAACTGCATGAATGCACGAGAATGTCTGTCAACAGAGACAAATGGCGAGATATCGTGATTCGTGTAACATCTGTCCCCAAAAATAATGATACAACATGACCACGACCGCTCTGTTAAGAGCGTTACGGATGAGAAGAAGATTGGACGTTTGGCGTATATTTTAATTATTAACATATGTCTCGCATTATAAACACATAAGGTAACATACAGGAATGTTCGGTATTATGGTCAAGCAAGTCCCAAGACTGTCCACAAAGCGGCAAGTTTCACAAAGACGAGAGTTGCTCTATTCAAATAAGAGCCGCAAACTTCACACCTAGTGTGGGCCGCAAAATTAGATGCCAGTTAGCTCGCTCATGGTAGAACAACTTCATATCTTCTTTACAAGTAGTGGACCAAACATTTAAGCTGTAATAAAGCTTCGCAAATTCAGCATTAACAAGGTACATGTCATTACCAACCCTGCGTTTATTTAAAACAAGCGGCTCGTCGTGGACATTTTATTCAAGTTTCAATAGGGATCCCTATTTTTTCTAGTAATAAATATAGCATATGTTACTCAGGGATAATGTAGCATTCCAATGGTGAAAGAATTTTTGAAATCGGTCCAGTTGTTTTTGAGTTCATTCGTTACAAACATACAAATCTTTCCTCTTTATAATATGATTAGCGGCCCGTCCCGGCTTCGCACGGGTGGACATATATTTTTTTAAATATTTTTACCTTTTATTTACTTATGTTTTTTGTCGTTATTAATCTTAAGTGAGAGAGATTACTCAGTATTTTTTTTATTTACATTTTTATAACATTTAACATTTTTTATTTATATTATTTTATTGTTTTTTTTGTTTTTTTAAGTTTCTAAGTTATTTTATTTGTTACATTTCTCTATTTATATTTTTATTTTAAAGCTTTAGTTAATTCTATTGGTTGTTCATCATCATCATCATCACAGCCGTAGGACGTCCACTGCTGGACAAAGGCCTCCCTCATTGATCTCCAGGAACTGCGGTTGGAAGCGGCCTGCATCCAACGCCGACCTGCGGTTCTTACCAAGTCGTCTGCCCATCTTGTGGGTGGACGTCCTACGCTGCGCTTGCCGGTCCGTGGCCTCCACTCGAGAACCTTTCGGCCCCATCGGCCATCTGTTCTGCGCGCTATATCGCCTGCCCATTGCCACTTCAACGTGCTAATCCGTCGGGCTATGTCGGTGACTTGAGTTCTCCTACGTATCTCCTCATTTCTGATTCGATCCCGTAGAGAAACCCCGAGCATAGCCCTCTCCATAGCTCGTTGAGCGACTCTGAGCTTATTCATAAGGCCAATAGTGAAGGATCACGTCTCGGTTCCATATGTCATCACTGGTAACACACACTGATTGTAGACTTTCGTCTTAAGGCACTGAGGTATGTTGGACGAAAAGACGTTGCGAAGTTTCCCAAACGCTGCCCATCCGAGTTGGATTCGACGATTGACCTCTTTCTCGAAGTTGGACCTACCTAATTGGACTGTTTGTCCTAGGTATACATACGCGTCGACTACTTCAAGAGCCGAGTTCTCAACCATAACTGGGGCAGGCACGACATGGACATTGGTTGTTACTTTTATTTTACAAAACTTTTATCTTAAAGCTTCACTGTACACTATGTTGGCAGTGGTATTTGTAAGTGATAACAAAACATATTGATTTTCAGGAGATCCTACTTGATAAATGTAAAAAGTGGTTATTGTGACATAACGATGTATGGTATCGCAAAGTTTTTTGTAGATATTGATATGTTCTTTAATATTGTAAAACAAACTTTTGTTCTATCATCATTCGTTTCCGCAGCGCATGCGACGAAAGACGTTTTATGGCACTTTTATTACACCTTGGGTTACGTTACTAAGTTTTATTAAAGATATCTAATCTTTTCTAGCCATAAATATAGCTTATATTACTCAGGGTAAATGTAGCTTTCCAATGGTGAAAGAATTTTCGAAATCAGCATAGTAGTTTTTGAGTTTATTCATTACAAACATACACACAAAAATACAAATCTTTCCTCTTTATAATATTAGTATAGATACAGATGAATATAGAATAGTATAGATATATATGAGTGTAGTAATTCCCAGTACACCAATTAAATACTTTTAAAGCTACGTAAAATCGACAATAGTCATTAGGGTGGTACTAGACACGTTTCTGTTAGACGCACCAGTTTCATGCTAGTCCTAATAGCAGAAACGGCTTTTTGTTCATAGAATCGCGAAAGGGGCACCAGGCTAACCCTACAATGGTTTTGATTGTTGATAGGTTTTTATAAAAAGGACAACTAAAAATTGTTTAAATTTAGTGTTATTTCGGTCTACTGCAAGTTAAAAAAATTCTGTCGGTCTAGCGTTCATCGAGATTTTGTCTATCGGGATTGCATGGTAAATCAAACCAACTCGGAATCTTCAAGTCCAGAGTGAATAGGTTCTTTCTAGGCTATGTTTTATTTATCACAACGGATGAATTAATGAAAGCACTTTATTTGACACCACAAAAGAAACCAAAATTCACAAAGCGACAAGTACAATGGGTGGTATTATCGCTTAGAAGCGATTTCTTCCTGACAACCTACGGATAACGACTTTGGATATGACAGAAAATGAACAACGGTCCTTTAAAGATTTTAAGAAGTTATTGAGATTTTTCTTGCATTCAATCGTATGTTGATGTTGGGTCTCAAGACAGGCAAAGCTCCCACCAGCTCGTTAAACGCCGAATGGCTGTGAATTGATACGAGAATAAAATCGCTAAGTGAATGTAGCCATAAATATATTGAGGGATCGTGGTTTTACTTTAGTCGTAAACTTTCCCTGTGTTGTCTACTATATATGTCTATTACTGCGTACATTAATATTGAGAAAAACTTACCGGTAGGTACAGGCTTTTAGTCTCTACAGGTATACATTAAGCAGGTACAGTTTCAAGCATTTCAGTGAAAAATTGATAACTGCTAGAAATTACAATGAAAATTTTAGTATAATGAAAAAAACACAATAAAACTGGACAAATGTGAGTCTGACTCGTGCACCGAGGGTTCCGTAAAAATGTTTTTATGTGTGTTTAATAAAAATTTACGATTTTTGATTTATTTGTGAGTGTTAAAATACCTATAGGCCATAAATCGCCGTATTTTTATTTGCGTTGACATTGCAGCTGAATTTTGTACGGGTCCCTAAAAGGAACCGTAGAATCGCAATTGATACTAGCTGTTGTCCGCGACTTCGTACGCGTTACACTACTAAATGTGTAGGTAACCTAGAAATAAAGCTAAACTCGCTGTTGCAACTTGACTTGACACCCCATTTTTATCCCATGGCAACTGATTTATGTGATAAATGGTAGCTTATGTGGTGATACAGGTAATAATCTACGTATATATCAAATTTATCGAAATCGGTTCAGCCGTTACGACGTGATTGAGTAACAAACAAACATCCAAACTTTCATATTTATAATATTAGTGTGATAAATTTCAACGTGATACCTCCACGAGTTCCTGGGGAAAAGGTATTTACAGACAGACAGACAGACAAAGATACAGACGGACAACGAAGGTATGAGGTTTCCTTTTTTTCGTTTTGAGGTAACCACGCCTATATAAGTAATCTACATTATTTATTTATAGGTGGGCAAGTTCATAAAAGATCTTTTCCCAGGCACCGCTGTAGAGCGGTTGCGTCATTTAGGACAACAATTCAACATACCAGAGGTCTTCAGGAGGCGAAAAATCCAAATCAAGTTTAAATTAAATATTTTTTTAACTATATAGATCTTCATTTGACAACAATCTCACCTGATGGTAAGCGATGATGTGCTCTAAGATGAATCACGAAGATCTAGAAGAAACCTATTCAGGCCCGGATTGTATTCTTTAGGAAAAACAGACGACGCACAGTGAATCGTCTAGAACATGGTAGCTGGACAAAATTATTTTATGGGTTCACATGATCGCTACAGCCATAATAACATATACTGAATCATTTTTTTTGCGTTATGTGGTAAAATAAAAAAACTTAGTACGAAATAAAAATTTATTGAAAATAGAAGTCTAGAAGAATACATATTAACGAAATAATTTAAATTATATATCTACACAATTTAAAAAACTTAACTTAAATTACTTAACATAACATATCATCACGCCTTATTCCCCGAAGGGGTGGCAGAGGTGTATTACTACACCCACTTTAAATTACTTAACTATAATAATATCTACTATTATAATAAATTACAAATAGAAATCGTCAGATGATTCATCATCGCTGTCACAGTTAGACGAATCAGGTACCACATAATCGTTCTCCTCACATAAAGTAACTTCACGTGGTACTTGATGTGTAGTAGGTATGGAAGGCGGAACTATCAAGCTTAGCACTTCTGCGGGCAATTTTTCAGGTCTTTTCTTAGGAATTTCCCTAAGCGAGTTGATTACAGGATCAGATGTTATCAGCAGCATATATAATAAATCTGTATTCGTGGCAATACGTGACTGTTTTCTGCTATGATGCTCTCGGAATCTACGACAGTCTTTGTTACGGGCTTCTTGAGCCTCCTCCGATAGCTGTCCGATTGGAACAATACAGCTTTGGATGACTTCTGTACTGTGTAATAAGATTTTATGCACAGTAACAGGCATATTATACCACGGATACAGACTAAGGTAAAGAGATCCGAGTCTCAGAGCAAACTTTTTCAAATTCTATGCAATTAATATCATACCCAGAAGATAATGTTCGAAGTAATATACACATTTTTTTAATTAAATTAACATCCAATCCTGTAATCTCACCGCTTAGTTCCGGATTCATAAAAAACCTACGTGCAGTGTTACCATCATTTGTGTTACCATAACCCGGTTTTGGTTTGTCTACAATAAGCCCCATCTGAGTTTTAAAATCTAACTTAATTTTCTCTGAACGTAACTTTACACTAATTTTATCGTCAGCGCCCCTAGCTTGCCACTTTTTTATATCCAAACGATAACTAATATGTAGTAAACACTCAAAACAACGTATCCATGCATGTAAAGTAGACAAACCAAAACCGTAATGTTCTTTATTAACGACTACGTCTTTTAAATCACCATTCATCATTGTCGGGGTAGCACCACATATATAACATTTTTGAGGGGAGCGTGTGTCAGTCAAAGCGTTACATACTTTTCCGTCTGTCATAGTCAGTAAGAGGTCATGTTTTATAGTAATTTCATATTCTTCAACAAATAGTTGGAAGAAGCTGAGATATTTCTTCCAAGACTTTGTTGGTTTCGGCTTTGGTGAATTCATTAGTTTCCTTTGAAAAAATAAATTTGATTGGTCGGCAATAGAGAGTTGACGAAGGCCGTGGATTTTGCCATATAATATGTTGGCCGTCACATAATTTCAAAGGAACTAATGAAAACATGAACAGGAATTCATCAGTAGCATTAGCATCTTCGAACCTTTGCTTATAGGTACTGTGGCCTGAACTGCCGTCACAGCCCCATTTGCTAATTAATGTAAGGGATGAATTAGAAGACACAACATTTCTTATAACATCACTTTGCGCTTCAATTAAACGATCAGCAGTTTTGTTTAAAATGCCTTGTAGATTAATTTCAGCGCGCGTTTCCGTCACAGAAATATACTCATCTAAAGGATAACACATTTTTTTAGACTTAACTACACTATGATAAGATGGAAATATCTGATGTCCCGCCTTCAATGACACCTTACGCGTCTGTTTGTAACTATGGCTGGTACACTTAGCATCAACATAATGAGCTAAAGCTTCATCACTGCTCAATTGACGACCACCACACGCAACATTGGTTGTTTTAGCTTTTGGAGAGTTGTCAGATATTTTATGAATTGAACTAGCTACATTTCTTCGACCAGATACTCGATTGGCTACTTCAGCGGCTATGGTTAACTCACTAGCACTTCGCGATTGCACTAAATCTTCAACCCTCCGTTTTTTGGTTTTGAATGACGATTCGTCAAATTCTTTTCTGGGTCTGCCTGTAGTCCGACTTGGTCCAGATGACGAAGACGCAGACGGGCGATGTACTTGAACTTCAAATTGTATTTCATTACCCTCTAACCAATCCTTATTGTTATTCAAAAACCTATTGAGGGTATTTTTCGATGCGGACCACTTTTCAGCAAATTTTGAAGAAATACTTGAAATTTTCGTACAAATATTCTTCTTTGAATCAAGAATCGAGTGACATCTGAACAGTTGATTTTGTTCAATACAAACTCTGTGAGCTTTGAATTACGGTCCTCTTTCTTGTGTTTACGCCATTCTTCAAAGAAACCGATTTTTGAAATCGAAATCACAACTTCTGAAAAAAATAATTAAAAAAAATGGGGTGAGTTGGGGTGGCAAAACTATATATCATTTTAAAGTTAAATATTGTGGCTATTACATACGTAAATAACGGCCTGGATATATTTGGATAAAAAAAGTTACACTCGATGAAAGTTACTAAATAGAAAAATTTACACGATATAAATGTCCATTTCTATAAAGCCTATAAACATCAACGTCAACAAGTTAAATGATCCCAATTTATGAAGAAATTTAAAGTACATACCTTCAAGTAGAAAATCCATAACACTCACAATAATATAAATAGCACAAGTGGTCATAAGATGTTGTCGTAAGCACTGCAAACTATCAACTGATTTATTTGCATAAATGCATTTTCCTTATTACCTCACTTTCCAGTACTATGGCGGTGTGCTACAAAGGGTAAGGCACGTGTTATACCTGGAATTCTGAGTTTTGAGGTGTGGTTAATGAGACAGGATTATGATTTAATCGATTCTAGGAATCGACTTTTGTCCAGCTGGCTAGTTCTAGGTAATTCACTGTGCGACGGCAAAGTATTTCATACCTTAGCTGTGCGCATCAAGAACGTAGAACCAAAACGATGTGTGCGAATGTGTGGTATATCAACTAGGTACGGATGGTACTGAGCCGTGCCTGCTTGTCCTTTGATGAAAAGGAGATGGCGGAATTAGATCGTAAAGTTCTTAGGCACATTCCCCGAAATGAATTCTGTAAAAGATCGATAGGCTTGGCTCTTTACGGCGGTGTTCGTGACTTTGGGTCTTAGTCTCCTCCATATATTGCTCACCTATAAGCCTAAAAGCCTTACGTGCTATCGAGTCTAAGGTAGCGAGCTGGTATTGGTACCTATATATATTTCAGGAAGAGTTACAAAGCTAACAATGCTGTTTAAGATATAGTGCCAGTACACAAGTTTGGTGGTTATAGACATTGCTTACAGAGAGCCTCAAGAACACAGAGAACTCACAAGTGTTTATGTGCGAGTACTAAACAAACATACGTTTTTGATCGAGCGAAGCGAGATCTCCAAATCAATTTGGTCAAATCAGCGTTGTATGTATGCATGTATCTTTGTTTGTCCGAAAATAACTTTCGAAGCATTGATCCGATCATCGTGAAATTTTATATATAGGTAGGTAGTGATAGCACAATCCTGGTCTGACTAAATGAGCTAAAAATGTTGAGGGGTTGTTGAGATATTGGTATTCAAGAGGAGTGAAAAAAAATCGAAATAAGACTAATAAGTCAAATGGGACGTCTAATAAAAGCATTTTGTGAGTACAGTTCGACCCTGTTTTTATTTTTAATTTAATCCTTGTAGTTTTTGAGTTATTAGCCATAATAAAAACTGAATTTTGACGAAATTCACAGGGTACACCAGTGACCCCACAGTACTTAAATTTGGTGGGTATTAGTGTAGTTTTTGTGACACTAATATAGCTAAAAGTCTGAAATCCAGAATAACTGCAATTTCTACCACTAAAAAGAGTAACCAATTAACATGAACTCCAGTTAATCGTAATTTGAATGAAACTGTAGGACAAGATAGTTGGTTGTGCATTAAGTGGCACTATTTTTATTAGGTAAAGATTATGAATATATGTATTTTCTTTGTTTTTTTGGGAGACTCGTGAGATCTCAGCTCGGGGCGAACCAATAGTTATTATTAAAGGTATTTTAGGCCAAGGGCCTTACAATAAGTTAATTTCTATCCTGTTACTGTTTAATTGTTGCCTCAATTTAATAATATAATTGCAAAAGCGTATGTTTTGAGGCTCAGAGTCCGATACCAGAGTTGGCCCTACAACATATACGAACTTTAATTCAAAAACATTTGAATCTTTAATTTTTAAAAAAGTGTCTCACGCTGGATGACAACAAATGAATAAATGTGCCGTAAAAACGTATATTTTATTATATTTGTTTGTTAAGTTAAATGAATACAGTCTAAAATATCTTCGCCAGCCTTGAATGAATATCTCTAAATAATGTTGCCACAATCGTAAAACTCACAAATCCATCATCATCGCAGGTAAACAATATTATAATCAGGGTAGTGCACTGGCACATCAGCCAGGTGACGGCGCATAAAACCGCCACAAAAACCAACAAATTGCAAATTGACGGCGCTATAAAGACGTAAGGAGAAAGTTGAGTTCGTTCTTAGACGCTTATAGGAAAATCTCTGCAGAGAAAAATGCGTAGAAGTATTAGAAAATGAAGAGCAAGTTTTAAATTTGTTTGGAAATCCGGTTTCTTCAGCAGCTAGTGTCTTGGGAACGCTACCGCCTGGTAGTGATCTGGAGCAGTTGAGTTATCTACTATCTACTTATAGATAATGATGATATATATTTTTAGCGCAAAACAATGGGTTATATTACAGACATTTTACGACACGTGAGGAAAAATCTTGATATACAGGGTATTTGGTAATACACTGACGATATTCAAGGGACGTTTTCTCAAAACATAAAAAAAGAATTCTCGGAAAAAAACTACTAGTTATATATACAAATTTTAAAGAAAATCGACTAAGTTTAGGTATTAATTCGATATAAAACTTACTGCCTAAGCTTGCAGTCGACATCCAAAGGCATAAAGGCCTTAATCCACAAAAGCGTAGATTTGCTACTTATATCCTTTCTTTAAGCGCTCTCTGCTTAGAACTTTAAAACTAAAAACGAACAAAGGCAATAACAGTTGTGATTTAATGAGTAGGTATCATTGGGGCATAGCCCTGTTTACAAAACAAAGTACCTATTGGGGCCGGCGAGCTCAAAGGATCTAGCGGCACCTTTGACGAACGGCTTATTCTTTCGAGTTTTTTTTGATATGCCGCGCGAAGGGATGTACGGCTTAGAATACCCCGCTACACCGGTTACCGGTATTAACGTAAATGTTTGAATCGATTGTATTTGAATAAAATCTTTTTTTTTAATCGAGTGTAGCGAGATCTCTAAATCAACTTAGACAAATCGCCGTTGTTTGTTTGTATGTTCGTTTGTCCGAGTATAACTTTCGAAGCGTTGATCCGATCATCGTGACTATCAAAATATTGTCACAAAATAAATAACCAAATAACTTGACCTACAGTTTTACTAAAATTACAGGTAACGGGAGTTCATGTTATGTGGTTATTCTTTTTTGGGGTACAAATTGCAGTTATTCTGGGTTTCAAACTTTTGCCTTTTTTGTCACTTAAGCTACACGCATACCAAATTACAGCACTGTAGGGTCAATGGTGTATCCTGTGATTTTTGTCAAAGTTTAATTTTTATTATGGCTAATAACTCAAAAACTATAAAAACTTTACCAAAAATAAAAACGGAGACTAAATGTAGTAATGAATATTTCATTTGACGTCCCACTTGACCTAATAGTTTCATTTAGAACCCCAATATCTCGACAAACCCCAACGTTTTTAGCTCATTTAGTCCCACCAAAATTGCGCCATCACTACCTACCTATATATAAAATTACACGATAATCGGATAAACGCTTCGAAAGTTATCCTCGGACAAACATACATACATACATACAACGCCGATTTGCCCAAGTTGATTTAGAGATCTCGCTTGGCTCGATCAATAATTACACTACATTGTTTCCACAGTTCTGAGTCGAAAGGGTTAAGTCTCATGTGCCTGTAATTTCACCGATACCCTTACCCTTCAAACCGGAACACAAAAATGCGAGTTTACTATTTGGCAGCAGAAATAGGTATGGTGATAGTACTTTCCGGACAAACTCTTTCACAGAGAGCTCTACTACTACTAACAGATTGTATGACAGATTGACCTACGCGTATTTTGTAAAACTAGTTCGGTTTTGATTTACGATGTTTTGAACAAGCTTTTATTAGGTCGACCTGTGTATCCTAACTAGCTAATCCAATTTCGGATCGTCCAACACCGAAAGTCAGAACCGGTATTGATACCTTTCCGATAATGATTTCCCAGCCCTAGTGTAAGAAGGCGGGCCCTTTGGCACGTGTCGGCGTTCGTGCAATTAATTATTATTTTGAATCAGTAGTTGATTTCATTTCTAATTGTGCGGACGGATTTAGAAAAATTGCGATACTTAGCTACAGGTACTCCAATCAGGACTACCTGAACATGACAATGTGTTACACGGAAAGTGGTCCTGTCAAGAGCGCAGGACTTTTATCAGATATGGCACGGAACCCAGCAGGGCACGCGGACTGTTCCGCGGCACAGGGAGAGCAGTGAATTCCAGCCCCATGTTGAGGCGGGCAGGCCACCTCGCTATTCAGCGCGCTTGGAATTTTTTGAAGAGGATCCGCTGGCGAGCACTTGTGTCGCGGCCCGCGTGTATGGTGATAGCGCTACCTATGGGTGAAGTCTTAGGGAGGAAGGCCAGCACCCGTATAGTTTTACACCAGTGCAGGAGCTCTGGACTCCTGACTACGAGACCAGAATGCGGTTTTGTTTGTGTCTGCTGCAGCACGGACCTTGGAAGATCGACAAGGACTACGATCGGCGAGTGCGCGAATACCTGGGCAGTGCTTATGGTAATCGATGGATTGGGCGCGGAGGGCCAGTTGCACAGCCCGCACGCTCACCGGACTTAACCCCCTTAGACTTTTATTTATGAGGTAGGGTATAGGACTATGGCCATACAATAGACTAACGATGGCCATACAATAGAAAGTGACTTAGAACTCGAATTGTGAACGCTATTAATGTGGTGCGAAGTGACAGAGTCACGTGTTGGCACGAGTTCGTATGCATTGCTTTGGCCGTGCTATTCTTCCTAGACTCTAGATCAAGAAGGTACGTGCAACAACTTTTGTGAATAAAATAGTGTAGCTTTACCTATCTGTGATAATAACTGTAGATAACTAGTGTAAGTTACTGTGTAACTGTACATTCTGTAAATAGGTACCAACTAAATGTCGTAAATAACTGATAGCTGTGTTGTACATATTTTGTAGGTACATAGGTAGCTAATGAACTTTTAAACACGCCAAATTATCGTTGATAAAGTGAAGGCACCTCCTACTTACCTCTCGATTTGAGGTAAGAGCTACCTACTACTTTTTCACGTTAATTTATCAGTCGACAGCCTAATAAAAGTGTGTTGGAAAGCTCGAGTTTACCTAAATTGATTAGGTACTTCATTTTGAATTGAATAAATCTTTTAAAATACTACTTCAGCTGTTTTTATTTATAAATTTTTCTCTGTAGTTTAGCTAGTCATTGCAAAGATCACGTCTACCCTATCTAATTTAGTCTTGGTCAATCTGCCTGAGTGAGCGGTAGGCATTTGTGAAACGCCATCTGGGCTCTAATATCTATCTATCTCAACCTAATCACTGCACTGACGTAGGTACCTACCTAGCTCACATTGACCAAGAAAGAACTAGTGAGTGACACGATGAATTAAATTAATGTAGGTAGGTACCTACCTAGGTTAGGCCAAAAATACCTGTCTTCCGACCTATCATAATTTGAGTCAGTGACACCGATCGCTTGTAGGTACTATTCTGGACCAAGAAAGAACAAACGAATGTAGAGGCACCTGTAGGGATATTTTTTTACCTAGTAGCTACGTCTTACCTATTTATACCTCAAAACGTAGATCTATGGTAGGCTAGTACCTACTACCGTACCACTGGTGACGTCTCGAGATATCTCTTGTTGGCCCTTTCTAACCCGAAACCCGCAGCCATTTCCGAAAGAGATATCAAAAATACATGCCTGCCTACGGTAGTAGTTGACTCACCAGTCTGTGGTTAGATGGCAAGCATTATGCAATAGCACAACATAAGTTTATTAAAGTGTTTCTTTTAACATGCTAAAATAAATTTCACATTTCTTTGGTAAACATTTCACAAATTTATTTATTATGCTTATCTAAACAACCCCTTTCATTTTTTTGCATATACATATTACCAAACTCCCTATATATTATATCGATTAATATTAAATGATTCATATAATATTAACCAATTTAAAAACAAAACAGATTTTCTGCAGACGGGCGCTTTTAAGCCGTAAGAAGAAGCATCTCTCTAATTTCTAACCTGACGGGTAATGGGTCCGTGGTAAAATTGGTATCATACCTTCGTATTAAGGCTGGGAAGTTTGAAGGGTGACGACTTTTAGGTTTTTTTAACAACTGTATCTCTACTGACATGTAAAGTATGCACAAAAATTACATATTTTATTAAAATTGTAAATATAATCTACCACTCTGTGAAGATAGAAACGCGAATAATAATACTTTTCTCGATAAAAAAAAATCATAAAGTTGACACTAATTGATATTTAAACGGTCGATACTAAGAGGGTTCTTCTTGAAATCATGTCAAGTTTATATCAAAAGACAGAGCTTATTATTAACTAAGGAATTGTGAAAAAGCAATATGTAATCCAGTTATTATTAATCTCTGTGAACTATTAAAATCCACTCGTTCAGGCGCTCGCGCCGGGCGGCCAGTGCCCGTCGAGACGTCTTCGAGGTTGGAAGCACGCCGTTTATATCCCGAAAATTCCCCCGCGTTTCAAATTAGTGGAGTGCAGATACGTTTAGATTGGCGGGGCCTGAGGTAGCGTAAAATACCTAAAGTTCCGAAACAAGCCCGCCTTAAGGTGGTGGGTTCAAATACCGCTTAGCGTGGTCGGACAGTAACTTGCATACAACCACATCTTTTACCCTCAACATATACCCATATCGTCGTGAGTAAAGCTGGCAGAATAAGTTACATTCCAAGATCCAAGAACTTCGCATCGGAAAGTTCATCATAAATCACAAGCACCTTAAACGGTTTCCACTCATTGAATTATTCATAGATCTTCTCCACCATTTAACATCGGTAGGAGTTTTATCAAATTTCGCGAAAGTAAGGGACATACTAAAATTTTTACTGTGCCTATCTTCCGGCAGTAAAGTGTGGTCAATCCAAGGGGCATAAGTGGGGGAATGGTACATTTTATGTGGCTCATAACTTGGGGACCTTCTTCTATGAGGTGGGCTTTATTGCTCACAAATTGTCTATCCATTGTTTTATTTTTGTGGAAAAAGATTGGCTTATTGACTGCGTTTTGTAACTGGTTCTTTTTTGGTGACACTAATTGAAAAAAAAATATTGGAAAATGCAGTTAGTACGCCCCCCACTAGATGTAAAGAAGAACGTTATTTGAAGGCCGCACAAGAAGGGTCACTCTAAAAAGTCTATGGGGCAGGTTTATGTTTAACAGTGGACCTTCTACGGCTGTTATGGTGATGTTGTAAGCTAATCTACCATAATCTAACAAAAGTAATAAATCAAGTTGAGAGCATAAACATTTTCAAACAGAAGGTTGCTTCCTTTAAGAAATAGTTTTTTGAAATTAATATAAATAAAAACCTATCTACATACGTCACCTGTTATCTATACTAAAAACGGGACATTCACCATGATTTAGTACAAATAGTGTTCATAACCATGATAGTTTGAAAAGTTATACGTTACCTGTTTATCCCTTTTGTGTTTTGCTTACCTATTGTTTATTGGATTTCTTTTTGTTGTCTTTTCTTGTATATACTATTTTTAGTTTATATTACCTACTAACACTAGGTTTAGAAAACGTATGCTCGCCGGTTTCTTAACAAATTTTATTAAGTTAGCATTAAGTTGTCTTGTAAGTGAAATTTATTATTTTTTAAAGCAATAAACATTCTCTAAACCGATCTATGCTAGTTAGCAGCTTAACTCATTATACCCAAAGCCATCAATTTTTAACCAATCGTCCAATCTTACATCTCTCTTTTCAAACGTTGCCTGGAAGAGATTGATTGTAAGCAATTAGAGGATCTTACGCATGATGTTAATTTCAATACGTGTATAACAAATAACTTGCAAGTTCATAGAAAAATATCTCAGAATCTGTAAGGACTTTTTCACGACATTTCACCTCCCCTAATTCACGCTATAAACCCACATGATTATTCCGTCATCTACCTGACAAACTAGTGGCGTTCCGCGGATTCTCTCGTAAAAATCCGTCACGGCTCTTGCCAATAAAGCATGCGGACGTCCGCGCCGAATGACTCCTACGTGATACTGTTTGTGGTTATTGCGCAGGGGCTACCAATGGATAGAAATGGCTCACGTATCTTCTTAGCGTGTTAATAGTTCTATTTATGTTTTGATCGCTCTCAGCTCTAAGACTGCCACTTTGAGATTCATTTATAGTTCAGTTATTTAATTTTATATGGTATACAGTAAAGTGTTTTTCATTATTATTTCTAGGTACAACTACCATGATATTTCACTTCTTCTTTCGTGTTCAACAGCTTACAACGTATTTAATTCACAATTTTTCATATTAGGGTTTAGTAAAACCTGGCCACGTAGACTGCATTTACGGTAGCCCTGTTAAGATCGTCCCTTGTGCAGGCCGTAGGGCACAATGGACAGTTAAGCAGGTGGTGCACAGTCTGGATGGGGTGCCCACAATCACATTTTTATATATACGTATTTCACTAAGTACTTAAGGTACTTAGAAAACATTCGTGATTGATTTCAATCATTATTATAAATACGGGATAGAGGATGGGTTCTACCGCCGGCCTGGAGGCCATGTCTTCATGATGCAAGTGACAGAAGAGTGAGTGAACCTGGTAGAGACATAGTTAGTGTTGTTTGTTTGCCTGTACCAAGAACTACAGAAGAGAGCAGCAGTGATGATAATGATGATGACACAGCGGATCAACGCACTGTGCTTTCGTTGACCCAATCCCCACCACCCCGCCCGTCTCGCGCGCAGAGAGCAGCGGCGCGCAGTGCGAGGCGAGACGTTATTCGGAGCGGATCGCACTCACCCTGATGAAAGTTCACGAACTGAACCGAAACATTGTCGGTCGAAACACCGATAAGACGGTACGTGATAAATACCGTATTTATAATAATACTTAAGGTACCTACTGAGTTCTTTTTTATATGCTTACTTTTCGAACTATTTTAAATTTTTTCTTCCAGGTAACCATCATTACCAGATATTCTCATAGTCATGTTTCAAAGTTTGATACATTGGTAAATGAATAATTATATAGAGGGTCTTTGCACCTTTACTTATAGTAGATATAAGTAACGGATAGAGAGCGTTAGCTATCTAAATATAACCTGTATCCTGGCACTTCTTTGGAGGATATAATGGAGCGAAAATAAAATGCATAGAATGAGTAAAATACAATTATGTACGTATCTCGATCTGTCTTCTACAAAGGTGGTAAGCAGAATGGCGCAAATGGACACCACACAAATCTGTCAAATATTTAAAAACGCGGGAATTAAATTGACGACCTTGGTCTGTTACTACTGTTTGAGGCCAGCCAAAGCTTGATATCCAGGTCTCGAAATATGCTTTTTCTACTGTCCCGTAGAGTTGTGACTTCCGCTCTTTTCGTTCACATAGCTTATCAACGATTGTAAGTATTACTAGATCCTAACGTTTCCTACCTATAATTGGGAAACATTTCTACTGGCTATTGTTTTAGAAGGCGTTGGCCTGAACTCTTCTACGCATACCAAACTCTACGTATCGGCTTTTACGCGTGCCTAGGTAAATATATAAAGTTATAAAAGTGACGAATGTCGGCCACTGAGGGATGTCGTATTGTGGATGACGAATCTGCAACGTGATGTGACTGCTTCAATATATACTGATATGACGGGGCAAATAGGGGTTTTATTGAACTTCCTTGGAGAAAGGAAGAAAATGCTTGCATGTTTATATTTTACAGAGTAACGGTAGCCTATAAGGTCGTTTTGTTTAACAGTCAGACAGACAATAATTCATCAATAGCGGAGACGAAAATAACTAGATCGAAATGACTTTTTGTGGTCACTTTAGCGGACTAGAAGAAGAAATGTAAGGGCACCAACACTTAGACCCTTCGTCTACGCCGCGCCCACGCTTTGCTGCCATTTGTCACTGCCTCTGTGTGCTGGCAGATTCATTCCACAACGCACTACCCATCCGGTCATTGTAAGTGTGGAGAGGAAACTGACGACAGTTGCAAAGTGTGCGTGAAGTAGGTATACCTATTAAGTAGGCTGCCACATTTTTGTAGAGTTTGACTAGTACGTCTAACACGGATGGTCCTCCTGCACGCAGCAGTTCGACAGTAATGGCATCCTGGCCAGGGGATCTCTCATTCTTCTTCTGGCAAAGTGCATGTTCTACCTCATCAGATATTATCTAGAATCCGAACAGTTTTGTTCTCATTTTGGTTGAGTTACTTTCAATACAATTTTTCGTCGCACCCAGAATAGTAGTACCTTTTAAGTTTCAAGAATTTGACTAGGTATAAATTCGTGCCTTATCTTTCCTACATTCCGAATTGACAGTTCCTAATTCCCATTCAAATTGCATTGCCAACTCTAAACCGATTCGAAACAGCCTTAGAAACATCTTGTTAAATCAACGCTATTACCAAACATGGAGCTCAGACATGTTTATCTACAAAAAAGACATCAATAACGCACATCGTTTAGGCCCCTGCGTACTACCCCTAAGCACACATCGCATTACAAGAGGAAGATCACATTTGATATACATCAAGTATCGAATTTCTACGTATGCTACTGTATATTGCGAGAGAGTATTTTGGACGTTACCGCTGCGTATTTTATAAAATTGAATCCTACAACATAATATGGCGGGTTCCTATATCCGCCAGGAACCGACTACGACTCGTATTTCCTTGCAAAAATGTCAAACTAGTGTCAAATGTTTAACACGTTTTCAAGGAGAAACGAGGCGTAGCTGGTTACTGACGGATATAGGAACCCGCCAATAGTCAATATTCATTTATTCATTTAAATCACAAGAGTTACTTTGAAACGTCAGTATTATTGTTCACCTGTGACGTCATTTAAATCACAAGAGTTACTTTGAAACGTCAGTATTATTGTTCACCTGTGACGTAGGAGGTTGCGGTCTCGATTCCCTCCGCGGGACAAATGTTTGCATGATCTACAGATATTTGTTCCGGTTCTGGGGGTTTCTCTATTTAATATAAGTTTACAAAGTAAAATATTTAAAGTATTCTATCAGTGTTTTAGTTCCTATAGTACAAGCTTTGCTTAATTTGGGGCTAGATAACGTCGTGTGAAATGTCCAGCAATAAAAAATGTAATAAAAAATAAAATGTTACAATTTAGACGTAATTTATTTTTTCACTGTTGTTCTAAAACGATCATTTAAAAGAACAACCAGCCTTTTTTCTTGCTTTTTTTTCCTGGCATGGTCGCGAAGAAACAGGCAGTGATCCTTGTGATATTAATGAATAAACATATTTTGATTTGATTTATTTATTTTGGCCCAGATGATTAGCAAGCTGGGCGAAGCACATAGCTCGACTAACAAACGTGACGCGGTCTCTAGTTTCCGAGATATCGCGTCGCACCGCTTTGCGTTGAATCGCTTAATATTTGCGTAAAGGCATGACACATGTAAAAACATGTAAACAGTACGTAATAACAGGATTCCGTGAGGTATTTTTGTGTATAACAGAGACAAAGAGTAAATAAAACAGTTGCAATTCAAGGTTATTTTCAGGAACACAAACGCTATTGCGTCGAAATTGACACCGTATGTTTTCAAATCGCAAAAAAGTCATGATAACGCTTGCAATACAAATACAAACCTTACTACCTGCGCTTAGATATCAAAATGCCATATCACATGATAAGATTAAGCCGTTCCCACACACAGATCGAAAAGAATTTGTAAAATAAAATCAAATGTAATTTGCGTCTCAATTTGCGTCAAGTGTGCGATGCCCTGAGGCTTCACTTTACCTATGGAAATTGGCATTTTCCTTACGTTTACACTTAAGTGAGATTGGATTGGTTAGGACGATTGTTTTTCTATCATTCTTTTGCGGGATCTAATATTGACATTTCATTTGTGACTATTTGGGACTAATATTAATTTATACAATATTTTATAAAACCCCGAGCTGAGGGGCGAGAGGGACTATTTTTGCTTCGGAGTATAAAACCTGACATAGTGAAAAAGCTTTTGATAAAAAAACCTCTTCCTTATCGGTCCATACGTTGATGAACTACGATCCCACAGGCAGACACAGAGACAGACTTATAACACCCCACTTCTTGCGTCGGAGGTTCATTAATAAGGTTTTTAACTCACATGAAGATCAGGTCAGCCAGTCTGAAGACTATCAGCACTTATTATTTTTGGTAAAGGATCTCAACTATAAAATATTATTAAATTTTACATATAACGGGATTTTACGTGTCAGGGGTTTTGTATTTTGTAAAATTTACCTGTGTATTTAAGGTGCATCAGGTTTTTTTTTAAGAATATCTCACAGTTATACGTTATCTATCACGCAAAACTCTAAAACAGAGTTCACTCTAGCAGATCATTTCAACATACCAAAAATAAAAAACATTTTTATTTAGACAAATGCAAGAAATCGACCGGCAAATGTGGAATAATAAATTCCAACAGAACCCGACGGATTCAATATAAATAGTTGCGGCCCTCTCGCATCACAAGTCCCTCTTCTTTTGTCTGTACTACATTTGTCTGTATTAGGGTTGGATGGCGGTAAGCACTAAAGAAATAAGAAAATTTTATGTGTCTACTTACAATTTTATTATGTTCTATATTCAGTTGAGCAAATCGCAATTCAACCATCGTCTCCAGATACTTCTATTGATAGTGATATTGAGCAGTTGAACTGTCATAGATGGGTTTCAGCAGTCTCCAGATAGGTAATTTTTTCTTATATTGTTCTATTAATATCAATTCCAATTAGTTGTCCTTTTTCTTGAGTCTTTCGTTCTTTTCTTTTTTAAGATTTTAATCTTCTAATATACATAGGTACTAAAATTTCGTGTCACTGTGTTTGTGGTCGCAATCCTCCGAAACGGGTAGACCGATTTTAATGTTATATTTTTTAATCGCTATTTTATGATTTTTGTATGAACAATTTTCATATAATTTAACCGTCGGTGTCGTTCATTGACGTGAAGTCATTTACATGAAGTGTCGCGTCACTTTGACAAGGTTGTTTTATATAGTTTTTATCCCGAAGTTCCCACGGGAAAGGGAAATTTCAAGCGTATGTAAACTATAACTATCAATTTAATGCGCCCTTTAATTTACCTGCTCAATGACTTTGTGTTTCAGCCTTAAGTGTGTTGAGCGCCTCATAAAGGCTTTTTTGTCTTAAAAGTATATTTATATATACAGATTTTTACCAGATGCTTATAAACAAATTAAATTCATGAAATTATATTCTTGTCTATATCTCGGGTAAAACCATCCGTGATTTAAAAGAAGCAAATCAATGTCACAATGATTCATGCGCGAGTGCGCCACGAGATCTTCTCGAAGACGCCATATTATGTAGATTATACGTCATGCATTATACCATCCTACATATTGTTTATGCATCTGCGAAAGTTTGTGTATATTTTATTTTACCATAAAGTGACTAACTGATTTGAATGTCATTTTAATATCGGTAGGCGTAATAGTAGCGTATTTGGATCAGTGATTTAATCCATTTAAAACTAAGAGGAAAACCCCGGGTTATGCAATAAATCAAATGAAAACATTTATTTGTGAACAATACCAATAGTACAACAGAACAAACACACACAGGAGACATAACAAAAAGAACACAGAAACAATAACTAAATGATTAAAATGAAATAAAAATGCAAAATATTGCAGTGTGTGTGTCCCATCGTACTCACTGCATGTGCCATAAAAAGGCTTTAACTCAGCATGTGCTGGGTTGCACTGGCTACCCAGCGCTGGTCTTCCGTTAGGGCCTCTTTGAGGGGACCACGGATATCCGCCCACTAACTAAGCAGTGTACAACTAAATACAATTAAATATACTAAGGATACAAATAAATAACACAATATAATATAATAATAATAACGCCTACCTATTCGCCGTGAAGCCGTAGAGAAGTACTAAAATAAAACACATGAAAAACTAGCCCCACAACAACGCACTAGCTGGCCACCTACTCATACGAACCTACTCCTAGCATTTACCAAGAAGCTCGAAGCTTATCGTGTATTTTATTTTTCAAGGAAACCAACAGCATTATGGTAAAGCAAATATTTAGATATAAAAAGACTAGCCAATTACAAGTTTTCCTACATAGAGTAAGGTCATATAATCCTACCTGGTTTTATCTTTATACTCGTTATTAACATGAAGAACAGCAAACATCCAATATAATGCTGAGCGGAACGCCATTTATATGCAACTAGCTTACGAATCCGCAGCTTCGCACGATAAGTTTTTTAATAAAAACATTACCTTCCTTCTGCACAGTTCGGTAAAAAGTAGCCTATGCCACCCGGGGATAGTGTAGCTTCTCAACAGTGAAAGAATTTTTTAAATCGGTCCAGTAGTTTCGGAGCCTATTCGTTACAAACAAACATTTTTTTTCTCATTATAATATTAGTTTAGACTACAGGATTCTAAAATTTTGAACAATTAATTTTTACAAGGGTCAGGGTTTATAAATAACTTAGAACCACCCTGGTTAATCCTAATTTCTATTAAAATAAGCCGCGTCCGAATCGGTCCATCAGTTTGGGAGCTACGATGCCACAGACAGACACACAAACAGACATATGCGTCCCAACTTATTACACCCCACTTTTTACGTCGGAGTTAATACTTTAAATGCCCTTTTTCAACACAAATCTGAAATTAAGTTGAATGTAAGTTTAGTTAGCTCTTATTCGAAGTAATAAAGTTGAAATATTCCTTATACGAACTTCACACTAGCATTAAGGAGTGAACGTGAATTTGTGTTGGAAATAATTTTCCAATTTCCAAACGCAATGTTTCGTTGTAAAAGTACTCGTAAGAAAGCGATGCTGGCGTCCCGAGGCGCATTCCCGTTTAGGACTACATATTTGGCCCTAAATTATTATTGATAGTTTTGAGGGTTCTGTACCAAAATGATAAAAACGGAACCCATATGGTGCGACTTTGTCCGTCCGTCCGTCTGTCTGTCTCAACAACTATTAAGAAATAGTTTTAACCACTTAAGGGGCAGAACTTTACAGAAATCTCAATAATTCAACCCTAATAATTATCATTCTGCTTGTTGTATGGCATTAAAATATAAATACATGATGCTCAAGGATATAAGTAACAAAACTATTGATCTAAAAACACGAATTCTTAATAAAATGTCAGTAAAAAAATACAAAGACACCTCTGACAATTAAGACATTCCCAAGTTAATTCTACACATTAAGATATGATATTTCACAAAAATATTCTTCAAATTATTAGAAAATGAACTATTGATCCATTTTTTGATTAAGTGATTTATTTACACAGTTTTTATGTTTCTTGTATATGCCATGTCGTGTCAAATAAATATTTTAATTTTTATTTAATGTATAAATAATACTGACCTTCCACTATCACACTAAGTGATAAATCTGAAATTAATATGATTGCAGAGTAAAAATACGCAAAGTTTATAGGAAAACTATAACGAAGTCTCCATCTGTTCTTTATACATCATCATCATCATCATCCACAGTCTGACTGCACCCATTGTTGGGTATAGGCCTCCCCAAGTTTGTGCCATCCAACACGATCCTGCGCTAGTCTCACCCACTGACGGCCCGCGACCTTTACGATGTCGTCCACCCATCTCGCTGCCTGTCGTCCTACTCTTCAATACTCGCTCCTCGGCCACCATTCAGTTACTGTCCTGCTCCATCTTTCATCACCACGTCTAGCCAAGTGTCCCGCCCAAGACCATTTGAGCAGCTCAAATGGTCTTGGGCGGGACACTTGGCTCAAATTGAGCTCCATAACTCGAATCCCAACGTCATGAACCTTTGTTCGTCTACGGATCTCGACGTTTGGAACTCGATCTAACAGTCTGATGCCAAGCATGGTACGCTACATGGCTCTTTGTGCAACTCTTAACCTGTACACAGCCTCATGCGTGAGCGTCCACGTCTCGGCCATTGGTTGAATAAGCGGGTCTTCAGACACTGTGGAAATTTAGGCGACCTAAGGATATCGTCTAACTTGCCGAATGCAGTCCATCCCAATTGGATCCGTTTAGAGATCGCCTTCTGCTGATTCTCTTTACCAAACGACAGAATATGAGACAAGGGGACACCATTTCTCCAAAGCTTTTTACAGCTGTCCTTGAAGATGTTACAATAATCTTAGAATGGGAAAATTACGGAATAAACATCGATGGTGTCAACTTGTCTCATCTTAGATTTGCAGATGATCTCGTACTATTTTCAGAAAGCTTTAGTGATCTCCAGGCAATGCTGCAACATCTTTTTGATGCTTCTTTGAGTGTAGGCCTTAGTATGAATATGTCCAAGAC
The DNA here is from genome assembly GCA_918857605.2 of Philereme vetulata. NCBI lineage: Eukaryota > Metazoa > Arthropoda > Insecta > Lepidoptera > Geometridae > Philereme > Philereme vetulata. The sequence continues at coordinate 2,241,482 of OU975420.1, forward strand.
GAAGGTGCTCTCGAATGTATCTGGTGTCACAAACCTCATTGTTATAGTGGGAAATGAGAGGCTGGAGACAGTCGACCAGTATGTTTATCTTTATACATAAGTCTTAAAATTTTCCTTGTATTACCGGTCACATAACTAGATGGCGCTGCTAAATAACATAAATAAATCTATCTAGGTTCGGAACTCCCGGTGCGCGAGTCCTACTCGTTCTTGACCGGTCTTGTTTAGACTTTTAATGCAGAAAAAGCAGTGTAAGATCCATAAAAGGGGAAGAAACATGACGTGACGTCACGATTCTCCGCAATGAGGAATCGATGTTCCGAGAAAGTTTCTATTAATACTAATATTATATTATTCAGATGACGTTAACTTAAAAACAGGATACACAACCTAAATTCTTAGATTCAAAAATAAAATTTTAATTCCAAAATTTATAAATAGAAAGGTATTTTAAATTAAGTAAAGTTATATGTTTAGTAAATTTATAATTTAGTTTCATTTACTTTCTGTTATAATAAGTCCTGCAAATGTCACTCTGAATCGTTATTAAGTGTTTTGAAATTCAATTAAGAATTATCAAAAAATTAAGATGCGCATTCATCAACATTTAAACATTAAACATTTTCTTGTTTTTCATTTTGTTGTATCTACCGTTTAAGGTATAATAAAAAAATTTAATTCATTCATTCATTCAACAGCTAGACGGCGCAGCAAAAATTTTGTACTCTTTTGTCTAAAATCAAGCAAGAGTCTAACTTATTCTCTTCACCGGGAGTTATCCATTCAAATATCGCAGTAGGAGGAAACGTCGTATCACGGGAGGAATCAAACGCCGGAAACGGAAAGGAGCGTATTTTTCGAATTTGAATTCCGAACTAAGACTATTTCCGGGTCGGAAACTGGCAGCTTTTACGAGATGGAAGTTTTAAACGAATGTTGGGATTTATTTTAAGAGCTTTATAGATATTTCTGCCTTTAGGCATTAAATACCCTCTATGTTTAAAGGTAAATTAGGTAAATATGTGTTCCTTACTGTGGGCTATTATGAAGACTTGAATTCTCTCAGCGAGCTATGGAAGGCTGTGATTGACGTTACTCTAATATGAGACCGAATTGGAAATGAGAAGATCCGTACACAAATCAATCTCACATAGCCCAGAAGATTAGCGAACTGATGTTATGGGTAGATCCCGAAAATCTGACGACCGCCATTGGGGCAGAAATGTCCTCGAGTAGAGACCACATACCTATTGAAAAGCACAGCTTAGGACATCCCAATTAGGTATTGACCGGGATTGACACAAAAGCTGCTTTTTACCCTACTGCGCTTAAGGAGGGTAATGTTTCAATTGACAAACTATGCGTGCGAAGCCACAGGCGGACCCCTGTTTATATTATTAACTAGCTGTCACCGCTTTCCACGCGTAGTTTGTCAACAAAAAGTACTCTATGTATATATAAATTTTTATACAATCTTTATACCAAATTTTATCGAAATCGATTCAGCTGTTACTGTTTATTTAAAATAGGGACGCCAACAGCTTAAGTATTACTATATTATTACATTATTGGTTTTGCTTATATATATATATCAATAATCCTATCCAATACTTATATAACGTATTCACATTTTTGATTGCAATCTAGATGTATCTAAATATATGTACGTATGTATCTAAATTTTATTTTTAGTTTAATTCGTGCTTAGTGGATTGCAATCTATTAATAAATAAAATAAATAAACAAACTCACTTATGCATTTGTAATATTAGTATGATACGGATATACATTTATTATCTAAGTTGGTATATCATCACCTTTTTCAGATAAGAAGACTAAAAGTTAACTTTACTCGAAACAAGCACGGCACGTTGAATTTATAAACTTATAAACCATTTCTAATAAATGGATGACAATAATAATTTCACCATTTATTAGTAACTAATACGCGCCAGTAAATAAATAGGTAATTGGAAAACAAGGAGCTATAAATCGGATTCGCATCCATCACCGATAGCATTAGCGTTAGCGAATGAATTAGCAATTTGCTGGACGCGTCAACGCAGCGCGACATGCTGCGATGGGGTGTGGCTGGAGTGCTAGCGGTGATAATTGTCGTATAAGCGACCTGTGGCGTTATTTCAATGAAAAACCTTGCGTTCCGAATACTTGAATGTGATTTGTCATGCTGCGAGGATTGTAGGCTGAATTAGCAATGGTAAGAACCAGTTTTCTGCAGCAGCTGATTGCAATGAATTGTGCTGTGATAAGGTATAGATTTAGGTGGAGAAATACCTTCGCGCTCTTCAAGTGTCAGACTGGCAAGAAGTGGCGCAGAATAGGGACCAGTGGCGTCTTTTAGTGTCGGAGGCCAAGACCCGCTTCGGGGTTGATGCGCCAGGATAGTAAATAGTAAGTAAGGTATAGTTTTAGTGCTGACAGTAAATAGTAGTCAATACTCAATCATTTATTGCAAGCACGTTATAAAGCGTGCTCATTGTGTTTTTTCCATTAAATTTTCAATGCATGTATACTTAGGCATTAGAATTTGCAAAAAATATAACTTCTTAATAGTACTTTATTAAACAGTAGTCATCACATCGACCTAATTTGACCGACCGAATGATTGTATCAGATCCGTGGTGACTGTGATAGGATGCTGGTCAGTTTGCACCTATAAAATATTCATTCACACCAACAGCGTACTCATAGAAAGAAAGAAAGAAAAATCATTTATTTGTGACGGTACAAAACACACACAGCACACAAATGTAAGATACACACAATATAACACATTCATACACACAAAAACAGCAATACCTTACAAATGTGTGTCTAACAATTACCTATATATAAATGACCAACGTCACAAAAAGGCGTCTAACTCAGCATTTGTTGAGCTTTTGGGTGGCACAACGCTGATCTTTAGTTGGAACCATTTAAAAATAGGACGTCACGGATGACTGCCCGCACAGTACCATAATTACAAATAGAATATATAGTGTTTTTTTTACCTGTAACAGTACGGCAGCACCCATAACCAGAGGAGATACAGGTGCAGTTTCTTTTAAAACATCAACTCGTTTTCGAAGAAAAACATTTTTGCATTAAATTTTTTTAGGTCAAGTGTGAGCAGCGCCTTAAAATGAATGAATTTGGTAAATTTTTTTGTTGATGCCGATCGGTGCAGTCCTTTGTAAGGATAATTTTATTGTATCGGATGAAAAAAATCTGAACAGCGAAAGTTAGTCAAATTTGATAAAAAGTATTCTCATACAACAGGACAAACAAAATTCCTTCTACAAACATTTTATTAGATTCTAATTGCACATTAAAGAAATATTAATACTATAGCGATTAAGAAGTGTTAAGAAGTTGTATCAGTCATTGCATCATCTTATTTGTCCTATCATGGCATTGTCAAAATAGCATACATTTTTATGGCATTGTCATACGCAAAAAGTAGACTTAATTGAAGCATACTTCTTTAACCGACGAAGCCCAACTAATGCGCTGAAGTGGTATCAGGAACGCTACCCAGACCGCGATTGAGGAAGTATGCTTCAATTAAGTCTACATTTTGCGTATTTGACAATGTCATAATAGGACAAATAAGATGATGCAATGACTGATATAAAAGTCCGACAGGTGCAAGAACCATGTTCGAAATTCAAAAATATTCTGAAATACGAAATGTTTTTGAATTGCTCATGAGAGCATGGAGTTCCTAAACTTCTTAATCGCTACAGTATTAATTCTTCTTTAATGTGCAATTAGAATCTAATAAAATGTTTGTAGTAGGAATTTTGTTTGTCCTGTTGTATGAGACTACTTGTTATCAAATTTGACTAACATTCGCTTTTCTGATTTTTTTCATCCGATACAATAAAATGATCCATACAAAGGACTGCATCGATCGGCATCAAAAAAAAATTTACGAACTTGATTAATTTTAAGGCGCTACTCACACTTGACCAAAAAACATTTAATATCTAAATGTTTTTCTTCGAAAACGAGCTGATGTTTTAAAAGAAACTGCACCTGTATCTCCTCTGGTTATGCGTGCTGCCGTAATGTTACAGTTAAAAAAAACACTCTGTATAGATAAATATAAGTCACCACACTAAGAAAAAATAAATAATTAAAAAATATAAAAAAGTAGCTAAGTATATTAAGTTACATAAAAGTAACAGAACAAAAATTTAGATGCTTGGGGAGAACTAGGCGAGAATGTGCATTAATCAGTCCCACTGCTAAGCAAAGGCCAATCTGCTAAGTAATCAGGCTGCCAGAAGAGAGGAAGGATATTATAAAGGAGTGGATAAAATGGGAAAACTACAATATAGAAATTTCGTTTCTAAGGAGTTCGCGAGACTTTTGGAAATCAAAGAGGAACAATCACAATTTAGCTCTGAGACCATGGACGCTACGCAACACCCGAATCGGCGGTGGAATATTGTCATCCCCGCTATCCGCTGTCATTGTTACCCCATTCAACTTTGACGCGAGTGACGCGTAATGAAGTTTGCGGCCGGAGTGTCACGACAACGCGTCCGACGTGATAGGGGCCAGTCATGTCTAGTTTCAGACTGTATCTAGCGCGATCCATACTCAATGGTTAGGGGATAGATTGGTCAAAGCCAGGTCAAATATCGGGATACTCAAATACTCACAAATCATGGTAAATATCCCGTTTTTAGTATAAATAGTGGTCAAAGCCAGTTTAGTTTTACTTTCGTGTTGTTTTAAAAACTGCATCTGTATTTTTCTTTTTGAGGTTAATAAGAGTGACTTATATTGGGTGACTTTGAACTTGGGAATTAGACATTGTCTTAATGTTTTATTTAGAACATTGTCTTTAGTTGCACTGATAAAACAGTACGTGATAAATTCCGTATCATCACGTCGTAATGGCTGAACAGATTTGGATGAAATTTGGTGTGTTGCTAGATTATAACTTGGATTCAAATATAGGCCACTTTATGTTGATAAACAACGCGTGCGAAGCCGCTGGCGGAAGCTACTTTATAATAACGATTGATAGGTAGGTATAATATCACAAAACTATTAAATGTCCACAACAAAGTAGGTAGTGAAACATATTTTTATTGCCGGCAATTCTACCCCAAACAATACACAGAATAAGCATCCACTTATCGAGAGCTATAGATATATATCGAGTAAAAAAAACGAGCCATCCCTCCAAATTGCACCCATTCCGATTTCAAGACAAGGGAATGTATGCTGTAATGATATTGTTAACTGTTTATTGTATGAAAGACTATGGAGATTCGAAGTTTTTATGATAGGCTAAATAAGTTACAACTGACAGACACTTGGCTGTAACGTTTGTCATAATTCAAAGCGGAAAATGTTTTTCAAGAATAATTTATATTTGAAAGAAGGGAATCAGGATTATTTATTTATTTAGAGAAACCAACGGCGATACAAATTGTTTGGTTAAATAGCTTAGAACTAAACGTAAGGCTAATAACAGGTTTCTACGTTTGAACATTGTAAAGAAAAGATGTCGGGAACAAAAACAAAACAAAAACAGCCTATAATAGTTAGCCTATTTTAAAGTTACAATCAAAATAGTATTAAGTCAGTTGTACACTGCACTTATAATAAAAAGAATCTAATGTGAATTATTGTGTTAGAAAATAAAGACTGAGCAAAGTAAAAAGAAAAAATTCGTCTCTAAAAGTTGAAATATGTACCAAAAACACGTTTCAATTAACCCAAGGTTGGTAGGTGTTTAAGTGTAGAAAATTCTAAATAAAACGCATACAATTTTATAGGTAGATATTAGAAAAAAACATGTTAAAAAAATAGGCAAATCCTCCCCTCCGCCGCACTAGAAAGCTCCCTCATTTATGTATTACCATATACATATAATTTAAATAGACTGACAGTCTCAAACAAGAACGTAACTCGATATTTGATTACCTGCTAGGACGCGAATGTCGCTAAGAGTTACAAATCGTTAAATATATGCCAACCTTTAGCTTACTACCGCTCATAATTGTACGAAGAAAAATAGATGGCGCTATTTCCAATTACACGTGCGCGATAATATTATTGCGACGTTGTGACCTTTACGTTGTGCGAGGTTGCCGCTCTTCAGTTTCGTTAAAACTTTAGTCTCTAGCATTTTTTAGAGATTTGCGCACATTATCTCAGAATTGCCAGAACATGAAAGTTTCCGTCAAAATAGGGATTTGTTTAGGAAAAGAAAGGATATATATCTTTTATTCATTACATACGTCTATGATCGTACCATAATCACTTAAATGCGGAAATACCTACATATTTGTAAAATAAGAATACGTATTTATAGTGATGTACAGATAAGTAGAATACTTTTTAAAGAAAATAAAATTAATTTGTAAGTACCCGGCAAATGCATACCTACTATAAGATAATACGTTCTATTAATTTGAACTGGAAACATAACTACTAAAATAATGAACACAATACGTACACAATATGTACATACATTATGTACAACAAAATATCGACTTTTAGTCGCGACTTTTGAGAAGTGAGGTTTGGCAACACAGCATGTAACAAAATTAGGTACAAAAAGCGTGACTTTGCTTGCTTCCCGGCTGTCAATGTCAGTCAGTTCACGTTTCTCTTTCGTTCTCATTGTTTCGGACTTTGTGTTAATTTTGTGTTAAACGCCATCTAGGTAAAGCGATGTGCTACCTTGTAAATCATCAAATAAAATTAAATCGTTAAATCTTATTTTATGGACAATATTACTTATTCTAAAAATTATTGGAATATTTTGGTGTGTTTTAGTGGAAGTTTATTTTTTTATTTGTGGGTTGCAATGGCCGCTATGAAAGTTTCCAGGCTATGAGACAGCGCCATCTACAAATAATACGGGATTTTGAGCTTTTTGCGGGCTACGATTTCTTATATGGACATTGACAGTCTATTGATATTACTAGTCTTTGGTGTTACCTAAGCGTTTAAGGTCTTCAAGTCTAGAGTGAACAGTAACAAGTTCTTTTTAGGCAAGTGTGCTCCATCTTCGATCACACCAACACTTACAACCATTCAGTTCTCTTTTTATGACTGTAATTAACTTATAGTTGCATTTCGATCTATAATGAAAACATCTGAGGGCCAAGTTACTTACATTTGATTAGCGATGACGCTAGCCGATAAGTCCGAAAATGTATGTGATTTGACACATAAATAAATAAATATTGCTGGACGTTTCACACAGCGCTATCTAGCCCCAAACTAAGCAGAGCTTGTATTATGGAAACCAGATAACTGATAGAATACTTATATACTTTTTTTTTGTAAATACATACTTATAATATATAGAAAAACATCCAGACTCTGAACAAATATCTGCAAATCATGCAAACATTTGTTTCGCGGCGGGATTCGAACCCGCTACTTTTATTTATATTATATATATATCTATATATCTTATATTATCTTATATTTATATATCTGTCTTTATCTTTTATTTAGTTTATATAATTTTATTTTTAATAAAATCGAACTATCCGGTACTGAATGTAGGAGCCGGCGGAAGATCAGCGCGCTGCGTACTCGTATTTACTAGTGCGTGGCGCATAATGCTGAGCCGGATCCTAGTTTGCGGACGCTCATAACCTGGACGTACTAACTGCCTATGTATATATTATGTTTTCTATTATTGTTTGTTATATTGCTACTCCTACTGTCTTATTATTTTTGTTACTGTGTATGTCTTTGTTTTGTTATGTCTGCAAATAAATGTATTTTCTTTCTTTCTTTCTTTCTTTCTACCTCCTGCGTCTCAGTCGGCTATTCGCCCACCGCACCACGGAGGTCGTCAAAAACATGGTACGGAAATATCACGTGATATATCGAGAACAAACTTAAGTAGAAATTGAATCGATTCGAAGCGAATGCAACTTGGCTAAGCCCTCAGTAACGTTAAACGTTGCTTTGACAGGCACCGAAATTAGGTCTAACTTTGAACTTAACTACAGAGGAATTGGTTTAATTGACTGATAGGATAACGACTTTCTTTTTAATTTTCTCAAGAGACGACTACAATAAAATCGATTCTTCTATTTTCAACCCTCAATTCCGCTTTGAAAGTTATTATTAAATGTAGCATATTAAAATTTATTCCCCCAACTTTATTGATATCTCAATTTTATTGAACGTTGCAAGGATGTATCCATTTTCGTAATCGCCTGTGCCTTATGGTTTGTGAATTTTATACCCCAATTTGGGGCTTTATCGTTGAAAAGTGGTAACACTTTGATGTGCGCTTCGATCTAAAACGAGGTAACAATTTGCTTTTTTAGGCGGGTATAAAATTATTAAGTAAGTTTAATGTTTGTTATGTTTTATGGTTTTGCGCTCTGTGTATCACCGTAACTGCTTTGTATTTGTCTAATAGAAATGTATTTTTCAATAACAAGGCTGGTCATAATATTATTAATATTTACAAGCCGACCCGCCCGCGGCTTCGTACGCTTGAAATTTCCCGTTCCCGTGGGAACTTCGAGATAAAACCTATATAAAACACTCTTGTCAAAGTGACGCGACACTTCATGACTTCACATCAATGAAATTGGTCATGTAAAAATACTAAATTAGCGATTAAAAATCGAGGAGTAGGAGTGTTGAAATAATTTACGACCTATTCTCATACCTACCAAATATACAAAAAAAACATTAAAATTGGTCTATCCGGTTCAGAGGAGTGTGACCACAAAAACCGCGATTAGAGATTTTTATAAGTAGGTATATTAGATTTTCTGCAAGACCAATTGCTTTAATTAACTTTACATTTTAATAAAACAAAACAGAAAGTCAATTAAAAGTTCACACGAGACTTTATTATGTCCAGCTTAATAGTTTTTAAATTAATTCTTGTGTACAACAAATTATAAATCTATCTAGTTGAAATTCATCCATTGATTTTTACAAAAAAAACAGTGTACTGCATTATTTATAGATGCGTTGTAGACAGTCCTAGATTAGCCTATAAGCTATTTAAGCAATTGCTTAGTAGGGCATCCCGTCTGGGGGGCACCAGAGACGACCGAGAAAAAAAACGAGCACGCGAAAGTTAAAGGAATTTCAAAAACCGACTACTTACCACGAAATTAATATCCGAAAAAATCGCAATACGCATTTAATAAATATTATACAAAAATGTTTTGGTTAATATTCTGGGGAGCCCGTTGACGTAGTTGGTAGTGATCCTGCCTTCGACGTCGGGGGTCGTGTGCTCGATTCCCACCCACCGTCACAATTATGTTTGCAAATATTATGTCACAATTATGATGTTCCCGAGGTGAGTTGACGTGAGGTAGGCGGCCAGTTGTAAAAATATAGCCGAATCTTAGGACAACACGTGAAATCATCTTGTGCCGACCCTACCCAGTATGAGATAAGGGAAGGAAGAACAACACATACATAATCTACCTACGATACGTAAGACATTTTATTTTAAGGGGAATATTGCTTAGGGCATCAGGTTACCTTAATCCAGCACTGGAAGTAGTTTCCCAAATGAAACTATTCAAAAAGTGTTTTACAAATATTCTGACCTTCGGATAAGCGCTAGAACTGAAAAGTAGTAATTGCAGCTTAAACCCAATTATGAATTCCACCACCAAAGAACGTTGCAATAAAACAATGTAGGGAGTGTCGATTTGTCAAAGTTGAGCTGATCATTCGATACGTATTCGAAGCTCGTAAAAACATTTGAGTCGATAAATGGCTTGGAAACATTATAGAGGGATAAAAAGTTGACAAGTGGGATATAGATTGATGGCCAGATCTACTCGTATTCGCATTATTGATTGGTACAACTAAAGTCAGGCCATTTTAATAGGTAACTTTTGATAATTCATCAAAATTCAACAACGTAACCTTGTAACGGTGGGCATAAAATAATATATTTTTTCGTTTTGTTAGAACTGAACAATTGCTTAACTTTTTTCAATTTTTTTTTTAATTTATTTATTACAAGTAAGTACATACTTACACCTTAACGCGCCGGCGAACACTGAGCGCAACTTCAATTCGGCCACGTCAAAAACTTCGGCCTGAATATCGCTATCCCTGTTTAGTGACGAAGTTTAGCCGCGCAGAGCGATAGTGATAGCAACAGAACGATTCTAAAGGAGAACGGGCATCCTGGTCTACAGTCCAATAAAAATGAGCAGCATATTTTCGAATTGGCATACAATAGTACATCAAAATATACTATTGGAACTTTCCCCAAAAGTCTGTCCGTTTTGAGTTACAGCTATGCAAACACCAGCATTTTTTGTTTTAAAGAACATAAAATAACGGTTTCACGATTACTATATCCATACATAAAGGCTCCTATACAATGCAGTAGCAAGAGCGAGAAGGGAGAAGAGCGATGTAAGGGCCGTGGGGAGAGGGATGCGTACGCGGGGGAGGGGAACGGTTGTGTACGCGCCGCGCCGGACGGCTACAATAATCAGTCGCATCGCATCAAGTGAGTGGCTACGTCACGTCTTGTTACGATAGTGCTGTGTTTGAACTTCTTTCTCTGTTTTTACTGACCCTGGCTTGCTTTTGGACCCTGTTTCTTTCCCTAATGTGTTAACTTTGGCTCGACTTATTGACTTTTGAACTGCCTACCGATAATGGAAGTTTTTCGAAACTGTGTGATGTGTCGTCGAGGACTTTACCGCGGACGGTACCAGCAGCATATCTTGGCTGATAACCTGCAAAGGGAACGACCAGAATTCGCCGCGTTTATACAACAACATGCTGTGTTGGAGGTTAGTTACCTTTTATTTTTATTATATTGAGTAGTTAGGCATAGGATTTATTTATTTTAAGTATTAATTGTTATTATTTTCAGGTGGTGTACATTGCACTCTCAAGAATACACGAGGGTACCGAACACTTCAGTGCATTGTATTTACAACAACTGTGCTAATATTACCCGTAATCATATACCAAACGCGATAAGAATTAATGTATTTTGTGAGAGCAAGCTTTTTATTCCTGATAGCGCTAGGGTGTGTACAGAACACTTACAAAATAATGAATGGAGCAACCTGCCGCAAATGTGTAATGTGACACATGATTTTAATGACGCTCAGTTTACATCGCTCTGTGACTTGATGAGAATGGCTGCTAACAACCAGCCCAGAATCGACTTCGAAAACAGAGGCACCTTGTCTAATGAAGAGATGCACTTATGGACTGGGCGCACTTACGATCAGTTCGAAGCTATATTAGAACAAACTCCGTCACTAAGTGAACGTTGTAACCAGCCTAGAACTGCATTAGGCATCTATTTAACAAAACTTAGAACTGGAGACTCTGATGAGAGACTGGCAACGTTATTTCATATGTCTCGTCGAAAACTAGAACGTTTTTTGCCTATAGTTCGAGAATGTCTGAGCAACGATTACGTTGTGCTGCATCTAGGTGTGGACCACATTACCAGAAATGATATCCTTCAAAGAAACTTAACAATTCCAAGGGCTTTATTTGGAAACGATGAAAACATCAAAGCCATAATTATATGTGACGGTACATATATATATATATTAACAAAAGCTCCAACTTTTTGTTTCAACGGCTGTCATACAGCTTACACAAATATCAAAACTTGTTGAAGCCGTTTTTAATGGTATTCACGGACGGCTATATATTAGATGTCAAAGGGCCATTTGCCGCTACCAGAACCGATGCCCAGATCATGAGTGAAATAATGAATAACGAAGATGAGCCGCTGCATTGGTTACTCGAACGTAATGATGCGTTTATCCTAGACAGAGGATTTAGAGATAGTTTGCAGGATATAGAAGCTTGTGGCTACGAACATCATGAGCCACCAACTAAAGACAGAAGAGAAAATCAACTCACTACAGAACAAGCTAATCAGTCTCGTTTGGTCACCATGTGCCGATGGGTGGTGGAAGTAGTAAATGGGAGATTTAAGCGAGATTTTAAACTTTTGCGTCAAAACTATTTTAATAAAACGTTGCCAAAAATGTTTGTTGACTTCAAAATAGCTGCAGCCATTCTAAACCACTTCCAAGCCCCCATCGAAGATAGTTCACACGCAGCAGCCTTTTTGAATTCAATAAGAGCTAAAATACACATACCAAACACATTGCACAATTATGTGGAAGCAAAGAGATTGAATTATAGGAGAGCAGACTTCATGCGAATCGAAGCAAATGAAATAGAAAACTTCCCAAGGCTTAGTGAAGAACAAGTCATACATTTTGCCTTGGGAACTTACCAGTTAAAGCTCGCTCGATCATATTGTAGCGAGCACTTACAAAATGGTCTTTATATAATCGAGACGTATAGAGATAACGCTCTAGAAGACTTGGCACAATATGATATCAACGAAGAGGCTTGGCTATTACGTGGACGTATACAGTCTCGACATGTCCGAGCCAGGAAATATTTTTGTTATATATTAATCAATAATATTAATAACAATATTACACAATATTATTGTACCTGCTTGACAGGGCGACGTACTATAGGTACTTGTGCCCATGTACTGTCAATTATATGGTACGTAGGTTATGCCCGTCATGAAGGGTTCAATGAACCTGCATTGTTCCTTAACAGTATTCTCATCGATGATGATGATGATGATAATGTTTAATAACATATTGTTTCGATTTTTTAAGAAGATGTTGTTTTTATTTGTATTACTACTTACCTAACTTAAATAAAATCATTACATTACACAAAATGTTTTTTTAATTACCACGATATTCAATGTTTGGCACTAAATATTATCAGATTCAATTTTTAGTAGAACTCAGATCGGACAATACTTAGAGAAATGCGACTTTCTACATATGAAAATACATAGAATTACCTTTATATTGACATATGACTCATTTTTATTGCAAGGTAGACCAGCTTCCATACACTTATGCCCGTTCTCCTTTGATTAGATTTTGACCGTGTTCCGTAATACCAAAAATGATGACTGAAAACGTGTTGTATTTTTCTCATTGTGTTATTATTCTGTAACTAGACGACATAATCTATGTTCCCATGACTAGGATACGTAAGATGTTGTTGTTTTTAATACGAAACAATTAGGCTGAAAACAGGTCTTTTATGACGTAAAAACATGCAGAATGCGATACGCTTCCATTTCATTTTAGGTAAGTATTTTGATCGAATATATCGTTGGGAACCTAGATAATTTAAAATAAAATGATCTTGGTAGTACGTGTTGTAATGGCGATTGTCCCTCCGGTGCCCCCTTAATACACCTTAATATTATACCCTAAAAACCGTGCAAGGTTTGTCTGAGTAGGGTCATTACGCTGGATCGCGGCCGTGCGTTGTTTCGCGGCCTCTTAGAGGACCAACAGTATAAATATTGCAATAATAAGAATTCTATCTCACTGTTACCAACGCGTTGTGGCACTTTAAAAAGTAGGATAGTTGCAGAATGTAATGCCTATTCAAATTAATCGGTTAACCTAATCCGTGTGCCGGAAATAAATCGTCAATTTTGCCAGCCGCGCTGACAGCGTACACACGTACGTAAAGCTGCGCAAAAAATAGCGAACAGGTCCCGCTTTCAACGTAAGTATTTCAAGTTTACGATTACTTATTACTAGTGGGATTGTTTTTTGAGTGATCATAGTTGATTGTTTCATGTAATTCTGCATTTATTATGGGAGTAAATTACATTAATACCAGCTTTATTTGGTGGCCGCCAACCAACACAATATTTTTTTAGTAAAGTGGGTATACGGCCGGGTGGCCGTGGCACTAGCTCATTGAATGCAATAAGTTTGCTTTCTTTTCTATTATTAATGTAAATAAAGCTTCTCTTTGTGCAACATTTATTTATTGTTGGGGTTGGTTTAAATGATATGGTTAGTTCACGGCCACCAAAATATAATTTTATACGGATTTTATCTATAATGTGGCCGCAAACTAAAACATGCTAACAAAACAAATCGGGTTCGCGGCCGTCCGAAAATCATATGAAAAATAGACGGCCGTTATCTGACTATTTGTAAATAGAGGTGTAAGTTTACGGCCACTTCTTTCAAACATACGGTTTTGTTTGGTTTTTCGATAAGTTTTGTTATTAAAGATGTATACGAACAAACCCAAAGAAAACTGACTTACACTCCTGAAACTCTGCAGTAGACATTAAAAGAAATTCGCGAAGACCAAGTCCCAATCAGGAAAGCATCACGTAAATTCGGTATTCCGAGACGTATAATTCAAGATCGGTTATGTGGCAGAAGAACTGACGAACTAAAAAAACTGGGCCCTGAGCCAGTGCTGGGAGAAGAAGGCGAAAAAAAGTTATAGAGTGGCTTATAAATATAGCCAAATGTGGTTTTTCCAGTGAAGAAACAAGAGCTATTAGATACCGTGCAAAAAATTTCAAAGATTTAAAAAAGCCGAATCCTTTTAAGGATGATCGTCCTGGACAGACATTGTATCTAAACTTTTTAAAACGACAGAGATGTCAGTAAGATCTGCAGAAGGAATCAACAAAGCTCGCGCTAGGGTGACCGAAGAATCGTTTCGACTGTGGTTGAAGACCTAACAGAACAGAATATAACCTAACAGTACTCTCAACATTTAACGTTAATGGTGAGATGTGCCCGCCATTGGTAGTTTTTCCATATAGAAAAACTTAGACTTAACACAAACTTTTTGGTGGTCTAATACATATTAGACCACCAAAAAGTTTATCAGACGGCATGCCACAACACTGGAGTCCAGGAAGAAGCGAATCCGGGTGGATAAATGGATGACAGAATTCATCAATTGGATAACAGAAAATAATATCAAGAAGCCCGTTCTTCTGCTAGTCGATGGACATAAGTCGCTCAATATTAAAGACATAGGTAATGTCTTTAATGTTGAGCTCTATCTGTGAAGAGCTTGGTATTATTTTATATGCTCTTCCCCCGAACACTACGCATATGCTGCAGCCTGCCGATGTCAGCGTGTTTGCTCCGTTAAAAGCCCAGTAGAAGAGTCACGTCAGAAAATTCCTTGGAAAGCCAGAAAATTTGAACAAAGCTGTAACAAAAACAACCTAGTGGTTAGGAGTTTCAAGTAAGGAAAAAACGGAGGAAAAATAGAGAAAGGAAAGAAGAAAGGACAGAGGGAAGAATTGTTGCAGAAATTATGAAGGTGAGTTGGGAGTAGAAGGTAAAATGCTGTAGAGATTAGAATGCCTGAATGACGAGATTGTAGTGCGTGACCCCAGGTTAGATGAACAAATCCTGTGTAAATAAGAGATGTTAGAATAGTGTAAGGTAAGGTTAAGTTAGAGCACAAGAAAGGAAAGAATACTGAAGAGAACGTGCTTTTTAAGAGTATAGGCATTTGAGTGAAAATTGCAATCATTATGCCCTATGTGGAAATTTATGATAGAACCATTATATGGTGAAAAGTGTACAAAAACGCAAAAAAGTATGAAATACTCGTAAGTCATTATTGTATGTAAAACTGGCGGCCGCGAATTAACTTTAGGATGGCCGCGAACTGAAAAAAGTGGCCGTCAACCAGCATTTTGAGCAAATTTTAGGTAATTATTTATTTAAAAAAAAACTGTTACAGTAGTCCTCCAATACTAATTTCGAAAAATAACTTGATGATATCTGCTACGCCTAAAGAAACAATCAGAACCTGAATAATGGACATATCATACTCATTTCAAGGAGCAAAGGTGGGAAGGCGACTAAAAGGCCGCCAACCGGCGCAACGACCCTACTCACATTCGTCGAATTTCTTCGTAACAATTATACATTAGCAGTATTACTCTACTCATAGTACTCAATCCGCTTGCGACACCTGCTATGCAAATAAGCACCTAGTATACTACTAGATATATTATAAAGTTGCATGAATAGAATAGACAATTACAATTACATATTTATTGTATTAATGACCGATACGAGTACGAGTTCGGTACGAGTTGTACCGAACTGACAGACGTCAACAGACGTCAAATGTTACCTATTAAAATGACCTGACTTTACCTACTAAAATTCGTAATCCATAAAGCGGTAGGACTAAGTGCTTACTGAAGGTGCACCAATGTTGATGACCAGGGGCCCAAATCCACTAAACCAATCACTATGACAATGGTATCGTCGCAAAATGGCCGCTACTACCTTAAGGTATTTTACCAACACAATCTTTTTTCAACGACCACTGTTGCTATGACGGCACCATTTAATATTTGGCAGCTTATTAGAATGTAGCCAGTTATCGAGTTTTAAGAATTTTAAATACATATTTTTGGTAAGATGAATGCATTCAGTCACGAAGCCTACAGCTACCATTAGCAGACTCAAGCAGACTCACCAATGACAAGATGAACGAAGTTGCTAAGCTCTAGCTTTTCAAAAGTTATCATCCGCACTGGCAATCCACTGCTAAATCCCCCTCCCAAATCTCCCTCCCAATGACGCACGGCCTCTGGATCATTGAGACGAATGAAATATTGTCTGATCCAGATAGATACGGTGCGAATGTGACAGCATTACCGACACGCGAGACATTTTAAAACGTAGGATTTCGAGCAGATTTATTGCCGATCAATGTTTCTAACTCAGATATGTATTGAGATTCGATAGAGATACTCGTAGGTCACTCGGCGTGCTATGGAGAGGGTGTTTGGTGTTCCACTGCGAGATCGAATCAGAAAAGAGAAGATTTGTCGACGAAGCAAAGTCACCGACGTAGCTCAAAGATTAAGTAAAATCAAAATCTTTTATTCATTCAAACCACAAGGATCACTTTGAAACGTCAATTTTACTGCCTGTTCCTTCGCGACCAAGGCAGGAAAAAAATGCAAGAAACAAGGCTGGTTGTTTTTAATGATCCTTTTAGAATACAATATGTATAACAATACAGGGCGTAAATTACGTCTAAATTGTAACATTTTGAACGAGTTAGAGTATGTAATTTCAATCTTAAGCTTCTCTATTATCTAAATAATCCGATATTTTATAGTAGGCTTTTTTATAAAGATTTTGATTAATTACGTTTTTAATTCGGATCTACAAGACCGTTATTAGACCGATATTGATGTACGGCTGTGAGACTTGGACGCTAATACTGAAGGAAGAGAACAAACTCTTGGTGGCAGAGCGGAAAGTCCTCCGTAAAATACTAGAACCAATCCGGCCGCGGTACCGCTGGAAAGATGAGCTACAAGCTGAGAGCCGGCGGGAAGCTGCACAGGACAGACCAAAATGGCGACTGCTTTTATCGGAGGCCAAGACACACTTCGGGTCGCTGAGGCATAGGAGTAAGTAAGTAAGTACGTTTTTAAATTTGTTAAACTGTGAAGGTTCACGAATTGAACCGAAACATTGTCGGTCGAAACACCGATAAGACGGTACGTGATAAATCCCGTATTTATAATAATGATTGAAATCAATCACGAAAGTTTTCTAAGTAAAATTGTCAGTTGTTGTACATCACTTGGGAGTTTGTTATAAAAGCGAACACCTTGTCCTTTAAACGATTTACTAACTTTATGGAGTCTACAAGTGGCACCAGCAAGTTTATCTTTATTTCTAATAAAACAAATTAATATGTTTGCGAACATACATCAACATTAGCAAGCTGAAGTGCCAGAGAAGAACTGACGTCCGTTGGAGCAGAAAGGTTCTCGAGTGTAAATCACGCACTTGAAAGCGCAGCGTAGGACGGCCCCCACTAGATACAAGTTGATAGGTTGCTGGGAGCCGTTGGGTACAGGCAGCACAAGATCGGTCGCTCTGGAAATATATGAGGGAGACCTATGTTCAACGTTGGACGTACTCTGGTTGAGATGATGATGATGATGATGAGAGATACTCGTGCACATGTCACTAAACTACACTCGTGCATAATGTTTTCTGTAGGGGAACGATTAAATGTATTGTCTGACTGTCTGTCCGTCTGTCACCAGGCTGTATCTCATGAACCGTGATAGTTAGACGGTTGAAATTTACTCAGATGATGTATTTCTGTTGCAGCTATAACAAGAAATACGAAAAACAGAATAGAATAAACATTTAAGAGGGGCTCCCATACAACAAACGTGATTTTTTTGCTCGATATTGATAACGGCATCAGGTAGACGCTTAAATTATTCACAAAATATTTAGTAATGTTATTCTATTTAAAAATAAATAATTAAGTTAATATAAAATTGATATTGATATGCTCGCATACAACAAACGTGATTTTTTGCCGTTTTTATAAATAATGGTACGTAACCCTTCGCGCGCGAGTCCGACTCGTACTTGGCCGGTTTTTTTATATAGAAAACAAAATTGCTTGGGGTGGTGATGCTATGTGGAATGAAGATCAGGTCAGCCGTTCCAACTATTTACTCTTTTCATATTTGGTGAAGGGATCTTAGCTGTAAATGTGTTCGTTTTTTACTTTTTACGGGTTTTAAAAATCTGAGAATTAGCTTTAAAATCCTTGATTGCGATTAATTTAGTTTTAGCAAACGTCCCTGGAAAAAATATTTTACATTGTTTTGATCGAATTCAAAAAGGCCACGGCAATCACAAAGTAACTCCTAACAGAATCTATCATAACACAAACAAATCTTAATGCGTCTCTTTGTCACGGCTGGGCTCGCTAAGAGCCGGCCGAATTTTAATAAAAACCTCTTCCATTAACATCGTTAAACAAACCGTGACAAGTCTCAAAATATCCTAAATGTCTTTAATGCATATCTTCCCTTTTATTATCAGACGTTATAAATTGGTAAACATTCGCCTTATGAAGGAAAAACCTATTAACGGACGAATGTATCAGAGGGACTATTCTGAAAGTCCTTGATTCGAAGTCCATAACGAATCTCGAGCGATCGAAATGAAACAAAAGCAAGCAGACAGTGTTTGTTACACGAAATTAAAAGTGGTTACCAATGTGGAATGTACTTTCATCGTTTAACTAAACAAAATTATTTAACTATACATATCTAACATAAACTGACAAAATCTACCAAGAAACTAAAATTATGAACTTAAAACAGGTATCCACTTATACTATATGCATTCTCGTCCGAAAAATTCTCAATAAATCGATCCACGATAATCTAACGTTGACTAAAGCAAAGGAATTGACAAAGCAAAGTGCGCGTCGCGCTAGCTTTTTGTCTTACCTAAAAGTCGTAAGAACTATGTCAGAAAACACTAGTTCACGAAGGCGCACAGCTTTAAAATAAATCGCCATTTAATATAAAAAATATAAGGTTTATAGACTATATGTACAACTAATGTTTACTAAATAAAGTAATTATATAACTAACGAAAGATCTATCTAAATGCGTTAATTGATCACCTACCTACCATAACTCGAACGAACTTCAATATCTTTTCTGTCTACTGATTCTCATGTAAGTGATAATTAATATCTTTTTAAGAATAAATGATTATTCAACCTAAGTAATAATATATTTAACAGATCATCGCACAACAATCTGAGCTATCATTTTTTTATGTTATTTGTTTGGGAATCAGGCCCACCTGATGATAAGCGGCCACCGTCTCATTTTGACACCGGCAACACCCGGGGTATTGTCGATGCGTTCCCCTGTAGAAACTCGTTATATTCTTAGAGCGTGAAGTTGGCGAAAGTTGCTTGGAGTTATTGGGGTACAGTTTAAAATTTTGAAGTTTAAATCTGCGGTTAATACCGAGTTAAAAATACAGAGTGCCTTCAAAATCAACCCCCACGAATATTGTGTAAACACCCCAGAGAAACGCGACAAAATAAAATATCTATTACTATTAAGGGTAACGACAGGCGCCTTAAACATGACTTAATATCAGTCGAGAAAAAATTAGACTCATCAGTTGAATTGCGGAAGTTTTTTTTTTTGCATTTTTTACGGGCTGATGAGAAAATATTTCGTTTGCGTGATTTATTACGAGTGGTAATACAGAACGCGACTCGTAGGCGACAACAGGTAATAAGTGTTTTTCTTTTATTTGCTGGTAATGTCAATCAAGATTCTTTTAAAAGTGCTAGAATAAGACGACCTCTGTGGCGCAGTGGGTGATTAGCCAGCTAAGACGCAGGAGGTCGCGGGTTCAATTCCCGCCGCGGAATAAATGTTTGCATGATCTACAGATATATCTCAATATTGATAACGACAACAGGTAGACGCTTGAGATATTCGCAGAATATTTAGTTATATATTCATTTTAAAAATAAATAATTAAATTAAAATAAAACAAGTATTTAAGGGGGGCTCCCATACAACAAACGTGATTTTTTTGACGTTTTTATAGATAATGGTAAGGAACCATTCGTGCGCGAGTCCGACTCGCACTTGGTTCGTTTTTAGGGTTCCGTAGGCAAATGGCAAAAAACGGAACCCTTATGGATTCGTCATGTCTGTCTGTCTGTCCGTCCGTATTTCACAGCTACTTTTTTCCGAAACTATAAGAACTATACTGTTGAAACTTGGTAAGTAGATGTATTCTGTGAACCGCATTAGGATTTTCACACAAAAATAGAAAAAAAATCAATAAATTTTAGGGGTTCCCCATACTTAGAACTGAAACTCAAAACTTTTTTTTCATCAAACCCATATGTGTGGGGTATATATGTATAGGTCTTCAAAAATGATATTGAGGTTTCAAATATAATTTTTTTTCTAAACCGAATAGTTTTACCTTTCATTCAATCAACTCAAATATAAAACAAATTACAACGAACAACAAGAACTTTTATGTTTTGTTACTTGCTGCTACGGAACCCTTCATGGGCGAGTCCGACTCGCACTTGGCCGCGTTTTTCCAATAGTAAACGGGTGAAATGTCTCCAGCTAGGTATTGGTAGAAAACCCGTCTAACGATGCAACTTGCTAACAGTCGTTTGTCATGCGTCACTGACTGTACGCTTCGGTTCAATGAGTACGTACAGTCGCCTATGAATTTGGTTGACCTTTTCATTCGACGACCTAAGTGACGCATTGGGCGAATAGCCGACTGATGCGTAGGAGGTTGCGGGTTGATTCCCACCGCAGAACAAATATTTGCATTAACTACAGATATTTGTTTTGGGTATTTGTATATTAGAAGAATGTAAGTATTCTATCAGTTGTCTGGATCCCATAGTTAGCTTTGCTTAGTTTGGGGCTAGATGGCGCTGTGTGAAATGTTCATCATTATTCATTTTTTAATTTATTCCCAAAAAGGTCAATGGCTATTTTTTCGTTTTGTTTTTGATCATGGAGTTAAAATTGGCGACCAGTTTTATTGCTTACTAGTGGATTAATCCGCAGCTTCGCACGCGTAGTTTTTCAATAAAAACATTACCCTCCTTCAACGCAGTTGGGGAAAAAGTAGTCTGTGTCACCCGGGGACAGTGTAGCTTCACAATAGCGAAAGATTTTTTTAAATCGGTCCAGTAGTTTCAGAGCCTATTCAATACAAACAAACAAACAAATCTTTCTTCTTGATAATTATTAGTAACTAGCTGACCAATCCGCAGCTTCGCACGCGTATTTTTTCAATAAAAACATTACCCTCCTTCTGCGCAGTTGTGTAAAAAGTAGCCTATGTTACTCAAGGTTAATGTAGCTTTCCAATGGTGAAAGAAATTAATGGTGATTTTTGAAATCGGCATAGTAGTTTTTGAGTTTATTCATTACAAACATACATACAAACAAATCTTTCCTTTTTATAATGTTAGAATAGATTAGTGTTGTATAGATTACACCTTTCGCGCGTATAAACACGCGTATTTAGGTATTCTATCAGTTATCTGGTTCCCATATTACAAGCTTTGCTTAGTTTGGGGCTAGATGGCGCTGTGTCAATTGTCCAGCATTATTTATTTTCGCATAAACTAACCTAGTTTTGAAGCGATTACTTTTTTTCAGTTTTGAAATAAGAATATTATGTAGTACCTACGTTACTTTGTTTAATAAATTGTCACAGAACAATGCTATATTATTGGTGCTAAATTTATGTTATGAGTAATAGGTAAGTATGTTATGAGCTAATAATATAAGAGTTTTAAACCACTCCGTTACAAAGGTAACGGAGTCAAACTATTTAATAAATTAGATAAAGATTTGTGTGAAATATACTATGCCATATCTCTATATATAAAAATGAATCCCTATTTCTCTTGGTCACGCCATCAGCCGTGAACGGCTGGGCCGATTTCGCTAATTCTTTTTTTGTTGTATTTCTTATTGTCAGGAGAAGGTTCTTATGAAAGAAAAAAATAAGAAAATTGCGCGCAAAATTAGAAAATTTAAGAATACTTAACCACCATATAAAATTATTTATTATCTAACCTTAGCGCTTTTATAATGTAACCTTATGACGTTTGACATAGAATTGAATGAGTGCTGCAAATATCGTCAAAGAGGATTTAAAAAAAATGAATATCGTTTGAAACAGATGCTTCGGTCGGAGTTATCCCGAGATATTGTCTATATATATAAAAATGAATTGCTGTTCGTTAGTCTCGCTAAAACTCGAGAACGGGTGGAGCGATTTGGCCAATTTTGTTTTTGAATTATTTGTGGAAGTCATTCATTTTCTCATACTTAATGATGGCCGGGGACAACTATTGACAATTCTACCAGGGTGACGTGTATTGACAGCCCGCGTTATATGCATGAAGTTAGGTAGGCATAGACTAGAAGGTACAAAGTTCGGCGGGTCCACTAGTACTAAATAAAATTCATAATTATTAAGAAAATCTTCTAAAGCATGACAGAAGCTCTCAAGGATGACTCCATTTCACAGGAAATTATTTGATAGTAGGTGGGACCTATGTATTATTTATTTGAATTGTTATTTCTGTGATATTAGAACTAGGTATAATACATTTTTTTTTGTTATTCATTATTTAGGTAAAATGACTGATACATGACCGACTTAGCATATCATGACATTCCATATAATATAATCATAACCAATGACTAATGCAATTCAATAGGTATTTAAGAATACAAATTAGGTATTATGAACAATTCTTTGACAATACTCCTCTACAGCAGCTATCATCTTAAGTACATACATATTTATTAATCCGTGTTTAGATGCATAAATGTACCTATACGAAATGCTTGTCTGTTTCTGGCACCTCCAAAGTTATAGTGCGATGAGCTAATTAGATAAAGACAAGTAATTAATTAAGTACTATTATTGACGTAACCAAGTGTTCTATTGTGTCCCTACGGTTTGAATAAATGAGTATGAGTGCTGTCAGACTAATTTAGCTATACTTTCGTGTCAAATTGAGAAGTAAAAAAAGATTATACAGTGAACGCATTCCGTGGAGGGACTAGAGCATCTAACATTTGTTTTTTTTTTAAATAATATCTTACGTTTTATGAGAATACAGTAAAAATTATATTTGTGTACTAAATAATTTCAAAACTATACCAAACCTTGTAAAAACTGGTCCCGAACTGAATTAGCATTGGAGAGCGTGTGACGTCACCGCGGCCGCATGGGTCTTCAAGGTTATCCCGATAACCTATTGCGTTTGCTTATTTCGAATCTCCGTTCAAGTGGCCCTGTGGCGCAACGGATAACGCGTCTGACTACGGATCAGAAGATTCCAGGTTCGAATCCTGGCAGGGTCGTGAATGTATGTTTTTTGTATTTTTCAGTATTAAATTTTTTCTGGTTCTATATTCATTGATGATATTTTGATAAGAATTAAAACGGTTCTAACTAAAAAACTTTTTTGTATTTTTGCACGGATATTTTTTTGGATAAAGAAACTGAGATCAGATACTACTTGTAAGTTACACCATTATCGAGAGCACAGCGTGTGGTCCAGTGTACGGAAGAAAAACGTTTACCACTACTATAGAATCGTTACTAGCAAGTTTAACTTTAATATCGAGTCGAGTTTGTTCTAAATAGCCATGAATTACCATTTTTCCGTATTATTTTGAGGATTCCTGGATTTAGAGATACTTTGGAGGCAATTCTGTTGGTAGAAGCTAAACTAAAATTTTAGGATTGACAACTCTCACTCATTAGGGGGCGTACATTAATTACATTACGTGAGGTGTTCCGGGGGTTTTGGGAGGGGGGTCGAGCCGAATCTCACGTTGAGGTGAGGGGGGGGGGGGGGGGTCTCGGCAAATATCACGTTTTTTTAAAGTCTAGATTACAAGAGAAGCAATCTTGAATACTAGTCTTAAATAACAATAAGTGTTTTTTTTAATAATTCCAACGCATTTACCTTAAGAAAACAAATTTTGAAAAATCTCACGTGAGTTGGACATGGGGGGAGGCGGTCGAACCAAATCTCGCGACATCTCATTAGGGGTGGGGGGGTCAAAAACGCCTCACGTAATTAATTGACGCTCCTTCATCCGTTTAGTTAGTCAAACGAGGATGGTAATAATGTTAGTACTGTCAAATCTAAATTTGGGTTTGGGTTCAGCGGAATTGCCCTTATTTCTAAGTTTAACACCTATCTCTGTGTCTGTGTGGCTGTCTGTCTGTCTGTGGCATCTTAGTTCCCAAACAAATGGACCGATACGGACGCGGTTGTTTTAAATAGAAAGCTTTTTTAACTCGGGTGGTTCTTAGCTATTTCAGTTAACACTCGACTCTTATTTCTTGTTTATTAACTTGTAACAAAATTCAAAGAATCCTGCAGTTGCTATATGCAACTCAGTGACGTTCAGCTCAGCATTTTATTGGATGTTTTGCTACCCGCTGTTTTGAATGATGATGATTACAAGTTCAATGACCGACGCAAAAAACGGGTTGGAATTTTAGAATAATTTATTCTTGTGTGATCACTTCGTAAGGCGAATGCACCCGGACAGGTGGGCAACAATCGTCACCCAGTGGGTGCCTGACGATGGGCGACGGCGGCGCCGAGGAAGGCCTAGTAGACGCTGGCGTGATGATATCGATGCCTTTGAGACAGATTAGTGGGAAGACAGTGGGGAAGACCTTTGCCCAGCAGTGGGATAACACAGGTAGAATAAAAAAAACACTTCGACCCAATAATAACTATATACAAACTGTACCTACAGTAAGTACAGAAACATTTCTTACTGCGAATATTTGTAGTAAAGGCTACCGGTATACCCCCATAATCTCTCCTACATTATTTATAGCAGTAACTTTCGTATTGTTTTTCGCTACAAAAGGCGCAATGTATCATTATTGCAAGAACAACTTGGCAACTTCTGTAAAGATGCTGAAAGTTATACCGCTGATCGATGATCTAATGTTACTAAATTATTGATATTTATAGTTAGTAAGGATATAGACACACAGTAGGGTGTCTGCGAAAGCTGACGATAAATTCTCCCGTAAAAGTTCTTATAGTGGTTTAGCTTGTATATTTTGTTGTGGTTTCACATATGATCATCTTTTTTTGTTTGCGGAGATGTTTAGAACAGATAATAAGTCATAGACAAGTAACTTTAAAAAAAACATAACCGACTTCAGATAACAGTAAAAACCAAACTACTCTCTAAGTCTACCAATTTTGATGAAATTTTCATGGGATCAATCTAAAAGTATATTCTTTCAAATAATAAACAAATTTAAGACTTATATGGTTTTCTCATGGATGTCATTATCAGAACTGGACTAAATGGAAATTTGACCACATGGGAAGCACCAGCTTTCAAATAAAAAAACTTCAAAATCGGTTTACCCAGTCGAAAGTTCCGAGGTAACAAACATGAAAAATACAGTCAAATTGAGAACCTCCTCCCTTTTTGAAGTCCGTTAAAAAGTTAGGTGATTATTTCAATTGCGATTATAATAACGGGATTTATCACTTAACGTTTTATCGGTATTACGTTACGACCGACAATGTTTCGGTTCAATTCGTGAACCTTCATCAGCATGGTTGATTGATTGATAAACGTTTTTCTTAATTATAAATTTGCCTGTAAAATTTGCAATTAAAGAAAAACGTTTATAATTATCTTAACTTATCTTATCTTACGCAATAAATAGGTACTCGTGATGGCAAACAATTCTTTGTCCGTACTTTTGACTTTTGCCTTTCAATGGCCCAACGGCCTATCGGACTTGGGACTTGGGAAAAATAATCCAAAACATACAACGTCTTAACACCAAATATGTTTGTTATGTACGACATTAAATGAAAACACGGGTAGAGCTACTAACTTCAAATTCATTAACATTGAAAATTATAATTTTCAAAAAACCTTAATAGCAAGTCCTACAATGTCAAATAGTATTGTATTTATAGTGTTATCCGAACACATACGGAAAATTCCAAGATTTTTAAAATCATCTCAAAAATTTCAAGCCTAGATGGCTTTGGCTTTTTTTGAGATAATTTTAAAAACCTTGGAATTTTCCGTATGTGTTCGGATAACACTATAAATAAAATACTATTTGAAATAAGCAAGGCGACATCTCTTGTCAATGTACTGAACTGCAACGCTTGGCATTGAGCAGGCACAAAAAACTGTAAAGTTTTCCTGTAGCTAACGGCGCTTTAGTTGTAATTCTGAATCATCTCACTAATTTCGACCTAGACGTGAAATGGCCTGGTAGCACAGTTGGATAGTGCATCCTCATATCAAGAGGAAGGTTACGGGTTCCGTCTAGGCTTAAAATTTTTGAAATGATTTTAAAAACCCTACAATATCATTGAAACAGCCTGTATTGAATAGATAAACTAATCATATTCATTGATCATGTACCTGTTAAACTGACTAAGCGGTATCGTCGCAATGGCGCCGTCGATTTACTTAAAAAAAAGTTAATTGGAAATGTATCTATTACTGGGTACATATTCAAGCTATTGGTATTATAAACCCACCTCTAAAACAGTTAATACGATTCCGGATGTGTATTAAATTAATGTCGTACATAACAAATCAGGTTATTTAACATACATCGCCTATTGGATGCATACTCAACTCGTATGCAGCCACAGCGAGTTGGTTTTACTGCCAAGGCGCGCCTAATATCTAATGTAATGAGTTAGTAAGTTAATAGACGGTCTTTATGTTGTTGATACGTTAAGTTTATTTGATGATTAAGTCATAATAGATGCAACATAGTCCGAAACGGCCATGAAAGTGTATCGGCGAGGCGACACGCACGCCTGAATAATACAACAAACGTGTGACAGAGGAAACAAGTGGGACGGCCCAAGGGCTACATATTTTAACGCCGTTTGACCAACTATGAGAAGTGGAGGTCTGGTGACGTAGAGGAGGTTTTTTAATATTGCTATTTCTAATCTATTAGATCCGCTAGATGGAAAGACGACCTAATAGAGGTTACTAGAAGCCGTGGAGTACATGTCGTTCAAGATCGGTTGCTCTAGAAATCTATGTGATCGGACAATTTTAGACAATATACCTCAACTAAGGTTGATTGGTTTTAGTGTCGCAAAATAACGAGTGTCGTTTGATGAACCTATAACAGTCCACTGCTGGACGTAGTTATCTTCCAGGGTGCACCAATGAGCTCGATCCTCAGCTCATCGCATCCAATCCTTGCCAACCACAGCGCGCAAATCGTCACTCCATCTAGCCGGAGAGCGGCTTACACCTCGCTTGCATAGACGAGCTAAGGTGATCGATATATGTAGCTCAGAGGGTCAGTAAGCTGAAGTGGCAGTGGGCCGGTCATATTTGCCGCAGAACCGATAATCGATGGAGTAAACATGTTTGGAGTGGAGACCACGTCTTCTTGACATAGTATTTATAAACTAGTAGTTTGCCCCGAACTGAGATCTCGCGAGTCACCCATAAAAACAAAAGTATTATTATTCGTAAACTTTGACTATCAAAATAGTGCCACGAAATATACAACCACATAACCACATAATATAAACCCACATAACTTGACCTACAGTTTAATTCAAATTACAGGTAAAGAGAGTTCATGTAATTTGGTTAATTTTTTTGGGGTACAAAATGCAGTTATTCTGGATTTCATACTTTTGCCTATAATTGTGTTACTTTGCACAAGTTTGCCCAAGTTGATTTGGAGATCTCGCTTCGCTCGATCAAATATGTATACTCCATCTGTATTCTTAGAGAACAAAAGTTAGTTGAGAAGACAGCACATAGTACTCCTAATATAATCAGTAATTTGCAATGCTCGTAAAGGGCAAACAAGTATAAAGTGCCATTACCTACTCTTTAAGACCTTCAGGCTTACTCCCGAAAGTAAGATTCTGATTTTGTCTTTGATCCGAACTCATTTTTCACTTGTGTGTTCAAATAAATATCTTGTGTCCTTTTGCTGAAAAACTGTTGGATTCGTAGTAGAATCACAACATCTTTGCCACCAATTCAAAGTGTGCTCATAACGCCATATCAATTCAAAGGGTCAAAAGTTTCGTACCTCCTTGTAGTGACCCAATAGTGGACACTTTAGGGGCCTTTAATAAATATTTATCTCCTCATATTGTTGGGTAAGATAATAACGTTGCCCGCTAATTTTCCCTAATTATATTATTTATACGTTTGCTTAGGATCTGTCCCAAAAATTGTTTAATTTCGTAGTTGATAGTGTCACAGAATTATTATTTTCTTTGTTGGCTCAACCTTTGATCATTGGTAAGTCGTTTTATTGTTGAATTTTTGCATACCTTAACAATAGTTTAATTAAATCCTCTTTCCAAGTGGGTATTTAATCTTTTTAATATCCATATATTTAATATCCAAACTTAACCCCAAATCTTCGATTCAACGGCACTTAAACAGTATTACAGTAAAACAGTTATTCAGTTAAACAGTATTTTACGGCACAACAACGGCTACTTGCCTACAACAGCGACTTCAGAGAAGAGCCATTAGAATCATCGGTGATCTCAAACTCGCAGACAGGCTGGAACCGCTGAGTCAACGCCGTGACATCGGATCGCTTAGTGCATTCTACCGCCTGTATAATGGGGAATGTTCTGAGGAGCTATTTGATCTCATCCCGTCGTCGAGATTTTATCACCGCACTTCTCAACAACGTAATAAAGCTCATCCACATATCATCAACAATTGGGTATCGCGCACCACACGCTTCACGCGATCTTTTCTACCCCATACTTGCAAGATGTGGAATGAGCTACCATGTGACGTTTTCCCATTAGGCTACAACATGGCACGCTTCAAGAGAAATGTAAAGAGGTTTCTACAAAGTAGGGAACGCATCGACAATACCCCGGCCCCGGGTGTTGCCGGTGTCAATAGGCGACGGTGACCGCTTACCATCACGTGGGCCGTAAGCCTGTTTCCCCACAAATAACATAAAAAAAAAAACTTGAACCTCTCCCATTGTATACGAGTAGTTGTACCCAACAGGTTCCAAATCACACATTTGTACGTACCTAACTACCACCTATTATTTAATTGTGGAATGCAATATGGCGAATGATGGCCGAGGAATGGCTGTAGAAGGGTAGCGAGATGGGTGGACGACATCGTTAGAGTCGCAGGCCGTCAATGGGTGAGAGCGCAGGTTCGTGACGGATGACACAAAGAGAGAAAGTTAGACACTGCTAACCCAGTTGACATAATGCTGAGTCGAGGCCCTTTTGCTGCTATACCACACAACATACCTACCTCATGTTTAAAGTTAATAGTTATATGATATTGTTTGTTTGTGTCTGTTTTGCATGTAGGTACTGTATAGTGGTTATTTTTATGTTGATCATTTTAAATATCTTTTTGTCTTTGTATTGTGTGTGCTATTTGGCAAATAAATGATTGTCTATGTCTAAATCTCTAAAAGATACTACATCTCTTTTTCCGTCGGGTTTACAACTTCAACAAACTTTTTTAAAAACCGATACTAAGAAACTCCGCAAAATCACACCCCTGCCGTAACAACATCGGGCAACAACGTTAACCCCTTTCAACGCCCAGCCAGGTAATCAAAACAGCCCCGTATAAGCGATTAAATCAAAACTGCGACCGATGGTTCCGATCACTCATTAGAATTGACGTGCCACCTGCCACCTGAACCGAGGAGACCGCACCCCATTGATACGTCACAATGGCGTTTTAACAATTATGCAGTTGTTTATTTTTACCCGTGATAGAAAGCCTTCACACTAATATTACTAGTGGTTCTGATAGGTAAACCTCGCGAGCCCTTACAATCATGCAATAACCGACACTTTCCCCATTCGCTGGTTTTAGCGATACTCACGTTCCCTTGGTCCTAGGAAGTCTAATCTGGTGTCTACGGGTTCGTCTCGTGAAGGTCTGATTGGTATTAAAATCCGTTCTTAGATAACGCTACAGGAAACCTCCTCCCCCCTTTGTATATAACAAATTGCCAAATACATTTAAGGAATTACCATATAATATATTCAAAACAAAGTTGACAAAATGGTTGGCACACTGTTATTTTTATGACAAAATGAAAATTTAACCCATTCCAATGACTTTAAATTGACTTAATGGGTACTATGACATTTGTTTTTATTTTGGATTGTATTGAATTTTCTAATTTTATTTGCATATTCGTGAGCTGATATTAAATACTGATAATATTTTGCATGACATTAGAAATTCACGTAGTTTAAATTTTAGGTAAATAATATATATTTGCTCACCAACTGTATGGTAGAATACATAAGTATCAACCAAATGCAACATCAAGACATATGTACCTATATATAAAGTTCTGATTTCTGATTTATTTTACCCCCTCCACTTCTCCGTTTGGATTTTTTCGCACATTTGATTGAAATCCGTTGATAAATAACGCTACAGCAAAATTCCCACCTTTCTCCCCCCCCCCCCCCCCAATCAAAAATAGTGATAGACTTTTATTTAGCAGGACCTTGGTTTTGACGATGTGTCTTCATCAGGGTATGTCATCTGCAGAAAAGATGCCGTCACTCACAGGACCGGATTCTTTTAGCACTGGAGACCCAGTGCTAAAAGAATCCGGTCGCTCCAACATATTGGCCTTCGTTCCGCTCTCTTTCCTTCACTTTAGTAAGCATAGAAGGCCGAAAATCGGAACACAACGGTTCACATTAATAAGTACGACAAAGAAACCAATTTCCTTAATAAGGGCGCGGTCAATACCACATTATCAGCTTTTAACCCTTCCCCTGAAGCAATTATCTATACCCGTTAGAGGTAATGGTTTAACTTGGTGGGAGACACGCGATCAAACTATGTAGTTATTAGCTGATTGTTATAGTTAATCGGCGATTTGACTGATTAACTGCGTGAATTGGAACGTTTTGGAATCACGAGAAATTCGGAGCGTTTGCTATCACGATAATTATTATAAATTCAAAAGTTTGAATAGTTCTCAATCACTTCGTAACCGCTGAACCACGTGTGTTTGTGTTTGTGTGTGCATGTGTGTATGTATGTGATGTGTTTGGGTGCGTGTGTGCCTGTACGTAATAGTGTACTTTTAGAAAGAAAAGAAAGAAAGAAAATACATTTATTTGACACACACAGGATAGACCATTCAGAGCAGAACAAATGCAAAAAACATACCTATTACCCGTGCGCGATAAGTTGGGACCTGAGCGCGGTGACGTCATATTGGCGTGTTTGTACCGCCCGCAAAAAAGTGAACATAACAAGCAGCCGCCCGCGACTTCGTCTTTGTTTTTTTTAACCTAATTTATTACGTTACTCAGGGAGGACGCTGCTTTTTATCTAATCTTTTTACACTATTTGAATAAAATAAAAATACAATGTTTAAGTTTATACATTTATTTTATCTATTATTTACATTATCTCATCTTCGTCACTACTTAGTGGATTTATGCCTTCTAGAGGTTGTTCTTCGTCCTCAGTCTCACTACAATCACTTGACGAAGAGGTATCCGATAAATTTACAACATTTACTATAACAACAAAAACTACAACAACAAAACAATGACACAAACGAAAACTAAAAGAATTCCAGAGCGCGTCGTTACATGACGTAGGCCAGTACAAGACTAAAAACCCTAGTAAAAAATAGTGATGCGAACGGTACAATACGGGCGCCATCGGGGAAGTGCAGGGGAAGCGGTCGGGGAGTCGCATTCCTAGCAGGTCCCAAGTTATCGCGCACGAGTTATACTTACCTAAAGATTATAATAATAAAAAAAGAAAAATTATTTAAGTACAGAATTACAGAAAAACCACAAGATATAAATTTAGTATGTTACTATTTTGCCTTTACTTTTATTTACTTATTTCACCATTATGGACGCCACTAAATAAGTTGCCTTGCGCAACGTTGTCTTAACTTATTTAGTGGATAAATATGATTTAATGAGTTATCAAATTATACAAACACATCAAATTGTTTAGACTAAACATGTTTAGTCACTAAATACGTTTAGGGACTGTTGTGCAGGCTGGCCTTAAAGTAGATAGATAGAATATAATAAAATATATTTAATCGACACACAAAGAAATGGACAAAACGGAAGTTAAACAAACAGGTTTTTTTTATACATTATAGGCTCGCGTTTGACCACGATCTCGCCTGATGGTAAGCGATTGCAGTCTACGATGGTACACGCTTGCCTAGAAGAAACCTATTCACTCGCGACTTAAAGATGCCCAGGTTGTAGCTATCAGGAAACACAGACTCTGGCAAGGCAAATATAACAATGCAAAAGAATGAGACGAATTATTACACTGGTAGGTACTCACTCAACTAGTAGGTATTAGGTAGGCACTAACCAGTCCCGATCCGTGCCACGCGTGGCCAAACAGGTCTTGCCTCAGCTTTAGATTAGATTAGAAAATTCTTTATTGCACTAATAAAAAGATACATAGGCGAACTTAATGCTAATTAGCATTTTCTTCCAGCTAACCTTTGTGTAGTGTGGAGAAAGTGGTAGTGCCAGAAAAAGGAAATTTAATCAAGCTTTAGCTTAGAAATAAACTTACAAAAATTAAAAATAATAATAATACACATACATAAACGAAATACACAAATATATCTACATAAAGTGCTCAATTTTGTTGGGTATCTTGAAGAGAGATGAAGTATTTAAAGAGTTTGGATTTGAAGATTTCCATAGAGGCGGCCTTGCGGATTTCCACTGGAAGAGAGTTCCACAAACAGATAGCAGTCACAGTGAAAGAGTAAGTGAAGAAAGAAGTTTTATGCTCAGGCGTCTTGAATAACAAATGTTGAGAAGAACGAGAAGGGCGATCAGGTGGAAAAAGAGGAGAAAAACGTTCTTTAAGATAGCAAGGGGACAGAGGATTTTGAAGGAAGAAGAAGAAGCTTTAGGCTTCTTTGCGTCATATCATGTCATGCATGTCATGCAAAGTAGCGCTGGTTTTCAGGTTTTTAGATACGTAGATAAAGACATTTATTTCGACACACGTAAGAAACACACAGAAGCTTTTGTGGATTACGGATACATACGGAGGATAAGTAAATACAGACAATTACAAACACGTTTATTTAATTAAAAAAAGAAATATGCCCAGTCACTATGAGCCCTGTGCCTAAAAAGGGGTACAACAAATATAGTTACCAATCAATACCAACGCCGATGTTTTTAAAACGCCACACAGTATAAATCACACAGCACTCCCGCCTTCGAACGCACCCCACTAGAAGCATCTTCATAAGAATTGATGTTGCCAATAAATCAGACAACGACATTCCGTCCGCGTTGTGTGGCCCCGGCCACAGCGCCGCCGCCCGCCCAAACACTTGACTAATATGGATTTATAGCAAGTGCTTGTACAGAGATGGTGGATTTGTATCTGACCCGGGCTGAGTGGGGTATGAGAGAGGTCTATGTCCATAATGATGTTGATGATGAAGAGGGTTAGTTTCAGGGTTAGTACTAAGACTCCGCTGTCTGTCTGTCAGTCTGTCACCAGGCTGTATCTCATGAACCGTGATAGTTAGACAGTTGAAATTTTTAAAGATGATGTATTTCTGTTGCCACTATAACAACAAATACTAAAAACAGAATAAAATAAATATTTAAGGGGGGCTCCCATACAACAAACGTAATTTTTTTGCTCGTTTTTGCTCGATATTGATAACAGCAACAGGTAGACGCTTGAAATATTCACATTATATTTATTTATATATTCACTTTAAAAATAAATAATTAAATTAAAATTTAAAATTAATATCTAAGGGGGCCTCCCATACAACATACGTGCTTTTTTGCCGTTTTATAGATAATGGTACGGAACCCTTCACGTGCGAGTCCGACTCACACTTGGCCGGTTTTTTTTACTTATAGCATATGGCCTACCTGATGTTAAGTGGTAACCATTGCCTATAGCAAAGTATTACCTCGTAGGTCACGCACCTTAGAAACGTGTCCTACCATGCACTGCACTGCGTCCTTAAAGTTGAGGCATAAAGACGTAAAGCCTTATGTGCCTGTAATTTCATCGGAAACCATAACTTTTATACCGCAACAGCAATGCTGCTTGGCGGCAGAAATAAATATGGTGGTAGTACTTCCGGGGAGTACTACCACAGGGAACTCTACTACTTTTGTAATTCCAAATACTGTTCCAAAATTTACAAGAAGCGTTAACGCGCCGGCGAACCCTGAGCGCAACTTCAATTCGGCCGCGTCAAAAGCTTCGGCCTGAATATCGCTATCCCTGTTTAGTGACGAAG
Organism: Philereme vetulata; assembly: GCA_918857605.2. NCBI lineage: Eukaryota > Metazoa > Arthropoda > Insecta > Lepidoptera > Geometridae > Philereme > Philereme vetulata. Next base: position 2,276,074 of record OU975420.1, read on the forward strand.
TTTGGCCAGGCAGAGCGACAGTGATAACAATAGACCGATTCTAAATTTGATTAGATTTTGAACGTGTTCCGTAATACCAAAAATGATGACAGAAAACTTGTTGTAATTTTCTCATTGTGTTGTTATTCTGTAACTAGACGATATAATCTATGTTCCCATGACTAGGATACGTAAGATGTTGTTGTTTTTAATACGAAACAATTAGATTAGAAAACAGGTCTTTTATGACGTAAAAACATGCAGAATACGATATGCTTCTATTTCATTTTAGGTAAGTATTTTAATCTAATATATGGTTGGGAACCTAGATAAATACTATTCAAATTAAAATAATACCTTATCAAGGTAGAAATATGCTCCAATTAGAAATGATCTTGGTAGTACGTGTTGTATGGGCGATTGTCCCTCCGGTGTCCCCTTAAGGGTAGTTTATAAGTAAAGGTTTTGATAAAACAAAAAAGTTCTTATGAGTTGAAAGAAAATATTACCCTTGACACAAAAAGTAGTTTTATAAAATTCGAAATTTTGACTGTAACTTGGTATTAGATTTAACTTTTACTGAAATAGCGATATCCCACAGTGTACACACACAAGCATCAGAGCGAGGTCACATTTTTACCTATCATACGCATTTTCCGATGCTCGATCGGACTAATGGATGACCTCTGTGATCGAACAGACCTGAGTACATGACCAGCGGAATAGAACTTTTATGCAATTATCCTACTTACATAACACAAACGAAAACTAAAAGAATTCCAGAGCGCGTCGTTACGTGACGTAGGCCAGTACGAGACTAAATACTGAGAATAAAACTGTATACTTTGGATATAATTTTATATTGTATCGCTTAGAAAACTTTCGTGATTGATTTCAATAATTTATAAAAATACGGGATTTATCAAGTACCGTTTTATCGGTGTTTCGACTGACAATGTTTCGGTTCAATTCGTGAATGAATGATGGTTCACGAATTGAACCGAAACATTGTCGGACGAAACACCGATAAAACGGCACGTGATAAATCCCGTTTTCGTATAAATTAATTATTGTGTCACTGTTTGTTTACCCAAATAATTAAAATAAAATTTATGCCTATGCCAAAAAACTAACGTTGTTTTTTCGTTAGCTCATTTTTACTACTTACATGGCACTGTGAGTGAATTCCCGACCGAGACACTATAGGTTACGGGTTAGATTTTCGCAAATATTTATTAATATCTTAAGCTTCCACCCGCGGCTTCAAACGCGTGAATATCAATAAAAACATTACCCTCCTTCTGTATAGTCAGGAAAAAGAAGCCAATGTCTTAATCCCGGTCATAATCCATACTAATTTATAAATTCAAAAGTAACACAGTCTTTGTCGGCTATTTATTTCGCATATTTTTCACTCACAACAAAACCAATAGGGTACTTGGCCAGGAATCATCAAGATCTCACAGCACAAGTAACGGATAAAATACATATTATTACGGTACTCTCGGTGCGCGAGTTAGACTCACACATGCCCGGGTTTTTATTTTTATTTGTTGACCACAACCACCAGGATCATAGATCATCTCACCTGTTGCTATGTGATATTTGTTGTCATTATACAGTGTTTTTTTAACTGTAACAGTACGACAGCAGCCATAACCAGAGGAGATACAGGTGCAGTTTCTTTTAAAACATCTCTCAAGTCTACTTTTTGCGTATTTGACAATGCCATGATAGGTCAAATAAGATGATGCAATGACTGATATAAAAGTTCGACAGGTGCAAGAACCATGTTCGAAATTCAAAATTGTTCTGAAATACGAAATGTTTTTGAATTGCTCATGAGGGCATGGAGTTTCTAAATTTCATAATCGCTACAGTATTAATACTTCTTTAATGTGCAATTAGAATCTAATAAAATATTTGTAGAAGGAATTTTGTTTGTCCTGTTGTATGAGAATACTTTTTATCAAATTTGACTAACTTTCGCTTTTCAGATTTTTTTCATCCGATCCAATAAAATGATCCTTACAAAGGACTGCATCGATCGGCATTAAAAAAAAATTTACCAACTTGATTCAATTTAAGGCGCTACTCACACTTGACCAAAAACATTTTAATGCCAAAATATTTTTCTTCGAAAACGAGCTGATGTTTTAAAAGAAACTGCACCTGTATCTCCTCTGGTTATGGGTGCTGCCGTACTGTTACAGATAAAAAAAAACTTTGTATAGAAGAAATAATAAGTTTGTTTAATTTCAGAAATTACAGGCACATGAGACTTAACACCTGTATGCCTCAAGTTGATGGACTCAGGGCAGTGCATCGTAAAGCACGTTCCTAAGCTGCGTGACCTACGAGAAAAAAACTTTGAGAAAGTTGATGATTACCACTTAACATCAGATGGGTAACATGCTTAATCCATTGGTGGTATTAAAAAAAACAATACCTGAGTCACTGTCATATACCTCGTTCCCGGATATCCTAGCCAGTTGTTTTTTTCCTGTTTGACGCGTCCTTTGAAATATGTGCCAATATAAGTACCTACCTACGATCGTACTTTCGATACGAAAGAATTCAATGAAATAGGGAATAAAATGCACGTTTACAATCTTCAGATGTTAGAAAACTCTGAAAAGAGTTCCCATGTAGTCTTACTAGTAGGAATATTCGGAAAAATCCAGATTATGTTATTTTGAAATCGACTGTCAATATTTGACTTTTTTTCCGTTTGACAGCTGTCATCTGTCAGTTTGACAGCTATCAAAATTTTATTACTGATTTATAAGGGTACCTATTTATCGTGTACATACCTTTTGCGCTCACTTCCGAGACCTGTATAATCTAGGAGTCTTCAAATCCAGAGTGAAGAGGTTCTTTCTAGGCAAGCGTGCTCCATCTTCGATCACATCATCACTTACCATCAGATGAGGAGTGATCAAGCGCTTGACTATCACCAATAAAAAGAGTGATTGCAAAAGCTTGAAAAATATTATCAAAATTTAGTTCTACTTGTGTAAGACTTTAAGGTAAGACTACTGGGAACGTTCATAACCTGGGTCTTACCAGAGTTGTCTTCGTCTTAGTAAGACTACTAGGAAGGAAATTCCCAGTTGTCCTACTAGTACGACTACCTGCCTGGTCAAAACAGTACATCTTGGGACAATAATTCATATTAAAAATAATTAAATAACAACATAACTATATAATTATATAAAAATCAATTGCTGTTAGTCTGGCTAAAACTCAAAAACGGCTTGACTGATTTTGATTAAATTTTTGTGTATGTTTAAATGGATCTCTAGATGGTTTAGAAAAACAATTGGACTCAGTAGGTGGCGCTGTTGTCTAGATCAAGAAAATTGCGGACTTATTCGTGGGCATACAACTAGTCAAAAATAAATTAGGTTTGAGATAAATAGATAAGAAGTCTCATAAGCAATCAATAGAATTATCTGGGTAGTATGATGCATAACTCTGGGAACGTGGAACGTAATATTCAGCACCGAATAGCCGCAGCATGGCTAAAATGGCGAGAAGTAACCGGTGTCACCTGCGACAAAAGAATGCCATTAAAACTTAAAGGTCTTATTTATAAGACTATCATAAGACCAGTGTTAACGTATGGAAGCGAAAATTGGGCCGTCACGCAGAAGAACATACACACCATCCAAGTCGCCGAAATGAAGATGCTGAGGTGGATGTGCGGCGTCACCAGGCTCGATAAAATCCGTAACGAGTACGTGCAAGGAAGCCTGGGGGTGCGCGACATCGCTGACAAGATGCAGGAGAGTCGGCTGCGATGGTACGCTCACGTGAAGAGGAGGCCACCTGACTACGTAGGGAATTTGGCACTACAACTTTCCATCCCCGGTCGAAGATCTAGAGGTAGACCCAAGACAAGGTGGAGAGATGTAGTGTCAAAAGACATGAGAGAGTGCCAACTTTCTGAAGACGACGTCGAGGATAGAGCGAAGTGGAGAAGAACGACCAGGAAAGCTGACCCCACCACCATGTGGGATACATAGCTGGGAAGAGAGAGAGATAAGAAGTCTCATGTGCTTGTAATTTCAATATTATAGGTATAATCGATAGAGATATTCATTAATATACGCAGAAATCTAACAACGCCTTACGAATCCAATAAAATAACGGCTTCAGGGTGTTGCTGGGGCTGCCAAGGTTCTGTAACGCATCAGGGATGTTTGCAGACGCGCGTACCGATGATTTCTACGCGATCGTATGAAAAAGAACCGCATCCCTGGTGAGCCGCATGCGTGGAAGCACCAACAGCTTCCTGACTGTTGCTGCCGGGAACATGAGCTCATATATCATCAGGCGCTGGATGGCTTTGCTTACGACGATCACATGCCTGGTGTCTCAGTAAATGCGCTCATGTTCCAATATTGCCTCATTTATTTTTTATCGTGTCATTTTGTGTACCAACTAACAATATTTTGAACTAAGATTTTTCTGTGTTACTAACAAAAAATATGGACCCCAGTATGGTCTGAAATAAACATTTTTTTAATATTACATATTTATTTACATATATTGGTAGCTCTAGAAGAAACACCTACATGTTTACCTATCTCTATTGCATACCTATCTATCGCTATTGCGTACCTTGTTCAGGAGACGCGGCAGTGTAATCGCCCGTGACTCCCTCCGGCAATTAGAAGCAGGGCGATTTCATAAATACAATTGTTTCAGTGTGCTTCTGTCTGAGGGCTACTGGAATGGAACTATAAATTCATACTACCTACCGTATTTGTATGATTCATTATAACCAATCTAAATTGGTCACTCTACTCTCAGCGCGAAGATCTTGTGTCCGTTTGTTTTGTGTGTTGTATTTTAATATTAATTAATTATTTCCTATTGTGTGTGTACCTACTAATCTAGTCTTTAGGTAACTAACTAATAGTGTATTGGATTTGTGTAATTGAAATAAAATATTTTTATTTTTAGGGTTCCGTACCCAAAGGGTAAAACGGGACCCTATTACTACTCCGCTGTCTGTCACCAGGCTGTATTTCATAAACCGTAATAGTTAGACAGTTAAAATTTTCACAGATGATGTATTTATGTGGCCGCTATAACCACAAATACTAAAAACATACAATAAACGTGATTTTGCTCGTTTTAGGTCGATATTGATAACAGTAACAGGTAGACGCTTGAAATATTCACAGAATATTTAGTTATATATTCACTTTAAAAACAAATTAAATTAAAATAAAACAAATATTTAAGGGGGGCTCCCATACAACAAACTTGATTTTTGCCGTTTTTACAGATAATGCGACCCTTCGTGCGCGAGTCCGACTCGCACTTGGCCGGATTTTATTTTATTATGCATATAAATACGGTGGAGGATATAGGAACAATTATAACAAAGAAAGAGTAACATTAATGGGATAGATACTCTTTAGCTTTACCTAAACTTCTGGTACCTACCAGCCAATATTACTAAGATATGAAAATACTATGAAAAGTACACACGGCTACACGTCAAACTATACATTTCCAGTATAAGCTGATCACTCATTCTACTAAAAGCCTACACAATGCAAGGTCAGCTTATACTGGAAATGTATAGTTGTAAATTGTTTATTTCGTAATAGATTTTCGTAGTTTTGTGAACTGTTTTAGCATTATTTATGTAACAAACTTCCCATGGATTCGCACGCGTTTTTTGTCGTTAAAGGTCCGTTCACACAGACCGGCTCGGAGAGGAGAGCACATTGCATTTTTATCACGTTTAAAAAAGAGTTTTGGGTAATTGAAATAAGGTTGTTTTTTAATTTCATTTCACACTAAAAAATAACATCTGTCTAAATATTTTTATACCACATTTCATCGAGATCGGTTCAGCCGTTTAGTCGTGAAAACGTAACAAAAAGACAGAGAGACGAGTTACTTTCGAATTTATTGATAGAGCGAAGTGAGATCTCCAAATCAACTTGGGTGAAATCGGCGTTGTATGTATGTATGTTTGTTTGTCCGAAGATAACTTTCGAAGCGTTCATCCTATCATCGTGAAATTTGGTATAAAGGTAAATAGTGATTACACAATTTTGTGTGACTAAACGAGCTAAATATGTGTGGGGGGGGTTGTTGAGATATTGGGGTTCGAGAGGGGTAAAAAAAATGAGACTATCTGGTCAAGTGACACGTCTAATAAAAGCTCTCTGTGAGTACATTTTGACCCCATTTTTATTTTTAGTTCAAACTTTGTAGTTTTTAAGTATATTAGCCTTAATAAAAACTGAACTTTAACAAAATTCACAGGGTACACCAGTGACCCCACAGTGCTGAAACTTGGTATGTACGTAGCTTTAGTAACACAAATATGGGGATAAATTTGGAAGCCAGAATACCTGCAATTTCTACCCCAAAAAAAGGAACCAAAAACATGAACTCCAGTTACCTGTAATTAGAATGAAACTGTACGTCAAGTTATTTGGATGTTTATTTCGTGGCACTATTTTGATAGTCAAAGATTACAAATAATATTTTTTTGTTGTTATGGGAGACTCGCGAGATGTTAGTTCTGGGCGAACCACAAGTAATTTAAGTATTGATTTAAACGACGTTTTGTTCTATGTAAAGTAGGGCGTAGAGAAGTGTAGATTTTGTCATATGGTAAAAGGACTCAGCGTGCCTAGCAATACGTAGGTATGTTCAATTTAGACTGCTAACTAAGGCCCTTTAAAGAATAAATCCATAGTATTTGCTCTGCTGAATTTTTGAAGAAAGAACTTATTAAAGTTTACATGCTAAATTTAGCAAACATTCCATTGCATTTACAAAAGATCCTCAAATAAGATACGGAGCAAATTTCGAAAATTATAAGGCCTCCCTTGAAACGGGATAAAGGTCTGTCTACACGAGCAACTAACTAATGATAATTCGCCGCTCGCGTTGTATCTCATTTGTAGGTAATGTGGCTGGCGATAATCATATTTTTGCTGAGAGATCGGCCTCGATAATGCTATACAGTGTAGCGTCAGCAAAATAACACAAGACACTTTTATAGTTTTTATTTATGTTTGCTAAAAGTATACAATTGAAGCAACCTGTGTATACATATTTTTAGAATCATAGATTTAATAGAATAAAAAAAAACAATGTATTAACCTAATCGTTTACAGAACATTTTAGTCAATACAAAACTAAATTAATGAAATAAAAACTTAATTATAAACACACACATTGAAAACGATCGTATTACACATAAACGATAATAAATCACAAAATAACTCACGTGACCTTTATATGAACACAATCTAATTTGACTGTCCTTAGTTGTTACACTGTCGAGCGACACGAACAAACTGCCTGCGCGCATTTTTTTTTTTCGAATGGACTAATCTCGCTGTTGTCCTCTGAGGCCGTTGCAGCTTAACCGAGCTTTTGGCGAGCGCAGAAGGCGCTCAGCCCTGTAATTTTTTGATGAGGCAACTAGCGCAAGGGCACCACTTAGGTACGAACCTCGGCTTGGGCTCTTGCCGGGACGGGGATAGGGGAGAAACGCCCGGGTACGTGCTTATACCTCGTGTAGGCGGCGACTAAAGGGACTCGTCGACCTCGCCGGCGAGGTCGGTGTATTTGTGGAGTGTTTGCTCTGTCTAATGTGGATGACTCATCCGCATTAGCGGAAGTGATTTCGTCATCCGGGTCTCCGAGAACGTGTCTCGGACGACGGAGGGTTTACTGCCTGAGCGCAACTGTTTCGCACGGTATTTATAGGTTGGTTGCTGTGAGCAAAAGTCACTGGGTAAGGGGGAGTTGCTAACAATATAAATAAAAAAAACTGTTTTAATTGCCAAAAATCGTTATGTTATTCCACCCATATACATCAGTCACTCGCGAGCTGTCGCACGAATCAGACGACGCGAACGTCATACGAACCCATTGTTTGCGAAGTGCCCCTAACTACCCACATATAAAAAAAATGGCAAAGTGCGACTCTTGTGGCAAAAATATAACTAAACAATCACCAGGACTTGAATGTAATAAGTGTGGCAAAATTGTTCATGCGAATCAACTCTGCTCGAGTCTGTCTTCCAAACAGCTGTCTGCTCCGAAATGCAGACAATTTGGAATGGACTTGCGAAGAATGGCATCGTGATTCACCTTGTCGAAAGTCGTTTATCATCCCTGAAGACGACGAGGACGAAGAGGAAGAATCCAGCAGCACGTCGCAGGCTACTTCTTTTGACATGAAGAAGCTGTTGCGCAATATCTCTGGTGAAGTCAAGAAAGTAATCCAGAAAGAGATGGTTCTGATAAACGACTCAGTAGGCTGCTGCAGCAAGAAGATCGACGATCTAACTGACACTCTGGAGGTATTTAATGGGAAGATCAAGGAGCTGGAGAGAAAAAATCTTCATCTCACCAACCAAAACAACCATCTTGAGCTCAAGATATCTGCTATTGAGCAGCACCTGAGGGAGGTCGAGCAGAAAAATCTAGAAAAAACGATTGAAGTGGCTGGTGTTCCATTCGCCCCGAACGAGAATCTAGATACGATCACGAACAATCTAGCGACAGCAATGAAAATCGATAAGAAATATGTAGTAAGCATCACACGGAATAAAGGACGAAAAGGACTGGATGGCCAAATTTATATGGAACTGAAGGATGTGCAGCAAACTGATCAATGTATCCGTGCATCAAGAAATACCACTATCACAGTCCAGGAAATTGCTCCAGGCGTCCTGACCGAAGCGGCTATATCAGCATCGAGGGTGATCATCCGTCGCGCTCTCACCAAAACAAACAAAACATTGCTGTGGATAGCCAGGCAGAACCTGCACGATTACAAATACATCTGGTTCCAGGATTGTAAGATTCTAGCTCGCAAAGATGACAATGAAAAGCCGGCAGTGATAAGATGTGAGGAGGACATCGTAAAGCTGTCATCCCAAAAGAACCTAAACCGGTAATAGAATATTACATCAGTTGTGCCAACGGACACTGGAGAAGTGTTTGATTGTACTAATATTAATGAGTTTTATAAATATTTACCTAACCACATACCGAGCTTGAATATTGTGCACATAAACCTGAGATCAATAGTTAAAAGCTTTAGTCAGGTTCTGCAATTGATTAATCATTCTAATATGAACATTGATGTACTTATTTTAACCGAAGTAGGTATATCAGATAATTTAAAGTCGATGTTTAATATAAGAGGTTATAAAATGCACAGTGTGTTACGTAAGGGTAGAAGAGGCGGTGGTATCATAATATACATAAGAGATATTCATGTTTTTCAGATAATTAATCACTCATTCAATCATTGCGAATCAATTATTGGAACGTTAACCACATCTTATAACTACACGGCACAATTATTTGCTATTTACCGACCGCCAAGTGAAAGCAAACACCTATTCATAAAAGAACTAAAAAGTTTTATTGGTTTAGCAATGTTTAAAAATACTAATATCTACGTTTTAGGTGATATTAACATTGATCTAAAAAAATACAATAACATACGGGAGTTTTATATAGGTTGCATGGCCGAGTGTGGTCTATTGAGTGCGATATCCGATTACACAAGAATAGAAACTCGAAAAAATAAATATGGAAAATCCATAATAACGCGGAGTTGTATTGATCATATATTTACAAGGTCCCACTCATTAGATATTTACTCGGCCGTGTTGTCGTGCTCAGGATTTGAGCAAAACCCTATACAGGGTACTCAAATTGTCAAACAACTTATTGATAATAACAAACTACAACCTCTGTTGAATAATATCGACTGGACTTAAGTTGACAATATTGAATGTCCATTAAAAATATATGACTTTATTAAAAACAATTTAAACATATGCTATGAAAAATCTAAGTATATAAAAAAAATCAACCAATCTAGTAAACGAAATAAAGACCCATGGATATATAACAAAATTAACCGTATGTGTGAAAAAAGGGATCAACTATTCATAAAATGGAAAAAAGACAGTAATAATAAAAATTTAAAACTTGAATTAAACACATACAGAAATAAAACACGTAAAATGATAGAAAACTGTAGAAATAAATATTATAATGAACAAATTGAAGATAATAAGTTAAATCCTAAAAAATTATGGCAAATATTAAACACGTTAACTGGTCGCATTGCTAAATCCGTAGACGAAGCTATTATTAAGGCGTTCAAGAAAAGTAAAATATCAACAAAGAACATAGCTAACAACTTTGGTAAGGAGTTTGATGAAAATGTGAAGAACATCATGCATAACTGTGACAGGTGTCTTATTAATAAATCAGAGTATGTATTTCCAGAAAACAAATCAATTAATATGAAAAAAGCAACTGGGGAAAATATAACAAAAATCTTAAATAACCTAAATGTAAAGAAATCAGCCGGAATAGACGGTATACGCTGTATTGACCTTAAATACATCAGTAACAAAATAGTAGATGTGATAGCAAAACTAATAAACAGAAGTATGATAGAAGGGAAATACCCCAAATAACTAAAAACAGGAATAGTTAGACCAATATACAAGAAAGGTAAGCACGATGAGTATGAAAACTATAGACCTATAACTATACTGCCGGTGATAGACAAGATTGCAGAAAAATTCATTTGTAAACAAATGCAAGAATTTTACAGCAAACACGAAATAATATCCAATGTACAATATGGATTCCAGCCGAACAAATCTACTTCAATACTTCTTTCAAAATTTAATGATGAAGTAAATAAGTACCTTAATGAGAAACAACATGTTATTTTGCTATTTATCGACTTCAGTAAAGCATTTGACACTCTTGGGCATGATACACTCATCCAGAAACTGGACAATTCCGGAATCAGAGGTCCTATGCGTAAGTGGTGTGAAGATTACCTAAGAGATAGGAAATACTATGTGAAAATTGAAAATGAGCTGAGTGATGAAGTTGAAATAACGACGGGAACCGCACAGGGATCTGTCCTAGGACCTCTGCACTACCTAGCTTACGTAAACGACATGGGTAATGTAATCAATAAATGCTCGGTCTACCAGTACGCGGATGATACATGCCTAGTGCTGCTGATAAAGACCTAAAAAAAGCAGCTCAACACATCCAAGATGACTTCACGAGAGTTAGTAAATGGTCTCACGACGTAGGTATAGTATTAAACGCTGCTAAAACAAAAGTTATTCACGTACATTCTAGCCACCTGAGATGTAATGATACATTTACCATATACGCTCATAATCACTTCTGCCTACATAGACCGCCTACCAGTGGATGCAAGTGTGAACGCATTGAAAAGGTAACGTGCTATAAATATTTGGGACTACTGGTAGACAACCGATTCAGTTGGAGCCAACACATAGATAGTGTATGTGATAGACTACGGGCAATTCTAGCCAAATTTCAAATTATCAAATATAAAATACCTTACAAGGTTCTTCTTAATCTATATAAAGCACTCGCTGAGTCCATCATATCGTACGGTATTACCTGTTATGGCCGTACCTTCAAGACTTACCTAGAAAAGATATTTAAACTACAGTTCATGCTTTTAAAAACTATTATACCAAAAAACATTAAAAACCAGTACAACGATAACATTTTAGGCCTGTTTAAAGCTTGTGACATACTACCTGTTCAACAAAAGGTAAAAACGCTTCTGTTGAGCGAACAATATGAAAATAACGAAATAAAAATACCAATAACACATAAAACAACGACTAGAAAAGTAACACTCCAAAAGCTGCAAATTCCTAGAATGAACAATTACTACGGGAGACGCACCACTGCATTCTTAATCCCAACTTTGACTAATGAGATACCAGCTCTAACTTTACATGAAATGAACATAAAAAAATATAAATACAAATTTAAAAAACACTTCATGAATACTATCGAGGATAACTAACAAATAAATGAACCATTTCGAATAAAAAAAAAAAACAAGGAATGTTTTAAAATACATAAATTAAATAAATAAACAGGAATAATTATTATAATCCAAGCTTAATTGGTAATTAGCAATCTTGCTAAAAATAATAAATAACTGACGAATACCCTGTATAGAAGATAAGCTTGCTTCGATGTTCTGTCAATTTCGACCGGACCGAGCGAGAATGAAGTAAACAAGATAGTTGATACTTAGCTATATGACACGTGCAATGTGCATTGTCTTTGCGTTCGGTATGCATTGAGGATTATTGTGCCGTTTTTATCATTATGAACTAACTTTTGAAATTAAAACTACCTATATATAAAAAGTTATAACTCTTGTAATTATGATTGCCGCCGCCGACTTACTATGTTTGCGTACCTACCTACATACTTTTGGGGTGACGGGGTTTATAAGTACCTATTTAAATAATGTGTAGCGGCTCGAGTGTCTTAAGCACCGAGACAAACCTTTAAGGTTTTACAGTGCTTTATGTATGTTTATGTATGTAACTTTTTGTTAAATATATAAAAAAAAAAAAAAAAACCCAAAGAGTGTCTGGTAGAGATCGCTAGTTAGCGATAAGACCGTCAATTGTATCATATAGGTTTACGTTGTTATTTTTTTATTGTAATCTTTAATAGTGTGCAACAAATAATTATCTGTATATCTATCTATGTTATGTAGAGATAGTCACAAGTATGAGTATCAAGCGCAAAGTCTAATGCCACTAAATAAAAATACGTCGTTCATTAGAAGCTGTCAGTAAATCTAAGATTGAGTCTCTATTCACGCATGGGCATAGTTCAAGAACACGGGCCTAAAAACAGCTGGGCAAAATTATGTATTTTCATTGATACATTCAGGATTAACATAGATAGATAGATAATATTTAATACCATTAAAAATATAAATAAACAAACAGTACATAAAACTAATGTTTAAATCACACATACAATGGGTGACCTTAACGCTGAAAGCGATGTCTTCCAGGCAACCTTTGGATGGACAGGATCTATGTGAACTTACTAATTTTAATATCCCTGAAAAGTATTTATTTTGAATGAAAAAAAATACCTATTAGTGATACTAAACGGTAACTAAGAAATATTAATAACTAGCTTCCGCCAGCGGCTTCTCACGCGTTGTTTGTCTACAAAAAGTCGCCTACTTATGTGTTAATCCAGGTTCTAATCTACGTAACATACCAAATTTCATCGAAATCGGTTCAGCCGTTACGACGTGATGGAGTATCAAACAAACATCCAAACTTTTGCATTTTCATTATTAGTGTGATTAATGATGTTTTTGCTATCCGTTTAGGCCTGAAACAGTGCTCTGTTACATTTGAATAATTATCCTCCGTTGATGTGTCCCATACCTACCTACTCCATCCTATAGGTAGATGTATCCTGTTTATTCTGCCTATTTTTCACGAAACATCGCTCAGGTTATGAGGGTATTAACCTGCTCTTGTCTTGAGTTCGAGATAAGTCTGTTTTGTTCTGGGAACGTAAATATATTACTGTAGTTTACCATAATCTACACAAATTATAAATACAAATATTTGAGTTAAGATGTTTAGTTCAAACATTTGCCGAAGTCAAAATCAAAGTCAAAATCTTTTATTCATTAAAATCACAAGGATCACTTTGAAACGTCAATTTTACTGCCGGTTCCTTCGCGATCAAGCCAGGAAAGAAAGGCAAGAAACAAGACTGGTTGTTTTTTTAATGATCCTTTTAGAATACATTACAATACAGAAAATAAATTGACGTCTAAACTGTAACAGTTAGAATGAGTTGGAGAAGTTTCAATCCCAAGCTTCTTTATCATCTAAATAACCCGATATTTTATAGTAGGCTTTTTTATAAAGATTTTGTTTAATTACGTTTTTAAATTTGTTAATGGTCAATTTTTATACATCACTTGATGGTACCCTTTGAACGATTTACTAACTTTATGGAGTCTACAAGTGGCAACAGCGAGTTTATCTTTGTTTCTAGTATTAAAATTATGATTATCGCAATTTTTCTTCGAATTAATATTTTTGTGAACATACATCAGATTTTCATAGATGTATTGACAAGGGAATGTCATAATATTTATTTCTTTAAACTTATTGCGTAATGATTCTCCGAGGCCCATATTGTTAATTGCATGAGCAGCCCTCTTCTGCAGCACAAAAACGGTGTTTATATCTGCAGCACTCCCCCACAGCAGTATACCGTATGACATAATGCTGTGGAAGTATCTGAAGTAAACTAGTCTAGCTGTGTCTACGTCTGTAAAAAGACGGATCTTTTTACTGTTATATCAGATCCTGATATAACAGTAAAATGCAACGTTTTATAATACTAGATACGTGAGCATTATATTAATATAAATAATATTTGTAGCGAAGAGGGTGATGGGGGAGAAACAAGAAGACCTAAAAAAGTTAAATAAGATAAAATAAGATACGTGAGCAAAGTCGCAGGCTCTAAATAAATAGATTTTGGTAAAATTACAATGACAACTAAAATTTATATCACTATTATAAAGTAACAAAATGTTTGTTCAAACAAAACCTTGGTTTTTATAATTGCAAAGTTTGATATTACGAATACTAAATTATGCTAAATATTACAGCTCATTATAATACAAACTCTCATATTCTGGCTTCAATAAAATCTAGTTAAAGCTAGAACAAAATAAATTTGCAAAATGAGAACGTGTTCAGAGTTGTAAACTGTGAGGCCGTCACTCCAACCCTTCGAGAAACGGAATGCTACTGGAGTGTGTTCAATCTTTCAACCGCCGCAATTATCGTCAGATATCTGAGCTGAGATATACCAAGGAGCAACGGTTCCCTAGATCAGGTAAATAACTTCAAGCCCTCTCCAGATACTGGCGAAGTACAAGGATGTGCTGTTTGTTCCGGATTTCTGGCTAGACGGCGTCGTTTACAGGCGCTACAGGGAAGCGGCTACGAAGCAAAATAAATAAAAGTATTAGTTTTAAACATTTATTGTTTTATGTATGATAATTTTTATGGTATTTACAAATATGAGCCTTGTAAGTAAAAAAAAACACTTTTTTGGCCGACTAGATAAAGTCTCAAACTAGTTCGGAGGGCAGGATCTTATCGAGCTTGTCACTTCATACATATAACTAATCTGATAAATACAGAAATTTAAAATCTAAACTATAAAATTTAAGTACAACTGTATAAGTATGTTCTGTTAAATTAATCTTATTCTTAAATCTATACTAGCTCAAGTTGATTGCAAGTGTATATTTTCTGTGAGAAATAAAATCTTTTTTACTTTTTTAATTGAGGTCACGAAACAGCTGAAAACTTACTACACGTGTGCAAAACTCCTCAAAGCAAACCACACAGCTAAAAATCTAGTGCAATATCACCATCATCGTATTATCGGACACAGGACATCCCCTGCTGAACATAGGCCTCTCCAATAGATATCCAGATCGACCGATCTAGTGAGGCCTGCACCCAGCAACGTCTAAAAGATCGTCTTTGTGTGGGGGGCGTCCTACGGTGCAATCTAAAGATAAATCGGGATGATACTTCTTTTATTAGTGCTAAGGAGATGATTAAAAGTGTCTAAATCACCAAAGCTACGGTTGTATTTACGGTTACCTGTTTTACGCGGTAGGTAATATGTCACTTGTAATTCAGATACGGTAGGTATTTTTTTATACGACGTTGAGATGGAACAAACAAGCCCACCTGATGTTAAGTGGGCCATCATCATCGCCTATACAAAATATTACCTCGTAGGTCTCGCACCTAAGAAACTTGCCCTACGATGCACTGCCTTGCATCCATTAACTTGAAGCATACAGGTGTAAAGCCTCATGTGCACTCAAACACAGCAATGCTGCTTGGAGGCAGATATAGATATGGTGTTAGTTCTTCCTCGGGCGAGCCCTTTCACAAGGAACTCTTCTACTCAAAACTTCAAAAGGTACAAACCTGCAACAAAAATTTGCAGATATTATCTGTATTTTATCCTGCAGAGAGACTCGAAATCACCTGTCTCAGTCACACAGAGTTTTAAAAAAAATGTATCGAAATACAATAATCACTTTCGAAAAGGAATCACCATTCAAACTTCTTGTCCCTTCAATAACTTCTACCTCCTCGTTTGGTCGAGGTGGCGGGTAGAGGGGAGGAGGGTGGAACCCTTGAAAAAGTCTCAATAACTCGTCAGCTCCGAATGACATCGTTAGTCGGAGTGCCAGGAAGAAAAGGCGAACTATCTACTCGCTGTACCTATTGATGGTACCCTACAGGGTGTTCGGGCCTGGATGGTCAAAACTTTAGAAGTTGTATAGATTTGTTTTATTTATTTAAATTTTTACATAATCATTACAGTGTAATACCAAAGTGACGATGAAAATCTTTAATATCTAGCCTTCATCATCTATTTAGGCCGGGTTGCAAAACGATTCCTATAAACGTATTTAGTGATATTTTTTCAATTTAATTTTATATATTAGGTTAGAGAGCTCTGCTTTTCAGTTAATAAACCTCAGTTAGAATAGTTCCCTTTTATTCATACATTTTAATATTTATAGTTTTGTTTGTAAACTAATTTTTTTGAGATATCGCACACCTAGATCAAAACTAAGACAAGTCAAAAAACATCAAATTGGAGATAACCTTATATTTGATAATTCTATATTTTAAGCAACTAACCACGAAGACAGGTTCAAAAAAAGCTTTAAAAATGGCTCAATAGATGGCGTTAACTTCATCTTGGTGAATGAACGACGTTCATCCCTTCCCGCCTATACAGGTATATTTTCAGTTGCACGCATGAAGTCAGCGCTAGAGTGTGTGCGAGTTTTGTACAAAACTAGGATATTTTGAGTTGTCTTGGTTTTGTTGAATAGATTTGCCATTTTTCTTGGAAATAATTTGAGTTGTTATTGTATTGGTGAATCAACTTATAAAATAGTAATGAGACATTTTGAGTTGTTCTCGTTTTGATTGATGAGGTAAGTTCATTCGTTTTTCACTATTTCGAGTTGACTTTGTTTTGTTGCAGATTATTGCATATTGCGAGTTGTTTAACTTTTGTTGGTGAGAATTATTTTAAGCTTTATTTATTTGATAAACCTTCGATTTTACATGTTTTATAAAAACATTATGTAGGATTATGATTATACAATTATGTGAAATACTGATTTTAATAATACTATGCGCCTTTTATTTTTTTTTAAGTTTTTTGAGTTGACTTTCTTTTGATTGTTGAATGCATAAATCTAATTCGCTGACTTTTTTTACGAAAATGAACCAACGAGGCCGTCTTCTTATTGAAATATTACGAAAAAAAGACCAAAACAACTATAAAAATGTTATGTCTACAGAAAAATCTCCGACAATAGAAAATGTTGAGATCACTCCGGCCATTTCCCAAAATTTATAAGACGTCGTATTCAGATGAAGTTTACAAAAAAGCATTTGTACAAAAACGAAGAACCAGAACCGAACATATTTTTAGAGGATTATCAGAAGCTTACACACAAAAAATACGAGTACCTACCATTATCTGAGGTAAAGAAAAAAGACATAATGGTACTGATAAATAAGAACGTAATTCCACAAACTTACGTTGAATCCTATTATCACCAAGTGTTTAGCATTTAACTATACAAACACTAAATTTAAATTACATAAATGTACTACCATAATATTTCGACTGCTGGGATTTAAAGAAAATAATGTGCATTTTGAAGTTGAACGTGTATTAGGAAGAGTTGTCGTGTGTTCATACTGATTACTTACTATTAAATATTGCTGTTGGAGCAGTGATCGTGAATCAGCGATCTCAGCAGTTTTAAACGAAGTAATTGTAAGGTAAATTGATCTCATTTAAAGATTTTCGTTTTCTAGCTATTTTTAAAAGTTTATATTCCTTTAATAATGGTATACTGTATTGGTTACTGGTTTGCTATTACTTTGTAACTGAGTTATTTGTTCACTAAGAAATTTTAGGTTTCATACCACGATGTTTTTTTTATATTCGTGTACCTAGTTTAATTTTACGAAAAATGTATCTTACCTTAATAATGTTCCTGTAGTGTAAGTTTTGTTAATTTAGAGGCTGATTTTTATGTTCTTAAGATTTTATTGCCAAAACGATAGTCTGACCATCATTTTATAATCACATGTTGTAAGTTTTATAAAAGTTTATATTGCCTATAAAATGGATCTTACCTTATAGTAAGTATATTGATCTGGAAGCTGAATGTTTGCTCACCAAGAATTATTTTAAGTTTCTATTGCCATGATAATGTTCCTTGTACCTAGTATAACTTTTTTGATTCAAAGATTGAATGATGTTATTAAAAAAGCGATTTGATTTGAATATCAAGAAGTTTTATTTTATTTCCACTTCAAGTTTTCTATCAAATCACATAATTTAAAGTAATATTTTTGTGAATAAAATTTTAAGAATCTAATATTGCAGAAGATTTGCTAACCATTTAAAAATAATTAATATAAGGCCAACTCCAAAATAATCATACAAAACTGTTTCAACTCGAAATATTTTTCATTTTGTGCAACAAATATCAGTTCAAAAGTATAACAACTCAAAAACCATTATTTGTAGTTACAAGGTTTACTTTGTAGTTCTAATATTTTAATATTTTTAATTTAAGCAAAATCCATTATAAAAAATGTTTTGCTTTCCATAACTTTAGTGATAAAAATTTACGATAAACATTTTTTTAGTCGCCTGAAAAATGAGGTATTTTGACTTGACTTAGTTTTGATCTAGGTGTGCGATATATACATTTTAACATAGGATTAAGTCCTCGCAACGCTGTAATATTATTTGTCTGTGGTAACACCAAGACATTTTTTTAAATATGAGCCCAGCAAAATGAAATACCACTGCAATTCTCGGAGCAACCTGTACCCAGAAGTATTGGCTAGATTTGAAAACCTCGCTTGTGAAAAGTCGCGACTATGTTCATTTCGCGGACCTCCCATACAATTTATCTCCAGCCGACTTCCACCCCTCCACCCCTGGTATAAAGTTGGTTATCGCGTAGTATTTCCTCAGCTATCGTTATTAAAGTCACTTGAGTTGTCTCCGTGATCTCGCATCACTTGCTCGTGAGTACCCATTTTGTATTTACATAGATTTTTTCGAAATGTTCGCAGCAGGGTGCCCTTTGTGCAGGTATTGGTATTCGATGGCACTTTGGATAATGATCTTGGGGTTTTATCGAAGAACATTTTAAATTCAGAAGAAAACAACTAACTTTTTAATAAAAATACAACCAACAGATAACAGAAAAAAAATTGAGGGGGCAAAATAAGAGCCTTTAATAAGAGAAATAATATAAAATTATTTTTTATTTACATACAGGAAAAACAGTTAAATCATTGCAAACGGTCTATAGATAGATATTGCTCTAGATCACTACCTGGCGGAAGTGTCCCCAAGACACTGGCTGCATTGCCCCGCTGAATTGCAATGATTATGCGTTGACCCAGATAAGCGCCATCTCTCGAATCACACGACGCTACAACCAGACGCCCAGAAAGAATTTTGAAAACGCGATGAGCCCCGGTACCCTATGGGCCCAGGGTCTCGACCCCAAATGGTTCAAACACGTAGCTCTGTCGAGACTTCCATAAATATGGAAGTCTCGACAGAGCTACGTGTACCGAATTTGCCGCCGCACCGGTCCCAACTGCTGTACAAGACAGATGAGATATTGCAAGGGTATCGAAAGGTCTCCTACCCATCTCCCAAGAGTACAAGAGTAAAAAATAAACTCTTCTTCTTCCTGCTCTTTTCCCACATTACGTGCGGTCAGCACATGTATTTTTCTTCCATACCTCTCTATCAGCCGTCATCTCCGTTGTCACTTATTTCTTACCCATACCTACTTACATGGAGTGGAACGTCTTGCCCGAGTTTGTGTTTCCTGATAACTATAACCTAGGGGTCTTCAAGTCGCGAGTGAATTTACTTCGTGAGTGAAAGGTTTCTTCTTAGGCAAGCGTGTACCATCGTAGACTGCATCATCGCTTACCATCATATGCAAGATCGTAGTCAAACGCTGGCATATAATTTACTAGCTGACCAATTCGCAGCTTTGCACGCGTAGTTTTTTAATAAAAACATTACCCTCTTGCGCAGTTGGGTAAAAAGTAGCCTTTGTCACCCGAGGATAGTGTAGCTTTCCAACAGTGAAAGAATTTTTTAAATCGGTCGGTAGTTTCGGAGCCTATTCAATACGAACAAACAAACAAATCTTTCTTCTTTATAATAATAATATTGATAAAAAAACCTATAATCTTCTATATCCATCCACATTCTTAGATAACACTCTTATAGTTACATGATTTTCTTCCCTTCAAAATACAGGAAAAAACAAACTACTTAACCGATTTTGATGAAGTCTCTATGAGATAAATCCTTTCATATATAACTAGTGGTTCGCCCCGAACTGAGATCTCGCGAGTCTTCCAAAAACACAAAAAAAAATTTTCATAATTTCATTTATTCATTTCAAGCACATAATAACAATTTTAAATAAAATATTTTACAAAGATTTATAATTTAAATAATGGCTTGTACATCATAATTTCAAACACTACACTAAATAAGTCGAGTAGACTTGTGCTGTAGATCCTGTTTTCCTTCGAATGGGTTCCCAAGTAGTAGCCATAGTCATAGTCTACTCATTCGCGTTTCTTTTCTTTTGGTACAATTTATTTACGATTACTTTTATTAATAACAAATTAATTAATTACAGTGGATTACCTATGTAAAGAGTTTATTATATGTAACATTATTTTTTAATTTGTAACAGCAGCTTTACTGTTCTTAATGTATTAAAAACATTTATTGTATTGTTGTATAATTTAGTTGTATAATAATAAATTAATGAGATCTAGAGTATCATCTTAACATTAGTTTTCGTTTGTGTTATGTAAGTAGGATAATTGCATAAAAGTTCTATTCCGCTGATCATGTACTCAGGTCTGTTCGATCACAGAGGTCATCCATTAGTCCGATCGAGCATCGGAAAATGCGTATGATAGGTAAAAATGTGACCTCGCTCTGATCCTTGTGTGTGTACACTGTGGGATATCGCTATTTCAGTAAAAGTTAAATCTAATACCAAGTTACAGTCAAAATTTCGAATTTTATAAAACTACTTTATGTGTCAAGGGTAATATTTTCTTTCAACTCATAAGAACTTTTTTGTTTTATCAAAACCTTTACACCGGAGGGACAATCGCCCATACAACACGTAGTACCAAGATCATTTCTAATTGGAGCATATTTCTACCTTAATAAGGTAATTATTTTAATTTGAATAGGTTCTAGGTTCCCAACCATATATTAGATCAAAATACTTACCCAAAATGAAATAGAAGCGTATCGCATTCTGCATGTTTTTACGTCATAAAAGACCTGTTTTCAACCTAATTGTTTCGTATTAAAAACAACAACATCTTACGTATCCTAGTCATGGGAACATAGATTATATCGTCTAGTTACAGAATAACAACACAATGAGAAAAATACAACAAGTTTTCAGTCATCATTTTTGGTATTACGGTCAAAATCTAATCAAATTTAGAATCGTTCTATTGCTGTCATTGTCGCTCTGTGTGGCTAAACTTCGTCACTAAACAGGGATAGCGATATTCAGGTCGAAGTTTTTGACGCGGCCGAATTGAAGTTGCGCTCGGGGTTCGCAGGCGCGTTAATTTTATAAGTATTAGAGTAATTGGTTGAGGTGTGTATGTTTGTTTGTGTGTATGTGTGAATTTGTGGGGTTTGTGTGTGTTTGTTTATGTGAGTGTGTTTATGGATGTGTAAGTGTAGGTGCGTGTATGTACATAGTGGCATATATTATTGTATTATTTTTAACAGGCCTTCTGTTTCTTCATAGCTTAATTTCAATAACCACTTGAACAATGATTTCTTACACTCAGCTTTATTGAGGAGCACTAGTTCTTTGATTTCTTTATTAGCAAATATTCTCGCGACGATGCCTAAACGTATTTATTGGCTATATACGATTTTAGGAGTTGTCAAATCATACAATACGTAAAATTTAAACATGTTTAAGAAAGAAAGAACGAAAAAATGAAAATATATTTATTCGCGTCACAAAAGAATCTTATGAATATGATCTCATACAATAAAAACTAAACATATTTACATTAAACATAAAATTAAACATTATCAAAGGCACGTTCTTTATAAAATTATACAACTCCGTGTGACGGCGAAAAGACCTGCAGCTCAGTACAGTCTACATGTTACCATGCTGGAGCACTAGTCTTCTGCTGAGGCCAGTGTTGACTTCACGGATGACCTGACTAATCATCCAATAACAGAACCTGACTATTAGCAGTAGGTACTATTAACTAAAATAACATTAGTCGCTAAATACGTTTAGGGATCATTGTGCAAGCCGGCCTTAATCTTCGACTAATAAAATAGTGTCACGAAATATTAATCCAATTACTTGACCTACAGTTTCATTCAAATTACAGGTAACGGGAGTTCATGTAATGTGGTGCATCTTTTTTGCGGTACAACATGCAGTTATTCTGGATTAAAAAAAAATCCTATATTTGTGTCACTAAAGCTACAAGCATACCAAATTTCAGCACTGTGGGGTCACTGGTGAACCGTGTGAATTTTGTCAAAGTTCAGTTTATGTTATGGTTAATAACTTAAAAACTACAATGTTTAAACTAAAAATTAAAACAGGGTCGAAATTTACTCTCAAAGACCTTTTAGTAGACGTGTCATTTGACCGGATAGTCCCATTTTAGTTTTTTTTACCTCTCTTGGACCCCCCTACATATTTAGCTCATTTAGTCTCACCAAAATGGTGCCAACACTACCTAACTATATACCAAATTTCATGATGATCGGATAAATGCTTCGAAAGTTATCCTCGGACAAACAAACATACATACATACATACAACGCCGATTTGCCCAAGTTGATTTAGATATCTCGCTTCGCTTAATCAATAAAAAATTTCCAAACCGGTTGATAAATGACGGAGTCCTAAGTTAACAAACATTATTCGATTAAAAGTAGGTAGGTACTGTAGCTTTTTGTGAATGTTCATAGGTACCTATGTGATTACGTTCCCTGCGACTGCACTAGATTAAGACTTACTTCGAGTGCTGTACAAGTCACATACTTCCCGTATCAAGAATGCCTGATATGCGTTACGACGGCTATTTTCCCGCACGTAGCCCTAACTTCAAACCTCCACAGAGACATGGAAAGTCCACAGCTGATTTTTTTTTGTTGTACCAATCAATAGGTTACATCCTTTTGTATACACCGCTGCAGTCGCACGGGGTTCTAAGTTATATCCTAAAAGTTACAGGTATTTTTGATTTGATGGGAAAATACTGGTCGTGGCGCATACAACAGTCATATTGCTAGGGATGGGGTGTAATAAGTAAAATATTTTTCTTCATCTTTGTTTTCTTAATTATACCTACTTCTAATATACTAAATTCCCTTCCTGTCGATGGACTTAAAAAAATTTAACTGAGTTTGGGATTCGATATACTGGAACCACTACTCTGCACAATAATGTTTCTAGCCTCTTCAGCTTCTGTCTTTACACCTTTTCCCATAATAAGTTTTTTACGTGAACGTTTCATTGTTTATGTACAATTTACTTACTTACGCGTGACGAATAAAATATCGCGTTCTGTATATACGTATTAACTGGGCACAGCACTACGGCTAACTGAAGCTCCGCGCGCGCGCACGTTCAGTGCGGTACGGAGTTTAGGATACGGCCAAATAGTTTCCGTATCGCACTATTGTAAAATAATTACCTTTCAGTGCGTTACGATAAAATTATTCCCGTACATTTTTATTCGTAAATTTCAATACACTTCAAGCAAGGCAATATAGGTGTCTGTTTTTTACTTGTACGGATACTTAAAAATATCAACTCCGCACGGAGTGCAAAACACGGACAACTAGTTGCCACACAGCAAAATTCAATTACAACCAAATACTTTCCGTAACACAGTGAATGTGTTAATATTTGCACTCACTGTGATTTCTTTCATAGCAAATGTTGTTACCCTTAATGAGTAATTACAAACCATCAATGTTTCATGGAGAAACTAGTTATATATATACATATTTTTATTAATATCATGAAGTTTTGACTTGACTCTTGCTCAAGACATAATTTCAGTCTAGAAATAGCTTTAGTATTCGTTTCTATGTCAAGTAAGCTCCATAACTTCGCGACCCGATACCATCGCTTACAAACCTACTGCCACCGTGACCTGCACGGTATATCATGTGATATCAATGCAGATCTATGACATCAATGCTAGTGCACTCTAAGGTCTTCCGTACGACCTTGGATGTATGTACAGACTAGTATGATTTAGTTTTTTTTTCAGAATTAATCTTTTTAACTTTCGTTGTAGGTATGGAATGGAACTGATTTCCGGAGTATGTTTTCCGAATCACTATAATCTCGGAGTCTTCAAGTCCAAAGTGAACAGGTCCTTTCTAATTTGTTATTTTTATGTGTTTACCTATGTTAAATATACTCTCGCCGAACCCAATAAACCAAAGTTAAAGTCAAAACCTTTTATTCATTAAAATCACAAGGATCACTTTGAAACGTCAATTTTACTGCCTGTTCCTTCGCGACCAAGCCAGGAAGGAAAGAAAGAAAATTCATTTGTTTTATTTTCATTTTAGGCAAGCGTTTTTCACCTTCGATCACAACATCACTTACCATCAGGTTAGGTAGCGGTCAAGCGCTATAAAAGAAACGATAAAAAAACTTAAACTAGAAGGAATTTCAATTTTTGAGAAGCTGCTCTTAGGGCAATTTGCACAACAATCCCTAAAAGTATTTAGCGACTAAACATGTTTAAATTTGACGTATTTGTATGATTTCACAACTCTCTTAAATCAGGCATTTTTTTATAAAACGCTAGCTTCCACCAGCGGTTTTGTATGCGTGGTGCAATCAAAAGTAACCTGTGTTAATCCAGATTATAATCTACGTACTACCAAATTTCATCAAAATTGGTCCAGCCGTTACGACCTGATTGAGTAACAAACAAACAACCAAATAAATAAACAAACATCCATATTAGTGTGATGGTTGGCTATATATCCCGAGTCACGGCGACCGCTAGTTATAAATTTGCAAGACCAAAACTATCCCTATTCTGTACACCGCACCGTCCACTCGACGATATCGCATCAATACCGACGGGATTGATACGAAGCACGCGACGCTAGCGTGCCATCGACTGTTCCCGTGCTCGGTACCAATTGATTTAGTGCAGTGCCGTAAAGGGGTGGCTACTGGCTAGGTTAGTGTGAATATTATTTATTTTTAACCTACTGCAAACAAAATTCTCAAATTTCAAGTTGATGGACGCAGGGCAGTGCAACGTAGGGCACATTTCTAAGGTGCGTGACGTACAAGGCAGTTCTCTATTATAGGCGATGGTAGCAAGCTTATTCCATCTCCATATAGCATAAAAAAACAGGCGAATGTTTATGTTATTCGTAATCCTCTCCATCCAAAGGCTGTCTTGAAGAGATCGGTTTTAAGCGATAAGACCGCCCATTGTACTATTTGCATTGTATTTTCTATTTTGTTTGTATTTTTTAATGTTTAAGTATATTGTGTACAATAAAGTGTTTTCATTCATTCATTCATCAATTCGTATTTTATAGGGTTTTTTCTATCTGAGGATTTCCCAGTATTGAAATAAATATTATTCTAATACTATCTCTTTGCTTTGTTTTTATTTGTAACCGCACATTATGTCTACAAACCGAGACAAAAACACAGTAAATCTCAGAAAATGCATTTAGAGAAAGTATAAACACATATTATGGTGGTGGTATATGTCAAAGTTCTAGAACTAAAAAAAATTAACAACTGTCCAACGAGTGTTTAAAAAAATCCTTACCAAATTTTAACCAAAAATTAATTTTAAAACACGCGGCCAGAACACACGTGTAATTCATACAGATGTTACAAAATTAAACAGTTACACCATATTCAGCCATAGTGCCGTGCAAAGTACTTATCTACACAATTTAATTAAACGAGCGAGCGAAGCGATCGGCGCGAAGCGTCTCAGTTTCGAGGTTGGCCAAAAATTGGTTTGGTTCGGCTGTCTATCTGTTTTCGCCTACAGGACGCATTTTTCAACCGATTTTGACGAAAATTGGCACACAAGTTCATTGATTTATTAAAATGTTTTAATCGAAC
The DNA here is from genome assembly GCA_918857605.2 of Philereme vetulata. Lineage (NCBI taxonomy): Eukaryota > Metazoa > Arthropoda > Insecta > Lepidoptera > Geometridae > Philereme > Philereme vetulata. Next base: position 2,302,274 of record OU975420.1, read on the forward strand.
GCGATTTTTGATTGGGGGGGGGGGGGGGGTAAAGGGGGGAAGGGGGAAGTTTACTTCTGACTACGCAGTCTTTTCCGCCTTTACGAGACAAACCAGAAGAAACCAGATTAGACATCTTAGGACCAAAGGAAGGCGAGTAATCGCTTAAGCTTATACCAATATTTTGCTCAAAAGGTAAGCTTATTGGATAATGAAGCCCCTGAAATTTTATTTAAAGTTGGTCTTTCTTCGTTAATTTTTTTGCGCAAATAACTTTTTGGGCTTAGGACGTGAGTTCTACTGCTCACAGAACCACAAGTTATGTATTAGAACTAAGAAATATTATTAATATAAAGTCAGTACATACATACAGTTTTAGTTAAAAAAGTCCTCTTCCATACTAAGATACGGAATATCCTTGGAATTCCGACGACAAGTTGCATTCGTAGCGTTATCTCGTCTATTGGAAGTGCTAGCTGATATCGCAAGGATTTATTGCAAGGATTTTATGCATAGCTATTGTATTCCGAATGCTTGTTTATCAATAGATACCATACAAACTCTCAAGAAATTGTTTAAAGAATATCTTAAAAAAAAATAGAAGTAGGATTTCGATGAAATTGGGTGCATAGATAGATTATGACCGTGAAAAGTATCATGTCCCTATCAGTTTAATATTTTTACGAGAATAATAAGCATTCGCTGCAAATGAGAAACACAAGTTTTCAGACTTTGTCACCTAGTTTATACAAGACTTTAATATTGTCACCGAAACAGGCACCTATCAGTACGCACGATCTAACTCAAACACGCCCCTGAGGTAGTCGATGGCCCAACGGCACATAATCAAACTCCCACAAGGAACACAGGTAGGCTGATCACGCGACCGTCACTTCAATGTTTGTCATAGAACTAGTGCTCGCGTTTGGCTTCGTCGTAAGCAGCTTAGCTTAGCAAGCTGAAGTGGCAGTGGTGGGCAGGGCACATAGCTCGATGAACTGAAGGCCATTGGCCGAAAGATTCTCGAGTAAATGTTGGGGGGTTGTTGAGATATTGGGGTTCAAGAGGGGTAAATAAAAATGAAAATGAGAGAAAATTAGGTCAAGTGGGAAGTCAAATAAAAGGTATTTATTAGCACATCTAGACTACGTTTTTGTTTTTCGTAAGTTCTTTATAGTTTTTGAGTTATTAGCCATAATAAAACCTAAACTTAACAGAGTACACCAGTGACCCCACAGTGCTATAATTTAGTATGCGTTTAGCTTATGTGACACAAATATAGGCAAAAGTCTGAAATCCAGAATAAATGCAATTTGTACCTCAAAAAAGTGTAACCACATTACATGAACTCACGTTACCTGTAATTTGAATGAAACTCAAGTAGGTGAAGTTAGTTGGTTATATTTCGTGGCACTATTTTGATAGTCGAAGATTACAAATAATATGTTTTTGTTTTAATCGGAGACTCGCAAGGACTCAGCTCGGGGCGAACCACTAGTATCCTATATAGATACATTGTACACCCAAGTGTATTTTTATGTGATTTTTCCAAAAAAATCACATAAAAATATTAAAAGATTTAAGTTAGTATGATGATAATGACCAACCTAACACGGTTTACAAGAAAATGAATTCCCACCCTTCCAGCAATAAGTACAGACAGTCCAGTTTGATAGCGGCTGTAGATGGGGTGCAATATTTATCTGGCCGGACTGTAGTCAGCTTTTATTGGGAGCGAGCTGGTCACTTCGGAATTCGCGCTATTTATTTATTGTGCCGTGGCGCGGCCTGACATATGTTGCGTATGCTGAAAGAGAAAAAAGCTTTATTATATTTATTTTTCATCAATTAATATAAAGGATTTTGATCAAGAAAATTTGTAGGCGTATTCAGGTAATGGATAAGTGTACTAAATGTTAATACTTTAATGTTAAAACATTCATTGATTAGTTTATTTTATTGTGTGATTAGTTTTTATTGTAAAAAAACGCCCTAAGTAATTTGCGATGCTCGTAAAGGGCAAACAAGTATAAAGTGGCATTACCTAGTTTTTAGGATTTATTGTACACTTGTATATGCAATTTTACTTAGAAAACTTTCGTGATTTATTTCAATCATTATTATAAATACGGGATTTATCACGTACCGTCTTATCGGTGTTTCGACCGACAATGTTTCGGTTCAACTCGTGAACCTTCATCGAGGCGAGAGTGCGAGGCGAGACGTTATTCGGAGCGGATCGCACTCACCCTGATGAAGGTTCACGAATTGAACCGAAACATTGTCGGTCGAAACACCGATAAGACGGTACGTGATAAATCCTGTATTTATAATAATGATTGTTTATGCAAATTAATATCTTGTATTGATGTGTTTTATGTCCTTTAAAAATAGTGGTAATACAGGCGAATTTTAAAGGAGTTTCATAATTTTTGTAGTAAATGTCTCCTTGCTTGCAGAACGTCAAGTTTTTTTAACTTTGTTTTGGCATTCATCCCCTCCTTTTCCATATAAACTGACCAAATCTCATACTCCTCTGTCCCTCTCTTAAAATGGGATACAAACTTTTCATTTGTATCATTTGTGTTGCTACTGCATGGTCTTAATTTAAAGTGACAGTGAAGTATTATCTCCTTGGTCACATACCTTAGAATCATGCCCTAGGAGTCTACAATGCACTGCCCTTCGTTCATCAACTTGAAGCATACAGGTGTGACGCCTCATGTACCTGTAATATCACCGGAAACCATACCATTCATACCGAAACACAGCAATGCTGTTTGGCCGCACAAAAAGCTCTCTACTCTTAAAATTAGGATAACTGTCTCTAAGATAAGACTTCTGTTTCCGTCTGTACTACGGAGTATATTAAACGTGGAGACGGCGAGCAGTGCCGCCAACATTTGGTTTTTATACACCAATACTTTGTCACATTCTTGCGACTTTTGTATATTGGCTAGCGAAGATTCTTATTCTACTAGAGTTGCCTGTTGTATGAGTGGACACTACCACCCCTGGTATTAAAGTTTAAGGGCACTCAAAGAACTTTGTGATCTAGTAATATCTTTGGCATAATGCTTTTTATCTGCCTTGAGGGTGGGTCCTGAATACAATATATTCCTTATCTTAGATAAGGTATTAGCTGTAACATTCAAACTGCAACCATTGTTACCTTAAGCCTTTTGAACATCCACTGTTTACTGTAGGTACTTTTAATTTGATAAACATATTTACATATACATATACATATTTTCATTTGTATAAAATCTAAACTCCAGTAGGTTTGCTGTCATCCGTTGCAGGCATCCTAACCAAGCCTTTAGCGTGGATTAATGATAAAAAAAGAACTTTCCAAATCGGTAGACTAATAACGAACTTCTGAGATTACAAACAACTACAACCGAATTGAGAACCTCCTCCTTCTTCGAAGCCAGGTAACATATGCAAGAATTTGTATTGTTCTGTCTATTCGATACATTCTTCAGTCTGCATTCCTACGTCCGTCTCAAGCTAATAAGCGTACGTTAATAAATCTCGCATAATGTCGTCTTGTTATTGATTCCTGTAATTTGGGGTCTGTCTGTTTACTAACTTGATAGGGAGAAGTGGCTCTTGATTAAATGGCCTCTTTCTTCGGCTTTTCTTTATTAAAGCCTGGGCTTTTGTAATAACAGACATATATAAACTTATGCGCCATAATTTTGGCAATGTGTTCAGGTTTTTGCTAGACAGTCTTATTCCTATATGGTTCAATGTAAACAATCTTCTTTTAGATGAAAAGAAACCAAAGTATATTAGATTTATACTACCTAATGTTACACAAATTAAAGCAGATATAAAAATCAAAGACGAGAAGTTGGTTCTTCTATACAGGGACACCATAGTATTTTTCAGTATAACCCTAGCTTCAATGGGGCCCTCACATTGATAAGTTGTCGAAGAGACCTAGTTCTGCGGCATACGCAGTCAAAAAGATCCGTCATTATACAAACGTAGACACAGCTAGACTAGTTTACTTCAGCTACTTCCACAGCATTATGTCATACGGTATACTGCTGTGGGGGAGTGCTGCAGATATAAACACCGTTTTTGTGTTGCAGAAGAGGGCAATTCATGCAATTTATAATATGGGCCCCAGAGAATCATTACGCTATAAGTTTAAAGAAATAAATATTATGACATTCCCTTGTCTGATCCCTTCCCAATCTGATGTATATACACAAAAATATTAATCTTTAAATAAAGTGATTATCATATTTGTAATATTAGTAATAAAGATAAACTCGCTGTTTCCCCTTGTAGACTCCATAAAGTTAGTAAATCGTTTAAAGGGATGTGTAGCTTTTATAACAAACTCCCAAGTACAAAAATTGACAATTAAGAAATTAAAAAACGTAATTAAACAAAATCTTTATAAAAATGTATAGTATATATATATCGAATTATTTAGATAATAGAGAAGCTTGGAATTGAAATTGCTCCAACTCGTTCAAAACTGTTAAAATTTAGACGTAATTTATTTTCTTTATTGTATGTAAGTATTCTAAAAGGATCATTAATCAGAACAACCAGCTTTGTTTCTTGCCTTTCTTTCCTGGCTTGGTCGCAAAGGAACTGGCAGTAAGATTGACGTTTCAATGTGATCCTTGTGATATTAATGAATAAAAAGATTTTGATTTTGCTACGATTATTTTGCAATCTCTTCATGCCAGCTGCTATAGGTTATCTTAATGCATATTAATCGTGCTTTTGGGGTACATCTTCCATCGCGTCATTGTTAGTTTTGTCTTATTATCACAAAAAAGTTAAACAACTGTTTAACGCGTGTTTACTAACTTCTTAACCAATTTATGTATGGGATTTTTTAAACACAAGCTAAACAGTGCTTATTTTTTTGTGGTAAGACTTAGGCACCTGTCTCACCGCCGGCGAGTAAGCGATTAGCCATCAAATATTGTCTCGCTCAAGAAACGAACAAAAGATATAGATTCCGCGTCAGTAAAAGAGACACGTATATTAATAGTTGATCGCCGGCCGTTCACACCAACGGCGAGAACTCGCTCTCCACTATTTTGTCGCAGCGACTACAACACTCGTTCAGCGATACTCGCTCAGCGATACGCGCTCAGCGATGCTCGCTTGGCGGTCAGAACACACGCCGTGAGATGATTGATAATTGATTGATTGATTGATTGAAAATTCTTTATTGCACAAAATACATAAAGCTGTACACAGGCGAACTTAATGCTAGCAAGCATTCTCTTCCAGTTAACCTTTGCGTAGTGTTAAAAAAATATTTTTGTAGGTAGTGCATGACATAATGTAGCAGGAAAAAAATTATATTAAAAAATAACACTAAGATATATTGAGAATACGAACGAAACATCAAATATATATAGAGTATTTTCAATAAACGTACTTTCAAGTATTACATCTCAATAAACACTAGTTGAAAAATAATAGATAAACTAATAAATAGGTAGTTACAATAAACCTAAATAAACTCATATGATATAAAGATAACAGAGTGGATAATTGACAGAGCATCTAAAGGACACCACTCATTTTGTAGGCTTCATTCATGAGAGTGAGGTAGTGCTTGCACACTTTGGATCTGAAAACTTCAATAGATGAAACATGCCGAATCTCGTGCGGAATACTATTCCATAGTCGGATAGCAGTAATGGTGAAAGAGTTAGAATATCAGGTGGTGTTGTGTTGAGGAGTTATTAATATCTAGTCTAGTAGTAGAGATATCATTGTCCGTACGTAAATCAAAACATACGTTTTTGGACTTCCAATTCTGTTTCCAATTGCGTTGAATTCATCTCCATTGCGGCAGATAATGACAGGCTCATAATAATATCGGTTGAATAATTAACTTCATTGCCGAACGCGATAATTGCTTCGGTATACAGAGACCTTTATTGCACGTATCGTTTTTAGTGAAGGGGGTTTTTAGTAAAGCTTTTATTTTAAACCTGTCATTGTTGATGGGGTGGTTCTTAAGTCAGTTTTTAACTCCCGACGCAACATCGTGTTATGAACGTGTTAATTAATTTTGTTTAATCCATACTAAATTATAATTACGAAAGTAACTCTGTTTGTTTGTTACCTTTCACGACTAAACGGCTGAACGGATCGTAAATAAATTTGGCAAAGAATAATCTTGAAGGGGTTGAAATATATGTATAAGTATATAAGTCCACGCGAACAAAGTCGCGGGTAACAGCTAGTATTATATCATTTTCTCTTGCACTCATAATTTTAGACAATTATTTGTACATCTCACATATATACCTAGTCAGGTCATAAATTCTGTCACATGTTTAATATAAAATAATTGAAACAAGTTTATTCATTATGTAACCATTTATATACCAAAATGAACTTAACAAAACATAGATTCTTATGACACTAAAGTTTATTCAAAATGACCTCCGTGATTTTGAATACAGGCCTTCAATCTGCGCGGCCAGTCGTCTATCGCAGCACGAACGAGGTCCATGTCAATATCGGCGGCTGCCTTAATCAATTATGTCTTGAGTGACTCCAAATTGGGATGAGGCTTTGAGCACGCCTTTTCCTCCAAGTGTTGCTATATCTTGTAATCTATCGGATTCAAATCTGCACTGGAGGAGGGCCAGTCTTCGTGCCGGATGAAGTCGATTGCACGCGCCGCCAGCCAGTCTTGTGTGCTCTTCGCTCTATGAGCTGGCGCCGAATCTTGTTAGAATACCCAGTGCCTGTTATTGAACATGGTATGAGAAACAGGTTCCACAAGGTTCGTCAGGACTGTATTTTGATACACAACTGCATTCGTTTTTACACCTTTCTCACAAAAATGTACCTCTGTTAAGCCCCAATAAGAAACTCCCAACCATACCATGAGCGAGGATGGAAAATGACCTCGTTGGACATGCGGAATACGGTTGCTCGCTTCTTCACTACTGTGTGCGTACACCTTATCATTTTGTTTGTTGTAGCTCTCTTCTACGGTAAAATTTTTTTCATCCAAAAAAAGAATTTCCCGATATTTTTTTCCCGCGTACCGCTTCAACAAAGCGCGGCATCTCTTCAGTCTCAGGTCCATTAGACGAGCATTCAAACGATGTCCTGTTTTTCTTCGATATGCCCGAAGCCCTAAGTCTTCATTTAACACCCTTTTCACCGTGGTTCTGCTTAACCCTATCTGAAGGGCCAACAGTTTCTGCTTACGTTTGGGATTTCTTTGAATTCGCGCCTTCACAGCTTTTATCACTGCTGGAGTCCTAAAAGACCGAGGGCGACCACTTCTTGACCTGTCATCTACACTAGAGTCTTCATTGTATCGTTTGATGGTGCGATAAACGAATCTTTTGGTTATATTCAAATTTTTCAGTATGTCAAAAATTTGAATTGGCGCGTAACCGCAACGATGCAACGCAATAACTGCAACACGGTATTCTTTAAGCGTCCACTCCATATTTAAAAATGAGTAAAATTCTAAAAAGTATACATTTTTATTTTCATGAACAATTCGAAATTCGAATTCTATAAACTTTTTTGTGGCCAGCGTTCTAAAAGAAAAGTTTTTACTGTGTGACAATAATTGTGTGTGTGACCTGTGTGTAAGTGACCTGACTAGGTATTTGGAGTCATTAAAATAGTGAATGTTGTGTTCGCTTACAATTGGCAAAAGTATTAGAACATAACCAAACCAATAACAGTATTTTTCAAACTTTCGCGAGCACTGTACATAATTACTGATTAAACCGGGTATTTATCGCGTATGAACTTTTTCATTTGTTATCCCAATAAAGCCCGTTTTAATCAGTAATTACAAAGCAATAATGTAATAACCTATGTAATGAAACATAAGGTGTTAGCGTTCCTATTTTAAATAAAGAATAGACCCCCTACAATAAATTGACGTTTACGTCTATTTGTGTTGCTGTCTGCTTCTGTGTCTGTTTGTCTGTAGCATCGTAGTTCCCAAACGGATGGACCGATTTGAACACGGTTTATAAAGTTGGCTTAATTCGGGTGGTTTTAAGTTATGTCAGTTTTTAACAGAAAAAGACGAGGACAGAGTTTTGAATTTTTTTTATTTGAATTCACGCGCCGCCGCGCTGTTGGGGTAAGATGCCTTCATTGCGTGATGGTCTCGCGTATAATAAATTACGATTAGATGATTACAAACAGCTTTCTTTAATTGATCTAACGAAGCGAGATCTCCAAAGCGACTTGGTCAAAGCAGCGTTGTATGTTTGTTTGTTTGTTTATCCGTGGATAACTTTCGAAGCGTTTATCCGATCATCGTGAAATTTGGTATATAGGTAATGGCACAATTTTGGTGTGACTAAATGAGCTTAAAATGTGGGGGGTGGTTGAGATATTGGGGTTCAAGAAGGGTAAAAAAAAACAAAATGAGACTAGCCGGTCAAATGGCAAGTTTAAGGAGAGGTCTTTATGAGTTTTAACCATGTAGTTTTTAAGTTATTAGCCATAATAAAAACTGAACTTTGATGAAATTCACAGCGTACATCAGTGACCCATCAGTGCTGAAATTTGGTATGCGTGTAGCTTTAGTGACATAAATATAGGGAAAAGTCTGAAATCTAGAGTAACTGTAATTTCTATCCCAAAAAACTATAACCAATTACATGAACTCCCGTTATCTGTAATTTAAACGAAACTGTGGGTCATGTTATTTGGTTCGCATTTCGTGGCACTATTTTGATAGTCAAAGATTATAAATAATATTTATTTTTTTGGTTTTTATTAGAGACTCGCGAGATCTTAGTTCGGAGCGAAGCACTAGTTATAAATTATTTTAATAACCATCAAGTTAGATGTTTCACATTTACCGGGCGTCCCCAATTTTTTATACTATTTTCTACGGAATGTATTAATGTATTCTGATACTTTAACATAGTTCGTTCTATTCTGTCTGTAAATCGATCTTTCCCAGCCCTAAAGCTGTTGATAAACGCTACACAGGTTGTTCCAATAACGAGTGGCCATTGCGCGTCGAAAGCACGAATTAATGATGATTTTATACAGCAACTGATTCTGTTATAGTTATTTACAGTTCGCACTTCCTTACCCCTATACTCTGGCCCCGATAGACACGAATATAATAAGTTTTTTAGTTGAATAAATACTTTTTGTAAGAAACTTTTATAAAACTCATAACCGGAACCGCAATCAAATTCAAAAGAGCCCAAACATTAGTAGTCAGCTATAATCTGTTCAGAAGTTCCGAAGTCTAGCATTCGTCTTCATAACGAGACCACCTCCATGGTACCATATCATCTTTTTGTGACGTCGGTCGCTCAGGTATAATTATGAGACACACATATAAAAATAAATACTCTTTATTGCACACCAAACAAAAACACAGTAACAAAGGAAATAACAATAAATAACGGCGGTCTTCTTTGAAGGAACCTTCTTTGGATGAACCAAAATCAAAAGACTGCGATGTACCTTTAACGTACATAAACAGAACCCATAAAATAAAATATACCTATTGATTATACCTAATACACATATACTTAAATACATACAAGTAATATATAAATAAACTACATTACATAAAGAGGATAAATAACATAAACCACTAACTATCAGTTACGAGACAATGAATGGAAAAGGTTGCACATCTTGACTTTGGAAATAGAAAGATATTGTTCCTACATTCCACATTTGTTGGGTATTGTGGGTTTTTTTTTGTCTTTATGAATATATGTTTTTGTGAGTACCTTACTTGTGTGCTCTGTGTGTTTTGTTCCGTCACAAATAAATATTTTTTTTTTCTTTTCCTAATATTGCATTGTAACCGAAATTATGTATTCCAGTTCCAGCGCAATCATATAGAGGGAACTGGTTTAAAATTCAGTTACATAATTTGACCTAAACAAACTAACTAACAAACAAGTAAATAAGAGCTTCTAAAAATGGAAGGGATGTTTTTACCTAGTAGTGGGATCCAGAAGGCTTTTTATTCTAAATTAATTAGTACTAAAACATTTCTAAACGTTTCTTTTACTTATCTGACACTTACAGGACCATTTTGCATGTGATAAGATAACATGATTATTAATTGTATTCTTTAATTTTATATTACTAGCTGTTGCCCGCGACTTCGTACGCGTTACACTACTAAATGTGTGGGTAACCTAGAAATAAAGCTAAACTCGCTGTTGCAACTTGACTTGACACCCCATTTTTATCTCATGGATACTGATTTATGGGATAAAAGGTAGCCTATGTGGTAATCCAGGTTATAATCTAGGTTATAGCAAATTTCATAGAAATCGCGTCAGCCGTTACGACGTGATTGAGTAACAAACATCCAAATTTTCACATTTTTAAATATTAGTGTGATTTCAATAACCATCAATTTACATGTTTTACATCTACCGGGCGTCCCAAGACCACTATATTTTTAGGGTAAAACGGATGCTATTAAAGACTCCGATGTCTGTCTGTCTGTCTATCTGTTTGTCCGTCTGACACCAGGCTGTATCTCATGAACCGTGATAGTTATACAGTTGAAATTTTTACAGTTGATGTGTTTCTGTTGCTGCTATAACAAAAAATACTAAAAACAGAATAAAGAAAATATTATACATAAAATATAATATAAATATATATACAACAAACGTGATGTTTTTGCTCGATATTGATAACAACAGGTAGACGCTTGAAATATTCAAAGAATATTAATTATGTATTCACTTTAAAAATAAATAATTAAAATAAAATAAATATTTAAAAGGGGCTCCCATACAAAAAACGTGATTTTTTTCCGTTTTTATAAATAATGGTACGGGACCCTTCGTGCGCGAGTCCGACTCGCATTTGGCCGGTTTATATTTTATATCTCGAGGGTTTCTAAAATTTTTGATTTTTAGGTACTTGTAAGATTAAGTAAGATTTCCCAGCAACTGTACCATCCTCTTTGTCTGAAGCTTAGCTTAAATGAACGCTAACACACGGTAAGTGAAAGCGATGTATCGGCATACAATGAACGCAATAAGGAAAACTGACCGCGGAATAATAAAAACTAATAGGGAAGGGCCATTAGCGATGCTCGATTTGTGAGCTGAGTGTTGCGTTCCAGTGCCTTGTTTTTAGAAATTTCCAGCACGAATATACATAATTCTTTGGAATTAAATATGCCCGCGACTTTAACGATGTCGTCCACCCATCTCGCTGCCGGACGTCCTACCCTTTTACAGCCATTCTTCGGCCACCATTCAGTTGCTACCCTGCTCCACCTGTCATCACCACGTCTTGCCAAGTGTCCCGCCCAAGACCATTTGAGCTTTGTAACTCGATTACCAACGTCATGAACCTTCGTTCTTCTACGAATCCTGACGTCAATGGGTGAGACTAGCGCAGGATCGTGGCGGATGGCACAAACTTGGGGAGGCCTATACCCAGCTGTGGGTGAAGTCGGGCTGTGGATGATGATGATTATGATGAAATATACCCTGGAAAAAGAGATTAATTCCCGTAATGATATCTAGTACAACTTAAGGTAGTTCTTTTTCCTATATTGTGTGGGGTCGGCACAATTCCTCTTCCAAATTCACTGTGTTCTTACATTATCCTTTACACTATCCACCCATCTCGTCTTTGGCCTTCCTTTACTTTTACACCCAACCATCCAGACCTAATTTATATAATCTTTTTCTTGTGTGATTCCTGTGCTTTTATATACTATGTGTTTTGATGTACAACATTATATGAAAACACGTGCAGGGCCTAGTATTGTTGTAAATAGATTTTTTCAAATACATGCCCATAGAAAAAAAATAAAATTTGAAACAAATTTAGTATAAAGTCCTGAAATATAAATAAAACAGACTGTGTAAAATAGGTAAACAAATCATATTCATTCATCATGCAAGTAGGTACATGTTAAACTTAGCGGCATCGTCAGGTGCTGCTGATTTACGTTAAACATTGTTTATTAGAAATGTATCGATTACTCGATAAATATTCAAGCAACCTGTATTAAACCTACATCTAAAATCAACTATTACGATTCCAGATGTGTGTTTTAAATTAATGTCGTAAATAACAAGACAGGTTGTATACTAGCCGACCCGCCCGTAGCTTTACACACGAGGTTTGTTAATAAAAACATTACTCTCTGCGCAGTTGGGTAAAAAGTAGCCTATGTCTCAATACCGGTCATTATCTATCTATATACTAAATTTTATCGAAATCTGATAATCCGTTTAGTCGTGAAAACGTAACAAACAGACAGATAGAGAGATAGAGCTTACTTTGGAATTTATAATATTGTTTAAACTATGTATCTCTTAGATCTTTAAAACCATTTCAAAAACTTTCTAGCCTAGATGGAACTTGAACCTGCAACCTTGCTTTTGATATGAGGATGCACTGCCAATTGTGCTACCGGCTCATGTCACATCAGGGTCAAAATTAGTGATATAATTCAGATTACGATTCAAAGCACAGTTAGCTCTATTTACAGAAAAACTTATACTGGGTCTCTTTTCGTTAACTATAAAATGTATTTGGATTCCAAAATTGATTTTTCATTAGTGCCTCCGTGGGGTCCAATAAGCAGCCACAAACACTGGGGTATTATCGGATGCCGAAAGATGGCCAATAAACGGAGCTGGGATGTCTTTATGGGCTACAACTAGCCGCCCGCTATTAGGCGATCGCTATTAGCTTTGGCTGGACGTGGAGGTATGTCGCGAAGTGATTTAGATGCGGCATTACCTACACCTTTTCAACTAACATCTGTATTAGAGGAAGCGCGCATTGTTTAGCTTTTTTGTACCTCCTGGCCCACCGGATGCCATATAGGTTAAGTGGTAACCATCGCCCTTCATATCGAAACACAGCAATGCTTCTGGTGGCAGAAATAGGTATGGTGGTAAGACTTCCCCAGTCGAGCCCTTTCGCAATGAACTCTACTGCTCTAAAATAGTTTTCTCGTTTTAGTTACTCAGTTTTTTAATCTCAAATTTTAGAAAGAAATACATTGATTTGAAACAAAGACACATACGAGATGGACAACCGCCAACGTTGGACTACTGGTCAACAGAGTAAAGTTATAAGAATATAAAAATTCATACAATCGTAACAGACAAATACCGTACTCCATCTCGTCTATTTCCCGTGACACAACAGCTTGGCACAACCAGTTAGTGCCATAGGGTTTTTTATTTCCCGTGACACTATCATTCTCGATAGCTGCTTGAGTCCATACATAAAAGTTACCCGTCAACTCGATAATTTCCCGTGACACTACTTATTTTGAAGAGTTATAAAATCTGCCAAAGTCATTGCCGATTGATTTTGACATTTATTTTAATAGCAAAAATCAGATATGTGGCTGACCAAAATGGGTCAAGCAGAGTTTTGCATGGATACCTTTTGAATGTATTAATGTCTTTGAACTATTCTTGACTTTGAAAAAAAATATATATATAATATGCCAAGCTACCGCCTGCGGTTTTGCACGCGTGGTTTGTCAATAAATAGTAGCCAAAGTCTCAATCGAGGTCATAATCTCTTTATATATTAGTATTAGCATTCCGTGGCCGCGGTATCTCTGAGGTCGAAAACTTTGAATTACCATCTTCCATTAAAAACTATCAAATAAATTCAGTAAAATGCCTTCTCCACAACTAATCAATAGTTTCGTACCTCCGCACGATCACTCGTATCTCGTGTAAGCACGTAAACAGCGCTGGCGGGCGATCGTAAAAGAAAATGTGTCCGACTGTACCGACCGACAATTTGCGGACGTGTATTTTATGTATCGATTTATTCTGCACGACTGTACCCAGTAGTTTTGGAGCTCAGGAGAAAAGAAATAAAAAAAAACAATCAGCTCAATTCAATTCTTCTATATATAGAATGCTTCAGATTGTATGCTAACTAACCCGAAAGGGTATTTGCCCTCTCTTCATTACATAGTACAAAACAAAGTCGCTTCCCGCTGTCTGTATGTCCCTATGTATACTTAGATCTTTTAATCTACGCAACAGATTTAGATATGGTTTTTAATAGATTGAGTGATTCAAGAGGAAGGTTTATGTTTAATACATGCATAGTATACCTAGTCAGGTCATAAATTCAGTCACATGTTTAATATAAAATAATCGAAACAAGTTTATTTATTATGTAACCATTTATATACCAAAATGAACTTAACAAAACATAGATTCTTATGACACTAAAGTTTATTCAAAATGACCTCCGTGATTTTGAATACAGGCCTTCAATCTGCGCGGCCAGTCGTCTATCGCAGCACGAACGAGGTCCATGTCAATATCGGCGGCTGCCTTAATCAAGGATGTCTTGAGTGACTCCAAATTGGGATGAGGCTTTGAGCACGCCTTTTCCTCCAAGTGTTGCCATATCTTGTAATCTAACGGATTCAAATCTGGACTGGAGGAGGGCCAGTCTTCGTGCCGGATGAAGTCGATTTTACGCGCCGCCAGCCAGTTTTGTGTGCTCTTCGCTCTATGAGCTGGCGCCGAATCTTGTTGGAATACCCAGTGCCTGTTATTGAACATGGTATGAGAAACAGGTTCCACAAGGTTCGTCAGGACTGTATTTTGATATACAACTGCATTCGTTTTTACACCTTTCTCACAAAAATGTACCTCTGTTAAGCCCCAATAAGAAACTCCCAACCATACCATGAGCGAGGATGGAAAATGACCTCGTTGGACACGCGGAATACGGTTGCTCGCTTCTTCACTACTGTGTGCGTACACCTTATCATTTTGTTTGTTGTAGCTCTCTTCTACGGTAAAATTTTTTTCATCCAAAAAAAGAATTTCCCGATTATTTTTTCCCGCGTACCGCTTCAACAAAGCGCGGCATCTCTTCAGTCTCAGGTCCATTAGACGAGCATTCAAACGATGTCCTGTTTTTCTTCGATATGCCCGAAGCCCTAAGTCTTCATTTAACACCCTTTTCACCGTGGTTCTGCTTAACCCCATCTGAAGGGCCAACAGTTTCTGCTTACGTTTGGGATTTCTTTGAATTCGCGCCTTCACAGCTTTTATCACTGCTGGAGCCCTAACAGACCGAGGGCGACCACTTCTTGACCTGTCATCTACACTAGAGTCTTCATTGTATCGTTTGATGGTGCGATAAACGAATCTTTAGGTTATATTCAAATTTTTCAGTATGTCAAAAATTTGAATTGGTGCGTAACCGCAACGATGCAACGCAATAACTGCAACACGGTCTTCTTTAAGCGTCTACTCCATATTTAAAAATGAGTAAAATTCTAAAAAGTTTTATTTTCATGAACAATTCGAAATTCGGATTCTATAAACTTTTTTGTGGCCAGCATTCTAAAAGAAAAGTTTTTACTGTGTGACAATACTTATGACCTGACTAGGTAGAAACACTGATAATTTTAGAGGTTTCTAATGTGTCGTACCTACTCTTTCAAAATACTCTTTCAATAGTAACCTCAAAACATGTTTGTATTGTTTAATGACAAAAAACTGTGAACGTTGTACACAAAGACACTCTGTAGTATAATGAGTAACAACATTGCACCCGTGCGAAGCCGGGGTGTGTCGCTAGTATACATATATGAAGAAAGTTAGATATACGCCTTTTCGAAATCAATGTTTTTCATTGAAAAGCCTTGATGAAACCTTGCAGTCATTTTAGAAGACCTATTTAACGATACCCTACATGATAGTGCACACGAGTAAAAAATAAATTAACCCAACAATTACCTTAAAAGAACAATGTTTTTTATTGGGGTGGTAGTGGATTCGATTCCCGCCGCGGAACAAATGATTACATGATCCACAGATATTTGTTCCGGGTCTGGTTGTTTTTCTATATATTAAAAAATAAATTTAAATATTGCTGGACATTTCACACATCGCTATCTAGCCCAAAACTAAACATAGCTTGTACTGTGGGAACCAGATAACTGATAGAATACTTATATACTTATTTTTTAAATACATACTTATAATACATAGAGAAACAACCAGACCCGGAACAAGTATCTATAGATCATGCAAACATTTGTTCCGCAGCGGGAATCGAACCCGCTACCTCCTGCGTCTCAGCCGGCTATTCGCCCACTGCGCCACGGAAGTCATCATATATAAGTACTTATGTACATATATACAAAAAAAAAGTTTATAAGTATTCTATCAGTTATCTGGTTCCCATAGTACAAGCTCTGCTTAGTTTAGGGCTAGATAGCGCCGTGTGAAATGTCCAGCAATATTTATATTTATATTTTTTATATTTATTTTATATTGGGCCATTGGGTTCTTTGCCCGTTGGACCATTCCGTGTTGCATTGCGCAAAAGTTATGATGATTTTGATCATAAACGGTTTTTTTTAAATAAAAACTCTTTCAAAAATCATTACTTTGTTTCACATCTGCCGACCGTCTCGCGACGGGCACATATTTTTCATCCACGACTTTTCAACTTTTTTTATTTTATTGAATACTTATCTGACATTTTTTTTTAGTATTATTTAAATTTGTTTGTGTAACTTTTGACATTTGAATCTATATTATTGTGACTGTTTTATAATCACTGTTGACATTTATATTTTTACTAGATTTGTTACATTTTGCATGCTGTAAAGTAGAACATGGCTGTACTCGACTCATACCTTTTTGTCATCTTGTTTAGGGTTCCGTACCCAAAGAGTAAAACGGTACTCTATTACTAAGACTTAGGCAAGCGTGCTCCATCTTCGATCACACCATCACTTACCATCGGGTGAGGTAGTGCTCAAGCGCTTGGCTATCAACTACAGAACCCTAAAAATACTGTATCTGTAAAGTCACTATGTATCAGACGTGCTAAATCACTCGCTATTCAGAAGTATGGTCAGTTTGACTACTTGTCGCTAATTATTGCATATCTCTTTCATAATTTTAATCTATATTTATGTATATATGTATATGTATTTATTCTTAATATTTATTTTATTTTTATTGTGTATATATTTTAAAGTATGTATGTACACACGGCTACACATCAAGCTATAAATTTCCAATATAAGCTGACCTCTCATTCTACGAAAAGCCTACACAATGCGAGGTCAGCTCATATTGGAAATCTATAGCTTGATGTGTAGCCGTGTATACATATGTATGTGGTACACCATTGATACCCTAGGTATAACTCACATGATCCATTCCATTTACAGGTTATCTGATAGAGATCGCTACTTAGCGACAAGACCGCCAATTAAATACATTCATTTGAATGTTACTTTTAATTGTTTTGTTGTTTATGATGTGCAATAAAGTATTATGTAATCTAATCTATGTACTTAGGCCCGTATAATCAATAGCAGTATTCTACACTTCGACCATTTTTGTTTGGGAAGTGTGGGTAAGGGTCGGACTTTTGTGCTTAACCCTAGCTTCAACGTTAGAGACGACTATCTCTAGTCACGGGGTGATGTTCGGAGTGCCATCCTGGCTTGCAGTTTGGTCTCTCAGACGTTACGTGACCGATGTCTTGGCTATCGTTGGTCCTCTTGTGGTATACGCTATGGAGAGAATGGTGAGCACAGAAGCTCCAGCGGTAATGAACGCCAGGGAAATCGAATGTCAGGTGGCCGTGAGTGCAGCGCAGCGGAGCGATGGCGTTGAGGTGAGCGTGACGGCAATTGTCGGCGCAATCGTACATACGGCACGCTAACATTACCACAAAGTCCTTAACGCTGGACATCTGCACGTCGCGGGCGATGACGTCGTTCAATAGCAGTGTTTCCGCACCATTTTAACATTTGACGTCTGACGTCTGACATCTGACAGCATCGCGTCTTGGAAGAAACTTCACCTCAAACTTTAATGACACATTTACGCCGGATGAAGTAACATAGACAGACATTGCGTCATTCTGAATAACCCTTTGTTTTGTGAACACATTATATTTTGCTACTTCTGTAATAAGTATCGTATTATACGATTTTAAATAGTCTATCTAATATTATAAAGAGGAAAGATTTGTTTGTTTCTTTGTTTGTTTGTATTGAATAGGCTCCTAAACTAGGTACTGGACCGATTTAAAAAAAAATATTTCACTGTTGGGAAGCTACACTATCCCCGGGTGACATAGGCTACTTTTTACCCAACTGCGCAGAAGGAGCGTAATATTTTAATTGAAAAACTACGTGTGCGAAGCTGCGGATCGGTCAGTTAGTAACAAATACAATCTTCATTACGTCTACCACGCCTGCCGTTGGGGGAAGTAAGTATCGAAAAGTAGGAGCATTGCCTGACGATTCCAGACCTGGTAGCCACAAGCAGTTTAAACTAAAATTCTAAACATAAACTAAAACTCTTCTTTGACAGTGATGGTTTAAGCTTAGCATTTTAGTTTAAACTGCTATTAATCTTACGGGCCTTAGTACAAAGTTGTTTACTTTCCCGCAGTTGGCTAATTAGATAGCTGCCATCAATATAGTCATTACCTTTCGACATTATAACATTTACGAGGTTATAAAAATAATGTGTCCGCGTATTTAATGGCCGTAAGTCATAATTATTATGAGCTATAGACACCCCAGACGATATCTTTATGGTTATACCGCAGATTATAATGGGGATACTTTGATTGGCTACTGCGCTGTTATATCCTAAGAGGTGGACATGAGATTACAAACATTTATGGATGTGTGTGATCTTTCTTAGATTGGAATTTTAGGGTGTTTGTTTTTTTAGGGTTCCGAACGAAAATGGTAAAATTCCAAGTAGAATTTTTTTTAAATGTCGAAGAAAATCTCCGAAGTTTTCAAAGTGAAAAGTCTGAAATTATAAGATGATCATTAGATACACGACGACGTCTATGGCACCGTGGGCGAATAGCCGGCTGAGACACAGAAGGTAGCGGATTCGATTCCCACCGTGGAACAAATGTTTGCATGAGCTACAGATATTAGTTTCGGGTCTGAATGTTTTTCTGTATATTATAAGTAAGTATTTACAAAAAAAAAAAGTATTTATGTATTCTATCAGTTAACTGGTTATCATAGTACAAGCTCTGCTTAGTTTAGGGCTAGATAGTACTGTGTGAAATGTTCAGAAATATTTATTATTTGTTTATTCATACATATGTAAAGGTTACGGGAAAGTTATAACGAAGTCTATCTTTAACAGTTTTTTAGATAGTTTTCTTGGTTTACTGGTCACATAACTAGATGGCGCTATTTAAATGATAATATAAACCTATATAGGTTCGGAACCCTCGGTGCGCAAGCCCTAATCTTAATTTTACTTAATTTACTAAATGTGTTAATGTGAGCGAGTAACATAAAATGAGTTTAAATAAAAAAAACTTAAAAAAAAACAAAATAACTGTAGGCAACTAGTAAATAACTGACACAAAATAAAATGATCAAATAATGAGACAAGAAAAAATAAAAAAAGAATCATTGTTAAATATTATAATTATTTTGGTATAATTAATGAATTAAATTAAAAAAACCAACTTTAACATTGACGTTTAGGGCAATTTGCAAATCAATCGCCAACACAAAACATAACAATAATAATTAATATTGTCATAAAATGATAGTCAATGTATGTAAAATTCTTTAATTTATTATTGTGATTCAATATACCGAACGTTAAACAGCCTCACGCAGAAGACAGTGTGTAGGCTAAGTGTTGCACAGAGAGCCATGGAGTACCATCCTCGACATCAGACTGTTAGATCGAGTTCCAAACATCGAGATGCCTAGACGAACGAAGGTTCACGACGTTGGGAAACGAGTTATGGAACTCAAATAGTCTTAGGCGGGACACTTGGCTAGACGTGGTGACTACAGATGGAGCAGAGCAGTGACTGAATGGTGGCCGAGGAGCGGGTATAGAAGTGTAGGACGTCCGGCAGCGAGTTGGGTGGACGACATCGTAAGGGTCACGGGCCGTCAGTAGGTGAGACTAGCGCAGGATCGTGGTGGATGGAACAAACTTGGGGAGGCCTATACCCAATAATGGGTAAAGTCAGGCTGTGGATGATGATGATGATGATGATAATAAACAGCCCTTCTCCTTAACATTTAAAGAGATTTCTATACAAAAAACGTTACACAAACAACCCTAATACAATCAAATTCAACATTGTCTTCATAACCAAACAAATCTCACAAAACACAAACATAACTCGAATTTCTTTACAAATATCAATAAAACTAATATTAGAGTAGAACCGAGCCCTCGCAACGACGACAAAAGGTGATCTTGTGGTAAATTAAAAACGCCTGCGGTCTATCGGGTTATTACAACCATACCATTCAGGTGTGCTGGGGTGTGTGGCCCGTGTGGTTTAGCGGTAACCAAGCTAGTACGGTGTGAGTTTGAATTTTAACAGGCTTTTTAAAATTGGATATTGTAATAAGGATCTGATTTTTTTTATTGATAGCCAAGCGCTTGACCACTACCTCACCTGGTGGAAAGTGATAGTGTGATCGAAGAGGATATTCGCTCTGACTTCAAAATTATACTGTTTCGGAAAAACATACACCGAAAGTGAGTTCCATTCCTCACTTGTGCTAACAAGAAAAGTTGAAGCAAATCGCTTGGTACGGCAAGGTGGTATGCCGACCAGGTATGAGTAGTACTTCTCGGTACGTCTGCTTGTCCAGTGGTGGAAGGGGAAACGAGGGCTGATGTCAGAAAGATCTTGCGCACATTCATCAAAATGAATTTTGTAAAAAACTGAAAGTCTGGCTACTCGGTATCTGTGCTCTTGACTTGATTGAAATATACTAAACGAAATGTGTTAGGTATATCAAGGAATTCCATGGGTATGATATTAGCAAGCGTCTTACATTATGCATGCCTAGGCGTGGTTTCTGCAGAACACATTGCTTGGTTTACCTTCCTCGAGCTTTCATCATCAGATTTATCAGATATATTCAGGTATGCCATATTTATACACTTGTGATGTAACCTGGGACACAATCTGCTCGCACGTTTATTTTGTCCCATATAAAGAAACAGGCTTACATACAAGGGAAGCTAAGAAAGCTTTTAAAAATGGACACAGGAACACAATCTCATAACGCCGTTACTGCTACGCCGTAGTAACTGCTACGCCGTAGCAACTGCTACACAGAACACGAATATAAAAAGTTCAAATCACAAAAAACGTATTTTGCAAGATAATTAATAGCTTTTTGTAATGACAGAATATTAGCAAGTACACTAAGAACAATAAACAAAGTTAGAGTGAAGCTACTCTTTACCTAGAATAAATTCAGGTTCGCCATTTTGTTCGCGTAATGAATGCTAAGATTAAGATTTGTACGTCTCTTTTGTTTGCATTGTTGGGACTGTCCGACGGGAACTTCGTAATAACTTGTTTATGAGATTTATTATGTGTATTTGCATCGCCGTTTTCATGGTAAGTGATGGTGAATTTCGTTGTGACAAATCAGGAGAATGTTTTTTTTTGGGACAGGCTCTTTTTGACCACGATCTCACCTGATGGTAAGCAACAATGTGGTCTGCGATGGAACACGCTTACCTAGAAACCTGTTCACTCGTGACTTGACGTTACTTAGTATTAGGAAACACAGACTCATGCAGGGCGTTCCACGTTTTGGCGGTTTTGTGAAATAAATAATGCTGAACATTTCACACAACACTATCTAGCCCTAAACGAAGCAAAGATTGTACAACGGGAACCAGATAACTAATATAATACTTATGTATATACATTTTTTTTTGTAAATACATGCTTTTTGCCCGACGAGATACAGTCTAAAACTAGTTCGGAGGGCAGGGTCTTATCGAGCTTGTCATTTCATACATGTCACTAATCTAATAAATACAGAAATTTAAAATATAATTTGTAAATTTAAGTACATCTTTTTAAGTATGTTCAGTTAAATAAATTATTCTTATTCTTATATCTAAACTAGCTCGAGTTGATAGCAAGTGTATATTTTCTTAGATCAAATAAAATCTTTTTTATTTTTACATTACGTTCTTTATATTATATAGGAAATACCCAAACCCGGAACAAATATCTGTACACCACACAAACCTTTGACCCTCAGCGGGAATCGAACTCACAACCTCCTGGGTCTCAGTCGGCTATACGCTCACTGCGCCACAGAGGTATTCAAAAGTCAAAACAGAAGCTAAAAGTGGCAGATCAACTGTAAATGTGAATTATTTTGTTGGAAGACCGCTGATCACAAGCAAGATTGTAATCAAACGAGACCTCCATACTGAAATTATCTCTGTCTGTTTGTTACATATTCACTCCTAAACAGCTGAACTGATTTCAATGAAATTTGGTTTATGTAGATATATATAGACAAGCTGGCGTACCCGCGACTTCGCACACGTGGTTAGCAAACCCAATTTTAGCTTATTTCCCATGTTTATCAATATACACTTATAGTTATTAGTGCCACTAATATCACATTAATTTATGGCAGGACCCGTAGAATAACATTCCTGAAATAATTAACGACCTTAACTGACGTTTATTAACAATAACTATGATTTACGATCTCATTCGCTGTTTTATTCAATGAATAACTCATACTTCATCATATCTTTTAATACAAAAATCATCTCCATCAAAAGGATGTCTGGAAGAAATTGCTTCTAACCGATATGACCACTGACCGCCCATTGTGGTCTTATATTTTAAAATTAAATATTTGTTTCTTTTGTGATGTACAATAATGTGTGTAACATCTAGGTTTGTTTCTTGGTTTAAACCTTGCTACCTGGTTTATTGGAAACGAACAGTAAAATTACCGCTCAAAATAACTTTAACGATGAATTAGGTAATAGTTAATTAGCATTTCGTCTGAGTTTATGGCACACTAGGTACGTACAGAGCTAACTAGGCCACGGGCTTACGAAAATGGTCGTATGTGTGCCCCTTTCACCCCCCCCCCCCTTCCTACAAGGCAAACCACTCATGTATACCTAAAAATTCAAACCTGAGTAGAGTCTACTAGTTCACAAACAGTAGTTGACCAACATATGTAACACCATATATATAGGCCTCCACAAGTTTGTGCCATCCACCACGATCATGTGCTGGTCTCACCCGCTGACGGCCCGCGACCTTTACGATGTCGTGCACCCATCTCGGTGCCGGACGTGCTTTTCTATACCTCGGCCAGCATTCAATCGCTGCCCTTCTCTATCTGTCATCACCACGTGTAGCCAATTGTCCCGCCCAAGACCATTTGAGTTCCATTACTCGATTCCCAGTGTCATGAACCTTCGTCTACGGATTGCGACGTTTGGAACTCGATCTAACAGACTGATGTCGAGCATGGTACGCTCAATGGCTCTCTGTGTGACAGAAAGACAGACAGAGAACTTATGTATATAACAATAAATGTTATTTGATTCGATTTGATGTACGTAGTTCGGTTTGTAAAGAATTAATAATAATGTTTATACACAATGACTACAATCAACTACAAAATTAATATTGGATTTTAAAATTAATAACGTACAGCCTTACTGGCTACGAAACTCTTCACTGTGCATGGTTTGACGCACGCCTGTCCAATTATTTATGTTCAACAGCTTTTTCTCGTAATGTTTTAAACACTATTATAAATTGTGTTCAAAAATAATCACCAGTTAAAATGTTTACGATTAAAATGTCTGGCAAATTAAAACTGTTTACTTGTAATAACCGAGCAATAGAGAATACCTTATGAACGTTAATTGTGTTCCGAATATTTTTACTTCGCGCCCGTCCGGCGATAACGAAAGATTCATAAAATGCTGCTTTTCAAATTCAGTCACCTCCTAAGTTGGTAAATGATCAAACATTTCAAAATCGATAAACCACTTAGCCGTTTTCGAATACGGTGACTGGGATTAAACTATATTATATCCAATTTTTGCGCTAAATGTTTTAGCGCAAATAGCGCAAAATAGATTTATCATAGTTGCAAAGTTAAATTGTCAGGCGGTATATTCTTGAGTTAATCCCGTTTGGTATCTAGTTCACGCATTCTTTTGTTTCTCAGTTTCCATAGTTTCTATTATGTTATTCTCTATTATATGATATTTCTTCGATTGTTCTAGTAAACGTATTCTGAAATTTTGACCCCCACCATATTGGCTCTTCTGACCATAAAAATGAAAATGTTTTTTATGCAATAAATGAAGGTCAATATTATTTATAACTATTTCAAATTTCAAGTCGATAGGTTAATTAGTTTCTGAGATAATCAGCTGTGACAGACGGACGGACAAAGTCGCACCACAAAGGTTTAGTTTTTACCATTTTGTTCCAGAACCCTAAAAAGGCCAACATTTTAGCCCACCTTAACGGATGCATCACCCTTTGACATCGGCTAACGTATTTAAATTCATAGTCTTATGAAGTTAGCTCGGGGAGAGGGGAGAAGGGGCGAGTCTGTACACTTTTTGGGATCGGGCTAAAGCCGGATCGCCACCAGCCACAAATTGTGTAGACTGGGTACCTCTAAAAATAGGAATTTTAAGCAAGTTACAAATACTATTTTCACTCTTTCTCATTTCTAATCTATGTATCTTACATGGTGGTAGAGTCAGCTTTCCTAGTGGCTTCTCCACTTCGCTCTACTCTCGACGTCATCATCAGTAACTTGTCACTTTCTCATGTCTTTTGACAGTACATCTCTCCACCTTTTCTTGGGTCTACGCTAGATCTTCGACCGGTGATGGAAAGTTGTAGTGCCAAATTTCCTATGTAGTCAGGTGGCCTCCTCTTCACGTGAGCATACCATTGCAGCCGATTCTTCTGTATCTTGTCAGCGATGTTACGCCCACCCAGGATTCCTCACACGTACTTGTTACGGATTTTATTGAGCCTGGAGACGCCACACATCTACCTAAAAACGGGATATTAAACATGTTTTTTTTTCAGTCTAAATAATGTTCATAACCATGAGAGTTTTAAAAGTTATGACTTATAAACTAGCTGACCCACTCACGCGTGGTTTGTCAATAAAAACATTACCATTATACGCAGCTGGTTAAAAATTAGCTTATGTCTCAGTCTTAGTCATAATCAATCTACATACCAAATTTCATCGTAATCAGTTCAGCCGTTTAGTCGTGAAAAACAGACAGAAAGAGAGTTACTTTCGAATATATAGGTATATTATTAGTGTATGGATAATGTGATTTTGTCTGTCTGTTGCTATTATATTAAGTTCTCTTATCAAAACATCCAACTATATTTTAAACTAGTAGTTGCCCGTGACAACGTACACGTTTTCACTACTAAATGTGTGGGTAACCTAGAAATAAAGCTAAACTCGCTGTTGCAACTTGACTTGTTACCCCATTTTTATCCCATGGGAACTGATTTATGAAATAAAAGGTAGCCTATGTGGAAATCCAGGTTATAATATACGTGTATAACAAATTTCACGTAAGCAAAGTGCGACCGTCAAAATACTAATATTTTGAGTTCAGAATCGGCTAGTTATTAAGGTTTCCGATACCGTTTAATGAAGTATTATTCATTTAGTACTCACTTCCGGCGTATGTTCTTCTGAACCAGTATAATCTAGGAGTCTTTAAATACAGTATGAATAGGTTATTTCCAAGCTTGCTCCATCTTCGATCACACCTTCACTTACCATCGGATGAGGAAGTGGTCAAGCGCTTGGCTCAATAAAAAAAATAAAACAAACTAGTGCCCATCACTGCGTGTTATTACACTATTATAAATACGATAGTTTGGATGTTTGTTTGTTACTCTATCACGTCGTAACGGCTAAACCGATTTCGATGAAATTTGGTACATATGTAGATTATAACCTGGATCACCATATAGGAGCACCACTTATCCCATAAATCAGTTTCCATGAAATAAAATTAACATGTCAAAGTTTATATATGTATTTTGCACCACAGAACAACGCGGGCGAAGCCGCTGGCAACAACTAGTTATTTAGATATATAAAATACATAAATATACAATAAAAAATGATTCAACAAAAATTACATAAGCTCTAATTTAGCGATTATTTAGTATTTTTCAAACTTTCGCGATCACTGTACATAAATATTGATAAAACGGGTATTTATAGCGTATGTGCTTTTTTTATTTGTTATGCCGACGTTTCGGCTGTGTTGCAACAGTCGTGGTAACGGGTTGACTGGAGTACCGTCGAGAAGTGATGACAGCTGCAGCAACTACCCTCACTTGGTATTCAGAGTTAGAAATGTCCTCGTTCATATTACGACACACTACACTATGCACTAGCGATCATTTGTTTCCTGCGTTAGTTTTCACTGTTATTTGTTTGGAGATGCAAACAATTTGCTAAAAGTTTGATTCAAATCGTACCCACACCTTCGAATTTCCTTCTTAGGCCAAAGTCAAAATCAAGTTTATCGTCGAATAAGCTTAACTTTACAACACAAACAAAAAACACCAGAACGCGACTTACCCTCCTATCAGCGAAGGAGTTAAAATTCTATAGTTCGTGCCACAGCATAAATTACAAACAGTAAGTCGCTTCAAGAAACCGCCGCGCATATCGCCGCAATTTCGCTCAAGATTAACGAATACTGTCATTAATATTCATACTGTAGCAAAAATTTTAACTTTCGATTAGTTAAGTTGGCGGACTTTTGGTGACAAATTGTCGTTTTCTAGATAGGGGTTCAGAGATATGCGCTTGAGATAAAACTTTTGGATAGTTAGGACTGCGAATCGTGCACCTATTTGCCTGATTACGGTAGAAAGGTTTTGTTTTTTTTCATGCTCTATTTTTGTGCTTAGTGGTAAGGAGCCCAACTACCGATCCATGAAATTTACGTGCGTACTAGCTGATCTGCCCGCGGCTTCGCATGTGTGGTTTGTCAATAAAAATATGACCCTCTTTCTGCGCAGTCGGGTAAAAGTAGCCTATGTCTCAATCCCGGTCATATCTATCTATAACCAAATATCATTAAAATCGGTAAAGCCATTTAATCGTGATAACATAACAAACAGAGAGACAAAGTAACGTTTGAATTTATAATATTAGAATGGATGACGAATTTATTTTGTTTGTTTGTTACTCAATTACGTAGTTCTTTTTAATGACAGAAAACGCATACAAAGCCGCGTGCAGAAGCTAGTATAAATATACAACTGTTTTTTTATGTATGAAATTAATTTAAAACATGCATCCCGAATCGTATTAACTTATTTTAAACGTGGATTTAGTACCGATAGCTTAAATATTTATCCAGTAATCGCTACATTTCCAATAAACAATTTTTAAAGTGGTGGCGCCTTTGCGTCGATGTCGCTTAGACAGCTTAAAGCGCTAACCGTAGCCGATGACCTTGAGCGAATAGGCGTAGCTATTGTTTCGGCCCCGCACCTTCCGCCACACGCATCTAAGCGACTAGCAAATAGGTGAGCGCGAGCCAGACGAGCACGACCCTCCCGTACGACAGTCAGCGGTACACTGCCGCCCGTCGCCCGCGCAACCACCTGCTAATTATTCAAAAAACTTAAAATAATTAATTGCCATGTGAAAGACCGTCGCAGCACAGCATCATATAAGGGTAAAGTCTTTAACCACATTTAGGTGAAAGAAAAATTACAAAATGTTACGTCGTTTAGAGGTTGAATTAAGTTGAAAGTAGAAAACAGCTACATTTTTTTTTTTCTCATAGTAAATAAACAGGTAGTAATTTTTTGTATGTTCACTTTGCAGATAAAAGATCAATGAATGACATATCATTTTTTGAGCACATAAAACTGATTCCTCCTTGAGGAGAAAGCCTCCAAATAAGACCAATCAGCTACTATATTCGCCTTAACAGGCACCTACTTACATGATGAATGAATATTTTTTATAACCTATTTCATTCAGGTTATTTCCTTAATATTTTAGGACTTGATATAAAAGTTGTTTGAAATTTTAAAAGTTTATATGGTAATGAATGAATTTGTAAAAAACCTTTTTACAACAATACTAGTCATACACGTGTTTTCATTAAATGTCGTACGTTACATTTAACACGTAGTATACCTTAGTAACACACATACTTATCACAATACTTAAAAAACTTGTTGCTGACACGTAAAGTCATCGAGGAGTGACGCACTTGCGCTGTGTCGTATATTCTACTTGTAGCTGAGATGACGCGACGAATTTGACACCTTTTAGGTATTGCGGCCAGCTGAATCTCAAGATCACGTTTTTTTTCTCTAACCTATCTCGTCCCGCTGCTGGGCAAAGGTCTCCCCAAGTCCCTCCAAGTATCCCTATCCATCGCTATTTCCCACCATCCTCTTTGGAAGGTGTCGATATCGTCCCGCAAACGCTTTCTCGGCCGACCTCGACCTCGCCTACCGTCTTCAGACGTCCATGGTGTTACAATATGGGCCCACCTCTCGGAGTGCATTTGATCAACGTGAACCGCCCAGTCCAACTTAAGTACGGCCGATCTCTTCCCTACATCTGCAATGCCGGTAAGTGAGCGCAGCATGGTGTTACGCACTCGGTTGCCACTTTTAAAGCCGAGAATGCTGCGTTCCAAGATCATGTACAACCAAAAAAAGCAAGGCAGGTATTTGACCTGTAGTAATATCAGATAAGCTAATTAGATTAGAAACTCTAAATAACTTCTCAATCATAGTTGTTGTTCAAACCTGGCATTTGATTGTACAAATACCCCAAACACAATCAAAAATAATCCACTAACATTCGCTTAACCTTAATTGCTACAGGGTGATTGGTATACAGGGTGATTGCTACTATACAGGGTGTAGGGGTCGTCCCCAATTACAGGACGGTCGTAAACAGAAACTATCGATGTAAAAGTACCTCGCTACAGCCATCAATGGTCAAGCGACGTTCAATTTCAGTGACGATTAAACATAGTATTTACATTCATTCTCTTTCGTTGGATAAAGCGTAAGCCAATATATACTCGTAAATGAATGGTGACTGTCATTATGATGAAATATAAATAAGAAATTATACGAATAAATTTGAAAATACTTGTAAAGGGTCACCTCGAGCTCCTAGGGGTTTCGCTCACGCCTACTCTCAACTTTAGCTCATACATCGAGTCTAAGGCTAAAACAGCTGCCATGAAGCTGGGCATCCTCAACAAGGTCAGGAGATACTTCACACCAGGACAGCTTCTTAGTCTTTACAAAGTGCAAGTCCGGTCTGGTATGGAGTACTGCTGCCACCTTTAGGATGGTTCGGCCAAATACCAGCTCGCTACCTTAGACTCGATAGAACGTAGGGCTTTTAAGCTTATAGGTGAGCAACATATGGCTGAGACTAAGACCAAAAGTCTCGAACACCGCCGCAAAGTTGCAAGCCTCTCGATATTTTACAGAATACATTTTGGATAATGTTCCCAGTAACTATACGATCTGATCCCACCATCGCCCTTTCATCAAAGGACAAGCAGGCGCAAGGCTCAGTACCATCCGTACCTAGTTGATATACCACCCATTCGCACACACCGTTTTGATTCTACGTTCTTGATGCGTACAGCTAAGGTATGATACACTTTACCGTCGTCTGTTTTTCCTAATACATACGATCCGGGCCTCTTTAAGGTAAGAGTGAATAGGTTTCTTCTAGATCTTCGTGGTACATCTTAGACCACATCATCGCTTACCATCAGGTGAGATTGTGGTAAACGAAGTTCTATAATATTTAAAAAAAACTTTTTTAAATAAGTAAAAACAGTAAAAGCTCTTTATTCGTGAGGTATATGTTCCGTAAATATGCCGCGAATACAGAAACCGTGAATAAGGAATGGTAATTCATATGGGATTATAGGAGATACAGTTTTAAAAGCTCCTTCAATTCAGACTGATATTCAGCAGTGACATTAGCAATCAGCCTCTTAAAAATAAGACTTGGTTCCATAGACGGATCAATTTTCATAAAGAAATCACAGGTGTCAATAGGAATCAATAGCTGGCTGAGACACAGGAAGTAGCGGGTTCGATTCCCGCCTCGGAACAAATGTTTGAACAATCTACAGATATTTGTTCCGTGTCTGGGTGTTTTCTATATATTATAAGTATGTATTTACAAAAATAAAGTACATAAGTAATTTATCAGTTATCGGTTTACCATAGTACACGCTCTGCTTAGTTTGGGGCTAGATAGCACTGTGTGAAATCTCCAACAATATTTATTTAATGAATAAGGTCTGTTTTATTTTTTTATTAGTCCATAAGCCGACGCATTTACAAAGGATACCGATTGCTTATTATTAATATGTATGTACCGATATACCGTTTAGATCCGCGAATAAAGAAATTTTTCGCCGCGAATATAGGAATTGGGTAGCATTATTTTAATCCGCGAATAGTGAAAACGCGAATGAAGAAAGTGCGAATAAGGAGCTTTTACTGTATGAACATTTTTCTTTTCAACCTTACCAATGAAATATCCTACCAACAAACAGCATTATAACTACCATGGTTTTAAAAATAGTGTCATTTGACGAACCGATACTATGAACCTGGAATCTCAAATAAGGGTGAGTTTCTACCAGACATATGTGAGGTACCTAATGGGCCCATACACATCAACGATTTTTTTGCGCAAGCCTTTGTGGGAGCAATTTGTTAAATGGAAATCTCGAAACGCAACAAAATGACCTCAAAATGGCGCCGCTTCGCCCACCGTCCTCCAGTGGTGTAATTAAATCTTGAATGAAGATCATAAATTTGTAGCTGCAACACCAAACTGTATCCCCCGATTATTCGTTTTTTTAATTACCTCCCACTACAGAAGTAATTTTAAAAACGTATTCACGTCAAAAATCACCAATAGTATTGCTTCATTTGCCTTGCCGCTCATAGCGTAGCTATCGTATCGGTGATTTTTTTCTCGTGGAAACGCTTTATTCGTCAAAATCTAATTGTTTCTTATACACTAAACTGGTTTTGTTATCTACACAGTTTAAATTTCACAGATCCAAGATACCCAAACACTTTTACTTAAAAAACTTTTGTGATTTATATATCATATACCGTTTTATCGGTGTTACGGTAGACAACGTGTATGTTCAATTCGTGAAACTTCATCAGTTATATTATCAGAAACATTGCCGGTCAAAACAACATTCTAAGCGTCATGCAGACTTATCGTAAACGAACTATAATTTTATTATAATAATAACTGCTGTAAGTGACGAGATAAGGGGGAGGCCTTTTCCTAGCAGTGGAACAGCATAAGCTAGATAAAAAAAACTATAAATGAAAAACATTGGATGAAGGTATTTAATAAAAAACTAAAACATTGGGAAATATATTTCCCAAAATTTTAGTTCGTGGATTTTCGTGAGTAAGGAAACAAAATAAGTTATTATTTTTATACACCATAATCCCACCTTATCTATCATTTACAAAACCCCAATTGTCCAAAGCATTTTTTCAAGACTTTCTAATCACCTTTCACGGATCACTTACTTCATTCCGCACAGTCGTTACACAGATAAAAAATACTTTCTCTACCCCTTTTGTAATTCACTTGGTTTTCAGCTTATAACACGGATTTTGTTTGATTACATTAAAACAACTAAATATAATAAATAAATAAATAATGCTGGATATTTCACACAGCGCTATCTAGCCCCAAACTAAGCAGAATTCTTACTTTGGGAACCAGGTATCTAATATAATACTTATACATATACATACATATATATATATATATATGCAATAGCCGGCTGAGACGCAGCAAACAAATGTTTGCTTGATCAATGTAGCATGTGATTTACAGATTCTGGGTCTGGATGTATTTCAATATATTATAAGTATGTATTTACAATATATATATATATATATATATCAGACCCAGAATCTGTAAATCACATGCTACATTGATCAAGCAAACATTTGTTTGCTGCGTCTCAGCCGGCTATTGCATTGGCAATGGAGCTAAATTGTCATTGGCGTAAAAACCACCAATCTTCAACCAGTTATCTACTTTAGTAGACACTGGCCTTTACTCACAGTTGAAGTACAAGTACGTCTCGGCTGAAGCAGGTGGGTCGCTTAATTAATAACAGCAATAATTGACCGCCCGCAGCTGTTATTGGGAGCTATCACAACATTTGGGTCACGAGTCTGCATCGTACGGTGTACGGGGATGAACGGTCTTGGTGTTTTACCGATAGTTTTATAAGATATTTGCCACCCATGGAACTTGCTTAAAAACCAGTGCTACTTACCGTCTTCGGATGGTTGGTAGCAATACACTACTATGGGGCCTGGTAAGCGAATTAGTGCATACTTGTGTATTTTTTTCTCGTTGTCCTAACTATTTTTTCTGTCCTGTGTGTATGTCAAAAATACCCCTATGTCGGTCACTTTTTCTGTTTATTTTTTGACATGATAACGTCTCATAAATCTTTGAACGCCGGCTGCACGCACGCAAAAGTGTCACGTTCCGCCTGAGCCGAGCGTGCAAGCGACAGCGCGGAACAAGCAATAGAGAGGCACGATCGGCCTAAGCGTTCCGCTTGTGACGCATCTATCTCTCTTCCACTCGTTATCATGTAAAGTTATCGTCCGTAAACCGACTTTACAGACAGGCAATTTTTTGGACTAAACGATCATCGCTTGTTTCTCCATGACCCCATTATTTTCACAGAATGCATTTTACCTTAACTCTTTAATAAATCTGTTTTGACGATAAATCGATAACGTTATTCCCAGATCAGCTCTATAATGTAAATAACAATAATGATAAAAAAATATCTATTATTGCAATTCTAAAAACACACTTGAGTTTTACACTAAAATATCTATTTTTGTTGCCGTACGTACGGTTCGTATTTCTTATATATTATCTTTTTAGGCTTCATAAAGTTCTAGCAAGTATCAAGTCTGGTATCCCTGACTACCTTTCGTACGAGCTAGTCAGTAATAGCCTGCGGCTGCAATCACACCGCTCCGGACCTCGTCTCGTCTGTTTACTTACGATACGCCCTCTATTAGATCAATTTCAACTACTAATTAAAACTTTCACGGTGTAAATACGGTTTTGAGCGAATTTCAAATTATTTGCAATGAATACAATGTTTAGTTTTGAAATTATGTTAACAGAGATGATAGGATTTAACCATTGGTTGCAATTATAGAAAAATTATTAAATCATGTGTCAGTTTGAATTAGTCAGACCAGTTTTATAATCGCAGATTGGCTAATGGCTGATTAATCATTGGCTGCTGGGGTTTACAAGACAAAACAAAACAATTATATTAAATTTGTTGTGTTTATTAATATTGTTATATATTTATTTATTTGACCCAGCTATTGATTGTCTGAATTTGAATATATTATTGTTTGTTTAATTATTGTGTATTTACCGATTTTGTTATGGAATTTTTATTTATATTTAATTGGAATTACTTACTAACACAATTCTAAGATTGTATTATTATTAACTAACAAAATGGATGACACATCTGAATAATAAGTAACGTTTTAGTAAACCTTGGCCATACAGATAATTAAATAAATAAATAAATATTGCCGGACATTTCACACAGCGCTATCTAGCCTCTAACTAAGCAGAGCTTGTATTATGGAAACCAGATAACTGATACAATCATCATCATCATCAGCCGGTAGACGTCCACTGCTGGGCATAGACCTCCTCCTTAGATCGCCACAACGAGCGGTTGGTAGCCGTTTGCGCGGTCCACCTTGTGGGGGGTCGGCTTACGCTGCGTCTTCCAGTCCGTGGTCTCCACTCTAGAACCTTTCTTCCCCAACGGTTATCGGCTACAATACTTATATACATTTTTTTCTAAATACATACTCTTATTATATAGAGAAACATCCAGACCCGGAACAAATATCTATCGATCATGCAAACATTTGTTCCGCGGCGGGAATCGAACCCTGCGTCTCAGCCACTTCCAACTTTTAGGTGTTATAATATAACACATATATAATAGGTATTTTAGGTGTTAACGTTCGTTATCAGTCTCTTTGTGCCTTTATAACTCTCAAACGGATGAGACGTTTACAATAAAATTTTATTTTACAAGATTTTGGTTTTTATAGATAATTATTTTTCTGGGGCTACAACTGTGAACAACCTGGGGTAACAAAATGAGGTCTACGGCGTAGCTTGTAGCACTACGAGCTACGCCGTAGTGCTACGAGCTACGCCCATTTTTATATAACAATGGTGTTATTTTTAAATTCAGCTTAAAACCTACATTTCCCAAATTACTTAAAAATCTCTTGACAAAAACCAAAACTAACCCGGGCGTAATTACTTAAAGAACATAATTTCAAAAAAGTGGCCAATTTCGCTTCGCAACTCAAAAGCAGCCGAAATTAATGTTCGCAATAAACCCCGAGAACACTCCTAAAGTATCGCTAATTAATGTAAACATGGAACGATTAGGACTCCAAATAAACACACAAATGGCCTTCTACAGCAATAAATACCTATAATATTTTTAATTACTACCCCAAAAAAAGACATTAAACAGAGAAAAGATAAAAATTCGCGGCCATATTGCAAATGAGCATAAAATTCGTATAGGGGACAGTGGTATATTTTTTAAAGTATTATATGTTATTAGGCGGTGAAACAGGGCCGCACTCAGGTCACCGGGATAAATAAATTATGATTTGGTGTCGAGTTTTTAGCTCTCATCTCTGTGGATATATAGAGCTATGAAGATTTAGAACGGACGTCTGTTACTCGTTTTCTATACGATAGTGTACCTTAGTGTAGTGTAGCGTTAGTGTAACTTTTAACGCATTATAACAGCACCTCCTATTTGAAAAGTCAACATTACCAAACATAGGGAACCATATAATACCACATATACAGAAATTCTATCAACGAAGACAACCAAGGAATGGTTGTCTCCGTTCATTGAATTTCTTCAAATGTTCCAATTTCAATTTCCAATGTTTTGAAATGTTTTATTCTTTAAAATCACCAGGATAACTTTCAAACGTTAATTTTACTGCCTGGTCCTTCGCGACTAAGCCAGGAAAGAAAGGCAAGTCTGGTTGTTATTTTTAATGATCCTTTTAGAATACATAACAATAAAGAAATTAAATTACGTCTAAATTTTGACTGCCTTGGAATTTGATTACAAGCTTCTCAATAGTAATCATCTAAATAGTAGGCTTTTTTATAAAGCTTTTGTTCAAATACGTTATTAAATTTATTAATTATAAATTTTTGTACATTACTTGGGAGTTTGATATAAAAACGTTGATAGATAGATAATGTCTTTTTTGCAAACCATTAAAAATAAACACATGGAAAGAAACTACACTTTAAACCTTGTACCGTGCACCGTGTCCGTTAAACTATTTACTAACGTCCAATACAATATCCTTAAATACCTTATTTTTTGAGTAAATCAACGCAGAATAGCTGAATAAATTGTATAACTATTCAATACTAGTTGTTGCCAGCGGCTTCGCCCGCGTTGTTCTGGGGTGCAAAATACATATTATATAAACTTTGGCATCCCCTTTTTATCCCATGGGAACTGATTTATAGGATAAGTATCCTATGTGCCTATGGCTAGGCTGGATAGGTAGCTTATGTGGTGATCCAGATTATAATCTACGTATGTACTAAATTTTATCGAAATCGAATCAGCAGTTATGGCGTGATTGAGTAACAAAGCATCTAAACAAACATCTAAACTTTCGCGTTTATAATATTAGTGTGAAGTGTGATTGCTAAGTCAGACTACGTTCAGCGCGGTCACTACTTTATTGGGTGACCGGTAATGCTAGTTCCAACTGAGCGCTTCTATGTTTGAGCTTTTAAATATTTTGGTCCTAGATATAAGGTCAAACCATGACAAAGCCTGTAAGAGCTTTGACATCACAGTTGGCGCATCATCACTTACACGTTGTTCATATCATTTACGAACCTTCAAACTCATGCGCAAGATCTTCATGAACCCTCCTTCCCCCTTCCACTATCGGACAAACAGATGTACCGAGCAGTACCACTCATACCTGATGTACAACTTTTCTTGTTAGCACAAGGAGACTCACTTCCTGCGTATGTTTTCCCTTCCAGTATAATCTTAGAATATTCAAGTCCAAAGTGAATAGGTTCTTTGCAAGCGTGCTCCATATTCGATCTCAACATCACTTACCATCAGGTAAAGTAGGGGTCAAGCGCTTGACTATCATAAATATAATTTAAAAAAACTAAAATTGTAATCCTGCCGCGTCTATTAATTCTAAAGTCATTCGGACGTGAGTTTAAAAACCGTCGGCGTTGTCTAATGAATTTATGGTCAGGAACTTGTCGCGTTTTTCTCCAGGGCCCGAGATAAAGTCCGATAGCGAATGCGTCACGAATACTACGGCTGCGTGCACACCTCACAGCTTTTAGGGTTTCGCAGGGCCTGCGTTTCTGAAAACCATGAAAATACTCCTGTCCATACGACAGAGTTTTATAGTCGATCCTTCACTGTAACAGCCGTACGATTGTGGAACGCTTTGCCCCTCTCTATAAGAACATCCAAGTCTATTAGTAATTTTAAAACAAAAGTGCACACCCATTATCTGTCCTTGTGTTGAAGTTGTAGCTGCTTGTTAATTCATCATAACCACTTTTAGAGTTGCTTATTTAAATTAAATTGGTGTTATTACTGGTAATTTAGGTTTATAGTATGTAGATATGTTTTTAAATTTATATAGATGCACCGCCGTCATGTGTTACATTTTGATCCTGTCCATACAAAGGTTGTCTACAAGAGATCGCTTTTAGCGATAAGACCGCCCATTGTACTAAATCTATTTGTAAGAATTATGTTCTGTATATTACTTTGGTGTACAATAAAGAGTTATCTTATCTTATCTTATCTTATCTTACTCTATTTTCATGGTTCATTAGATCTTTAATTGACAAATAACTTTACTTGGGACCATTTAGGTAGTAAGAATATTTGTGACATCTACAAATTTGCTCACGATGTTACTAGATTACAATAAGCGATGATGTGGTATAAGATGGAGAACGAAGATTTTGGTTCACTTTAAAGAAATCCAGATTATAGTTAATAGGTTAGCGTTTGACCACGATCTCGCCTGATGGTAAGCAATGATGCAGTCTACGATGGTACACGCTTGCCTAGAAGAAACCTATTCACTCGCAACTTGAAGACCCCTAGATTGTAGTTCTCAAGAAACACGCGCAAAATAAAGGTGGAAGAGTACCGCTTTGTGTGTATTATGGGAGGTATGTCTACCATGTAGCGGTGGCGCATCGCGGAGCGTCTTGTTGTCCGATGATAGAATGGGGATGGTGGGATCAGGTTGAAAAGCTCCGCAGGACACTCTCCGAAATGTATTCGATAAAAAACCGAGAGGCTTGCTACCTTTCGACGATGCTCGAGGATGTGGAGCCTTGCATCTGCTAACTATTATGTAAGCTAGTCGCTGTCGCTGGATCAGACCGTCCTTTACGCACGTAAAATACGTAATGTAGGTGTGAACGGGTCGCCGGGTAGAACGATAGGCGGGCGATAGCAACTGACTTACGTTATAACGGTACGGATTACCAAATATTTTGAATATGTATTTCTTTAAAGTTAAATTGAATCGGTTCAATTTGAAATTTGATATTTCCTATGTCTAGGTGGGGTGAGTGGCCGACTGAGACGCTAGAGATTGCGGGTAGTATTATTACTGGCTGTGGGTTGTACATATGTTTGCATAATTCGCAAATATTTGTTGTGTCTGGATTTGTGGTCGGTGTTTACCACAGACAATATACCTTTCACTTTTTTTTTTAAATGTGAATATTAATTTGGACACATCTTTTTTATATTTAATTCAAGCTATCTTCTACCAGCTTCATTATTTAGGAACCCTCAGAGATTTCGCACGACTCGCGCTCTATGACACTTTTCCAGTAATTATTTTTACAAAAACTGTTGCGATTAAAATGATTTATTTATAAACAGATGCACTAACTCCGGCCCTGGACGTAATGCGCCCTATTTATGGACGTAGAAGATGCTTTGTTTCGTAATTATGGTAACAGGTGAAAAAATATGGAATTGTGAATTTACAAAGGAATATACAAATAAATTGTAATGTTTGCATTCTAATGTGATGACTTTGTTATATATGGGGGGCCCTGTTTAAGAAAACCAACCACTCATTTTATACACATATATTTACTATTTAATTACCTAGTAAATGTGCAACTGATTGTTTGTACAGGAATTTATTAATTTGGTATAACAATTGATTGTAATTTAGTGATAAAATTTCTTTATAAGTAGAAAATTCTAATAAGTGTGTAGCTTGTAACTGCTTGTTAATTCATCATAACCATTTTCATAGTTGCCTATTTTATTTAAAGTGTTATTACTAGTATTTAAGATTTATAGTATGTATGTTTTTAATTGTAAATAGATGCACCGCCGTCATGTGATACATTATAATCCTGTCCATACAAAGGTAGTCTGGAAGAGATCGCTTTTAGCGATAAGACCGCCCATTGTATTAAATATACTTGTAAAAATTATGTTTTGTATTTAACTTTAGTGTACACTTCTTTCTTCTTTATTGTACACAAGAAAAAACATTATAAAGTACAGAAATAGAGGACATGTACAAAAGCGAGCTTAACCCTATAAAGAGTTTTCTTCTAGCAAACAATAAATGATGTACAATAAAGATTTATCTCATCTTACAAACTCTGCCCACTCATATGCTCTATATATCATGCTATATATCATCTATATATAAGAGTTTGAAATGTGTACCCTGCTGTAACACAGTTCATCCTAGCACGGAGGTACTCTCCGGTTTTATAACTATTCTGTTTGTAAATGACATCTTATTACGTAACAAATAATGTTCATCATGTGATTGTTAGACAATTTGTTAGATGATAAAATAGTATATGCCGTGGGGTGCCGGCAGTAGAATGTTACCCCTCCTCTCATGCCCGTGGATGCAGTAAGAGCCTGCTAAGGGATACCTCCGGAAGATGGGCAGCACCGTCTTTCCGTGTATCAACATACCGTACTGCGCTCGCCAACCCGCCTGCCAAGCGTGGTGAGTATGGCAACTACCCATCATGGAGATCCATGGAGGCCTGTGTTCAGTAGTGGACGTTTTACGGCTGAAATGATGATGATGATGAAAATAGTATATTATGTTACAAAGTTAAATATGACTAATTCTTTTTTAGAAATGAATTACGTTTATCTTTAAGATATTTTTCATTCACATTTAATTTTTGGACATTTTATATTTCATATGGCTACCCCTTCAGAAATCAGGATTGAATCCAAGAATGTAAACACTCGCCTTACGTCCAATAAACGCATTTGTAATTCAGTGGAAAGGGATAAGGATGCGAGGAATGCACACGACGGCCAGCTTCACTCGAATGCCAATAACCGTAAAGGGCAATGGTGGCCCTCGAAACGATCACCGCTGACAGTGTGGACTTGATCACTTAAATTTTTGTGTTATATTTACTAACTAGGTTCCGCCAACGGCTTCGCACGCGTTGTTTGTCAACAAAAAGCTGCCTATGTATGATTCCAGATCATAGTCTATCAACACACCATATTTCATCGAAATCGGTTCAGCTCTTACGACGTGATTGAGTAAATAACAAATAAACAAATATCCAAACTTCCACATTTATAATATAAGTGTGATTTCAGAGACACAGATAACACATTGAACATGATACTGTATTTTGATTCCAGTTTGTTAGGATTTATGATAATATCTTATACTGTTATTCTCATTTACTTATTTATTTAATAGTTTATTGTATAAAATAAACAAAAAAATTACAAAAGGTTGGCTTAGCTCTAAAAGCATTGTTATATGCCTACCTTAAATGTAGCAGAAAAGAAAGAACTCATTGATTTTGTATAGCTTTGAAATTCTTACATATTTAAGATATTACACCAATAAAAACACCTTTGAATTGTGCGTTACTGATATTATCTAAGTAGTTAAATATTGGAATAGCTTAATTTAAAGATTATCGCAAAAGAAATGTAATACTTAATTATTCAACGCAAGATAATCATTTAACTGTACGCGCGGCCATTTCTTCATTTTCTTTCTTGGTCGGCCAACTCAAGCCGAAGGAGAGACCGGCACCGGGGCCAAGGCGGCGGGGCGGTGGGACCGTATTCGCAACGGAGCTTTTAGAACTGCCTTTTAAGGTTGCGTGTCGACGCACCTACGCGCGTACTTGCGATAGTGCAGATCTGCATCATCGTGCGGGTTTTTTACGCACTCACGCGCGTAGTTGCGTTCTGTGGATTCTCGGCGCCTCTTACTCAAGCCCTTCTAAAATCACGCACGGCACTGCGGGACTCGGTGTGCCATACATTGCGTCTGTGTGGGTGCATGTTTCTCCGCGCTTCAGCGCGTGATCTGCATGAACGCACGTGGATGGATTTTTTGTGTGTTAGACTGTGCGAGTTTTCTATACAAACGGAGATACTTACACGCAACGTTAGAAAACGCATTCACGCAACACGCAGAGTGATTCGTGGCAGTGTGTTGAGCGCCTTACAGTAATAGATTACTGTATCAGTGTCCTGGATCGATTTCCACCATCCAAGCATTTCCAACACCATCTTTAAAATCATAGAAATCCATTAAAGATATTTATAATGACTACGATGCCACAGACAGACGAAATGACTCCAAGATGCGTAGAGACTTAAAAAAGGAATAATTTTAAATAATGTAGAATTATTTTGTCGTTTTTTTTTCATTGTAGAGCGAAGCGAGATGTATGTATGTTTGTTTGTCCGAGGATAACTTTCGAAGCGTCGATCCGATCATCGTGAAATTTAACACATAAGTAGGTAGTGATGGCATAATTTTGGTGTGACTAAAAGAGCTAAAAATGTCGGGGTTTTGTTGAGATATTGGGCTTCAAGAGGGGTAAATAAAAATGAAAATGAGGGTATTTGGTCAAGTGTGACGTCAAATAAAAGGTATTTATTAGCACATCTAGACTACGTTTATATTTTTCGTAAATTCTTTATAGTTTTTGAGTTATTAGCCATAATAAAAACTAAACCTTGACAAAGTTCACATGGTACACCAGCGACCCCACAGTGCTGTAGTTTGGTATGCGTGTAGCGTATGTAGCACAAATATAGGCAAAAGTCTAAAATCCAGAATAACTGCAATTTTACCTTAAAAAAGATAAACCACTGTACATAAACTCCCGTTGCCTGTAATTTGAACGAAATTGTAGGTCAATAATTTGGTTTTTATTTCGTTACTATTTTGGTAGTCAAAGGTCCCAAATAATATTTTTTTGTTTTAATCGGAGACTCGCCAGATCTCAGTTCGGGGAGAACCACTAGTTATTAGTTTTTCAACTCAAAAATACCTCAAGTCTCCACACTACACAGTCATTGCTCGGTTTCCTATTTATAAAAGGTGGTCCGGGTATATTTTCCGGTTGGTTAGTCCGATTTCACGGACAATTGATTTGGGGAAGGTCGACGGACAATGCTCGATAGTTTATCGGCCGCCATTTGATGGAGCGGTTCTGATAATGTTAATGGTGTTGTCTTACAAGGGGTTGAAACTGGAGTGTTATGGAGAATCGCTTAGGTGAAAGGTCCTTTTCAAAGTCGTATTAAATGTTACTCGTTCTCCTTGGAGGAAAGGCACAAGCTGACCGTGACGGGCCTCCTGATGATCACCATCGCGTTTATTAGACTGTAGTATTCGGGGTATGACAGACGCGTTATATTACCGTCTTCATATAAGATGACGACGATGAGGGGCTTGAACGAAAATCCAGGAAAACTTTACGCCTGACCGACCAGAGTTGGGAACAATCAACAGTTTTCATACTCATCCCTGCTCTGGTAGCCCGGTCCTGTAGATCAAGTTTACCAAAAGAATAAATCAAAATCAATCAAAAAACCTTTTTATTCATTAAAATCACAAGGATCACTTTGAAACGTCAATTTTACTCCCTGTTCCTTCGCGACCAAGCCAGGAAAGAAAGCCAAGAAACAAGGCTGGTTCTTCTTTTTAATGATCCTTGTGGAATATCTATACTTCTATAGTAATATTATAAAGAGGAGATATTTGTATTTTTGTGTGTATGTTTGTAATGAATAAACTCAAAAACTACTGGTCCGATTTCAAAAATTCTTTCACCATTGGAAAGCTACATTCACCTTGAGTAACATTGACGAGTTTTTACCCAACTGCGCAAAGGAAGGTAATGTTTTTATTGAAAAACTACGCGTGCAAAGCTGCGGATTGGTCAGCTAGTGTCATCATCATCATCATATCAGCCGTAGGACGTCCACTGCTTGACAAAGGCCTCCCTCATTGATCTCCAGGAACTGCGGTTGGAAGCGGCCTGCATCCAACGCCAACCTACGGTTCTTACCAAGTCGTCTGCCCATCTTGTAGGTGGACGTTCTACGCTGCGCTTGCCGGTCCGTGGCATCCACTCGAGAACCTTCCGGCCCCATCGGCCATCTGTCCTGCGTGCTATATGGCCTGCCCATTGCCACCTCAACGTGCTAATCCGTCGGGCTATGTCGGTGATTTGAGTTCTCCTACGTATCTACTCATTTCTGATTCGATCCCGTAGAGAAACCTTAAGCATAGCCCTCTCCATAGCTCGTTGAGCGTCTCTGAGCTTATTCATAAGGCCAATAGTGAAGGACCACGTCAGCTAGTGTACAATAAAGAAAATTAATTACGTCTAAATTGTAACATTTTTGAACGAGTTGGAGTAATTTAAATCCCAAGCTCTATCATCTAAATAATTCTAGCTATATATGTTATAGAAGGCTTTTTTCTAAATATTTGGTTTAGTTATGTTTTTAAATTTGTTAATTGCACCACAA
Source organism: Philereme vetulata (assembly GCA_918857605.2). Classification (NCBI taxonomy): domain Eukaryota; kingdom Metazoa; phylum Arthropoda; class Insecta; order Lepidoptera; family Geometridae; genus Philereme; species Philereme vetulata. Next base: position 2,345,128 of record OU975420.1, read on the forward strand.
TACCCACTGTCTGGATATTATTCAGTGATCAATTTATCGGTTAATCATGTGTGGGTGTTTTTAGCATTTCGTACCGTAGAAGGAAAAAATAACCCTGATAGGATCACTTCTTTGCCCGTCTGTCTGTGATGAAACCTCGTTAGTTTTTTTAAGGGGGCTTTGGGGAATTTATATTATGTTACTTATTGAACACCAAATTATATAGAAATTATACATAACAAAGAGTTAAAACCGAGTGACATTATAATTATAGAATAATGTTATGTATGAACATGACGAAAACAAAGGTGATGACAAACGGCACGTAGAGGAAGATAGAGGTTGAGGGTTTGGGGATTGAATATGTCCATAAGAACAAATACTTGGGTTAATTAGTTTCTTTCCGGGCGAGACAAGGACCAGATATTGCAAGACGCACGAAAAACGCCTGAAAAAGTTTGAAAAGATTGGTCCATGGAAGACCTAATGAAAAGAACCGATTCCATTTTCTCTAAAGCAAAAACTCATGAACATGTGCATTCTCCCCATCCTCACCTATGGTGCGCAAACCTGGTCGCTAACAAATCGTCAAAAGTCCTCCCTCGGGGTACTCACGGACGAATCAAGAACTCGGTTATACACTTCCAAACACAGGTAGCCGACGTCGCTCAAAAAGCTGGATGGCTCGAGTGGGACTGAGCCGGACACGTGATCCTTATGTCAGACACAATATGGGTGGAGACCACCACAGAATGGGTCCCAAACAACGGGCGACGCCCGCGTGGAAGGCCCAGGGGAAGGTGGTGGGATGAGCTAAACTCCTACCTCAAAGATTGGCCCTTACTTGCAAACAACAGAGACGAGTTTAACGAAGGAAGGGAAGCCTTTGCCCTGCACTGGGACACAACAGGCTCATAATATAACAGAAATTATGTATATGGAATGGATTGAAACGTGCGAAGCCGCAGGCGGGTCAGCTAGTTTTAGGGTCCCGTACCCAAAGGGTATAAACGGCACCCTATTACTGAGGCTCCGCTGTCTGTCTGTCTGTCTGTCCGTCTGTCACCAGGCTGTATCGCATGAACCGTGATAGTTAGACAGTTGAAATTTTCACAGATGATGTATTTCTGTTGCCGCTATAACAACAAATACCAAAAACAGAATAAAATAATTGTTTAAGGGGGGCTCCCATACAATAAATGTGATTTTGATGATCGTTTTAGCTCGATATTGATAACGGCACCAGGTAGACGCTTGAAATATTCACAGAATATTTCGTTATATATTCACTTTAAAACAAAATCATTAAAATAAAATAAAATTTTGCCCTTATTAATAGTTAATGGCACGGGACACTTTGTGCGCGAGTCCGACTCGCACTTGACCGGGTTTATTCATAATTTTACGCAATCCACAACAAACAAAAACCTCTTTTACATTTATGAAGTAAAGAGTTAAGTTTAATATATAAGTACATTCTCAAAGGAAGACCCGAACCTAAATTACATTAGAATACAAACTAATATGATCGCACTATGAAGAAAAAAATAACGTCGAATTTTTAACACAATTACCAACCTTATTACCCATTTTTATGGTATATTTTCCGGTGTTCCGTAGCTCGAACACTTATATAAAATTCAGAGGAGTATGAAGCGTATCTGTTTGATCATTTTAAGGTAATTTTTCTCGTGGTTTTAAATAAGGTAACGTGTCTAAGGTAGCCTTTGCAGAAGTTATGTAAATTTTATTCTAAATCGCAAATAAAAAGACTGCTTCATAATCATCATCAACAGCAGGAAGACGTCCACTGCTGAACATAGGCCTCCCCCTTAGATCACCACAACGAGCGGTTGGCAGCCGTTTGCGCCCAACGGCTCCCCGCGATTCTTACTAGATCGTCGGTCCACCTTGTAGGGGGCCAGCCTACGCTGCGTCTTAGCACCCCCTGCACCGCCACTGCCCTGGTTGCTACCACTTCCAGGGATGACGGAGCCGCCGGGGACTGAGGGCCGTTTGTTAATTGTGTCCATCATAAGGGGGGTTTTGCCATAATCAGCACGCTTGGCAGACGGCTTGGTGATCGCAGTAGTTGGTGATTAGTACACAGAAGAATGCTGCTGCCCATTCCCTGGAACATCTTCCTTTGCCGACTCACACGGCTCCCGCGGGATGAGAAGGGGTGGCCCTATTATTACGCCGGGACCACACAGCAGTCTTTGCCATACGACAAAGACTGCTTAACATGCGTTAATCCCGAGGTGGTTACCTAAAGTTTTCGTCATGAAACGTCAATTTGCACATATACACTAGCGCTACACGCGCTAGATAGAACTATTTTCTCATAGTAATTTTGACGCGACCGATTTCTGTGGCGTTGTTGTCGTTAATTTGTGGTATTAACACTGCCGAATTAATAGATGCCTGTATCTAGTCAGTAATTATTTCTGTTTCAAACTAGCTGACCCGGCCGCGGCTACGCATGCGTCGTTTGTCAATAAAAACATTACCCTACTTCTGCGCGGTTGGGTAAAAAAGTAGCCTATGACTCAATCCCGGTCAAGATTTATCTATCTACCAAACTTCATAGATACAAAAGGCAATAGGTCCATAATCCAAAAAAGTAAAATTTAATCCAAAACAGCATTCCCATACAAAATTACAAATTTTGATTTATTTAAACTTTAACTGTTTTTATGGGTTTTCCTCATTTTTATTTCTTTTAAACCACCCCTGTATTAGAGCGAACACAATAAATTTATTTAAACCAGTCAAGCCGTTATTGAGTTCTAGCGAGACTAATGAACAGCAATTGATTTTTGAATATATAGATTTTATTTATATCTGTTTAGCCATTACGTGGCTACATACACTCTTAGTTTAAACGCCAGAGGTAGCATCTAGTTCATTCGAACTATATTAATTACTAGTTTCCCAATCCGCAGCTTCGCACGCGTAGTTTTTCAATAAAAACATTAACCTCCTTCTACGTAGTTAATTAAAAAGTAGCCTATGTCACCCGGGGATGGTGTAGCTTCCCAACAGTGAAAGGTTTTTTAAATCGGCCCAGTAGTTTCGGAGCCAATTCAATACAAACAAACAAATCTTTCCTCTTTTTAATATTAGTATAGACAAGCTACCGACCGCAGTTTCGCACGTATGTCTCAATCCAGGTAACAATCTATCAAACTATCAATGTATCAAATTTAATAGTAATCAGTCCAGCTATTTTGTCGTGAAAACGTTACAAACAAAAAGACAGAGCTACTTTCAAAATTATATTATTAGTAGCGATTAGTAGTAATGTAAATACCACAAACAAAACAGTAGGGGACATGTACGAAGGCGGGCTTAACCGTTTCAAAAACTTTTCTTCTACTAAACCTTTGAGGATAGAGTGAGATGGTAAAAGAAGTAGGTATTACTGTACATAATTACTGATTAAAACAGGTATTAATAACGAATATATGTACCTTTTTAGGGTTCCGCACCCAACGGGTAAAACGGGACCCTATTACTAAAACACCGCTGTCTGTCTGTCCGTTTGTCACCAGGCTGTATCTCATGAACCGGGATAGTTAGACAGTTGAAATTTTCACAGATGATGTATTTCTGTTGCCGCTATAACAACAAATACTAAAAACAGAATAAAATAAATATTTAAGGGGGCTCCCATACAACAAACATGACTTTTTGCTGGGTTTCGCTTGATGTTGATAACGGCAACAGGCTTGAAATAATTACAGAATATTTAGTTATGTATTCACTTTAAAATACATAATTAAATTAAACTGAAACAAATATGTAAGTGGAGCTCCCATACAACAAACATGATTTATTTGCTCGTTTTTGCTCTATATTGATAACGGCAACAGGTAGACGCTTAAATATTCACAAAATATTGAGTTATATTATTTACTTTATAAATAAATAAATAAATTAAAACAAAATTAATATTTAAGGGGGGCTCCCATACAACAGACATGATTTTTTTGCTGTTTTTATAGATAATGGTACGGTACCTTTCGTGCGCGAGTCCGTCTCGTCTGGCCGGTTTTTTATTTGTTATCCCTACGTTTTGACTGAGTAGGTATATACACGATAAATACCACTCTATATCAGTAATTAGGTATTTTTAGGTATTAGATTTTGAGCAACAATCATGCAAATGTATAGAACTTTTCCTAATGGGATAGGATTTTTATTTATCTCGGTCACGAATTGTTACGTTATCCATACTCATATTATAAATGCGAATTTTACTCTGTTTGTTTGTTAGTTTGTTACCCTTTCGCGACTAAACGTCGCGTATGAAATTTGGCAAGGTGATATCTTTTGTCTCAAAATCATATGGAAGGTGTGAAATAAGGGTTAAAAGTTTGTGTGGCCACTCCATAATTCCTCAAATTGGGGATTTAGACTTTTGGTAACAAGCAATAAAGATATACGAGTAGGTGTTTTTTTTATACTACATATATGGCAAACGAGCATGCAGTCCACCAGATGTTAAGTGGCTACTGCAGCCCATGGATATCCACATAGAATTCAAAACAAGCTATTATGTTGTCTTGATCTCTATGTGGATACGTTGCCATACTATAGGACTAAGCTGTTATGCCTACGTGCCAGTAATTACAGGAACATACCATTACCATCTAACCGGAACACAGCAGCACAAGTACTGCTATAAAAGGTGTTTCAACTTTTTTGCAAAATCATCCCTAAAAGTAAAATTATGAGGTATTCTTTAGATGCACTCCCTATGTACTGTTCGTACATAGATAGATTGTGACCGGGAGTAGGACATATACTACTTTTTACCCGACTGCGGACTTCTTACTAGCTTCAAAATTTGTCTTAAAATTAATTCTAGTAATAAGTTTTTGGCGGCAAAAAAATATTTAATCATATTTTTTTAGCTAGCTGATCCGCCCTTATTGCTCAATGTTTATCAAAATACAATATAGCTTTCTGTCAGTAAAATTTTAAGAATCGCTTCAGTTGTTAAAGAGTTTTCAAAACATACACAAATAACAAACTTCACCATATATAATATCGGTATAAAAGTATATACGTGTTTTGTTATCTACGATATTAAATGAAAACACGAGTAGGGCTAATAGCTAGTATGGTTGTATAATAGTTTTATTTTCAAATTCATTACAACAGAAAATTTTGAAACTACCTTAATATCAAGTCCTAAAATATCAATGAAACAGCCTGTATAAAATACGTCATATGCAGTAGGTTTAACTGACTAAGCGGCATCTTCGCAAAGGTACTGCCGATTTACGTAAAAAAATGTTTATTGGAAATGTATCGATTGCTGAGTGAATATTCAGGCTACCGCTATTAAGCCCACCTCTAAAATCAGTTAATACGATTTCGGATTTGTGTTTTAAACTAATGTCGTACATAACAAAACAGGTTGTAGATTACATGTTTTAAGAAAAGTGAAGTACTTCGTCTCAAATGTAGCATTATTTTTGAATATTTCATATTAGCGTGTACAGTTCATTCGTCGAATTAATTCACCGCAACAAAAACCCCGCCCGGATTTACCCTTTACCTCCATTATAATTATTTTAATATGCAAATAATGATAATAAAATTCTGTTGCTTTCCTCGCTTTTTGTTTTGTTTGTGGCTCAGCTTATTGGGTTATACTTAATTATATTTGGGCTAGGTGGTGCCTTAATTTTTATTTATGTTCATTCTTTATGCTGTTTGTGACCCTCAGATATTCGGAGGAAAGGGTTTGTCAAAAAGCATTACCCTTCTTCTTTGCATTCGTGTGATAAATTATCATTTGGCTTTTATTTCTTAAATTTAAGGCTGCACGATGTTTAGATTCATATTTCGAAAATGTTAAAAGATTAAGTTCATTATATTGCTAAGCCCGCCTTTATTTTCGTTTTTGTATTTAATATTTTCGAAAATGCTTTATTCGTGTCTTCCAACTCGGGAAAAGCTATAGCGGTATGTCGGACTCATCGTAGGCTATCCACCAACGGCATACCGACTAAAACCCACCAATAATCCTTCATCCACCTCCGTGCATCATCAAACCGCCCATTGGATGAGTGGGTCTATGCTGTACTAGCACCTGACAGAGTCACGGGGTCCCGGTTGGATTCAACTGCGGCACTGGGAGGGAGTTGAGTTCCTGAAATATGAACATTCCAGAACATTCCCCACGGCGGAGAAGGCGAAGAAACTGGTTTTGCCTCCTTCTGATCTATCTTCTGCGGAGCGGCTCAGCGAGAGGATCATCCTCTCTGATACGCTCCGCAGCCTTCTTTTTCTAAGGTCGCCTTGCACAACCGTACTAAATACGATGATTTAGTCACTCTTAGTATATAATATACGCAGATGGCGTAGTACTAGTAGTTTGAGAGAGAGATAGGCTTGCCCAGTACCTACTAAGCAATAATACAACAAATCTCAGTAATCAAAACCCTTCTTTACATTCGCAGTCGGATAAAACTAAGAATAGCTTCACAATAACTTCCCCCGGCAATAGAAATGGTGCCAATAAACTACGAACGTACCCCGTTACACTAAAGTGCAGCGACCGTTCCGCAAACTTATTGATATTTAGATGCAATAGCTGTTTGTTATGCTGTACAGTTAGATTTAACATTAGAATTCTGACTGAATTTAGATTTATTTGATTACGGTATTTAGTTCAATCGTACTCGCAATAAAGTGTTTTAGTAATGCAATTCCAGTAAGTTAGATTACATTAGCTTAGATAATGTCTTTATTGCACACCATTAAAAATAAACAAAAAAAGAAAATACACTTTAAAATAGAAACTTAAATCCGAAATGAGGAGATACGTAGGAGAACTCAAGTCACCGACATAGCTCGACGGATTAGCACATTGGAGTGGCATTGGGCAGGCCACATAGCGCACAGAACAGATGTCCGATGGGGCCGAAAAGTTCTCGAATGGAGGTCACGGACCGGCAAGCGCAGCGTACGACGTCCACCTACAAGATGGGCAGACGAATTGGTAAAAACCGCAGGTCGGCGTTGGATGCAGGCCGCTTCCAACAGCAGTTCCTGGAGGTCAATGAGGGAGGCCTGTGTCCATTAGTGGACGTCCTACGGCTAATATGATGATGATGATGCCACTTTAAAACCATAAGAACAATGAGCGGCCTTATCGCTAAAACGATCTCTTCCAGTTAACCTTTGGGCCGAAGTTGTGACTTACTACACTTGAATGTATGTTAATCAATACGCGATAGGCGCGATAGACGCGGTAAACAATTATTATTTCGGGGGTTTAAAACTATCATAGCTAAGAACTACCCTAGTAAAACAAGCTTTCTATTTAAATAAAACCGCGTTTGAATCGTTCAATCCGTTTGGAAACTATTATTCCACAGACAGACAGACACACTGGTATAGGCGTTAAAATTATTAAACCTCTCTTTTTGCGTCGGGGGTTAATTAAAAATTGACAAAACGAACTTGACTGTCATTCTGATTTGACCACCTCTGTGGCGCAGTGGACGAATAGCCAGATTAAGAGCAAATGTTTGCATGTTCTGCAGATATTATAAGTTATATAATACATAAATATTTTGTTTTGTACATACGTAATGTACAAAACAAAATATTTATGTATTATATCAGTTATCTGGTTCCCATAGTACAAGCTTTGCCTAGTTTAGGACTAGATGGCGCTGTGTGAAATGTCCAGCATTATTTATTTATTTATCATTTATTCTTGAGAAAAACGACATCACTTTATAAAAGCCACTATGAATATCAAAGTCTAAGTTAATAGAACTCGTTAATATAATAAAACCCAGTATACGTTAGCTTACAGCAATTAACTGGAATCTAGAAAAAGGTACGCACAAGCTGCAAGCCAAAATCTAATCTCTAGTTCACAACAAAAAGGCTAACAACATGTTGTAAAACAACGAGATATCAAACTTCTATTCCCAACTCAATCGTTCAAGAAAGGGTCGAATTTGACAATCGGAAAATAATAGATAGTATTTTTCGCTCCATATTCCATAGTTTTAGGGTTGTGCGTAGATAAAGCTTGCATTTATTAAGCTTTTATAGGAATAATTTACATATTTCAAACTGACAAATTTCAAAAACAATTGTAATAAATACAAATTAAACTTTACCCTACGCCAGATTTATAATACAAATATAATTCAATAAATTTTTGAAATTCAAAATATTTAACTATTTACAAAATCATCATCATCATTATCATCATATCAGCCGTAGGACGTCCACTGCTGGACAAAGGCCTCCCTCATTGATCTCCAGGAACTGCGGTTGGAAGCGGCCTGCATCCAACGCCGACCTGCGGTTCTTACCAAGTCGTCTGCCCATCTTGTGGGTGGACGTCCTACGCTGCGCTTGCCGGTCCGTGGCCTCCACTCGAGACCCTTTCGGCCCCATCGGCCATCTGTTCTGCGTGCTATATGGCCTGCCCATTGCCACTTCAACGTGCTAATCCGTCGGGCTATGTCAAAATAATTAAAATTATAAATTTATATATTTATTTATTATTTATAATAAATTATAATTATAAATTATAAAATTAAAATTATTTACAAAATAATATTAATTAATTATATTAGAATACTAATGGACCCCCCGAACCACGTATCGGCTTGAAATGCATAGGTATAACGCGGGCTGTCAATATAAGTCACCCTGGTAGAATTGTTAATTGTTGTCCCCGGCCATCATTATGTATGAGAAAATGAATGACTTCCACAAATAATTCTTCGTTCTCGAGTTTTAGCGAGACTAACGAACAGCAATTAATTTTTATATATATAGACAATATATCTCGGGATAACTCCTACCGAAGCATCCGTTTCAAACGATATTCCTCTTTGACGATATTTGCAGCACGCATTCTGTCAATTCTATGTCAAACGTCATAAGGTTACATTATAAAAGCGCTAAGGTTAGATTATATATATAAATTAATATATATTATAATTTTATATGGTGGTTAAGTATTCTTAAATTTTCTAATTTTGCGCGCAATTTTCTTAATTTTTTCTTTCATAAGAACCTTCTCCTGACAATAAGAAATACAACAAAAAAAGAATTGGCCAAATTGATCCAGGCGTTGTTGAGTTATGCGCTTACCAACACATTTTGTGATTCATTTTTATATTATAGATAACAAAATCCTCTCCATCCAAAGGTTGTCTGGAAGAGATTGCTTCTAAATGATAAGACCGTTCATTACAAGTACTATTTGCTTTCTTGTTTTTTATTTTGTTTGTTATTTATTTGTTAAATGGTATTTATATATTTATATATTATCCGAACACTACGGAAAAATCCAAGATTTTTATAAACATCTCATAAATGTTCAAGCATTGACGGGACACCCGCAACCTTCCTCTTGATGCGAGAATGCACTACCAATTGTGCTACAGGCTCTTGTCACGTCAGTGTCGAAATTAGTGAAATGATTCAGATTACGAGTAAAGCGCCGTTAGCTCCATCAGCGCTTTAGTCGTAATCTGAATCATATCCTCATATCAAGAGCTTGCGGGTTCAAGTCCCGTCTAGGCTTAAATTTTTTTGAGGTGGTATTAAAAATCTTGGCATTTTTTTGTTTATATGGTTTGTATCATTCATCAGATTTAATGAAATTGAAATTCAAAAGAAAAATGTCTCAACTTAAATACAAAATAATAATATTTCAATAAAATTCAAAATAAAAAAAATGTTAGACCAAGGAAAGTTATGTTATTTACCCGTATCTCTTTATAACCTTTCAGCAACTTCACGACAAGCTGAATTTAGATGAATGAGATGTCAATAAAGTCATCGCGAGAGGTACATGTACCAACAAGTAACTTTGTAACGAAAACAAAACCAACTTCAGAAAACAGAGAATCGGAAAAATTTGCGTTGCAAATTGATTAGCATGATGATTTTCTATTTGAGTCCATCGGGGGGCAATCGCGCTAATTTTAAACGATAATACCATATTAAAACCAACACAAAAACGTTACGTTATGCAAACATTAAAAAAATATTCATACGTATTGAGAACCTGCTTTTCTTGAAGTCGCTTATCCGACTTCTGAAACCGGAAACAGAAAATTGAAACCAGTTATTTTGATTAAAAACCAAATTAAAAACGTATTTTTATGAAATTACTATGTTACTAAACTGAATGTATATCATTATTATAAATACGGGATATATCACGTACCGTCTTATCGGTGTTACGAACGACAATGTTTCGGTTCAATTCGTGAACCTTCAGGGTGAGTGCGATCCGCTCCGAATAACGTCTCGCCTCGCACTGAGCGATTATTCGGATTATTTATTCGGAGCGGATCGCACTCACCCTGAAGAAAGGTTCACGAGTTGAACCGAAACATTGTCGGTCGAAACACCGATAAGACGGTACGTGATAAATCCCGTATTTATAATAATGATTGAAATCAATCACGGAAGTTTTCTATGAATGTACATCTTTTAAAATAAATAAAGATTTTTCCAAAGCGGTTAATAATTGACGGAGTTTTGACTAAAAACATGAAAAAATAACTGAAATGAGATCCTCCTCCTTTTCGTGAAGTAGGTTAAGAAAAGATGCTGCCAGCAATTTTGAGTTACATATTTTTTTCTTCCAAATATTGCAATAATGACCTACTTTCAATTCATAATCATAATCATTTATTCGCAGGTGTCAGTGCAGTTGCTTGCTAACTAAAATATTCCTGACAGCCCTAACCAGGGCCGTATCCAGTACATGATTCAGTGCGTATAAATCGGCGGTGACTGGTCCCCAGGGGGTATTTGCATCGACAGGACGGGGGTAAGTGAGACGTTCAAAGCAACTCTTTCCAACACAATAGTTTTTGTAAGGGGGTTCAAAATCGCGAATGTGCTTTTACTTGAAGAATTTTATTTTCTATTCTGAGTGTTTTATACTGGATGGCTCATAATGTCTTGTCTGGTAGAAGACCAAGCATGTCTGTCAGGGGGTAAATGCCCGTATAAAGGAACTTCAAGTCCAGAGTTTTTCAGAGAGGTTTTTTCTAGGCAAGCGTGCTCCATCTTCAATCTCACAATCACTTACCATCAGGTCAGGTAGAGTCAAGACCTTGACTATCATCAATAAAAAAAAACTTTAAAACTAGTTCAAGTCTCATAGATGTTTTTTGCTAAATTTGGTAGGCTGGTGCAAGAAGAATTTGAGTATATGGGGCATGCGAGACCTTACGCTAACTAGCTGCAACTTCAAGGAACCCATCTAAAGCATGCCTCATCTCAAGGAATCCATTCTGAATCCGTGTTCGTTGTTCAATTATGACGATAATATCATTATAAAAAATCCAAAATCTGTAAATCAACCTAACAAAGTATGCGAAAATAACTGGAAAATCAATTAATGTCATAAAATCTAGTTAAATTTGACGTGTAGTTTCAATCTAATTAAGCCAGCAACGTGCAACTTTTGACATTTTAACTAATAGGTGGACTAAAAATATAATTACGAGAACAAGGGTCTGGAGTACCCTTCAAATATTATTTAACTCAAGTATTAATACCTCATACATTTCATAAAACAACAACACTGTTTTCAGTATATTCCGTTTAGTCGCAGACACATCGGTGTTTTTGCACTCACAATCGGCAAATCGCTACCGGAAACCCTTCCAGAATAAAGTATAAAATATGATCTGCCCAATACCCGGCGTTGTACACATTCTGTCAATTTGCGGGATAAATCACTGGCTTTGCTATCGGGAGTGATAAAAGGGGTTTTTTGCCACTGAGTGTATGATTTATATGGTTGAGTGTGTGTAGTTCAGAAATGTGTTATGGAATGTTGCTTTTTGTGAGTTGGGGAAAATATTTGAAGATATTTGATCGGATTTTTTAGCATAACGTGTTTTGTTATACTTTTTATGAAGAGTTAGAACAAACAGATCAGAGTGTATTCTCAACATGTGACGGAAGTTATGCGCGCCGATGTAACACACCATGAAGTTAGTTTTTCCGGTCTGAAGTTATCCATGTGGTGCGCAAATGACATATACTATTTATTCACGCCAAAGAAGTATAGCTTCTTACGTGCGTATATACACACTTTTTTAGATATTTTCATACTTATTTGACGTCCTTTATAGCGCAGTGGGCGAATGACATGGCATGGCATAGCGCCATGGCAGTGGCGTCTGAGACGCAGGAGGTTGCGAGATCAATTCCCGCCGCGGGACAAATTTTTGCATGATCTACAGATATATGTTCCGGATCTATATGTTTCTCTATATATTATTAGTATGTATTTACAAAAAAAGTATAAATGTAAGTATTATATCTGTTATCTGGTGCCCATAGTAACAGTAAGTACAAGCTTTGCTTAGTTTGGGGCTAGTTAGCGTTGTGTGAAATGTCCAGCATTATTTATATTACTGAAAAAAAAAATTAATATATACGTGAATAACATCATGGTTGTTCAGAATCCGCTCACCCGAAAACTCATCTAAAAACTGATTACTACTTATATCACAAAAAAAACAGCAGGCCCAATATTATATTTACAAAATGCTGACAGCGACTTGAAGCCCCTATAAAACACTAAAGATTTCCTCTTTGCTTTTGAAAGACAACATTTGTTTTACCAGACGTTGTAATAAACAACAACCTCAGCATTAACGGTTGATATTAAATAACTCAATTCGTTTCTAATTTGTCGACAATTGTTCCCGACAAAGGCTGGCACGAACGAATGCTCGCGAGTATGAAGGAAGTCGGCAGCTAGGGCGGTAGAGAGGGGACACCGAATAACCATATCGATAGTTTTGCACAGAAGAATTGATGTTGAATATCATCGATATCCTTACCCTTCCTGAACCTTCGTTCCTATCTCTAAGCTACAAAGCAAACAGATATTTTGCTTAAGCTTTTTTTTTGTCTATACGACCTAGAGATGGAACAAGCTTAAATTCCACCTGATGTTAAGTGGTAACTAGGCATGGAAATCATTGCTATTTCAAAAACATTTTCATAAGATCAAATCTCAAATTTTTTATCAGTGCTTTTTCACATGTGAAAAATCACAGGCAATGATTTTCATTAAAATGCCGTAATGTCACACTCACTAAGAATAGCAAGAATGCTAGTGCTATTTCAAATGGGAAAAATCACGGGCAACAAAAACCCCTGCTGAATTCCGAAGAAATGCGAACGACTATTATTTGTAGCAGACCCGAATGATTACGATCGATATACGATGAATACCGAAAGTGATTTTATTTGAATGAACTTCAACAGGTTATGCGAAGAAAAATAACAGGTGAGGCATATATGACGACTTCCGTGGTGCAGTGGGCGAATAGCCTGCTGAGACGCAGGAGGTAGCGGGTTCGATTCCCGCCGTGGAACAAATGTTTGCATGATCTACATATATTTGTTCCTGGTCTGGTTGTTTTCTCTATATGTATTCTAAGTATGTATTTACAAAAAAAAATGTATATTAAAAATGTAAATGTATTCTATCAGTTATCTGGTTCCCATAGTACAAGTTCTGCTTAGTTTAGGGCTAGATAGCGCTGTGTGAAATGTCCAGGAATATTTATTTATTATTTATTTATATCCATCCCTAGTGGTAGCCATCACCTAAATCAAAGTATTGCGTCGTAGATCACGCATCATAGAAACGTCCTACGATGCAGTGCCCTTTGTCTATCAACTTGAAGCATACAGGTGTAAAACCTCGTGTGCCTGTAATTTCACCATCAACCCTTTTTACCGAAACACAGCAATCTGGCAGAAATAGGTATGATGGTAGTACTACCCCAGACGATCCCTTTTACAAAGAACTCTGCTGCTCTTTAAAAATATTTATGATAAAATATTTGGTGATGTTTGAAACCATCGACTTCGATGTTTGTTATCAGCCCTTTCCCAGCTCTAATCAACAAAGCAAACGCCATTGCCAGTGGCGTTGTGGGGGCGCGGGCGGTGCGCCGATGCGTTTGTAATATTTCATTTATTCGTAATATATTATAATCGTGTACAGAGCGACACAGAGTTAATTAATATATGAGACAACAGTGGAACGATTATGGGATTGAATACCGAAAAAAATACCAACAGGCTGTGTGCTGTTTGGAGCATCATACCGACCGATTCGAGAAATTCTTTTTCTGTTCAAAAGTGTATACTTCCCGGTAGTCCCATTGACACCAAGTCAAGATCTTTGATAACAAAAGGCAACCCTCAAATTTTATAGATACGCATAATTGTTTTATATTTTTACCTCAGAACTCCGTCATTTATCAACCGATATGGAAATTTTTTTTTTTTATTTGAAAGGGTATACATAAATATTGGTCTCATAGAAGTTTCATCAAAATCAGCTCAGTAGTTTGGTTAAGTCGGTTATATTTGTGTTAAAAAATTAATTGTCATTGTAATGTAGGTTTAGTGCCACGAGCTCTCGGTCTAACTGTGCTCGGAGACATTTGCCACCATTTCACCGTTGAATAACCTGCATCTTTCAACGGAATCCGCTTCGTTACACATCATTGTAATTTCGCTCTTAATTGTATTGTTTTTAAGATTGTTTTTTGTAATTAGCTTCTGATGAGATGTTGATTGAATTTTGGATTAATCTTTTATGATCTAAAGATATTGTACAGGATAACATAAAATGACGCAACTTTTAAATATTATTTTGTGTTTATTTAGAGTTCCGTACCTTAAAAAGAAACCCTTATAAGTTCAATTATTATAATAAATACGGGATTTATCACGTACCGTCTTATCGGTGTTTCGACCGACAATGTTTCAGTTCAATTCATGAACCTTTATCAGGATAAGTGCGATCCGCTCCGAATAACGTCTCGCCTCGCACTACGCGCCGCAGCCCTCTTTGCGCGAGTAGACGGACGGGGTGGTGGGGATTGCGTCAACGGTGGCCCGACGTGTTGACAGGTTGCGTCATCATCATTATCATGACTGCTTCTCTTTTCGGTAGTTCTTGGTACAGGCAAACATACAACACTAACTATGTCTCTACCAGGTTCACTCACTCTTCACTTACAGGATCTCTCGTTTGTCTGCCAAAAGATATCGCGCTATCAGTGTTGCGTAGAGATATTAAGTTAAAATTAATATCAAATACTAAGGATTAATTTATCAATACCTACTCGTAAATAAATTAAAACCTATGTATAATAGAGTAGACTTCAAATTTTGAAATTTGGTCTCTCACCTTCCGTATTTAAAGCTTGACTCAAAAACTTTTATCTCCATGAAGAGTCGTGATTAATCTGATCTCTAATATTAATATATGTATATGTATATAAGTACATATTTATTAAGAACTATTTATGTACCTAATATGTATATGTAAGTAGTTTTTCTTTTTCTATTATTAAGTTTATTCTTTTAACACCTCAGCCAATCTTCTATTAAGTATTCGCTTTGTTAAGCGATAAGACCGCCCATTATGCTTACATTTAGTTGTTTATAACATTTAGTTGTTTAATTCTTTATATCTGTTGTGTCTAGCTTGTAAGGTATATTAAAGAATTTTCATTCACTCATTCATTCATTTGGCCAGAAGCAAGGTCTCACAGTACAATTAAAATAATATATCCGAATATGATCATTTGCAGCTTTAATCACATAAAAAACCGGACAAGTGCTAGTCTAGCTGACGCACCGAGGAATTCGTAAAAAAATTTTTGTTTATATGATAGTACTAAAAAAAATAACCTTATTCAGATGTTTTCCTTTACTTGTGCTGTGAGACCTTCATCATCATCATCATATCAGCCGTAGGACGTCCACTGCTGGACAAAGGCCTCCCTCATTGATCTCCAGGAACTGCGGTTGGAAGCGGCCTGCATCCAACGCCGACCTGCGGTTCTTACCAAGTCGTCTGCCCATCTTGTGGGTGGACGTCCTACGCTGCGCTTGCCGGTCCGTGGCCTCCACTCGAGAACCTTTCGGCCCCATCGGCCATCTGTTCTGCGCGCTATATGGCCTGCCCATTGCCACTTCAACGTGCTAATCCGTCGGGCTATGTCGGTGACTTGAGTTCTCCTACGTATCTCCTCATTTCTGATTCGATCCCGTAGAGAAACCCCGAGCATAAACCCTGTGAGACCTTGCTTCTTGCCAAATTTCAAGATTCTCGTCCAACGGGCATTACCCTAAAGGTTTTGATTTATTTGCTAGCAAAATATACGGCTTAGAAGGTCGTATTTCTTTATTGGGTTGACTTAGATGCTTAATTTTTTTACAACTTTAAGTTACCGTAGACATACGTATTTAATATTAATTCAATTTGATACCTCCACGCGTTCCAGAGAAAAAGAGTCTTGACAGATGGACAGACAGATAGGTGGACAACGAAGTAATCCTATGTGGTTTCCTTTTTTTCTTGTGAGGTACGGAACCCTCGGTGCGCTCGTTAGATTTGCACTTGTCCGTTTGTAGGGTTCTTTAGCTAAAGGGTCAAACGGGACCCTATTACTAAGACTTCGCTGTCTGTCTGTCTGTCTGTCCGTCTGTCACCAGGCTGTATCTCATGAACCGTGATAGTTAAACAGTTGAATTTTTTACATTATATGATGTATTTCTGTTGCCGCTATAACAACCAATACTAAAAACAGAATAAAATAAATATTTAAGGGGGCTCCCATACAACAAACGTGATTTTTTTATGTTGGTTTTTGCTCGATATTGATAACGGCAACAGGTAGAAGTTTGAAATATTCACGGAATATTTAGTTGTTTATTCACTTTAAACATATTTATTTAAAATATATTAAAACATACATAAAATGGGGGCTCCCATACAACAAACGTGATTATTTTCCGTTTTTATAGTATGGTACGGAACCCTTCGTGCGCAAGTCCGACTCGCACTTGGCCGGTTTTTATTTTAAATAACAAACATCATAATCTATTTAAATACATTTATTACAAACCAGTCACAGTAATCACCAGAAAACCAAACAAAATCTACCATACCTATACAAATCAATAACGTAAAATATAAATAGACTAAAATATAAATAGATTAAGTATATATCGTAGTGGTTAGTATATACATCATCATAAATTAATTCATATAAGCCACATAAGACGTCCACTGCGGAACATAGGTCTCCCCATAGATAGTCGTCGTCTATTTTTCCTAAAGAATACAATCCGGCCTCCTTATTACCTAATCCAAATTGCTCTCGCGTCGCTATCGCTAGTCAGGCCATCCCTTTCACACGTACAGTGCGCACCTCACGTGTGAAAGGGATGGCCTGACTAGAGATAGCGACGCGAGAGCAATTTGGCTTAAGTAATAAAGGGGCGGGCCTCTTTAAGGTAAGAGTGAATAGGTTTCTTCTAGATCTTCATGCTACATCTTAGACTACATCATCGCTTACCATCAGGTGAGGTTGTGGACAATCCAGTAAAATTAAAATCCAGAGGGACCGATCTTATGCGGCCTGCGCCCAGCAGCACTCATCAACCTTTGTTGCGTCATAGCGGTGGTGTATTGTTTTGATTTGGCATATAATATTAAGTAGCCTATGGATTTTTATACCAAAAAAATCACTAGAGCGTTGTCACCCTAAGACAAACAGCATTCTGCGTTCTTCCGCTACCCTCCAGCTGAAAACTCCAGCCCATAATTCCAACTTCTTTAGTAATTCGTTTACGATACGAGCTGTCCGGTTAAGGAATGACTTGTCCGTTTCCATAAGACTTGCTAAATCCTTATCTATTTTTAAAAATGAGGTCTACAAACTGTACTTAGCCGCTTCTTTAGAGTAAATATTGTATTTCCCTTCGATATATATTTTTAAAGCATATAGGTATGTAGTTTATATATTTAACGACAACGAAGTGACGACCTCCTGGCGCAGTGGGTTCGATTCCCGCCGCGGAACAAACGTTTGCATGATCTACAGATATTAGTTCCGGGTCTGCATGTTTTTCTATATATTTCAAGTATGTACCTATGTATTTAGAAAAAAACTATAAAAGTATCTGGTTGCCATAGTACAAGCTCTGTTTAATTTGGGGCTAGATAGCGCTGTGTGAAATATCCAGCAATATTTATTTGTTATTATTGTTTATGATTTATGTAAGTATATGTATATAACTATATATATATATCTATCAATCCAATCCTCGATCCTTGCGTTCATCTGACACACTCCAACTCAGGACACCTGTACACTCCTCCTCCTACTTTGATAAGTCTTTTACAGTGCCGGCTTATGGAACGCGCTGCCGGTGGCTATCAGATGTGCCAAGTCACTTGACATTTTTAAACGTATGCTCAGAGAACACTATCTGAGTATTTGTCGCTAAATATATATGTATTTATTATTAATTATTTGTTTCTTAAATAAGTCTAAGTATGTATCTATAAATTATTCTGAGTAGTTATTGTTTAGATTCATGTAACTTTCATTTATGTAAGTTTTTTTTTTTTTTTATTTGTATATAATTAGTATTAGTATGTATGTACATGTAGTATGTTAGGTACACCATTACACCCCAGGTAATGTCTACACAGTCCATTCCATCCAAAGGCTGTCTGGTAGAGATCGCTAATTAGCGATAAGACCGCCAATTGTATCAATAGATTTACGTAGTTGTTTTTTATATGTATTTGATTCGTGGTGTGCAATAAAGTATTATCTAATCTAATCTAATCTAATCTAATCTAATCTATGTAGGTATATTTTAGGTCGAGGTATTTATTTACTTTTTATCCTAGTTAAATAAGTATTTATTGTAACATCGCCTGCTCTCACGTTTTTTCAATCCAGTTCATCCAAAGGTTGCCTGGAAGAGATCGATTTAAGCGATAAGGCCGCCCATTGTACCACCACGAATTAGTCTTAAACTTTTCTAGAATCAGTTAATGTAGTTTGATGTAACAATAAAGAATTATGTATCTATAGCTGAAAAGTCTTATGTGCTTGTAATTGCATGAAATAGCAGTTTAAACCCCGATATAACAAACCTGAACTTAAAATAAACTAAAAATATACCACGGCCGGTGTCTCACCCCTTTTTCCTATACTAAGGAATTCAGAATTGCTCCATTCTGAGGATTTATGTAGCACGTATTATTGCTACGGCAGCTATCGTACATACTACGGGGAAATAATGCTTATGCAGTGGCAATGTTTTTGAATCACGCCGTTACAATTTAATTTTTCAGTTCGGGATATAAGTAAATGAAGAATGATCTTGGTCTCCATTTATCTATCTTTACAGCCTCCAGCACCCACTGTTGGTTATTATATCAATATAGCCATATACACCAGGATTAGTATAGCATCTACCTAAACTATATTGATTCATTTATTTCGGAACAAGTCCATAGGTACATTAGAATATACAATAAATTCATTACACAAAACAAAGTAACACACACTTAAAAATAATAATAATAAAAACCACATAACTTTGGAAATAAAAATAAAATTTAAAATGGTCAAAATAAAATGTTTAAAATTTAATAAATAGAATTTAATAAAATAATTATTAAAATAAAGCTAAATTAAAATGTCAAAAATTAAAATTAAAATAATAAAAAAACATAAAATTCAGAATACAACACAAGACTTAATTAAATTTATGACGAGCCCATCACAATCCGCATCCACTTATGTTGGATGGGACAGTCCGCCGCGAGCTGCGATCATCTGCAAGATGGTGTTGCCGCTGCCTCGCACCCGCTGGATTAAGGAAGCTACTTTCTTGCGAATAATAGCATGATAGCCGTCCGTGCGCGTCTCCGCGAACATCCCATGCGCTGCAAAAGCGAGGCAGCCGCATCACCATCCTGAAGATGTTATTATACTGAACTCGCAGGGAGCTGGCCGCCCGTTGGGTGTGGTGTATCCAGAGGCTGCTCGAGTAGAAGGACTGGCAGTAAGTCTTGAAGAGTGTAACTTTCGGCGGAACATCGACTGATTTAACTCCCCCACTTTTAATTACAAAAACTTCAATCTTTTTAGAGTTATATTTCAGCCCATGTTCCGCCGGGTACGCTTCACACATGCCTATCAATTTGCGAATGGAACCCACCGTCGGCCCCAGCAGCACCATATCATCAGCATAGCTTATGTCATTGATATATTATGTTGTTTAATGTGGGAAGAAACTGACTCCTGACATACAGCTCACGCTAGTACAGGAGCCAGGACTTCAACCACAATTGTAAAAAATGTTATAAAAGAAATAAAACATATTTGATTTATTTTAAATGTTTTAATCCTAGTCCTATCCTAGTCAGGTCATAAATTCTGTCACATGTTTAATATAAAATAATCGAAACAAGTTTATTCATTATGTAACCATTTATATACCAAAATGAACTTAACAAAACATACATTCTTATGACACTAAAGTTTATTCAAAATGACCTCCGTGATTTTGGATACAGGCCTTCAATCTGCGCGGCCAGTCGTCTATCGCAGCACGAACGAGGTCCATGTCAATATCGGCGGCTGCCTTAATCAAGGATGTCTTGAGTGACTCCAAATTGGGATGAGGCTTTGAGCACGCCTTTTCCTCCAAGTGTTGCCATATCTTGTAATCTAACGGATTCAAATCTGGACTGGAGGAGGGCCAGTCTTCGTGCCGGATGAAGTCGTTTTCACGCGCCGCGAGCTAGTCTTGTGTGCTCTTCGCTCTATGAGCTGGCGCCGAATCTTGTTGGAATACCCAGTGCCTGTTATTGAACATGGTATGAGAAACAGGTTCCACAAGGTTCGTCAGGACTGTATTTTGATACACAACTGCATTCGTTTTTACACCTTTCTCACAAAAATGTACCTCTGTTAAGCCCCAATAAGAAACTCCCAACCATACCATGAGCGAGGATGGAAAATGACCTCGTTGGATACGCGGAATATGGTTGCTCGCTTCTTCACTACTGTGTGCGTACACCTTATCATTTTGTTTGTTGTAGCTCTCTTCTACGGTAAAAATTTTTTCATCCGAAAAAAGAATTTCCCGATATTTTTTTCCCGCGTACCGCTTCAACAAAGCGGCATCTCTTCAGTCTCAGGTCCATTAGACGAGCATTCAAACGATGTCCTGTTTTTCTTCGATATGCCCGAAGCCCTAAGTCTTCATTTAACACCCTTTTCACCGTGGTTCTGCTTAAACCCATCTGAAGGGCCAACAGTTTCTGCTTACGTTTGGGATTTCTTTGAATTCGCGCCTTCACAGCTTTTATCACTGCTGGAGTCCTAACAGACCGAGGGCGACCACTTCTTGACCTGTCATCTACACTAGAGTCTTCATTGTATCGTTTGATGGTGCGAAAAACGAATCTTTTGGTTATATACAAATTTTTCAGTATGTCAAAAATTTGAATTGGCGCGTAACCGCAACGATGCAACGCAATAACTGCAACACGGTCTTCTTTAAGCGTCCACTCCATATTTAAAAATTAGTAAAATTCTAAAATGATTTAAAATAAAAAATCATTTTTATTTTAATGAACAATTCGAAATTCGAATTCTATAAACTTTTTTGTGGCCAGCATTCTAAAAGAAAAGTTTTTACTGTGTGACAATACTTATGACCTGACTAGGTATATAGCATATATATACATATATATGTCCTAAAATAGGTTACCTTTTTTCTAAACTGTGTGTAAATTGAAAAAAAAGTATGTTTTCTTTAACACAATTTCGCTTCACTTCTATAGTTGATTTATTAAATATAATAATGCAAATGTCAAATGGACAAAGTTTAAAACAATGGATATTCGCGGGGTTATTGTCTGTTTTAAAGTAACCACCAATAAATGTCAGCTTAATGGTGTGAAAGTTTCGTCGAAGTGTTTGATATAAAGTAACCTACTTTGCCATGTGTATTGAACTACAGAAATCTAGCCTCTAGTGTTAATATTTGGTTGTTAGTTTGGTTGACCGAACTACTAATACTTTTTGGTGACCGTAGTCCTGAAGACTAAAGTCTTCAACCAGTGTGTGTTGCCAGTGATGACCTATGGCACTGAAACGTGGTCCTTTACTCATGGCCTCATGACCAAGCTCAAGATCGCTCATCGAGCTATGGAGAGAGCTATGCTCGGCGTCTCTTTGCGTGAAAAAATCCGCAATGAAGAAATCCGCATACGAAGTAAAGTTGCCGACATAGCTCTCAAAACTAGCAAGTTGAAGTGGCAATGGGCAGGCCACATCGCTCGTAGAACCGATAACCGTTGGGGAAGAAAGCTTCTCGAGTGGCAAGGTGGACCGACGATCTAGTAAGAATCGCGGGGAGCCGTTGGGCGCAAACGGCTACCAACCGCTCGTTGTGGCGATCTAAGAGGTAGGCCTATGTTCAGCAGTAGACGTCCATAGTCCGGTTGGTACAAAGCACCGAACTACTGACACGAGAGGGTTTTTTGGGCAGTCATCTCAAAAGTATCGTAGTCTGCACAGCCTTTAAAGAAGTGCGATAATTATCCCATAGTTAATTTATGAAGCACAATTAAACCGGAGATTGTCTCGAATTCTTATGTGTAATGAACATTAAAAATCGTCTTCGTGCAAACTGCTACAATAATGCTTATTGAAATTATTAACTGCTATAATATATAACAAAGGCTTTGGAATATATTACACAAATTAATAACTTGTAATTAATATAAGCGTCTTCTATTTTCATATTAAAACAAAAACTTTTTCTTTCTTTTTTATCAAGAAAATATAAACACCCAATTAAGTTGTATCTGGATCTTTCTAGAGACAACTTAGGAGATCAAATGATTTGTAAAAGAATTTGAATAGTGTTATATAAACACAATTATTCCGGTAAAGCTCCTTAACTCGTCAAAGATCACGCTAATACATATTTATGACCAAATCAAATCAAAATGTTTTTATTCATTAAAATCACAATGATCACTTTAAAAAGTCAATTTTACTGGCTGTTCCTTCGCAACCAAGCCAGGAAAGAAAGGCAAGAAACAAGACAGGTTGTTCATTATAATGATCATTTTAGAATACTTAACAATAAAGAAAACAAATTACATCTAAATTGTATCCAATTTGGTCAATCCCAAGCTTCTCTATCATCTAACTAATCCAATATGATACAGTAGGCTTTTTTATAAAGAACTAGCTGTTGCCCGTGACTTTGTACGCGTTACACTACTAAATGTGGTGGTAACCTAGAAAATAAGCTAAACTCGGTGTTGCAACTTGACTTGACACCATATTTTTATCCCATGGGAACTGATTTACGGGATAAAAGGTAGCCTATGTGGTATAATCCAGGTTTTAATATACGTTTATACCTAATTTCATCGAAATTGGTTTGACCGTGTTACGACGTAATCACAAACAAACAAATAGACAAACATCCAAACTTTGACATTTATGATATTAGTGTGATTTGTTTAATTACGTTATTAAATTTGTTAATTGATAATTTTGTACATCACTTAGGAGATTTTTATAATAGCGTACACCTTGCCCTTTAAACGATTTACTAACATTATGGAGTCTACAAGAGGCAATAGCGAGTTTATCTTTGTTTCTAGTATTAAAATTATGATTATCGCTATTTTTCTTCAACAAATTAATAATTTTGTGAACATACATCAGATTTTCGTAGATGTATTGACAAGGGAATGTCATAATATTTCTTTTAACTTATAGTGATTACGTTCTATAAATAGGATCCTTACGAGTTTCCCTTGATACCAGTATCACTGCGAAAAATCATCATACAATAACTTGGCTCGAGTTATCCGTTCCTCGGCCATAACTCATCAGTACAATAGAGTCGCGAGTTCGGGACACACCGCGGGCTCCTTGAGAACTGAGAACAAAGCGAGAGTTACGACGTCCTGAGGAAGGAAGGAAAAATGGCGGATTACTTGTAAGTTCGATGCAGTTACAGAATCTTCAGGTTTTAAAATTTAGTCGAAAATCTAATATATACGAGTAAAAATCTCTTGTTGCGGTTTTTGTGATCGCATTCCTCCGAAACGGGTACACTGATTTTAATGATTTTTTTTGTTTTTTTAGTAGCTATGAGAATATGTCGTTAAGTATTTTTTACCCTCCTACCACATTTCTCATTTTTTAATCGTGATTTCTGTATAAACAATATTCATATAATTTAACCGTCGTTCATTGACGTGAAGTCATTTACATGAATTGTCGCGTCACTTTGACAAGAGTGTTTTATATAGTTTGTATCCGAATTTTCTACGGGAACGGGAAGTTTCAAGCGTGCAAAGCCGCGGGCGGGTCAGCTAGTTATCTTATAAGATAGATAGATAGATCCCCTTCCACACCTTTAAAAATAAACACACAATAGAAAATGCAGTTTTAAATCATAGATACTTACAATGCTTCAACGCTAAAAGCTAATAATAAAACTTGTTTGAGTAGTCATAACATAATGCATCGTGGGACACGTTTCTAAGGTGTGTGAACTGCAAGGCAATACTTTGTCATAGGCGATGAGAACCCCTAAATATCAGGTGGGTCTGTTACATCGCCAGATCGTATAAAAAATAAATATGGTACACTTCTTACTTGCTATACTTGAATAAATATAAATATCATATCGTTTATTTATATTATTTGCGCACCACTTGGATAACTTCAAAACGGAAAAAATAACTTCATCGGCACACACCTTCTGTTACACGCTAAAAATACACACTGATCTGTTTCTCCTAACGCGACAACACTATTATAACCAACTGCATAACAAACTAATGAAAAGAACAATCACATTTTGTTACTTCAATGCCTTTAATTAGCGGAGCTTTCCATCAAAGGACAAGCAGGGGTACCATCCGTACCTAGTTGATATACCACCCATTCGCACACACCGTTTTGGTTCTACGTTCTTGATGCGCACAGATAAGGTATGGAACACTTTGCCGTCGTCTGTTTTTCCTAAAGAATACAATCCGGGCCTCTTTAAGGTAAGAGTGAATAGGTTTCTTCTAGATCTTCGTGCTTCATCTTAGACCATATCATCGCTTACCATCAGGTGAGATTGTGGTCAAACGAAGATCTACGAGTATATAGTTTAAATAAATAAACTTTTTTAACACGTTGAAAAGCTGTCTGATCGGAAACCTTAGTTTTAATTGATTCGAATCCAATAAGCTATTTAATATTATTTCGGATCCATACTAATATTATAAATGCGAAAATAACTTTGTTTGTTTTTAAGTTTGTTTGTTTGTTACCTTTTTGACTAAACCCTCGATTATACCCTCGACAAGGACATAGGCTCATTTGTCTAAAAAAATAATCTTGAAAGGGGTGAAATAGGGGTTAAAAGTTTGTATGGGCAGTCCATAATTCCTTAAGTTGGATCTGAAAATTCATATTTAGACTGTTGCACCTTTTTTACAAAATGATCCCTAAGGAGTGTGGGGGGGGGGGGGGTGTAAAATAAGGAGTTAAAATGATGAGGTATTCTTTAGATGCACTCCCTATGTACCGTTGGTATATAGATAGATTGTGACCGGGATTGAGACATAGGCTACTTTTTACCCGACTGCGCAGAAGGAGAGTAATGTTTTTATTGACAAACCACGCGTTCGAAGCCGCGGGCAGGTCAGCTAGTTGGGTATAAAACTCAGATACCTTTCCGGCACGTATTAAAATCTTACAAAATAGCGTACTAGGATTCAAAAGTGAGTCCGACAATACCTGAGATTCCGATCCAACAGTTTTCCATCATCTTAAATAGCCCCAGGTAAAATAACATACTTTCAAAGTTTGAAGCGATCTTATGATTTAAGTATTACAAACTAATTAGTAAGTATAAGTATTGCTGGACATTTTACACAGCGCTATCTAGCCCCAAACTAAGCAGAGCTTGTACTATGGGAACCAGATAACTGATACAATAGATAGATAATTCTTTATTGTTACAACAAATTAAAATAACTTAACCTAGAAAACTTAAAGACTAATACATGGTGGTACAATGGGCGGCCTTATCGCTCAAAGCGATCTCTTCCAGGCAACCTTAGGATGGACTGGATTGAAAAGACGTGTGAGGAGGCGGTGTTACAATAAATACCTATTTATGTAGGATAAAAATAAATAAATATCTAAACCTAAAATATACCTACATATAGATAGATAGATAGATAGATAATTTCTTTATTGCACAACATTAAAAATAAAACAAACAAAAGAGAATACAAAATTAAATCAAAGGTACAATGGGCGGCCTTATCGCTAAAAGCAATCTCTTCCAGGCAACCTTTGGATGGACAGGATCTGTGTGAACAAATGAGAACGGCGGCGTTAATCAAATAATAACTAACAGAATTAGTACATAAATTACTAAAATAAAATATACATATAAATAAATATAAATAATTTTATAATATTAAATAACCTACTTCAAAATACATAGGTAATTAGAAAAAACAATAAAAAAATTATATACAAAATTTAAGTTGCAAAGTCTTAGTGAGCGATGGACGACAGATAATGATTATTAACCATGTTTTTAAAAACAGGAAGGGATTTGGCGTTACGAATTGAAACAGGTAGTGCATTCCAGAGTCTGGTAGCCTGAAGAGTGAAGGAGTTAGTATAAAATACTGAGGTATGATGAGGAGTTTTCAATTTAATGTTTTCAGAGGAGCGTAAGGACCGGGAGTTGGAAACATGAAGAAACTCAAAGCGTTCTTTGAGGTAGGGTGGAGTAGAAGAAATAAAAAGGATGCTGTAAAGAAGGGACAGGATGTGAGCATTCCGACGAAGGCGGATGGGTAACCACTTGAGCCTGCGGCGATACTCAGAAATGTGATCGTATTTACGCAAGCCAAATATGAATCTAATAGAGAAATTCTGGAGACGCTCAAGCTTGTTGAGTTGATCTTCAGTTAAATCAAGATAGCTGGCGTCAGTATAGTCGAGAATGGGATGCAACAATGATTGTGCAAGTGCAATTTTGGTGGAAGTCGGAAGGAAGTTTCGCAGCCGTTTAAGAGAGGAAGCTGCAGCAAAGGTCTTTCGGCTTACTGCTGCTAGTTGAGGTCCCCAAGATAGATGGCTATCCATGAGTACCCCCAGATTTTTTACTACCTTGCTGATTGCTATTGAAGTACCGTCAAATTTTACCTGTGGAAGATCAAGCCAATCGATTTGAGTAATCATCCGCGAGCTTCCCACTACTATTACTTGGGTTTTTGATGGATTGACTTTAAGCCCATATGATTTGCTCCACTGTAGTATATTCTGTAAATCACTGTTTATGCTATTAATTGCTTCACCTAACCACCCAATAGGGGCTTGGGTATAAATTTGCAAATCATCTGCATAAAGGTGGTAGGACGAAGAGAGTTGTTCGGAGATAGAATTTATGAAAATAGCAAAAAGAAGAGGAGATAAAACGCCGCCCTGAGGTACACCGGCACTCAATTGACACCAAGAAGAATATGTATCGTCAATACGGATACGTTGCCGGCGTCCAAACAGGTCCCTACGAAACCATTCAATTACTGCTGGAGATATGT
Source organism: Philereme vetulata (assembly GCA_918857605.2). NCBI lineage: Eukaryota > Metazoa > Arthropoda > Insecta > Lepidoptera > Geometridae > Philereme > Philereme vetulata. Next base: position 2,372,648 of record OU975420.1, read on the forward strand.
TAAGAGAGCGAAGAAAAGCTAATAGGATATCAAAATCAACGTTATTGAATGCATTGCTGAAATCCAGCAGAGAGAGAACAGTGACCAGTCCGTTCTCCATACCAAGCCTGATATCATCAGTGATTTTGATGAGAGCAGAGACGGTGCTATGGCCTGGGCGAAAGCCGGATTGAAAGGGGTTAAGGAGGCTGTTTGAATTAAGGAAAAGGCTAAGTTGCTGGTGTACAAGACGTTCTAGGACTTTGGATAGGAACGGGAGAATGGAAATGGGACGGTACTCAGAAAAGGACGCAGGATTAGGTTTTTTGGGAATGGGCGTTATTTGAGCCTCCTTCCATGTGCTTGGATAGGTTCCCGTGTTGATGGAGAAGTTAAATAAGTGGGTAATGGTGTGGACAATTTCATTAAGAATAGGTGTAATCATCCTTTTACTAACACAGTCACTGCCAACGGCGTTCGAAGATATGGATGATATGCTTCTCTTAACATCACAATCAGTAAATTGACGAAACAAAAAAGGTGAAAAGTCGGGAGTTGGTAATGAGAAAAGATAATTTAATGTTTGAGTTTTAATAAGTCCATTAAAATTGGACGAAGAGGAGAAGTGCAGATTCAAAGAATGTACATCTAAGTCTTTTGGAGCGTTATCTTGACGTGACTTCCCAACTCCCAATGACCGTAAGAACTTCCATACTTTGGATGGATCATTATTTTCTACAGATTCATGGATGTATCGGCGTTGAGCATCCCTACACACTCTATTGCAGTGATTTCTAACTTCAGCATATTTTTCCTTGTTTTGATCAGACGGCTTGCGTTTACATCTAACCTTGGCAGCGAGTTTCTTATGCATTTCAGCTCGTATCTGGTCAGTTAACCAAGGTGCTGGGAGATGTTTTATCTTGACCGCTCGAACTTGCGCATGCACATCGTATAATTTCGATATGATGCTGTTAAAACATTCTACTTTCTCGTCGATAGTATCAACGTTAAAAACCTCAGACCAATCTATGTTTTGGGCATCATTGAGCAAAGACTCCACATGCATGCCACCAAAATTGCGCTGAAAAAGAATTTTTGGCTTGGGTTTGGGAGGGCAGATTTTATATGAAAGGAATACAAGATCGTGATAAGAGAAATCATCCGCCGAACACTGACCGTGCTTGGCGACATGAAATTAAGATGAAACTAATATTAAATCCAGAAGGGATGGTTGACAATTTGGAAAATTATGAGTCACATTCAATGGAAGAATGGACAAGTTGTTAGCTTGAACGATATTTTCAAGAGATACATATACTTACATAAATATATATAAAATTTATACATATATACTTTTACAATAAATATCGAAAGGAAATACAATGTTTACTCTAAAGAAGCCGCTAAGTATAGTTTGCAGACCTCATTTTTAAAAATAGGTAAAGATTTAGCAAGTCTGATGGAAACGGGCAAGTCATTCCATAATCTGACAGCTCGTACCGTAAACGAGTTACTAAAGAAGTTGGAATTATGGGATGGAGTTTTCAACTGGAGAGTAGTGGAAGAACGCAGATTGCGGGTATGGGATAGATTTAGGAATTCAAAGCATTGTTTGAGATACGGCGGAGAAGAAGTAAATAGAATTTTATATAAAAGAGTTAGAATATGAGCATTCCGACGAGAGCGGATTGTCAACCACTTGAGTTTAACGCGAAACTCGGAAATATGATCATATTTGCGCAAGCCAAATATGAATCGAATGCAGACGTTTTGAAGGCGCTCAAGCTTATTAAATTGCTCTTCTGTAAGATCGGGGAAACTGGCGTCAGCGTATTCTAGTATAGGGAGTAAGAGAGACTGAGCGAGCGCAACTTTTGTGGCGGTAGGAAGAAAATTGCGAAGTCTCCTCATTAAGGCAGCCGACGCAAAAATTTTTCTACTGATTTCGGTAAGATGTGGTCCCCATGACAGCTCACTGTCCATGATGATGCCCAGGTTCTTGACAGTCTTGCTAAATGGAATGATAATGCCGTCAAAACTAATTTGGTGAAGACAAGACCAGTCAACCCTAGGGAGCATCCTCAAGCTTCCAATGAGTGTGACCTGCGTTTTTGCGGGGTTCACCCCAAGGCCGTAAGACTTGCTCCACTCGAGTATACGATTTAGGTCACTATTAATGGTGTAAACGGCTTGGTTAAGGTTACTAATAGTAGCATGAGTATAAATTTGAAGGTCGTCAGCATACAGGTGGTAGGAAGAAGTGACTTTTTTTGATATAGAGATTATAAATATAGCAAAAAGAAGGGGAGATAAAACGCCGCCCTGAGGTACGCCGGCGCTTAGGCTACACCAAGTCGAATATGTATCCTCAACACAGACACGTTGCCGGCGTCCATACAACTATGAAACCAATCGATCGCCGAATATTTATTTTTTATGTAAATACATACTTACAATATATAGAGAAACAACCAGATCGGGAACAAATATCTGTAGATCATGCAAACATTTGTTCCGTGGCGGCTATTTCAAGCTAAGAACTAAGAAGGAAATAACCATATAATGTTACCAACAACATGTGCAACGATGCCTAAACGTATTTAGTGGCTAAATATGATTTAAAGAGTTGTCAAATATACAAATACGTCAAATTGAAACATAAATACGTCACTAAATACGTTTAGGCATAGTTATACACTAAATACGTAGTGGAAGCTGGTCTAAGTTTATAATTAATTTTAATTGTGAGTGACAGTGTGTTTAAATGAGAAATAAAGATTATTTAAACGAAATAAACGTCTCGGAATTATTTTAATTGACAAGAGAATTGAAGTAGGTATGCCAATTTACAGAGCCCCTTATCAATACTCTGTTTGCGATCACTTGATGCTCCCTATTCGTAGAATGTCACTCAGTCGCCCCCTTACAAAGAATTCATTAAAGGCATGCATCAAGCTGTCTTAGCGATGTGGCCCATTGTGACGTATTTATTATATTGTATGTTTTTTTTTACCTTTGCGTGCTATAAGGGTTCCGTAGGACAGTGAAAACGGAAAGTTTATTGATTTATAGACGACCTCCGTGGCGCAGTGGGCGAACAGCCGGCTGAGACGCAGGAGGTAGTGGGTTCGATTCCCGCCGCGAAACAAATGTGTGCATGATCTACAGATATTTGTTCCGGGTCTGGTTGTTTTTCTATATATTATAAGTATATATTTACAAAAAAAGTATATATGTATTCTATCAGTTATCTGGTTCCCATAGTACAAGCTCTGCTTAGTTTGGGGCTAGATAGCGCTGTGTGAAATGTCCAGCAATTATTTAGTTTATCCATCACAATATCGCACTAACAATATAAATGCGAAAGTTTGTATGTTTGTTTATTAATTTGTTTGTTACTCAATCACGTCCTAACGGCTCAACCGATTTCGATTAAATTTGGCGTGTACGTAGATTTTAAACTAGATTAACATATAGGCTACTTTTTATTGACAGCAGAACTAAGAACTAACAGAAGGTACTAGCAGAAGCTAGTACAAAATATAAACGAAAATTTTACCAATTGTAATGTGGCCATTATCTTAGATAAAACAAAATCCTCTACATCCAAAGGTTGTCTGGAAGACGCTTCTAAGCGATAAGACCGTCTATTGTACTAATTGCTTTGTGATTTCTATTTTTTGTAATTTTATATTCATATGGTATACAATCGGTTCTACGAGCGATGTGGCCTGCCCATTGCCACTTCAACTTGCTAATTTTGAGAGCTATGTCGGTAACTTTAGTTCTTCTGCGGATTTCCTCATTGCGGAAAGGTTCTCGAGTGGAGACCACGGACTGGAAGACGCAGCGTAGGCCGGCCCCCCACAAGGTGGACCGACGATCTGGTAAGGATCGCGGGGAGCCGTTGGGCGCAAACGGCTACCAACCGCTCGTTGTGGCGATCTAAGGGGGAGGCCTATGTTCAGCAGTGGACGTCTTCCGACTGATGATGATGATGGTATACAATAAAGTGTTTCCATTCATTCATAACGCTCTACGGTGCGCCACCGCTATATGGTAGAAATACCTACCATTCGCACAAAGCGGTTCTCTTCGACCTTTATTATGCGCACCGCCAAAGAGTGGAACGCCTTGCCAGAGTCTCTGTTTCCTGATAGCTACAACCTGGGTATCTTTAAGTCGCGAGTGAATAGGTTTCTTCTAGGTAAGCGTGTACCATCGTAGACTGCATCATCGCTTACCATCAGGCGAGATCGTGGTCAAACGCAAATATATAAAAAAAATAACGCAGCGGGATTAATAAACAAGTTTTAAATTCCCTAATAACATTGCACTGGAAAGCGCAGCGTAGGACGGCCTCCCACTAGATGGAAAGACGACCTGATAAAGGTTGCTGGGAGCCGTTGGGTGCAAGCCGCTCAAGACCGGTCGCTCTGGAAATTAATACGAGAGGCCTATGTTCAGCAGTGGACGTCCTGTCCCTGATATAATGATGATGATATTTGCAAACTTAATCCTAAAAAGCCCTTTCTTTCAATTAACCTGGTCGGCATACCACCTTGCCGTACCAAACCATTTGCTTCAACTTTTCTTGTTAGCACTAGTAAGGAGTGGAACTCACTTCCGGCGTATGTTTTTCCAAACCAGTATAATCTTGAAGTCTTCAAGTCCAGAGTGAATAGGTTCTTTCTAGGCAAGCGTGCTCCATCTTCACTTACCATCAGGTGAAGTAGTGGTCAAGCGTTTGGCTATCATCAATAAAAAAAATGTGAATACATATTTTGGGTAGTGCACATTTGCACATGAGGTACAAGATACATTATGTATTCATACACAAGTGTACAATGAGGTAGTGGGAGGAGTAATATAAATTTATTACTACCATCTACCATCTTTTCTTCATAATTGAATAACTAAGTTGTATCGCTCACATGTCAATGAGTACGTCCTTGGAACGTAGCATGTGGAAATCTGAAGCCCTATCAATCTAGAAGCAACTTGCTATACATCTTTCAGTCTGAAATTACGCGCACTTTATTATGTCAAAGTACAATCTTTATGACGTCAGTGGCGGAGTCGGCGAATAGCCAGCGGAGGTTGCGGGTTCGATTTCCGCCGCGGAACAAATGTTTGCACGATCTACAGATGTTTATGCCAGGTGTTTCTCTTTTAATATAGCATAAGTATGTAATTACAATTAAAAAGTATAAGATTATTCTATGAGTAATATGATTCCCTTGGGCTTTGTTTAGTTTAGGGCTAGATGGTGCTGTGTGAAATGTCCAGCATTATTTATTCAATAATCGTAAGTAAATTTCATGTAGATTCAGTGAGAGTGAGCGCAATTTTATCTATAAATAAAAAACCCATGAATAGAGTCAGGGCATTAATTCTCATGATGGACTTTTTTTTACTCAGTCCTAACTGAGGATTCTTAGTGCTACGGCATTTTGATTCGCGATGTTTTTCTTCACTCGTTTGAGCAGTTGAGCAGACGTTATATCGGAATTTATAACTCATATGATTTCTTTGATTCCAGTAAGATCGCATTTATTTGACAAATGATCAAGCCGTTTAGCCTACACGATGCGCCAACTGTACAGACATACATACATAACATATATATACCCTTAAAACATTACCCTCCTTCTTCGCAGCCGGGTATAAATACCGTTAGGCTGTTAGGTTTCTACAGGGTAGGGAACGCATCGACAATACCCCTGGTGTTGCCGGTGTTAATAGGCGACGGTGGCCGTTTACCATCAAGTGGGCTGTAAGCCTGTTTTCTCACAAATAACATATAAAAAATGTGCCGGGAATGGAAACTACAACTCCGAATCCGAAGTAAAGTATATCCGTCCCTTCCATCCAACAGTTGTCTGGTAAGATACTCACTAAAAAGACAGCCAATTGTAGACATTCATTTGAATAAATACCTATATTAATAATGTATTTCTATTTATCATCCCACCAACAGCTGAGACTTCTACGACCTTTCCAAAAAGGCTACGGAACCCGTCACCTCTGCCGCACACACACTTGACTCGCGTTATTTATCCTCGGGCCATAAATATGTCTTCACTGTAAGTGTTGCGTCTCGCAAATAAATAATTGTTGATACGGAATTGTTTATTCTGAGCCGTGAGATTGGTACACACGTGTACCATTCCTCTATATGTATACAAAACACGTGTACACGCTCGTCTTTATTTGATTCTATCGTACACACAGTCAGCAAATTCGATTAACAACTAGTCATTTTAAACGGGGCAATATATTTTATCCTCAAGAATCTAATTGATCTATTGTAAATGTGTACTTTAAAAGAATATTTGGTATTAAAAAAAAAATTTAATTCCCTTTTTAGGGTTCCGTGCCCAAAGGATCAAACGGAACCCTATTACTAAGACTCCGCTGTCTGTCTGTCCGTCTGTCATCAGGCTGTATCTCATGAAAAGTGATAGTTAGACAGTTTAAATTTTCATTGATGATGTATTTCTGTTGCCGCTATAACAACAAATACTAAAAACAGAATAATACATATTTAAGGGAGGCTTCCATACAACAAACGTGATTTTTTTGCTCGTTTTTGTTCGATATTGATAACGGCAACAGGTAAACGATTGAAATATTCACAGAATATTTAGTTATACTTTAATAATAAATAATTACATTAAAATAAAACAAATATTTAACGCTCAAACGTGACTTTTTTGCCGTTTTTATAGATAATGGTACGGAACCGTTCGTGCGCGAGTCCGACTCGCACTTGGCCGGTTTTTATTTAATTATAGATATAGATGAGTGGGAGAACCGACACTGAGCACCCCGGCTCTAGGCAGTTTTGTGCGTGACACCCCTAGAGTGTTATAAAAAAGTGTGGAGCCAGAAGTTCGCGTGGAAGGTCCTGCAGAGTGAATGAAGCGACACTCAGGGGCCACCACGCGAGAGTTCTGGCGAGAGCCCACCCCAAAAAACTACGGTGCCGTTAATACGTAAGTACCCATTTAGTACTTACGTATTAACACCACCGCAGCTACAGATTTGGCGGTTTTAAGTGCTGCCAAAGTTAAAAATGTATCGAACATTATTATTAAATGCTTATTTCTCTTAGTTTTCGACCCCAACATGGATCTATCAAACTTAATTTCAACATCTCAAACATTTTTTGCGTAGTTCCAAACAGATTAAAGTATCGTTTGTTTGATGTATTTTATGGCTCACTAAAAGAGGATCATTCATTAAAAAAATGACCATACTTATATATTTTTTGGTTGCTGTTTTTGCAAAATCAAAATGATCATTTAAATACATGCCATTTTAAATACAAATTCATCAGGCGAAAAAAGATAACTAATACTACCACAATACCAGCTTGATCTTCGATGCACAGACTTGACATTACAGCAAAGGTCCAAATTCGAGGTATGCCAACGGGCTATGGAGCGCAGTATGCTGTGTTCTAACCAAATACGAAACTACAAACTACGTTCATATATTATTTTGTTTGATAGAAGTATGTATCGTACATAATACTGATAGGTACGTTTCACATACTTCACCGATCAACGGTGTGCAAATTATTGGTAAACAAATTTTATAACACTTACATAATGAATTAAATACTTGTATTAAAATAATTGATAGAGCGAAGCTAGATCTCTGAATCAACTTGGGCAAATCGGCGCTGTATGTATGTTTGTCCGAGGATAATTTTCGAAGCGTTGATCCGATCATCGTGAAATTTAATACATAGGTAGATAGTGACGACACAATTTTGGTGTATATAAAAGCTAAAAATGTTAGGGGGTGCTTGAAATATTGGGGTGCAAGGGGGGTAATAAAAATGAAAATAAAGCTAACTGGTCAAATGGGACGTCAAATGTAAATTTTCCTTAGTAAATATAGATATTCCGTTTTAATTTCTTGTAAATTATTTATAGTTTTTGAGTTATTAGTTATAATAAAAACTAAACTTAGACAAAACTCACAGGGTACACCAGTGAACCCACAGTGCTGTAATTTAGTATGCATGTAACTTAAGTGACACAAATATAGGCAAAAGTCTGAAATCCAGAATAACTAAAATTTGTACCCCAAAAAAGGGTACATGAACTCCCGTTACCTGTACTTTGAGTGAAACTGCAAATCCAGTTATCTGGTTATTTATTTCGTGACATAATTTTTATAGTCAAAGATTATAAATAATATTTTTTGTTTTAATCAGAGACTCGCGAGATCTCAGTTTGGGGCGAACTAATAGTAAGTCTACAATCAGTGTGTGTTACCAGTGATGACATATGGAACCGAGACGTGGTCCTTCACTATTGACCTTATGAATAAGCTCAGAGTCGCTCAACGAGCTATGGAGAGGGCTATGCTCGGGGTTTCTCTACGGGATCGAACCAGAAATGAGGAGATACGTAGGAGAACTCAAGTCACCGACATAGCCCGACGGATTAGCACGTTGAAGTGGCAATGGGCAGGCCATATAGCGCGCAGAACAGATGGCCGATGGGGCCGAAAGGTTCTTGAGTGGAGGCCACGGACCGGCAAGCGCAGCGTAGGACGTCCACCCACAAGATGGGCAGACGACTTGGTAAGAACCGCAGGTCAGCGTTGGATGCAGGCCGCTTCCAACCGCAGTTCCTGGAGATCAATGAGGGAGGCCTTTGTCCAGCAGTGGACGTCCTACGGCTGATATGAAGATGATGATGATGATGATGAATAGTAAGTACTGTAACCATCGCCTTTAACAAAGTGTTGCCTCGTATGACACAACGTGGTCTATCCTTCATTAATTAACATTAATGCTGATTGATCCTGTACTAATCCTGTTAATATCCTACTGAATAATTTGGTTACTTTTGTTTTTTAGGTCATAACAAATAATAATAATAATAGTCCATCTAGCCATTTTCGGCTACGGTGACTGGGTTTATGGCTTAAATAGAACTTGGGTGTTTTGCCCTTATGTGGATTATGTATCCAATTTTTGCGCAAAATGTTTTTGCGCAAAATGTTATTGCGCAATATGCTTTTGCGCAAATAGCGCACGTCAGAATGCCATTATTGAAGTTGTAAGATATATTGGCAGGCGTTCTTGATTTGGTCACCTTATCTTGGACTCATCGCCTCCATTCAGGCCGCATTTTAGTAGCGAATTCCCATGAGGAAGGTTCAATACATCATCTTTTCATGTGTCTCTTCTGTACATCTTTAAAACAAAGATACTGGCCACCGCTTTTTCGCTTACCATGTTCAAGTTCAGAAAAGAAGATGCATTTCGCCTTCCTCTCTTCAGACATCTAAGACAGATGCCCGCATCAACGCAGCTGATGCCTAAATTCTTCTATCCCGCTGACATTAGCTCGTCTCAGAACATCGGTGATGCGAATCCGATCCGACCATTTTATGTTCATAATGTCGCGGAGGCATTTTAGATGGAATGTGTCAAGCGTGCGTATGTGTCTGCGATACAGGCGCCATGTCTCTGATGAATACAGAATATTAGGAAGAACAATCGCCATATATACCTGTATGTTGGTACCGAGTTTAATATTGTGGGAGTGAAACACCCTGGCTCAGAGTTTGCCAAAAGCAGCTGTTGATCTCAGAGTCAAGGTCACCCTGACTCTGTCGTAACATTGAATGGACAAGAGATAAAAAACTTAAATAAGATTTGATAATAAATGTGCTAGAAATCCTGCCAAGATTTTGTCAATTAACATGATAACATAAAAACAAACTGAAACAAAATGCTACCAACGCCATCTAGCGTCGAGTAGCCTTACTAAACTAAAGTTCTGAAATCAGTCTGTATTTTTCATTATAATTTGATACCATTACTTATTTCAACGATAGTAAACTGAAACTATTTATTAAACATTTATGTCGTTATTTAATTGCAGCTAAGTACGTCAGTATTCATTATCTTTTTAAATTTGAAGTTATATATGAATACGGTTTTAACAGATCGTGGCAGTAATTATAAGTAACGGCTAAGTTCTGGACTAAAGTTGGTTAGTATCAGTCGTGGTCGTTACGAGGCCTACGCCTCTACGAGCTATAAGTGTAGCATCTTCGTAGAGCCCTACGACTACAGCTGTAGCGTTCTGTTATCCTTACGAAAGTATGTATGTATGGAAGTATGGAGTATCTATATTAATATTATAAAGAGAAAAGATATGTTTGTTTGTATTGAATAGGCTCCGAAACTACTGGATCGGTTTAAAAAATTATTTCACTGTTGGGAAGCTACACTATCCCCGGGTGACGTAGGCTACTTTTTACCCAACTGCGCAGAAAGGGGGTAATGTTTTTATTGAAAAACTACGCGTGCGAAGCTGCGGATTGGTCAGATAGTAAATTAATAAATTCGGATGTAACTCTTTCTGCCTGTCAAAAAAACTGGGTATGAATCGGTTCATCCGTTTTGGGAACTACGATGCCACAACAGACAGATACAACCATAGGCGTCGAACATAGCCCGCCTTGTTTTGCGTCGGGGGCGTAAAAATACTATTAAGTCATTTGTTATTTTTATAGAAAGGTAAATCTTTTAACACCTCAAGGGAATTACTATTTCAAATCAAAAGATTCACTCTTCATAAACTAGCAAGTTCAACTGACTCGTAAAAGAATATTAAACTACAGACTATGTTTTTAAATATTTGACTCTCAATATTTGATGATAAACGCAATTCAAAATTATTGTTTTTTTTATTGTCGATAGCCTGATGGTAAGTGATGGTGTGATCCAAGATGGAGCGTGCTCCATCTTGTCTAGAAAAAACCTAATGACTCTGGACTTGAAGACTCCAAGTTTTTATTGGTTCGGAAAAACAAAAATTTTTATCATCCAAATGTGTTTAACTAGTTAATTTTTCATAGCCAACAGAACCGTATTGATTTTCAAAATAGCTACATACTTACTCGATTGACACAGCTAACAAAGGATTTAGTAAAAAAAGTTTATAAGCTAGATGTCTAGTGGCGTAATATCGGTATATCGGTGTAGGTATTAGACATTTTCATAAAAAGACATTAGTTTTCAACCCAGTATGTTGCAAACTAATGTTTTTTTTATGAAAATCACGCATTTATCTCTGCACGTATAGTTTTTTTTGTATGTCTGTCTGTAGTATCGTAGCTCCCAAACAGATGGAACTATTTGCTCGTAGTTATTTTTAATAGAAACCTAGTTAACAGGGGTGTTTTTTTGTTATGTCAGTGTTTAACCCTCCAATTAAAAACAAGAGTTTCGAGGGTTTTATATTTTGTAAAAATTAACTTGTTTAAGGGAACAATGTTTGTTCTAGGATTTCGATATTTTTCGTAAGGATGAGGTGCTGTGATCGATTGCGTTTTTTTTATATTTGTTACCTCAGAACTTCGTCACGTATCAACCGATTTGATATGTTTTTATTTGATAGGATATTATACTTTCAGATTGCTCCCATAGAAATTTCATCAAAATCGGTACATTGGTTTGGTTTAATCAAAATAACTGCAAAATAGTCATCTAAGAAAACAAAATAGCGTATTTTGCTTTCCTGTTGCTTTCTATCGATTCTGTTTTCTAAAGTCCTTTATATTTTTGTTAAAAAGATCCTTTTTCCAAAAGCATTGCAATTCAGCGGGGCAATGCAGCTAGTGTCTTTGGTACTTTTCCGCCTGGTTGAGGCGTAGAGCATTTGAGGTATCTATAGATCATTTGCAACGGTCTTTAGATGATTCAACTGTTTCTTCTGTACTTTAGTCATGTAAATATTTATTATTATTAAAGGCATTTTGCCCCTACTATAATAAAATACTACTTTCATAAAATATTCATTGGGTGGTGGAAAAGTAATAGATACGCTTGGCACAAGATCGGAAAAAGTGGCGGGATAACAAAGAAGCTTTTACTCAGCAGTGGGCGGATATGGGCTGATAGTAGATAGATGATAATCATTTGCTAAAAACCTTGTTTTCGGTAATCATTAGCGGTGTTCAGTTTTATGCACTGAAGCTTTTATGCGCATAAAATTATGTAAGCTTATGTGCATAAATAGCATAAGAAATAAATGCTAAATTTACAACGTGAAATATTTATTAATAACAATTTTGTCAAAAGACCTTTAGGGGCGCTTTATCCTGTCGAGTCAGTGGATATTGGTTGTTTAAAATACCTAGATTGTGTTTAGCGATATTTTGTTTACATATGTATATAAGTAAAAACCTTTGAAAACTAAATGAAGTAGCGATATTCAGTGCATGTAGTTAATATGTTTGTCTAATGTTATAACATAAGCACATGGTTAAGGAAACATCATCTTAAGACAAAACTTATGATTTTTTCTGATATCTTTTGGGTTACCAATTTTTTATATAGGAAAAGTTATTTATTTCCGTGTACGAATATGCTGATTCGAATACGAATGATTTTCGTCTTTCAGATCAACTAACTTATACATTTTTGTAGGTGTAAACACCTAGTAATAACTCGAGCTTCCCTACCAACTTTTATTCGCTCGGAAAGGTCACCCGCCTCGTAAAGCAGCGACCGATCGCTTCGATCGGACATGCGCGCAGAACGCAGTTTTTTCTCGCGAGACGACGGGCGTGGCCACTCGATACGCCTTATTGAATAGCTATCGATAGGTACGCCTTATTGGATATCGATGGATAGGGCACGCCCTAAGGAATTGAGTAGTTTGCCCCTTATTGACAACATATACTCATCAACGCGTTGTCTGAGTCTGTGTATCCTGTTAACTACGACCTAGGGGTCTTCAAGATGTGAGTGAATAGGTTTCTTCTAAGCGAGCGTGTTCTGTCGTAGACTGCATAATCGCTTACCATCTGGCGAGACCCTGGGAGAAAATCTCTAGTTTTGAACGTGTTGGGTTTCACATTGGTTTAACTGATGTGACACGTGTCAGCGCGATACGGAATGTGCATAACGTAACGTTTTTGGTTTTACTTCGGTATTATCGTTCGAAACTAGCGCGATGCTTCCTATGTTAAATGCTAGCCTATAATTTATAAAAAAATGGTGTGTACGCGTGCGTCTTCAAACTACAGTACTTTATGCCTCAGTTCCGTTTTATCAAGCTGCAACACTTGTTAATTTAACTTAACTCAAATTTTGATTGTGAAATTACTAATTATCATCTGTTCCGTCAAACTTTGAATTGGCAGGTTAATTTAATTAAGATTAAAATTTTTATTTGTATTAGATATGATCATCATGATATGACTTGATTATTCGAATATCCAAATCGCCAGGACTGGAGAAGGGAAAAGGTTTTTTGTAGACGCCCAACCTGATTTGTATCTTATTTACACCTCTATTTGATATCTATATACAAGTTGGAGCACTAAAAAGCCACTATAATGATGGTGATGATGAATATCTCTCAAGTAGTAGAAGTAATTAGTACAAGATGTGTACAATATAAAGTAGGCATTAAAGATTTTTTTTTCATTGCAATTTATTATAAGGATATTTATAAAGATAAACTTCGGTCCTATCGTATGTACATATTAATTAAATCTAAGGTTAAATCAATGGCACACAAAAAAAAGTTAAACTAAACAAACAATTAACTTATTTGAATCGGTCCAGAAACACAACCATATAAAAATGTATTGGTGTGATCCTATATAGGTTAACTTAAAAAAATATATATATATTTAGGCACAATTCAATTGAAATCCTTATATGTAGGTATGTCACTTGTCGTCACTTACAGCACTTAATAATTTCTTAGCTGCGCCTGATGTAGGGTCAGGTAAAATTTCATTGAAAATGGCCACGTCGAATCCGTTCAATTTGTAAGTCGCCACCAGTGACTGTCTTTCTCGCTGGAAGCGGACGCATTCTATCAATTAATGATACACATCCTCAGCCTAATACTCAATCAAAGATTGAGAAAAACATTATAAAAATTACAATAAAACTGTTTATGCACTTTTGTATGATTTGAATTCGGGTTGATATTAAGTTTTATAGTTATTTTTGTCATCGTAATTTGTCATCATCCACTTCCTATAAATTCTAAACACGAAAGTGTGTTCTCACTCCAACCAAAAACCCAGCAAAAAATTATAAAATAGATATTATGAAATTATAAATAGATAGACGATCTCCGTGGAGCAGTGGATGAATAGCCGGCTGAGACGCACGAGGTAGCGGGTTCGATTCCCGCCGCGGAACAAATGTTTGCATGATCTACAGATAATCGTTCCGGGTCTAGATGTTTTTCTATTTATTATAAGTATGTTTTTACAAAAAAAAATGTGTATAAGTATTCTATCCGTTATCTGGTTCCCATAGTACAAGCTCTGTTTAGTTTGGGGCTAGATACGATACTCGTAGCGCTGTGTGAAAATATCCAGCAATATTTATTATTTGTTATATATTTTTATTCGTGACTTGTTAACACATACTTCTTATAGACACACGAGAGCTAAATAGAGAAAAGGTTCTATTTTCAAGAAAAACATGTTATCAATAAAGGCTATATTGAGATTCGATTGAAGCTCTGCGCAGACTCGAACCAATACTCAATACCGATAGATAGGACGTGTGGGCGGCCGGCTTCAGGGCGTAGCCGATACCCGATGGAAAGAATACTTTATTGTTCCTGGCTATTGAAAATTTAAAAACAAATAGAAAAGCTAATAGCATACATATTTTCACACATACTGAAACCATACCCATGAACCATACCCTGGCGGAGACTAAGACCCAAGTTTTCAAACACCGCCGTAAAGATGCAAGTCTATAAATTTTTTGCAGAATACATTTTGGGGAATGTGTCCAGATACTATACGATCTGATTCCGCCATCCCCCGTCCATCAAAGGACAAGCAGACGCACGGCTCAGTACCATCCGTACCTAGTTGATCTACCACCCATTCGCACACACCCATACATACATAATCAGATCAATGCTTCGAAAGTTAAGCTCGGAAAACAAACATACATACATACAACGCCGATTTGCCCAAGTTGATTTAGAGATCTCGCTTCGTTCTATCAATTAATAACTATTATTATTATTGTTACTAGCCCACTGTGTCACACTGCTGGGCAAAAGCCTCCCCCCATTCTTTCCAGACACCTCTTTCAAGCGCTAAGATGGTCCAGTCCGGTCGGAAATTAGTGAGCTCATCCCTCCATCTCTTCTTTGGTCTGCCACGACGTCTTCGGGCTGTGTCGGGGTTCCACTCGGTGGTGAGCTTAGCCCACTGATCACCCGACGTACGGCATAAATGACCAGCCCAGTCCCACTTGAGTTTGGCGGCTGTCTTCAATTAATAATAATAATTTAAAATAACGAGTGTGCTTTAGGCCACACGATTGAAGTAAAACTTCTTTATCAAAATATTTTTAAAATTGTTCATTTACAAAATTGTTCACACGTCTGTAGGTCGATCAGGCTATGTTCATTCTGGACAGACGCAACTCGCACTCGCACATTAACGTTTAAAAATATACGAAACGTAACTCTCTCTCTTTCTATCTTCACTAACTTATATCTCCCTCTCAACTTCCGATAACACTTTCCGTAACGCATTCACCAGCTTTCTCCTCAAGTCAAGCGTGAGTAAAGAAGTTTACTTCAAATATGTATTGAAACATATTAATGGCAATGGAACGCAGCGTTCTTGGATTCAAACGGATTGATCGAGTGAGACACACTGGGCTAATCCCACAACCTGAAGCCCTGATGGAAGACGCAGTGGGGGTCGGCCAAGAAAGCGTTGGCGAGACGATCTTATTGCCTTCGAGCAGCAGTGGTGGAGTGTCGCACAGGACAGAGATAGATTGAGAGACTTGGGGGAGACCTTTGCCCAGCAGTGGGACAATATAGGTTCATAAAAAGTTTACATCTATCAAACATGTCATAAACTCGATACAACTTAAAATATTATTAGATATCACATACGCAGTTGAGTATGCAGTTAGGGACACAGATACATAATCCTGAACCCACAGCAGATTTATATTTATATTCTTCTGAACTCGACGTTTAGTAAAAGCTCTTAAAAACAATAATCATTTCCGCAAGTTTAAACCCGTTCTCATTAAGTAATGAGGCAGCTGAGATCATAAATATCACTTCCTTAACCTGTTTTAGTGAACACAATTTTCGTTTTAAGCCGCGCGACACGTCCTTATTATTATTTATAATGTCACTTAGTTATTTGTATTTGCGGGAGTTTTCTGCTGGGTTTTAATGCGGGAGTCTACCTATTAGTGTTACTTTTTGAGTTTTTATAAACGAATGTCATAAAAGAAATTGTGTTGAAATTATTTTGTAGAAGATCCTGGTTTCTGTAATGTGTTAAAATAATACCATTCGAAGCTTGGACTGACGCAAAAATATAAATTACGACACCCAATTTCATACTTGAAAGTTTTAAATAACAGAATAAGTTTTATATGATAAAAATAACGATGTTCATTGCCATTTTAAAACTAAAGTAATTCCTGAATAACTAAATACTTATAAAACCAGCCTATACTGGGACCTATTCCCATTCTGAGAGGAATGAATAATAAATTAGTGAAATCACATTTCGATTTAAAAAAAACCTTTATCAAGTAGGTACGAGCTAGCGCGATTACATTTGCGTGGACATTTTGAAGTGAAAACTTCTTTAGGCGCGTTGAATATTTTTTGATGGGAAATACCACTGAACTCGCGACACTGTTACCGACACCTGTCACTGACTGTTACTGACACCTCTGTATAAAAGTATCTGTAGTGTAGTCCGCTTTTATTCAAAATTTCACTTCTGCCGACAATCCCGGACTGTCACTTTTTTATATACGTCCTGGAGATGGAACAAGCATATGGCCCACCTGATGTTAAGTGGCAACGATCGCCTATAATAAATTATTGCCTCGTAGGTCACGCACCTTAGGAGCGTGCCCTACGATGCACTGCCCTGCGTACATTAACTTGAGGTATACAGGTGTTAAAAATACAGGACTTAAATCAATGTCATAAAATTACATCTGGAAGAGATCGCATCTTTGGATGGAGATGAGTATTTAGTAAGACGATGCTGCAGATAGCTTGATAGCTGCCATTTGCATTGCAAGGTTGATTATACGACACGCGTATTTGTCAATAAAAACATAACCCTCCTTCTGCGCAGTCGGGTTAAAGTAGTCCTAATTTATATCCCAATAGAATTCCCACACTTAAATTTACAAATCATATTGATAACGTATCCCAATCCTGGTTATAATCTATTTATATATTAAATTTCATCGAAATCGAGAGAGAGATAGTTACTTTTAATAGGTATTGGATTTTTAATAGGCATTAGTAGGATTGGGGTACAGTTAACATTGCAACATAAAGGAGATCAGTTTTTTTTTTCAATACTTATTAGGTAGGTACTTCTAATTTGTGCTTAAAGTTATATATTTGTAAACCAATTGAATTTGTGTAACAATTTGAATCTTACCACAAATTGCCTTTTAAAACCTATAATTTTCCCAAGAAATTATCAAAATATGATTTAATTTCGATAGCGTGAAAAACATCGCTAAGAAAAGTTAACTATCCCAACATATTGTACTTTTGTGGGTAAGCAACTGAACCAATAAAATCCATATAAACGACCACATATCTTCGATTTATTTATCTTGTGTAGGCGTATGTGGCGGGCGTGCCGGCTGCTCTCCCATTGGCTGATCGGAAACCGATCGATAACCAATACCCGTTCGGTTCCTCGCTTCGAGACCCGATGGCGTGATGTGATTGGTTAGGATTTTTATCCTTTGGTGGAATAGATCATTTTCAAGGCTTTTAAAGAGGTAATTTTAGTGGAAAGCTATTTTCTTTCGTAAACTTAGGAACGCCCGTCGTCGTTATTTTACGTTCTTGTTATTTTCTTATCAACTTTTAATTAAAGTTATCAGTATAATACCTGATTTGTTATGTACGACATTCATTTAAAACATATGTCACAGCCAACTAACTTAATCAACAGCCTAGCCTCTTTACTAGACAGCGCCGTTCAACTAGAGGACCCCACCTCCCATGTGATCAAAAATAAGCAAATCATATACCCCCTCGCCGCCCCCCCCCCCCCCCCCCCCGTAATACTTGAACGGTTCCCAACATGTATGAGTCATTGACTGAAATGTTGAAACTAACAATTTTTATTTTATTTTATATCCATATACTAGAAAATCATTTGTATAAAATGAGATTGACAGTCATCCATATTTGGCTTAAAGTTTATGCGCAGAAGGAGCGAATGCTGAAAACGCGATAAAAATTGAGCTGCGCAATAGCTACTAGTTAAGATTACTGAGACATTTTGAAAATTACTTTTCACAAGTAACTCAAGTAAGACTTAACTGCCCAATATTTACCAATCATCATCATCATGACGACCTCCGTGGTGCAGTGGGCGAATAACCGGCTGCGACGCAGGAGGGTTCGATTCCCGCCGCGGAACAAATGTTTGCACGATCTACAGATATTTGTTCCCGGTCTGGTTGTCTCTAATAATATAAGTATGTATTTACAAAAAATATGTATATAAGTATTCTATCAGTTATATGGTTCCCATAGTACAAGCTCAGCTTAGTTTGGGGCTAGATAGCGCTGTGTGAAATGTACAGCAATATTTATTTATTACTTATATATTTACCATCATCAGAATCAATTTAAAGCAGTCCAAGTCTCTCTCAGGATGCGCCATTGAGCACGATCCTCAGCTACTCTCATCCAATCCTTGCCAGCCACAGCGCGGAAATCGTCACTCCATCTAGCCGGAGGGTGTCCTACACATCGCTTGCCTAGACGTAAACTCCACTCCAGAACACGTTTTCCACTCCGCTGCCACTTCAGCTTGCTGACCCTTTGAGCTATGTCGATCACCTTGGTTCGTTTACCAATTTTACCCTAAAATTGTAACTCGATCAAGAATTGTGAAAGAGTTCTCTCAGTAATTTTCTATATTGAGAAAAGCGGGTCTGCTCGCATTTCAGATAACGAATTGCACTAGTCTATGAAAAATGCTGCCTAATTATCTCCGCATTTGTCTCTTCATTTATAATATTGTATCGAGCGAGGTATGCCCCGAGCCCTGTGTTCGTTTGCTTATTGTCTTCGCAAAGAGTTCCCTGGAAGGGGTTAATTAGTATGGACCAAGAATTGAATTAAAACATTACGTTGGGCTAAGTGTGGATATGCCTAATTAGTAAAATAATTATTTATATAAACACGGGATTTAACACGTACCGTTTTATCGGTGTTTCGACCGACAAGGTTTCGGTTCAATCCCATATTTGTAATAATGATTCAAATAAATCACGAAAGTAAAAGTAAAATAATGATTTATAATGCTACTAGCTTTCGCGGGCGGCTTTGCACGCGTGGTTTTTCAAATAAAAAGGAGCTTTTATTTTAATCCAGGTCATAATCTTTTTGTATATTAAATTTCATCGAAATCAGTTTAGTAGCCTTTGTCCCAATCTCGGTCGTTATCTATTTAAATATTTAGCCGCGTATATCTACTGGGAGAGGTAGTGTCTAAATAAAACTAAATAAATGTATTGAATATAGGGAATATGTATTCTGTATAACGTGCGTTTTACTCGGTAAGATGTTTCTCACTGATGTACCGAACGCACTGCGCGTTATACCAGGTGGCGCACGCGGCGGCGAGTAGCGTAAACTCAATAGTGCAGGGTCGTACTCACGGCAGGGCCCAACTAAGGCGTAAGTTTCTTTCCGTAACTTTTAGATTCTTTTAATATTATTTATTCAATTATATATTTTAGTCGTATTAGTCGTAAAAACGTAAAAAACAGAGAGACGGAGTTACTTCTGAATTACTAATATTAGTAAGGATATAGATTGTGGAGCATGTATCGAGTTTTACTAGTAGGTATGTATCGACGCAGCGATTAGTAGTTTTCGTATTGCTTAAATCTTTAAATTTGAACACGAACTCTATCTAGAGCTCTACACTTAAGTCTGCTTGACGTTTTAGCAAAAATTATAGAACACGGAGTTTGATATAAAAAACCATACATTAGTTCCAGTTGGGTTGTAAACCAACGTTTCCCTTAGCTTTTCTTCCTGTCTTTGGATTCGGCTGACTTATGTCATTGAAGGATTTATTGTCTTGTTTATAAGGTTGCTTATCTCAAAAGGAAAAAACGGAACCCTTATAGGATCACTTTGTTGTCCGTCTGTCTGTCTGTCTGTCAAGACCTTTTATCTCTGGAATTTATGGAAGTATCGAGTTGAAATTAAAACTATATACTCAAGTCTACAAGTCCCTTGAAGCTGTGAAAAAAAATCAAAATTTTAAGTTAATTTAAAACAAAGATACGGCCGTTTATACAGCAAAACACGTATATTTCGATACTCTGAAGGGAATCATAAAAATATAGTCATTATTTAAAGTACGTAATTAACCATCGAAACTGTCGGTACAAACTTGTACGGAACCCTCGGTTGGCGAGTCCGACTCGCACTTGTCTGGTTTTTATCTAATCTTATCTTTGCTAGTAACCAACCGGTAAATTGGTAAAAACTGTCACTCACTGTCCGTCAGTTTCGAAAATCGGATATAACTGACCAGTTGGAACTGGATTCTGGGACCAGTCATTATACTTTACTGCCCGATCACTAACTAGGCCTTTCTAACCTTGGTGTAATTTCTATCCATACTAATATTATAAATTCGAAAGTTTGTAACGTTATCCTTATCACCGAAAAACCGATTTCGATGAAATTTTATATACAGATAGATTAAGACTGGGATTGGGACATATGCAACTTTTTACCCAACTGTGCAGAAGGAGGGCTATGTTTTTATTGACAAACAACGCGTGCGAAGTCGCGGGTGGAACAGCTAGTAGGTAAGTGTAAAAACAGTGTCGTATCCACACTATTTCTAGCCCCGCCGATGGATAACACAATGAGCGCAGACGACAGATCGCGTCTCGGACAAAACGACAAAAAACATCAAAAAAAATGAAAAAGCGCGCGGGCGTAGGAAATATCTTTTATCTTGTAATTATTTTTATCCTTTAAGGCGAAAGAAAGATAGATAAAACGCGATGGAGGGAACAAATAAATTAGTTTGTCCGATCCAGTCGTACTATTGTTCGGGGCTCATTGTGGACTGCTTTGAATTTGTGTGTTTTTTAATGAAAATACAGGCTGCATTGTTTCGCGGATCTAAATTGTGATGATGGAGTGCGGCTTTCCTGAATTAGTTGGGAAACAATTGGAGAGAATCCAAAGTTAAAATGTTATCTCAATAAAACTTATATTTTATTGATATTTCTGCTTTGAGATGCACGAGGGTTTGATTCCTGTCGCGGAACAAATTGTATG
Organism: Philereme vetulata; assembly: GCA_918857605.2. NCBI lineage: Eukaryota > Metazoa > Arthropoda > Insecta > Lepidoptera > Geometridae > Philereme > Philereme vetulata. The sequence goes on from OU975420.1 coordinate 2,394,010, forward strand.
ATATACGGATATTTGTTCCGGGTCTAGGTGTTTTTCTAATATTCTATCAGTTGTTTGCTTCTAATAATACAAACTTTGCTTAGTTTGTTGCAAGATAGCGCTGTGTGAAATGTCCAGCATTATTTATTTAATTTAGCGACACGTAATCAAGTACTTTTGTTAAAAATCAAATCAATTCAAGACGTTTATTTGTGACTCTCGCTATATCAACACAATGCAAATCTAACCACATAAAACTTATAGCTAAGCAAGTAATTCAATTTAAAAAAAAAATATTAATTCAGACAATTAGTAGTTTTACTGTTGGTTCGCTCCGAACTGAGATTAAAACAAAAAAGTATTATTTGTAATCTTTGCCTATCAAAATAGAGTCACGAAATGAATTACCACATAAATTGACCTACAGTTTCATTCAAATAACAGGTAACGGGAGTTCATGTATGTTGGTTAGTCTTTTTCGGGTTTCAAATTGCAGTTATTCTGGATTTCAGACTTTTGCTTATATTTGTGTCACTAAGCTACACGCACACCAAATTACAGCACTGTGAATTTTGTCAAAGTTTAGTTTTTATAATGGCTAATAACTCAAAAACTAAAAATAATTTTCATAAAATAAAAACGTTGTCTAAATGGACTAATGAATTCCTTTCATTTGACGTTCCATTTGACCATTTAGCCATATATTTTTTTTTACGCCTTTTGAACCCCAATATCTCAACAACCCCCCACATTTTTAGCTCATTTAGTCACACCCAAACTGTGTCATCACTACCTACCTATGTATTAATTTTCACGAAGATCAGATCAACGCTTCGAAAGATATCCCCGGACAAACATACATACATACAACGCTGATTTGCCCAAGTTGATTTAGAGATCTCGCTTCGCTCGATCAATAAGTCCATCTGTGGTAATAGGTATATATAACCCTAAATATCTAGATTAGTAACATTACATGTATTTTTGTAAAAAAAATCATTTGCATCCCGCCCCAATAGTACTTAAGTGATAAATCCCGCTTTTATACTCACTATTATAAAAACGGGATTTATCACGTAAGTACCTTTTTATTGATTTTTTGGTTCAATTCATGAACCTCCATCAGGGTGAGTGCGACCCGCTCGCCTTGCACTGGTGCGAGGCGAGACGTTAATTCGGAGCGAATGTGTTTTCTGTGTATGTCACATCGTGTCAAATAAATGTTTTTATTACAAATGGTTTCATTAAAATAAAACCGGCCAAGTGCGAGTCGGACTCGCGGACGAAGGGTTACGTTCTATAAAAACGGCTGTAAGATCTTGCTTTTTGCCAAATTTCGTGATACTAGGTCAACGGGAACTACCATATAGGTTTTCGACTCAAATCCTATAGGGTACTTCCGGTTAACCTAGAATTGTCAATTTTGGTTATAAGTAAGGTCTCACATCACAAGTAAAGGGAAAATTCCGTAAAATAAAAATAGTTGAAAATTAAGGTATATTTTGGTTCTTACAAGTTTTCGCGACAATCTAAATTTGGCCATATCTTTTTATCGTGTTGACTCCGGACCTTGATTTTTATACACCTAATATGATCTTTATAGACCTCAGTATCTGGTAAAAAATTCAACTTGCTAAGTCCACCCGTTTCTGAGAAAATTGGTGGTGACACTCGGACAGACAGACAGACAAGAAAGGAAGGGTTCCGTTTTTTGCTTTTTGAGGTACGGAACCCTAAACAAACAATTTACTTAATACCTAACTAGCTGACCAATCCGCAGCTTCGGACGCGTAGTTTTTCCATAAAAACATTACCCTTCTTCTGCGCAGTAGGGTAAAAAGTAGCCTATGTCACCCGGGGATAGTGTAGCTTCCCAACAGTGAAAGAATTTTTAAATCGGTTCAGTAGTTTTTGAGTTTATTCATTACAAACATACACACAAAAATACAAAACATTCCTCTTTATAATATTAGTATAGATAACACACTCTCCATCTCAACAAAATACCTGAAAAACATAAATTTAAACAACCAATACGTCCCCAATCGAATATTCAAAAACGAATTATCAAATAAACGCATAACCCTCAAACTTGTTGCGAAGTAATGAAAACATAAATATTGTAGGTACTAATACACTAATAATGGCTTATAACAATAATTAGTTCGGGCCCTCCCAAGGGTCAAGTGGACCGATTGTCCTTTGAAGGGTTGATTAAGATGACCGGTGGGGTTGGGCCGTAGAGTATAAAGCGATAGTTGCGACAGATTATGCTAACATTGCAGAAAATTACCTACATGAGTTTTTACGACAAGACGGGCAAAATAAGCTTGTGACTTTTGGTATTTTTGAAAATGAATGAAAGAAAAAAACGTTTATTTTTAACAGCTACGTATATAACAAACATGACTACATGTACGTTTAGCACACAACATTAAACATTAGAAGGAAAAAGAATTGTCGAGCACATGTCGAAAGACGCATAGTGATAGGTTCCGTAGCCAGTAAGGTAGTAATATTAAAATACAAAACTAAGTTTGCGTAAGGAAACGATCCTATAAGGGGTTATTTATACTCTGAGGGTACGGAACCCTAAAACATAAATAATTAGGGATCTAAAGAAAATCACTAAAGATATTATTAAAAAAAAACAAAAAACATGACTGCAAAGTGAAGTGGAACTGTTCAAAATTAGTAAGCTTGTTTCTTCTTCTTCTCAATCGTAACGCTCTTGACAGAACGGTCGTGGTCAACATGTTGTATCATTATTTTTGGGGCAGATGTTACACGCCTCACGATATCAACGTCCTCGTCGTGCTCCCCGGGCAATGCTGCGCCTACCCCCGCGAATTTCACGCATTTCCTATATCCTTGCTGGCGCAGTAGCAGACTGGAGAAGGGCAGAAGGCGAGTACTTGGCGCCTTAAAACCAAACTTTCCGTACAGAAGAGGTTTCAGCCTCGAGATTTAACCTCAAAAAACCTGGTGCAGAAGCCAATGGGAAACTACTGCAATTAATTCCCAAGACAGTTAACATGAAAGTACAATTAAAGTGTGTTTACTTTTTTTCAGACGGTTTTGCAGTCTGGTTTTTTTTATTAATATCATGCTCGACTAAGTTGGGTTATGTTTTTAAAGATTAGGTAGGAGGTATTATTGACGGAAACAGTTAAAAACTGGCTCCTCTATCCTTCCCACTCTTTGCCCTGTAATGACCCACGAAGGAAGGGTTAGGTCGAAGTTAGATGCGGGCACCTGCCGTTCGAAGGATTAACGTGAGTTACTTATTTGTTTTTAGACATTTTTAAACTGTTAATTAGAAAGTGGTTTCTCGCTTTGAGGGCGATTGTCGCGATACGGGCTGTTTGAAAGGGATCATGAGTTTTACTTTTCACCATTTGCACCGTTATTTTGAAAAGCTCAAGAATATATCTGCTAATCGTTGCAGCGTGAAATACACCTGCTCGCTTACATAATTGTATAGTGTGTTACAAAATCTGAAGATACTATAATATTTGATCGAGCGAAGCGAGATCTCCAAATCATCTGGGGCAAATCGGCGTTGTATGTATGTTTGTTTGTCCGAGGATAACTTTCGCAGCGTTGATCCAATCATCGTGTAATTTGGTATATCGATAGGTAGTAATGGCACAATTTTGGTGTGACTAAATGAACTAAAAATGTCGAGGGGTTATTGAGATATTGGAGTTCGAGAGGAGTAAAAAAAAGCCATAATCGGACCATTCGGTCAAATCACACGTCTTATAAAAGGTCTTTATGAGTACAATTGGACCTTGTTTTTATTTTTAGTTTAAACCTTGTAGTATTTAAATTATTAGCCATAATAAAAACTGAACTTTGATAACATTCACTGGGTACACCAGTGACCCCACAGTGCTGAAATTTGGTATGCGTACAGCTTCAGTAACACAAATATAGGGAAAAATCTGAAATCCAGAATAACTGCAATTTCTACCCCAAAAAACAAACAATTTACATGAACTCCCGTTACCTGTAGGTCAACTTATTTGGTTAACATTTCGTGGCACTATTTTGTTAGTCAAATATTACAAATTATATTTTTTTGTTTTTATGGGAGACTCGCGAGATCTCAGTTCGGGGCGAACCAATTTATGTTAATATAAATATCGCTCGCCATACTATCCAATTAATTATTTAAGAGAGAGTTTCTTGTGAAAAGGCTTGTACTGGGGATGTACTGCCACTATACTTATTTCTGCCGCCAAGCAGCATTGCTGTGTTTCGGTTTGAAGGGTATGACTGCCGGTGAAACTGCAGGCACATGAGGCTTTACACCTGTATGCCTCGAGATGATGGCTGTGCGTCGTAGGGCACGTTGCTAAAGTGCGTGCCCTACGAGGCAATGCTTTGTTATAGGCGTTACCACTTAAAGGACAAGCAGGCGCACGGCTCAGTGCCATCCGTACCTAGTTGATATACCACCCATTCGCACACACCGTTTTGGTTCTACGTTCTTGATGCGTACAGCTAAGGTATGGAATACTTTGCCGTCGTCTGTTTTTCCTAAAGAATACAATCCGGCCCTCTTTAAGGTAAGAGTGAAAAGGTTTCTTCTAGATCTTCGTGCTTCATCTTAGACCATATCATCGCTTGCTATCAGGTGAGGTTGTGGTCAAACGAAGATCTAAACAGTGAAAAAGACCATCAGGTGGGCCATATATCCATCTTCCAGGTTCCATCTTCAAGTAAAACAAACAAAAATACATTATTTTCGCCGTGTGTGTTGGTCCATTGGATTGTATGGCAAGCGACATTTTATCTTAACCTAAAATATTATTGCAACTTCATAGTACGCAACGCGTTTAAGTGTTTATTCAATTTCAAGAATTCTCGTAAGGATTAAACTAATCATCCTTTGAAGAGGAATTTATGCCAGAATTAGTTCATCTTTCAGATTAAGGAATACGAAGTAATCGATGTTATATGTTCTGACAGCATTATGTCATACGGTATACTGCTGTGCTCCCCCACAGCAGTATACCGTATGACATAATGCTGCAGATATAAACACCGTTTTTGTGCTGGCGAAGAGGGCTGTTCGTGCAATTTATAATATGGGCCCCAGAGAATCATTACGCAATAAGTTTAAAGAAATAAATATTATGACATTCCCTTGTCAATACATCTATGAAAATCAGATGTATGTTCACAAAAATATTAATTTGTTTACGAAAAATAGCGATAATCATCATTTTAATAATAGAAATAAAGATAAACTCGCTGTTGCCACTTGTAGACTCCATAAACTTAGTAAATCGTTTAAAGGGCAAGGTGTTCGCTTTTATAACAAACTCCCAAGTGATGTACAAAAATTGACAATTAACAAATTTAAAAACGCAATTACACATAATCTTTATAAAAAAGCCTACTATAAAATATCTAATTATTTAGATGATAGAGAAGCTTGGGATTGAAATTGCGCCAACTCGTTCAAAATGTTACAATTTAGACGTTATTTATTTTCTGTATTGTAATGTATTCTAAAAGGATCATTAAAAAACCAGCCTAGTTTCTTGCCTTTCTTTTCTGGCTTGGTCGCGAAGGAACAGGCAGTAAAATTTACGTTTCAAAGTGATCCTTGTGATTTTAATGAATAAAAGATTTTGACTTTGACTCTGAAAGTGAGCTACGAAGCCTCCAAGGTGACCGAAAGAAAACCAGTGTAGAGAAAAGCATCAACTCTTAGTTTAAGTCCTGATTATGACACACCCTCCTTACAATAGCCGCACAGTATCAGTAACACAATAATCCTAAAATCCATTTAAACTTAAGACTCATCAAAGTAAGGGCACGCGCACACTTAACTGTCGATCGTCTTAGATAAAGGTCGGCGCACACTGGCTAGTTTTCACATTAAATTGTTTCTCCCGCCCACTGTCCGAATCGCAATTAAATTGGGTCGTGTCTGACCCATTAGATCGTCAGGGGCAGAGTCAGAAATGTACATTTCTAATGAGCCGGACAAAATGATAAGAACGTAACACTTTCTATCAATATCTCCGATTCTTCGATCGTCATGATTGGCTCATCTTTATCGTTCTCAGACACTTTTAAAGGAGAATGGGTAAAGTATGAAGTTTACTTCAAAAGTCGTTCTTGCAGAGCCATGCATTGTAAATTATTTTATTTATTATTTACAATAAAATACAGAAGAAACAGTTGAATCATCTAAAGATCGTTGCAAACGATCTACAGATAGCTCAACTGCTCCAGATCACTACCAGGCGGAAGTGTCCCCAAGACACTGGCTTGCATTTTCTTTTTTATTTGTTATTTTTCTCAGATCTCTAAGATCCATATTTGTTAGTAAAAACTTAATTAAACATGGCAAATAGTTAGTAAAATTGTGACATAACAAAATTTAAATTAAAAAAGTGATATCAAAAAAAAATATGCCTTATGTATGTGAGTATTTAGTGTAGGAACTGCGCATGTACCATACAACAATGGTTTAGATGAGATACTCACAGTCGAACCTGTTTGAGAACGCATTCAGTATACCGTTGGAGCTGGCCCTAATTCTGCGCCCCAGGGGTGTGTACCGCGGGCGCATGGTACTGTAGAAACAGTCCACTCGCGGTCCGGCGAACATCCCCGATGCGCTGCAGAACCGTGGCAGCCCCCCCCCCCCCCCCAGTACCATGACCGCATTATAGGCATATGCATTGCATTGTAAAGGTTGTCTGGAAGAGATCTATTTTAGCGATAAGACCGACAGTTGTACTATTGCGTATCTAGTTACATGTTTTAAACATGATTTGATAATGTAAGAGTGGTGTACAAATGTATGCAGTTTATTTCATGCTCCAAAAGTTGTACTCGCAGAGCCTACAGGTGCTTATACCCGTTTTAATCAATAATTATCTACAGGTGCTTGTAAACTAGTGGTTCGCCCGAACAGAGATCTCACGAGTCTTTCAAAACACAAAAAAAATAGTATTTTTCAAACTTTCGCGATCACTGTATATAGTTATTGATTAAAACGGTTAAAGACATCATCCACGTATATATATATATATCCACGTGGATGATGTCTTTTGCATAATGAAGGGGAGTAAACGGGAAGTTGAACAATTTACTGTATACCTAAACTCCATTCACCCGAATATGCGGTTCACTTATGAAATGGAGGATAATAGGATATTAGCTTTTCTCGATGTCAAAGTTATGGTGAAATCAGATGGCCGTCTAGCGCGCTCTGTTTACAGAAAGCCAACACACACTGACCGCTATTTGAACGCTGCGTCACACCACCATCCTCGCCATTTGCAATCTGTTGTTTCATCGTTAACAAACAGAGCTTACGCTCTCTGTGACCCTGAACATCTGGAGAGTGAGCTGGTCCATGTTCAGGAGGTTCTAAAATCCAACGGATATGTAAATAGACGGCAGCCAAGACGCACAAATAGAGAAAAACCAACGGAGGTCTGTAGAAAGCCAACGTTTTTGCCATACGTGAAAGGGGTGACGGATAAAATTGGAAATGTGTTGAAAGGGTTTTCAATCAAGTCGGTCTTCACTCCTCTCTCAAAGATGGCCAAGCATTTACGGACTCCAAAGGATGTTATACCTCTGCAGATGCCTGGTGTTTATAAGATAGACTGTAGCTGTGGCCGCTCTTACATCGGGCAAACTAAACGTACCATTGCCGAGCGTGTCAAAGAGCATATCGCAGCTGTCAAAAATCGCCAGGTAAACAAATCGGCGATAGCAGAGCATTTGGTAGACTCGGGACCGAATCATTGGATTGAACTTCATGATCCTAAGGTTCTCTCTAGTGAATGCCGTTATTACAAGAGAATAGTTCGTGAAGCGATTGAAATCAAGAAATTTCCAAATTTCAATCGGGAAGATGGCTATAGACTCTCAGCGTCTTGGAACCCGGTGATTGCTAGGTGTGCGCGTCGTAATCAGTCGTCTCAGTGCGTAGATACGGTTAGTGTAGTGTGTCGTAATATGAACGAGGACATTTCTAATTCTGAAGACCAAGTGACGGTAGATGCTGCAGCTACCCGCACTTCCCGACGGTAGCTCCAAGTACTCCAGTCAGCCCGAGACCATGACTGTTGCAACACAGCCGAAACGTCGGGATAACAAATAAAAAAGGTACATACGTGATAAATACCCGTTTGAATCAACAAAAAAATATTCTTAGGGCCACTCACGCAACGATGCCTAAACGCATTTAGTGGCTAAATATGATTTAAAGAGTTGTCAAATCATACAAATACGTAACATGTTTAGTCGCTAAATACGTTTAGGGATCGTTGTGCAAGCCGGCCTTAATCTTTGACTAATGAAATAGTGCCACAAAATGAACATTCAAATAACTTGACCTACAATTTCATTCAAATTACAGGTAACGGCAGTTCATGTTAATTAGTTATTTTTTGGGGTGGAAATTGCAGAATTTCAGAGGTTTCCCTATATTTGTGTCACTAAAGCTACACGCATACCAAATTTCAGCACTGTGGGGTCACTGGAGTACCCTGTGAATTTTGACAAAGTTCAATTTGTATTATGACTAATAACTAAAAACTTACAATTTTTAAACTAAAAATAAAAACGGGGTCGAAATGTTAAATAAATAAATACCTTTTATTAGACATACTCGTACTATTTGACTGGATAGTCCCATCTTGTTTTTTTTTACCCCTCTTGAACCCCAATATCTCAACAATCCCCACACATTTTTAGCTCATTTAGTCACACCAAAATTGTGCTATCACTACCTATCTACATATATACCAAATTTCACGATGATCGGATAAACGCTTTGAAAGTTTTCCTCGGACAAACAAACATACATACATACATACAACGCCGATTTGCTGATTTAGAGAAGTAAAAGAAGTTGATTTAGAGATCTCGCTTCGCTTGATCAATTATTTTAGGCATTTCATTGTATCGAAACAAAGGCTATTTTTAAAGACTTTTATTTAAATTTCAATGATTATTTAGGTCAAATCTTGCAACTAAATTTTAAACCATTTTCCCCGTAACAAATATATGTACAACATGCAAACACTCGTTCCGCGGTAGGAATCGAACCAGCTACCTCTTGCGTCTCAGCCAGCTATTTGCCCACTGCGCCACGGAGGTCGTCAAAGGTCGTCAATTAATTTTATTATTACGATGTTGCATGAAATCATAATGTCAGTTATGTAATTCAGGCGCCTTCAGGTGGCCTTATAACTCCCAAATTGGCCAGTACCTCAAACGAACTTACGATATGAAGTCCATCTCTGGCACAGGTCAGTCCATCAGACGGGCGGGTATCGTAAAGATATCAGCGGCCAGTAAGCCGGGCTTGCTTTACGGCCGTCCGCCCGCCCTTCGGGGGACACTTGTTTCGTACATGTCGGATTCGGAGGGCTATTGGAGGTGATATTTAAGCAAGATGTATTAGATTTGGTGAATAGTTTGTTTTTGTTTGCAGCTGTCAAAAATTGCCAGACAAGTCAGCGATAGCAGAGCTTTTGGTAGACTCGGGACCGAATCATTGGATTGAACTTCATGACCCTAGTGAACGATATACAAGAGAAAGTTTCGTGAAGCGATTTGTTATTAAGAAATTTCCAAATTTCAATCGGGAAGATGGCTATAGACTCAGCGTCCCGGAACCCGGTGATTACTAGGTGTGCGCGTCGTGATCGGTCGTCTCAGTGCGTAGATACCGTTAGTGTAGTGTGTCGTAATATGAACGTGGACATTTCTAATTCTGAAGACCAAGTGCAGTACTGACCTCATGAAAGAATACTCCGTAGCTGTGATCAATACCTTTATTTCTTTTTACATTATTTTATAAAAACCGTCGTCGACTTGCTTGCGTGAAGTTTGTATCGAGACTGCCCGCAAGACTACCCGCGTGCGCGGTCGATTTTAAAATTAAATAAAAGCTTGTAAAGCTCATTTCAGACTACGCTATACTAGTGTGCTATATAGTATAGCAAAGAATGACCTAACCAAGTAAGCCAATAATATATTGGTATAGTACAGTACAGTGTGAACGTGTCCATATCAATGTATGGTGCGCGATATTGTTGTGCTATGAGCTATAGGGTTTAAAACCTGTGACAAGTACCATGTATAGTAAGTATACACGTCGTTATGTATCTATATCTACCAGCTATGCTACTAAAATTGTACATATAATATCGCTAACATAATGTGAGGGTAGTTACAGCAGCTGCCATCACTGCTCGACGGGAGCTCCATGTACTCCAGTCTGCCCGCGACCACGGCTGTTGCAACACAGTCGAAACGTCGTGATAACAAATAAAAAAAGAACATACGCGATAAATACAGTGATCGCAAAAGTTTTAAAAACACTAATAGCGGTTCTCTTCGACCTTTATTATGCGCACCGCCAAAGAGTGGAACGCCTTGCCAGTCTGTGTTTCCTGATAGCTACAGCCTGGGTATCTTTAAGTCGCGAGTGAATAGGTTTCTTCTAGGCAAGCGTGTACCATCGTAGACTGCATCATCGCTTACCATCAGGCGAGATCGTGGTCAAACGCTAGCCTATAATGTATAAAAAAAAATAGTTTGTTTGGCCTGTCACTTGTTGTTTAAATCACTTTGAATAGGCAGGTGCTTAGAAGACGTGTTATATTGGTTTATGCGTAATTTGGGTGGGTAGGTCGGCTGTAATTGTGTTAGAATTAATCCTCCTTCAATATTTCTCTCTCAGTAACTTCTTGGTTTGCCTCCTATCTTTCGGGTCGCACGCAGTGTGTACGTTCGGACGAGTCTTGTTCTGACTGGTGTGACATCACCGCTGGCGTACCTCAAGGTGGTGTTCTGTCTCCTCTCCTTTTTTCGGTGTTTATTAACGCCATAACCCACGTTCTTACTTCGCACTACCATCTTTATGCTGACGACCTACAAATATATCACCAGTTCAAATTGGACGAGGTTTCAATGGGTATTGACCAAATCAACTCTGATCTCAACCATATCTACTCGTGGGCAAAGGCTTTTGGTCTCCTGGTCAACCCATCGAAGTCTCAGGTTGTACTTTTTGGGAGCCCTTATATGTTAAATCTTGTCGGTAAGTGTAATCCTCCTCCAGTTTTATACGCTGGAGCACCGATTAGCTACTCGGCCAATGCCAAGAACCTTGGCGTCTATTTTGACAATCATCTGTCTTGGGTGCGGCATGTTAATGAGATTAGTAAAAGGGTTAACTACTCTTTTCAATCTCTTAAGCGTCTCCAAAAGTTTTTACCCTTTGAAACTAAAATTACTCTTGCTCAAACACTCATGTTACCCCTTTTAGACTATGCCTATGTCTGTTTTCTTGACGCCACCGAGGAACTTCTAAATAAACTGGAACGTCTTCAGAATTTGTGTATCCGATTCATATTCGGGTTGCGCAAGTTTGATCACGTCTCCATGTTTAGATCCCAGCTAAAATGGCTTCCCATTCGTCGTCGACGTGATCTTCATGTTGTAACTTTTCTCTTCAACACTCTTTTCAATCCTTTAGCTCCTTCTTACCTCCGTGAGCGCTTCGATTTTCTTGTCCTACCGGAGATGACTTGTAGGTCATCTAAGTCCCTCCTTCTCAAAACCCCTCCTCATTCCTCCAGTCGCTATGGCGGTTCCTTCACTGTCCATGGAGTCAACCTGTGGAATTCTCTACCACACTCTATCCGCGCAAGTCCATCACTAAGCACTTTTAAGCTTAGAGTCAAAGAGCATTACCTGTCCTTGTAAGCTTTTAGGTTATTTATTATGTATAAGTAGGTATATTATTTATATTTTGTATAATATATTATGTTTATCTCTAATGTAGGTATAGTATATAGGTATTATTATTATTTTTTAATATGGTTAAGTGTTGTATTTATTATAGTATATGCTATATATATTAGTATTCTACTCCAATGTCATTCTCTGTGCACGTACCCACCTCTATAATCAAATATCTCTATCTTCAAAGGTTTGCTGGAAGAAAACTCTTATTAGGGTTAAGCTCGCCTTTGTACATGTCCATTTTGTAAGCTATTTTTATCTGTAAATCTATTTGTGTACAATAAAGAATAGAATAACTATAAAATTATGTCTTGGGGTTTTCAATAAGTAGGACTATAAGCACCGAGACAAACCTCTTAAAGTTATATACGAGTATATTATATTATAATTGTTATGTTAGGCATTCATTATTATGTCTTATTTAGTCATTTAGGTTCTGTATTTAACGCGCCGGCGAACCCTGAGCACAATTTCAATTCGGCCGCGTCAAAAACTTCGGCCTGAATATCGCTATCCTTGTTTAGTTACGAAGTTTAGCCACGCAGAGCGACAGTGATAGCAATAGAACGATTCTAAATTTGATTAGATTTTGACCGTGTTCCGTAATGCTATAAATGATGACTGAAAACTTGTTGTATTTTTCTCATTGTGTTGTTATTCTGTAACTAGACGATACAATCTATGTTCCCATGACTAGGATACGTAAGATGTTGTTGTTTTTAATACGAAACAATTAGGTTGAAAACAGGTCTTTTATGACGTAAAAACATGCAGAATGCGATACGCTTCTATTTCATTTTAGGTAAGTATTTTGATTTAATATATGGTTGGGAACCTAGATAAATACTATTAAAATTAAAATAATACCTTATTAAGGTAGAAATATGTTCCAATTAGAAATGATCTTGGTAGTACATGTTGTATTGGCGATTGTCCCTCCGGTGTCCCCTTAACTTTGAAATACCTTTTTTCCTGTGTTACGTCTTACCTTCTTTTAGCACGACCAAGATTACTGTTAGATAGTGCTATTAGCATTAAGTCCTCCTATAGCAATATTCTGTTTTGTGTGAAAGTATTAAATAAATAAATATATTACTGTTAGTATATAACTTTCTCTTTTCGTAAACCAGTAAATAGTTACAAAGATTACGTTATATCTGCTTAAGTATTGGATCTTTTTATGTTTCAAAGTTCATTATCACCAATTTACTTGACTCCATCAATCTTAAACCGCGGAGTTTTATTTCCATCTGCCATTACAAGACAAATGGAGGTCCAAAGAGGGTTGGTTCGATCTGTCATTCCGTTTTATTAGCACTCACCCTCCCTCCAGTTTAGTAGTTGTTAATGGCTTGACCCTGCTATATTGAGTTTTAATGTTGCAACACAAAAAGGCTCTAAACTCGAATTGATAAAATAGTTGTTCTTTATCAAATACTTTTACTACAAATCCATATATCCAAAGGTTGGCTTTAAAATGTCTCATTGTTTAGCGATGAGGTCGTCCATTATGCGTAGGTACCTACATTTATTTGTTTTTTGTTTCTTTTGATTGTTGTTGTGTTTATCTTTCATTCATTCAATTGTTTTGTCGTCTCACAACGCCACTAACGCTACATACCGCGCTGAACATATCGGCGCTAAAACTCATACGCTTATACTCGATCATTTGTCTAGTAATTGAAATTATATTTTTTACAGACAGGACATTAAAGTTATGTTAAAACTAAACAAAATATTATCTAGCCTATTTAACGAAATAATTGGAAGTGAAGACCTCCGTGGCGTAGTCGGCGACTAGCCAGCTGAAAGGCAGGAGTTTGCGGGTTTAATTACCGCCACGGAACAAAGTTTAACTTACTGATGATGATGCAGCACGTTGGGCCACCGTTGACGCAATCCCCACCACCGCGCCCGTCTACTAGTAGTGTGAGGCGAGATGTGAGGATCGGTCACCCTGATGAAGGTTCGGTCGGTTGAAACACCGATAAAACGGTACGTGATAAATCCCGTATGCATAATTAGTGATTCGCCTCGAACTGAGATCGCGCAAGTCTCCGAAGAAACAAAACAAATTCTTAGGGCGACTTGCGCAACGATGCCTAAACGTATTTAGTGGCTAAATATGATTTAAAGAGTTGTCAAATCATAAAAATACGTAAAATTTAAACATGTTTAGTCGCTAAATATGTTTAGGGATTGTTGTGCAAGCCGGCCTTAACATTTTGTTTTACGGCCACGAAATTATTAACCATATAACTTGACCTAGAGTTTCATTCAAATTACAGGTAACGTCAGTTCATGTAAATTGGTTCAATTTTTTGGCGTAGAATTTACAGTTATTCTGAATTTCAGACTTTTTCCTTTATTTATGTCACTAAAGCTACACGCATACCAAATTTCAGCACTTTAGGGTCACTGGTGTACTCTGTGAATTTTGTCAAAATTCAGTTTTTATTATGGCTAATAACTTAAAAACTACAAAGTTTAAACTAAAAATAAAAATGGTGTTGAAATGCACCCACAAAGACCTTTTATTATACATGCCATTTGACCAGATAGTGCCATTTTAGTTATTTTACCCCTCTTGAACCCCAATATCTCAACCATCCCTCCACATTTTTAGCTCATTTAGCCACACCAAAATTGTGCTATCACTACATACCTATATTCCAAATTTCACGATCATCAGATAAACGCTTCGAATGTTATCCTCGGACAAACAAACATACATACATACAACCAATTTGCCCAAGTTGATTTAAGATCTCGCTTCGCACGATCAATAATGATTATGAGTATGCATTTACAAATATATATAGGTATATATACTAGTATTCTATCAGTTACCTGGTTCCCATAGTACACGCTCTGATTATTTTGGGGCTTTAGCCCTTGTGTGAAATGACCAACATTAAAAAAACACTCTTGCCTATAATCATTTGGAAACATAGATTATCAACTAAATTTTTGGATGTCGGCCGCGGATCTTCTTTTGTGAAATAGACCAACCCCACCCTGCATTTTTCAAACCACAGTTTGATCTAATATTGACTCCACACTAGGTACCTAGTTACTTTTTTTATTTCATTTCTATCTGTTTTTCTTTTAGCACCCAGTTAAGCACGGCAACCTATTACCCGTGCGCGATAAGTTGGGACCTGAGCGCGGTGACTTCATATTGGCGAGTTTGTACCGCCCGCAAAAAAGCGAACATAAGAAGCAGCCGCCCGCGGCTTCGTCTTTGTTACTCAGGGAGGACGCTGCTTTTTATCTAATCTTATTTACACTATTTGAATAAAATAAAAATACAATGTTTAAGTTTATACATTTATTTTATCTATTATTTACATTATTTCATTTTCGTCACTACTTAGTGGATTTATGCCTTGTAGAGGTTGTTCTTAGTCCTCAGTCTCACATAATCACTTCACGAAGAGGTATCCGATAAATTTACAATTAATTGCGATTCATTCGTCTCTTGTAAGAGGTCATCGTCCCAATACTTTTGTCGAAGCTTCATAATGATAACAAAAACACTTAACAACAAAAACTACAACAATAAAACAATAACACAAACGAAAACTAAAAGAATTCCAGAGCGCGTCGTTACGTGACGTAGGCCAGTACGAGACTAAAAACCCTAGTAAAAAATAGTGATGCGAACGGTACAATACGGGCGCCATCGGGGAAGTGCAGGGGAAGCGGTCGGGGAGTCGCATTCCTAGCAGGTCCCAAGTTATCGCGCACGAGTAATAAGTGTTTTACCTGTCTCTGTTGTCTGATAGAAAATGTTTTTAAGATTAAGTTTTCTATTTGTAAATTTTTTTTGTTTGTGCAATATAGAATTAAACGCAAACATGTTGATGATAGTTTATCTGCGAACGCAAGAAGTGTGTCTGCTAGTGTAAGGAGGTTATAGTCATATTCATTTTCCAGAGATTCTTTCTATCGGTTCAAAGGCAAGTTAATCAACAATGCAAAGGCTCGCGGAGGGTTGTTTGTGAAATCAAGTCCACGATAAAAAGGCAATCACTCCTTGCCCTTTGTTCTTTATTTTTTCTTAATTTCACTTGATCCCAATCAGGAGTAAATTATAATGGGAGTTAACTGGAAGAATGTCCCTGTATTGTGCCTTGATTTCTTTCTTTGTTGATCATTGGCTGGGTCATACATAGAGTAGATAATACACCCATGAATCAATAAATAATACTGAATATTTCACACAGCGCCATCTAACCCCAAACTAAGCAAAGCTTGTACTATGGGAACCAGGTAACAGATAGAATATTTAATCATTTTTTTTGGAAATACATACTTGTTGTTGTAATATATGGAGATAAAATATCTGTAGATCATGAAAACATTTGTTACGCGGCGAGAATTAAACCCACAACCTCTTGCATCTCAGCCGGCTATTCACCCACTGCGCCAAGTCGTCAGTTTAGTTTGTAAAATAGTGCTGAAGGAACTATTCGGGATTAATTACTAGACAGTGTAATTGCAGCGTTTGCATGTGTGTCACTGATTCTCTCTCGATGACTCTTAGTGAAAGTGAACTTATGGTTTAATTGTATTGTATTCATTTATTTAAGATAGTAATAATCCATAAAACATCATAATCAAAATAAATTAAAATTAATTTTAAAATATTATACAAATAAATTAAGATTAAAATAAACAAACAAATTAGGATAACATAAAAAAATAAATAGTAAATTAAATTACAAATTTGGAAAATAAATAATGACCCAGATTAGACCTGTAAAGCTGACGGTGATATATCAAAGTTTAAACAGGGTGGTTATTACATCCTTATTTATCAGGTAACATATACGAACTTAGTAATTTGTCAAAGCCAACTCTTATGTCTTATAAAGCGTGCCTTTTAAAACGAATTATAACTTACAATTACTGATTTAAACGGGTATTTATCGCGTATTTACCTTTTTTATTTGTTTTCCCGACCAGTAAATACGCGATAAATACCCGTTTATATCAGTAACTATGTATTGTGAACTCAAAAGTTTGAAGAATTCAAACTCGTTTACAAAACTTGTGTTTTCTAATACGGCACGCGCATAGCAAATCGAATATAATATACAAAATCGTAGAGATCGTTCAACAACGATAGCACTATCACACTAAAACCTTCATCTGTCACACCCACCCAGCTCTCCACTAAGCGGATAAATATAAAATTGTCCGCGCCTCGGCTTCGTTTCCTTGCTAGAAGTTAAATTAACTTTTTTTGCCTTTTTGTTTATCGACGCCATCTTAACCCTTTGCCGCTGTATTGCTCTCTATTACTACAATACAACTCATCACGTAAAATGAACTCTATTGCATAAACTTTAGATTAAATTTTCGCCCGGATCTGAACAATTTACCCATGGCCTACGATGAAAGTGGTTTTTTTATACTATCTGGAGTTAGAACAGGCCTAAGGCCCACCTGATGTTACGTGGTAACCATCACCAATAACAAAGTAGTGCCCGTAGGTCACGCACCTTAGAAACGTGCCCTGCATCCATAAACTTGAGGCGTAAGCCTAAAGTTTACATATTTCATCCAACGCCGACCTGCGGTTCTTACCAAGTCGTCTGCCCATCTTGTAAGCCACGGACCGGCAAGCACAGCGTAGGACGACGCTGTGCTTGCCGGTCCGTGGCCTCCATTCGAGAACTTTCCGGCCCCATCGGCCATCTGTTCTGCGCGCTATATAACCTGCCTATTGCCACTTCAACGTGCTAATCCGTCGGGCTATGTCGGTGACTTGAGATCTCCTACGTATCTCCTCATTTCTGATTCGATCCCGTAGAGAAACCCCGAGCATAGCCCTCTCCATAGCTCGTTGAGCGACTCTGAGCTTATTCATAAGGCCAATAGTGAAGGACCACGTCTCGGTTCCATATGTCATCACTGGTAACACACACTGATTGAAGACTTTCGTCTTAAGGCACTGAGGTATGTTGGACGATAAGACGTTGCGAAGTTTCCCAAACGCCCATCCGAGTTGGATTCGACGATTGACCTCTTTCTCGAAGTTGGACCTACCTAATTGGACTGTTTGTCCTAGGTATACATACGCGTCGACTACTTCAAGAGCCGAGTTCTCAACCATAACTGGGGCAGGCACGACATGGACATTCGACATAATTTTCATCTTGTCCATGTTCATTTTAAGCCCTACCCGTTGGGAGACTCGATTGAGGCCTTCGAGCATCGTGCTGAGCCCTTCCATCGACTTTGTCATGACCACAATATCGT
The DNA here is from genome assembly GCA_918857605.2 of Philereme vetulata. Classification (NCBI taxonomy): domain Eukaryota; kingdom Metazoa; phylum Arthropoda; class Insecta; order Lepidoptera; family Geometridae; genus Philereme; species Philereme vetulata. The sequence goes on from OU975420.1 coordinate 2,412,061, forward strand.
CGGCAAACCGAAGGTGAGTGATGTATTCGCCGTTAATATTGATGCCCAGTCCTTTCCATTCCAGAAGCTTGAAGGCATCTTCCGAAGCGGTCGTTAATAGTTTCGGAAAGATGACATCTCCCTGTCTTACTCCTCTTTTTAAGGGAATGGCCTTCGAGCTCTGTTCTTGTACTCGGACTGACATAGTGGCGTTTTTATACAAACACTTCAACACTTCGATGTACCGATAGTCAATACAGCATCGTTGGAGAGACTCAAGCACCGCCAATGTTTCGATCGAATCGAAGGCTTTCTCATAGTCCACAAACGCGAGACATAGCGGCAAGTTATACTCTTCGGTCTTCTGTATGACTTGCCGCAGCGTAAGTATGTGGTCTATGGTACTGTAGCCTTTACGGAACCCGGCTCGTTCGGGAGGCTGGAAGTCATCAAACCTGCGTTCGAGACGGTTCGCGATGACCCTTGAAAACAGCTTATAAACATGGCTCAAAAGCGAGATAGGTCTGTAATTCTTAAGCAAGGTGTTGTCACCTTTCTTGAAGAACAGAACCACCACGCCCTCGTTCCATGCTTTTGGCGTCGTACCTTCAAACAAGGCGGAATTAAAGAGCTTCTGAAGGACTTTAAGTACAGGTGATCCACCCGCTTTCAGAAGCTCTGAAGTGATTCCATCCACACCCGGCGCCTTGTCGTTCTTAAGCTGTTTCAAGACCATCCTGATCTCATACAGGCTGATGTCCGGAATATCTTCGGTATAATGTCAGGTCAGCTTGGGTTTTTTGTCGTTGGCCGCACTGCAAACAGGTTTAGTGACCGAATCGTAGAGCCGTCCATAGAACCTTTCGACTTCCCTTAACACTTCCGCTTTACTTGACGCTATGCTGCCATCTTCCCTCTTTAGCTTCGTCATGCGGCTCTGCTCAATAGAATTATCTCTCGCAAACACTTTGAAGCCTTTATTCTGCTCTATCGTATCTTTAATACGAGAGGTATTAAAGGTACGAATATCATGCCGCAAGGATTTCCAGTTTTTCTATTGAGCTGCCTATGCGACTGAGCATCATCGGGAGACTGCAGTCGCAAAGAACGTCATTCAGCCATGAGGTTAAGGGTGTCATCAGAGAGTTTCTGAGGTCTATTGGTACGGGGGGTCTTAAAGAACTGGGACCCCACCGTATGGACGGTTTCTACGAACCTGTCCACTGATGAATCTACTTCTAGACAGTCAAAGCAATTTGCAAGTTTGAGTTGAAAGCTCTCGAGGTTTTGGATATGTGCGCGAGTGGGTCGGAGCGTAGACTTCATCAAACGGGACCTTTCAAGTTTAACTTTCATATTCAATGTGGCTCTAACAATTCGGTGATCACTGCCGCTTTCACCCTGTGAATCACAGAAACATCATTGAATATTCGCTTCTTGTTGGTCAAGATGAAATCAATCTCATTTCTCGTGGAACCGTTGGGACTCATCCAGGTCCATTTCCTATGAGGCGGCTTCTGGAAAAAAGAATTCATCATAAAGAGTCCTTTTTTCTCCAGAAAATCGGCCAGCTTCTGTCCCCTGGGGTTCCGTTGCCCATATCCAAATTGCCCCTCTCTCAACTCATCATCGCTTCTCATGCCTAGCTTTGCATTGAAGTCCCCCATAACAACAATAAAGTTAGTTACAACTTAGACATTGCCTACGTGGAATTGCATTGTATCCGTCAACCTAAGACATACAGGGTACGTAGCCAAGTTACGAATCGATTCAATTTCTACAAAGGTTTGTTGCTGATACCCCATACATTTTCGAACTTATCGACTAGCGCCATCTAATGTCGAATGTAACTTGGCTAAGCCCTCAGGTGAAGAGTCAATTTCACCAAACACTCACTAATGCGAGCATTCATACTAATACACATAGGTACTCATTTATTCAAACCGTAAGGACACAATACAACACTTGGTATGTAACCAAGTGTTGTATTGTGTCCTTACGGTTTGAATAATCTATACTAATCTTATATAGAGGAAAGACTTGTTGGTTTGAATTGAATAGGCTCCGAAACTACTGGACCGATTTAAAAAATCTTTCACTGTTGCAAAGCTACACTATCCCCGGGTGATATAGGATACTTTTTACCCAACTGCGCAGAAAGAGGGTAATGTTTTTATTGAAAAACTACGCGTGCGAAGCTTCGGATTGGTCAGCTAGTACGTAAATAATTACATAGACTACCTAGTAGCTAATTGCACCATCATTTTAGAGATGCTAGAAGCAGACAAGCATTTCTTAGCATTTCATTAGAATAGTATAAACCTACTAGCTAACCCGCCTGCGGCTTTTCACGCTTGAAATTTCCCGTTCCCGTGGGAACTTCGGGATAAAAACTATATAAAACACTCCTGTCAAAGTGACGCGACACTTCATGTTATTGACTTCACGTCAATGACGGCGGTGGTTAAATTTTATATGGATAATGTTCATGCTAAAATCACGATTAAATATAACCGGCCAAGTGCGAGTCGGACTCGCGTACGAAGGGTTTCGTACCATTGTCTATAATTATTAAGACCAAGAAATAAAATTGGAAAAAATCATGTTTGTTGTATGGGAGCTTAAATATTAATTTTATTTTAATTTAATTGAAAAACCAACCAATAGTATCGCGTGTAGATGACGTAATACTATTTTGACGTGATTCTATTGGCTAATTTCACTTATCTGTATCAGTTTTATCGGCTCAAAGCACTTCCTTGCTACGTATATTTAGCTTAGTGTCTATGGAGTGAAATTTATGTTTGTACGTACTATGATTTTATTCTGTATTTTGTATCGGCCTTTGGCAAACAGTGAAGGGTTTAAGATGGCCGTGGTGTCGTCAAATGAACGCAGCGCATAATTGAATTTTTATCGAGATGAGAGTATAAAATGTAACGATTCGATTCAGAGACAAAGGTTTTGGGGCTATGTGCGCGCAATTCGCGGGTTCGTATTTCCGGTTGGATGTAATTAAAAATGTTTTGTACTGTTGTTCTTTGGATTAGATCGGTTGTTGGGATCTAAAAGCACCTGAATGGTTTACTGGAAGACATTTTTTGCAGTAAAATCTCTAAATTTCATTTCATTAAAATTTTTATAACAACTTCATGCAACAAAATATACAAAAGTTAGCTGAAATAAAATGCTAATAAATAAGTCTGGTTTCCACAACGATTCCTAAACGTATTTAGCGACTAAACATATTTAAATTTGAAGTAATTGTATGATTTTACAAATCATATTTAGCCACTTAATACGTTTAGGCATCGTTGCGCATGTCCCCTAAGTTTAAATAAATATTAGCAACGCAATGAATATAATTTTCATAAAATACTACCTTAAACTTATGCTATTACATAATCAGGAATACCTAATTATTTCTGTCTGTCTGTAACCAAATCTTGCAGGTCAAATTTGACCCATTTTCTGGTTTCCGATTGAGCTGAAATATTGCATGCATATGTATATCGCGATACAATGCAATATTATTATGACATGGAGCTGATCTGATGATGGAGCCGGAAGGTGGCGATGGGATATTTGTAATAACACAACGCAACCCCATCTAGTTTAGGCTCGTTTGATTCGTCTTGTCAAGTATTCTGGTCTTAAGTAGATGATATCCAGGGTATGATGATCGAACCGAAAGGTGGCCATGGGAACTTTGTAATAAAACGACGCAACTAGTGTTTGGACTCATTTGAATCTGCTTGCGGTTCTGATTATGAATTTTACAAAAGCTTATGTTTTGAAAAAGTAATTTTACATCAACTTATCACATCACACTAATATTATAAATACGAAAGTTTGGATGTTTGTTTATTTATTTGTTTGTTTGTAACTTAATCACGTCGTAACGGCCAAACCGATTTCGATGAAATTTGGTAAGTATGTAGATTATAACCTGGATTAACACATATGCAACTTTTTATCGACAAACCATGTATGCGAAGCCGCGGACGGAAACTAGTCAAACATAAATTATTTAATTATGCTTTCATTTAACACCTGCATTAACACATTGTGGAAAGCAATAAATGAGCGAGTATTGAATTCTATCGAAAAATCGGGGTGAGTAATATCGTATTATCCACCTAATATTTTGATATTAAACTAGTTCCACATAACAGCACCTCTCAAAGGCATCATCAAACTTGCACGGACGACCTGCGAGTTGCGACAAAACTCATCAGCTCACCAGCCTCACGCTGCTAAGCATAATGCGTGGTTACGCGCCGTGTAGTGGAGCCATTATTTAGTGCGCCTCCCGTGCCCGAACGATTCCGTCGATTATATACTAAGGAGATGATAACACCGTTACTAAAAAAAGTTACTACTCAAAGTACAGTCAGCGTAGCTAACTAGTAACCCCCTGCAAGTATAAAGGTTGAAATGAGCATTTTTTTTAAAAAATATTACCAGTAAGTTTATTTATTACGTCTGTCACTGCATTCACGACATTAAAACACATTATGCAGAATCGTATCAACTGATTTAGAGATTGGTTTAATACCGGCAGTTTGAATATTTATCCGGTAATCGATACATTTCCAATAAACACTTTCTAACGTAAATCGGTGGCGCCTTTGCGCCGATGCCGCTTAGTCATTTTAACAGATACCTACCCACTTACATGACGAATGAATATTATTAGTTTACCTATTTTATGCTGGCTGTTTCATTGATATTTTAGGACTTGAAATTAAGGTAGATTGAATCTAGCCATCAGCCCTACCCGTGGTTTAAATTAATTTCGTAAATGCGGTGACACGCAGTAGATTAATCTATTATGTAATAAAAATGTGTGTGTCAGCTCCAACGCACAACTGGAATTTACTCCTTACGAACGATTATAAAATATATATATACATTAGTAAATGAGGGTAAGTGAACAATTTTTTTATATTACTCAACGCATGTATAATACAGATATTAATTATATAATTTATATTCATCAAAATTCATTACATATTCAAACATAAAAAACGAAAAGATGTTTTACAATGATCATGATTGATTGCGCGCGAGTTCGTAATGATATAAAATTCTTATATTTTAAACCGTTCCGCTATCCTACTGTTGATTTATAGAGTCAAAGGTGTTATCTGTGCGAAAACTCTTCATAAAACTCATTATTTTAAGACAACATTCTCAATTACGGCGTACTAATAATATTTCTATAAGAAGGGCCCATGAAATATACAAGGTACCTACCTGTAAGACCACCTTTGCACATGGTTTTGCATATTTCATGGCTCCACTACTGTACAACCGATTTAACAAAAAGATAAACCTCAAAAATAAAACTAAATTTGCTTGTGGCCGAGCGCTGGAAGACCTCTTATCTAATTATGACTATGAGAACACTGAAAATCTAGTAATGGCCATTAAATAGACGCTAATGGCAATATTTTTTTTTTATGTTTTGTATTCGCATTGTTTGCATTTGAACTGGAATTGCAACATAAATATACAATTTAACTAACTTTCAAAACATAAGGCTATTATGATAAATGAATGTATGTACTAACTCACATAATATGATATTTTAGATAGATAGTCCGGAAATACTATGAATAACATGATAATAATAAAAATTACTTTAAATAACATGACTTCGTAATTAATTTACCTAATAGTTAAAATAAGCGCAATTGAAATTTAACATATACATTTGGCGGTCTTATCGCTAAGCGGCGATCTCCACCAGACAATCTCAGGGTGAAATAGATAAGATACTTGTATACATATTGCAGTACGTGACATGACACACAAACATATAAGCTTTTATCTATCCATACCTACTTTATCACTGAATTAATTATTTTCTAATATAGATATTAATATATAAATGTATTATTTATATATGTATAATATGCTTACTAAATTACTGATATAAATAGTATATATATGTATATATGTTTATGTGTATGAATATAGACACGAATCTAGAATTATGCATTTTTTTTTTCTTTTCTCTTATGTGTTGTTTATAGAGGTTTATTAGTACCTAGGTATTGTAAAATTAGAGAAGTACGTGTTTTTTAGTAAGACGATAGATTATAAAATTACCTAGTTATTAAGTTCTGTATAATTGTTTAACTTTTAAAACTATGTATGGTATGTCAGTGTTGATTATCATACATAGTATTTATTTCAGTTATATTTTTAGATTTTTCACATTTTGTCTGCTTTTCTGTCGTATACTACAATAACTACTGTATCAATTTGTGTACTCCTGCAGTACCATACCACTGTTATCTGTTAAACTGCACTCAAAAATGAGTCGTATGTACATGGGACGAGAATCCTTACCTTGCCGTAACACAGTTGTAAACTAGCACGGAAGGTAAAGTTCTTCAACTGTATACTTACCTAACTACCCTCATTGTTTAGTAGATTTACTTAAGATTGTTACATTATTTATAGTTTACTTATTAAGAAAATCAAGTAGGTAGGTATACTACTGTTTTATAAGAAGACAAATAAATTTATTCTTATTATTATTCGTATATATAATCGGATACCTAGATGCTAATATTTTTAATACAGACACAGTGACGGGCAGGATTAAGATAAAGGTGGGATTAAGAATCAGGATCTACCTTCGTTCCAAGAAACTTTCGCCAAACATCGCCAATCCTTTGTTCTTCCAGTAATTTCAATTTCTTCTCCTCGCGAGGGACACAACACTACACTTTCCAGGTCTTATTTCACAACAGTTCCTTTTAATTAGTTATTTTGGCACAGAGCACTTTGCGACAGAAGTATCGTTTCAACCACCTTATTCACGACTCATTGATGGTAATTAGGGAAGAAGGAGATGGGAGATATCAGATAGAGGAAAGATACGAGTAAGGACAGAAAGTCACTGTGCTCCTACCCACATATAATATTTAATTATGGCCTAAACAATCATGGATGTCACATAAACATGAAAATTTACTAAGAAAGTTGTCATAAGCCCATCCACTAACTAAAAAAAATTATACGATTCAGGAAAAAAACGTAGCTGTACCACCCGGGCTGTTATTTTCAGGGAAATATTCAATGTGTTTTAGGTTCTGTCACACTATTTCACACACTTGTCACACTCAAGCCCCTCTAGCTTCACACGCCTAATAATGCCGTTTGACACGTACCAATTTTGCGTTCATTTGATATTAAAAGCTTTTCAGAAGTGCGATAGTGTTCATCACCTATTCAACTAAATAGCTGGCAAGTGGGAGTCGAGCGAATGAGCTGCTCTGATTGCATACACTAGCTTCTGTAATATCGAGTTGGCTGTGCACTCACATTTTGATTTAGAACTTAAAATTCTTGGGGCAAGGCTAGTTTCTGCGTTACTTACTTAATTTTGGAAGTGAAAACTTCTTAAGGCGCGTTGGGCGTTTTTTTAAATAGAAAAAAACAATTGAACTCGTGACACTGTTACCGTTCGCGACACCTCTCAAGTATCTGTAGTGTAGTCTGTTTCACTTCTGTCGGGACTCCCGGAGTGCCACTATTGTTTTTATGACAAAGAATATACAATTGTGTAAAAGCCTATGATAAAGGAGAAACAGTTGAATCGTCTAAAGACGAGCAGTTGCTCTAGATTACTACCAGACAGAAGTGTCCACAACACACTGTCTGCATTGCCCCGCTGAATTGTAATTCTTATGCGTTGACCCAGATAAGCGCCAGCTCTCGGATCACGCGTCGCTTCGACCAGAAAGAATTTTGAAAACGCGATGGGCCTCGGTACCCCCTGGACCCAGGGTCAAAATTCAATTCAAAATATATTTATTCATTTAGATACATTTACATTGTATGCTTGGGTACACTTATGAACGTCATTAGGTATAAAAATTTTGCAATTATTATTAAAACGTAAGGTTAAATTCATAATTTAATAATTATTTCAAATCAAAGCACAATGTCAGAATAAAATAATAGTGTAAAAAATAATACCTACCAATATTAAATAAGAATGTCACAACAAACAAATATATAGGTACCTACACCGTACACCGGTCTCAACCCTAAATGCCATACTTACTTATACCTTCATCATCATCATCATCATCAGCCGGAAGACGTCCACTGCTGAACATAGGCCTCCCCCTTAGATCGCCACAACGAGCGGTTGGTAGCCGTTTGCGCCCAACGGCTCCCCGCGATTCTTACTAGATCGTCGTTCCACCTTGTGGGGGGCCGGCCTACGCTGCGCCTTCCAGTCCGTGGTCTCCACTCGAGAACCTTTCTTCCCCAACGGTTATCGGTTCTACGAGCGATGTGGCCCGCCCATTGCCACTTCAACTTTTTTGTTGAAAAAAAAATTTTTTGAGAGTTATATCGGCAACTTTAGTTCTTCTGCGGATTTCCTCATTGCAGATTTTGTTACGCAAAGAAACCCCGAGCATAGCCCTCTCCATAGCTCGTTGAGCGGCCTTGAGCTTATACCTTACTTACTTATATACATTTACAGATCATACCTACTTATATAAAGGGTGACTTGGACGACGAAGCCTGAACGTATTTAAATAAATAAATAAAAATATTTTTACTAGACATTTTGCACAGCGCCATCTAGCCCCAAATTAAACAGAGCTTGTACTATGGGAACCAGATAGCTGATAGAATACTTGTATATTTGTAAATAGATACTTATTACTCCAGACCCGGAACAAATATCTGTAACTCATGCAAACATTTGTCCCGCGAAGGGAATCGAACCCACTACCTCATGCGTCCCAGCCTGCTATTCGCCGCTATTTAGATAGATAGATACATAATTCTTTATTGTTACACCATATTACTATAACTTAACCCAGAAAACTTAAAGATTAATACGTGGTGGTACAATGGGCGGCATTATCGCTTAAAGCAATCTATTACAGGCAATCTAGTGGCTAAATATGATTTAGAGAGTTAAAAATCATACAAACACGTCAAATTTAAACATGTTTACTAGCTTAATACGTCAGGGATCGTGCAAAAAATGCAAGAGTGAGTTCGTTTATTTAATTTGTTGCTACGCTTTCACGTCATAATCTATCTATATACAAAATCTCATTGAAATTGGTTAAGCCATTTCAACGTAACAGCGTAACAACCAAAAAACATACAAACAAATATCGTCATCATTATTTCAGCCCGGAATCACCCACTGCTAGGTATAGGCCTCCCTTGTTTTCTGCCAGTCTCCAATATCTTGTGCGTCTCTCATCCAGGTGTTTCCCGCGATTTTTGCGATGTCGTCTATCCATCACCTTCGGACTATTCGGATTTCTCTGGTCTGACTTCGGCACACGACATGGTCAAGGCTTTGCTCCATCGGCCATCACCCCACCTGGCCAGGATAAACAAACAAACAAATAAATTAACTCACAGTCGCATTTAACTTATTAGTATGATTATTACTGTCAATAATGTATACATCACAGTGTTGCAAGTTTCTTATTGTTCACTTTTGTAGTAATCATCACACTAATATTATAAATGCGAATGTTTGAATGTTTGTTTGTTTGTTACTCAACCACGTCGTAATGGCTGACCCGATTTCAATGAAATTAGTATGTACGTAGATTATTCAATTCATTTATTAAGTTTTCAGATGTCAAAAATCCATATTTGCTAAAAACTTAATTCAAACATGTTACATCAGTTAGTACAAAGTATAGGCACACTTAAACAAACAAAATTTAAATAATAACAATAGAAGTTTAAATTAAAGTCCCTCGCTCAAGCCCTGAGCCAATAGTCTCTCACAAAGACTATTCGATCAGAACCCGATTGAAGGACTTCATAATCGGTGAGTCGTACTTGTCCGCAATGAACTGCAGGATGGTGTTGGTGCTGCCTCGCGCTCTACTGAGCAGTGAGGCAGTCTTTTTGCAGATGATCGCGTGCATCGATCCATCAACCCGCCCCTCTGCAAACATGTTCAAAGCGCTGCAGAAGCGAGGCAGCCCCACCAACATCCTGAATCCATTGTTATATTGGACATGCAGTGCACTGAGTGACTGTTTAGAACAGCTGACCCACAGGCTGCTCGTGTAGAATGATTGGTAGTAGGCTTAGAAGAGTGTTTTTTTACTTGCCTACTGCAACCTGTGATTATAACTTGGGTTAACACATAGGCTACTTTTTATCCCATAAATCAGGTCCAATGGGATAAAAATGGGGTGTCAAGTCAAGTTGCAACAGCGAGTTTAGCTCTATTTCTAGGTAACCTACACATTTAGTAGTGTAACGCGTACGAAGTCGCGGGCGACAGCTAGTTTTTTGTAGTTCGTAGTTAGTTACCGAGTTTGATTTGAATGAATTAATTAGTTCCCTTTTTGTGCATTACTGACGCACCTGTATCGGTAGCACGCAAAGGTTGCCACGATTATCAACTAATCATCATTATGTACTTACCAACATTATGCATCAAGTGTTAGTAAATAGTATATTATGATACAAGTGAGCTAAGTTGCTCATTATACACGAGGCTGTCGGTTGCAGCCCGAGCCGTAGGCGAGGGCGTAAATCAGCCGAGTATCTAGTGAGCAAGTTGCTCACGAGTTTCATACGTACTTTTTCAACGCACTTGCGAGGTAAAAACAAATCTTTTGTTCTAAGCTTGATATTTTTACAATTATTTACCAAAAAGCAACAAATGCGATACAAACAAAACAATGGGAAATGGCGCGCAAGTTTTTTTTTTTGCACGCGCCAAATGTAAGGTGATTGATTACATATAGCCATTCAGCCTACTTCAAAATTATAATTTTAGTGATAAAATACAAATACATATTTTTTATCAAATTATTGTGAATTATAAGTAATTTGATAATTATAAATGTTTTTTGTCTTAATTAGGGATACATTTATTTATTCCAAAAATGTAATAGGATTTTCAGCTTAAAACCTCTTTGTTGTTACAAAAACTGTATTACCCGGTTAAATTGAAAATGCTCTGTTTACTCGCATATAATTTGCAGTTAGGTACTAACTTAACTTTGTAGGGATAATTACATTATGCACTAGTGTGTAATATTATTACGCACGCGTGTGTATAGTTCGGTTTATGGCCCTAATAACGATGTACTATGGCTCAAATTACGAGCAAGTGTGTTGAAAATGTTATTATCAAATCAATAACCCCCATCCTTTTATTGCATTCGGTTAAAACGAAGAAGAATTTTGCTTCATTAATCCAAATTTCAAAAGTAATTTACGATCAAAGAGAAGATAACATTAAAATCTGACAAAATTCCATTAGTAAACTGAAATAAATTTTATTTAAATAAGTGAGAAACTTGAATTAATATATATAGCGATTTAAAATAAAAGCCTCGGGATCCGAAGATTTAATATAAAATAATAGAAAAACTTATAAATATTCACGGAGTTAAACCTTTAGCGACTGACGGATTCGTTTTTACTTATTCCACAGAAAATCTGCTTAAAATCCGTATTAAAAGAATCACTCTGAATTTATTTGGGGCACGGTTCAAGTCAAGAGCGATTATACTGCTGCTACCTGTGGGATGGTTCGGCCAAATACCAACTCGCTACGTTAGACTCGATAGAATTTAGGGCTTTAAGGCTTATAGGTGTGCAATATATGGTGGAGACTAAGACCCAAAGCCTCGAACACTACCGTAAAGTTGCAAGCCTATCGATCTTTTACATAATACATTTTGGGAAATATGCGTAGGAACTATACAATCTGATCCCGCCATCTCCCTTCCATCAAAGGACAAGCAGGCGCATGGCTCAGTACCATCTGTACCAAGTTGATACGAGTATACCACTCATCCGCATACACTGTTTTTGTTCTACGTTCTTGATGCGTACAGCTAAGGTATGGAATCTGTGTTTCCTAAAGATTAGAATCCGGGCCTCTTTAAGGTAAATAGGTTTTTTTAGATCGTCGTGCTTCATCGTGGAGCACATCATTTGTTATTAGTAGGGCAGTTTATTATGCCCTGGCGCAGTCTATTTTTTCCTACTCTATCACCTCTTGGGGTATTGCAGTTAAATCATTTTTGCTCAGAGTGGAAAGGGCTCAACGGGCTGTACTAAAAGTATTAATAAAAAAATCTGTATTTTTTCCAGCCATTGACCTCTATTCGCTCTGTCAGGTCCCCACTGTCCGTCAACTTTTTATCCTGAATTTTGTACTACGTAAACACTCTCAACTTCAATATAACCCTGATCATCAAAAATCCAAACGTAGATTGGATAAAATTTGCAAAATCGAAACTCTACGTACAGCAGCAACAAGCTGGCACTTCTACTATGTTAGTTCTTTCTTATACAATAGTGTTAACAACAAGCAAGTTACAAGAGTAAATATCTCGAATGATTGCAGTCTCTGTCTTATGAAGATACTGAAAAACTCCTAGAGGTTTCAAAATAAACACACACTCAAACACACCTTTTCACCCATATACACACATACTCACCACCTCTAACCCACACTTCACACATTCACACTCACCTACATATAAGATATAAGCTACGACTACTTAAACTTTTCTAAATTAATTGTCTACTTTAGTTTATATTGTCACTTGTTTACTTAAAGCTACGCTTCTACGCGTACCTTAAACTGGAACTCAAACTCACCTTGTTGTGGAGGAGGGCTTTGCTATCTGCGACACAGTATTATTACTTATGCAGGTAACATCGTTCTATTTTTGTAATTAATCTTATGTTTATTGTACCTAATTTACTTTACTTCACGGCACGGTGGGTCAGTTGCTTGAGTTTTTCTCACTAAGTCATAACTTCGATTTTGATAAAAAAAAGATAAATACTCGGTAGAACATTGAAGCATTCACTAGATCCTGATTTTATTAAAATCGCTCATATCCATGCCCCTCGTGGTTCATTACTACTTTTATTTACTGAATCACACACAATTTTCCGCCTAAGGCCTAAGGCTAAGCCTACCTAAAGATAAACAATCTATTGGTAGACTCATCTCAAACTCAATGAAAAATTAAAAGGATTATTACATTTTACTGCTAAGCCAAATGCTGCTACATAACACAAAAACACGCAAAGTCAGACATAGGCCAAGTAACTGACTGTGTCTGTGAAACATAGTTATTGGCCTCGTGAAACAACAAGAAGCCGCCCAACCCGTTAGTTAGGTTAATATTCCACATGTTTTTTTTAAATTAAATATGTTATAGTGGAAACTTCACTGGTTTAGTATTAACTTTATATGTACACCTATTTGAATTCTCTATTATTCTGTTTGTTTCCAAAATAAAAAAAAATATAAAAAATCTGACGGTTAGTGAAAAGTACTGATTAACATAAAACACGTTTATTTTGTGTATTATACAAGAGTACATTATGCACAATAGATACAGAATTATAATGATAATATTGTGACAGCAAAACCGGTCGACACTCAACAGATTATGTTGTAGGTCTACCGTGGCGCTGATTTTCTGCGTGCAGGGTCTGAGACAAACATCAGTTATATATGTTAGGTGTATAAGAACTAGTTAGGTAAAAACAAAAATTGTTTATTTAATTACAAAAAATGTTATTATTAATAACAAACAAATATAACATCTACACAAGTAACAAACAAACTAACATCTAAATAAAAATATATAATAGTACTACTAATGACCCGCCCGCGGCTTAGCTCGCGTTGTTTGTCAATAAAAACATAACCCTGTTTTTGCGCATTCGGCTAAAAAGTAGCTTTTGTCTCAATTCAGGCCATAGCCTATTTATATACCTACCAAATTTCATTGATATTGGTCCAGCCGTCCAGTCGTGAGAAAGTAACAATTTTCAAAAAATTAAATGTTAAACACTTATTTCTTTCTTTCTTACCAAAAGCCTAAATATAAATTTTCAGATCCCTTACTTGAGGAAATATGAATTGCCCATACAAACTTTCAACTTCTATTTATTTCACCCCCATTAAAATTATTTTTTGAGACAAAAAACGGCCTTTCCCAGGATATAATCTTCATGCCATATATTCATTACGATCATTCAGATATTTAGTCGTGAATGGGTAACAAACAACAAACAGAGTTACATACTTTCGCATTTATAATATTAGTATGGAAGGATATGGATTTCTTGTCTCAGCTATTATGATTGCCGATTTGAGAGTTGCAACCCCAATGTAAGTCGCTGAAACTTTCTTCTTGGACCAAACTTCTGAGTTTTCTCCTTATCTGCGCAATGGTCGCGATTCGGAGTGGTTACCCTTTGGATGTTGTCATTGCGAATGATTTTAAATGTAAAAATTATTCAAATCCAAACGGATAAGACTCGCGGTCGAATAGTTACCGTCTTCAAATCGGAGGTCGGCATTTTTGAGTAATCAGCTTCAAACTCCTGGAGGCAAATGAGAGGTAATTTTGTGGTTTATGGAATACAAAATGCTTGATTTATTCAGATTATATATTCGATATTTTTGAGATAAAGTATATATAAGTCATGTAATAGATAAGATACATAAATATTTAATATTATAGGATTACCATCCTTGCTATGTCGTCATGCCATGTCTGTTTTAATGTACGACATTAATATAATCCGTCGGGCTATGTCGGTGACTTGAGTTCTCCTACGTATCTCCTCATTTCTGATTCGATTCCGTAGAGAAACCCCGAGCATAGCCCTCTCCATAGCTCGTTGAGCGACTCTGAGCTTATTCATAAGGCCAATAGTGAAGGACCACGTCTCGGTTCCATATGTCATCACTGGTAACACACACTGATTGAAGACTTTTTGAAGACATTGAAGACTGGTTGAATTGGCAATGGGCAGGCCATATATCGCGCAGAACAGATGGCCGATGGGGCCGAAAGGTTCTCGAGTGGAGGCCACGGACCGGCAAGCGCAGCGTAGGACGTCCACCCACAAGATGGGCAGACGACTTGGTAAAAACCGCAGGTCGGCGTTGGATGCAGGCCGCTTCCAACCGCAGTTCCTGGAGATCAATGAGGGAGGCCTTTGTCCAGCAGTGGACGTCCTACGGCTGATATGATGATGATGATTAATATAAAACACACATCCGGAATCGTATTAACTGATTTTCGAGGTGGGTTTTATATCAGTATCTTGAATATTTATCCAGTAATCGATACATTACCAATAAATCGTCGGCTATATACTTGTTTCATCTCCAGGTGGTATAAAACAAGGATTAAGGGCTTGATAGATTTTATGAAAGTGTCATTGAACATATCGTGTATACATTCTAGACAAGCTTGATCCATCCTAGACTGCATCATCAGGCAAGATCGTGGTCAAACGCTAGCTTATAATATATTAGTATATATATATATATATATATATATATATATATTATAGACCCGCCGAACTTTGTACCGCCTTGACATGCATATGACGCAGGCTGTCAATCAGCCATCATCTATGTATGAGAGAATGAATTTTCGTCATATTTTTTTTGGCGTGATTTTTTCTATATCTTAATAGTTATTCTGCTATTCGAGACGAAGATAAATCCAACAAATCAAAGATCATCAACATCGCTCCATCCGTTCTTGAGTTATAAATGGTGTAACCTAACCTAACCCTACTTTGTTTTATACATATATATTTATATATATATACATATATATCGACCTCCGTGGTGCAGTGGGCGAATAGCCGGCTGAGACGCAGGAGGTAGCGGGTTCAAAAAAAAGTATATAAGTATTCTATCAGTTATCTGGTTCCCATAATACAAGCTCTGCTTAGTTTGGGGCTTGTGTGAAATATTCAGCAATATTTATTAATTTTATATCCTGTGTCCTCCCACCAACCTTATTAGCTAGTGTTTCCAATGTGTCTTAACTGCTAAAGTTACCTATATAGCAACAACCAACCATTAGGTGGGGATTTCGTAACTTATTTTTGAAATTTTTAACGCCTTTTTTTCTTTTGAAATTATATAAATAAACGTATTATTCACCATTAGGCTCACTTTACACTTGACACGTTTATTTAGCATTAATTAGCTGCAGCCATCCCCGAGCCCTCTCTACCTGAAGCCTTCATTGTCGTCACAGTGTACAACCTATTTGCTCGGCCGAAGGAGAGAGTTTAGTTAGGAGTGTCACCAATTAGCGATACACAATGGACTATGAATTAATGCAATACAAGGTGTTGTTGAAATATATTTTTCAAACCCCGCTTTATTTTATTATCTCTATTCGTAAAAGAGTTAAACAGAATAAAAAAAAGTTATCTAAATGTATTGTATTACTGGTTTTATTTTACGTCATCATCATGATGATGATTATATCCTTGCCGATTTCGCCCATGGCGACTGCATTTCATCCTGGACAGGCATATTTAACTCTGTTATAGGGGACAACAATACGATTTTCAATGAGGACCTCACTGGTCCGCCCTTCGATGCGCCCTATCCTGGCTTATATAACCGATTTTGTTTGTAAAGATCCGACCGCATTTTGGCATGTCAAAACCCTGCCGACATAGTTATATGAGATGGCTGCTGCTGGTCGGGGCTGATCGTCCCGCTTTTTACCGAGATCGAGATGGCGCTCCTCTTCATACTCGTTTACCAGTATGTGGATTTACCGTCTCCACTTATTACGCTGTACTGCATGTTCTTCCCAATGAGAGGGCTCAATTCTGCATCGCTTTATGAGTCTTTTCAGAACATCCTTATACCTCAAGTATTGGCCACCATGTTTACGCTTACCGTACTGAAGTTCTGAAAAGAAAATGCGTTTCGCCACTCTGCTCTTTGACATGCGAGACACGTGCCCATACCAGCGAAGCTGTCGCCTTATCAGATACACCTCAATAAATAATAAATATTGCTGGACATTTCCCACAGCGCTATCTAGCCCCAAACTAAGCAGAGCTTGTACTATGGGAACCAGATAACTGATAGAATACTTATATAATTTTTTTGTAAATACATACTTATAATATATATAAAAACATCCAGACCCAAAACAAATCTGTATCTGTATATCTGTAGATCATGCAAACATTTGCTCCGCGGCGGGATTCAAACCAGCTACCTCCTGCGTCTCAGCCGGCTATTCGCCCGCTGCGCCACGGAGGTCGTCAATGCCTCCGATATTTGCGCGTCTCAGTACATTCGTGTTCCTGACACGGTCTGGCCATCTGATGTTCATGATGTCACGAAGGCATTTGAGGGAAATCTATCGAGTATGCGAATGTGCTTGCGGTATAGAGCCCACGTCTCAGAAGAGTACAGAAGGTTAGGTAATACTACTGACATATAGACACTAACTTTAATAGACAATCATTACGTTATCAGCCATAGGAGATCAGTTCGGTTAACTGCTGAACATAGCCTCCCTGCAGATCTCCAAAGCGGCCGATCTTGTGCCGCCTGCACCCAACGGCTCCCAGCAACCTTTATCAAGCTGTCTCTCCTACAATCATCATACTCTATTTTAATAGTTCCTTGTGAAAGGGTTCGCCCGGAGAAGTACTACCACCATAACTATTTCTGCCACCTAGCAGCATTACAGTGTTTCGGTTTGAAGGGTATGGTTGCTGGTGAAATTTCAGGCTCAAAAGGCTTTACACCTGTATTCCTGGACGCAGGGCAGTGCATCGTAGGGCACGTTTATAATTGCGTGCCCTATGAGGCAATACTTTGTTATAGGCGATGGTTACCACTTAACACCAGGTGGGCTATGTCTTTGTTCCATCTGTAGGTCGTATAAAAAACTGCTGTAATATCTCGATGAGAAGGTATAGTCAGCGATATTCACAAAATCCGAACTTAGGCTATAGATCGTAGTATCGCTATAGATATGTATGTATGTATGTTTATGTTTATATATATAATTTTTAATTTATTATTTGTTGGTATATGTATTGTTTTATGTTATGTTTATTGGTTTATTTTGACGACCTTCGTGGCGCAGTGGGAACATAGCCGGTTGAGACGGGGAGCGGGTTCGATTCCCGCCGCGGAACAATGTTTGCATGATCTACAGATATTTGTTCCGTGTCTGGTTGTTTCTCTATTTATTATAAGTACGTATTTACAAAAAAAAAAGAATTATATAAGTATTATATCAGTTGTCATAGTACAAGCTCTGCTTAGTTTGGGGCTAGATAGCGCTGTGTGAAATGTCCAGAAATATGTATTTATTTATTTATTGTAAGTGCTCAGCGGTCTCCTAAAATTTTGTTTTTGTTTTGTTAATGTAGGTACACCCCCCCTCCATTATTGTAATGTCACAAAAGTCCTCTCCATCCAAAGGTTGTCGGGAAGAAATCGCTTCTAAGCGATAAGACCGCCCATTGTACTTGATACTTTGTGAATTTTTATTTGTATGTCTGTTTCTTTTGAAGTGTACAATAAAGTATTATCATTCATTCATTCATTAGGCCTCCAATTTAGGTTTTAGCTAGCAAAATTACAAATGAAGATGTTCACGGTATTTGAAGTTACGAACAGACTTTACCGTCTCAATACACAATTTTCTTTTGAAATCTATTCATTTCTCAAACTGTACTTATACTGCATAAGTTGTAGGTCTCTTCTTACACCGTACTCATTTTTGTACTCAACGATATGAGTCATATAGGTAGATGCAAAACCAGCAACATCCATTTTAACACGTTCGTTGCATTACGAGATCTATCAGATCTCTTGCAGGACTTTTGTATTGTGCGTTGACTATAATCGTGTGGTTTCACTCCTTGCGGGAGGCTCTAACGTGTAAAGTTCTTTAAGTATGAGTAAGACATATATACATATGTATTTGCTTCCTATTTAAAGGTGAATTCAAGGACATAAAAAATATAGAGATGGATTAGGTCCCTAACGCACAGTAGTATAATTATTTCCATTCCTTGCGTTAGGAGACCTGTCGGTACTCGTGAAATCGTACGCCTCGTAGACGCAAGAGAGGGAGGGTGGGCGGCGCGGGCTCCGCGGGTGCCGCGTGACTCGATTTAGTGTTGTCCTAGCATCGACGTGGACATGCAAACAATCAATGTGCTTACCATGTTTTAATGAAAAACACTTTTAATAAAACTTTTTCAATCGACGAGATATTATTTTATTCCCATCACTACTTTACTACACATATTGAACTATCTTCGGTTGCGGTAAGAGATACAATCGATACCTAATTTTTTTTGGTATTTGTAGTTTATTTTAATGTCATAACTGCGTGCGAACCTAGCAAAATGTAGAGCAATAGCCTCTCTTGACCCACAAAAACTTCAAAATATTATGTCATTGTTTTTTTGGATGATATAAATTATTTTCAAAACTGTATTTTTAGGAGACTGATTAGGTCTCAAACCCACCAAAGGGTAGGTTAGCTTCGAGATCTTTTAGGTCTCTAAAGCACCAGCTGAAAGTTTTTGAAAATGATGGCGCAGTGAACGTGTTAAAGGAAAAGAGTCCACTAGATTTTTTTTCAATAATATCTGATACAACAGTGTCTATTCAATCAATCAACCAAAAATAATTACATCATTTTGTTGAAAAATATATTTAAAGTACGAAACTTTCAAAATAAATTTAATAATCTGCAAAATAGATAATAATTAATGGTATTAGCATATTGCTGTTTTTTGCATCTTAAACATGGAATCACTAAATAAATTAGCCACGAACGCACTCATACAAAAACAACAAAGTCGCCATTACAATGGTCGAAATACTGTGCTCTGTGGTCGAAAGCTGTCTTTGTACCTGTCCGTTGGGATATTGCTGTATGCTACTAACCTCAATATTGAACGTCTGTATAGGATATTGATGCTTTTGCTACGTTTGTATTATTTGCCTACATAAATTAAAAAAAAACGCTTTCAGAATACATTCAAAGTTGCTATAGTGAAAAAAATGGATGTTGCTGGTTTTGCATCTATACGACTCATATGTTACAATGTAAATAGCTTGTGACCTAAAAACTTATTAACATCTAAAATTTCTAAACACATGCGTAGGTACACTCGTACAAGGCATTCCGAATCTCCAACTTTTCACTCTCTTGTCCCAGCGGATATCCTCCATTACTTAATCCTAATGAATTTAAATCTCTCACTACGCGTTAGAATCCGGCCAATAGCTCGACATAATTAAGAGCACGCGGTTACAGCAAAAATCCATCTCCAACTTGTCGCTTAAGGGCCATCGAGATGCCAACTCGCCGGGTCTTGGGAGGAGAGAGGTGACGTGGATGCGGTAATTACACAAGGCCTGTTCAATCCCTCGGTTATCGACGAAGAGAATGGTTATCAAAGTTAAATGATAGACGAAGAAGGCTTTAGAATTATTGTGACCATAAGCCAATAACTAAGAAGTGAATTGAATGATGACTTGAAGGATTTAAAATGTATAATTTTATTGTCGTGAGACCTTTTGATTCTAAAGAGTTGAGAGTTGCAAAATAATTATTACTTACTACTACTTACCAGGGAACAGCGGTCAAAACTCGAACGTAACGAACTATTTTAACTATGCCAAATCTCACACAATCCTGCGCGCGCGCAATTAACTTAATAAAACCGGCCAAATGCGAGTCAAACTCGCGCACGAAGGGTTCCGTACCTATAAAAACTAGCTAAAAAAATCACGTATGGGAGCCTCCTTAAATATTTGTTTTATTATAATTTAAATATTTATTTTTAAAGTGAATATATAACTAAATATTCTGTGAATATTTCAATATTCCTGTTGCCGTTAACATAATCGAGCTAAAACGAGCAAAAAAATCACGTTTGTTGTATGGGAGCTCCCCTAAAATAATTATTTTATTCTGTTTTAGTATGTGTTGTTATAAGCGGCAAAAGAAATTACATCATCTGTGAAAATTTCAATTGTTCAACCATCACCGTTCATGAGATACAGCCTGGTCATAAACGGACAAACAGACAGACAGACAGCGGAGCCTTAGTAATAGGGTGCCGTTTTACCCTTTGGGTACGGAACCCTAAAAATAGGCGAGTATAAAGTTTTCTTCATAGATGAAGACATGTGACATGGAACATTTTAACAAAAATATAACCGACTTAACCAAACTACTGAACTGATTTTGATGAAATTTCTATGAGAGCAATATGAAAGTATATACTTTCAAATAAAAATTATATAATCGGTTGATAAATGACGGATTTCTGACGTAAAAACGTAAAACAATTATGCGCCCTTACAAAATTTGAGGTTCATAAATAAAATAAACTGCTCGCATAGGCTGAACTGCCACCTCCATATTTCTCAGGTTGTCAGCACAAGGTGTGCGGACACATTAGCGCTCCGTCAACGCATCGCTCGGCCGCGAAACAATAATGAGACGTGAGATTTCCCAAACGTACCCTCGACCTACGAATTTGGATAAAGTTATCAAATTTCCAAAACTGTGCGAGAACGGCTAATTATAATTGCAATTATCTTATGTGCTGAGTGGGTCGCTTGTTTATTCTGATGGTGCCCTGTTCTGGAAGGAAGAGTCTGCTATTGTTGCGATCAAGAGATGACAGAAAGGACAAATTTTATCAACGTCCTCTAGCATTAACGAGAGAGGGACGCCAGTTGTTAGGCAAGTAGGCTCTTACGTCCATGGCTAAGGCCTATAAGGGACAGACAGACTTGACCACACTTTGTACAGGTTAATATCACACTGAAGAAAAAAACGATCGCTTCTGATACAAAATGGAATACCTGTGGAATTCTCTACTACACTCTATCCGCGCAAGTCTATTGCTAAGCACTTTTAAGCTTAGAGTCAAAGAGCATTGTTTATGCAACCTGTTTATCTATAATGTAGGTATAGTAAAAGGTATTATTTTCTTTTATATGGTTAAGTGTTGTATTTATTATAGTATATATTATACATTAGTATTTTACTCCAATGGTCCAATTTTTATTCTCTGTGCACGTACCCACCACTATAATCAAATATTTGTGTACAATAAAGACTAGAATATCGGACTAGGCTCGGTAATGGGTAGCGACGCTGTCAGACATAGAAAAGTGTAAAGTTTGGCTAAAAAAACAAAATAGAATTACAATTATCAGCCACTAACTGACTTGCCCAAACTTCACGCAGATTTATATCATAAATAAACACTTATAATATTTCATTTTTAGGGTTCCGTACCCAAAGGATAAAACGAGACCCTATTACTAAGACTCTGCTGTCTGCCTGTCCGGCTGTCTGTCCGTCTGTCACCAAGTTGAACCGTAATAGACAGTTGAAATTTTCACAGATGGTGTATTTCTGTTGCCGCTATAACAACACAGACTAAAAACAGAATAAAATAAATATTTAAGGGGAGCTCACATACAACAAACGTGATTTTTTTTGCTCGTTTTAGCTCGATATGGATAACGGCAACAGGTAGACGCTTGAAATATTCACAGAATATTTAGTTATAATAGGTTGGGGAAAAAGTCTTTTCGCATTATAGTATGTATGAACTTGTTATTAAATCTCTTTGGCTATACTATTTGTATCTGGCTGGTTTTGGTATCATTCAAAGTTTAAATTTTAAAGAAGATAATTCCAAATACAAATTAGGAAAATGTGTGATTTTTATTTGTTTTTCGTACTTTAAAGATGAGTGAATCTAATGAAGAAATTCGATACATTTTAAAATTTTACTACAAAAAAAGTAAAAATGCAACGCTAGCCGCGAAAAAAAATTGCGATGTTTATGGACCTAGTGCAGTGTCTGTGAGAGTAGCACAAATTTGGTTTAAGCGTTTTCAATCCGGAAATTTTGATGTCAAAGATGCACGTTGCTCTGGCGCCCTATTACGGATAAAATTGATGCCATTTTTGAAAAAGTGGAGCAAGATCGGCATATCGACCACATAATTATCGGCATAATGGACCACAAAACAGTTTTGGCGCATTTGAAAAAAAACTGGGTACACAAAAAAGCTCGATATTTGGGTACCCCTCGAGCTCACTGAAAGAAACCTAATGAACTGTGTACTCATTTGTGATTCTTTATTACGACGTAATGAAACCGAACCATTTTTCAAGAAGCTGATAACTGGTGATGAAAAGTGGATCACGTACGACAAGAACGTGCGAAAAAGGTCGTGGTCAAAGGCCGGTCAGGCTTCACAGACTGTGGCGAAACCCGGGTTAACTCGCAACAAGGTGATGCTGTGTGTGTGGTGGGATTGGAAGGGCATTATTCATTATGAGCTGTTATCGCCAGGTAGGACCATCGAATCTGAACTCTACTGCGAACAACTGATGAGATTAAAGCAAGAAGTTGAGAGAAAGCGGCCGGAATTAATCAACAGAAGGGGTGTGGTTTTTCATCATGATAATGCTAGACCTCATACATATTTAGCCACTCAGCAAAAATTAAGAGAGTTTGGCTGGGAGGTGTTAATGCATCCGCCGTATAGTCCTGACCTTGCACCTTCAGATTTCCACCTGTTTCGGTATCTTCAGAATTCTTTAGGCAGTGTCAGGTTAACATCACGAGAGGACTGCTAAAACTACTTGTCGCGGTATTTTGATCAGAAGCCCCAAAATTTCTATAGCAATGGGATCATGTCCCTACCTACAAGATGGCAAAAGTTATTGAACAAAATGGTACCTACATACTTTAATTAAATGTAAATGAACTATATTTAAAAATGTTTAGAATTTTCTTAAAAAATGCGAAGAAACTTTTTCCCCAACCTAATATATTTACTTTAAAAATTAATTAATAATAATTAAATTAAAATAAAACTAATATTTAAGGGGGACTCTCATACAACAAACGAGGTTTTTTTGTTCGTTTTTATAGATAACTAGCTGACCAATCCGCAGCTTTGCACGCGTAGTTTTTCAATAAAAACACTACCCTTCTTCTGTGCAGTTAGGTAAAAAGTAGCCTGTGTTACCCGGGGATAATGTAGCTTCCCAACAGTGAAAGAATTTTTTAAATCGGTCCAGTAGTTTTTGATTTTGTTCATTACAAACATACTCACAAAAATACAAAAATACAAATCTTTCCTCTTTATAATAGTTATTAGTATAGATGGTACGGAACCCTTCGTGCGGGAGTCCGACTCGCACTTGGCCAGTTTTATTTTATTTAGAGAAACGTATGGCGATAAAATTTGTATGGACCTAGCTTAGAACATAACGTAAGGCTAATAAAAGGTTTCTACGTTTGAACATTGTAAGGAAATATGTCCGGAACATAACTAAAATATCCACATCTGTTAGCCTATTTTAGAGTTTCATTCAAATAATAATTAGTGGGTTGTACCTACACTGCACCTATAGCAAAAGGAATTTATTGAGAATTGTTATGTTAAAAAATGATTTAGCTTCTTATTAGTAAAAGAATTTTCAGAATCGTATCAGTAGGTCCGGTGATCAAAACTCTAAATCTTTTTATTCATTAGAATCACAAGGATCATTTTGAAACGTCAATTTTCTGCCTGTTCCTCCGCAACCAATCCAGGAAAGAAAGGCAAGAAACAAGGCTGGTTGGTTTTTTTAATGGTCCTTTATAATACATAATAATAAAGAAAATAAATGACGTCTAAATTGTAACATTTTTGAACGAGTTGGAGTTTCAATCCCAAGCTTGTCTATCATCTAAATAATCTGATATTTTATAGTAGGCTTTTATATAAAGCTTTTGTTCAATTACGTTTTTAAATTTGTTAATTATCATTTTTTGTACGTCAATTGGGAGTTTGTTATAAAAGCGTACACCTTGCCCTTTAAACGGTTTACTAATTTTATGGAGTCTACAAGTGGCAACACCGAGTTTATCTTTATTTCTAGTATTTAAATTATGATTATCGTTATCACGCTCGATTTTTGTGAATATACATCCCCTTACTAGGTAAGGGGATTACCCTTACCGGTTTACACCTTACATCCGAACAAACAAACTGTACTGTGTTATATTACTAGATCACTCGCCCCGGCTTTACACGTATTTTTAATAAAATAACATATAGCCTCAAGCCATGTGTACTGAAGGATGATGTAGCTTCCTATTAGTGAAAGAAATGGTAAAGATAACTAGTAAAGTTTAAATCAAAAAACTTCGCAACGTCTTTTCGTCCAACATACCTCAGTGCCTTAAGACGAAAGTCTTCAATCAGTGTGTGTTACCAGTGATGACATATGGAACCGAGACGTGATCCTTCACTATTGGCCTTATGAATAAGCTCAGAGTCGCTCAACGAGCTATGGAGAGGGATATGCTCGGGGTTTCTCTACGGGATCGAATCAGAAATGAGGAGATACGTAGGAGAACTCAAGTCACCGACAAAGCCCGACGGATTAGCACGTTGAAGTGGCAATGGGCAGGCCATACCCCGGGTGTTGCCGGTGTCAATAGGCGACGGTGACCACTTACCATCAAGTGGGCCGTAAGCCTGTTTCCCCACAAATAACATAAAAAAAAAAATATAGCGCGCAGAACAGATGGCCGATGGGACCGGAAAGTTCTCGAATGGAGGCCACGGACCGGCAAGCGCAGCGTAGGACGTCCACCTACAAGATGGGCAGAGACTTGGTAAGAACTACAGGTCGGCGTTGGATGCAGGCCGCTTCCAACCGCAGTTCCTGGAGATCAATGAGGGAGGTCTTTGTCTAGCAGTGGACGTCCTACGGCTGATATGATGATGATGATGAAATCAAATAAGGAAGATTAGTAAACAAAGTACCATAAACAGGTATTTAATTAGGTAATTGTAAAGAGTCCCACTAGTGAACACCGCCTTTGTTTTAATCTCTTGGAGTCTCGTTAGATAAACCATCTGCAAATATTAACAAAACTAACAAATCATTTCTCCCATTTTGTTAAAAGTAATTCCAAACAAAATTATACAGTGCAATAAATATGACGTAAAGGTACTGACAACTCGGTCCAAGTGTCCCTAACGGCAGCCATGTATCAATGCCGACCATGGATTCAATACCAGTTAGTATGGAGATCACCATAGATTAGGCAATAGCTAGTATTAGGGTGAGCCGTTGATTAAGTATCAGTTAGTACTGCGTAATGTCATCAGGAGTCAACAAAAAAGTTTGTTTAACTTTAAACTGTAACGGCCTAAAGTCGCGAACTTTGCTTTACTGTCATCGGTTTATTTAGAGTAAGGCTAAAGAAGATTGCACAATCGGCTAAGAAGAATATTACATCCTAGTCAGTTTGAATAAATCGCATAAAAGATGGCAGTCGCCATCTTTGATTTTTGGCGCCTCATGTTTCTAATGTCAATCTCTAAACTAAATTATGACAAAATTATAATCTACCTATTTGCTTTTTATACTATTTCCATATCTTTATATTCTCGATGACAGCTCCTGTGAAAACTTGAACGAGCGTCTTTTTTACATTATGTATGCATTATTTTATAAAAATATGACGCTTACGCACGTACAAGGTTATATCAGAGTCGGAGAAACCGATAGGGATGGAACTATCGATAACCGTAACACGATAATAGACCCGATATTGTTTTACAAAATGTAAGAAACTAAACTACTGCCGGATACTTTTGTACTTTATTATCTAATATTATATTTCATTACAAGATGTTACACGTATTAATTCTTGATGGATAATGCCAACTTCTTTAAAATTTTCGAAGCTGTTGCAAAATAAGTAGGTATAGGTAGGTACTCGATAATGAAACGAAATAATTATAACGACAGGTAATCTTTATTTATTTATTTTAATCAAAATCTGATTAATCGTCACTGTCACTCGATATCATTACTTATTTGGTCACAACACTACAACTATCAAATTAGAACTGTCATCGAGAAAATAAAGAAATGGAAATATTATAATAGTCGAGTCGATAATTACATGTACCACAACAATTACACAGCACCAAAGGAAAAATATAATAGTCTTGTACTGAAATACGAACGGCTGAGACGCAGGAGATAGCGGGTCGACCAACCGATCGACCAACTGATCGACCAACTGATCGATCAACCGATCGACCAACCGATCGAAAAACCGATCGACCAAACCGATCGACCAACCGATCGACCAACTGATCGACCAACCGATCGACCAACTGATTGACCAACCGATCGACCAACTGATTAGAGCAGTTATAATTTGTGTTATGATGATAGAACAATGCTAAATAAAAAAAATACCTACTCGACTAGTTAACATGTTTTTGTGCTAGATACATAAATGAGAGACAAAATATTTATGTACTACATATAATTAAGATAAACCTGAAATATGTCCGGCCGCGGAACAATTAATGTTTGCATGATCTACAGATATTTGTTCCGGGTCTGAATGTTTTTATATATATTATAAGAACGTATAATTTTTGCTAGCACATATTTTCCCACTGCTGGGCAAAGGCCTCCCCCAACTCCCCTAACCCTATAGAGATTCTTGACAGATTCCCACCATTCCCTCTCAAATCCACTGATGTCATCGCGCCAACGCTTTCGCGGCCGACCCCGACGTCGCTGTCTATCCTCAGGTACCCAGGGTGTTACGATGTTGGCCCATTTCTCCGGAAGCTTTCGACTTACGTGCCCCGCCCAATCCCACTTCGCAGTTTTGTCTCCCACATCGGCAATGCCAGTCAACGAACGAGGCGTGATATTCCTCACCCGATCGGTTCTCCAGAATACTAGGACGCTGCGTTCATTGCCTTGGTAAATCTTGAGGTTGGACTTCTGCAGCTCGGTCGATGACCATGTTTACGCACTGTAGGTTGCGACAGACAGGATACACATGTCGATGAGTTTACGCTTCAGATTCTGAGGAAGGTTACCCTTCATGAAGAAGAATGTATTCATAAAAAAAGTATATAAATATTCTAACAGTTATCTGGTTCCCATAGTACAAGCTCTTCTTAGTTTGGGGCTAGATAGCGCTGTGTGAAATCCCCAGCAATTTTTATGTATTATAATAATACATACATATGGTTTTTCTGGCTTACCATTTTTTGATTCACCTCAGACAGCCAATTTTCGATCAGTGATTTCCAACTTTGAATAAAAAGCGGCTAAGTGCGAGTCGGACTCGCCCATGAAGGGTTCCCTAGCAGCAAGTAACATAATATAAAAGTTCTTGTATTTCGTTGTAACTTTTTTATATTTGAGTTGATTGAATGAAAGGTAAATTGCGGTTTACGATTTATGACGTATTAAAAAAACTACTTACTAGATCTCGTTCAAATCAATTTTCCGTGGAAGTTTGCATGGTCATTCTCTTATTTTACAGGGGGGGGGGGGGGGGCACACATTTTACCACTTTGGAAGTGTCTCTCGCGCAAACTATTTGGTTTAGAAAAAAATTATATTCTAAATATCATTTTTGAAGACCTATCCATAGATACCCACACGTAGTGGTTTGATGAAAAAAAAAACTTTTGAGTTTCAGTTCTAAGTATGGGGAACCCCCAAAATTTATTGTTTTTTTTCTATTTTTGTGTGATTATCTTACCGCGGTTCACAGAATACACCTATTTACCAAGTTTCAACAGTATAGTTCTTATAGTTTCGGAAAAAAGGGGCTGTGATATACGGACGGACAGACAGACAGCCAAGACGAATCCATAAGAGTTCCGTTTTTGCCATTTGGCTACGAAACCCTAAAAACGATTTTTTCTGCACAAGGCTCGAAAAATCGGTATTTTCGAGTGTACAAGCCCTCTTACAGTTTATGCTAATAAAATGATATTGTTTTCTTTGAGAAGTCCTATTAATTAAGAAGTGTGGCAGCATTTTATTAATCCCTACAACCCGGGAAGACGGCACTTTCAGTATTAATGTTCCCAACTTTGCCACTCTTGACTCACAAGGTGTTACAATAAAATAAACTCATATTTATTTTCTACAATTATTCACAATTTTAAACTCAGTTTTCAGAAAGTTCGGTTGTAATTTACATTTTTTCTGCGTAATTGTGAATTATGATATTCTGCTGGAAGTTGGCAGTGTTGCTGTTATGAGATTTATTTGATAGTGTTGATATTTGTTGCTCTTATTTACATAGTCGGTTCAGGTATATTTCGCTGTAGCTAATACAAATTATCATAGTGACGTGAAGTTTGAAAAATACTATCATGGTGACTTTTGCGCGTTACCTATAGTACCCGGAGTAAAATTAGTCTGGGTAATTTCAGTACTTACCTTTATTGTAACTAGTGGTTGCCCCAAACTGAGATCTCACGTAATCTTTGAATCAAAATAGTGCCACGAAATAAAAAAAACATCCATCTTACTTGACCTACAGTTTCATTCAAATTACAGGTAACAGGAGTTGCTGTTATTCTGGATATAAGACTTTTGCCTATATTTATGTTATTAAAGCTACAAGCATACCAAATTTCAACACTGTGGGGTCACTGGTGCACCCTGTGAATTTGATCAAAGTTCAGTTATTATTATGACTAATAACTCAAAAACTATAAAGAATTTACGTAAAATAAAAACGGAGTCTAAATGTACAAATTTTCATTCATCATTTTCATATTTTTTTACCCCTCTTGAACGCCAATATCTCAACAACCCCCTAACATTTTAAGCTCATTTAGTCACACCAAAATTGTGCCATCACTACCAACCTATGTATTAAATTTCACGATGATCGAATTAACGCCTCGAAAGTTATCCTCGGACAAACATACATACATACATACATACACCGCCGATTTGCCCAAGTTGATTTAGAGATCTCGCCTCGCTCAATCAATTAGGCGTCAGACAACCTTTTGCTTTGGGATTATGGTGCTTTGTTTCATACAGGTAACAGCAGTAACAGCCGACTAATTCCAAAAGTATAGTCTGGTTTTTTGCCAACTGATTAACTAACCAATCTATAGTAGATATGAACGTCATCGCCAACAAACTCGATTGTGCTCTGATGTGGAAGCTCGCGCAGAGGACCAAATCGCAATTAGTAATTAAGTACTATCTCCCGAAGATTTAAGCTTTTGACTAACAAAATAGATCAATTGATGTTTTATTGAATAAGTAAATTTAATACCAATTGACAGGCAACAAGATAAAACGAAACTTTCATTGTACTTGATTTTACGAAGTCCGATTTAAACAACAAACATTCATCACATTCTTACTTTCTCAATTTTAATTTATCAGTTTCATTTTATGTATGATTATTGGGATATATAGGAATGTAATATACCTTAGCTCAGCAGTTAGGTGAGTACACAGAAAGTATGCAACTTGTCCAATATACGCGGCCAAGTTAGAGTCAATACGTCGGCAAACAGCCTCTGTAATACAGTCGTAATGATGTACGAGTATGTATGTGGCGGTTACTGGAACTTACTGGATCAGATATTATCTGCAAGATACAATATGAGTTGTTGTGCCCAACAGATGGGGCCGGAAAGTTCTCGAATGGAGGCCACGGACCGGCAAGCGCAGCGTAGGACGTCCACCTACAAGATGGGCAGACGACTTGGTAAGAACCGCAGGTCGGCGTTGGATGCAGGCCGCTTCCAACTGCAGTTCCTGGAGATCAATGAGGGAGGCCTTTGTCCAGCAGTGGACGTCCTACGGCTGATATGATGATGATGATGATTACATTGTGGAATACAATAAACGATTGAGTATTGAAACTATTATTATAATCGACAATGTTTGTGCGATTGGTTCAACATTGTATATTAAGCTAAATTTTATAATATGCTTTTTACCCAACTGCAAAGAAAAAGACTAATGTTTTTTTTATAGAATCCAATAACAAAAGTTACTTCACTACTTCAGTGGAAGCTTTCAGATTGAGAATCTATAGGCACCTTCTCGGTCAAACCGACCAAAAATTAGCAAATTAATCTTTCCTTATCACTTCTTTTATTGTTATGTGTGTATTTATATTTGATATTGGTATAGTTTATTCTATGATATAAAGTATTTAAGTAGGTTTATTTAAGTAGTATGTATCTATGCTATTCTTATTAGTCCTGTGCAAATTTTCATTAGTTCCCTTTCCTGTGCACTACCTACACATCTTTATCTACAATACACAAAGATTATCTGGAAGAGAATGCTCTTTAGCATTAAGTTCGCCTTTGTACTAGTTTTATAAGTGCAATAAAGTATTTTCAATCAATCAATCAAAAGTTGAACTCAAAACTCACGTTATTAGTGTAAGAATTTTCATGTATTGACCTTGTGGTGAAATTGATTAGATGAAACACTGTCCTGACTGTAGATTCGAACCACGACAACGGATTGATTCATCTGTTTGTACCAACACACTAATATTGTAAATGTGAAAGTTTGGATGTTTGTTTGTTTATTTGTTACTCGATCACGTCGCTAATGGCTGAACAGATTTCGATGAAATTTGGTTTGTTGATAGGATTATGACCTGGATTCAAACACACACACAACAAACAATGCGTGCGAAGCCGCTGACGGAAAGTAGTCAGCTGTTAAATCCGTCAACGAGAGCTTTATCAATGACGCGAAACCGTTAACCAAGCTTTAAAAAAAATACAAACCTACAGGGTGTAATGCCATTTACGATATAAAATTGGTATACAAATTATTGCTGATTGATGATGATGATAATAAGGTATAAATAAAATAAATAAAAACTCCTTACCCCCCCCCCCCCCTCCCCCCTCCCTTTCATCAGGGAATACATAAAGTATCGTCCTACCATATACGCTTAGGAAGCGTACGAAAGGTTAATATCTTTTCAGGCAACCTATAAAGTCTCCTATTCATAGCGCGCCGAAGCGCAATACGTGAATGGCGGCTATTAGGCGCTGTTTACACTGACCGGAAGACGTTTCTTTCAATGCAGTCCGGTGTAGTCAATAGGACATCATTACCGGCTGAAGTGCAAGTTTAAAGAGGGCAGCTACTTGCATGCCTCTTCAGTTTTGAGATCAGAATTCATGTCGGGAGTTGACATCATAAGGTTCAAGGTCGCTCAGCTATGAAGAGGGCTATGCTTGGTGTTTTTCTTCAAGATCGAGAGACACAAGAGATTAGCAAGTTGAAGTGACAGTGGGCAGGGCTCGAAGAACCAACGGCCGTTGGGGCAGAAAGGTTCACGAGTGGTGACCACGCACTGGAAAGCGCAGCGTAGGACGGCCTCACACTAGTTGGAAAGACGACCTGATAAAGGTTGCTGGGAGCCAAAGGAAATCAAATTAATTTTACATTGTTCATCGCTGCGCTCAAAGACCGGCATCGCTGACGTCGGTATCAAGGCTACGAAGTTAAAATGGGATTGGGCGGGACATGTCTCCCGCATGCAAGCAAATAGGTGGGCTAAGGTCGTAACTGGATGGATCCCTGTGGATGGAAAGCGACATCGTCGAAGGCCTAAGAAGCGGTTGCGCGATGATTTGGACGCTTTTTATAGGGACTGGCGGGATTTGGTACAGGATCGAGATAAGTGGAGAGATGAGAAGGAGGCTTTTGCTCAGCAGGGGGACAGCATAGGCTAATTAAAAAAAAAAGTTTTATCATGGGTTACAATGATTTATTAATACTATCAGCACTGCAGCATCTTTCACAAACATCATGGAATTAAATTAATAACTAAGGAAGTTATAATTCAGTTTAAACTACAATGCATGTCAATTTATAGTATTTCTTAGAAAATTATTTATTTTGTTGCGTTATTTTATTTATTTTAATTTCTTGTTTTGCTTTAGTGCTGACCAAAGCACGTTAAGGTGTTGACTCTGGGTAAATTCGTTATAAGTTTTGAAGCCTGCGGGCGGTTTATGCACTTCGATATTTGAATTGACTTTTAACTAACATGGAGAGTTACTTCAGATTCAATCTTCAATCTTTTAGGTATATGTCAAATTACACAAAATTTTTACATTTATAGTAACTGCGATCAGATGTTTATCCATGTATTAGTTAATAACACAATTGTAGACGACGTACCTCGCGAACCTGAAATAAAAATGTACACAGATTAATTTAAGCAAGATTCAAATATCCATAAATATAATAATGTGGGTGGATGTAAAAAACTCACCTTTTGATTCTTTAAATAAAAAAAAGGTCTAGTCTCCGTTGCAGTTGGCAGTTGAACCGATACAGACACCCTTGTCTCCGCGCATCGTTCGGTATTTTTATATTTTAAGATAAGCATTGGTTAGTTTATACTCGCAGAGTGGGGCCTGGCGGCCTGTAATACAGGTTCCTATGAACCTACTTCAGGCACCAGTCTCTCACAATATTAGTTGATATCCAAATTGCCTCTGTAGCTAATATTAACGTGTGAGAGAAAAATAAATGAATATTCTATTCTTACCTAGAAAGCATGTTATAGTTTACTAGCACGCCGTTAATATCACTATCCCACGCTAAACGCACCCCCATTGGCATTCTCCGAGTCGGTCAACATTTACCTAGAGTCATGGAAGCGGGATGACCAGTTCTGAACAAACATTAGTCTCTGACCACTGCATGCCAGACGCGGGTCAAGACGCTCTTTACATCTAAATTATCTACGGAGAAGAAAGGGTAAATAACCTGCCATTTTGTATAGATAGAGAATTAAATTTCAAAACAAAATATCGATTTTAATTAACATAACAAGAGTTTATTGTTACACAGAAATCCTATCGCACTTGCATAGGTAACTTCACTTCAATCAAATTTCACCTCTAATCACCTATAATAAAGCTCATATCCCCTTTCTCTTATCGTAGAGATATTTTGGTTTAGCCACACAAAGGGCACAGTGTCGAATTGTACTGAATTTTGGCTAGAGAGTTTTGGGGTTGTTAGAAAACGTGAGAGTAAAGGGTTAGCTAAAGATATTACCCCTTACTGTCTGTGGTAGGTAATTATTCTATTGTCATTTTATTTATATTTTGCGGAGTTATCGCGGTGATATCTTCTAATAAAGCTTAAGACGGGAGGGAATTCTAAGTGTTATTTTATGTAAATGCTAAACCATAGTTGTATCGGGCGAGTCTTGATCAAGTTCCTATTCATTTGCATTCTTTACGACAACTTAAATTTTTATTAAAAAGTCGAAAGGGAGAGAGACTTTTAAGATTATCTGTACGCTGCAATGGTTAAAAATAGGTTTGGGGAGTCAAACAAACAAAAATCATGACTGCCAAACGAACTGGAAAAAAGTAAACAAGCTTGCGAATTTAGATAATCGCAGGTGGGAACTACAACTGACCTGATTCTGTTATTATCACATCAATTATGTATTTCGTCGTTTCCGAGGACGGATACCGAACACCGAGAACTCTCGTCTAAAATTTCAGCGTCTTTGTATGTAGTAAATAAATAGAAGAGTATTTAATAATTATAAAAAAAATACATTAAAAAAACTGCGATATTAATAATGTTTATTTTAATAGACACTGATTGTTGTACTTTTGATCTGCCATACTGTCATGGACGACCTCCGTGGTGCAGTGGGCGAATAACCGACTGAGACGCAGGAGGTAGCGAATTCGATTCCCACCTCGGAACAAATGTTTGCATGATCTACAGATGTGTTCCGGGTTTAGTTGTTTCTCTTTATATTATAAGTATGTATTTACCAAACAAAAAATATATATAAGTATTTTATCAGTTATCTGGTTCCCATAGTACAAGCTCTGCTTAGTTTGGGGCTAGATATCGCTGTGTGAAATGTCCAGCAAGATTTTTTTATTTATACTGAATTGTAGAGAATGTATACTTCACGGTTCCACATCAGTGTCAGTTTAGCTAATTTGAAACTTTTCCTTTATATCAAAAGTAAATATAGTTAATTTTAGTACTAAAATGACGAACTTCGCACTTTTCAATGCCATGTAGGCCAAGTCTTAGATTAGCATAACCTGTGAGGTAACGCAATTTTTATCGGCAGTGGTTAATTTACCATCAGGTGGGCAATGGGCATCTGCCGACTAGTGCCGACACCTAATTCTTAAAAAAAATCTGTTTTGCAAACTTTAAAAACGTTTTTAAGTACTGTCTGGATATGGAACAAGCATATGGCCCACCTGATGTTAAGTGGTAATCATCGCCTTTAGCAAATTATTCCCTCGTGAGTCACGCACTTTAGAAACGTGACCAAGATGCACTGCCCTGATCCATCAACTGAAGGCATACAGGCGTAAACCCTCATGTGTTTGTACTTCACGGCAAAACACAGCAAAGCTGCTAAGCGGCAGAAATAGGTATGGTAAACTTGTCTTGAAGTAACATAGTAAACAATCCGAAAGTTTCCAGATCTTACCCATATTGCTAAATAGACCCAAACTATGACTGATATTTACTAATGAGCCCAAAATGGCTCCTTAGATTGATTAGGGAAAATCAAACAATAACCCCTTACCTAAGACCCTGCCCCTTTAATCTGTTCACATACATTTGAAGTTGGTGTAGAGGGGCCATGCTCTCTTTATGGACAAGGACTGAACTATAATTACTGGTTTAAATGGGTATTTATCGCGTATGTACCTTTTTTATTTGTTATCTCGGCGTTTCGACTATATTGCAATTTGCAAAAAATATATTGCATCGAATGGTCCGTGAAGCGATTGAAATCAAGAAATTTCCAAATTTCAATCGGGAAGATGGCTATAGACTCGCAGCGTCCTGGAACCCGGTGATTGCTAGGTGTGCGGTCGTCTCAGTACGTAGATACGGTTAGTGTAGTGTGTCGTATTATGAACTAGGACATTTCTAATTCTGAAGACCAAGTGAGGGTAGTTGCTGCAGCTACCCACACTTCTCGACGGTGGCTTCACGTACTCCAGTCAACCTGTGACCACGACTGTTGCAACACAACCGTAACGTCGGAATAACATATAAAATAGGTACATATGCGATAATACCCGTTTTAATCAATAATTATGTACAGTGATCGCGAAAGTGTGAATAATACTATATTGCAACAGCCGTGGTTGCGGGCAGACTCAGACGAGGAGAGTATGCCCGCTACCACGGCTATTGCAACACGGTATGTGTTTAAGTCAGTAATTATGTACAGTGATCGCGAAAGTTTGAAAAAAATATGGCTGAACTATATTTGACCTACAGAGGAAATTGTCGTGTATGTTTTTTTTTTATATTTGTTAGTGGTATTTTTAACCTCTGAGGCAAGAAAAAAGTTGCTGTAATTTAGACGCTTTCTATGTCTGTCGGTCTGTGGCATCGTAGTTTCCAACGTGTAGAAAAATTTGAACGCGGTTCATTTAAATAAAACTCTAGTTTAACTAGGGTGGTTTTTGGGTATGTCTGATTTTAAGCCCTGAAGCAAACAGAGGGGATTGGGGATTTTGTTAAAAAATACATTGTATTGTATTATATACATTTATTTCAAACAATCACAATCCATAACCACAATCACAATTTAAATACAAATTATATCAATTAAACCAAAAACAAATTAAATTAAATTATGTACAATTAAACAAATTAAATCAATATTCAAAAAATATTAAATAAATAAAATTATGTATAAATTATGTATCGGTGTACGCACATGCTGAAGCAACACACCGGACGAAGTGTGTCCATATAGGGGACACACAACGCCCTGCCACAGTTTGTAGGATGGTTTTGAGGCTGGCTCGCGTCCTGCTCATCAGAGATGTTGTTTTCTTCCTAAATATACTTGTATTTGTTGAAGAACAAGATCGCTTCAAAACTAACTGTGATCGGAATATTTATCCGTTTCATTTTCAAGTAAAAATAATCCGGGTATAACTGGAATCCTTGTCACCCCAGTAAGATTCGGCAAAGGTGCAATGTGTGCCTTCCAAGTTACTGACCGTATTGACTCTGCGATTGCCGTAACCCTGTTACAAATACAGGATAGAGAAACACGCAGATTCACTTAAATGATGTTTGCTGAGGTACTGTGGTTCCTTTAATCTTTGTGTCAATAGTCGATAGTCGAACTTACGAGCTACCTCAAAATTATTATATTTGAATGGATGAACTTTTTTTTTATTTCAGATTTCTGAACGAACGAATGAAAATTCTATAATATACCTTACAAGCTAGATACAACACAATGAGAAAAAAAACTACGAGCCTTACACTAGTGACATCTGACGACCGCGCGCGCTCATTGCTCAAATCAAAAAGCGCGCGCTTTCCCAGTTTCCTGTTACACATTTCCGTCCCTTTTGCCAAAATCACTCCCACAAACCGAGAGGAAAGATCTTACACATCAACAAGAAAATGTATAATGGGCGGTCTTATAGCAAAAAAGCGATCTCTCTAAGACAATTATTGGATGGATATTTGTTGGAGTATGTAACAAATATACTTCTACAATCTTTATTACCTTAAATTTATAAAAAAATGCGAATTAACCAAAATAGGTGACTCAACAAATATTTCAATAACAAACTAACATACAAATCACTAGGCTAGGCCTCGTATCTAAATCATTAAAGTAACGCGAGCGTGGACACTCGCGCTCGTAATTCGATGGATACGCCCGAATTTCCATCAAATATTTTACTGTGGTGAAAGGCATAAGAGTTAAAGACACTTATAACACATGTTGGGTTAAGTTGAGGATTATTTGTCTAGAAAACTTTCGTGATTGATTTCAATCATTATTATAAATACGGGATAGTTATACTACGTAGTACCAGTATACATTTTTTATTCTAGAGGTAAAGTTTGTTGTTTGTATGTTTGTTTGTGTCCTGGGTAACCTCATCAATGAATCGATTCTGAAAATTATTTATCCCTCAGTGATTGTTGCTGTTAAAAATTGATTAGTTCTGATAAAAATCCGTGAAAACAACCGATACGTGTCAGCTTATTCAACTGAATTCAACATAATTTTGGAATAACTTCATAAGCTGGCCAAATGATTACCCATACTAATATTTTTGTTCATTAACACACCATGCATATTCTTGTATCATTCATTACGACCTCCGTGGTGCAGTGGACGAAAAGCTGGCTGAGACGCAGGAGGTTCTGGGTTCGATTTCCGCCGCGGAACCAATGTTTGCATGATCTACAGATATTTGGTTCCGGGTCTGGTTGTTTCTCTACACATTGTAAGTTTGTATTCACAAAAACAAAAGTACATAAAGTATTCTATTAATTATCTGGTTCCCATAGTACAAGTTTTGCTAAGTTTGGGGCTAGATGGCGCTAGCGCTGACTGGGTGAAACTATTGACTATGCGTGAAACCTCACCAACAGCGAAAGGTTTCAGCCGCAGCCTATGACTTGGACATGTTGGCACGCTCGACCGCGCCTACGTATCAACACGATATGCAAATATGAATATGGGACGTAACGGTAATATTTCGTGATAACGTTGCGGTAATTAATAAAATACGTCCTGAGCCGTCGTAGGTGCGGATTCGATGTGATTGCCTCAGTGTGATTTATGCCTGACCTTAATGTTCGTGGCCTAAATTCAGAATATTGTATTCATGACATATACAATACCTATGTTTTTATTTTATGTTAAAAAAAAGTATTGCGTTCTTGAAACTACGTGACGTCTTCTCATCCAAATACCTTAGCGTCTGACGATAATATTCTTTGATCAGCGTATGTTACCAGTGATGATATATGGTACCTATAGAAACGTGGTTTCTTTGGGCCCTAGATGGAGTACAATCAGCGTGCTGTAGCTGGCAGAATCTAGATGAGAAGAGCTGAGGATTGGTCTCAGTGGTACACCTTGAGTGAGACTTACGTACAGCAGTGGACTGCTTTTGATGACGATGCCACACAACTAACAGACAAAGGTCTCAAACTTAAAATATCCCTATTTTGTCAAAAAGAGGAGCAATCATGATCTGCACTCACGCTTGCTAGAGACCTCCTTTTGTGCTCAGGAGGATACGTGAAGATGTCGGTGCACAAAAAGTCGCCAAGCTTTGTCGGAGGGTTAGGGTGGCATAAAAACTCCAGCACCAGAGTTGACCAAATACTTACCTATTAGTACTACGCTATTATCTTCAGTCCTCTGCGAGTAGTAAAAACAGAAGGCATATTATTTGTAAAAGATTATTCCACATAATAAACGCGATACGTGTAAATTCTCGATTAGTTTAATTAAATTAGTTCATAGATCAAATGGCCATAACGAGTGACATTAATAACGTAAACTTGCATGTTCAACTGCGATTAGCAAGCCTATATACAGAGTACTCGTAGTTTGATTTAACTGTCCTTCGCGATAAGTTTTTAGGAGTGACTGTACGTCAGTTTTAAGTAATACATACTGGAAACCTAAACATGAACAAAGAGAAGAGAAGTGATTTTGTATTTTTAATGGAAATCTTTCAAAAGAGATTTGTTTGAGTGTCGATTTACATTTAAGTGTAGTTCTAGAATTAAGGTCTATAAGTAACACCTGCTAGACCCAGGCATAAGAAATGATTATTCGCAATGGTATTTGGCTTCGGAACCCAAAAACTTGAATTTTTCTGGGACTCGATACCATAATAACTATTTATATATATGAAACAAAGTGGGGTTAGTTACACCGCTGATAATTCAAGAACGGCGGGACCGATTTGATGATCTTTGATTTGTTGGATATGTATCCGCCACGAATAGCAGAATAATTATTAAAATATCGGAAAAAAATCACGCAAAAAGATATTATTAAGAAAAGTCATTTTCTCGTACATAGATGCAACTATGATGACCGATTGACCATACCGCGGCGACATTGGCAGCCCGCGTCATATGCATGTCAAGGCGGTACGAAGTTCATCGGGTCAGCTAGTATAGTATATAATTAAAATGTTTATGTAGTAAATAAATAAATAATGCTGGACATTTCACATAGCGCTATCTAGTCCCAACCTAAGTAAAGCTTGTACTATATGAACCAGATAACTGGTTCATATAGCGAAGCGAGATCTCCAAATGAACTTGGGCAAATCGGTGTTGTATGCATGTGTGCTTGTTTGTTTGTTTGTCCGAGGATAACTTTCGAAGCGTTTACCCGATCATCGTGAATTTTGGTATATAGATAGGTGTTTAGTGATGGCACAATTTTGGTGTAACTAAATGAGCTAAAACTTGGGAGGGTTGTTAAGATATTGAGGTTCAAGAGGGGTAAAAAAAACAAAATGGGATTATCCGGTCAAATGGCACTTCTAATAAAAGGTAAGTATTTGTATTTTGACTCCGTTTCTATTTTTATTTATAATGTGTAGTTTTTAAATAATTAGCTATAATAAAAACGGAACTTTGATAAAATTTACAGGGTAGGTACATCAGTGACCGCACAGTGCGGAAATTTAGTATGCGTGTAGCTTTAGTGGCGCAAATATAGTGAAATGTCTGAAATCTAGAATAACTGCAATTTCTACCCCAAAAAAATCCAACTAACATGAATTCCCGTTACCTGTAATTTGAATGAAGCCGTAGGTCAAGTTATTTGGTTATGCGTTTGGTGGCACTATTTTGATGGTCAGAGATTACTAATAATATTTTTTTTTGTTTTAAGGGAAACTCGCGAGATCTCAGTTCAGGGCGAACCCCTAGTTATAAAATTTTAATTTATTATGTACTCTTATTAAGATAGCATTATCCCTACAAACCGTAGTGGTTTATAAATGCTATTTTTTAAACATTATTGTATGTAAAAATTTTAAGTGATAAATAAATTTAAAAAAATGTATTTTAGGCTAAGATATATCTTTTCACACCACCTGCTCGACAATGTCAAATTATATGTCATGTAAACCTCACCGAAAGCAGGTGATTAAATCCCTACTGCTGAGCCGGGAGTAAAGTTGTTATTTGAATTTGGAACCTCATCTGTATTAAAATTTGAACCAAAGAGACCCACACAATAAGAACTTATTCGTAAATTGAACTAACCTCTGCACAGTATGCTCCAACCAAGATTTGGTTTTTATTGTCTCACAGAAAGTGTGAAAAGTAGACTATTCTCCACATGGATAAAGCTGTGTACATCTTGGGTGTGCTTATATCCCTCTCTGCACTCAGGATTCTAGTAACTCCCTCGCTCTGTTAGTGAGTTAACTATAGAATCTTTCGTTACGTTCGGGATTCAATATAGCGCCCGTGACGCAAAACACTGCTTTATTCCCTCGTTTAATAATCTGCCATTGTGGGCCGTAGAATTAGTTATTTACAACCCTATAACTATTTTTTGTTGCCTGAATTAAAATATTTATTATTGTTTTAACTAAATAGTGACCATGAACGCAGCCATGGACATGAACATGAGCCATGAAACGCCAGCGTGTTAGGGGTAAAGAGAATCGACAGGATCCGCAATACCACACTGCGCGCGATGACCGGCATCGCAGATGTTGGCGACAAGACTGCCAGGCTGAAGTGGGACTGGGCGGGTCACGTCAGTCGTATGGTCACAGACAAATGGGCAACAGTCGTCACACAATGGGTGCCTGCAGTTGTGCGTCGAAGCCGGGGCAGGCCGAGGAAGCGTTGGCGTGACGACCTCAATGCATTCCAAGATGGCTGGTGTGACGTGGCGAGTGATCGTGAGATGAGGAGGAACATGGGGGAGACCTTTGCCCAGTAGTGGGAAAATATAGGTTGGGACCGGAATATAGTTAGGATTATAGACCGGGATTGGGACATAGGTTACTTTTTACTCGACTGCGCAGAAGGAGGGTAATGTTTTTATTGACAAAGAACGCGTGTGAAGTCGCGGGTGGGTAAGCTAGTATGTTATATGTATAGCATAACAACGTGATAAGAAGACTTGTTTCTTGTCCGTTTCTTTCCTGGCTTGGTCGCGGAACAGGCGGTAAAAGTGACGTTTCAAAGTGTTCCTTATGAATTTAATGAAAAGATAAATATTGAATTTAGTATATTTGTTATTTTTAACCGACTTAAAAAAGGAGGAGGTTCTCAATTCGTCGGAATCTTTTTTTTATCAGAATACAAACTCAAAGCAAATAAACTTAAGTTTTGAAATTGATTCTGAAAAAGTTGAAGTTATTGCTCTCAGACGTACCCTTCAAAAGGTACATACTTATCTCTGCGACCCTTCGTATTAAAATTTAAACCCTATTACAGACGAGACGATCCAAATGACATACGAATACGTACAAAAAATCACTTTATCCATCTACACATCTATTTACAGAATATATCATTAATGGGATATTCGATTTGAAGTAATTTGAACCATGCGCTGTCGTCTTAAGAAAGATTTGGCCTGTTGGCGTGTTTTAATAATATTGTGATTCCAGAATCTGGAATCTGAAAAGTTTCTTGCATTCAATCTTAGCTGTAATAGATAATTCTTTATTGTTACTCCAAATTAGGCCGGAAGGTTCTCGAGTGGAGGCCACGGACCGGCAAGCGCAGCGTAGGACGTCCACCTACAAGATGGGCAGACGACTTGGTAAGAACCGCAGTTCGGCGTTGGATGCAGGCCGCTTCCAACCGCAGTTCCTGGAGATCAATGAGGGAGGCCTTTGTCCAGCAGTGGACGTCCTACGGCTGATATGATGATGATGACTCCAAATTACAATAACATAACCCAGAAAACATGAACACTACTACGTGGTGGTACAATGGGCGGCTTTATCGCTCAAAGCGATCTCTTCCAGACACCCTTTTGACTGGATTGACAAACCATGAGAGGAGGCTTTAGTAACATTATGTTCCTAAAACTCCTTCATCTTCAGAAGATTGGCGAGACCGGACCCAAGCAATATAAAAACCATTATACACAATGTAACGATCTTTATATGATTCAATTTATATATATATATATATATATATATATATATAGAATATCACACTAATAAAATGAAATAGTTTGGATGTTTGTTTGTTACTCAATGACGCCGTAACGGATAAATCGATTTCGATGAAATTTGGTATATACGTAGATTATAACCTGGATCACCACATATTCTACCATTTATCCCATAAATCAGTTCCATTGGGGATAAAAATGAGATGTCAAAGTTTACATATGTATTTTGCACCCCAGAACAATGCGGGCGAAGCCGCTGGCAACAACTAGTACAGTACATTCTATCTGTTAATTAATGCAAATTAGATAATGTAATTGATTCTTTAACACTAGCCTCCACCCGCGGGTTCGAACGCGTGTTTATCAATAAAAAGTAGCTTAAGTAGCTTAAGACGCAGACGCTATCTGTGTACCAAGCAAAGCATGCTCCCGGAGTGGCAAATTTTTGATTTGTATTCTATATATGTTCCCCGATTACTCGAAGACGCCTGGACCGATTCGAGAAATTCTTTATTGTTTTTTTGTTTCAAAGGGTGCGGTGCGTCCCTATAAAATTTGAGGGCTGCCCTCGATTTTTTTGGGATCCTATCATCAGATCCTGTCTGGGATCATACATAAAAAAAATGATTCCGACGAATTGAGAACCTCCTCCCTTTTTTGTTTTAAATTATAAATAAACTGTTAAATAAAGTCCGAGAGTACATAAATGTACATAATGTGTTATGTAATAATACTTTGTTTGTACAAAAATGTTGGTCACAAGTGAGCGATTTCTTAGTGAATGGGTTTTGATTCTCAGAGAGAATAAAGAATCAAATACTCGTAGTCACACAGCCATAATGCTATGTAGAAATAAGTAAAAGAAGAAATAGCCAATGAACGACCATAGGTCACGCCCAAATATAAAACAACATATAAAACTCCACATTTAAATCTATTAGGAAAATTAAAATCACCCCATGACGCGTGATAACTATCAGTTTTTACGATTATCGTGAAATTTGATTCAGCGCACGCCCATTGTGGAATAAAACTATGATTTTTGTGACTAATGGCCGTGACTAGGCTTTTGTGAATCGTTAGTTTTCATTG
Organism: Philereme vetulata; assembly: GCA_918857605.2. Taxonomy (NCBI): domain Eukaryota; kingdom Metazoa; phylum Arthropoda; class Insecta; order Lepidoptera; family Geometridae; genus Philereme; species Philereme vetulata. The sequence continues at coordinate 2,455,819 of OU975420.1, forward strand.
TCGACGCATTTGATTGAAAAGGGTTGGATGGCGTCATTGTTATTTGTACAGGTTTACAATAATGTAGTACAAAAACTTACTTTATTAAGAGGTTATTATACAACCTGTTTTTTTATAAACGACATTAAATTAAAACACACATTAGAATCGTATTAACTGATTTTAGAAGTGAGTTTAATACCGGTAGCTTGAATATTTATCCAGTAATCGATACATTTCCTATAAACATTTTTTATTGAAAATCGAAGGCACTTCTACCGCTCATTCTGTTTAACAGGGATCTACATACATCACGAATGAATATGATTTGTTTACCTATTTCATACAGGCTGTTATATTGATATTTTAGGACTTTAAAATTAAGTATGATTGAATATTTTACATTTTCTAGGGTAATGAATTTGAAAACAATTTCTTTTACAATAATAGCCGGTGATTTTATTTAATACCGCACATAATAAAACACGTACTATAATTTTAACATATTGTTTACCATAGTCCTTAATGAAATATGTATTTATAGCTTCAGCCAGCGGCTTCGCATGCGTTGTTTGTCAACAAAAAGTAGCCTATGTGCTAATCAAGATTATAATCTACGTACGTACCAAATCTCATCGAAATCGGGTAAGCCGTTACGACGTGATTGAGTAACAAACAAACATCCAAACTTTCGCATTTATAACATTAGTGTGATCAAATCTATAGTCTAACTTTTTATTAGCTGCAGTAAAATGACGTTTTGTGGGTTGCCGGTTTTTGAAGAAAAATAAATAGGGATGTAGCTAAATGAGTGAATCATAAATGAATAATCAGTTTGTTTTTTTTTTGAGATTTAATATTAAGTTGTAATGTATTTTTTTAACCTATTATTATTACTATACTAGAGGATTGATCTTTTTTAGTGGAAGTATAGGGAGGTACATTCAAAATGAAACAAAAACGTCATAATAATGTTATTTAATTAATTTTTGTGAACTGAATCACATCCCTATTGAGATTAGGCTGGCAACATTATTTTACGGAATGACATTTAGAAACGTCATTTTACTGCAGCTAATAAAAAGTTAGACTATAATAAGATCGTGATTTTAGAAATTAATTTCAGGTACATGCAAGCAAAGCAGCTACCAACAGCTAACAACATTGTATATTTTTAAATTATGCTAATTCAGCGCTTTCATTTGATGCCCAACGTGCCCTCATTTTTTTATAGTTTATGTCCTCTAAAGGGCGCCATATTCAATTTAATATGACGTCACATAACCCATAACCAGAGGACAATCAAGACGCTTCCAAAGATACCTCATTTGTCAAACCTAATAATAATAATAAATCATGTTGAAAACTACAGACCTATCTCAAAATTGTGTTTGTTTGCTAAGGTTCTTGAAAAAATTGTGTACACCCAGCTTTCTTCAGCCATCAAGCACAGTATATTGTTACATCAGCATGGCTTTTTAAGAGGCAGGTCCACTACATCAAATTTGCTACTCTGCACTGATTTTCTAACACGATTTATGTCTGAACCTTCACAAGTAGACGTTATCTATACCGACTATTCTAAATGCTTTGACCGTCTCGATCATTCTATCCTTCTTGACAAGCTTCTAAACACAGGTATCAGAGGTAACTTATTTAGGTGGTTCACTTCGTACATCCGCAACCGCTGCCAGACCGTTGTACTAGGTGGTAATGTTCCTTCAGGTGTCCCCCAGGGGTCCTTAATAGGACCACTGCTTTGCAACATATTTTTGAACGACGTCGCATCTTGTTTTAAGTACTCAAAAATTCTTCTCTATGCCGACGACATCAAGATCCTCCTTCCAATCAAAAATTTTAATGACGCTCAATACCTACAATCTGACCTAAATAGATTTCAAAATTATTGTACTTTAAATAAACTAGATTTTAATGTCTCTAAATGTCACATATGTTTTTTCACCCGTAAACCTAGTAAATTAATCTCAACCTACACATTTTTTAACTTACCTACCTATAACTAGAGTAAATTCAATTAGAGACCTAGGCGTAACATTTGACTCCAAGTTGTTTTTTGACGAACATATTAGTAATATAACAAAGAAGGCATCACGCGCCCTGGGGTTTGTTCTGAGAATGTCATCGGAATTCGTTAGCATTAAAACTTTTAAAATTCTGTATTGTGCTTACGTTCGTAGTCACCTCGAGTACGCATCGCAGGTGTGGAACCCAAACTATGCGATTTATTCATCGCGTCTTGAGTCAATACAAAAAAGATTTCTGCGATACCTGCAATACAGAGCTTACCCGATTATCTTACAAGGTGTCACAAGTTTCATTTCCTTCAACTCTCTAACCGCAGGCAAGTTGCTGACCTAGCATACCTCATAAATATCTGCAATGGTAACGTGGACTGTCCTGAGCTACTCGAGCAAGTAGGGTTACGTACAAATACTGCTGCATTGAGAAAACCGAGTAATCTTCACGTTCCTATGGTCAAAAATAATTATAGACAATACGCATTCTTAATACGAGCTAGCAAATCGTTCAACTCATTGGTCAATAAAAATATTGAAGTCCATTTATTCAACACATCTACAAGTAAGCTTAAACGCTTGCTAAGCGATGATTTCTTCTTACATTAAGCATTGCTTTTATTTTATGTCGTTTAATGTTTTATATCTTCTGTCGTCTACATTCACTGTGTTCTTTATTCTATTTATGTATTTACATATCTGCGGAAACTTTTTAATTGGCCATCAGCTCACATGCGCTGGTATATACCGGCATGTAATATGTAAATAACTATTTTTAAGACCTAGCTGTAAGTTTTCCTAAAATTTTGAAAATAAATAACGAATGTCCTAATAAATAGATGAATACTGCACAATTACCGAACAAATATTGTTGGGCGTAACACCGATAAAACGATACCACGGCTTCTTGAATCTAAATTATTGAACACAAAGGTTTAAAAATTATGATTGATTTCTCAGACCACGTTATCAATAGCGATTACATACTTCTTTTTGTTTCTCATTCTCCACGTTCTGTACCAAAATATAATTATCTCTTCCGTTGCATTTCGGTATAATTACACCGAAATTCGGATAATACTTGAAGCGAAGCGGGGACCGCGAGCATTCAAAATGTTCAATACACCGACTTTCGAGTGGGTTTTATGATACACACGGGATTTGTACTGGGCTATCAAACTCTAGCAAATAAAAAGTAAGGAAATGATGACGTCGATTTAGACTTTTAGAGGGTCTAAACGTGTTCACTTTATATGAATGATCATATAGTATTTCTCTATCTGTTTATGCTATTTTTAGGGTTCCGTAGCCAAATGGCAAAAAACGGAACCCTTATGGATTCGTCATATCTGTCTGTCTGTCCGTCCGTATACCACAACCACTTTTTTCCGAAACTATAAGAATTATACTGTTAAAACTTGGTAAGTAGATATATTCTGTGAACCGCATTAAGATTATCACATAAAAATAGAAAAAAAAACAATAAATTTTGGGTGTTCCCCATACTTAGAACTGTAACTATAAAAGTTTTTTTCATCAAACCCATACGTGTCTGGTATTTATGGATAGGTCTTCAAAAATGATATTTTTGGTTTCTAATATAATTTTTATCCAAACCGAATAGTTTGCGCGAGAGACACTTCCAAAGTGGTAAAATGTGTCCCCCTCCCCCTGTAACTTCTAAAATAAGAGAATGATAAAACTAAAAAAAATATATAATGTACATTACCATGCAAACTTCCACCGAAAATTGGTTTGAACGAGATCTAGTTAGTAGTTTTTTTTAATACGTCATAAATCTTAAACCGCAATTTAGCTTTCATTCAATCAACTCAAAAATAAAAAAAGTTACAACGAACTACAAGAGCTTTTTATATTATGTTACTTTCTGCTACGGAACCCTTCATGGGCGAGTCCTACTCGCACTTAGCCGCTTTTTATAACATAGAACATACAACGCGGTCACATTAACTAGACGCTTGACCATGTGACGTCATTTTGGCGCTCAAGTACGGTGTGGAAAAAAACCCGGCCAAGCGTTCTCTCCATGCGGCGATGTCGGGCTTTTGAACCAGCACCGTACGCGTACTTTTACACTTTTTAAATCTGTAGCCCAACTGATTTACCAAAATGTTTCTGAAGTAAGTTCTTCCACCTTGGAAATTCAGGTCTCTCTTAGCAGCTGCCAAGATTTTCTTTCAGGTGGGGACTTCTTTTATTACAGTGTTAAAACTGTTTACAATATTGCGTATTGCGGAATTATCAACCACAATTTTTTTCTTTGATGGTTTGCGCTTTTTACCTGGTGTGGACAATTTTACTTCCCTGCTAGTATTTGGAGAACAAAGATGCTGACCGTACTGACACTTGCCGGGCGAGAAAAGGGAATGCGGAGGGTAGCGGGCGGGGACCCGCATTCCAGCGATGCGTCGAGTTAATGTGACCGCGTTGTAGATGAGTTCCATGTTTCTCTGAAAGATTCGCAAAGGCTACATTGTTTATTTTATTTTTGAAAATAATGTATATGTATTAATTCGTTAAATTATTAGTGTGGTAAATTAAATTGTAATTGAAATAAAATATGTTAGGTAATTAAGTTAACTCCACTTTTGGATTAGGTTTACGCCTGTAAAAATAAATGTAAGTGAAAATAAATAAATACTAGTAAACATGTAACTTTTAACAAAAATATTCAAAAAATATGCAGATGCCTTTGCTTACTGAAGAGTTTGATGATTTTCTCATGGATCCCAACATAAGATTTTGACCAAATTTACGGGACATCCCCTGAGGAACAAAAAATAATCATTGAAATCAAACGTATCTATTAAAGAGTTACCGCAGAACATACATACAAGTAAATTTTGTTGTTTGTCCTTCTCAAAAACTCATTCTCACTCAATATATCGAAGATGATTTAGAAGCAAACAGTATCTCTGGTCTGGTTCCTGTTGACCTAACTACACAATTGGAAATAAGCTAATAAGATTTTGACCAAATTTACGGGACATCCCATGAGGAACAAAAAAATAATCATTGAAATCACACGTATCTATTAAAGAGTTACCGCAGAACGTCCATACAAGTAGATTTTGTTGTTTGTCCTTCTCAAAAACTCATTCTCACTCAATATATCGAAGATGATTTAGAAGCAAACAGTATCTCTGGTCTGGTTCCTGTTGACCTAACTACACAATTGGAAATAAGCTACACAAATTTATTGCTGTTTTAAGCCAAAAAACCTGGTGCATTGAGCCCACGTAGTACTAACTAACTAGTATATCTAACTAGGCTATTAGGGTATTACCACAAAAAAGTTAAACACCCACTAAACACTGTTAGAAAAAAATTCTAAACAAAACATGGTAAGTACTTTTTTTAACCCGCATTAACAGTGTATAACTTTTTTGTGGTAACAAGATTAGTCTTTGGTCTGTTATACTGAGGAAAAGCTTGCAATTTCATCTGGCAGTGTGTCCTACACATTATCGAAATAATCGAGGTGGGTTTGCAATATCAAAAGATTCCTCATCAAAAATGGACGAGTCGAGACGAGTGGAAGACCCCGGATTGAACTCTTCGTATGTGAAGGATTATCGTTTTTTGTCGAGCTTTTCGGCTGGATATTATATTTATTAAAATGCTGGCTTGCAACATTTTTCGTTATGCAAAAAGTGGTAATGTTTGGACTTGCCTCAGACTGTCCTCTTGTGGGATATCTTCACGGCTCTGCGTACTGAGTAAGAGATCTAAGGATTTTCGTCATGGGAAGTAGTATCATTTACATATACTAGATACATATACCAGATGCATTCTCGTCGTAAAGGAATTGACAAAGCGAAGTACGCATCGCGCTAGCTTTCTTGTCTTACCTAAATGTCGTACGAACTATGTCAAAAAAACAATAGTTCACGAAGGCGCAAAGCTTTATAATAAATTACTCCAATAAAATACGTTTAGGTTAAAGTTAAAAGTCCATGTTTTTGCCCTTCAAATCAGCCAACCATGCTAGCCATAGTAGTGTCTCTCTCACTCTCCACTCACTTTCATCTGTCGTCACTCTGTTTATTGCTTGGCACGAATTAATAAAAAATTGTCAGTCATGGTTTGTATGAATTTTGTGAGTTAGTGATCTGTAGAAGGTGCTATCTTATAGTTGTATAAATGTCTGGGTGTCCGTGAGGTCAACACTGGCCTCAGCAGAATACCAGCGCTGCAGTATGGCAACATGCTGTAGCAAATGCTGAGCTGAAGACCCTTTCGCCACCATATTTAAAATTTTTAGATATATTATATTTTTTGTGTCATTTGTTTCTGTGTCCATTTGTGGTGGTCTGAATAAATATTTTTGTTTCTTTCTTTCTTTCTTTCTTTACTCTGTGATATAAAAAATGTAAGCTCATTTAACGCATTTAAAACTAAACTCGCTCAACATATTACAACTAATGTTTATTAAATAAAGTAATTATATAACTAACGAAAGATCTACCTAAATGCGTTAATTGAGTACCTACCTACCATAACTCGAACGAATTACATTAACTTTTCTACGTGTACTGATTCTCATGTAAGTGATTATTTTTATCTTTTTGAGAAATGTATTTAATAATGTATTAATAATATAAATAAATGTATTAATAATAAATGATTATTAAACCTTAAAACCTTATTCAGACTTCAGAAAACGGAAAATCGTAAAAAAAATTGAATCGGTGCTCTAAAATAATCAGATCTTGACCAAATGTATATGGGACCACCCCTATGTAACCCTTTAACAGACAACGGGGGGTAAACATTCGTTAAGCACACGTAATATTCAGAAAGTTCTAGAACCTCCTCCTTCTTTAACCGACTTCAAAAAAGGAGGAGGTTCTCAATTCGACTGTATTTCTTTTTTTATGTTTGTTACCTAATAACTCCGTCATTTATCAAACCGATTTGGAAAATTATTTTATTATTTGAAAGGATATAGGTACTTTCAGATTGGTCCCATAGAAATTTCATCGAAATCGGTTTATTTTGTATTTATTTATTTGAGACAACAAACAATTATGCCTAAATAAATACTAGACTTAATAATTGTTACATGATGTCTTACAGGTATAACCAGCACCGTTGTCCACAGATTACGTTAGACAGATGGTGGGCATGAGTGTATACAAATACATACAAACCATATAAATATATAGATGAACCTATATTATGCAGGCAAGCAAGTGCCTAGGTACCTACGTACCTACACAATACAGGTTCACATTTAGGTTTAGTAGTTTGTTTTTTCTGTTATATGAAGTTAGTTACATTTTTTGTTAAAAAATTACTTATTAAAGCCGGTAAATCAGCAGCTTGCGTAGTTTGTTCCCTGTATTTTAATCCGTGTTCCATACTGTGAGTAAGACATAAGCGTGGGTTCGGGCCTAACTCTCCTACTTTATAAGAAAAATGATTATGCAGCCATACCATTCATCATCATCATCATCATATCAGCCGTAGGACGTCCACTGCTGGACAAAGGCCTCCCTCGTTGATCTCCAGGAACTGCGGTTGGAAGCGGCCTGCATCCAACGCTGACCTGCGGTTCTTACCAAGTCGTCTGCCCACCTTGTAGGTGGACGTCCTACGCTGCGCCTGCCGGTCCGTGGCCTCCATTCGAGAACTTTCCGGCCCCATCGGCCATCTGTTCTGCGCGCTATATGGCCCGCCCATTGCCACTTCAACGTACCATTATTTACATACCATTATTTGACGATTATTATTGTTCCTGTTGTAAACTGTCCAAATTTTCAATGGGGTTGCCATAGCAATAGCGGTCATTGAAAAATGTTAGTAGAATACCAAAAGGTATCTATAGTAGGCATTCAGACCGCACGTTCGCGACACAGTTGAACGCGACTGTAAAATTTTGTACACACGGCTACACATCAAGCTATAAATTCCAGTATAAGCTGACCTCTCATTCTACACAAAGCCTACACAATGCGAGGTCAGCTTATAATGGAAACGTATAGCTTGATGTGTAGCCATGTGTACGTGTGAATGGAAATCAACGTTTTCATACAATTTTGTGGGTTGCCACATTTTTGTCGCTGTTTGGTTGACGCCCTTCTAAACGGACGCTAAGAGCTGGTCAATTATAATCTAGATCGTCTGATTTTTTTACGGCATACCACGAGGATATCCGAAGGGAGTCGGCCTCGTCTAGCCACTGCAGCGTAGGTAATGCTGATGACGGTGATGATAGAAAATATCGGATGTGGTATACAGTAAGTAAACACTCAGATAGCGCGGAATTTGGCTTAATTGGACTACGATTTTGAGTAGCCATTGTTGTCCAAAGTCATGTTTAGTTGCAAAGAATCCACCCGGGCGTAAAATTAGGTACAATTATACCACCCTAACTTAATTGTAGTACCTTTTTGGTGTGTGTGTATTATAACATTATTAACAACTGATAGAGCACGTTCTGTGCTTCGAGGGCATTTCAAGCTGGTCCTTTCAACGGTTAACGTAAAAATTTTCAGAACAACCTATTTACTTAAACACTGAGGATTCCATGGCGTACTAATCGTCAGTATGTTATTTTTAGTATCTCATTCAGCTAAAACCTCCGAATGTGCCATATCCACGTATCCCAGATTCGTGGCTCCCTCTATTTATCAACTAGGTTTTGTTTTTACAAGTCTCTCGCGTCAAGTTACATAGTTGCCTTTCTTTTGCCTTTCTGTCAGTTCTTCGTTTCCAGAGCAATTTTTAGTCGGTCTAATGGCTGCGGTACATTTGGTGTGAATATTTAGATTTTTATGTGCTTCATACTTGTGTGTAGGATCAGTATATAAAAGAAAATACATGATTACTGCCTGACTGAGTGAGGACTGAAGCTTGCACACGTGTTGGGACCAGTTTATAATCAACTTCCAGAGCATGTTATTAAGGCACCAAGCTTTACATGTGTTGTTTATTATTTTACTAGCGACCCGTCCCGGCTTCGCACGGGTGCAATGCTGATACTAAATGTATTAAACAAAGTCTTTATATACGACGTTCACAGCTTATTTGTCATTAGACAATACGAACATGTTTTCTTTAGAGGTTAATCTTGAAAGAGTATTTTGTAAGAGTATTAAGAGTGTTTACGACATCACATTAGAAACCTCTAAAGTTATCAGTGTTTCTCTACTATATTATGCATGTATATACATATAAACCTTCCTCTTGAATCACACTTGAATCTATTAAAAAACTGCATCCAAATCCGTTGCGTAGTTTTAAAGATCTAAGCATACATAGGGACAGACAGCGGGAAGGGACTTTGTTTTATACTATGTAGTGATTTTAAAGCAATTAACTAGTGGTTCGCCCCGAACTGAGATCTCTCGAGTCTCCGATAAAAACAAAAAAATATTATTTGTAATCTTTGACTATCAAAATAGTGTCACGAAAAAATAACCAATACTTGACCCACAGTTTCATTTAAATTACAGGTAATGGGAGTTCATGTCACTTGGTTACATTTTTTGGGGTACAAATTGTAGTTATTCTGGATTGCAGACTTTTACCTATATTTGTGGCACTTAAGCTACACGTATACCAAATTAAAGCACTGTGGGGTCACTGGTGTACCCTGTGAATTTTGTCATAGTTCAGTTTTTATTATGGCTAATAACTCCAAAACTATATAAAATTTACTAAAAAATAAAAATGGAGTTAAACTCACTAATGAAGACCTTTCATTTGACGTACCATTTAAGTTAATAGTCTCATTTTCATTTTTTTTACCCCCCCTGAACCCCAATATCTCAATAACCCCCCAAAATTTTTAGCTCATTTATTCACACAAATTTTGTGCCATCACTACCTACCTATGTATCAAATTTCACAATGATCGGATCAACGCTGCGAAAGTTATCCTCGGACAAACAAACATACATACAAACAGACATACATACCAACATACATACATACAATGTAGATTTTCCCAAGTTGATTTAGAGATCTCGCTTCGCTCGATCAATTATTATTGTAAATAATTGTGAATTTTAGATTAAATATTATTATTACTAATAATTTGTTTAAACTGTCTTACCTAAATTATTAAATTATTTTACCAATTAATTGATTATTCTGATTAATTAATTGAATACTAAGTAATAAAATACTATAATATACTATATATATATATATATATATAGTATATTATAGTATTTTAGGAACAGAGATAGTACTGTTTTTGTTCGAGGTGTCAGAATCAGAAATCAGAATAATCAATTAATTGGTAAAATAATTTAATAATTTAGGTAAGACAGTTTAAACAAATTATTAGTAATAATAATATTTAATCTAAAATTCACAATATATATATATATTACATTAACATTTATAATAAATATTATAATTGCAATAGGTTGCATGTTTGTTTATTTATTTGTTTGTTTGTAACTCAATCACATCGTAACGGATGAACCGATTTCGATTAAAGTTAGTAAATACGTAGATTATAAACTGGAATACCACATAAACTACTTTTTATCCCTTAAATCAGGTCCCATGGGATAAAAATGGGGTGTCAAGTGATGTTGCAACAGCGAGTTTAGCTTCATTAGAAATTTACCTTACACCTACACATTTAAAGTCAGGCCATTTTAATAGGTAACATTTGACGTCTGTTGACGTCTGTCAGTTCGGTACAACTCATAACGAACCCGTATTCGTATCGGTTATTACCATAAATATGTAATCGTAATTGAAAAAAGTTAGGCAATTGTGCAGTTCTAACAAAACGAAATAATACATTATTTTATGCTCGCCGTTACAAGGTTACGTTGTTGAATTTTGATGAATTGTCAAATGTTACATATGAAAATGGCCTGACTTTAGTAGTGTAACGCGTACGAAGTCCCGGGCAACAGCTAGTACTAAATACTTTTGACAATACATATTCTCACAGGGTCTAATGGCTGATTAAGAGTGGTGTCGAAAGAATGCCATAATGGCCGACATAATGCTGAGTCGAGGCCCATTTGATTCTGTAGCACACAGTACTGTTTTTGTTATATATGCTACTAGCTTTCGCCAGTGGCTTCGCACGCGTTGTTTGTCAACAAAAAGTAGCCTTTATTTGAATCCAGGTCATATTCTATCAACACACCAAATTTCATCGAAATATGTTTAGCTAACACGACGTGATTATGTAACAAACAAACAAACATCCAAACTTTCACATTAGTGTAAGGTTTTCGTTTTTCCGGTTTTTTATCTTTTCTCTGTATGTTTTATATGTTTTTTTAAGTAAATAAATGAATGTGTAAGTACCTCTACACATTATCTCTAAAAGTTACAGTATTACGAACGATCTTTAACTTGCGTTTTGTTTCGTCGCAAATAAATGATTAATGCTGACTAAGCTGAGACAATGATATAGATGTACTCTATCTGCATCTGAAATCTTGTGATGCTGAATAAAATCACATTATGTGTAAGGATTTATAGACCATTTTCGAATTTATAGAAGTAAAAATTCTCCTTGTTACTTAAAAAAACTGTGGTTACGTAGAACGTTGTAGAGCTGCAGAAAACAGATTGTATTAAAGAGCAAAAACAGTAATATCTACAGGGTTCCATAAGTAAATACTCGTAATATAAAGACAAATCAAGCAAGAATCAACGAATACACCAAATGACAATAACATCAGACACATCTACGAAGCTCCGTATTTGCATATTTTAAAATATTTACAAACATTCTCCGTAAACGTGCGCTCCAAACAAACTTATCATTTCTTCCAATTGAAGAATTTCGCCCTTATTACTAAAGACACAAGATTTAAATCAAAAGAAACAGTAAAGTTAGTTTAAAATCCCAATACCATACGACCCCAAACAGTATCATGTGTTGCAACCGTACTTATGCGCTGATAAATCCAAAATCGCGCCAAAATCGCTCTTACAACATGGCGGATACGATTTATAGGTTAAAATAATGGCGGCAAACACATTTGCACTTATATTTAAAATTCAAAGAAACAATATCGGGCGTGCATATTGTATATCTCTCGCATCAGGATACTTTATGACCGTAGTGGGAAATACGACAGTTTTCCCATTTTTCGAAAATAAAGAAAAAGAACGCAGAATTTATTATGCTACGTTGTCCGTGGCCGCCATTTTTTAATCACGCATGAGTGTTGCTAGCTAGTGCAGGTAATTTGTCTTATGTTTTTAAAGCTTTAATTTAGTTTATGTGTAGGTACTTAATTAAGACAGTTGTATTTTATTTTGCCCTACATTATAATGCAACAATTTCTTCCTACCTGTTCATGTAGACTACCTTTCTTAGATTCAAGATATGCTCTTATTTCGCCATTATCAGTAGTCAAACCCCCTTGATATCTTCAAGCCCCTCTAGACATATTGAAAATTAATAAAGATGTTTTCTTTCATAATGCCCCCAAGGGTAGAATTCAACTCGAACACTTGTCCGAAGAAAACGTATTGAAATATATTCAGAAACAGATTGTAAGAGTTGAGGGGTTTGACCCTTGACGTTGCAACGTGTTTTACAAGGATCGGATATGTTTTATTGAAATAAACACGGGTATGATTGATTAGGTTTGTTTTGTTGATCTTTTAAAGCGGGAAAAAGAGGGATTCGTTTTTTCCCACTGCTGGGCAAAGGCCTCCCCAGCTTCTAGCTAAATATTGTAAAATATAAATTTATTAACTGGCCTGGAAGATAAATTACAACCTGATAGTTTTGCAAATCGGATTCGTATTTGCCCTAATTAATAGAATAACTTAAAGCTTTCAAGCAATAAATTGAGATATTTACCTCGTTTTTCAAAAGAAAACTATCGCTTTATGCGCACGAGGCGCGGGAAATTCAATGCGCCTAGCGCCATAGACAAGCACGACTATTGTCCACAGAGTATAGAGTATCCATAGCGTGTGAGAAGCGAGCTCTTAATGATTGCAGAAAGCTAAGTGAAAGCTAAGCTAATGACAAATTAAAATCCGGAAACTTGTGATAAAAAAGTCACCAACATTCCCAGGAAATTTTAACTTTAATATGTACCTCGATAGGCCGACTAGCAGAAAAACACAGCGCCAATTATTCGACCAGGTAAAGAATTAATGAATAATGAATTGGAAAACTAAACACAATTTAGCGAACTGTCCGATTCCTCACCTACAATAAATACATGAAAACGAATTATTAGGGGGCACAGAATGCAATTTCCCGGGACCAAGGCACCGATATGTCTCCCGGATGGCCGGGACGCGGCAAATGAATAAAAATCAACGACATCACCGAGCTCTGACTCCAGAAATGTAGCTAGGGACTGGGGTAAAGGATCAAGTTTTCGTCTCTGATGGGCCACTCACTAGGAACCAATGGAAAACGCCAAAATACCGAACACCGTGGCATGCTTAGACCATCAGACGCTGTTAATCATATTCTGTTTAAAGAAGAAAAGTCTCAACGTTACCCTCATGCGGCCGTAATTAATAGCTGAGATGCAATATCATTATTTCGATATTGCGCAAAAGCGCCTTATTGTTATTTATATATTTATTTTGTTTATGTTATTTTTGTGTATCTTTTTACTTATTTTATTGTTACTACTAAGTATGAACTATCTACTTACTTTTTATTTAATTTTGGACTAGTCTGAAATAAAAACATTAAACTGAATTAAATACATGCAAATATTACGCAAATCTTTAGTCAGACTAGGATGTTTTGGCTTATATTTTTGGAGACCTCCTTATACAAGTTTTTATTTCAATCTCACATGCAGGGGTTAGCGACGCGGTCTTTACATTAGGTGTAAGTAGTACCTACCCCACACTCTGGTCCTGGTTTTGCCGTAAGGGCCACTTGTAAACCTAGTTCCAGCCCTGGTTTTGCTGCAAAGTAAGAGAAATGCCGCGGGGGCCACGCGCCGGGAGAATGATGCCAGTAATTCTATCAGTTTGATAGTAAACTATTTTTAGTTTTCTATGGCTGGTGGAGCTGAATGAGACTGGTTTCTGGCATCCGGATTTCTTAGGTTAGGAACGCGGTCATGCATTTTTTCTAATGGTCAAAGGTTGCTTGGAGAGATTGCCCTCAGCAAAGAGTCTGCCTATTTAGTTTTGTGCTATATTGTTTCTATGATTACATTATAGTTATATTTACCTCTCTAAAACGTATGGGCACGACATGCTCGTTCAATATTGAAGAAAACCATAGAGCAACACGAGCCACCGTGGCCTGTGTTGCTCTATGGAGAAAACCGACAATATAATATAGTCCATTCTGTCCAAAGGTCTGGTAGAGTTTGCTACACAGCGATAAGACCGCAAATCATATACTTAACATAGATTTACACCGTTTGTAAGGTTTTATCTGCTTATCTATATTCTAGAACCAAACAATTCTATATCAGAAGAAAGTAAGGACTTTAAGGTTAGTCATCGACTTATAGCAGTAGCACTGCTGGACGTCGGTCTCAAGCTGTACTAGTTAGATCTTCTTCTTGAATGACCCATGCAGATAAAAAAAAGAAAAATGATTGATTGGGTTACGAGAGTATATATGTACATAGGTATGCTGCCGCAAAGTAGAACAGAAAGCATCCACTATTTCGCGATCAACTTCCAAACCAGCGCCTCAAAAGCCAACCTAGCTTTCTGAAGTCAATCTATGCTCTCACAAAACACCCTTCCCAAGCACGTCGAGAACTATGACTGGAAAAGTTTACCCCTCCCGAAAACTACATAAAGCCTGCTGAAGATCTACCTGCCGGTAAAGACCTGTCTTGACCCTAGTGGAAATCACTCGATCGTCTCCGGACACAAGTGGATCGCTGCAGGCAAAATTTGAGTAGATGAGACTACACTGGGAAGTTAGCGACTAGTTGCCCATGCGGAACAGACCCTTAGACACTTACTAAGCTGCCTACTATTCACCTTGAGGGACAAGTCAAGTACTTGTACCGCCACAGATAACGCTAACGCAGTGCCCAAGTATTGGCAAAACAACATTTGATATTTATTTAAAACTAGCTGACCAGGCGAACTTCGTACCGCTTTGACATATGACGCGGGCAGCCAATTTACGTCGCCGGCAGAATTGTTAATCTGCCACCATTAGCTGCATCTATACATGAGAAAATGAATTTTCTTCATAATTTTTGAAGTAAAACTTCTTTATAACACATTTACTCGTAAAGGGTCTCTTATTTTACTAATTTCAATATCGTAATGTATGACATTACGTACTTGTGCTTTATTGTAATGTAAAAAGCACGAGTTTGGTAAACGTACGGTTTATCAAGATGCTCCGTCTAAAACGAATGGTACTTTTTAAACCTTAGCAAAGAGTTTTTATGTCAGAAAAGTGGTCGACATTTTATGAAAAAAATTTGGGAGATAAAATATAAAAAATAAACATTTAATTCTTTAATTTAATTAATTTTGACAACAAATTACAACCTATAACAAAAACAAAAAGATATTAATTTACGTTATTAGTAATACTGGCTGTTTTTGAAGCGCTGATGCTAATAAATAATAAACGAATCGCTAATTTGTGAACAAGTAAAAATTATAACAAATTGTTCAAATTTTTCTAACTGCTAGTGATAAAAGATTTATTCGTTTAAGAAAGTCCGAGTTTAATTTATTTCCTCGCAAATATGTTATAAAACGTCGTATGACATACGTGCGCTTTGATAATTACAGCCTCTGCTTTCTTGTAGCCCTCGCCTACGGCTCGGGCTAGCAATATCGCCTCGGCTGTAATTTTCAACTTACCGCACTTATATCATAATGTACTATTACGCACGCTTGACATGGGGAATGCGTTACAAAAAGTGCGAACGGAAGTTGTGAGGGAGATATAAGTTAGTGAAAGTAGAAAGAGAAAGAGTTACGTTTCGTATATTTTTAAAACGTTAATTTGCGAGTGCGAATTGCGTCTGTTCAGAATGAACATAGACTGTTCGACCTACAGACGTGTGGACAATTTTGTAATTGAACAATTTTATAAATTAATATTTTCAACAAGAATCTTTACTTCAGTCGTGTGGCCTAAAGCACGCTCGTTTTTTTGCGTGAATTTTTCGATAATTTAATAGTTATTCGCTATTCCGAGCGGATACAAATTCAACAAATCAAAGATCATCAAAATCGGTCCAGCCGTTCTTGAGTTATAAATGGTGTAACTAACCCGACTTGGTTTTATATATAAAGAAGATATGAACAATATCGACACGATGAAGAAGAAGAATACGTAGGTAAACACATGAGAACAAATTTGTTACATTAGATACAGATAAAACTCTGGGGGTAAAACAATTATCTCAGTGTCTATAACAACTCAGGTTGTTTGTTTCTGAAGTAAGTACCTAATTAAGTTCTATCCGATATCCGTACTAGATTTTCTGTGTCCCGGTTTACAGATCGTTTTGACCGATTTAGATCGTCTAGGGTTGGGTAATGGAACTACTTGAGTATATAATTCTTCCTTACATATTTGATATCCAAATGATGCAAGTATTACCTAAAGATAAATCAAATAAAATATACAAGATACATAATTGTATTTAGTATATAAATCATGTCTTGTCGCCAATTGGGAAAGTGCTCAAAAAACGGCTTTCACATTTATTTGCGCTTTGACTGGATTCGAAATGAGAAAAGTTTTGAACGAAATCCACTGTTGACGAGTCAATATTAACTAGAAAACAGCTATTTTATTTTTTGCTAATATAAAACCGTCTCCAACGAATTTTAAACCTTAGTTATAATAGCAATAAAGAGGTAGATTTGTTTGAAATGTGTTTGGGAAGGTTGCTCAGGTCCAGGTTTCCGATAAAGTTTTTTTCTATTATGCCCTGTGCGGAGCAATGGAATGCTCCTATTCCGCCGTTTCTATTCAAACTTACTTATTAGATAACTTTGAGGAATACTCCAATGCGTTCATAAACCCTTATTCACAGAGCATAGTCATTCTCTCATTGAATATCAAAGCTCTCTTCATCTTCCTGCCCTTGACCTATTAAGAGGGTCTGAACATGTGTTTTTCCTCTAAAAGCCATCACATCACTCACTTCTTTAATACACTATAATCCTTCAAATAGAGTCTAGTCTTTTTTACTCTGAAGAATCTAGCTAGACTTAAACCCACATCAGATCGACAATACCATGGATTGCTCATTTCTTTCCATCCAAAGGTTGCATGGAAGAAATCGCTTCTGCCAGTGGCTTCGCACGCGTTGTTTGTCAATAAAAAATAGCCTATGTGTTAATCCAGGTTTATAATCTACGTACATACCAAATTTCATCGAAATCGGTTAAGCCGTTACGACGTGGTTGCGTAACAAACAAACATCCAAACTTTCGCATTATAATATTTGTGTGATTAACTAGTTTTTTTATGTATTCCTGGTGTAGGTACAATAAAGCATATTACGAGATTTTTATATATTAGAAAGATTAGAAGATATTTAATTGATTGACACTTAAATTAATGGGAATGTCATAATATTGGCCTAAGCCTATAATATTGGTTTAGTTATATCTGTTATATGAACTAGATGGCGGTGCTGAATTAACATAAATAAACCTAATTAGGTTCCGAACCCTCGGTGCGTGAGACCGACTCGTACTTGACCGGCTAGAAAGCTAGTTACATTTTTTAGCTATACCAAGTTTTAAGCCCTGACTCAAAAATTAACTCAAGTTATTATCAATTTAAACTAGGAGGATTCGATGCTGATGAATCCTTTTCGAAATATCCGTTTAGTCCATTTAACCTGTGATATCTTACGCGATAACCCGAAGATAAACGCATGTAATCAACTTATGGTCCGCATTGTACAAAGGTCGGCCCAGATTAAATTTATGCACCTAAAATAATTAATTCTCTTTAACTTCATTAAGACACCCGCATAGGTGTAATTACAATGAGCCGAGGAATCTTAATTGTCAAATTGAAAGTGGGACACACGGCTCCAAAACGAACAGACAAGTTGCATTGAAGCCACTAAGCCTGTTGCATCTACGTAGGGGTTATAATCTATATATCTACATAAATATAGGTGTATGTCTCTGTGTATGTTATTATTTTTATATAATTTTAGTTTAATTTAATTTGGTTTGATTAATTTTATTTTATTTTTAAAAAAAATTAAAATTTTCTATTGTATTTTTGAAATTTGCGCTAGAATATAAGGCAGATTAAGACCTTTACTCATTATGTTCAATCGAATAAATTTATCTTTATCTTTAAATTGATTTAATTTGATTTAGGTAATTTAATTTATATTTGTAAGATGTCAATGGCTCGAAATAAACAATTTTATTTTATTCACCGTCATCATGTCAGTCCGTTTGCACGTCTGCACCGACTGCTGGGTATAGGCCTCCTCTTTAATACGCCATTCTTTCCGGTCCCTTGCGAGTCCCATCCATTGACACCCAGCAATGTCATTCGACCATCGGGCGGGTGGTCTGCCTCTTTTTTTATTAATAAATAAAAATTAAATGGTGTTCATTGGTAAGTGCACAACTTGAGAAGGGCTGGACAGATTTCGTAATATTTTTTATAGTCCGAATAAGATTTTCAGGGAAAAAATAATTGGTCAAGCGCGCATCGAACCACGCACAGCCAAAGATTCCGTAGCCAGTACGACTACATCTTCGTCATTTATCTATCTATCCAACCTCCAGCACCCACTGCTGGGTATAGGCCTCCTCTCTATGTCGCCAGTCCAATCGGTTTTGAGCAAGTCTCATCCATTGCTGTCCACCTTCCGTTACGATATCGTCAGACCATCGGGCGGTGGTCTGCCCTGCGGTCGACGTCCATCTCTTGGCCACCACTCTGTGACTGCGTTGGTCCACCTGTTGTCATTCCGCCTAGCCAAGTGTCCTGCCCAGCTCCACTTAAAACTCGCGATTCATATACCTGCATCTTCCACTTTAGTTCGCCTTCGAATCTCGACGTTTGGTATACGATTGACGGATTCCTACATGGCCCGTTCCATTGCTCTTTGAACAACTCTGATGGGGTATATATGCTTCTACTAGTTGTAGCCAGCGGCTTCGCCCGCGTTTTTATGGGGTGCAAAGTACATATAAACTTTGTCATCCCATTTTTAGCGCATGGAAACTAATTTATGGGATAAATTGTAGCCTTGTGCTTGTGTTGGTGATCTAGGTTATAATTTACGTATACACCAAATTTCATCTAAATTTGTTCAGCCGTTACGGCGTGACTAAGTAACAAACAAACAAACATCCAAACTTTCGCATTTAGTGTGGGGCCACATCTTAGTTAAATTATAATACTAAGTTAATTTTACATTTGATTTTGGTCATTTTGTATGAACATTAAACAAACCAACCCAACTACTTACAGACATAAATTGGTCGACTATTGCTCGTAAATTATTAAAGTCTACTCAGCTTTGATATTCTTCTTGCAACTAGTCTACTACTGCTATTATGGATACTTTTTAGGCATACAAGAATAGCATGTTGCACGAAAAAAACATGTTTATTAGTTAGTCCCGTTTACCTCTAGTTTACGTTCTCTTTCATCTTTATTAAGCGCACCAGCAAGGGGTGTTCAAGTCCCGAGTGAATAGGTTTCTTCTATAGGCAAGCGTGTACCATCGTAGACTGCATCAGCCTGGAGCATCGACGAAAGGTTGCTAGCCTCTCGGTTTTTATTGAGCACATTTCGGGGAGTGTGCAGCGGAACTTTTTAACCTAATCCCACCCTATCCATTCTATCATCGGACAACCAGACGCTCTGCGGTGCACCACCGCTATATGGTAGAAATACCTCTCATTCGCACAAAGCGGTTCTCTTCGACCTTTATTATGCGCACCCCCAAAGAGTAGAACGACTTGCCAGAGTCTGTTTCCTGATAGTTACAACCTGGGTATCTTTAAGTTGCGAGTGAATAGGTTTCTTCTAGGCAAGCGTGTACCATCGTAGACTGCATCATCGCTTACCATCAGGCGAGATCGTGGTCAAACGCAAGCCTATAACGAATAAAAAAAAAATATCTCTTATCATCAGGCGAGATCGTGGTCAAACGCTAGACTATAATTAAAAAAAACACGAGATTGTCCATGGCCATGAATCTTCGTGTATACTATAGTAGAATATGCACAGCCACACCACCACAGACACCAAAGGTAGCCATCCTAGGCAACCGTAGGTCTCAACAATAAGTCTACCGGCCTCATTCAAGATGGAATAATAGGATGAATATGGTTTAGTTCGGCCAAGGTCCATGACAGAGAAACAATACCATCTAATATATACTTAGTATACCTACTGTTCTGTTGTTCACCTTATTGTAAGATCACAATGGGTTAACGCGGTTTCTATGGCGGTTAGTAAGCCATTAGAGTTATGTAGAATCGGGAGATTAAATATGTAGCTGGCGGGCTTGAAGATTATCTTCGGTAATATTGTAGTTAGAAATTGTCTTACTTCATGTATTTACATTATTTGTCTTACAATGATAATACTAACAAGTTAATTTTAACAAAATTTACAAAAGCCAGGCACCCCCGTCTTTTTTCGCCGGGGGTTAAAGACTGACATAGCTAACAACCACCACACTTAAACTAGCTTTCTATTAAAAAAAAACGCGTTCGAATCTATTAATCCGTTTGGGTGCTACGATGCCACACAGTGTCATCAAGACAGGCACACAACAGACATAGGTTTTAAAAGTATAACAGCCGTCTTTTTGCAACGGGGGATTAATATATTTAAAAAGCCTTTTATTTATACTCACTGTAAGAGTTTATTGATAAAGAAGCTTAAAAGTCAAAAAGTCAAAATCTTTTATTCATTAAAATCACAAGGATCACTTTGAAACGTTCAAAATTATTATAAATTATTAGATACCACAAAGTAGGTAGACGGTACTTAGTAAAATCAAACCATTCCTCTGCCCTTCGCAGGATGTATGTTGACACTACAATTTAAATAAGTCCATCAGTATATAAACACGGATATAAATTACTAGCTTCCGTACGCGGCTTCACACGCGTGGTTTGTCAATTAAAAGAAGCCTATGACATCGCTTTAAAACCAAAACATTCTATGATTCCTTTCCTAACGAATGGTTATAGTTTAGTATGAGGCAAAAGAAAAGACAAGTTTGTATAGGATTTATTTTATTTTAATGCATGTTGCATTTACAAAACGATCAGCATCACATTACAATCACTTCTTTACCAGAGACCCACAGTCAATGACATAATTAGAGCCAGTGATGCTGGTAGTTTTGTCACTGGCAACAAAGGCTACAACCTCGGCAATTTCCTCAGGAGCACTGATCCTATTCTGTGCAGTTCTGCTCTTCAGTATATCCACATTTAGATCCTTAATACCAGCGAATATCTCCGTATGAACCGGCCCTGGACTGACCGTGTTCACCCTCACTCCTACTTCAGCTAACTCTAACGCAGCTACTGTTCCAAATTGCGTCAGACCAGCTTTGGAAGCCGCGTATGCAGCGTACGCTGCGGTTCCTCTGATGCAGGCAATACTAGATATGTTGACGATATTGCCTTTGGTCTTCACAAGGTACGGCACAGCAAGATTGGTCAGCAAGAAAACGGGTCGCAGATTAGTGTTGAAAACTTCATCGTAAACAGCTACTAGGTTTTTCTCCAAAACCTTCTGGGCTTTCCCTAGTATCCCTGCGTTGTTTACTAGGACATCGATTTGTCCGTATTTTTCGATGGTCTTTTCTATGATTTGTTTCGCGTCTTTATCCTTGCTGATGTCAGCTTTGATGGGGAGTGGTGGTTTTCCTACCTGCGAGCACTTTTTAGCGACATCTTTAAGTTTTTCTTCGTTCCTCCCGACAAAAACGACGTGTGCACCTTCCTTTGCGAAGTGAATCGCTATAGCTGCGCCGATGCCAGCACTGCCACCAGTGACAATAACAACTTTATTCTCGAAACTCATGTTTTTGTGTACATGTGTTTCTTGTTAGTACAAAACCGTAAGTGCAGAGCGATAAGTAGATAGAGAGTTTATATACTTTGCCTTTTATCGTAAACTAGCTGACTAGCCCGCGGCTTCGTACGAGTGGTATGCCAATACAAATATTACCCTTCTGCGCCGTAGCCTAATGTCGCATTCCCGGTCATAATCTTAAAATACATCTCCTGTCTATGCAAATGGTCTGCTAGCAGAACTTTAAAATTTTACTTACATACTTCCACTAACAACTATCACACTAAACACAAACACCCACACTGCCTCAATCTGAAACGACTACGACTTGCCAACATACATACATATAGATTCAATATCCTTCATATTTCTATTTTTATGTATCTGTCTTTATCTTTAGTTTATATAATTTGATTTTTAATAAAATCGGACTATCCGGTACTGAATGTAGGAGCCGGCGGAAGATCAGCGCGCTGCGTACTCGTATTTACTAATGCGTGGCGCATAATGCTGAGCCGGATCCTAGTTTGCGGACGCTCATAACCTGGACGTACTAACTGCCTATGTATATATTTTTATGTTTTCTATTTGTGTTTGTTATATTGTTACTCCTACTGTCGTATTATTTTTGTAACTGTGTGTGTCTTTGTTTTGTTATGTCTGCAAATAAATGTATTTTCTTTCTTCTTTCTTTCTTTAATCTATCTGTATACCAAATTTCATCGAAATTGGTGCAGTCGTTTAGTCGTGAAAACGTAACAAACAGAGAGACAGACAGAGAGACAGAAATACTTTCGAGTTTATAATATTAGTATGGAGTTTAGATTGAGCAATAGTTTGTTATCATAGGTAATTTATTGTTTAAAGTGTTTTATTGATTTTCTCTTAGTTCTGAAGAAGGAAATTGCATATTGTAATGTTTTTAAAGTGCCAGTTAACCTTGAAACTAGATTAGAAGGTTTTTAAGTACCTAGATAATTATCTAGGTATGGGTAATCTATATAACTACTTAGCTACATGACTTGCATTTTAATGCTTTTGCTAAACATGCTTGACATTGATTATGTGGCTATTTTTATCTAGCCATTGTATATACTATCTTTTACATAATATCCAGTAATATTCCATACGTTGAAACACTTGCAACGTAAGTACTATTTTTTTATCTGACGAAGTGAGATTGTTTTGACAAATATTGATATTGTGTCTTTGAGATTTTGGCATTCACACCATGTTTATGTCTCTGTATCTCCATTCTCTAGACAGCGCCATCTATTACACTAGTTGGTTTAGTGACAACCTGACAAGTTGCAGGCGATGCAGCCCCATCAGGCACCATATCCACTTATTGGAGATCATTTTAATTAAATTTTGAGTTCCTGATCGGCCAACATGGTGAAAAAAATATAAATAAGCCCAACTGCAAAACTGAAAAGAAGTCAATAAGCTTGCTATTTTTGATAACAGCAGGCGGGGACTATAGGTAATTTTATTGATATGATGATACTAAAGTTACGGTATTATCGTCGCTTATAATAGTCCCCATCTGCATGTGTATGTGTAAAATTACCAAGCTTATTTAAATTACTAGCTGAACGCCTGCGACTTCGTCCGCATGTCCACTTTCCAAACTGGTTGGCTTAAATCAGAGGTTCCCAAACTTTTTTTCTCATAGACCACGTTCAAAATTTAGCTGGTTCCGGTAGACCCCCTGCAACTACATTTCTACCATATTCCCAGTAGACAAAAAATGTGAAGGTTAGATCTAACTATGGAAATTTGCTTTGCGGCTGAGTTCCAACAACTGAAAAAAAGTGAGAATTGATTGGATAATTAATTAATTGATTGTGCTGTGAGTGGATGTCAAAAAAGTAAAGTTAGACAATCAAAAAAGTGATTCCATCCAACTTTACTTTATTGACATCTACTCACAGCACAAGAAACCAATCAGTTCTCACTTATTTTATTTTAGTTTTAGTTCTTCACTATCGAAACCAGATACATTTTCGTGGACCCCGCTTACAAATTGAGAACCCCCATTTTTTTTCAAGCCAGCGTAGACTCCCGTCGAGTCTCCCGTGGACCCCTGGTGGTCCACCTGGAACACTTTGGGAATCAATGGTTTAAATTAAACCCAAAAGAATCCTGTGTTCGTTCTGTTCATAAACGTTGCACTCTTGCATCAAACCTCCTTGGTCACGTAGAAGAAGCATACTCATAGATTTTAAACACGACGCTTCATTATTATCTTGTCCATTGTAGAACTCAATTTAACCGATCGAAAGTTCGAATAACTTTTTATCAAGCGGCACACGACGACCTCACGAAAACTGGCACCACTGGTGGATTAGTTTATTTTTTAACCTGTGTTGTCCCACTACAGTGCAAAGGCCTCCCCCTTCTTTCCAGTTTTTTCTGTCCCCTGCTGTAGTGGGCCAGTCTGGTAAATGTACATCCAAGTCGTCACGCCATCTCCGTGGTGGTCTGCCGCGTGGGCGTGCTGCGTAAGGTACCTAATCAGGTGTTATCTTTGCACATAGATCTTCAGGCATGCGGCAGACCTGGCCCGCCCAATCCTACTTGAGCTGTGCTGATTTTTTGTGACACCTTTAATCTTTGTTTGCGAGCGCAGTATCGTATTTATAGAGTTCCGTATTCGGTCTGATAACCGGGCAACTAAAATACTGCGCTCCACAGCCCGCTGACATACTCGTACCTCGAGTTTGGATCTTTGTTGAACAATCAAAAATCAAGTTTGTGCACCGTAGGTGAGGATGGGGAGAACGCATATCGCCCAAACAATACGTACTACCAATATCATTTCTAATTGGAGCATATTCTTAATAAGGTATTATTTTAATTTAAATAGTATTTATCTAGGTTCCCAACCATATATTAGATCAAAATACTTACCTAAAATGAAATAGAAGCGTATCGCATTCTGCATGTTTTTACGTCATAAAAGACCTGTTTTCAACCTAATTGTTTCGTATTAATAACAACAACATCTTACGTATCCTAGTCATGGGAACATAGATTATATCGTCTAGTTACAGAATAACAACACAACAAGTTTTCAGTCATCATTTTTGGTATTACGGAACATGGTCAAAATCTAATCAAATTTAGAATCGTTCTGCGTGGCTAAAATTCGTCACTAAACAGGGATAGCGATATTCAGGCCGAAGTTTTTGACGCTGCCGAATTGAAGTTGCGCTCGGGGTTCGCCGGCGCGTTAAGGCAGAGTGGTAGTTCGCCTGGTAGTGGTTAAAATAAATTAGAGACGTAATTGTTTTTTACCCAACCTCCCCCAGTAGTGATACCTAGTTAACACACTGATATTACAAATACAAAAGTTTGGATTTTTGTTTATTTATTTATTTGTTTGTTACTCAATTGCGTCATAACAACTGAACCGATTTCGATGAAATTTAGTACTTACGTAGATTATAACCTAGATTAACACATAGGCTACGTTTTATCCCATAAATCAGGTCGCATGTGATAAAAATGAGATGTCAAGTCATTTTGCAACAGCGAGTTTAGCTTTATTTCTAGGTTACCTACACATTTAGTAGTGTAACAAGTACGAAGTCGCGGGCAACAGCTAGTATAATAAAGGACAAAAAAATATATTCCCTAAGACCCCCACTAAAACTGGCACCACTGGTGGTCGTTAAGACAAAATCATATTTTATTTCTATAGACCACCACTGGACTTGATGTAAGATAAAGAACTGAATTAAAATCGGCCAAATGCGAGTCCGACTCGCGCACGAAGGGTGCCGTATCGTTATCTATAAAAAAGGCAAAAAAATCTCGTTTGTTGTATAATTAATTAATTAAGCCCCCCGTAAATATTAATTTAATTATAATTTTATTATTTATTTTTTAAGTTAATAATATAACTCAATATTCAGTGAATATTTCAAGCGTCTACCTGTTGCCGTTATCAATATCAAGCAAAAACGAGCCAAAAAATCACGTTTGTTGTATGGGAGCCCCCTTTAAATGTTTACTCTGTTCTGTTTATAGTATTTATTGGCAACAGAAATACATCATTTGTGAAAACTTCAACTGTCTAACTATTACGGTTCATGAGATACAGCCTGCTGACAGACGGACAGACAGACACACAGACAGACAGCGGAGTCTTAGTAATAGGGTCCCGTTTTACCCTTCGAATACGGAACCCTAAAAAGGTATATTGTACGTGTCCTTAAAAAAACCTAACGACCTATTGTCATCCAGTGTGGTAGTGATGGAACACAAACAGAAGTAATCACCAGATCAGTCTTCTAAGAAATGATTTAAAAAAAATTGCCCACCCATTTATTTTTCCATATGTACTTTACCACCCCTTTTCACACTCTTATGGGGCATAAAGTTGTCTGGAAGAAATCACTTTAGGCGATAAGACAGTTTATTGAACATTTTTGTGGTTTTTAGGGCTCCGTACCCAAAGAGTCAAACGGGACCGTATTACTAAGACTCCGCTGTCTGTCTGTCTATCCGTCTGTCACCAGGCTGTATCTCATGAACCGTGATAGTTAGACAGTTGAAATTTTCACAAATGATGTATTTCTGTTGCCGTTATAATAACAAATACTAAAAACAGAATAAAATAAATATTTAAGGGGGGATCCCATACAACAAACGTGATTTTTTTGCTCGTTTTTGCTCGATATTGATAACGGCAACAGGTAGACGCTTGAAATATTCACAGAATTTTACTTAGAAAACTTTCGTGATTGATTTCAATCATTATTATAAATACGGGATTTATCACTTACCGTCTTATCGGTGTTTCGACCGACAACGTTTCGGTTCAATTCGTGAACCTTCATCAGGGTGAGTGCGATCCGCTCCGAATAACGTCCGCCTCGCACTCAGACGGTACGTGATAAATCCCGTATTTATAATAATGATATTCACAGAATATTTAGTTACATTTTCACTTTAAAAATAAATATTTAAATGAAAATAAAACAAATACGTAAGTGGGGCTCCCATACAACAAACGTGATTTTTTGCCGTTTTTATAGATAATGGTACGGAACCCTTCGTGCGTGAGTCCGACTCGCTCTTGGCCGGTTTTTATTAGTACTTACCTACAATAAAGTGTTCATCTATCTATCTAAAAGAGTATTTATGCTATGTTTCAAATCAATAGATTTAAGCTTATTTTTCATTGAATTCAGGAATAACATTTTCTAGAGTGTTTGCAATTTATGCAAATAACAAAGTGTTTCTGTGAATTGTTTGTGTCTTTGTGATAAGCGCAACTCATGAGAGATGATTTGCACTTATTGCACATCAATATACAATGACATGATGCTATCCACGTAATTAATACCTTAGTACGGAAGTGGTCTCGATGTAAACACCGAACAGACTTATACTTGTGGTTCTGTGAATACCGTAAACCTCACGTCCCATGTCCAAAAAATAATTTACGCAACAAAATTAACGAATAAAGTCAAATTTTAAATCGAATTTTAGATGCTTGAATTTTCCAATAGAACCTAAGAATACCTTGAATAACCTATGATTTTGAGCTAAATATTGGTTTTAGCGATTACTCGCGTTCCCTTGGTCTTAGGAGATCGAATCTGCTGGCTACGGCTTCGTCTCGTGAAGGTGGAGAGGACTGCGTAGTCTGATTGGTATAGGTAGTTTTAAATTTTCCGAACGAATTTCAAAAATTTAAGTCCGTTCATATATAATGCTACAGCAAACTCCCCCCTCCCCCTCTTCACTTCACTCTGCTCCCCCCTCCTCTTTACTTCACTCTGCCCCCCCCCCCCTCTCCACTCTCCCCTATTGGATTTTTTTCACAACATCTTATGTAGAATAAAATCCTTAGTGTGCCTCTCAAATTTGATTGAAATTCGTCTATAAGTCCGTCTATCAAGAAATTTTCGCCAAAATTGGTTGAAAAAGGTGACAGACAGACAAAAGCATTTTTTGGATAATCTCGAAACTGAGAAGCTTCGCTCGCTAGGTTAAGTATTGCTAAGTGGTTATTTTTTGTAAATACTTGCTTATAATAGAGAAACAACCAGACCCGGAACATATACCTCTCTGTAGATCATGTAAACATTTTTTTCTACGACTGGAATCGAACCCGCAACCTCCTACGTCTCAACTTATATAAACAAAATGCCTTTTTCTTCGCAGTCAGGTAAAAATTACCAAATATAACTGAAAAAAAATTAAATGAATAGGATACAACTGTACCTACTGACTACGGAACCCTTTACGTAATCCGACACGTGCTTAACGAAATTATTTCTTTATTCGTTATCTGCGTTGTTTAAAACTAGTCTTTATGTGTGACCTTGTAACTAGTACCCTAGATGAAAATAAAAGAGTTGCGGTTGGTATCAAAAATTCAATTTTTGCCCATTTATGAAGAAGCAGTCATGTTTATAGTGTTTATATATGTATGTAGGTATGTATCTCTATTCATTTGGCGCACAGGCTTGACGGATTTTAACAAAAGAGGTATCAGCTCTCATATACTTACCAGAAAAATCGACCTACTGACTTCATGCTCAAATAAATATACATACATACATACAAAGCAAAATCGCCAAAGTTTCCACTGAGGTCTTCGCTCCCGCACTTGACCAATAACCTGTACTTTACTGATAAGACACTATTGTTAATATTTTAAGAATGCCATAACTAAACTCAGATAACCTGTGCACCCCGATAAAGTAAATAGAAGGCCTAGCAAAAATATTTACGTTAGACGAACAGCAGCGCGACTGGAGAACACTGCGGTCATTAGCTAAAGTTCGTATGAGCTAGTGTTCAACTCTGGTGTTGGAGTTGTTACCTATGGCCTCCGAAATGGCTTGGCAACTTATCTATAGCTGAAACTGACTTCATAATTTACGTTCTAAAGAATACAAACGCTCAATTAATAATGCCACTTGCAAAGATCCATTCAAGTAACGTAAGAGACGTCACATAATCAGCGAGACTAGCGATTCAGTTAAAAAATCGTGTTAAGCCCCCAGTACTGTAGTACCTCCAGCCACAAAAGGAGGCCAGCGTATTTAAGTAACCGTCGCAAGTTTAGCAATCAATCGTAAACATGAGTTTCACGAACAAAGTCGTCATTGTGACGGGAGGCAGCTCCGGCATCGGAGCCGCGACCGCCCTCAAATTTGCCAGGGAAGGCGCCCAAGTCATCATCGTCGGCAGAAATGAAGTCAAACTCAATAACGTCTCTGCCCAAATCAGCAAAGTGGGCAAGAAACCCCTCATCATCAAAGCTGACGTCTCCAAAGACGAGGTGAAGACTATCGTCCAGAAAGCTGTTGATAAATTTGGGAGGTTGGATGTTCTCGTCAACAACGCTGGGCTCGTCAGAACAGCCGCTGTGGAGGATGAAAACCTTTTAGAAGTGTACGATGAACTGATGAACACGAACCTGCGGTCAATCTTTGCTCTTACAAACCTGGCCAGTCCCCACCTCATCAAAACAAAAGGTAATATCGTGAACATTTCGAGCGTCGCAGGATCGGCGACTTTAAAGAATTTTTCGCCAACTGGGTACGCATCGTACTGTGCGTCCAAAGCTGGTTTGGACCACTTTTCTAGAGTAGCTGCTATGGAGCTTGCTGGGAAAGGAGTCAGGGTGAATGCTGTTAGTCCTGGTCCTGTAGAAACATCAATTATGGAGAGTGCTGGTCTGGATATCAAATGGGATGACGTCAAGCAAGTTACAGCGCTGAATATTGTCTCCCAGGCAGATGAGATTGCAGATTTGGTGTTGTATTTAGCGAGTGACAAGGCTAGGAGTATAACTGGTAGCAATTATGTGATCGATGGTGGTGTTCTTATTAATTAAAATCATGTTTTGTGATTCAATTATTGGTTTTTATAAATTTACCCTACAGACGTCCGTCATTATCATCAAATGCATTTTGCTATTTAGGTATGTGTTTAATTACAAACAATTAATGTGACACACTTCAACTCAGGACACCTGTACACTTACTTTGATAAGTCTTTTACAGTACAGGCTGTCTGATTATGGAACGCGCTGCCGCCGGTAGCTATCAGATATGCCAAGTCATTTACCATTTTTAAACGTATGATCAGAAAACTCTATTTGAGTATGTGTCGCTAAAAATCTATGTATTTATAAATAATTAATATGTTTCTTACTTAAGATCCATTATTAAATAAAAATATAACTCATAATTCATTTATTCTTTGTAAATCCAGGTACAATGTTGGTGGTAGAAGTTTTATATAAGCGCTAGATTTTGCTTTACACAAGTATTGTTGCACAAGTATTTTATAATTAATAATAGACATAACATTCAAATACAGAAACATTAAAAATTACATAATTACTTAAATTCAGAAAAACAATATGTCAAGAAATAATAATTAGGATAATAAAATGTCAAAAATAGTAATTATGATTTAATTATTAGGATTCATGTCAATTTATTGTGAAAATTATAGAATATTTTGGTCACCTAATAACTCATTAACATTTTAGTATGCTTTCTTAACTAATATATCGTTAAGTTTATTTTTGAATATGTGTAAATTTGACAATCTGCGAACAGCTATAGGTAGGTATCTATAGTTATATATGTTATATGTTTTTAAATAAGCATAAATATGTATACGTAAAAATCGTTTTGAGTAGTTATCATTTAGGTTCATTCATTTATGTTATTTGATTTTTTATATTATTAGTATTAGTATGTACTATCAGCAAAAAGTCCGCTCTGCCACCTTAAGGGTGAATTTTCTATGAAGCGACTAGCAGTTACCCCGCCTTGAAGTTTAATAAAACTATAAAAGTCATAAAAATAAAAGGCTTTCACAAAAATAAACAAATGTTCAATATTGTTCATCTCTCCGATTGGCCAAAATAAAAGGACAAAAGAAAAAGGCGGTGTCAGCTAGCTAACTACTTGCAAGCGAAACTGTTTCAAAACTGGCAGATCGGAGTTTTTGCTGACCCTACATGTAGAATCTAGGTACACCATTACACCCCAGGTAATGTCCACACAGTCCATTCCATCCAAATTCTGTCTGGTAGAGATCGCTATTCAGTGATAAGACCGCCAATTGTATCACATAGTTTAACGGTGTTTATTTTAGTTGTATTATTTTATGGTGTGAAAAGAATTATCTAATCTAATCTAATTACTTGGGATTTAAGATAAAAACCTTAGAAGTTTCAATGTCATAATGAATTAGTGTATATTAGTAGGTATAGGATCAAACGGAACAGTCAAACATGATCCTCTTCTAACTTACCCCCATATCTAAATTGGGACAAGACTTTGCAACACAAATATATTTCTAAAATGGTTTACAACCAACTACGAAGGTACCTTAAGTTACTAGCGAGTAGCACAGCATAAGATACTAGGCTAGTTACCAAACTTTACAAAATCTCATCACTACACCAAGTTTAAGAGCTAGTATCACTTCAAGTTTCCAATCTTAGTAAAAACCGTTAGCTTAAGTGGTGTTAAACCTTGCTTCCTAACCCGGCGACCAACAACGAATGAATATATTAAAGAAGTGACTTGAGACAGTAACTACCTATATTTATTTCAAAGATCACCAGCCACTGCGGTCACAATTGCATTAACATTAAAATTAGCCACAAGGTCATAATTGCTTACTATGCTCTGCGAGTCCAATTTAATAAAGCGTTCAGGGCAATTTTGCGGCTTCCGTGATTCTGTGTGCCTTTGGCATGTTCGCCGAAGCACGCGCAGACAACTTTGATGCCATCTGGCGTAAAAAAACAGCCTCACTACTGCGCACGGTACGCGAGAGCAGCAACACCATCCTGAACGTCATCGCAAACAAACTCGACTGTCCTCTGATGTGGCAGCTCGCGCAGAGGGCTAAATCGCCATTAGTAATTATGTACTAACTCCCTAAACAGCTCCATTTTTATCTGATTAAATAAATAAATAATAATAATGATCGCAGCTCTCTCTCTTCCCAGCTATGTCTCCCACGTGGTGGTGGGGTCAGCTTTTCTGGTCGTTCTTCTACGTCGTCATCAGAAACTTGGCACTCTTTCATGTTTTTTGGCACTACATCTCTCCACCTTGTCTTGGATCTACCTCTAGATCTTCGACCGGGGCTGGAAAATTGTAGTGCCAAATTCCCTACTTAGTCAGGTGGCCTCCTCTTCACGTGACCGTACCATCGCAGCCAACTCTCCTGCAGCTTGTCAGCGATGTCGCGCACCCCCAGGCTTCCTCGCACGTACTCGTTACGGATTTTATCGAGCCTGGTTACGCCGCATATCCATCTCAGCATCTTCATAATAATAATCGTAGCTACCAGGGTCAAATTGTCAAGACTCTCAGGATTCTCTTTAAGTCTTCCTTCACAACACCGAATGGTCGCATTCCTATTCTTCCCTACACGACTGTGTTAAAGCGGTTGCTGTTTTGTAGAAGACTGTACCTTAAGAGCCGCCTGGTGCTAATACTTCGCGTAAATATCGCGTACAGGGTTAATATTAAACGGCCATACACCGCTTTGTACGTTAACGTGATGTAGATGACTAAAAACTTACATACTTTGTAAGGTAAGGGTGTAAGAAGAATAGGTCACAGGACACTCGTAGACTATCCTACTTGATTTAATACCTACAGCATTAGATAAGGTGAATGTACGATCCAAACGCCCTGGTACGCAATGATAGTTAAATCAATAAAACTAGAGATATATTGATTGGTTTAAATGATATGATAATGAGATGCGTGGTTTGACTGATGACTGTTGAACTGATAATTTTGATGGCTGGCGAAAAGCGCAAGATGGCGTATAAATTATGCGGGTCAGTCAGAGCACATAATAAATTTAAAAACAATCTATAGGACGCCCTCTTGGACGGTGCAGGCTGTTTTTTATGCCAATCAAAGTAACTAAATCCTTCTTCAGCCAGGTATACAAATGACCCATGAAATAGTATACCTACCTACTACACTAAATATGAACATAATATGTAAATAGTTCAACTAATGTGTGAGCGTTGCATACCAAAACTACAGGCCAAAAAAACCAAATTATTGTTACGTTAGCTGTTCGGGTTTACACCGAACACAAATATGTTTGTATCTTCGTCTTCTCCAATGCATGTGTCATGGATTGGAGTGGATGTACCTACCATGAGGACTTGTATAAACCGTTAACCGAAAAATACTAACTATTACTAATGCCTACCCTACCCATCCATAACTTTTTCATCTCAGCTGATAAACGATGAAAAGCTTATTCTACTCGTATTCGGTTGAATGTTACGAGCTAAAATTAAGCCTCATAAAATATGAATCCAACAAAAGCCCGTAAAAAACTAGCATCCGTAATTTCCTGCACGCAATAATTCCCAGCACAGTCCACGTAGTAATTCCACCAACAAAAGCACAATAATGTAAGCCACGCCTAATCTCCACGATACGAAGACGCCGGAGATAGCTTGGGGGTCATCGCAAACAAATGAGGGGTGTAAATCCACCCCCCACCCCCCCCCCCCCCCCCCCCCCCCCCCCCCCACAGGTAGTACTTGCTCAACCCTTTCTTGGCTAACATATGGGTGGTCGCAGATTATAGAAGCTGGATGTGGCTAAATATATTGCTATGTTTTTGTGGACAAAGACTTTTCATGCTTCAGGAATGTGGGATAGATGAAGATGCAGTGCTTTTCAGTACAAATGAGTAAGTATAAAGGCTACTGTGCTTTGGAGGCCACGTTTAAACCGCTTTTCCAACACTTCTTTCATCAGCACGGAGGCCTTCAGTAGGCTAGTAAATTTTGACACCAAGGTTAGAACCACCGAACCACCGAACCATGAGAAGGAATTAACCTGGGCAGTGTTCAGAACTGCCCTGTAAAATTTAAGTCTGTTGTACAGGCCAGTCATTCTGCACATCATATTTTCCACTCAATAGTTACTTACAAAATCCGTGACATCGCCGATAAATTGTAAGAGATTAGGCTGTGATGGTAAGGGCATATCAAGAGGAAGCTATCTGACTACGTTGGCAAAAATGCATTGAAACTGTCCGTTCCTGGTAACAGATCTAGAGGGAAACCACACAAACCTCATAGCCTTAGATCAAAATTGACCCTATCATTGCTTTTGGCATTTTCCGTTTGTGATCAAATTGATGGACCGGTCTATTTGGATCCATTCTAGGTTCCCTAGATCTTGTGAGGAGCTCAAGGTGTGCAGCGGTAAGACAAGTGAAGTGTTTCGGACGCGCGGGATTTATACTCGGCCTGTATTGGTTCTGCTGTAGGATTAAGCTTTGTCGTACGTTGTAGAGATACCTTGTAGTACCTGCTTACCTATTGCTGGCACTTTGAGTTTATACACGTTGTGTTATTTACATATTGCAGGTAGACCTACAGTTTATAATCACCTGCATATAATGGAGTCTGTGTCTTTCCTGAGGATTATAGCAGTACCTACTCGTGCCATTCTTTATGCTTAGTCAAAGCAAAACGGATGGTATGAGAGCTGGATATGTTTACTCCATCCAATATCCTAGACACAGGCGCCACAGTGGATGTTTCTTATGCTCAGCTAATACTGCAACTTGCCACTCGTGGCAAGAAGACGTGACCACGTCTTCTCAATCGTAACGCTCGTTCTTGACAAAGCGGTCGTGGTTGTCATGTTGTATCATTATTTTTGAGGGTTGATGTTACACGTCTCACGATATCTCGTCATTTGTTTCTGTTGATGCATTCATGCAGTTTGCCGCTCACTGCAGAATTTATTGGATCGGTCTACCGCATAGGTGACCTTCCGCACGGTCTGGTGCCCTCCATTCTTCCTTGTACGATGATGATAGAGGCAACATGCCACTATACTCCTGGAAATCTAATAGGTCAGATTCGACAGGTGTCAAAATACTACCAATGACAAAACCAAATGTTAATGAATGATTATTGGAATATGTCCCGTCGAAATATTGATTAAGTAATAACTACTGTTACTGAGTGGTATTTTTCCATGTAAAGTAAAACTAGGTGTTTAACTGTAATCCTACTAATATTATTAACGCGAAAGTTTGTATGTATGGATGTTTGTTACTCTTTCACGCTAGAACGGCTGAACCGATGGCGATGTAGTATGTACGTAGATCATAACCTGGATTAACACATAGGCTACTTTTTATAGACAAACCACGCATGCGAAGCCGCGGGCGAAAGCTTGTAATATTATAAAGAGGAAAGATTTGTATGTTTGCAATGAATAAACTCAAAAACTACTGGTCCGATGTCACAAACTCTTTCACCGTTAGAATGCTACATTATCTCTGAGTAATTAGGCTACTTTTTACCCAACTGCGCAGAAGGAGGGTAATGTTTTTATTGAAAAACTATGCGTGCGAAGCTGCGGATTAGTCAGCTAGTTAATTATACTCATTGTTATAGTGTATGGATAACATAATAATTATTTGGTATATGTAGTGTTTTCGATTCCTTGTGTAGACGTTTGTACAAAGTAATACGGCATGCAAAATGATAGACGTCTAATCGAACCTATTAGGTTTCCTCTAGTTGCAGGCATTGTTTTAATCGTCAATTATTTTTTCAATTAATAGTCAATTACTCCAAATTTGGATCGCCTTTTCTCAATAAAACAAGCTCATGTTTCGCATTAAATACAACTTTATGCTTTAAAATTAAGTGTAAGTTTCTGAATTGATTAAAACTTAAAAATAAACGATTCTTATATGATTAAAATTTGATTTTTGATTTATGGTGCACCTCTGAATTTGCCCGATTTCGTAGGTGTACTTTGAAGAAAAAAGTTTGCGGAACACTGCTCTAAGGGACACATCAACGTGACCTATTTCTTTGCGCAATCTTTGTGCAAGCCTGGCGTGTTGGGCTTGCAATCGAATATTCGACCGATTTTACTTTAGGTATTTTACGCTACCTCAGACCCCGCCAATCTAAACGTATCTGCACTGCACTAATTTAAAACGCGGGGAAATTTTTGGGAGACAAACGGCGTGCGTCCGACCTCGAAGACGTCTCGACGGGCACTGGCCGCCCGGCGCGAGCGCCTGAACGAGATAATTTTGATAGGTCTCTTTCACAGAGATTAATAATAACTGAATTACATATTGTTTTTTACAATTCCTTAGTTATTAACAAGCTCTATCTTTTGGTATAAATTTGACATGATTTCAAGAAGAAACCTCTTAGTATCGACTGTTTAAATATCAATTTAGTGTCAACTTTATGATTTTTTATCGAGAAAAGTATTATTTAGCGCGTTTCTATATTCACAAAGCGGTAGATTATATCATCATCATCATCATCATCAGCCGGAAGACGTCCACTGCTGAACATAGGCCTCCCCCTTAGATCGCCACAAAGAGCGGTTGGTAGCCGTTTGCGCCCAACGGCTCCCCGCATTTTTCCCCAAATTAGCAAGTTGAAGTGACAATGGGCAGGCCACATCGCTCGTAGAACCGATAACCGTTGGGGAAGAAAGGTTCTCGAGTGGAGACCACGGACTGGAAGACGCAGCGTAGGCCGGCCCCCCACAAGGTGGACCGACGATCTAGATTATATGTTTAATATTAATAAAATTTGTTTTTTGTGCATATTTTCCATTTCAGTAGAGATACAGTTGTTAAAAAAAAAACTAAAAGTCGTCACCCTTCAAACTTCCCCGCCTTAACTATGAGAGTCAGCCGCGTAGCCGTAGTCTAACAATGCTAAAAATGAGTCTATGTACGTACTTTATGAACAGTGTCTTGATTATTCGTAATTATTAGACACACTGTTTTGTTTGATTTTATTAGATTGGTACGCGTGCCATTTTGGTACGCAGACACATGAGTCGAACTTGTTTTATTGGATTCAATTGTATCTACTGTTCCTTTAAATTATTTCATGTGTCATTTTGTGTGTACCAAATAAATGATTCATCATCATCATCATCATATCAGCCGTAGGACGTCCACTGTTGGACGTTGGACTGCGGTTGGAAGCGGCCTGCATCCAACGCCGACCTGCGGTTCTTACCAAGTCGTCTGCCCATCTTGTGGGTGGACGTCCTACGCTGCGCTTGCCGGTCCGTGGCCTCCACTCGAGAACCTTTCGGAATAAATGATTATTCTATTCTATTCTATTCTATTAGCTAAAATAGTATAGTTTAACAGTAATACCTAATTTTTGCGTTTTATTCGTAAACCATTTTCACATGTTAGAAATACGGGATTTATAACTTACCGTCTTAACGGTGTTTTTGATAACATTTTAACATATTTTGTGTATTTGATAACAAGGGTTCACCTTTTTAGAGTATTCCTAAACGGTTTGTGATGATTTTCTATAGTAAAAACTAGGTAAAATTGACATATAAAAGTTTCTAATAATATTTGAATATATTGAAATACCCTCCAAATTTATCAAATACTATTAGAATACCACAGTTTCGAATGTTTGCAAGCCTCTAGGCTTTGTTAAAATTTATAGTCTTGCGCATGTATTACGCAAAGAACTCGTTGACGAGTGTGGACTCCATTAGTAGGTACACACGGCTACACATCAAGCTATAAATATCCAGTATAAGTTGACCTCGCATTGAGTAGGATTTTCGTAGAATGAGAGGTCAGTTTATACTGGAAATTTATAGCTTGATGTGTAGCCGTGTGTACCTATATTTGATCAAGAACCGTTGTTTATTGCTAGTACAAGATCGCTTTGAAAATCTATGAGGAGGCATATATTTAGCAATAGACGTCTTAGGTCTGGTATGATGGTGTAAGAGGTGATAAATATTTTTTTATCTATAATCTCTCTGACATTTTCGTAAACGGTCCTAATTCCAAAATCTCCGTAATGTCGACATCATGTAAACTGAATGAAAATTTGTTATTCACCTACATTTGGACCTCGAAAACCTAGTAGTTGTGATAACTAGACGTTTTACTACTAATGGCGGGTTCCTATATCCGTCGATAATCAGCTACGACTCGTTTCTCCTTAAAAACCTGTCAGAAGTTTGACACTAGTTTGACACTTTTAAAAGGAGATACGAGTCGTAGTCGGTTACCGACGGATATAGGAACCTGCCTTAGGACTTTCTGCGACCTAGCTTTTGAATAGGTAGGTACTAGAAATTTTTAAATTTTCGCGTACTATACTCATGTTTTTAAGACAAAACGGGTCTTTTCACGCACTGATTTATATCAAAATCATAATTTTGACTAACCTAAAGTTGAGTTTCTCGTGACCACGGCCGATGTAACTTGGCCGAAACGTCGAGGTTAGTCAAAATTATGATTTTGATATAAATCTGTGCTCGAAAAAACCCGTTTTGTCTTAAAAACATAGGTATGTACTGTTCTACTTAGTTCGTTTTGTGATGTAGTCGTTAACCTACCGACTCCAAAATTCAATAGTTTTTGTCAACATTGTGGATTCAATTGATGGACGTGGATAAACGTATCAATCATTGTAATTACAAAGGGACACCACACAACTATTTTTTACCGGGAACATCCCAATTCCCCAAACGACCCGAAAATACATAGTATAGACTGGAAGCATGGGATAGTTTTTACCTTATGTTTCATTCACCTTACCGATGCGAAAGCTGGTGCTATCTCGGTCAACAAGCATTGCAATTCGTTAGGGGAATTCACCTAGTATCTTGGGGACACTTCCGCCTGGTAGTGATCTGGGGCAAGTATGCTATCTATAGATCGTTTGCAACGGTCTTTAGCGGATTGAACTGTTTCTTCTGTATGTCTTGTAAATAAATTATATTCTTTCTGTAAATAAATCGTTAAATATCTGTGAAATTAGGAAGTATGGGTTGGTTCTGTCTGATAAAATTTAGGCCCAAGCATTTGAGTGGCCTGTAGGAACCTATTTTTGATCGAGCGAAGCGAGATCTCTAAATCAAATTGGGCAAATTGGCGTTGTATATGTGTACGTATGTTTGTTTGTCCGAGGATAACTTTTTTTTTATACATGGTAAGCGATGATGCAGTCTGCGATGGTACACGCTTGCCTAGAAGAAACCCATTCACTCGCGACTTAAAGATACCCAGGTTGTAGCTATCTGGAAACACAGACTCTGGCAAGGCGTTAAACTCATTGGCGGTGCGCATAATAAAGGTCGAAGAGAACCGCTTTGTGCGAATGGGAGGTATTTCTACCATATAGCGGGGGTGTACCGCAAAGCGTCTGGTTGTCTGTTGATAGAATGGAGATGGTGGGATCAGGTTGAAAAGTTCCGCCGCAGACTCCTCGAAATGTACTCGATAAAAAACCGAGAGGCTAGCAACCTTTCGTCGATGCTCCAGGCTGAGGAGCCTTGTATCAACTAGCTCATCGTTGCCTATGAGCTTCTTGGCTCTTTTCTCAATTGATTCCAGAGCTTCAACTTTCGAAGCGTTAATCCGATCATCGTGACATTTAATAAATAGGTAGCTAGTGATGGCACAATTTTGGTATGACTAAATGAGCTAAAAATGTTGGGGAATTGTTGAGATATTGTTGTTCCATAGGGGTACAAAAATATAAAAATTAGTTTATTAGGTCAAGTAGGACGTCAAATGAAAGGTGTTCATTAGTACATTTAGACTCCGTTTTTACTTTTCGTAAATTCTTTGATAGTTTTTGGTTTATTAGTAATAATAAATACTAAACTTTGACAAAATTCACAGGGCACAACAGTGACCCCACAGTGCTGTCATTTGGTATGCGTGTAGCTTAAGGAGACACCGAAGGGACAATCGCCCATACAACATGTACTACCAAGATCATTTCTAATTGGAACATATTTCTACCTTAATAAGGTAGTATTTTAATTTGAATAGTATTTATCTAGGTTCCCAACCATATATTAAATCAATATGTATATAAATACTTACCTAAAATGAAATAGAAGCGTATCGCATTCTGCATGTTTTTACGTCATAAAAGACCTGTTTTCAACCTTATTGTTTCGTATTAAAAACAACAACATCTTACGTATCCTAGTCATGGGAACATAGATTGTATCGTATAGTTACAGAATAACAACACGATGAGAAAAATACAACAAGTTTTCAGTCATAGTAATACGGAACACGGTCAAAATCTAATCAAATTTAGAATCGTTCTATTGCTATCACTGTCGCTCTGCGTGGCTAAACTTCGTCACTAAATAAGGATAGCGATATTTAACCCGAAGTTTTTGACGTGGCCGAATTGAAGTTGCGCTCAGTGTTCGCCGGCGCGTTAAGTGACAAATATAGGCAAAAGTCTGAAATCCAGAATAACTGCAATATGTACCCCAACAAATGTAACCACAAACATGAACTCCCGTTACCGGTAATTTGAATGAAACTGTAGGTCAATTAAGATGGTTATTCAATCAAAAAATACAAGTCAAAGATTACAAATCATATTTTTTTCTCTCTCGCGACTCGCGAGATCTCAGTTCGGGGCGAACCACTAGTTTTATACCACTTAGGTTGTAACAAGCGTTAGTACAAACCAACCTGGGTAAGCGGTTACCGGTGCCTCTGGAATTATGTAATAGCAATTTAAAAAATAATAATAATACTAATTTTATTTGTAAAACAATGTTTGTTACCTATAGTATTTATTTTTATTTTGGTGTTGTATTTTTTTCACTCGATTCTACTATAACCGGGGAATATACCTGAAGTGCACGGGCCTAAGCCAAGTGCACATCAGTACCTAACGTATGATTGTTTGGACTTTCACTTGGAAGGTCCGTTTGCAAGAACTTTCGCACAATTATTATTATTTTTATCAGCCCGTAGAGTCCCACTGCAGGGCAAAGGCCTCCCTTCCCTCTTTCCACGAATCCCGGTTATTGGCTAATTGGGGCCACTCTTTCTGCAATGCATCCAGTTCATCCCTCCATCTCCTTCTGGGTCTACCAGTCTACCACGTCTACCTGGTCTATCACCTAATAATAATTATTATATATACGTGATTAATCATATACCGTTCATCAACAAGTATTCGGTTTAATTCTAGACCCTTTGTCAATAAGAGTCCGATCCACACAGCAATGAAAAACCTAAATCACAATCGTTTTCAAAATATTTGTGACTGTTGATTGGTCCTAGCTCCTAGCCCTGGGCATATGGTTTCCTGCCAATATTTCTTCGCCGTTTGAAGCAATATCTAACTGAATAGTTGCCTGCTGATATAAGAAAGTGGTAGTTGTCTTTCGGACTGTAATAGAAACAATTTTGTGACGTGTTGAGATGTCTCACGAGACAGGACGTAGGTACTATGACGATAGTGGAATTGTATTACGTGAGGGTATCGGTGACGTATTGTGACGTCACTATTATTACGTGGCCCTTGTGAATTGCGGCCCGATTATTTTCATTGGTTGAGTTGTACAGACTAGGTATAAATAGCTTCTAGCACAGCACACACAAACAGTGCAAAGCAAGAACTAGAAGAAATTGAAAAGTACAAGAAAATCATGTCGTGTTTCTTGGTACTTACATAGCTGCAAAAGATCTTCGACTCAGCTTTGAATACCTTCGACGCATAAAACCCGTTAAAAGTTAAACAAAACCGTTTACACCTAAGATCCTTTCACCAAAAAGGAATAGTGCTGATAGTCTTCCCGCATCCGAATCGGTCAATTCGTTTGGGAACTACGATTTAGCTTAGAAAATTGTTTATTCCGTTATTAAAATAATACTTATGCGAACTTAATGATAATTAGCATTTTCTTCCATCTAACCTTTGTATAGTGTAGATAAGGGTAGTGCCAGAAAATAGATAACATATATTTAACTTATGTAACTTTAACATAAAATAAACTTACAAAAAAATATACTAATAATAATACACATACCTACATAAACGAAATACATAAATACAAGTACCTACACAATTTGAAGAGAAATAACGTGTTTATAGAGTTTGGATTTGAAGATTCCCATAGAGGCGGCCTTGCGGATTTCCACTAGAAGAGAGTTCCACAAGCGGATAGCAGTCACAGTGAAAGGGTTAGTGAAGATAAAAGTTTTATGCTCAGGCGTCTTGAATAAAGATGTCGAGAAGAACGACGATCAGGTGGGAAAAGAAGAGAAAAACGTTCTTTAAGATAGCAAGGAGACAGAAGATTTAGAAGGATATTATAAAGAAGACAGAGTATATGAGTATCCCGACGAAACCGGATTTTGAGCCACTCTAACTGCGAACGGTACTGTGAGAGAGATGTGGTCGTACTTGCGTAGCCCGTATACATACCTGATGCAGAGGTTTAATAACCGTTCCAGTTTATTAAGTTGCTCTTCAATAGCGTCAAGATAGCACACATCTGCGTAATCTAGGATAGGATAGAATGGAGTTTACAAAAGTAAATTTTAGCCGAAATGGAAGAAAGTTTTCCATACGCTTTAGGGCGTGCATTGATCCATACATCTTCCTGCTGACTTCAGTAATGTTCTGCTCACAGGATAAGTTATCAGTGATGATAAGGTCAAGCAGAGCAGTAAGTTAAGGGGGCATCGTTATATGTAACAGAAGGGAGAGAGTTTAGATCAAGTCTTGAAATAAAGACCCGGCTGCCAGTAATCATCAATTGGGGGTTAAAATCATCAATTATACTAGAAAAAACATAGCTTGATCTCTGGGACAGCTGTCACTAAAATCACGCCTATGAAGTTCTGAATTTAACAGTACGGACAAACGTACCAGTCAATGTCATACTTTATGGGCGTGCTGAGCTAATTATAGTGATGATGAGCGATGAATCATCGTGACCACAGACTATAAACTATCGATATTTTGTATAAAACTTAATTCAAAATTAATTTATCATTTAATTTGAAAAAAACCGTTATTGAATATTTAAAAAAAATAACATTATTTACAATAGTGAGTAAATAAAATCTAAATTCTAACCTACTCGTAACATTCCTTCCGACAACTTTGGGGTTCGAGAGAAGTTTGACCGCGGCGTGTCTTCTTACGCAAGATGGCGCCAACGCGCCGCCATCTTGTTTGACATGACCCATTCTCCTCAGTACGAGTGCTAACGCCTTGTATACGCCACGTGTTTTCCGTTCTCATCACTTTGTTTTTGTTACTATTGCTGTTAATTTGTTAAGTTTATTTATTATTGTCAGTTTCTTTGTTGTTATTATTTCTTTTTATTGTTTGTTTTCATTGTTTGTTGGCATAATGCCAAAGAGAACGAAGAAAACTGTTTTGAACAGTCAAAGTCGTGAGTTTGTGATTCGCTGGCGTGAATATTTTGAGCGAGAAAACCAAAATGGTGGACCGCTATTACCCATGGCAAAAGTTTGTGACAGAGTTGCAGATGCTCTTGGCATTGGACGTGCGACAGTAATTCGCATCAGTAAAGAAAAATATGGCGAATCTTCAACCGCAGTATTGACTGAAGACGAGGAAAAAAAGCTTTCAACGCCAAATAAAAAAAGAAGAAAGGCTGCTCCTGTCACAAAAATTGACGGCTTT
Organism: Philereme vetulata; assembly: GCA_918857605.2. Classification (NCBI taxonomy): domain Eukaryota; kingdom Metazoa; phylum Arthropoda; class Insecta; order Lepidoptera; family Geometridae; genus Philereme; species Philereme vetulata. The sequence continues at coordinate 2,499,332 of OU975420.1, forward strand.
GACGCCGCTGCGATTCGCAACCATGGCATTATCTGGGCCCAAGTAAAAGGTTTGTTTGCTCGAATTTCAGTTAGACAGATTCTTTATGTATTAACTCCTGTATAATTTATGATATTAAAATATGTTTTTCTTTCAAGGTTACGCTGCTAGAGATAACACAACACCGCCTTTCACGGCAAATAAAATGTAGCAGTTACTAAACACTGCGGTTGAAAATGTATCTGTAGAAGATTGGAAAAAGGTAGTTACCAAATGCAGAAAATTAATGGAAGAAGATTGGGAGCGGGACGTTCGATTTGATAATATTTGCGAACAAGAGTTCATTATAAATTTACAAGATTGCTCTAGCGATTCTGAAAGTGATTCGGATATTGATTTGGGGTGTACTCCTTTGGAATAAATAAATGTATGTATTAAAATATTCGTTTCATTTTATGACCCAAATCATAATATAATCCAATATATATATATATATATATAATTATGGCAGACAGCCTTCGTGGCGAAGCGGTAGTGAACACGACTGCTGCGCAGGAGGTCGCGGGTTCGATCCTCGCTCAGTGCAAATATTTGTATGCATGAATATGGGTTTTTGCACTGGTCTGGTCGTGCCTCGGAAAGCACGTTAAGCCGTCGGTCCCGGCTGCCATACAAATATCTAATGGCAGTCGTTACGGGTTGTTGGAGCCCTCAAAAGTCCAACAATTGGTCTTACTGCAAAGCTTCTATCGATAATTACTATAGATATTTTTTTCTGTATCATAACAACCCTAGGAATGTCAGTTTAACAAATGTCGCAGAGATCAAGCTATGTTTTTTCAAGTATAGTAATTGATAATGACAGAACAATACTTTATCACATTCAAAGAAGGTATAGCCACTTTGGCACATACTCACAGGATGATACAAATAAATACTCAGATCATAAATAAGGGCTGGGACAAACGGAGGGACTCGCGTCACCTTTTGATACATTTCCGCTGTCGTTATTAATGACAAGTCATCGGTGGCGTCCCGGCGGGCTGCTGGCAATAGGGTTGCCACTTACGATTTCAGTAGGAATAAAGTACCTAATATCTAGTAGGTATATTGAGGCATGTACTGGAAAGCTCCGAGTTGGACGGTCCCCTACTAGATGGAAAGACGACAAAGTAATGATGGTACAAGCAAATGGCCCACCAAATGTTAAAATGCACGTACCCTGACACGCAAACACACACGCACACAAACCCTATTGCATACACACGCATAGATAAAAACACACACACGAAAACAAACATACTCACACGTTCATACACATTCTACCCATATACACCCACCGTATAAAAACCCGTATAACCCTACTGTTCCGCATAATCTATTCCATTTAAAAATCTGTAACCTATATAAATAAATTGTATGGCTATTGAAGAGCGGGGCTTCTGACACAAGTATAATATACTTAAAAGAAGATCCCAACAACCTTGTTAAAGTTTTATATTTTACAGAAATAAAAACATTTTTATTTTTTGAATGTTAAGTGGTAACCCCGTTGCCTACGCACTTATGGAATGTAGCATAAGATGCACTTCGATGCGTCCATCAACTTGAGGCATACCGGCGCGTAAAGCCTCATGAACCTGAAATTTCATCGGCACGCACACATCAACGGATCTGATTCTTTCGACTGCTATAGATCTCATAACATAAGGTTTAAAAGGAACTTTAGTTTAGGCCAAGTAGGTAAGAAGTAGGTAAAGTTTGAGCCAATCATGAATTAGGCAATTAATAAATAAATAAATATTGCTTGACATTTAATTGCTATCTAGCCCCAAACTAAGCAGAGCCAGATATGGGAACCAGATAACTGATAGAATAGGTACCTATAGTCTAACTTTTTATTAGCTGCAGTAAAATGACGTTTCTAAATGTCATTCCGTAAAATAATGTTGCCAGCCTAATCTCAATAGGGATGTGATTCAGTTCACAAAAATTAATTAAATAACATTATTATGACGTTTTTGTTTCATTTTGAATGTACCTCCCTATACTTCCACTAAAAAAGATCAATCCTCTAGTATAGTAATAATAATAGGTTAAAAAAATACATTACAACTTAATATTAAATCTCAAAAAAAAACCAAACTGATTATTCATTTATGATTCACTCATTTAGCTACATCCCTATTTATTTTTCTTCAAAAACCGGCAACCCACAAAACGTCATTTTACTGCAGCTAATAAAAAGTTAGACTATAGGTAATTAAATGATTTTTTTAAATACATACTCACCTACTCATAATATATAGAACATCCAGACCCAGAACAAATATAAATAAATAAAATAAATAAATATTTCTGAACATTTCAGACAGCGCTATCTAGCCCCAAACTAAGCAGAGCTTGTACTATGGGAACCAGACAACTGATAGAATACTTATATACTTTTTTTTGTAAATACATACTTAAAATACATAGAGAAACAACCAGCCCCGGAACAAATATCTGTAGATCATGCAAACATTTGTTCCGCAGCGGGAATCGAACCCGCTACCTCCTGCGTCTCAGCCGGCTATTCACCCACTGCACCACGGAGGTCGTCAATATCTGTAGATCATGCGTTCATTTGTTCCGCGGCGGGAATCGAACCCGCCACCTCCTGCTTTATTAATTTACCTAGTGACCTATTTTTACAATCTCAAGTAGCACGGTAGCAGCCCTGAGAAACTGGTAGATCGCGACCTGAACAGAATAATAATATATCTGGGTGCGGGGGGTGGTATCACCCCCTAATATCATGTGAGGCGTTGGTAAATATATCAATAGAATTATATCGTGAGGACTTGATGCCGCGCCTTATATTTTATTCAGGCTGCGATGTTTTGACATTGATCTCCTCTTGAAGCTTTGGGAGTGATCGCCCTTTACGTTTCATTAGACTAGTTCTGACATTTTTGCCTTTCCCTAATGGTGCCTCTTCACCAGGCCCGGATCTACGATATTCCCGAACCGGGGCAGAAACTTGATGTGGCGCCCCCTCTCCTCCAGCGTTTGAGAGACGTGAGATGGGGGGGGGATATCAATTTGAGACACGCATTTTTTTACTTTCTGATGTGAAATGTCAAAGTTTAAAGAAATAAATATTATGACATTCCCTTGTCAATACATCTATGAAAATCGGATGTATGTTCACAAAAATATTAATTTGTTTAAGAAAAATAGCGATAATCATAATTTTAATACTAGAAACAAAGATAAACTCGCTGTTGCCACTTGTAGGCTACATAAAGTTAGTAAATCGTTTAAATGGCAAGGAGTTCGCTTATCTAACAAACTCCCAAGTGTTGTACAAAAACTGACAATTAACAAATATAAAAACGCAATTATACAAAATCTTTATAAAAAGCCGACTATAAAAAAGCCGACGATTTACAGAAGCTTTGGATTGAAATTGCTCCAACTCGTTCAAAATGTTACAATTTAGACGTAATTTATTTCCTGTATTGTTATGTATTGTAAAAGGATCATTTAAAAAAACAACCAGCCTTGTTTCTTGCCTTTCTTTCCTGGCTTGGTCGCGAAGGAACAGGCAGTAAAATTGACGTTTCAAAGTGATCCTTGTGATTTTAATGAATAAAAGATTTTGACTTTGACTTTTCATTTTCTTGGGTACAGTTTATGTCATTTTGAGGTTATTTGACTGGACTAGGTACTTAATTACACTGATATCGGGTGTAGCCAGAAGGGGGGTTTTGGGGCCTCAAATCAAATGAATAATCGATAGTACTACGTGTATCTAAATGAAAAGTTTTTTCAAACATGAATTTAGCCCCCCGAAATTTCCCCCCGGTTCTTGGCTTGCGAAAGGCATGCGCAAAGAAATGGTTGACGTGTGTGGGCTCCATTCAGCGGGTCATAGGCCATTTCAACGCCTGTATCCTTAATAGTAGCAATTAGATAATCTTAAGAATTGCAATACTATATCACTAGAAATATGAAGCGGCCGTAGTGTAGCTTACTTCGCTCCAACGTTCCTCGCGGTCACCACCTGGTTGGGTGAGCGCTATCGGCATTTTCAGGTAAGCGCTTCCATGTTTCGAAGACTCCTGCCTACTTGAGTTGGACAATAACTGATGCCAACCTATGTATCTACCAACCTACCTTACTACGCTCACATACGATTCATGATCGAAACGATGTTGAAAATACAAAACTTTGTCCAGTAGGTAAGTCTTCAGTGGATGATGATAACGAAGAAACTGCTCCGTCCTAAAGCTACTACTCTGTTGAACTTATCTACTTGGCTCATCCTACCAAATCAAGAAGAAAGCAGATAAATCAGCACAATCCAACTAACAGCGCACTCATTCAACGCCAGCCTTAATCTGTACTCCTTTAAAACAAGCAAAATATTAAATTATCAACACGATACACGTCTGAAAAGGAAATTTATCGTTGCCTATACGCTGGTTTATTTATAAGAAAAGCACTGTGGCGCTCTGGGAGATGAAATTACGTGATACCATTCCGAATCAAAGTGAAATACGGCTTGAATTGTTGTGGTACCTACCTAGGTACCTACCTACCATCAGTTTTACACGTTTTCAGAGGCCTACACTTGGCTACACAATCATGTAACATTCTGTGCAAGTATTGTGGATGCATGAGTACCTACCTATATAATAACCTCCCTACCTACATACATAACATTTTAATACTACAGGTAGATACATATAGTACGTGAAGTTAGCCCCGCACTTTTTATTACTCAACTCAACCATGAGACGTTATTGTAGGTAGGTACCTAAGTGACGTCATAGATAGAAAGAAGAAACTTAGGTACATAAATCTACGTACCTACTAGGTATCTACATATCAAATTCGATGTTGAGTTGAAACTGAAATCCATAATTAATTTGATCCTTGTTTCAGCGAACGAAAGTTAATAACATTGATAGTCGAGCGAGAACCTAGTGTCTAGCTACATAAGTATACCTACTATACCTTACATTGGTTCTAAGTCATTAAACTATAGGTACCTTTACCAAAATTTGATAGTAATTTGATGAATAATTAAATAGACAAAAAAATTAAATAAATGAATGAAGATGATATCAAAACAATTTCTAAAATAAAATTGTGGTTGCCTACCTAGAAATAGCTATGCTTACCTACATCATACACATAAATATTTTTGTTCTAAAATTTATGTCATTTGCTATTTATATAGGAAACATATGTACGTAGGCTACAATTTATTAATTCCTATTGTTTTATGATGGTTAATTATAATATAATATACATTACATTCAAGATTTCACGAGAAAAACGAAACGCTACATGAAATCGCCGCGCAGAATGAGCGTCACAGTCACTCTTATGTCAAATTTCTAGCAGCTGTCAATGTCAGATGCTGAATCTCAAACAAATCTCAATGTAATCGTTTGTTTTGGTCAGCAAACTTGAGTATTTTGTAAGTTTTACGAATAAATTACGATGGATTCCCGTTTGTACGAGCAGAAATTGGCTGCACACAAAATATTTAAGGATTTGAAGGGAAACTTGAAAGAAAATCCTAACGGAAGGTTGCGCAATTTGCTGGAACTTAAAGACGATGTTTTGTATGTTTGGAATCCTGTTGAAAAATGTTTATGGTGCCTGAACCTGAAGCAATTGGAAGAACATGGCGATGAAACTCCTTACCAGGTAATTACGATATTAGTGAAGTTAGCCTGATCGAAAGTTGATGCCGGCATGTTTTGTTATTGTTAAAGTTTCGAGGTTATGTTGTCATGTTTTGTTCCGTTTCTCTCAATCCTTGAGCTCTGGTTGCTATATAACCCATGATATTGCATTGATAAAGACATTTTATTTTATATAAATTTTGTAAAAAGATATACATAGGTATATACTAATGGCTGGAATTGGATCAAAAAATGTACTTAATAAAAAGAGACCAAAACCTCAAAAGTTAACCACACTTTAGGTTTTAAATTTGTGGTGCTCCATAAACAATTTATTTTGATGAGGTTAACTTATAAACTTATTACATAATATTATTAGTATTTTTTACATTTGCTTCATATTCATGTAGTTATCGCCTCCTTAGTGTAGGCCTTCCTCTGTTACACAAATATATAGACAAACTTGCAAAAAGAACATATACAAAGGAAATCTTAGCCTTAAGAGTCTACCAGCCAACCTTTGAGAGTGGAAATGAACTTCTTTTTGACATTTTCTTTTTTTTTCCAGGTAAGTGAATTTAATTATGAAGACACAAGTTAAGGACCCACTACGCTGCATGGAAACTGAAGTAGATGTTTTAAAGTTCCACAGATTATGGAAGCCAAATGAGGTATTTTAACTAGAAATGCAACAGATAGTGTTTTTTTTTTTAGATTTTTTTTATATGACCAGATGTAAAAACCATAATTATATTATAAGTATCTATTTACAAAAAAGTATATAAGTATTATATCAGTTATCTAGTTCCCATAGTACAAGCTCAGCTTAGTTTGGGGCCAGATAGTGCTGTGTAAAATGTCCAGCAATATTCATTTATTTATTTATTATTATGGCTCACCTGATGTTAAGTGGTGACCATCGCCTATAACAAAGAATTGCCTCGTAGGTGATGCACCTAAGTAATGTGCCCTATGATGCACTACATCCATCAACTTGAGGCATATAGCTTTGAACAGAGTCCGGATCTAACCAGTGATAGCTTAGACTGGAGTGCGGGATGTCCAGTGCAGAAAGAATGTGTTCACATGTTTAAATTTGAAATCAGAATCATTTATTTGTGACATCGCCAACTAGGTAAAAGTTATAAACTTGCAAGGGGGTGTACTTGCCACAAGGTCCTGTGTAGACAGGTGCCGTGGGAGCTAAATGTATTCCATCAGCTTATTACATATTACAATGCATTTGACGACCTCCGTGGCGCAGTGGGCGAACAGCCAGCTGAGACGCAAGAGGTAGTGGGTTCGATTTCCGCCGCGGAACAAATGTTTCCATGATCTACAGATATTTGTTCTGGGTCTGGTTGTTTTTCTAAATATTATAAGTATGTATTTACAAAAAAACGTATATAAATTCTATCAGTTATCTGGTTCCCATAGTACAAGCTCTGTGTGTCTCTGTAGCGCTGTGTGAAATGTCCAGCAATATTTATTAATATATTATATATTTGTTACTGTACTGTACATAATAGCTTATTTCTTGTTTTAGAAATGGTTAATAAAGTATAATTAATAACAGAAGAGCAAAATCTTCTAATAGACATTCAGGTACTTAAAAGGAGGTCCAACTATTAGTTATGCTACTGTAAACACAAGTTGTTTTTTTTTTTAAATCTTTTAAAATGGCTTTGTCGCACATGCGATTATGCCGCCTTGGTAGGTAATCTAAATTAATGATTTAGTAACTAAATTTACCCTTATGTAACTAGTTTATAAAGTCTTCTAGCTAAGTCCGAAAGAGGTTCAGCTAGAACACAGAAACCTATTTCTCTAAATCTTAAAGGTATTTCTGATAGCTTCGTTGCAGACACACTCCATTAACATGTGATATACATTTAATATAGTGTTATAAAGCAGTCAATTTGCTGTAGGTGATTTTTTCATCAGAAGTAACAACTTATTGCATGGGATGTGTCCGGAACGAAGTCGTATCGCAATAACTGTCTTTTGTCTATTAAAAAATAGATTTATCAATCCACGTAGAACTCAAGAGATGTGGCTGTATCGTTTTGTACCAGATACCTATTTTTTGAGACCGCTTATCAAAGTAATCCTTCCATAGATCGAAGCACTTATGTTTTATTTTATAGCTAAAGTTAGTGAAAACAGGTAAAGTAGATAATGAAATAAAAAATTTGTATTGTAATGAATAACACAAACATTACCTTCCTGTGCAGTCGGATAAAAAGGACCAGCTCAACCAAATACCGGATGGTAAAAGAATATCCATTGCACTGTTAGTTTTGAGTTTGTGTGATTTCATTACATGTCTTTCCGGACAGACCAAACAATATTATTTGGTAAGTTTTATTTATTGATGTTGTGGTTGTTGTGTACTATCCCATTATTCTTTATGGCTCTACCAATTTTGATGATATTAATCTATCAGGGATGTCAAAAACAATATTAGGAGATCCCACAGCTAGGGCTCGGAAAAATCTTAGTACATACCTTTTTTTTTTGTTTCCGGGAAGATCTGCGATCCGTCGTTTGACTATGAGCAAATGTGTTCTGGGATGTGTTGTCATGTGACTTGTGCTCTACTTTTCGCGCACAGCTCGTCCTGTAGTAGTACATACCTAGCTAGCATTTTTTTGAATGCTCATATTATATAATATATTTATTACTAACCCCGACGCAAAAGGAGGGGTGTTATAAGTTTGACGTGTATGTCTATCAGTGTGTCTTGTGTGTGTGTCTGTACTCTCTGTTTCTGTCTTTAATCCCTACTTAAAGTGATATGGAGGGGGTTTTTAAATTTTGCATAAAATTACATATCTGTTGTTGCGTCGAGGGTTAATAACAGTTTTTATTTTTTGTTAACTGGTTAGATCTTCGTTTGACCACAATCTCTCTTGATGGCAAGCGATGATGTGGTCTAAGATGAAGCACTAATATCTAGAAGAAACCTATTCACTCTTACCTTAATTCACGCCTCATTTGTTCACATAGATCGTGCCTATCTAAAGGTTGCCTGGAAGAGATCGTTTTTAGCGATAAGGCCGCCCATTGTATTAATTGTGTATTCTCTTTTGTTTGTTTTGTTTTTAATGGTGTGCAATAAAGAAATTATCTCATCTAATTTTACCTTAAAGAGGCTTGATATAGGTAAGAACCACCACAGTTAAACTAGCTATCTATTTAAAAAACTGCGCTCTTTACGGTCAAACCGTACGATACCATAGACAGACAGACACACGACTAGGTACTAAGGCAGTTTTCCTAATAAAATATTTTTGTATTATAATTTTTGTTTTGAAAATGATGGTTTTATAAGAGCTAATATTTGGAATACATATATAACTTCGACTTCGACAATGCAGTAATATGGTACCATGATGGAGACTGATGCTAGACAACGTGTTTGACTCATTTGAATTTGCTTGTGATTCCAATTATGAATTTTGTAAAAGCTTCTATTGAAAAAGTAATTTTTCAACAAAAAACCTTACATATTATTTTTTCTTGCAAAATTTTGTATAATTTGTTTTACAGAATCAATAGGAAACTATTTATCCGGCCCCAAAGCACCCAAAGCTTAGGCAAGGTAGGTAGTCTCGGATCGGTCGTATTAAGACGATGTCCGAATTCACCCTTCCAAGTACTTCACCTCTATAATACTCAGCTCCGATTGTAAGGTTAAGGAGTTTGCTCATAACAGTGAATCACTTCCTTTGCCTAACTGACCCGTCACAGCTGATATCGGACAGCTAGTGTACTACTGTCAAAGTGTTAGCTCGATTCGATTGTGTACATACTTATTTACAGAAGGTCGTAAAGTGACGCTACAGCGTTCACGTATCTTGAAAACGATTAAACCCATTTCAGTATATTTTAAATCGCAAGTAGTAAGAATTTAGCCCCTCGTTTTAATCGCGAACTAGAAGTGTATGAGTATTGATAACGAAGCTATTTTATTCTGTGAATGAATCAAAGAAAATACCTTATTGCAAACCACAATTATTAGATATAAACGTAAATAAAAAATACGCACAAAACTTACAGTGGGCGGTCTTATAGCTTAGAAGCGATTTCTTCCAGACAACCTTTGGATGATTGTGATAAAGACACTAACAAGATACCTAATGTTTGCCTGTCAGTGCAAAAGACAAAACACACTGTCAATATTCCTAGGTTTCGCCATGTTTATTAGTTACAGAGTTGGGTTCCCCAGCGGTGTTCAGTTTGCTGCGATTGGCCGGTCACTATAAATCGGCCAATGAGATGTAGTGATTTAATCGGAAACCTCAAGGGCCCAGGAAGCCCATTAAATCGTATGGTCAGGGGATAATTAATTCGGTGGTATTCTGCGAGATTAATGGCGGTGGCGATCGGGCCAGCTCTTTTCAATGGGAACAAGTTTATTGTTTTGTTTGGACCATTCAATTAAGTGTTCGGGGCGAAGAGTCTTCTTGTTGAGTTTCATCAAGATCGGTCCAGCCATTTAGTTGTGAAAACGTATGAAACGGAGCGACAGACATACAGTTACTTTTGCATTTATAATACTAGTGGTTCGCCCCGAACTCGCGATATCAAAAACAAAATATTATTTGTAATCTTTGACTATCAAAATATTGCCACGAAATGCATAACCAACTTACTTGACTCACAGTTTCATTCAAATTACAGGTAACGGAAGTTCATGTTAATTGGTTTACACTTTTGGGCTAGAAATTGCAGTTATTCTAGATTTCAGATTCTTTTTCCTATATTTGTGTCACTGAAGGTACACGCATATCATGCTACAGCACTGTGGGGTCACTGGTGTACTCTGTGAATTTCGTCAAGTTCAGTTTTTATTATGGCTAAGAACTTAAAAACTACAAGGATTAAACTAAAGACAAAAACGGGGTTCAAATGTACTCATAAAGACCTTTCCTTAAACGTGCCACTTGACCGAATAGTCCCATTTTGTTATTTTTACCCATCTTGAACCCCAATATCTCAACAACCCCCTCACATTTTTAGCTCATTTAGTCACACCAGAATTGTGCCATCACTACCTACCTGTAGGTATATCAAATTTCACGATAATTGGATCAACGCTTCGAAAGTTATCCTCGGACAAACAAACATACATACATACAACACCGATTTGCTCAAGGTTATTTGGAGATCTCGCTTCGCCCGATCAGTAAGTGCCTATGAATAGAAACATTTATCCCGCAGCGGGGATCAAACCGCAACTTTCTGCGTCTCAGCCGGCTATTCACCATCTGTGCCACAGAGGTCGTCAATGATCTTCTTTCGTGTCAATGGCTGTTTGAGTTCTAAATTGTATTAGCCCAATAGAGAGCAACTTCCTCACCCCTGGTACAAGTCATTTCGTGTACAGGAGGTTGGGCATAGAGGGCATGAGAGCAGGTGGGCCGTTGTGTGATGGTGGTTCCGCAGTGGCACTGACTCCGGAATGGGTCGATGTGGCCCCACTTGGCTAGATGGTCTCGGCAGCGGCCAACTTGTCTTCAATGCTGATGATAGATTTTCGGGCATGCTCTGCCTCCTGTGTGTATTTGGCTCCAATACCATAGCGATGTATTTCTCAAAGTAGCAAGCAAGTAAACTTAGGTAAAGCAAATCACCATCGATAAACAAGTTGGCAAACAACTGCGCAACCAATCTGCAGCGCCGCTATAAATACACGCGAATCGGAACGAATGGACAGGCGGCAAATTAAACCGACGCGGGTACAGGCTGCCCCTTTAAATACCAGTGAACCAACTACGACTGTACATAATGGTTAGTTTGAGTGTTTTTTAATGGTATTTGTAGGGAAACAGGCTTTCGGTGGTAAGCGGCCATCGTCGCCTTTTGACACCGGCAACACCTGGGGTACTGTCGATGCGTGTAGCTTTAGTAACACAAATATAGGGAAAAGTCTGAACTCCAGTTACTTGTAATTTGAATGAAACTGTAGGTCAAGTAGTTTGGTTCTTCATTTCGTGGCAGAAAGATAACAAATAATATTATTTATCAGTTTACTTATTTTTTAAATATATCGTTAGTGTTTTATTTAGATGATGAAAAGATCGAACTGGCAGCTAAACGTACTTTCTACAAGTAAAGCTAAAAACTGACATAGATAAGAACCATCCCAGTTAAACAAGCTTTCTATTAAACAAAGCCTCGTCCGAATCGGTCCATCCGTTTGGGAACTACAATGCCACTGACACACAACAGACATAGGCGGCAAACTTATAATACACCTAACTTAAAAACTAAAGTGCTCAATTGGATGTATTACTTATGGTCACCTAACCAAATATTCATCATCATCATCATAATCATATCAGGCTGAGGACGTCCACTGCTGGACATAGGCCTCTCCCATAGATTTCCAGAGCGACAGATCAACGGCTCCCAGCAACCTTTATCCGGTCGTATTTTCATCTAGTGTGAGGCCGTCCTACACTGCGCTTTCCAGTACGTGGTCTCCACTCTTAAACCTTTCTGCCCCAACGGCCGTCGGTTCCTACTACAACGGTAAGCTATATTACCAGCGCTTTATCCCCGTTATCCGTTCCACCCTGTATATTCTGTTTCGATCCACATACATTAGGCACATCGATCTAACACGTCCAAACAAAGGCGGTGGCGAAACGTAGAACACACGCGATCGTCTTAAGACCCCCTAAAATCTAAGGATCTCTAATCCGGTAGTGGCTGAATTCAGACCGACATCGACAGGTAGTTGTGGTATAAGCATTTATTTTCTCAAAAGAATTACAAATTCACTTATAGAGATAAATCCAAGTTATCTTAAAAATAATGAGGGTGTGCCATTAGGCGTAGCAAACAAATTTATACACTTTACTGTTTGGAAATGATTACGATATAACTAAAATATTTATGTTACTGTCTTATAAAAAGTAATAATATGTGGGTAGTTCTGTATTTGAACAAACAAGAATCGGTAGTTACATATTCATTCGACCTTTGTGTACACTGCATTGGACAAGTACCTCTTCTCATCTTTATAATCACTCAGTGTCAGTGACCAATTCAGTGTATTTTCAACCTCCTACGCAAAAAGAAGGAGTTTAACTTTTCATACGTAATCACCGGGTTAATATCAGGATACAGAATAGGAGGCTGTATCCCTCAATTACTGCACTTTTAATTTTATTCGACTTTCTTAGAGGCAGATCAGTCAGTTTCGTCAAACATTGCAAGAATTGAGACTATAAATAGATAGATTTATTGAAAAAAATGGCCTTTTCATTACCTATAGTCCGATACCTGAAAGGGTGGCGTGTAAAAAAGTCAAAGCATCCAAATGCTTTTCTTCAGGAGCTTAAAAACGCTTCCAAAGTTTAATTCGATTCATTGATACGACTACGATTCCTAATTTTTGCTAGAATATTTTCCTGCAATTTTTATTGTTAGATTAGCTACGAGCATAGTTAATTGGCTATGCATACACATAACTCAATGACACTTAATCCCAGTAATTCAGCTTTACACAACAGTGTAAACTCCATCCGTACTTAATGCGGGCCAAAAACAAAACAATCCGATGCTCACCTCTCTGCGTCCGGTTCCGTACACTAAATTTACATCCCCCGCCATCCATCGAGTCCATCCGGCCTGGTAATAAAACGATCTTAAGGCACGGACGAAAATGTCTTGAAGCGGCGGGTTAACTCTTAAACTGGTGGCGATTTTAAACGAATTTGGTTCTTATAGTTTTTTTTTTTTTTTTTATAGAGTTATGCGAACACGTACGGAAAAAATCTGGTTTCAAGTCTATCATAAAAACACACAAACCGGTAGTGCCACTGCGGCCGACTGCGTGCAGCCGCGGCACCTGCAGTTGGAAGTTGCAGTCGGCGGCGTTGCTCGGAATAGTACCTTATAGGGACACAGGAGTTTGATACGAGTTCATTAAAATTTTCTTGATAGACTGTTATCTTAAGTTAAAGATTTGAATGCTGGATATAGGATAGTGTCTGATCGGTGAAATTATGATAAAAAGTTAATCAACATTCATCGTTATCATTAGTCAACATTAATCCACTGTTGGATACATAAAGCCACCGAGCCCGATGTTCGGTTCTTTTCATCCACTTTCTGCCCGTACCATCTGTTGTAAGAAGGTGCCTCAAACGTAAAAAGTTTTCGCCAGAAAACGCCTATACGCTCCAACATAGACCCACTTCCCAATTGCCCCACAAGCCTCTAAGTCCTGAGATACAGCCCCGGGGCAGCACTCTTCGCGCGTGTGTTTACAGCCCGATGGTATCTGGTAATTGGGATAATATTTGTTCTAGCCATTTATGTATGGAAGCCGGTTTAGCCAAATTGGTGGGCACACCTTACCCTGGAATTGGCTATTGAGTTACTGATTATATCGCGAAACCTGTTTGAACGGGATGCCTCGGGAGATATGAGGTTATTTTGGAAATTTTAGCGTGTTTAAGGGAATTTATGGGTGTTGCATAGGATTTACATAAGTGTTCACCAAAACCTGAGATTGTTACAACCATGGAGTGATAACCTTAAAGATTCTCTAGGGCACATTCATAAATCAAGTTGTTCAGTTGAAATAAGAACAACTTGACTAAACACTACATGTTTCAGGAAAACTTGCGAAGAAACCGTTTTCCTTCCTTACAATCAAAGAGAAAAACTTCATGCGAAGGAGAGCAGTAAATTCAGAAACAAGAGCGCAGCAACAAATTGTCTGCGATTTAGTGGGCAAGGGCCGGGAGGTGAGAAGTACACCTAAGTTCAGATTAACAATCGCCCCGAAAGGGCTACTCGCCGGCCAAAGGGCAAATCCTGTACGATAAATTCCGACCTACTAGTTCCGAGACGTACTATGTGTGTTCGTGTAATTTCAAAGACGTTTGAGAGAGAAGGGTTAGGCATACCTTTACATTCACTCGCTTGTCGTCATCGAAATGGGTATGTAATCTATAGGATGTGAGAATGTTAGTATGTGAGCTTGATCTTTGGACATGAAATACCAAGCATACCTACGTCCGTCAAATCTCTGGTTTTAACTCGGTCACTCAGCGTTCGTGATCCTAAGGAATAGTTCATCAAATTTTCTGAATTATTATATGGATATCAACGGAATTTCAATTCGGTGAGAAATTTTCACTATAAAATTTGCTATCAAGCTGAGGTGTAATAACTAGCAAACTCAAAAAAGGTTCTGTGTGAATCTCTAAGCATCTCCGCCATAGAGTGGAACGCCTTGCCTGAGTCTGTGTTCACTGATAATTACAACCTGGGTGTCTTCAAGTCGCAAATGAACAGGTTTCATTTAGGCAAGCGTGATCCATCGTAGACTGCATCATCGCTTACCATCAGACGAGTTCGTGGTCAAACGCTAGCCTATAATGTATTAGAAAAATAATTATGTACAGAGATTGGTGTTAATTGGCCATTTTCAAAATTCTCTACTAAAACTACTCATTCTCGTCATTTTGGTCCTTAACCTATCAAGAGAGGAACATACATAAGGCTTCTTGTATCGATACGTCTCGGATTAGACCCAAAAGGATTTGGTAGCCCGGGGCGCGTCTTTGTCTGGCCCGCCGGGACAGGTGCGGCTTCCTTATACGGATTTTAATTAATAATAGACCGATAGTGTTCCTGCTGATTTACGGGCTCTAAGGAGCTATCGATTGCCTTTGTCTCGGAGATGTTGATTGCGTGGGGAATAGAGTTGCTTTCCAGTAAATTGTAGTTGATTCTACAACTGCCTTCTTTGAGTTGTAGTTTATGTCCGTTGGTAAATTGATCATTAAAAAAGCGGCCAAGTGCGAGTCGGACTCGCTCATGAAGAGTTCCGTAGAAGCAAGTAACTTATTATAAAAATTCTTGTAGTTCGTTGTAATTTTTTTTTATATTTGAGTTGATTGAATGAAAGGTAAATTGCGGTTTACGATTTATGACGTATTAAAAAAAACTACTTACTAGATCTCGTTCAAACCAATTTTCGGTGGAAGTTTGCATGATAATGTACATCATATATTATTTTATTTTTTATATATCTCTTATTTTAGAAGTTACAGGGGGGCGGGACACATTTTACCTCTTTGGAAGTGTCTCTCGCGCAAGCAATTCGGTTTTGAAAAAAATGATATTAGAAACCTCAATATCATTTTTGAAGACCTATCCATAGATATGTGTACCCCACACGTATGGGCTTGATGAAAAAAAAATTGAGTTTCAGTTCTAAGTATGGGAACCCCCAAAATGTATTGTTATTTTTCTATTTTTGTGTAAAAATCTTAATGCGGTTCACAGAATACATCTACTTACCAAGTTTCAACAGTATAGTTCTTATAGTTTCGGAAAAAAGTGGCCGTTCCGTTTTTGCCATTTGGCTACGGAACCCTAAAAAGAACAACCAGTCTTGTTTCTTGGCTCTTTATTTTCTGTCTTTGGCTCACAGGTAGAGGCGGTAAAATTGTTGATTCTGACGAATCGATGATCTTTTGGATAAGAACAGCTCTCACAGATAGTTTACAATAATATGGTAAGTTAGTAAAAAATATACAAAAAACTAATGAGTAGGTATGTCGGTAGGTAGGATACATGCTCACTTTATGCTTACAATGATCCGACTATAAAAGTCTTTAAACCATTTTGGAGGCCTTCGGGAGGCTATGCACTGCTGACAAAGCAGACCGGGGTTGTCCAGTTCCAGTTGCTCGATCGCAAACATATGCAAGACAATAATGATTTCACTATTTGCATATATGTACCATAAACCACAAGCACTCGGTAAACAGAACTACTCTGCAACATCCCCTATATCTTGCCCGTTTAACGGGTGAATAGTTATGGTGCGCATTAATTCGCCATCGAAACATCATCGGCGCACAATGCTCTTAATAACTACACAATACACATATCAAGCAGTAAGTTTACTGCGAAGAATGTACAAGCTCTTTAAGTATGCATCAAATGTTGTTCCTGTCGACCAAAGCTAAGGGAAGTGTCAGCATACCTCTTTGTTTTGTGTCATTAGCATCATCAGTGGTAAACTTTATTGGAATGCAGTATTTTCGCATTTGATGCATAGTATACCTTCTTGACTTATAAGTACAAGTGCATCGTTAAGATCATTAACTTTGGCAAATAGATTTTTTTATAACAAGTCAAATTCAAAATTAAAAAAACATACCAAACCCGTAAAACTAACAAATCAATCTCAAATCTACAATGCCACAGATAGACAGGCGTCTAACTATAACACCCCTATTTTTGTGTTGGGGGTTAAAAATCGAGTTTGTATTTTGTGTTTCGCATTTCAACCCGCACAGACTACTTCATCATCGTCCTCAGCCTGACTTCACGCATAGTTGGGTATAGGCCTCCCCAAGTTTGTACCATAGACCACTGACGGTTCGCGATTTTTACGACTACGCAAACTACAACCGCAAATATATTAAAACTAACGTTTTATTCACAGTGTGTCTACTGCTTGCTATTTGTATTGTGATTGATAACGGGCTTGAAAGATAAACAAGTCCCATTGAGGCGATATATCAGCCCCTTCGACCTTCTGAAACAGCGCTGTTGTTGAGTTATTAGCGAGATCTCGCGAGCCTCGTGAGATGCCAATAGTTTGGTCACAGGTTCATTCATAGTATGGGATAAACTTGGGATTTTCTGAAGAAGGAAGATCCTACATTATTCATCAGTACAGTCTCATTAAGTTGAAAAAAAAATTATATCTAATATATAAAATTCTCGTGTCACAGTTTTCGTTGCCATACTCCTCCGAAACGGCTTGACCGATTTTGATGAAATTTTTTGTGCTTATCCGGTATCTATGAGAATCGGCCAACATCTATTTTTCATCCCCCTAAATGTTAGGGGTAGTCAACCCCTAAATTTATTTTTTTATTTTTTAGACAAAATTTTTAATTTCTGTTTTTTTATGATACAACATACAAAAATACATACAATCCTCAATTTTCACCCTTCTACGATCAACCCTTATTTTTTAATAGCAATTATTTATATGGCAAAACAACGTTTGCCGGGTCAGCTAGTTTAATATCTAATATATAAAATTCTCGTGTCACAGTTTTCGTTGCCATACTCCTCCGAAACGGCTTGACCGATTTTGATGAATTTTTTTGTGCTTATCCGGTATCTATGAGAATCGGCCAACATCTATTTTTCATCCCCCTAAATGTTAGGGGTAGTCAACCCCTAATTTTTTTTTTTTATTTTTTAGACCAAATTTTTAATTTCTATTTTTTTATGATACAACATACAAAAATACATACAATCCTCAATTTTCACCCTTCTACGATCAACCCTTATTTTTTAATAGCAATTATTTATATGGCAAAACAACGTTTGCCGGGTCAGCTAGTTTAATATAATATATAAAAAAAACATTTATTATGTGCACACATGGTGCACTGAATTCTTTCAACATCTGCTACTTTTAGATACTTTTTAAGTCGCTTTAACGGGGTAAGGATAGATAGATAAATCTTTATTTTACAGCAAACTAAAATACAATTAGTGATCTTATTTCTAAAGGCGATCTTTTACAGATGGATAAACGGAATTAGCTAAGGTAAGTATATTATATGTTCCTCTGATGTTTTCTTTACAAATACTAATACTTGAGTACTTCAATCATGTATGAGAAACGACACACATTCTTAACTGAAAAACATTACCCTCCTTCTGGGCAGTCGGGTAAAACTGCCATGACGTTTCGTCCAATCTTTGAAGAATAACAATAACTCGCCTTAACTCGATTTTATCTCTATAAATATAAAACAAAGTCGGGTTAGTTACACCGTTTATAACTCAAGAACGGCTGGACCGATTTTGACTATCTTTGATTTGATAGATTTGTCTCCGCCCCGAATAGCAGAATAACTATTAAGATATCGGAAAAACTCACGCAAAAAAAATTATGAGGAGAATTTATTTTCTCATACATAGATGCAGCTATACCTAGTCAGGTCATAAATTCTGTCACATGTTTAATATAAAATAATTGAAACAAGTTTATTCATTATGTAACCATTTATATACCAAAATGAACTAAACAAAACATAGATTCTTATGACACTAAAGTTTATTCAAAATGACCTCCGTGATTTTGAATACAGGCCTTCAATCTGCGCGGCCAGTCGTCTATCGCAGCACGAACGAGGTCCATGTCAATATCGGCGGCTGCCTTAATCAAGGATGTCTTGAGTGACTCCAAATTGGGATGAGGCTTTGAGCACGCCTTTTCCTCCAAGTGTTGCCATATCTTGTAATCTAACAGATTCAAATCTGGACTGGAGGAGGGCCAGTCTTCGTGCCGGATGAAGTCGATTTCACGCGTCGCCAGCCAGTCTTGTGTGCTCTTCGCTCTATGAGCTGGCGCCGAATCTTGTTAGAATACCCAGTGCCTGTTATTGAACATGGTATGAGAAACAGGTTCCACAAGGTTCGTCAAGACTGTATTTTGACACACAACTGCATTCGTTTTTACACATTTCTCACAAAAATGTACCTCTGTTAAGCCCCAATAAGAAACTCCCAACAATACCATGAGCGAGGATGGAAAATGACCTCGTTGGACACGCGGAATACGGTTGCTCGCTTCTTCACTACTGTGTGCGTACACCTTATCATTTTGTTTGTAGGTAGATCTCGTCTACGATAAAAAAAATTTCATCCGAAAAAAGAATTTCCCGATATTTTTTTCCCTCGTACCGCTTCAACAAAGCGCGGCATCTCTTCAGTCTCAGATCCATTAGACGAGCAATCAAACGATGTCCTGTTTTTCTTCGATATGCCCGAAGCCCTAAGTCTTCATTTAACACCCTTTTCACCGTGGTTCTGCTTAACCCCATCTGAAGGGCCAACAGTTTCTGCTTACGTTTGGGATTTCTTTGAATTCGCGCCTTCACAGCTTTTATCACTGCTGGAGTCCTAACAGACCGAGGGCGACCACTTCTTGACCTGTCATCTACACTAGAGTCTTCATTGTATCGTTTGATGGTGCGATAAACGAATCTTTTGGTTATATTCAAATTTTTCAGTATATCAAAAATTTGAATTGGCGCGTAACCTCAACGATGCAACGCAATAACTGCAACACGGTCTTCTTTAAGCGTCCACTCCATATTTAAAATTGAGTAAAATTTTAAAAAGTATACATTTTTATTTTCATGAACAATTCGAAATTCGAATTCTATAAACTTTTTTGTGGCCAGCATTCTAAAAGAAAAGTTTTTACTGTGTGACAATACTTATGACCTGACTAGGTATAATGATGGCCGATTGACAATTCTAGCGGCGACGAACATTGGCAGCCTGCGTCATATGTATGTCAAGGCGGTACGAAGTTCGGCGGGTCAGATAGTATCTATCTATAATATATAAAACAAAGTCGGGTTAGTTACACCATTTATAACTCAAGAACGGCTGGACCGATTTTGATGATCTTTGATTTGTTGGATTTGTCTCCGCCCCGAATAGCAGAATAACTAATAAAATATCGGAAAAATCACACAAAAAGAAAATATTATAAAGAAATTAATTTTCTCATACATAGATGCGGCTAATAATGGCCGATTGACAACTTACATTGGCAGCCCGCGTCATATGCATGTCAAAACAGTACGAAGTTCGCCGGGTCAGCTGTCTATACTGATATTATAAAGAGAAAAGATTTGTATGTTTGTAACGAATAAACTCAAAAACTACGGGTCCGTTTTCAAAAATTCTTTTACCATTAGAATGCTACATTATCCCGGAGTAACATAGGCAACTTTTTCCCCAACTGCGCAGAAGGAGGGTAATGTTTTTATTGAAAAACTACGCGTGCGAAGCTGCAGATTGGTCAGCTAGTAAAGAATAAGGAAAGCAAGAATAGCTACTTTCCTTAGACCCAGATGATTAAAATTCTGTAACATTTAGTGACTTTTCAAAGCGTCTTTGCTCTACATCGTTCGAGAAAATGTTATCTTTCATTATTTACCTTATAAACTCGCCTTCTCGTGTAAAACGTGGAGCGCCTTCCGGCTAAGATGGCGAAGTGGGTAAAAAATGAAGATGTTTTATTTCAAAGCGAGTTAATAGCGAATCTGTATCCTGTGTGGGAACGTCTCGAGTGAGGTGGTAAGACGCGGGAGCCGCCCACCACCACCCCAGCACGCCCCGGTAGCTGTGAAAGGTAGATAGTTCACTAGAATCTACGGTACCTATTACCTTCTGATTTCTTCGCGAAATCTGTTCTAGTTCTTTTTCTATTGATCATGTTTGATCCAATAGTGTGCTGCCATTACTAGTTCAACAGATGCATACGAATGCTCTGAAATGAACTTCATTTTCGAAGAACATGGAACGATTTGAATTCCTTCACTGCTCTAATCCTCACTCGCTCCGATCGTCTGAAAATTTGATGCTGAAAACCCCAGTTCATAGAACTAGATTCTATGATGATTCGTTTACCGTTCAAGCAACACGTCTTTGGAACACATTACCGGTCTCAATACGGCAAGCTCCATCATTAGCCACATTCAAAACAAGAGTGAAAAGATTTTATCTCAGAAACGTCGTAGTATCGCTATAGATATGTATGTACATATGTGTATATAATTATGTATATATATTTTTTATTTATTTTCTTTTTTGTAGGTATATGTATTTATGAATATTGATTTACTTTATTATAAATGTTCAGGTTCAGGTCGGCGTTGGATGCAGGCACCTTCCAACCGCAGTTCCTTGATATCAATGAGGGAGGCCTTTGTCCAGCAGTGGACGTCCTACGGCTGATATGATGATGATTTTAATGAAATGTTCAGCGCTCTTTTAAAGTTTAGTTTTTCTTTTGTTAATGTAGGTACACCCCCCTCCATTATTGTAGTGTTACTAAAGTCCTCTCCATCCAAAGGTTGTCTGGTAGAAATCGCTTCTAAGCGATAAGAACGCCCATTGTACATGTTGCTTTGTGAATTTTTATTTTTATGTCTGTTTATTTTTTTTTTAAATGTACAATAATTTATTTTCATTCGACTACGATTTTTTCGCAGCTCCTTGCCTGTGAGAATTTTTATGCCTGCCCTTGGGTTGTCAGGCTAAATGAGAGTGTTTATGGCACGTATCAACATGCGTGGTGAAGTTATTCATTAGTACCTCGTCATTCCCAATTTGATAGATTTTAAGCCCCGGCCCAAAAAGAGGTGTTATGAGTTTGAAGCATGTGTCTGACCGTGTTATCCTAGTTCCAAAACTGATGAACCAATCATGCTTATTGCTCGAAAGTTTGTTCTTAGCTATGCTTAGTAGAAGTGGTTGCAGCCAGTCTAAAAATGCAAGAGTTTGTAAGGAATGAGTTGATTTAGCTTGTAATTAGAGTAGCAGTGAGCTATCTCCCAGTCCAGTATTAGGAGAGTTCCGTACACGGTGAATATGTAAGCCCACGGGTGTTCATTAACCAGCATGTTAAGCTGCTGATCGTATAGTGTGCACTAGCATGGCTCCGGAGTGCGGACCGTCCTAATATCCATCACAACTTGCATATCTTTAAACTTAGTAAAATATCCTTGCGCAATCTAGACTATGTACATGTATTGTGTTGAAAATTTCGGATTTTATGATATCAAACAAATTTATTTTTTATTAACCTCACTGAACTTTAGACTGGCTCCACGAACAAATCAAAACAATCAAATTATTTTTTAAAACCGCATTGTTATCGTTCTGTTTAGGACGATGCCTCAAACAACCGACAATGGCTTCAAACATATAACCAGTGTTTTTCCAGGTTATCTGGAAGAGAATGCTTTCTAGAAAGGTTTGCCTTTTAACAATTTTTTATGTCCAATAAAGTATTTTGAATCAATCAACCAAGCGCGTGACCTACGAGGCAATAGTTTGTTAAAGGCGATGGTTACCACTTAACATCAGGTGGGCTAGTTCTATCTCCATCTAATTAAAATAAGTTTTTTGTTGAAAGATTACTTGTTCAAAACAAGCTTTTATAAATTCAAATCGGAACCGCAAGCAGATTCAAATGAGCCCAAACACTAGTAGCCTACCATAATCCATTCAGAAGTTCAGTTGTCTAGCATCCGTCTACATCATGAGACCACCTCCATGGTACCATATTATTGCATTGTCACCGAAGTTACATATAATTTCAGCTCAATCGGTTGAAGGGAACGGGTTTAAAATTCAGTTGCATGATTCCACCCGGACAAACATACATACATTGCAAGTTAATGAAAAGCTTGTAAAAATTTAAAATAGATCGTAATAAAAAAAACAAACACACTCTTATTTTTGTATTGGGGGTAAAAAACGCTCATAATGTTAAGATTTTTAATGTTTCCTGTGACATTTGACTTGAAGGTGAGTTCGCCCGTTTCTTAGCACACGATACCAAATCTCTCTTTATTTTTGATTGGTCTGGATATCAATCAAAAATAAACGCTTGTTATACAAAACAACACTCATTTAGTAGTCGGAAAAAAACTTCCAACCCCAAACAAAAGTAACCGAACGCAAAATACCCATGAAACAAATACGAATTACACTACAAAATAATAATTTGTGAAATTCCCGAGTTCCGGCCTCGTGGAGAAAGAATCAGATTTCCTAAGCGCCCTCTTGTGAAGTGGATGGATAATTATACTGTAATGATCCGTTCGGTGTTGCCATCGACAGAGCCTGAGATATTAATACTCCATGCATTGTGAACGTACATATTACAACTAAGAGACGAATTCGGAAATGAATTCTTATAAGACGCTTTGCCGATCTGATGGTTTATTAGTATGTCCATTAATTATGACACAAGTGTTAGCTCAAATCACGACCAAATAGAAATCATTTTTTGAAGTAAAACTTCTTTAAGCACGCTTGACTTGGGGAGTAAGCTGGTGAATGCGTTACGAAAAGTGCGTACGGAAGTTGAGAGGGAGATATAAGTCAGTGAAGATAGAAAGAGAGAGAGTTACGTTTCGGAGGTGTGGACAATTTTATAAATTAATATTTTAAAAGAGGAGTTTTACTTCAGTCGTGTGGTCGAAAGCACACTCGTTTTTTAAATTTTATATATTTAAATAAAAAATAAAAATCTTACCTAGAAATATTCCGTGATTTATTTCAATCATTACTATAAATAAATACAGGATTTATCACGTACCGTTTTATCGAGGTTTCGGCCGACATTGCGAGGCGATACGTAGTTCGGAGCGGATCGCACTCACCCTGATGAAGGTTCATAAATTGAACCTGTATTCATAATAATGATAAAGAAATCTTGTTCAAGCATTTCTGAGAAATCAACAGTAAGAAGTCAAAGCCAAAACAGCAATATCAGAATTTTCACAGCTCTCATCAATCCTGCAGTAGTAAGTAGCAAGTTCATAAACCAGAATGTAACTCTGTACACAGCGCGCGGAAGTGCGCTTTTGAGTTGATTGTTTCACGAGATTTTAATAACGGTGCAACGCAAAGACCGACTCGGAAGCCTATTGTTGATTTCAAGATGGCTCCCCCACCTGTATCCGAATTAAATTTCTGTCGATCGAATAGAGAAATTCAATTATTATGTTGCTTAGGATATGGTTTAAGAATGTTACAAGGTTTTTATTGTGATCTGAAGAGTTTCTCGAGTGACGATCTTAGACTTTGAAGTTATCAGCGCGGTCTACATTTTGATCGGTAGCCGTTAATAATATTTCTAAGTGAGCGCTTGGAAGGGCAAGTTAAATTTTTATTTTAGCCAGGTAAAATCAGATCATACTCTTGGGGCATTTTAACTGTACGTAAATAAAGCTCATTCCTTTGATAAACTTTTCTTAGAGAATTCCACGTAAATATTTAAAAATCTTAAACTACTAGCTCCTGTTCATACATATCGCTTCAGCGTAAATGCCTTAAACAGCTAACTCAAGCTTTCACATTTACGATACCCAAAAGTTGACTAGTCAATGTTCCTATGAATAGACCTGTCAATTCCCAAAGCATCTAAACTAATCGGCCACGCCAACCCAGCTTCATTAAAGACAGCTTATTCACTCAGCTCACCATAACTCCCAACTATCATAACATTAAGGCAACCTCCGACCGCATTCCGACCTCAAACTATTCAGACTCTTTGTCCCCGTTCCTCGAGTGGCAATAAATAAGGGCATTACCTGTTCCGGGACATGAAGCATCTTCGGAGACAATACGCAAATTCAGGCGCCCATTAAATACATATAAACTGGGTGACACCGGTCGCTGTTTATTAAGGCCCTGAAAGGGCAGCGTCATTTAATGCGGCTGTAAACTCCTGTTCGGAATAGGCAATCTAAATAGTTGTGGTAAATACTTCAGGTATCATCAAATTGATGTGTTCTAAGCAGACTCCGTGTTATTTTAGAATGGGGAGTTTAAAACTAGAACTAATTAATCAGTTTGCAAACTATTTTTCTTACAAGATAGTAACCCCATTCCACTTTGACTCCTGATTGGCGCATTTGAACCAAAGTATTGAAATTATTGAACGCTGAAAGGTACAATCACAAGCTAGGCTAGTTAACGTTAATGCGACATAGTATTAAACTGTTTACATCTTATTGTACCTTCCAAACATACTACTACCAAAAATAGACCCAGCCAATTCCGAAAGTTACCAAAAATTCCAGGCACAGATCAGAAATGAAACATTTTAAAAACAAGGTCACAGTATCTTCAGCAGTCTCCATCCACGAGTCGCGGGGGCAATTATCCACATCTCGGACACAACAGCGCAGACGTCCTCAGCTCACAATGGCACCACTCGAGGTCCCGCTGTAACGAATCCACTAGCGGTACCTACCAGAAACTAGAGCGGAATTGTTTGCGAGACACTCTCTACACTAGTCTACCAGTTAATGATGTATGGGAGGGGTTCATTAACAGACGGGTTTTTTGTCTCGCAAGGTCTACGTGTTGATCTATTGCTGCGATTATAATGATGTCTCCAAAGTTGACGTTGACGGCTCAAAGGATTAATTAGTGTTCCTGATGAATGTGACATCTAACCTACATACTGTGAGTCTGTGATGCATGCATTACTGCATTATGATCTATGGTTACATCCTCAATTACAATTTGTAAGTTGAGTTACTGGTTTTTTCTTGGTCACTAATAACCACTATACGTTATTTCAGGTTGAATCTGAATAGTCTAAACGGTATCGTGTAGTATTTTGTTAAAAAAACCAGTCAAGTACAAGTAGGACTTGCGTACCGAGGGTTCCGAACCTAGATAGGGTTATTTATAATAAATAAATATTGCTGGACATTTCACACAGTGTTATCTAGCCCCAAAGTAAGCAGAGCTTGTATTATGGGAACCAGATAACTGATAGAATACGTATGTACTTTTTTTTTAAATACTTACTTATAATATATAGAAAAACATCTAGACCCGGATCAAATATCTGTAGATCATGCAAACATTTGTTCCGCGGCGGGAAACGAACCCGCTACCTCCTGCGTCTCAGCCAGCTATGCGCCAACTGCGCCACGGAGGTCGTCAAGTTATGATAATCAAGCACCGCCATCTAGTTACGTGACCTGTAAACCAAGAAAACTTCTAAGATAGATATCTAAAGTTGTCCATCCAAAGGTTGTCTGGAAGAGATCACTTTTAGCGACAAGACCGCCCATTGTACCTTTATTTATTGTTTATTTTCATTATTGCTGTATTTTTGTTTTGTGTGCAATAAAGAGTATTTCATTCATTCATTCAAAAAAAAACTGATTGAGTAAACGAAAACTTCGTTTTCGTGTAAATCAAAATAAAAAAATGCTTTAGAAATGTGTAAATCTTAGTTCTTTTGGCCGACAAAATAAAAATATATTGTTTTTTTTTACTTGTAGAGGAAAGTCAATATTATTTATAAGTATGCCAATTTTCAAGCCGATAGGTCGATAGTTGTTGAGATAATCCTCTGTGACAGACGGACGAACGGACAAAGTCGCACTATAAGGGTTCCGTTTTTACCATTTAAAAACCATCCTCATCACTCTTGTTGCTTATTTCGTGTATGATTCCGATCATTAAAACTATTGCCCCATATTTGCCCCAAAATTTTTGGTCAATTGTTGATAACAAATGATTAAAATCCTCTTACACCACAGCAAAGCAGTACAAAGTAAAGTACACTCCCAACATCCCACGAGGAGAGTACAAAGGTGACAACCTCCGAGTATTTATTGGCCGGATCCCGCACAATCCATCACAGGTCAATTGTTCGACCCCACCGAGGGTCGCTTGTGCCGTGATCATTATTTAAAATATAGATGAGAGTGTTTTCTTTTCGATAATCGAGGCTGCGATTGAGGGTTGAACACAAAGGTTGGTTTCTTTTGATGGCGTCGCCTGTAGGCGGGCGGGTCTAAAGGACCGACCCGGTTATTTGTATTAGTAAATTGAAGGTACACTGTCCACTCTGTAGGGAGTTGCATGGCTGTGTGTATCGTTTTATTTTGAATGTACAGGATTATACTGTATGAATGGCTAGTCTGTCTTAGTTTAAAATGAAACACCAGTTGTATTTTTTTCATTTGCTAATTTGATAATTTCGCTTCACTTGTACGTGGAGCAACACGAAAAATAAATTTCAACTTGCTAGGTCCACCTGTTCCTGAGAAAATCGGTGGTGACACACGAACAGACAGACGGACAAGAGAGTGATCTTATAAGGGTTCCTTTTTTACCTTTTGAGGTATGGAACCCTAAAAAACAGTCAAACGTAATTATCATCATCTCAACTAGACTATAGATAAAGTCAAACTTTGTCCAAGAAAAAATATCCATCAAAATCTTTGAGATAACTAACATCTTTACTTAGAAAACTTTCGTGATTTATTTCAATCATTATTATAAATACGAGATTTATCACGTACCGTCTTATCGGTGTTCCGAACGGCAATGTTTCGGTTGAAATCGTGAATCTTCATCAGGGTGAGTGCGATCCGCTCTGAATAATCAGTGCGAGGCGAGACGTTATTCAGAGCGGATCGCACTCACCCTGATGAAGGTTCACGAATTGAACCGAAACATTGTCGGTCGAAACACCGATAAGACGGTACGTGATAAATCCCGTATTTATAATAATGATAACTAACATCAATGATACGACATGGAAGATTCAGAAGAAACTCGGCGGAACCCCACATCACCTGCCGTTTGTACATTCGGAGGGCGTGGAGGGATCAATTAACGTGGTCTTTGTGCACATTATATCGGAGCCCATTGAAAAGAGTTGTGATTTTCTTTGATACCAGCCAGACGCGGTTTGCCGAGTGAAAAATCAAAGGCACCAGTCGCGATGCATGAAGGGTTTTATTAAGATTTAATGCAGGCAACGACACTCCGAGGCGGGAAAAGAACGGCGCTTCAAGTGGCGAGGCGATGTGCGTTTTACATTTACGCCATTTTGGATTTTGTTCGTATAAGTGCCGGGGTGGCGGACGCTCTAAAAGTATTTATATAAGTTGGTGCTAGGTTCACGGTTTAAATGGCGTTAATTACTGACAAATACAGATGACGTTTTGTTCATGCTTTTGCTCGTTTGGCAGATTTCACTTTTAAGGAGTTTGGTCATGAAATGTCAAGATTATATATATTATAAATTCTCTTCTGTTCATAACTTAAACTATGAAAAGGTGTTCTGAAAATCACACCGGCGTAGTAGCGGGTACCAAAATATGCGCGTACCAAACAAACGGTCAAACGAAGGATCACAAAAGGCAAAGGTTCAACCGAAGCATGCATCATTAATGTGACCAACTTCCACAATCTATTGTTGCACTATTTAACAACTTACCCTTAGTCTGGCTCCAAATTAAACCTTACACGATTCTATAGAAATAAATACTGGGAAACTCTTTGTACGCCGGACCGCACCACATATGTATATATTCGACCGTGTGCTGAGTAAATGAAACTATTGTACAACAATATTAATTAATGTGAATTTTATATCAATCTGAGGTTGGTTTCTCGAGTTGGCTGGTAACGTTTGCTCGAAGTTTGCTTTTGCGATTGAATAAAACACCCGCACCTGTTTGTTTTCAAAAACGTGGGAGCGCATATTGTTTCTCGGTCTCTACACTACGGTAACTCCACGTTGATAGAGCTGTGTTAATTGTTGAGGTTTAGTAATATTATCGAATTAAGTAAGTCGTTTATACCGTTACACACACACACACTCCCTCTCACACAAAACCAACCAATCAACAACTGCACTATAACTCCGTTGACGACCTCCGTGGCGCAGTGGGCGAATAGCCGGCTGAGACGCAGGAGGTAGCGGGTTTGATTCCCGCTGCGGAACAAATGTTTGCATCATCTACAGATATTTGTTTCTGGTCTGGATGTTCTTCTATGTATTATAACTATGTATTTACAAAAAAAAGTATATAAGTATTCTATCAGTTATCTGGTTCCCATAGTACAATATCTGCTTAGTTTGGGTCTAGATAGCGCTGTGTGAAATGTCCAGCAATATTTATTTAATTAACAAGTGAACCAATTCTGAAAATTCTATCACTGATAGAAGGCTACACTATCCCCGAGTGCTTTAGGCTATATTTAATTCTGATGAAACTACTTTATTTTGTAACTGAAACTTACTTAAAAATTATAACCTCCATGCCTACAAGCATATGTTTGATTAAAAGGAGTTACCTAACCCTATGTTAACTAGTTATAAGTTACTGAAGTAAACAATTTTAGTTTATTTATTTAATCGCTACTAAAATAAATCCTTCAGGGCCGAATCAGAACCAAGAATGAATCAGTGGCACAGTAAATTAATACAAAGACGGAAACGTCATTTCAGTCTTTATGATTTAGCTTTAGCTTCACTATTAAATTCACTTATTTGATGGTTGAAGCATTTCTGATTTCTCCTCCTTAATAACTAAGATCCATTAATACCCGGCCGTTCCTCATATGACAATAATCCAGACACTTAAACCTCTACCGGACAATAAGCAACCAAAACACAATTGAACCTCAAGAAATAACAGACGAGACCGCCATTATATTAGCAGATTAAAGACCACTTTACTCAATATTCCGTAAAATATTGCCTCATAAATAGAGGGCAGTGAAGACGTGATCAAGTCCACGACCGCCGCGTGTAAGCCCCTTAAAAATTGCCAAACAGAAAACGAACCGACAATAGCGGACGGTTATACATCAAGTCTTAAAAAGGTTGCAAAAAAAGGGAATTCGTCCGTAAGTCGTAAACGGCGAGATGACGTCCGAAGACGGATTCCGGACGGTCTCGGGCGACAGATACGAATGGAATCGGCTGGTGGTAATAGAGCCGGACCGGCTAAATGACCAGCATCCGGCCCGTGGACAAGCGAATCCGCCGTAATAAAGCAGGATTGATGAAAAAGCGCTAAGCCGCGCCAATATAGAGCAGATGTGCAGAGCATGAGCTCAGAGCGTTTAATACCACTTTCAAACCTATCATTTTTTTAGGTTTCCGTACCTCAAAAGGAAAAAAGGAACCTTTATAGGATCACTTCGTTGTCCGTCTG
This sequence comes from Philereme vetulata, assembly GCA_918857605.2. Classification (NCBI taxonomy): domain Eukaryota; kingdom Metazoa; phylum Arthropoda; class Insecta; order Lepidoptera; family Geometridae; genus Philereme; species Philereme vetulata. The sequence continues at coordinate 2,529,585 of OU975420.1, forward strand.
TCTGTCCGTCTGTGAAGACCCTTTTTCTCAGGAACGCGTGAAGGTATCAAGTTGAAATGAATATCAAACGATGTGACAACGACGTTAACGCAATTAAAAAATACGGCCATTTACGCTGTATATTTTTTCTCGCAAATAAATCAAAACCTATAGAGAACTTCTCGTAGAATCATAATATTTGGCAAAAAGCAAGGTCCTCACAGCACAAGTAAAGGTTAATTTGTAATTATATAACAAAAAAAACGAAGCTCTCGGTGCGCGTACCAGACTCGCACTAGACCGGTTTTTTTTAATTGGTAATAGTCAATCGTTTGAACACTTGGACGATGTGTGTGGTTGAATTAAGATGTGTTCGTAGATAGGGCACGCTTAACCATGAAAAACCACTTCTTGCCTGATTGAAAGTCCAAACGTTATAATTGCCATCATCATCATCAGAAATTTTAATTCCTATTTGTATTTTATTTCACACCTATTTTTCTTGAATGAGCTAATTCAAATCCTAGAGCGGAGAGAATAATATCTTTACTGACTTCTCGCCTATATAGGAGTGTATTGAGCATTACCCTCCTTTTAATGACGTTCGTATGAGCTACTGGCCGATTCTGGTGTCTGTGTTTATCGAAGTCTTCCGACATGGTTTAGCGTCGGCCTTCAGAAGCACGCAATCTTTGTTGATAACAAAGGATGAAAACAAACGATAGTTGCCTGCCTTGGGCCGGGCCCTCGCCGTCTTCCCAGCGGCTTTAATACAAAGCTATAGCTATTACAGAGATCGCCTCGACCATCGAACGCCGCGGCTTTGCCTGACTCACTTTACCGGGATTTCGGATATGACGTAAAGCACTCACTTAACCGACCCCCGGATTCACTCTGACCGACTTTTTCTCCTATTTATTAACCCAAGATATATATTAGAGGTTGAAACCGGGATTATTCCCGGAATGCAATATAGACGGGATAAGACTGGGATCTTATTGGGCGCTGTTAATTTTGTTAAGGTTATTGATGAATATTGTTATTAAAGTGTTGTCGTAGGGACCGGGTGGAGGCTTTAATAAGATAACGGTACGGTTTCGATTAGGTTTTAATCTTCTTGACAGTTTTCCCGAGAAAGTAGTATGAGGTTTTGGACAATTAAGCAAAAGAGGCGCACACATAAAGGATCAACAGGTTTTAGAGTTAGAATAGCCGCATTCAAAGACTCGGCGTAATGAGCGCAGAGCAAACAAGTGGCCCGTATAATTTATGAAACATCGCAAAAACCCGCAATATTTACTGTTGACCCTAAACCGTTTCTTAACCTTTGTTGGAGCACAGCTGCCTGAGGGGACACCTGGCCGCGGCTCGCACCAACATATATTAATAACGCGTTAATTTATCAACAAGCAGTGTTTATCCAGGGATTAACTGTGAATAGTTTTAGTTGTACAACAAAGGGCCGAAAGGGTTCAAAGCGTTTCTTGCCGACATATTTACCTAAGGTGTAGGTGATAGTAATTTTACGCGCGAGAGGTCCAAGAGCGGGCAAACAATACTCCCCAGGACACAACATGCCTCAAATTTCGCCGCACAAGATTAAACAACTGTTTGTGAATATCAAAATCCGAAGTTTGTTTGATGCCCGCGCGTATGTGATTGTTGATGAAAACTAACGCCAAGTTTCGCAATCAAACTGGATACAAATATTTGCTGTGCAAATTAAATTATAACATGAAACGAGTGCGTGTTTTGGGAGACGGTCGAGCAGAACATTTAATCGTAATGCTTTCATGTCTCGTGAACTCGACATTCCTAAGACTTTGAGTTTCATGTTGAAGGGTGAACGCAGCGTGCGAAGTGGGTACACACTTGCTTATGCACTAGTATATGAGCGGAGCACTGAATTATTGCACCTTTGTTCAAAAACCACCGTACACTTTACACAACTTGATCGTTAACCTAAAGCAGGGTGATCAAACTTTTAAACAAAACAAACGATTGAATGGAATAAGTTATAAATTGTCATTAAAATTGCCGAAAAAAAATAATGAACGAAAAGAATGGAATGGTCCAAACATTTTCAGATTTAAAGCTTCTTTTATTTACGAAATGCCCTAGTTAGTTGCTTCAAGTCTGCAAAAAGTGGAGGATATCGCAAAAAAGCTATCGCGAGGACCGTCCCGGACAAAGAACGGTTCACTAACATAATTAAAAATCTCCCGATTTTATCCGCCTCCCAGTGTCCATTCTAGTTCGTTTTAATTATAGAGAAATATCACTTTTGTTCGGAATTTTGCGAGGTTCTGTAAGACCTTAGTCATTCTGCTAATTACTTAGGAAGATTATGTTCATTAGAGATTATACTTATTATTGAAATCTAGGCAATTTGCGTTGATAATATTGTACTCTGTTATTTGAAGAATTCAGACAGCCTGCGAAAACGGACAAAGATCTTTACTGAATCCGAAATGTTACACACAGAATGTTAACTCATAAGAACAAGACGTATTCAGTAACAAGGATGGGTGGAATAATGGTGGTGCGTATGAGTAGCGCAATTGATGAAAAAAATTAAGTATCTATCGAAGGCAAACTATCAATGCGTATTGTCACGTTCCATACGAACTTTCCCTGAATCTACCGTCATCCTAGCCAATTAATAACAAAGACTCACATGTAGCAAGTATTGGGGGACATCTCAATGATTAACGACTGAAACTAAGGGCCACGCCCGACCTAACGTATCCGTCTCACCGTCCGTCTGTCGCTACTGCCATTACTCAAAACTTAAGCCACGTCACTGATATTCTGGACAATTGTATTCGGGGCACGGAATATGGATATGATGTCACCGATGCCTGTCCAAACAACATCTTTCGCGAAGTTTCTGTACCGCATTGGGCACCAATTACGTCACGTTCAAAGTTGCTTGTCGAATTGATAATTGTTAGGCTAGTACATTAATGGACCGATAATCGGTATCTTTATGGAGTAGGTATGATCATATTAGCCACAGACGTTCTCGGTGGAACATGTAGGCCACTCCTTAAATTTAAAGACAGAACGATCTGGTGCGCCCTGCATCCGACGGCTCCAAGCCAACCTTTATTAGGTCGTCATTCCATCTAGTGCAGGTCGTCCTACGCTGCCCCAGTACATAGACTCCTGGTAGAGTAGGTGTAGTAGTAATGATGATTATTCTCATGACTAGTAAAAACACACAAAACAGCCAGTAATTACTCAGAAGTACGGCTCATCTACAACACCGTCACATTACACGACAAACAAGGGGACAGCGGAGTCTATAATCATTTATCTCGACGAGTTTAATAAAAGGAATATTATTTACGGCGTCGGCGACCGGCGCTAATGTCGCATGATTTAATCCCATTACATTGGGAGCCGTGCCAGCTTCCCAAAGATGGTGGATAACTTGTGAAATATGAGAACAAAGAACGTGGATTCGATAGGAGAACAATAGATAGATAGAAAACGCTTTATTCTAAATCACACTTAAAATAAAACACAAATAACAATACACGCAGAAATACAAGTGACGGTCTTATCGCTAAAAGCGATCTCTAATGTCAACAATGACGATTGAATCCACGTAGTACCACTAAATTATAACTGAAACTGTTCGAGTGTGCGTTCTCTTTACGCTAACAAATGTTATGAGCTAGTGTGGATTCAACATATTATTAAATGTCTCGAAGTATTACTGCATCCTATCTAACAAAATTCAAGATGAGCATTTTCGTTACGCCGAAAATTTACATTCGCCAGTAGTCCATTGGTATCTTTTGTGTTTGTGGACATGCCATGACTTATTTGGCGCTAGAACCAACGGCTACGTTAGGGCACGTAGATGCCACTTGCAGTTCAAATACTGACCTCAAATAAATATTTTAGCGATAAGACCTTGTATTGTATTTCCGCGTATCTTGTTATGTGTTTTTGTATTGTTTTTGATCTCCAAATCAACTTGGGCAAATCGGCGTTGTATGCATGTATGTATGTTTGTTTGTCCGAGGATAACTTTCGAAGTTTCGAACGATCCGTGGTGTAACTAAATGAGCTAAGAATATAGGGCGGTTGTTGAGATATTGGGGTTCAAGAGGGATAAAAAAACAAAATGGGACTTTCCGGTCAAATGGCACGTCTAATTCTAACGTCTTTGTGAGAACATTTCGACCTCGTTTTTATTTTTAGTTTAAAACTTGTAGTTTTTAAGTTATTAGCCATAATAAAAACTGAACTTTGACAAAACTCACAGAGTACACCAGTGACCCCACAGTGCTGTAATTTGGTATTCGTGTAGCTTAAGTGACACAAATATAGGCAAAAATCTGAAATCCAGAATATCTGCAATTTGTACCCAAAAAAACGAATCAATAACATGAACTATCGACTATGCGGATATATCGTACCTAGACCTTAATCAGGACCTCCTTAACAAATTGGATCGACTGCTCAATACGTGCATTAGGTTCATCTACGGTCTCCGTAAGTATGATCATGTGTCTGAGTATCGCTCCAAACTGAAATGGCTCTCAATTCGTGACAGGAGAAAGTTAAGAGTTTTATGTCTTCTTTTTTCGATCCTTAGGGACCCCTTTACTCCCCATTATCTTAAATGCAAATTTTCCTACCTCTCTGACACCCATGACCAAAACTTCAGATCCACTGATTCTCTCCTTCTCGCTACCCCGAAACACTCAACCGCCTTCCGTGGCAACTCTTTTGAGGTGGTAGCTGTCGGTCTATGGAACTCTCTCCCTACTCATATTAAAAAGGCGCCTAGTAAACCGGTTTTCAGACGACTAGTCTATCGTCATTTCTTGCAGTCCTCCACTGGCTGTTAAAATATATGAAAACGTAGTACATATGTGTGTTGTATGTAATAGTATTTTTTGTTTTATATCTATAAATATATATATATATATATATATATATATTTGTTATATTTCTCATATATATATTCTATGTATTATTATTGTTATATCAAGTAGGTTTATGTATTTATTCTAACTGTAATCGGAGTTTATTGTTATTTGTGTTTCTTTTGTTTTTTTTTAATTAACATTAATATTGTTAAAAGTTAGCACGCCCACCTTTTTTGTTACCTCTGAGGTTGGCAGGTAGAAAATGCTATTAGCATTAAGCCCACCTTTTGTACATGTAATTTGTATTTTTGTGCAATAAAGTATTAAATAAATAAATAAACTCACGTTACCTGTAATTTGAATGAAAGTGTAGGTCAAGTTAGTTGGTTATGATTTCGTGGCACAATTGTGATAGGCAAAGATTACAAATATTTTTTTTTTTGTTTTTATGGGAGACTCGCGAGATCTCAGTTAATTGAAGTGTTACGTATAATAAAGCGATATCAACCTATCTAAATACCTAACCTAACCTACTTGATCTGTTGTGAAATAACTAATAAGCTACGCTCTACAAGCGCTTTTACCAAGTCGAGGATACTAGGTAAATAGGGTTTATTTTTTCCTATTGAGGTACGAAACCCTAAAAAACGAGAGATTTGTGCGAGAGACGCGACCGAGGAAAGTTTTCGAGGCGGTGAAGCGAGCTAGAACTATTGAATTGTTAAAAAAAAAATACTAGTCAATAGAAGAATAGAATAAATTAATGCTTCATTGTACACCAAGAATACGTAAAAAGACCAATTAATGCTAAATATAGTACATTAGGCGGCCTTTTCGGTGAAAGCGATTTCTTCCAGGCAACCTTTGGATGGAAAGTAATGAGCGACAGCTGACTTAGAAGGTGACAGCTGAAAAGAACCCACTACGCATCTTCGCACATCTCTGGCGAAAAAGCAGTCAAGTGTAAGACTGGGGGGTTCAGGGATCCCAGACAAACGCAATGAGACTGTGGTGTCCCTGTACAGTAGATGAAACACCTGCTAATGTACCCTTTGTGCCCGAACAGCTGCAGAATGGTTGACTTAAAAATGGCTTCTCCTGGCGCCATCAATGTAGCCAAGTACCTATCTAACACAATATAAATAAAACTATTGGCACGCTCAGAAGAAGAAGTGTAAGATTTTCGCACCATGTTTTCTTTACAACAACGAACTACACTTATTGATAAGACTTTATGTTTCAAACATTTTTTCAAGTTGTCAAACGACCAATCATTGCCCTCGCATGTCCTACAATCCACACCCATAAAAGCGTAACCACCTCCAAGAATCGATTCGGTCCTAAGCCTATCATTTATGTCGTTTAGCCATTACGTACTCGGCCGTAATATTAGTGATACGATCGTCAGGCAATCCACTGGGATTTAATTTGGGCCTTTTACGGTTATTAGTTGTAATTGAATTGTGTGCGATCTATGGCCAGGTGTAGTGTTAATTATTGGTAGATGGAATTACTTGAAATTACGTCATATCCTTAGTAATTGTTGTGCTGCGTCGTAGGCTTTGCTACGCGACGCAGCACAGCGAATTTAGAGCTACGAATTTGCTACGAATCTCGTGGCCTACGAGGTTCGTAGCAAATTCGTAGCTCTACGGTTGAGATGGCGTAGCAAGTCAGCAATTCAGGTCAGGATTTTTTTGAATGGGCAATAACAAATAGCCACGGAGAATGAGGATTAAGTAGTTTTTTTTAAATATCATCAACTTAAAGAATCAATCGCAAACATGCTACTTAGTATTTTCGACACGTACTCTTACGATATATTTGTGTTTCGCCAATAATACATCGAGATACCACCCACGCCCCTGGTGGCCAGCGGTCGCTAATCAAATATCTTTCCTGGGCTCAACTAGGTGACAATACACGACACTGCCAGTGGTTCTCAAACTTTTTGTGATTTCTGTCTTAATCTTATACGAACGACTCCCGTACATTTTGTGTACATTTTTTTCATGAAACTGATGATAATCAACGCTGTATACATTACCTGTGCGTGTGTATACATAGCTGGGTATTTGGATTATTATGAAATACAGATACAAAAGTTTATTGATCAAAAAACAAACATAATCTAGTGATACACTGCCCCCTGCGTTCGTTTTTATAGTCTTGCAGCGTGCAGTGTCGTTCCAAAAGAGATTAACTGTTGAAGTAAGTGCAGACATTTGCAGGTAAGTTAAAAGTTTAAGCACCACTGGCTTGAAGTACGAGGAACGAATGGCAAATGATTAATAATGGTAATACCATTAGCCGGCCTCGGGCGCGACACATTCGATTACAGACACATTCGATTTGTCCATCGGCGCTAGGCGTGTCCTAGGCAGTCATTCACTACTGTCACAACACTTTTATTCATGCGAGAGCTCATCCAGTTAAAGGCAAACCTCTTATTGATTGCAATCACACGGTTCCTTTTTAAAGATGTTACGGTAATTAAACTTCAAGTGGAGGTGCTGGAGGGGCGCGCAGTTTTAGCTTGGAATTAGGAATATCAAAGGAACATTCTGCCAGCACCACAAATGCCCATACTCTAGTAAGCTTATAGGATCACTTCGGTGTTCGTCTGTTTGTCTGTCAAGACCCTTTTTCTCAGGAACGCGTGGATGTATCAAGTTGAAATTAATATGAAATACCTACCTACCAATAATGTCTTTGGTTCCTTAGACCGGTAAAAAAATTAAGGCCTTCAAAGTCAAAGCAATCAAAATATACAGCCGTTTTTGCTGCATACTTTGCTCACAAATAAATTATTGTTGACCTGGAATCATGAAATCGTTAATTTGTAGTCATATCACATAAATAAAATGTTTTTTACGGAATCCTCGGTGCGCGAGCCAAACTCGCATTTGTTGAGTGATGCTAAAAGTCAAAGTCTTTTATTCATTAAAATCACAAGGATCACTTTGAAACGTCAATTTTACTGCCTGTTCCTTCGCGACCAAGCCAGGAAAGAAAGGCAAGAAAACAAGGCTGGTTGTTTTTTAATGATCCTTTTAGAATACATAACAATACAGATAATAAATTACGTCTAAATTGTAACATTTTGAACGAGTTGAAGCAATTTCAATCCCAAGCTTCTCTATCATCTAAATAATCCGATATTTTATAGTAGGCTTTTTTATAAAGATTTTTTTTAATTGCGTTTTTAAATGATGACAATGAAGTGATACTACTGTTTGTTTTTATACGACACGGCAACATCCCGTTTCTTGCAAGTACAGTTTTTTGCAGGATCCCGTTAAAAAAACCGTTCCCACAGAACTGGACGGCCGTGGGAAATGGCTGTAAGTTGGCAAACTAGCTTACGTGTCACCTGATGGTAAGTGGTTCCCGTAGCCAATGGACGTTTGTAACACCAAAGGTGTCACACTCGCGTTACCGACCCTTTAGAATAAATAGCGATAAGACCGCAAATAGTATCACATAGATTTACATTATTCTTATTTAAGTATTTTTGTTTTATTTTGTGCACACCATAAAAAGTAGTTTCCGTTCTATTTTCAAAAATTTCATAGTACGTTATTTCGTATACCTGCTACGAAGTTGTAGCTACGATCTATGTACATCTTTAGCGTACTTGGCAAAGTTCAATTAGCCTTCAGTCAAAGCCTTTTAAAAGGCGTGTAGTAATCGAAACGTGTGTACTGAGGCAATTTCATTAGTTGGCATTAATATCAACATCAATTAATATCGTCGTTTGACGGCGGGCGCGGCGATAATGCGCGATACTCGGTGATTAGCGTACAATGTACAATCTACTGCTAATTGATTGCGGCTGGCCTTTTTGCCCGACTGCATAAATAGCTATTCATTTAACAAATGTAGTATGGGGAAGTTACAGGCACATGAGATATTTCACCTGTGTATCTTAGAATGATGACAATAATAATATTGCTGGACATTTCACATAGCGCTATCTAGCCCTAAACTAAGCAGAGCATGTACTATGGGAACCAGATAACTCATAGAATACTTAGATAAATTTTTTTGTAAATACATACTTATAATATATAGAAAACATCCAGAGCCGGAACAAATATCTGTAGATCAGGCAAACATTTGTTCCCTACGGGAATTCAACCTGCTACCTCCTGCGTCTCAGCCGGCTATTTGTCCACTGCGCCACGGACGTCGGAGTGATGCCCAAGAGTTTATGAGCTACGGTAGGCTTTGCCATTAGGTATCTGGCCATCTTGTTTTCGAAGTCGGGTGAAGCCGGTCGGTTTTCAAAGACTTTCCTATCATCCATATCCATCATCCTTGTTGAGACTGTTGTCTCAGACTAGTGTGAGGAATTATAACTTTTATTTAAATTTTGTTATGTGAAATTATGTCTATTATGATATCACACTTGGACAATTTCATTTGACATGTTTCATCATCATTATCATCATATCAGCCGTAGGACATCCACTGCTGGACAAAGACCTCCCTCATTGATCTCCAGGAACATGACATTGACATGACATAACATGTTTAATTAAGTTTTTTACTAACAGTTATGGTTGAGAACTCGGCTCTTGAAGTTGTCGACGCGTATGTATACCTAGGACAAACAGTCCAATTAGGTAGGTCCAACTTCGAGAAAGAGGTCAATCGTCGAATCCAACTCGGATGGGCAGCGTTTGGGAAACTTCGTAACGTCTTTTCGTCCAACATATGTACCTCAGTGCCTTAAGACGAAAGTCTACAATCAGTGTGTGTTACCAGTGATGACATATGGAACCGAGACGTGGTCCTTCACTATTGGCCTTATGAATAAGCTCAGAGTCGCTCAACGAGCTATGGAGAGGGCTATGCTCGGGGTTTCTCTACGGGATCGAATCAGAAATGAGGAGATACGTAGGAGAACTCAAGTCACCGACATAGCCCGACGGATTAGCACGTTGAAGTGGCAATGGGCAGGCCATATAGCGCGCAGAACAGATGGCCGATGGGGCCGAAAGGTTCTCGAGTGGAGGCCACGGACCGGCAAGCGCAGCGTAGGACGTCCACCCACAAGATGGGCAGACGACTTGGTAAGAACCGCAGGTCGGCGTTGGATGCAGACCGCTTCCAACCGCAGTTCCTGGAGATCAATGAGGGAGGCCTTTGTCCAGCAGTGGACGTCCTACAGCTGATATGATGATGATGATGATGGATCTTTGACATCTGAAAAAAAATAAATTGAATAATCTTCACCCGATGTGAAATAACGATCTCCTTAAGGTGCCATCACGATTATGACAACCTGTGTGGCTCAGTGGACGAATAGCCGGCTGAGTCGTAGGAGGTTGCTGGTCCGATTTCCGCTGCAGTACAAATATGTGCACGGTCTACAGATATTTGTTCCAGGTTTGGATATATTTCTATAAATTGTAAGTATTTTCAAAAAGTTAAAAAAATGTATATTAAGTATTCTATCAGTTATCTGGTTCCCATATGTTTGCTTTGTTTTGGGGCTAGATAGCGCTATGTGAAATATCTAGCATTATTTATTTATTACTAGCTGACTCGCCCGCGGCTTCGTACGCGTGGTTTGTCAATAAAACATTACTATCCTTCTGTGCAGTCACATAAGTGTATCCTATGTCTCAAGTCCATTCATAATCTATCTAGGTATATAGGTACCAAATTCCATCGAAATCGGTCGAGCCGTTAAGACATGAAAAGGTAACAAACAAACAGAGAGACAGAGTTACTTTTAAATCGGTATGTACGTAGATTATAACCTGCATTAACTCATAGGCTACTTTTTGTTGTCAAACAACGCGAGCGAAGCCGCTGGCGGAAGCTAGTTATACATATAAACCTTCCTCTTGGATCACTCTATCTATTGCTGAAAACTACATTAAAATCCGTTGTGTAGTTTAAAAGATCTGAGATAACAGACAGCGGAATCGACTTCATTTTATACTATGTAGTCAATACAGTATATTTCAATAGCAAAAGTATAATTCTTTCTGAAACTTTCCGCCAAAGGATTTGAAAGCAAAAGCAAGCTCTCAGTACCTAATTACGATTATTTCGTCGAAAAAACCGAATGCACCGTACAGCGTACTCGCATCTCGCATGATTCCGCTGCATATTAGATTTAATGGCGCGCTCCGAATGTTTTAATCACAATTAGGGGGACGTTCCGATGTGCGAATGTTCGCTGTTCGTTTGTGTTACAAAAGATTACTTGCAGATGCGTCTTCGTAGAGAGGTTTGCAAGAATCAGTTTTATCACGACGACCTCCGTGGCGCAGTGGGCGAATAGCCGGCTGAGACGCAGGAGGTAGCGGGTTCGATTGCCGCCGCGGAACAAATGTTTGCATGATCTACAGATATTTGTTCCGAGTCCGTTCATCGTCACTTCCCGTTATGTTCACTATTTATGTTCCTTGTAATTGTTTCTTGTCTCATTTTGTGTGTACCAAATAAATGATTATTCTATTCTTCTACTTCATCACCGTATATACTCGTAAGACGTCCACTGCTGAACAAAGGCTTCATATATTCCAGAGTGACTTATCCTGTGTAGCCTGAACACCAAAGAGCTTGCGGCAGCGTAGAAACTCCGATATCAGAGCTAGTTTTAAGAACTTTTTGTTTTTTTGTTATTCGCCCTGGAGATGGAACAAGCATATGGCCACATATGGCACACACAGTATTGCCTCGTAGGTCACGCACCCTAGAAACGTGCCCTACGATGCTCTGCCCTGCGTTCATCAGTTTGTGACATACAGGTGTAAAGCCTCATCATCATCATCATCATATCAGCCGTAGGACGTCCACTGCTGGACAAAGGCCTCCCTCATTGATCTCCAGGAACTGCGGTTGGAAGCGGCCTGCATCCAACGCCGACCTGCGGTGCTTACCAAGTCGTCTGCCCATCTTGTGGGTGGACGTCCTACGCTGCGCTTGCCGGTCCGTGGCCTCCACTCGAGAACCTTTCGGCCCCATCGGCCATCTGTTCTGCGCGCTATATGGCCTGCCCATTGCCACTTCAACGTGCTAATCCGTCGGGCTATGTCGGTGCTTGAGTTCTCCTACGTATCTCCTCATTTCTGATTCGATCCCGTAGAGAAACCCCGAGCATAGCCCTCTCCATAGCTCGTTGAGCGACTCTGAGCTTATTCATAAGGCCAATAGTGAAGGACCACGTCTCGGTTCCATATGTCATCACTGGTAACACACACTGATTGAAGACTTTCGTCTTAAGGCACTGAGGTATGTTGGACGAAAAGACGTTGCGAAGTTTCCCAAACGCTGCCCATCCGAGTTGGATTCGAAGCCTCATGTGTCTGTAATTTCACCGGAAACCATACCCTTCACACCGAAAAACAGCAATGCTGCTTGGCGGCAGAATATGTATGATGGTAGTACTTCTCCGGGTGAGCCCTTTCACAAGGAACTCTACTACTACTACTTAATTACCAGTTACATTCGTATCCACAAAACCCTTCCTTAACGAGCAGCAGTGCCGAGGCTCGAGCTCGCTCAAAGCGAATAAAGATATCTATATTCATTAAAATTTAAAACGCGCGCGGGCTATAAGATTCAAAAGGAGGGTGTATGTGTAGTCAGTTCTCGTACCTATGCATGTAAGTATATCGCATATATTCACATTATCCTTTTAATAATGTTTGGAGATTATATCGTAATTATTTGCGCTATTTTTACTTTATTATGGTGCTTATTATAATGACAACCTATAGCTATGTATATCTTAGATAAAAAGTTAATGGTTACCAGTGGTTATCGACAATTAATAAGGAAGAAAAGTAAAAAAGACACATTTCGTAAGAGGTTTGACTTGTATTCACTTTTGCAATCAACATGCATCAGTAAATACTTTTTACAATAACTCATTCTTCTTATTATTGGGGGGAGGGAGGGGGGGTTAAGTAGATAAATATAGATGTGCTACCGCTGACTGTAAAAGTTGCTTAATAACACAAATCTTTAAATGGAAAAATATTAGCAGATATGACGTCTTAGTGAAGATTATCTTGTATGATAATGACAACATTGACCGTGCAGAAGTATAGTGCGAATGCTTACGATATTGCGTGATAGAGAGCCATGAAATCCACTGCTAACTGTTTGCTTAACAGCAGAAGACAAATTGTTGCTTCACACTTATTTATCGTTTCCTATCTCAAGGTATCCAAACAGGAGCCTATTTTTTATGAGGCGAGAGCAAACGCCTCGCGGCGCAGCGCCACAATAACAATTACGATTCACAATCACGCACCCGTCATTACACGCCGTTTTATCTTGAGACGCAGCCCCAACCCTTTGCCGTCTAATCGTGAATTATATCCAGTAATAAAATTCTTTAATCAAAGAAAACAACCGAGCGCACATTAAGCGTGCAGCGTTCGCCACCTCCGGTCGTTACACGGAATATTTACATACATGTGTCATTACATTACACCCCCACCCCCCACGCCCTACAATAATTAAGGGTATAACGGAATCTTAGCGTCTTATTACACGAACGTAACGATATCCCTTACAGAAAATTGTAAGTGTCGTTAGTACAACACCTCCCTATGATCACCTCGAGAAGTTGCTCGTGTGGCGAGGAAGTATACGCTCGCGAACTTAAATGTGAAATATCCGCTAATGAATCAGACAATATTTTAAGGCGTGGAGGCAATAAAAACCCCCCCGTTAATGTACACCGACACTTTGTCTCGTGTAGGGATGCGATTGCGATGATGTATCGATGTTTAGGCTGTGGAAGTTGTCGATGTCCTAACAAATATCGATGAATTGGGTTTAGTATCATCAATTACTCAAACCATTATGTCACCTTTATGTACTTTCTGTTATCCCGTTAAACAGAAAGTATATTTATGTTTTCCCGGGATAAAAAGTATCTCCATCTCTAGAATCCCATCTCTTTACCAAATACAATTAAAATTGATTCCGCGGGTTAGCCATGTAAACGTAAGAAATAGCACTTTCTCATTTGTAACTAGTTTAAATATGGATAATCATCGATACATGATACAAATGTGACGTCTCTAATCGGTCATATTCTGTTTTTGTCACAATAGGGGTTGAGTTATGTCAAGATACCGATGGTTTACCAAAATTATTCCTGACATTGCAACAATCCTAACAATATATAGCCAAGTATATCTTTGATGAAAAAGGTTTAGTGGTACCAGTGGTTATCGACAATGAATAAGGAAGAAAGGTAAGACAGACACATTCCGTAAGAGATTTGACTTTTACTCACTTTGGCAATCATCAAGAATCAGTAAATACTTTTTACAATAACTCTTTCCTCTTACAGATTCATGAATAGACCCCGCTATGATTCCGTTCCAGTACGAAAACACCGAGACTTGGAACGATAATAACAATAAATAATGCTGGACATTTCACACAGCGCTATCTAGGCCCAAACTAAGCAAAGTTTGTACTATGGGAACCAGATAACTGATAGAATAGTTATATACTTTTTTTGTATATACTTATAGTATACAGTAAATACCCAATAATAATATCCAGACCAGAATAATTTTAGATCATGCAAAAACTTGTCCCGTTGCGGGAACCCAGCTCAACCTTTTGCATCTCGGTCAGCTACTCGCCTACCAGGCCAAGAGGTCTTCAGAAAGATGCTGGTCCTTAAAATTTAGATGGCTTTTCTTTGATTTGTTTTTGAACTCAGTGATGTAGCCCAAATTCTCATTTATACGGTAGCCCGAATATATCGTCCGCATAAACTTTTACAGCCTAAGAACTGTGACAATAAGACGTTGCCTCGGATAGATCCTTCAGGCTGGGGTCCCCGGAGGGCGTTTTGCGGTCTGGACTTGCGAATGACTCGAGGCCTACAAGTGCTCATACGGAAGTTTGTTTCGTTAATATATTTGTGATATACCGGTTAAGAGAATGGCTAGCAAGGTCAACTGGTCAAAGTCAAAGTCAAAATCTTTTATTCATTAAAAGCACAATGATCACTTTGAAATGTCAATTTTACTGCCTGTTCCTTGGCTTACTAGATCCACTTGCACGTCCAATATTTACGTATATATAGATGAGCATTATTATTTATGATTTGTCTACATCACAGTACACAGTACTGAAAGACACTTGAATTTCACATATGTAGAAATATTTTATTAGTTTGTAGCCAGTTTTATATGTTTGATGTGAAACATCTATTTGCGCGCCTTGGGGGTAACCGACTCGTTATTTTATTTACATTTTAGGATAAGATTTCATGTATTAATATTTGTCTAAGGTCAAAAGTGCGGATAAAGAATTGTTTGCCGTCACGGGTATTTATATTGCGTACTAGCTTCCCGTGACGGGCACTCTTTTTTTGATGAGTTTACTGAATTGCCAGAAACAACAGCTTTTTGATAGTATGTTCCAATTATGGACCACCTTATTACTGAGAGAGAGACTTATTTACGTTGATGTCTTCGAGAAGATCCTTCGTGTTATTTCATTGCTTATGTCTGGATGGTTGCTGTTGCGGATGATAATCCTGCAGGCATCAATGAGACCACCTCGAAGGTGTCTCTCCTCTAGAGTAGTGCAATGGGTGAAGTATGGGCCTTCATAGTCTTCATAAGACTGAAACGCCTTGTCTGAGTCTGCGTTCCCTAACGATTACAACCGGGTGTCTTCAAGTCGCGAGTGAACAGGTTTTTTCCAGGCAAGCATAAATCGTAGACTGCATCATCGCTTAGGCGAGATCGTGGAAAAGCCTATAATGTATTAAAAACACGATTATGACCTCGTTTCTTTCTCTTCACCGCTGCATATAAAGGGTCTCTAGATAGACCTCTACCTAATCGTAGATTATTGTACTACACATTACGTATGCTTACTAGTATTCCATCCCATGCTTCCGCAGCTCCATCTACGGCTTTGTCTGTCTACTGGTGGAATTGTTGGTCCGTGTGTAAGTCACAAACAAACCGCGAACAGTTTGAGACGCGTTGATTTATTGATTCCAAAGGCGACCGCCCCGGGACCGCTCCGCGGAGTTCGCGATTGCTACCCGCCGTTTCATTACCGTCTGACTAATTGGGTTTCCGGCTTGTGTATAACCTTTGGTAGTCGTATATCATGCAAGGATACCAGGCAATGGATATTCATTATTGAGGGCTCGCCTATTGTGATGCTGTTTGGTGATTAGGCGGGATAGAAACGGTTTGAGCGGTCATCTATTCATTCGCGCGTTAGGTTAGTTTTTTGGTTATTTTTGACTAGCTGACCCGCACCGCCTTTGTTCGGGCAGAACTACAGGATCTAGACACGCGGTAGCGTGTCAAGCCAAGTTAAGCTAACAGAACTGGCGAGCAGCACCGTGTGTAATATTACACGAACTAGTTGGAGCCATTTTTGACCACCTCATAACTCAAAAACTATTTCACATAAACATGTCAAATTTGGCTCATATATTGAGACTTGCGAGATACAAATGTGCTCCAAATTTTATAAACACGCCTCAAACTGTTATTTAGAACCGTTATTTAGGTTTAAATCGTCATTTTTTTATCACTGACTGCCTGACTGTCCTATAGAACAAAACTCTAACCCAATTCCAGATGACCTAGAAAATTCAAATTTGGCATCCAGATAGGTAGTTGGATGAATACAAAGGAATAAATCAGAAACTAGTAAATTTTTATCATTGTTTTCAATTAATTGATTCTATTAGAAACACATAATAATAGTGCCTACTACTAGTAATAATTTCTGTACAAAAAGTAATGACATCCCATCAAAAACATAAATGTGAAATGAGAGCCCAGTCCAATATAATGATACATGCTTTAGTTGTTGACTTCAACGACAAAAGAAATGAGATCTAAATGGGTGCCAAGTTCAGTCAGTCCTGAAATTTATTAAAACACCATAAAATATTTTATAACAACTTAAAATATAATTTCTTCTTATAACTCAGGATAATATATTGAAGCCTAAGGTCTGACTTGGCTAGTTCTCATATACGAATTATATTAGCCTTTGCAAGTTCTAAAGCTGTAAGTTCTCATTTTATTCTTCCGAAAATGCGGCTTGCTGGTAGAAACTAACCACCAAACATAGGGCTCTTCCATGACTGTTTTAGTAGGTACTTAATAATTATTCGTATTATCTAGAAGAAATGATATTAAAAAAAAAAAACAAACTAAGCTATTAGGTCAAGTGTGACGTAAAATGAAAGGTATTCGTTAGTACATTTAGACTCCGTTTTTATTTTTCGTAAATTCTTTATAGTTTTCGAGTTAGCCATGATAAAAACTAAACTTTGACAAAATTCACAGGGTACACCACAGTGCTGAAATTTGGGATGCGTGTAGCTTTAGTAACACAAACATAGGCAAAAGTCTGAAATCCAAAATAACTGCAATTTGTACCTCAAAAAAGAACAACCAATTTACATGAACTCCCGTTACCTGTAATTTGAATGAAACTGTGGGTCAAGTACATTGGTTGTGTTTCGTGGCACTATTTTATTAGTCAAAGAATAAGGCCGTCTTGCACAACGATCTCTAAACGTATTTAGCAACTAAAAATGTTTAAACTTTACGTATTTGTATGATTTGACAACTCCTTAAATCACATTTAGCCACTAAATACGTTTAGGCATCGTTGCGCCCTAAGAATATTTTTTTTTGTGTTTTGGGAGACTCGCGAGATCTCAGTTCGGGGCGAACCACTAGTTAATCTCTTTTAAGTGCACTTTAATTGTTCTTATGAAAATAAGCTATTTACACCGAGCTACTCCAGTAGCGTATACCTTTTCATAAAACCCCCTTCATATCACTTGAAACCTCAAAATCAAAGATAGCAATTAGCAGGTCGACTCGCGCCCGATCGGCAGCAGGATGGCACTTGGCTTCGAATGATCACGGTTTCATCGCTCTTACGGGGAGCCCTACAGGTGCTTTCACACTGAGCTGAATTTTACTCGCTGTTGAAACGCGGGTGTTTTTTTTCAAATGAAGAAAATTATATAAAAAAAACACTTATTTACTAAAATTATAACTAACTGCTAAGTGTGGTGGCGAAAGAGTCCTCTGCTCAGAATTTATCTACTACAGCATACTGCAGCGCTGGTCTTCTGCTGAGGCCAGTGTTGACCTCACGGACATCCCGACATATATAGTTGACGAACGTATTACTCGTGCGCGATAACTTGGGACCTGCTAGGAATGCGACTCTCCGACCGCTTCCCCTGCACTTCCCCGATGGCGCCCGTATTGTACCGTTCGCATCACTATTTTTTACTAGGGTTTTTAGTCTCGTACTGGCCTACGTCACGTAACGACGCGCTCTGGAATTCTTTTAGTTTTCGTTTGTGTTATTGTTTTGTTGTCTGGAAAAAAGAAGTCAACAATGTGGACAGGCTTCGACAAAAGTATTGGGACGATGACCTCTTACAAGAGACGAATGAATCGCAATGAATTGTAAATTTATCGGATACCTCTTCGTCAAGTGATTATAGTGAGACTGAGGACGAAAAACAACCTCTAGAAGGCATAAATCCACTAAGTAGTGACGAAGATGAGATAATGCAAATAATAGATAAAATAAATGTATAAACTTAAACATTGTATTTTTATTTTATTCAAATAGTGTAAAAAAGATTAGATAAAAAGCAGCGTCCTCCCTGAGTAACATAATAAATTAGGTTAAAAAAAACAAAGACGAAGCCGCGGGCGGCTGCTTGTTATGTTCGCTTTTTTGCGGGCGGTACAAACACGCCAATATGACGTCACCACGCTCAGGTCCCAACTTATCGCGCACGGGTAATAACTAACTGGCAGATAATATAAGCACTATAATCACATTTCATTTAAGATCTTATTTTGTAACATATTATCAGCAAAGAATAAATGTCGACAAAAATATTTTATTAATTAACATAAGTTTGTGTTTAGACGTTGCATAAATCTTTTATTATTTATTGTTTTTAATTAAGATTTTAGTAGTTTGTACATTGATTAGCTCATAGGCTTTAACTAGTTGACCTGGCGAACTTCGTACCGTCTTGACATTCATATGACGCGGGCTGCCACTGTACGTCAATCGGCCATCATTAGATGCATCTATATATGAGAAAATAAATTTTATTTTATTTTTGTGTAAATTGTTCCTATATTTTAATAGTTATTCTGCTATTCGGGACGAAAACAAATCCAACAAATCAAAGATCATCAAAATCGGTCCAGCCGTTCTTGAGTTATAAATGGTGTAACCTAACCCGACTTTTATTTATACATATATAGATTTCGTTAGCAGAATAAAAGCAGTAACCGACTTCAAAAAAAAGGAGGTGCTTAATTCGTCGGAATCTTTTTATTTATGTATGTTCCCCGATTACTCGAAGACGCCTGGACCGATTCGAGAAATATTTTTTTTGTTTAAAAAGTTATACTTCCCAGGTGTGGTCCCATTAGCACCAAATCAGGATCTGATGAAGGGATCTCAAAAAATCGGGGACAACCCTCAAATTTTATAAGGATGCATAATTGTTTTATGTTTTTACCTCAGAACTCCGTCATGTATCAACCGATTTGGAAAATATTTTTTTTTTATTTGAAAGGATATTGGTGTCATAGAAATTTTATCAAATTTAGTTCAGTAGTTTGGTTAAGTCGGTTATATTTTTGTTAATAAGTTAGTTGTTTGTTGTTTTAGTCTGTTAAAATCGAAGAATCCGACTTTGCCATAACAATCGATAATCTATCTATTGTTTTAATCCTGGCTACTAAGCCAGTATTTACAAACAACAATAAGACTACTAAGCCTTAAAGCAAAATCCAAAATAAAATTCAAATTTTCGATGACTTCGAACTCGGCAGTCGGTGCGGAAAAACGTATAAGTACGAAAACTGCAAAACCTAACCCCCACACTCATTAGGCCAACAAAAGTGTCACCTCCGCGCCGAACGTTTGATTCCAGCACTCGTCTGCTCATTGGAATTTAAAACGGTGATTAAAGCGATAAACGTGTTCGGTTTGAGCGTTCGTTTGTTGGAATAACGCGGTAGATGTCTTTTTGTGGTGATCGTTAAATTTTTATGGAGTTCTCCGTGAATTGTAATTGCTTATTTGATTTTGTTCTGATGAAAGACTCGAATCTTGATCAGTGTCGTAGGTAAGGCTGAAATGATACAGAAGATGATGCTGTTAATTCGTCGGTTTATTGAGATTCTAAATAGATCTATCAATTCCAAAAAATACTCTGCATGGTTACATACATTTTAGACTACTCTAGCTAGACAGACCAAGAAATAACCGAATATCTATTCTAATATTCCTATTTTTTAATAGGTATCTATTCCTAAAAATACTTTGCGTATTACATTCCTCTAGACTGCTCTAGCTAGAGAGACTAAGGAATAAGCGAATATTTATACTAAAATTCCTATTTTTGGAATATCTATTCCAAAAAATACTTTGCGTAGTTACATTCCTCTAGACTGCTCTAGCTAGAGAGACTAAGAAATAACCGAATATCTATTCTAATATTTCTATTTTTGGAATATATATTCCGAAAAATACTTTGCGTAGTTACATTCCTCTAGACTACTCAAGCTAGAGAGACTAATAAATAACCGAATATCTATTCTAATATATCTATTTTTGGAATATATATTCCGAAAAATACTTTGCGTAGTTACATTCCTCTAGACTACTCTAGCTAGAAAGACTAAGAAATAACTGAATATCTATTCTAATATTCCTATTTTTGGGATATATATTCCTAAAAATACTTTGCGTAGTTACATTTCTCTAGACTGCTCTAGCTAGAGAGACTAAGAAATAACCGAATATCTATTCTAATATTTCTATTTTTGGAATATATATTCCGAAAAATACTTTGCGTAGTTACATTCCTCTAGACTACTCTAGCTAGAGAGACTAAGAAATAACCAAATATCTATTCTAATATATCTATTTTTGGAATATATATTCCGAAAAATACTTTGCGTAGTTACATTCCTCTAGACTACTCTAGCTAGAAAGACTAAGAAATAACTGAATATCTATTCTAATATTCCTATTTTTTGGGATATATATTCCAAAAATACTTTGCGTAGTTACATTTCTCTAGACTACTCTAGCTAGAGAGACTAAGAAATAACCGAATATGCAAAATTATTCCAAAATACTGAGTTCAGTGTGTTTACGTTTATTATGTGTGACACAAGGAGCAGAAAGATGCGTAAAACTTTAAACTCGAGCCCCCCAGCTATTAACCGTAAGAACGCGCGTCGGCCGCCGAAGTGTCACAACTCAAAGTAATTAATATTTTAATTGGGCATTTCGAGCGTTGTTACTTAGCTGATATTGCACGATAAATTCGGTGCCGCTAATAATGTCGCTCACCCCACTTTTGAGTAGAGTGGTGCGGTTTTACGCGATTTTAGTACTTACCCCACTGTTGGCGGCGGTGGTCGATTTTAATTGATGCTTTTGGTGACGTGATGATGCCGATGTAAAGACGGAATGATGTGCCCGTTTAATTTATTTGTTAACTCTTAAAAGATTCCTTCACAATACTGCTTTCAAAGACCTTCTGCATGGAAGATGTCTTAGGAAGAACATGAGATAAGACGAAGTATCAAAATGATTTCCTCACTCGTAAAACAATTTTAATTTGTCTATTGTATCGTACTCTTTTGTCTGTGCCGGTTTGTGTGACAAGTAAATAATATATTGTATTTATTTCGTCGAGATCCATAGACGAACCAAGGTTCATGACGTTGGGATTCGAGTTATGGAGCTCAAATGGTCTTGGGCGGAACACTTGGCTAGACGTGGTGATGGCAAATGGAGCAGGACAGTGACTGAATGGTGGCCGAGGAGCGGGTATAGAAGGGTAGGACGACCAGCAGCGAACTGGGTGGACGACATCGTAAAGGTCGCGGGTCGTCAGTGGGTGAGACTAGTGCAGGATCGTGGTGGATGGCACAAACTTAGGGAGGCCTATACCCAACAATGGGTGAAGTCAGGCTGTGAATATTGATGATGATTTATTTGTAAAGTAAAATTATGTATCGTAGTTACTTACTAGTTCTTTTTTGGTACATATACTTTATCAAGGGGGCCCTGACATTATAAAATTACTTAGAACACCATTAGCGGCTCACTGCTGCTCGATACATATTTCGGTAATATTAGAACTTGCAAAATTGCAAGCCAGTAAAGGATTTCCCCAAATTACCAGCTAAGCTTGCTAAAGCCAAACATAATCTCACTTTGTCCAATTTCCCAATACCTAATCTACATCAAAGGTAACTTCGGTCTACAGATTAATATAATCTCAATATCGGAATCCTTCGACTGTATTATATTTCAAGTTTTCAACCCTTCTGTGACAAGTTGCGCGTAACGAATCGGTGAATTTTTGATCTCCTGGGCGCGGGGGAGGGGGGGGGGGGTGTCAGCGACGTTATTAACACTTAATATTTACTGCCGGAGGGTGGTTCCTTTGCTGCTGAGGTAAAGGTGCTACTGTTTCTACCGCAGGACAGATCACGACCTATTTGGAATTTTACCAAATAAAACTGAGACAGATGGTTTATGATAATACATTATTTGGATCATTACTGATTAAAACGGGTATTTATCTTACGTCGTATTTTCTTTATGTGGTTTTCATGATAACAAAAATGCAAAGTATTAAATCATAAATAAATGATAATCATTTATTACCAGAATATAGGTTATACAGAAAGATGTCACATTTAATTTCAATTAGTTTCACTATACTCTACCCCATGCAGGGGCGTGCAATAAGTTTGCAAAGCTTTCATATTTGTTCACATATAAATATATTATTAGTTACGTCACTATTTATGTCAAACATTCAATTATAATTATTCTCTGTCAAATTAATCATGTCTTTATTTATTAAAGCATTCTTCTAATGTATAAAAGTTCTTATCTACCTAGTCAGGTCATGAATTCTGTCACATGTTTAATATAAAATAATTGAAACAAGTTTATTCATTATGTAACCATTTATATACCAAAATGAACTTGACAAAACATAGATTCTTATGACACTAAAGTTTATTCAAAATGACATCCGTGATTTTGAATACAGGCCTTCAATCTGCGCGGCCAGTCGTCTTATCGCAGCACGAACGAGGTCCATGTCAATATCGGCGGCTGCCTTAATCAAGGATGTCTTGAGTGACTCCAAATTGGGATGAGGCTTTGAGCACGCCTTTTCCTCCAAGTGTTGCCATATCTTGTAATCTAACGGATTCAAATCTGGACTGGAGGAGGGCCAGTCTTCGTGCCGGATGAAGTCGATTTCACGCGCCGCGAGCTAGTCTTGTGTGCTCTTCGCTCTATGAGCTGGCGCCGAATCTTGTTGGAATACCCAGTGCCTGTTATTGAACATGGTATGAGAAACAGGTTCCACAAGGTTCGTCAGGACTGTATTTTGATACATAACTGCATTCGTTTTTACACCTTTCTCACAAAAATGTACCTCTGTTAAGCCCCAATAAGAAACTCCCAACCATACCATGAGCGAGGATGGAAAATGACCTCGTTGGACACGCGGAATACGGTTGCTCGCTTCTTCACTACTGTGTGCGTACACCTTATCATTTTGTTTGTTGTAGCTCTCTTCTACGGTAAAAAATTTTTCATCCGAAAAAAGAATTTCCCGATATTTTTTCCCCGTGTACCGCTTCAACAAAGCGCGGCATCTTTTTAGTCTCAGGTCCATTAGACGAGCATTCAAACGATGTCCTGTTTTTCTTCGATATGCCCGAAGCCCTAAGTCTTCATTTAACACCCTTTTCACCGTGGTTCTGCTTAACCCCATCTGAAGGGCCAACAGTTTCTGCTTACGTTTGGGATTTCTTTGAATTCGCGCCTTCACAGCTTTTATCACTGCTGGAGTCCTAACAGACCGAGGGCGACCACTTCTTGACCTGTCATCTACACTAGAGTCTTCATTGTATCGTTTGATGGTGCGATAAACGAATCTTTTGGTTATATTCAAATTTTTCAGTATGTCAAAAATTTGAATTGTCGCGTAACCGCAACGATGCAACGCAATAACTGCAACACGGTCTTCTTTAAGCGTCCACTCCATATTTAAAAATGAGTAAAATTCTAAATAGTATACATTTTTATTTTCATGAACAATTCGAAATTCGAATTCAATAAACTTTTTTGTGGCCAGCATTCTAAAAGAAAAGTTTTTACTGTGTGACAATACTTATGACCTGACTAGGTATTAGCCATAAGTATAATTTGTGGCAAAATTTAAAAAGTGACAGTTTTTTAATGTCCTTTGGTAAATTATTAAATATTTTTACAGCCATTACATATACATTATTTATATAAATATCAATTTTGCGATGCCTTGTATACCTTTGCATTTTGTCAGAGTGTTTTAGAAATCGTTCTGAATACCATTTATATACATACAGGGTATAAAACACTCGCATAGGAGAATCAAAGCAATATTGGTTCTAAAGGATGGTTTCTTGGAAAAACCAATGATGACGAATCATTAACATATAAGCAGCAAGTCGTCCTCTGCTGAACATAGCTCTCCCGCATACCGTTCGAGAGCGACCTAGTTTATACTGCAGTTACGAGTACGTATTCATCACACTAATATTCTAAATGTGAAAGTTTGGTTGTTCGTTTGTTTGTTACTCAATCACGTCGTAACTGCTACACCGATTTCGATGAATTTTGTACTTGTACTTAGATTATAACCTTGTTTAGCACATATGTTCGATGCATCGATCACGCAGGTACGAGTAGGTATATTAGCATCATCAGCAGTTTGACCTAAGTAGGTTACTCGTATCGCGAGCGCGGCCGGGTCGCCTACAGAAGTCAGTGCACCAGCAGCAGCCATCCAAACCGCACTCATAAATAGTCGTAGTTTTATATATACAATATAGCTTTTGTACAGTAAACTCGACTTTACTATCAGCATCCCGGGAAGAGCTAGCCGCGATTCCTACAACATAGGCTACTTTTTGTTGACAAACAACGCGTACCAAGCCGCTGGCGAAAGCTAGTAAATAATAATTGTAGACCCATTTTAGTATTTTCGTAATTAAATGACAAAACAAGTAACCTAATACGTAGGTGTAACTCTCATACAAAATTCACAGCCAATCAAGCGTAACCCCCGAAAACAGACCGCTAACGAACTCAATCAATAATCAAATGCAATGAACACGTTATTAGAATAGCTCCCGGGACATTTGCATATGAAAACCTTATAATTGATCATTCATAGGGGCTCCCAGATGTGGGAGACAATAAGGGGGGTGAGTGAAAACAAATTAGGCCCCGTGATATCGTGAAAATACTCGAACGATGTAGCGGAAACGGAGATGGGAATATTAAGGAATAATATACTATCTGGAGGTCAATTCCCGTAATAGTTCAACAATTTTTTTTTCTTTGTAGAGTGTTTCGTTAGTGTTTCTTATTTAGCGAGGGTCGCTGGCATCGAAACCGATGTAGTCTTAACAACCTGCCCCTTTATTGTCTAACTTTGAACTCGAAGATGAGATGTCAAAAATGTATGATTGTTTTTAGGTTTAAATGATTGATTTGATTGAGGTTTAAACACTTTTAAGCCAGCCGCAGATAACACAATGCTTACACAGTAAACACGTGCGTAGCATTTAAGGTATAATTATGTTACAAAGTTTTATAGTTATTTTTTATTTAGATTTGAATAGTTTTATGTTATCGCATTCTTTTATGTCTTAAAAAGGTGATTGTAAATATGCACTCCCGCAAAACATGATTGTTGATTTTGTCCTCAGCTTCCAATTTTAGGATAAAATAATAATAAATTTTTTTTTTTGGCATTAATCCTTATGTTCAGAAACTAGGGAAATACGTAATCAATTTAAACATCTTGCCTTCGTCTTTAAAGTTAAATCTGGTTAAAGTACCCAAACTAGATGTTTACGTGTCTTAAACACCTATAAAATTGTTTTTATCAATTCGCTGATTTCAAGTTGTTTCACAGTTGTGTTTTTATTTAGATGTGCTTATATTTTATGTTTGGATTTTTTGTTATAATTAGTATGTGGTTTTTCTTCCTTGTTGTTTTTTATACTATGAGTATTTTTTATACATTATACTACGAGATGGAACAAGCATTATTGGCCACCTGCCTATAGCAAAGTATTGCCTCGAAAGTCCTACGAAACGGGAAACGCCTTAGAAACGTGTCCTACGATTCATACGGATTAAATAACTCAGAATAAGACTATCAGATCATAGAACTCTCAAGTCTTTTAATAGTTATTTTATACCATCTTTTTGAACGTAAAATCTAGTTCCCCACACTCCTACGCCCTTGTATCCAGTATTCGTCTGTCTGCCGCCAGAGGCGACGACAGCTCAAGAGCATCACTGTCTGAAAAATTAATATACTACGTATCGCATACGAGTTACGCAAAATGAAAAATTCCGTGCTTGTTATATTTCTTTGAGAGATAGTTCAGTTCATTACGGCATCAATTTGGATGCCAAAACTCTAATATGTAATTTTCAGGCAATATGCAAAATAGTATCAAACAGATTAACAATAAAAACTGCAATTAAATCAAATAACTAAAACTAAATTTAAAATAAACCTATAAATAAAAAAAACTGCATTTTAGTCTTCATCTGCAGGTAAGGTGCCCAAAAAACTGGCAACATTACCTCTGAATGGCTAGGCTGATCCGTTGGCAGAGGTAAGGTCCAGCTCTTTGGTCACCTGTGGTGTCTATGTAATTTTCTATCAGAAACTAAGGCAAAGATGTACCTAATACGAGTTTTAAACTGGAAACCTAGTTTTGGTAAAAGTTAGAAAAACAATACCACTTTGATTTATTACCTATCTTAATTCTAGAATAATTAATTGAAAGAGAATGCTGTCTAGCATTAGTTCGCCTATGTGCAGTTTCATTTATGGTGTGCATCAGAGAAGGTTCTGTCTATATTCAAAGAAAAAATACATTTACATTTAGGTTCATCAATAAAAAATCATCGACAAGTGAAGGGTATAAGGAAAGCCTTTGCCCAGTGCATGCATTCTAGAAATAATAATAATAATCTATCCATTCCTATTTTCATACCTTCACTAATCTTACACACAACCGTAACCATCCCAGCCAGGATAACATTCATAAACGCTAATCGAACTCATCTTAAGGGCAGTAAGTTTCATAACTAGGCCCTTGCTCATTGAAGGGTACTATTAACTCCCTATAAATTGGCCTGAGGGCTGCCGATAACACCTTATCGAGTGGTTAGGAGCTATCGGCCAGATTGCGGCCTCTTGCGGTTCATCTAAAACTATTAGTTTCAAATTGACACTTGATGAGGCCATGGGCAAGATTCGAGATTGAATATTTGAAGATTGCTAGGGAAAGTTGCAATCGGTGAGAAATTGCGTTAACTGTGATCAATATTGCAATTAGATTCGGGAAATATTTATTTTAACAATGCTTAGTGAGAAAGTGACTAGTATTTATCCACGAAATTACGATACGAATTTATAAACAGATATCCCTGAACTTCACTTCATGACCCGAGACCATGACTGTTGCAACACAGCCGAAACGTATAACAAATAAAAAAGGTACATACGCGATAAATACCTGTTTTAAACAATAATTATTCACTTCGTGACACCGTAAAATGTGAGGATGGACAGATCTGTTTCCAATACTCTCAGACTAACATATACAAATATTATATTTAGATAGTTATCAATATTAATCCTTCTAAGATGAACACATCAAAAACTGTAAAATCAAACGCCACAGGGCGGACAACAAAGATAACATCTACATTTAATTAACCGTCCAGCCGCCAGCCGGACATCAAAGGCCATCTTAATACGCTCTCGGCCAAATCGGCTCCCAAACATCGGTATTAACACGACCCCACAATTTGTGTCCCGTCTTCCGGCGAGGTGAAATTTCCACGGGTGTCCAATAGTCTATTAAAACCCTACTACCAATAAGAACTCCATCCTTTGTTTATTATAAACACTTTCTATCCGTTCCATCTCGTTCCATCTTGCAGTGGAAGGCTATGTCGGTCTCGTTCGAACGTTGGTTTTGTAGCAGTATGTCTAGTGCATATCCTAGGGTAGCGCTACCCTCAAGAACGTTAACGACTTGAACCCCGAGTACGCCGGAGGCCGATTCAATTACTACCGTTGTATTATTTCCACGGAAAATATGTATGTTTGTGTACGTTTGTTGCGGTTCTATATTAAATTCTGTTTCGTGTTTATTGGTGGCGAGTGGGGTCTTATTGGATGTTGTTACCTCGTATGCTAAGTTAGTGTTGAGAATGTCGGGCGTCTCTACTGCTTTCTGTCCTCTTCAAATTGAATGTTTATTAGATTTCTGCCAAAATGGATGTGTTCATAATTTAAAAGGAGCAAATATATCGTTAACCCAATAAACAAATCAAATCATGTTTATGTATATGTTGCGGTGGAGTTATTTTATGAACCAAAGATTCATTTACCGTAGATTTTGCAAATCTGTGAAAAAAGTATCAAATCATTGGTCAAGACGATAAAATTACACTCTTATCAATCCGCCAAAATACAGAGCGCCTGCCGTACTTACGGTATGACAGTACACAAGGAAATAATAGAGCCAATCGTTCCGAAGGAGCACTCTCAAAGAATGATCGCCGACAATTGAACGATGGACGTGTCAAAAGACCAACGGGTCGGGATCCTATCCATCATAATGCTTACCCTTGACCATTACACCAAGACCTCCGCCAAGCTTATCTAATCAAGATAACATGGGTCTATTGAAGCTGGTCGTATTTCAGATGAAATTATTTTCACTACAGGTCCGGCCTGACGTTTCGATCTGCCAGTAGATGGATTAATTTGATTATCTCACAACAGATGTTTCTAAATGTATTAAATGGATGAAATTGTTGCTGGTATTTGGATATAGCTTTTCATAATTTGTAAATTTGTCTTAGAATAATGTGCTCAACAATTTATATCAATAGGATGATTAACATAACATTTATTTAATAAGATAACATCGCAAAACTAGAATTAACAAATAAGTCGCTTTAAAATTCAACCTCGATTCAGCTAGCTATATCATACTAGATTGTTTTCCAAAATCACCCCTGAAATTGCAATCGTAAAACGCAAAATATCTAATAGATTATTAAGGAATCGGGCAGATTCATCTGATAGGCTGGAAAGTTAACGGCCCCCCCCCGACGTGGAATGGACAAATTTAATTATGCTTTGGAAATGAACTAGAAAATTTTAATGGAAGGTGAAAACGTGATTTGGGAGATACCTTCGGCAATCGATAATTAATTTACTAGAACTCAGGAATTTATTGCACAAAATAAATCAAATTGTGTACACAGGCGAACTTAATGCTACAAAGCATTCTCTTCCAATTAAATTTCGCGAAAGTAGAAAAACAAAATTGTAGGTAGTGGGAGACGGCAACGACGCTTGTGGCTGTCATAGTTATATGAAATTTTGACTTTTATCTCAGTAATGCCCTGGCCACATTATCGAAATTCGCCGAATGTTCGTCCTGTGTTTCGGTCTTTCATGTGACGAATTATACAGATTGACAGAGACACATCAACATTCGCCGAATCCCGATAGTGTGGCCACGGTGTAATAGAAATATTACACATTCCTACAATCCAATTTTGAGTGTCAGTACCTCGCAAAGCTCGTGATTTCATCACTCAATAGCCTAAGTAAGCTAATTGCTGAATGCCAGCGGCGGCGCCGGATTGCAGCCGAACCGCCGAGTTATTAGCCAATTGCTCCAAGACAACGCTAATTTGAGATGTTTCAATACCCGTTGTCTAGTCTAGAACTATGCGAAGAAATACTACTGCGAGGTACAGTTTAATGTGCCTATCTTTTGCAGAATTCTAGCTTGTACGGTGTGAATTTGTAAACGACAAATTTTAAGAAATGAGCATTGCCTGTAACCCAGAACAGTAACCATAGTAATTACTTATTTAAACATGTATTTATCGCGTATGTGCCTTTTTTTATTTGTTATCCCGACCTTTCGATGTTGTGTGTTGCAACAGCCGTGGTCGCGAGCAGAATGGAGTACTTGGAGCTACCGTCGAAAAGTGATGGCAGATACAGCAACTACCCTGTGTAACCACAGTTGTGTTTATTACAATTTAATTAACCGTTCAATACAAACCGCGCTATCAAAAGATGCCACAATGTAAGATTTGATTATCAGAACAGATAAAAGCTAAGCCGGAGGTCTTGGACCATAAAATAAGACATCAGGGATGGTTAGCAACATTTTCTAGCTCACCAATCCTGATGCACCAGGCCTACTTCCAACATTTGGTCATAGTTTTTACCTATCAATACTATCCTATCCTACTAATATTATGTCACGCCTAAACTTCTATTTGCACTCCCAGGATAACTGGTAGATAATGCTATTAGCAATAAGTACTCACTCCTGGCATATTTTGTGTAAAATTATTAAATAAATAAATATCAGTTACAGTCAGCGATTAATATTATCAATATAAAAAAATCGTCAATGTCGGAGACCAAAAGGCGTCGTTAAAAACTCCCGACATCACTAGTTAATACAAAGTCACTAAGGGATATAAAAAAATCTATTGGTTGACGTTTCAAAGTGATCCATGTGATTTTAATGAATAAAAAGTGTTTGATTTGATTTGGTAGTTTCTATTTCGGAGATAAATAAACAATGCGTTGACGAGAATCAGAACGCCATCAGAAACCCGAACAGAATCGAAAATGATAAATCATGAAAACGAGAACATTGCTATGATACCCTCTAGACAGAGAACAAGAACCAATCATACCACCCCGCCTCTTGAGATCCGAAAAATAATACAATAAATCAGAAACATGCAAATCCCGCTAATAACTTGCACAAAACCGAAAGCTATTTCACGGGTGCCGAAGCGGCCCGCCACGTAACGTAATCCACGAATATTTAATACAAGTAGGGGTAGGCTGCGGACCCTGGGGTGCTATTTCCATGCTGATGTTTAATAATTGATAATACCCCGCGAAAAACGCGCGCTCGGGGAAGGCACGTGTTTACTAGAGTAGATAATACCGCTTTCTTCATTTTCAACTTCAGTTCTAAGCACGATAAGCTGCAAGGTATCTAAGTGACTCTTTTAAGCTTTAACGTTTTATGCTTGTTGTAACTAGACCTACCACTGTTAACCGAATTAAATACACAGACATATTTATTAAGATATCAACACCCTTCAAATGCTTTAGACAAGTTTAGACTCTCCTAGGTTGCCTATCGTTACAGGCCATCCGTTACTCTGTCAGTTAATAAATTAGCCAAGCTGTAGAAATCAAATCAAAATTTAAAACTTTATAAGCTTAATTAAAATAAATGTATAAATTAACCCATGCGAGATATTTATATTTTAAAGAAATAATTAACATTTATTTGTGACGGAACATAACACACACATCACTGTAGGTACACACAAAAACGAACAAATTTATACATACAAACAACCAATATCTAACAAATGTGCGTCTCACAATTAAACCTTATCGAGAGACGTTACAAAAAGGCATCTACCTCAGCATACGTTGTGCTTTTGGCACAACGCTGATTTTATTGTCACACCAAAATGTTCTTTGTCACAGTTGCACCAGCTTTAGCATTATATTCTCTCAGCTACCTGTACGCATCCCGGCATCGCATTATCAGCCTCCTAACTTGTAAACTGAGCAACTGAATCGATAATCATCTCGAACACGAGAACAAACAGGGGAAATATCAGTTGGATGATTGAAAATAAAGTTGGCTTGGAATTCCGATAATTATTCATGATTCGTAAAATATTGTATATTTTTTTCAACGGTTCCGCTCGCATAGCACCCTGATATCCGAAAAAAATGCTAAACATTTTAAATAATCTCGCAAGTGAATTATTAAAAAATAAATAACCCCTAATAACCCCCTGACCTCTTTTTGCGTCATTTAAAAAAAACTGCGTCCAAATCAGTCCATCCGTTTGTGAGCTAGATGCCACAGACAGCCGACACACACAGACATAGGCGTCAAACTTGTAACACCCCTCTATTTGCATCGGGGGTTAATAACTTTAAAGATTCTTATTATATCAATTCATGAACTAAAATTGTCTACTTTATATTGTTTAGGGTTTCGTTGCCAAATAGTATAAATTGGAATACTTATAATTTCGCCCGTCTGTCCGTGCGTCGGTATGACACAGGCATTTTACTCCGAGACTATGGGCACTATTTTTAAATAAAGTTTATATTTTGAAGATCTCAGCTCGATCAATTAGTAGGATATATTATGTAGCTGACAGTGTGCAGTGTATCTACCTAGTTTGAAATCAGTTAAAATAATGTGTGTGCTCACAATTTTGAATCAAAAATGTTCAACACCCACTATACCGTCAGTGGTATCGAGTTTTCCCTGAAAAGGGAAACAAAGTAATCTATGTTAGGCCTCGTTCTCACGGCCGATATGTATGCAGATGGAATTATTGCCGTCGACGAGCGACGGTGTTAAATAAAACGAAAACTAGTGATGGGACCAAAACTTAGGTATTGAAAATAAGTGATAAATCAAAATATTGTCCCAGTAAATAAAGGCTTCACTTGGTATCAATTGAAGACGATTTATTTATACAGTGCTCGGTGACGACTTGTAACACTACCTGGGTAAGCCTCGCCGCCCTCGAGCCACGAGCCACAACCAAACACGCCGCCACATGAAGCTGAAAGCGGCCACTTTATTTACTTTCTCCCATCACTTTCGGTCGGTTGCGTGCTGTCACACGACCATACGAACCGAGAACATATGCTTTCTCATAGAATTCCAGATCGACCGTTGTGTGGCCTGCACCCAACAGCGTCCAGCAACTTATAAAATTTCGTCTCTCCATCTAGTGCGGAGCTGTCCTACACTAAGCTCTTCACAGCCTGGTCTCCACTCGTAACCCTTTCTGCACCAATAGCCGTCAGTTCTCCGAATTATATCCCGCCGGCGTATTACCTAAGCCATATTGCTGTCGTATTGCTATCGCTAGTCAGGCCATCCCTTTCACACGTGAGGTACGTACTGTACGTGTGAAAGGGATGGCACGACTAGCGATAGTGACACAACAGCAATTTGGCTTAGGTAATACGGCTACCGGTCCCGCTTGCTGCCACTGGAACTTGCTAATCCTTTAGTCTTTCTTACTAACTAGTCTTGTAATCGTTCGGTACAAAATATCTTGAAACAATAAACAAGGTCGAACGCGATGTCGCATCACTAAAGCGAACGTGGTCGAGCCCCAACAGCCGCGCTCGGATTACTGCCAGTGATGAAAAAGGGAAAATCATTTATTTTATTACCTGTGCAAAAATAATAAGCCAAGTTCGACCCGGCTTTCAAGATTTCGGAGGACTGAATTATAATTAGGATTCATGATTTTACTTGCAACTGCGAATTTTTCGTAAGAAGATTTTGTAGGTTATTGGGATTGGTATTTTTTATTTAAGATGTAAAATAGAATAGAATTGTCATTTCTTCCGGGTCTATGTTTCTATGTATTATAAGTATGTATTTACAAAAAAAAGGTATATTAAGCATTCTATCATTGTACAAGCTCTGCTTAGTTTGTGGCTAGATAGTTCTGTATAAAAAGTCCAGCAATATTTATTTATTTATTTGGTACACACAAATTGACACATGAATCAATTATGAAGCACAGAAGGTATAATTGAGTTATTAGGTTGGGGAAAAAGTTTCTTCGCATTTTTTAAGAAAATTCAAAACAATTTTTATATAGTTTATTTACATTTAACTAAAGTATGTAGGTACCATTTTGTTCGATAACTTTGCCATCTTATAGGTAGGGACATGATCCCATTGCCATAGAAATTTTGGGGCTTCTGATCAAAATACCGCGACAAGTAGTTTTGGCAGTCCTCTCGTGATGTTAACCTGACACTTCCTAAAGAATTCTGAAGAGACCGAAACAGGTGAAAATCTGAAGGTGCAAGGTCATGACTATACGGCGGATGCATTAACACCTCCCAGCCAAACTCTCATAATTTTTGCTGAGTGGCTAAAGATGTGTGAGGTCTAGCGTTATCATGATGAAAAACCACACCCCTTCTGTTGGTTAATTCCGGCCGCTTTCTCTCAACTTCTTGCTTTAATCTCATCAGTTGTTCGCAGTAGAGTTCAGAATCGATGGTCCTGCCTGGTGGTAACAGCTCATAATGAATAATGCCCATCCAATCCCACCACACACCCAGCATCACCTTGTTGCGAGTTAACCCGGGTTTCGCCACTGTGAAGCCTGACCGGCCTTTGACCCCGACCTTTTTCGCACGTTCTTGTCGTACGTAATCCACTTTTCATCCCCAGTTATCAGCTTCTTCAAAAATGGTTCGGTTTCATTACGTCGTAATAAAGAATCACAAACCGTGTACTCAACACGGTTCATTAGGTTTCCTTCAGTGAGCTCGTGGGGTACCCAAAAATCGAGCTTTTTTGTGTACCCAGTTTTTTTCAAATGCGCCAAAACTGTTTTGTGGTCAATTCCCAGTTCTTCAGCTACGTCGTAACTACTGATATGCCGATCTTGCTCCACTTTTTCAAAAATGGCATCAATTTTATCCGTAATAGGGCGACCAGAGCGACGTGCATCTTTGACATCAAAATTTCCGGATTGAAAACGCTTAAACCAAATTTGTGCTACTCTCACAGACACTGCACTAGGTCCATAAACATCGCAAAAAGTTCATAGTTACTATAATGCGAAAAGACTTTTTCCCCAACCTATTATTTAGACAGTTCGACTAATGTGTCTGCGTACCAAAATGGTGTTTAGCTCAGCATAATGTTAGATGTTTTGCACCTGCTGCACATAGAATACCTCTATACTAGGACGTGCACTGTTAAACATGGATAAGACCCCCCATAGATGACCTAACTGTAACCAAACTCAACACAACAGTCGTGGGTGCAGGTTTCGGCCTGCCAAAATATCAGAGACCTTTATTAGGTCATCTTTTCAGATTTCTTCAGTCGTCAGTCCTGTACAGATCGTTTAGTGTCTCTATGGTCCAATGAGATATGGTATATATGGAAAGTATATAAGGCACGAAGTTAAATAATAGGTGTAATAACGTAATGGTTTCTTTCAAAATGGTCTGAATCAAACGCGTCGTTCAAAGCCCATCAAAATGTCCATGAAACAAACACTTACCATTTTTGATGTATGTAATAATTTATGACGAGCTCCGTGGCGCAGTGGGCGAATAGCCAGCTGAGACGCAGGAGGTAGCGGGTTCCATTCCCGCCGCGGAACAAATGTTTGCATGATCTACAGATATTTGTTCCGGGTCTGGTTGTTTTTCTATATATTATAAGTATGTATTTATAAAAAAAAAGTATATAAGTATTCTATCAGTTATCTGGTTCAAATAGTACAAGCTCTGCTTAGTTTGGGGCTAGATAGCGCTGTGTGAAATGTCCAGCAATGTATGTTTAACTCGGACATAAAATAAAAGTTTTCTTACCTGCCTGTAAAAGATACGCATGTAAGTAATTTTGGAATAAATAAAGAATTGTTGATGATCGCAACCCCGCGCCCCTCGATCTCCGGGATAAGCCGCGGCCGCAATTGAAATGTTTATAGATACTAATGCACGGGGATCAATTCCGGCAAGGTGGGCCTTGGTGCCGTTTCATTTGTTTCACCCGAGAATGTAAGCCCACATATTTATGCAAACTGAATCTTCGCGGCTTACTTTGCTGTATCTGCAACTTGAACTCGTATTTGTTGGTTCGAGAATTTTTTAAATAAATATTAGATCTATTATCAAGCGTTCATTTTAGATTATGCATAGGTATGTACTAATATTATAAATTAGTGCGTCTCTCTGTCTGTTTGTTACGACTCGCGACACAAACTACTTTTTATTGACAAAAAACGCGAGCGAAGCCGCAAGCGAAAGTTTGCAGATTATATTTTGCCGACTACAAGTTTTACTCAAACTTAAAATTCTAAAAAGCCAGGCTAGTTAGTTCTGATGTTTTACCTCTTTTTTAGGAAACAAATCGAAGCCTGAATTATTGCGTTATCAACTATTTGAGTATAATAAAGATTGCTGGATGGAAGCAGTTGAGCGTCGGCTACACAAGATCCTGGGGCGGCTAAGCAGTGGGCGACGTCCTATGGCTGATATGATGATGTGTTTTGATTTTCCCACATCTAAAAGGCTAGGAGTTGGGGGAGGCCTTTGCCCAGCAGTGGGAAAATATAGGATAGCAAAACAGTGATTTGAACCTGCACGTATAAGCTCTCACTTACAATCGCAAAACAGTAGGTACATTCTCGATTACAAACTGAATAAGCAGTCGCACTCTCCCGGTTTTAACATAAACATTTGTATCTAGACAGCTCACAGTGACTAATCATTGAATGGGGACATGAAAGCGGGTAGCAGCCTGCCACTCCACGCTTCAAAATGGCGTCTGTGCCTGCCACTCGTCACTGCCGGCGTGGCGCGGACACTTCACGTGGAATAAATGTTACTTTTTACACTTTTTGCGGAGAATTGTTGGGTTCAAGTGCTTTAAGCTAGGCAGGCTCGTTCGACTTACAGCGGAGGCAAGTCACGTCGCATTATCTAGCTTGTGACAACTCGCCTGCGCCACAAGAGACAATGTGGCGTGGAAATTATGGCGTGAGGTGCAATGGCCTGCTGGAGTTTCAGAGTAGTAAAGTTTCTTGTGAAAGGGCTCGCCCGGAAGTACTACCACAGTACTATAACTATTTCTGCCACCAAGCAGCATTACTGTGTTTCGGTTTGAAAGGTATGGTTGCCGGTGAAATTACAGGCACGTGAGGCTTTACACCGGTATGCCTCGAGTTGATGGACGCAGGGCAGCGCATCGTAGGGCACTTTGCTAACGTGCGTGACCTACGTACCTACGATATGTGCTGGTTACCACTTAACATCAGGTGGGCCATAAGCTTGTTCCATCACAATGTATGTTGTTGTATGTGTAAGTTGGCCAGAATGTATGTGTCTGATCTATAACACGGCGAACACATTATCAGGCGAATGTTTATGATGTGTGTCTCTTTCTTCATACGAATGATATAGATAGATAGAGGCATACAACGCGAACCCTCGCCGGACCTCGATAATGTGACTGCAGTGTTAACAGAATGAAAATAGTCGTAGATGTAATATTTCACTTCTCTGTTCCCTTTTAGATAATTGACAGGAACAGAACTTTTATCCAAATTCTTGTTGAAAAATTCGACAAACAAACTTATGATCCGCGTGTCCTACCTTGAGCGGAAACTTGTTTGAATATCAAATTCGAGAAGATATTTGCGAAAAATGAATATACTCGGAACAAGTACTAATTGTTATTACGAGCTCGTCTGCCGATAACAATGGTACCAGATACGTTATTAAATCATACAAGTGGCTTATTAGTGACATACAAGACTCGCGAAATACCGCGAGGGTTTGGAGGAAGAATTTTATACAGAGAGCGCGAAAGCCCGGGACCTCATTGTCGCGCTGTCATAGGTTCGAAATATTGGTTTCATTTTGATAGTTCTGACCTACCTTGGTTCAGACATGCCATACGTGTCTATTTTTGTGTTATGTTTTTAGTTATTCTGTTCTGATATTCTTATGCCAACCGGGACGCCTCACGTCTAGTTAAAAGGGGCTTGCTCATGTAGACGATAGGACGAAGATTGCATCAATTCCGTGAGGAAGAAATGCAGATTTTTTTATTTATTATGGAACAACAAACAACTACATTATACTGTTTAAATACAATCCATATAGGTACATTCTGGGAATGTAAAAGTTATTGATAATGCAGCCCACAACGTTATCCACATATTAAAACAAATACTAGTTACAAATAAGGATCTCAAAGTAAACCAGTAAATAAGAGAAGTTTCCACAACTGAAGACTTGCCCTCTTGCTCGGAATTTAATATTTCCGACCTATTTAATTTATTAGACGACCTCCGTGGTACAGTGGGCGAAAAGCCGGCTGAGACGCAGGAGGTAGCGGGTTCGATTCCCGCCGCGGAACAAATGTTTGTATGATCTACAGATATTTGTTCCGTGTCTGGTTGTTTCTCTATATATTATAAGGATGTATTTACAAAAAAAAAGTATATAAGTATTCTATCAGTTATCTGGTACCCATAGTACAAGCTCCGCTTAGTTTGGGGCTAGATAGCGCTGTGTGAAATGTCCAGCCATATTTTATTTATTTATTTCCCTTTGCGTACTGTTGATCCAAAGGCTGCCTGGAATAACTGACTTTCAGCAATAAGGCAACCCATTGTACTATGTTTAGCATGATCTAATTCATAAAGTTATATCCTGGTGATGATTAAGTGTTCATATATAAAGAAAGAAAGAAAATATATTTATTTGAACCCACTTGACATCAAACACAATAAAAACAAAGGCAATGTCAAGATTCACTCAGACAGACAATACTGGTGTTGCGTGGGGACAAAAAGGTCCCTGTCTCAGCATAAGCTGTTTCGTACCACGGTGGATACGATGCAGCGCTGGTTTTCTGACAGGGCCTAGGTGACGACACGATCATTTGAAAAGACAATACAAATAGAATAAAATATAAATAACATGTAGACAAATTAAAAGGAGAAGATACTCAATAAATTAAATTAACAATACAAAAAATACACGAATTGCAAAATATAAGATACACTCCTCAAACCTAGCACCATCTACAACTCCCAGACGTTATCGATATATATCTATTGTTCATACTCGTATGTGAATAGATAAGCTTTTAGTACTCTTTCTAAGAACTGGAGCAATAGGGGGAGGAGTAATTGCGAACTCTAAAAATTGCGATATTAAAATTCGGGATACATTCATACTGACGGGCCCATTAGACCGGCTACAAGATATGTCTCATTAGACGTGTAGAGGGTGATATTACATGTAGCGTTGTTGCTATCATAGACAATGAAGACTGATGTTTACCTATAAGTCTGGTGGCTATCATAAAGAAAGGTGAACCAAAGTTGAGCCAAATTGTACAATTTCAACTTCATGGATAACGGCAACTGGGTAAAAATTTGCTTCCAAGATTACCAGAAAACAAACAAACATACAATGGAAGTTTTTATAATAAGAGCTTTATATAAACAGTCTTTTTGATAAGAAATATTGCCACCAAACCGAACCCCAAACGAAACAATACCAGCACTTCATCAACATTCACTCCCTCGAAACGCTCCGACCGACGGCGGCCGGCCAATACACGTTATCTCAACGGCGATACGTAATAAAAACCCTCAAGTATCGTGTTTTTGCGTAACAAGCAGTCTAAATTACAACAATTATTCAATGTAGCCGTGTTATCGGCAGTTATAAAATCGGGAGACAGTAGGAGGACCCTCATTAAGGTGCGACAACGGGGAGGGGGAAGAACAATTTTGATAATGTTGTGAAAAAAATGTATAAGGGAGAGCGAAGGAAGTTGAATGATGTATTGGCGCGCTGCGACTGACAACTGTGGCAGGTTCAGGAGAAGTAACAGAATTAAATCTTCGTTTGTGCTTTATAAAGTTTTGTGAGGTCGACCTTGGCATCTTCATAAATGGCACTAGCAGGTGGTCAGCAGTATGATCAGTACCAGGATTATGTGTGTTCAAGAAACAGTTGTCCCTATAAGACTGGTCATAAGTTAGTAGGTACGAGTCACCTGGATTTTGACAATATATCTATATATTGATAGGTGAAAAGAAAACTTAATATCTACCCCTTTTTAAGCGCGAAAGGAGTGTGAGATTTTGCATAGTTAAAGGAGAAGAGGCAAATGGTAAAATTAAGATAACAAAAAGAGGTGGCGCTCCGGGAGTGCCGACTAAAGTGAAAACTTGAACAATTACGTGTGTATTTTTTGAATCGTCGTAAAGGTAACTAAAAAAAATTTTGATGTTGCAAAATAATCATGATGGATGATGCATAAACACGAAAATTTACGAAGAAAATTGTCTTATGCCCCTCCACAAACTAAAAAAAAATCAAATTATAATACAGAGGTCTCGGTAACAGTGTCGCGAGTTCAATGGTTTTTTCGCATCTCAAAAAATACCCAACGCGACTAAAGAAGTTTTCACTTCGGTGTCGGTAACGGTAACAGTGCAAGTTCAATGGTTTTTTCGCATCTCAAAAAATTATCAACGCGCCTAAAGAAGTTTTCACTTCAAAAATTACGGTCGAATTTTGACCACTGTGCAACTGCAACTGGTTATCATAATATCGTTAATGAAAACTAATTAACATAACGAATACACATTTGTTTTAGTTATATATCTTTGTCAATCTTTATAATTTGCATATCAAGAGTGTGTTACATTACAGACAGGTACACACAGTACGAACATTCGGCGAATCGCGGTAATGAGGCCGCGGTATGATAAAAAAACATCCTGCTTAAAAATGAACACTTCCCAAAGCTTCTGGGGTTAGAAATCACAGTCAAAT
Source organism: Philereme vetulata (assembly GCA_918857605.2). NCBI lineage: Eukaryota > Metazoa > Arthropoda > Insecta > Lepidoptera > Geometridae > Philereme > Philereme vetulata. The sequence continues at coordinate 2,570,079 of OU975420.1, forward strand.
ATCTATCGTATCGACTGTTTATATTTTACTCACAAAGTCTGCCATTATAATTCTTACTATAAATCCAGAATTAACAATTATCAGAAAAGTTATCCCAACCCAAATCACTCGCACATCTGTGAATCACTAATCCTCATCTGGGCCAGTGGCTCCTTTGGGACCCACATCACAACTATCAACATCAAAGACGATTGTAATTGACTGGAGTCATTCCGCACCAATGACGCTCATGATTACGCCACGATCTGACGGCATCAGAATCTTTGACTGAGGAAATCATTTGGTAATCGTTACTGAGGATTGGCTGCCTTTATCTGACAACTGCTGTAGGCGTACAACCCTTTCGTTTTGTACGAGGTGTCTTAATCTATATATATATATATATATATATATATATATATATATAAACATTAATCCCTGTTTCCCTTAGTCATGCCTTAACTTGAGAACGACTTAACCTATTTTTCGATCTTTTTTTTTTAAACTTTCTAATACTTTGCTCTTACGGTAAGAAAAGTTATTAAAATTGATTAATTTACAGAAAACTTAACGACTAGGTATTTTAACTTTGCTAGTTTGACAGTTAAAGATCGCTAAAGACAGGATAACGTCTGTCGGGTCAGATAGAGTTCGCCTATAAATCACAGAGAAGTCAAACTTAAGCAACGATTCGCGAGCAAAATATGTATATAGTATAGTAGTAGTAATATGTATATAGAGAATATATATATATATATGCGCTATAATATATGCTTTTATGTGTGTTCTTGTAGCAAGAAGATAAACAACTTTTTTCCGTATAAATATGACAAGGTAATTTTTGTGATTGATTGAAAAAACTTTATTGCACGTATAAAAATAGTTCAAAGACGAACTTAATGCTAAAAACCATTATTTTCTTGATATTTGTGTATTTTGGACACGGATTTATTTTCTATTTACTGGCAGAACTCTAACCCACCCAAAGTGCTTAGATCACTTTGAGTATCAATCTAAACCCAAAGATAAATTCGTTTGAACTTTTTTGAAAATTTTTAAACTCACAATAATATCAACCGTTTGAACCTAACAAACCAATTATGCTCCCAATCTAACTTCAATAAGTAAATGTCGTTAAATACTATTTCTACCCCACCTGCATCCCTCGCGGGCTTAATAAGGCGGTGCTCGTTCGACGCGCATTTTTACGCTACTGTCATTAAGAGATCTACAGAATTGTACAGAAGGGTCGCGTCGGTTAAGTAAGGAAAATATGCCTACATTAACATTAGAGATTTTTCTTTATTCTGCTTTTTATTAAAATTAAATTAAAACCTCGTTTCATTACTTCATACTTGAAACTGTCATTGATGAAACTTTTACATTCAGTAGGACTAAATGGCACGGCTTGTCAAGTCTTCTTGTTAGAATTTTCTGATGGTCGTCAACCACAATGACGAACATAGGCCCTAAACACATGTAATCTTTGATCGAATATCTCTGTCAGTAACAGAGAATGTAGTAATAGTATTTTATTATTATAGCGTTATCCGAACACTTAGAGAAAGAGCTGTAGATGGAGCGAACGGCGGCGTTTTGAGTCGTAAACTGAATCATCTCACTAATTTCGACCCTGACGTGACAAGAGCCTGTAACACAATTGGCAGTGCATCCTCGTATCAAGGAAGGTTACGGGTTCAAGTCCCGTCTAGGCTTGAAAGTTTTTGCGATGGTTACAAAAATCTTGGAAAATGTGGTATTTTCTATATGGTATGCAACTTTTTCTTCTGCAAAAGTCATTGCTCTATGCTGTAGCCTTCGAGCCGGATACCGGTCCCCAGTTTTATGGTTTTCATTAATGAAGATAGCTTCAGGGCTGATCGTTCGAGGAACCTCTATCGCGGGGGTGATTTTTAATGGCAATTATTCTTTTTATTTTTTCTCCGCTGATGGAGAATTTGCCTCTCGGTGTGTCTAATTATGGGGAAAATATCGCGTCATAACAAGAGATATCAAGATTGTGAAACGCGATAAAAGAAAATGTACGTAGAATAATGAAATGTGAATTAAAGGACAAAAATCAAGATCTATGGCAGAGGTAGGCGCTACACTTGTGGTTTTTACACGGTCGGAAGGCTTTTTCCACTGTTACCACATCTCAATCTGACGTAGGATGGTCCAAAAAGGTCCAATACTCGACAAGAGTTACGGTTAGCTGTTTCGAACCAAGACGCGCCGCAGGCCACTGTAGTGTGTCGAAAAAAAAACTCTGTCGTTAATCGGTGAACTATATGAAACCTATATAGCTGTATCAACTTCTATTCCATGCTTCTAGCAAATACATTTCATTTCAACTAAAACTCCCGCTGGTCAAACTAGTCTAACTACCAATCTGACCACTGGTAAACCTATGTGCTGCACACACCTCCCTCAAACGTCACTTCAGTCTGCCCCGAACCTATGGCATCCACGTATTTTCTTAAATTGTGAAAACAGATATTGCAAATGTCTATTGTATCTAAGATTTGAAATTGAATCTCATTTTGTAGGCGTATTGGTCAATCGAGCGAGTAATCAACATTTTCATTCGCTAAAGCACGCCGCGTGGAATCCGTTCCTCTATTCAGATCGGATGGAGCCGTATCTACTCGTAGTACGGAAACCAGTGGTTACTTTCTTATTTAAACCTGTCAAAAACTGGATTTCTACTTTTGTCATAACTTAATTGATCGAGCGAAGCGAGATCTCTAAATCAACTTGGGCAAATCGGCGTTGTTTGTATGTTTGTTTGTCCGAAGATAACTTTCGAAGCGTTGATGCGATCATCATGAAATTTGATGCATAGGTGTGATGGCACAATTTTGGTGTGACTAAATGAGCTAAAAATGTTGGGGGGTCCTTGAGATATTGGGGTTCAAGAGGGGTAAAAAAAATTATAAAGAGGCTATTAGGTCAAATGGGACGTCAAATGAAGGTATTCGTACATTTAGACCCCGTTTTTATTTTTAGTTTAAACCTTGTAGTTTTTAAGTTATTAGCCATAATAAAAACTGAACTTATTGCTGAACACAGTATTGAAATTTGGTATGCGTGTAGCTTTAGTGACACAAATATAGGCAAAAGTCTGAAATCCAGAATAACTGCAATTTCTACCCCCAAAAAAGGTTAAACAATTAACATAAACTCCCGTTACCTGTAATTTGAATGAAACTGTAGGTCAAGTTATTTGCTTATGCATTTCATAGCACTATTTTGATAGTCGAAGATTAGGAATAATGTTTGTTGTTTTTATTGGAGACTCGCGAGATCTCAGTTCGGGGCGAACCACTAGTTTTAATAAAGAGGTATATGCCTTTACCCAGTCGTGGGTAGGTGTGGGCTGATTAGAATGTTACTGATAAGGTTAGGACACTGTTACAACGTCTATTACCTTAATCATTAAAATATTGCGACTTACTAGCCTAACGTCATCATCTGGACTTAGGTGACACTTGAAACACGCTTGTAGAATAACTATCTGTTATAATGTGTTAAAGTCATCACTCGCTCCTTACCTACGTTCCGGCGTGCGTCCAAATACTTTGAATTACAAATCGGTACGTTCTTTTCGAGATTTGATTCGACTCCCCCCGATTTCCACTTTGATTGCTATTTTAATGCCTCCTCGGGTTTCTTTCAGGAAATTATCCGGGATTATGATAAACTTCTAACGGTTGGCTATTTGAATATAATGGCGAATGAAAATGGCGATTGTATGCATAGCAATCAGGTTTTGAAGATGCCAGGGGGTTGTCCAACTTTCGTTTTAAAATCCACTTAAATGCCATCATCATCATCCATAGCCCGACTTCGCCCACTGAGTATAGGTCTCCCTGAGTTTGTGCCATCCACCATTATCCTGCGCTAGTCTTACCCATCGACTCCCCGCAACTATGATTATGTTATCCACCTTACTTCCCGCTTACAAATTCCTTCGAAGTTATTCCAACGTACTAGCTTTTACCTTCACAGTGTTAAGGGGTTTTATCTATCTATCTATACTACGTACGATACTGAAAGCCAAAAAATACATTCAATACAACCCTAAAACAAAGCATAAAATAATCCACTGAACGTTCTAAAACCGCCGATCAGATTAGGCAGGTAATCGTCCAAATAATTAGCATCAAAAGTGTCGTAATATCCCATTCCGTTTGTGCCTAATTAATCAAGATCAGAGAGCAACAATCGCGCATCCATCAGCCCGGCCCGAACTGTCTATTGTGATTACGCTGAAAAATACAACGAGTAATCCTGTTTTGTTTAGGAAATTGACAGAGGAACGACTTGATGAGGTTTTATGAAATTTTACGAACACAGTTGCTTTATAAATGCTAATTAACAGATTTGTTATTGGGGATTGCTATTTATGTCTGTCATCACGGAATTGATCAAATACTTGTCAAACTATTGTTTATAAAATTTTCAACACATTTGCTCGTAAAGTGAGCCATAGTACATCGTTCTTAGGGCCATAAACCGAACTATAACACACGCGTGCGTAATAATATTACACACTAGTGCATAATAGAATTATCCCTACAAAGTTAAGTTAGTACCTAACTGCAAATTATATGCGAGTAAACAGAGCATTTTCAATTTAACCGGGTAATACAGTTATTGTAACAACAAAGAGGTTTTATGGCGCTGAAAACCCTGTTACATTTTTGGAATAAATAAATGTATCCCTAATTAAGACGAAAAAACATTTATTATTATCAAATTACTTATAATTCACAATAATTTTTTATATATAATTTTGTTTTGTTATAAAATATTTGCATTTTATCACTAAAATTATAATTTTAAAGTAGGCTGTATATGTAATCAATCACCTTACATTTGGTGCGTGCAAAAAAATGCTTACGCGCGATTTTCCATTTTTTTGTTTGTATCGCATTTGTTGCTGTGTGGTAAATAATTGTAAAAATGTCAAGCTTTAGTACAGAAGATTTGTTTTTTCCTCGCAAGTGTGTTGAAAAAGTGCGTATGAAACTCGTGAGCAACTTGCTCACTAGACACTCGGCTGATTTACGCCCTCGCCTACGGCTCGGGCTGCAACCCACAGCCACGTGTATAATGAGCAACTTAGCTCACTTGTATCATAATATACTATTATGGGAATAAACGATGTCGCAAAACTTCTGTGGCTGGTAAATGTTGCTTCTTTAAATCAGACCACTGCTTCCGAATGTTCGAGTTAAGTAGATGTGGAGGCGTAGAATCCCCTCGGACCTCCATTTACACAGCTCTCGAATCCAACACGTAATCCGACCAATTTATGACACTCGTGACGTTACGACAATCGATTTAAAAAGTCCCACAGCGTCCATTACCATCTTAAGGCGTCCGCGGCCGGGCGGGGGGCGGGGGTGAGAGGTGCTATTTTTTCCAGTCGTCAGATAGATTGGATGACACTCGATCTCCCCAAGAGGGCGAAATTAAAACGGCGGCGATGAGCCAAGCCGAATGGCCGGGGAATTATTTTCCGTTGAGTGATTCTGGCCCATAAAATTTCTGATTGATCAATTCATCCGGTGTTTCCATTTCGCCTTAATGAAGAGCACGTTGCTCGGTGGACATTTTTTCGCCTCCCTTGACTCTATTTTTCCGCCTGTTTTCGCTTTAGTGGGTGTTTTATTAATTTCCCGAACGTTTCTTCGGCTTTTTTGTTGGATTTGCATTCTGTCGGCCGATAGTCGAAAACAGATTTGGAGGGTCTAAGGAATTAGTATTTTATTTATTTGTTCGTTTCAAGATTTCCTTGGCTATTTAAAACTCTATCTCTTTGCCGCCTAAATCCGCGTAGAACGACAAATATAGAAATCCTTTGTAATAACTTCACCAAGCCAACGTGAATGAGTGACACCACATTTTTGCTTATAAATCTGAAAGAGTAGTTTGTACGTCATCAATGAGTAGGGTTCACTGAACGGCAATCACAAGAGGAATCTACATGCGGACGTCAAACTCACTATCATGAAACTTAATGGTTTAAAGTTGTCGATCGAAGCGAGGTCCGGATAGCGTTGCGAATTTTATTGCGGGTCCTTCGGGGTGTTAAGGGAACGGGGATAATGGATCCGATCCTCGGACAATGCTTCGACCATTTCGGCCACATTTCATTAAATACAACAATAAGCACGATAACGAGTGTTCGCGCCAACACGACAACGATTTGATCGCATTTCTTCGAGCATTGTTTGAATCGAATCTCTTTGCAAAGACCATCAAAAATAGAACTAAGAAATATGGATAATAGAATGACAATATCTAAAAAGAAGCTACTATAAAAAATATTAGTTCATTTAACTTTTCACTTTTCTTACTACGGTTTAAAGTTATTTTTAGCGTGTAAAATTTGAACCGCCAAAAATTGTAGTGCGATTTGAGATCATTAAATTTAGCCATTCAATATTAAAGGTCGTACGCGCCAGTAATGCCTTGGATGTTAATCTTTATCCCGATAAATAACGAATAAGCAAACAAAAGAAAGAAAGCCCACCCTCAACGTATAATTTCATTATTTGCACCGAGCGCATCGGTTTAAATATTCTCGATCGACTAGATGAGGGGCCGTTGTCTTATAAATGAGACGTTATGTTTTGTTTGTGCAGATAAACTAATGTTATCGTTATCATCTGTATATCTATTCAAACTCAAGGTAGTCTTTTCATGGCGCGCATGGGTAAAAGTCAATGTCTTCTATCCATTATAACCTGGTTAGAGGCCTTAAACCTTCGATAGCACTACGAGCCACTAGCTTATGAGAACTTACTAATTGCGACCTGACAGAATTTTATATTGTTTCGAATTAAAACGATCGTTCGTCCTAGAAACTACTCTAGACCTATTTTGGGTTTTGTTTTAGGGCTTTTGGCCGCCCGGACAATTTTTTCCTTATAAATCGATACTTGGCCTCAAGCTGTTGGCTGTTATTATTTTCCTAGATATTATACTCCAAAACTTAATAGTCACCTAATGACTGTCCCAACGCAGCGTGATCAAGAAATATGCAATAACACGATCAAAAAACTCTGCACCTGAGCTAATGTTCAAAAAATTAAAACAAACACCGTCCAAGACTTAACCTGGAGGTCCATTATCGCCACACCCCTAGTGGGGGGGGGGGGGGGGGGGTGATATTCGGGGATCTCGATGTTAAAGACGTGTTTTTGTCGTGTTTTTATTAGCGACAACAATGATGAATTAGCGAACGCGTTTATTAGTCGACCGTGAGATTTTTGTCTTGGAATTTTAGGATTCAGTATGAAAACTCACGAACCAGGAGTTCAAGTACGGTTCTTCTCGATCGTCAAATTGACAAAAAGTCGCAAAATTTCAGAAATACGAATTTCTACAAACTGTTCTTACAATGCACACTTGAAAGATATTTAGAAAGTATCCTATGCCAGTAAGTTGTTGTTACAAAGCCAGTAAATAAAGGTTACATTTTAAAGTATAAGTTCTTTTTAAAAGTGGTTAAAACTAAATTAAGATACCCTTTTCTGGAACAAGACCATCCGAAAGATATTTAGAAAGTATCCTATGCCAGTAAGTTGTTGTTACAAAGCCAGTAAATAAAGGTTACATTATAAAGTATAAGTTCTTATTAAAAGTGGTTAAAACTAAATAAAGATACCCCTTTCTGGAACAAGACCATCCGAAAGATATTTAGAAAGTATTCTATGCCAGTAAGTTGTTGTTACAAAGCCAGTAAATAAAGGTTACATTATAAAGTATAAGTTCTTATTAAAAGTGGTTAAAACTAAATTTAGATACCCCTTTCTGGAACAAGACCATCCGAAAGATATTTAGAAAGTATTCTATGCCAGTAAGTTGTTGTTACAAAGCCAGTAAATAAAGGTTACATTATAAAGTATAAGTTCTTATTAAAAGTGGTTAAAACTAAATTAAGATACCCCTTTCTGGAACAAGACCATCCGAAAGATATTTAGAAAGTATCCTATGCCAGTAAGTTGTTGTTACAAAGCCAGTAAATAAAGGTTACATTATAAAGTATAAGTTCTTATTAAAAGTGGTTAAAACTAAATTAAGATACCCCTTTCTGGAACAAGACCATCCGAAAGATATTTAGAAAGTATCCTATGCCAGTAAGTTGTTGTTACAAAGCCAGTAAATAAAGGTTACATTATAAAGTATAAGTTCTTATTAAAAGTGGTTAAAACTAAATTAAGATACCCCTTTCTGGAACAAGACCATCCGAAAGATATTTAGAAAGTATCCTATGCCAGTAAGTTGTTGTTACAAAGCCAGTAAATAAAGGTTACATTATAAAGTATAAGTTCTTATTAAAAGTGGTTAAAACTAAATTAAGATACCCCTTTCTGGAACAAGACCATCCGAAAGATATTTAGAAAGTATCCTATGCCAGTAAGTTGTTGTTACAAAGCCAGTAAATAAAGGTTACATTATAAAGTATAAGTTCTTATTAAAAGTGGTTAAAACTAAATTAAGATACCCCTTTCTGGAACAAGACCATCCGAAAGATATTTAGAAAGTATCCTATGCCAGTAAGTTGTTGTTACAAAGCCAGTAAATAAAGGTTACATTATAAAGTATAAGTTCTTATTAAAAGTGGTTATAACTAAATTAAGATACCCCTTTCTGGAACAAGACCATCCGAAAGATATTTAGAAAGTATCCTATGCCAGTAAGTTGTTGTTACAAAGCCAGTAAATAAAGGTTACATTATAAAGTATAAGTTCTTATTAAAAGTGGTTAAAACTAAATTAAGATACCCCTTTCTGTAACAAGACCATCCGAAAGATATTTAGAAAGTATCCTATTCCAGTAAGTTGTTGTTACAAAGCCAGTAAATAAAGGTTACATTATAAAGTATAAGTTCTTATTAAAAGTGGTTAAAACTAAATTAAGATACCCCTTTCTGGAACAAGACCATCCGAAAGATATTTAGAAAGTATTCTATGCCAGTAAGTTGTTGTTACAAAGCCAGTAAATAAAGGTTACATTATAAAGTATAAGTTCTTATTAAAAGTGGTTAAAACTAAATTAAGATACCCCTTTCTGGAACAAGACCAACCGAAAGATATTTAGAAAGTATCCTATGCCAGTAAGTTGTTGTTACAAAGCCAGTAAATAAAGGTTACATTATAAAGTATAAGTTCTTATTAAAAGTGGTTAAAACTAAATTAAGATACCCCTTTCTGGAACAAGACCATCCGAAAGATATTTAGAAAGTATCCTATGCCAGTAAGTTGTTGTTACAAAGCCAGTAAATAAAGGTTACATTATAAAGTATAAGTTCTTATTAAAAGTGGTTAAAACTAAATTAAGATACCCCTTTCTGGAACAAGACCATCCGAAAGATATTTAGAAAGTATTCTATGCCAGTAAGTTGTTGTTACAAAGCCAGTAAATAAAGGTTACATTATAAAGTATAAGTTCTTATTAAAAGTGGGTAAAACTAAATTAAGATACCCCTTTCTGGAACAAGACCATCCGAAAGATATTTAGAAATTATCCTATGCCAGTAAGTTGTTGTTACAAAGCCAGTAAATAAAGGTTACATTATAAAGTATAAGTTCTTATTAAAAGTGGTTAAAACTAAATTAAGATACCCCTTTCTGGAACAAGACCATCCGAAAGATATTTAGAAATTATCCTATGCCAGTAAGTTGTTGTTACAAAGCCAGTAAATAAAGGTTACATTATAAAGTATAAGTTCTTATTAAAAGTGGTTAAAACTAAATGAAGATACCCCTTTCTGGAACAAGACCATCCACCTACGAAACACGATTAATGCCGGATTCATATATCCGTCTGTAACCAGCTACGACTCGTTTCTCCTTGAAAACGTGTCAAAAGTGTAACTCTAGTTTGAAACTTTTTCAAGGAGATACGAGTCGTAGTCGGTTACCGACGGATATAGGAACCGGCATTAAATCAAAACCTGCAGAACCCGCCCCCAAATCAGCAGCTCTACCTTCACCAGTATATTTTTAATTTATTTCCCTAAGATAACACGCGACGGACGATGGCCCGCGAAAATTTGTATTAACAAGGGCGCTATACAGGGGAACATTATCGGGCGCGTTCGGGAGGTTTCCTCTTCTTGTAGTAAATTAAATTGTTTGCGCCCCCCTTACCTGCCTCCCGAGGTGAGCGACGTGCCTCTTATTGACGCGGGAAATTGCTGATGAGCAGCTTTTAAAAGGTATGTAGGTGATTGGCGAGTTTCAACTGCCAAAGAAAATGCAAAATTCTGAATTGTTTTATTCAGTGTATGAAATAATTTATGCGGTAATTTTGTTTTTTCTGCATGCACCAATTTCCAAAATAGTTGAGTATCATCTCGCAAACATCAGTATTCAAACAAAACGCAATGAAATCGGTCCATTTCCGTTTGAATAAACATACTGATAGACAAAGGCGATAGGCATTGTCGCTCGAAACACCTATAAGACGGTACGTGATAAATCCCGTATATATAATAATGAAGGGCGATAGAAGTTTATCCATAGGATGATTAAAAAATAACCCCATGGATTATGTAACTGTTACATTCAGCTATGATGAGGAAGAAGGCAGAAAACCCGACCTATTTACAAAGTACTATTGTAGTAAGAACCGTACTTACCATACAAAACACACATAAATCATTAGATTATATTAGAAAATTCTTTATTACGCTAATAAAATAATACATAGGCGAACTTAATGCTAATTAGCATTTTCTTCCAGCTAACTTTTGTGTAGTGTAGAGAAAGTGGTAGTGCTAGAAAATGGAAAGTTAAACAAACCTAAAACTTAGCTGAGAAATAAATTTACAAAAAATTAAAATAATAATAATACACATACATAAACGAAATACATAAATATATCTACATAAAGTGCTCAATTTTGTCGGGTATCTTGAAGAGAGATAGAATAGAATAACTCTTTATTGTACACCAGGAATACTTAAAAAAACGAATTTATTCTAAATATGGCGGCTTTATCGCTGAAAGCGATTTCTTCCAGGCAACCTTTGGATGGAAAGTAAAGAGCGAAGCAGTAATGGATATGAGAGATGAGGTGTTTAAAAAGTTTGGATTTGAAGATTCCTATAGAGGCGGCCCTGCAGCTTTGCACTGGAAGAGAGTTCCACAAGCGGATATCAGTCACAGTGAAATACTCGTAGTTAGTGAAGAAAGAAGTTTTATGCTTCTTGAGTACAAGATGTTGAGAAGAACGAGAAGGACGATCAGGTGGAAAAAGAAAAGAAAAACGTTCTTTAAGATTAGCTCTATAAACAATCTATTTGTGGCAAAAAAACTTTTGTAAAAAACTTTTCTGAACTTGCAATGTTTGTCCAGGTGTAATCTTGCAACTGAATTTTAAATCAGGTATTTTTAACCGATTGGGCTGAAATTTGATATACATGCTTATTTTGGATGACAATGCATGCTTAGCTATGTGGTGTCATTCTAACTCCAATATGGCGGATCATCCAAGATGGCGAACTACTTATTTTTTCTGCACTACCAAAGTTGGGTATCAAATGAAAGGGCGTGCTGAGGAGAAAACGAAAACTAATACAACGTCACATAAAATCCAAAATATGGGGGATCATCCAAGATGTATACTATAAATCCAATATGACGGGACCTCCAAGATGGCGGAGGAGGTTTTCTGGTTTTCGGAAGTTAGTAACAGCTGAATTTTAACAAAAGTATGCCTTGGTCGACTTCATACTTTCACTTGTGTAATTTGGCGAGATAGGCCTCTACAGCATTGGTTTGCAATCCATCTAGGAGAATAATTCTCCAAAATCTAAAAGCAGTCTGATACTATATGATATCCAGGGTCTGATGATGGAACTGAAAGGTGGCCATGGGAACTGTAATAAAACAACACAACTAGTGGTTGGACTTATTTGTTTCTGCTTGCGGTTCTGATTATGAATTTTATAAAAGCTTATTTTGAAAAAGTAGTTTTTCAACGAAAATCTTATTCATTTTCCATCAAAACGTAAATTGAAAGTGGCATCGGGCAGGTGTTGTAATTCAGCCTTTTAGCGCAAACTCCCGCAAAATATATTAAAACGTCTATTATGGCGATATTAATAAACAATGCATCGTTCATTATTCCGTAGTCGTACGTTTTCTAGCCCAGAGTAAGGGCAAGGAGGATGTAGTACTAGGAAAAATCGTATCTCGAGCGTAAGCACTTATTATTTGACGCCATTGTGACTATTCGACGGAAGACCTCGGCCAGCGTGTTTGATCGAATGATTTATATGTTAATCTTAGCTAATATTAATGGTAATCTTACGAAGATAATGCATAAAGATTGATTTATTTACTAACTGTTGTCCGCGACTTCGTACGCGTTACACTACTTAATGTGCAGGTAACCTAGGAATAAATCTAAACTCGCTATTGCAACTTGACACCCCATTTTTGTCCTATGAGACCTGATTTATGGGATAAAAAGTACCCTATGGGGTAATCCAGGTTATAATCCACGTATGTACTACATTTCATCGAAATTGGTTCAACCGTTACGACGTGATTGAGTAACAAACAAACTTTCGCATTTATAATATTTGTGTGACTAGCTGTTGCCCGCGACTTTGTACACGTTACTACTACTAAATGTGTTGGTATAAAGCTAAACTCGCTGTTGCAACATGATTGACACTCAATTTTTATCCCATGAGACCTGATTTGCGGGATAAAAAGTAGCTTATGTGTTAATCCAGATTATATTCTACGTACATATTAAATTTCATCAAATTCGGTTCAGCCGTTATGACGTAATTGACAAACAAAGAAATAATTAAATAAACAAGCATTCGAACTTTCGCATTTGTAATATTAGTGTGATATATAATTTTTGTGTTGTTGTGTAATAATATTGTGACTGTTGTAACACAGCCGAAACGTCGGGATAACAGATAAATAAGGTACATACGCGATAAATACCCGTTTTAATCGATAATTATGTACAGTGATCGCGAAAGTTTGAAAAATATTAGTGTGATTTATAATTATAGAAAGGCCGGTCAGGAGTGCCCCAGTTGTGCATGTATGAATGTAATAAGAGTGTTGTCTGCCTACAACTCAAGAAAACGTGTGACAGAATGTGTGCATGACCCCGAGCCTTCTACCATAATATTATTAACATGGTGGATATCTTTAGATCTATCACTCAATGGCGCAGATCTAAGGAAACATCCGAACAAACGAACGAGACAAAAAGTTAAAAAACATAAATTTAAAAAAATTATAACACCCGACCCTTTCTTTTTGATTTGAACTTTTGGGGGTTAAAGACTGACATAGCTAAAAACTGGCAATGGGCAGGCCATATAGCGCGCAGAACAGATGGCCGATGGGGCCGAAAGGTTCTCGAGTGGAGGCCACGGACCGGCAAGCGCAGCGTAGGACGTCCACCCACAAGATGGGCAGACGACTTGGTAAGAACCGCAGGTCGGCGTTGGATGCAGGCTGCTTCCAACCGCAGTTCCTGGAGATCAATGAGGGAGGTCTTTGTCCAGCAGTGGACGTCCTACGGATGATATGATGATGATGATATCTAAAAACCACTCCAGGTAAACTAGCTTTTGGTCTGGTTGTTACTCTATATAAGTAGGTATTTACAAAAACAAAATGTATTTATGTATTCTATCAGTTATCTGGTTCCCATAGTACAAGCTCTGCTTAGTTTGGGGCTAAGTAACGCTGTGTAAAATGTCCAGCAATATTTATATATTTTTAAAAATAATAAGACCGTCACGCGACGCCCGGCAGATGTGAAACATCTCGTAAATTGATTGATGGTTATTGAAAGAATTTATAATTAAAGGAAACTGTTTATAATCATCACCCGCAATATAAATACGTGTGATGGCAAACAATTCTTTATCCTTTTTTTTGAGTTTTTACTTTTGACAATTATTGACACACGACATTTTACCCTAATTCTATTGGAAGCATGCCGTCACAGCGGCGTGCAGGCATACGAATCGGTATTTATTTAGGTATAAATAAATCATATTGTATTCTAAATTCCGGTTGAGTCTCCCTCTGTAAACACTGACCAACCATTTCAATACTCGGAACTCCATCGTTTTACCGTTTTTTAACCTGTCAACTTGACATTGGCATAATTGTAGCAACAACTAGCCACAGAGGCCATACAACCAATAGTGAATAGTGAATCGGTATTATCACACACAGCAACAAATGCTGAGTTGGACGCCTTTTTGTGACGTCACTGAAGTATAATTGTGAGACATACATTTGTTAGGTAGTTTTTTAGGGTTCCGTTCCCAAAGGGTAAAACGGCACCCTATTACTGAGGCTCCGCTGTCTGTAGTGTCTGTCTGTCCGTCTGTCACCAGACTGTATCTGAACCATGATAGTTAGACAGTTGAAAAAATACTAAAACAGAATAAAAAAATATTTAAGTCGGGCTCCCATACAACAGACATGATTTTTTTGCTGTTTTTATAGATTATATTAACGGAACCCTTCGTGCTCGAGTCCGACTCGCACTTTGCCGGTTTTATTATTTCTTATTTCGTTCTTACCCCCAAGGCGCGCCAATAGATGTTTCACATCAAAAACTGCGTTCAAATTGATTCATCCGTTTGGGCCACTGAGAGACAGACATAAGCGTCTAACACCTTTCTTTTTGCGTCGGGGGTTAAATAGATGTCCATCTTAGAACAATAAATAGCATTCCATGGCGGGTTGTAATCCCATCGATGCTTATCGGAATACTAACGGACGGCACATGCGTCGTTCTGTATAACAATGATTAAATTTCTCTGATTCCCTCCATAGCCTAGCTGTATCTCTCCTAGTTTAGTACACTGAACGTTCAGGCCAGACTAGACACGTTCGTTAATATGAAAATTAGCCCGAATGAGCTGCAACGAGGAAATTGGCTGCAGCACCCAGCACCCAGGGCATCGGCTTATATTGTACTCGTACCTACCTATATCTACACAACTATACACCTACCGCTTGGGAACGTGACTTTGGAAAATGTATGGCGGTTTATGATTTCGAAAAATGTTACTATTCTATCATGATAGTATTGTGAGTTCTACTGCTGAATAAAGGCCTCCTTCATATATTTCTAATGATTATATTACCTTGTGCGGCTTGCATCCCAATGGCTATTAACAAACTTTTAAAATCTCGAAACTGTGTAAGGTCGTCTTTCCATCTTACATTGTTTAGTATCCAATATATTTGATGCGAGCGAGAACTCTAATCGAGGGTGTAAATGATCGCTTACACCTACGAGTATAACACAACTTATCATCACGAATGCGAATAAAATAAGAAAAAAATATTAAAAAAAGACAATTTGTGTTATTGGCCTCTTTCATTTAATAAAAATAAGGATTTGTCATCAAATCAAATGTATTTATTGCTTGAAATATATGTCATGTTACATAGATGTCAGAAGTAAATATTGGAATCAATACATTTCTGCCTTTCCGGCATGCCATATTAAAATTACAAACTCCTAAATAATAATAACACCTGAACAAAATCAATTACAATAATTCTGGATATCATGTATCAATCGTCAATAACAATAATCATGGAGGTTGTATTTCATTTTAGCTTACTATGAATGCAATGACCCTTATTCTTAATTACCGATTGAAACGGGTATTTATCGCGTATGTACTTTTTGAAGTAAAACTTCTTTTGACTTGGGAAATAAGCTAGTGAATGCGTTACGAAAAGTGCGAACAGAAGTTGAGAGGGAGATATAGGTTAGTGAAGATAGAAAGAGAGAGTTACGTTTCGTATATTTTTAAACGTTAATGTGCGAGTGCGAGTTGCGTCTGTTCAGAATGAACATGACAGAATGAACTAGACCTACAGACGTGTGGACAATTTTGTAATTAAAAAAATTTATAAATTAATATTTTGAAAAAGAAAATTTACTTCAGTCGTGTAGTTAAAAGCACACTCGTTTATTTATTTGTTATCCCGACGTTTCGACTGTGTTGCAACAGCGTGGCCACGGATGGACTGAAGTATTGCAGATACTGTCGAGAAGTGATGGCAGCTGCAGCAACTACCCTCACTTTGTCTTCAAAATTAGAAATGTTCATATTACGACACCCTACACTAACCGTATCTACGTACTGAGATGACTGATCACGACGCGCACACCTAATTCCCTTAATCTATTTTCAAATTTATTTATTGAATTTACCGTAAATTGCATTTACGGACCCGATATCGAGTTTACAATGGCATACTCACAGAGTTAGTGGTGAAAAATAAATTACGTTTTACCCAGATTCCATGAAAATATCTTTACTTGTTATCAATAAAACATTACAGACGAGATGACACAAAACTATGTCTGCATCCATCAAAAAATGCTTTACTTCGTAAGAGTGTTGTATGCATTGCCCCAATCATTTTTAATAAACTACCTAAGGATCTTAAGGAAATTAATATTAATTTATTCAAGAGATAATTAAAAAATATATTACACAATTTAAATTTTAATCATTATATTAATTTCTATTGTTTTGATTGTATTATTGTTGTAGGTTATTAATAACTTTATTTATTAAATTTTTACATTAAATAATTTGTAGTAGATAATATATTTCTATTTTTTTTTATTTGTATTTTATTTGTAATGATATGTTTCTTGGGTTATTTTATTCAGTTAAAAATATAAAAATTGTATATAAGTTCTGGCACGCCATCTCACTATTTGCATACCACTCCTGGTCCCACCACTCCAGGTCTTTGCGTACCACTCATGTTGTTACTACCACTACAATAAGATCTAGCATGCAAATTAATAGATAATGTTAAATGTATGTTAATCTACACATGTTAAGCAAATAAATATATTTTATCTATATCTTACATACTAGTTATTGTTAGAGATCTTTAGCAATCTAATTTAGAAACTGAATCACCCCACTGCCCCACTACAAGGTTATATTTCAGACGAATACCTCATATCAGTATCTGTCATAATTGCACAGTCTAAGACCAACTTCATCAGTCAGTAAAGAAAGCTCCAAGAAAATCGTGTACAGTTTTCGCGTCGCAAGCAAGTTGCAATCCCGGAGGTCAATCGAGACGGCCACTTTCTCGGATAAAAAGAAACCCTATTTGCGGCGGGACCGCGGCACAAAGGAGCGCTATCTAGCGATAAATTATCGAAATTATTGCATTAAAAATTCCATCTAGTAAGTCAAAGCGAGCCATTAGGGCGCGCTCGGAGCGAAAGGTAACAAGGCGCTTTGTTGCAGCGGCCGTTTGAGACGTTCGAGTCGCGAATATGTAATTTTTCTCCGGTAAACGCTATAGGAAAACATTTTTCTCGCAGGGCTGCCAACAGACCACACCTTAAAAAGAATCATACTGTGTTTGGAGACTATGATACCCATCAAAACCAGTATCGTTCTTAAATATGAAGATAAGTGATCTGTACAAAAAAAAAATGGGTAAAGCGCTCTACATCCTTTCATCACTTTAGTTGTTTTACAAGTCTAACCTACTATATTTTAAGTTGTTCTGTGGACTGAGTGACCAAGAAATTATAAATATGAGTTGGTAGCCCTGCTTCCTCGACAGCGCTCCGCTTTGATATATTTTCGTGTTCCGCTCTTAGTTAACGTAACGTTTGATATTCGTTTTGAAGGATGTAATTTAAAATTCTGAATAATGTTACCGCCGGCTCGGCTTCGGCTATTCGGCCATTTGCGTTTTAGATTGTAGTCATTTGGGGGTTTTCGTTTGTGATGGACAATCAAATTGCACCTATAAATTGAAAACCTGCCTATATTTTTTAACGAGAAAAAATTGTGCTGATAGGGAATTGCGTAATTTTTCTCACCACGATGGTTCTTTTGCAATTGTTTACATGTCCACTCTCAGGATCAGGCCATATCTTAGGCCATCTTAAGGTGGCTCGATTTCTATACAAACGTTTAGTGGCGATTCACTAGAATAGATAACTAACAGCAGAAATTACGAATTAGTTAAGTCTCATTACTGTCGCAAAATCAATAAAATTGCACACGTTTCATTCATAAAAGACGAATAATTCGGAAAAAACACTTTATAATGACATTTTGTCATTTTAAAGTTTATGTTATTTGAACAGGCTACGCCCACCTGATGGTAAGCGTTCACCGTCGCCTATTGACGCCGGCAACACCCGGGGTTTTCTCGATGCGTTTCCTACACTGTAGAAACCTTCTTAAATTTTTCTTGAAGCGTGCCATGTCGTAGCCTAATGGGAAAACCTCAGATGGTAGCTCATTCCACATCTTGCAAGTATGGGGTAGAAAAGATCGCGTGAAGCGTGTGATGCGCGATCAGAACATTCCCCATTACACAGGCGGTAGAATACACTGAGCGATCCGAATCCGATCAAATAAGTGAAAATGAACGTTTGTATAGGAATCGAACTACAATCAATTACCGTAATTGAAATCTGGTCAAATTAAAATAGCAGCATAATGCGTGTCAACTTTATGATGTGCACTTATTTCTAAATGGATGCAACCAAACGCAATGTAAAAAGTTAACATTACGAGAATTGGGGTACAACTCTCACGTTACACAGCCTTACACAGAAAGACCAAGAATGAACCAATAAGAAGGAAGCGCCTTCGATCTAACCTATTTTTCACAGTCAATATATGCATGGGTGACCATTAAATTAAAAAAAACAATTTAATATATAAATTTTGCGTTTAACGTAACAGAACACTAGTATTTTACATTGTAATTACGAGTGGAAAGAGTCCCCACAACATTAGCTTTCAATTTAAAAGCCTTACTTTTGAGGCTTTCGTAATTAAATACGTGACGTCATTTAGCGATGGCCTCTGACGGTACTTTGTAAGATGGCGTCCGCGATAATGCGACCGGATTCAGAGATTTTTGCAAAAATAATGTTTATAGTGATACGGTTGGTTGTCCTCGTTTAGGCTGAGGTTTTAAAGTATAAAAAATGCAATAAATAATATATAACTTAATTTAAATTTTGCCAAATATAAGGACAGAAATGTTTGTATTATCTCATCATTATCATCAGCTATAGGACGTCCACTGCTGAACAAAAGCCTCCCTATAGATTTCCGGACAGACCGATCTTGTATTATCACTTTGGTAGTAATAAAACAAACCTTACAAAAAATACTTGCATACTATTACATTTAGATCATTGATTCCCAAAGTGGTCCAGGTCGACCCCCAAAGGTCCACGGGAGACTCGACGGGGGTCTACGTTGGCTTGACAAAAAAATGGGGGTTCACAATTCGTTAGCGGGGGTCCACGAAAATGTATTTGGTTTCGATAGTGAAGAACTAAAATGTTGGCTTGACTTTACTTATCAATGTAGGCAGATAGTATTTTAAGAAGCTCAGCGATAGTTACTTGTAAAAACTTGCATATTCCATATTCAGTAGGTACAACAGTGCGTTGCAAAGCGCCGCCAACGTCCGCAACGCTTGTTCAGACGTGCAAAGGTACGAAATACGACTTGTGGTGTGTGTGTACGAGCTTGTGTGATTCTTCACCAATATAAATACGAATGCCAAGGATAAACGTTACTCATTTGTTGCCGGAATTTCGAAAAGAAAAGTAAAGTGAATCGATGTTAGGGTTTGCCAGTGTCGGTAAAAGTAAGTAAAATGTAGCTGCAGGTACCAGTAAAATTTTGAAAGTGGTCTATGAGAAAAAAATGTTTGGGAACCTCTGATTTAGATAGTCTGTAATGGTCCATTGTATGTAAATTCTGTGTTGTTGTTATATCTTCTAAAATAACATTAACACCTAACAGGCATATCTTACTTAGTACTTATATGCGATATTCGAACGCTACCATATAGGAAGAATATTTTTGTACTACCTAAACATTTATGTTCTTTATACACATCACATGTGTTTTTTAAAGGGACCCTAGACTATCTGATCTCGCCTAATGGTAAGTAATGATGCGGTCTATGATGGAACACACTTGCCTAGAAGAAACTTTTTCACTCATGTTTCGTAGGAAATTAATTAACTTTATGAGATTTAAATGCATTCATTCTATTTGATAAAACTGACGCGAGGACAGATGACTTTTTAGCGATCATGCGCAAAAAGTCAATCTTACTTATACGCAAAATTCGGGGAAGCACCAACGGAGTCCTGAAGGTGATTGCCGAGTGACCTGAGTCTGCATTGCTGGGAAGATTCAGGGGGCATAGATACATGTCTCGTGACTCTTTGTTACTTTCTTTCTGCATATATTGTGTTTTGTTTTGTTCTGGTTGTGGTACTAACTTAGCTGTAACAAATAGTTGCTACCAACAAATTATGGACCCTGTATGTCTGAAATAAATGTATGTTTTTTTTACAAAAATTAACGAAATTGCATATTTTTAACACACACGGAACAGACTACTAATTACTTAGAGATAACGAAAATAATGAACACATGGTAACACACAAGTAGAGAATGAAAATAGGTAGTAAACCTATGATCTTTGTTTAAATTTCCGTCCAAATAATGCATTCCTGTTATGAATGCAACAACCGGCTGATAATCCGAAGGGTAGGCGCGCTGCCAGCGCAGCGCTCCTTCGGTATCGTTACTTCGCAGTTCACATTATAATGCATGTATTAGCTTTACTCTTGTATGTATAATCGACGTATACAGTGTTTATTTTGTTTAAGTCTTAAACATTTCCATGTTACTAATTAACTCGCTGTATCTCTGGTTTAGTTCTACTGTGTTTTATTTTTGCATAGACAGGCAGATTCAATATTTTATTTTATTTATTTATCAACAAAATCCACAGCTCTTAATAATAAAAGTTTACAATGCTTATGTGTCTATCCTACAGCAATAAACGGATTTACAATTTATAGATCTAAAATTAAATAACGACGACAATCACCAAAAAGAAACATACATCCATCTAGTTATATTAGAATCTATCAATACATACGTTTATCCATCTTCAAATGTATTTATCTATCCATCTTAATATTATAGCTACGTTGTTTTTTTTTAATGCATCTACACGTAGAAGTTGTATGAGTATCCTGTCCATTTATCTAAAAGTCCACCCATCTATTATAATTTACCAAAACAGCAAGTTTTTTTTTATATTTATTCATTTATCTACCATTAAGTCTCTATCTATCTATACATATATGTATCTATCCGTCTAAACAGATTCAGCGAGCAATTGATAACTGCTACGCCTAAAAGCTTCCTTGTTACAGAAGAAAATATCAATAGAAGCAATTTTTTTATTGTAATTTATATGATGCCGGCTGACAAGTGCGTAAAAAGATAAAAATATAAAAAAATAAAGTTAGAAATGTTTATTGCCCAAAGAAAAATACATAATTTGCCAGTTTACTTAAACAAGATACAAAAAAAATAAGGAGCTTGACAGCGACACCCAAACTAAGCATGGAGCTTTTATCTTGACAATTCAGTGACAAATCGGAATCGAAAAGTCATTAATATATTTTCACAGTGAGCAGTGTGTCAAATGAACATCCTCTTAGGTCAGATCAAGGGAACAAACAAATAACACAGTTTCTGTATCCGAGTTGTTTCTGTAAGTAACAGTAACACGTTATTTTAGCGGGTGCTCATAACCGCTATCCGATAAGGGATGTTGGCCTCCCGCCAACTTATGAGAATCCTTCTTCGCTATCGGTGTTTGCTTTAATATAAAAGTAAATTAAATTTTCGCTATAACTAATAGCGTTTATGCTTCTAGAATACTGTATCTGTTATTTTAATGAGCAATACTCAATATACCTAATATAGACGAAAAGATCTTGAGATACCACTATGCCCGAGGTTGAATGTTGCCAAACATGGCTCTCGGTATCAAGCTGTAAGACTTTAACTCACTGCCTACTGATATGAAAGTTATCGAGAGTCATTTCACTTTCAAGTCGAGACTTAAACAGCTATTGTTGAAGGGGTGTTTCTATACAATTGATGATTTTATGACATATAATAATTAAATAGTATTTTTCTGACATACATATATGCTGTTTCGATGTTTTAATGAATCTGTGACATAATTGTAATAATTTTAAGTTATTTTATTTTTGTTGACATTTATTATTTTTCTTTAGACTTTTCCTTATGTTTAGGGTATGTTCGTTTTATATTAGTTTTAATAATTTGAATTATATGACATTTGTAAATATTGATGTAATTTGTAATTTCAAATACAATTGTTAATTGTTCTTGAACAAATTAAATGAAATGAAAAATGAAATACCGATTATGGGCATTCATTGAGGCTTGTAAATTTGTTGGTAAGGACATTTATGATTGGTCGGAAATAGATGCTGCTGCACTTAAGAGAAGCAGAGTTCCTTGTGATAGGGCTCGTCCGGTTAAGTATTACCGCAATACCTATTTCAAGCAGCAATGCTGTGGGGGTGACGGGATTGGTTGCCGGTGAAATTACAGGCACATGGCATCACACCTGTATGTCTTAAGTTGATGGACGCAGAGCAGTGCATCGTAAGGCACGGTGGTTTCTACGGTGCGTGACCTACGTGGCGTTACTTTGTTATAGGTAACCACTTAATATCAGGAGGGCCAAAGGCTGTACTATCTTCATGTCGTAAAAAAAATTAGGCTGTGGTCAACAGTCTTGCGTCAAGAAGGTTTGACCCTACTTATTTTCTCAAAAGTAGAACTTAACATTTAACTTTTGCGTCATACTTACCGAGTTTCTCTTTAAATTGGACTTAAGGAGCTACCAATACTTTCAAGTCAATCGACACATACAACATATTTTATAAGTAATCCCAATAATGACAAACCAGTCGGGTTTTGAACTAACAACCTTTGCTTTATTACGAGAATGCGATCCCAATTATACCACAGCCACAGGCTCAACTTTTGTGATATTTTTACCGCCAAAATACTAGTAATTGTTCCAACAGTTTCAAACTTTCAATCCAAACAAAAACTTACAACAACAACGCCAATTACCTATTCCTCAACTTTGAAATACCATAAGAATTTTTCTTTTACAAGTTCCGAATAATCACCCCCGATAGCCTCCAATACCTTTGAGCTACGAGCTTCCTCGCGTCGAACTTTTCATTTCATTTTCCAAACTTTTAATCTCAAAGTGCCCGTGAAAGAAAAATGGAAGCGTTAAGGAAATCGCCAGCGCCACCTAATATCAACTGCTATTTGCCTTAGGGTGGTTCTACATCGGAATAAACAGATGCATATTTAATGGCACTGCCGTTGACGCAAACGACAGTTTTTGAAGCAAATACAATAAGTATATATACTTATGCGTTAGTGACTAACATTGGGTGCTTAAGGACTAGTGGCCCGAGCAATATTTCAAACTTTACAAGCTCTTCTAAGCATGAAAGCGTTACATTTTAAATGCAAATCATACTATTAGAGTAAGACGAAATGTATAGAGTTTAATGATGACGGATGTTTAGAATCGTTCAGCTCCTAAAATAACTCGAAATGTACTTAAGACGTTAATTAAGAAGTCTAGCTCGTACGAATTTACTTACCTGAAAGGTGTGTGAGCTTTACCTATGTATATGCAAGTGAATAAAGCAAGAAAAATGATAGACTAAGGAAAGTAGCGAGAGGCGAGACTTTGAAGAGACTGCTTGAAACCAACCTGAAATACAAACAATAATTCAAATCGAAATGGAAGTATAGTCATGGCTTAATTCCTTTCCATTGCAACTTTTAACTCGTAACCCCCAACGGAAATAAAACTTTAATATTACAAGGTTAGGTTCGAATTTCGCGGGTATGAAAGCAGTCGCTTACGCTCCGAGATGGATTGTTCTCGAAGAGTCATAAAAAGTAAGATATTAATGTATCGCGGGAGGCATTAGAGTTGTCGGATCGATTCCTATGCATAAAGAATGCTAATGGCCGCCGTGAGAGCGCGATGTGCCCGACTTGCTGATTTATGTGGGCAACTTCTACTTTTGCTGTCGTCTGTCGAGGACAGTTCAGCTTTGGGACGCGAGATTAACCCTGCTTCTCTAGAAATTATTGTACTAACCTATATTTCGAAAGATGTTTTTTCAGCTGTCTTGTTTCTGTGTGATTGCTCTGAGATGATTTGCGTAGCCGATTTGGACTTTATTTATTTTTTTGCCAAAAGAATGCAAGTCAAAGTAGCCAGAATAGAAATTATTAAGACACGTTTCAACAAAAATAGCATAGGTATGTTTAAATTGGCGTAGCATGCTACGAAGTGCTACGCCGGTCTACGAAATCCGCCTAACCATGTTTATATTAGTGCAAACATTGTTCTTACCCGACTTACTTATTTACCCTGTTAAAGCTCACCACTTGTTTCTATGAAGCTGTGTGGTATTCTTCTACCCGCAAACGACTTTGTACATTTTAATGACTGTTTTCAGTAAAGCTTAGAGGGCTGAAAAAGGATAAACTGAATACTTGTGTATCTAAAAGGTGTCGCACGAACAAGCGTCTCGAAGTTTGCTCGTCCGAACTTTTCTGTTTTTAGGTACTGGAACAGGTGGGCGCTTGAGGAGCGGGGCTAATGCGAAAAGCCCAAATTTTTATCAACTACCCTCTTCCTCAACTTAAAAGTTACTTATCCTGGTGCCATTTAAGCTTCAGTAGCTTTTAATAATGTATCTTATTATTTGCTCAGTTTAGGCCAAGTTATTATTTCTTTTCAAAATAGTGTTTTAGAAATTCCCTGTTTAAACATATTCTAAATACAATCATGCAAACATTCTCGCAACACTAGATTTTTTTTAATGTAAGTGAAAACTTTAGTGTACTTTGGATACTCCTAACGCCATCTAGCGGCGGGTAGCAAAACTAATCGTATGGAGCTTTTATAGTTTTACAAAATATTTTCATGGCGATGTGTTATGTGTGTGTATATAAATAGGCTTCAAGCCTTCGCCAAGATGTGATCAGTATCATTACATAAGATGTACAAGTTTTAAAATAACTAGTAACTAATTTTAGGTCATGTTTAACTTGAGATTGTTTTTGTGATCAGATAGGATAGATAGAAAGATAGACACATTCTTTGTTGCGCTAGTAATCTAAAATATAGGCGAACTTAATACTAATTAGAAAAATAGAAAATACATAATTATACTTGGCAATATGACCGTCCATTATATATATTATTTGTTTTTCAATTTTTTGTTTGTATCTTATTTGTAAGGTATAAAATGAATTTTCGTTAATTTATTTGATCATGTTCTTAAAGCTTATCTTTATTAAAGTTTCTTGTTACATGGAATAATGGGCAATAGCTATCGATAAGTAAGTAAGAGAAATGTTAGTTTAGTAGCCAGTTAGTATAAATGAGTGGTAGATAAGAAAATGTTTGTATTCATGTTGGTAAGACGGTGGGTTGTCAAGTTCCTTCTACTTGACTGTACTTTGAATTTTAATAGACCCTCGATGAGAAACGAAGTTAGATGAGTTGTGGTGACACCTTCGGAATCTTTAAAGTTTCACTTAAAATGCTCAACTTAACAAGCAAATTAGTATTTAAATCAAAAAGTTTGCTTTTTAAATATTAAATGTATACGGCGAATAATTTAGCACATCCCATAAATAAGTCTGCATCAACCGAAATCTTTTATCTAACATTTAAATTCCGTCCGCGACAGTTAAATTAAAAAACAAACAGTAATAATTTGAATACATGCACCGCAATCTTCGCAAACTGCTTCTCTGGTCACGTAAAACAAAATGGCCGACAAAAAACGGCATATCTGCCTCGGACACCGATCGCGATACACGTACGCACGCGGGCAGAATATTTTAATTTTTTTATTATATTATTTTATTAAATATGGAAAAATAACCCGCGCCTGCCCCTTTCAGAAACACCCACCTTGGAATAATTGTACCCGGCTTAGCCACGTGTGTATCTGGAATTTTAATACGGCCAGTAATCCGCGGTCCCTTATTTTTATTGTGCTTGTGCCACCAAATTTGCATGCGTAATTCATTATTGTTTTATGGCTTATTTTGGTGATATAATACAATCTCTAGCCAAAAAGTACTACTACTAGGGACTACCCACTTATGCTTACTATACTACTCTATACGCCAACTGTAAAACTAAGTAGAACTAAAATGTTTCTATTATTCATTGTTATAATGAAACAGTAAGTGTAATCTTTGGCTAATCTTGAATAGATTAGCCAGACATATAAAGAACCAGTAACATTACGTTCTTTTCAGGCTCACCATAACTCGAACTCATAAGATAATTAAGAAAGAGACGATAAGAAGAGGTATCTTGCTATTTGTTTGAGTATTTATTCATCCTAAGTTCTCTACCCTCTAAGATTTCTAGATACTCGTATATCTGGTGACAATCGTCACCTCAGGTACAGAATGATTGTTCGTCGTCACGTTCTTCGCATTGACGTCAAACATCTTAAAATAAAAGTTAAAATTAAGAAAGCTTTATGGGTTTCTTTCTTTTTAAAAACTAATCAATGCCTCAAAAAATTAACTAAAGCTGGTGTTGTTTACAATAGGTAACTTTTATGACCTTGGTAATTAAACTAAAAGCCATTAGTTAGGCATGAGATTCGGGCCCATTATCGGTTTTCGTACGGTTTTGGCTGTCGGAGCTTCGGCGACGAATTTATGCCCACCCGCGATGGACGAGTTTTGCTTCGTTAGGTGAGGCCTGAGTTTACACTGGGACGGATCGTATGAATAAAAATAATTGGGCAAGTGCGTGTCGGATCAAGCACATTGAAGTGTTCCGTGGTCAATACGGCTGTATCTTAGTTACATCGCCCTAATTAACTCTAATGATGGGCAAAAGTATTGCATCAATTAGTCTTTTATGGATTTTTTTTAATTTATTTATATTGTAATGTAATTAATATTTTATTGTATGAATCATTTTATCATGTGTGGATCTAAGTTGTCTAATTAAAATACATACAATTTTCTTTAATAATTAATATTAATAATTATAATTATATTAATAATTATATTAATAATGATATTATATTTTATATTATTGATTTCTTTAATATTTAGACACAATTAAATAAAAAACAGCATAGTAAGTTTTGGTCATTTAGTATTAATCTTCAAAAATCACAAATTAAATACCTACAACACGCTTCTCGCGACTTACTTAACCCCGCCTTTATGTTACCGCGGGGTCAGGAAGCAATGGGGAGCAATGGGGAGGCGTGAAAGGGTTAACTCGTTTGATTCTTTTCGATAATCACTTGCTAATGCACTCTCCCACCTTGGCGGGATTTACTCATTATTTGGGGGATTCACCAGTCATTGTAAGTAACTTTGGAACGGCTGAATGCTACTCGTAAATACCTGATAAAATAGGTTTTGTTGAGGATGAATATTACGAGCTTATGCTGTTGAAAAGGCCCTCAGTTTGCGGGAACCACAGAGAACAATGGCAACAGAAAGTTCGTATGAGTTAGTAGCCAACCCTGATGTCTCAGAGCTATTAGCCGCCCAAAAGTCTCCATGGTTTATCCACTTTTTCTTATAGTGCGTTTACATATTAACGCAAGTGTCGAGGCGAGTGTCGAGTGGTAAGTATATAATAAAGTCAAAGTCAAACATTTTACTCATTCAAATCACAAGGATCACTTTGAAACGTCAATTTTACTGCCTGTTCCTTCGCGACCAAGCCAGGAAAGAAAGGCAAGAAACAAGGCTGGTTGTTTTTTTTTATTGATCCTTTTACAATACATAACAATACAGGTAATAAATTACGACTAAATTGTAACATATTGAACGAGTTGGAGCAATTTCAATCCCAAGTTTCTCTATCATCTAAATAATCCAATATTTTATAGTAGGCTTTTCTATAAAGATTTGGTTTAATTGAGTTTTTAAATTTGTTAATTGTCAATTTTTGTACATCACTTGGGAGTTTGTTATAAAAGCGAACACCTTGCCCTTTAAACGATTTACTAACTTTATGGAGTCTACAAGGGGCAACAGCGAGTCTTTATTTCTAGTATTAAAATTATGATTATCGCTATTTTTCTTAAACAAATTAATATTTTTGTGAACATACATCAGATTTTCATAGATGTATTGACAAGGGAATATCATAATATTTATTTCTTTAAACTTATAGCGTAATGATTCTCTGAGGCCAATATTATAAATTGCACGAACAGCTCTCTTCTGCAGCACAAAAACGGTGTTTATATCTGCAGCACTCCCCCACAGCAGTATACCGTATGGTATAATGCTGTGGAAGTAGCTGAAGTAAACTAGTCTAGCTGTGTCTACGTCTGTAAAAAGACGGATCTTTTTGACTGCGTATGCCGCAGAACTAAGTCTCTTCGACAACTTATCAATATGAGGGCCCCATTGAATCTTATAATCATCTTTATTTGGAATAATTTAACAAGGGTGTAATTACAAAAATGAACACGATAATACCTGTATGAGTAATAAGTACTTTGTCGCAGATAACAACGCCCCCATATAAATGGTACTCTCATGAAGTTATTCGCGGGGTAGTAGCAACATCAACAATCAGAGCTCTAGACTTTATAACGTATAATTGGCTTAGAGCAGAGATTCCCAAACTATTTTGAGCAAGAGGCCCCTTTTCCAAAATTAACTGATACCTCAGATCCCTATAGCCAAATTACTTTAAAAATCTCTAGTATTTTTATGAATACAAAATACTTACCAATTTGCGGTTGGTTAAGTGAGTAAACTTGACATCATTTTCTCATCAAAATTAAACAAAATCAAAATTCACACAAAATTCATGATATTTAATCAAATGTAATTAATAATTATTAATAGAAATTACGTAAAAATACGTAAGTAGGTAATTACTTTTGAAAAGTAACATAAAAATAGCAAAGTAAAGATAAAAAAATAATATTTCGTCCCCTGGGAAACCGATTTCGACCCCAAGGGGTCGATATCGACCACTTTTGGAATCCCTGGCTTAGAGCGTACAAGATCATCTTCAAAGTGCATTAGTAGACACGACGATCCAGATCCCATTTCACAGTGTACGATCAAGGCAACTTTTTCAATTTCCTCTCGTTGAGCGGCGTCGTCGGACCGCGGCCCGTCAAACGATAAACGATTATAACTATGGCGGCGAGGAAACGAGCCAACGCGCTCTATAATGAGAAATATTGCGAAAAAACCTCTACATAAATAACTTTACATCTTAAATTGTTTTCCCGATCTCGTACTTAAGGAATTAGATCTTTCATACGGTTAGTATGTTCTTTTATACGGTAGACGTTTTACTGGCAACAAAGAGTTCGTTCTCTCTCTCTCTTTCTCTCTCTTTACAGGAAGAAAGTAACTATCATTTATCAGCCACGCCCAATGCTCAACGTGGATCTCTCCCATAGATCCATCAAGACAGTGCACATCTTCATAAATTTAATATTAGTACTGATATCATAGCTAAATAACGCCAGTGATTTTATAATTTTCTTGATGCTATCTAAGAACGTTTCATTTTTATTTTACACAAGTAAAGCTGCGGCCAAACACAAGTATAGCGAAAAAAACGGAGAGCGTCGAGTTTTATTCTTTTTATTGATTAAAAAAGTTTCGTAATCATATTTGGCGGCGCTCGTCTCGGCGATAGTTCACTATCAGCCGTGCTAATGTGATTTGTTGTTTTCGACTGTTCTTTACGAGAGTTGCCAACTTTTATTGGTTTCTTTGTACATTTGGGAGAGCACAATTTGATAGAGCATTGTAAACTGAATTGAAAATTTGCTCTGAACAAACGTGATTAATTTGAAAATTGAGCCATTTGCTTATGCTCATATTTCTCTCTTTTCCTTAGGAAGAGAGCACTGATCTCTACTGATCCAATCCTACCAGTTATGGTCTTTCCTCCTTCTGTCCCATGCATATTTACCGTATGTTTTTTGCTTATTATTTGTGTGTTATTTGTACTACGTATGATTTTTTTTTTATTTATACTAGATCATACTGTCCCACTGCTGGGCAAAGGCCTCCCCCCCCCCCCTTCCTGCCACTTATCACGATCTAAAGCCATATTCCGCCAGTCTCTTTGAAAGACGTCCAAGTCATAGCTCCAGCGCGTTTTAGGCCTTCCTCAGCGTCGCTATCCGTCTTAAAATAAATAATAAAATAAAATTATATAACTACGACCCCTTTCACACAAATAAAAATAAAGACAACTGCATTGAGAACCTCCTCCTTTTTTTGAAGTCGGTTGAAAAATACAGAATATGACAAGGAGCAAATTCTCCAGTGTAGTTATTTTTATTTCCATCCAAGTGAACGGCTTTATCTACAGCTACGGTAAGTAGAGTTTCTTGTGAAAGGGCTCGCCCGGGGAAGTACTACCATCATACCTATTTCTGCCACCAAACAGCATTGCTGTGTTTCAGTTTGAAGGTTACAGTTGCCGGTGAAATTACAGGCACGTGAGGCTTTACACCTGTATGCCTCAAGTTCATGGACGCAGGACAGTGCATGATTGTAGGGCACATTTCTAAAGTGCGTGATCTACGAGGCAATTCTCTGTTATGGCGATGGTTACCACTTAACCATCGTCATAGGCTGGTGGGCCATAAGCGTGTTCCAATTCCATGCAGTATAAAAAATAACTACATTATTTCTCGTTAAAGCCAACTTAAAATAGAAAATAAGCCAATGGTGGCCATTCTGTTGTTTACGCTGACTAACTAAAATTGTGTTAATGCGAACGGTCTTATTCTGTTTACGCTAAAGATCAAGTTAGACATTTAAAGTGACATTTCTAAAATTAAGTAATTTTTACTAAGTTGGCGTGTTTGCGGGCTTGTTTTATTCAGCACCAATTTGACTGCTGACTAAAACTAGTCTAAAAACACGCTAGTAGTAAAAACTACTAAATTTTAGAAATGTCACTTTAAATGACATTCTAATTTGATCTTTAGCTTAAACAAAATAAGACCGTTCGTATTTTACACAATTTTAGTTAGTTAGCGTATACAACAAAATCGCCACTAATACCTACTGGTGAACTTGATGATAGTATTTTTTTAAAGTTATTTTATCTATATATATAGGAAGTATCCAGTAGATTTTTCATTTATGTCTCTAATGTTACTGAGTTTCCGATTATTTGTTACAGAAGCTGCACTTCCTGTCCCCGCCCGCGTTCGCGGTGGAGCGTGTGATGGCCAGCTCCTGCGGCAGCCGGGTATGCGTGTGGGGCGCGCGCGGCGTCAGCATCGCTGAGCTGCCGTCCCGCTGGGGCCGCGCCGGACTCTTCCACTCCACCAACAATAATACTGTTCTGTGCAAGTAAGTACTACTGATGAGAGCCGGCTTAGAAGTGATCTAGTATGACTCCATTTCACAGGAAATTATTTGATAGTAGGTAGGTAGGTATTATTTATTTGAATTGTTATTTATGTGATATT
Organism: Philereme vetulata; assembly: GCA_918857605.2. NCBI lineage: Eukaryota > Metazoa > Arthropoda > Insecta > Lepidoptera > Geometridae > Philereme > Philereme vetulata. Next base: position 2,601,549 of record OU975420.1, read on the forward strand.
AGAATTAGGTATATACATTTTTTTTGTTTTTCATTATTTAGGTAAGATGACAATGCCTTTTTACAGCAGCTACGATTTATCATTTTATAATACATATCTTGACATTCCTTATAATATAATCAATGACTAATGCAATTCAATATTTATAATTATTGTTACGCACTGACATACTGACATTCAAATTAGGTATTATAAACAATTCTTTGACAATGCCCCTCAACAGCAGCTATCATCTTAAGTACCTACATATTTATTAATCCGTGTTTAGATGCATAAATGTAATGTCTACGAAATGCTTGTCTGTTTCTGGCTGTTTCTCCAAAGTTATGGTGCAATGAGCTACTTAGATAAAGACATGTATGTAATTATGTAATAGTATTGACGTAACCAAGTGTTCTATTGTGTCCCTACGGTTTGAATAAATGAGTATGGGTAGCAGCGGTTGCCAAACTGCGCGAAATACCACACACATCACCGTTTTTAATTCGACGACCTCCGTGGCGCAGTGGGTGAGACGCAGGTTGCGGGACAAGTGTTTGCATGATCTACAGATATTTGTTCTGGGTCTGGTTGTTTCTCTATCACACTAATACTATAAATGCGAAAGTTTGAATATTTGTTTGTTACTCAATCACGTCGTAACGGCTGAACCGATTTCGATGTAATTTGGTATGTAAGTAGATAATCTGGATTAACAGATAGGCTACTTTTTGTTGACAAGCAACGCGTGCGTAGCCGCTGTCGGAAGCTAGGAGCCTAGGTTAATATAAGTAAGTATTTACAAAAAAAGTATATAAGTATTCTATTCTATCAGTTAACTGGATCTCATAGTAGAAGCTTTGCTTGGCTTGGGGCTAGATGGCGCTGTGTGAAATGTCCATATTATTTTGTAACACATGAAGGCTAGCAGAACCTATTAGTTCCTCAATAAGTTTGTTAGAAAGCTTCTAGTCTAAGTTTCTTTATGGTTGGAGGTTTGTAAGTTTGCCAACTAATCAAGATTTTGTTAGAAATTGGGTATTTGCAGGGTTAATCACGTGTTGATCAGTGATTAATCTTACAAAGACCTTATTACATCAAATTTTAATTATTTTATTTTGTGTATAAAGATATTGGTGTATCTTTATAAAAAAAAATTAAATAATTAAAAAAATTGATGTAATAAGGTCTTTGTAAGATTAATCACTGATCAACACGTGATTAACCCTGCAAATACCCAATTTCTAACAAAATCTTGATTAGTTGGCAGTTACACTTTCATCAGTTTATAGCTAATTACCAGTTTTATGACGGTAGCCATCAACACGTGACTGATACGTGCACCAATTACAGGTTAAAATTAAATTAATTAATAATTATAATAAAATGTTGATCTCGTACTAAGCTTTTAGAGCAATTCACAACCATACAGAAATCTAAAGTTCTTATGAGTTTATAACGCCTGCGCGCAAATATTTGCGATTTACAAATATTTGTTACGAGTCTGGGAGTTTTTCTATATTATAAGAATGTATTTACTAAAAAAAAGTATATAATTATTCTATTAGTTATCTAGCTTCCATAGTACAAGCTCTCCTTAGTTTGGCGCTAGATAGCGCTGTGTGAAAAGTCCAGCAATATTTATTTATTTATTTAACAACCTAATTTGATAAGATCATTGGAGTAGCCACATAGTCTTAAACTGTAAGCGAGTCTCTTATTCAAGTTAAATTATCGTGAGCACGTGACCGCTATCGTCTACGTACACACAGTGCAACACAAACAAACTATAAAACTCAAATCCGGCTGCAGACTACTCGGCGGCATCTTAGCATAATTAGCCAAAAGGGGCCGTTTATTGCTAATATTAGTTGTATGGATTACCGTCCCGCGGGTAATGCCTTCGGAGGCCATTACCATAAGTCTTTGCTTAAATCTAAGATGCTGCCGGAATCGGGTTAAAAATTCGCAAGCTTTTAACGACCGACGTTGCCATTTTATCGCGGAAACTTAGTTGTAGGTATGCACTTACTGATGTTATTGGAATTGCATGGTATTTTCGCGAAGTTAAATCGGTTGATTATTTAAAAGACTCCACATTAGAGCACTCAACGGTAAGAATCATCGTAAATAAGTTATGTCTATAACTATAAAGTAAATGAGTACTTAACTAAATAGGAAAAACAATAAAATTGATCATGTAAAATAAAACAATACATCGAGTAATTTGCGAATTAAGTCAAAATTCATCGAAACTCCAAAGAGCTGCAACGGGCGCAGAAAAACCATCTACAATAATTGAATGAACCGACTTAATTGAAAGCAACCGAGACGGATTACGGACTCAGCCGCAATCCGTATCGGTAAATACTAATCCGAACACTCCGACTGTACGGATCCAAAAACATAACATCGCTCGCCCCCTGCAAGACGCCCCGTCTAGGCGGGATGCGGACAAATCTTCGAATTAATTTTACTGCCGAAATATGCAAATCACAAGATATAGCTCGGCTAATAACGTGTACAAAAGAGTGGTGACTCGAGCGCGCGATTTTCACAGAGCAGTGCTGAGAGACGGGGTTAGTGAAATAGATTACCTACGACCATAACGTCCCTAAGAAGTCTGTCTTTCTCAATCTACAAGAAGCGCTTGCACCGAAGCTAGCCTAACTTAATGGACGGACTTGATCATGCCAAATTCAGCTCAGGGGGGCAACCTTAACCTCGTATAGCAATATTCAAATAATATTACACTGACATTTCGTACCATGACCCTCAATTAGTAAGCTTACTGTATTATTGTAAAGGCGAAGCAGTTTTGGTGACGTCACCATAAATCGTTCATTCAAAATGTTTCACACTAGAGCTAAACTTAAAATTATCTTAAAAAGTAAGTAAATCGTGTTTATTTTCGCAATGTTTTATATTGGACGTGGTGTAATCACTAGAAACCACTAAATATACAACATTATTAGGATTATAACAGTAATGTTTAAAAGTTTTGTGGTTCAAATCTAAATAATGTTGCTACAAGCTTGAAACAAAACGCTCCTGAAAAATGATGGTTTTCTATTGTAAAGAACAGATTAGGTATTTATCGACGCAATCGACGACATTTAATTCACAATCCGACGCAAGAGATTAAACAGCCAGAATGTAAAAAACATAGTCGTAGTCCTATTGTTGTATCGGATGATGATGATTTATACAAATCTGGGATTGTGATTTACAGAACGTTAATTGGTCACCCACTGCCACAATAATTGTATATCCACATTTGGGGCATTCCGTCACTCAAAACACTTACGAGTTAGTCCTTAGCTTATAACTTAATTTATCAATCTTTTCTAGCAATTAGTGAAGCAGCCATCAGTACCGATTAAACCCAGATTATTACAAATATTGCTATAGACAGATCCTCTGAAAAATGGTTAATAATAATAATAATCCTCCTAGCCGATTTCGGCTACAGAGACTTGACTTTGTGATTATTGGCCTAGGTGTTTAGCCTGTATGTGGCTGATGTACCCTATTTTTGCGCTAAAAGTCCGGTTACAATGAACACAAGTTAAGGCGCCATTAATGTAGTTGTAATTGATATTAGCCGGCGGTCGACTTTTAAGCTGATCTCGTTTTAAGTCTAGTTCTTGCCTCCTTTCTTCTTCAAACTCGTACACTTTGTCCTGAACATGACGCCTCCATTCAGGTCGTTTTTCAGCGAGAGCCTCCCAGCGCGACGGATCGATACAACACCTCTTCATGTGCCTCTTCTGTACGTCTTTGAAACGTAGGAACTGACCTCCGCGTTTCCGCTTACCATGTTCTAGTTCACAGAAGAAAATGCGTTTCGCCCTTCGCTCATCAGACATCCGAGACAGGTGCCCGCACCAACGCAGCTGACGCCGCATCAAATATGCCTCTATGCCACAGACATTAGCCCGTCGTAGAACATCGGTATTACGGACCCGATCCGACCACTTGATGTTAAGAATGTCGCGGAGGCATTTCAGATGGAATCTGTCTAACGTGCGTATGTGTCTGCGATACAGGCACCATGTCTCTGACGAGTACAAGATGTTAGGAAGTACAATAGCCATATACACCTTAATCTTGGTACTCAATTTGATGTTATGGGAGCGAAATACCTGGACTCGTAGTTTACCAAAAGCAGCCATAGCGGAGCCAAGTCTGCTGTTGATCTCCGAGTCAAGGTCGCATTTTGTTGTTATGCTGCTTCCCAGATATCTGAATGTATCGACCCGTTTTATGGGCTTTCCATCGATTTGCAGATTCAGTGGAGCTTGGTTAACAGTGTCCATGGCCATCACCTCTGTCTTTGTAATATTAATTTTGAGGCCAAATCTACAGCACGCAGCGTCAAGCCGAGTCATCAAGTCCTGGAGTCCCTCAGAAGATTCCGCAACGAAACATAGGTCATCAGCATACATCAATTCGGTAATGAGGTCATACGATACCTTTGTGTGCGCTTTTAACCTAGCCAGGTTAAAGATACTGCCATCTGTGCGAAAACGTATGCGGATCCCTTCGGTGTTGGCTTGTAAAGTCTCCCTCACGACAACGGAAAAGTACAGAGCAAAAAGAGTGGGTGCTAATACACAGCCTTGTTTTACACCACAAGTGACAGGGAATTGCTCTGTCTGCTCACCATTGACGGTTACGCAACAAGTCATGTTGTCGTGAAGAAGTCTTATCAAGCGTATAAATTTGTCGGTGCAACCAAGTTTCGAAAGCACAATCCACAAAGCTTCGCGAGGTACACTGTCAAAAGCTTTCTCCAGATCAACAAAACAGAGAAACAGAGGTTGACACTGTTCCCTGCTTTTCTCTTGCAGTTGTCTAAGAGAGAATATGGCCTCGCATGTGCCGCGATTGGGTCTAAACCCAAATTGCGTTTCAGGCAATATACTTTCAGAGAGCTCCATAAGACGATTTAAGAGTACTCTGGCAAAAGTTTTTCCTGGAGTAGACAGAAGTGATATACCCCTATAAGAGTTGCAAACAGATCGATCACCTTTATTTTTATACAAAGAGCAAATTAGTGATACGCCAAAACTAGGAGGAACGAACTCCATTTCCCACATGCGCTGGAAAAATTGCCAAATCTTGTAGTGCAACTCATCTCCGCCATATTTTAATAGTTCTCCTGGTATGTTATCGATGCCGACAGCCTTATTGTTTTTCTGCGCTTTGATGGCGATGATAACTTCCTCAAGAGAAGGAGGCTGATCCAGATCTACGGCTTGTGGTAAGGCAGGAAGTGATGCTAAATAGTTTATGTCAGCAGAACGATCCACATTGAGTAAGCTGTTATAGTGTTCTGCCCAGCGAGTAAGAACTTCTCCTTTGCTTACCAGGAGGGTACCTGAAAGTGATTTCAGTGGTACGTTTACTCGATGTGGACTTCCTACTAACTTTTTAATCTCGTTAAAGAAATCGCCGAGTCTATTCGAATCAGCAAGCCACTGAATATAGCGAACCTTGTTCAGCCACCACTCATCTTTTGCGTTTAGAGTTAGTCTCCTTATTTGGCTCGTACTCTCCTTTATTTTTTCAGAAGCAGTTGTCTGATTTCCCTTTCGAAGGAGCTGGCGGTGTTTTTCTAGGGCGACTGTCAATGTATTATCATTTTCGTCAAACCAGTCTTCACAGACACGAGGTTTTTGGCCTAAGATCTCAGTAGCCGCATTGATGGTATTTGTAGTTAACAGTTTCCAGCCCTCGTCTAACTGTTCATCTTCGGGGTGTATGCCTGCTGTAAAGGTATTGACAGCTTCCCTGTAATTTGCCAATATTTCAGCAGACTCTAGCTTTTTCAGATGAAGACAGTTAGGCTTAGCCCTGCGAGGTCTACGGCAAGGGCTAAGACGCAAAAATAGTTTTGTAACAACAAGTCGGTGATCCGACCAACAGTTTGCGCCCCTCATTACTCTCGTTACTTTGACATCCGCTATATCCCGTTGACGGACTATAGCATAATCAATAAGATGCCAATGCTTGGGCCTTGGGTGCATCCAGGTAGTTTTGTATTTATTTGGGAGTCTAAACATGGTATTGGTAATACCCAGATGAAATTGGGAACAGAGGCTTAGTAACAGTTGCCCATTACTGTTCATGTTACCAATGCCATGTCGCCCTATCACCCGAGGCCAAGCTTCAAAATCACGTCCGACGCGAGCATTAAAGTCGCCAAGAAGCAAAACTTTCTCACAGCGCCGGATTTTAGTCAGCACTTCTGACACTTCCTCATAAAATTTGTCCTTGACGTCATCACTTTTGTCGAGTGTTGGCGAATATACGCTGATAACATTTAAGTATTTATTGTTTCGAAGATGGAAACGTAAGGACATGACACGATCAGAGATAGCAACTGGATGTTCTTCCAACTTAGAGGCTAAAGTAGTTTTAATAGCAAAGCCTACTCCTGACCGTCTAGGCTCAGAAGCTGGTGTGCCTTTCCAGAAGAAAGTGTACCCACCACCACGTTCAACAAGCTCACCTTCATCAGCTAGATGTGTTTCGCTGAGAGCGGCTATGTCGACGTCATAGCGTTTGAGCTCGCGAGCCACAATGGCGGTTTTACGTTCTGGGCAGAGGTTGTTGGGTCGGTCTAAAAGAGTACGTACATTCCACGCACCAAAAGTCATATTCATCTGCATGTTTTTAGATTTATTCTTATTGCGAGGAATGAGCGTTTGTTTGGGGCACCTTTTCTAGCCCCCTCCCCGGCTGAGCGAGGAAAGCAGTGCCTCTCTAAATAAAGCTGCTTTGTCTCAAAGAGTGCTGCCGAACCACACTGTCACCCCGATGCAGTGCTAGAGCGACCACTCTCCTCTCCTTAGGCCACCCGTGTCCAGGTATTAGACCAAGCCCAGGACTTTTTTAAACTCGGAATGACAAAGCCAAGTCAGATGCGCAGGATATATTAAGTTGCATAAATGTGCGCGCCGTACACAGATGCACCCTCTCCTCCTTACTCCCCTTGACCCAGTGGAACGGAGAACCGCTACGACTGGAAGGGAACAGGACGCAGTATCTGGCAACGATAAAAACTCCTATCGCTACCTTCAGGCCTTCTACAGTTGCCTGGTTGCCTCGCCACTTGAGGTGGATTGCGTTGACGCCGAAGCAACGAGCACTAGCACGGGGAGTGACCGTGCCGACTCGAGGGCCGAAACACGCCGTTGCTACAACAAAGTGTTTCGGCACTCGAGCCCCCCTCTACCAGCCTAGGTTCCTAAGGTGTGGCCGCTGCATGCTATAGCGGCGACCACTAACGACGATCGAATGCGTGCCGCGCGATCTGAGGAGCCTTTTATAGGCGATGTTGCCTCGACCACTAACGACGATCGAATCTTCGTATATTCAACGGGCAGCGTAACGACGCCCCAGAGACGTCCGCACTGTACGACGGCTCGAGCACACCATGAAAAATGCCATGAGCAGCATGAAAAATGGTTAAACAAAGTATTGTTCAGAGTAAGTAAAACTACGTTTAAAATGCAAGAGCTTCGAGCACAGTCTGTTCTGCGGCAGTTGTCGCGTCGTCCCCTCGCTAATCTATGGTGTAATCGTTACCTCAGGCTAACATTATAGCCGCTTCGAGGAGTTTAATAGGTAACAAAATTTACCGTGATAGTAGAAAATACACGATGCTTACGTGCCGGCTTTCAGGCGAACTTATCAGCCTTTATTAGATTTCAGGTGTTTAGTTTCTTCACTAGACGCGGGTTAAGTATGTTTAAGTCTTTGTTTTATGGTTGTTGGTTTAATTTGTTTGCTGTCGGTTCATATTTCTTTGTTCTCTTTTGATATGAATGGAATTAATGGATTTTTTAATTAACAGCAAATATGGAACATCATAGCTTACGACTTACGCTGGTGTTATGGCTTGGATGTTGAATGAGACAACCTCCGCGGCACAGTGGGCGAATAACCGTCTGAACGGGAGATGTAGGAGGTTGCTGGTTAGATGCCCGCTGCGGGACTAATGTTTGCATGGTCTACAGATATTTGTTCCGGGTTTGGGTATTTTTCTATATATCATAAATATGTATTTACAAAAAAATATGTATAAGTATTCTATCAGTTGTCTGGTTCTCATAATACAAGCTTTGCTTAGTTTGGGGCTAGATAGCGCTGTGTGAAATGTCAGACATTATTTATGTCTTACAAAGGCTCGAGATCACTAACAATCTAGAAATATCAAAGTAATATGCACCGTATAAGTTATCCATGTAAGTTCATGTTACCTCAGAGATGTATTCGAATTGGGTTAGCTACATCAAAGACAATGTTCCCGATAGACCGTACTCTTCCTAATGACATACAACAACTGATCCCATGTCCATTATTGGCACAGACAGACGCCAAACACGGTCCGATCCTTTGTAAACACAAATAAAACATGCCCGCGCGGGGAATCGAACCTGCGACAAGTTCAGTAGTTTTACATGGGTTTATTGCACGGTCTGTTGCTTACTTTGATTTGTTTGTTATATTACCGGTTAATTTTTGGTTCTTTGCTGGTCAATAGCCATCTTTAATTAAGACGCTTTTAAGGACTGTCTGTAATGTAATTGAATGGTATTTTTATGTAGAATTGTAGACCCTATGATACATTAACTCAAAACTTTTAGTGAAATGCATATGATTAATGAAAGTTTATGTGCTTTGTACCTGTGATTCTTCTATCACAACATTAACAACTATAAAGGTCGAAGTTGCAGAAAAAATCCAGCTGCCTTAAAAGGAAAAGCCAGTCTACTAAAGAGTCTGAAAACCACACAATTTGTCAACAAATCACCCTCGACCCCAGCGAAGCTGAGATCAATAGATAGCGATACATCGCTCCGTAATCCTTTAACCGCCGCGATCCGAACCGAATGATCCTCTAAGTCTCAATTACTGGGTTACCCTGATTTACCCACGACCGATCCAATTTGTAAACCTTACCCGATCGGAGAAAACTATCCCCAAACCGACTAATACAAACTCAACCCTAAATCCAAAGTAGAAAAGCGCTATATCGTAGTTGCAAGCCCAAGACATCACCTTTCAAGTCGATATTGTCTAGTCATGCGAGTGATGACCAATGTAATCTTGACTGATGGGAAACAAACCCTCTGATAAAACAACAGGGTGCAGTTTCGTTTGAGAGGTTTGTTGGAGACCTGAACCCCAATTATAGACCACAAACTATTTTATCTGAAAACGGTGTGACAACACTAATCTTATTAGAATCTATTGGCATCGGTACGTGAGTGGAGAGCAGAATGGCCGACTACTGTCCTGAAAGACTCATTAGCAGGAAAAATACTTACAAATATGTGTTCCGAAGAATAGCCATGAAGAGCTTAATGAGATTGACTCTATTATCATTGTGATGAACCAGTGGCTAGTGATCCTAACTCGCGATGGTATTGGGTTCGAGTCTGGTCGAATACTAATGGAAGCTTTCCACTTAAAAAAAGATCACGGTCAACCTCAACCCGCGCATTGACCTAACTCAGACTGACTGGCAAAGAATCAGTAACACTGCAAATAACCGAATCACTTACTCCTGGTGTCAATAGGTTGTTTTCCCTATGCCAGTATATATTTTATGCGATGTTAACATTATCATTGACCAATCGTGCTATTGGAAGGCCTTTTTTAGACTGATCATAATTTGATAAGCTAATTTAGGTAAACGAGCGAAGAGAACAAAGTAAACCTGGGTAAAACTAGACTCGAACACTAATATTGTTAAATTTTGTTGCAAGGAAAAACCTTCTTACTAGATGTGCAGACCGCAAAATCAGATCGGTCGCTCGAAATCTTTGGGGAAGGCCTAGGTCCCCTGCTAAAGTGGACATTCTAATTTCTAAGGCTGATATGATAATGATGAGATAGAACATGTTAGCTAGACCAGTGCACTAACCAAGCATTTATTTTCTTTGTTTGTTATTCTATGTACACAGCTTAAGTTAAAACACTTTGTCTACGCATGTACTGCTCGTACTGCTGAATGCTGAACAAACTGCCGTCTACCCCGTACACCTTCCTCGTGATTGATCCGCGGGTATCCGTGATCCGGACAGCTTAGCCAATTTGCCGGATAATCCGGTGTGTGCCGGCGCCTTCGAGCCCCCTACGCGATAGCGTGTAAGATTGACTTGTGGGTTCCCACTCGATTGCTGCTTAAGCTTCCAAAAATGTTTGAAGAAATGGTTGTGATATTGATCAAGTAGAGTAGCGTCTGACCACTATGTCTATAAGTTATATTTTAATTATAATAATCTTCTTTAGAACATCTTGTAGTTCTTTATCTCACGTTTTAGTTGTTTAGTCATATCGGTATCGGTAGCATGATTGATTGAGTTTGAAAAATGTTAAACATGCTTATCATTTCGTAACCAAATCACATTCAGATAGAAAAACTTTTTTAACCTTATAAATATTCTATCGGTGAACCCATAATCCCCGTCAAATATCCCGAATAAAATGTCCAAAAAGATTTCTTCTCACGTTTGAGTTTAAGCTGCGTAATCGGCTCCTTACGGCGCGCCGCACCGATTTGCGGGTAGACACACAAAGAATCCCTTTTTTATCCCTTCACCTTAGGGAAGCGCCCTTGACTCGGACTGTGTTACAGCTATCGATAACAAATTGGGGTGCCCAACTCCTTAAAGGGTTACCAACTTTCTTGTAAGAGGGTGCACTTATTGAATCCTTTTTTCGACGATTTTATCGGGGTGCTTTAACATGACATGATACTGTCCAAACAACTTGTTGCTTTTATTACAAGTTTAGGGAATATCGGTTACTGGCGGTTTAGTAATATTGACTAGCAGTTGGGGTCGGGAAAAACGACGAGGTTTTATTTTCTTTGCATGGGACGGCGGAATGAACAAAACAGAATTCGCAAATGTACAAGAGCAGTAAACCAAACGCAGGTATCCAAAAGAGAGTGGACCGATAAAACAACACGGGTGAGGGTAGTTTTGTTAAGCAATTAACGGGGCACAATCCGACGTTTAATTCCGAACCGCAATAAACGAAACGCGACCGTGTGACCAGCCACCGAGAGGGAATGTGATGAAAAAGGCACGATGTCCACACACACTTGAGGAGGAATGAAATTACAAACGGCGGTCGCTGCGGCCGCGGTAATATCATTCCGCGCGAGTCTTGAAAACGAAATTAAATTTTGCATGAAAATGGTACAATATACAAAGAAAGTGGCCGGACAAAGGCAAAGTGGCCGGGTGGACGGTTGGTTAGCGGACGCCGCCCGCCGCCCGCCGGCGGACGAGCCGCGCCGACTTATCGCGGACGCGTGTGTAATTTGTTTCTAATCATATTACATTTTTGTTCCCGCGTCCGTGTCTTTTTGCCGCGGGTAAGATTTAATTTTAATTAAGATTTTTTGCATCGCTTGCCTTATTCACTTTATGGTCAGCCCTCCGTGTATATTCAATGAATTAATAATGTTGTTTTTCCGTAAATTCTTCGCTTGGATGATGTAACTAACTAGGCGCACCTCTGTTCCATTATTAATAGGATTCGTCCCGGTTAATTAGCACTACATAATGTAGAAACAGTTACTGAAATCCCTCTCTTAAAATGTACGCACTCATAAATACACGTGAGCAATGATCTCGGGGAATGTTCAGTTTTCGGCAAGTCGTTTAATTATTCAGCGTGTAGGCGGCCGGTCGACTAAAAATGAATTCTCTAATGTGAATGGAACTTAGAGCAGCGTCCGTGGACGGCCAGAGGCAAAATAATTAAAGCATACCATTAAAAATTCTTCCAGTGAGCTCTGAGGTCCGGATACGTGATAATATTAATACGAGCCTCGGTGTGCGGTGCCTCGGCTCCCATCATCCTGCGCATTCTAATTACCATTTGTAATTACTCATTGATAAGCTGACTGATGTTCTTACTTTACCGATCTGCTGTTTCATTGGACCCACTCTGCAATTACAGTTACAGAATGGTTGGACAACTCAACAGTTTTGGGATGGTTCGGCCAAACACCAGTTCGCTACCTTAGACTCGATAGAACGTAGAGCTTTTAGCCTTATAGGTGAGCAATATATGGAGGAGACTAAGATCCAAAGTCTCGAACATCGCCGTAAAGCTGCAAGCCTATCGATCTTTTACAGACCATATTTTGGGGAATGTGCCCAGCAGCTTTACGATCTGATTCCGCCATCTCTCTTCCATCAAAGGACAAGCAGGCGCACGGCTCAGTGCCATCCGTACCTGGTGGAGATACCACCCATTCGCACACACCGTTTTGGTTCTACGTTCTTGATGCGTACGGCTTAGGTATGGAACACTTTGCCGTCGTCTGTTTTGCCTAAAGAATACAACCCGGGCTGAAAAAGAAGTTTCATCTAGATCTTCGTGCTTCATCTGAGACTACATCTTTGCTTACCTTCAGGTGAAATTGAGGCATTGATGGAGGAACGTGAAAATATGGACCGAGGCGAAGCCGAGGCACACATAATCCATCAATGCCTAGTTGTGGCCAATGCTTGTATAGTACTTTTCTCAAATGATGCTCGGAGACTAAGACCCAAAGTCTCGAACACCACCGTAAAGCTGCAAGCCTATCGATCTTTTACAGACTATATTTTGGGGAATGTGCCCAGCAGCTTTACGATCTGATTCCGCCATCTCCCTTCCATCAAAGGACAAGGAGGCGCACGGCTCAGTACCATCCGTACCTGGTGGAGATACCACCCATTCACACACACCATTTTGGTTTTACGTTCTTGATGCGTACGGCTAAGATATGGAACACTTTGCCGTCGTCTGTTTATCCTAAAGAATACAATCCGGGCCGAATAGGTTTCTTCTAGATCTTCGTGCTTCATCTGAGACTAAATCTTCGCTTACCTTCAGGTAAGATTGAGGCATTGATGGACGAAAGTTTAAATGTGGGCCGAGGCGAAGCCGAGGCACACATACGTAAGTCCATCAATGCCTAGTTGTGGCCAAGGCTTGTATAGTACTTTTCTCAAATTATGCTCGGAAATTATAAAATAAAATAAAAAATTCAATTACTTTTCAAAATCAATGACGAACAACAATAATTGTTCCCGGCGTTAAAATGTTCATTTGTTTTTTTTTCAATAAACAGCTTTCTATTTGCAAGCCAGTTCGAAATTTAAATAAAACCTTTGATAAGTTACCTCCTTGGTTGCCATCTTTCGGACTAAAAGATCGTTCCATTTTTAAATTATACGACGAATATGAGTTTACTATGTAATTTATTTGACCGCTAAACCACGACAGATATGGATTTTTATACAACTTTTGCCGGCCGCTGCTCGCATGTGTTTGGCCAGTACAGCAATTTCGATTTATCTCGAAGAAGGTTTTCGAAATAATGTTCAAATATCCAAGCATATTTGAGAAAACTCTTTAAATCTACTTGGAACTGTACACATAACAGGTTTCTATTTAGTTATTCAGCAAGTGAGCAATCTATTTTCTAAGTCCACCCTATACCAACAGACTGACCAGTAAATCCACAATCGGACACGTTACATCATAATCACTAATACACTATACAGTGTTTACTCAGTACCACTAAACTAATATAGGTAGTGGCGAGTTTTTGACATACATTGTGTAAGATAGTCATAACATGTTCTTGGAGAAAGTCATACATACAACGCCGATTCGTCCATGTTGATTTGGAGATCTCGCTTAGCTCGATCAACTATGTACTTATCATGTGAGTTTTGTCATGTGTAAAACATTTTATTATTATTAAAGTGACCTTGTAAATAACTTAGTGAAGTAGACAATATTGTGTAAAGATGCGGTTGAAACAGTCCTTTTATTACTAACCTTGACAAAAATTTTCTCCTCTAATGATCAATATTCTCTGAAGGATTTTTTAATAAAAACAACGCAGACATTAAAATCCAGAATAAACATTAAATAATACTAAAACAGGTACTAAATAGGAAGTATATACCGGGGTAATTATCACTTTTTATTAAACATCTTTTTGACATCGCCGGTTTATAATATTAAATTCCCTATAACTTGTGATGATATTCGCGCACATAGTTTGCAAAGTGATCCTAAAATCTCTGAAACTTGCGATGCAACATTTTCGATTTTCCAATCTCCAGCGTCCTAAGTGGCATTAGCGAGAAAAGTTGGTAAATAAATAGCAGAGTCCACGGAACTTAGTCTGGATTTAGTGTTATTCGCTTTGGAGGCTAACTAACGCTCACGGTCGTATGTCGGTACAGCGTAAAGAAGTGCACTAGTTACGAGATAAAGCAAACTTGATGGCTCATCCCCATCATCATAGCCATAAGACGTCTACTGTTGAGGCTACCCTTTGAACTTCCAGAGCGACCGAATCTCAATAAGAATTATTAGGGGGTACATTTAGAATATCAAACTTTAGTCTAATATTACAAGTGGCTTCGCTGAACAGATATTACTGAAGCAGAGAGATAGCTTGCATTCAGCAGACGGACATGCCTACTTTTAAACACGCTTTTATTAGCTTGGTATGTATTTATGTATGTAACGGAATCTTTGAACTTGATTTTCAACCACATAAAAACGTATTTAAACGTGCTTAACGTGTAAAACGTGTTTTAGTTTTTTTAAACTATTATTATTATTAATCGATCGTCGTGTCGACAATGCCTGGAAGAGCTACTGGTCCATGAAGACGTTCATGAAAGGCGACATTCCATTATCACTAAAACGTCAACTCATCGACATGTGTATTCTGCCTGTCCTAACCTGCGGTGCCCGGTCTTGGTCACTGACTGAATCTTAAAAGTCCAAGCTCGAGGTTTGCCAAAGAGCGATGGAGCGCAGCATTTTGGGTGTCAAGAGAATAGACTCAAGTATCAAGGCTGCCAAGTTGAAGTGGGATTGGGCGGGTCATATCTCCCGCATGCGACTAAATAGGTGGGCTAAGGTACTGGACGGATCCCTGTGGATGGAAAGCGACACCGTGGAAGGCCTAAGAAGCGGTGGCGCGATGATTTGGACGCTTTTTATATTAATACAGGACAACAAAAGATAACATTGATATTAGTTATATAAACTCTATATATAGGTAATCCGCTGTAATTAATTAACTTGTTATTAATAAAAGTAATCGTAAATAAATTGTACCAAAAGAAAAGAAAAATTAATGACTTAGACTATGACTAATGGCTACTACTTGGGAACCCACTCGAAGGAAAACAGGATCTACAGCACAAGTCTACTCGACTTAGTGTAGGTCCTGTTTGAAATTATGATGTACAAGCCATTATTTAAATTATAAATCTTTGTAAGTTATATTATTTAAAATTGTTATTATGTGCTTGAAATGAATAAATTAAATTCTAAATTAAATTATAGTTATTAGTATTAGTAGCCGCAACAAAAAAGGTTCCAACTCAGCATTTTGCTATGTCTTCCTTTGGAACCTTTGTGAATACACGGAAGTCTGTTAACACATACATAAACATAAAAATTACGATATAAACATTAACTTAAAATTTAAAAGACCGACCGTTACATAAACAGCGATGGAGGTGTATACATAACTAGACATATAATATATATATATATATATATATATATATATATATATTTTATTATTCATGAGTAGCTTATTACAAGAAAAGTGTATTCTAAACAAATGATTATAAATAATGAATTATATCTGTATATCGAAATTTGTCGAGCCGTTTAGTCGTGAAAACGTAACAAAAAACCGGCCAAGTGCGAGTCGGACTCGCACGAAGGGTTCCGTACCATCTATAATAAAACCGGCCAAATTATTTATTTTTAAAGTGAACAATGTAACTCAATATTCTGTGAATATTTCAAGCGTTTACCTGTTGCCGTTATCAATATCGAGCAAAAAAATCACGTTTGTTGTATGGGAGCCCCCCTTAAATATTTATTTTATTCTGTTTTTAGTATTTGTTGTTATCGCGGCAACAGAAATACATCATCTGTGAAAATTTCAACTGCCTAACTGTCACGGTTCATGAGATACAGCCTGGTGACAGACGGACAGACAAACAGCGGAGTAACCCTAAAAACGGAGAGACAAATGAACAGGACAGAGGGAGAGAGCTACTTTCGAATGTACAATATTAGTATGGATTTGGATAAACTTTCATTACTACAGCTGGCTATCGAACCTAGATACAACGCTCGTGCTTAGGGTACTGATGCTAGTGCACAATGTATCTTGAATTTCAGTTTGTGTATTTGTTGCGGCCGAGTCGGCTGGCAGCGACGCGCGACGCTGTCGTGCATCAACTGGGCCCCCGCAGCTTCCCTGCTTATTTCTAGGAGGCGTTGCGGTTTCCTACGTATTCGTATATCGCGCGCAGGTGACGTTGCGGCGGCTGTTTCTTGCGCCTATTTATGTTCGTCTGAATGTAGACCGTTTGTTTGTGTTAACTGTTGGATATGGCGAACAAGATTCGTTGTTTTATGGACAATGATAGTTATGATAGAGTACGCTTAAAAATCTTTTTTTTTCCTGTATTGAGATGGAACAAGCAATGGACCCACCTGGTGTTTAATGGGAACTGTCGATTATTAATAGTTAGAAGTTGTCACGTCAAAAACGTATAACTAATTTTCAAAATGGTTAACTTACATACATACGTTAAATAAAAAGATATAAAATTCGTAACGGGCTACCACTTCGAGCAATGAATCGAAAATTGATCGCACTAATGATTGCATATTCACAAGAATAAAAGCACCCTGCACGATCGGCATAAAGCAGCCGGTAAACACATAGTCGCGAATGAACCCTCTCATTAAAGGCCAGCCGGGGTGGGCCTTATCCAATATTTATTAAGTTATTTCAAAGAAAATCGTATAATTAACACCATAGCCACCCCCCCGACGCCCCGTGCAACCTTCGCCATAGATTAGCTCAGGTGAGGAGATGCGATACTTTATTAGGGGTCAATATTTAAGAGATATTTACGTACACATTTTGTAAAAAAAATATTACTTGTTAACCTCTCAACCAAGAAATAACTCCAGTTCGTTTTTTGCTTTTCTTTAGTGTCTAAAAGTCTAAAGTCGAGCTAGTTGAAGTCGAAAACAAATCAATAAGATCGTTTTCTTACGGAATTTTGTCTAAAATTTGTTCTGTACAATTTTTCGTGACGGCTTCTTTCATAAACTCGTACTCTCTCAGCGTCCGATACACAGAATTTGGAATAATACATTTATACCAAAACACGACAACATTAGCACGCTTCACAAAAGGATGTATCCAATTAGAAGCTGCGAATAGGAGCTCGATCGCGTGTCTCGTCTGCGCGTCACTCTAGCGCCTCAATTAGCATTCAACCGGCTCCTTACGTGTTCCAAACTTAATGAGTGTGTGTGTGACGGGCGTATTTTTGAAATTCGCATCAACCTACCCTTTGAAAACACGGCCAACGCAAAAATATGTAAATGTACTGTGGGACACAATGCAAAACTCGAGCAGTAAAGACACTTCGATCTACATTAATCGATTATTCGATGTGTATTATCGATTCACATTAAACTGACGACTTGTCCATGGTGGTTGATGTCTACGATGTTCATTCATTGAAATTTTATAGTTAGCGATAATAGTTTTAATTTTGATCGTCAGTTGGATATCAAAGCATGCAACTCATATCAAATTAAACTGAAGAACTTAAAAAAATATTTTTTCATTAATATTAATGCCTATTTCTTAATTGATAAGTTATGAGCATAACAACAAGCCGAGAAAGTGTTTTTACTGCATTATGTGTATAGTGTGCTTGTACCAACTACGGGCGAAAATTGATTATGTCTTTAGGCTAAGCAATGTAGTGTGGATCTTTGAATATTCCATGCCTTCTAATTCGATTAGGCTGGTCGCTCGTACGACGCAGGCTCGCTTGGTCATTCATAAATTAATGAAAACTCTTTTGTGACTTGTAATTAATAAGTCATAGTGAAACATGACAACCCTAAAAGTTATCATAAAATGCAAAAGCAAACTGGTAAAGTTAAGACCAAACATTGATAAATAGAATTCCGTTGTGCACGACCCCTCATAATCAGTAATGGTCTTTTTTTAATTATTAATTTATTTATTCCGTAACAAGTTCACAGGTTAGATTAAAAAAATACATTATAAATTGTACAAAAATAAAATAACACACACAAAAATAATGAAAATCAAACATAACATGTCAATAAAATAATAATTATTAAAAATGGTCTAAATTACAATCAAAATGTTAAAAATTAAATAGCATTCACATCTAAAAACGGTGATTTAAGCAATCTTCAGGTTGCATTGCTGAAGATAGACACTTTCTTTATCTAAAAAGACCTATTCGGAAACGGCCGCCACGATTCAAATCGTCTATATAAACAGGTTGATTTTTTGAACATGCGCACAGTGAATTACCTAGAACTAGCCAGCTGGACAAAAGTCGATTCCTAGAATCGATTAAATCATAATCCTGTCTCATTAACCACACCTCAAAACTCAGAATTCCAGGTATAACACGTGCCTTACCCTTTGTAGCACACCGCCATAGTACTGGAAAGTGAGGTAATAAGGAAAATGCATTTATGCAAATAAATCAGTTGATAGTTTGCAGTGCTTACGACAACATCTTATGACCACTTGTGCTATTTATATTATTGTGAGTGTTATGGATTTTCTACTTGAAGGTATGTACTTTAAATTTCTTCATAAATTGGGATCATTTAACTTGTTGACGTTGATGTTTATAGGCTTTATAGAAATGGACATTTATATCGTGTAAATTTTTCTATTTAGTAACTTTCATCGAGTGTAACTTTTTTTATCCAAATATATCCAGGCCGTTATTTACGTATGTAATAGCCACAATATTTAACTTTAAAATGATATATAGTTTTGCCACCCCAACTCACCCCATTTTTTTTAATTATTTTTTTCAGAAGTTGTGATTTCGATTTCAAAAATCGATTTCTTTGAAGAATGGCGTAAACACAAGAAAGAGGACCGTAATTCAAAGCTCACAGAGTTTGTATTGAACAAAATCAACTGTTCAGATGTCACTCTTGATTCAAAGAAGAATATTTGTACGAAAATTTCAAGTATTTCTTCAAAATTTGCTGAAAAGTGGTCCGCATCGAAAAATACCCTCAATAGGTTTTTGAATAACAATAAGGATTGGTTAGAGGGTAATGAAATACAATTTGAAGTTCAAGTACATCGCCCGTCTGCGTCTTCGTCATCTGGACCAAGTCGGACTACAGGCAGACCCAGAAAAGAATTTGACGAATCGTCATTCAAAACCAAAAAACGGAGGGTTGAAGATTTAGTGCAATCGCGAAGTGCTAGTGAGTTAACCATAGCCGCTGAAGTAGCCAATCGAGTATCTGGTCGAAGAAATGTAGCTAGTTCAATTCATAAAATATCTGACAACTCTCCAAAAGCTAAAACAACCAATGTTGCGTGTGGTGGTCGTCAATTGAGCAGTGATGAAGCTTTAGCTCATTATGTTGATGCTAAGTGTACCAGCCATAGTTACAAACAGACGCGTAAGGTGTCATTGAAGGCGGGACATCAGATATTTCCATCTTATCATAGTGTAGTTAAGTCTAAAAAAATGTGTTATCCTTTAGATGAGTATATTTCTGTGACGGAAACGCGCGCTGAAATTAATCTACAAGGCATTTTAAACAAAACTGCTGATCGTTTAATTGAAGCGCAAAGTGATGTTATAAGAAATGTTGTGTCTTCTAATTCATCCCTTACATTAATTAGCAAATGGGGCTGTGACGGCAGTTCAGGCCACAGTACCTATAAGCAAAGGTTCGAAGATGCTAATGCTACTGATGAATTCCTGTTCATGTTTTCATTAGTTCCTTTGAAATTATGTGACGGCCAACATATTATATGGCAAAATCCACGGCCTTCGTCAACTCTCTATTGCCGACCAATCAAATTTATTTTTTCAAAGGAAACTAATGAATTCACCAAAGCCGAAACCAACAAAGTCTTGGAAGAAATATCTCAGCTTCTTCCAACTATTTGTAATGTTGAAGAATATGAAATTACTATAAAACATGACCTCTTACTGACTATGACAGACGGAAAAGTATGTAACGCTTTGACTGACATACGCTCCCCTCAAAAATGTTATATATGTGGTGCTACCCCGACAATGATGAATGGTGATTTAAAAGACGTAGTCGTTAATAAAGAACATTACGGTTTTGGTTTGTCTACTTTACATGCATGGATACGTTGTTTTGAGTGTTTACTACATATTAGTTATCGTTTGGATATAAAAAAGTGGCAAGCTAGGGGCGCTGGCGATAAAATTAGTGTAAAGTTACGTTCAGAGAAAATTAAGTTAGATTTTAAAACTCAGATGGGGCTTATTGTAGACAAACCAAAACCGGGTTATGGTAACACAAATGATGGTAACACTGCACGTAGGTTTTTTATGAATCCGGAACTAAGCGGTGAGATTACAGGATTGGATGTTAATTTAATTAAAAAAATGTGTATATTACTTCGAACATTATCTTCTGGGTATGATATTAATTGCATAGAATTTGAAAAAGTTTGCTCTGAGACTCGATCTCTTTACCTTAGTCTGTATCCGTGGTATAATATGCCTGTTACTGTGCATAAAATCTTATTACACAGTACAGAAGTCATCCAAAGCTGTATTGTTCCAATCGGACAGCTATCGGAGGAGGCTCAAGAAGCCCGTAACAAAGACTGTCGTAGATTCCGAGAGCATCATAGCAGAAAACAGTCACGTATTGCCACGAATACAGATTTATTATATATGCTGCTGATAACATCTGATCCTGTAATCAACTCGCTTAGGGAAATTCCTAAGAAAAGACCTGAAAAATTGCCCGCAGAAGTGCTAAGCTTGATAGTTCCGCCTTCCATACCTACTACACATCAAGTACCACGTGAAGTTACTTTATGTGAGGAGAACGATTATGTGGTACCTGATTCGTCTAACTGTGACAGCGATGATGAATCATCTGACGATTTCTATTTGTAATTTATTATAATAGTAGATATTATTATAGTTAAGTAATTTAAAGTGGGTGTAGTAATACACCTCTGCCACCCCTTCGGGGAATAAGGCGTGATGATATGTTATGTTATGTTAAGTAATTTAAGTTAAGTTTTTTAAATTGTGTAGATATATAATTTAAATTATTTCGTTAATATGTATTCTTCTAGACTTCTATTTTCAATAAATTTTTATTTCGTACTAAGTTTTTTTATTTTACCACATAACGCAAAAAAAATGATTCAGTATATGTTATTATGGCTGTAGCGATCATGTGAACCCATAAAATAATTTTGTCCAGCTACCATGTTCTAGACGATTCACTGTGATGCGGCAGCAATAGCTCATTCAAACGTAAAATTGTCGTCAAAAGATGTTCAGATCTCCACGATATAGGCGCGCCTAGTGTGAAGGTCATTACATACCTATAGGTCTGAATGCATCTACCGTATAAAACACGATTCGTTTTTACAGACTCATTTAGTAGATTGTTAAATGTGTGTTATACAAATGAATATATTTCTCATTTTAATTTTGTAAGATTATAATGAGATGCATAACGTATAGATGCATATACGTACGTATATGTACGTATAGTATTGCATTAACGTATTAGACATAAACATAGACAATCATTTATTTGGCAAATAGAACACATAATACATAGATAACAAAGTATATAAGTATTCTATCAACAGTTATCTGGTTCCCATAGTACAAGCTCTGCTTAGTTTGGGGCTAGATATCGCTGTGTGTAATGTCCAGCAATATATTTATTTACAACATAATTATTTAAAATAGTTAACATAAAAATAACCATTATACAGTACCTGCATGCAAAACAGACAAACAAACAATTTAATGTTATTATTAACTTATATTAAGTATTCCTATCTCTGTAGTTTTATCTCCTCTGAAAAGAAGCTTAAACAAAGCCAAGTAATCTTTCTAAAACGCCATACAATGTTTGATGAGGATCGTCAACGAAAAACCGTCAAAAACGAACGTGCCAATCGCAATACACATTCATAATACCCGCATCTCATCTCCACAAAGACAGAGGCTCGGTCTCAGTCGCAATGATCGGGCCGGACGGGTTATTAGCCTCCGTATCACACCGCATCTTGTCATTCGAGCTTTACGATTCGCATTCATTGTTTTTGCGAGCTCATCGCGGCCCCCTCGATCCGAATCGACATTTCGTATAAGAGCCTGTAAAAACTCCATACACAACAACCTCACAATTCCATCCGCAATAATGAACCTTAATACGTCACATTTAGGAACACGCTCACTCTTATAAATGCACACGTGTAAGCAAAGAGACGTAGCAAACGGGATACATGCTTGAATTATTTAGATGACAATCGTGCCTGTGCTGTGATCGCTTTTTCTCATTTCTATCGAATAGAAACTCTATCCACGTCTCGTTCTATCGACATTAAACAGAAAGAGAGGGTCGTATTTAAGGTTTGGAGTATGCAAAGCATGCGTCAGAAAGTGATGCTCTAATACGTTTGGGGTTGCATTCTGTTCTCAATGTTGTTTAAATAATGTACCGACCGACATTGCAGGGTGTTCAATATTCAGATCATATGAGCATCAAACACTTTTTATTCCGTTTCCATTTGAAAAGCGATTTGCAAATTGACATTACGTTTTGGTTGGTCTTTGGCTTCTGTACTTTCGAATAAATATTTAAGTTCTTATCTAACCCAGCAGTGGGTGAATTCTGACTCTGTACGATATTGATTAAGTACTCTGATAAAAGTAGCTTTTACATGAACTTATAATCTTGTCACCCTTTGTTGCGTAATAGTATAAAGTCAGAAAACTAAATAAAACTTCTTAAATAGTCAATTTTCGACTCATCAATTTAAAATTCATAGATGTGGGATGTAGCAGCACTTGTACTAGTCATATCTTGCAATCAAATGAGCCATTGAATACTCCCGGTTAAGCCCCTTCCGACGAGTCAAAAGAGACGAAACTTCAAAAGTTCAAACAGAGTAGGCACGTCATACATTACCGTAATAACTGTCGAAGGATTGCAAGACATTTTTCCCATGACTGGCCGGCGATGCCGGGCTTCGTAAATTAAAATGTGAATAATTAACACCGACCTGGACCCCCTTCACCCCTCACCTACACCCCACAGCACCCCACACGCCACCCAGATGTATTAGTTTTAAGCTCTCACTTGGTATGAACGCGATTTAGGGTGAAATTCAAAACGGAAAGTAGTTGACGTTTGGCGTTAAAATCGCGCAGCTCGCTTCGTCTAGTTTTTGAGTAGACTGGGGTCTTTTGACGGAGTCCACTCCACGCGATTTTCGTCCTTACTGCTTTTGTAGTTTTACATAGTTACATTGATGGCGACTTTTGGTCATTAACTCTGCACATGTTTTATTTTAAAAGGCTCGAAAAGTTGTTCTGGTGTTAACGAAATATATTAACGACTTCGCACATTGGTTTATTATAAATTTTCTATACTACTATACGTTTTGATTTCTGCATTTAAATTATTAACTTGATTACGATATTAACCGACTTAAATCTCCGGTATATGTATAACGTGGACTAAATATTATTAGGTCGCCCAAAAACCTGAGATATAGCAAACACAGTCGCAATGAAGAAATTCCAGACTAAACCACAATACCTTCTATATGAGAAGCTCTGACAGTCGCGGGTCAAAAGGGTGTCAATAAGCGACACTTCATTCACGCCTCATGACGACCTCGTCCCAATCACACAGCATTACTAATTCAATCGCACATCGTCCGAAAAAATCGTGAAGTGGTCCCGATTGTTAATATTGATCAAGTGATTCGGGATCGACGGCCGCGGGAAAACGGACTTCACAACGGTATATATTTAATTATTTAAATGAACACGGAAGTGTTGATGCTGGAAAGGACTCTACCGTGGGAGTTATCATGTCTCCCTTCATATTTCGAATTTGGAAATCGCAACGTGTGTGTTTCACCAGTAGCTGGACTGTTGTTTAATGCGTTGACGGTCTTACACTGAGGGCGACTTGCGCAACGATGCCTAAACGTATTTAGTGGCTAAATATGATTTAAGGAGTTGTCAAATTTAAATATGTTCAGTCGCTAAATTCGTTAAGGGATCGTTTCGCAAGCCGACTTGAATTAACGAATGACATGTAAACGGTAGCTATGAATCAAATAGCTATTTATGAGGAGGTCTGCAATGTCGTGACTATTGACTACCTTCTGGATAGATTGTGTTGTGTTGCGTCCTCTGACGTGAAATTAAATTTGTTAAATGATGTGAAAATCTGACGCCAGCTCAGCTTGACCACTCAGCTTTAGCTGCTACGATATAATTATGAAATTCTCAACATAATTCTTAAGATTTTTTCAAGCGTTTGACCACTACTAATAGTCAATATTCATTTGTTTATTAAAATCACGAGGGTCGCTTTGAAACGTCAATTTCACCGTCTGTTCCTCCGCGACCAAGCCAAGAAAGAATCAGGACAATTATGCCTCACCTGATAGTAAGTGATGGAGAGGCTCAATATGGAGCAAGCTTGCCTAGAAAAAATGTAAACTCTAGATTATCTTGTCAATAATATAACAATACATAATATCGTTTATTTCTTCACAAAGGTAATTGGGGTAAATTCTTACAATCTTCTCGTTAAATATCCTTAAAGAGTATTCATCTTGCAGCGTGTCCTTCGATAAAAAGGAGCCCTTTAGAACTTAGGGTTTCCTACGTTTGTGTCCGCAAAACTCGAGAAGTGGTCGATGGATTCACTTGAAATTTTAAGTAACGTTGCATTTCCATATAAGAGTGTTTTTATATAGTTTTATACCGAAGTTCCCACTGAGTCAGAAAATTCAAAGCGTGCGAAGCCGCGGGCGGGTCGGGTAGTCGCTTTATATTTAAGTTGTCGCTTCCACTATTTGTACGTCTATAGCTATCCGCTTCGGTAAAATTGTTGTTGTTTCCGGCGAAAGGTGAGGAGTGAGAGTTGCTGAATTTTAAAACTTTTTGACCCCAGATATTTTTTTGTTTTGCCTATAACGCCTCCCTGTCGATGCTGGCTGGATTATGAATTCAAAAATATTCTTCCGAATTAAACATTGTGAATTCATTATTACTTACAAAGATAAATGTTACTGTTAGTTAAAATATTTTAAAATTAATAGTATTACATATTTCTTTATCGACGCAAAGATTAACCGTCTGAACTAATGCACTAATGCACAACTTAGGTGGAAAGACAGGTTATCAGAGAACCTCACGCTAATGTGTATAACTCTTTTCGTTAATCGGACAGGTACCACAAACATTTATGGGCAGGTTAAAGTAATAACTATGATGGGTCGTTAAAATTGAGTAAGTCCGCATATCACTAAATTCACTCATTGTAATACGATTTAAGTGTAAAGTGTTTTATATCGCTGTTTAATAAAACAGTTAAAATTAATACAAATAAATAATATAGATATAATAAATAATAGATCATAAGATTTAATGTACTATAATGATATAAGTTATTATATAACCACAACATGGCTAAAAACCTAATTTTTGTATGGAAGGTAAAGCAGTGCCTACAGCACTTACTCCCTTACTTAGTGTAGGTACTGCACGCCAATATTCACATGTACAAGCCATTATAAAATTGTATTCTAATTGAGGGTAATTACCTAGTCAGGTCATAAGTATTGTCACACAGTAAAAACTTTTCTTTTAGAATGCTGGCCACATAAAAGTTTATAGAATTCGAATTTCGAATTGTTCATGAAAATAAAAATGTATACTTTTTAGAATTTTACTCATTTTTAAATATGGAGTGGACGCTTAAAGAAGACCGTGTTGCAGTTATTGCGTTGCATCGTTGCGGTTACGCACCAATTCAAATTTTTGACATACTGAAAAATTTGAATGTAACCAAAAGATTCGTTTATCGCACCATCAAACGATACAATGAAGACTAGTGTAGATGACAGGTCAAGAAGTGGCTGTGCCCTCGGTCTGTTAGGACTCCAGCAGTGATAAAAGCTGTGAAGGCGCGAATTCAAAGAAATCCCAAACGTAAGCAGAAACTGTTGGCCCTTCAGATGGGGTTAAGCAGAACCACGGTGAAAAGGGTGTTAAATGAAGACTTAGGGCTTCGGGCATATCGAAGAAAAACAGGACATCGTTTGAATGCTCGTCTAATGGACCTGAGACTGAAGAGATGCCGCGCTTTGTTGAAGCGGTACGCGGGAAAAAAATATCGGGAAATTCTTTTTCGGATGAAAAGTTTTTTACCGTAGAAGAGAGCTACAACAAACAAAATGATAAGGTGTACGCACACAGTAGTGAAGAAGCAAGCAACCGTATTCCGCGTGTCCAACGAGGTCATTTTCCATCCTCGCTCATGGTAGGTTGGGAGTTTCTTATTGGGGCTTAACAGAGGTACATTTTTGTGAGAAAGGTGTAAAAACGAATGCAGTTGTGTATCAAAATACAGTCCTGACGAACCTTGTGGAACCTGTTTCTCATACCATGTTCAATAACAGGCACTGGGTATTCCAACAAGATTCGGCGCCAGCTCATAAAGCGAAGAGCACATAAAACTGGCTGGCGGCGCGTGAAATCGACTTCATCCGGCACGAAGACTGGCCCTCCTCCAGTCCAGATTTGAATCCGTTAGATTACAAGATATGGCAACACTTGGAGGAAAAGGCGTGCTCAAAGCCTCATCCCAATTTGGAGTCACTCAAGAAATCCTTGGTTAAGGCAGCCGCCGATATTGACATGGACCTCTTTCGTGCTGCGATAGACGACTGGCCGCGCAGATTGAAGGCCTGTATTCAAAATCACGGATGTCATTTTGAATAAACTTTAGTGTCATAAGAATCTATGTTTTGTTAAGTTCATTTTGGTATATAAATGGTTACATAATGAATAAACTTGTTTCAATTATTTTATATTAAACATGTGTCAGAATTTATGACCTGACTAGGTATAAATATGTTTGTTATATGTATAGGTATATTGCTTGATCTGAGAAATAAATATTTGATTATGATTTGATTTGAGTATTTTCCGTCTTGGAGACATTAAAAACTTTATTTATTTATTTCCATTCGAAACTTTATCCTAGGGTTTTCAAAGAGTGCATTGACCTTTGCCAACTGACCATTTCTGCCTTACCCATTATTCCCATTGAAGTAGTTCCGTCCCATAGATAATCATAACGCAACATTATAAATAGAGAACATTAAAGCACCCTCGAGACGAAGCGTGCATATTAAACGTCACGCACAAAAATACAATTAATTAATAATCCTATTTTTCTAGTCAAACTCCCCTATGCCGATATCACCTACCATTTTGTCTTGCAAAGTCACAGAAATCTCGAATATAAGACGCTGCACAAAAATAAGATGTAATTTAGGTATAACATAGTTTGTTTTTTTACAGTTTTTGTAAGTACAATTTCGTAGAGCAGGGTAAACATTTGTAAACTGTCGTCTCCTCACTAGGCTAGGCCTGTATTGGTTCATTTCAATTATCAATTCAGTGTGTTGGTGTCCGCCATCTCATCTGTCTGCAGTTGGGGCCGGTACGGCAGCTAATTCAGCCGAAGATCTCAAGCGGCGCAAATTATGGAAGTCTCGACAGAGCTTACGTATTTGAGCCATTTGGTGTCGAGACCCCGGGTCCATGGGATACCGGTCGAAGCGACGTGTGATCCGAGAGTTGGTGCTTATCTGCGTCAACGCATAAGCGTTGCAATTCAGCGTCGTAATGCAACCAGTGTCTTGGGCACACTTCAGCCTGGTAGTGATCTGGAGCAGTTGAGCTATCTATAGATCGTTATTACATTCAATACTTTCTTACAATTCACATATTATTGATAGACAATACGCTGTCGTCACTACAGTTAATTTTAATGGAATATGATGATGAGATGTTTAAATTTTGTAGCTCGTCACTAAAACATATTCAAACTCGACACTAGTTTGAATGCACGTCTGCTCGACATTTAGAAGTGACATATTAGGGCTACTTAAAATAAAGTAAACTAACTGTATTGACAACCTTGTTTAACATTAATTTTTCAAGACACGTAGACATCCAAAGAATTCTGTTGAAATCATGGTATTTTGTATCCACTTTTATTTAGTAACCTCATTTCTCGAACTTCTTTCACTAGATGCTTTGTTGTAGTCATTGTGACAAATGGTATCACCTGCCGCCCACAAATACATCTATACGACATCGTTTGACCGCATATATAAAATACTCGTATATATTATATTCGGTTGTTTTAATTAAAGTACGCAATGACCCCTTGTCCAATGTTGCAGCAATTTTTTATCGCACATGTAAATATATCATAAATTTTCCTGTGTGTAACTGTATTGACTTTGGATTGTTTACGTCAGTCGTAAGCTTATTTTATGGACGTTGGTAATCCTGACGCTACTTCGTTGTCACATATCGGTTTTCTTGTAATCTTGGTGGTAGATCGTTGTACAAAATTTGTATTTGATTGTCAATATGTCACACTGCTTCAAGCATTCGGTAACAGAAATAAGGACTACCGCTCATGTGATTATGCGAATTGACATCGACATTATCTTTTATATTAAACTAGTTGACACGCCGAACTTCGTACCGCCTTGACATGCATATAACGCGGGCTGTCAATATATGTCACCCTGGTAGAATTGTCAATTGTGGTCCCCGGCCATCATTATGTATGAGAAAATAAATTTTCTTCGTAGTTTCTTTTTGCGTGAATCTTTCCGATATTTTAATAGTTATTCTGCAATTTGGGACGGAGATAAATCCAAGAAATCAAAGACCATTAAAATCGGTCCAGCCTTTCTTGAGTTATAAATGGTGCAACTAACCCGATTTTTTTATATATATATTTACTTACTTAATATACAACCATACTTAAACATAGACAAAATTACGTTTAGCTGTCATTTGCGTTTTGTTATTCCATGTCAGATGCGTTTTTGTTATACCACGTTTTATAGTGACTTGTATTTTCTTTGACGTTTTATGTCACGTCACACGGGAACGCGGTCGAACGGGATAAAATGTATACTATGTCCATCTCCTGGTTCTAAGCTACCTCCCCATCAATTTTCAGTTAAATCGGTTCAGCCGTTCTTGAGTTATAAATAGTGTAACTAACACGACCTTATAGATATAGATTTAGATATCTATCGAGATATAGATTTTGTTTCTGTTGGTGATAATGAGTAGGTGTTTTAACAACTGCTAACTCTAATGCACTTAAAAAGATTTGCCTGAATACGTTATTCTTAAATGCTCTTTGAACTTAAGGCACTCGTAACTGTGTAAATTAATGGATCTACCCTGTGTGAGTGCCAGCTGATATTGAAGATTTATTATCCCGGCTTTTATCAATATTCGGAAAGCATGAATATCCGTATTCACACCCTTCACCATGGTCATTATTTTAATCATACCCTTTCGTTCCATACATTTATTATTGGCGCTAGAAAAAAAATCTAACCAATCGCCACCCGTCCATTGTCCCGTTCAAATAATCGTAAATTCACGAACGGACAAAATATAATAAATTGTCGATGAGATCTGTGCGTAGACGCCAAAAAAAACGTATTTGCGAATTCGAATTTTAGTCGGTTCCCTCTAACACCCCGCTTTAGAGACCAAAATTGTTTGGTTCGTCGTTCAAACGCTCGCAAAATCGACACCGATGAGTCTATATTTGCACTTTGGACCCTTTGTTGTCGGCTTTTTTCGGTTGTTTCCGAGTAAAGGCTGATAGAACACGTTTTTCAAATCATTAAACAGTTTCAACCACGGCCGCGGTCGGAAAAAGGAGTACGTAAAAAAAATAAAAGGAGAATGCGAAGCGTTGGCCTGCGCGGGACGTTGTTTTGCGCGATAATACTATGCACGGACTCTGTAGTGTTGAACGCGTCGGAATCTACAACAACTATACACATAGTGTTTATAAAAAGTACGCCGAAATATAATTGTTAACTCGAAGCAATAAATTAATCAGTTGACTCTGCCTATCAAAATGATATATATTTCATAGAAATTAAATAGATTTTAAGGCTTTTATTTGCAGCCTTTTTAGGATTCCAGACCAAAATGGTAAAAACGGAACCCTCATGGTGCGAATTTGTCCGTCCGTCAAAGATTACAGGAAAATAATATTATAAAGAAGTTTCTGTACATACTCGTATAGTTTTAAGTTTCTTAAAAAATGTTTCTTGGTTTACCGGTCTCAGAACAAGATGGCTCTGCTTAGCCGTTCTCGTGAAATCCAATCCATCCAAAAGTTGTCTGGAAGAGATCGCTTTAGCGATAAGACCGCCACTTGTATGTCCGCGTGTCTTTTTATTTGTTTTTATATAGTTTGTTAATTTAAGTGGGATATACAATAAAGCGTTATCTATCTATCTTAGTGAATATAAATAAAGATATCTAGGTTCGGAACTTGTGATGCGCGAGTCCTGCTCGTACTTGACTGGTATTGTTTTTACAACTAGGGGCCTTGTGGCGTCTCTTACGAGCCTGCTCTTTACACCATATTTGTACAACGATAGAACCCTTTTATGCAATTCGTCTTCAACCAAAGCAATAGATCAGATATCATCACCACAAAAATAGTTAAAAAAAATAACAAATGTATACCTAATACAAAATTATAGTTAGTTCAAATTATTTTCACCAAACACATTGCATTTGCTACTTACCAAAAACTATTAGGGTTTGTTAATTTTTTTGTTTCCAACGAAATACATGTTTCAAAATAATATTAGCAAGTATCAAGAAGTATCAATCGAACGGTGTGGTCAGTAGGTACGTTAGCAGTCGATTCCCACGCCCCGGCTTCCGAATCGACACCTCCCGCACTGTTTGTAAACACGCTTTATTTTATCCCGCGTTAGCGATTTGCTGTCGATAGCTTTCTCTGATTTACCACGGCTTATAATGTTCGTTCGTGTGGTTGGTCCTTTGTAAGTGATCCTGCGTTAAATCAGTGGCCTTAGGGTACAGAATAGAAAGATCTGGTTACCAAGAGGGTCAAGGTCGAATTCAAGTTTCCTACAAGCTGGAATGAAACAAACAATATAGTCGGTTTATTCTTGTTCTATCTTTGTAGACTACTCGACGTAATACAGACTTGAATCCATCTATTCAGTCAAAAATGTAAAATATAATGTTCTCATAATATCCATAGTAAAGGAACCGCCGGCAGCGATTCTTAAAGCAAAGTGCAGAGCGGCGCACGTTGCCGCGCCAGCGAAACCTTCCGCCGGCTACGTGGACGTACATAAATTTGAAACGCGGGCTCCAGGCTTCAGGATACCACGAAAGTTTCACACCATTAATTCTTGCCCGCAGTCCACTGCACTTTTTCCATCGTTTTTCATAAAAAATCGCTTTTCTATATGCAAAACCGACCCACCCCGTGTCCGTACCACCGTAATAATGGGATCATCTATACAATTTCAATTTGGTATAATATATTGGGGTATTTTTATGTTTTATTGGTCGGGCGGATTTCGGTTCCCATTTAAACTTTTTTTTCGAATTTTATGTTACGGAAGATATTGTTCTTCTTGTTTGAATATTTAATGGGGATTTGGGATTTTTCCCCTGATTTGTGTTATTGTTTCTCTCAAGTTTCGATCGATTATGAAACAAAACGACGCCCTACTTCTCAACGTCTCACAAAGGCGATGAAAACTAATTTGTTGCCAGTGAAACGTATTTAATAGGCTTTAATTTTCTTTTGTGTTTTTTCTTCGCGGACGTTTATAAATGAGACTTGATTATTTGAACAAAGTCAGCCATCGATCACGTGAAAGCGAACCGTCATCGCATACAATAACCGAGTCTGAATCTGCATCAAACGATCGCGTATTGCCACAATCAATTTTCATTTGGCGTCGCTCGTAGAAAAAGCATCCTTCGAAAAGGGCAGATGGCGAACCATTTTTAATAGACGAAGAAAGCTCGCCAGTCACTCGCAGACAAATCGACGGTAATTAATGACTGTGAGGGTATTTTTTTTTCACTCCGATACCAATAAAGGAGGCCACATTACGACAAGGGACAAAACAACGGGCGGGTGTCGAACGAAAGGAGAATTTATCATCTAGACGGCAGCGGCAGTCGGCGCGGTCGCCAATGTCCATTTGGATAATGCCCGACGCGATTAAAAATATAAAAATACCCACCACCCGAGGGGCGAGGGAGGTTTGACGGAGGACACCGCTCTGAGGACACAAAAGGATTATAAATGAGAAGGAATTTTAGATAATATTTGTACGTTGGATGTGGATTGTAATGTTGGAGATCGGGATGTCGGTCGGATGGTCTTCCCCCCCCCCCCTCGCCCGGCGGCGCACGAGGGGGGGCATCGCCTTCCGCGATCCTAATGAGTGTTTGTATCAATTTGTTAGTATTGTATTTGAATATTTTTGTGCGTTCGTTACGATTTTAATCCCTTGTGGTTGCGGGTTCCGAATCGATGTTTTTTGTTTAATATTCCATCTTTTTGTTTTAATTTGGAGTCCGTTTGATCGTCGACCGTTTGCGTGTTGATTAAGGGAGCGGGGGCGCTTCTGGGGTCCGATATCGGCTAGTCCGCGCTCCTCCTTACGTTACGCAGAATATATCGGGTGTTAATATTGTTTGGTACGTAGTATTAATTGGGTCAGACGTGTCTTTGATTCCAGATTCATAAATGTGCGTAATATATTCGCAGATGTCAAAGGCGTCGGGTCGAGCTTATGGAAACTGGGACAGTTTATTTAAAAAATGCTAATTAAACTCATGATTGCGCTCCTTTGAAAAAATATCGCAGGTGCCGGCGAGCGCTCCGCGATAGTAGGAAGGCTCGTATAAACATGCAAAATATAATTCACATCATAATTAATACATTTTTGAAATATATTTTTCTCGGCATTTTTGTACGAAGGATGAATCCGAATGAGCGAGAAAAGAATAACAGCGTCCGAGCGACATGCCGTGTTTTCAATTCATTATCTCGAAAACAAAAATTTCATTAGCCCCCGAGATTTCCTTTTTAAATTTAATTATTCATATTTAAATTAAACAAAATATTATAGAGGTCTGCGGAGTAAAAAAGCGGCTTTATCGTATCATATTTTATTAACCGAATTTATAATTCTCCGCCGATTCGAGTAAATCCCCGAGCGCCCCCTCCCGGCCGCCCGAAGTATTTATGAATGCCAACCAGAAAAATCCACAATAATATTTCAGGGTGGTCTTCTCCTCCCTGATCTATTTAAAAGAGCCCGGAAGGACAAAAGGGCTACCGCTCGTAAAAAAACTGGACACGTATAGAGGTTACCGGCCGTCCGGCGACCGCTGCCCGCGGCTTTGTCTGATTCTTATTTTTTACCGGATCGGATCCTTTTGCGCCGTTTTTTATCGGTTTTTGTTCCGGAGACACCGCGGCCACTGTTTGTGCCCCGTTTGTTCTAATGTCGGACCATTTGTAATTTTATATTTTTACGGTCGGCTCATTTTTTTAGTTGCGTGCTTAATGGCCGTGACCCTTCCGTTCGGTTATGTAAAAAGGTGGATTTATTATAAGTCTCTTCTAAAGCTCTTATTGTATTGCCATTTAACCAACAATGAACTAACCATAAAGTAAGGTATAAAAGATTATACAAAATCAATCGCTAAATAAAATTTAAATCATAACAATCAGACAGCAATTTCGTAGCAAGCGTCTACGAAATTGCTACGCTGCGCTGTAGCAATTGTAGATATTGCGTAGCGCATGTCCCCGGCCTTTGTAGCTTAACTAGACTGGCCCGTAGATGATCGCAGCTACTCACAAAGTCTCTTCTACGAGATTTGTACACAAATCTTAGGAAGATGTATGTGACCGTAAGTTTCATTGAAATGCCAAGCATTGTGTATTAAATGGACTCCTTGAGTAGTAGTTTACGATGTAATTAGGTATCTGTGCACTGCAACGAATCTTCTATCAAACAAAGAACTACTAATTAGTATACTCATCTATATACCACTGACTGCCTCTGTGGTGCAGTGGGCGAATAGCCGACTGAGACGCAGGAGGTAGCGGGTTCGATTCCCGCTGCGGAACAAATGTTTGCATAATCTACAAATATTTGTCCCGGGTCTGGTTTTTCCCTATATATTATAAGTGTATATTTACAAAAAAAATGTGTATACATAAGTATTCTATCAGTTATCTGGTTCCCATAATACAAGCTCTGCTTAGTTTGGGACTAGATAGCGCTGTGTGAAATGTCCAGCAATATTTATTTATTTATATAAATAACAAGACCGGTCAAGTACGAGTAGGACTGGCGCACCGAGGGTTCCGGACCTAGAGAGGTTAATTCATTTTTATTATTAGTATTTTAATACGTTCACACAGAAAAGTGCTAGGAGGACTTAATGTTAATAGCATTATCTTCCAGTCATCCTGGTCGTGCTAGAAGAAGGTAAGGCGTGACACAGGAAAAAAGGTATTTCAAGGCTAATAATAAAGGCAAACTCTCAATGACTAAATAAGAACATAATCTTAAATGCCTAACATTATAATTATAATATATATCTATAAAAATACAGTTAACTTACGTAAAAACCTATAAATAAGTTTTTTTTATAGAAATTACATTACAAACCAAAGTCAAACGCAATTATGGTGGCTAAATTTATCTTCAACTTAAGGAAGCGCTGACGCACCAATCTCTCATTTATGTAAATTAAGTAAGCGGCGCCATCTAGTTATGTGACCGGTAAATAAAGAAAACTGATATTTTAAAAACTGTTCTAGATATTCTAAAAAACTTTGTTATAGTTTTCCTGTAATCTTTGCATATATTTTATTTTATTTATTAATCCACAAAACAGATAACAATCCACTTAGCACTAATTAAACCAAACATACAATACTGTATAGTATAATACTAGCTTCCGCCCGCGGCTTCGTACGCGTGGTTTGTAAATAAAAACCAGCCAAATGCAAGTCGGTCTCGCGCACGAAGGGTTCCGTACCATTATCTATAAAAACGGCAAAAACATTTGTTTTATTCTAATTTAATTATTTATTTTTAAAGTGAATATTATAACTAAATATTCTGTGAATATGTCAAGAGACTACCTGTTGTCGTTATCAATATCGAGCAAAAAAAATCATGTTTGTTGTATGGGAGCCCTCCTTGAATATTTATTTTATCCTGTTTTTAGTATTTGCTGTTAGGTATGGTGGCAACAGAAATACATCATTTGTGAAAATTTCAACTGTCTAACTATCACGGTTCATGAGATACAGCCTGGTGACAGACGGACAGACAGACAGACAACAGAGTCTTAGTAATAGGGTCCCGTTTTACCTTTTGGATACGGAACCCTAAAAAGTAGCCTACGTGTTAATCCAGGCTATAATCTACTGACATACCA
Organism: Philereme vetulata; assembly: GCA_918857605.2. Classification (NCBI taxonomy): domain Eukaryota; kingdom Metazoa; phylum Arthropoda; class Insecta; order Lepidoptera; family Geometridae; genus Philereme; species Philereme vetulata. Next base: position 2,637,083 of record OU975420.1, read on the forward strand.
AATTTCATCGAAATCGGTTTAGCCGTTGCAACGTGATTGCGTAACAAACAAATAAATTAACAAACATCCAAACTTTCGCATTTATAATTAAGTGTGATATCTATCCATCATATTAATTTCCGATTTTGCACTTCATAAACTTAGAATGATTTTAAGGAAAAATAATGTTGCCAAAAATAGTTAAAATTCGGAAAAAAACTGAATGTGTTATTTGTGGGAGTTTTGGATGAATTCAACACCATATAGGCTATACAATATTCTATATGAAATCCGCACGACGAGTAGGTCAGATTGTTGATAAAGAGAGTTTATTAATATCTGACAACGAAAATGAATGGTTTGTTAAATGACAAAATCTTAGGCAAAAATCCATATTACATTCAGACTAAGAAACCAATTATGTAATCGGTATGAACGACTTTATAGCCAGTACCGAATTCTAAACATTCTCTCCGAAGCATGGAAGCGCTCACTTGTTAATGTCATTAGCAGATTCGCCACGACTGAACAATTTTTTTTACGGTTTGGAGATGGATCAAGCGTATGGCTCACCTGATGTTAAATGGTAACCATCGCCTATAGCAAAACTTTGCCTCGTAGGTCACGCACCTTAGGAACGTGCCCTACGATCCACTGCTCTGCGTCAATCAACTTTAGGCAAAGCCTCGTGAAATATCACCGGCAACCATACCCTTCAGACAGAAACACAGTAATACTGTTTTGCGGCAGAAATAGGTAAGGTACTTCCCCGGGCGAGCCCTTTCACAAGACTACTCTACTATTCTTAAATGAACTGAAACAGTGTGTTCTCGATGACGCGGGATGAACGTACAATGATGCAAAGTTGTCAATTAGGAGCGTGTAACAGGACAATGCGATTAAACGCCGCAACGGACGCGACGCGTGCACCCATCATAAATAGGAGTAGGGCAAATAGAGTCAGTACGTTAAGTTAAACCTTAAAGTCATAGCTCGAAGAACTGACGGCCGTTGGGAATGGAAGAATGGTTAGACTGATGGCCTAGTAATGGTTGCCGGGAGCCGTTAGGTGCAGGACTCACAAGAGGAGTCTCTCTGGAAATTCAATAAGCGATTAGATATAGATCTATTCTGCACGAGTATCAGTTCAGCCAGAGTGCGGCTGAACAGAGAATCTTTTGGCGATACAAGTATACTTTAAATATATTTATGTAGTATTAAGTAGCTTCTATGTAACTTATTATCCATATTTATTTATAACCACTTTGTTTTGAGTTTTTTTATTGTTCACTTCACATTTTGTTTTATTATGTTGTTTAGTCGTGAAAACCTATTATTGGGTTTATTTTATCTACTGTGTTTCATATTATGTATAATTATCTGTTGGTTTTCCAAATAAATAAATATAAATATATGGTGGAGGCATATATTCCGCAATGGACTTTTTATGGCTGATACTTATTAGAGTTCACTGTGTCACTGCGTAGCTTTAATATTGTTACCAGTTTAGTTCAGTGCCGGCTTATTGATTGCTGATTACGGTCATGGTATTGTTACCCGATACATTTAGTATGCACGGTGCGTGCCAATCTGAATCTATTCATTTTCTGAAGCAGGGAATGTGTTGGTTTTACATTGAGAATGTTTAAAAAAAAGTGGCAATCCGGGAGTGCCGACAGATGTGAAAACTTGAATAAAAGCAGAATACACTACGTTATACTTATATACAGAGGTGTCGGTAACGGTAACAGCGTCGCGAGTTCAATGGTTTTTCTCATCTCAAAAATGCCCAACGCGCCCAAAGGAGTTTCCAATTCAAAAATAAATGTTTGCGCGATATATGAAAGAGATAATGCTTAGAGCGACTTGCGCAACGATGCCTATATATACTAAATGTATTTAGTGACTAAATATGATTTAAGGAGTTGTCAAATCATACAATACGTCAAATTTCGATGACCTCCGTAGTGCAGTGAGCGAGTATGTTTGCATGATCTACAGATATTTGTTCCGGGTCTGGTTGTTTCTGTATATATTATAAGTATGTATTTACAAAAAAAATGTATAGATGTATTCTATTAGTTTCGTAGTTCCCAGGTTTTCCTAGTACAGGCAATGTATAAAATCTTACCTTTAAGTAGATATTAACCCCTAATGTCAATCTTAGCAATATTAAAACTGAATAAAGATTTATTTATTTATTAGTAATCTGGTTCATATAGTACAAGCTCTGCTTAGTATGGGGCTAGATAGCGCTGTGTGAAATGTCCAGCAATATTTATTTATTTAATTTAAACATGTTTAAGGATTCGGTTTTCGATTCTTTGTTTCTCATAAGATTATCAAAATAAATATCTTACTTAGAAACATTATTATTCTACGTATTTATATTGCTGATTGAGTGAGCAGTAAAATTGAACTAGGTATGTACAATCATTCATATTGATCTAATTATACGTTAGTTTTCTTATATGTCTACAACAAACAACAAAGTTCGTTTTTCAAAACTCAAGTATCGATTTTGTACAGTTCTTTCATTGAAAACTGCCAAAATGCCACCGAGTCTCGGATCTTGAGCTTCTATAGGTAATAGGGCTTCTTGTGAAAGAGTTCGTCCAGACCTTCTTCTGCCGCAAGTATTAATGCTGTATGTACATATGTACGTGTTCGGTGGAACTGTACGGGTGCCGGTCAATTACAGGAAAATGTGACTTTTCATCCGTTTGTCTCATTTACTAATATTGTTATTTCGAAAGTAACTTTGTTACTCTATCTATCTCTCTCTTTGTTTGTCTGTCTGTTTTCACGACTAAACGGCTGGACCGATTTCTCTACTTTTTACTCGACTGCGCAGGAGGGTAAGGTTTTTACAAACCACGCGTGCGATGCCGTGGGCAGCAGCTAGTGTTATATAAAAGTCTCAAATTGTAAAAACAAAACTGTAGTCCAAAGTAAGCGGCAATAAGCCTATACTTACTTCGTACTCGTAAAAACTCAAACAAACATGGCCGCTCGTAAGCAAATTACTGCAAAGCTGAGGCCACGTGAGGGCGCTCCTTACCGCGTATTTATCATAGGGAATAATGAATTAAACCTTTTTTCCGCCGATAATAATGGAAGGAAACAGAGGGGTGTGGTGGACCGCGGTATGCCTCGACCCTTTTTGTATAGGGTCAAATCTCACATTTTTAAGAGAAGATATTTTTTTGTAAGATGACGTGACTTAATTGCCCAACTAAGTATTATGGTTTTCTGACATAACTATATAGGTATTGCAATGCAATGTAACGCTCTTTATTATCTGGGAGCACCTAAATGATTTGGTGGATTTAGTTAAAACTAGCTGACCTCCCCGCGGCTTCTACCGTGAATAAAAACATTGCCCTCTTTATGCGCAATCGGGTAAAAAGAAGTCTATGTCACAATCCCGGTCATAATCTATCTATATACCAAATTTCATCGAAATTGGGCCAATCGTTTAATTTAGAATTAACTTATATTAAATATGAATTTATTTCCGACAACAAGCGATCTATACAGGGTGTTTGCTAATAACTACTGACGATATTTAAGTGACGGTTTCTCAAAACATAAAAAAGACTTCTCTAAAAAAACTACTGAGTAGTTATAATATTAAATTTTAAAGAAAATCGACTAAGTTTAGATCATTAATTCGATCAAATCTTACTGCCTACTTGCAATCGACATCCAAAAATAAAGGCCGATTTGATATCTCTTTCGGAAATGCCTGCGGATAACAAGAGATATCTCGAGACGTCTCCAATACAGTATTTGTGGTTAGATGGCAAGCATTATGCAATAGCACAACATAAGTTTACTAAAGTGTTTGTTTCTACATGCCGAAATAAGTTTCACTTATCTGTGGTAAACATTTCACAAATTTATTTATTATACTCATCAAAATAACCCCTTTCGTACCCCTTTTTATGCGTATATTATCAAACACCCTATATAGTGTTTGTAAAGACAAAGCTATAAGTACTTAGTATCTTTAGTCCTGAACAAAATATTTTGAGGAAATCGACACGGTTGTTTCTACGAGTAACGTATCACTTCTGGTTTATTCTTCGATAGTGCTACTGATTCTTTCTTATACATCCGCTTTGACAGTAAACATGTACCTACGAGTATAGTGGTCCTGAAGAGATCTGTTATAATGAAAGAACTCATTGTGTTGAAAGGATCTAGTCCATTCATCATCATCATCATCATCATATCAGCCGTAGGACGTCCAATGCTGGACAAAGGCCTCCCTCATTGATCTCCAGGAACTGCGGTTGGAAGCGGCCTGCATCCAACGCCGACCTGTGGTTCTTACCAAGTCGCCTGCCCATCTTGTAGGTGGACGTCCTACGCTGCGCTTGCCGGTCCGTGGCCTCCATTCGAGAACTTTTCGGCCCCATCGGCCATCTGTTCTGCGCGCTATGTCGGTGACTTTAGTTCTCCTACGTATCTCCTCATTTTTCGATTCGATCCCGTAGAGAAATCCCGAGCATAGCCCTCACCATAGCTCGTTGAGCGACTGAGCTTATTCATAAGGCCAATAGTGAAGGACCACGTCTCGGTTCCCGCTTCATTGCATATTAGATATTATTAATTGTGCATACAATGGAAAATTTGTAGAAATCTAAGTAAGCTAAGTGAGTTCCGTTCACGTTAGAATATCAGACAGTATGCTATGAGTAATAGTCCCTATGAGTAATAGTTAGTTAATATTCATACCAATTTGGTCTTAGTAATGGAATTAACATGCCAGCTGCCTCTTTTCCTATCAGAATGAAAAGTCGGAACGGCAATTTTGGATTCGCTAGTTTATTACACGTGTACCGCGGCGCCCTCGAGATTTCACACATCAGATTACTACTGTTATGAGTCTGAAGCAACTCCGCCTTCACGCGAAAAGTGAACTAATTGATGTGCATCGAATTATTCACCGGCGGAACGAGCTTAGGGTTGGAGTCGATAATTTACTTAACCTCGAACACTGAAGCTCTAATATGATTTGGCGGTGTCTTAAGTGGGATTTGATTGATGTATGTACATTTTTCGCTGGCTTTTAACGTGCTCCATCGCGATCAATGACGATGAAACAACGACTATAGAAATCGTATAATTGTGTGATGATAGGGACTCTAGCTTGGTCACCCTTCGTATGACTGGACTTGTTAGGTCACTGATCCTTTTTTGGTCATCCTGCAAGATCGCTGCCCAGTTTGAGGTATAGTAGGATTCAAAACTGTGACCGTTAGCGCAAGGACTCAGACCATCTTTGAACTTTCTTTGTGACTTACTCCATTTAATCCTTTCATCATCATCATCAGCCCACATTAGTCCACTGCTGGACATAGGCATCTCCCAATACGCGCCACTGAGCCCGGTCTTCCGCTCTTCTCATCAAATTTATGTCCGCCACCTCTCTTATGTCATCGCTCCACCTAGCCGGGGGACGCCCCACATTACGTTTTCCAAGACGCGGTGCGGTCTCCACGCAAGAACTCGTTTACCCCAACGGTTGTCGGTTCTCCGGCATATATGGCCAGTCCACTGCCACTTCAGTTTGCTAATCCGCTGGGCTATGTCGGTAACTTTGGTTCTTTGTCGGATAACCTCATTACGGACTTTATCCTTCAGAGAATCTCCAAGCATAGCCCGTTCCGTAGCTCGCTGCGCAACTACGCTGTGGACTAGTCCTACCATGAGCGTCCACGTCTCATCACCGGTAGTCATTACGAGTAGGACGCACTGATTGAAGACTTTAATTTTAAGGCATTGTGGTATAGGTGACGAGAAGATACGACTTAATTTCTCGAATGCTGCCCAGCCTAACTGAATCCTTCTCTTGGCCTCCTTCTAGAAGTTGTGTCTACCCAATTGCACTATCTGGCCGAGGTGTACGTAGGCTTGAACGACTTCGAGTGGATGGCGTTGTATGACGACTGGTTTCGGATGTATGTGAACATTAAACATAACCTTGGTTTTGTTCAAGTTTATCCGTAAACCAATTCGTCGAGAGGAGTCAGCTAAGCCGTCCAGCATGACATGTAGCTCTTGCAGCGACTCCGCCATCAGGACTGTCAATTTAATCCTATAATTTATGTAATTCCAGGAGTCAGACCCTTGACGAGCGGTTCCTGTTCTCTCAAGCCGAGGTGCGCCGCGTGCACTGGCACCCCAGCTCGCTGTCACACGTTTTGGTACTGGTCTCCGACAATACCGTTAGGTAACTACTAACTACTGATAGAAATGTTTGCAAGATCCTCTATCGCAAGATGAATTGGAAAGTTTTTCATACATTATGCAATAGATTGGTTATGTTTCGCGTGTACCGTGACCGAAATATATTCTATAAGTTCCGAAGTACAAGTATTCCAGCTAGTTATCACTCGAGAGTGAATTTGAAAGAAAGAAAAATTGGAACTAATATGGCTTATGGTATGGCTTCTAAATCTTACGAGTTTGCATTCTCTTCTCGAAGCTGGCGTTATTCTTAGGAATAGCTAGGAATAGCTTCGTTACAAGAGATGATCAACATAAAAAAAATGATATGGCATTCACAACGGTACAGCTATTTTCTAATTTTAAGGACGAAGACGACGTGACAGTTTATCAATGATGGATTTTTTCCACGGTTTTCGATCAAGTATTTACGTTTGTGTGTATTTTGTCAGGTCAAGGATCTGAAACTGAGGAAAAAAACCATCATCGATTTCCAACACCTCATTTTCTTCTTTAACATTCGACAAAAGGGCTGCGGGAACACGCCCATTCTTGCTTCCGATTCTTTTTATCCTATCATCACATTCCAGGCTCTACAACATAGCCCTGAAGAGCGGTCCGAAACTGGTGAAGATGTTCTCGATCGGCCCCAAGCCGTCCAGCCTGATCTCCGGATGCACGCTGCTCGAGAGCCTCGGCGACACGGCGGTAGACTTCACGCCGCTACCAGACTCCGACACCCTGCTCATACTGCGGGGTAATGGAGATGTTTATATGCTGCTGTGTGATTTGGAAAGGAAAAGGTAATTACGTTTTTATGAAAATTCGTTGTTTTTAAGGTTAACTGGAACAGAATGCTTGCTAGCATTAAGTTCGCCTATGTACGTACAGATTTATGTATATATTTATATATTGTGCAATAAAGAACTTTCAATCAATCAATCAAATTTCTTATCAGATAAGCTGATTAGATTGAAAACAATACTGCCTGTCTCGTATCATTTGTAGAGTAGACCGAATGTCCAGTTCCTACCTTCATCATTAGGTCAGGTCAGGTTGATGTCACCTATTGTACTGTCTCGTGCTCATATATTGTATCGAATTCTCACTTTTATGAGCCATTGCGGGAAGTCTAAGTCATTCATATTAATATTATAAATTCGAAAGAAACTCTGTCCCGCCGTCTATCTGTCTGTCTGTTTGTTACGTTTTCACGACTATACTGCTTGATCGATTTTGATGAAATTTGTTGTACAGATAGATTATACGAGTATTTATATATTGTATTTTTTTTATAATGTTATTCGAACACATAAAGAAAATTCTAAAATTTTTGAAACCGGGCGCTTTGAGTCGTAATCGCATCATTTCACTAGTTTCGACCCTGAAGTAACAAGAGCCTGTAGCACAATTGGTAGTGCATCCTCGTATCAAGAGGAAGGTTGCGGATTCAAGTCCCGTCTAGGCTTGACAGTTTTTGGGATGGTTTTAAAAATCTCAGATTATGACCGGGATTGAGACTTATGCTACTTTTTAACCGCGCAGAAGGAGGGTAATGTTTGTATCGACAAACCACGCGTGAGAAGCCGCAGGCGGGTCAGCTAGTATGATGTTGGTATGTTTGGTGCAGCGGTGCGTCCGCGGTCGGTCCGCTGCGCGTGTTCCCGCCAGCGGAGGACAACTACGGCTCAGAGTCGTGCTGCCTGGCGGCGCTGGGCGCGCGCGACTCCCCGCCGCTGCTCGTCATCGCGACCGCCTCCGCCGCGCTCTACCACTGCTTGCTGCTGCCTGATGTAAGTAGCAAACAAGCATACGCCCCACCTGATGGTAAGCGGGTACCGTAGCCTATGGACGTTTGTAACACCAAAAATGTCAATCGCGCGTTGCTGACCTTTTAAATTTTAAAACACCCGTTTTGAAGAACCCCATACTGTAGTCCCGAGGGAAAACTTCGGCAGGGAGACTATTGCACAAGCGAAGTGTCATTACACTACTCACTACTACATACTTCCTTTCAAGTTCTTAAAAGGGTATTTATATTTTTTTATTTATTAACGTTCTTTTTTCGCTCAAGCGATAATTCATGAAGGTCCTCCCCGTTCTAACTTATGGTGCGCAGACCTGGTTGTAATATCTTTGGAGGATATTTAGGTGCAAAATTAACAAACCCCAAAATTGCGACAGGATTAAATATAATAAAAATTACGTGTGCGTCCAGTGACAAGTTGTCAGTTTGATGACAAGTGAGTGAACGAATGGTAAAACTAGATTGATGAATGATTGAATGAATCCTTGAATGATTATTAGATGTTAGTTACAAAGCGCCATATAGAATGAAGATATAAATTGTTGATCTGGTATGTTTGTGGGCGTTAGCCTCAACACTGGTGTTTGACCAATATAACGTTTATTTCAGGCAACAACGTGCACATACAAAATATGATAAGAAGGCGCATATCTATAAATACCATAAAGACTTACATACATCATACTAACATCATAAATGTAAAAGTTTGGAAGTTTGTTAATTTATTTATTTGTTTGTTACTCAATCACGTCGTATCGGCTAAACCAGTTTCGATGAAATTTAGTATGTACGTAGATTATAGCCTGGATTAACACATAGACTACTCAATACAAGAACCTACTAATCAGAAGATACTCGTTCTTAATGTAGCAAATTTTTCACAAGATGAATCATAAATTTTTAGGTAATAATAGTTCATTAATTATAATGTTATAATTAATTATAATTTATAAAATTTGACAAATGACGTGTAAAATATTATTTTTATTAATAAATTCTTGTATTCTTGTTTTTTTATCCCATAAATCAGGTCCCATGGGATAAAAATGGGGTGTCAAATCAAGTTGCAACAGCGAGTTTAGCTTTATTTCTAGGTTACCTACACAATTCGCGGGCAACGGCTAGTAAAACAATAAACTTAAAACTAACACTTTGATATTTTTGAGGGATTTATATAATAAAAAATATCATAGGCGAACGAGACGGAAGACGGCGACTCGCACTCCCTCTACGTAGTTGAAGCGGTGGAGCTGAACACGACAGATGACGTGCTCAATTCATACCCCGTGCACATCTACCCGGTAAGAACACAAAAGGAAAAAAAATATGCAAAACACAGTAAAAAAAACACAACAACATCTAACTTAAGCACTAACTGAAAAGCTCTGTGTGTACATCCCGTATTGGTACTCAGCTCAGCATGATGCTACGGCATGTTGGTCAAGGGTACATAAATAACATAACATTTAGTACCTCTTTTTTAATCAAATAAAACTATAACTAGCTAATAGGATCAAATCGACAAACATCGGCACGTAAGAAGATTTCCCTGGTATATTTATGATTAGACATTGACAACAGAAAAAGAGAGAGAAAGAGCTTCAACATCCCACTAATATTATAAACGCGAATGTTTGTATGTACCTAGTCAGGTCATAAATTCTGTCACATGTTTAATATAAAATAATTGAAACAAGTTTATTCATTATGTAACCATTTATATACCAAAATGAACTTAACAAAACATAGATTCTTATTACACTAAAGTTTATTCAAAATGACCTCCGTGATTTTGAATACAGGCCTTCAATCTGCGCGGCCAGTCGTCTATCGCAGCACGAACGAGGTCCATGTCAATATCGGCGGCTGCCTTAATCAAGGATGCCTTGAGTGACTCCAAATTGGGATGAGGCTTTGAGCACGCCTTTTCCTCCAAGTGTTGCCATATCTTGTAATCTAACGGATTCAAATCTGGACTGGAGGAGGGCCAGTCTTCGTGCCGGATGAAGTCGATTTCACGTGCCGCCAGCCAGTCTTGTGTGCTCTTCGCTCTATGAGCTGGCGCCGAATCATGTTGGAATACCCAGTGCCTGTTATTGAACATGGTATGAGAAACAGGTTCCACAAGGTTCGTCAGGACTGTATTTTGATACACAACTGCATTCGTTTTTACACCTTTCTCACAAAAATGTACCTCTGTTAAGCCCCAATAAGAAACTCCCAACCATACCATGAGCGAGGATGGAAAATGACCTCGTTGGACACGCGGAATACGGTTGCTCGCTTCTTCACTACTGTGTGCGTACACATTATCATTTTGTTTGTTGTAGCTCTCTTCTACGGTAAAAAAATTTTCATCCGAAAAAAGAATTTCCCGATAATTTTTTTCCCGCGTACCGCTTCAACAAAGCGCGGCATCTCTTCAGTCTCAGGTCCATTAGACGAGCATTCAAACGATGTCATGTTTTTCTTCGATATGCCCGAAGCCCTAAGTCTTCATTTAACACCCTTTTCACCGTGGTTCTGCTTAACCCCATCTGAAGGGCCAACAGTTTCTGCTTACGTTTGGGATTTCTTTGAATTCGCGCCTTCACAGCTTTTATCACTGCTGGAGTCCTAACAGACCGAGGGCGACCACTTCTTGACCTGTCATCTACACTAGAGTCTTCATTGTATCGTTTGATGGTGCGATAAACGAATCTTTTGGTTATATTCAAATTTTTCAGTATGTCAAAAATTTGAATTCGCGCGTAACCGCAACGATGCAACGCAATAACTGCAACACGGTCTTCTTTAAGCGTCCACTCCATTTTTAAAAATGAGTAAAACTAAAAAGTATACATTTTTATTTTCATGAACAATTCGACATTCGAATTCAATAAACTTTTTTGTGACCAGCATTCTAAAAGAAAAGTTTTTACTGTGTGACAATAATTATGACCTGACTAGGTATATATGGATGTTACTCTTTTACGTCGGAACGGCTGAACCGATTTCGATGAAATTTGGTATGTACGTAGATCATAACCTGGATTAACACATAGGCTACTTTTTATGGGCAAACCACGCGTGCGAAGCTGCGGACGGCAGCTTGTAACATATAATACTTAGAGACGGAGAGCGGACGAACGTACAGGCAGAACAGTTCTCAAGTCGAGACCACGCACTGAATAGTACTCTCCCACTATAACATACGCCAAGAAATCAAAAACTTTCTATTTATTAAAATCACAAGGATCACTTTGAAACGTCAATTTTACTGCCGGTTCCTTCACGACCAAGCCAGGAAAGAAAGGCAAGATCATCATTCATTTATTTTAATCGGTTGATTTTCTTAACTTGTATTGTTTCGTGTAACATCCAGTTAAGTGGACCAAATAATAGTAATTATTATTAGCCCACTGTATCCCACTACTAAGAAAATGCCTCCCCCCCCCCCCCCCCCCCCCCCCCATTATTTCTAGACACTTTCAGGCGCTAAGATGGTCCAGTCCGCTCGGAAATTAGTGAGCACATCCCTCCATTTCTTCTTTGGTCTGCTACGACGTCTTCGGGCTGTGTCGGGGTCGGATCACCTCCAAGCACTTAATCAGCTCATACAAAAGTTAAATGAAAGCAACATGTCATTATATCTCGCCTTTGTAGATTATACAAAGGCGTTCGATAATATTGCTCACCCTGCAATGATCGCTGCAAAATTGACCCAAGTTACATTAACCTCATTCGCCAAATTGACCTTAATAGTACAGTTGCAACAGAAGTAAATTCATCAGGACCCTCATTTTAAATAACAAAAGGAGTGAAGCAAGGAGACCCCCTATCCCCAAAACTGTTCACAAGTACCCTCGAGGAGGTGTTCAGAAAGCTGGCGGCGGGCTGCGAAGGGAAGGGGATTGAAGTAGGCGGAGTGAGATTAACAAACCTCCGCTTTGCTGACGACATAGTCTTTTTTTTCTTTTTCGGCTCCGGAGCTACAAACGATGCTACCAAGACCTTAGCACCGCAAGCCTTGAGATTGGATTAGGGATGAATAGGACAAATCCAAGGTTATGACAGCGTTACCAGAGTAACGGTGGATGGTGAACAGCTAGCACACGTCCAAGAGTACGTTTACCTGGGCCAAATAGTCTCCTTCGACTCCAGGCAGGATAAGGAATTCGCTCGGCGAACCGAGAATGCCTGGAGGAGCTATTGGTCCTTGGGAGATTTGATGAAGGGTAACCTTCCTCTTTCGCTCAAACGAAAGTTGATGGACGTATGTATCCTCCCCGTTCTTACTTATGGTGCGCAGACCTGGTCTTTGACTGACATCCAAAAGCATAAACTCAAAGTTTGCTACCGTGGGATGGAGCGCAGCATTCTCGGATTCAAGCGTATTGAGCGCGTACGCAACACCGAGCTGCGCTCTCGAACACAAATCCTAGATAAATAAATAAATATTGCTGGACATTTCACACAGCACTATCTAGCCCCAAACTAAGCAGAGCTTGTATTATGGGAACCAGATAACTGATAGAGAATACTTATATACTTTTTTTTTGTAAATACATTCTTATAATATATAGAAAAATATCCAGACCCGGAACAAATATCTGTAGATCATGCAAACATTTATTCCGCGGTGGGTATCGAACCCGCTACCTCCTGCGTCTCAGCCGGCTATTCGCCCACTGCGCCACGGAAGTCATCAAAAAAAAAGATGTAGCTACGAAAGCCGCCAAACTCAAGCGGGACTGGGCTGGTCATTTATGCCGTATGTGATCAATGGGATAAGCTCACCGCCGAGTGGGCCTTATAATAAAAAAAAAATTCAGCGTTGTAATTTTGCAGTGTTCGAGTAACTCGTACGCGGTGGTCCACGCCGGCGGCGTGCACACCGTCACAATGCCCATATTGACGCAGCTGACGGACTACGCACTCGCTGATGAAGGTAACTTTATAAAGAAACACTTCGCTTTTGTTACGTTTTCACGACTAAACAGCTGGACCGATCTTGATGAAACTAAACAGTACTGTGTATCAAAAAAGAAAAAAAAGAAGTACATAGGTTAGTTTTTTTTTGGGTAAATGAAAGATACAGTTGAATAGGGAGTTATCTCCGGGTATCAGCATGGTCGCGCAACCAATTTGTTGCCGGTAACCGAATCACCCGCTGGTGGCACAACCATTAATATGTATCATAGAGCTATTTGGCATCTCACTCACTCCACCACCAGTTGCGCTAACAGGGACGGAACTTCGATGGGTATTTTCTCAGATTACTAGGACGATCGACTAAGAAAGGATGTAACACTGTCCTTTTTTTCTTTTTATTTAAATTTATTTTACGTTGCACATATAGCAAAAGAACTTTTAACTCTTCGACGTCCAATTGGAACTGACAACCCTGGTGTTTGTTCTGGTGTTTCTCGCTTGGTAGCTCAAGACACCACCGTGGTGCTCTAATGATATAGGGACCTTAATCGCAGGTAACAACTAGTGTTGTAATATTTGCAGTGGAGACGGAGAGCATGGTGTCTGGTTTATGCAGCGCGCGCAGCTCGGCGCGGCACCTCGCGCGCCTGGCGCCCGCGTGCGCGGGGCTCGCGCTGTCGCCCGCGCCGCTGCCGCACGTGCTCGTGCTCAGCGCGGGGGGGGACCTGCTCACCAGGTAGGTACTCATATATGTAGTTGACAGTGTACAGCGCGCGCAGCTCGGCGCGGCACCTCGCGTGCCTGACGCCCGCTTGCGCGGTGCTCGCGCTGTGGCCCGCGCCGCTGCAGCACGTGCTCGTGCTCAGCGCTAGGAGGGACCTGCTCACCAGGTACTCATGTATGTAGTCGACAGTGTGCAACGCGCGCAGCTCGGCGCGGAACATCGCGCGCCTGGCGCCCGCGTGCGCGGGGCTCGCGCTGTCGCCCGCGCCGCTGCCGCACGTGCTCGTGCTCAGCGCGGGGGCGACCTGCTCACCAGGTACTCATGTATGTAGTCGACAGTGTGCAGCGCGCACAGCCCGGCGCGGCATCTCGCGCGCTTGGTGCCTGCATGCGCGGGGCTCGCGCTGTCTCCTGCATGCGCGGGTCTCGCGCTGTCGCCCGCGCCGCTGCAGCACGTGCTCGTGCTCAGCGCTGGAAGGGACCTGCTCACCAGGTACTCATGTATGTAGTCGACAGTGGGCAGCGCGCGCAGCTCGGCGCGGAACATCGCGCGCCTGGCGCCCGAGTACACGGGGCTCGCGCTGTCGCCCGCGCCACTGCCGCACGTGCTCGTGCTCAGCGCGGGGGCGACCTGCTCACCAGGTACTCATGTATGTAGTCGACAGTGTGCAGCGCGCGCAGCTCGGCGCGGCACCTCGCGCGCCTGGTGCCTGCATGTGCGGGGCTCGCGCTGTCTCCTGCATGCGCGGGTCTCGCGCTGTCGCCCGCGCCGCTGCCGCACGTGCTCGTGCTCAGCGCGTGGGGGAACCTGCTCACCAAGTACTCATGTATGTAGTCGACAGTATGCAGCGCGCGCAGCTCGGCGCGGCACCTCGCTCGCCTGGCGCCTGCATGCGGTGCAGCGCGCGCAGCTCGGCGCGGCACCTCGCGCGCCTGGTGCCTGCATGTGCGGGGCTCGCGCTGTCTCCTGCATGCGCGGGTCTCGCGCTGTCGCCCGCGCCGCTGCCGCACGTGCTCGTGCTCAGCGCGTGGGGGAACCTGCTCACCAAGTACTCATGTATGTAGTCGACAGTATGCAGCGCGCGCAGCTCGGCGCGGCACCTCGCTCGCCTGGCGCCTGCATGCGCGGGGCTCGCGCAGTAGCCCGCGCCGCTACCGCACGTGCTCGTGCTCAGCGCGGGGGGGAACCTGCTCACCAGGTACTCATGTGTGTAGTCGACAGTGTGCAGCGTGCGCAGCTCGGCGCGGCACCTCGCGCGCCTGCCGCCTGCATGCGCGGGTCTCGCGCTGTCGCCCGCGCCGCTGCCGCACGTGCTCGTGCTCAGCGCGGGGGGGGGCCTGCTCACCAGGTACTCATGTATGTAGTCGACAGTGTGCAGCTCGGCGCGGCACCTCGCTCACCTGGCGCCTGCATGCGCGGGGCTCGCGCAGTAGCCCGCGCCGCTGCCGCACGTGCTCGTGCTCAGCGCGGGGGGGGGACCTGCTCACCAGGTACTCATGTATGTAGTCGACAGTGTGCAGCGCGCGCAGCTCGGTGCGGCACCTCGCGCGCCTTGCGCCCGCGTGCGCGAGGCTCACGCTGTCGCCCGCGCCGCTACCGTACGCGCTCGCTATACCTACATATGTATATACCAAATTTCACGATGAATGGATAAACGCTTCGAAAGTTATCCTCTGACAAACAAACATACATACATACAGTAGTGGTCTTATAATTGCAGACACTGGAAGCATATTAAAATAACTAATCTATTCCTCTGTACATTTTTTATCACACAGCCATTGGAACTTGCTACACAATAAATAAATATTTGTGATGATATTGTGTAACGTTATAACGAAATATTTACAACAAAACTTGCCTGTTCCTATCTTTTATTCGGTTTATCTTATTTGTAAGTAGGGTAAACTTAAGAAAGATCTAGTCACATAATTTAAGACACTCAATTTGCTTAGAAGACATTAAAAAATTTAGAGCTATTATTGAAATTATATTTATTACATAAAATTCCTAACACATTTATATAAAACATTCAGGTACAAATCAATATTTGGTCGCATGCCCTTTTGCAGCAATAACAGCACGACATCTCCTGGGCATGGAAGCGATCAATTTTGTACAAGCTTGTAGCGGAATTTGCTCCCATGCTTCTATAAAAGCTGTGTAAAGTTGATTGGCGTGTGATATACGCTTTGTCGCTAATGTCTTCTTTAGGTGGTACCACAAATTTTCGATTGGATTTATATCCGGACTGTACGGGGGCCAACACAAAACAGTCACAGACTGATTCCTTAAGAAGTTTTTTACTACTTTTGCAGTCTGTTTCGGATCATTATCCTGTTGAAAAGTCCAAATGACCGGTAAATTTTGCTCGGTATAGGGCAGCATTGTTTCATCTAAAATATTCTTGTAGTGGTATTTATTCATATTGCCTTCTATTTTCCTGACAGGTCCGACATCACGTCCTGAAAAACAGCCCCACACTTTGATATTTCCGCCTCCATGTTTGACTACTTTCTTGGTGTACTTTGGATCCATTTCTTTATTCGGGGGGCGTCTAACATATTGTTTTCCGTCAGAATTAATCATATTAACTCTTGTTTCATCGGAAAAAGCACATTTTTCCACTCTCGTTCAGTCCAGTGTTTTTATTTTTTAGCAAACGCTAACCTTGCCTTAACATTTTGCTTGTTTCAAAAGTGGCACCTTCCGAAACACTTCCGTTCAAGTTTGCCTCACATAATCTCCGTCTAATTATTCTTGCAGACACACCCGTCGACCCTGTACCAAATAATTCCGAACGTATCAGTTCTGATCCTTTGAACGGTTCTTTTTTTGCCAACAATACCATCTTAGAGTCTTCCCGCAGAGTAGTTTTCCTAGGTCTCGGTTTTCTAGATACGTTTTCGGTCGTATTGAACTTCTTAAAATGTTTTAAAGCATTCATAACCATGTCCTAACAGTCAACAGTTCAAGTGGTTTGCGATTTTTCTGTATGACCAACCTTTATTATGAAAGTTCAAAATAATCTTTCTAGTGGACGAATCGCAACCTTTGTTTTTTCCCATATTTATTGATTTATAATTTTAAAACGTATTAATTATGATACAAAAAGTGATATTTTAATAGTAATATCGACGTTTCATGAAAATACGCGGCAAAACAAAGAAAAAACCGAATGTTGTTTTCTTTTTTTAAATTTAAAACACAGCTTTTACCGTCTTTAATTAGCTGGCCAGCACTTTAAAAAAGTTTGTGTTTCGTTCCCATAGTGAGCAGTCTCTAAACTACTAAGGAACAAAGTAAGGAACACAACTTTTTTTGTCCCCCGGTACAACGTCATGTATGATTTAGTATCAACTAATTATATTTAATGCATATTTTAGCTAATAGTAGTACCATAATCAAGATATTTGTGATCAATTAGGAGGTGTCTCTAATTATGTGACCACCACTGTATACATACATACAACGCCGATTAGCCCAAGTCGATTAAAAGATCTCGCTTCGCTCGATCAATTAGGTGGTACGTTAAACAGCAGTTCACTGATAATGATGAATATTCCAGGATCCTGGAGCCGTTCGACCTCGAGGAGAAACTCTACAAGGAAATGCAACTGAAGAACCCAGCGCTTGAAGAAGACGATATCAACGCAATCCTCAAAGAGGTACCTCTTTACTAGTACTAATACCTACCTGCTAGAAACGTACAAGATGTTGATACTTAATTCTACGGCCCATATAAATTTATATCTTAGTGACTATTTTCTTTATTAAGGACAACACATAATTATACAATTAGGTTACTTAATGCTAAAACTAAACAAGGTTCTTTAAGTATATTCAGCCCCGGTGTCCACAGATTGGGTTGATAAATTAAAAGGGCATAAAAAGTGCATGCTTATGAAAAAAGACAAATAATATCTGACTACATGCATCATATCACAATACTTACATAAAACTATTTGCTAACACTTAATGTCTGCGACGTGTGGCGCACTTGCGCTGTGCTGTGTAGTCGCCGTAAATAAATAAATATTTATTACTATGGGAATCAGATAACTGATAGAATACTATATAGAAAACGTCCAGACCCGTAACAAATGCCCGTAGATCATGCAAACATTTGTTCCGCGGCGGGAATTGTACCCGCTTCCTCCTGCGTCTCAGCCGGCTATTCGCCCATTGCGCCAAAGAGGACGTCGTCGTAAATACTTAACCAATGTGTTAATATATCACAGCGGCAGAAGCTCTCGTTCACTTCCATCATTCAAGAGATCCTGACGCGCGACGTGTCGCAGCCGATACTCAGCATCGTGAGGCGAGACGAGCCGTCGCCCAAGGAATGTCTAGAGGTAATACTACATTATTTACCAAGGGGATAAACTAGTGTCTTACGTCACGGGCACTATATTGAATACCGAGCGTAACGAAGGGTTCTAGATTAAGAAACTCAAGATTCTTAATCTAGAATCCTTCTATATATCTCTGTCTGCACTCCGGTGCAGAGAGGGATATACGCATGCCCAAGACGAAGACTTTATCCACGGGGAGAATACTCTACTTTTCACATTTTCTGCATGAATAAAATTAATCTAAATAAAATCTTTTCATAATAAAAATAATATCAAATTTACTTAAAATTATGAGGTTCCAAATTTAAATCTCATAATGATCTAGGGAATGATGAAATTGAGTACAACATTACTCCCGGCTTAGCCCTAGGGCTTTAGTCACCTGCTTTCGGTGAGGTTTACATGACATATAATATGACATTGACGAGGTGTGAAATGTTACATAAGCCACACGTAACTATTTATAATGACTAATATTAAACGGGTATTTGTCGCGTATTTACTCTCTCGCATTGTGCAAGAGATCGCATTCCGGCTTTGTTTAACAATGTACTATTAGTGCATAGTTTTGATTGATATGAAAATCAATTTTAGAATAGTGATTAGAAATTGACATTTTTACGCTCAATTTTGTAAGCAGTCAGCATATTTGTAAGGGAGGGGGCTGACTGAGGTTCAAGAACACAGAAGCGCATTTTAAAATCTAATATTCAGTTAATTATTGTTACAACGCCATCTCTAATAATTTTTATGTACTAATTATTCCAAATTTCTATCGCTAGATGGCGTTCATGGGAACTTCAGTTTAAAACTTTAAACCTGATTTAACTGTTGCGTATCTCCTCCGCGAGATGGCCCTGTGCTAACTATCTATTTTGCTAAATAGCGTTTTACTTATTTTTATGAAATAACTAGCTAACACGCTCGCGGCTTTGTACGCAAAAACGTTGCCCTTCGTTTGCGCAGTCAGGTAAAAATTGGCATATGTCCTAATCTGGGTCATAATCTATCTAAATACCGAATTTCATCTAAATCGGTCTGGTCGTTAAGTCGTAAACGTAACAAACAGACAGACAGAGATAAAAAAATACTTTTTTACGTTTTTACGAATAAACGGCTGAACCGATTTCGATGAAATTTGGTATAGATGGGCAAAAGGAGGGTAATGTTTTTTTTACAACCACGCGTGCGAAGCCGCGGGCGGAACAGAATAGAATAGTTAACGAAGAAAACAAAACCACATAAATACAAATCTAAATGTATGCACAAGGTATAAGTAGTTGCAAAATGGTCCTTACCTCAGCATGTGCTGGTTGCAACAACCAGTGTTGCTCATCCGTTAAGGACATTCTACTTGTTGATAGCTACCTTCAGCTACTTAGTAGTAAATATAATATTAGTATGTATAAATGTTGTTTGTTTGTCAGTTGGTATCGGAGGCCACGCTGCGCCTGCGCGGGGAGTACATGTCGCGGCAGCAGCGCTGCGTGAGCGCGCTGCGCGACAAGCTGTGCGCGCTCGCTGCACTCGCCCACACGCACAGGGAGTGTCTGCAGCACTTGCAGGTACATACATACCGTTACACCATTACCGACCCTCCTTCGCACAACACTTCTACAATCACAGCCGGACCTCTGCGTCCGGACAGGAAAAAAAATAATAAAAAAGCGGCCAAGTGCGAGTCGGACTCGCTCATAAAGGGTTCCGTAGCAGCAAGTAACATAATATTAAATTTCTTGTAGTTCGTTGTAACTTTCTTATATCTGAGTTGATAGAATGAAAGGTAAATTGCGGTTTACGATTTATGACGTATAAAAAAAAACTACTTACTAGATCTCGTTCAGACGAAATTTCGGTGGAAGTTTGTATGTAATGTACATCATATATTTTTTTTAGTTTTATCATTCTCTTATTTAAGAAGTTACATGGGACACATTTTACCACTTTGGAAGTGTCTCTCGCGCAAACTATTCGGTTTAGGAAAAGATATTAGAAACCTCAATATCATTTTTGAAGACCTATCCATAGTTTAATAGTATGGGTTTCATGAAAAAAAAATTTGAGTTTCAGTTCTAAGTATGGGGAATCCCCAAAATTTATTGTTTTTTTTTTCTATTTTATCTGAAAACCGGAATACGGTTCACAGAATACATCTACGAGTACTTACCAAGTTTCAACAGTATAGTTCTTATAGTTTCGGAAAAAAATGGCTGTGACATACGGACGGACAGACAGACTGACGTGACAAATCCACAAGGGTTCCGTTTTTTGCCATTTGGCTACGGAACCCTAATAACAATCACATGCAATCATTTAGTTAGTTTTTTAACTTATAACACTTCTCCACCGTTGTCGGTCCCAAGTTCGTGATGAGAAATGGGGAGGGTTGATCTGAAGGTGATCAAATTAACTTCATCAAAGCTACGCCGAGCATTTGACGGTTAACTAACCCGACTACTTCGTGTCCACACGAAGCGGCTTCGATGGCCGTGAAAAACCAAACACTCTAAAATAAGGAAGGACATGGGAACCGCTTAATAGCCATTCCAAAAAAACTTTTACCAATGACACTACAACTAAAAGGATAATATGCTATGCGACCCGACTAACGCTTTGCGCTACCCAGCAGCCGGGCTGCTTGTGTGTATTGGCGACCAAAGCTGAAATGGCGTTTCGTCAGGCCTCCATACAGTGACAACCTGGAGAAACTCATCATCACTGGCAAAGTCGAGGGGAAAAGAGCACGGGGCCGTGGCCCTATACGTTGGTCTGATCAGATTCGAACTACCCTCGAATCTAACCTTCATGATGCTGCCATTTCATACATGGCGCAGCATTATCAATAAATAAATCAGCATTGAGGACTACGACTAATACCAAATTTCATAGAAATCTGTCCAGCCGCTTAGTCGTGAAAACCTAACAGTCAGAGACAATTCCCAATTACGCGCAATGCCTCGTTTTTAGGTGCGTGACCTACGTACCAGTGCTTTGTTGTGGGCAATGGGTACCACTTCACATCAGGTGCGCCATATGCTTGTTCCATCTCCAGGGCCAATAAAAAAAATATGTTTTCAGGGCGAGGTGAACGATGTGCAGCAACAAGCTACGACGCTGAATGAGAAGTGTATGCTCGCTGAGAAGTGCCAAGATGATCTTAAATACAGGTAACATTGGTTTCAACTTTATAAAATTCAGTACTACATTAACAGTAGCACGAACACCCGAGAAAAAAAAATGTGGCCGTCACGGTACGCGTGGTTTTAGATGTGAAACATCTAAATTGATAGTTAATAATATCGAAATAATTTATAAGTAAATAAAACCGTTTATCTTAACATAAACGTCTCATCTTATAGTGTGACCATTAGTGCTGTGCACTCCCTGAGGTATGCGCGCGGCGAGACGGGGGGGAGAATAGGCAGGTAGTGTTATTTGTATCGGACTATCTATGTCATGTGCGTCTGACATAGACAGTCCGATACAAATAACACTACCTGCCGCCACGAGCGTTGACGGCGAACTGACAGAGCGCAGCAGCCGATTCTCCCCCCCGTCTCGCCGCGCGCATACCTCAGGAAGTGCACAGCACTAATGGTCACACTATATCTATAAATACGCATTCTCAGGAACGCGCGGAGATATATGACGACCTCCGTGGTACAGTGGGCGAATAGCCGGCTGAGATGCAGGAGGTAGCGGGTTCGATTCCCACCGCGGGATAAATGTTTTATGATCTACAGATATTTGTTCCGGGTCTGGATGTTTTATTATAAGTATGTATTTACAAAAAAATGTATATAAGTATTCAATCAATTATCTGGTTCAAATAGTACATGCTCTGCTTAGTTTGGAGCTAGATAGTGTTGTGTGAAATGTACAGCCATATTTATTTATTTATATCAAGTTGAAATTAATATAAAATACGTAGGTCGACAGTCCCTTGAAGCTGTAAAAAAAAACTTTCCAGTCAACGCTATCAAAAAATACGGCTATATATGCCGTTTATTTTAATCGCAAATACATTAGATAAGTGCCCTGGATAGATAAGAAACTGTTGACTTTCATAAATTTGGTCTTGCTGCAGTTGATGTTAAGACCCATCTCCTTGCTAGCGGTTTCCAGGCGCTTCAGTAATTCCGCCATTTCAGTCTCTGATGTCGCGAGCAGGTTCGTATAGGCGTGTCGTAAGTTCGATGGTTTGACACCACCAACCTTTACACGTCCCAGCTATCCATCGACAGTTTTGCGCATGATGTGTCCTACCTACGTAGATGTTGAATAGGATGGGGGAAAAGACACCTCCCTGTCGAACTCCTCTCTCAAAACTGAAACTATTGTATGTTACGGCTTTAAGCTTCACAGTGCCAAATACCGTTTCGTACAGACTGCGAATAAGTTGAGTAATGTTGCGTATGTTGAGTAACGAAACGCCGACCTGCGCGGGAACTTCTCGTAAATTCTGCCATCTGACGTAGTCGAACGCCTTTTGATAGTCCACAAAGTACATCACAATACGGGTGTTGTACTCTTAGCACTCTTGAAGTAGTCTAAGATTCAGGATCTTCCCTAGTGCCCTTTATCTTAACAAATCCGGCCTGCTCGTGTGGGATCTGCCAGTCGAGGGATGATCTTAGGCGATTGTTGATGATATGTAGAAGCACGTTTCTGGCATGTGATATGAGATGAGAGCGATGGTTCTGTAGTAACTGCAGTTTCTTATTGAGCCCTTTTTGTGCAGAGGAAGTATAGATTAGTAGAAGTACGCATTCCGAAGGCCTTTCACAGCATTTCCAGACAGAGTTGTAGATGTATCGCGTTGTAAATACCCGTTTAAATCAGTAATTATGTATAGTGAACCTTAAAGTGTGAAAAATAGTATATTGTATCGTATATTTTAAATTGTAGATGCTCTGCTGTTATCCGGTCTTGGGGCAACAGGGGCTTGTCCCCGGCGGAGCGGCGCGTGCTGCAGGAGCTGGTGGAGACGCGGCGCCGCACGGATGTGCTCGCCGCAACACTGCGCACCACGCGACTCCACGCCTCTACCAGGGACGAGGAGGTAAAACAGTACTGACGCCGCTCTAATAGACGCGAGCCGGGGTGCGTGTCGTGCGGGCTAGACCAGCTGACCACTGAGTTCACTGGCCTATCGCAGGTGTGGGATATCCACTCCCGAGCCAATGGCACGTGTCGGGCTCTCATAGGTTTACTCTCAGAAAAAATCCTCTCTTCTTTTCTAATGAAAATCTTTAGTCATTTTGAATCAGTTTTATGTTATGATTTTCTGATGTGAAACACCTATTGGCGCGCTTTGGGGGTAAGAACGACTCGTCTGTCGCCACGCTCTGACGGCATGCCGTCACGGCGTCTAACAGGTACCGTCTAACTAAGAGTTGGGCTTACATGCAAGTGATCCTGAGGCATCAGTCGCGCGGCATTAAGACCAGTAATAGAGTTGTGTTGTATTTCAGCTGCAGAAGTGGAAGGAGGAGTACAGGCGCAAGGACTTCGCGCTCGGCAAATCACACAGCGACACCATCGCCTCCGTGCTGCAACACCAGTGAGTATACTACTGATGTGCAGTTGACACTATCACAAATAACGAAGTCAAAATCAAATTGTATTATTCATTACAATCAAAAGGATCACTTTGAAGAAGACTATTAGCACGTTTCTTTTTTAGGGTTCCGGGCCAAAATGGTAAAAACGGAACCCTTGTGGTGTGACTCCGTCCGTCCGTCTGTCACACCTGATTATTTCAGCAACTATTAAACTTCTCGGCTTGAAATTTGGAACAGTTATAAATAATACTGACCTTCCGCTATTGCAAGTAAAAAAGTACATTATTTTTATTTTGATGGCCATAAGAGCAAAAATGGGGGGGGGGGGGGGGGGGCAAACTTTCAAAATAGGTTTACTAGGTCAAGTGAGTTATCATATCAAAGAGATTGATTTACATAATCCAAATAAAAACATTTTTTATATTGTTTATTTTATACCGTTTTGTAGATATGGTGAAAAAAATAAAGTTCCCTTCCCACTTACCTCCGAAGTTTGCGAAGTGATAAATCTGAAATTAATATGATAGATAGATATACTACGTGTTTTGTTATGTACGACATTAAATAAAAACACGGGTAGGGCTAGTATTTTTGTAAAATAGGTTTTCTTCAAATTCATTACCATAGAAAATATTAAAATGTCAAACAAATTTATTAGCAAGTCCTAAAATATCAATGAAACAGCCTGTATAAAATAGGTAAACAAATCATATATATATATATACATCATGTAAGTAGGTACCTGTTAAACTGACTAAGCGGCATCGACGCAAAGGCGTCGCCGATTTACGTTAAAAAAAATTTATGTTATTTATGGGGAAACAGGCTTACGGCCCACCTGATGGTAAGCGGTCACCGTCGCCTATTGACACCGGCAACACCCGGGGTATTGTCGATGCGTTCCTATATAGAAACCTCTTTACATTTCTCTTGAAGCGTGCCATGTCGTAGCCTAACGGGAAAACCTCAGATGGTAGCTCATTCCACATCTTGCAAGTATGGGGTAGAAAAGATCGCATGAAGCGTGTGGTGCGTGATACCCAATTGTCGATGATATGTGGATGAGCTTGACGTTGTCGAGAAGTGCGGTGGTAAAATCTCGACGACGGGATGAGATCAAATAGCTCCTCAGAACATTCCCCATTATACAGGCGGTAGAATACACTGAGCGATCCGATGTCACGGCGTTGACTCAGTGGTTCCAGCCTGTCGGCGAGTTTGGTATCACCGATGATTCTAATGACTCTTCTCTGAAGGAAGTCAAAACGAAGCAATTGGTACTTTGGAGCTCCGTGCCAAAAATGGGAAAAGTATTCTACGTGCGGCCGAACTTGCGCTTTGTACAGCAATAGCCGTTGTTGTGTCGTAAAATACAGTTTGGCTGTGGATTACTGGATAAATACTTAAGCTACCGGTATTAACCCCACCTCCAAAATCAGTTAATATGATTCCGGTGCGTTTTAAATTAATGTCGTACATAACAAAACAGGTTGTATATGCAAAAAATACAGGAAAATTATAACAAAGTCTATCTAGAACAGTTTTTTGAGATATCTGTTTTAAAAGTTTTCTTTGTTTACCGATCACATACCTAGATGGTGCTGCCTAAATAACCCTATCTAGGTTCGGAACCCTCGGTGCGCGAGTCCTACTCGTACTTGACCCGTCTTGTTTCATTTTTTAATGAAGGTATAGATTGTTAGTAGATAATATTTTATTGCATACCATAAACAACTAAACAATTAAAATTAACATAATTCAAATGAAAATGTAAACAATAGCTTTTGGTATAAATAATAGTTCGTGTCAGTTTTACCTAGTGTACAACATTGTATACAATCATAAAATATATAAACTTACAAAAAATATACCTACGACAGGCACAATAGAGATCGTAGCTATAATAAAAAAAATTGGTCGTCTGTAAAGTCGGCTTACGGACGATAATCTTACCTGATAACGAGTGGAAGACAGATAGTTGTGTCACAAGCCGAACGCTTAGGCCGATCGTGCCTCTCTATCGCTCTCGCTTGCACGCTCGGCTCAGGCGGAACGTGGCACTTTTTCGTGCGTGCAGCCGGCGTTCATCGATTTATAATCGGGGGTTTTATTAAATTTAATAAAAATTTATTTGTATATAATTGTTTTAATTTTTCTTTATTGTTTATTTTTACCTACAAAAAATTGTAATTCCAGGACCAGTCAGATATCCACACTCATCGAAGAAACGAAACTCCTCCGGGACCGGCTGAGCATCGTCTGAACGGAACCCTATCATTAATGACTCTATATTTTTGTTAATTCATTGTAAATCATAGATAAACAGCTTCACTGAAAAGTTTAGAAAAAGTCAAATTTATTGGTAATGTATTTAATAGATTTTTGACATTCCCCCCCCCCCCCCCCCCCCCCCTTCTCTTTGCGTCGTTAAGTCTTTTTTATATACCTGTATTACTATTTTATTCATTGTATTTCTTTTATTCCTCCTGATAAATGGATGGTAATAATACTAGGCAACTAGAACATGTCCAAAGTATTGTAAAACTGACGTCCTTGAAACTTGTGAAACTGAAATGAAAACGCGAATATTGGCAACGATTTGTGAGTTCATCAAATCAAATGTCATCATCACCATCATTCATCATCAATCAAATTTCGGACAACATAGATAGGTAAATCCATTTTTGTTTGTCTTCTTCTTAGCGTGTCAAGAGTTGTACGTTTTCATTTATAGTATGTTGGACAGGTGTTTGGCCACAACAATAGCATTAGGTGAGGCGGTTATAAGGTCATGCAGGTTCATCGTGCAGGTGTTCGGACATAAAGGGCACATTAGCAAGTGCTGCATTGACTGCGCGGGATCACCGCACTCGCACTGCGTTAAGTTAGAGTCCCTGAATCCTTTGAATCATTTGCACATATTCAGTCTGCAGCGGCCAACCTGGGTGCGGAGCCTGTTTAAGGACTTCCAGACTGGCCACGGCAGATCGTGCCCGGATGGTAACTGTTCTTGTGGGGTGATAAAATCAGGCGGTGGGGAGTTACTTTTTGTCCACAGTGTGCGTCTAGCGGCAGCCGGGTCATCGCCCGTGGCTCTTGTGAAGCGTTGAAAGCTCTTACGACTTTTAAGGCGGCCTTGTGGAATGTGATGGTCATATAAGGGGTGTCGACAATCATGCTCTTGTTTGTGCTTTTCAATAGAGCAAGTCACATCTCGTCGCACTCCAGGGGGTGATATGCCTGCCAAAGGGTTAGAGGGGCTGGCTTCAGACATCCTATTATCCGGCATGTATTATTTAACGCGATTTTTATTTGTAAAAAACACATCATCTATTACTTAGCGTTATAGTTAGTAACGATGGTGAGCTTTTCTCTCTTTGTGTAAATACATACTTATTACTACTTACAGTTGAAATAAAATATCTTTTTTTTATTTTATTATACATTTTAAAACATCTAGACCCGGAACAAATATTTGTAGATCATGTAAACATTGGTTCCGTGGCGGAAATCGAACTCGCAACCTGCGTCTCAGCTGGCTATTCGCCCACTGCGCCACTGAGTTCGTCAATGTACAAAGTGCTTCCGAATAGGTTCTTTCAGCAACTGTCTGTAGGATGCTGTTGATGTCTCTCACTCTGTTCACCAAGATATCTTCTTGCGGATGTTGACATGAAATTTGACTACTTCCGTGGCGCAGTGGTCGAATAGCCGGCTGACACGCAGGTTCGATTCCCGCCGCGGGACAAATGTTTGCATGATCTACAGATATTTGTTTCGGGCCTGGATTTTTTTCTATACATAATAAGTATATATTTACAATATATATATATATATATATATATATATTAACTATATAAGACAAGTATTCTATCAGTTATCTGGTTCCCATAGTACAAGCTCTGTTCTGTTTGGGTCTAGATAGCGTTGTGTGAAATGTCCAGCCATATTTATTTATGTATGTACGAGCGTTCTGGTATTCCGATATGCGCATGGCAACTGTGCCGAAATATACTATTGACTGTCTCTACTGTGTTCAATATGTGCCGATGGTTTTCCTATAATATTGTTTAAAAAAAAGCCTAACTCACAAAACATAGTAAATATCCCGATTTAGTTAAAAATGAAAATATTTTGTTATTACTACAAAAACACAGTTTCTAAACAATTTAAAATATGATTTACAAGCTAAATTATAACTAGGTATAGACAAGTAATAGATGCATGAATTTTACAGACAACATTTATATCTATTTATAGTATTATCTGAATGTAAGTCTAGAATGAGCATAACTCGTGTCATCTGAACTGAACTAGTAATAAGTCGAGTTTAGCGCACAGTATTGTAAATTGAGTTTACTAATAAAGGTTTCAAGAAATAAACTTTCTTTGAATTGATACATTGTAGTGTTTTATTTTGTCTTAATTACAGCCGGGCTAGTACGACCACCCTAGACGTTTAGATATGTCTAGGAATGTAGGAAATCGTCAGCGCGGTCCGTGGAATGATATAAAGTTAAGATAAAGATGGGATAAAAATGTTTATTGCCAAAAGAAAAATACATCATTTGCCAAATTACTTAAACCAGATATAATTTTTTTTTAAGACCCGAACTAAGCATGGAGTATCTTTTGGGCTTCTAGAGATATAAGAGAGATAGATGCTTTTATGATGTACTTACTGTGCACTAATGATGCTAATGATGATGAGTGGGTCGACCGCTGGCCGAATGTGCACTGACTAGGTAAATCCCACATAGCTCAGCCAGCAGCTAAGATTTCGTGTATCGAACAAGCTTCCGAGGGGATGAGATGCTACAAATGATCAGAGGGTTAGTAGATACAAGGGCGAAACAATTGAGTCATCATCATCGTCAGCCCTTCTCACCCCACTACTGGGCATAAGTCGCAATTCGCCTCTGCCCTGTGCTGTTCTAACTAGGGTTACCAACTTTTTTTCTATCAATTATAGTATTTTCGAAGCTGTTACCTCTAAAAATATAGTCGATGGCAAAAAATGAAAAAAATATAGTAGGTATGTGGTTAAATATTTATTTTTATAATTCATATTTTTCCTTTTCTGCGCCTTAATAATATTTTTATTTTTAAGAAAACATTCGTATGCTTGATAGCAGTCCAAATTCAAGTTGAAAATCACCATTCATTAGGTTTTTTTTTAATTCAAACTGGCCCTGTTACGCTTTTGAAAAATACAGTAGTTTCGCCTACTATAGATATATTTTTTAGACATGTAGTATTTCATCCCCTAATATAGTAGGATACTATATTACACAGTAGGGTTGGCAACCCACATACGTACGATCTGCGATTTTTATAATGTCGCCTACCCATCATAGATAATTAAACTCTTGACCGTTGAGTTCTCTCTTCGGGAGCCAACCCTGAGTGCAGCAGCCGTGTCATGGTGGAACTTAGAATAGGCAAATTGTCATATCTCTTATACAAAATTTCGTGTATGTGCTGTTAAGAGTCGTCCTTCGTCTGGAGCCAATCTAGGGTGCAGAATGAAGTCATGCTTACAATAAAAATACATTGTCATCGGCCTGAACCAACATATCAAATTTCAACTCCATAGGATAAGTGGTTCTAATTCAGCTCGCAAGATTTGACCTAATCCAACTAACAAACAAACATTGCAAGCTCAACTTTCTGGAAGGTTTCGACTCCGTTTTTATTTTTAGTTTGTATTGACCGAGCGAGCGAAGCGTCTTAGTTCCGAGATTGGCCAAAAAAATGTTTTTGTACGTCTGTCTGGTCTCGCCTACAGGTTGCATTTTTCAACCGATTTTGACGAAAATTAGCACAAGTTCCTTGATTTATTTAAATTTTTTAGTCGTTAGCGATTTTGATTGGGGGTAAAAGCCCACTCTAACCCATCTTTACTTTAAAAGCAGAATGAAAAATAAAAATGAAAGTTTTTTCAAATTTAGAATGTTATAGTTATCATGTGAAAAAAGTTTCACTTTGTAATTTCACGCCATGCAGGTTAAATTTGAATTCAAAGTGGCCACTATGTTAAAACGGCAATTTCATATTTAAACCTCTAATATAACACGGCAATGGTATGTAGGTATAGGAAGGTAGGTAGGTACTTAACTTATTAACAGTAAGGTAAACTGTCTGAATTGAAAGAAACTCCTTTGAAAACTTTCATGTTTATTGAGAAAGTCAAATATCGGGTCAAATAAAGCATACCCCTCGAAGCTCTAAAACGATCTTATCACTCACTAGTCTTAAGAAACATTTATTAGCTACCTATCTAAATGGGTTGTCAAAACGTACACAAAAATATGGTTGGAAATGGCTTGAAGAAACTTCAAGGGAATAGTTATAAAGTTGCACAAAGTAGATAGAGACAGAATTAAAGTTGAGTACACAGCACTCAAAACACACACACAGTCGGTTTCAATTTCGAACAAATAGATCCGAGAACGCACGCGTATGTGTGTTTTAAGAGGACACGATGCGTTCCATACAAACGTCCCTATTTACCCCTAGATAGTGACACTAGACCAAATATACAAGTACGACTGTCACACTCTTATGATTTGTTTTTCTCCATAAATTAATAGTTATAATAAGACCTAGCAACCTTCTAAAATCACAAATATTGCTGCAGAAACGTCTGATAGTAAACAAATTTTGCTAATATAAAATATAAATGCAAAATATACAAGGAAAGCCCTTATTAATATTGTTGAAAAAATATTAAACTCGGTCTAGTTTTGGAGAAAGCAGAAGAAAATAGGTACTAAATAGGATTTCGTCTGTTTTAAATAGTAGTCTCTATCGCTATCTATTCAAGCAAAGTTACATTCGCTTCGAATCATGCATTCTACATAGGTTTGTTGTCGATATATCACGTGGTATTTCCATAGCATGTGTCAAATCCCATACATTTTCGGACTTATTGACTAGCGTCATCGCTAATCAAATGTAAAATATATTTTTCCTATTCCTTTTGCCGCGTTTCCTCTTTAAGCTTTAATTCTGTCCCAATTGTGTGGTAGTGGAGTGCGACTAGATTTCTATGAGCGGTCCCCAGAACATCTTGGATACGCGCTTCTCGTCCTCCGTGAAGAAGAAGTCCTTGCCGAGTTGAACGAACTCTTTTAGAGATATCTTGCCGTCCTGTAACATACGAAACAATACAATTAAGTAGGCTAATAACTAGGTATTTTTACCCAAAAGCCAAAGGAAGGGTTAGGTTTTTAGCAGTTGTAGATAGTCATAGATATTTATGGGTTCACGTTTGTTTTACAATAGATTTTTTTCAAAAACATGAGCCCCCTTAGTCTATGTATGTACTTATGTATGTTTTTCTTTACTTATGTTCCACTGTAGCGCCTAAACTTTATTCTACAAACTAAATTTCATAAAATAAGCTATTTGTGTATAAATAAGACATCTAGGTATGTTAAGAAAAGTATAAAATGTATTAAGTATAAAAATTAAAGAAAGTAAATGTATGCATGTGTATGTTATAAAGTTAGTTCTATAGTTGGCAACCCTGACGTATGGCCATGTAATGGGCCCCACACACGCCTCTGTGGGAAGAATACATTCACATTTCTAGGCTTCGTTGACAAAGAAATCGTTGAAGTGTGTGGGCTCCATTAGTATCCTACTAATATTATAAACGCGAAAGTTTGTATGTATGGATGTTTGTTACTCTTTCACGTCGGAACGGCTGAACCGATTGCGATGAAATTTGGTATGTACGTAGATCATAACCTGGATTAACACATAGGCTATATTTATTAGCAAACCACGCGTGCGAAGCCGCTGGCAACAGCCAGTTTAAAATAATTAATAGTTTAAAAACACGCTTTTGTAGATAACCGAACTAAAAAGTAGAATAGTTTTCAATAAATTCAAATTAAGAATAGTGTGATTAACATTAAAATGTATTTTACTGTAAAAAATGCGTGGCGTGCTTGATGTCAGTTGATATAAATATTTTAATGACAGTTATTGGTAAAAGTAGTCATTTTTAAAATATCTTAAAAAGCAAACGCTTTTTTACAATATTTTTTTTGTAATCCACACTATTCTATTGAAATTTAATGAAAATTAAATCAGTTATCTACAAAAGCGTGTTTTTTAGTTTTTTTTTTAACTATTATTTATTCTCTATTCTTTAGTTAGGCTAACTACAAAAGAGTATTTTTTTAAATTGAATTATGCGTTGTCATCAGTCCTTGATAAGTGTGCAAAATTACAGTTTAATTCCACGTTTTGAACTGGTTGAAAATCAAGTTCAATCAGTTACATACACACACAAATACATACCAAGCTAACAGAAGCTATGTGTTTGTGTGTGTGTGTTCTTATGATCGAATGGTGGAGTGCGGTGTGGTAGTGTGCGGTTCGTTACCCCGTTGGTGTCGATGACAGCGAAGGCGACGGCCGCGTGCTCCGCGCTCAGCCCCAGGCAGTGATAGAACAGCTTGAACTCCTTCACGCTGATGAACCCGGACCCGTCCGCGTCCACCGCCTGTACATCATTACATCAATTCATTATACAAATCATTTATTTCGAATACATGGATTTTTTTATAGGTTTTTTTTTTTTATTTAGTTTTAGTTATTTGATTTAATTGTAGTTTTTATAGTTAATCTGTTTGATACTATTTTGCATATTACAGTAAAAATACATTGTATTGTATTATTATTGGGTACAATACAAAGATATATATAGCAATTGTTAGTGCTTAGGACTACAGTAAAATAGTGTAGATAAGATATGACAGAGTAATTAGCCGAGACAATTTAGGCAAGTCGGGCTACATCGACCCATTCCGGAGCCAGTGCCACTGCGGAGCCACCACACACACTATGGCCCACCTGCTCTCATGCCCTCTATGCCCAACCACCTGCACAAGAAATGGCTTGTACCAGGCAACAGAGAGGGGTGTGGAAGTTGCTCTCTATTGGCCTAATACAATTTAGAAGTGAAACAGCCATTGACACGAAAGAAGAAGAAAAAGAAGAACAGAGTAATATAATTTCAAAACAGAAAAACTAATTTAAACCTCTTAAATATAAAAACTGTATGAAATCTTAATATAAATCGTAATACAAATCTAAACAGAAGTTAGAACATGTAGACAGGTAAAGATAAATGTATAAGGTACAGAGATTCAAAGAACTACTGAACCGATTTTGATGAAATTGCTATGGAACCAATCTGAAAGTAAATAATAATAATATTAAAGCCTGTTATTCCGATAAAGTTATACAATTGTTTCTTAAACAACTGCACTGTTAGATAAATATTTAACATAATTAAAATTATTCGCATATTTGGTGCTTCTTAACTTTCTGTAAGTCCGTTTGCTAGTTGGCAAAGGCCCCCTCCAACCTACTCCATTCGGATCTCTCTCTGGCTACTCTACTTCACGCTACGCCTGCAACCTTCCTGATATCATCGATCCCATCTTTTTTGTTGTCAACCCTAAAAAGGTAGACAACACCTTTTTCAAAAGAGACCTAGACCTTCTACCTTTTCCGTACCCAAAGGGTAAAACGGAACCCTATTACCAAGACTCCGCTGTCTGTATGTCTGTCCGTCTGTCACCAGGCTGTATGTCATGAACCGTAATAGTTAAACAGATAAATTATCGCAGATGATGTATTTCTGTTGCCGCTATAACAACAAACGTGATTTTTTTACTCGTTATTGATAACGACAACAGGTAGACGCTTGAAATATTCACATACCTAATATTACTTCAAAAATAAATAATTAAATTAAAATAAAACAAATATTTAATGGGGGCTCCCATACAACAAACGTGATTTTTTGCCGTTTTTATGGATAATGGTACGGAACCCTTAGTGCGCGAGTCCGACTCGCACTTGGCCGCTTTTTTTCCTTTTACGTTCCCTTAGGTACCCAGTCCTGGGACCATTTGTATATGGATAAAAGACCAGAAGCAGAAACGGAGAGAAGCTTGTAAACTTTGCACGGGAGAAAAGCTTGAAAGTCTTGATCACAATGCTTATGAAGAAAGAAAGGTGTGGACCTGGATATCACCGGACGGAAAAACAAAAAAGTAAATACATTTCATAATGACTAGTAAAAGCCGATGCTTCTCAAACACGAAAGTCAATCTGAAAGTATTACCCGTGCGCGATAAGTTGGGACCTGAGCGCGGTGACGTCATATTGGCGTGTTTGTACCGCCCGCAAAAAAGCGAACATAACAAGCAGCCGCCCGCTTGTTATGTTCGCCGCCAGCCGCCCGCATAGTGATGCGAACGGTACAATACGGGCGCCATCTGGGAAGCGGTCGGGGAGTCGCATTCCTAGCAGGTCCCAAGTTATCGCGCACGAGTAATATATCCTTTCAAACAAAAAAATAATTTTCCAAATTGAGAACCTCCTCCTTTTTTGTAGTAGGTTAAAACGTAAAGAGGGCCAGGCGCCCGCACCGTTTGACTTGAAAATAATGTGACGTTATCTCAATCAGTGTTTAAATTCTAGCTTCAATAGTACCCTAGATCCTGTTCATCGTATGCTGGCCATCATCAGACCCGGGTTTCACTGAGCTTAATTAAACTGAAGATTCTAGGTGCAAAAATGATTGTGTTACTGCTAGGTATATCAGTATAATAACAATCAAGTAGGAATAATTACTAACCTTTAATAAGGTTAGTAATAATAAATTGTATGGTATATCGGGACCTTTACAATCTTGGTGTGGGTCATACCTAGCTGGAAGAAACTCTTAGAGTTGTTGTGAATGGTTTTGCGCCCGAACCTTTCCCAGGCAAATCTGGCGTACCGCAAGGTTCACATCTAGGTCCATTATTTTTTCATTTATATATTAATGATATTAGTAGCTGTTTTTTGCACTCTAACTATGATTTATATGCGGACGACTTAAAGTTAGTCAGAGAGGTTAATGGTGATAGCGATGCATCTCTACTTAAGGAGGATTTGCACCGTCTATGCGCATGGTGTATCGTTAACGGTATGGATCTGAATACAAAGAAACGCTTTTATATTAGATTCTCAAGAAGTGCAGTTGCGCATCTAGCAAGTACTTAATCAATAATGAAATATTACTTCAAAAAGACAATACAAGAGACTTGGGAGTTGTGCTCGACGTTAAGTTGAGGTTTAACCTTCATAACAATGATATGAATGAAAACAATGAATGTATGCCACAAAGGCTTGTAGATCTCTGGGTTTTGTCCTGCGCAATTGTAGAGGTTTTAAGTCACCAGAAGTCAAGATAACCCAGTTCATTTCATTTGTTAGAAGTGGCCTCAAGTACTGCTGTGTCGTTTGGAATCCATTATATGAGGTTTACAAAAAGACACTAGAAAGAATCCAAAAAACGTTTTCGTGGCACCTAACTTACGCTCGTCTTAAAGGTAAAAGCTCTTCTTAGCTATGAGGATCGTCTTAAATTCTTTAAAATGACCTCGTTAATGGATCGAAGACACTTGCTGGACAATGTATTTCATTTTAAGCTCGCAAACGGTATCCTGGACGCTCCGGAGTTACTCGCTGCCCTAAATTTCTCTGCCCCTTCTAGGTTGCTCAGAATCTCGAGATTTAATCCTATACAGCCAAGCTCTTCTAAATCCAATCTCGGTAATCCAATCTGCGCCTCTGAATAGGATAGTCCGCCAATATAATTGTGTGGCTAAAAGCAAGGGAGCTGACATGTTTGTTGGAACTGTACGAATGTTTAAAAACAGCTTATCCCAGGTTAATCTGTGAATCGTTCTTGTACTTACCTGTAAGACCTGTATCCCTATAAACATTTTATAAATAAAATAATATGATGTTATTAATTTTAATCTAATTTTAAATCTTTTTTTTAATAATGTACATAGTTAAGTAGTTATTATTTTATGTTTTAGTTGATGATTTTATTGTGTTTTGAATTTGTAACTAGGAATAAATTAACTTATATGATTTTTTTTTTACTTTTTGTAGTTGTTATAATATAATGAAATGTACACCTACAAGATGGGCAGACGACTTGGTAAGAACCGCAGGTCGGCGTTGGATGCAGGTCGCTTCCAACCGCAGTTCCTGGAGATCAATGAGGGAGGCCTTTGTCCAGCAGTGGACGTCCTACTGCCGATATGATGATGATGAATGAAATGTATTGTTGGCAAGAAGTTAGTGCATGCCATCTTAGTTTATTAATAAAATCCAATTAATTTACTCGCTCGGCAAAAATATGAATGCATGCAGTCTATCATCTGTGTGATTATGGTAGCACAAGTTCTACCATTTGTAAATGTAACCGCTGAATATTGTCAGTGTATGCTGTGTTGATGATTCTTAAAAAAAAATAAAAAATAACTACCATAATAATGATTGAAATCAATCACGAAAGTTTTCAAAGTAAAATTACTAATCTATATGCAAAGTATAATATATTAAAATATTGAATAAATTGTAACGTGTGAACAGCATGCCCATTGGTAGCATACATGGTCTGCCTTCCTGTTGCAATACCCTGCCAGGGTTCATATATGAAACTATTTATCCACTACTTGTAACACCTTAGTCTCCATGTGAAAGCAACAAATGTATTGAGTATTGAGACAATAACCGCTGAGGACGCACCTTGAACAAGTAAGGCAGCCAGCGATGCGCCTTCTTCTTGAGCGCGCGGTCGCTGAGCACGTGGTGCATGTCCTCGAGGTACCGCTCCACCGTCACGTAGTTGTACGGGTCTATGGCACCCCACTGCTCCTCCCATGTCAACTGGAAATTACACCATATCCACATTGTAATACTAATCCAATTACAAAGTAACTATGTCTGTTTGTTACATTATATTAAAGGTATTATCATTATAATTTTTAGTTGACATTATTTTTAATTATATTATATTGATTTAATTTATATAAGTTTTATAATGTAAAAATTGACATGCCTGTAACAACCAATGTTATATATAAGGTGAAATAAATAAATTTGAAAATCATTATCAAGGTTATTCAACGGGGATTGGAGGCAATCTTTTGATGCCACGTTTTTCTTACCATTTTGGCATATACAGAACAGTGTAGGTTTTTCATCTTTTTCATACTATTCGATAAATTAACTTTTGTATTTGTGAGGATTGTGAGATTTTGAAGTAAGTTATACGACATAGGAAAGCGTTTTGTGCTAATAACTAAGTCTCACAAATTTTGTTTTGGATTTTCTTAGATTTTGACGTACCTAAATACTTTTACTGTAATGTGCATGGTTTATTCGTTACAGGTGGACTCTCAGCACTCTATGAGTGCTGAGAGTCCAGAGAGTGCAGAGGATAGAGAGCCTGGATTTCTCGCTAAAGATTTACTATCACAAAAATGTTATTATTCTTCCATATAATTTTATCCTCTCCATCCAAAGGTTGTCTGGAAGAGATCGCTTTGTTAAGCGATAAGACCGCCCATTATGCTTACTTTTATTTGGTTTTTTTTTCTATAAATCTGTTGTGTCTAAACTGTAAGGTATAATAAAGAATTTTCATTCATTCATTCATTCATTCATTATTCACTAACTGATTTTTTTGATGACAATAAATTAATAGTTAAATACGCACAACATTAAAAACATTAAAATTATTATAATCTACTAGTTATGTACTTAAATTAATATATAATAATAAGCTTACATTCAGATAATGGGATATTATAATATAACAAAAAAATATTCTTAGATAAATACTTAATAAACTAATTTGAGAAATTTAATCTAACTTTATCTAATAAGGTACGTAAGACGTACAGGGGGCCTATTACGAACTCTTTAATTCCAGGCATTATACGCTGTAAACTGAACTGCCCGCCATTTTTGTAATATGAACTTGTAATGGCAGCCAGTCATAGGTCACGTGACACTTGGCCGACTTCTAAACGAAAAGTGGCTGGAAATACGAGTGTCCATTTGACATTTCTATCCATGTTTTATCTGTCAAACCATTCTGTTTACGCTGCGACAATTGAGCTTTTTGTGAATTGTTTTGGATTTTCGATTATAAAAAATATTGTTTTCGGCCATTAAACCTCCATAAAAAAG
This sequence comes from Philereme vetulata, assembly GCA_918857605.2. Lineage (NCBI taxonomy): Eukaryota > Metazoa > Arthropoda > Insecta > Lepidoptera > Geometridae > Philereme > Philereme vetulata. Next base: position 2,674,730 of record OU975420.1, read on the forward strand.
AGTGAAGAATTAGAAATGTTTGAGTTCTTGGAGAGTGATTCTTTGCAGGAGAATATAAATATGAAATTACAGAGAAAACGGCTACGAGATGAGTGCAATCCGTTTTCTATGAGGGACGCCCAATTTATCAATCGCTACCGGTTGTCGAAAGAATTGGTGCGTAATCTATTTCTTTGTGGGAGTTCAAAAATTCCCATAGTGTCTCGAGCTGAGTGAAGTTAGCACGCCGTCACCGAGAACTATCATTTGACGATCTCAAATAAATAAAAGCATCGTAAATAGATAGTAAATTAAAAAGTAGGTATCTAAAACAAAAAAAAAACAACCCTGAGTAACGAAATCTAAAATAGTTACGCCATTTTACACCGACCACCAGTTAAACTATTACTCACAAGCTCTACACTACACTTACTAAAAGTTATCACAGAATTCCATCACTTAAGATTCTCAAGTGGTTAGGCAAAAGTTAAGAACGAGGAACTTCCCTCCATACAACGACGTTCCATTCGGATACCTATTAACGTTGTGATTTTGACATACTAAGAAATAAGTACTTAATTACATACTTGTAATGAAATTTCTAACACTACGTTCATTCTTTGGTAAATTGCATTAATATTTTATTAAATTGAATTATTTTTCTCATTAAATGTGTTAGAAAATAAAACCATAACATTCCGAAAAATATTCAGCAGCGTTTCTGAACGTTGCGGACGAAACATAAAAACCGGTCATAGACAACGTATCAGTAAAAAGTAATTTACAGTTAATATAAAGTTCTATTATAGGTATAGGTATCTAGGTAGATACCCGGTAAGTTTATATAAGTATTAATATAATATTAATATTAGAATATTAGCTATTCTTCTTCTAATACATAAAATTACCTATGTGTGTTGTATGTAATAGTATTTTTTGTTTTATATCTATAAATATATATATATATATATATATATATATATATATGTTATATTTCTCATATATATATTCTATGTATTATTATTGTTATATCAAGTAGGTGTATGTATTTATTCTAACCGTAATCGGAGTTTATTGTTATTTGTGTTTCTATTGTTTTTTTTAATAAACATTAATATTGTTAAAAGTTAGCACGCCAACCTTTTTTGTTACCTCTGAGGTTGGCAGGTAGAAAATGCTATTAACATTAAGTCCACCTTTTGTACATGTAATTTGTATTTTTGTGCAATAAAGTATTAAAAAAAAATATTATAATATTATACCTACATAAGTTTAAGTTTTAAAGTGCGCATTTTTAAAATGGATGTTTGTATGTAACTGATTTCGTGTCGCAAATAAAAAATATGAAACTAGACTTTCACAAAATCTGATTCCAACTTTCCTTATTTTCTATATTTTCAAATATTTTTAATAAGTGAGCTCTCACACCACACACACACTTGGGGTCGGGTCTAGCCCCTGAAAAGCGCTGTATAACTAAAGAAAAGAACCAGTGGCTAGTTTAAAAATTCACAAATCAAAATCAGAAATTATTAATGGTATAACTGTTGTACAGCAAATATCTTAACTGATAGAGCGAAGCGAGATCTCCAAATCAACTTGGGCAAATCGGCGTTGTATGTATGTATGTGTGTTTGTCCGAGGATAACTTTCGAAGAGTTGATCCGATCATCGTGGAATTTTATAATAATATAGATAGGTAGTGTCGGCACAATACTGGTGTGAAATGAGCTAATGACCTAAATAAGCTAAAAATATGTTCAAGAGGGGTAAAAAAAAATCAAAATGCGATTATTAGGTCAAGACGTCCTTCATCCCTTCAGGAAGGGTCTTCATTAGTACATTTCGACACTGTTTTTATTTTTAGTTTAATCCTTGTAGTTTTTGGGTCATAAAGCCATAATATAAACTGAACTTTAGACGAAATTAACAGGGTGCACCAGTAACCACACAGTGCTGAAATTTGGTATTCGTGTAGCTTTAGTGACACAAATATAGATAAAAGTCTGAAATCTAGAACAACTGCAATTTCTAACCCTAAAACGAGTAACCCATTAACATGAACCCCCGTTACCTGTAATTTGGATTAAACTGTAAGTTAAGTTTTTGGGTTGTGCATTTCGTGGCACTATTTTAGTATTCAAAAATTATGAATAATACTTTTTTTTTTGTTTTTTGGGAGACTAGCGAGATCTCAGTTCGGGGCGAACCACCTGTAACTATCATAGCTACCTTGATAATATCAGTGAACTCCTTAGCTTGATTCTGGTCGAGATGTCCGAGCGCCTTGAACCGGTCCGCGAAGAGCAGAAAGTCCGCGAAGCTCACCAGCCCGTCCTTATCCACGTCGAGGATGTTGTGGACGGTGCGCATCTTGCGCCGCCAGAACTCCGACTGAACGCCCGACACACAAACAACGGGTTTAACTTTATTATAGCTGTTTCAGCTGCCTTTGTTTTTAGCCCCACATATTTTGACACTCGCAAATAATCGATCAAATCACTTATTGCGAATATGGGTTAGTAACAGGTGGTTAGTGATACAGTTTGAATTCGTCGATAACCAGCGTTGATCGCATGCAATTTTCATCATTTATCATAGAAAAAATTATCAAAACCTATTGGGTACCTAAGTTCCCGTTGACCTAGAATCATGAAATTTGGCAAGAAGCAAAGTCTCACAGCAGAATTTACGGAAATTCTCTGTGAATCCTTGGGGTTTTTGTAAATATTTTAAAATCTAACTTGATTTCAAGTTATGCGACTGACTGAATGCGGTCACATTGAATATTGCAGTGGGTATCCAGCCCGGGCATACCCACTAAGGAGTACCTATAGATCACAAAACAGTTAGGTAAGTACATATGGTCAATGTGTTACTCACTCTATCAATGCCTTTGCATTCTGTATCAGAGTCCGAGTCACTCTCAGTGTCGTGTTTCCTGCGGTCCCTCTCAGCTCTGCCGTGCTGCTTGCTGTACCGACGCAGGGCGGAGGAGCGCTCCGCGAGGTCCAGCCCGCGCGTCTCTCGACCTTCCTGGATGTAGCATATGTTGCCGCTGCATATCGTCTTTGAGTGGAGGGACTGGAAGCAAACAGCAAAAGTAAAGGCAGTTGAAGTGTTGTTGGAATTTCGGAGCCACCGAAGCTAAAAGCTCGAAAGGGACTGATTTAGATTTATGGAGTAACATATGCATACAATACAATACAATTCTTTATTTATAACGCCAAGTTACAAGTCAAAAACACAAATAAACAAAAAAGTTATATAGGTCAGGAATAAATTGAATATTTAGAATTATTAAAATATCTAATATAAATATAGTGTATTAATTGTATAATAAATTCATTTTATCAAAAATTATATAATAGGCAATGTGTAGAACTCATCTACAGAGTAAAAAGAACTCTCTAAGAGCCATTTTTTCAATCTATTTTTAAACATTATGGTGGAAGTTGTATCCCTTTTAATATTGTCCGGCAGCCTGTTGTAGACCGAGGGACCCATTATATATACGGACCTCTCCGACTTGCACAGCTTGTGCGCGGGCGTGACGAGGACGTGAGCGAGCTTGTCACTGCGCAGAGCGCGGCCGGTGTTCACACCTCGCCTCTGGAACTCATCGATGTTGATATGAGTGAAGAGGGCTACTTGGTATATAAGTTCACAGGGGAGAGGCATGATATTCAGCTCTTTAAACAAGTCTCTACACGACACATCGTCATCCACGCCGACAATCGCGCGCACGGCCCGCTTTTGCATGACGAAAACTCGCTGGACATCCGCGGCTCGCGCCCACAGCTCCACACCGTAGGTGAGAAAGCTATGGACGGTCGCAAAGTAACACGCCAGTACTACGCTACGAGACGCGGTGTTAGCGAGCCGTCGCAGTGCAAAACAGGTACGACCTAACTTGGAGCAGAGCTCCTCTATATGTGCCTCCCAAGTGAGTCCGCTGTCAATGAAGAACCCTAAAAGTTTTGTATTTTCGACCATCCGTAGTGTGGTGTTCCCGGCAATCACGGTACAAGGTGGCGATGTTGTGCCATTGAAGCGAAAGGTCATGAAGCAGGTCTTTTCACTATTGAGGGCTAAACCGTTTGATTTAAACCAATGTTCGAGCCTTCGAACTACATTGTTCAACCTGAGCTCTAGTTCGAGTGTTGACGGCGCAGTCACAATGGCCGCCACGTCGTCTGCGTACATGTACACTTGCGCGTCGCTCACGTACTCGGGTAGGTCGTTGAGCAGTAGGCTGAACAATGTGTTCGAGAGGCAGGAACCCTGCGGTACCCCCATAGTGTTCTCCAGCTCCACTGACCGTAAACGCCCTTGATCGCCAACCACTGTTTGAGTACGGTGCGACATAAAAGAAGTCAGCAAGGACAGCGTATGACATAAGTCATGTTACTCATCTTCTTAATACTCATTAATTTATTGTAATCCACAATTTATTATTATGTGGTAATTGATACGCCGTGAGCGTGTCAGCTAGTAACTTATATCAATACTAGCTGATCAGCCCGCGGTTTCGCACGCGTAGTTTCTCAATAAAAACATCACCCCCCTTCTGTGCAATCGGTTAAAGACTAGCCTATTCCCGGTCATAATCTATCTATAATAAGTACCAAGTTTCATCGAAATGTCGTTTAGTCGTGAAAACGCAACAAACAGACAGAGATAAGTACTTTCGAATTTATACTCTGCATTCCGAATCACGACAAAATCGCTGCTAGCGTTCACGTAGTTATTTTGCGTACCGATTCAGTTATCGCGCTGATGACAGTTGAGCGCCGTCAAGGATTCGCTCATGGCGGATGTAATGACGTCATCTATGACGAATCACAGGACATCGTTGTCGCGCCCACGGTGACTCGGAACGCTTATTAGCGCGATGATATCGATTTTAGCGTGATTCGGAATGCAGCCTATTAGTATGGATCAATGTTCACTGTCAGTCCAGTCAGTCAATAAGCAACCAGTAGGTATTTTTTAAAAATTTTCTGTGTTTTTATTCTAATCTGAATAAAATGACTACAAAATAATATTTCCGAGTTAATTTATACAAAAACGATACGAAATGGCTGTCACATGGCATCGTGCTCTATTTAGAAATTGCAACTTGAATAGTCTAACCAAACCGGTCTATTGGAATGTTGGGAGAAGTTATCCAGTAAGAGTGCTGTCTAGTGGTATTTGTTATAAAATTATGGTTTATATTAGTCGTCTAGATAACATAAAAGTAGACTTCATATCAGTAAGGAATTGTACCGCACAATGCCCTGCCAGCCCAGGAAAGCCTCAGGAGCCGGAAAAGAAACAAGGTCTTAGACAACTGTTTAAACAGATGTACAAAGACGTGTCCTACTGCCCGTTCACCTGTGTGTACATCGGCTGTTTGGTTTGGCAGCTTCTAGTATGCTATAAGACGTGACGATGATGTTTTAGGCATTTTAGAGTCATATGGAGTTAGTGAACAACACAAAGACAAAATCTTTTATTCATTAAAATCACAAGGATCATTTTGAAACGAGAATTTTACTGCCTGTTCCTTCGCGACCAAGCCAGGAAATAAAGGCGAGAAAACAATGCTGGTTTTTTTTAATTAATCTTTTAGAATACATAACAATAAAGAAAATAAATTACGTCTATATTGTAACATTTTTGAACGAGTTGGAGCAATTTCAATCTCGAGCTTCTCTATCATCTAAATAATCCGACAATTTATAGTAGGCTTTTTTATAAAGATTTTGTTTAAATACGCTTTTAAATTTGTTAATTGTCAATATTTGTACATCACTTGGGAGTTTGTTAAAAAAGCGTACACTTAAACTTTATGGAGTCTACAAGTGGCAACAGCGAGTATATCTTTATATTGAAATTATGATTATCGCTATTTTTCTTAAACAAATTAATACTTTTGTGAACATATGTACATCAGGGAATGTCATAATATTTTTAACACATTTGCATTACGTACTTGTGCGTTATTGTAATGTAAAACGCACGAGTTTCTTTTTAATAAGGTAAAACGTACGGTTTATCAAGATGTTCCGTCTAAAACGAACGGTACTTTTTTAAATCTTAGCAGAGTTTTTATATCAGAAAAGTGGTCAACATTTTATGAATAAAATTAACTTTGGGAGATAAAATATAAAAAATAAACATTTAATTCTATAATTTAATTAATTTTGACAATAAATTACAATCATTTATCTGTAACAAAAACCAAAAAATATTAATTTACTTTATTAGTAATATGTACTGGCTGTTTTTGTGACTTTGCCTTAAAAAATAAAGAGCTGATGCGCGGGTATCGCTAATTTATGAACAAGTAAAAGATTTATTCGTTTAAGAAAGTCCGAGTTTTATTTATTTCCTCGCAAATATGTTATATAACGTCGTATAACATACGTGCGCTTTGATTATTCTTCTGCTTTCTTGTAGCCCTCGTCTACGGCTCGGGCTAGCAATATCGCCTCGGCTGTAATTTTCAACTTACCGCATTTATATCATAATGTACCATTATTTCTTTAAACTTATTGCGTAATGAACTACTGGAGCTGGTAGCTAGAGCTGGCTATATAGCACTCACCTTTGCTCTCTCTAAGTTAGCAACACAACACCCCTAAGTTAAGGTGTGACAGTTGGTGGAACTACCTTTGCTATTTAAAGATGCAAGCAGTAGGTTGGATCAAACCAGTACCATCACGTGAAAGGCTCAAAGAGATGTTTCGAGAAAAACGGGATAATCAACAATACCGTTTCAATGAGCGCAATCAACATTACCTAACTCAGATGAAGGAGAAACGCACACAAGTAATAATCGTACTTCGTACTAATATTATAAACGCGAAAGTTTGTATGTATGGATGTTTGTTACTCTTTCACGCCGGAACGGCTGAACCGATTGCGATGAAATTTGGTATGTACGTAGATCATAAGCTGGATTAACACATAGGCTACTTTTTATTGGCAAACCACGCGTGCGAAGCCGCTGGCAACAGCTAGTAGAACATAAATTAGAAATGAGAACCATGAAAAATAAGCGCAAAGATGAGAAGCAGTGATCAGTCCATGGACTGGTAGGAGGCGGGGGGAGAGGTGGGGCGCGGGGCCTGCACCGGGCCCGACGAGGCTCCGAAGGTCGTCAGGTGGCAAGCGCGACACATCAGCTTACCTAAACCATTCAATTCTATTAGGTAATTTCGGTTGTATTCTGTTAGTCTCGAATGTTTTATATTTATTAATAATGTGAACCCATCTTAAACGTACAATTTAATGAAGACAGTTATCAAACATGTTTTTGTAGGGAGCACGCGATAGCAAAGTTCATAGACCTCATTATACAGTTATACCACAACAACGTACGCATTATGACTGTGAGTTACTTGCATTTATAATGCAGTTCAAGCTTGCACATGTACCTATTTAGTTTCTATGAGAATCTAATACCTATGTAGGTAGAGATACCTATATCAAGCTAAAATTGCGCGCCCCTAAACCTTGACTACTTGAAAAAACTTTGTATTCAACCATCCATCCATACTACATATTATAAATTCGAAAGTCACTCTGTCTATCTGTTGCATTTTCACGAAAAATGGCTTCGCCGATGTCGATGTAATTTGGTATATAGATAGACTAGCTTTGCCCGCGACTTCGTCCGCGTGGAATATTGCTTTGTTTGGGTAGCATTTATAATTATTTTACAAATAAGACATACTTTAATGAGCTATTTGGAGTGTTTCACTGCAAAGAGCTTATTAAATTATTTATACGCTGCACAGCGCTCATTGTGTACGGCGCGGTGCTTGGCAAGTTTCTTACTCGCGTTAACTTCAGTTTCACATTTTGTAATGACTCCGTAAATGTTACATCAGAATAGCTCTAATATGTTGTCTCTTGTCGCAAACTTTCAAAACATTCACATAAACGTTACATATTTACATACAAACTTTCATCCCCTATTGTTATTTTACACCCTTGAGGGTAAAACTTTTACAAACTTTGAATGTCATATTTATTTATACCGAATCAACAGCCTAAAAAATAAGTTACAAGCTTCTAGCTCTAAAAATGACGATACTTCCATACAACTTTTCATCCCCCCCTTTTAACACCTTACAACACTTTTTTCGCATTGAAAAGTAGCCTATGTCCTTTCCTTTCTCAGGCTCTACTAGACTATCTGTGTACTAAATGTCATTTAAATCGGTTCAGTAGTTTTGGCGTGAAAGCGTGATAGACAGACAGACAGAGTTGCTTTCGCATTTATAATATTAAATTAGTAAGAATTATGACCAGGAATGAGACAGAGGCTACTCTTTACTCGACTGCGCAGATTTTTTTTTTTTCGAATTGACTAATCTCGCTGTTGGCCTCTGAGGCCGTTGCAGCTTAACCGAGCCGACTGCGCAGAAGGGTAGGATTAATGTTTTTTATTGACAAAGCCTTTTGGCGTTTTGGTTTCTAAACTCCGTTCTCAAGGAGTGCGTAAATACAAAGCAACTGTCTAAATTCGTAACAATCTCGTAATTGGGTTGTAACGCTAAAAGGCTAATAGCTGCGGCTGTTTTGGTTTGTCCCCGACATCTTTCCTCACAATGTTCGAATGTAGATCCCGCGTTTGTAACCGTGTTCGTCGGGCAACAGCATCAGCAATGTAATTGTGACCAAATTTTAAAACTTTTTAATTTATTGCTTTAAAAAATTTATTTTTGAACTTTTCTCGAACTGATCAGATGTAAATGATAGCGAAGATTCCAAAAATGCAATAAAAATAAAATGTGCCAAAGGCGTCTGTTGCGTTATTCGTTGGATACGACGATATCTCGTGAAATCCTACCTGCTCCCGGTATTTACAAGAACCCCTGCAAGTTTTTGTTTGTATAAAGTATCAATGTAGTTAAAGTTCGTGTAGGGATCGGTTACTATTGAGGCCAGCTGTCTGTAGGGTTGCCATGCCAACCGTACTATAATATATAGTATTGTAGGTACTATATTTTGAGTCTGCGTACTATATACTGTTGAAGAAATATATAGTATGCAAAATATTATATTTTCAACACCGAAATACAACAAAGATATCCTTCATTTTAAAACTGTATTTGACGCTCCTTTACTAACTTATATTATATATAACTGATGCGAAAACATGTATCTGTAACTCGTCGTGTCCTAATGCCAAAAATGTAAAATGTGTTGCAAAATCTTTAAAGTAAAATCTCTCACAGAAAGTTATGAAATTCTAAAGGTTTTTTGGTATTTATTGATAAATATTTAGACTATCCTAATAAATGGTTTGATTTGGTGAAAGCAATCGGATAAGCAAAATTCAATTTAAAACAGGTGACTGAAACAATATTATTGTATTTTAGATATGATTAAATAAAATGTTTAAAAGTGCAAGAAGTGACAAGAAATATAGTTTTTATAAAAATGAATAAGTACCTAACAAATAATATCTTTGTTTATGTTAAGGTCTTTATATATCTTTATATAGTCATAAAATACTATATTGTTTTAAGTGTACTATATTTTTTATGGCTTATTTTGAAAACTACTATATTTCCCCAAAAAAATGTTGGCAACCCTTGCTGTCTGGGAGACAGTCCCAAGAATAGAATCAAACCAAGGACACGATGCAACCTAATGTTAAATGGCAATGCCAACCGCATAGCTTGACTCTGAAATATGCAGTCACTTCAGATCACAAACACATTATTATTACATATCACATTATTAACAGAATGAATAATATACAATTATTTACAAGACTATACAAGTAACTTTTTAACAAATATATAATCGACTTCAGATAACAGTAAAAACCAAACTGCTCTACCAATTTTGATGAAATTTCCATGGGATCAATCTAAAAGTATTTATAAATAAAAATCCAAATCGGTTGATACAGTGTTTTTTTAACTGGGACAGTACGGCAGCACCCATAACCAGAGGAGATACAGGTGCAGTTTCTTTTAAAACATTTGCTCGTTTTCGAAGAAAAACATTTTGGCATTAACATTTTTTTGGTCAAGCGTGAGTAGCGCCTTAAAATGAATTAAGTTGGTAAATTTTTGATGCCGATCCATGCCGTCCTTTGTAAGGATCATGTTATTTTATCGGATGAAAAAAATCTGAGCAGCGGAAGTTAGTCAAATTTGATAAAATGTATTGTCATACAACAGGACAAAGCAAAATTCCTCCAACAAACATTTTATTAGATTCTAATTGCACATTAAAGAAGTATTAATACTGTAGCGATTAAGAAGTTAGGAACTCCATGCTCTCATGAGCAATTCAAAAACATTTCGTATTTCAGAACCATTTTGAATTTCGAACATGGTTCTTGCACCTGTCGGACTTTTATATCAGTCATTGCATCATCTTATTTGTCCTATCATGGCATTGTCAAATACGCAAAAAGTAGTCTTAATTGAAGCATATTTCCTACACTAACCTAGACTAAGTTTACCTAATGTAAACTAACATGCAAAAAATATATATAATAAACATAAATAAAACTTATAACTATACAGGGTGTGGTGTAATGAGTGGATAATAGGGTACCTGCGGGTAGGGGCCATTGTAGCGGTTCAGAAAAATATTTGTTATGCTCAGTAAAAGTGCCTCGGTTTTCGAGATATTCGACATTTTCGAAATTTAAGAAATATTTCACCCTTCGTCACTATTTTTGGCGCCAAGACTGCAAATGAAAATTTTTTCATTTCATACTTTCATATTCATATTCAATTAATTTAAAATAATATTTTGATTTGAAAAATTTATTTTCTTATCTAAATATAGGTATTTTTAAGTACAGTATGTAAGTACATTAATAAAATACCAACTTTGTACTTGTATCCATGATTATAAAAATTAAATTGTATCTTCTTGTGACTTGACCATGACTATGTGACCCCCCCCCCCCCCCCCCCCCCGGCACCAAAGCTGGATCCGCCCTCGAGCCAGATCTCTAAAGCCAGACTTGGGCAAATCGGCGTTGTATGTACCTATGTAAGTTGTCCGAGGATAACTTTCGAAGCGTTTATAAGTTCATCCTGAAATTTTGTATATTATATAGGTAGTGGTGGCACAATTTCGGTGACTAAATGAGCTAAAAATGTGGGGCGGGGGAGGGGGGGGAGGGTTGTTGAGGATATTGAGGGATCAAGAGGGGTAAAGAAACCCTAAATGGGACTATCCCGTCAAATGGCACGTCTAATAAAAGATCTTTAAGAGTGCATTTCGATCCCGTTTTCATTTTTAGTTTAAACCTTGTAGTTTTTAAGGTATTGCTTATTATATTAGCCATAATATAAACTGAACTTTGACAAAATTCACAGCGTAAGTACACCAGTTTCGCGCCGGACACATTCCGTCAAACAAGTTTAAATTTTTGATGGGTATCTCAGATTCCCCTAACTGCTCAGAGTGCGATATTGAAGAAGACGTTCATCATGTGTTGAAGGAGTGTGTTCGGAATGAGTCACAAAGACATGATGTTAGGCCTAGGTTTAATTATGGAGTAGGTATGTGCAATAGCATTTTAGCGGCCCCGCTTTCCGAAGAAGCGGAAATGCTGGTCAAACTGTATCTGCACTGCCTGCAGATATAGTTTGACTAGCATCTAAATAGCGAAACATGTTCATTCTGGTGTCAGATTTAATTTTTGCTATAAATGTATCTTTTTTGTACGGGGGTGACATAGTCACTGTGTGACAAAACCCCTCATTAAAAATAAAGAGAGAAAAAAAAATGTAACCAGTGACCCCACAGTGCTGAAATTTGGTATGCGGGTAGGTTTAGTGACACAAATATAGGTAAAAGTCTGAAATACAGAATAACTGCAATATCTACCCCAAAAAATAATAACCAATAACATGAACTCCCGTTATCTGTAATTTTAATGAAACTGTAGGTCAAGTAATTTGGTTAAATATTTCGTGGCACTATTTTGATAGGTAGTCAAAGATTACAAATAATATTTTTTTGTTTTTATGTGAGACTCGCGAGATCTCAGTTCGGGACGAACCACTAGTATTATAATATAGTATATAGTAATATTCGAAAGTGTCCCTCTGTCTATCTGTTTGTTACTAAACGATTGGACTTCGTCTACAGATGATTTATGACCGGGATTAAGACAGAGGCTACTTTTTACCCAACTGCGCAGAAAGAAGGTAATGTTTTATTGCCAAACCACGCGTGCGAAGCCGCGACAGGGACAGCTAGTAGCTAAATAATTTTCAGCTAGGTATCGCAAGGTTAAGGGGACTATATGGCATCCGGTTCTCGCCTATCCTGCGAATCCGGAGCATGTCCCGGTTACTTCCAGGTAAAAATCTGACTCGGATGGCCTCGGGTCGTGTGTAATCGATGCAGTAAATATTCAAATGTTTGGTTGTGCGACGGATTAGTCAGGGGCCGTTAAAAAACGGTCCCTGACAAGCCCGGATGCCATAGTCCGTGCCTAAATGTTAATAAGTCTATCGGTTACATTTAATCTGGTAAACAGGAAAAACTAGTTGCATCATCATCATCATCATCATCATATCAGCCGTAGGACGTCCACTGCTGGACAAAGGCCTCCCTCATTGATCTCCAGGAACTGCGGTTGGAAGCGGCCTGCATCCAACGCCGACCTGCGGTTCTTACCAAGTCGTCTGCCCATCTTGTGGGTGGACGTCCTACGCTGCGCTTGCCGGTCCGTGGCCTCCACTCGAGAACCTTTCGGCCCCATCGGCCATCTGTCCTGCGCGCTATATGGCCTATGTATAGGCGTATGTATACCTAGGACAAACAGTCCAATTAGGTAGGTCCAACTTCGAGAAAGAGGTCAATCGTCGAATCCAACTCGGATGGGCAGCGTTTGGGAAACTTCGCAACGTCTTTTCGTCCAACATACCTCAGTGCCTTAAGACGAAAGTCTACAATCAGTGTGTGTTACCAGTGATGACATATGGAACCGAGACGTGGTCCTTCACTATTGGCCTTATGAATAAGCTCAGAGTCGCTCAACGAGCTATGGAGAGGGCTATGCTCGGGGTTTCTCTACGGGATCGAATCAGAAATGAGGAGATACGTAGGAGAACTCAAGTCACCGACATAGCCCGACGGATTAGCACGTTGAAGTGGCAATGGGCAGGCCATATAGCGCGCAGAACTAGTTGCATAAGACTCTCGAAATATTATCTTATAATAGCTATGTAGATAAATAATTTGAGGCCTCAAATTTTATTGATCCTGCCCAATTCGCTCGAGTCTACAAACAATAGGTACACACGGCTACACTTCAAGCTATAATTTCCAGTATAAGCCGATCGCTCATTGTACGTAGGCCTACACAAAGCGAGGTCAGCTTATACTGGAATTGTAGCCGTGTGTACATAGCCTTATCATAACTCTTAATTATTTATTGTATTGTAATCAAATGTGTATAATTACGTTATTTTATTCTAAGATCTTTAATTATTAGTATTGGTCTACTTACCGTTCTAATAATAAATAAATAAATCTAATACATTATGTAATTTCCTTGCATAACTAGGAGTTTATATGGGACCATTCTGAAAGAAATCCTTCCAAATACAAAAAGGATTTTACAATTCGGTTCATGAATGGCGGAGTTCTGAGGTAACAAATTTAATAAAACCGGGCAAGTGCGAGTCGGGGTCGCGCACGAAGGGTTCCGTACCGTTATCTATAAAAACGGCAAAAAAAATCACGTTTGTTGTATGGGAGCCCCCCTTAAATATTCGTTTTATTTTAATTTAATCATTTATTTTTAAAGTGAATAAGATAACTAAATATTCAGTGAATATTTCAAGCGTCTACCTGTTGCCGTTATCAAAATCGAGCTAAAACGAGCTAAAAAAATCACGTTTGTTGTATGGGAGCCCCCCTTAAATATTTATTTTATTCTGTTTTTAGTATTTGTTGTTATAGGGGCAACATAAATACGGCATCTGTGAAAATTTCAACAGTCTAACTATCACGGTTCATGAGATACAGGCCTGGTGACTGACGGACAGACAGACACACAGCGGAGCCTTAGTAATAGGGTGCCGTTTTACCCTTTGGATACGGAACCCTAAAAAAACATATGCAACTGAATTGAGAACCTCCTTTTTTTAAGTCGGTTAAGAACAACAGAGATGGCCACTCAAGGTCACTCAGCTCAGCTCATAAGAACTGTCTTGCCAGGTCACTGACCTGATGCAAGGTGACACCCAAAGTGGCCACTTTGAACGTGCTCGGTCTAAATACACCTAGTTTATCATGGAGTATGTAACTGTCCCGAAGGTACACTCCACAGTTCACAAAACATGGTAAATATTCGCCTTGTTACTACAAAAAAGTTAAACAAATGTTTAACGCGTGTTTATAAAATACCTTACCAATTTTGATTTAGGAATTTTTTAAACACTTGCTAAACAGTGTTTAATTTTTTGATGTGAATACATTTTTAAAATTGCTTCCATAGTGGGGGCAATTAAAAAAAAGTGGCCAAGTGCGAGTCGGACTCGCCCATGAAGGGTTCCGTAGCAGCAAGTAACATAATATAAAAGTATAAAAGAATGAGAGGTAAATTGCGGTTTACGATTTATGACGTATTAAAAAAAACTACTTACTAGATCTCGTTCCAATTTTAGGTGGAAGTTTGCATGGTAATGTACATCATATATACTTTTTTTAGTTTTATACAGGGGGGGGAGTGGGGGATACACATTTTACGACTTTGGAAGTGTCTCAATATATATATATATGTATTTTATGTATCTTAATATTAATATTTATGTAATTTTATGATTATATTATTTAATATAATTAAGCATTTTATTTTATATTAACTATATTTTTTATAAATTGTAATATATGCATATTTAAAAAAAAAAACTGATTCTAAAAAAATCTTATGCCTCCGTCTTTATTTGTTCATATAGATCCTGTCCATCCAAAGGTTGCCTGGAAGAGATCGCTTTTAGCGATAATGCCGCCCATTGTACCTATGATTTGAAATTGTATTTTCTTTTATATGTTTGTATTTAATGGTGTGCAATAAAGAAATTATCTATCTATCTATCTCTCGGGCAAACTATTCGGTTTAGAAAAAAAATATTAGAAACCTCTACCTATATAATTTTTGAAGACCTATCCATAGATAGCCCACACGTATGGGTTTGATGAAAACAAAATTGAGTTTCAGTTCTAAGTATGGGGAACCCCCAAAATTTATTGTTGTTTTTCTAATTTTGTATGAAAATCTTAATGCGGTTCACAGAATACATCTACTTACTAAGTTTCAACAGTATAGTTCTTATAGTTTCGGAAAAAAGCTGTGACATACGGACGGACAGACAGACAGACATGCCGAATCCATAAGGGTTCCGTTTCTTGCCATTTAGCTACGGAACCCTAAAAACGAATGATAACGAAATCGGGGAATACAGTTTAGTGTTGCAGCTACTATCTATCATCCAAAATGTAATTACACCACTGGATAGCTAAAGGATCAAAGAATTCGTTACGATAGGTGAGGACTGTGACGAGTGTTACGCATCGCGCGCGGTGGAGGGGGAAGCACCGCCATTTTGAGGTCATTTTGCTGCGATGATTTCTATTTAGTATGAACCCGTAGGACTTCATAATGTTCAAACATGATTACATCACATAAAATAGCGTATTTTAAGTTTTGTATAGAAAATATTTACCTGTTACGTGCACGTATTCACGTACAACACACTGCCGTGACCATGACACAGCCACACCCCATTTTTTTGTGGTAAGATCCTAACGTTAGTACCACAAAAATGATAAACAACTATTTAACGCGTGTTTAAAAAATATCTTACCAATTTTTGTCCAGTATTAATGTGACGAAAAAGCATGACTCATGACTCATTGTCACGTTCCGCCTGAGCCGAGCGTGCAAGCGAGAGCGCGGAACAAGCGATAGAGAGGCACGATCGGCCTAAGCGTTCGGCTTGTGACGCGTCTATCTCTCTCGTTATCACGTAAAATTTATCGTCCGTAAACCGACTTTACAGACAACCAATTTATTTTTAAACAGTTTTAGCGGGTGTCCCTAAGTCTAGTAAAAATTATGTTTACTTACCAGTGCGCCCGTCAAATAACAAGTAAATTTTTACAAAATTTTAAAACCCCTTTACCCCCCCCCCCCCCCCACCGTTTTGAATCGGAGGTTAAAACTGGTTTTCTAATAAAAACCGCGTCCGAATCGGTCCTTCCGTTTGGGATCTTCGATGCCACAGACAGATACACAGACAAACATAGCATCAAACTTAACTTAAATAACAACCCTCGTCTTGCTTCCGGAGTTAATGAAATGATTAGCCAACAGCGTTCAACTAATTCGCGGGTGTCGGTGTGACCCGCTAGATCTATTATCATATTCATACAAATTACAGGTAACGGGAGTTCATGTCAATTGGTTATGTTTTTTAGGGGTAGAAATTGCAGTTATTCTGGATTTCAGACTTTTCTCCAGAGATTTGTATAATATCAAACTTCAGCACTGTGGGGTCATTTGTGTACGCTGTGAATTTCGTCAAAGTTCAGTTTTTACTAAGGCTATTAACAACAAAAAAAGGGATTGAAGACCTTTAATTAGATTTCCTACTTGACCTAATAGTCTCATTATGATTTTATTTACCCCTCTTGAACCCCAATATCTCAAAACCCCCGCATTTTCAGCTCATTTAGTCACACCAGGATTAAGCCATCACTACCTTCCTATATAGGTATCAAATTTCACGATGATCGGATCCACTCTTCGAAATTTATCCTCGGACAAACAAACATACATACATTACCTATATAGGTACATACAACGCCGATTTGCCAGAGTTATCTCGCTTCGATCGATCAATAAGATCACTTGCAATAACTTTATGTATCGTAGTAGGTACCATAACCTACAACAAAATCTTTAATGATATTGACTTATTCACTAAATCCTAACATACCTACTTACTTTAAAAATACCATGAAAGATACATTTTTACCTAAAGCTGGAAAATTATAATCTACGTACATACGAAATTTCATCGAAATCGGTTAAGGCGCTAACCGTAACCTTGAGCGAATGTGCGTGGCTGATTGAGTAACAAACAAACATATAAATAAACAAACATCCTTTCGCATTAATAATATTAGTGTGATTGTCGCCTTGTACCTAGTACCTATAGCACAATATAAAGCAAAGGTATAAGTATAATTGTTGTATTCGTAGAGTGTAAAAATGGACACAAAATAAATATTTTTCTTTCTTTCTTTCTTTTCACAATCATTAAAAACGTTTATGTAGTAATTTTTGAGCGCTGGATGTCTTTTGTAATTAAAACTTATTATACTTTGCACTTTCTATGTAATTAATGACTTTATGTCACAATAAATATAAAATAAAAAAGTACCTGGGTTCAAACTCCTTTGACCGAACAGCCAGACGGACAGGACACTGATAAAAAGTTATCAGTAGACACCAAGTAGAAACTTTTACATATCATAAAAAATATATATTATTTTATATGGTAAGTACCTCCTGGTACCTGTCCGGTACCTTTATTTTATCAAATATAGAGTTTGATCAGGGCAGAAAGAAATTATGCGGAAGATATCGTGTCCATCAAGTTGGAAGCTTCACCATGGAATTTGGTGATATCAACTATGCCAAGCCGAGCCGTGGGGCGCCGGCAATAGAATGTTGCCCCTCCGCTCTTGCCCGTGGATGCAGTAGGAGTCTGCTAAGGGATACCTCCGAAAGATGGGCAGCAGCGTCTTTTCGTGTTTTCAATACCTATACTGCGCTCGCCAACCCGCCTGCTAAGCGTGGCGAGTATGGCAACAACCCCCTAATGATAAATTTACAACATAAAACCAGGCCCCGAGTCCCCGGCGGCCCCGCTAATCCTGGCTATGGTAGCAGTCACGGTAACGGCGGGGCCAGGGGTGCTAAGAATCCCCGGGCGACGATCGGCTACCAAACCCTACGACGACCACTGGCCCTGGTAACACACAACATCCGCACTTTGAGGACAGACGAAAAGATTGTTGAGCTGGAAGAAGAAATTAGTAGATTACACTGGGACATTTTGGGGTTATCAGAAGTCCGTAGAGAGGGTGAGGACACGATATCCCTTAAGTCTGGTAACCTACTATACTACCGGGAGGGCGACCAACAGTCCCAAGGTGGTGTTGGGTTTCTCGTTCACAAGTCACTCATCAACAACATTATCACCATCGACAGTGTGTCGAGCAGGGTCGCGTACCTGACACTCAGAATATCTAAGCGATATTCGCTGAAGGTCGTTCAGGTATATGCGCCGACCTCTTCACACCCAGATGAAGAAGTAGAGTCTATGTATGAGGACATCAGTAGAGCCATACATACGAACAAAACTCACTTTATTGTTGTTATGGGGGACTTCAATGCAAAGCTAGGCATGAGAAGCGATGATGAGTTGAGAGTGGGGCAATTTGGCCGATTTTCTGGAGAAAGAAGGACTCTTTATGATGAATTCTTTTTTCCAGAAGCCGCCTCACAGGAAATGGACCTGGATGAGTCCCAACGGTTCCACGAGAAATGAGATTGATTTCATCTTGACCAACAAGAAACGGATATTCAATGATGTCTCTGTGATTCACAGGGTGAAAACTGGCAGTGATCACCGAATTGTAAGAGCCACATTGAATATGAACGTTAAACGTGAAAGGTCCCGTTTGATGAAATCTACGCTCCGACCCACTCGCGCTCATATCCAAAACCTCGAGAGCTTTCAACTCGAACTTGCAAATCGCTTTGACTGTCTAGAAGTAGATGCATCAGTGGACGAGATCAATAACAGGTTCGTAGAAACCGTCCATACGGTGAGGTCCCAGTTCTTTAAGACCCCCCGTACCAATAGACCTCAGAAACTCTCTGATGACACCCTTAACCTCATGGCTGAACGACGTTCTTTGCGACTGCAGTCTCCCGATGATGCTCAGTCACATAGGGAGCTCAATAGAAAGATTTGGAAATCCTTGCGGCACGATATTCGTACCTTTAATACATCTCGTATTAAAGATACGATAGAGCGGAATAAAGGCTCCAAAGTGTTCGCAAGAGATAATTCTATTGGGCAGAGCCGCATGACGAAGCTGAAGAGGGAAGATGGCAGCATAACGTCAAGTAAAGCGGAAGTGTTAAGGGAAGTCGAAAGGTTCTATGGACGGCTCTACGATTCGGTCACTAAACCTGTTTGCAGTGCGGCCAACGACCCAAGAGCCAAACTGACCCGACATTATACCGAAGATATTCCGGACATCAGCCTGTATGAGATCAGGATGGCCTTGAAGCAGCTTAAGAACGACAAGGCGCCGGGCGAGAACGGAATCACGTCAGAGCTTCTGAAAGCGGGTGGATCACCGGTACTTAAAGTCCTTCAGAAGCTCTTTAATTCCGCCTTGCTTGAAGGTACGACGCCAAAAGCATGGAACGGGGGCGTGGTGGTTCTGTTCTTCAAGAAAGGTGACAACACCTTGCTTAAGAATTACAGACCCATCTCGCTTTTGAGCCATGCTCAAAGCTGTTTTCGAGGGTCATCGCGAACCGTCTCGAACGCAGGTTTGATGACTTCCAGCCTCCCGAACAAGCCGGGTTCCGTAAAGGCTACAGTACCATAGACCACATACATACGCTGCGGCAAGTCATACAGAAGACCGAAGAGTATAACTTGCCGCTATGTCTCGCGTTTGTGGACTATGAGAAAGCCTTCGATTCGATCGAAACATGGGCAGTGCTTGAGTCTCTCCAACGATGCCGTATTGACTATCGATACATCTAAGTGTTGAAGTGTTTGTATAAAAACGCCACTATGTCAGTCCGAGTAAACGAACAGAGCTCGAAGGCGATTCCCTTAAAAAGAGGCGTAAGACAGGGAGATGTAATCTCTCCGAAACTGTTTACGACCGCATTGGAAGATGCCTTCAAGCTTCTGGAATGGAAAGGACTGGGCATCAATATTAACGGCGAATACATCACTCACCTTCGGTTTGCCGACGATATTGTGGTCATGACAAAGTCGATGGAAGAGCTCAGCACGATGCTCGAAGGTCTCAATCGAGTCTCCCAACGGGTAGGACTTAAAATGAACATGGACAAGACAAAAATCATGTCGAATGTCCATGTCGTCCCTGCCCCAGTTATGGTTGAGAACTCGGCTCTTGAAGTTGTCGACGCGTATGTATACCTAGGACAAACAGTCCAATTAGGTAGGTCCAACTTCGAGAAAGAGGTCAATCGTCGAATCCAACTCGGATGGGCAGCGTTTGGGAAACTTCGCAACGTCTTTTCGTCCAACATACCTCAGTGCCTTAAGACGAAAGTCTTCAATCCGTGTGTGTTACCAGTGATGACATATGGAACAGAGACGTGGTCCTTCACTATTGGCCTTATGAATAAGCTCAAGAGTCGCTCAACGAGCTATGGAGAGGGCTATGCTCGGGGTTTCTCTACGGGATCGAATCAGAAATGAGGAGATACGTAGGAGAACTCAAGTCACCGACATAGCCCGACGGATTAGCACGTTGAAGTGGCAATGGGCAGGCCATATAGCGCACAGAACAGATGGCCGATGGGGCCGAAAGGTTCTCGAGTGGAGGCCACGGACCGGCAAGCGCAGCGTAGGACGTCCACCCACAAGATGGGCAGACGACTTGGAAAGAACCGCAGGTCGGCGTTGGATGCAAGCCGCTTCCAACAGCAGTTCCTGAAGATCAATGAGGGAGGCCTTTGTCCAGCAGTGGACGTCCTACGGCTGATATGATGATGATGATGAACTATGCCAAGCAACTGTGCTGAAATAGTGTTAAATAGTGCTGCAAAGCAGATAAATAGTGCCGCTGTAGTTTAGTAGATATTTAGGTCATTGACTGAGACTTGTAACTTGACGTCAAGTTAGCTGCCTCACCAAGAACAGCTGCACGGATCGTGATGATATAAATACCAAAAAACTGTGCTGAAATAGTGTTAAATAGTACCGCAAAGCAGATAAATAGTGCTGCTGTAGTTTAGAAGATATTTAGGTCATTGATTGAGACTTGTAACTTGACGTCAAGTTAGCTGCCTCACCAAGAACAGCTGCACGGATCGTGATGATATAAATACCAAAAAACTGTGCTGAAATAGTGTTAAATAGTACCGCAAAGCAGATAAATAGTGCCGCTGTAGTTTAGAAGATATTTAGGTCATTGATTGAGACTTGTAACTTGACGTCAAGTTAGCAGCCTCACCAAGAACGGATGCACGGATCGTGATGATATAAATACCAAAAAACTGTGCTGAAATAGTGTTAAATAATACCGCAAAGCAGATAAACAGTGCCGCTGTAGTTTAGGACATATTTAGGTCATTGACTGAGACTTGTAACTTGACGTCAAGTTAGCTGCCTCACCAAGAACAGCTGCACGGATCGTGATGATATAAATACCAAAAAACTGTGCTGAAATAGTGTTAAATAGTACCGCAAAGCAGATAAATAGTGCCGCTGTACTTTAGGAGATATTTAGGTCATTGACTGAGAGTTGTAACTTGACGTCAAGTTAGCAGCCTCACCAAGAACGGCTGCACGGATCGTGATGATATAAATACCAAAAAACTGTGCTGAAATAGTACCGCAAAGCAGATAAATAGTGCCGCTGTACTTTAGGAGATATTTAGATCATTGACTGAGACTTGTAACTTGACGTCAAGTTAGCAGCCTCACCAAGAACGGCTGCACGGATCGTGATGATATAAATACCTAAAAACTGTGCTGAAATAGTGTTAAATAGTACCGCAAAGCAGATAAATAGTGCCGCTGTACTTTAGGAGATATTTAGGTCATTGACTGAGCGTTGTAACTTGACGTCAAGTTAGCAGCATCACCAAGAACGGCTGCACGGATCGTGTCCACAGTATTTTGGCATAGTTGAAACCACCAAATTCTATAGTGAGGCTTCCAACTTGATGGACACAAGATATCGGAGTTATTGAATGAGTCCATAGGAAATTACTATAGTACTTTAGGGCCACTTCTACCTTTCTAGTGCTTTTAACTTTTGAGGTAAGTATTGCTTTCCACCAGTTTTATTGATTCTGGTCGGACCACGAACGGTTACTTCCCTTATAAGTACCTACCTAACTTCCTAGGTACTTCCAATCCAAAAAATTGGTCTTCAAAAACACTACGAGATTTAAAAGATTTAAGAAACCTACAATAATCCACTTACGAAATCCATTTTCGTAGTAGTCTTACAAGCTTCATACAAAACAACCAAAGATAACTGCAAAATACGATGAGCGCGCACACTGACAGCCAAAAAGCGACATGATGAAGTTAGCTGATAACTGTCACATGCGCGCGAACACCGACAGCCAAAAAGCGACATGATGAAGTTAGCTGATAACTGTCGCTCTAATTTCCGTGAAAACTCTTAACTATATTTATTAATTTATCATTCCTTTTACAAACAAAGAGTTGTTACATACGGAATGAGTTTCCCTCGATTTTTTCGGGGTCCCATCATCAGATCCTGACTTGGTGCCTATGGAACACGGACTTTACGTGAAGTCACGTGAAATCCTTGCTATGGAACAACCTGGGAAGACAACCTGGGATCCTTTGAAACAAAAAAAAGAATTTCTCGAAACGGTTCAGGCGTCTTCGAGTAGGTAATCGGGAACATACATAAAAAAACCGGACAAGTGCGAGTTGGACTCGCCCAGCGAGGGTTCCGTACAAAATTGTACCGACCGTTTCGATGATTGAATTCCGCAAACGCTGTATTTCTAACACGATCAGACCAATGTATGTTTATAATGTCGCGGAGACACTTGAGATGAAACCTGTCAAGGGTTTTTATGTGCCTGCAGTCCAGGCACCACGTCTCTGCAGAGTATCGAATATTTGGTAAGACGATCGCCATTTAAACCTTGATTTTTGTGTTCAGCTTAATATGATGGGAGTGAAAAACTTTGACTCAGATTCAGTTTTCAGATTTTTCCCTGTACTTAGTACCTATAAGACGATATTATTGGCCAAATTTCATAATTCTAGGTCAGCGGAAAGTACCTACCCTATAAATTTTGATTTCCTTGAGTGTCGAAATAGATATACGTTTTTTGAAGCATAAACGGCCGTGTCTTATTTTTACGTTAACTTAGAAGAGATTTAGTTTGATAGAAGTTTGATTTTTTCACAGCTTCAACGGACTGTATACTTGAGTAGGTATATGCTTTTAATTTCAACTCGATAGGTACCTACCTCCACGCGTTCCCGAGATAAAGGGTCTTGACAGACAGACAGACGGACAAAGTGATCCTATAAGGGTTCCGTTTTTTTCCTTTTGAGGTACGGAACCCTAAAAAACAAGATTCTGACGAATTGAGAACCTCCTCCTTTTTTTAAGTCGTTTAAAAATGAATATCATACTGCCGTACCTATTACGGAACCGTAATAGACGACGTAATGAACGGATTTATTACCTAATGTTTAGTCTTTCAGCTGGTAATTAACTGCTATTAATTACTTAGGCAGTTAGTTAAATACACTATTGCTAGAGACATCAGTTACTTTGTGCATTAGATAAACTAATATTCTTATAAAAAAGATTCCGACGAATTGAAAACATCTTCCTTTTTATGAAGTCGGTAAAAAACACCCACGGCTTCGCACGTGCGGTTTGTCAATAACAACACCTCCTTCTGCGCAGTCGGGTAAAAAGTACCCTACGTCCCAATCCCGGTCATAATCTATCTATATACGGAATTTCATCGAAATCAGTCCAGCCGTTTAGTCGTGAAAACGTAAGGAAGGACTTTACTATCGGTCCAATTCGATAGGGGGCTGGGGGGGAGACCAATAGTAAACAAATGTGTTGTAAACTTGTAATACAATGACATTGCCAAATTCGATATTCCCGTCAATAAAAATGCAATCTCACTGTTATGTGAATTTTCGCAATCGATTACGGATTTTCAAAAAATAATATCTCAAAAACTGTAGGTTTCCGCAAATCGTCATTTCACATGTAGACTTTCCTATGTAGGTAGGTATCTACATATGAAAAAAAATGAAAGTCAGCTCAATATACCGATTGGAAAGTTGAGCTAAACGTAATAAATAGACTGATAGAGTTACTTTCGAATTCATAATATTATTATAGAATACCCCTCCTTCTTCGCAGTCGGGTAAAAATGTAAACTTGAATAGACTTGGCAAGAACCACTTATCAATAAGCATAATTAGTTTGTATTGTAGGTTAAAATAAAACTTTATCTAGTAGGCCGGCCAGGCAATAAGTTAATGCTAACGCGGGCTCCACACGTTGGCCACAACGCCGCGGTACCAACGACACTATCCAACGTGGTTGCCTAGCAAATTAACCAGCCATGCTGGTACCGGCGGCATTGGTGCCAACATATGGAGCCGGCGTAAATTTTTTGCTATGAATGTGGGCCCCCTATGTTGCAGGGTGGTTAGCTTAGCGCTTGCGTTGTACACATTGAAGTCATTCACTTCACATTTTCTTCCTTGTTATCTAAATATTCTCTTTAGTGCTCGCACAGTAGGTACCTACGCGCACCAAACAAAAGCAAAGTAGCAAAGAAATACACAATGAATACAGGACCTACAATGGCCGGTTTATTAGATGCAAAGAGTTTTAAATACAAACATTTCGGTTTGATTGCCTGTGCAACTTAAAACAAGTGAAATAAAATTATCAACGCCGTCTAGTTTTAGACATTTTCATAATAATTTGTTAGTCTAGTAGACGGCATCGGCATTGTTATGGTAATGTTAGGTCAAAACACTTGTCTTCAATTTGTCTATGGTAGGTAATAAAAGTATTATCTAGAATAACTTACTTTGAACTGATTCTGTGCATTACTAAGGAGAGCTGCATGCTTCTCCAGATTGATCGCAATCGATCTCATAAATCCAAGTCTCGATAATGAGAACGCCATTTTGCCACACTAAATTTCTATCAATCTAAAATTGAAACACAAATCACAACTTTTCTCGAACAATGAGCACTCGCGTCTAAACCCGCATTCAAAAATTTCGTGATTGGAATTGGTTGGTTTGAAATTGGAAGGGAGATTCTTCGTCCGGAGTTGGCGAAGGACTGTTCGAAATTCGAATGAACGTGAACGGACGGGCGGCATTCGGGCGCGTTCTTGTTCTTTTGCTTTTATTATTTAGTGGGAGAAAGGAACCGGTAGCGAGCGAGCGGTGTGGAATTATGTTGTTGCCAGTGCTGCCAATTGCGGGGAAATTCCTCGATTTGCGGGGGTCGGTAGCTAGCGCGGGAAATGTCTAAAATCGGGGAATTTCGGGGAATCGAGGCCGACTGCTTTTTGCACTGTAAATCCTCAATAAATGTAACATTATTCACATCCTTTGTAGCTTTAAAGCATAACAAACAAGGGATAGCCAAAACGGGGTAACTGATGATAAAATTCGAACCGAACCCGGTCTATGCTTATAGCTAAAGAGGAGGTAAAAAAATTGTTTGTAGTATATACAAAATGTAGATTGAAGTTTTTTTTAGATTCCAATGTTAATTTTGTTGATGATATAAACAAAATTTTATATGAAACAGTGTTTAATTATTTATTATTATCATAGCGGGGAATTTCGGAGAATCTAGCTCACTTTTGCGGGGAAACAAAAAAATTACATTGGCAGCACTGGTTGGTTGTTGTTGAGTGTGCTTTGAAATGCCATTCAATTTTCAATTCGCAAATTGGTATTTCATCCTCAGTTTCCTTTCTTGAGGATTACTGACAAAAATCAAGACAAGTACAATTCATACACAATATCCTAAGATTGGAAGCTGAGGAGAAAATTGATCGCTGATTTTTGACTTCTTGTCTTCGTTCGTCTGGTCTAGTAGGTAGATACGCATAGCAACCCACGTAAGCTATACAACGATTAGGCTATGATTGTCCCATTACATACCTATCAGTCATTTATCAATAAAAGGTTAAGTTAGGGCCACACAACGAATGTTAGTTGTGTGAATATCGGTATGTTTAGGCATGTTATTTTAACACGCTTTTATTAGCTTGGTAGGTACCTATGTAACGAAATCTTTGAACTTCATTTTCAACCCCTTCTAAACGTCGAATTAAATTGAAATTTTGCACACCTATCAAAGGTCGATGACAATAGCATAATTTAATAAATATTAAATTTAATAAATTAATACTTAAACGCTTTTGTAGTTAGCCGAACAAATAACTAACTATCACTACGCTTTGTGGCAAAAATAAATGTATATTTAGTATAAGTTTATCTCAGTAAGTGAATTGTTAATTCTTATGAGATAATAAAGCATTCTAAACACAAAAAATAATAGAAAATAAATAAATAATAGTTTAAAAAACAAAAAACACGCTTTTGTAGAGAATAATTTTCAATAAATTGAAATTAAAAAGTGTGATTAACAAAAAAATATTTTATTGTAATTAATGGTTCGCCCCAAACTAGATCTCGCGAGTCTCCCATAATAACAATAAAGAATGTTATTTATCTTATAAAACTACCATGGTTATGAACACAGTTATGAACGTTATTAATACTATATAGACTTTCTATTTATTAGTTCGGCAAACTACAAAAGCGTTTAAGTATTAATTTTTATTAAATTACCATGGTTTTGAACGTTAATAATAGGTAGTATGAATAACGTTCATAACCATGGTAGATAAGTGTTTATTTAGTGCTTTAATTTAATAGCACTAAAAACGGGTTAATTACCATGATTTGTGAGTTTTTAAAACATGGTAAATACATGGTTCAAATTGTGGTAAATATCCCGTTTTTAGTAAAAATATTATTTATCCTAATCTTTGACTACTAAATTAGTGCCACGAAATAATTAACCACACATCTTGACCTTACAGTTCATATAAATTGGATATTCTTATTTGGGGTAGAAATTGCTCCACTTTTTTGGAGTAGACAGTTATTCTGGACTTCAGACTTTTCCCTATATTTGTGTCACTAAAGCTACACACATACCAAATTTCAGCACTGTGGGGTCACTGGTGTTGTGTACCCTGTGAATTTTGTCAAGTTCAGTTTGTATTATGAGTTATGACTAATAAATAACATAGTAAAAAACGGCCAAGTGCAAGTCGGACTCGCGCACGAAGGGTTCCATACCAATAACTATAAAAACGGCAAAAAAATCACGTTTGTTGTATGGGAGCCCCTCTTAAATATTTGTTTTATTTTAATTTCATTATTTATTTTTAAAGTGTATAACGAAATATTCTGTAAATATTTCAAGCGTCTACCTTTAACAATATCGTGCTAAAACGAGCAAAAAATCACGTTTCTTGTATGGGAGCCCTCCTTAAATATTTATTTTATTCTGTTTTTAGTATTTGTTGCTATAGGGGCAACATAAATACTTCATCTTTGAAAATTTCAACAGTCTAATTATCACGGTTCATGAGATACAGCCTGGTGACAGACGGACAGACAGACAGACAGCAAAGTCGTAGTAAGAGGGCCCCGTTTGACCCTTTGGGTACGGAACCCTAAAAAGTACAAATTCAAACTAAAAATAAAAACGGGGTCGAAATATAATAATGAAGACCTTTCATTAGACGTGCCGTTTGACAGGATAGTTCAATTTTGTTTTTTTTTACCCCTCTTGAACCCCAATATCACAACAACCCCCAAACAGTTTTAGCTCCTTTAGACACACTACTTGACATCACTACCTACTTGTTTACCAAATTTCACGATGAGCGGATCAACGCTTCGAAAGTTATCCTCGGACAAACAAACATACGTACTTAACGCGCCGATTTGCCCAAGTTGATTTGGAAATCTCGCTACGTATATATTTTTAAAAATGGCTCTACATTTACTAATATCTGCCAATAAAATATTTATAACAGTTGATATCAAGCACCCCATGCTTTTTTGCAATAAAATACATATTTTTGTTAATCACTTAATTTAAATTTATTGAAAATTAATTTCTACTTTTTAATTCGGTTATCTACAAAAGCGTGTTTTTTAATTTTTCTTACTATTATTTTATGTACTATGTAATCCTCGATGGAATGCCCTGCGAGGCTGCGTCTATCAACTTGAGGGATACAGGTGGGTGTAAAGCCTCATGTGCCTGTAATTTCATCGGTAAGCATACCGGTACGCGATAATCTATCAACATGCCAAACATCCTGACTATAGCGAACCAGGATATTAGGACCGGGTGAGTCAGACAGCACTACACATTATGTCCTCGCGCGCGATACGCAATATCTCTTCGAACGGACTTGGAAAATATTCGGTTCAAAAGCCAATAATGTGGGTTCAGCATTATTTTGTAATAAGCCACTTAGTGCAACGATGCCTAAACGTATTTAGTGGCTTATGATTTAGAGTTTTTTTTTTGTATTTTCCACTTTTTTTCCTCCGACATGAAGATCGGAGTTTATTTATTTAATAATACTTAGATTCACAGGTTCATTTCCGTATATCATACATTTATTGACATAATACTGAACTTAAACTAAATTGAATCTATATTATGTAATACTAAACTCAAAGTTTAGAGTTTTTATAAAGCTGACATTTTGTTTAACAAATTTATCTGTGTTTTAATAATTTGGAGTGCAGAGTGAAATTTAGAGAGTTTACAAATCATACACATTCAAAAACATGTTTACTCGCTAAATTCGTTTAGGGATCGGTGTGCGAGCTAGGCGTAATACTGTCGATAAGAGATTTCGTGGACTAGTGCCACGTCACGTACACTGTGCGCTGTTGTAGGGTAGGTTCGAGTCAGTGCTATCAAGGTAAATAGTGAATTTTTTTCATCACGTTCACGGCTTGGTAATGCATAAACTTACAAGGCGCGAGACCGTAGGCAGTGACCCACGTCGCTCACTCCTTACGCCCGCCGCCTTTTTTTTCGAATGGACTAATCTCGCTGTTGGCCTCTGAAGCCGTTTGGCGCGCGCAGATGGCGCTCAGCCCTGTAAGTTTTGTTGAGGCAACTAGCGCAAGGGCATCACTTAGGTACGAACCTCGGCTTGGGCTGTTGCCAGGGCGGGGATAGGAGAGAAACGCCCGGGTACGTGCTTGTACCTCGTATATGCAGCGACTGAATGGACTCGTCGACCTCGCCGGCGAGGTCGGTGTATCTGTGAAGTGTTTGCTCTGTCTAATGTAGATGACTCGGAGATCTCTTCCGCATTAGCGGAGGTGATTTCGTCATCCGGGTCTCCGAGAACGTGTCTCGGACGACGGAGGGTGTGACGCCCGCCGTCTTTGGTTCGAGCATTTTTTTATAAGAGTTTCATAAGTAGGTAGGGTTCTTTGTTATCTATTGTTTAGTTATCCAGGTACATTTTACAAGCCTTTATGTATTTTGTACCTAGGTACATACCTGTCCTGTTCTGCCTGTAATCAAATCTGACCCACTTTCCGGTTTCCGATTGAGCTGTAATTTTGCATGATGTAAATCGGATGAAGATGCGATATTATTATGGCAGGGAGCTGATCTGATGATGGAGCCGGAGGGTGGCAATGGGAACTCTGTTATAAAGCACAGCAACCCCATCGAGTTTGGGCTCAAACGTAACAAACACACAGACAGAGAAACCGAAGGACAGACAGAGTTAGGTACTTTCGAATTTATATTATTTATTATTGCTGGACATTTCACACAGCGCTATTTAGCCCCAAACTAAGCAGAGCTTGTATTATGGGAACCAGTTAGCTGATAGAATACTTATATACTTTTTTTTCACATCCAGACCCGGAACAAATGTTTGTAGATCATGCAAACATTTGTTCCGCGGCGGGAATCGAACCCGCTACCTCCTGCGTCTCAGCCGGCTATTCGCCGACTGCCCCACAGAGGTCGTCAATTAGTACAGATATGTTAGACCTTTGCCCAGCAGTGGAATGACACAGATTAAATAAAAGAAAAAGTAAGTAAGTATTCTTTGAATTAATGAATAAATGAAAATACTTTATTGTAAGTAGGTAGGTACATACACCACAAAAGAAATAAACATAAAAATAAAAATTCACAAAGCAACAAGTATAACGGGCGGTCTTATCGCTTAGAAGCGATTTCTTCCAGACAATCTTTATATGGAGAGGATTTTTGTAGTATTACAATAATGGAGTGTACAAAACTAAATTTTAGGAGAGCGCTGATCACTTACAATAAATAACACAATATACTTGCATAAGTAAATACATATACCTAAATTGACAACAATAAGTAATCTTCAACAAAAAAAACGAGTGTGCTTTAGACCACATGACTGAAATAAAACTTCTTTTTCAAAATATTAATTTACTTATAAAATTGTTCAAGAATGAAATGATATTACGAAAAATAATCAAACGAACTACTGACTGATATATTATATAGTATATAATATTTCATGCACTGGCTATGAGAGGAAGAGAGAAAGAAAATGTGCGCGCGCACCTCTCTCTTGCTCCTACAGTAATATATGAAACGTAACTCTCTCTCTTTCTATCTTCACTAACTTATATCTCCCTCTCAACTTCCGTTCGCACATTTCGCAACACATTTACCAACTTACTCCCCAAGTCAAGCG
Organism: Philereme vetulata; assembly: GCA_918857605.2. Classification (NCBI taxonomy): domain Eukaryota; kingdom Metazoa; phylum Arthropoda; class Insecta; order Lepidoptera; family Geometridae; genus Philereme; species Philereme vetulata. The sequence continues at coordinate 2,705,367 of OU975420.1, forward strand.
TGCGTAAAGAAGTTTTACTTAAAAAATATACATAAACATACCTACATATATACGGGCTAAGCTGTTGTTTACAACTAGAAGACCTTCAAGCCTTCAGCAGCAAACAGTAAAACCGTGGTGCCGGCTACGGGTTCCGGATCACGTAGCTTATTAGTTATCGACTCGTTTGGAGGTCGCTTGATTATGACCTATTTTGGAAACTCATTAATGAGCAGCAATTAGCTGACAGAGGCCTTCAAGGCAGAGCAATCGTTTAATTTCTTAAATTTTAGGTGTGACAACTAAAGTTGGTTCAAATACAAGCAAAACCACCGACTTAAAAACCCGTAGGTAGGTATTACCCTCATCTAAGCTACTGTGGTTTTGTTCGAAAGCTCTTTAAAAATAAAGTACATAGATTTTTACATTTAAGAGTTCGGTTTCCGATTTTTAGGGTTCCGTACCCAAAGGGTAAAACGGGACCCTATTACGAAGACTCCGCTGTCTGTCTGTCCGTCTGTCACCATGTATCTCATAAATCGTGATATTACTATCACGATTTATGAGATACATGGTAAGACAGTTGAAATTTTCACAGATGATGTATTTCTGTTGCCGTTATAACAACAAACACTAAAAACAGAATACAATAAATATTTAAGGAGGCTCCTATACAACAAACGTAACGGCAACAGGTAGACGCTTGAAATATTCAGAATATTTAGTTATATATTCACTTTAAAAATAAATAATTACATATATTGAAATAAACCAAATGTTTAAGTGAGGCTCCCATACAACAGACATGATTTTTTTTTGTCATTTTTATATATAACTAGCTGACCAATCCGCAGCTTCGCACGCGTAGCGTAAAAACATTACCCTCCTTCTGCGCAGTTGGATAAAAACTAGTATGTCACCCGGGGATAGTGTAGCTTCCCAGCAGTGAAATATTTTTTAAATCGGTTCAGTGGTTTCGGTGCCTATTCATTACAAACATACACACAAAAATACAAATATTTCCTCTTTATAATATTAGTATAGAAGTATAGATGGTACGGGACCCTTCGTGCGCGAGTCCGACAAGCACTTGGCGTCGGTAGATGTCGGTTAGATTTTGGTTAAAAGTAACTTGTTTACTTTCTGGAGGCACGGCAGTGCCCCCGCCAAGTCGAGCGCAATGCAAACCGCCGTACAATAGCTTTTGGAATTTGTGTTTTCCTGTGTAGTGTACAACTGAGTGTGTTTATTCTATCCGTAATCTGTTGTTACCAGTTATACCTACTAGTCCTCATAATCTTCATGTATTTCGAGACACTTCGAATATAAGTATGTACTTACCTACGTTTCACAACAGATCAATGTACCCATTTTGCTTTTGTTATGTTATGGTTTTTATGAACTGTTTATCGCATAGATTTGGTAGGTAGGTACTTACTTATTACGTAATGTTTGGTAGAATCGAGTCATTGCCCTCTCAAGGCTCGCGGATTGCCTAATATCTCACGCACGACACATGCTACAGTATTTCGTTATGTAGGTACACTGATTAGAGTGTGTACGCATTGGAAAAAGCAGCGCAGGATGGAAATAGACTAATAAAGGTTGCTGGGAGCCGTTGGGTGCAGACCGCATAAAATCGTTGTGGAAATCTATGGCCTGTTTAGCAGTAGACGTATGGATGATAAGTACACGTTCATTTCCTAATCATTCGTTTATTTTTTGTACACAATACACACAGCCTAAGTAGATATATAAATGAAACACTGAAAAATGCAGTAGGTAGTAAAAACTGTGACGTACTTTCCAGTGCTCGGAGACATTGTTATTCAAGAGTAAGTATACCTACCTATAAGTAGGTAATTTGATTAAAGAATACTTAATATGTGTATTAGTAGATACAGGTATACGACTTAAACGACCTCCGAGCACGGACTTCACCCTCCGAGGCATAGTGGACGAGTCTAGCTGAGAGGGAGGGGTGTGAGTTAGATCCCCGCGGGACCAATGTTTGCACTTGTAAGTTATCCCACAAGAGTTATTCATACGCGTGCCTATATCAGGGTTTGTTAACACGACAAGGAATGATAGACGTTTCGTCGAGTCTGTCCGAATTCGTCATAGAGTTTTTTATTATGCTTGCATTAATTTGTTTTTTTATTTCATCCGGTTTTTTATTTCTAACGCAGCGTTCTCGGATTCAAACGGATTGATCGAGTGCGAAACACCACGCTGCGTTCATTGACAGGCATTGCCGATGTTGGAAAAAAGACAGGCTCAAATTTTTATATCAAAATTAATTGTTCTGCGCGGGACAGGCTCATCAGTGGCGTAGCGCGGGTGTCAGCCGCCCGGGCGGAAGAAAATTTTGCCGCCCTCTTATTTAGGTATTTCAATTTAATAGACTATAATATACAGTAATTCTTAATAACTTTTTGGCAAGAATATTTATCATTTTTGTGTATTGTACAGGTTACAAATAAAAAAGTCATATATGTTTTACTCAATGTTGATAAAAATAGAAATTTTTAAAAACTTTCACACAGCTGGTCATGCGACAAAAATATGAAATGGTTCAAATATTTCCAAGATATTACTATTATTTATTGTGAAATTTTGCCGCCCCCTAAAGGTGCCGCCCGGGGCGGTCCGCCCCTACGACGGTACGCCACTGGGCTCAGTCCCGCTTTTCGGAGATAACTCGATCGTGCGTGCAGCGTGCTGAGGAAACTTTAAAAGTTAAATTTTCACAGAAATATCACGAATAAGTACTTCTTATAAATAAATTACTCTTTTGTAACGCTCACTTTTCAGACTATTGTTTAAAACACCACATTTTTCTAATAAATAACCCTTTACTGTGACCTCTGTGGCGCAGTGAGTGAATAGCCGGCTGAGATGCAGGAGGCAGTGGGTTCGATTCCCGCCGCGGAACAAATGTTTGCATGATCTACAGATATTTGTTCCGGGTCTGGATGAGTCTCTATATATTATGTTCCGTATCGGAATTGATTAGTAATAGATCACAGAATTTGGAGAGCAGGTACACAGAACATAAAAAACAATTGTTTTTTGTGTTCTGTGGGTAGGTACATCAATCCTCATTGGCCGATGCGAGAGCGACTAAACCTTGGTTAACTCCGTCTTGCGTTCTGCATGTCCTTATGAACTCCGCAATTTCTCTATCCATAGGTCGATGTATGTCGTCTTCTTGAGGGATGTAACACGCGCGAAAACTACCACTTGACTACCGGACGGCGCTGTACCTACACTAATTGATATTTGGTAGGTGCTTGCCCTGAGTCGCGCATGAGGACGGGGGCCCAATTCTACTCAACCAATCGCTTCACTAAGACAATGGTATCGTCGCAAAATGGCCACTATAGATACCTTTTGGTATTCTACTAACACAATCTTTGTCAAAATAATGATAATTAATCATTGAATATTGTTCCTGTCATAAGCTGCCAAATTTTCAATGGTGTTGTCATAACAACAGGCGGCGATTTTTGACAAAGATTGTGTTAGTAGAATACCAAAAGGTAACTATAGCGGCCATTTCGCGACGATACCATTGTCATAATGAAGCGATTGTTTTAGTAGAATTGTGCCCCTGGTCGGCCCGTAGGGACGCTTTGACAGTCACTTCGCTCAGCCAATGAGGGTAGGTATATCAATAAAAATGAGGATTGATGTACCTACCTTCCAAATTGTATGATCTATTATGAATCAATTCCGATACGAAACATATTAAAAGTATGTAAATATTATATCACAGTTATCTAGTCCCCATGGTACAAGCTTTGTTTAGTTTAGGGCTAGATAGCGCTGTGTAAATTGTCCATCAATATAATATAATAAAACTGTACATGGTACGACAATTACATACACACTAGACATTATATTCATTACATTAAATTAACATAAAGGAATGAAAGAAAAACCTCAGCTTATTATTTATTCTATTGTGTAAATATTCAAGTAGGTATTATTAAGCAAGAACACGTTCAGTTGTGCCTCACAATATACTTATTCGCAAACAAGTGAATATACCTAACGACCGATGATTTATTTGTTATAGTACAAAATATACGCTCATATTCATTAAATATTCAATATTACAGCAAATTGCCAAACTTTATGATCATATGCTTTGAATAATAATAACGCATAGAATGAGACGTTTTCACGGTGTCATGTTCTTATAACTGCTAACAGATGGCGTTGCTCCGTCATAAGCTGATTATCAAAGGAAAGTGATTTTTTTTCAACCTATGCCATCCCACTGCTGGGCAAAGGTCCCACTGTCTTCCAGGACTTTCGCTATAGGTATAAAGGTATCGAGATCGTCTACTAGGCCTTCCTCGGCGCCGTCGCCCGTCTTCAGGCACCCACTGCGTGACGATCATTGTCTATCTGTCCCGGTGCATTCGTCTTACATGACCCGCCCAATCCCATTTTAGCCTGGCAGCCTTATTTCCTGCATCAGCAATGCCGGTATTTAAACGCAGCGTGGTGTTACGGATTCTGTAAATCCTCTTTACTCCAAGCACGCTGCGCTCCATTGTTCTTTGGCAAACCTTGAGTTTGGATTTTTGAGCCTCGTTTTGGGAACCCTAGGTAAGGTCGGGCAGTTTATACATGTCGATGAGTTTGCGCTATAGTGACATATGAACGGAAACTTCATGAATGTGAATCTTTTTTTACTAGCCCATACTGTCCCACTGCTGGGCAAAGGCCTCTCCCTCTTCCTTCCACTTATCAAAAGTGAATTAACAATGTAAATTGCTGTGTCAGCAATATTAAAAAAAAACCGTCACGGGAACATCTAAACTGACGGTTATTTAAAGAATTTATAATCAAAGCAAACCGTTGGCGAGTGGCGAGTGTCGGGAATGAAATGCCTTATAGTTTTAAATATTTGTTACTAATATAATATTTATGATCATAATTTTCGTTCAGAATCCAATATAAAAAAGGATGATTCATAACTGACCATAACTAATAAAGTCATAACGGAATTAATATCATTTTGATCGTTTTTGTTTCCAAGTATTCGAGCAATATTGAGAAGAAATTGAAGACTTCTAGTTCTAACAGTAATTTGATACGAAGTTCTCAAAATTGAGGCCAAAAACGTGCCTCACTTTGTGTGTAAGTGGGACTTCTATGATCAATTATACTCTTTAAATGGGATATTCTTCATTCTAAATAGATTTCAGACAAAATAATTGTCCTCCTTCGCAGTTGGGTAAAAAGCTTACAAGAAAGACATACTTAGTACAAATACGAGTTTAACACTTATAAGTGTTTCTTCCAGCAAACCTTTGAATACCCACACAATTTGTGAAAATAATTTACATAGATATTAAAACATACCCTTAGGTATACTATACAAGGAATATTTAAAGTATAACATAACATTATTTTAACGATCATTATAACGACGTACAACCTGTTTTGTTATGTACGTCATTATTTTAAAACACACATCCGGAATCGTATTCACTGATTTCAAAGGAGGGTTTCACCGAGCCATTTCCAATAATTAATTTGTAACGTAAATCGGCGGAGCCTTTGCGACGATGCCCCTTAGCCTATTTAACAGGTACCTACCTACTTACATGATGAATGAATATGATTTGTTTGTTTATTTTATACAGACTGTTTCATTGATATTTTAGGACTTGTTAATCGAATTAATTAATGAAAAATCATCTTTATCTAATGCTATCTATAACATTCTCTTCCAGGTAACCTTAATTAATCACCTAAATTAGAAAATTTGAATTTTGTTTATGGTTAAAATATGAATTTATAATGAATTAAAAAAAAACTATTTTACAACAACAGGCACTAGCCCTATCCGTGTTTTAATTTAATGTCGTACATACTCTTGCATAGGTAAAGTACTAAGTACCTAAAGTACTATGATTTGATTTATACGTCTCGGCAACGTTCATGTTTCCGAAGTAGTACGATTGTGCATCCGATGTCCATCCGTCCCGCGGCCAAAGTTGCATTTTGTAGTATGATTATACTATTTGTACCATTATTTCATATTGTACGAAACAGTATCGTAATGCCAGTATACTACGCGAAAATAACATAATTTTATTTTGTAGGTGTACACTTTTATAACTCCCAAGTGATGTACAAAATTGCCAATAATTAACAAGTTTAGAAACGTAATTAAGGGGATACCGGAGGGACAATCGCCCATACAACACGTACTACCAAGATCGTTTCTAACTGGAGCATATTTCTATCTTAATAAGGTATTATTTTAATTTTAATAGTATTTATCTAGGTTCCCAACCATATATTAGATCAATATGCTTACCTAAAATGAAATAGAATCGTATCGCATTCTGCATGTTATTACGTTATAAAAGACCTGTTTTAACCTAATTGTTTCGTATTAAAAACACAACATCTTACGTATTCTAGTCATGGGAACATAGATTATATCGTCTAGTTACAGAATAACAACACAATGAGAAAAATACAAGTTTTCAGTCATCATTTTTGGTATTACGGAACACGGTCAAAATCTAATCAAATTTAGAATCATTCTATTGCTATCACTGTCGCTCTGCGTGGCTAAACTTCGTCACTAAACAGGGATAGCGATATTCCGGGCAAAGTATTTGACGCGGCCAAATTGAAGTTGCGCTCAGGGTTCGCCGGCGCGTTAAACAAAATCTTTTTAAAAAAAGCCTACTATAAAATATCGGATTATTTAGATGATGAGAAAAGCTTGGGATTGAAATTGCTCCAACTCGTTCAAAAATGTTACAATTTAGACGTAATTTATTTTCTTTATTGTTATGTATTCTAAAAGGATCAATAAAGAGAACAACCAGCCTTGTTTCTTGACTTTGTTTCCTGGCTTGGTCGCGGAGGAACAGAGAGTAAAATTGACGTTTCAAAGTTATCCTTGCGATTTTAATGAATAAAACGATTTTAATTTTCAGGTCGATTATTGACTTGTATTATTGGTTGTTGTGTAACCTCGTACAGTTTTGACATGGCTACATAGGGCATTTTTCCTACATTAACTCATACATGCACATATAAATAAAGAAATCGTGATAGAAAACCGTAGAATGACCTTTTTTATATTTTTTAATAATAAAACGGGGCAAAGTGCCTTTAATAACAGAAATAATATACAATAAAATACAGAAGAAACAGTTGAATCATCTAAAGACCGTTACAAACGATCTATAGATAGCTCAACTGCTCCAGATCACTACCAGGCGGAAGTGTTCCCAAGACACACTCCCTTTTTTTAGCTCTTGGCAATACAAAAACGAACGGAACTTAATCTAATTTTAGACAAGGTGGTATAATTTTAACTTTCTTAAACAATAATTTTCGGAGGAATATAAATTCCGATGTATGATTCCGTATATCCGATTATAGACGAACTATGCCAAGGCGTTAAATCGTAGTACTGTATTTTGGATAAATCTACACATTGAGTTGGCAGGCTATATAGCTAGTGTCTATGCTTTAGGGTCGAAAACATCACTTTTAAACCTTATTTTTATCTGATATCTGCGTTCATCGTACTATGAATCGCCTAAAAAGTCATGAAAATCCGCTGGCAAGAGCGCTGGTGGAACTTCATTTTGACACAAAGCGGCTTAAGTCTATGTCTTGGACAACCTGATTCGCTGCTTCAGAAGAAGGGAAGAAGGACTAATGTGTCTTGATCCCGAACGCCATAAAAAATCAACCCATCCGCCTATAGTCATCCGACTGATTGGGGATCATAAAAAATAATCATATTATTTTTTTGGGCGACGGGACATCTTTTGTGAAATGGAGTTGTAATCAGTGAATTGGTCTGACACTAGCTAAAACGGCCTATGATCTACGCCTTCTTGTATTCGATCCTCTCGACTTTGACCTCGTCTCCGAGCAGCTTGTATACATATGTCACTACAGTGGAGCTCTGGATGTCCATTAAAACGAACGATGGGGTGGAAGTCCTGGAAGAAGAATCTGGATTAAGTAACTAAATAAAATAAATAAATATGGCTGGATATTTCACACAGCGCTATCTAGCCACCAACTGAGCAGAGCTTGTACTATGGGAACTTGTTAATTGATGATTTTTTTTGTGTGTGTTTAAGTGGATCCCTGGATGGTATAGATAAATAATTAAATATTACTGGACATTTCACACAGCGCTATCTAGCCCCAAACTAAGCAGAGCTAGTACTATGGGAACCAGATACTGATAGAATACTTATATACATTTTTTTTTTTTGTAAATACATATGTACATACTTATAATATATAGAGAAACAACCAGACCTGTAACAAATATCTGCAGATCATGCAAACATTTGATCCGCGGCGGGAATCGAACCCGCTACCTCCTGCGCCTCAGCCGGCTATTCGTCGTCAAAAGATTCACAATTGGACCTTGTAGGTGGCGCTGTTGTCAAGGTCCAGAAAATTGCATACGAAGTCGCTGGCATACAACTAGGTAGTAATATATAGAAAAACATCCAAACCCAGAACAAATATAATGTATGTAGATCATGCAAACATTTGTTCTGCGGTGGGGATCTAACTCACGGAGGTCGTAAGTTGTTATCCCACGCCGCAAAAAGAGGGAAATAAGTTTGACTTTTATGTCTTTTTGGACTTTGGATTTGGACGCGGTTTTTTTAGAAGCTTTTCGTTTGTTTGTTTAGGTCATATCTTGCAACTGAATTTATACCAGCCCTCCAACCGATTGAGCTGAAATTTCGAATACATTTTTAACTTCGGTGACAATGCATTAATATGGTACCACGGAGGTGGTACCATATTGAATATGATGAAGACGGATGCTAGACAACGGAACTTCTGAATGGATTATAGTAGGCTACTAGTGTTTGGGTCCATTTGAATCTGCTTGCGGTTCCGATTATGAATTTTATAAAAGTATTTTTCAACAAAAAAAAAACTTATTTAGTAGAAAGCTTTACTCGGCGAAATTCGACGTAGAATCTTTATGAACAAACCACCTAAAGTCTAACTTTTTATTAGCTGCAGTAAAATGACGTTTTGTGGGTTGCCGGTTTTTGAAGAAAAATTAATAGGGATGTAGCTAAATGAGTGAATCATATATGAATAATCAGTTTGGTTTTTTTTTTTGAGATTTAATATTAAGTTGTAATGTATTTTTTTAACCTATTATTATTACTATACTAGAGGATTGATCTTTTTTAGTGGAAGTATAGGGAGGTACATTCAAAATGAAACAAAAACGTTATAATAATGTTATTTAATTAATTTTTGTGAACTGAATCACATCCCTATTGAGATTAGGCTGGCAACATTATTTTACGGAATGACATTTAGAAACGTCATTTTACTGCAGCTAATAAAAAGTTAGACTATACACTTAACATGAAATTGATTCACTTAACGTAGGTTTTTTGACAAATATGAACATGCTTGAAGTATAGTTTAACTGGGGTAGTTGTAGATCGATCCTAGATGATCTTAGCTGTGACCTAAATTTTGATTTTATTTGTTGTTTTCTTGAATGAAATTAATTTTACATTATTTAATACTAATAAGCTTTCGCCCGTGGTTTCGCACGCGTGTTTTGTCAATACAATGGCTATGTTTCAATATAGGTCGAAATCCATTTTTAATACCTTCCAAATTTAATCAAAATTTGAACAGTCGTGAAATCGTAACAGACAGACAGAATTACTTTTGAATTTATAATATTAGTTTAAATTGACATGGACAGTTGTCCACTGGACCGTTGTGAGTGGCGGAAATGGGGGGAGGCCTTTGTCCAACAACGGAACAATATGTGTAAATAATATTGACATCAGCTAATTCTATTCAATTTAGTTTGATTTTAATATGTTTTCATTATTTGTATTTTAAGGCTCAGGTTCAGTTACTTTACTAATTAATATCCAAGCTGTTAACTTTACTAAGTACTTAATATCCAAGCTGTTAAATTTACTATGTACTTAATATCCAATTTGTTAATTTTACCAAATATTTTTTTACTGAACAGAAGCCCATATTGTACTTTGTGAGTTTTATGTTCAGGAAACCGTTCAGTGATAATAATCTGACTGACCTGTGTAAATAGCTATATGCCCCCGTCGCAGATCCAGGATTGATATAGAACTTATTCTCATGCTCGTAAGCTTCAAATCGGTGTGTGTGCCCCGATATCAGGATGTCCACATCCAACTGCCTTTGAACCAGAGCGAGGGATTCCTCATCGCCCCATGGAACCACTTGGTGGCCGTGGATGAGGCCAATGCGGAACTGGCCAACTGTGATCACCTTCTGTTCTGGGTATGTAGATACCTGAAAAAAAAAATGAATGAAGCGTAACAATGGTTATGTGACATCCCTGCAATTGTAGTTACGTGTGTTTGTCCCCTAATAAAACGCTTCAGCTCATCTATTCTACAAGATTTATACATAAACTTTTCTAAAATTAATATTATATATAAATTAGATAGATAGATAGATAATTTCTTTATAACACACCATTAAATATAAACATATAACAGAAAACACACTTTTAAATCACAGGTACAATGGGCGGTCTTATCGCTAAAAGCGTTCTCTTCCAGGCAACCAATGGATGTTGCTTTAACAACTTAAACTTTATACTTTTAAGTAACAATTAATTATGTTGCTTTTTCCATAATTTTTAGAAAATTTCTTTCATACCATAATTAAATTACAGTGCTTTCCATACAATATATAGTTGATGGAGTAAAACTACAGCAGATCTACTGTAATTACAGTACACTTGGGGTTAAAAATTACATAAAAGTCATATGGATACTTTAAAACTAATAAATAAAGCATTTGTTTTTCTCACACATCACTAATATTATACATTCAAATGTAACTGACTAAACAGCTAGTCTTTTTTAGTTATTTCTTTAGCCTGAAATTCAGTATATTGTTAAATTATGACCAGGGTTGTCTTGAAGAGATTGTCGCTTTTAGCGATAAGACCGCCCATTGTACTAAATCTATTTGTAAACATTATGTTCTGTATTTAACTTTGGTGTACAATAAAGAGTTTCCTTATCTTAAGAAATAGTTCTCCAACAAACCTCATCAAAATCTCCTCTAACGATATGCACATCGCTGGCCAAAGTCTTCAGGTAATCGTAGGACTCCTTGGTGCAGAGGTTGCCGGTGCACAGTATATGCTGAATGCGGCCCGGCAGCAGCAGCTTCTTGAACTTAGCCGGAAGGCTGCTGCAGCGGTGTGGGATGTGCAGATCTCCTAGGACTAGCACCAACTATAAAACATTCAAGTTATTATTATTTATAACTTTTATCAAACTGAGCACTTTTTTAAATCAGCAAGCGTGGGCTATTGATGAAAAACATAGGAAGTGGAGTTTTGAAGAGGCAAATGAAATGAGGATACAGTTATTCATCTATCGTATAGATAGATGAATGACTGCCATTGTATGGTATAGATTAAAAATAGGAAAAAATTGTAAGTTTGTATGCAATGGATAATCTCTGGAACTACCGAACCGATTTTAAAAATTCCTTCACTGATAGAAAGCTACACTATCTTTGAGTTCTACAGGCTATATTTATTTTGATAAATCCGTGCAAAGCCAGGGCGGGTCCGCTAGTTGTAAATATAAAGCAGAGTGGGTGGATGTGATTCAGTCGTTTACATGAAGATTACGAGAAGTACAAGCAAGTTAGTGGTCTATTTACCGATTAGTTTACATACCATTGTCTTGAGTTACCTAGAATGTGTACAAAAACAAATTTTACTTGAATCGTAACGTAAGTTTGAAGACTTTTTCGTAAAATTTACATCAAAACAAAATTTTGTACCGATTTGCAGTGCTGCCAGCACCTCAATCAGAAAAAGGCCGGTAAGCCTTGTTGACAAAAGCCGATTTACGGCCCTAAAGGCCGCAATTGAAATAAAAAAACGTTATTTAACTAAAAAATTTATTTAAATGGTGCAAAGAACAAAAACTAGACACAAGCAACTTCTTTACTTATATTATAACTTATATATTAACAGTCTTTACTTATATTTTATTTTAGAACTTATCATTTCTGGTGATGGCTCGAAATTTATTATACCACCACAGTTTTTTATACCTGCAGTGGTAGTCATTATATAAGTTATCGTTTACGTACTGAGACGAGTGCGGTTTTCAGTTTTTATTCTCTTCAGTTTACTAAAAACACGCATATCACTCCCGTTAGAAAATGGGAGAACCAGCCAGTAAGCCAATTATTTCATGTAAATGAAAAAAATGACGATTTTCTGCTATATTTTCAGACCTTATTTTTAATTTTGAATAATTGTATGTAATATTTTTATTAATGGCGGGTAAAGGCCACAAAAAGGCCGATGGCTGCCAAGGGCCGACATAATTTCCCAAGGTACGGAGCCGATCTGGCAACCCTGCCGATTTGAGTAGGAGAGAGAGAGAGAGACAGACCGAGCGAGCGAGACCGACCAAACAGAATCACATTATTAATGTAAAAGCGAAAGTTTGGATGGTTACTCAATCACGTCGCGTCGTACAGTCGTAACGGTGGAACCGATTTCGATGAATTTTTGTGTGTACGTAGATTATAACCAGGATTAACACATAGGCTACTTTTTATCGCATAAATCAGGTCCCATGAGATAAAAATTGGGTGTCAAGTCAAGTTGCAACAGCGAGTTTAGCTTTATTTGTTAAATAAACAAATGAATTAGTCATTAACGGTTGACTATGAACGGAATGGTATAATATGGAGTAAAAGAATCAAAGGAATAGAAGAATCATTAAGAGGAATCAGATCGGATGGCGGAGTTGGAATAAGTGAATACATTCACTTTGAGGAATAAAGAGTACCCATGTTTAGAAACGCGCACGAAGTCGCTGGCAACAGCTAACTTAATCGACAATAAGATTTTAATTTGACAAAATGTATCACAAACGCAGTCTTGAGAGTGAGGTAGCAGACACGTTATAGAATGAAGTAGAAAGAGACCATTAGACATGATGCTATTTGACGCTACGAGTTCCGTTCCGGTTTGTTACCAGCTTTGATTTGACATTTCTTCGCGAAACCCAGGCAAATGTCACTCAAATTGATTCAGTTCAAGATTTCAGCAAGGACTATTTTAAGCTTAACAACTTTAAACCCAACTTTAACCAACCGAATTTGTATGTACTAAAGCAATCTTCCTTGTTTAAACCACACCGCAAAGTCACCAAATTATTTCCTATCTATATTTATTCGTCCGGGAAATTGTGTCTTCGGTTATACTCCAAACACTTTTTTTCTTCTTTCCCCTTTCTTAGTCTTTTGACTATACCTCAGACTTAACCTCAGATTAAAGGACCAGATTATAGTGGGACACTGTGGTTGAACTGCATCATTGAAACACATTTTTTTGTATATTTTTATACGATACGTTTGTTTTATGCTCAAAATTATACATAGTTTTATGATTTTCTGCTCTATGGCTTATTGTAAGTAATAAGAGTAGCCATCAACAAAATATAAATTACCTTATTTATTTCGTTGTTAAGTGGGAGACATTGGCTGGATGACGCGATGCTAACGGTTTCGCGAGTAATTTGCTCATTCCGCACAAACTATTGTTGTTATTTGCACAAATACGAAATTGAGAATCTTTATTACAACAAAGGTTAACAAGTACCTACCAACATAGTACTTGCGAATTTTACAGGAATCGGAGTTTCTTCTATCATCATTTTCCTTGTAAACAAGGATTTTTATAAATTTGGCAACATTATTATTTGCCCTCAATTTTTGTTGTCTATGGTGCAGGTGTGGGTGGAAAAAAAAAGTAAAAACTAATGAATTATTTCATGGTGTTGTGGGTGATACATATTACGTAGAAAATTTAGTGTAAGCTAATAAATTGGCACCAGCTCGCATGGAAATGGAATCAATGGAATATGAGCTCGCTAGGAACCTCACTCTGTTATTCTTCGTGGAACGCCTGCTCGACAAAGGCGAGCCGCGCACGTTGCATGATCTTTCCTGCCAGTTTGGTGCCAAGGGATTCACGAAGGAGATGCGACAGATCGCTGGCGGGTCTCAGTCGGGCTTGAAAAAGTTCCTGACTCAGTACCCGGCGTTGTTCAACATAGACGGGGACTATGTCGATATCAACACATTCCAGAAGCATACGTGCGGGGCTGGCGCTGGCTCCAATAACGACTACATCGAGGAAGCCAAGGAGTACTTCGCGGGCAAGATGGTGCAGTACGGCGACGGAACGGAGGTGCCCATCAAGAGCCTGCTCGGCCACCGCAGCCAGGCGTCCCCGCAGGTGCGTCACATCTCCGGGCAGCGCATCAAGGAGTTCAAGGATTTCCTCTTGAAGCATCCGGATACCTTCCAGATCATTGATGACAATGTAGTTCTAGTCAGCGAGAATCACAGGAGAGGTAATGCACACACAAATTCTGAACAGTTTCACAACCTACCTGTCGCAAACATCAACACAGATACTGCTCAGCAGCTACTGGACTATGTAGCCCAATGCATCGAGGCTAAAGGACCTGTGATGGTGGACCAGCTCTTCCATTTGATTGTATCGCGCTTCCCGCAGGAATATTGGTATCAGATGTTTAAATCCCCAGCTGATTTAAGTGCTTTCTTGAAGATATTCTCTGATAGTTTTCATGTTCAAGCAAACTTGGTCACACTTATCAGTAAACCAAAAATACCTGTTATGTATCTAAATGCTAAAGCTAAACCATTATTGAAGACTGAGTCACCAAAGCCTGTGGCTGAAGAACTACCCGTGTCCCCCATCCCCCCGCCTACTGTAGCTAGTCCTACCCCTTCAGATGGCACCAACAGCCCTGCTAATAGAATACTCAGCCCTGTTGAATCTCCACGTGGGCCACAAGCCAATATTGCTAATCAAACACTAAAACAGAGAATAAACTCTATTGTCATAAAGAATTTGGCAGAAAATATGGTAAGAGACAGGGTCAATAATCATTTGAATGCCAGAAGTGCAGAGGAGACTAATGGCACTCCAAGTATTAGAAACAATTTGATGGGAGAGGCATGGAGGCAAAAAGTACTTCAATGCACTACTGTTATAGCTAATGTAAGAGAGTGTGCTGCTTTGATGGATAGTATAATGCTCCCCAAACGCAATGCAAAGAGCATTGTATCCTTTGACTGCGAAGGGATAAACCTTGGCCTAAAGGGTGTTTTAACTCTGTGTCAAATAGCTACAATGAATGGTGAAGTGTACATACTAGATATAATGGCATGTCCTGGCATGGTTATAGAGGGCAAAATTAAGGAGCTATTGGAAAGCGAGACTGTTGTAAAAGTAATTCATGACTGCAGAAATGATTCAGTCAATTTGCACAATCAATTTGAAATTGTTCTAAAGAATGTGTTTGACACTCAGGCTGCCCATGCCGTTCTGCAATTACAGCAACAGGGAGTGCCAGTGTACAAGGTCAAAAACTTAAGTCTCAATGCATTATGTGAGCTTTACAATGCTCCAATGAATCCCATGAAGGAACAGCTGAAGAATGTTTACCGGAGAGACCAGCGTTACTGGGCAAGACGGCCATTATCAAAAGATATGATCATTTATGCGGCATCTGATGTTTTGTCTCTGGTCAATCCGGCAATACATGCATACATGTCAAGCAACATAAGGGCAGAAAATCAGCAGCTGTTTGAAGAGTTGAGTAATGAACAAGTATTCATGCACATACAGCCAACAGAAGTCAAGCTGCGCAAGAGACAGAGAAAAATCAACACTGAAGTGGGAGAGTTAAAACAGAAATTGGCTGAATCCACAAAGAACATTGTTTTGAGCAACAGGGAAATCAGACTGCTCAGATATTTAGAGCTGACTGAAGAAGAAAAGGAGAAACTAAAAGGATGTCACAAGATATCTAAGAAATTGGAAAAACTTGAAGCCATTGGCCAAGACAGAGATTCAGACTCTGATGATGATGAAAAGGAGAATGAGATGATGAGCTTGGAATCAAACCCTTCAGATCCCATTTCATCCCCCCATTCCACGCAACCGCCTAGCCTCACTGAATCCATGCAGATGATGGATGAAATATTATCAGATACAAACATGGACAAGGTGGAGAAAATAAACCGCCTCGAAGCAATACTCTCTGCTGTTGCACCTCTGAGCGGCGAGCTCGAAGAGAAGTTCTCGCAAACCATGGAACAGACACTGCCACTGCTCAAGAATAAAGATTGGTCCAATCTGAGCCAAATTTTGAACATTGGGGAACCAGACAGGAAGAACTGTTCCTGTAGATGCCATAACCACAACTCTCTTGATTACGTGAAATGTAATGATCTCAAAGAAAGCAAGAATGCTGAGGTTGGTTCGCAGACTCTTAGTACAGGGGATATTGTGATCACGAGGATCCATTTCAGAGAGGAGGACAAAGCGAACGAGCGCACCCTCGACGCGACGCCTCTCGCCAAACGAGTCGTCAACATGTCTTGATGACACTCAGCTTTCTTACAACTTCCGTTTACCTGAGTGCCACAGTTTATTTCACTCATGTGATCATTTTATACTTAGTTTAATTTATAGATAATGCTCTCCCCACATTCATTGAATCAATTTACTTTGTGCTAGATTAGCCTGTATGATACCGATTCTATGATTTAGAATAAATCAAGCGTGCGGTGAGGTCGTGCATTGGCAAGTGTACAAACGCCTACATTATATGTTCATTTGAGCGGAGATGAGTACACACTTGAATAAGTGCAACAGTAATACGCATACTTAATAGAAACCGCTACTTAATTCCTGCATCTAGAAGAGACAGTATTTGCTGTAACTATTGTATTTTACATTAATTTATTTTGGCTATTGCCTGTTAAGTATCCCAAACATTTATGTGATAAATTTCAAGGCCTTTTTAGCTCTCAGTCTATTTTGAATTGTAAATAAGATCAACTTTGATTATCGTGCATAATCTTCTTCTTCGAAATTACGATAACGTTCGAGTGTTCGATAGGTTTTTAGGTTAATATAGACCTACTTATTTATTTAAAAAAAGTTAAAGCAGTTTTTTGCTGATAACTATATCCATCAAGGGCAATAATAGGTATACAACAAAATCACGTAAGTTAACTATTTATCAGAAAATATTTAGACTAAAATATTTAAATCAAGTTAAAATATACTAAACATGGTTAAGGGTTAGAGTTTATTGAATGTGAGTTTAATGTAGTGGAGAAGTGGTGCTTGGACAGTCTTTGTATTCAGTTTATGTATAGTGTCATGTAGCGAGCAATGCCTGGCACCTGTTTCTGAGCGTGTAGGCTGGTGTATCTGCAATTGATCTTTGTGATGAAATAACCCTAAGGTTGTAACATTATTCTTTAAGTAATACTAATAATTTGTGCCTTCGAGTCATATCCAACGAATGCCTTTATTATATTGTGAATTTGTAGAAACTTTATACATGATATTTGTGTCATCGTAGTGAACACAAGTTTAGAAGATTTATTGTTTATCACTTAGTGTAAAGTTTATACTAAAATTTATCTACCACTAATACAAAAAGTTTTCAAATATGTATTTAAAAATCATGAAGTTAAGAGTAATAACTTACACAGTATTTTTAAAGCTTCTTGATAGGTAAATTAACATTGTTATTTTTAAGCTTGTTGGATCCATTCAATAGTTTATTTTTGTGTTATTTACATAACAGTTGTGTCGATGTTTCTGCTTTGAAAATTAGAGAACAAGTTGCTTTTGCATCTACTCTTCTGTTTTTCACTTTTCTATGTATTATTTTATCAGTATTGTAACTTGTACCATTACTTTGGTACTTCTTAAGTTGAAACAGATGAATTGTAACTTATCTTTAATGGCTCTTCAAAGGTGAAAATGTTTTGTTTTTAATTAATAAGAAACTAATAAAATGCTCTGTTTAAATTCGCAAGCTGTAGGAATGTTCACAGTAAATACATATTGTAAATTATGCTGATTGAAAGCAAATCTTGTGCCTTAATATTTGCACAGCATGGATTTAACATTTTGTCAAACATGTTGTCAGTGCCACTAATAGGTCTTATTATTTTAAGGAGCATTTTTAGTCAATCTAAGCATAATCACGTTCTGTTTTATTTTTAGCTACCCGCAATATTTTTAGTTGTGTAACTACTTGAAAAATCGCTTACGACGAGAGTCGTTTATATTGTAACGCGGCAATTAGTCGGTTTACTAATTTGCGCATCGTTTATGTTTATTACAATAAAAAGTTTAAAAAATAATTTATCTTATTATTTTGGGCCATGTACATGCTCCATGGGTGCAAAATCCAATATGGCGGCTGTCTTCATCAAGAATTTGGTACCTAGTAGGTAATAGTACATAACCATTGCTAGCAAAATGCTATTTTAAATGGATATAAATTAGGTAAGTAAAAAAATGAATAATTGATGTTATTTATGTTGCATTTAAATAAATAGGTAGGTACTAAAACCACCCCGCATACAGCCATGGTTTTAATTTAATTAAAATGCGTATAACAGTCTTATCCTTATCGTTACATCGTGGGTAAAGCTGCGTGCGAAAGTCAAACGTCCAAATATAAAAGAATATTTACACGCGATGATAAGCGCCGCTTGCATAATATCACCCGTAAATGCGTCGCCTGGTAATTAATATTCTCGCGCCTGTACCTCATTATTCAATGAGTAGAAAGTGGCATTCTTAGGTATTATTTAGGTACTAGCTGACCCGCCCGCGGCTTCGCATGCGTGGTATTTCAATAAAACCATTACCCTCCTTTTGTGCACTCGGGTAAACAGTAGCCTATGTCCTTCCCGGGATATAATTTATCTCCTTGGCAAATATAATTACGATCCGTTCAGCCGTTTAGGTTATGAAAAGGTTACAAATAAACGGTTACTTTCGCAGTTATGTATGTAATAAACATGTAAACCTTCCTCTTGAATCACTTTATCTATTGCTGAAAACTGCATTAAAATATGTTCAGTAGTTTAAAAGATCTAAGTGAACAGACAGCGGAAGCGACTTCATCTTATAGGTAGGTACTATGTAAAGATGATTGGTTATGTATGATTTACCTACTTAAATAAAATAATCGAGTACCTACCTACATAAATCTCTTAGGTGTCAACCATGTAGCCATGGTGTAGGTATTGTTAATTAATCTGACTTTCAGTTTCGAGGTTTGCCAAAAAATATTTTTGTCCGTCTGTCAGTTTGTCTGTTCTCTCCTACCTACAGGTACCTACCAGGTCGCATTCTTAACCGATTTTGACGAAAACTGGCACACCTTGATTTATTATAACTTTTTAGTCGATCGCGATTTTTGATTGGGGGAAAAGGTATTTGTATTTCAATTACGTATTTTAATTACAAGTAATTCAAATACGGGCAGTACCTATTTGAATTACTTCTAATTAAAAACTGGCCGATTTGCCCAAGTTGATATGGAGATCTCGCTTCGCATCGCACGGTCAATTAAAATGTTTCGTGAAGTAGGTACATAGGGCTAAGTAGGCGAAGTAGGTTTTACATACTAAAGTCAGGCCTATTTAATAAGTAACATTTGACAATTCTACAAAATTCAACAACGTAACCTTGTAACGGCGGGCATAAAATAATATATTTTTCATTTTGTTAGAACTACACAATTGCTTAACTTTTTTCAATTACGATTAAATATTTATTGTATTCATGACCGATACGAGTACGAGTTCGGTACGAGTTGTACCGAACTGACAGACGTCAATAGACGTCAAATGTTACCTAATAAAATGGCCTGACTTTATGTACTTCACGAACGTAGATTGAGAATAATTTATTCTACGTTCACGAAACATACAAGGATGCAAAATATAGCCAAGCAGAGCCATCTCTTGGATCAATTAGAAAGCTGACGGCTGACCGCAATTTGTTAAGTCAATGTCAAATTGGTATTTAGGTCTGACGGAAATCGTTGCGTCATTCCTGCAAGACAGAAGCTTCTATGTCTCAGTTGAAAAAGCCAAATCGAATCTATCTCCGCTGGAGTGCTTCAAGGCAGCTGTCTCTCACCCGCCCTCTACGCACACTACACCGATGATATCCCAACCCTGGAGGGCCATCTCTTTCCTTGGGAGAAGGATGTCACCCTGGCGCTCTTTGCAGATGACAGCGCCTTATCATCATCCTACAGCCCAGAGGTCACTGCTTCCCACATGCAACGCCTGCTTGACCTTTTGCCGGCGTGGTTAGACAAGTGGCGCGTGGCAGTCAACGTGGGTAAGACGGCTGCGCTCCTTGTCACACGCCTACGAACCGTGCTCCCACCAATGAAGCTGCGAGACCAGAACATAGAAATGGGAAATCTCTGTCCGGTATCTTGGTATCGACATCGATAGGTCGTTGAGGATGAATCCTTAGGTGAAACGCGAGTTACAACAAACGCACGCCGCCAGAGCTATGCTCCGACATGTCCTAACGTGGAGACTACCGCTGAGGACTAGGATGGTGGTTTACAAAACTTACATCCGCTCGCGGCTCACCTATGCAGCACTAGCGTGGTACGCGCTATGTTCCTCTACCAACAAAAAGAGGATAGAAGCCTAGCAAAACATAGCCCTACGTGTCTACACAGGAGCAGGACTCTACGTCAGGAGCGACGTCATCGCCCGCGACGTGCAGATGTCCAGCGTCGAAGACTTTGTGGTAATGTTAGCGCATCGTATGCACGATCGCGCCGACAATTGCCGCCACGCTCACCTCAACGCCATCGCTCCGCTGCACGCACGGCCACTTGACATTCGAACTCCCTGGCGTCCATTACCGCGGAAGCTCCTGTGCTCACCATCCTCTCCATAGCGTATACCACAAGAGGATCAACGTTAGCGAAGACATCAGCCACGTAACGTCTGAGAGGCCAAACTGCAAGCCAGGATGACACTCCGCACATAACCCCGTGACTCAGAGATAGTCGTCTTTGACGTTGAAGCCAGGGTTAAGAAAGTCCGACCCTTACCCACACTTCCCAAGCAAAAATGGTCGAAGTGTTGAAGACTCATGATGATGAGACGGAAATGAAGATTCATGAATTGTCAAAACCAAACCAAAACAAAACGTTTGGATTTGAATTTGTTGTTGAAATTAAAGTTGAATTTAGTTTACTTTACTATTAATTCGGAGGTCCTTTAGTGGCAGTATTGTAAATTATGGAAGATTTTGATATTTTCACGGATCAAATAGAGTTTACGAAGCCGTTCTACAAGAATGTATTACACAAGTTGGTTTACGAAGCCCCCTCGACTCCGAATGGACCAAATTATCAGAGTAAGTTTCTAAGACTTATTCTACACTTGTTAAAATAAATAAATATCACGTATCTCTTCTTACACATGGATTCCAATTCTAGCCGAGGTTTGGGCTGAGTCCTAACAAAAACATTAAGTACCTAGGTACCTTCTTACCTTCATAGGTACATTCCTCTTGAAATTGATACTTCCCCTCTACGTCATTCTTTTAGCCCTTTTCCTAAGGTTCCTAAGTAATACCTAGTAGTAGTATTAGTAGTAGGTATCTTAGGTAGCCAGAGAACACCTTAATTTTTTTATACACCTATATTTTATACGCATGTTAATAGCCATAGCTACCTCGTTTTCATCCATTCTAATTTATAAATCCGAAAGAAAGTATGTCTGTGTATTTTTAACTAAGTTACTGGACCGATTTCGATAAACTTGGTATTATGAGAGACATGCTTCTTTTTATTGACAAACCATGCATGTAAAGCCACAGGTGGAGGCTTGTAGTAATTAACAACAGACTTACCAGTAAGCTGGTTAAAGCCTTTTGTTTGTTGGGACTCTAATACTTACTTACTAATACAGAAAATATCAAGAACCAAACTATTTTCTTATGCGCCTTCTTATGTTGAACTTACCAAGTTACCACTAAGTCTAAGATCTGAAAATAAATGATAATTTTCGAAGCTAACTTTATAGAGCGTTTATTTATTTCACCAAACATACTGCAAGACTGATTCTCAATCCAAACATGTTAAATTGTATCCAACACATTGCATTGGTGGAAATTAAGCTAAAAAGTTAATAGCAGTAATTCATAACTTTATGTCTTTGTAGGTGGCCAGAAACTTCTAGCTGAGGAGTGCTTAACCGACAATGATACAGAGTGTGCCTTCCACTTGAGTGAAGCCGTCTCCGCATCCATCCGCATGATGGCCATCTATAGAGAAGAGCAGATAAAGGCTGCAGGTAACATACACACCACCAACAGCTACATCCTATTTATTTTTAACCCCCTGACCCTGACCCTAAAAGTGGGGTTTTACAAGACTGACGCCTATGTCTGTCTGTCTGTAGTATCGCAGCTCCCAAACAGGTGGACCGATTCGGATGCGCTTTTTTTAATAGAAGAACCATACCATTTAAACTAGCTTTAGTTTAAATGGTATGGTTCTTAGCTTTGTCAGTTTCTATCCCCCAAAGCGACAAGACCCCCTCCACAGAAATAATATACAATTATTTACATGGTACATAAGAAATAGTTGAATCATCAAAGTCTGATGCATCAATAACTCAACTGCTCCAGATCACTACCAGGTTATTTGGTATATAGGAAACATTTAATAGAAAAACAAAAAACTGGGTTGTCTGGTACAAATTGTTATAGTGCGCCGTTCACTTGCTGACGCGAGGGTAAAGTTTCTAGTATATTTATATTTATTCGTATTATTATTTATAATTTACACTGTAACATTTCTTAACATTATTTTTATTCCTTACATAATATATTTATTTCTTCTATCTACTTATCATAATTATCTAATTAAGCCTGTCATAATTGTATGCAAACACATTCGTTCTTACGAGTTCTAATGACTTGCCTAAAAAAGGTTTCTGCAGAATAAGCACATACACACCTACTTGCCTCTTTTTAATTTTTCCCTGACTACATTGTACATTTATTATTTCATTCTATTGTTTCTATGTTTGTTGTAATTTCTGTTTTCTCTTACTTGTGCTTTCTCTTTGATGTTATACCTTTCGATTGTATTGTGTGAATTTGTGTGTGTTATGGTAGCAAATAAATGTCTGTCTATGTCTATATAGATAGACTGGATTGAGACATGAGCTTATTTTTAGTGACAATCCACGCGTGCGACGCTTCGGGTTGAGCTTGTTAACTATACCTAGTCAGGTCATAAATTCTGTCACATGTTTAATATAAAATAATTGAAACAAGTTTATTCATTATGTAACCATTTATATACCAAAATGAACTTAACAAAACATAGATTCTTATTACACTAAAGTTTATTCAAAATGACCTCCGTGATTTTGAATACAGGCCTTCAATCTGCGCGGCCAGTCGTCTATCGCAACACGAACGAGGTCCATGTCAATATCGGCGGCTGCCTTAATCAAGGATGTCTTGAGTGACTCCAAATTGGGATGAGGCTTTGAGCACGCCTTTTCCTCCAAGTGTTGCCATATCTTGTAATCTAACGGATTCAAATCTGGACTGCAGGAGGGCCAGTCTTCGTGCCGGATGAAGTTGATTTCACGCGCCGCCAGCCAGTCTTCGTGCCGGATGAAGTCGATTTCACGCGCCGCCAGCCAGTCTTGTGTGCTCTTCGCTCTATGAGCTGGCGCCGAATCTTGTTGGAATACCCAGTGCCTGTTATTGAACATGGTATGAGAAACAGGTTCCACAAGGTTCGTCAGGACTGTATTTTGATACACAACTGCATTCGTTTTTACACCTTTCTTACAAAAATGTAACTCTGTTAAGCCCCAATAAGAAACTCCCAACCATACCATGAGCGAGGATGGAAAATGACCTCGTTGGACACGCGGAATACGGTTGCTCGCCTCTTCACTACTGTGTGCGTACACCTTATCATTTTGTTTGTTGTAGCTCTCTTCTACGGTAAAAATTTTTTCATCCTAAAAAAGAATTTCCCGATATTTTTTTCCCGCGTACCGCTTCAACAAAGCGCGGCTTCTCTTCAGTCTCAGGTCCATTAGACGAGCATTCAAACGATGTCCAGTTTTTCTTCGATATGCCCGAAGCCCTAAGTCTTCATTTAACACCCTTTTCACCGTGGTTCTGCTTAACCCCATCTGAAGGGCCAACAGTTTCTGCTTACGTTTGGGATTTCTTTGAATTCGCGCCTTCACAGCTTTTATCACTGCTGGAGTCCTAACAGACCGAGGGCGACCACTTCTTGACCTGTCATCTACACTAGAGTCTTCATTGTATCGTTTGATGGTGCGATAAACGAATCTTTTGGTTATATTAAAATTTTTCAGTATGTCAAAAATTTGAATTGGCGCGTAACCGCAACGATGCAACGCAATAACTGCAACACGGTCTTCTTTAAGCGTCCACTCCATATTTAAAAATGAGTTAAATTCTAAAAAGTATACATTTTTATTTTTATGAACAATTCGAAATTCGAATTCTATAAACTTTTTTGTGGCCAGCATTCTAAAAGAAAAGTTTTTACTGTGTGACAATACTTATGACCTGACTAGGTATATAACAAAATACCCGTTTAAATCAGTAATTATGTACAGTAATTGCGAAAGTTTGAAAAATACTATATATATACACTACTTTTTCAGATAACAAGCTGCAAAAGATCACCAGTTACTTGGGACCTATCAATGATTTGACCAAGTTACATAAATTGTAAGTAATCACCATTATAAATATGTAATCCTAAAATGAAGTTTATGTTTATTATCTCCGAACACAAAAAAGGGGTCTAGGTTATTTTGCGCACTTTTGAATCCCCAATGCAATAAGAAGAATGTTACTATAAATATAATGTGCGCATGACCTTCATGACCTTATCCCTCCTTCCCCCTTCCACCACCGGACAAGCCATCCACCCATACCTGGTCGGCATACCACCTTGCCGTACCAAATGTTTTGCTTCAACTTTTCTTGTTAGCACAAGTAAGTTGTGGAACCCACTTCCGACTTATATTTTATCCGCATCAGTATAATTCAGGAGTCTTCAAGTCCAGAGTGAATAGTTTCTTTCTAGCCATCATGCTCCATTTTTGATCACACCACTTACCATCAGGTGAGGTAGTGGGCAAGTGCTTGAATATCTTCAAAAATAATAATAATAATGTGATTTGTAAAAGCAGGACTTCCCAACCGGGGGGGGGGGGGGGGCATAGAGAGATCCTAAAGGGGGCATGATGTGTTCAGACATTTTAATCTACTCATTAATGTTCATGATTTAACAGTAATACACAGATTAAGTCGCGTCACCTCGTTCCAATCGGGCGAACTAACTGCTATACCACTATTTGTTCCATCACACATTGTACTATATAACGCGTGCTCTGCTCCAACCAAACGCGCGTGCGCGGGGGTTACATACAGAATATACAGTAAGTAACAATAAAGATGTGATTTAATTTTCGTGAGATTCTTTTTGGAATGAAAATAAACTATGTGTTTTTTATTGAAGCAATAGATAAAAAACTACGAGCCCAGTAGTCGCATATGATGTGTAACATCTGACATCACACATCCCGGTTTCCTGTTACATATTTCCGTCCTTTTTGCCAAAATCCCTCCCTCAAACCGAGAGGAAAGCTGGTACACATCAAAAATACAAGGGGCATGAAAATATTTTTTAAAATCCGTGGGGCGCCAGACAAAAGAAACCCTGTGTTAGAGTAAAGTGGACATATTGTGTAAATTTAAATGTACTAACAAAACCTAGAATAAGTACTTTAGCTATAATCTACTAACATACTGTAATGTTGTGGGCCTGTGTATGATCCCAAGTTGATTGAAATAAATTAATAATATGAATGAAATGCAGTGCCAGTCACAATTTCCCCAATTTATAATTCAATGGTGTTTGAGAAATGGCTTTGTGTAAAATTGGTGGAGCCAATTCTATGGGTTTCAAGTTTTGTAAACATTACCTTGTAAATGGAAGCAATTTGAAAAATATCCATAAATACTTGATTAAAAAACTTTGTACTCCTGTTTAGGCTTTTATAAGATTATATGGAGGAGAGGCGTTTGCTAAAATATAGCTAAAAAAATATGAAATACTAGCTTCCGCCACTGGCACCGCACGCGTTGTTTATCAATACAAAGTGGCCTGTGTCAATACAGGTCATAATCAATCGACATATCAAATATCATCGAAATTGGTCCAGCCATTATGGCATGATTGAGTAACAAAGAAACATCCAAACTTTCACATTTATAATACTAGCTGTTGCCAGCGGCTTTGTCCGCGTTGTTCTGGAGTGCAAAAATACATATAGGAACTTTGACATCCCATTTTAATCCCATGGGAACTGATTTATGGGAAAAAGTAGCCAGGTTATAATATACGTACATACCAAATTTCATCAAAATCAGTTCAGCCGTTTCGACGTGATTGAGTAACAAACAAATAAATAAACAAACACCCAAACTTTCGCATTTATAATATTAGTATGAAGGTCGAATTTCGACCGTAATTTTGAATTTCATACTGGTATGCATAATTTCTTAACAGAAACCTTCTCATTTTAATATCCAGATCCAAAACAGACGAGGAACTGCTGAACCTCCTCTCCCCCGACGTCGAGCTGATCACCAAGTCTCTGAAAGAGCACCAAATACAAGAAGATCTTCCATTCCACAAGCAATACTTGAAGTTTACCAATAAGAACAATGTCCACAACTTCAAAAAGATACTCAAGGAATTACCCAAAGGTATGAATGGTTCTGTCTATGGTAAACCATGATCATTGATCGTGTCACCACAGAGCCAATTGCAGTCGCTGGAACTCCTCTCGAGGTTGTGAAGGAGTATGTCTATCTTGGGCAGATTCTGCGATTGGGTAGGTACAATCTCGAGAAAGAAGTAAACCATCGCTTTCAGCTGGGCTGGGCAGCGTTTGGGAAACTTCGTCAGGTCTTCTCGTCACCCATCCCACAATGCCTAAAAACCATAGTAGGTATTCAGTGCGTCCTACCAGTGATGAGCTATGCAGCCGAAACGTGGACACTTACGGTGCGACTGCTCCACAAATTAAAAGTCGCTCAGCTATGGAAAGGGCTATGCTCGGCGTTTCTCTGAAAGATAGAATCCGAAACGGTATCCGACAGAGAACCAAGGTGATCGACAGCTCAGAGGGTCAGCAAGCTGAAGTGGCAGTGGCCTGGAGTGGAGATCAGGTCTCAAGCGAAGTGTAGGACGTCCTCCGGCTAGATGGAGTGACGATTTGCGCGCTGTGGCTGGCAAGGATTGGTTGAGAAGAGCTGAGGATCGGGCTCAATGGCGCACCCTGGGAGAGACCTACGTATAGCAGTAGACTGTTATACTTATTGACTTGTTACTTGATTGACATAGTCAAAGACGCGGGCCGTTGATGTGTCAGATTAACGCAGGATTATGTTGGATGGCAAAAATTTAGGGAGATCTGTGCCTAGCAATGAGTGAAGTTGGACTGCAGATGATGATTTAATTAATTTATTTATTTAGAACGGATTAACCAATTACACTAATTAATAAAAAATAATTCAAAACATTAATTACATAAACCATTGTCAAATTAAAATCTAAATTACAATATCAATAAATACAATATTATTAATGATGATTTGAATCCTGTCTAAAAGATAGATATATTTATTATCATCATCATCATCATCACCCACAGCCTGACTTCACCCATTATTGGGTATAGGCCTGCCCAAGTTTGTGCCATCCGCCACGATCCTACGCCAGTCTCACCCACTGACTGCCTGCGACCTTTACGATGTCGTCCACCCATCTTTCTGCCGGACCTCCTACCCTTTTATACCCGCTCCTCGGCCACCATTCAGTCACTGCTCGTGCTCTTCTCCATCTGTAGTCACCACGTCTAGCCAAGTGTCCCGCCTAAGACCATTTGATATATTTATAGATAACTTAATCCATTAGGTAATAATAATTTATAGTCTATCCATGCTAATATTATAAATTTGAAAGTAACTTTGTCTGTCTGTCTATTTGTTACGTTTTCACGACTAAACGGCTCGACCAATTCCGATGAAATTTGGTATATACATAGATTATGAACAGGATTGAGACAAGCTAGTTTTTACCAGCCTGCATAGAAGAAGCGTAATGTTTTTATTGATTAATAAAAACGCGGGCGGATCTGCTAATCTGAAATCGATTTAAAATAGCGTTTTGGATTCCAAATCGTATCCGACAAAAAAGATTCCGATCTGACTGCTGTCTGATGTTTTAAAAAGGCCGGTCGGTACGGAAATGGCTTCTCCTGACGCCATCGATGTAGCCAAGTACCTATCTAACACATTATAAGTAGAACTATTGACACTCTAAGAAGAAGTACGAGTAGTACTTTCATAACGACTTGTTATCGTTTTCAGAGTGGACGGTGGTCCAGCTGACAGCTCCCTACAACCCCAACGAGAACTTGAAGCCGGTGAACGAGTATCGCGTAGAGTTGGACTCTATATACCTGAGCGTTTTCACTAACGACTATATGGATGAAGCAGAACCGTTCACTATTAATATACCGGCCTATATAAATAAAGGTATTTTTCACCACTCAGATAAATAAATAAATATTGCTAGACATTTCACACAGCGCTATCTATCCCCAAACTAAGCAGAGCTTGTACTATGGGAACCAGATAACTGATAGAATACTTATATACATTTTGTTTTGTAAAATACATACTTATAATATATATTACGACCTCCGTGGTGCAGTGGGCGAATAGCCGGCTGAGACGCAGGAGGTAGCGGGTTCGACTCCCGCCGCGGAACAAATGTTTGCATGATCTACAGATATTTGTTCCGGGTCTGGTTGTTTCTCTATATATTATAAGTATGTATTTACAAAAAAAAAGTATATAAGTATTATATCAGTTATCTGGGTCCCATAGTACAAGCTCTGCTTAGTTTGGGGCTAGATAGCGCTGTGTGAAATGTCCAGCAATATTTATTTATTTATTATATAGAGAAACAACCAGAACCGAAACCAATATATGCCAATATAACCAATTAAGCGGTCTCGGCAGAATAACAGCGTCAACTGCTAACCCAGTTGACATAATGCTGAGTCGAGGCCCTTTTGCTGCTATACCACACAACATACCTACCTCATGTTTCCTAGTATTCGTGATGAAAAGTTATGTGTTATACTCGGATGTAAGCGATCAATAGTACCCTCGACCCGTAGCATCCACGCTCTCAGGCCAAAATATCTTGGGCGCAATTGATTGTTTACGCCCCTTGTATAACAATTGCGTTTGTTAAATCACAAAAACCTGTAAATTGCAGAAGGCGAGAAGCCCCTCTTCACGGAGCTGTACGCGATCCTTGAGGAGAACTACAGAACCATCGACAACGCCCAGTATCTCAACAACAAGCGACACGTACAGAATTACTGGAACAAGCGAGAGGACATCGACCTTAGAATTATGGTAATTTTAGACGTGAATACGTCATTAAAAATGCTTCCATAGTGGGAGGCAATTCAAAAAACCAACTAAATTAAAGTCGGACTCGCACGAATGGTTCTATAAAAACGACAAAAAATATCTTATCTGTTGTATGGGAGCTCCACTTGAATATTTGTAATTTAATTATTTATTTCTAAAGTGAATATATAACTAAATATTTCAAGCGTCTGTTGCCGTTATCAATATCGAGCAAAAACGAGCAAAAAAAATCACGTTTGTTGTATGGGAGCCCCCTTAAATATTTATTTTATTCTGTTTTTTAGGGTTCCGTACCCAAAGGGTAAAACGGCACTCTATTACAGAGGCTCCACTGTCTGTCTGTCTATCTGTCTGTCTGTCCTTCTGTCACTAGGCTGTATCTCATGAACCGTGATAGTTAGACAGTTGAAATTTTCACAGATGTTGTATTTCTGTTGCCACTATAACAACAAATACTAAAAACAGAATAAAATAAATATTTAAGCGGGGCTCCCATACAACAAACGTGATTTTTTTGCTCGTTTTAGCTCGATATTGATAACGGCAATAGGTAGAGGCTTGAAATATTCACAGAATATTTAGTTATATATTCACTTTAAAAATAAATAGTTAAATTATAATAAAACAAATATGTAAGGGGGGCTCCCATATAACAAAATTGTTTTTTTTTTGCCGTTTTTATAGATAATGGTACGGATCCCTTCGTGCGCGACTCCTACTCGTACTTGGCTGGTTTTTAAACTTAGTTAGAGCGAAGTATCAAGTATTTGATGTAGATAACAAGGCTGTAGTGCAGAACCACAAGATACAATACCCTGGGTATCCTAGAAATATAACTATTTATATAAGTGCACTGTGTAAACCTTTTTTTAAATAAATACATATTCATTCATTCATATTACAGAGTGTAATAAACGTGATGGATAAGGAATGGCTGGGCGGGTGGAGCAGCCTGCTGTCCGGCCGACTCGTGGACTCCACCTGGAAGGACAGGGTTATACACCTCGTAGACCAAGCTATTCTAGACTGGGGGTGAGTACGGAAGGCCGTCACGACTGCCAGTGCCATTCATTATTTTTACAAATTAAAAGTATGTAAGAGATAAAGGAAGTGTACCTTTCATTACCTGTTTCATTGACTAATATCCCTTCCATTTTCGGCAATGAAAGGTACACTTCATTTATCTCTGAAACGGAAGCTCATAGACGTGTGCATTCTCCCCATCCTCACCTACGGCGCACAGACCCTGGTCTTTGACTGATCTGCAAAAGTCCAGACTCGGAGTTTGTCAGCAAGCCATGGAGCGCAGTATTCTGGGAGTCAGACTGGCAGACCGCGCTCGTAACAGTATACTGCGGTTCTAACATGCAAATCGCGGTAAACTGAAGTGGAATTGGGCGGGCCACGCATGTCGGATGCGTTATGGGCTAAAGCCACCAGAGAGTGGGCGGCCCCTAAACGGGAAACGACCTCGTGGCAGACCGCGGCGCATATGGAGGGATGAAATTGATGCCCATTTACAGGATTGATCCACAATAGTCAAAAATAGAGAAGAAGGAACGGGAGGCCTTTGCCCTGCAGTGGGACACTACAGGCTCTTAATAATAATAATAATATTTTTGTTCCTAACCTATCTCGTTCCACTCCTAGGCAAAGGTCTCCCCCAAGTCTCTCCAAGCATCCCTATCTGTCACTATCTCCCACCATCCTCTTTGGATTTAAATAAATAATATTAATAAAAGTATGTCAGTATTTGTGTTTAATCAATGTGTCCTGCCCATTCTTGCATGCTTGAATGCTCTTAAGCATTAAGTTCGCCTTTATACTAGTTTTATAAGTGCAGTAAAGTATTTTCAATCAATCAATCAATCATTCTTACTTACGGTTCCGGGACATGGCCGCTCACAAAATAAATGCATAAGATTAGAGTAGCTCAACGGGCAATGCAACGTGCAATGCTCGGTATATCACACGTGAACCACATACCCAATGTCGAAATCCGACGTCGCACAAATGTTGTGGACGTGGGTATGAGGATCGCACGGCTGAATTGGATTTGGCACTTGGCTAGGAGGGATGACGGGCGTTGGACGAAGGCGATTACAGAGTGGTGGGCAAGGGATGCTCGTAGACCAAGAGGCAGACCACCCGCCCGATGGTCAAATGATATTGAAAGCGTAGCTGGGTGTCAATGGATGAGACTCGCAAGGGACCGGATAGAATGGCGTGTTATAGAGGAGGCCTATACCAAACAGTGGGTGCAAACGGGCTGAGATGAGTTCCCATAGTTTAAGTTTTGCTTAGTTTGGGGCTAGATAGCACTGTGTGAAATATCCAGCAATATTTATGGTTTTACTAGCTTCTGCCAGCGGCTTCGAACTCGTGCTTTGTCAATATTAAGTAGCCTGTTTTGATCCAGGCTATAGTCTAGCTATAGACCAAATTTCATCGAAATCGGTTCAGCCGTTACGACGTGATTGAGTAACAAACAAAATTCCAAACTTTTGCATTTATAATATTAGCCTGATTTAAAAAAAAACTATTAAATATGAAGGTCCAATATATTATTATCTCATTTCATTGTATTTTTCTTGTTTGTTTAATTATCCTGTTTGTTTATGATTGTTCATTCTGTGTTTTTTGCGTGTAAACTGTATTGTATTCCATTATTCTATATAGTTTTTTTATTGACCAAAAAGAAAAAAAGTTTTTCTCATACATTTTGTTATTTAAAATAATCAAATAATGTACAGCAATTTGTAAAAATTCATCATCATCATCCACAGCCCGACTTCACCCACTGCTGGGTATAGGCCTCTCCAAGTTTGTGCCATCCACCACGATCCTGCATCGCTAGTCTCATCCACTGACGGCCCGCGACTCTAACGATGTCGTCCACCCACCTCGCTGCCGGACGTCATACCCTTCTATACCTGCTCCTCGGCCACCATTCAGTCGCCACCCTGCTCCACCTGTCATCACCACGTCTTGCCAAGTGTCCCGCCCAAGACCATTTGAGCTCCATAACTCGATTCCAACTTTCGTTCTTCTACAAATCTCGACGTTTGGAACTCAATCTAAGAGTTTGATGCCGAGCAAAAATTACTCGAAGACAGTATTTTTAAAACTTTCGCGATCGCTGTACATAATTACTGATTAAAACGGGTATTTATCCCGTATGTAATTTTTTTATTTGTTATCCCGACGTCACTATGTTGCAACAGCCGTCCGCCCGCGATCCGGCTCGAAACATCGAAACGTCGGGATAACAAATAAAAAGGCTACATACGCGATAAATACCCGTTTTAATCAGTAATTATGTACAATTCAACAATAACAATAGGTATTCTATCACCTACGGTGCACAGACTTGGTCTTTGGTCAACAAAGGTACTCGAGGTATGTCAGCGGACTATGGAGTCCGGTTATCAGACCGAATACGGAACTCCGTACTGCCCTCGCAAACAAAGATCACATAAAACTCAGCACAGCTCAAGTGAGATTGGGCCGGCCACGTCTGCCGCATGCCCGAAGATCTATAGGCAAAGATAACAACTGATTGGGTCCCTAACGCAACACGCCCACGCGGCAGACCACCACGGAGATGGCGCGACGACTTGGATGTGCATATACCAGACTGGCCCACTACAGCAGGGGACAGATAAAACTGGAAAGAAGGGAAGGAGGCCTTTGCCCTGCAGTGGGACTACACAGGATAAAAATAAATTTGTAAATTATCGTTTCCATTCCCAGGTTCATTGGACTAACGAATAAACAGCGCACTCTATTATACAACCTCACAGAGAACTGCCAACTACTTTCCCCACAACAGATCAAGTCATGCATCCGTCGCATACTAACCGAGCAAGGCAACATTACTCAGATAAGAAAAATACTAGAGCCTTGCGAAAAATGTACGAAAGATTTCAAGTTTGTTCATGAAGTTTGCTTGAAGTGTTTGGTTAAATGTTTCGAAGCGACGCATGGGTTCAGTGTTGTGGATGGCATCCGGGCCTTCTCGCAGGTGACGGCGCAGGTGAAGGAGGGCGACGAGTGGACCGCCCTGAAGAATGCGAAACGACATCCCGTTATTTTGATTGTTGATGAGGTATAATATAATAATCTACATAAATACAGTGTTTTTTTAACTGGGACAGTACGGCAGCACCCATAACCAGAGGAGATACAGGTGCAGTTTCTTTTAAAACATCAGCTCGTTTTTGAAGAAAAACATTTTGGCATAAAATTGTTTTGGTTAAGCGTGAGTAGCGCCTTAAAATTAATCAAGTTGGTAAACATTTTATTGATGCCGATCGATGCAGTCCTATGTAAGGATCATTTTATTGTATCCGATGAAAAAAATCTGAGCAGCGGAAGTTAGTTAAATTTGATAAAATGTATTCTCATACAACAGGACACAGCAAAATCGATCGGCATCAAACAAAAAAATTACCAACTTGATTCATTTTAAGGCGCTACTCACGCTTGACCAAAAAAAATTTAATGCCAAAAGGTTTTACTTCGAAAACGAGCTAATGTTTTAAAAGAAACTGCACCTGTATCTCCTCTGGTTATGGGTGCTGCCTTACAGTCCCAGTTAAAAGAACACACTGTATATAAAAATACTGTTTTATAAGAAGACAAATAAATTTATTATTATTCTTATAAAACAAAGTCGGATTAGTTACACCATTTATAACTCATCGATGTATGTGAAAATGATTTTTCTTCATAATATCTTTTTGCGTGAATTTTTCTGATATTTTAATAGTTATTCTGCTATTCGGGGCGGAGACAAATCCAACAAATCAAAGATCGTTCTGAACCGATATTAATGATCTTTGATTTGTTGGATTTGTCTTCGCCCCGAATAAACCACAATAGATGTTTCAAATAAATGGAACGCTTGTTTTTTCCAAACAAATTAGCAATACATCAACGTTTAAAAAAAGTATTTAAGTATTCTATCAGTTATCTGGTATCCATAGAAGATTTGCTTTGTTTAGGGCTAGATAGCGCTATGTGGAATGTCCAGCATTATATATTTAATGTTATTTTCAGTTGCTGGACACATTCCCGTGGGAGTCGCTGCCCGTGCTAAAGCTGCAC
Source organism: Philereme vetulata (assembly GCA_918857605.2). Taxonomy (NCBI): domain Eukaryota; kingdom Metazoa; phylum Arthropoda; class Insecta; order Lepidoptera; family Geometridae; genus Philereme; species Philereme vetulata. Next base: position 2,739,991 of record OU975420.1, read on the forward strand.
CCCGTCTCGCGCATTGAGAACATACACTTCCTGTACTATTTATACAAGGTGCACCAGAACAGAGTGGTGGACGGGTATGTGGAGACGTCGGGTGAGCGCGGCCGATACGTTATCAATCCAGGTGAGGTTCGTGTACTAATTGAGAGTGACAATATCAAGTCCTTATCCTGAACTGAACAAGAAACTAAATCGATACTCAGCCCGGCTTGCACGACAATACCTAAACGTATTAAAAAAAACGAGTGCTTTAGACCACACGACTGAAGTAAAACTTCTTTTTCAAAATATTAATTTATAAAATTGTTCAATTACAAAATTGTCCACACGTCTGTAGGTCGATCAGTCTATGTTCATTCTGGACAGACGCAACTCGCACTCGCACATTAACGTTTAAAAATATACGAAACGTAACTCTCTCTTTCTATCTTCACTAACTTATATCTCCCTCTCAACTTCCGTTCGCACTTTTCGTAAAGCATTCACCAGCTTACTCCCCAAGTCACGCGTGCGTAAAGAAGTTTTACTTCTAAAATGTTTTTTATTTAATTTCTTTTATTAAATCCAAAAAAACAAGCGTAGACCGGCATCCTTCTACCCACATAATACTTGACCGTGTGCTTGAGGCTTAATATTGCACTCTCGGCGGACAGCCCAGCTTTAAAGCCGTACTGTCCATCGTGCAGTAGTAGGTGCTGGTCCAGGTGCTTATCCAGAAGCCGGTCTAGAACTTTAGCAAATATAGTTGCAAGTTCTATTGGCTTTTGATAATTGCTTTTGTCCGATATGTCACCCGATCTGTTTTTGAGCACTGGTAGGTAGGTACGCGTGACTAAGTAGAATGCAAAGAGAATAGAACATGGACAATACTCCAGGTAAATGCACCCCCGCATACTGCAGGTGTTTGTTGCTAAGACCATCATGTACCGACGACTTACCTCGGCGCATTACCCGAAATAATATTCTCACTTCTCCAGCTGAAACTTGTACTAAACTAGTGGTTCGCCCCGAACTGAGATCTCGCTAGTAGGTATCCCATAAAAACAAAAAAATACTATTTGTACCTAATCTTTGACTATCAAAATATTGCCACGAAATGCATAACCAACTAACTTGACCTACAGTTTCATTAAAATTCAGGTAACGAGTTCATGTAATTTGGTTATTCTTTTTTGGGGGTAGAAATTGCAGTTATTCTGGATTTCAGACTTTTCCCTATATTTGTGTCACTAAAGCTACACGCATGCCAAATTTCAGCACTGCGGGGTCACTGGTGTACCCTATGAATTTTGTCAAAGTTCAGTTTTTATAATGGCTAATAACTTCATAACTACAAGGTTTAAACTAAAAATAAAACGTGGTCCAAATGTACTTTTATTAGACATGCCATTTGACCGGATAGTCCCATTTTGTTTTTTTTTTACCCCTCTTGAACCCCAATATCTCAACAACCCTTCCCCACACATTTCTAGCTCATTTAGTCACACCAAAATAGTGCCATCACTACCGGCTTATATACCAAATTACACGATGATCGGATAACCGCTTCGAAAGTTATCCTCGGACAAACAAACATACATACTTACAACATTTGCCCAAATTGATTTATGGCGGGTTCCTATATTCGTCGGTATCCAGCTACGACACGTTTCTCCTTGAAAGCCTTTCAAAAGTTTGACACTGGTTTGACACTTTTTCAAGGAGATACGCGTCGTAGTCGGTTACCGATATATATAGGAACCCGCTATTAGAGATCTCGCTTCGATCGATCAAAAAAAGAATTAAATGACCATTTAATTTATTAATTGCACAATAACAGAATAACAGCGTCCACTGCTAACCCAGTTTACATAATGCTGAGTCGAGAGCCTTTTGCTGCTCAATTTTTCTTATGTCTCATCTGTTGTACATTCATGTGTAATTGTATTTCAGAGAAGAATCTTGAGCGCATGGAGAAGCGCATGTGCTCGTTCGTGCGGTACTGGTGCGGGGGGTGGCGCGGGCACGTCGCGGAGCCGCCGCCGCCCGATAAGTTCATACACTATTTGCAGAATGCTGACATATTCCTGTAAGTTATAATAAATAATGCTGAACATTTCACACAGCGCCATCTAGACCCAAATTAACCTTTGACCTTAAAAATGCGCGCTATACAAAGTGCTCATAGCAACTTTTTAATAAGTACTTCTGGAAAAAATTTGGCTACATAAAATTATGAAAACTGATTTACAAAGAGTAATAGTAAACTCATATCTGTCGTGTAATTTAAAAATGGAACGATATTTTACTCCGAAACATGGCAACCAAGGAGGTAACTTATCAAAGGTTTTAATTAAATTTCGATTCTTGTTCCTTGTTCGTTATTGATTTTGAAAAGTAAGTAATTGTATTTTTTATTTTATTTTATAATTTCCGCGCATTATTTGAGAAAAGTACTATACAAGCCTTGTTCACAACTAGGCTTTGATGGACTTACGTATGTGTCAATGGCATCAACGCCTCTTTAGCTGGCCGCTGCAGTAATGTACTATATCTATCTATCCACATATAAATGCCGCATACGAATATGTATGATAGCCGTAAAGGGGTCTGTACTGCCAAAACAAAATATGATATTTTTGGATGTTATAATTTTGACGCCCATGTCTTCTGTGTGTCTGTGGCATCGTATCTCCCAACCGGTCGGACCGATTCAGACGCGGTTTTTTTAATAGGAAGATTTTTACGGATGGGAAGGGGGGTGGTTCTTAGCTATGTCCGTTTTTTAACCCCAGACACATAAAAAGGGGGTCGTTTAAAATTTGTGTATAAATTAACTACTTAGTTTAAATGGGATTGGGCGGACGGCGAGAGATGTGGAGAGGCCTTTGCCCAGCAATGAGACAGGTTAGGCTAGATAATGTCATGGATACGGCCGTGTGTTGTACGTGTATACGTGTACGTAACAGGTAATATTTTCTACATAAAATTCGCTATTTTATGTATGTTATAATCATGTTTGAACACTAAGAAGTCCTTCGGCTGATACTAAATGGAAATCTCGTAACGCAGCAAAATTACCTCAAAATGGCGGCGCTTCCCCGTCCACCGCGCGTGATACGTCGCAGTCGTCACTTAGCGTAACGAATTATTTGATCCTTTAGCTATCCAGTGGTAATTACATTTTGGATGTAGAAGATACTTAATATCTTCTCCAGATTAGAGATGGGTCGTCGACGATTTTTTCATAAACGAAACGAAACCGTTCATCGTCGATCGTCGACTAGTCGATCAAGTAGTTGAATTTTTCGACTAGTTCATAACGTGACCTATAGTCTATTCGTTAAGTAATTGCTATCCTTTTTCTTTAATCGACAGGATAATTTAATAAATGCTTAACTCACTATAACTATTTATTCAAATATAAACGCTACCTACATAACTTTAAAGTTCAAATTTATTTTATCGTCGCGTCGAGCCAGCTATCTACCGTTCCCGTATTATACGACTATGTTTACGCGTCGAGCCGTCGCGCTCTAGTTGAAACAAACGTCTCAACATTTTATTCATCCGTCTACGAATTCAACAAGTCTACGAATAAACGATAGACCGTTGAAGCGTTGAATGTTAATCAACGGTTGATTCGACTAGTCCGTTGAATAAACGCCCATGCCTACTCCAGATGCAACACCAAACTCGATCGATTCGGGCCGATCATTCGGTTTTTGGATTGCTTCCCACTACTATAGAAGCAATTTTAAAAACATACATTTGTATATATATTTTTGACGTGTATATACACGTCAAAAATAATTACTTGTTTTGTTATTTGTTGTGTAGTTACTGCGGGCACGGCGACGGGTGTCACTTCGCGAATGGTGGCGGCAACGGAGCCGGCGTCGAAGGTACGTGCCTTACTGTACTACTCCTGGATAACGCTATGGTTATTAGTAACAGCATTAGTAGATTATTATACTAGGTTTTGGTTATATAAGAAGAAAGAAAACAAAGACACACACAGTAACAAAAATAACACGACAGTAGAAGTAGCAATATAACAAACAAAAATAGAGAACATAAAATATACATAGGCAGTTAGTACTGTATGTTATGCACGACATTAATGGCGGGTTCCTATATTCGTCGGTAACCAGCTACGACTCGTTTCTCCTTGAAAACGTGCCAAAAGTTTGACACTTTTCCAAATAGATGAGTCGTAGTCGGTTACAGACGGATATAGGAACCGGCCTTAATGATACACGGGTAGATCTGATGGCTAGTATTGTTGTAAAATAGATTTTTTGAAATTCATTACCATAGAAAATTTTAAATTTCAAACAACCTTTATATCAAGCTCTAAAATATCAATGAAACAGCCTCACAGTGAATTACCTAGAACTAGCCAGCTGGACAAAAGTCGATTCCTAGAATCGATTAAATCATAATCCTGTCTCATTAACCACACCTCAAAACTCAGAATTCCAGGTATAACACGTGCCTTACCCTTTGTAGCACACCGCCATAGTACTGGAAAGTGAGGTAATAAGGAAAATGCATTTATGCAAATAAATCAGTTGATAGTTTGCAGTGCTTACGACAACATCTTATGACCACTTGTGCTATTTATATTATTGTGAGTGTTATGGATTTTCTACTTGAAGGTATGTACTTTAAATTTCTTCATAAATTGGGATCATTTAACTTGTTGACGTTGATGTTTATAGGCTTTATAGAAATGGACATTTATATCGTGTAAATTTTTCTATTTAGTAACTTTCATCGAGTGTAACTTTTTTTATCCAAATATATCCAGGCCGTTATTTACGTATGTAATAGCCACAATATTTAACTTTAAAATGATATATAGTTTTGCCACCCCAACTCACCCCATTTTTTTTAATTATTTTTTTCAGAAGTTGTGATTTCGATTTCAAAAATCGATTTCTTTGAAGAATGGCGTAAACACAAGAAAGAGGACCGTAATTCAAAGCTCACAGAGTTTGTATTGAACAAAATCAACTGTTCAGATGTCACTCTTGATTCAAAGAAGAATATTTGTACGAAAATTTCAAGTATTTCTTCAAAATTTGCTGAAAAGTGGTCCGCATCGAAAAATACCCTCAATAGGTTTTTGAATAACAATAAGGATTGGTTAGAGGGTAATGAAATACAATTTGAAGTTCAAGTACATCGCCCGTCTGCGTCTTCGTCATCTGGACCAAGTCGGACTACAGGCAGACCCAGAAAAGAATTTGACGAATCGTCATTCAAAACCAAAAAACGGAGGGTTGAAGATTTAGTGCAATCGCGAAGTGCTAGTGAGTTAACCATAGCCGCTGAAGTAGCCAATCGAGTATCTGGTCGAAGAAATGTAGCTAGTTCAATTCATAAAATATCTGACAACTCTCCAAAAGCTAAAACAACCAATGTTGCGTGTGGTGGTCGTCAATTGAGCAGTGATGAAGCTTTAGCTCATTATGTTGATGCTAAGTGTACCAGCCATAGTTACAAACAGACGCGTAAGGTGTCATTGAAGGCGGGACATCAGATATTTCCATCTTATCATAGTGTAGTTAAGTCTAAAAAAATGTGTTATCCTTTAGATGAGTATATTTCTGTGACGGAAACGCGCGCTGAAATTAATCTACAAGGCATTTTAAACAAAACTGCTGATCGTTTAATTGAAGCGCAAAGTGATGTTATAAGAAATGTTGTGTCTTCTAATTCATCCCTTACATTAATTAGCAAATGGGGCTGTGACGGCAGTTCAGGCCACAGTACCTATAAGCAAAGGTTCGAAGATGCTAATGCTACTGATGAATTCCTGTTCATGTTTTCATTAGTTCCTTTGAAATTATGTGACGGCCAACATATTATATGGCAAAATCCACGGCCTTCGTCAACTCTCTATTGCCGACCAATCAAATTTATTTTTTCAAAGGAAACTAATGAATTCACCAAAGCCGAAACCAACAAAGTCTTGGAAGAAATATCTCAGCTTCTTCCAACTATTTGTAATGTTGAAGAATATGAAATTACTATAAAACATGACCTCTTACTGACTATGACAGACGGAAAAGTATGTAACGCTTTGACTGACACACGCTCCCCTCAAAAATGTTATATATGTGGTGCTACCCCGACAATGATGAATGGTGATTTAAAAGACGTAGTCGTTAATAAAGAACATTACGGTTTTGGTTTGTCTACTTTACATGCATGGATACGTTGTTTTGAGTGTTTACTACATATTAGTTATCGTTTGGATATAAAAAAGTGGCAAGCTAGGGGCGCTGACGATAAAATTAGTGTAAAGTTACGTTCAGAGAAAATTAAGTTAGATTTTAAAACTCAGATGGGGCTTATTGTAGACAAACCAAAACCGGGTTATGGTAACACAAATGATGGTAACACTGCACGTAGGTTTTTTATGAATCCGGAACTAAGCGGTGAGATTACAGGATTGGATGTTAATTTAATTAAAAAAATGTGTATATTACTTCGAACATTATCTTCTGGGTATGATATTAATTGCATAGAATTTGAAAAAGTTTGCTCTGAGACTCGATCTCTTTACCTTAGTCTGTATCCGTGGTATAATATGCCTGTTACTGTGCATAAAATCTTATTACACAGTACAGAAGTCATCCAAAGCTGTATTGTTCCAATCGGACAGCTATCGGAGGAGGCTCAAGAAGCCCGTAACAAAGACTGTCGTAGATTCCGAGAGCATCATAGCAGAAAACAGTCACGTATTGCCACGAATACAGATTTATTATATATGCTGCTGATAACATCTGATCCTGTAATCAACTCGCTTAGGGAAATTCCTAAGAAAAGACCTGAAAAATTGCCCGCAGAAGTGCTAAGCTTGATAGTTCCGCCTTCCATACCTACTACACATCAAGTACCACGTGAAGTTACTTTATGTGAGGAGAACGATTATGTGGTACCTGATTCGTCTAACTGTGACAGCGATGATGAATCATCTGACGATTTCTATTTGTAATTTATTATAATAGTAGATATTATTATAGTTAAGTAATTTAAAGTGGGTGTAGTAATACACCTCTGCCACCCCTTCGGGGAATAAGGCGTGATGATATGTTATGTTATGTTAAGTAATTTAAGTTAAGTTTTTTAAATTGTGTAGATATATAATTTAAATTATTTCGTTAATATGTATTCTTCTAGACTTCTATTTTCAATAAATTTTTATTTCGTACTAAGTTTTTTTATTTTACCACATAACGCAAAAAAAATGATTCAGTATATGTTATTATGGCTGTAGCGATCATGTGAACCCATAAAATAATTTTGTCCAGCTACCATGTTCTAGACGATTCACTGTGAGCCTGTATGAAATAGGTAAACAAATCATATTCATTCATCATCTAAGTAAGTACCTGTTCAACTGACTAAGCGGCATCGACCCAATGGCGCCGCCGATTTACGTTAAAATATGTTTATTTGAAATGTATCGATTACTGGATAGTTATTTAAGCTACCGCACCGGTATGAAACCCACCTCTAAAATCTAAAATACGATTTCGGATGGGTGTTTTGAATTAATGTTCTACATAACAAAACAGGTTGTATAGAATAAATACAACAAAGAAAACTGAATTATAACTTTTAAAATTGTATTTTTGTGCAGGCGCGACAGGTGCTAAGGCGGTGTGCATACTGTCGGGCTGCGGCTCAGTGCGACTGTTGCACGAGGCGGGCAGGGCGCCGCCGACGGGCGCGCATCGACGGCTGCATATCGCGGGCAGGTCGCTATACACTGTCTACTCAAATACAATACAATACACCATTGATTCGAAGATCACGCTTCGCACGATCAATATTCATTTATTTGGTACACCGTCAGTGGCGAAGGGTAAAAATAATCTTAAGGTAATCCGTAGCCGTATTACCTAAGCCAAATTGCTGTCGCGTCGCTATCGCTAGTCAGGCCATTCCTTCAACACGTGAGGTACGTACTGTACGTGTGAAAGGGATGGCCTGACTAGCGATAGCGACACGACAGCAATTTGGCTTAGGTAATAAGGGGGCCGGTCGACTTTTCAATGTTATTTCATGATTCATGCTCACAGAGGATCTAACGCGCCGTTTTTAATTTCAAAATTTAAACAAACTTATACTATGCCAAATAAAGATGTAGCAAAATTATAATCCTGCTTGAATAAATAATGACGGCGCAATTTGGCCGTATAGTACCTATAACTCGCAATCCAATTGAGTTATTTTCCCCACCTTACTATAAAATACTGTTGACGTACTTTAGTGCACGAATTAAAGTGTTCTTTATACATTGACGGTTTTCTTGAATTTTGTGAAAACAATGGTATAACCCAAAATGCGTTGTACGCATTTTGGGTTATGGATACGAAATGTTTCCAACATACAACAAGCCGGAGATATTTAGCTATACCGCAGAGTTTTATGCAAAAAACATGCCCTAACTTTATACGTTTAAGAGTCCGGTTTTTAATTAATTGTAAATTTAGTAGTATAACTCGAAAAACGACGGATTATCTAAAGAGAATTTTACTTACATTCAAATTTTAAATGGCTTTAAAATACATTGCTAAGGTCAATTTTTAAGGCGTTATTATTTTATAGAATTTTGAAGGTGACGGAACAGTCAGGAGCCCTGACTGAAGGTAACTCGATAGGAGTCGGCTTGTATGAACCCCTCGCCACTGGTACACACAAAATGACGCATGAAACAATTTTATAAAGAACAGTAGGTACAATTGATCTATCTATCATCCAATTGCGGCTCGGTGAGACTGATGCGCGAGGCGGACACTAACGCCACCGCACTCCACTCTGCGCGACCAAAGAATAAGAATAAAGAATATTTATTTTGACAAAATGTACAAATACAGGTACATGTAACAAAAATTAAGATGATTATGTGACAATAATTATGTATGAACCTCAGTTGCCTAAACTAGACTGAAAAGCCTGTATGATAGGCAGATGTGCTCCCCCTGCTTAATATCAAGTAGAATAAAAAAACAATAAATTAATCCTACTAATATTATAAACGCGAAAGTTTGTATGTTTGTTACTCTTTCACGCCGGAACGGCTGAACCGATTGCGATGAAATTTGGTATGTACGTAGATCATAACCTGGATTAACACATAGGCTACTTTTTATTTGGCAAACCACGCGTACGAAGCCGCGGATTGGTCAGCTAGTTTTATATAAATAAGACCAATTATTATTGTGTTTATGTGTATATGCAATTAGAAGTATTACTCGTGCGCGATAACTTGGGACCTGCTAGGAATGCGACTCCCCGACCGCTTCCCCTGCACTTCCCCGATGGCGCCTGTATTGTACCGTTCGCATCACTATTTTTTACTAGGGTTTTTAGTCTCGTACTGGCCTACGTCACGTAACGACGCGCTCTGGAATTCTTTTAGTTTCCGTTTGTGTTATTGTTTTGTTGTTGTAGTTTTTGTTGTTATAGTTTGTGTCATTGTTTTGTTGTTGTAGTTTTTGTTGTTATAGTAAATGTTGTAAATTTATCGGATACCTCTTCGTCAAGTGATTATAGTGAGACTGAGGACGAAGAACAACCTCTAGAAGGCATAAATCCACTAAGTAGTGACGAAGATGAGATAATGTAAATAATAGATAAAATAAATGTATAAACTTAAACATTGTATTTTTATTTTATTCAAATAGTGTAAAAAAGATTAGATAAAAAGCAGCGTCCTCCCTGAGTAACATAATAAATTAGGTTAAAAAAAACAAAGACGAAGCCGCGGGCGGCTGCTTGTTATGTTCGCTTTTTTGCGGGCGGTACAAACACGCCAATATGACGTCACCGCGCTCAGGTCCCAACTTATCGCGCACGGGTAATACATTAATATAACATAAATACAATTGTGCAGAATAATATTTGATTTTGAATTAGGTCGCTGTTATTCCTAGTATGGATATGAGTGTGTGTGTGTGTGTTTGTGTGAGTAAGGGTGTGTGCGTGTGTGATTGAAAGAATTATAGTGTGACCATTAGTGCTGTGCACTCCCTGAGGTATGCGCGGCGAGGTGGGAGGCAAAGAAAAAACTGCATGAGTTCACATGAGATCAATACATGTCGGACATATCTTACGATATCAGTTTGCATTTCTAAGGCAAGACTTGTGGCGGGACGATGGTCGGAGGCTATCTATCTGTAATATATTATACTTACTTAGTTGATTAAAATGTAACTTAAATATACTCATATTTTATTAAAAATATGCAGGTGATAAATAAGAACTAAACTTATAATTCAAAGGACTTGTTTTATTGAAAATTTTTTATATTTACAAATAATTATATATTCTATCAAAAGTTATTCTGACATAGATTCTGTTTCAACTTCATCTTCCATTTCATATCACGAGATAACGCACGACCCATCTTTGAATATTTATCTCATGTGCGTCTGACATAGACAGTCCGATACAAATAACACTACCTGCCGCCACGAGCGTTGACGGCGAACTGACAGAGCGCAGCAGCCGATTCTCCCCCCCGTCTCGCCGCGCGCATACCTCAGGGAGTGCACAGCACTAATGGTCACACTATAGTCATAACTCCGCAACGTATAGGGTTGCACGAGTTAATTGTGCGTCGTCGAGGTGCTCTAAAAGGTTAACAAAGCAGAAATAAATCCCAGAGTGACAGACAACGAGAGAGGTAGTGCAGCGATACTACCCACCCTGTTTTTTTTGAGTAGAAAATCTACCGCCGGCATCCGAACCCACAACTTCCGGTTTTCAAAAGTAATAATTTATACAATGACAAGCTTACCTAAACAAGCGTTTTACAATCGTTTTCAGTCCAGCAGTGGTCGGTATGCTGTGGGAGGTGACTGATTTAGAAGTGGACAAGGTGGTGACCACTCTCCTGTCTCTGTACGTGCCGTCTGCGGCCGCCGCGCCCTGGCCGGATGTGGGCAAGGAGAAGTGGAGCCAGGGAGAGCTAGGTAACACTTTTACAAGCTTTTATTCAGCTTGATCGAATTATTATATCTGTACATAGGCGAATTTAATGCTAGAAAGCATTCTCTTCCAGTCAACATTTGTGTAGGTAATGTGGAAAATATATTTTGTAGGTAGTTCACGACACGTAGCAGGAAAAGTAGGAAAGTTGCAATGTTTGTTTGTTAGTTGGTTTAGATCAAATCTTGCGAGCTGAATTATTAGAATCACTTCCTACGGATCCTACAGAGTTGAAACTTGACATGTCGGTTCAGTTACGATGACAGTGCATTTTTATGGTAATCATGACCTCATTCTACGCCCTGAATTGGCCCCAGACGAAGGAACTCCACAACGGTCAGTTGGTCAACAGCACATACATTAAATTTTGTATACGCATTTAATTATGATAGCCCTTTCTGAGTGCCATCATGACGTGACTGCTGCACTCAGGGTTGGCTTCCGAAGGGGGAACTCCTCCACGGTCAATAGCACACACAACATTTTGTATACGCATAGAGCACTTATACAAAAAGCTAGTCTGTAAAAATGATTTTTACTATTAATTTAATTTTAATTATCCCAAAATTATGAATCGGACGGGATTTGAACCCGCAATCTTTCCTTCCAATCTTCACTGCACGTCAAGTGGGAAATAAATATTGCTGGACATTTAATTTAGCGCTATCTAGCCCTAAACTAAGCAGAGCTTGTACTATGGGAACCAGATAACTGTTAGAATACTTATATACTTTTCTTAAGTAAATACATATAATATATAAAAAATCATCCAGACCCGAACCAAATATCTATAGTTCATGCAAGAATTTGTTCCGCGGCGGGTATCGAACCCGCTACTTAAAAATTACCCGCGAAATGATTGGGCTTATTATTTTATGTTATTACTAGCCGTTTCCCGCGACTTCGTACACGTTACACTACTAAATGTGTAGGTAACTTAGAAATAAAGCTAAACTCGCTGTTGCAACTTGACTTGACACCCGATTTTTATCCCGTGGGAATTGATTTATGGGATAAAAGGTAGCCTATGTGGTAATCCAGGCTATAATCTACATATATATAAAATTTCATCAAAATCGGTTCAGCCGTTACGACGTGATTGAGTAAAAAACAAACAAATAAATAAACAAATATCCAAACTTTCACATTTATAATATTAGTGTGATTGAGACGTGTGAGTTGTTATTGCAGACACATCTGTGGAGAGGAAGAGCCAGTTCGTCCCGGAAAGGGATTTACTGCGCGCCATCGCTCGCTCGAGAGCCTCCACGAACTACATGATGATCTCCAGCTCTGTGGTGGCGCGGGGACTCCCCGTCAGGATACGGGAGTCATGAGGTACAGCCTGATGCAGTGACATTACCTTGCATCTGTTTTATTAACCGACTTCTTAAAAAGGAGGGGTTCTCAATTCGTCGGAATTTTTCCGACGTGGAAACGTTGGACGTCCACTGTTGAACAAAGGCCTTCGTCAAAGATTTCCAGAGATCTTGTGCGGCTTAACATTTGTATAATATTGCCTAAGGTATGTGATTGTTAATCTTAATTCCTAGTTAAGTGAATAAAACCAAAGTTTTAACAAATATTTTGTATTTATTTTAGAATAAGTAAGTATTCCGTCGTTAACAGTTAAAAAAACATTATCACACATCGTATGTTTGGTTACCAATTGGAAAATGCTGCTTCTGTACGTAGATAACCCAGGCTAATGGATGGTGTTGCATGGGGACGAAAAGGTCCCTGTCTCTGCATTCTGTAGAATACTATAATCGTATTTTTAATTAGACGAAGCCAACTGACAGTAGCTAATGTCACTTTGTAAAATAATGTTGCCATATTTAAAGTAATAGTGATGCGTTCAGTTCTAGCGATAGTGATGATTTTTTATCTGATGATGAATAAAAACAAATTATGTAATAAGCGATGTTTTTTATTTTCATTACCTACCTATAATTGTTATATTTTATACATCTATAGTTTCAACTACATGATGTATCGAAAATAGGACAGTCTTACAAGTTTCCTCGCAATGTTTTCCTTACTGTTTAACACACTCGGTATTCAGTATAGGTAGATACTATAGGAACATAGTCGTCGAAAACTCGTTGGTATGTACAAAGCACGACTAAAATTCGAACCCCGTACCCGATATCGGCAGTTCGGCACACTGACTATTCACTAGCTAGACAATCGAGGCAATTTCATTCATTCAGGAGTTTTTTCAACCATTCACTTTGTCACAACATTATTTTAATTTTAATAAAAACTGACAACACAGTAAACGTCAGTTGACTTCGTTTAATAAAAAATACGATTTTAGTGAGTAAGAGTCCGTTTCACGAAAGACCCGCGGCCTTATGAGGGACTAAAGGTACTATTCCGAGACACACTGCCAACTGCTAGTGCCACTGCTGCAGCGGGCACTATCGGTTTGTACGTATTTCTATGACAGACGTTCCGAGCGCTGTGGCAGCTGCATTTGCAGTCTGCAGCGGCGCTCGTGGAATTAAGAGGTTAAGACTGGCGCTCAGGCCAAGAAAGTAATATTGTAAAACGGACTCCAGCGGTTGTGTGTGTTCAGCCCTGCGCTGAGACTTGAGTAGAGTTCCGTCCGACGACGCGCGGCGAGGGCGCGGCGCGCGCGCGCCGGCGTCGCGACGACGGCGGCGTGCGCTCCTTGCTCTCCTGCGCACGTTGCATTGCCTAAAAGACGACATGAGATTACAGATAAATATAAAAAATGTTCAAGCTGTTGTGTACACAGTGTGCGAGTCTGAGAAACGTAATTGAGGACCATTAGATGTGCGCAACGGCACACCTAGTTGCTGGATTGGAGGGCTCGAGGCTTCTTGATTGAAACACTGGGTTGATATTTATTCCTTTATTGAGGAGATTGTAAACGTTTTAAAAGGGCTTTCATAACTAAAGTCACGCCAGAGTGAGCGATGAAACGCTTTTGTTGTAAAAAAATTGAATAACTCGTGACTTATGTGGAATGTAGTGTATCCGCGAATATGTCAACCCCATGGTGTACTTTTATAAGCTGATTCAGATGCGTTTGAGCACGGCAAATGGGTGAGTGTTGTCTAGCGACAGTGCACGGAGGGATCGGTGCAAAGAGTGGGACTCGCCCAAGGCGGAACCTAGCTCGCTGCTCAGGCACGCATAGGCACCGGGTTGTATTACCAAGTTTATATACATATTCTGAAAATAGAGCACTGTACGTTGTCTGAGTGTACTCACACCTTCGTCAGTGAGCGGAGTGAGGGAGTTGGAAAGAGCCTCGAAATTAACTCTGCGCGACTACAGAATTGGCCATCATTCCGCAACGGAAAGGGTTACATGAGTTATTTGTACGTGGTCGTGTGGAAGCAGAAAAAATATAAGTTGTCAAATGAAAAATTGTGCCAGTTGCTAAAAAATACGGTTTTGTAGCGTTATTTCCCAGCCGATATGTTTTACCGCAGGTACTCGTATGTGCACCTCTGTACCTACTACGTAAGCTATGTTATGTGAACCAATACAGCGTGAATTTGTTAACAATCGATGCATTTTAAGGACTAGCTGTAATCCAGAACTTAGTTGTGTTTATTTCAATCCAATGATGACGTTGAAAATCTAACTGTACCGTGCGTACCGTTTGAACGGTGCGGTTCAAACGGTACGCACGGTACGTCGCAAAGTATGAAAATGTGGATTTTCAACTTCAATAATGGATTGAAGTAAACACTGATTTGGCACAGGCTTGCGAGCAGCCACTCCTTAAAATTTGTCGAAAGATTCATACTTTATTGTTAAATGTCTGCGCATAAGGTGATCATCATAATATCCTCTCCATCCTGAAGAAGTAGAGAAGAGAAGAAGTCGCTTCTTTAGCGAAAATACCGTGTTTTGATTTGATTTCAAGCAGCAAGATGTTAACAGAAAACAATACAGTTACCTCATCAATCTTGAGAATATCTACGATTTCTACAATCTTCTTCTCCAAGCTCTTGATGTAAAGGCGCGCGTTCGTCACGTTGATGTCAAACGCCTTGCCGAGTAGTTT
This sequence comes from Philereme vetulata, assembly GCA_918857605.2. Taxonomy (NCBI): domain Eukaryota; kingdom Metazoa; phylum Arthropoda; class Insecta; order Lepidoptera; family Geometridae; genus Philereme; species Philereme vetulata. The sequence goes on from OU975420.1 coordinate 2,755,028, forward strand.
CAGCAACGGTAGCGAGTCGCATTCCGACGCTCTAAGAAAAGATTTAGTAGAATCATCAAGGAATTGGACGGTCAATTATTGTTTGTCCAATTCAGAGCTTAAGTTAAAAGAAAGATCATCGTCGACTGTGCAAATGCAAGTAGGTACTTAAGTTCTTTGGACACGTTGCCCATAAACAGGACTCAATGGATCGTCTAGTAGTGCGAGGCAGAGTAGAGGGCAAGATACCGCGTGGCCGCTTTCCAACGAGATGGTCAGACCTCATAAAGTCCATCACATACTACCATGACTGAATGTTCTCGCAATGTCTTCAGTAGAGCTGACTGGAGACGCATCCCACGACCACTGCCAAGACTGCCCGACCAAGAAGAAAAATACCAGGCTAAATAGGCTACGCAAAACTAGTTAGTGTATATACCTCTGTAGCTTTGATATGAGTTGTTTTAACTTAATTTTAACATCCGCCTTTCCTCCATTTAAACTTTAAGTACCTATGCCGAATCTCACACACCTCCGTGCGCGCAATACCTAAGCTTAAAAAGAGGTCCGAATTTTCTTTTCACGTATTTGATCGAACGAAGTGAGATCTCCAAATCAACGTGGACGAATCGGCGTTGTATGTATGTTTGTCCGAGGGTAACTTTCGAAGCGTTGATTCGATTATCGTGCAATTTGGTATATAGGTAGTGATGGCACAATTCTGTTGTAACTATTGTGCTAAAAATGTAGGGGGTTGTTGAGATATTGTGGTTCAACAGGGGTTAATAAAAAAAATGACACTCAGGTCAAGTGGGTCGTCTAATGAAAGGTCTTCATCAGTACATTTCGACACTGTTTTTATTTTTGTATAAGCCTCGTAGTTTTTAAGTTATTAGCCATAATAAAAATTAACTTTGACTAAATTCACAGGGTAGGTACACTAGTTACCCCGAAGTGCTGAAATTTGGTATGCGTGTAGCTTTAGTGACACAAATATGGGTAAAGTCTGAAATCCAGAATAACTTCAATTTTTACCCTAAAAAAGAATGACCAAATTGCATAAACTCCCATTACTTGTAATTTGAATGAAACTGTAGATCAAGTTAATTGTTTAATATTTATTTGTTTTTATGGGAGACTCGCGAGATCTCAGTTCGGGGCGAACCACTAGTTATCTAGATTGTATTGGGCATAAATTATGATAATACCTACAACAGCTATGTTGACATGAGTTGCTAAACTAAAATCAGGGTGCCGGTAACTTTTTTCGCAGTCTCCTTTCTCGTTTTCACTCGCAAACTGAGATACGGAAACCTTATCGGTCTCTGTAATATGTACTTACAGTGCTAGCGTGTGTAGGTATGTGCCTGAGCAGGTTGGTCAACACATCTGCGCTGCGTTGTGCCGAGTCGCTCGCCGACGCGTTACGAGCCGTCTTCTCCTCTAACGTGGCTGTTAGAGACTATAGTGTCTTGTTGCTGTTGAAGCTTAGATCGGTCTCTGTAATATGTACTTACAGAGCTAGCGTGTGTATCTGCCTGAGCAGGTTGGCCAACACATCTGCGCTGCGTTGCGTCGAGGCGCTCGCCTCCGCGTTACGAGCCGTCTTCTCTTCTAACGTGGCTGTTAGAGACTATAGTGTCTTGTTGCTGTTGAAGCTTAGATCGGTCTCTGTAATATGTACTTACAGTGCTAGCGTGTGTATCTGCCTGAGCAGGTTGGCCAACACATCTGCGCTGCGTTGCGTCGAGGCGCTCGCCTCCGCGTTACGAGCCGTCTTCTCTTCTAACGTGGCTGTTAGAGACTATAGTGTCTTGTTGCTGTTGAAGCTTAGATCGGTCTCTGTAATATGTACTTACAGTGCTAGCGTGTGTATTTGCCTGAGCAGGTTGGTCAACACATCTGCGCTGCGTTGTGCCGAGTCGCTTGCCGCCGCATTACGAGCCGTCTTCTCCTCTAACGTGGCTGTTAGAGACTATAGTGTCTTGTTGCTGTTGAAGCTTAGATCGGTCTATGTAATATGTACTTACAGTGCTAGCGTGTGTAGTTATCTGTCTGAGCAAGTTGGTCAACACATTTGCGCTGCGTTGTGCTGAGTCGCTCGCCGCCGCGTTACGAGCCGTCTTCTCCTCTAACGTGGCTGTTAGAGACTCTATAGTGTCTTATTGCTGTTGAAGCTTAGATCGGTCTCTGTAATATGTACTTACAGTGCTAGCGTGTGTATCTGCCTGAGCAGGTTGGTCAACACATCTGCGCTGCGTTGTGCCGAGTCGCTCGCCGCCGCGTTACGAGCCGTCTTCTCCTCTAACGTGGCTGTTAGAGACTATAGTGTCTTGTTGCTGTTGAAGCTTAGATTGGTCTATGTAATATGTACTTACAGTGCTAGCGTGTGTATCTGCCTGAGCAGGTTGGTCAACACATCTGCGCTGCGTTGTGCCGAGTCGCTCGCCGCCGCGTTACGAGCCGTCTTCTCCTGTAACGTGGCTGTTAGAGACTCTATAGTGTCTTGTTGCTGTTGAAGCTTAGATCGGTCTCTGTAATATGTACTTACAGTGCTAGCGTGTGTATCTGCTTGAGCAGGTTGGCCAACACATCTGCGCTGCGTTGTGCCGAGTCGCTCGCCGCCACGTTACGAGCCGTCTTCTCCTCTAACGTGGCTGTTAGAGACTATAGTGTCTTGTTGCTGCTGAAGCTTAGATCGGTCTCTGTAATATGTACTTACAGTGCTAGCGTGTGTATCTGCCTGAGCAGGTTGGTCAACACATCTGCGCTGCGTTGCGCCGAGGCGCTCGCCTCCGCGTTACGAGCCGTCTTCTCTTCTAACGTGGCTGTTAGAGACTATAGTGTCTTGTTGCTGTTGAAGCTTAGATCGGTCTCTGTAATATGTACTTACAGTGCTAGCGTGTGTATCTGCCTGAGCAAGTTGGCCAACACATCTGCGCTGCGTTGTGCCGAGGCGCTCGCCTCCGCGTTACGAGCCGTCTTCTCTTCTAACGTGGCTGTTAGAGACTCTATAGTGTCTTGTTGCTGTTGAAGCTTAGCTTGGTACTTCGCCTCCTCTTCCTCTGAGGATATGGAAGGAAATTACATTAGGTGCTTGTAATCTAATTGTTAAAAATTTTTAGATATAAGAATGTATTTAAAAACAGACAGATGGAAGTGATCCTATAAGGGTTTATTTTTTCCTTTTGAAGTATGGAACCTTAAAAAAATAATAAATTGATGTGATGATACTAAAGTTGATTACCTATAATGGTGTGTGTGTTTATACTTATTTTCAGTTCGTTTTGGAGTTCGGATTTATGTTATTTTTATATATATTTGTTTAGTTTTGCAAAAGTTAATTAAAGCTTATTATGAATCAATCCTTACTAGAATATACCCAAGATGAGACTAGCTACAGCAGCCACCCACAACACAGGGCATCCTAGTGTCAAAAGGTGACCACTGCTTAAAACAATTGCATTACCTCACTGCAGGTTCGTCCAATCAAGACTAGGTCTACTCGTACATGACTTTGCATTGCGCCTGTCACCATGAGATATACGTACGGGTGAAGTCTCATGTAAATTCACCGGTTCGTTTGCGACAGAAATAGCTACTTTTGAGGGTCTTACCAATATTAATATCGAGCATCTTGACATTATCACTTAGGTTTTTCAACTCAGTGCAGATCTCGTTGATGTAGTTGAAGAGGGCGTAGTTTTCCTCTTCCCTTCGCGTAAACTCTTGGATCAGCTTGTCGACGTCGTCTTCTCCTGCGAATTCCTGAAAATTAACCATTTCTGAGTAAAACTTAGATCTTGATTGAGTCTTTGTCGGCGTTTACACATTTGCCCTCGCTACTGTTTGCACGTGCGCACTCGTTATTCGTCTCCTCGCGCGCCTCTAACATACGAGCAGAGATTAATGCTACCTACATGCAAAACTAGTCTTGGGTCCAGATAAAATAGGGTTTATGTTAAAAAAAATATTTTTCAAAAGAATCTTATATAAAAGTCATAATAGGAACCGCAAGCAGATTCAAATGAGCCCAAACACTAGCAGCCTACTAGGTACAATCTATTCAGAAGTTCCGTTGTCTAGCATCTGTCTCCATCGTGAGACCACCTCCAATGGTAACATATTGGAAGAGTAATATATAGAGTATATATGGTAAGAGTGGAACGCCTTGCCAGAGTCTGTGTTTCCTGATAGCTACAACCTGGGTATCTTTAAGTCGCGAGTGAATAGGTATCTTCTAGGCAAGCGTGTACCATCGTAGACTGCATCATCGCTTACCATAAGGCGAGATCGTGGTCAAACGCAAGCCTATAATATATAAAAAAAAATTATTGCATTGTCACCGAAGTAACATTACACTGAAATTTAGTATATCTACATACTAAATTTCAGTGTATTCGGTTGGGGACTGGTTTATCATTCAGTTGCAAGATTTGACCCAAACAAACTAACAAACAAACATTGCAAGATAAATAAAAGCTTCTAACATATATGCTACAAGATGTTTTGCTAAGCTGTCCTGACAAACATCAAAAGTCGTATGGTAGAGTGGAGTCGTAGCCAAGTACCTACGTATTAAGTAACTAAATATTACTTATATCTGAGTTTTACTTTCTCGTAGGTAATAAACAGGCCACTTCGTACAATGGCTATTTTGGATACCATAACTAAAGCTAATATAACACCCAATATTCACATTTATATTCATGTTTATGTTGTACCCGTTGGTTCTAGGAAGGATTCCCTGTTTCTTGGGCCTCGCAAACTAGCTGACCTTAAATAATTGTCTGAACTCATACCACATAAGTACCATCCTCGAAAATTGAAGAACAAAGTTGTCTAAATAGATCAGTAAAAAACACTACATTATAAAGAAATAAAAAAAAAACTTCAGGTCGTTATTCACTCACCCGAATCGCATCGAGTATGTTGCAAAAGTTGTTGTAGGCCCTCATCTCGGCTTCCAGTTGTTCCTGTCTCTTCGCCTCGGCCTTCGCGTCGGCCGCGGTGAGACGCACCGTGCCTTTAGTACGGAGGAAATCTTCCAGCTTCATGCTGTGGTCCAACTGACGCTGAAGTTCACGAACTTCCTGAAAACAAAAGGAGAAGAGATTCTCAAATTGTTACAGATAGTATTTACCTGGGATCTTACGTAATAAGATGAAACCATTCTTTAGGTAAAGTAAGAATTATAACCCAGTTTCAAAACTAGTTGGTACCTAGTACCTACTTAATTCTTAAATATGCTATAATTATGAAACTAACGCCCTAATTCTAGAACTCAAAACCAAATCAAGACTCGAAGATGAGATTTATTAAACAAGATTTTTTTCAATGTCAAAAGTTTTCTTCTTGGGTCTTGATTTCGTTTTGAAATCTAGGATAGGCCTAAAACTTAGCCGTCACTGTTTTGCATCGGCACATTATGAAAGCGACCTCCACCCTTCTGTCGGATGTCCACAGGCATACCTTCTATACTTTTGGTAACACACTACCTACTACGATAAGATCCGGCATGGAAGAAATACAATATGTATGATAACCTACATATTATTCGCAAATAAATATCTGTTAACTTTATCATAAAGAATAGTCTCTTGTGCTACCATATCAGCAGGATTACCAGGCAGTGTTTCCTGTAGTCGACGGCCGCCTTCTCTTTAAGCGTGTCGAGCTTGTTGCACCACTCTTCGCGCTGGTCGTACGTGGAGATGGCTTGCTCCACCAGCTCCAGGATCTGTGTTTTGCCGTCCATCAGCCGCTTTATCTGGTTCTTCCATATCGAGTTGAAGAATTGCCTGGGAATTTATTAGAAGGAACCTAAAACATGATGTATAAACGTTTGGTACTAGGAGAAAGTCAAAGACAAAATCTTTTATTCATTAAAATCACAAGGATTACTTTGAAACGTCAATTTTACTGCCTGTTTCTTCGCGACCAAGCCAGGAAAGAAAGACAAGAAACAAGCCTGGTTGTTTTTTTTAATGATCCTTTTAGAAAATAAATTAGGTAGGTAGGTACGTCTAAATTGTAACATTTTGAACGAGTGGAGCAATTTCAATCCCAAGCTTCTGAACATCTAAATAATCCGATATTTTATAGTAGGCTTTTTATAAAGATTTTGTTTATGGAGTCTACAAAGGGGCAGCAGCGAGTTTATCTTTATTCCTAGTATAAAAATTATGACTATCGCTATTTTTCTTAAACAAATTAATATTTTTGTGAATTTACGTCAGATTTTCATAGATGTATTGACGAGGGAATGTCATAATATTTATTTCTTTAAAGTGCGCTCTTAGAGCGCTTCGAATAGGTACCTACATTTGAGCTCACTTTCAAAATCTCAAAGAACCTAGCCTATAAACAATATTGTAACGTCCCGACACGACCCTAGGGTTCCCTGTGCTTCAAACACTACGAGTACCTCCTACCATCATTATATCTTACTAGGTTTATGGTTTAAGCATTTATTTCTCAAAAGAATTACAAATTCACTTACAGAGAAATTTACAATTTATCTTAAACATAAAGAGTCGAGTGGGCCGGATGGCATTCCAGCCATTGTGCTCAAAAAGTGTGCTCCTGAGTTGTGTTCTGTCTTTACGTCCCTCTTTGAATTGTCTTATGCCACTGGTATCGTGCCGTCTTCTTGGAAAGTGACCCATGTCCACCCAATCCCTAAAAAAGAGGATCGAACCAATCCGTCTAACTATCGGCCTATAGCAATTACTTCCCTACTCTGTAAAGTGATGGAGCGAGTAATTAATACTTAGCTTCTTAGGTATCTTGAGGAACACCAGCTGATCAGTGACCGCCAATACGGCTTTCGTCATGGGCGATCAGCTGGTGATCTTCTAGTTTACCTCACTCACCGCTGGGCGGAAGCCGTCGAGAGTAGGGGGGAAGCTCTAGCTGTTAGTCTAGACATCGCGAAGGCGTTCGATCGGGTGTGGCACAAGGCGCTTCTCTCAAAGCTTCCCTCATACGGCCTCCCCGGGGGACTTTGCAGTTGGGTCGCCAGTTTCTTATCCGGGCGGAGCATAAGAGCCGTTGTAGATGGTTCTTGCTCGGACTCAATGCCCATTAACTCTGGTGTACCCCAAGGGTCAGTGCTATCGCCCACACTGTTTATTCTTCACATCAATGATATGCTGCACATAAGCGGCCTTCATTGTTATGCGGATGACAGTACGGGTGATACTTTCTACACTGGTCGCCCTAATGTCTCTCGGTCGGAAGTGGAAGACAACAGACAAAGACTTGTGTCTGAGGTTGAAGGCTCTTTGGAGCGTGTGTCAGATTGGGGTAACCTTAATCTGGTCACCTTTAACCCAACCAAGACGCAAGTCTGTGCGTTCACCACAAAGAAGGCCCCTTTCACAATAGCTCCACGGTTCCAGGGCATTCCTCTCCCCGTCTCGGCGAGTATAGGGATTCTGGGAGTCGAAATTTCTAATGAGGTGCAGTATGGGAGTCACTTAGAAGCAAAAGCTGTGCTCACCTCCAAAAAACTTGGAGTTCTTAACCGTGCCAAACAGTATTTTACGGCACAACAACGGCTATTGCTGTACAAAGCGCAAGTTCGGCCGCACGTGGAATACTGTTCCCATCTTTGGCACAGAGCTCCAAAGTACCAATTGCTTCGTTTTGACTCCCTTCAGAGAAGAGCCATTAGAATCATCGGTGATCCCAAACTCACCGACAGGCTGGAACCGCTGAGTCAACGTCGTGACATCGGATCGTTTAGTGTATTCTACCGCCTGTATAATGGGGAATGTTCTGAGGAGCTATTTGATCTCATCCAGTCGTCGAGATTTTACCACCGCACTTCTCGACAACGTAATAAAGCTCATCCACATATAATCGACAATTGGGTATCGCGCACCACACGCTTCACGCGATCTTTTCTACCCCATACTTGCAAGATGTGGAATGAGCTACCATCTGAGGTTTTCCCATTAGACTACGACATGGCACGCTTCAAGAGAAATGTAAAGAGGTTTCTTCAGTGTAGGGAACGCATCGACAATACCCCGGGTGTTGCCGGTGTCAATAGGCGACGGTGACCACTTACCATCAGGTGGGCCGTAAGCCTGTTTCCCCACAAATAACATAAAAAAAAAAAGAGGATGTGCCATTTAGCGTAGAAAACTATTTTATACACATAACTGTTTGTAAGTCAATACTATATTCAAATTACAAATTTAAATTACAGGTTTAGCTCAAACTTCTGAGGATTTCATCTCAAATCGCTTAGTTTTAATTTCTTCTCACCTGTCGCGCAGAAGTTTGTCTATCTCGACACGCATCTTGTAGTTCTCGCTGTTAACGGTGTTGAACTTCTTCATGGCGGTGTCGAGCCGGTTCCGCAGCTTGCTCGTCAGGGTCTGGTCCATTAGTGCGTACGTCAAGTCCTATGCATTGGGTTAAGAATAGATTAACAAACATTATTTGAAACAATATAACAACGGTACAGAATTCTAAGCACAACGGTAACGTAAGATACAAGAAGCGAAAGAACTGGTCAGATAGATAGGCGAGTAGTTTTAGTTTTCTAGTGTTAATTATAAAGACGGGATTTATCACGTACCGTCTTATCGGTGTATAGACCGACAATGTTTCGGTTTCGGTAGGGCTGAATTTGCCTTGTGTACCTTTTGATACCTAATAAGAGTTAATGGCTACCAGATCAAACCAGTCACAGTTATCCTAATAAAACCTACCTTATCATACCCATTCCCCTTTGCCCTCAGCCCCTTGATCTCCTTCTGCACTTGCTTGAGCAGGAAGTTGAGTTCGGTGATGATACTGCGGTGTTCCTTCACTTCGGCGGAGCTCTTCTCGTGTTCTTTCAGCAGAAACACTAGCTTCTCCCGGGTTCGAGCGTCTTCCAGAATGTTCGACGAGCTTTTTGTTAGCTAGAACAAATAGCGAAACAAATTTTTGAGTGTTCAACTTTAAGAAATTCAAAAAATCACAATTCACACAAACTTACAATTTAAAGCAAATGTCTGCTTGAGTGTCGATTTAGTTTTAATTTAATAATTTATTATTTATACAGATAACAATGGATCCATATTGTTAGTAAAACGCTTAGGTCTAGGTGAGTTAGTATCTACTAAATTACTAACTGCGATTTAGTCCTCTGCGTGAGCTTCCACATCAGAGGACAGTCGAGTTTGTTGGCGATGACGTCTATGACTATTTACATAGTTGTTTGTTACCTTCAGCTCCATCATAATTTTGTCTAGGTCCGTGTTGAGTGCGTTTATGATATTCCGTTGCATTCTTAGCGTTGGCTGCACGCTGCTCATCACATTGGCCCGGTCGATCTCCATCACTCGGAACTACAATCATTTCAGATTCAATCATATATATATATAATGTATATAATCTAAGGGGGAGGCCTATGTTCAGCAGTGGACGTCTGCCGGCTGATGATGATGATATAATTTTACACACATTAGCAGAATGCACCCCGATAGGTGGGCTAATCTAGCAACAACCTGGAGGCCTGATGGAAGACGCGGTCGGGGTCGGCCAAGAAAGCGGCGAGACGATCTTGTTGCCTTGGAGCAGGAGCAGTGGAGTTTCGCACAGGATAGAGACAGCTGGAAAGACTTGGGGGAGACCTTTGCCCAGCAGTGGGACAAAAAAATTAATACAGAAAACACATCATATTTCTCAGACTCATTATTTTGATATGGATGGGCACAATTTGCAAAGTGTTCGGTTATTTTGGCTTCACACTAGGTTTAGGGCTTGTGGCATATAGACCCATCATGGGACAATCTCAATGTAACCAGTTTTTTTGGTTTTCAAAGGTCTTTATTAACTTAAATACATAAGTAACAAAATATCGCTGAACACAGTCTAGATATATTAAATAACTATTATTACACTGACTCGACAGGCTGAAGTGGTTAAAAGACTGACTAAATTGTTATATAAGACTATTTAACGTTGTAAATGTACTGTTTACTGCTAATGTTAATTATATATTATTTATTAATATTAATTATATATTGTCGGTCGAAACACCGATAAGACGGTACGTCATAAATCCCGTATTTATAATAATGATTGAAATTAATCACGAAAGATTTCTAAGTAAAATATATGTTAGTACATAGGTTTCTAAATAATATATATATAACATAAATAAATTAATTAAACAAAATCTTTATAAAAAAGCCTACTATAGTGTGACCATTAGTGCTGTGCACTCCCTGAGGTATGCGCGCGGCGAGACGGGGGGGAGAATCGGCTGTTGCGCTCTGTCAGTTCGCCGTCAACGCTCGTGGCGGCAGGTAGTGTTATTTGTATCGGACTGTCTATGTAAGACGCACATGAGATAAATATTCAAAGATGGGTCGTGCGTTATCTCGTGATATGAAATGGAAGATGAAGTTGAAACAGAATCTATGTCAGAATAACTTTCGTTAGAATATATAATTGTTTGTAAATATAAAAAATGTTCAATAAAACAAGTCCTTTGAATTATAAGTTTAGTTCTTATTAATCACCTGCATATTTTTAATAAAATATGAGTATATTTAAGTTACATTTTAATCAACTAAGTAAGTATAATATATTACAGATAGATAGCCTCCGACCATCGTCCCGCCACAAGTCTTGCCTTAGAAATGCAAACTGATATCGTAAGATATGTCCGACATGTATTGATCTCATGTGAACTCATGCAGTTTTTTCTTTGCCTCCCACCTCGCCGCGCATACCTCAGGGAGTGCACAGCACTAATGGTCACACTATAATAAAATATCGGATTATTTAGATCAGGGGTCGGCAACCGGCGGCCCGCGGGCCGCATGCGGCCCGTGGACTATCTTGGTGCGGCCCGCAAGCCTGAGGTCCGTAAGAAAAAAATATATAAATTCACTAGAATTTATATGGTTTTTTTATATGGCAAGTACTTTCAGGTGGCCCAGCTGCTGCTGGGCCATGAGAGTACTTGAAAGCTCGCTCTCACGCGGGGTTATAAAAAATGTACCTATTTCATTTCTTAAGAACTGTTTATCAAGACTGTGATGTTATGTATTGTTTCTACCGAAAATAAAGATTTGCTGTATGCAATTCTTGGCAATATCTTTTGCGCTTATCCGCCGCACGTGGCCGTCGGCAGCGGCTCCTTTGAGACAATAGGTGGTGGCACTCTTTGATTAGATGCAGGTGTGCGGCGGCGAAAAATTCAAAGTGACCGGCTTTAGTTAAAATCACAGCTGCGCGCAGCTCTCGCCTCATTCCGTTGTGGAAATTCGCCGAAAAATCACGTCTCATCTGGTTGCCAGCTACGCGTTTCGTTTTACCTTTTTTCCCTTTGCTGATAGCTTCTCACGACGTATGAGGTAAGTACGTTGTATGCACTCGCGAACAATTTGTTATATTTTATTTACTGCTTGTTTATGTGCACCTTCAGATTGATGGGTAAATATTATAAGGACGGGGATAGTACTAGACATGACATGAAGATAGTTATGTCATGTTTTCATTATTTTTTGAATGGGGAGTTGAATTTGTAGGTGCCAAATCGAACATATTTATTTTTAATTTTACACCGAATTTAAATTTTTTCATTATTGTTACAGAATAATTATAGAAACATGGTTTTAAGAAAAAGGAAGATAGAAGAAGTAAAAAGAGTTTTTAACCAATTATGGACAGAATTATACTTTTTTATCGAGTTTAAAGGAAAACCGTTATGCTTGATTTATCAAAAGAGTATTTATATAGTGAAGGAATATAACCTGAAGCGTCATTACGACACTGAGCACAAAGCTAAATTTGACTGTCTTGAAGGAGAATTACGAAAAAGAAAAATTTCCACTTTGAAATCGTCATTAAAAAATCAACAAAACATATTTAAGGTTCTGGCAGACAATAGCGAATCGAATGTTCGTGCCAGCTACAGGGTAGCAGAGATTCTAGCAAAAAGTGGACGTCCGTTTACCGATAGTGAATTAGTAAAAGAGTGTGTCTTAGCTATCGCAGAAAAAATATTCCCAGAGCAGAAAAAAATGTTTGAAAGTCTTAGTCTCTCTGCCAGAACTTGCACCCGACGTACCGAAGACTTGGGTGCTAATTTGTGTGAACAACTCAGGGATAAGGCGCAGTCGTTTGATTGCTTCTCTTTAGCGATGGATGAAAGTACGGACGTGTCGGATACAGCACAGCTACTCATATTAGTACGCGGCATTGACGAAATCTTTAGTGTTTACAAAGAGTTTGTGAAAATGTGCAGTTTGAAATGTACAACTACGAGAAAAGATTTATTTCACCATTTGCAACAAGCTCTCGATTCATTGCAATTAAGCTGGAAAAAGTTAACAAGTGTCACTACCGATGGAGGCAAGAGCATGAGCGGTCAAAACAAAGGTGTTGTTGGGAGAGTCATCAGCAAAAAGAAAGATTCTGGATCTACTGTGCCATTGATTTTTCATTGTATTGTCCATCAAGAGGCAATGTGCTCCAAGGTTATATCCTGGAAAGTAATAATGGATACTGTAACATCCACTGTTAATTTTATAAGAAGAAATGGGCTCACACACCGTCAGTTCCAAAAGTTTTTGGAAGATCTGGAAGCTGATCATGGTGACGAGGTTTACTACTGTGAAGTGAGGTGGCTCAGTCAAGGTGCCGTTTTGGGACGGTTTTTTGATTTGAGGAAAGAAATTTGGCAACTTCATGGAGATGAAAGAAAAGCCAATGGAACAGCTTACTAACAAACAGTGGATTATCGATCTTGGTTTTTTGACTGATTTGACTATGGAACTGAATCAGCTCAACAAACGCTTACAGGGAAAAATTTATTTGCGATATGTATTCAGATGTAAAGTCATTTGAGATGAAACTGAAACTGTTTATCAAGCATATTGATGAAAAAAAGCTTGACGATTTTCCTAATTGCAAGCAAGCCGTGGAAGAAACTGGAGATCATTTTGAGTGGCAAAATATTACAATGTGAAACGTGTTAACACAACTACAAACTGCGTTTGTAAATCGATTCACCGACTTTAAAAAGATCTCCCTTAACATGGAAATATTTCAAAACCCTTTTGCAATTAATGTTAATGGTGTACCAAGCAATTTGCAAATGAACATAGTAGATTTGCAAAGTAATAGCACACTTAAAATGGCATTTAAGGAAAACAATGACTTGGTACAGTTCTACGGAGGTTTGAGTTCTGAAAACTTCAAAGAATTGAAAAAGTTTGCTCAGCAGATAATAACTGTTTGGTAGTACATATTTGTGTGAGCAGACTTTTTCAATTCTCAACTACCGCTAAAATAAGAATTGTTCGCGATTAACGGATGAACATTTAGACGCGATACTGCGCGTGTCTACGACTAAAATGAAAGCAGACGTTAAAAACTTGCAAGTCAAATGCAGCCGCAAAAATCTCACTAGTTCTTACTTTTAAGTTAGTATAGTTATTCAATTTAAATAGACATGATTGTATGAATACATATGCGTTTTATTTTAAATATTAAAAATACATGTCCGAACATATAAAATAAGTGCGAGTCCAGGCGTGTCTGTTCTCCGCAAAACGAAGTCAATTTAATCTGACTCCTACTTTCCGAAATGTATCCGTGCCGATATCTGACCACCTCGAGCTTCTTGGTATCACATTAACTCCGACTCTCAATTTCGGCTCCTACATTGAGTCGAAAGCCCAGTTGGCTGCTAAAAAGCTTCGTATACTCGCAAAGGTGAGGCACTACTTCACACCGGGACAGTTGCTCAACTTGTACCAAACACAAGTCCGTTCGTGTTTGGAGTACTGTTCTCACCTCTGGGACGGATCAGCAAAGTACCAACTTGAAGCTCTAGAATCAATTGAGAGAAGAGCCAAGAAGCTCATAGGCAACGATGAGCTAGTTGATGCAAGGCTCCTCAGCCTGGAGCATCGACGAAAGATTGCTAGCCTCTCGGTTTTTTATCGAGTACATTTCGGGGAGTGTGCGGCGGAACTTTTCAACCTGATCCCACCATCTCCTTACGGACAACCAGACGCTCTGCAGTGCGCCACCGCTATATGGTAGAAATACCTCCCATTCGCACAAAACGGTTCTCTTCGACCTTTATTATGCGCACCGCCAAAGAGTGGAACGACTTGCCAGAGTCTGTGTTTCCAGTTAGCTACAACCTGGGTATCTTTAAGTCGCGAGTGAATAGGTTTCTTCTAGGCAAGCGTGTACCATCGTAGACTGCATCATCGCTTACCATCAGGCGAGATCGTGGTCAAACGCAAGCCTATAATATATAAAAAAAAAAGTGCGGCCCGCACTGATACTCTGGCAACATATGTGGACCTGATATAGCAAAAGGTTGCCGACCCCTGATTTAGATGATAGAGAAGCTTGGGATTGAAATGGCTCCAACTCGTTCAAAATGTTACAATTTAGACGTAATTTATTTCCTATATTGTTATGTATTCTAATTCCATTCAGGCAGTAAAATTGACGTTTCAAAGTGATCCTTGTGATTTTAATGAATAAAAGACTGACTTTGAATGCTTTTTATACACCCAAGCTAGTTAAAATACTTTTATGTGCACTTTGTCTGGCACACATTTTAATTTATAAACACATTTTTAGGGTTCCGTACCCAAAGGGTAAAACGGCACCATATTACTGAGGCTCCGCTGTCTGTCTGTCTATCTGTCTGTCTGTCTATCTGTCTGTCTGTCTATCTGTCTGTCTGTCCGTCTGTCACCAGGCTGTATCTCATGAAACGTGATAGTTAGACAGTTGAAATTTTCACAGATGATGTATTTCTGTTGCCGCTGTTACAACATATACTAAAACAGAATAAAATAAATATTTTATGGGGGCTCCCATACAACAACCTTGATTTTTTTGCTTATTTAAGCTCAATATTGATAACGGCAACAGGTTGACGCTTGAAATATTCACAGAATATTTAGTTATATGTTCACTTTAAAAATAAATAATTAAATTAAAATAAAACCCATACAATAAACGTGATTTTTTTGCCGTTTTTATAGATAATGGTACGGAACCCTTCGCGCGCGAGTCCGACTCGCACTTGGCCGGTTTTATTTAATTTATACGCTAAATGTAACCAGTGATTCAATTCGAAATGAGATGAAAGTGGATTACAATCCCAGTCAAGTTGAATATTGGCTAAAGGTTAGTTGCCGACAGTAGGTTAGTAACCTCTTTAATATACCTGTGATAGGGTCTCGTTAGCACCCCTCGACACAGCTAGCAAAACACCCTACCTGGTTTGCAAAACGTCATGCATAATATAATATAATATAATAGAATATATATATATATAATAGAATATGGTGCAAGTCTACCTGTCTCTGTAGCTTGGACAGTTCATCCTCAGCGATCTTCTCCATCTCCATATCATCGGTCGGGACTAGCAGAGCCATGTTAGAATTCTTCTAGACCACCAGTAGACGCAATACAGTTTTTCTTTCAATTCACCCTTAGGGTTTCTTCCGTTACGAACGTCCCTTGAACAGAATTTGTAAACACAATTCACTTATACCACTTCTCATTAGAGGTGTTCTTTGAAACTGAAAGTGTTATGCTGAAGCCTTGACTGATTGTTAAATCGATAGTTTCTTCGTTACTAGAACTCTGAAACGTTTGTTTCGCGTCTGATATTTTGTTTGTGACAAAAACGTTACCCTCCTTCACAGTCGGATGAAAAGTATTAGATACCTGCCTAATTGCGAACACCCATAAACTTTTTTGCCAAATACTTTTTTTTATATTGTACCTACTAGCTAGCGTAGATTACTGTTCCCATCTTTAGCATGGAGCTCCAAAGTACCAATTGCTTCGTTTTGACTCCCTTCAGAGAAGAGCCATTAGAATCATCGGTGATCCCAAACTCGCCGACAGGCTGGAACCGCTGAGTCAACGCCGTGACATCGGATCGCTCAGTGTATTCTACCGGCTGTATAATGGGGAATGTTTTGAGGAGCTATTCGATCTGATCCCGTCGTCGAGATTTTACCACCGCACTTCTCGACAACGTAAAGCTCATCTACATATCGTCGACAATTGGGTATCGCGCACCACACGCTTCACACGATCTTTTCTACCCCATACTTGCAAGATGTGGAATGAGCTACCATCTGAGGTTTTCCCGTTAGGCTACGATATGGCACGCTTCAAGAGAAAAAAAAATATTGCTGGACAATTCACACAACGCTATCTAGCCCCAAACTAAGCATAGCTTGTATTATGGGAACCAGATAACTGATAGAATACTTATATACTTTTTTTTTAAATACATACTTATACCTAATATATAGAAAAAACCAGACCCGGAACAAATATCTGTAGATCATGCAAACATTTGTTCCGCAGCGGGAATCGAACCCGCTACCGGCGTCTCAGCCGGCTATTCGCCCACTGCGCCACGGAGGTCGTCAAATGTAAAGAGGTTTCTACAGTGTAGGGAACGCATCGACATTACCCCGGGTGTTGCCGGTGTCAATAGGCGACGGCGACCGCTTACCATCAGGTAAGCCTGTTTCTCCACAAATAACATAAAATAAATAGCCGTTTCCGCTAGCCCGCGGCTTGGCACGCGTGGTGTGTCAATAAAACCATTATCCTTCTTCTGCGGAGTCGGGTAAAAAGTGGCCTATGTCCCAATCCCGGTCATAATCTATCTATATACTATATTTCATCGAAATCGGTCCAGCCGTTTAGTCGTGAAAACGTAACAAACAGACAGAGAGACATAGGGACAGAGTTACTTTCGGATTTATTGATCGAGCGAAGCAAGATCTCTAAATCAAATTGGGCAAATTGGCGTTGTATGTATGTATGTTTATTTTTCCGAGGATAACTTTCGAAGCGTTGATCCGATCATCGTGAAATTTGATACATAGGTATGTAGTGATTGCATTTTTTGTGTTACTAAATGAGCTAAAAATGTTAGGAGGTTGTTAAGATATTGGGGTTCAAGAGGGGTAAAAAAAAAGTGAAAATGAGACTGTTGTCTGAGTGGGACGTCAAATGAAAGGTCTTTATTGGTACATTTCAACCCTGTTTTTATTTTTAGTGTAATCTTTGTAGTTTTTGAGTTATTAGCCATCATAAAAACAAAACTTGGACAAAATTCACAGGGTACACCAGTGACCTCACAATGCTGAAATTTGGTATTCGTGTAGCTTTAGTGACATACATATAGGCAAAAGTCTGAAATCCAGAATAAGCGCATTTTGTATCCCAAAAAGCGTAATCAATTAACATGAACTCCCGTTATCTGTAATTTGAATGAAACCGTAGGTACCGAAGCTATTTGGCTATTTATTTTGTGGTATTTTTTGATAGTCAAAGATTACGAATAATATATTTTAGTTTTTATTGGAGAATCGCGAGATCTCAGTTCGGGGCGTACCACTAGTAACATTAGTATGGATTTTTGTCCTCTTTTACCCTATCTATGAGGTTTTGTACTCTGTTAGGTTAGGTTAGGTTAGAATTGTGGTTCCTGCAATTACTTATAGTTCGTCTGTGATATAAATTTTAATATCAAAGTTCACACAACACGATATCAAGTGGTCATGTCTCAAGCCAGTCCCAAAGACATTACCTATCTGTGCCTTCAAATTGGAAGTCTCTAATGGACCAATTCATGAGAATCTAATAAGGCTAGGTGGTAAATCAAACTGGACACAATATTTAAATTCTATAAGTCAAGGTTTCAGTAAACCAAATGTTGTAGGTACCATTTGTCTGTATGAGATCATTTCCCAAAATACAAAAACACCTATTCACAATAAATGTTTGACCCACTCTCTAAGTTCTGATGGAGTCACCATTATTGTTTCCAGTTGAGATCAAAGGCTAGAATTAGGAGGCTTTTGATATTTGAATTGTTAACTTAGTATTACCACGATTGTTAGTAAATCTATATATATATATATAT
This sequence comes from Philereme vetulata, assembly GCA_918857605.2. Taxonomy (NCBI): domain Eukaryota; kingdom Metazoa; phylum Arthropoda; class Insecta; order Lepidoptera; family Geometridae; genus Philereme; species Philereme vetulata. The sequence continues at coordinate 2,772,957 of OU975420.1, forward strand.
ATATATATATATATATATATATAATAAAAGAAAGTCGTGTTAGTTGCACTATTTATAATTCAAGAACGGCTGAACCGATTTGGCTGAAAATTGGTGGGGAGGTAGCTTAGAACCAGGAGACAGACATAGTATACTTTTTTCCCGTTCCCGTCGTTCCAGTGGGACGTGACATAAAACGTCAGAATACAAGTCACTATAAAACGTCGTATAACAAAAACGCATCTGACATGGAATAACAAAACAGCTATGACAGCAAATGACAGCTAAACGTAATTTTGTCTATGGTTAAGTGTGGTTGTATAATGATGGCTGGGGACAACAATTGACAATTCTACCAGGGTGACGTTTAATAACAGCCCGCGTTATATGCATGTCAAGGCGGTACGAAGTTCGGCGGGCCCACTTGTTAATGATAAATCAAAATATTCAAAAAGTTAATATTGTGTTCGTCTATAGATGAAGTTGCATATAATAATAGCCAATAGGTACCTAGTAAATAAACACGTACTTACATACATTTTGTTGATGAGGCTAATTAACTAGTGGTTCGCCCCGAACTGAGATCTCGCGAGTCTCCCATAAAAACAAAAAAAAAATATTATTTGTAATCTTTGACTACCAAAATAGTATCACGAAATATATAACCAAATGACTTGACCTACAGTTTTATTCAAATTACAGATAACGATAGTTCATGTAAATTGGTTATACTTTTTTGAGGTAAATGTTTCGGTTATTCTGAATTTTAGTCGTTTCCCTATATTTGTGTCACTAAACTTAAACTTTGTGGCTACACGCATACCAAATTTCAGCACTGCGGGGTCACTGGTGTACCCTGTGAATTTTGTCAAAGTTCATTTTTTATTATGGCTAATAACTTAAAAATTACAAGGCTTAAACTAAAAATAATAAAAACCGGCCAAGTGCGAGTCGGACTCGCGCACGAAGGGTTCCGTACCATTACCCAAAAAACGGCAAAAATTCATGTTTGTTGTATGGAAGCCCTCCTTAAATATTTATTTTATTTTTATTAATTTATTTATTTTTAAAGTAAATAATTATATATCTAAATATTCTGTGAATATTTCAAGCGTCTACCTGTTGCCGTTATCAATATCGAGCTAAAACGAGCAAAAAAAAATTACGTTTGTTGTATGGGAGCCCCCCTTAAATATTTATTTTATTCTGTTTTTAGTATTTCTTGTTATAGCGGCAACAGAAATACATCATCTGTGATAATTTCAACTAACTTCACGGTTCATGAGATACAGCCTGGTGACAGACGGACAGACAGACAGATAGACCGACAGACAGACAGCGGAGCCTCAGTAATAGAGTGCCGTTTTACCCTTTGGGTACGGGGTCAAAATGTACCCACAAAGAACTTTTATTAGACGTGCCACTTGACCGGATAGTCCCATTTTGTTTTTTTTACCCCTCTTGAACCCCAATATCTCAACAACCCCCCAACATTTTTTACTCATTTAGTCATACAAAATTGTGCCATCACTACCTACCTATATACCAAATTTCACGATGATCGGATAAACGCTTCGAAAGTTGTCCTCGGACAAACATACATACATACAATGCCGATTTGCCCAAGTTGATTTAGAGATCTCGCTTCGCTCTGTTATACGAGGGATATCCGAGGGTGTTTTAAAAGAAGATGTTTTTACTAGTTAAGGTTTAATAAAGGATTGAAATACAAATAAGAATAATATTTGTTTAAACCCCCGGATACAACTGCTCTTACGAAAGATCTGACCGTGACTGACTCTGTGTTACTGCTGAGAAATACGCAAAGAATATATAACGCTGAATAAGACTACCGAATGGACTTGTAAGCATAGCTGCTATATACAGGAATACAACAGCTCGATCAATAAATTAAATTGATCTATTACTCCCGTCAAGGATCTCGCCAATACATTTTTATATGGTTGTGGTGTCTGACGATCTGTATTATCTCGATGACGTCAATGCGTCAAACGATTGACAACTGAAAAGGTTTACAGTTTGTGATGCGGCCGGAAGTTGTCTAAAAAGTTTAAATTAGAATAAACACAATTGGGTATGTAATAAATAATACATAAATATTGTTGGACATTTCACACAGAGCTATCTAGCCCCAAACTAAGCAGAGCTTGAACTATGGGAACCAGATAACTGATAAAATACTTAGGTATATACCAAATTTTTTTTGTAAATACATCGGTACTTATATAGGCTATTTGATAATATATGCACAAAAATTAAAGGGGTTATTTAGATGAGTACTAGCTGACCCGGCAAACGTTGTTTTGCCATATAAATAATTGCTATTAAAAAATAAGGGTTGATCGTAGAAGGGTGAAAATTGAGGATTGTATGTATTTTTGTATGTTGTATCATAAAAAAATAGAAATTAAAAATTTTGTCTAAAAAATAAAAAAAATTTTTTGGGGTGGACTACCCCTAACATTTAGGGGATGAAAAATAGATGTTGGCCGATTCTCATAGATACCGGATAAGCACAAAAAATTTCATCAAAATCGGTCAAGCCGTTTCGGAGGAGTATGGCAACGAAAACTGTGACACGAGAATTTTATATATTAGAAATTAAAAATTTTTTCTAAAAAATAAAAAAAAAAATTTAGGGTTGGACTACCCCTAACATTTAGGGGGATGAAAAATAGATGTTGGCCGATTCTCATAGATACCGGATAAGCACAAAAAATTTCATCAAAATCGGTCAAGCCGTTTCGGAGGAGTATGGCAACGAAAACTGTGACACGAGAATTTTATATATTAGATAATAAATGTTTACCATAGAAATGTGAACTTTATTTTAAGCTTGCCATCTAACCACAGATACTGTGTTGGTGACGTCTCGAGATATCTCTTGTTGTCCCTTTCTAACCCAAAACCCGCAGCCGTTTCCGACAGAGATATCAAATCGGTCTTTATTTTTGGATATCGATTGCAAGAGTACCTACATACCTAGGCATTAAGTTTTATATCGAATTAATCAACTAACCTTAGTCGATTTTCTTTAAAATTTGATAATATAACTATTAGTTTTTTTTTCGAGAAGTCCTTCTTTATGTTTTGAGAAACCGTCACTTGAATATCGTCAGTATATTACCAAACACCTTGTATATAGAAAAACATCCAGACTGCCGGCTATTCGCTCACTGCGCCAGGAGGTCGTCGTACTGGGGTTGGGGAAATATTTTTTTCCATCTGTGTTGCCTGAAGTCCATGAACCATACCTCATCTGACCAAATTGATTTACCGACAATTTTTATTTATTGTTAGAGCATTCCAGCGGAGTAATTTGCGCAGCGGCTTTATAGCCCAGGTTTATTGTCTTGTAATGCAGTTAACAGATAACAGTTAACATTGTAGTGAATTTGTTATTATGTTTTGCTGATATTGATCAAAGTATTTTTTATGATCAACAAAGTTACTACAAAGATATATTTTTTTTTCAAAATGGACATACAAATTTATTTGAATTTTATACATACTAGTTTACATAAAATAATGAATCACTTTTTTTATGAAACTCTAGTAAATTTAAAATTATCGTCATTAATTTCAGTAAACAAGTGTATTTTTATACTATTTAGAGATGGAAGAAGCATTAAGGCCATCGATCGATATACCATCGTCTAAAGTAAAGTATTGCCTCGTAGGTCACGCACCTTAGGAACGTGCCCTACGATGCACATCCCTGCGTCCATCAACTTGAGGCATACAAGTGTTAAGCTTTATGTGCATGTAATTTCACCGGAAACCATACCCTTCACACCCAAACACAGCAATACTGCTTGGTGTCAAAAATAAGTATGGTGGTAGTAAGTAGGTACTTCCCTGGGCGAGCCCTTTCACAAGGAACTCTACTAAATACTCTTATGGCGGGTTCCTATATCCATAGGTAACCAGCTACGACGCGTTTCTCATTGAAAACGTGTCAAAAGTTTGACACTTATTCAAGGAGATACGAATCGTAGTCGGTTACCGACGGATGTAGGAACCCGCAATTAAATCTCTTTCTTCAAAGCCCTCAAAATAACGCGTCCCATAACATTACATGCAAAACTTAAATTCCCATATGTTTTTTTTCTAATTTAAGCTTTGTCTACCTGCGTGCAGCCTTTAAAGGTAGTGTTATTGAATCTGTGGCGGTGCAATGGTCCGCCTCGGCCGGGCGCAGGCTTCGCCGCGCGCCGCGTCTGGTCTGGTCTGTTGTGCCCGCGCCGTTGTCGAGGCAACACCGCGCCGCGATCGACTCAACAACTAACATACGACCGCGAACGCGCCGCGCGTGCAGTGCAGTGTAACATGATAACAGTGCTTTAAAATGGCGTTCAAAAAGGATTTCGACATAAGCAAAATTAAGATAAAACTACCCAAAAACGTGAAGTTCCAACAGGCTATCGAAAAGTTCTTCAAAAAGAATCAGTACACCAAAATAGTGCAAAGTTAGATTAGACTAGATGGCCGGTGAGAGTGAGAGTACAAGTAGAATCACAAAGCCGCCGGATCGCGATAAATCAAAATCACCCAATTTCATAACTGATGAGACGGAGTTCGTTGGAAGCGGAGCCATCAGGACATCCACACCGATAGGGAAGCACAGGAGGAGTAGGAGTAGAAGCGGAAATAGGATTACCCCAGGCGCGCTCAGCGTCTCTGACGAGCATTTCTACGAGGATCTAGAAGAATACGTGAGAGAGATGTCGGCTACTAGGGAAGCAGGGCCGCTCGCTGTCGGGCCGCAGGAGCCCGACGTCTGGGCTCAGCTCCAACAGAAGGAATCAGATCTACTGCTGGCGGCAGAGCTCGGCAAGGCGCTCCTCGACAAGAACGAAGAGCTGAAGAAAGAACAGGAACGTGCCGCGGAAGAGTACGCCAAAAAACTCGAGGTGAGTCAATCAATTTGATTTCACTGTAATGGAGCACGCGAATCTCGGAAGTTTTGTTGTTCTTATTGTGATGTAGTAGAGTTCAATTTGTCATGAACTAGATCACCTGTTAGTTTGTGTATTTAGTTGTATAACTTGAATTTATGACAGGTTTTTATTTTGGAGTTGATAATGGCGCTTTATAGGTGGTCGTTAGGACAGTGGTCAACGATCTCCGTTTTTAGTCGTTCTTTGTTAAACCACAACTTACTTATAGTCTAACTTTTTATTAGCTGCAGTAAAATGACGTTTCTAAATGTCATTCCGTAAAATAATGTTGCCAGCCTAATCTCAATAGGGATGTGATTCAGTTCACAAAAATTAATTAAATAACATTATTATGACGTTTTTGTTTCATTTTGAATGTACCTCCCTATACTTCCACTAAAAAAGATCAATCCTCTAGTATAGTAATAATAATAGGTTAAAAAAATACATTACAACTTAATATTAAATCTCAAAAAAAACCAAACTGATTATTCATTTATGATTCACTCATTTAGCTACATCCCTATTTATTTTTCTTCAAAAACCGGCAACCCACAAAACGTCATTTTACTGCAGCTAATAAAAAGTTAGACTATACGTACTTATCTCACTCTTTGGTTACGTTCTTGAAGGCTAGTGGTTACCTTGCATTCATATTTGTTTATTTATTCAACACATTACATCTATTATTACAGTCACATAATACAATAGAGTAGCAACATACGTCAATTGTTAATAATCATCAGTCATCATAAATTATATAGGTACATTTTTTCTTTTAACAAATAAAATCAGAATAAAAATAACAATAAACATAGAAAATCAAAATAAAAATACAAATACTATATAATAAAATCAATTAAAAAAAAATTATTTGAAAAGAATAAATAAAAGTAAAAATAAATATTGCTGGACATTTCACACAGAGCTATCTAGCCCCAAACTAAGCAGAGTCACTGATAGAATACTTATAGGTATACTTTTTTTTTGTAAATTCTTACTTATAATATATAGAGAAACAACCAGACTCGAAACAAACATCTGTAGATCATGCAAACATTTGTTCCTGGGCGGGAATCGAACCCGCTACCTCCTGCGTCTCAGCCGGCTATTCGCCCACTGCGCCACGGAGGTCGTCGAGAATAGAATAACGCTTTATTTTATACCTAGAATACATATAGAACTAGTTTAAACCAATTATACTACAATGGGCGGCCTTATCGCTTTAAGCATTTTGAGAATTTAATAAAATTGAATTTTTTCAACAGTTTTTAGTCTCCAAAATTCTTATTCTTTTGCGAAAGTACTAAGTTTATGTCGTAAACGGCAACAGATTCCAGTGGATAATCTTATCGGAACAATCGAATGATATCAATTTAAGATGTGATGTGAGATTCCAAGGTGAATTTCAAACTGAGTACCTATTGTGGGTTTTCACAAAATACATCATCTCATTTTTAAATAACATTCGCGCTTCACATTAACAAATGTAGGACAACCTTACGAAACACTCCAATAATGTTTACAGAACGTTGCACTATGAAATTAGAACGCAAATTCTTCGCACCTATAGGTATTTTACGAACAAATTCATAAATACCAAGGCAAAACACAATTAGCAAATCATGTTTTTTTACCCCGCAATCAAGGGTTTTGTGTTCTGCATTTGATGGACGTAAGAAACCGAGATCTTGTCAATAAAACTGGTGCAAACTTATAGACATCGATAGATAAATAACCCTTAATAATTACTATGGATATTTTTAATGATAAAAATGTTCAATTTAATTAAATTCAATAGACGGCCTTATCAATCAAAACAATATCTTCTAGACAACCGTTTGAAAGGGAAACGCTAAAAAGGGAACTGGAGTATATCCGCCATTTGTTAAATAAAAGTTGATAATTATATTTTGTATATTGTGTGTATTTGTATTTGTATTTTGTATATATGTATTCTTTTTGAGTGCCATAATAAATAAATTAGATTAAACTTGTCTATTCTTTTATCCGCTGGTTCTCAATGTTTACCCAAGAAAATCTTAAGACAGTTAAACTGAAAGTAGGTCATCTATACTAATAGTATAATGAGGAAAGATTTGTATGTTTGTAACAAATACACTCAAAAACTACATGTCCAATTTCAAAATTTTTTTCACCATTAGAATGCTACATTATCCTTGAGTAGCATAGGCTATATTTAATACTAGAAAAAAATAGGGATCCTAACTAAAACTTCAATAATGTAGCTCAAGGTGTAAATTAGCCATAAAAAAATGTTTAAAAATATGTGCCCATACGTGCGAAGCCGGGAGGGGCCGCTAGTTAGTCATAAAGGCAGATGAGACACCAGCTTTTGTTGGATTAGTTTACATTGTCAGAAAAGATCACCAAGTGAGATTGCATTGTCTTCAGTTAACTTGAACGTTCTCAGATCTTCACCTAGTTTTGGTAAAAACTGGGTTTCGGTACTTCCTTTTGAGGTTTTGTTCAATTTGTGGTTTTTAGAAACATCAAGCATTGTCATTTGTTAAATTGCAATAAGTACAGTGAATTTTAAATGCAGAGCCAAACCTTTAATTCACGCTTAGAATGTCAAGATTTGAGATTTCAATTCAACTTCTAGTTACATTTACGAAAAAAACTCTGAAAAACTGTTAAATATTTTAGCACTATAATAGTTAGAAAGGTTTTTTATGAAGACCATTAAAAATGGATTTACCGATGTTAATACGTAAGGCTACAAAGAACGTCTTTCAACACACCTCTAATAGCAAAGAATCCGCTTTCGAAGTCTTTAGACTTCTTTCAAAGACAATTGCTTACAGATACAGATCCTTATGATAATGTCCCAGGATCTAATATTAATTTACATGCGACATTAACATAACTATTTGAATTTAATTGAACGTCATTAATCCAGATAACGGAAGCGTCTTCATTTTATACTATGTGAAGATAAAGACGATAAAAATATTTCTATTGTCTTAGTTTTTGGGTCAACACCTTTATCGCTCAGGGTGTGTCCAATCGAGAAGTACCGTTATGGTGTTATGTATGACTATTGGAGATTGTGACCTAAATAGGTATTGATTTGTACGAACTTATGCTTAGAAAGAAAGAAAGAAAGAAAATACATTTATTTGCTCCCACAGACAGTGTTCAATAATACAATAACACAGACAATGGTGGTGTTGCGTGGGGACAAAATGGTCCCTGTCTCAGCATGGGCTGCTTCGAACCTTGTTGGGTACGATGCAGCGCTGGTTTTCTGACAGGGCCTAAGTGAGGACACGAACACTGGTAAACGAGTACCTATATAAAACTAAATAAATATTGCCAGTCACCATTATATAAATTAAACTGAGTTATCTATGACGGTGCCTAATAAGATAACAATACATGTTCGGATTTAAAAATAATAATAATATAACTACATAAACATAGACACCATAAACTGCATTCCATGATAATACATACGAAAAAAGCGTTTAAAACATGGGATAAGTGTTCAGAATGATTACTCTATTTGTGTTGAGGCTGCTGGAAATTGTGTGACATTGAATTATCGAGGATTGTTGATAGGTGAGTGAAAGCAACGACTAACGTGTATGCTACAATTTGATGGAGTTTGAATAGAATTTAACGATGATTGGTATAAAGTTGCTGAGAGCTTTTGAGGCTATAGTTTCACTGCTGCCACGAGGCCTGTTGTGATCACCACTGGTTTTTGTGCTGAACATAAGCATCCTGTATAGATTTCCAGAGCAACCGATCTTCTGCGGCCTGCACCAAACGGCTCCCAGCAACCTTCAGATCGTCTTTCCAATGATGATGATTTGTATAAAAAAATATCTATTGCTTTCAGTTCACAGGAATTTCTTGAAATCACTAAGCTTAAGTGCTGATTAGATTTGAAATAAATTGCAATGTTTAATAGCTGAGTCAATCCAGACGATATCGCAACTAATCAATGTAATGTAATTATCTTATCTTAATTGGGGAACATTGTTAGGTAAATGTGTAGGTAAGTGTGCCACATGAGTCATAGATAAAACACACAGTAACGAAAGTGGTGTAAATCTAGATACCTAGGTATCTTTCTAATCAAAGCAAGGATTTTATGAATAAACAAGTATAAATTAAAAAAACATCGAAATATAAAATACCCTCAATTTTTCAATTTACAGCTATTACCCGTGCGCGATAAGTTGGAACCTGAGCGCGGTGACGTCATATTGGCGTGTTTGTACCGCCCGCAAAAAAGCGAACATAACAAGCAGCCGCCCGCGGCTTCGTCTTTGTTTTTTTTAACCTAATTTATTATGTTACTCAGGGAGGACGCTGCTTTTTATCTAATCTTTTTTACACTATTTGAATAAAATAAAAATACAATGTTTAAGTTTATACATTTATTTTATCTATTATTTACATTATCTCATCTTCGTCACTACTTAGTGGATTTATGCCTTCTAGAGGTTGTTCTTCGTCCTCAGTCTCACTATAATCACTTGACGAAGAGGTATCCGATAAATTTACAATTAATTGCGATTCATTCGTCTCTTGTAAGAGGTCATCATGTCACAACAAAAACTACAACAACAAAACAATGACACAAACTATAACAACAAAAACTACAACAACAAAACTAAAAGAATTCCAGAGCGCGTCGTTACGTGACGTAGGCCAGTACGAGACTAAAATCCCTAGTAAAAATAGTGATGCGAACGGTACAATACGGGCGCCATCGGGGAAGTGCAGGGGAAGCGGTCGGGGAGTCGCATTCCTAGCAGGTCCCAAGTTATCGCGCACGAGTCATCTCTTTATCTATCATTTTTTTATTACTGCGTAGTTTGGCGAGTTGACATCATAACACCTTTGTAAGCCACCAACGCCGATGAATCACGGTCACGAATCTTTTACAGAAAACTGTATTTAAATCTTTCTAAGCGTTTTGGAGATAACTAAAGGGAACTTTAGGTATATTATTGCACACACAAACAAACAACCTCTCACCTTTAACGCATGCACCGCCGTGAACGGAACGGAGGTGCCGTTCCGTCGTGGGTAATAAAAGAAAATGTTTGTAGAATACGAATTTTTTTTTTTTAAGTGTAAATTTCTTTAAGAAAACTCACGACACTATTACCCTTACCGTTACCGACACCTCTGTATATATAAGAATCTCGTAATCGTTCAAGTTTCACTCCTGACGGCACTCCCGGAGTGCCACTTTTTTTACTAACTTATATTGTCCCACTGCTGGGCAAAGGTCTCCCCATCTCCCCTCCATCCATCACTGTCCACAGCCAAATCTGACCAGTCTGGTTTAAATGCATCCAGGTCGTCTCTCTATCTTTTTCTGGACCTACCACGGCTGCGTCCGTCGTCCGTTCGGTATCCATACTGGGTGACTAGATTTGCCCATCGTTCTGGATGCATTCGAACCACATGGCCTGCCCAATCCCATTTTAAGCGGGCGCGCTTAAATACTGGGCGGTCTTAATGCTTAAATTATTTGTGAAAAATCTAATAAACACTTGTTAAAAGTTTTTTGCCTGTTTGTGTTTGAAATATCTGTTCTGCGAGTACCCAATTGTCTGACGTATACTTCGACTAAGTTATCGCGATATCTAGTTTACTAGATATCGTACATTATGAAAGAAAATGTGATAACTGTGATAAGTGATAAAAAACTCGTTACAACAAACACTGTCTGATAACATTAATGCTCAGACAGAAGTATTATGCTCGTGGGGCTAGAGTAGGAATTTGAAGCCTTTGGTGTTTGCCACCGTAGGTCATTCAAAGGAATGACCAAATTTCTTTTTTTTTCGGATGGATTTTTCTCTCTGTCGGACTGTGAGGCCGTTGCAGCTTAACTGAACTATTGGCGAGCGCAGATGGCGCTCAGGCCTGTAAGTTTTGATGAGGCAACTAGCGCAAGGGCAACACTTCAGTACGAAACTCGGCTTGGGCCATTGTAAGGATGGGGATAGGAGAGAAACGCCCGGGTACATATTTGTACCTCGTGTAGCCGGCGACCTAAGAGACTCGTCGACCTCGCCGGCGAGGTCGGTGTATCTGTGAAGTGTTTGCTCCTCCGCGTTAGCGGAGGTGATTTCGTCATCCGGATCTCCAAGAACGTGTCTCGATCGACGGACTCTCGGTCGGTAGTGGAATGAACAAATTCTTTTATGTGGTGTTTGCGAGATGATTATTTCAATGATTGGTATTAATTGGTGCAGCCGGTCCAAAGTGGTATTCGGTAAAGCCAGAATTCAATACAGTTGTTAACACAACTATGCTACGTCTAGATCGAGTCTCAATCGTAGTTTTTTTGACAGCTTCTAATGAACAATTCTATCAAAATTCTGTGCTAAGGGCGACTTGCGCAATGATGCCTAAACGTATTTGGTGGCTCAATATGATTTAGAGAGTTATCAAATTACACAAATACGTCAAATTTAAACACATTTAATCGCTAAATTCGTTAAGGAATCATTGTGCAAGCGGAGCTGAGTATTAGAGTTAAAATAGATGTATTTGACACACACGACAAGCCATTCAAAACGGTACAAACATATCTACTTACATAAAAATTACAAACGATTAAAAAGAAAAATTACATAAAGAATCACAGGAATAACACAAGATTTCAAAAGATCACAAGTTCTAAAAGTTGACTAGTATTTCGATTCGCACTGACTGCTGTTATACAGCATAATTAGGGGTACTGCAAAAAGCTGATCAGGAATGCGATACACTTGTACCCATTGTACAGGCTGTCGGTTGGTACCGTTACTGTGAATAACCGTGTGAAATGTGTACAAAGGCCTTTACAGAATGTCACCGATATAGACTAGGTGGAAGGTTCGTAAACCTTTGTACCTGGACCTACCTACTAGTCGCATGTTAAAACGCTTGTGTATAAAAAGCGAATTTCTGATTAGATTAGATCTGACGATGCCGAAGTAGCCTATGTAAATGATCACAAATCATATTGTAGTATAGATTTAGTCGGTTCAAAGCAGAATATTTACCCATAAGTAATTTTTTTATTTATTGTTCATTATAGTCAAGCGTTTGACCACCACCTGAACTGATGATAAGTGATGGAGAACGCTTGCCTAAAAAGAACCTGTTCACTCTGAACTTGAAGACTCAGAGATCTATTTCATGTAAATCTGTTAAACATATATGTACTTAAGATTATGTTGGGTTAGAACTTTGTTCACATAGAACCTGTCCGTCCAAACCAAAGGTTGCCTGGATAAGATCGCTTTTAGCGATAGAGTTGGCCAATTGTACCAATATATGATTAAACATAATTTTCTTGTTTTGTTTGTTTATTTATATTTTAATGGTGAGTAATAAAGATATTATCTATCTATTAGAGAACATAACAGACGAACTCGTTAAAAAAAATGCATTGTCTTTGGACGCAGTCATGCACCTACTAATTTTCACCAAACATAGCAAAGAAAGATTCTCGAGTGTAGACCACGGACTGGAAGACGCAGCGTAGGCCGGCCCCCCACAAGGTGGACCGACGATCTAGTATGAATCGCGGGGAACCGTTGGGCGCAAACGGCTGCCAACCGCTCGTTGTGGCGATCTAAGGGGGCGGCCTATGTTCAGCAGTGGACGTCTTCCGGCTGATGATGATGATAGCAGAAAACCTGTTACACCAGCTTTACCAGCCATTCCTTTGCTAGTTACGATGGTAAAGACAAACACAGAAAAAACAGAGGTCAGCCTTACCTAAAAATACCAATTAGAGCCTTTCCCAATCATTTGAATGAATGAATGAATGAAATACTCTTTATTGCACACCAAATAAAAATACAATAATGGAAATAAACAATAAATAAAGGTACAATGGGCGGTCTTATCGCTAAAAGCGATCTCTTCCAGACAACCTTTGGATGGACAGGATAAACAAAATCAAAAGACGGCGGTGTAAGAATACCTACAGACATAAACAGAACCCACAAAATAAAATATACCTATTAATTATACTAATAAACATAAACTTAAATACATACAAATAATATAAGAATAAATAAACTACACTACATAAAGAGGATAAATAACATAAACACTAACTAGCAGTTACGAGACAACGAAAGGAAATGGTTGTATACCTTGACTTTGAAAATAGGAAGAGATTGGGACGACCTTACAGACAAAGGTAAGGCATTTCTATTATAACCTCGGAGTCTTCACGTACAGAGTGGACAGGTTCTTTTTAGACAAGCGTGATCCATCTTTGATCACACCATCACTTACCATCAGGGTAGGTAGAGGTCAAGCGCTTGACTATCATCAATAAAAAAAACTTGTCATGATTAATACCTAGATAAATATCCGTCAAGGACTTTGTCATCTGCCTAAGGGTCAATGTTCGGATGAGAGACAGTGTTGCATTGCATGCATGGCTTCCTTTACTTTTCAACACTGGACGCGAAATATATTATGAAAATGTCAACCAACTGTGCCATTCTTCAGTGCGGTTTTTGCAGAGGCTGCCACTTTCTGGTTACTAAACATGTGACGAAAAAAGAGCGTAAAAAAGTGTGGTAATTTTGATCACGCGTGAATGTTTGCCAAATCATAAATTAGGCAGTTATTAGCTTCGTGCAATATCACCAACACATCTTGTAATGTAGACTCTAGGCTTGATTGGTTTTATTTTTGTACACTTGGACATTTTAAGATGATGATGACCATTGCTTTGTGTTGATACATTATGTGCCTATTTCACGACTACCCAGTAACATTGATTGGCGGATAAAAATCATTCTCTATCTGTTTTCATGTGAAAACTAAAGACAGATACTTTTTATCCATTAGATAGCGCTACTCAGTAATGGTGAAGCAGGCACTAACATGTAAAATGTGCTCATTATTTAATAGTTAGGGTCCGCACCATAATATCGAATCGATTGACCTCATTCATCAAAATCGGATAAGTAAATAAACAAATATTGCTGGACATTTCACACAGCGCTATCTAGCCCCAAACTAAGCAGAGTTTGTACAATGGGAACCAGATAACTGATAGAATACTTATATACATTTTTTTTGTAAATACATACTTATATTATAATATATAGAGAAATAACTAGACCCGGAACAAATATCTGTAGATCATGCAGACATTTGTTCCAGTAGTTTAGGCGCTACGGTGGAACTTATTTTATTATATTCATAGACTCCTAAAAACATAATCCTGCCCTTTGACTTGGCGCTAGTTGGGTAAAAAAACTCGCGATCGGGGAGTTGACTATACCTCGCCCAAACTAGAATTTCACCCCCGCTTCTCCGCGCGCCGCTGCACATCCTATCTCGCCGTGGTTCATACTCGTATGTTTGCCGGTTTTCTTTTCATTCAGTCCCTTCATTTTCTTGTTGTGCTTATTTCTCATTACTGCGTCCTTACAAAAACCAACTTAATATTATATTCTACTTATGAATTACGTGATCGTTTGGAGCGACAAGCGTTACGGGCACCCCGTCTGAAAGCCGAGGCCAGACTGAATCGCGGGCCGGGCGTCCGAAGCGAATGGGTATATTAGTGCAAAGCTTAGGTATTTTCATTTTATGGTAAAATCAAAATATATTTTGAAAATTTAAAACACAGGTGCACTTATTTATGTTGTGTAGAACTACTGTATAAAGTTTCAAGATCCAAATTGAAGTATTCATCGCATAAGAACGGTTTTAAGATAAATTTGGAGTCATCTTTGGATTTAGTTTCGATCGAGAAAATTTTACGGAATTGTGTTTTCACAACACAGGCGTTCCAGTACGTATCCTTAACTATAACATACATGACTTACAGATTGAAAGCACTCAATTTGTTGAACAAAACATTGTTTCTCAATAAGCGATTTATCGTCTCCCCAGGTATAGTGCGCCCCAGGTTGTAGCTATCAGGAAACACAAACTGGCAACTCAACTCTCTGACTCTTTGGCGGTGTGCATAATAAAGGTTACCAGAACCGCTTTGTGCGAATGGGAAGTATTCCTACCATATAGCGGTATCTATATATGATCATTATCTTCCTGTTCGTTATTTATCTTCTTTAGTTCGATAGTCCTGGTATAAAGCTGTTGCTGACCCCCGCTGAAACCGGTTCGACCAGCCGGTTGTAACACGTTTTAATTTCCTTATTGGAGAGCTCTGATTGACCGCACCGCTTGAGGTTGATATCTCTATAGCATCCATCACCATGGTGTGTGATGTGAATGTTTGCATTATTCTGGTGTTATGTTCAGTCACAAGATGTTAACAGTTTAGTACCATGTCACACTAAAGAGCGTTTACTGAGACACGGTAAGCAAGCAGTCGTCGAGCGAATCAACTTTAATGCGACATGGTTTTAAGCCTGACCTATGACAATGATATAGTTATAAAATGTGATATTGTTACAAACTTTCTCTGAACTAAAACTTTATCTATACACGGTTTAGTATAAAAATATGACGAACTCCGTGGCGCAGTGGGCGAATAGCCGGCTGAGACACAGGAGGTAGCGGGTTCGATTCCCACCGCGCATCAAACGTTTGCGTGATCTACAGATATTTGTTTCGGGTCTGTATATTTTACTATTATCATAAGTATGTATTTTACAAAAGAGTATTCTATCAGTTATCTGGTTCTCATAGTCTTAGCTCTGCTTAGTTTGGGCCTAGATAGCGCTGTGTAAAATTTCCAGCAATATCTATTTATATCTATTGATATAATTAATTTGAAGCAATTAAAGAGAGAGAGAGAGAGAGAGAGAGAGAGAGAGAGAGAGAGATAAATTTTTATTGTTACACCAAACTAAAATAAGTTAACCTAGAAAACTTAAAGACTCATACAACCTTAGATTATTAGATGTTATGTAGATGTACACAATTGATACCCTAGAGCAGAGGTTCCCGATTTTATTTGGCCATGGAACCTTAATTGATCATACTTTTTTTGGCGGAACCCTAGCTGACTATTTTGATAACTAAAGTGTTTACCTTGTAGTTTGTATATATTATAAATGAACTTAAAAATTAACAAATTATATATGAAAATAATTATTATAAGTATTGCAAATAATTTATTGTAACAAAGAAATACAATGTACCTAGGTAATAAGTTATTGTGAAGAATGAAATTTTTTCACGTTATTTCTTATAATAGCCGTAAAATTAGTCTTTATGTCTGACAATTGAACGCAAACCAATCTCGCATCGGTAAGTCTTCACAAACTTAATCAGAACCAGGACAGCTTTCTCAAACATTGCCGGGTACATCTTTAAGTACAATTCAACTTTAACTCTCGGACAGACCGCGGAACCCCTGTGACCCATCCACGGAACCCCAGGGTTCCGCGGACCACCTTTTAGGAATCACTGCCCTAGAGCCTAGGTAAAACTCACATGATTCATTCCATCCAAAGGTTGGTAGAGATTACTACTTAGCGATAAGGCCGCCAATTGTATACATTCATTTGGAAAATGTAAATATTAACTGTATTGTTGTTTTTAGTGTGCAATAAAGTATTATCTATCTATCTTAGATGTTATTTATATAATGTTACAGTACAATAAAATAATCTTAAGTAAGTGGAGCCATTGCAAATGATATTAACCTGAGAATTGAGGAAATTAAGCACTTAAATGTTTCGGGTTAAGTTACCAGCTGACCGAATACGAGTTATGAGGTCATCTCATGCTGCGAGGCATTAATGCTGAATGTGGGGTACACGCTTCGCTTTCTGCCGGTTTATTGACCATAGCGAGCTTAGGTCGTGTTTATGCAGAAACCAGCAAACCGGCATAAGGCTGCTTTTCCACCCGAGATGTGCTATGCTACGTTGCTATGGCTGCGTTTGATTTCCACCAAACATATTCATTGGTCCACATAGCATAGCACTGGTGGATACGGATTCAACTAAGCTATGTTTTTTATATGGAAGGATGCGTGCTATGAATGCGTGCTATGGATGGTCGCGAGTGGTAGCTATGTGAAGAGCAGAGTACTCAGTAGGCCCGCGTTTGTTACTGAAAGTAGACATGCCATCGTCTTCTGCTGCGCGACAGCTGCGCATCTTCCTCGCACACCTACTTTGCGGCGGCGCATCTTCATAGCACATCTTACTCGCTCCGCTACATAGCTTAGTATTAGTGGAAATGGTCACATAGTTTTATAGCTTAGCTTTTACATCCTCGCAGCTTAGCTGCATAGCAAATCTCTGGTGAAAAAGCAGCCTAAAGCTTATATTCTTACAGACCCTTCATTACCTTGCGCCGACTCAAGTGAGTCACAGAATGATTGACGTTTGACCTGCCAAATGGTACTTCAGAGGATAGAGGTGCTTAAAGCAAAACATTGATAGAAGGTACATACTGTAGCTTGCGTATTTTGATTTGGTTGGAATATGGTCTGCACTGCCGCATGACATCGTCCCATTTGTATTACCTCTCCAGCATCTCACAGGTCTTTCTAGTTTGGATGCTTATGATTTTTTTTGCAACTAGGTTTTAATCATCATCATCATCATATCAGCCGTAGGACGTCCACTGCTGGACAAAGGCCTCCCTCATTGATCTCCAGGAACTGCGGTTGGAAGCGGCCTGCATGCGTCGGTGACTTGAGTTCTCTTACGTATCTCCTCATTTCTGATTCGATCCTGTAGAGAAACCCCGAGCATAGCCCTCTCCATTACTCGTTGAGCTTATTCATAAGGCCAATAGTGAAGGACCACGTCTCGGTTCCATATGTCATCACTGGTAACACACACTGATTGAAGACTTTCTTCTTAAGGCACTGAGGTATTTTGGACGAAAAGACGTTGCGAAGTTTCCCAAACGCTGCCCATCCGAGTTGGATTCGACGATTGACCTCTTTCTCGAAGTTGGACCTACCTAATTGGACTGTTTGTCCTAGGTATACATACGCATTGACAACTTTAAGAGCCGAGTTCTCAACCATAACTGGGGCAGGCACGATATGGACATTCGACATAATTTTCGTCTTGTCCATGTTGATTTTAAGATTTTAATTATAATTATAAATAAATATTAAAACCTAGAGAGTCTCCCAACGGGTAGGCCGTTGGGAGACTTTCTAGGTTTTAATATTTAACTGCAATACTGAATCTGATGTACCTACCCTGTGTTGTGAAGTTTGTTACCGGAATAAATTATCTTGATCTTATTGTTACTTTATTGTGTTTGTCCTGTTCGTACACACGGTTCCATGTCAAGCCATACATTTCCAGTATAAGCTGACCTCTTATTCTACGAAAAGCCTACACAATGCGAGGTCAGCTTATACTGGAAATGTATAGCTTGATGTGTAGCCGTGTGTACTATTGGTGTTGTCACAAATAAATGTTATTTGATTTTGACTTGATAAAAACGCGTTTTAATCGGTGCCTGCAAGCGTCGATAATACTAACCTGCATTATACCTGAAATGCGTTCTGGTGGTTGTATCTACGTGCTGTTCAAAGGGTGCCATAAATGTTATGGCAGAGGCCATAAAATAGCTGTTGCCCTTAAAATTTAGTTTTATGTCTTATGAGTAGCTACGTGACGTGCTCGATCTTGGTAAAAGTGGCGCTCAAAATGAATTATTTTATGATATTTTATGATATTATTTTACAGAAATAGTTGCTTCAGTAATCAATAATAATAGTTCATACAGCTCAGTTGTACTAATATACACAGTCCATTCCATCCAAAGGTTGTATGGCAATTATCGCTACTCAGCGATAAGACCGCCAATTAAATAATTTACTCAGATTTTGTTGTTCTATATTTGATATTTTCGGTTCTTTGATTGGAAAGTTCTATGCAATATTTTTCCGTGTTGTGGGAAACACTCAGGTACTCGTTCCGAGAACTTCTATGTTTATTTTTGTACGTTCCACTTTTTTCCCTCCGACATGAAGATCGGAGACGTTGTCAAGCTGACATTTTGTTAAACAAATTATATCTGTATTTTAATAATTTGGAGTGCATGGGATCCCCAAATTGATGTCTATGATCATAATTACTAACATTTTATAATATACCTAATGACCTATATACTAATGTATTTTATTTTCTTATATTCTCAGTTGTTCTCACGTGGGGTAGAGAGGGGGGTCTCGGTTCACGTAATTTTTTTTTAACTTTATCATTGTTCATCATTTCAGCCGTAAAACGTCCACTACTGAACACAGGCCTCCATGGATCTCCATGATAGGTAGTTGCCATACTCACCACGCTTGGCAGGCGTTATCACTGTTAATCAAGATTAAAAGAGAAGCAATCTTGAAAGAATGAAGTCAATTGTGTTTTTAAATAAGTTCAACGCATTTACCCTATTAATACACATTTTGAAAAATCTCACGTTAGATAAAGGGAGGGGGTGAGGGGGTTAAAACAAATCTCGTGACATCTCATCAGGGATGAAGGGTGGGGGGGGGGGGGATCTTCAAAAACATCTCACGTACTTAATTTAATGGACCTACTAACCAGTAGGTACGCTTATATCTCCTTAGTAGTGCTGCCGGCAAAGTTGTTCCAGCTTGCAGCGTTCTGAAGCCGCCACATCAATTAGTTTCTTTGACGGCGCGTTTTTGCCGTGCATAATGCGGCCCATATGGAAGACCTCATTAGTAGGCTTCCTTGGCGCCTGATAACGATGGCGGGCTTGAAACATGAGCCGTGGGTCAATAGGTTTTGATTTCGCCATAGATATAGTAAGTGATTATTGAATGACATTGATTTTTATTTTTTTATTTATCTCATTATCGTAAGCTATTTCATTTGTTTTATTTTTGTTGTTACTTTGTTTTGCCTGTGTAAGTGAATATTTCCCTTCAGCTGGTCTACACAGAACTGCGCTAGAGTTAACATGCTCTGTACACATGCTTTGGGATACAATCTAGGTCTAAGAGTCGATCACTATATTTTGTATCTGATTGCTTGTATTCTGTTTTGTGTGCTTTAAGAATAAAATAAAACTACTAATACTCCTAAAGACGGAAAGCGACGCCGAGGAAGGCCTAAAAATGCGCTGGAGTGATGACTTGGACGACATCCAAAGAGACTGGCGGGATGTGGCTCTAGACCGTGATAAGTGGAAGGAAGAGGAGGCCTTTGCCCAGAAGATAAATGTTGCCCTGAGTAAAAAAATGAAGCTCCATCGGTCTACCTATTGTAAATTATTTTTTGACCCATGCATTTCATATATTGTAGGCCTAGAAAAACGGCATTCGCTTCGAACAGAATATTATTTCTACAGTCGGTCGGGCGTCGTTTAGACGATAGCGAAAAGGCATCAAAACGTGACGTGGTTTAGTGTCAATGAATTTAGTTGGACAATATAAATAAAACATAAGGTATTTTTATTCGAACTCTTTGACTTATTACTCTTCAATTCTAATAATTATTGAATCGACATTACCGTACTACAGGCTAGGCCCTGTGGATTGCAATCTGGATATTCGACAACTCGAAACCTCGCAAGTCCCAATCCTAATCCAGTAAAAGTCTAGACTAGAATTTTTAGAGTAGTAGTTCCTTTCCGGGCTCGCCCGGCGAAGTACTACCATCATACCTATTTCTGCCACCAAGCAGCATTGCTGTGTTTCGGTTTGAAGGGTATGGTTGCCGGTGAAATAACATACACACGAGGCTTTACACCTGTATGCCTCAAGTTGATGGTCGCAGGGTAGTGCATCGTAGGGCACGTTTTAAGGGGCGTTACCTACGAGGCAGTTCTCTGTTATAGGCGATGGTTATCATTTAACATTAGGTCGCCCATGTGCTTGTTACAACCCTAGGTCTTATAAAAAAAAGACCAGACGATACTACGACTGAACTATTCACAGATAAAGTTCAGTCTATGTAAATGGGGATGCTGAATCCGTTTTGAAGACGTAATAAGATTAGCTTAGTAAACGCATTGTTTGTAGCCAGCACCTAATAATAAGTTCCATAAATATACTTAGGTTTGACTTTGTATTATATAACTATATTTAATATATGTAAGTGTGTATTTATTAGTTATTTTGAGATTAAATAATCTTTAAAACGATATTACGAAATTTTAGTTAGACCGAAACAACAGAATTGCCAACGCTGTCCTTCTAATTGTTAGCCATAATTGTAAGTTATGAGTAGGCAGGTTAGAAAATGCAATAAGTTTTTCCTCGGTCCTATTCAAATGCATTTTCTTCTTGTCCATTTAAGACACCGTTGGTAGTCTTTGGTTCTACTGCGCTTAGAATGTTATTATTGTTTGAAAGACCAGTGGCGTGCCTTGCATTTAACT
This sequence comes from Philereme vetulata, assembly GCA_918857605.2. NCBI lineage: Eukaryota > Metazoa > Arthropoda > Insecta > Lepidoptera > Geometridae > Philereme > Philereme vetulata. Next base: position 2,794,211 of record OU975420.1, read on the forward strand.
TTCGGTGAATGATATCAGAGGCGTGTGACGAAATGATGTAACTCACGGCTGGATGCTTTTTATGTGTGTGGAATCATAATGACCATATTTATGAAGCTCAAATGGTTTTCTAAACCGAAATGTTTTATTGATTGGTCGTGCTTTTAAAAATTCTGTCATAGTGTTTTTCCATTATACACAGCTTATAATAACACCTAACTACTTATGCTGGAACAGGCACTATTTAAGATTACAAGAAAAAGCAAAATAATTATCCCATATAACATTATGTAGATAAACTCTTGAAAGTCGCTGTCGGAGTTATTGGCAAGTTGCATCCTTGCATAAAATAGCCACTACATACGTATGTAGTTAAAAATCTGACAGCTAACTGACAGTGACAGGACCCAAAATATAAATTTGCGAGTTAGGCGTATTCCTCGCTTCGCGGACCAAAGTGAGAGTGTACAAAACTGCAGATTGAGGCCACGACCTTGCTGGCTTTGTGAACGAGTTCGCTAATGTTAATTCACTTTTTAACGTCCTCACTTCATTATAAATGTTTTATTCTGCAGTTGATTCTAGATACCTTACGCCTGGAAGCATAAAAGCCTCTGGGTCTAAACTCGTTACATATATACACATAGGTCTTTATATTATACTAGCTGACGAATCCGCAGCTTCGCACGCGTAGTTTTTCAATAAAAATATAACCCTCCTTCTTCGCAGTTATGTAAAAAGTAAGTAAGTAAACAGTGACAATTTTTTTTAAATCGGTTTAGCGGTTTCGGAGCCTATTCAATACAAACAAACAAATCTTTCCTCTTTATAATATTAGTATTAGATTTCAGTTCCTGTACGTTTCTTTTTGTTTTGTCCTAGCAATATTTGTTCTCAAAGTGATTTAGATATTAAATGTTTTGCTTAAAATATGTGTCCACTTTACGAATAATACCTGTAAAGAAACACAATATGATTTGCTTCAGGTTTAGCTGCTGATAAAACATATGTATTAAGATTCACCTGAAGTGGACTATTTAGACCCATGGACTTTATCGGCTAAAATTAAACCGTACTAAACTGCCTATGTGTAATATAAAATATGCAGCTCGAGAAAAATCCGTGTTCTGTCATTTTTCTAAATTCTAGCATTTTCTTCAACTGTTGCTCGTGCTTTAATTGTAAACATTGTATTTCCTTGCGATATTTATAGTAAAAGTATATGTATATATACATATTTTATATATCTTTATGTAAGTATATGTAGGTATATTTTAGGTTTAGGTTTTTATTTATTTTTATCCTACATAAATAGGTATTTATTGTAACACCGCCTCCTCACACGTCTTTTCAATCCAGTCCATCCAAAGGTTGCCTGGAAGAGATTGCTTTTAGCCCATTGTACCACCAGTCTTTAAGTTTTCTAGGTTAAGTTATTTTAATTTGGTGTAACAATAAATAATTATCTATCTATCTATAATCATCCTGGTTTACCTCGGTGAGCAAGGTTTCACTCGACTGCAGCCGGTGGTGTCAAATCACGACGGATGTCCAGAAGGGCAGACAAAGGAACTTGTAATAGGCTGTAGTTAGGAACGCTATTACTAGTTTCCGTCCTTTGAAGTTTCACCTTCGGATAGTTTTGGTGGTCCCCTAATTTGCGACCGGTGCTAGAATGAATTAAAATACCTAGTTTGTTTTACACCACAAAAAAAGTATCTTAAGGCGAATATAGTAGCTGATTGGTCTTATTTGGAGGCTTTCTCCTCAGGGAGGAATCAGTTTTATGTGCTCAAAAAAATATATGGCATTCATTGACCTTTTATCTGCAAAGTGATCACACAAAAAAGTTCTACCTATTTATTAACTATGAAAAAAATAAAATAACAAAATTTACCTAGCTGTTTTCGATTTTCAATTTGATTCAACCTCTAAACGACATAAAATTTTGTAATTTTTCTTTCACTTAAATGTGGGCAAAGACTATACCTTCAAGTTGAACAAATGATACTGTGCTGCGACGGTCTTTCACGTTGCAATTAATTATTGTAATTTTTCCGAATAATTAGCGGGCGTACCCTTAAAAGGTGGTTGCGCGGGCGACGGGCGGCAGTGTACCGCCGACTGTCGTACGGGAGGGTTGTGCTCGTCTGCCTCGCGCTCACCTTTTTGCTGGTCGGTTAGATGCGTGTGGCGGAAGGTGCGGGGCCGAAACAATAGAAAACGAATTCGCTCAAGGTCATCGGCTACGGTTAGCGCCTTAAACAGGCGGTCTTATCGCTATTATTAACACTTAACTTAGGGTTAGGTACCTTATATACAAACGCAGAATCTTCTAAAGTAGATTTGATATACACAACATTGGAGATTTTATTAACTAGCTTAGAACATGAAGTATTCGGGACAGTGTATTGTCGATCATTTATACCCTTGGCATGTTCGATTGAAATAAAGAAATCGCTCGTACTCGCCTTTATGCTACGCGTTTGTATCTTTTACTATGAAACAACAATTGTCCTTCTGTTTGTTTAACTCATGTTAGAATACTACCTCCCTCCGTAGGTTTTACCTTCAACCTTCTAATTGAACGTACCTAGTTTAATATTAAACTGTGCTTCTAGTAATGACTTCGTTCGGGTAGTATTTTTCAAACTTTCGCGATCACTGTACATAATTATTGATTAAAACGGGTATTAATCGCGTCAGCCCGAGACTGTTGCAACACAGTCGAAACGTCGGGATAACAAATAAAAAAGGTACATGCGCGATAAATACCCGTTTTAGTCAATAATTTCGTTCGGGTATCTGGACAACCATATTATTTCAGGATTCATACAAATAAATACAAAATATTTAATTTGGCGTAAAATATTAAACATTAAAATTTACTGGTGGTAAAAATACCTAAATTAAATCTAAATAAATAAAATAAAATACATAGATCGATATAAATCGGTTCATCTGTTGATAAGGCAATAATGAGACACAAACATTTTCAGGACCACTCTGAAATCCGTAAGTAGTATATGTGCACTACTTCCGTGGTGCAGTGGGCGAATAGCCGGCTGAGACGCAGGAGGTAGCGGTTTCGATTCCCACTGCGGAACAAATGTTTGCATGATCTACAGATATTTGTTCCGGGTCAGGTTGTTTCTCTGTATATTATAAGTATGTATTTACAAAAAAAAAGTATATAAGTATTCTATCAGTTATCTGGTTCTCATAGTACAAGCTCTGCTTAGTTTGTGGCTAGATAGCGCTGTGCGAAATGTTCAGAAATATTTATTTATGTATATGTTAGGGGCAACTGGAAAATCTGGTCACTATGAATAATGACCGGTATTATACATAACGCCCGTATCTAGCGGGCAATGTAAACAAAACTGCACGACTAATCACTTTTCCCGGTCAGTATTTGTAATGTTTTTTTTCTATACTAATATTATAAAGAGGAAAGATTTGTATTATTGTGTGTATGTTTGTAATGAATAAATTCAAAAACTACTCGTCCGATTTCAAAAATTCTTTCACCATTGGAAAGCTACATTCACCCTGAATAACATAGGCTACTTTTTTACTCAACTACGCAAAGGAGGGTAATGTTTTTATTGAAAAACTACGCGTGCGAAGCTGCGGATTGGTCAGCTAGTATTTTATGAAACAGATGAACCGTAGTGTACTTGTATATTAATACAGTATGTCGTTAGGTTTTTTGATCACATTGCCCGGCTAGAAGTAGGACAGTATTCATACTGCCCGGTCCATGTGATAAATTCAAATTCAATCTCAAACCTTGATTTATTAAATGGACTACGGGCCGTCGGGCAATATTGATATGGGGCGGTCAAAGTAATTTTATCAATTTGACCAACGCTCTTGATCATTATTTAAAATGCCCGGTTAATCCGTTGTCCGTAACATACACACTCCGAAACAAGAGTTCTGTAATTAAGTAGGATCTTGCGTAAATCATATTTCAAGTACTGTATAGTCTGTATTAGTATTTTCAAAACTGTATTATTTAATTTATTATTATTTTTAACCTGTGTTGTCCCACTGCAGGGCAAAGGCCTCCCTACCTTCTTTCCAGTTTTTTCTGTCCCCTGCTGTAGTGGCCCAGTCTGATAAATGCACATCCAAGTCGTCACGCCATCTCCGTGGTGGTCTGCCGCGTGGGCGAGTTGCGTTAGGGACCCAATCAGTTATTATCTTTGGGGGCCCAATCCCACTTGAGCTATGCTGATTTTTTTGTGACATCCAGAATCTTTGTTTGCGAGCGCAGTACGGAGTATAGTATAGATCTTGTTTAATTCCGTAGATTTTGAGTGGAGTCGCAAACAATAGCTTGTGTAAGATAAACCGCTCGCCGTTGTTATCCAATTAGTGGAACGCTTAGGTAACCACCACTTGCTTCGACACGTGCTGTATCGACATGAGGTATTGATTTCGCTACCAATCTTATTACAAGCCAATACTACAATGCCGGAACTATAAAAGTTTTATGGACGGAAAGGAGCCATAAACTGTTCACTGGAGCAATACTCTATACTAATATTATAAAGAGGAAAGATTTGTTTGTATTGAATAGGCTCCGAAACTACTGGACCGTTTTAAAAAAATCTTTCACTGTTGGGAAGCTACACTATCGGGTGACATAGGCTACTTTTTACCCAACTGCGCAGAAGGAAGGTAATGTTTTTATTGAAAAACTACGCGTGCGAAGCTGCGGATTGGTCAGCTAGTATCTTGTAAACTTATTCGTAAGGTAAGTCAGTGGTAATTTTGTAGTGTGTCAGGCATACCATCAACTATTGCGATGCAATTAAAAAACTATTCTGCGCATGTTTTATCGCTATGTTTTACGAATAACTTTTTTAACTATGTATTATTCAAAATATCTCTTCTATCTTTTAATACTTTCTTTATGTGCATTGAAATGTTGAAGTAGGTATGCTACGTGTTTATTATGTACACACGGCCACACATCAAGCTATACATTTCCAGTATAAGCTGACCTCGCATTGTGTCGGCTTTTCGTAGAATGAAAAGAAAAAGAAAATATATATTTATTTGAACCCACTTGACATCACACACAATAAAAAACAATAAAAACAAAGGCAAAATCAAAATTCACTCAGACAGACAATACTGGTGTTGCGTGGGGACAAAATCCCTTACTAACTCCTTACTTATCCTTACTTGGTCCCTGTCTCAGCATTAACTGTTTCGTACCACGGTGGATACGATGCAGCGCTGGTTTTCTGAGAGGTCAGCTTATACTGGATAAATATAGCTTGATGTGTAGCCGTGTGTACGACATTAAATAAAACACGGGTAGGGGTAGTAGGTATTGTTATAAAATAGGTTTTTTCAAATACTACCATAAAAAAATATTTTTTCAAACTAATTTAATATCAAGTTCTAAATTATCAATGAAACAGCCTGTATAAAATATGTCAACAAAACATATCAAGTAAGTAGGTAGGTATCTGTTAAACTGACTAAGCGGCATCGTCGCAAAGGCGCCGCCGATTTACGTTATAAATTGTTTATTGGAAATGTATCGATTACTGCATAAAATATTCAATCTACCGGTCGACCCACCTCTAAAATCAATGAATACGATTCCGTATGTGTGTTTTAAATTAATGACGTACATAATAAAACACTTTGAAAGAGAGTGATATTTCTATTCATCGGTAGGTACCTAAAACTGAGATCAGAAGTATTAGTATAACGCCAGACAAAATCGACCCGGGGTGAAGACCGATAAAGCAGGTGTTAAAGCTTAGACCTTCGTCTGAGGAAGTTTAGTATAGGCAGGCCACATGGCGGTGGGGTCAGCTTTCCTGGTCGTTCTTCTCCACTTCGTTCTATCCTCGACGTCGTCATCAGAAACTTGGCACTCTCTCATGTCTTTTGACATTACATCTCTCCACCTTGTCTTGGGGTCTACCTCTAGATCTTTGACCGGGGATGGAAAGTTGTAGGTAGTCAGGTGGCCTCCTCTTCACGTGACCGTACCATCGCAGCCGACTCTCCTGCATCTAGTCAGCGATGTCGCGCACCCCCAGGCGTCCTCGCACGTACTCGTTACGGATTTTATCGAGCCTGGTGACGCCGCACATCCATCTCACATCATCATCATCCACCGGTAGCCCATTTCTAAAATGAATTATGTTAAGCAGGTTGTATTCATATTGTTACTGAATTCTGAATTATATTTATCTGCGTTAGCTGTGGGTATATTCAAAGAGAGAGCACACGCGTCTATTGTATTTTTTTTTATTTAAATCTGTGTCTAATTGGGAATCCTTATTAAACTGCATAGTTTGTTACCACAAAAAAGATAAATAACTGTCGTTAAAAAAATCCTACACAAAAATAGGAAAGAAATGTTTTACTTAGAAAACTTTCGTGATTGATTTCAATCATTATTATAAATACGGGATTTATCACGTACCGTCTTATCGGTGTTTCGACCGACAATGTTTCGGTTCAATTCGTGAACCTTCATCAGGGTGAGTGCGATCCGCTCCGATCGTGCGAGGCGAGACGTTATTCGGAGCGGATCGCAGTCACCCTGATGAAGGTTCACGAATTGAACCGAAACATTGTCGGTCGAAACACCGATAAGACGGTACGTGATAAATCCCGTAATTATAGTAATGGGTAAGGAATGTATTAATCTGTTATATGTTAACCATATTATCTGTACCTACCTATGTACATATACTTAAGTACTAAATTTTTATCTTGTGTTTTTTCTTTAGTTCTGTACTTAAATATTTTTTCTTTTTATTATTATATTCTTTAGGTAAGTAGGTATGTTTTTTGTATTTGTTCTGTTCTGAATGATCTGTCCTGTGTGTGTGTCAAATAAATGTATTTTCTTTCTTTCTTTCTTTCTTTTAATCTTTTTTGTGGTAAGACCCATCTCGATTCACATAAAAAGGACACTTGAAGAAAATAATAAGCTATAAATACTGGATAGTTTTAAACTGCATAAGTAGGTCACCATTAATAGTCGCCCTGGTATAGCTTAGTGAAATGATTCAGTGCTTTTTAGGGTTCCGTAGCCAAATGGCAAAAACGGAACCTTTATGGATTCGTCATGTCTGTCTGTCTGTCCGTCCGTATATCACAGCCACTTTTTTCCGAAACTATAAGAACTATAATGTTGAAACTTGGTAAGTAGATGTATTCTGTGAACTGCATTAAGATTTTTACACAAAAATAGAAAAAAAACCTAAATTTTGGGGGTTCCCCATACTTAGAACTGAAACTCAAATTTTTTTTTTCATCTAACCCATACGTGTGTTGTATCTATGGATAGGTCTTCAAAAATGATATTGTAATATAATTTTTCTAATATAATTTTTTTCTAAACCTAACAGTTTGCGCAAGAGACGCTTCCAAAGTGGTAAAATGTGTGCCCCCCCCCCCCCCCCTGTAACTTCTAAAATAAGAGAATGATAAAACTAAAAAAAAATATATGATGTACATTACCATGCAAACTTCTACCGAAAATTGGTTTGAACGAGATCTAGTAAGCAGTTTTTTTAATACGCCATAAATCGTAAACCGCAATTTACCTTTCATTCAATCAACTCAAATATAAAAAAAGTTACAACGAACTACAAGAACTTTTATAATAAGTTACTTGCTTCTACGCAACCCTTCATGGGCGAGTCCGTCTCGCACTTGACCGCTTTTGTAAATAGTTATTGCCTATAGGCATGTTTCATTAATCCTAGCACAACTTTGAATTGGGGTAGGTAATAGGTAAATGCTTAGTTGAGGGACAAATACAGCAAGGCCATCGCGTCACTGCTCAAGGCCGTGACATTTGAACGAATGGCTCTTAAAATGCTCACACAACGACTAGTTATGAAAAAGATAAAATAAAAACTTGGGGGCAAAATGCCTTTAATAACAGAAAGAATATACAATTATTTACAATAAAATACATCATCTAAAGACGATCTATAGATAGCTCAACTGCTCCAGATCACTATCAAGCGGAAGTGTCCCCAAGACACTGGCTGCATTGCCCCGCTGAATTGCAATGCTTATGCGTTGACCCAGATAAGCGCCAGCTCTCGGATCACACGTCGCTTCGACCAGACGCCCAGAAAGAATTTTGAAAACGCGATGGGCCCCGGTACCCCTTGGACCTAGGTCTCGACCCCAAATAGCTCAAATACGTAAGCTCTGTCGAGACTTCCATATTTGTGCCACTTAAGACCTTCGGCTGAGTTTGCCGCCGCACCGACCTCACTGCTGTACTAGAAAGATGAGATAGCTCAAGGGTATCGACGCACATGGCGTCCCACACCAAAGGCCTACCCTTTTCTCTAAGATAAAATCACTATGGGGTAAGTAAAGGTAAAAGGTTTGGTTTCGGAGTTAATATCCTCCCGAATGCCTGATATTTACTAATGAACTGACTGCAATAAGTTCAAAAGCTCCCATTTAAAATGACACACAACGGTCATCAATCTAATTTATGTAATTCTGGAGCTATGAAAATGTATCTGTCTTTTTTATGTTATTTGTGGGGAAACAGGCTTACGGCCCACCTGATGGTAAGCGGTCACCGTCGCCTATTGACACCGGCAACACCCGGGGTATTGTCGATGCGTTCCCTACACTGTAGAAACCTCTTTACATTCTCTTGAAGCGTGCCATGTCGTAGCCTAATGGGAAAACCTCAGATGGTAGCTCATTCCACACCTTACAAGTATCTAATAATACACTTTTGAGACTGGCTACGAACACGTAATAAAAAAGCAATTAAAAGTGAAAACAAATAAACTGCTGATCGATAATTCACAAATAGATAACGTTGGAATTGAAATGGTGGTGTCAATGTGTGTTCGGAGAAATCGGTGCTGTGCGGTTACACTGTCAAATTATTCAACAGCATTGCACAACTGTTATGCTAATTCGGCAATTGCATTTCAAATGCAATGCCTAGACCCTGTCCTGGCGACCTAGGTATAACGACTAGTCTTGTTAAATCTTGTTTCCAGAATTACAGGCACATGAGGCTTTACAACTGTAAGTCTGAAGTAGATAAATAAATAAATATTGCTGGACATTTAACACAGCGCTATCTAGCACTAAACTAAGCAGAACTTGTACTATGAGAACCTGAAACACATACTTATAATATATAGAGAAACAACCAGACCCGGAACACATCTGTAGATCATGCAAACATTTGTTCCGCGGCGGGATCGAACCCGCTACCTCCTGCGTCTCAGCCGGCTATTCGCCCACTGCACCACGGAGATCGTCCAGATGGACGCAGGGCAGTGCATTGTATTCGTAGGGCACGCTTCAAAGGTGCGTGACCTACGAGGCAATACTTTATTATTGGCAATTTTTTTGATAATCCCTTATTTAAAACCAACACAGAGACATACACATACATACACGCAGGCGGACACGACGGACTATCAGTGGCCGGGACTAATGCTTATTTCAACTCCATGAAAGAAGAAAGTTAGGAAAAATCAAGCGAGAGTTTTTCGCAGACCGGCCCCTAGCGTTAGATAAGAAAGATTACGAATAACTAGCTGACCAGCCGCGTTTTCGCACGCGTGAATTGTCATTATAGTCATTACTCCCCATCTGCGCAGTCGGGTAAAAAGTAGCCTATGTCTCAATCCCGGTGTAATCTTCCTATGTACTTACCAAATTTCATCGAAATCTGACCAGCCGTTTAGTCGTGAAAACGAAACAGACAGAGAGACAGTTACCTTCGGATTTATAATATTTGTATAGATATAGATAGTTTAGAAGTATCATCATCATCATCGTATCATTTTTCGAACTTTCTCGATCACTGTACATAATTACAGCCTGTGTTGCAACAGCCGTGTTCGTGGGCGGACTTCCGTCCGTGGTCCACCCTTGATCCTGTTGCAACAAAGCCAAAACGTCAGGATGACAAATAAAAAAGGTATATACGCGATAAATACCCGTTTTAATCAGTAATTAACATCGTATCAGCTTAAGAATAGAATAGAATAGAATAATCATTTATTTGGCACACACAAAATGACACATGAAACAATTATGAGGAACAGTAGATACAATTGAACCCAACAAAACAGTTCGCTTTATGTGGCTGTGTACCAAAATGGCGTTCAGCTCAGCATGATGTTGGATGATAAGCACCCAACGCTGATTTTCAGCTGAAACCAGAAGCAAAGGTAGTGCAGCAGCGACTATGTAAAATGTTAGGATGTCCACTGGTGAACACCAGACTCCCTCGAAGATTGCGATAGAGCGATCGCTCCTCTTATGCGGCCTGCACCCAACGGCTCCCAGCAACCTATATCAGGTCTTCTTTCCATCAAGTGCGTGGTCTCCACTAGAGAACCTTTCTTTCCTAACGGCCCTCAGTTATTCGTCTTGTACCTTCTTGCATAAAAATATAGATTGCCATAGCTACTCTGTAGATAAATATATTTGGTTACTGGTATTGGACATATCCCCGTCCGGTCCAGAGTAGGTAAGTTACTTGGTGATTTATGTAGTAGATACTAGACATTAACAAAGTGGTGATGGTTATCGCAGTACGATCGATTTGATGTTGTTTATCAACATCCATGCTGAGCTCATAATGTCTGTATCAAGCAACTGTTTGATAAGAGATATTGTCTTGTTATTGGCAATTTTGATTAACGTACTCACTAAACTACTGGGCGTAGAATAGTTCGAATATTTGGCCCCATAAGGCCAATTACCCAAATTACGCAAAATACTTCGTCATATTTAAATTCGATTATGACCTAAACTTGTCATTGACGGTGAATCTGGCCCCTTTGATCGTTTCGCCAAAAGTTGAAATTATGAGATTTGCCAGAAAATGATTGCCAAGACAATGAACTCAATGATCTCCCTTTTTTTTAACGTGGAGGAATCCTCATGGATACCGCTCTAAACCCAGGGAGCGGTATGTCGGACTCCTACCGGCTAAACCCCTACGGCGTTTCTCCGCTCGCTTTATACTAGGGACACGGGAACAGAAAACATTCTTCCGCGACCCCGGTGGCGTTAGTCCGCTCTTGCGGGCCACATCTTATAGGGGTTAGGGTCATCTCTACTAACTATGGCCACTGCTATGGGGGATGGAGGTTGGCATACTCTCTTGCATACGCCCTCCTCCTTCGCCCCGGTCTCGTGCGGCGGGTTGGGAGAGTGCTCCCAGATTCCCTGTCCCTCTCCGCTGCTTCCTTCTGCTGCACTACATTTCCGCAGAACATACTTAACAGCTTGCCACGACCTATCGCTCTCGATCATTGCGCAAACTACGGTCGCGAAAGAGGTCGTGACCTACCATGTCAACTCAATGATCTCCCTGACACAAGTATAAATTATATAAATATTGCTGGCCATTTCACACATCGCTATCCATCCCCCAAACTAAGCAGAGCCTGTAGGTACTATGGGAAACAGATAACTGATAGAATACTTATACACATATACTTTTTTTTGTAAATACATACGTATAATATATAGAAAAGCATCCAGACCCGGAACTTTAGACCCGAATCTTTAGATCATGCAAACATTTGTTCCGCAGCGGGCATCGAACCGCTACCTCCTGCGTCTCAACTGCTTATTCGCCCACTGCGTCACGGAGGTCGTCGTCAATTATAAATTAATAACTCCTTCTACCCTCTTTTTAAGACGGGGTTTAAAACTGGCATAGCTAAGAAAACTCGCTTTCTATTAAAAAAACCACGTCCGAATCGGTCAATCCGTTTAGGGACTGCGATACCACACACGGGCACAAACACAGACAAAAGTGTCACACATATAACATCCCTTTCTGCGTCGGGGGTTATGAATAAAGCTTAGTACCTACTCACAAACACAGACAAAGGTGTCACAAATTTAGCATCCCTTTTTGCGTCGGCGGTTATGAATAAAGCTTAGTACCTACTCATTTATGTAGATAATTAAATTATGGATCGTTTTTTAGGGTTTTGTACCCAAAGGGTAAAACGGCACCCTATTACTAAGGCTCCGCTGTCTGTCAGTCTGTCACCAGGCTGTATCTCATGAACCGTGATAGTTCGACAGTTGAAATTTTCACAGATGATGTATTTCTGTTGCCGCTATAACAACAAGTGCTAAAAACAGAATACTATAAATATTTAATCTCCATACAATAAACGTGATGTTTTTGCTCGTTTTAGCTCGATATTGATAACAGCAATACGTAGACGCTAGAAATATTCACATAATATTTAGTTATATATAATTCGCATTTACCATCAATTAGACATTATATAAAACTGCAGTTTCGCATTTAACTGCACAACATGAATATCTTACAACGCGTTTCGATTCAGCTGCAATTTGCTATGTTAATGCATTAAGTGGAGATTCCTGAATCTACATAAGAATCCGTGTTTTCAATTCCGTGAACACGCGACTCCGTCCGGATGATCAGACACGATCATCGTGATCATCTCGCGTTAGTTTAGCTGATTGCTACTTAGTGGTCATTTCGGATGTCACTTTAGGAGCTTAAATTAAAGAAAGAAATTTCTTGAAGTGGAAAATTCTTTATCCGCGTTGGGCATTTTTTGAGATGGGAATAAACTATTGAACTTGCGACACTGTTACCGTTACCGACACCTCTGTATATTATTATTATCAACTGTCAATTTCAACTGTCTAACTATCACGGTTCATGAGATACAGCCTGGTGACAGACGGACAGACAGACAGATAGCGGAGTCTTAGTAATACGGTCCCGTTTGACCCTTTGGGTACGGAACCCTAAAAAACAGAATTAATTCTCAATATAGAAATACAAATAAAATTAAAACAAATATTTTATTTCCAAAGTTGTGATCAGGCTAATACAGTTTGACAACGGGCTCCGCGCTAGGTGTAACACCGTATCGTGCGCGGGCGCCCGGGTCAGGTTGAAATATATAAACAAAATATGAGAAGCTAAAACTTGTATGTTTGTAGGCGCAAGATGGCGTAAGTGCACTAAACTACTAATTCTTATACTAAAAAAAAAAGGATCGTTCCGAAATAGACGCTAAGCTGTCTGGTTTCAAGTTCTTATAGTAAGTACCAGTAATAATAGCGTAATTATAATTTAAGTTATGAATACAACAAATGTTGAGTAACAAACATTGCAACGAGTTTTATGTCGCGCGCGGGTTGCAACATGAAGAATGGCATATTATTGCATTATTATCATTCCTTGTTGCCACTGCAGCACTGTGAGAATTGAGAAAATTGTCGCTAGAAGCAGTCATTGAATAAGGCTTTGTAGTATTTGGATGCTTGAAAATTCTTTTTTTAAATAATAAGTACTTATTCACTTTCAGTAAATTGTACAAACTCATTACAGGTACGAATCACACGATCGGAAAACTACGTTGATAATTTAGTGGCTGAATCATAACTTTTTCATGTTCTCCGACGCTGAATGTATTAAAGTACTTTACTATTCTTATGTCCGTAGCGTCTTGGAATACTGTTGCACTATGTGGAACCCACAATACATAATATATGAGCAAGATATTGAGCGCATTCAATCCAAATTCATTAAAACGTTAAACTATCGCACCCATTGTAATAGAAACATGACTTACGACGAATCGTGTAGGTTTCATAAACTCATGCCGTTAAAGGATCGGCGCTCTTTGCTGCAGATGTTGTTTTTACACGACGTTTGCAGTAATAGAATTGATAGCACCGAATTGGCGTCTCTCGTTCTTCAATTCAATACTCCTTTTAAACGTACGAGACACAACCCTCTTTCATATTCCTTTCAGTCGTACCAACTATGCCCAAAATTCTGTCATCTGTCGCACGCTAGATAGCTACAACAAGGATTTTTCGTCAATAGACATCTTCTCTAATAGCAAAACATCTTTTAAGAAACAAATTATATTTGTTCTTAGTCATATATAGCGCGTTCTATAAAATATTCAGAAATTCACTCAACACACACTACACTCTCTCCCTCACCCCCTCAAGTACACACATTTACACAGCATCCCTACCTCTCTTTTGTTCTTCATATGCGTACCTACTAAATTACTAAAATCCTTGAAAATTTAATTAATATAGTATGTTTTTTAATCTTTTTCTCTAGGTGACTAATTTCATAAAAGATAAGTCTATAAATTGAGAATCTGTTATTGGCATTAAGCATTAGTTATAAGGATTGTTTACATTGTTAACAAGTGCTGTTGATTCTGTAATGAATAATAAAAAAAAAATCTAATGAAAATGTTACCTAATCCATAGAGAAAAATTAATGGAAAAATTAACTATCTCAAACCGAAATTGAGTTCTTGTTTATATCATTAAAACTAATCTCCATAGTAAAGAAGGTATTAAAAGATAACAGACCTTTCTATTAGATTAAATTAGATATTTACTTTATTGAACACACTAAAACAATATCACAAAAAAAAAATCGTATAACTATGTGATACAATTGGCGGTGTTATCATTAACTTAAAGGCGATCACAACAACTTGAGCCAAGAAGTTCATAGGCAACGATGAGCTAGATGATGCAAGGCTTCACAGCCTGGATCATCGACGAAAGGTTTTTTATCGAGTATATTTCGGGGAGTGTGCGGCGGAACTTTTCAACCTAATCTCACCATCTCCATTCTATCATCGGACAACTAGACGCTCTGCGGTGCTCCACCGGCTATATGGTAGAAATACCTCCCATTCGCACAAAGCGGTTCTCTTCGACCTTTAATAAGCGCACCGCCAAAGAGTGGAACGACTTGCCAGTCTGTGATTCCTGATAGCTACAACCTGGGTGTCTCACCCGGTGTCCCCTTAAGGGGACACCGGAGGGACAATCGCCCATACAACACGTACTACCAAGATCATTTCTAATTGGAACATATTTCTACCTTAATAAGGTATTATTTTAATTTGAATAGTATTTATCTAGGTTCCCAACCATAAATTAGATCAAAATACTTACCTAAAATGAAATAGAATCGTATCGCATTCTGCATGTTTTTACGTCATAAAAGACCTGTTTCCAACCTAATTGTTTCGTATTAAAAACAACAACATCTTACGTATCCTAGTCATGGGAACATAGATTATATCGTCTAGTTACAGAATAACAACACAATGAGAAAAATACAACAAGTTTTCAGTCAACATTTTTGGTATTACGGAACACGGTCAAAATCTAATCAAATTTAGAATCGTTCTATTGCTATCACTGTCGCTCTGCGTGGCTAAACTTCGTCACTAAACAGGGATAGCGATATTCAGGCCGAAGTTTTTGACGCGGCCGAATTGAAGTTGCGCTCAGGGTTCGCCGGCGCGTTAAGTCGCGAGTGTATAGGTTTCTTCTAGGCAAGCGTGTACCATCGTAGACTGCATCATCGCTTACCATCAGGCGAGATCGTGGTCGAACGCAAGCCTGTAATGTATAACATTGCTACATTTGGATCATTTGGATCATTTTGGCAGCAGCTACATTTGGATGATTGTGAAACCAACATAAACTAATGTAATTTTCATAATAATGAAAGTGGTTTGTTTGTTAAGCACCTACTCAATTAACATGACACGACAAATTATGCTAATATTTGTGTTTCTGTTGATGAATTTTGCATTTGGTTGCACATTGCAATACATTGAAGCGGCTTTGTTACTTCATCGTGAAATCAGAAACAGAGTGTAGGTAAATTCATATATAGGTATTCTGTTTTTTATTGATTCATGAGCAGCAGTTATAATTCTAGAAATAAGAAAATAAGCTTAGGATACACTTCAACGCACATAATATTCATTGACACGGTATTCAACACACAGTAAGAAACAAATATTTATAATCCTAAGTAATATTACGAACAATATTACTGCTGACGTAATCACCATCTAGACCCCCCCGTCCTCCCCCCATGTCATCAAAAATAAGCAAAGCATAGATAGAATAACCCCCCACCACCCTATAGTGCTTACGTAATAATTGGACGGTCCCTTATTAATAAATTGAACTTGCTCAATTCTAATAGTGCACTTTTATATGCGATTTAATTTCAATTCCTATCGAGAAATATATACACACATACAGTCTGTCACCGCATTCTCGACATTAACTTAAAACACCTATGCAGAATCGTATTAACTGGTTTTAAAGATTGATTTAATACCGGTTGCTTGACTATTTATTCAGTAGTCGATACATTTTCAACAAACAAAATTTTTAACGTAGATCGGCTGCGTCTTTGCGACGATGCCGCTTAGTCAGTTTAACTGGTTAAATAGGCTATTTTAAACAGGCTGTTTCATTGATATTTTAGGACTCGAAATTAAAATTAGTAACTTTGGGCATGGAACCCTAAACAAACTATTTTACAACAACACCTACCCATCAGCCCTACCCGTGATTTTATTCAATATCACTCATATCACTCATTATCACTTAAGATGGCTAGTCTGGGCGTACCTATCTTACCTACATATTACTCGTGCGCGATAACTTGGGACCTGCTAGGAATGTGACTCCCCGACCGCTTCCCCTGCACTTCCCCGATGGCGCCCGTATTGTACCGTTCGCATCACTATTTTTTACTAGGGTTTTTAGTCTCGTACTGGCCTACGTCACGTAACGACGCGCTCTGGAATTCTTTTAGTTTTCGTTTGTGTTATTGTTTTGTTGTTGTAGTTTTTGTTGTTATAGTTTGTGTCATTGTTTTGTTGTTGTAGTTTTTGTTGTTATAGTTCTTGTTAAGTATTTTTGTTATCATTATGAAGGGTAAACCTTTGCATAGCGGAGAAAGAAACCTCGTGCTAAAAGTGTTAGAGTTTTTAAGTGAGAGTGACTGGATAAAAGAAGTCAACCATGTGGACAGGCTTCGACAAAAGTATTGGGACGATGACCTCTTACAAGAGACGAATGAATCGCAATTAATTGTAAATTTATCGGATACTTCTTCGTCAAGTGATTATAGTGAGACTGAGGACGAAGAACAACCTCAAGAAGGCATAAATCCACTAAGTAGTGACGAAGATGAGATAATGTAAATAATAGATAAAACAAATGTATAAACATAAACATTATATTTTTATTTTATTCAAATAGCGTAAAAAAGATTAGATAAAAAGCAGCGTCCTCCCTGAGTAACATAATAAATTAGGTTAAAAAAAACAAAGACAAAGCGGGCGGCTGCTTATTATGTTCGCTTTTTTGCGGGCGGTACAAACACGGCAATATGACGTCACCGCGCTCAGGTCCCAACTTATCGCGCACGGGTAACACTGTGTGTGTGTCTCTGCTTTATAATGGAGTGGTACCGTTTCGGCTTTTCTCTGATTTGACTCCACCCGCTTCCGTAAAAACTTACATAAGAAATGCCCAGTATTGGTACATTCTCATGCGTGTACAATGTTAGTCAGGAAAGGTCGCGTGACGGACTGCGTTTTCACTACGCTCCCTACATGGCTGCCGTGAAATCTGACTATGAAATAGACATTTTGGCTATTCAGGCAAGCTGTTCTTTCTGAGCAAGTGTGCTAAATCTTCGACCAAACCATCAAATGAGGCTGAAATTACTTACCAATTGGTAGATGGTAGATGGAATCCAACTGACAGAAAATAACAGACAATGAATAAAGTATTTTTTAAAGATATTGCGACTGGTAAGTTTTTGCTCTGCATTCTTAAATCCACGGTATTGCTAGTTTTTGTTAAGCAGCTGGGACAGCTAACATTCCTAGCAACTGGGCATACAAGTCTTCGATGGATAGGTAGGATAGGTTTCTAAGAATATCCAAACAGGTGAAAAAGTAGTACTTTACTACTGATCTTGTCAATGCAAATGATTACTTTATAGAATTATTGTGCTTTACGAGTTTAGGAATACTCGTATTTTCAATCAGGGTTGCGCCAAATAAACCGACATACGAATCAACTTGGGCAAATCGGCGTTGTATATATGTATGTATGTTTGTCCGAGGATAACTTTCGAAGCGTTTATCCGATCATAGTGAAATTTGATATATATAGGAAAGTAGTGATGGCACAATTTTGATGTGACAAAATGAGCTAAAAATATCGGGGGGGGGGGGGGGGGGGGGATTGTAGAGATATTGGGGTTCATGAGGGGTAAAAAATCCAAAAATGGGACTATCCGGTCAACTGGCACGTCTAATAAAAGATCTTTGTGGTTACATTTCGACCCAGTTTTTTTTATTTTTAGTACTTGTAGTTTTAAGTTATTAGCCATAATAAAAACTAAACTTCGGACATAATTCACAGGGTACACCAGTGACCCTACAGTGCTGAAATTTGGTATACGTGTAGCTTTAGTGACACAAATAACAGGAACTCCCGTTACCTGTAATTTAAATGAAACTGTAGGTTAAATTAGTTGGTTATATTATTTCGTGGCATTGTTTTGATAGTCAAAGATTACAAATAATATTATTTTGTTTTTAGGGGAGACTCGCGAGATCTCAGTTCGGGGCCAACTACTAGGTATATACATACATACACCCTAAAAACATTAACCTCTTTCGGGTTAAAATCTAGCGTAATGAAAAAGGATTACGTTCAGCAAATACCAACATTTAAATTTTCATGAGAATCAAACTGGATTTCCTGTTCTAGAACATTGGCATGAATTATTATCCCCATACAATGTCGTATCACATCGGCTATGAAGCAAAACGGCACCATGACCTGACCTATTGATTTTCCATCGGCTTTCATTATTCATTTGCGACTTGTATGTAGGTCCGTCATATTCAAATCTATACCTATTGAGTGTTTAGTTATCGATAACACCCATCATCACATCAGCTGAAGGTCGTCCACTTCTGAACATAGGCCAAATATTTATAATTTTAGAGCGACCTATCTTTTGTTGCTTGCACCCTTGACATCTAGTTTATAATGATACTAGCTTCTGTCAGCGGTTTGGGTTGGTTCTTAGCTATGTCAGTTTTTGACTAATAATGCAAAAAACCGGTAAATTTTAGTACTTACAAGTTTTCGCGAAAATCTAAATTTGACCATATCTTTTTATCGTGTTGACTCCAGGTCCTTGATTTTTATACACCTAACAGTGACTGTAGACCTTAGTATCTAGTATAAATTTCAACTTGCTAGGTCCACCCGTTCCTGAGAAAATCGGTGGTGACACACGGACAGACAGACGAACAGACGGACAGACGGACTGTCGGACAGACGGACAAGAGAGTGATCTTATAAGGGTTCCTTTTTTACCTTTTGAGGTATGGAACCTTAAAAAGCGGGCCAGGAGTTAAACTTTGTAAAAAATTGCTTGATAGTACCTGGTCTACACTCGAAAACCTTTTTTCCCAGTGGCCATCAGTTCTCTGACCCCCCACTGACCCGCCTGCCCCCTGTCACTTCAACATTATCATTGATATCATTATTATCGTAATAGCGATATGATAGAAGCGTGTTCCATCGTAGACGGCATCATCGCTTACCATCAGGCGAGATCGTGATCAAACGCAAGCCTATAACTTAGTATTATTATTATCAGCCCACTGTGTCCCACTGCTGGGCTAAGGCCTCCCCTCCATTCTTTCCAGACACTTCTTTCAGGCGCTAAGATGGTCCAGTCCACTCGGAAATTAGTGAGCTCGTCCCTCCATCTTTTCTTTAATCTGCCGCGACGTCTTCGGGCAGTGTCGGGGTTCCACTTAGTGGTGGCATTGCCCACTGATCACCCGACATACGGCATACATGACCAGCCCAGTCCCACTTGAGTTTGGGTTTCGTAGCTACATCTACGATTTGTGTTCGAGAGCGCAGCTCGGTGTTGCGTATGCGGTCAATACGCTTGAATCCGAGAATGCTGCGCTCCATCGCACGGTGGCGAACCTGAAGTTTACATTTTTGAATGTTGGTCAAAGACCAGATCTGTGCGCAATAAGTAAGAACGAGGAGGATGCATACGTCCATCAGCTTTCGTTTGAGCGAAAAAGGAAGGTTTCCCTTTATCAAATCTCGCATGGACCAATAGCTCCTCCAGGCATTCGCGATTCGCCGAGCAATTTCCTTATCCTTAACTATAAATAATAAAGAAAAGAAAAAACACTATCCTATTAGGTAGGTATCCATAGAGGAATTCCGTTGTCAATCTCCCGTTACATCCCCGTCATGATCAAATAAGATCCTAATAGCCACATTCTACTAGCCTCGGCGATGCCTGGTTCAATGTGTCCGAGAACTGAGTTACCTACTGACTACGAATAGTTTCAGACATCAACTTCTGTATCTTTTTTCAAACGTTAAAATAAAAGAAAAATGGGTGTTAAAATAAACTCTCTAACACTTAAAATAGATACGTACACACGGCTACACATCAAGCTATACATATCCAGTATAAGCTGACCTCTCATTCTACGAAAAGCCTACACAATGCGAGGTCAGCTTATACTGGAAATTTATAGCATGATGTGTAGCCGTGTGTACCTACCTACCTGCAATTTATTTTATTATGTCAGACTTTCGTCATATGTACTCGTATCTACAGAGAGCCGCATTAATTCACACCATCTAATTGACTATCAAAGAAATATATTTGCGTGGTTAATCGGCAACTATATGTGTTCCCATGCCTACGATATGTTGAATTTGAATACTTAAGTCCACTGTCCACTAAACCATATACTTGCGCTTGGGATTACGATGGGGACGCTTGGGATTTATGATGCTGCGTCAGTCAACGTTTCCTTGCTGTGTGTACATTTTCTGCATGCTGTGAAGTCTGCATTTTAACGAGACGGTTTAATGGACAGTGGCCCGTTAAAAGTTTTTATTGGATGAGATCATCATGTATCATGGATATTTCTATTCCTATATTATTCCGGTTTTCCAATGTTGCGGTCACACCTCAGATATTATGTCGTCAGTGATCACTGATTGGTCAGCTAGATTGTTAGCTGATGATTAGATGCATGACCTTATTCAAATAGATGTTATTTGGTATTATTAGATTAGATTTTATGTTATTTTATTTGCTGACATTTAGATAATGTTAGCGTAGTTACTTGATAAATACTTTTTGAAGTGAAAACTTCTTTAGGCGCGTTGGGCAATTTTTGAGATGGGAAAAAACCATTGAACTCGCGACACTGTTACCGTTACTGACACCTCTATAGGTATATAAGTATCTCGTAATTGTTCAAGTTTTCACTTCTGTGGGCACTCCCAGAGTGCCACTTTTAAATTACATCATTGAAATTAAATATTTAATTTCGTAAAATCCTCAGCAGAAGCATAAAAGAAGAGAGACCTTTAATATTGATAATAGTCTCAATAGGATCCTCAAATGTCAAGTGGCATTCTCTAACTGTAAGCCCCAGTGCTCCGCTAGCTAGAGGCATATGACGGAAACAGATGTTTGGTGGGCACTCGGCCGGATCGCGCCATCTGGACACGGGGCTATATGGCCAAAGGTGCAATTTGTTTGAAAACAATGCGTCATAAAAACATGAGCGAGTGGTAGAATGGTTACTGATCTTGGCCTGCCGTCAAACCGTCTCGTATTTTGAGACATCTCTATTCGTTAGACTCTAACGAATAGAGATGTCTCAAAATACGTTAGACTCTAACGAATAGAGATGTCTCAAAATACGTTAGACTCTAACGAATAGAGATGTCTCAAAATACGTTAGACTCTAACGAATAGAGATGTCTCAAAATACGTTAGACTCTAACGAATAGAGATGTCTCAAAATACGTTAGACTCTAACGAATAGAGATGTCTCAAAATACGTTAGACTCTAACGAATAGAGATGTCTCAAAATACGAGACGGTTTGACAGCAGGCCAAGAGCAGTAACCATTTTACCACTCTCTCATATTTTTATGACGCAATGTTTTCAAACAAATTGCACCTTTGGCCAGATAGCCCCGTGTCCAGATGTCGCGATCCGGCCGAGTGCCCACCAAACATCTTAGACAGTCACTAAATTATGTTTCTGATAAAGTTTAGCCGTGGACTGATTTATTCATCTATGAGTTTAGTAAACTCCAAATAGAGCTTTAAACGAAAGTCTCGATTTTTAGAAGCTTTTATTTAACTTGCAATGTTTATTAGTTTAAGTCAAATCTTGCAACGGAATTTTAAACCAGTTGAGTTGAATTTTAACCCCCCAACCGACTGAGCTGATATTTAGAATACATATGTAACTTCGGTGACAATGCAATAATATGGTACCATGAAGGTGGTTTCAAAATGGAGACGGATGATGGAGTTGTCTAGTACAACGGAACTTCTGAATGGATTATAGTAGGCTACTAGTGTTTGGGCTCAGATGAATCTGTTTGCGGTTCCGATTATGAATTTTAAATTGGTTTGTTCTGAAAAAGGAATGTTTCAACAAAAAAACTTATTTTACCTAGTTTTCGTTATGTAAATGCCCATAAAAGTATTTATTTCTTGAAGGGCCTTTATTCTGACAACAAAAAAAGCTGCAGTTGTTGTCAGATGGGAGATTTCATCGCTAACAAGACGTTGATAATGTCGCAACGTCGCGTCGTGCCTGGATGACTCTGACGACACTACTAAACGGATCTAATGACCCGAGATAATCAGATTTTGGTAACTCTTTCTGTGCTTTTGAAATTTCATTACATAGACACGTTGATATTAAAATTGACATTCAATGTTGATATTCACAGGGTACGCCAGTGACCCCACGGTGTTGTAATTTGGTATGCGGGTAGCTTTAGTGACACAAATATAGGGAAAAGTCTAAAATCTATAATAACTGCAATTTCTACCCCAAAAAAGGATAACCATTAGCAACTCCCGTTACCTGCAATTTGAGCGAAACTGTAGGTCAAGTTATATGGTAATTAATTTTGTAGCACTATTTTGATAGTCAAAAATTCCGAATAATATTTTTTTTTGTTTTTATGGGAGACTCACGAGATCTCAGTTCAGGGCGAACCACTAGTTTATTATATTATACATTTAGACACACAAGCTGACGGACCTCCTGATGTACAAATGGGATCCACACTAAGATTCCCTGAATACTTGTACACTACTTGTAACCTGGTAAATTTCTAACACAACCTCTAGAGCAGAGGTCCCCAAACTTTTGTGTCGTAGATCACTTGCCATGTTTTTCGGTTTTAGGCAGACCCCCCCTAAATTTTTGCAAATTCATCGATTTCAATGAGTTTTTGAAAGTAGGAAATTCGGCATACACATACTGTGAATAATACGTATTTTGTGTGTAGGTATGTGGATTTTTTTTTCATAAAAAAGCCAAAATCAAGGTAAAATTAACCTGATAAAATTATTAATCATTGCTTAAATGAGATCCATTATCGTGACCTGATCCGTTACCCTTAATATTTTTTTCGATGACATGTACTGCTTGGAAATTTTAGTCGGCCCCTGGGCGTTGGTATAGACCACTTAGGGTATCATCACTCTAAGAGTCCAGCGCCTCAGTTGGCGATTCACTACCGCGGAACAAACAAACGTATGTCTTATGAATGGTTCTTTAAGTTCATCTTGCCAGAGTCTGTGTTTCCTGATAGCTACAACCTGGGTATCTTTAAGTCGCGAGTGAATAGGTTTCTTCTAGGCAAGCGTGTACCATCGTAGACTGCATCATTGCTTACCATCAGGCAAGATCGTGGTCAAACGCAAGCCTATAATATATAAAAAAAAAATCTTAAGTTATCCTCCTTGTTTATAGCAATTTGAACCCTTTCACCGCAGAGCTATAGTTCCTTCTACTTACTAGTCACACAACCCATGTCCTAGGCAATATCATTGGGCAATGCGTCTGTTAGGCAACGAGCATCGCATTTCTATATGCGTTATTGCATTACAAACACTGATGTTTAATAGTGCTTACGATACTCTAATCACTTTCATCATTCCATCGAACATTGTTGAGAAAGTGGCCTATATAGGGGTTCCTGATAACACTTAACTATTTTGGTGAAAACTCGGTGATAATTGTGCACGATTTTATATCCGGCTTTAATCGATGCTGATTCTTATTGTTTCGTATTCCACAAACGATTTTCTAAAACGAGTTTCAACATTTTAGAAAATCGCTAGAAGGTTGCCTACAGTGCCCACCCGTCTAGTCTACTCGTACTTAGCTAGACGATCTGTTGGGAAACAGGATGAGAAAGAGACCATTTCCTGTGATTATTTAGACTAACTTACGAATTTCGATTAAGTGTTACTTATTCCGCTGTTATGTTTATCTTTTATTAGGGTTCCGTACCCAAAAGGTAAAACGGCACCCTATTACTGAGACTCCGCTGTCTGTCTGTCTGTCTGTCCGTCGGTCACCAGGCTGTATCTCATGAACCGTGATAGTTAGACAGTTGAAATTTTGACAGATGATGTATTTCTGTTGCCGCTATACTATCTGTTGTAACAAATACTAAAAACAGAATTAAATAAATAACTAAGTGGGGCTACCATACAACAAGCGTGATTGTTGTGCTCGGTTTAGCTCGATATAAATAAGGGCTCCCATACCACAAACGTGATTTATTTTTGCCGTTTTTATAGATAACGGTACGAAACCCCCGACTCGCAATTGACCGGTTTTATTATATTACTAGCTGACCCGGCGTACTTCGTACCGTCTTGACATGCATATGATGCGGGCTGCCAATGTACGTCACCGGTACTTTACTTTGATAATATCGTTCAAAACTAGCGCGATTGCCCCCCAGATCCCACTTATCCAGTAGATCCCAGTAATAGAATGAAAACGGTGATACTCGCAGGTGCAAAATACAGTGTCGCATGCATCGATGTTCTCCAAAAAACAAAGTAAGAATTGAATGAACGAAGATTGCGACGGCATAAGTGCCTTTGACACCGCATTGTTCTGGTTGCGTGCTGTAAAACCAACTGTTAAACACCGTTCATTATAGTTTGCATAACGATGCTACCTGTGTTATTTGCTAGATTGCCTCGTGCAGCACCTGCGCAGGCGCACTCGCTTCCTTCCGATCAATCGATCAATCGATGGTGGGATAAATCATATTTTATCCTGGAGATAGTGAATTGCAATTCAATTTCAAAATGTAATTACATAACGTGATATTTAAATTTAATTGTTGATTATTAACTTTTTTTTTAATAAGATTTGTGTAAGTTTTTAAGAATCGTGTTATTTTTATCTGAATTAAATAAATTAATAATAAAATTGTCATAACTATAGTGAGATTCTGTAAATCAAATTTCTATAACGTCTATATTTGTTTCCTTATATGTTTTCGGAAGTTTCCATAGTCAAGAATTGTTTATTTTCGGTCGAATTTCGATTTTTTTTCGGTATGAAATCTCTTTATACAACAATAAAAAAATCTAGGTAAAAGATAGATAGATAATGTCTTTATTGCACACTATTAAAAATAAACCAATGAAAGAAAATACACTTAAATCATAGATAGGTACAATGGGCGGCCTTATCGCTAAAAGTGATCTCTTCCAGGCAACTTTGTATGGATAGGATCTATGTATAGGAAAGAGCGGTCTTATCGCTCACAAAAGCAATATTTTTCGAACAACCTTATGCTGGCGAAAACAGAGTACCTAGAATCGAAGGCAAATGGCGGCACTTGGTGCTATCGTTTCAAAAACTTGATTTTGCAGGACAAAATATTTTTTATAATATTAATGTTATGTTATGTTTAAAATATCAACCGACAAACATACCCTCTAGTTTTATTTATGGCTGCTACCAGAAGAGTAGAGTTACGGTCTAATTAATAGGCGTCTTTTAATTATTTATTGAGACAAGTTCAAGTTCTTTGATCTTGCGTTTTTATTAACTTTTTCTCATCACTATTTCCGATGCGCTTGGATTACTCAAAAACCGATCGAGTTTAAGTCCTGGTGTTTTAGGAAGCGGTGACCGCTTTGTGACGGTCATTGTATAGCCGTCTTGTGAAACACGTCCTAGGTTATTATGAGCAGTAGAGTTCCTTGTGAAAGGGATCGTCAGGGGAAGTACTACCACTACCTACTTCTGCCGCCAAGCAACATTGCAGTGAAAGTACAGGCACATGAGGCTTTATGCCTGTATGCCTTAAGTTAATTGACGCTGGGCAGTGCATCGTAGGGCACGTTTTTAAGGTGCGTGACCTACGAGGCAATCATCTGTTATATGCGATGTTTACCACTTAACAACAGGTGGGCCATAACCATAAGCTTGTTCCATCTCCATGTAGCATAAAAAAGGTTAAATATCATGTTTAACTACCTCTGTTGGAGCACTTTGTAATGCCGGTCGTCGATTCAGCAGAATAAAGGTTAAAATAGGAATGGTTTGACGGTCAGCTACTTGAGTTCATAGTGAAGTTTAATGACTACTCAACCCGACTATAATGTACTAGACGATTTACCTCAGTTTTTAACCTCGACGCGTAAAGAGTGGTGTTTAAGTTTGACGTCTATGTCTGTGTGTCTGTCTGGATGGACCGGATGGACCGATTTAACGCAGTTTTATTATATCGAAAGCTAGTTTAAGGGGACACCGGAGGGACAATCGCCCATACAGCACTTACTACCAAGATCATTTCTAATTGGAGCATATTTCTACCTTAATAAGGTGTTATTTTAATTTGAATAGTATTTATCTAGGTTCCCAACCATATATTAGATTAAAATACTTACCTAAAATGAAATAGAAGCGTATCGCATTCTGCATGTTTTTACGTCATAAAAGACCTGTTTTCAACCTAATTGTTTCGTATTAAAAACAACAACATCTTACGTATCCTAGTCATGGGAACATAGATTATATCGTCTAGTTAACAACACAATGAGAAAAATACAACAAGTTTTCAGTCATCATTTTTGGTATTACAGAACACGGTCGAAATCTAATCAAATTTAGAATCGTTCTATTGCCATCACTGTCGCTCTGCGTGGCTAAACTTCGTCACTAAACAGGGATAGCGATATTCAGGCCGAAGTTTTTGACGCAGCCGAATTGAAGTTGCGCTTTGGGTTCGCAGGCGCGTTAACTGGTGTAACTAGGAATGAGATTTCTTGAAACGGCGTAAAGAGATCGGTAGTTCTTGGGCATTGAGATTGTCAGAGACATGCATGTCTCATACCAGTCATACTGGTGAGAGGATAACTCGATCGGTAGATAATAAATAATAATAATATAAGATACTAATAAATATATCCGGTGCAGAAGACACAGGCTTCTTCCCGTACCCACGAGCCGTACTGTATCCCGTGCTAACTCCCCGCTGCCCTCAACAAACTCCTAGATGCCAACCCTGAACGCGATGTGTTTGCTGACGAATGGAAGGAATTGATGCTGGTATGTCTGAGGTATTCTGAGATTGATGTATGAAAGGTCTTTAATTTAACAATTTAATTTATGATTTAAGTGTGTGATTTAATGAATTTATTTATATTAATGTGTATTATTTTAATTTAATTTTATCGTTAATAATTTGTATACTGTGTAGATTTTTATTGTAATTTAGATTTTAATTTGGCAATGGTTTATGTAGTTAATGTTTTGAATTATTTTATATTAATTAGTGTAACTGGATAATCCGTTCTAAATAAATAAATTAATTAAATCATCATCTACCCATTTGCTATGTACTTCAAGCTAAAGGTTAGTTGTAGGCCGTATTGTTAATTCAATAGGTTTCCAGCGAAATACTGACGTAGCCAGCCCATACCAGTATACTTTAATAACGATAATTGGAGTCAGGTACTTACGAAGAAATTACTTATTGTTGACCTTCATATCGCCTCTCTATTACTAGAAAATCAATAGTAAATATCAACTGCTGCTATCGATTTTGATGACAAATTTTAGATACCATTTTATTGATGATAGCCAAACGTTTGACCACTACTTCACCTGGTGGTAAGTGAAGGTGTGGTCGAAGATGGAGCACGCTTGCCTAGAAAGTACCTATTCACTCTGGACTTGAAGACTCCGAGATTATACTGGTTCGGAAAAACATACGCCGGAAGTGAGTTCCACTCCTTACTTGTGCTAACAAGAAAAGATTAAGCAAATAGTTTGATACGGCAAGGTATGCCGATCAGGCATGGGTGGTACTTCTCGGTACGTCCGGCCATGGAAGGGGGAAGAAGGGATAAGGTCGTAAAGATCTTGCGCACATTCACCAAAATGAAACTTGTAAAAAACTGAAAATCTGGCTACTCGGTGCCTGTGCTCTAGACTTTGTAAATTGGCTTCCACTAGGGAGCCAATTTACAAAGTCTCTACTTATATTGACAATTAGATTTGAAAGTTTTCTTTTAATATGAATATGCCTACCTAACAAAAACAATGACGTCCTCCTCTCTCCATAATATTGTTGTGCCCAACAGGGTCCATAATGATAATGTACCTATCAATTACCACCTATCATTACAATCCGGAATACAATAAAAGATTGAGTATTGATTGTTTCTGTATGCAGGATAATATCATGTAAACTGATTAAACCGGGTTTTTATCGCGTATGTACCTTTTTTATTTGTTATCCCGTTTATTTATATATGAGTCCGCCCGCGATCACGGCTGTTGCAATACTTATATTTATTTATTTATTTAGCCCCATTTTAATATATATATAATTATTACTTAATTTTAGTTATAATTTTTATCTTTTGTATTGTATTTTTATTCTGTTTTATTGTCTTGAGTTTGTAACTTTATTGTACCTACTCGTAAGTATGGATCTCGGTGTCTGATAATAAAGATTTAATAATAATAATACAATCGAAACGTCGGGATAACAAATAGAAAAGGTACATACGCGATAAATACACGTTTAAATCAGTAATTATGTACAGTGATTGCGAAAGTTTGAAAAATACTAGTATCATGTACACTCGTTTACACATCAAGCTATACATTTCCAGAACAAGCTGACCTCTCATTCTACGAAAAGCCTACACAATGCGAGCTCAGCTTATACTGGAAATGTATAGCTTGATGTGTGACATGTTCTTACGTGTCTCAGTTTTTCACCTTTCAAGGCTAAACTTTAGCATGTAAAGCACTCAGAAGTTCAATAGCGTTCATACTGTTCCGTTGGACAAAGGTCGAAACCTCGAATTTACCCCGGGCCGATCTACGATAACATGGCATGAGAATTTTTTGTCCAAAAACCTTTTTGGCGCGCGAGGTCGTCGCCTCGTGGGCAACGGTCGACCTAGCCGCTGCCTGCATTGTTGGAATCGCTATAGATACCTATAATAATGTTTTATTATAATAGTAGGATAGTTTTCCGGGTCAGTGAACTGGGATGGATTTTGGTACATGGTTCTGACAGTACAGTTTTCATTCATAGTTTTTGTGAGAATCAGCTCATGCGTTTGGTGACTATACTTTCATCTACACAGAACTGCAATTCACTTGTGTACCATATGTAAGCTTCTATATCAGAATCCGTAGAAAAGAAGAAGGAAAATTTATTTTAAAACCAGGGTTCAAGTTTACAATGTTACTTGTTTGAATATCCGCCATAGAAAGTGTTGCTGATAGAGAGAAAAAGGAGATTCTTTTTTTTATGATAGTCTAGCGCTTGACCACGACCTCACCTGGTGGTAAATGATGGTGTGATTGAAGATGGAGCATTTTATGAGATGTAGATTCAATTATTTAAAGAAAGATTACTGCAAGTATATCCTTAATTTAAAGGCATTTCATTAGAAAGCATCGTACAGACCGGCAGACCTTTCAGCTAATATAATTTGTCTGGTGACGTTAAGCTCGTCTTACGTTAAGCTTGTGCTGTCTAAGACGGGCTCAGAAGTTATTGCCTGCAACGCCCTATTTGGTTTGTGCTATCGTTTTCAACGTTATATTTTTCTCCTGCTAACAATATGATATTTTGTTGAATAGGTCTGCTGAGGTCCTAGATAACTGATAGCGTACATTTTATGGGAATACATTGGAAAAGGCTATTCAGTACCTACAGACACACGGGTGATTTATCAAAACAGGATTGAAAAGGAAAAACTACACATCATCATCATTTTCGTCAGCCTTTCTCATCCCACTGCTGGGCATAGGCCTCTCTTCGTTGTCGCCATTCGCCTCTGTCCTGCTCTGTTCTAACCCACATACGACCTGCGATTTTTATAATGTCGTCGATCCATCTTGCCGGCGGACGACTTGCGTTCCTGGTTCCATTTCGGGGCCACCACTCAGTCTGCACCCTGCTCCCCCTGTCATCACCGAGCCTGCCCACATGTCCTGCCTAACTCTATTTGAGTCCTAATATACGCTTGCTAAGGTCTTGAACTTTAGTCCGCTTGCGAATTTCAGTATTGGGGCCTCAGTCTAGCAGTGTGATGCCGAGCATGGCGCGCTTCATGGCTCTCTGTGCGACCCTAATCCTGTGCACAGTCTCCTTCGTGAGCGTCCATGTCAAAAACTATACAAACACTAAAAATATAAATACAGAAGAAACAGGCGAATCATCTAAAGACCATTGCAAACGATCTATAGATAGCTCAACGGCTCCATATCACTACCAGGCGGAAGTGTCTCTAAGATACTGCCTGCATAGCCCCGCCGAATTGCAATGCTTATGCGTTGACGCAGATAAGCGCCAGCTCTCTGGTCACACGTCGCTTTGACCAGACGCCCAGAAAGAATTTTGAAAACGCGATGGGCCCCGGTACCCCATGGACTTATGGTCTCAACCCCAAATGGCTAAATTACGTAAAGTCTGTCGAGACTTCCATATTTGCGCCGCTTGAGATCTTCGGCTGAATTTGCCGCCGCACCGGTTCCAGCTGCTGTACCAGACAGACGAGATGGCGCAAGGGTATCGACGCACGTGGCGTCCCACACCAAGGGCCTACCCTTCTCCCAAGGCACAAGAGTCATACCGTCAGGGCGCTTACCATTGTCACGTATTAGACCGTTCGGTTCGAGAACGGCTGGAACACTGACGCTGCAGAAAGCCCTGCGTATGATATCATCAAGACTAGCGTGACGGGAAATTCTACCGGCGGCCCTGGACCACGATTATCCATGGTGGCCAAGCTGTTTGACTGCCGTAACCGCACTGGCACTGATAGGGGGCGCAGCACCGCGCACCCAACCATAAACAAGTTGCAGATGTTGCAATCTGGAAAGTTATAGAATCCATTAAAGTACCAGTAGGTATTGTGAGAAGGAAGAGATTGCTGCCAAAGTCCTGGCTCCCATTTGGAATCAGCAATAACGGCGTAACTAATTATTTCTAATTTTAAAAGACTTTCAAATTTCTCAGCTCTACATAATTTATATTCTTAAAACTTCTTACATTAAATATTTAGACTAGTTCGTTTCTGATTTATATGGGTATTTATCGCGTATGTACATTTATATTTGTTATTACGACGTTAAAAAAAGTTGTTTAAAGGTACATACGCGAAAAATACCCATTTAAATCAGTAATTATGTTCAGTGATCGCGAAAGTTTGAAAATAACTTAAAAATTTCATAGAAAAGACTTCAACACGCGCCATTTTCTACGACAAATCTACGAATGCAGTCAAGGTAATACACATTAAACCAAATTAACCATCTCTAACGAGTAAATAATGCTAAATCTTGTAATTATCAGCTGAATGGATTTTTAACTATAAAATGTTTGTTAATTCGAATAAAAGCGTATTTTAGGCTATTTATTCAACTTATTACCTATCATTTTGAATGAATGGATTATGATACACAAGATATAATCATTGTTGTTCCTTGGAGCACCTAAGCCGTAAAATAAAAAAATATAAAGTGCGCGAATAAATGAGTAACACGGCAGTCCATGGCGAAGGCCGAGTGAACGTAACACTTAACATAATCAAGCATTGGTTCAGTAGCCTGAGTGACGCATTGACCAGCGCTCAATCTGCGCTTGTGGCCATGGAATCTATACCACACTACACTAAATCACATCCGGCTAATGAGATTACTTGTATTCATTGTTTTGGACGAAGGAAGTCGAATTGGTGAACTTATGGATAAAGGAGTTGTCTGCCATACATTGTTTTTGTTTCGTACGACTACAAACTTATTGATCAAGCGAAGCGAGATCTCTAAATCAACTTGGTTAAATTGGCGTTGTATGTATGTAAGTATGTACCTAAGTATGTACATATGTATATATGTTTGTTTTTTGTCCGAGGATAACTTTCGAAGCGTTTATCCGATCATCGTGAAATTTGGTATATATGTTATAGTTATGGCACAATTTTGGTGTGACTCAACGAGCTAAAAATGTGGGGGGGGGGGGGGGGGAAAGATATTAATAAGGTATTATAAGATAAGAGTTGAACAGGGGTAAAAAAACGAAAATGGAACTATCCGGTCAAATGGTACGTCTAATAAAAGGTCTTTGTGAGTAAAGTTCGGTGCGAACCACTAGTTATTATTAATTCTGTGGCACACTTTTTAATATATTTTTACTACCAGTCACCTGACTTCGTACGCGTTACACTACTAAATGTGTAGGTAACCTATAAATAAAGCGAATTTCGCTGTTGTAACTTGATTTGACACACTATTTTTATCCCATGGGACCTGATTTATGAGATAAAAAGTAGCTTATGTGTTAATCCAGGTTATAATCTACGTAAATACTAAATTTTATCGATATCGGATCAGCCGTTACGACGTGATTGAGTAACAAACAAACAAACAAATAAATAAATAAACAAACATCCAAACTTTCGCTTTTATAACATTAGTAGGATTTTGTTTTATTGCAATATAAAAAGTTGTTTTTGTAGTCCAATCCGATTCGGTCCTAACGGAAGACCAGGCGTGGGTTGTGACTAGGGTTGCCAGGTTTTTTTTTGATACTGTAAGGGACAAATGCTCAATTTGACAAAAAAATACGGGATTAAAACTTTTATCCCGGGACAAATGAAAAACATGTATTTTAGTTTGTTTTTATTGCTAGTTACGAGTATTATTTATATATATTTTAAAGAAGATCGTGTAAGGTTTAACATATATTTGTTTGATTTTACATTTTTGTAAATTTCAATGCAGCTATAATCATAGTTGAAAACGGTCACTTTATCAAATCCGGAGTAGGTACACTTGTTGCGCACATCAGTCCATTTTAATGCCCTATGCGAAAAAATCCTCTCTGCAAAGCACTTGGAACTAGGATTGAAATACGGAATAGAGTCTGTCCGGGCGGGACGTTCAAAATTATGCCTGGAATACGGGAATTCCCGGGAAATACGGGACATCTGGCAACCCTAGTTGAGACACTCGTATTACAACCCGCTTTATGCTGAGTTAGAGTCCCTTTTGTCTGTAGATTGTTTAGTTTTAAGTTATCATTATCTTTTTAATCGAGTTTAAAAAAGGAGGAGGTTCTCAATTCGACTGTTTTTTTATGTTTGTTACCTCATAACGCCGTCATTTATCAACCGATTTGGAAAATTCTTATTTTATTTATAAGGATATACTTTCAGATTGGTCCCATAGAAATTTCATCGAAATCGGTTCAGTAGTTTGTTTTTTCTGTTATATGAAGTCGGTTATATTTTTTTAAAAAGTTACTTGTAATTATTTTTGTGTGTTTACTGTGATGTTGCAAAAAAATTTGTATTCTATTAATTCTAAATATCGATATTTGAGTCGCTCAACGATTGTGTAGCAAATTTTGTTTTTAGAGACAAAATCACTCTCATATTAGCTTTAGGTATATCTCTTTATATATAGGTCTTTAGGTATGTCTTTTAGTCATAAATCACAAGTAATTTGCCACATTCGTTGATGGTTAAGGTACATACTTTGATTTTTTGCTCAGCTGTTACTAAATTCTCATAAGAATTTTCAACAAAATCACAGAACAGTTTAATCATGTAAGTTACCAAACGTGGCACAAAAAGACACGTGTACACCGTATTGAATCTAATTCACATGTTTTTGATCGGAGTACAAACAGCACAGCGTTTTTCCTAGCCCCTGTCACAATGAGAAATGTCATTGCTGGCTATTTTTCTCATATTTCCTCATGCGTTGCGAGCAGCCATCATCGTGTAAATTCGCAATCTGTTGTGAGCGCGACCTTAAAGTTGATCGTCGGTGTGCGGTGGTTCATCCGTGTTCGTTGAACTTAGGCTAATGAAATATTTATTTTTAGTATTTAAACCCAACAGTTCCATATAATGTCACTTTTCCATATAGTGAGGGCGGTGCTACGCTCTTTAAAGTGCGTGGTCTTCACTCGAGAACCTTTCTGGCCCAACTGCCGTTAGTTCTTCAAGCTATGTGCCCTGCCCCCTGCCACTTCAGCTTGCTAATCATTGATGCTAAGTGGACTAATAGTTGATCACAATTCTAGACATAATATATTGCTAACCGGTGTTATGGTTGACCGCATGGTTAGACTGCCTCTTATCGCTGATGACGTCTAGATTACGCCTTTCGAGTGCTGCCTGCCTACCTAGCAGTATTAGTTAGGTACGTGTAGGTATTTGAGGCTTTGGATTTATGTTTTTAAGCGCCGACACAAATAAAAAGGGTGTTATAAGTTTATCTCCTATTTTTTACTTAGAAAACTTTCGTGATTTATTTCAATCTGTATTAAAAATACGGGATTTATCTGTGTCTGTTTATGTATTTCGGGTTTTATTATTATTTTTAACTAGCTGACCCGCTAGCGGCTAATAAAAACTACCCTACTTAGCCTATGCCTCAATATGGTCCCATTTCAATTTGGTCCAGTTCTGACAATGGCATCCATGAGAAAACAATATAAATCTTATCATTCAGGGTCTCAGTTCGACTGTATACATAACATGAAATAAATAAAATAGAAAATATATATATATATATACATATTATTTATGTTTGTTATCTCATGACTCCGTCATATATTTTTTATTGTAAAATTCTTTTATTATTTGAAAGGGTATACTTTCAGATTGGTCCCATGGATATTTCAACGAAATCGGTTCAGTAGTTTGTTTTTTCTGTTATCTGAAGCCGGTTATATTTTTGTTAAAATGTTACTTGTCTTTGTTTCAGGTGAGTGAAGAGCGAGTGACATAAACTTTGAATGAGGTAACCTTTAGACAATTTCATTTGTACGAAAGAAATGATATTTCAGTAAATAACGTAACTTTGTAAGTAACGAGTATACCTTCTTATATTTCAGTTCAAATGAAACACCCAATACCAATAATTTATTTTTATCGGTTACTATCTGACCTGACGAACTTCGTACCGCCTTGACGTGCATATGACGCGGGCTGCCACGCCCTCCCGGTAGAATTGTCAATCGGCCATCATTAGCTGCATCTATGTATGAGAAAATGATTTGTTTTCACATTTTTTTTTGCGTGAATTTATCCGATGTTATAATAGTTATTCTGCTATTCGGGGCGGAGACAAATCCAACAAATCAAAGATCATCAAAACTGGTCCCGCCGTTCTCGAGTTATAAGTGGTGTAACTAACCCGACTTTATTATATATATATATAGACTAGCTGACCCGCCGAACTTTGTACCGCCTTGACGTGCATATAACGCGGGCTGCCACGCCCCGGTAGAATTGTCAATCGGCCATCATTAGCTGCATCTATGTATGAGAAAATCAATTTATTTCATAATTTTGTGTTTGCGTGAATTTTTCCGATATATTAATAGTTATTCTGCTATTCGGGGCGGAGACAAATCCAACAAATCAAAGATCATAAAATCGTTCCGGCCGTTCTTGAGTTATCAGCGGTGTAACTAACCCGACTTTGTTTTATATATTTAAATATGTATAACCAATTTCGAAAAATGATCAAAGCCATATTGTATGTCACGTACGGTAAAATAATTTATTTTAATCTTCATTGCCCAACGTTCGATACGGATGTGGGTCAAAATAACCGTACGTAGGTACTCGTCGTCGGTCAATATTTAAAAAGATGTTTGCTACATAACTACTTATTTGGCATTCTCAAAACGTTTCCTTTTTTAAGGTTCCGTACCCAAACGGTAAAACGGCACCCTATTACTAAGGCTCCGCTGTCTGTCTGTCTGTCCGTCTGTCACCAGGCACTCTCACAGGTCTCATGAACCGTGATAGTTGAAATTTTCACAAATGATGTATTTCTATTGCCGCTATAACAACAAATACTAAAAACAGAATAAAATAAATATTTAAAGGGCCTCCCATACAACAAACGGGATTTTTTTGCTCGATTTTAATAACGGCAACAGGTAAACGCTTGAAATATTCACAGAATATTGAGTTTAAAAATAAATAATTAAATTAAAATAAAATTGACATTTAAGGGGGGCTCCCATACAAACAACGTGATTTTTTTCCAATGTTTTCTCGGAATATTTAAGTGAGGCTCCTATACAACAGTCATGATTTTTCTGCCGTTATTATAGATAATGGTACGAAACCGGAACAAATCCGACTCGCACTTGGACGGTTTTTTATCTAAAAAATGCATAAGTTTTTTTTTACAAGTTTGAGACGGTATTACAAATGGCCCACCCTATAACAGAGCGTTGCGTCGTAGATCACGTACTGCCCTGCGTCCATCAACTTGATGCACATAGGGCGTGGCCGCATGTGGCGTTCATTTAACCACCACCCTTCAAACCGAAACAAAAATGATGCTATTTTCTGTTTTTTAAAGTCACTCATATTTTTGTCAAAAAGTGCAATTTGACGTTCATCATCATCACCATCATCATCATCCACAGCCCGAATCCGCCACGAACCTGCGCTAGTCTCACCCATTGACGGCCCGCGACTCTAACATTTGACGTTCAATACTAATTAAAATACTTTTCAAACTTTGTCTTTATGTCCCTAGAAAATCATATCAAATTGCTACTATTGGCTAAATTACAAAAATGCAATATGATCTTCGTTCTTTGTGAAATCCGATCTTCAAGGTTATTAAATGCAATAGTTCGTCTGTTCGTAGGTATAACAAATCGTTAGTAATTAATACACAAAATTGCCTTCATAATCATATTGCAAGTATTTTGAAACTTTTGACAATTGACAATCAGTGTTCTGTTTTGAAATCGGCTGTATTTGTTGTTATAGCGGCAACAGAAATACATCACCTGTGAAAATTTCAACTGTCTAACTATCACGGTTAATGAGATACAGCCTGGTGACAGACGGACAGACAGACAGACAGCGGAGTCTAAGTAATAGGGTCCCGATTTACCCTTTGAGTACGGAACCCTAAAAAAGAAGTTTTCGATATTCACAACCTAGGTATTTCATCAGTTCACCTCAAACATCACGCAAATATCATCAGACAGATTAGAACGAGGAACGTCGATGTTTATACCTACCAGTTTTTATATTAGCGTACAATCAGCCGCCGTTACCTTGGTTGTGTGTGATGTATGTCCAAGACACGTACTAAAATAACTTAACAAATATAAGATAGACGAATTGAAAGCTAAAGACACGTAGAATTCTATTTCAGGAATACAACGTGGAGTAAAACCCTATTATTACAAGTTGTACATAAATCAAATTTTATTTGTTTTAAGTCTTTTTGTTTCCCGGCATTAATATCATCATTATTCTTTACATTAATAAATTTTTACATTCTTTAATTTAGATCATCATCATCATCTCAATCCACATCCACCCATTGCTGGGCATAGGTCTCCTCGCTATCACGCCATTCTCTCCGGTCCTGTGCCAAGTGCATCCATTGCCTTCCCGCAACTCTCGCGATGTCGTCCGACCATCTGGCTGGTGGTCTGCCAACTGGTCTGCGCCCTTCTTGCGGCCACCATTCGGTTGCTGCCCTCATCCATCTTCCGTCCTTCCTCCTTAATTTAGATATTATTAAATTTTATAGAGATTTGATATTTGTTCCGGGTCTGGTTGTTTCTCTATATTTTCAGGTCATAAAGGCTATTGTATTGTTCCCTAAAGGTCAAACATAACTCTATATGTTATTTCTGAAACAGCCATAACTGACCCTTTACGTCCACGATATGACATTTTGTGACAATTACACTTTTGACATTTAGAACCTGATCGCTCAATGCAATGTAACGTGTCTAGTCAAGCAATTGAATGTCTGTCCAGTGTTATTCTTTGGTTGGTTGATAAAGAAATATTTATTATATAAACTGTTTATACGTCTTAAAGATCATTGGGCGGTTTTGACCCACTTTTTTTTTTCGCGCACAGTGTTCAAATCACTTTTAAAGTAAAGTATTCAATTCCACTTTTCTAAATATGTAAAATTTTTTTATGTATCTGCTGGAGGAAAAATGTTATGTAACAGTATGTATGTGAGTCTAACTATAATTCTATTAGACTAAAAACTAAAGATTTTACTGTCAGCATTGTGAAAATGTATGTACAAGCATAAGAAAAATGTTTGTATCGCATAACAGATTGTATGTCTCTCTCGCTCGCACTTTCGACAGGTAGAAAATAACAGTAAGGTATCGAAGTGCGCGTGCGACGCGCCGCCTGCGCCCCACCCGCTCTGACCGCCCCGCAGTCGTACGTCATCCTTCGTTTCGATCTGTGCGTTTAAACTCGTGTTTCCGATTTTTGCATTTTATTGATTACTTGAGCGTGTTTTATGGACCCCTGATTTTGCTTGACGATTGGTTTACATTAACATGGAAAGACAAAATAGTTGCGTGTCGTGTAATCGATCTGTTTTACGTCGACGAAAACACATATTGACAGTTCTCTTTTTGGAAAGACAAAGGGATCTTGTAGATTTATTATTGCAAGAAATAATACCACGTGAGGTAAGTACACTACACTGTCATCGTATGTGTATGACTCGTCGCGTGCTCTTGATTGTACAAATGTTGCTTTGCTCAATGTAATGGCTCATTTTACTTCTTGATAAATGGAGGAATATATATTTTTTTTTTCAATTGTTTCAGATTACTTTTAATGGCTCACGGGCCATGTGCCATGCTTGTTGGTCAAGGTTAGATCGTCGTTTACGGAATCAACCCGTACAAAATGAACAAGTACAAAATATACCAGTACAAGATCAGCCAGTTGAAGAGCAACCAGTGCAAGATCAAGTACAATTGCAGCCTAGTTTTGTTACGCCTAGAGGATATAAGCGAGCATCGAATACAGCGAGACATTGTATTTTTACAAACTGTAGAAATGTAGTGGCCCATAATGTTCCACTATATGCTAAGTTCCAACTCTTACACAATCACAATTTTTATATACCAGAATTAGCTCGGGTTTGCAATGCTCATTTTATAAGGAATGATTGGGTAGACTTGCTCAACACTACATCCCACGAAAACTTTGACAGTACTCATGTTGTTGGTATGATGAATTTATATAAATGGGGTATCGAACAAAGAAGCAACCTTGATTTCGAAAATATTGAAGAAATAGAGGACAATGAATTTCACTTTTGGACGGGACTAACAAAATATCAATTTAATGTTATTTTCGTATGTGATGGAACATATATTTATCTACAAAAGAGTTCGAATTTCCTTTTCCAGCGCAAAACTTACAGTCTTCATAAGTTTCGGAACTTAGTAAAACCCTTCCTTATAGTATGTACCGACGGCTACATAGTAGATGTTACGGGGCCTTACACTGCGACTACTTCGGACGCAAGCATTATGCGTGACCTGATGCAAGAAGATTCTCCGATTCATGGGTTCTTGAGAGTTAATGATGTTTTTATATTGGATCGTGGATTTCGGGATTCGATTGATAAAATTGAGGAATGCGGGTATAATCCTCACATGCCGCCTACAAGAGTAAGAGGAGAACAACTGACGACACTAGATGCTAATAAATCTAGATTAATAACAATGATCCGGTGGGTAGTGGAAACCATTAACGGCAGATTCAAGAAAGATTTTAAAATCTTCCGCCATGTATATTTTAACGTTGCCATGAGAAACATGATGGTCGACTTCAAAATAACTGCGGCCATAATTAATGCTACTCGCCATCCATATGAGGACCATATGTATGCGGAACAATTCATAAGAATTATAAATGAACGAATGAATGAACCCAATGAGATGGCAGAATATGTGATTAACCATAATTTAAACAGGCAGAGA
The DNA here is from genome assembly GCA_918857605.2 of Philereme vetulata. Classification (NCBI taxonomy): domain Eukaryota; kingdom Metazoa; phylum Arthropoda; class Insecta; order Lepidoptera; family Geometridae; genus Philereme; species Philereme vetulata. The sequence continues at coordinate 2,834,279 of OU975420.1, forward strand.
GTAGCGTTTGTGCGACTCGATGGCAATGATCCGGATTTTGATGACTTTCCTCGGCTTACATTTGACGAATTAATATTGTTTACGTTGGGATCATACCACTTGAGAATCGCAAGATCGTATTGCCACGAGCACATGCGTGAGGATGGTGTATACACTATCGAACTATACCGGCACCAAGAAATGATTGAAAATAAGATATTGATAAGAGGCAGAATACAGTCACGACACGTCCGTGCAAAGCAGTACTACACCTATATTTTAGTAGATCCTACCCATATTGGAAGAAATAGCATCCAACAGTATTACTGCTCGTGTATACACGGCCGTCGCACTGTCGGAAGCTGTGCACATGTTGTAAGCGTCGTATACTTTCTGTCATGGGCCAGGCATCAAGACGTGATAGACGCGCCTGCAGCCTTTTTAGATGAATTAACTATAGATTTTGATAATGCAGAATAAAAATATTATTACCGCAAAATGGATTTTATTTTCGTATTCCTGGAAATTGTTCAAAACAACTGTTTTACAAAGTATTTTTACAGTCAGGCCAATAGTTTTTACTTAGTTCATTATAAAAATGCTATAATAATAATTTAAAAATGCTATAATAATTATTTTAAAAATGCTATAATATTAATTAAAAAAATTTTTTTTGCGGTTCTCCCATATCCTGCAATAATGCGACCCATACCATTAAGTAACATATACATTTAACTACATACCTAGCCCTGTTTCGTTTTTGTGCGCCGTGGGTCATATGTCCGAACAAAATGCCCAATGACCTTTGTTATAAGTATCTACAGATTGGCCCTTTTCGGACATACAATAGAAAAAAATGGTTATTTACAACAAACTAAGAAATTGGGATAGGTATGTAAAGAAATACATAAAGTATTAAAGGATCTTAGGTATGTAAATGTTTGACGACCTCCGTGGCGCAGTGGGCGAATACCCAGCTGAGACACAAGAAGTAGTGGGTTCGATTCCCGCCGCGGAAAAAATGTGTGCATGATCTACAGATATTTGTTCCGGGTCTGTATTTGTTTCTATGTATGATAAGTATGTATTTACAAAAAAAAGTATATAGGTATTCCATCAGTTATCTGGTTCTCATAGTACCTACAAGCTCTGCTTAGGGGCTGTGCGAAATGTCCAGCAATATTTATTTATTTTGATATAAAAATGTAAAAATAAGTGGAGACCACGTCTAGGCAAGCGACGTGTAGGATGCCCTCCGGCTAGATGGAGTGACGATTTGCGCGCTGTGGCTGGCAGAGATTGGATGAGAAGAGCTGAGGATTAGGCTTAATGGCGAGAAACTTATGTCCAGCAGTGGACTGTTATAGGTTGATGATGATGATGTAAATAAATTAGAAATACTTACAAAAAGAAAAAAATGGAATCATGGTTCGTTACTTTGCAACATACAGTTTTCATCAGAACACTAACAGTCTATAACCCAGAATGCTTTAAAGTGCAACTCGTTAAACGTTTTGACATTTCTAAAACCAGGTGCGTTTACCAGCATCTTGTACTTTTCGAACAAATGTCATATCCACACCTTGACGGCACGTGCGGAAGCAGCTGTCAATTTTTTTGTCAAATTATTTTGTTTCATTTCTGTTCTGACGTTTTAATTATCGTAGATCGTATTTTAATGTTCATCTCCGGTGTTTAGTGAGCAATCTGCTGTAGACAGCTGTTTGGTATACATCTGGTTGTACCTAAAATATAAAATAAAATAAAGCCCCTACACTTAGAAACCCGTAAAACCACAAACAACTGACATAGGTAAGAAACACCCCAGGTAAACTAGCTTCTATTAAAAAATAACAGCATCTGTATCCGTCCATCCGTTTTGGAATTACGATGCCACAGACACGGACAGACATAGGCGTCAAACTTGTAACACAGATCTTTTTGCGTTGGGAGTTAATTAAAAGAAAATCCGTGAAATTGATCTATGATGGATTAAAATATATTTGCCTTAACATTTGACGTGTGGTTAATTGAGTGGGTGTAATTTAGAGGTCGAGTCATATTAGGCTAAGTTCATATGAACCGCAGTACAAGATCAAATTAAATACTGTTTATACTAGAACTACTAAATAGTGTTTATACTACGGTAGCGCGCGGTAATGTAGACGATGCACGTTATTTCGTTTGATCTTGTACCGCGCGGTTAGTAGTTCCGCAGCAGTTAGCATTTTTAGCCAATCTCGAAAATGAAACGCTTCGCTCGCTCGGTCAACTAACATTAATATGACACGATGAATGTGATATGGAGTTTAAATTATGATATGACGTCTTTGGGGTGAGAAAACACTCTTCTCACAGGGGTTTTTTCAATCCAGTCCATCCAAAGATTTCCTGGAAGATCGCTTGAAGCGATAAGGCCGCCTATTGTACCACCACTTATTAGTCTTTAAGTTTTCTAGGTTATTGTAATTTTGTGTAAAAATAGAGAATTATCTATTCTATCCTTATATTTTATGGTTAGTAAAAACATATCAAAGGTACGATGAACTAAGCAAGTTTATTCGCTGAGTTGAGTTTAGTAAGTTGTCCAATATTTCGTGGATGTCTATCTATACTATAGTGAGACTTTTAATCTAGCAAAGTGCTTTTATAAGTATCTCATGTTACGAGATCTCATTGGGATGAGGGCACGCGTCCTTCCGCCCCTACTTCCCGCTCTACAAGTACCGCTTCCGGGAGTACCTACCGCAAAATACATTTTAAATTTATCTAAAACGTTCAACTTAAAGTTATTGGTTGTTCTAAATGATCTACAGATATTTGTTTCGGGCCTGGTTGTTTCTCTATATATTATAAGTATGTATTTACAAAATAAAAAGTATATAAGTATTCTATCAGTTATCTGGTTCCCATAGTACAAGCTCTGCTTAGTTTGGGGCTAGATAACGCTGTGCGACATGTCCAGCAACACTCATTATTATTTATTAAATATAAAGACTAGAACAACTTCTAGAAGCGTGTGTAATCAATTCGATGTTTTGTGTAGAACTAATTGGACCGTTTAATTTGTATGGTATGTAAGATTAGTGTGCTTCCGTTCTTTGCATTGAATATTATGAGCACATGGTTTACTGTTTTATTCCCTTGTGATGTTTTTGTGAGGAAACAGCTGATATTTGTAGTTTTTATACCACTTCCTTGTCCCCCGCTTTTGGGTTCTGATATTTGGTTCCCTGTTATTGTATTGTTGAAGTGGCATAGTGTTTATACTCTTGGTTGGATTGTTATTTATTTATTTAATACTTTCTCAAAGAATAGTGCTAGGAGGACTTAATGTTAATACCATTATCTACCAGTCACCTGGTCATGCTAAAAGATTGTTATACGCTTCAATGTGAATGAATCGGCATTTTGTATTTTAATCTTAGCCTTCATTTATTCATGGTCATTCATGCAATCGTACCTTACACCTTAATTGTATACTGAAAGCAAGAAACTAATTTATTTATAAACATATTAGCTGTTGCCCGCGACTTCGTACGCGTTACACTACTAAATGTGTAGGTAACTTAGAAATAGCTAATCTTGCTGTTGCAACTTGACACCCCATTTTTATCCAATGAACCCTGATTTAGGGGATAAAAAGTAGCCTGGTTAATCCAGGTTTTAATCTACGTATGTAAGTACCTACTAAATTTAATCGAAATCGGTTCAACCGTTGCGACGTGATTGAGTAACAAACAAACATCCAAACTTTCGCATTTATAATATTAGGGTGATTTACCTTTGAAAATTCTTTAACCAACTTACCCAAATGCTAATTTTGTTTTGAAACAGTTAAAGAAAAAGACATTTATTTAAGACAACAGTACAGCACAGACAAAACAGAACGTAATCAAATAAAACATACATTGAAAAAAACACCGTTATTGAAAATGGTAGGTAGGTACCCATCGATAAAAAAACACAGAAGGACAGAAAGTTATAAAAACAACAGATAAGGAATAAATAAGTACCTGTTTGGTTCTTTATGACCAAGGACGATCAGAATTCAAAAACTTTACCCCGTAGACCTATTTGCCTAGATTCCAAATCAATGATATTATTTCGTATTTTTACTGCAGTAACTTTCTAACAAAGGCTTCTTGGTCCGGCCCAGGCTGACTCATGATGACATCAGCCGTTAGTCAGAGCAGAATAACCTTTAGAGGAGTCAATGAAAGCTCAACTGTTGCAGAAATACCGGTTTCCTTGACAAATCAGGTGAATTCAGTTGTCATTTCAAGGCAATTGGGAAATGTTTGTTTTTGTGTTTGACTTGGCTTTTGTGTATGTCTAAACTTGAACTCGACTCTCGTCTCAATAATGTGAGTTAGTATAAATGTATAGTGATTCACATTATTGAGTATTGTATCAGTGTTGATGCAAATATTGAGTTGTGTCTATTATCTCGTAATGGTTGGATAGTTGCCAATGATTTCAACGTCTTTTATGTAGAGGAAGGCATTATGGTTTGATATACTTAATATTAAGAGCCACTTGAGCTAACACTTCCTCGAATTAATTTAGGATGACTTTAATGTTTTACTTGTAAGTTCTTCATGTGAAACATACGATTACATCATGTTTAAATTTAGTTTTGTTGGCCTTGTGTTCTCGTCAGTGGTATTCTTTGGTGTATATAAAAATTTGTTTACATATTTTCCTTTATTTATGAAGGAACAGCAAACAACTACATTATACTATTTAAATACAATCCATATAGGTACATTCTGGGAATGTAAAAGTTATTGATAATGTAGCCCACAACGTTATCCACATATTAAAACAAATACTTGTTACAAATAAGGAGATGTTAAAGAGTCTAAGCGTACAACGACAAGTGTCGAAGTCTCTCATATATTTTACAAGCGAGAGTAAGTAAAATAAAGATCTACTTAGGTAGGTATTACTCGTGCGCGATAACTTGGGACCTGCTAGGAATGCGACTCCCCGACCGCTTCCCCTGCACTTCCCCGATGGCGCCCGTATTGTACCGTTCGCATCACTATTTTTTTACTAGGGTTTTTAGTCTCGTACTGGCCTACGTCACGTAACGACGCGCTCTGGAATTCTTTTAGTTTTCGTTTGTGTTATTGTTTTGTTGTTGTAGTTTTTGTTGTTATAGTTCTTGTTAAGTGTTTTTGTTATCATTATGAAGGGTAAACCTTTGCATAGCGGAGAAAGAAACCTCGTGCTAAAAGTGTTAGAGTTTTTTGAAAACGAAAAACGGAACAAACAGTTTTGTTTACCTGTTGACCAGGCAGTAAAACGAACATGCATGGCAACGGGAATATCGAAAACCACGTTGATGAGAATAAAAAACGAAGCCAAGTGCTTACAAAAAACTTTTTTTTTGCGGCCGGTACAAACACACCAATATGACGTCACCGCGCTCAGGTCCCAACTTATCGCGCACGGGTAATACTTACAAATAAGGAGATGTTAAAGAGTAAGCGTACAACGACAAGTGTCGAAGTCTCTCATATATTTTACAAGCAAGAGAGTAAGTTAAATAAAGATCTACTTAGACAGGTACTAGAAAATAGGGATACAATGTGAAATTATACAACTATAGTAACTAAGAGGAATACAGGACAGAATCAGCACTAAAAAGGATAATATTAACTAGATTTTTAAATTTAAAGATATTACATGCAAAAATATATATATCTACGAAATATATAGTATGTTTAGTACATACTTACTATTATTTTTCTTGATGCATTATATTATATGCATTATTCGAATTGGAAAATCCATAAGACAAAATTTATCAGTTCTTTGGTTACATCTGAATTTCAATGAATTTTGACCTTGACTTTGGTCACTTTGACAACGGTTATTACGTGTCTTTTCTTTCATTTTGTTATTCACTTAGGTACATTGTGTCTCTTGCGAGGCGTGATTCATACAGCGACTTACATAGCCACGTTCTTTTGTAACGTTATGTGATGCAAACTCTGAGACTTGGACACACATCTTTATAATGAGCCCTCTGTAATAAAGTGCTATTGCTTTCGTGTGATTATCATTATTATCATTATACCTTTCAATATCTTTCAATATGAATGTCTATTGTATGTATTGCTACATTACATTACCTACAGAGCCTTGATCGAAAATATGCCATAAATACTTTAACGAAGAAAAATAAAATAATTTTTCTTGCAAATAACATTTATTACTTTTACAGTGTGTTAGTTTAAAACATAAATATAAAACAATTTAAAATATAAAAAACTTATTCGAAGTGGTCTCCATTGGCTGCAATACAGTCCTTTAAACGTTGAGGCCAGTTATCAATAGAAGCACGCACTGTTTTCATGGGAAGATTCTTCACTGCCAATCATATGGATTGTTTTAGGGACTCCAAATTATCATGGCGTTTAGAGCAAGCCGTACTCTCTAAAACATCATAATCCAGCGGATTAACATCGGGACTAGACGACGGCTAGTATTCAGCTCTGATGAAGTCGTTCGTTCGTTTCCAACCAAGACTGCGTAGACCGAGCTTTATGACCCGGCGCCGAGTCTTGCTGGAAGGACCATTCTTGGTTATTGAACATGGTGTTGTTAATGGGCTTCACTACCTTCTCAAGAATAGTATCTTGATACACTTGTGCCGATGTTTTGATACATTTTTCACAAAAGTATGGCTCAGTCACTCCTTCATAGCTAATACCCCACCAAACCATCACTGAAGTCGGATTGCACTCCCAACTTGCACTCTGTCGACTAATTGGGAAGCTTCCTTAGAGCTGTGAGCATAGATACGGTAATTTTTTTTGTTAAAATGTTGCTTAATTGTAAAACATTTCTCATCCGTAAACAAAACTTTTCTGTGACCTCCCTCTGCGTACCGCTTCAGTAGATTTTTCGATTTTACCACCCTATTCTTTTTTTAATTATCAGTTAAGAAATGAATGACCCGTAAGTCTCATTAAGGCTGCAAGTCCTAAGTCATCTTTTCAAATACGCGACATGGTTCTAGGTGCTATCTTCATCTCCCGAGATAAAATCTTTTGCTTTCGGACAGGATTTCTTCGAATTATTTCCCTTACTTCTTTGACCACCTTTTTCGTACGAACACTACGTGGACGGCCAGATCTTTTTCTGTCACAAACAGAGGAGGTCTCATTGTATCTATTAATAGCCCGGTACAAAAACATTTTACTAATACCAAGCGTATGGAGAGTTTTAAAAATTGCATTTGGCTCCATACCTGCTTTGTGTAATGCAATTACAGAGATTCGGTTCTCTTTATCACCCCACTCCATTATAATATCGCAAAATTTTGTACGATGTATTGGCGCCAAAATGAGAAAACACAATGAACAATCATATAAAAATGACAGATTCCAAATTCAAATGTAATTTTTTGTTTATTTTAATTTGTAACAGTATTTATGGCCAGACTAAGTATATATTTTGAAATTACAAGTAAAAGATTTAAGATTGATTTAAGATTGAGATTGATATGCAAGGTCTTTTACGATACGAGGTTTTATGTTTTACAAAAATAATAACTCACGAACGAACAAACTGCTTAAAGTATGTGACTTTGAGTCTAAAGGTCAAATCCTCTTTTTGATCGAGAGAGCGAAGAGTCTCAGTTTCGAGATTGGCCAATAATGTTGTTGTCCGTCTGTCAGTCTGTTCTCGCCTGAAGGTCGCATTTTTCAACAAATTATGACGAAAATTGGCACACAAGTATAATGCGCGCAGCCAAAGATGAGACCTGTCATACCTGTCACCCACCTTAACTTGGGACCACAGCGGCGTATGCGCGGACTGCGGGGAATGACACACGACTGAATACGCATGCGTGACGCCATACCTCGCCGTCCCTCACCGCTTGCCTCGCATACCGCCAAAACCGCCAAGAACTATCTACTGCACAGGTATGACCATGTGACCCGTCAAGTCTCATCTTTGGCTGAGCGCATTATACCTTGATTTATTTACATTTTTAGTATATGGCGATTTTAGATTGGGGGGGGGGGGGGGGGGGGGATAAGGGTGGAAGTTTGCTGTAGCGTTATTTATCGACGGATTTCAATCAAATTTGAGAGGCAAAAAATTCTAAATGGGGAAGTTTTGGGGGGGGGAGAGGGGGAGAAGTTTGCTGTAGCGTTATATATGGACGGATTTAAATCAAATTTGAGAGGCACACTAAGGACTTAATTCTACACAAAATGTTGCGAAAAAAAACTAAATTGGGAAAGGTTTGGGAGGGGAAAGGGGGGGGGGGGGGGGGAGTTTGCTGTGGCGTTATATGGACGGATTTCAATTTTAGAATTTTTTTCGGAACGTTTATACTTATTTACCTATTCCAATCAGACTATGCAGTCCTTTCCGCCTTTACGAGAAGAATCCGTTGACTGCAAATTCGACTTCCTAGGATCAAGGGTACGCGAGGAGGTCTACTGCTGTTTTCACAGAACCACTAGTGATAAAGTGAATGAATGAATGAAAATTCTTTATTATACCTTACAAGCTAGACACAACAGATATAAACAAATAAATGTAAACATGATGGGCGTCTTATCGCTTAACAAAGCGATCTCTTCCAGACAACCTTTGGATGGAGAGGATTATTGCTTAATGGAAGATTGGCCGAGGTTTAAAAAGAATAAACTTAATAATAGAAAAAGAAAGATTACTTAACCTTAATATTATTCTTCTTCTTAGTCGTAGCACTCTTGGCAGAGTGGTCGTGGTCGTCATGTCAGGGTTGTCGCGCGTTAACTACTCTTCGCCACTCTTCTCGCATCGCTGCTCTTCTGGCACATTCGTTCATAGGAACATCTATGGCAGCCCTTTTTTGATCCGTCCATCTCATAGGTGATCTGCCACGCGCTCTTTTGCCGTCAACCCTCCCTTGCACCACCAAGCGTTCAATGGAGAGCTCCCCGCGGCGCGACACGTGTCCAAAGAAGGCGAGGAGCGAGATTGTACCGTGAAAGAGAGACGCTGCTTGATGCCGAGTTCTTGAAGTATGGACTGATTGGTACGGAATTCTGTCCATGATACCCCAAGCATACTTCTCCAGCACCACATCTCGAGAGCGTCTACCTTCTTTTTCTCACTGTCTCACTTCCGTTAATATTATATACATACATTATATTAGGTACATCAATAATCTTAACACATTTTTTTAAAAAGTGTGTAACTAACACTTAGTAAAATGTGGTTAGTAATAAGTATGATGCAGTATGATTGCGATCATCGCTTAAGATGATGTCATAGATATTTATTTATTGCATTAGTGGGTAAACGTTGACTTCGAAGTTCTAATTGATCGTTTGAGTCGAGCGAAACGGAAAGTGAAGTTCGTGATAGAATGTTCCAGATATCAATTGTAGTTCGCGATGAAATCGCTGATCACTATCTTAGATGCAGATAAATGACATTTCTAATTATTAGAACAAGAATCTAGTAAGATAGGTAATATCTATCCATCTATAATATAAAAATGAATCGCAAAATGTGTTGGTAAGCGCATAACTCAACAACGCCTGGATCAATTTGGCCAATTCTTTTTTGTTGTATTTCTTATTGTCAGGAGAAGGTTCTTATGAAAGAAAAAATTAAGAAAATTGCGCGCAAAATTAGAAAATTTAAGAATACTTAACCACCACATAAAATTCTAACCTTAGCGCTTTTATAATGTAACCTTATGACGTTTGACATAGAATTGACAGAATGCGTGCTGCAAATCTCGTCAAAGAGGATGTAAAAAAAATGAACATCGTTTGAAACAGATGCTTCGGTAGGAATTATCCCGAGATATATTGTCTATATATGTATATAAAAATTAATTGCTGTTCGTTAGTCTCGCTAAAACTCGAGAACGGGTGGAGCGATTTAGCTAATTTTGGTATTGAATTATTTGTGGAAGTCATTCATTTTCTCATACATAATGATGACCGGGGACAACAATTGACAATTCTACCAGGGTGACTTATATTGACAGCACGCGTTATACCTATGCATGTCAAGCCGACACGAAGTTCGGGGGGTCCACTAGTAGTCTATAAATCTTATTAAAAATATAATATTTTGAGAAATGTAATGCCTTCAAAGTAGCTTGCCTTGGAGACATCTTGAAATATAAAGAGGTTTTCATTACTGAAACATAAAGTGGTTTATTTGGAAGTCGTTATGCTGAGGTACTTGATAGACCTGAGTTACTGATAATATGCTTCTAGCTTCTTTAATCTCTCTCTCTCTTCCCAGCTATGTATCCCACATGGTGGTGGGGTCAGCTTTCATGGTCGTTCTTCTCCACTTCGCTCTATCTTTGACATCGTCATCAGAAACTTGGCACTCTCTCATGTCTTTTGACAATACATCTCTCCACCTTGTCTTGGGTCTACCCCTAGATCTTCGACCGGGGATGGAAAGTTGTAGTGCCAAATTCCCTACGTAGTCAGGTGGCCACCTCTTCACGTGACCGTACCATCGCAACCGACTCTCCTGCATCTTGTCAGCGATGTCGCGCACCTCCAGGCTTCCCCGCACGTACTCGTTACGGGTTTTATCGCGCCTGGTGACGCCGCACATCCACTTAGCCGCTCAGCATCTTCATTTCGGCGACTTGGATGGTATGTATGTTCTTCTGCGTTACGGTCCAAGTTTCGCTTCCATACGTTAAGGCTGGTCTTATGATAGTCTTATAAATAAGACTTTTAAGTTTTACTGGCATTCTTTTGTCGCAGGTGACACCGGTTACTTCTCGCCATTTTAGCCATGCTGCGGCTATTCGGTGCTGAATATTACATTCCACGTTCCCAGAGTTAGCTTCTAGCTTCTTTAATATAAGTGGTTTTTGTATAACAAACGGTATTTAACTAATTTTAAATTAATAAATAAATATTGGTGGACATTTCACACAGCGCTATCTAGCCCCAAACTATGCAGAGCTTGTACTATGGGAACCAGATAACTGACAGAATACTTATAGAAGAATACATACTTATTATTTTTTTTATATTACTTATATGGCAAACGAGCATGCAGTCCACCAGATGGTAAGTGGATACTGCAGCTCATGGATATCCACATAGAATTCAAAACAAGCTATTATGTTGTCTTGATTTCTACGTGGATACGTTGCCATATTATAGGACTTAGCTGTTATGCCTATGTGCCAGTAATTACAGGAACATACCATTGCCATCTAACCGGAACACAGCAGCACAAGTACTGCTATAATGTAAATATTTGTTCCGCGGCGCGGCGGGATTCGAGCCCGCTACCTTACGTCTCAGCCGGCTACTACGCCCACTGCGCCACGGAGGTCGTCAATTTTATAGGAAACATAGAACATAAACGTCTCTATCATTAGTTATTTCGGAGAAATCCACGGAAAAGGACAGACACGCCTATCTTCTTGTTTTTGCAGTTGTTGAATCATAATTACCTACAGCCTGTTCCGTAAGCCACCTGATAAATTCCAATACTATCTTACAACTAGAAATTATAGTTGCAAATCTAGTTAAATATCAAGTCAATTATATCTTTACACAACTGTTAGATACACAGGAGTCGAGAGAATGGCTGACATTTTGCTCTATTTGTAAGTACTTGATGTGGTCAGTTATTTGCGTAAAACTATTTATACCAACTGCAAGGCTATTGTGTGACTTTAGAATGCTAAGTTTATTCAAGGACAGAAAATGCCTTAAAGTTATGGAAGGCCACGTTTTTTCACGCCCCAGTTTTATGTATACAAGGCATACAGTTGTATCGAACTAGATTTAACGAGCCAAGGTGCTTCGATCGACATAAATATAAAATTGAAACCTATAACTTGTTTCCGCAAATACCTTGCTTTTCTTGGGAACAGAAAAACAGAAACGATACAAAATTTAAAAATAGCATTACTACCCTTAAACTACCCAATTTCGTAAAGCATGAGGCTTAAAAGTTCTCTATTACTCTATTTCTTTTGATTAATCTTAACTTAATATAAAATGAAGTCGCTTCCGCTGTCTGTTCGCTTAGATCTTTTAAACTACTCAACGGATAATAATGCAATTTCATCAATAGATAGAGTGATTCAAGACGAAGGTTTATATGTATAATACATACATAATAACCGCGAAAACAACTGTTTGTTTGTTAGTTTGTTTCTTACTTTTTCATAACTAAACGGCTGAACGGATCGTAATGAAATTTTACAAGGAGATAGGTTGTATCCTGGGGAAGGACATAGACTACTATTTGCCTGAGTGCGCAAAAGGGTAATGTTTTTAATGAAATACCACGCATGCGAAGCCGCGGGCGGGTCAGCTAGTATTTGATAAATCAACCTGTATATTTACCGACGGAGTAGATAACTATAGTAGCCTTCTGGGCATTACCCTCTCGAGTCAAGAAGCACATTGTAGCTTAGATACATTTATTGCTTCTCTGATGTACATTGGTTACGGTGCGAGGACACAGAAGAATAAAGTTACCTAATAAAAGATTTGTGTATGTTTAGAGATACATAAAACACTCAAGGCGGAAATTTATAGGCTATTTGTTTGTTATCGGTTTCTCCTCTTTTCTGTTGAAGTCTCTAGAACTCTAGGAGCCATTTAAGAATAAGGCCTTGGACGTAGTAAATGGAGAATTTAGTCATAATGCCACCAATGTTTGACGACTTCTGTGACGAGGAGTCGACTCTGAGAGCCGATTAACAATTTTGGGACAACTCTACACGATCTAAGAATATGTTGCTGCTATGTATGACACTCATATTTCATAATACTACGATACAGGGAATCCTAGTCAGCAGGATCAGGACTATTAACTGTAAATTTTCTTTGTACAAGTAGGTACACACGGCTACACATCAAGCTATACACTGCCAGTATAAGCTGAACTCTCATTCTACGAAAAGCCTACACAATGCGAGGTCAGCTTATATTGGAAATTTATAGCTTGATGTGTAGCCGTGTGTACAACCTTGCATAGTTTTCAAATTAAAATCCTAAAGAAAACAAGAAACTGGCTCTGCTCTTGTAAACAAGGCATGCTTGATGCAATCTCAAATGACCGAGAACTTCACTATTTGCTGCAAACTTATAAACTTTATCACCATAGAAATAAAGGTTATAATTAGATATCGTAAGTACCTGGCAAGACAATAAGCCGAAACTAGAACAGGCGAAAGTGAAGCGATGGCAACAAAATTGCTTTGTATCTTTTTATGTTATTAGTCTTCATTTGAGCTGCGTGTGTTGGAATGTTTCCATAATTTAGATGATTATGACCGAAAATATTTTAATGGTGGGAAGAATTTTACGTTTTGTAGCCTATGTTGACTATGGATAGCTTAATCTCAATAACAGTTGGAGACGGCCAATTAGCCACAGTTGAATAAACGCTAGGACCAAGTGGGTCATCTAGATTATAATTCTCGGTCTTTAAGATGTTTAATCATCTCGATATCGCCCCTCGTTTTATTTGTGCCACTCTTTGCTTTCCTTTCTCCAACAGGTGATGCCTAAACGTATGACTCATCTGTTGTATGTAGCCGACTGTGAACTTTTAAATTTAAATTCAGGTCACTTGGTGTGGATTCCGAAGATGTTATCAGTAATGGATTATTCTACTTCTTGGTTTGAATGCGGTCCTTATTCACTTGATCTTGGATATTTGTTTATTTTTTGCCTAAAATGCAACTCCCATCCCACAAATTAATAGTATCATAGGCTTTGAATGTATTTGCATAGTTATAGAATTTAGTTAGAACATTGCTTTTTTCTAATATTATTAGAAATCTAAGATGGAAGTCCGCGTCCTGTCTAGACTTGTAGACGCTATGTAAGGATATAAATAACGTACCAGATTCCAAGCTGTATTACAAGTTTGTATACTTAAAGGTAGGTGGATGTTGTTGGCCTAAATATTACAGGTTTCGCGGTTATATAGAATGCAGGGATTTTTATGGTGTTGGTACTTTAGGGTCGTTATTGTTGGTAATTTAAGCGCCTTTGAAAAAAACTGTACTATTCAAGAACCATATTTGTTTGTAATTAAAAATTATTTGAACATAAACATAGGCCCAGGCTCCGAAAAACTTACTTTAGAGGATTTCTCAGGGCGAATCTATACCATCTCTATTAGGATCGCCAAAAGTTAGGTCACTAAATCGCAAGCCCTTTATGGTATAGTGTGACCATTAGTGCTGTGCACTCCCTGAGGTATGCGCGCGGCGAGACGGGGGGGAGAATCGGCTGCTGCGCTCTATCAGTTCGCCGTCAACGCTCGTGGCGGCAGGTAGTGTTATTTGTATCGGACTGTCTATGTCATGTGCGTCTGACATAGACAGTCCGTCAACCGAACTTTTTAACGAAGAATAATCTTCGTAAATCTGAATGAAGATACAATCTCACGCATCATAAAGCAGAGGATGTCTCCATTACAAGTATCGTTTACATAGAATAACAGAGATCGCAGTTACCTCATTACCATATCATTATAGTCATTAACTGTAAACGCCTATCTAGAAACGATTGATACCTCATCGATAACCTGTCTATTGATTGCCTGGAGGGCTGTGACAATTCCATCTGACAATGATTGATGGTCTTAGCCCAATTTTGATCGAATTTCTTCTTAAAATGTTAAGTTCATTGCACTATATTGTGAATTTTTTCTTTATCATAAACAAATCAAGGCCAAGGGATGCTCGTAGACCAAGAGGCAGACCACCCGCCCGATGGTCGAATAATATTGAAAGCGTAGCTGGGTGTCAATGGATAAGACTCGCAAGGGACCGGAAAGAATGGCGTAATAAAGAGGAGGCCTATACCCAACAGTGGGTGCAGACAGTTTGAGACGATGATGATGATGATAAACAAATCGTTTTACTAATTTCGACCCTGACGTGACAAGAGCCAGTACCACAGTTGGCAGTGCATTCTCGTATCTAGAGAAAGGTTTCGGGTTCAAGTCCCGTTGGGCTTGAAAGTTTTTGAAATGGTTGTTTAAAAATCTTATCATAAGCAAAGTTGACTTAAATTAGGGATGTGATGATAACATAAACTTTTTCACAATATTCATAACTAGGCCTTATCCAGTAAAAAAACAAGGGACTAGAAGTGCTGGCCATACACAGACACCTTTGAGCTATCAGTTATGGTTCAAGCAGCAACTGCATTACTAACTTTTTGTTTCCTTACGTTTCCTCAATAGAACCAAACAGATGCTGCTTAAGGTAGAAACAGTCACTTAAAAAAGGGCCAACCAGTGAAGTGTATGGCCAACCCTGATGTAAAAACCATAGCAACATAAATTTCCTCCAAACATAGAAAAGAACCAACTCGAAAACTGCATAAAACTTGATCTATTCGCAAGTAAGCTACAATTTCATCCGTATTTTTATTACGGGAGTTAAAAAGCTGAGGAAATTTGCCCACAATTACGACGGTAATCTATCCGTCGCGATCGCAACTCAATCCCAGCCCTGCAGTTCCGTAAGGCGATACCTTGCAGTTACGCAAGGCGGCGGGAAATGCTCACCCACGTGGATACTACTCCTAGGATTATTGACTTGTGCTCGTGCGTGGTTTCCTAGCGGTGTTATTGAACTATATATTGACGACCGTGGCGCAGTGGGCGTATAGTCGGGTGAGACGCAGGAGGTAGTGGGTTCGATTCCCGCCGTGGAACAAATGTTTGCATGATCTACAGATATTTGTTCCGGGTCTGGATGTTTTTCTATATATTGTACGTATTTACAAAAAAAAAATAAGTATTCTATCAGTTATCTGGTTCCCATAATACAAGCTCTGCTTGGTTTGGGGCTAGATAGCGCTGTGTGAAATGTCCAGCAATATTTATTTATTTTATAGGGTTGGCGACTTCGTTAGCCTTGCAGGATCATATCTTTCCTGCGGATTAAGGCTATTAAACTGAGGGGATGGTATAGAATTATAGATAGATACTACGCCAGACGTCATAATTGAACTAATAAGCGTAATTTTGCGTGTCCCTACTTTAACTGGCCTCTGACATGGCTTAGTTATTTGTTAAAGTTCAATAACGTTCAATAATTACTATCTCTAACTCAATCGTCTATTGCATTCCATAGAGGAATGATAGGTGTTATTAGATAGATATGCCCACTAACACCAACCAACAGTATCCCATGTGGGATCCACCACTAGCAGCCAGAGCTGGATTCTTTGTTACTTTGCAACACCTAGACGACTTGATGAATTCTAAAGAATAAAATATTGTCAGGCTTAATAATTAAGCCTGAGAGTAATGTATCGTATTCACACTTGTGCATCGCCCCGAACTGAGATCTCGCGAGTCTCCGATTAAAACAAAAAAATATTATTTGTAATCTTTGACTATCAAAATAGTGCCACGAAATACATAACCAAATAACTTGATCTACAGTTTAATTAAAATTACAGGTAACGGGAGTTCATGACGTTTGGTATTATTTTTGGGGTGCAAAAATGCAGTTATTCTGGATTTCAGACTTTTGCCTATATTTGTTATTATTGCTAATAACTCAAAAGCTATAAAGATTTTATTAAAAATAAAAACGGAGTTTTAATGAACTAATGAATATCTTTCATATGACGTCCCACTTGACCTAATAATCTCATTTTAATTTTTTTACCCCTCTTGAACCCCAATATCTCACCCCCCCCCCCCCCCCCACATTTGTAGCTCATTAAGTTACACCAAAATTGTGCCATCACTATGTATCAAATTTCACGTTGATCGCATCAACGCTTCGAAAGTTATTCTCGGACAAACAAACATACATACATACAACGCCGATTTGCCGAAGTTGATTTAGAGATCTCGCTTCGCTCGATCAATTAAGTGTCCAACATAAATGTTGTATGATTGTAAACCTATCTGTTACTTTTTAGCATTTGCTTATTCGCATATGTGTGGCTGTCTGCATACTCTACCCAAAGGCTATTAGAAAAGGTATTCGCAAGCAGCCGTCCATATTCAGAGTGTGGTTTCACAACCAGTCAGCCCCAATTATCCACCAATTTACCAGCATTTCGCCTTATCCATTCACTTAGATTAGCAGGAAGTCGGCGATCTATTATTAGCAGCCATTTGAAGCTTTTGTGCTATATCGATCGTGTTTCATGAACGGCGGCTAAAAGAAGATAAAATTCGTTTGACATTGTTTATCAGTTACTGTCACGTTGAAGGGGGATTTTAGGACACCATGATGGCGATTTTTTTAGAATTACATTTAATGACGATAATCATGGTCATGATCTACGTGAGAAGTTCCCTTCAACTAAAATTTTGACAAGCACCATTTAGTTCCGGTCATTAAATTTGCGAAATCACAATTTTCTATTTATTTTTGGTTCATTGAGAACCTGGAACCATACGACATTTTTTGCAGAGCTTCGTTACATTAGAGAGTTGAAAGTCCTCGTACACCATCTTCTGCTATAAAATGGACAAGCAAATTACTGTCGAGACATGAAAAGAATTTGCCTTGAATTCCGGTGACGATTATTTTTATTCTGTGGCTAATCGCCGGATAGAAAGCCCTTCATGGTCTCAACCTTATTTAATAGCAGTTTTCTATGTAATTACACCATCACTAATAACTTAGATTAATGTTATAATGCCTATGTGACTCTTAAATCAAAAGAAGTGCTGTCCAATGAGTTGAGAATAAGATAAGTTAACTCTTTATTGTAAATACTACACAAAACAATAAAAATGAATATTAAACTAAATAAAAAATAATAAAAATAAATATGGCTAGACATTTCACACAGAGCTATCTAGCCTCAAACTAAGCAGAGCTTGTACTATGGTAATATAACTGATTGAATACTTATACAGGAAGTTTTTTCTAAGTGTGCACAATTTTTTTTTATAACATTCTAGACATAAATAATGTTATTTATAAAAAGTCAAATATTTCATTTAACTTTTAATTAGTTAATTACTTTCATTTGAAAATATTTAAAAAAGTGCGTGATTTATGGACACCCTTTTCATTCTGCGACCGTGAGTGTTTAGTTTTACGTTTGTGTGCGTGCGCAATATAATTTAATGAATGATTTTCGCATTGTCCACGAGTTCTGTGTTTTAAGGAATAAAATGGTATTTTTTTTAAAAATAAAACATATTGTTTTTATTTCAATAATCGCATATACTACAGAGTCTGAACCTCTTGTGCAAATTTGTGCACACTTAGAAAAAACTCCCTGTATACTTGTTTTTGTAAATACAGTGTAAACTCCATGTAACGTCACTCGTTTTAACGACAAACTCTCTAAAGCGTCGAAATCACTCGGCTTTGGTTGGTTTAGCTTGACTTGCATACAATGGTACACTCTGTATAGCATTATACCCACTCTCAATAACGACAACAATTTGTAATAAAAAGTTCTTTTTAAGTTGCCAAATTCGTAAAAACTGCGCAGCTGTGTATATCCTTTTGTCGTTTTATTATTCTAGACCATAATAAACTCGACTGTCGGCATCATACACACCAAACTTTCTAAGAAATCCGTTCTTTTGTTTACAAAATGGGATTGCTTGCACGTGTAGCTGCAGACTGTTGTTAGTAGAAATGATGGATTTTATCTATACGTTGTCATATTCTTAGTAGCTCACAAACTTTCAAATTGTAAACATGGCTAGTAAGAGAAAATCATTGTGTATTGACGAAAAAGTTCTCTCCATTTAACGACAACTCTCTATAACGTCAAAATATGCTCAGTCCCTTGAGTGTCGTTATATAGAGTTTACACTGTACATACATATCTTTTATAGAAAAACATCCAGACAGGAACAAATATCTGTAGATCATACAAAAGTTTGTTCCGCGGCCGAATCCCGCCGCGGACCCGCTACCTCCTGCGTCTCAGCCGGCTATTCGCCCACTGCGCCATGGAGGTAGTCAACTAAAAAGGTAATACAATGGGTGACCTTATCGCTGAGAACGATCTCTTCCAGGCAACCTTTAGATGGAAATAAATTAGTGAAGCTATAGCGGAGTGCGGTGTTTTACAGATTATATAGATTAGAACAGAAATCGCTTTCTTGTATACCACACTTAAATTAGGTAACAAATCATATTTCTAACAATTAAAACTAGACACGCGATAGTACAAATGGCGGTCTTATCGCTAAAAGCAATCTCTTTCAGACACCGTTTGGATGCACTGGATTTTACGACAACGTTAAAGGACGGTAGCTTTATAACATTTAACTGTGTACTTACAAAAGCAAAACCCAATAAATAGATACCAGGATAGGTAATATTATTTATTATGATAAATTAATTAATTAAATAATATTAATTATTATAATAATTAAATAATATTAATTATTACAATAATTAAATAATATTAATTATTATAATAATTAATATTATTCATCATCATCATCATCATATCAGCCGTAGGACGTCCACTGCTGGACAAAGGCCTCCCTCATTGATCTCCAGGAACTGCGGTTGGAAGCGGCCTGCATCCAACGCCGACCTGCGGTTCTTACCAAGTCGTCTGCCCATCTTGTGGGTGGACGTCCTACGCTGCGCTTGCCGGTCCGTGGCCTCCACTCGAGAACCTTTCGGCCCCATCGGCCATCTGTTCTGCGCGCTATATGGCCTGCCCATTGCCACTTCAACGTGCTAATCCGTCGGGCTATGTCGGTGACTTGAGTTCTCCTACAATATTATTCCTCCTACCTATTAATATTATTATGATAAATTAATAATAATTAAATAATATTAATTATTATAATAATTAATATTATTTAATTATTATAATAATAATTATAATAATATTAATTATTATAATAATTAATATAATAATATTAATTATTATAATAATTATAATAATATTAATTATTATAATAATTAATATTATTTAATTATTATAATAATAATTATAATAATATTAATTATAATAATAATTATAATAATATTAATTATTATAATAATTAATATTATTTAATTATTATAATAATAATTATAATAGTATTATAATAATTAAATAATATTATAATAATAATTATAATAATATTAATTATTATAATAATTAATATTATTTAATAATTATAATAATAATTATAATAATATTAATTATAATAATAATTATAATAATATTAATTATTATAATAATTAATATTATTTAATTATTATAATAATAATTATAATAATATTAATTATTATAATATAATTAATATTATAATAATTATATAATATAATTATAATATAATTATAATATAATTAATATTAATATTATAATAATTAAATAATATTATAATAATAATTATAATAATATTAATTATTATAATAATTAATATTATTTAATTATTATAATAATAATTATAATAATATTACGTATAATAATAATTATAATAATATTAATTATTATAATAATTAATATTATTATAATTATTATTAAATAATTATTTAATTAAATAATATTAAATAATATTAATTATTATAATAATTAATATTATTTAATTATTATAATAATAATTATAATAATATTAATTATTATAATATAATTAATATTATAATAATTATATAATATAATTATAATATAATTAATATTAATATTATAATAATTAAATAATATTATAATAATAATAATTATAATAATTAATATTATTTAATTATTATAATAATAATTATAATAATATTAATTAATTATAATTATTATTAATTATTTTAATAATAATTATAATAATATTAATTATTATAATAATTAATATTATTATAATTATTATTATAATATTATTTATTTATTATTATAATAATTAATATTATTATAATTATTATTATAATAATTAAATAATATTAATTATTATAATAATTAATATTATTATAATTATTATTATAATTGTTGAATGAATGCCCTAATAATAATGTTAGGCAAATAATTTATAATTCAAATACATAAATCGTTATAAAATAAACCATCTTTCTATAATATATTAATAAAATACTAATTAAATAATACCAAGATAATACCTAACTATTAAAAATAGTTATCCTCGGCGATTTTTTTCTTTTATATTTTTTTAAATTGAATAGATCTTCGTTTGATTACAATCTCAACTGATGGTTCTATGTCTCTCGATGATGTGGTCTAAGATGTATCACGAAGATCTAGAAGAAACCTATTCACTCTTACCTTAAAGAGGCCCGGATTGTATTAATTAAAAAAACAGACGACGGTAAAGTGTTCCATACATTAGCTGTGTGAATCAAGAACGTAGAACCAAAACGGTGTGTGCGAATGGGTGGTATATCAACTAAATGCGGATGGTACTGAGCCGTGCGCCTGCTTGTCCTTTGATGGAAGGGAGATGGCGGTATCGGATCGTATAGTTCCTGGGAACATTGCTCAAAATGTATTGTGTAAAACCTAAATAAATATAAATATTGCTGGACATTTCACACAACGCTATCTAGCCCCAAACTAAGCAGAGCTTGTACTATGGGAACCAAATAACTGATACAATACTTATATATATATATTTTTTTTGTAAATACATACTTATTATGAGAAACAACCAGACCCCGAACAAATATCTGTAGATCATGCAATGTTCCGCGGCGGGAATCGAACCCGCTACCTCTACCGCTAGTTGAGTCGAAGTTTCGATATAGTATAAAGTTTTGGGGTAATGGTTTCAAATATAATATGGACAGGGATTTCATATTACAAAAAAGAGCAATACACACCATGCTACGCTTACCTCCGTAGATATCTTGTAGAGAACCATTTAATGACCTAAATATTCTTACAGTACCTAGTATTTATATATTGGTTCTCCTGACTGACGTTATTAAACACGGATATAAATTTGAATCTGCAGAACAAAGGTCCATTCTATTAGGGACTAGAAGAAAGGATCCTTTGCATCTTTCTGCCCTAGGTTAAACATAGCCAAACACTGCAGCAGGTACCAGGCTGTAAGATTATTTAATACCTTACCGGTACAATTAAAAGAGACTGATAACTTAAATAAATTTTAATCAGAATTGAGAAAACTTTTGCTGGAGAGATCATCATCATCATCATCATCAGCCGGTAGACGTCCACTGCTGAACATAGGCCTCCCCCTTAGATCGCCACAACGAGCGGTTGGTAGCCGTTTGCGCCCAACGGCTCCCCGCGATTCTTACTAGATCGTCGGTCCACCTTGTGGGGGGCCGGCCTACGCTGCGTCTTCCAGTCCGTGGTCTCCACTTGAGAACCTTTCTTCCCCAACGGTTATCGATTCTACGAGCGATGTGGCCTGCCCTTGCTGGAGAGATGCTTCTACTCAATCGATGACTTTGTAAATAATACAATTTAATAGCTGGCTATAGGATCACTTTGACATTTATGGAAGATTTAATTAATTATTATTTTTGACATTTTAGACAGTATTTACATTTAGACATTTTTTTTTAATTTATTGTATTATTAGCTATTTGGTATTGTGGAAGTTGGTTTAAATAAAATTTGTTTTATTATTATATTTTGTTGTTAATTGTAAGCATAAATCAGTTCAAAAACGATTTTATAAATTGTTAATAAACAAATGAATTACCTCAAAAAAATCGATATTACCTTTAAAATGTTTAATTTTGTAGGACCTTTATCTTTTTGAACGGAATCAACTTCACGTTTGACACGTTGAATGGAGGAACGATGACGAATGCTGCAGACTGGCTTCACATTATCTGTGATAGAACTAGTTCTTCTTGTGCAAATCATGAATGAAATCATTTTAACTATCTAGTTTTCTAATGCCAATGTCACTATATGATTAAATTACGGACTTTCCATTCTATACTTGAGTTTTGATAGATTATACAATTTGAGAATCTTAAAGCTTACAATGCCAGACATTTGTTGAAAGATTTTATAGTTTTAAAACGGTGTTCTTTAACACATGCATTTTTATAGAGCACTAAAGCATTAATAATACAGAATCGATTGATGACAAGCCTTCTGCTACTTGGTCGTAAGTGTTACTATTATATCTCTACGGTGCAGATGCGCAATGCAGAGATTATTATGATAGTGTAATGTGGACGTAACGTTATGTAAGAAAAGTTTACTTAGATGTCATGTCCCAATGAATTTATCCAATTGAGGGTGACGCTGACAGGTAGAACATACCAGAATAAATTAATGAATTAAACACTTTATCGTACACATGACTCTGGTTAAGGCAAGGGAGTTTATACGATGGATACAACCCACCTAGATGGAGCTCACGAAGAGCAAACGCCTGGCCGTTGAAGAGTACCCACAGCCCCAACACATGGCGTTCAAAAGGAACCCCATGAGGTTTTAGTCAGTAAGAGTCTGACATAACCTCCCGCCACCACTATCCCAGATTTTCTCACGTAAAAAAAATGTTTATATGATATTATACTGAAGTTGGTTTTGGCGCGGTTACTCATGCTAAGGGGGTATAAAAGTTTTATTATTGAAGCTGAAATTGACGAAGGAGAATTTATGGATTTCACACTTATTAGTGAGGTCCTGAATTGTTTCTAACCGGGGCTGAAACTTGATGTGGCACCCCCTCTCCTCCAGCGCTTGAGGGAGGAGGGGATGTGAAAGTTTGAAGAGTTCCAAATTGGCCAGGTGAACTATGTATGTGGACCACGGGCAAGGAGTGGAATAATCGATAGTACGACGTGCGCTATTTAAAACAAGTTTTTTCAAACATTTTTTTTTTTGAAGAATTTGGCGCCCTATGAAATTCACGCCCGGGGCCGGCGCCCCGGTTTGCCCCCCTTCCCCCCAATCCGAGGCTACATAATAGGCCGCCACTTGGAATTTCGTAACAGTAACCTACAGTTTTACTTAGAAAACTTTCGTGATTGATTTCAATCATTATTATAATTACGGGATTTATCACGTACCGTCTTATCGGTGCGAGCCAAGACGTTATTCGGAGCGGATCGCACTCACCCTGATGTGGGGTTCACGAATTGAACCGAAACATTGTCGGTAGTAAGCTTAATAACCTACAGTCATTCATGGTGGCAAAGTTACTTTCATCTATTATTAGGACTAAAACTCCACAGTGTCTGAAGAACCGCTTATTCGACCAATGTGTTCTGCCCACCATGACTTTCGGTGCCGAGACATGGACGCTCATGCAGAAGGCTGTGTACAAGTTAAGAGTTGCACAGAGGGCCATGGAGCGTACCATGCTCGGCATCAGACTGTTAGATCGAGTTCCAAACGCCGAGATCCGTAGACGAACGAAGGTTCATGACGTTGAAAATCGGGTTATGGAGCTCAAATGTTCCTGGGCGGGACACTTGGCTAGACGTGGTGATGACAGATGGAGCAGGACAATGACTGAATGGTGGCCGAGGAGCGGGTATAGAAGGGTAGGACGACCAGCAGCGAGATGGGTGGACGACATCGTAAAGGTCGCGGGCCGTCAGTGGGTGAGACTAGCGCAGGGTCATGGTGGATGGCACAAACTTGGAGAGGCCTATACCCAACAATGATTATTAGGACTAAGCACTACTTTGTTCTGGTCATTTGATTTGATATTGAAACGCTGCTGTAACCCGTTTGCATTCATTCGATCCGATAACGTTATCGGCAACAATGCAGAGTTAAATCAATATTGGTGCAGTCCGTGTTTTCAAACACGTTTCAATAAAAACTATTTCTGAACATGTTTTAATATATAAACTGAGCATCTTATTTCAAAAACAGCGAAAGAAATACTTACATCATGGGAAAAATGTATAAGACCACATTTAATTTTTTACGGTTTTCATATTATATTAAGAATTAAGTTACATCATGTATTGAAGACACTTCTATCCTGTAGCGATCTAGATAGATAGCTGTGCTATCTTTAGATAACTTGGAACTGCAACGGATTTTAGATGTCACTCTCAATTGTATTTTGAATAAGTTTTTAGTAACAAGATTTTATGTTGTGCAATAAAACGCAGAAAACAAATAATATACATATTGCTGGACGTTACACAGCGCTATCTAGCCCCATACTAAAAAGAACTTGTAAGTACTATGGGATACACATAACTGATAGGATACTTATATACTCGTACATTTTTTGTAAATACTTATAACGTAGAACATTCAGACCCGGAACAAACATCCGTAGATCATGAAAACATTTGTTACGCGGCGGCAATCGAACCCACTCCCTCCTGCGTCTCAGCCAGCTATCTATCCACTGCGCCATAGTAATCGTATCATAGTTTGATGATTTGACCCCTACTAGTCTTCCTATAGTGATGAAACTGAAATCCAACAATAGGTGCTGTGCGTATCAAATCGACCTGCCAAATGATTACGACATGTGAGTTTCAACTTTTCTCACAATAATCCACGCCTCTTGAAGATACGGATCGGTTACTGAGCATTACGTTCTTTGTTCGTGATTCGTACAAGGACACTGTTCTTTCGTATCTTGTTTGAAATTGAGCTAATGGTAGTTCCGCATTGCGTATGAATCTGTTTGATCGTTATTTATTGTATTTAAGGAAATCATTCGTTCTGAAAAGTACCTGAATACCTACCTAAATAAGTACCTAAATAAAGCAGTTACGAACTAAATAATTATATTTATAGAGTTCCGTAACTCAAAAGGAAAAAAGGAATCCCTATAGGATCACTTCGTTGTCTGTCTGTCTGTCGCTCTGTCTATCAAGACCCTTTTTCTCAGGAACACGTGGAGATATCAAGTTGAAATTAATTTCTAATACGTACTACGGTAACGGTACGTAGTACGGTAAGTTACTACGGTAACTTAAATCTGTACAAAAATAAAGCTTCTAAGTCAACGCAATAAAAAAAAATACGGCAATTTATGTCGCATATTTTGCTCGCAAATATATCAAAATCATTAGGATACTTCTCGTTGACTTAGAATCATGAAATTCGGTAAAAAGCAAGGTTTTAACAGTGCAAGTTAAGGAAATAATCCTAATATCATTTATTTGTAGTTCTTTCACGTAAAAAAATATAGTTTTCTGGAACCCTCGGTGAGCGAATCAGACTCGCACTTGTCAAGGGTTTTTATTATTTTTTATATTTCTATCTATCAATTTATCCAGCCTCCAGCACCCATTGATGGGTATAGATCTCTTCTCTATGTCACCAGTCCAATCGGTCTTGAGCAAGTCTGATCCATTGCTGTCCATCTTTCCCTACGAGATCGTCAGACCATCGGGCCGATGGTCTGCCCTGCGGTCGACGTCTATCTCTTGGCCACCACTATGTGAATGCCTTGGTCCACCTGTTGTCATTCCGCCTAGCCAGGTGTCCTGCCCAGCTCTACCGTATACCTACATCTTACTTCTTATATTCATTTATCTTAATTTTTTGTTACAGGTAATAACGGTTCTTTTCTGCGCAAACAATCCAGCCATCCGTAAGTGCGATGAAGAAACCCTGATTATATATCAGATGGTTGGAACGAAGAACCCGAAAGAGGGTCAATGTCCTATTTTTGTTAAGCACTAGGTCTAACGTTACAAATTTAAATAAATTAAATATTATTGCTGGACATTTCACACAGAGTTATCTAGCCCCAAACTAAGCAGAAGTTGTACTATGGGATTCAGATAACTTATAGAATACATATATACGTTTTTTTGTGAATACATACTTATAATATATAGAAAAACATCCAGACCCAGAACAAATATCTGTAGATCATGCGAACAATTGTTCCGCGGCGGGAATCGAATCCACCACCTCCTGCGTCTCAGCTAGCTATTAGCCCATTGCGCCACGAAGGTCGTCGTACGCTACGTACGATGATAATGGCTAAACTTTGTTAACGTTGCATTTATTTTTTAGTTTTAGTTAACTTAAATTCGTCGTTAATTTGTTGTTTGTTTCTCTGTTCTCATAATTGTCAAAAATTTATACTTGCTTAACACTTAGTCATTAATAGTCGGCATTACTTAGTCATACTTACTTACTTAGTCATTTGTATTTGTTGTATCATGGGCCCAGTGTCTCCAACAACGCCGTAATTACAGTTAATCTACCGTAATTTGAACATAGATATGTTACGGTAAATCTACCGTAATTTGAACATAGATATGTTCAAATTACGGTAGATTTACCGTAATTACGGCGTTGTTGGAGACACTGGGCCCATGATACAACAAATACAAATGACTAAGTAAGTAAGTAAGTGTTACTAAGTAATGACGACAATTAATGACTAAGTATTAAGCAAGTATAAATTTTTGACAATTATGAGAACAGAGAAACAAACAACAAATTAACGACGAATTTCAGACCACAAATTATCGACAGACCACCTAACGTAGACATGTTCAATTCTACCGTAATTAAAATAAAGTGTCAGAAGTCAGAACTAAAGACTATCATTGCCCCACTCAAACGCCGATTGCGAGCGCATTTTCAGCCACATTACGGACTTAAAAACAAAAAAGAGAAACCATTTGTCAACTAAACCTATTGCTGGGAATTTATTTACGCAGCATCTCATAAAGAGATCAGGAAAAAACTGCGTAGATTTCCACCCCACCGATAAAATGATAAATGTTTCTATGTACAAAAAGGCTGAAACGCACGAAACTTAATGTTTAATTGTGAAATAAAGTTACCATATTTTTAATTTTTGATCTCCCGTAATTTTCCGCCATTTACCGTATTTTTAAACTAGCAACACCGTAATTTTGACAAATAGTGTTGGAGACACTGCATGGGCCATTTACACGAGCTGTAACCTCATGGGTCGACGTGACATAATCCCCGAATCTTCAAGCAACGTTTATGTTGCGAAGGTGACCCTAATCGCGTTCCGTGCGTTACTACTATAAGGAATCGAGTTGCACGATTCAGCTAAATGGTTTGTTGCCAACGCTGGTTTTTGAAAACGTGGAGAATACAGTGGCAATTAGAGGCTGGTAAAGTAGGCTAAGCATTACTGATGTTCCCACAATATTATTCATTATTTTATTGCGTTCCTACGAGTACAGACTGGATTAAATATAACAATGTTTCATGTTAGATTTTATTGACTAGTCGAGTCCAGCACTTCATATGCACCCTGTATGTAAGGGTCTGGCAATATTATAGATAAATATGGTTGATTTAGTGAAGTCGAACTTGGCGATTTTACATTTGGAATTTGTTAGAGAATTTGGATATATTAGACCAGGGTAGATAATTTTTGAAACCAAAAAAAATAAAAGTAGGATGAAACCCATTAGAAAAGAAGGGGAATATTATAAAAATGAAAAGAAAAATAAATTACGGGCGATCCGAGTTCGAGAAGTGGAAGGGGGTGAGTTTTTAAGGGTAAAAAATGGTTTATCTCGATTTCCGGCAAAACAAGTCAAGTACAAGTCCCATGGAAAAAAGGTAAATGGCAAGTTGTAGGTATTAAAAAAATTTACAACTTTTTAATAAATATTTTTTATAATAACCTCAAAATTTATGTGAAAGATTCAAATAATCAAGTTCTTAGTTTTTTATTTTAATCTTTGAAAAAAAATACGAAATTTGGTGAAAACTTGCCTTAATATGTCCCAAATACGCTGTAATTTATTTGATTTATAATATTTATTTTTTCACCTTATTTTGACTTAATATCAAAAAAGCACCCTAATTTTCATTCGAAAAATCTCGCGTCAATATATCAGCTTTTTTCAAAAAGTCGGTGAGCTTTTTGTTGGTTGAAATTTCTACTTTCTGATGGTGTAAAAGAAAATATACATTACTATAGTAAATGTTCTCTAAAGTTCTAGTAATAAAAATTAGGGCTTTTTTTGATATTTAGTCAAAATAAGGTGAAAAAAGAAATATTTTAAATCAAATAAATTACAGTGTATTTGGGACATGTGGTAAGTTTTCACCAAATTCTGTAGGTTTTTTTTAATGTAAAAAATATATAACCAAAAACTTGGTTATTTTAATTTTTCACATACATTTTGAGGTTATGTGAAAAAATTGTAAGATCTTTTCATTACCTACTCGTATAACTTTGCCATACTTATAACTTTTTCTCCATAGGACTTGTAGTTTTGCCTGAAATCGAGATAAACCATTTTTTACCCTTAAAAACTCACCCCCTCCCACTTCCCGAACTCAGATCGCCCGTAATTTATTTTTCCTTTCATTTTTATCATATTCCCCTCCTTTTCTAATGGGTTTCATCCTACTATTATTATTATTTTTTCACTTTTTACCATTTTTAAGGCTCGGCCCTGGTCTATATTACAAAATTATTTACATGTCTTGCAGTTAAAGAAGTCGTCTAATATGTAGTTACTCTTCTCCATAAGACTAAAACTTCCACCAGACAAGCAGAAGTATATCAAGAAGTACAAGCAGTAGTATTTCTTGCAGACCTCCACTGGCTGTTAAAATATATGAAAACGTAGTACCTATGTGTGTTGTATGTAATAGTATTTTTTGTTTTATATCTATAAATATATATATATATATATATTTGTTATATTTCTCATATATATATTCTATGTATTATTATTGTTATATCAAGTAGGTTTATGTATTTATTCTAACTGTAATCGGAGTTTATTGTTATTTGTGTTTCTTTTGTTTTTTTTTTAATTAACATTAATATTGTTAAAAGTTAGCACGCCAACCTTTTTTGTTACCTCTGAGGTTGGCAGGTAGAAAATGCTATTAGCATTAAGCCCACCTTTTGTACATGTAATTTGTATTTTTGTGCAATAAAGTATTAAATAAATAAATAAAAAGTACTGAAAAGTACCACCCATACCTGGTCGGCTTACCACCTTGCCATAACAAACGATTTGCTTCAACTTTTCTTGTTAGCACGAGTAAGGAGTGGAACTCACTTACGGCGTACGTTTTCCCGGACCATTACAATCTCGGGAGTCTTCAAGTCCAGAGTGAACCAGTTCTTTCTAGGCAAGCGTGCTACATCTTCGATCACATCATCCTTACCTTTTAAAAGTTCTGTGTGCGGATGAAATGGCACTCAGCTCAGCATCAATTATGCTAGAGCCTGATAAAAAAGCTGATAACTATCCTATGATCTCTAGATAAATCACTGTGGAAACGTTGCTATTTCCTGGACAAATAACAAATGGACAACGTTGCAATGATTACTGATCTTGGATCATGGTGTAGAAGAAATAATGGCATATATGAGATTTGTCCAAGAAGTCTACTAAAAATACTATCGGTGATTTAATAGCCAAGTCAAAAGGCATAATGTTCCTCCACAGAGCCAGTCTCTTCTCACAGTAAAAACCAAGTTGGTTAGATCTGTCCAAAGTTTCTCCACTTTCCCGAGTTAATTACATTCGAATGGGCAATGGGCCTGTATCTGCTAGATATCAGATGGCCACGCTCCGTGGTTCGCTAATTAGTAGGCACTGGGGTTTACAAAAACAATGTTCTGTTACGTGTTCAGTTACAAATCAGTAAAATGCTTGGAATTGTAGAACTAGCGACCCGCCCAGGTTTTGCACAGGTTAGTGTTCTCAACTTCCTGATAGTTGGTACTAACCTTGCCGAAGAACCAAGGCATATACAGGTTACAGGAGAATGTGAAAAACTTCTTATAGTAGATTATTAAACGAGGGGATAAAGCAGTGTCTTACGTCACGGCCGCTATATTGAATCCCGAACGTACCTAACGAAGGATTCTAGAGTTAACTCACGAGCGGAGCGAGGAAGTTACTACAATCCTGAGTGCAGAGAGGGATATAATCACGCCCGAGATGCACACAGCTTTATCCAGGAGGAGAATACTCTACTTTTCACACTTTCTGCGAGACAATAAAAACCAAATCTAGGTTGGTGCATTCTGTGCATAGTTTAGTTCGATTTACGAATAAGTTCTTATTGAATAGTATAGAATATAATAATATTTTATAGCAACATACAGATTTAACACATAAAAACAATTACAAAATACAAGTGAAGTACTAAAGCACATAACACAAAACGAATCTAAATGTACTTATGCACAAAGTATAGTTGCAGAATGTCCTTAACTCAGCATGTGAAGGTTGCAACAACCAGCGCTGGTCTTCCGTTAAGGCTATTTTACTAGTCGCGGACATGTTTAACACAATAAGACAGCAAATAAAAACAAAGAAAATAAAATAAATAAATAAGTGTGAATGAAATTTACATAAAAAACAACGATTAAATTAAATTAAACTAAATTGCATACTTCAGTGGTACCCTAGACGAAGTTAATTTTATAATAGAAATAACATCAATACAAACAACTTGTGTGAGTCTCTTTGGTTAAAATTTTAATAAAGAAGAGGTACCAAATTCAAATCGCATTATGCCCGCGAGGGCATAATGAAATTCAGTACAACTTTACTCCCGGCTCAGCCGAAAGGATTTAATCACCTGATTTCGGTTAGGTTTACATGACATATAATTTGCCATCGTCCAAGTGATGTGAAAAATAAGTTATATTTCAGTAGGTAATATTATTATTTTCACAAGAAAATTCATCAACTTTGAACCCTGTCATCACTCATCATACAATATTTTAAACATACATTTTTTATTTATTCATAAGTTTACCTTGCATGATGCTTGCCTTTGGGTTATGCATTTAAACTGCTGATTAACGCAATTTACATCGAAAACAATTGATTTTTATCAAGCGTTTCTTGAAGGATAAACATTGAAACACGATACAATTGTAGAACGTTGTACTTCGCACTTACGAATTATAGAAAACTGTTCAGTAGTTTTGGAGTTGGAGCACGTTGTTTCATGATCTATGCTGAATCTTAGTTCTACAATAGATGTTGTTCACAGTTGACTTCTGGCACAGTTGGTAATGTCAGTATGTCAATTTGTTTGCTAATCTGAATTCAGGCTGCAGCTAATAATTGTTCTTGGTCCATACTGATCAAGTTGATAACCTTTCCGAGGACAGCATACTAATTCGATAGTATGCATTGTCCAATCCACAGATTATTCAAACTATTCGGCCGATGGTAATTACTTCGTGTATGTAATTAAAGAAGTTTTATTGATCGTGCATAGGCTATTGAGGACCTCAATGGCGAAGTGGGCGAATAGCCGGCTGAGACGCAGGAGGTTCCGAGTTTTATTCCCACCGCGGAACATAAGTTTGCAAGATATTTGTTCCGGGTCTGGTTGTTTCTCTATCTATACTTTTTTTTTATTTTGATTTGTTTAATTGTTGGTTTGCATTGAATGGGCTCCGAAACTACTGAACCCATTTAAAAAATTCTTTCACCGTTGGGAAGCTACACCATCCCTAGGTGACATAGGCTACTTTTTACCCAACTGCGTAAAAGGAGGGCAATGTTTTTATTGAAAAAATACGCGTGCAAAGCTGCGCATTGGTCAGCTAGTACATTATAAGTACGTATTTACAACAAGTAACTTTAAAAAAATATATAACCGACTTTAGATAACAGAAAAGAAACAAACTACTGAATCTATTTTGATGAAATTTCTATGTGATTAATTTATCCTTACAAAAATATATAAAACAATTATATGTCCCTCTAAAGTTTGAGTGTTGCCCTTCGTTTTTTTGGGATCCCATCATCAGATCCTGACTGGACTATACCCTTTTAAACAAATAAAGAATTTCTCGAATCGGCCCAGGAGTCTGAGTAATCGGTGAACATAGATAAAAAAATAAAATAAATAAAAGATTCCGACGATGTGAGAACCTCCTCCTTTTTTGATGTTGGTAAAACAAATTATTTGTAATTGTATTCTATCATCTGGTTCCAATAGTACAAGCTTTGCTTAGTATGGCGCTAGATGGCGCTGTGTGAAATGTTTATTATTTATTTATTTTGTTCTAAAACTAAAATTCTAAATACCTGATTAATGATTGTAAATCTCTTTTAGAGCTTTTCGATCTAAAAGACAGCTTTTTGTGGAAGAATTTGAAATCACGACTCCTATAAAGGATTTTTAAAAAGATTACGCTCACAGCTAATGAAAAAGTTGTGCCGCTACTGCAACATTTAAACTAAGTACAAACATGCTCTCATCACCTATAAATCTACGTCCAGTTTTTATACTTCATTTCCCACCACGATTACCTAGTGTGTCACGTAAACATTTGTCTGTTAGACTGTTACGCTGTTAATTCTCCCATGATTCTCTCATTCTTCGAATCTCATTAGTCAAAGTAATAGTCTCAATTTTCTCTTCCTAGGTACTTGAAGGTTACTCAACTACTTGCTCCAGTAAAAAGGTGTTTAATTATTACGGAAAGATGCTTAGCATTGTAGTGCCTGTGTCAGTCTGTCAGTAGTATCCTTTGCGCAATTGTGTGAGAAGTTGAGAACTGAGAACCCATTTAGGCGAACACTTCGCTTTTTTTATCAGTATGATCTTTTAACAGTCATAATCATATAACCAGGCATTATTTATACTACAAATATTTAATATGCTTTATCTCGGATGGGCCGCGTTTGGCAAGCTAGACGACATCCTTAAGTCGCCTAAAACTCCACAGAGTCTGAAGATCCGCTTATTTCAGCCAATGTGTTTTGCCCACCATCACTTACGGTGCCGAGACATGGACGCTCACGCAGGAGGCTGTGTACAGGTTAAGAGTTGTACAGAGAGCCATGGAGCGCACCATGCTCGGCATCAAACTCTTAGATTGAGTTCCAAACGTCGAGATCCGTAGAAGAACGAAGGTTCATGACGTTGGGAATCGAGTTAAGGAGCTCAAATGGTATTGGGCCGGACACTTGGTAAGACGTGGTCATGACAGAATCAGGGAAGATACTGAATGGTGGCTGAGAAATGGCTGTACAAGGGTAAGACGTCCGGCAGCGAGATGGGTCGTTAGAGTCACGGGCCATTAATAGGTGAGACTAGCGCAGGATCGTGGCGGATGGCACAAACTTGGGGAGGCCTAAACCCAGCAGTGGGTGAAGTCAGGCTGTGGATGATGATAATGATGCATTATTTTTATCAGAGTTCATCTCATTACGGTCTATTGCTTGCTATGGAGTGACTAAATTGTATTTGAAACAGTAGTATAGATAGCCTATTGAACTTATCAGGCATATTTATTCTGCTACCTTATTATCAGCTTACAGTATCGGCTATATAAAGTGCACTGCTAAACAAAGGTCTCCAGATTGATTTCCAGAGCGATCTTGTGCAGCCTGCAGCAATAGCTCTCAGCAACCATTATCAAGATGTCTCTCCATTTTAGTAGGAAGCGTAGGACGCTTCCTTTTTGTTAACTTTCAGATCTAATATAAATTGACAACTTGGTTGGAATGGTTTATCTTGACTGATTCCTTAATTAGCGGATCACCACATCACCAGGTTTTGAATCCTTTAAATAGTCTCATAAGTAAAGGGCAATTGTAAGTCAGGGTTTGTTCACTCATTTAACCATAAATTTATCGCTAGGGCATCGCTGACATTGGTTAAATTCAAGAGCGGGTTTAAGAGGGGAGGGGGCATGGGGGCATGTGCCCCCCCCCCTGACAGTATTTTTGTGTACAGGTTTCATCACAGTACATACCTAGAAGCAAATCAAATTATCAGAGTTATTAAAATATATGAATAAATTATGATTACGCAGAATGAAAGAAAATGAGTGAAACTCTAGTCTATTTCTGGCTGGAATTGCGAATTTCGTCGTTGCAATAAAAGAAAACTGTCTTTAATTTTTCTATTGTTTTGACACAAACCTTCCTATACATAGGTAACTTGTAGAACTTGAAGTATGATACTTCAATTTTATTATATATTGTTGATTTTTTTGCCCGTCCGCCCCTTGTGCCCCAGAAAAAAATCCTGGATTCGCCCTTGGTTGAATTATTAGATCCTCACATACTTGCAAAGGTTAGCATCGTGACTAGACGCCAGCCAAGAGCGAGACCGTGAAAGGCGGTAGCAAAGCAATGATGAGTAGGTACCATACGCTTTAGGTACATCCACTAATGTAACGAGCCTCGGCTTCACTAGGATTCGGATAGTATCATTTTTTTTAAGTATTTATTTCTAAGGCTACCATT
Source organism: Philereme vetulata (assembly GCA_918857605.2). Taxonomy (NCBI): domain Eukaryota; kingdom Metazoa; phylum Arthropoda; class Insecta; order Lepidoptera; family Geometridae; genus Philereme; species Philereme vetulata. The sequence continues at coordinate 2,869,314 of OU975420.1, forward strand.
TTAATGCAGGGCAGTTTTTAGGGTTCCGTACCTAAAGGGTAAAACGGGGCCCTATTACTAAGACTCCGCTGTCTGTCTGTCTGTCCGTCTGTCACCAGGCTGTATCTCATGAACCGTGATAGTTAGACAGTTGAAATTTTCACAGATGATGTATTACTGTTGCCGCTATAACAACATAAATATTTAAGGGGGCTCCCATACAACAAACATGATTTTTTTGCTCGTTTTAGCTCGATATTGATAACGGCAACAGATAGACGCTTGAAATATTCACAGAATATTTAGTTATATATTCACTTTAAAAATAAATCATTAAATTAAAAAAAAAACAAATATATAATAGGGGTCCCAAACAACAAACGTGATTTTTTTGCCGTTTTTATAGATAAGGATACGGAACTAACTCGCACTTGGCCGGTTTTAATATTGTTTCAGTTGGGGTTTTCACAGAAAATGAACACAGTAAAATACTACCCATTCGATTCTTGCAAAAACGGTAATGCCCACTTAGTATAGAGCCTGTAAGGTACTTTGATAGATTGCCTATGAAGTCATCCAATCTAAGTAATGCCTTCCTCATCATCCATCAGCGTATGTAGCACCAATTATTGGTTACCGCCTGTCACACCGTTATGATTATAGCAATCTGATCGAGTAAGCTAATGAACGGTGTAAATGAGTTCTAAGATAGACGATCATTTGCAACGGTTGCGGAATTAAATATGTGAACAATTTCGAAGGGTGTCTAGCTGTTTTCAGTTGTGTTATAGAGATACAAATTACATTTGACTTAGAAAGGACGATTACTTTCATCGCGAAGTTGATGAAAGTAATCGTCGGACACTGACCATTTGGATCGAAAGATTGTTTAATTCTTTTAAATTTATTTTCTTAAATTTTCGATGTCTTAATTATTTTTGTTGTAAATCACGTGTTTTGCTTATTCGCGATATTATTCATTTTATCATAACTGCATAACTGTCTAACTGCCTCCACTAGAATTACTATATCTACTGATTCTCGTGTAAGTGACAATTTTTAGGGTTCCGTACCTTAAGGGTAAAACGGAACCCTATTACTAAAACTCCGCTGTCTGTCTGTCTGTCCGTCACCAGGCTGTATCTCATGAACCGTGATAGTTAGACAATTGAAATTTACACAGATGTTGTATTTCTGTTGCCGCTATAACAAGAAATATTAAAAACAGAATAAAATAAATATTTAAGGGGGGCTCCCATACAACAAATGTGATTTTTTTGCTCGTGTTTGCTTGATATTGATAACGGCAACACTTAGACGCTTGAAATATTCACAGGATATTAAGTTATAAATTCACTTTAGAAATAAATAATTAAATTAAAATAAAACAAATATTCAAGAGGGGTTCCCATACAACAAACGTGATTTTTTTGCCGTTTTTATAGATAATGGTACGGAACCCTTCGTGCGCGAGTCCGACTCGCACTTGGCCGGTTTTTATCTTTTTGAGAATGAATATTTATTAAACCTAACATATGGTGTCACGGCATGACAGCATATATGTCGGTCTTAACCCCCAAGGCGCGCCAATAGATGTTTCACATCAAAAAATGTAATCTGCTGCTGCAGTGAATGCTGTACGTCTAGACTATGCCTTCTACGACGAAAATGTCGATAAGTGGTTGCTTCAACAGTTTGCTAAATTACATTTTAAAAAATATTAAAAGTGTCGTTGTTCCTACTTGAATACAGAAAAATGCAGTCAGAGAGACAGTGTTTTGAATACAATAGAATACTCGCAAAACTTGCGTCAGTACTCTTCGGACACATCTGTGCAAATTGTTTGTAGACAACGGTTGTCTACGTCATCGTTTAAAACAATACTTTGGGTTATAATTTATATCTGTTTGAAAATACATAAATTTGTAGTCATTGTTTAGTCTTAGTAGTAGTACATACATTGTTTAGGTATATGGAATTCAGAGTGCTTCGGAATATTGATTGAAAATACTTTATTGCACTTATAAAACTAGTACAAAGCCGAACTTAATGCAAAAGAGCACTCTCTTCCAGATAACCTTTGTGTATTGTAGATAAATATGTTAGGTAGTGCACAGAAAATGTAACTAATGAAAATTGGCACAGGACTAAAGTCTAACTTTTTATTAGCTGCAGTAAAATGACGTTTTGTGGGTTGCCGGTTTTTGAAGAAAAATAAATAGGGATGTAGCTAAATGAGTGAATCATAAATGAATAATCAGTTTGGTTTATTTTATTGAGATTTAATATTAAGTTGTAATGTATTTTTTTAAACCTATTATTGTTACTATACTAGAGGATTGATCTTTTTTAGTGGAAGTATAGGGAGGTACATTCAAAATGAAACAAAAACGTCATAATAATGTTATTTAATAAATTTTTGTGAACTGAATCACATCCCTATTGAGATTAGGCTGGCAACATTATTTTACGGAATGACATTTAGAAACGTCATTTTACTGCAGCTAATAAAAAGTTAGACTATAATAAAAATAGCATAATATTAGTGCATACTAGATAAATAAACCTACTTAAATACTATATATGATAGACTAAACTATACCAATATCAAATAAAAATACATACTTAGCAATAGAAGAAGTGATATGGAAAGATTAAATTGCTCATTTTTGGTCGGTTTGACCGAGAAGGCGCCTATAGATTCTCAATCTGAATGCTTCCACTGAAGTAGCCTCGAAATATATTCCAGAGATTATTCCAGAGACGAGTAGCGGTTATGGTGTAACAGTCAGAGTAAGTAGCCGTGTTATGCTGCGGAGTCAATTGGAAACGACGAGACGATCGCACAGCTCTGTCCTCAGTTGATACGGATCCAAATCGCAATATGTAGTTAACCCGAAAAGAATGTTTCAAGGGGTGACTGACAATGATGACTTTTTCAAATACATCGACTTTCAGAAAAATATCAAAACTAATATTTTCCTAGCACTAAATCTGTTTCTTTGTCTTTGTCTTGCAGAATTTAAGGCTAATTTTATTTTTACAAGTTGACTTTCGGTAATGTATCTAAATTTTCACAATAACATTTTTTTTTGCCAATTGCATCTGTTATCTAAAAACCCAAAAAAACACAATATAGATAGATACACCTACTCCTTGTTGCACACCAAATAAAAATACAATAACAAAGGATATCACACTAATATTATAAATGCGAAAGTTTGTTTATTTGTTTGTTTGTTACTCAATTACATCGTAACAGCTGAACCGATTTCGATGAAATCTTTATCCCATAAATCAGGTCCCATGCGATAAAAATGGAGAGTCAAGTTCCAACAGCGAGTTTAGCTTTTTTTATAGGTTATCTACACAGTAGTGTAACGCGTACGAAGTCCCGGGCAACAGCTAGTATACAATAAATAGTAATAAAGTGAGGACTACCCTATTTGTAACAACATACTCGTACATACTCGTAATGACGGTAACAATTTATGTGGCGTAAGTCCTTCAAAAATTCATGGGAACAAGAAGCGAAGAAACCCAAAATGTATTGTTATTCCCTGCTTACCATAATCGGATTTGAATAAATACTTAATCCATCTTCTAAGACTCAGTAAAGTATGTATAAGCACGTGTTAGAACTAATAGGATTGGGCTTAGGAAGACCAAGTATTTATATTTTTGTAAACTACTTGGTGATAGAACATGTATATGGCCCACCTGGTGTAAATTGTAACCATCGCCTTTAACAAAGTATTGACTTGTGTGTACGTCACGCACCTTAGAAACGTGCCGTAGAAGCAACTTGAAGCATACAGGTGTATAGCCTCATGTGTCTGTAATTTCTCCGGCAACCATACCCTTCAAACCGAAACATTTATCCGAAATAGGTATGATGGTAGTTCTATTATATTCTACTAGCTGACCTGCCTGCGGCTTGACACGCGTGAGTTTTCAATAAAACATTACCCTCCTTTTGCGTGGTCGGGTAAAAGGTAACCTAAATCCTAATCTTGCTCATTTTATATCTGTACACCTGTCGATATCACTCCATCCGTTTAGTCGTGAAAACTTAACAAACAGACAGACAGAGAGACAGAGTTACTGTCAAATTTACTAGTAGTTCGCCCCCATACTGAGATATCGCGAGTCTTCCATAAAAATAAAATAATATTATATATACTATTTATACTAAAAACGGGATATTTACTATGATTTGTGAGTGTTTGAGTATCCCGGGTTTATTCCACGGGTAAACTTAAGTTAACCCGTGGCGCATGCAACTGCGCCGAAATATCGGGATACTCAAACACTCACAAATCATGGTAAATATCCCGTTTTTAGTATAAATAGTGTTCATAACCATGATAGTTTCAAAGTTATTATCTATACTAGTCTATACTAATATTATATAGAGGAAAGATTTCTATTTTTGTGTGTATGTTTGTAATGTATAAACTCAAAAACTACTGTGTCGATTTCAAAAATTCTTTCACCATTGGAAAGCTACATTCACCCTGAGTGACAAAGGCTATATTTATTGCTAGAAAAGATTAGTGATCCTTACTAAAACTTAAGTAACGTGACCCAAGGTGTAAAAAAGTGCCCTAAAACGTCTTTCGTCGCATGCGCTGCGGAAACTATTGATGATAGAACAAAAGTATGTTCTACAATATTAAAGAACATATCAATATCTACAAAACATAATTTTATAAAGTGAAAATATTTTGTTTGTGTGTTTGCATTGAATAGGCTCCGAAACTACTAGACCGATTTAAAAATTTTTTCACCGTTGGGAAGCTACATTATCCCCGGGTGACATTTGCTACTTTTTACCCAACTGCGCAAAAGGAGGGTAATATTTTTATTGAAAAACTACGTGTGCGAAGCTGCGGATTGGTCAGCTAGTGTAGTAATAACTACCAAAATAGTGGCACGAAATACATAACCAACTACTTGACCTACAGTTTCATTCAAATTACAGGTAACGAGAGTTCATGAAAATTGTTTTTTTTGGGGTAGAAATTGCAGTTATTCTGGATTGTAGACTTTCCCGTATATTTGTGTCACTAATGCTACACGCATACCAAATTTCAGTACTGTGGGGTTACTGGTGTATCCTGTGACTTTTGTCAAAATTCAGTTTTATTATGGCTAATAACTAAAAAACTAAAAGGTTTAAAAGGTTACAAGTTTAATAATAAAAACAGGGTCGAAATATAACCACAAAGCCCTTTTGTTAGACGTACACACGGCTACACATCAAGCTATACATTTCCAGTATAAGCTGACCTCGCATTGTGTAGGCTTTTCGTAGAATGAGAGATCAGTTTATACTAGAAAATTATAGCTTGATGTATAGCCGTGTACCACTTGATCGGAGAGTCCCATTTTGTTTTTTTACTTCTCTTGAACTCCAATATCTCAACAATCTACCCACATTTTTAGATCATTTAGTGACACCAAAATTGTGTCATCACTACCTACCTATATACCAAACTTCACGATGATCGGATAAACGCTCCGAAAGTTATCCTCGGACAATCAAACATACATACATACAACGCCAATTTGCCCAAGTTGATTTGGAGATCTCGCTTCGCTCGATCAATAATATTAGTAGTAGATGGATCACATCACTGCCGAAAGAAATCGGAGTTGATTTTGTAATATTGTTACCTGTTTGTAGGAAAAGGTATTTTTTGGCGTTCTCAACGATCTATTAACTGGGTTAACTGCGCTCAAAGCTTTTCCTCACTACGGTTCAAAAATAAAGAGATCCATTCATTCATGTATTTATTGCAACATGACATTAGTTGATCGAGCGAAGTGAGATCTCTAAATCAGCTTGGGCAAATCGGCGTTGTATGTATGTATGTTTGTAAGAGGATAACTTTCGAAGCGTTGATCCGATCATCGTGAAATTTGATACATGAAATTGATGGCACAATTTCGGGGTGAATAAATGAGCTAAAAACGTAAATATTTATATATATATATATTTTTTGTTATTATGGGAGACTCGCGAGATCTTAGTACGGGACGAATCACTAGTTGTTTAGGTACCTCAAAACTTAATTAAAGTACTTATTCTAATAAATAAAATAAAATAAATAAATATTAAATATTGCTGGACATTTCACACAGCGCTATCTAGCCCCAAACTAAGCAGAACTTGTACTATGGGAACCAGATAACTGATAGAATACTTATATACATTTTTTTTGTAAATACATACTTATAATATATAGAGAAACAACCAGAACCGGAACAAATATCTGTAGATCATGCAAACATTTGTTCCGCGGCGGAAATCGAACCCGCTACCTCCTGCGTCTCACCCGGCTATTCGCCCACTGCACCACGGAGGTCGTCAATAATAGACGTGTACCTGTAAGGGTGAGCAAGATTGAATTTACAATGCAGATTGAAACTTACAAACGAAAACTTAACTAACTTACAGTGAATATATCTATTTAGACGCATACGTAGCCCAGAGGATTACCAAGTTGAAGTGGCAGTTCAACTTTGGCTATACTCTTTTTGATTTGACTCACCAGTGCGTGGATATAAACATGTGAAAGCTCGTCGAAAGGTTGCATTTTCAGAATTCATTTCGTTTGTGAGACCATCACTATTGCACTAAAAAAAAAAGGTTTTACACCTTACGGATTTTTATCCGGCACTGATGAGACAAAGATCATCATTATTTACAAAGCATGCTTTGTAAAAAATCGCCATTGTTTACAAAGCATGCATTGTAAACAATGGCGATCTTTTGCCTCATCCAAAGGATTTTGTTGCAAACTTGCACAGCTACTTAAACTTGCTAATCCTCTGAGCTGTGTGTCTAAAAGAATAAAGAAACTATGTCATCCATACTTAATATTATAAATACGAAAGTCACTCTGTCTGTTTGTCTGTTTGTTACGTTTTCACGCCTAAACGGCTGGACTGACTTCAATAAAATTTGGTATACAGATAGATTTATCACTGATGGAATCCATCTACTTTACATACCGTAATTCGAGACACGCTATCGTTACCTGTATTTATATTCTTGTCATTTCAATTCCAAGCAAATTCCGGTCGCTTATCGATCTATAGAAGCAATACCTATCAGATCATCTTTCAGTTTGATAAGTCAAACGTTGCATTATCTTTGCAATTTTCTTCAACATTCCTTGCTAGTATGAGTAAGGAGTGGATCTATCTTCCGGCGTATGTTTTTCCGGACCATTATAATCTGGGAGTCTTTGGCTCAAGAGTGAATACGTTATATTTAGGCAAGCGCGCTTTATCTTCGACCACACCATCACTTACCATCAGGTGAGGTTGTAGTCAAGCGCCTGACAATTACCAATAAAAATAATACAAAAATAGTTTAAGGCGTATATAGTAGCTGATTGGTCTTATTTGGAGGCTTTCTCCTCAGAGAGGAATCAATTCTAAGTGATCAAAAAAATATATGTCATTCAATGACCTTTTATCTGCAAAGTGAACATACAAAAAAGTTCTACCTGTTTATTTACTATGCGAAAAAAAAATGTAGCTGTTTTCGACTTTCAATTTGATTCAACCTCTAAACGACATAACATTTTGTAATATTTCTTTCACCTAAATGTGGGCAAAGACTTTACCTTCAAGTTGAACATATGATTCTGTGCTCCGACGGCAGGTTTACGGGAATTGATCTTCGGTCACTGATTTAACGCAATGTCACCGATGGTGCTGTTGACAGTGACACTTCTAAAGATCCTCCCATGTGCCAGAGTAAAGGCCATTGCTAACACCCGCGTATATGGAAACAGGGTTGTCGAAAGTCAATTGTGTTGGAGCGACCTGGTTGGTCTCGACTCTCGTCTGTCAACTTATGAGAACCCCTGAACCGTCACAATAACAACTAGGGCGTTTTCACATTTGTCTGAAATGACTGTTGTATGGAAACATGGCGCGGTGGTAATTGATTGAAGAAGAGTATTGTCTTGTCAGATTTGCGCTTGGTAGCAAATTTCAAAAGAAATTACAAAACTTTGACTCGCCATATTGTATCTTGATAGTCAGTGATCATTTTGGAAACCTCTAAAAATTCTGTAAACAGCCATTTATTTTGTAACATTTTGGTCTAGAAATACTTGGGGGCGTTAATAACGTGTAGTGTAATACCCCTTTTATTCGGCGTCGCGCTGCTGGTGAGGAGTTGCAGCAGAAACTGTGTGAAGGTTGCACTCGTTTTAGTGCCTGGGACAGGATATTATATGAATGAATGGCAGCACTTTATTGGACACTAATATACATTACAGATGAAATAGAATACACAAAGCAAATAGTACAATGGGCGGGCTTATCGCTGTGAAGCGATTTCTAGATGGGGTAGTCTTCCTCAACATCTAAATATTATAATACAATGGTCACGGCTTAGTCAAACTTTTGTATTGTCCATGTCTGAGCTATAGCCTATGACTGATGAGTGATGGATGACTGACCAAAGTTATTAGACTAGTAAGTTAGTATTATGCTCGTGTCTCTATGTCCTAGATCTCTCCTTGCCTTGTAGAGGAACTAACTTGACTAAGCTAGAGCCGATGTGACGGTTAGCCCGGCGATTATCAGTCCACACAGCTGAGCAAGACTATGATGTGATTACGGACACGGTTCTTGTAAACAGGGGCGGACTTGGACATAACTAATAGATAGTTAAGAACATGATTTACTTTTTTAAATTTTCTTTTTAAACCGTCTTTTTAACAGCTGAGCACAATGTTGGATTTTAAGCACCCAACTATTTATATTTTTGCGGCGGAGTTCAGCATTAGCGGTATTTTTCAGCGGATCGCGTACGTAAGTCAAGATTTTGACCTTCTCGCGGTGCGGTGCGGTTCCATCTGTTGCTTACATTTTTTTACTTCAGTTGCTTTACATTGACAGCTAGCGCCATCATGACAGGGTGAGGGCGCGTAAGTAGGAATGGTTTTGCGGATAGAATATGAGTCAAGGAAACAGTTACCTTATATAGTCGAAAGATGGCGTTACCATACTTATTGCTGCGTGTCTTCTATTTTTTCTGTAATTTGTATTTTTTAAGGTTTTTATTCATTTACTCATTCGAGTTGTTCAAAATTGTACATTACACACGACGACCTCCGTGGTGCAGTGGGCGAATAGCCGGCTGAGACGCAGGAGGTAGCGGGTTCGATTCCTGCCGCGGAACAAATGTTTGCATGATCTACAGATATTTGTTCCGGGTCTGGTTGTTTTTCTATATATTATAAGTATGTATTTACAAAAAAAAGTATATAAGTATTCTATCAGTTATCTGGTTCCCATAATACAAGCTCTGCTTAGTTTGGGGCTAGATAGCGTTGTGTGAATTGTCCAGCAATATTTATTTCTTTATTTATTTAATACTAGATACTTCTAACTGAAACTTGGTATTACTCAGTTCATCTCTGCTCTATTCGTCGCGTACGCAAGCCGACTGGCATATTAATTCGTACTCACGCGTCTTGCTTCACTTTCACTGTTTTGCCGAACACAGACCCGACATGCGATTAAACTAGCCATCAGGGATTTTAGAACCGAAGGGCATGCTCGGGATAATTTCAACTCTTGCTACAAAGTAACTTTTTAATAAAACCGACATCAGATACCAGAAAAAACTAAACTAATGAATCATTTTAATGAAACTATTGAATTTATCAATGTTATGTACATATTCTAAACATAGTCGAATTTTCAGGATACTCAAAAACTCACAAATCATGGTGTATACGTTTTTATTGAAAATATTTTTGATGAAATTTCTATATAGGATCAATCTGAAAGAAATCTTATAAATAAATATATATTCTCCAAAAGCAGTTGATTATTGACGGAGTCCTGTGGTAATAAACATTAAAAAAAACCGGTCAAGTGCGAGTCGAACTCGTGCGCCGAGGGTTTCGTACATTATACCGCTATAATAAAATTTAAAATAATTGTTATCATTTTTATGGGTGGCTAAGTTTTTGTGTGTGTGTGTGCTGTAATGGTTGAGTTGTACACGTATGTATGGTAGCACCCTTTAATTTTCAATTTTTTGGAATTTTTCCTTTATTTGCTTGCTTTTTGCCAAATTTCGTGATTCTAGGTCAACGGGAACTACCATATAGGTTTTCGGCCCAAAATCTATAGCGTACTTCCGGTTGACCTAGAATTGTCAATTTTGGTTAAAAGCAAGGTCTTACAGCACAAATAAAGGGAAAATTCCGAAAAATAAAAAAAGATGAAAATAAGGATAGCTTTTGGTACTTACAAGTTTTCGTGAAAACCTAAATTTGCCCAATCTTTTTATCGTGTTGATTCAGGACCTTGATTTTTATACACCTAATAGGGTCTATAAACCGTATCTGGTATAAATTTTAACTTGCTAGGTCCACCCATTCCTGAGGAAATCGGTGGTGACACACGGACAGACAGACGGACAAGAGAGTGATCTTATAAGGGTTCCTTTTGTTACCTTTTGAGGTACGGAACCCTAAAAATACAACCGAATTGAGAATACATGGTTTAAATTACAGCCTAGATTAAAAAATAAAATTAAATAGTCTCAAAGTAATATCTTATGGGGAAATCAAAAGGGAGTTATCAATTCCAGAGGAATAATTACAAGGGTTAAAAAAAAGATGATCGGAGCTACAATACTACCGTACACATATGGAAGATTCAACTAATGGCGGGTTCCTATATCCGTCGGTAACCAGCTACGACTCGGTTTCTCCTTGAAAACGTGTCAAAAGTTTGACACACTAGTTTGACACTATTTCAAGGAGATACGAGTCGTAGTCGGTTACCGACAGATATAGGAGCCCGCCATAAGCGCGATAGTCGGCATTGTACTACGAAGTTACTACTTTGTAGCTGTGAATATTTTTAGTAACTATGTACTATCAGCAAAAAGTCCGCTCTGCCACCTTAAGGGTGAATTTTCTATGAAGCGACTAGCAGTTACCCCGCCTTGAAGTTTAATAAAACCCGCCTTGAACTTTAATAAAACTCTAAAAGTCGTAAAAACAAATGGCTTTCACAAAAATAAACAGATGTTCAATATTGTTCATCTCTCCGATTGGCCAAAATAAAAGGACAAAAGAAAAAGGCGGTGTCAGCTAGCTAACTACTTGCAAGCGAAACTGTTTCAAAACTGGCAGAGCGGAGTTTTTGCTGACTGTACATGTAACTACAAGAGGTTTGGATCAGTAAGTAGCTGCAAAGTTATTTGGTGCGAGTTTCATGGTACCTTTAGACCTCCATTCCTTTAGGGTAGGCCACACACAGCTCCATTCAAATGTAATTTTATGAGGAGTATTTCCTTTAGGCCCTATTGTAAGCCCTTCCATCAGAAATGACTTGAGGCATAAAATATTTCCATTGAATGAAACTAAGACAATGCTTCTAGAACTGCTTTACCTACTGCATTATGGTACAGCCTTAGAATAATGATAAGCGACAGAGCGTCATCCATGGCCTAATGAGTGCCTTTTGATTGCCGATTTGTCTCCTGGAGGTAAAATATTCGACAGCTAGATTATCCTGTAGTGACGATGATGAATCCTGCGACCATTATTTCTGCTCATAACCTAATACCTAATTACTTCTTATCCATATGACTCGAGTTGATTGCTAGTGTTTATTTTTGTGTAAGAAATAAAACACTGTTTTATTATATTACAACTAGCTGACCCCGCGAACTTCGTACCGCCTAGAATCAACAAACTTTGTGTTGCTAAGCTGAGGTAAATTCCTTTTTTTTCCAATGTCCTTTTGTGTGCACGTACCCACTATAATCAACTATCTCTATATTCAAACTAGAAAATTATTAAAGTACTAATATTGCTATTAAAAAATAGGGATAGGTGGTAGAAGGGAGAAAAAGTGTGGTTGTATGTATTTTTATTTGAACTTTTTAAATTTTCGCGAACTGTAACTCTATTAAGACTGTATATACCCCGTTATCCAAAGTAGCAAAACAGGTACGGCGAAAAATGTTATACCCTTCCAAACTCCCGGCGTGTATAAAATTGACTGCAGCTGTGGAAGTTCTTACATCGGACAAATAAAACGAACCATCGCGGAAAGGGTGAAAGAACATATCGCAGCTGTGAAGAACCGACAATCAAATAAATCTGCGATCGCTGAGCACCTACTTGAAACCAAACCAAACCATTGGATAGAACTTCACGACCCCAAAATTCTCTCCACCGAACGCCAATCTTACCCAAGAATCGTTCGAGAAGCTGTCGAGATAAAGAAATATCGCAATTTTAATCGTGAGGACGGCTTTAGATTATCTGCATCGTGGAATCCAGTTATAGTTAGGTATTCACGTCGCGATTTAGATCTACGCGTAACTTACTACTGAACGCGATACTGTTAGTATTGTATGTCGAAACAGTGATACGTGCGATTCTGAAAACCAAGTGCGGGTAGTTGGTGACAACATTCGCGCTTCCCGGCAATGACACCCGCCCGCTTTCAGTCTCTCGTGATCGGCCGATGTAACTTGGCCGAAACGTCGAGGTTAGTCAAAATTATGATTTTGATATAAATATGTGCGCGAAAAGACCCATTTTGTCTTAAAAATATGCGTATTTTTTATTGCCGAATCAAAAAAAATTGAAAATAAAAATTTGGGGTCAATTATCACATAGGGTATGAAAAAAAGTTTAAATCCTTTTTTTATTTTTTTATTGATGATAGCCAATCGCTTGACCACTACCTCACCTGATGGTAAGTGAAGGTGTGATCGAAGATGGAGCACGCTTGCCTAGAAAGAACCTATTCACTCTGGACTTGAAGACTCCAAGATTATACTGGTTTGGAAAAACATACGCCGGAAGTGAGTTCCACTCCTCACTTGTGCTAACAAGAAAAGTTGAAGCAAATCGTTTGGTACGGCAAGGTGGTATGCCGACCAGGTATGGGTATGGGCCTATTCTCAGATTTACCGAATATACACAAAAATTTCATAAGAATCGGTCAAGCCGTTTCGGAGGAGTTTTGTTACAAACACTGTGACACGAGAACTTTATTTATTAGAGATTTGCATACCTATCAGAAAATGTATAGATGTATAGATATAGCTACCCATAGAAACAGGATACTTATGTGTCGTAATGATCGTCATAATAATACGTCTAGAAATCTAGAAGAAATCTTTGTACCCCTTTTTAAGCATATTGCGCGAGGAGTGTGAGATTTGTCACAGTTAAAGTTATACATTATATTATTATACTGTAAAGTATAATATCACCATCAAAAAAAGTTATAGTTCCTATAGAACAGCTTCTATTGTAAATGCTTACAGTTCATTCTGTAGCTCTGTCCTATAGCTTGCTTGCTTACTTATTAGGAGAACAGATCATGGTTTCCAGATATGTATCAGCATTGTGTAGCACTTTCATCTAACCACATTCCTTGTGCCATTTCCAGAGGAATCAAGGCCGAGAGATACAATATGAGTGCAATTCATTGTTTTATGAACTGAGTATTTTTATTTGATATTGGTAGTTTAATCTATTATATAATGTATCTAAGTAGGGTTATTTATGTAATATTCACATATATTATGCTAGTTTTAATAGTCCTGTGCAAATTTTCATTAGTTCCCTTTCTTTCTCACTACCTACACATATTTATATACATTACACAAAGGTTATCTGGAAGAGAATGTTCTTTAGCATTAAGTTCGCCTTTGTACTAGTTTTGTAAGTGTAAGTATTTTCAATCAATCATCCAAGTAAATGAACTTGCGATCTAGGATGTTATTAGTTCTACGTGTACCGTAGTACATGATTTCTCTTTAATAAATAGTTAGCTTCTGAGTTTTGAAGCATTTTTAGTCCGCTCATAGCTTGTACATACGGCTACACATCAAGCTATAATTTCCAGTATAAGCTGACCTCTCATTCTACGAAAAGCCTACACAATGCGAGGTCAGCTTATGCTGGAAATGAATAGCTTGATGTGTAGCCGTGTGTACACTATAAAGGTCGCACGAAGCGGTTGGCCAACACTCGGCTTCCGTAAAAACGGGCCGTTCATGCGCAAGCGCTGATTCGGCACACCACAGTTATCAGTTAATACTATGGCACCAATACGCACTGGAAATCGCAGCGTAGAACGGATGGATGGATGGAAACACGACCTGGTAAAGGTTGCTGGGAGCCGTTGGGTGCAGGGCGCATAAGATCGGTCGCTCGCGAAATCTATGGGGGCGTCCTATGTTCAGCAGTGGACGTGCTGTGGCTGGTATGATGATGATGATGATAAGGCAACTTTACTTAATAGACATGATGACACACAAGTTCACATAACGCGGTACAGAATTCTGTGATTTCAATTGAAAAAGAAGTTTCACGCATTATTCAGGCAGAGCTGGTGTTTTGCGCGTAACAAACCTTAGAGCTTAGCCAAGTTACATTAGATTAGCGATGACGCTAGTCGATAAGTCCGAAAATGTATGTGATTTTACACATGCTATGGAAATATCACGTGATATATCAAAGTCAAAATCTTTTATTCATTAAAATCACAAGTATCACTTTGAAACGTCAATTTTACTGCCTGTTCCTTCACGACCAAGCCAGGAAAGAAGTACAATAAACAAGGCTGGTTGTTTTTTAATGATCCTTTTAGAATACATTACAATACAGAAAATAAATTACGTCTAAATTGTAAAATTGTAACGTTTTGAACGAGTTGGAGTAATTTCAACCCCAAGCTTCTCTATCATCTAAATAATCCGATATTTTATAGTAGGCTTTTTTATGAAGATTTTGTTTAATTGCGTTTTTAAATTTGTTAATTGTCAATTTTTGTACATCACTTGGGAGTTTGTTATAAAAGCGAACATCTTGCCCTTTAAACGATTTACTAACTTTATGGAGTCTACAAGGGGCAACAGCGAGTTTATCTTTATTTCTAGTATTAAAATTATGATTATCGCTATTTTTCTTAAACAAATTAATATTTTTGTGAACATACATCAGATTTTCATAGATGTATCGACAAGGGAATGTCATAATATTTATTTCTTTAAACTTATTGCGTAATGATTCTCTGGGGCCCATATTATAAATTGCACGAGCAGCCCTCTTCTGCAGCACAAAAACGGTGTTTATATCTGCAGCACTCCCCCATAGCAGTATACCGTATGACATAATGCTGTGGAAGTAGCTGAAGTAAACTAGTCTAGCTGTGTCTACGTCTGTAAAAAGACGGATCTTTTTGACTGCGTCTGCCGCAGAACTAAGTCTCTTCGACAACTTATCAACTCATTGAAGCTTATTATCTAGGGTTATACCCTAGAATACGGTAGTGTCCACAAGAGCCAACTCCTCGTCTTTGATTTTTATACCTGCTTTAACTTGTGTAACATTAGGTGGTGTGAATCTAATACACTTTGTTTTCTTTTCATTTAAAAGTAAATTGTTTACATTGAACCATTTTACGACCTTAGTGATTGCATTGTTTACATCGTCAAAATCGGTTTGTCGTTGCTTTAATTTAAATAAAAGTGACGTGTCATCTGTAAAAAATACAACCTCATGATCGTCCCTTACAACATGAGGAAGATCATTAATATATACTAAAAACAAAAATGGTCCCAGAATTGATCCCTGTGGTACACCCATTTTAACCATAGACCCCGGAGAACTCTTTCCATTCACGTTGACTCTTTGCACTCTGCCACTTAAATAAGAAGTGAGAAAGTCTAGCTAGAGCAACGTTCCTAATGCCATAATGGTGAAGTTTCCTGATCAATGTGTCATGGTCTACGCAATCAAATGCCTTGGACAAATCACAAAAAAACACCTAAAGCGTCATGAGACATCTCCCAGGCATCAAATACGTGCGATATTAACTCAATACCAGCATCAGTATCGACACCAAACCTATGTAGAAATCGAATCGATTCGAAGCGAATGTGACTTGGCCACGGGCCCTGGTGCGTGTGTGACACTGACAACTCTGCTACATTTATCTTCATTATGTTGGCAAATATTCGTATCACGATGTGCCATACCAACAGGCGAAGTCACAATTACGCTGTGTGTGACACTACTGTTTTGTTGCGCTGTGAGAGGGTTCATTGTTTCATAAACGTAATTGAAGCCTTTGTTTTCTTATATCTATGTGGTAAATAATTGTTTTCACTCCCTGATTTTATTTAATACAAGTCCTAAAAATAATTTAAATAATAATCTAGCTAGTTTTCAGCAACACTGTAAATCCTCCGATCTTTAATCCGGCCGCTCCGATTCTAAAGTCTTCAAGTCCAGAGTGAATATGTTTTTTCTAGGCAAGCGTGCTGCATCTTCGATTAAACCATCACTTATCAAGTGAGGTAGTGGCCAAGCGCTTGGCTATCATCAATAACCAAAACCTGAAAGCATAGCTAAGAACCATATTGCAAAACTAAAAAATGCATTAAAATTGGTCCATAAGTTTAGGAATTAAAAAGCCAAAGACATAGATTTTGTAAAAACTTGTGTTTTATAAATTGATCACTTCTAACAGCAAAATATTTTTAAACTAATATTTTTAAGTTTCTCTTTTAAGTGGATTTAATTATTTGAGAATTAAATTCACAGTCAAATTCATGCTCTTAAACCTGATAGACTGACATAGAAATACAGCATACATAAACCCATAGTAAAATTGGCCAACTTCGATTCCACTAGATCTACCTAGTTAGCTATAATATTGCTAAACCCTTACTTACAGGGTACATAAATAAAGTGCTGAACTCTTGACTAATCAATAAGATCTGACATGTGAAATTTGTAATATTTTAATCCACTTTGTATGAACGCAATAAAATATTGAATAACTAATAAAAACATCTTTTGTCTTCGTAGATTATCAATAATGAATGGTATTAGTCAAAATCAAAATCTATTATTCATTAAAATCACAAGCATCACATTGAAACGTCCATTTTACTGTCTGTTCCTTCGCGACCAAGCCAGGAAAGAAAGGCACGAAACAAGGCTGGTTGTTTTTTTTTTAATTTTATTATTATTATTTAATAACTCATTTATTTCGGACTAAGAGATCCATAGTTAACAACTAAATATTACCCATTAAATTACATACAAAAATTTAATTAAATTATATATGTTATTATTAAACTGTATTACGATTAGATTATTATTATTATCATTATAAATTCAATTATTTCGCACAATAAAAAATAAAAAGAAATGAAACATATAAAGTATTAAAAATAACAATTAAAATGGTCAAAACTAGTATATAAATGTCAAAAATGTAATAATATTTAAATTTAATTTAATTTAGATTTAGGTGCTTTCTCGTCCAGGGTTCCATGAAGGAACAGTCAAAATCCAGCCGCCCTGCAATGAGTTGCAGGTAGCTGTTGGGGCTGCCGCGCACCCTGCGCATCAGGGACGCCGTTCTCTTGCGCAGTATTGCTGAGAACCCGTCTACTCGCGCCTCCGCGAACATTCCCGATGCGCTACAGAAGCGCGGCAGCCCCAACAACGCCCTGAACGCTTAATGATCCTTTTACACTACATAACAATACAGGAAATAAACTACGTCTAAATTGAAACATTTTGAACGAGTTGGAGCAATTTCAATCCCAAGCTTCTCTATCATCTAAATAATCTGATATTTTTTTTTATTTTAATATTTTATTTTAGTAGTAGGTTTGAACTAGCCCAGGGGTTACCAAACTTTTTCAGTTCGCGACGCACTTACAGGTTTAGTATTTTGTCTCGACGCCCTAGCTAATTGAAATAGGGTAAAATGATTCTAAGTAAGATAAGCACAAAAATTCAAACATTCACAATATGAATCTGAGTTTTTATATTTATACATATACAAAAAAGCATTTATTATTTATTGTTCATTTTGTAATCGCGAAGGTCTTAGTTTAGTTTCCAGAGAATGGTAAACAGGAGCGCCTCACGGCGCCCCTCTACTCTCTACGGCGCACCTGGGCGCCGCGGCGCACACTTTGGGAACCCCCGAACTAGCCTATAAAAATTCAGTATTAGGAATAGCGAAAGAAGAAAAGGGTTGTACGTGACAGTAACTTGTTATGTGTGTGTTACTAAAGTTCTTCCACAACAGCGGTTTGATTCCATTCTCCATTAGCCACAAGAACTTGTTTAGAACCTACCTAAAAGTAGCCAAAATGAACCAGTGAAACTAACGTTACAACTGAAAAGTATTGTTGCAATCAAGGCTTCAACAAATCACACTGATTACTGTAATTAGTGGTAGTATCAGCAAAAACTCGCGATTCCGCTGCGGAAATCTCTAGGTACATCACCGTTTCCGCCATCACTTCCCATCTATTGTCAAGTAGTAAGTGTAAGTATTAATGCCTGGGACTAGAAAGCATAGTTTACGAGCTTTAATTCCTCGAAACATAAGATTATGAGTCTGTTCGCACGCTAAATAAGTACATTTTGGATGTTAAATACATATCTTTGTCGGAAAACTGAGCTTTTACTGACCTAGGAGACATATTAAGATTGTTATTTGAATGCCCAGCGTTTTTCAAGCATGAACATGTTTCCAAATCACTAGTGTTGATACTGATGATCGGTTTGCTTCCCAGGAGCTGGAACAAGAGAAGCATCTGCTGCGCCGGCGGTTGGACACCACACAGGGAGAGTACGAGGCTAGGGTACTGGAGCTGCACAATGATATCAAGGAGCTCACCGCCAAGATTGGCACCAGAGATACATCCGTCAAACAGGTTAGTTGCACCATTATTATTTGGAGCCTGTACTGTCCCACTGCAGGGCAAAGGCTTCCTTCCCTTCCATCCACTCTAACATTCGCGTGTGTGGTCCAGTCTTCCATATACGAGTCGAGTTCGTCTTTCTATCGGCGCGGTCTGCCGCGTGCTCGTTTTCTGTCGGTTAACGGGAGTTCATGTTATTTGGTAATTTTTTTGGGGCAGAAATGGCAGTTAATCTGGATTTCAGAGCTTTCCCTATATTTGTGTCGCTAAACCTACACGCATACCAAATGTCAGTACTGTGGGGTCACTAGTTGTACCCTGTGAATTTTGTCAAAGTTTAGTTTTTATTATGGCTAATAACTTAAAAACTACAAGGTTTAAATTAAACAAATAATAAAAACTTGGTCAAAATGTACTCATAAAGACCTTTCATTAAACGTGCTACTTGACCGGATAGTCCCATTTTGTTTTGTTCTTACCCCTCTTGAACCTCGATATCTCAACACCCCCCTCCCCCCTGTTTAGCTCATTTAGTCACACCGAAATAGTGCCTTCACTACCTACCTATATACCAAATTTCACTTTAATCGGATAAACGCTTCGACAGTCAACCTCGGATAAACAAACATACATTCATACATACAACGCCGATTTGCCCAAGTTGATTTAGAGAACGCTTCGCTCGATCAATTACTAAGCTATTTTCAACCAACTCTTTGTTTGTCCTAGGTTGGTAAACTTAATATCCAATTTAAATGTAATGGACGTCGATTTCCACAGGCGCTCTAATGTTTTCTACATTAACACATTACATTAATCTAAGTCTGATGTCCAAATGTCCTAGTCATGAGGAGAATGGTCCTTTAATGTGTTTTTCGTTTAGAGGTCATCCACATCATCAGCCATATCCTTCCTATTACTGCACATTTAGAAGTACCTAAGCTATAGCTTATTGCTACGTAATAGTCAAAGTCTTCACGACGGACGAACGGACGGACAGACGGATAAACTTGCACTAAGGGTTCCATTTTTTCCATTTTATTCTGGAACCCTAAAAATAGGTATTATGCTAGGGTATCTTCTCTAAACAGTCTAAACAAAGTCTTCACGACGGACGAACGGACGGACAGACGGATAAACTTGCACTAAGGGTTCCATTTTTTCCATTTTATTCTGGAACCCTAAAAATAGGTATTATGCTAGGGTATCTTCTCTAAACAACACAGTAATCAACAGTATATCTCATTGCTGCCAAAAAAAATCATCAAGACTAAATTTACCGAAAACAATTCAAAAATAAAACGATAGCTTTACTAGCGTTGCCCTTGACCGCTGCTGGTACAAAAACTCTTTTGTCCAAAACTCGCTATTTAGTAGTAATTAACATTGCAATTGGACAGCGTACTGCGAACTAAGCCAAGGTTGGTTGGGGCGCCACTGACGGTTGAGCGAGTTATTGCGATACCAGCTAAACCCTTCTGCTTTGGAAGACCGGGTGGTGTGGGTGACTGCGTAAGCAACCCTATCTGACTGCTAATTTTGGCCGTTTTTTGATAGAGCGAAGTGAGATCACCAAATCAACTTGGGCAAATCAGCGTTGTATGTATGTATGTATGTTTGTTTGTCCGAGGATAACTTTAGATTCGTTGATTCGATCATCGTGAAATTTGATACATAGGTAGATAGTGATACCACAATCCTGGTGTGACTAAATGAGCTAAAAATGTTGGAGGGTTATTGAGATATTGGGGTTTAAGAGGGGTAAAAAAATTAAAATGAGAATATCAAGTCAAATAGGACGTCAAATGAAAGGTCTTTGTTAGTACATTTCAACCCCGTTTTTATTTTTAGTTCAGTCCTTGCAGTTTTTGATTTATTAGCCCTAATGAAAGCTGAATTTTGACAAAATACACAGGGTACACCAGTGACCCCCAAAGTGCTGAAATTTGATATGCATGTCACATCTATAGTAACACAAATATGTATAGGCAAAAGTCTGAAATCTAGAACAACTGCAATTTTTACCCCAGAAAAGAATAACCAGATTACATGAACTCCCGTTACCTGTAATTTGAATGAAACTGTAGACTAAGTTATTTTTATAGTCAAAGATCTTCTCGGGGCGAACCACTAGTACTTTCGAAAGAGTCATGCAGCACCTACTTTGTAAGATAGGATTTGTTACGGTCGCCTAGCCTATGATTCTTTTAGTAGTCTCTAAAGTTTAAAATGGTTTCCTAAAGTTCCTTCTTCATTTCCTTTATTCTTTTTAGTCTGCCAATACTAAACTTCCTCAGACGAAGGTCTAAGCTTTAACACCTGCTTTATCGGTCTTCACCCCGGGTCGATTTTGTCTGGCGTTATACTAATACTTCTGATCTCAGTTTTAGGTACCGATGAATAGAAATATCACTCTCTTTCAAAGTGTTTTGTTATGTATGTCATTAATTTAAAACACACATCCGGAATCGTATTCATTGATTTTAGAGGTGGGTCGACCGGTAGCTTGAATATTTTATGCAGTAATCGATACATTTCCAATAAACAATTTTTAACGTAAATCGGACCTTTGAGACGATGCCGCTTAGTCAGTCAGGTTCCCACTTGTCTACCTATTTTATATAGGCTGTTTCATTGATATTTTAGGGTTGTTCGATAATTTAAATTTTCTATGGAAAAAATTTAAAAAAATTTAAAAAATTTGAAAAAATCCTATTTTACAACAATACTACCCGTGTTTTCATTTAATGTTATACATAACAAACACGTAGTTATAACACAGCCTTGGTCAGTTTTTTGTATCCGCTCAAAGTCAGACCACATCCCAGCGAACCCCTATTGTTGTACGAAAAGTGTCGGCTATTTTGTAGATCGTAATCCTATTTATATTCGGTTAGTTACCTGCCTATGTATAGGTAATAGGTTTGCCGACGTCTGACGTCCTTGCTGACCTCACGTTTTGTGCTTAGTCACCTTTTGGGGGATAAAGACCTCGTGCAAGACATCATTCACTAGGCTTCTTGAGGCCGATGCGGAGTTTGACTAAACCTAATTAAATTTGATGTTTTGACAAATAGGTGGTCGTCAGTTCTATAGTGCCTGGGTGTGTTTTTCTGTATACTAAAATTAGACACGTTTTAAAAAATAAGTAGTCCTCTAATTGGCGTACATTGGATCAGAGGAGCCAATGTCCGTCGCCGGTAGAATTGTCAATCGGTCATCATTAGCTGCATCGATGTATGAGAAAATGAATTTTCGTCATAACTTTTATGTTGCGTTAATTTTTCCAATATTTTATTCAAAGATCATCAAAATCGGTTGAGCCGTTTTTGAGTTATAAATGGTGTCATTAACCCGACTTTGTTGTATATATATACAGTGTAAACTCCATGTAACGTCACTCATTTTAACGACAAACTCTCTAAAGCGTCGAAATCACTCGGCTTTGGTTGGTTTAGCTTGTCTTGCATACAATGGTACACTCTGTATAACATTACACCCACTCTCAATAACGATAACAATTTGTAATAAAAAGTTCTTTTTAAGTTGCCAAATTAGTAAAAACTGCGCAGCTGTATATATCCTTTTGTCGTTTTATTATTGTAGACTATAATAAACTCGACTGTCGGCATCATACACACCAAACTTTCTAAGAAATCCGTTCTTTTGTTTACAAAATAGGATTGCTTGCACGTGTAGCTGCAGACTGTTGTTAGTAGAAATAATGGATTTTATCTATACGTTGTCATATTCTTAGTAGCTCACAAACTTTTAAATTGTAAACATGGCTAGTAAGAGAAAATCACTGTGACACACACAGATTTTACTTCTCTCCATTTAACGACAACTCTTTATAACGTCAAAATATGCTCAGTCTCTTGAGTGTCGTTATATAGAGTTTACACTGTATATATATATATATATATATATATATGAGGCGTATATAATTAAAGGCAGCTCTCTACTTCCGCTGATTGTTCACAAAACAAAAAAAATGCCTATTTCGCCGTATTTTTGCCATAAATAAAATAGAAAATCTCGTAAAAACTTACTGTAGCAATACAAAACTATGACCAAAGCACTCCGACGTCCCTAATGGTGGTTTAAATGATTATAGAATAAATTAAAATCCATTCTTAAGTGAAATTAGATACAATACGGATTACTGCCTTTGATTCTATACACCTCATATAATAAATAATAATATATATAGATTTGCATGGCTCTGTTGTCCAAATATGTTGAACCAAGAACAGCACTTTGTTTGTAAACCTTATTTGAAGCAAACAAATGTTTGATTGGTTGATCGATTGATTGAGTATATTTGAATTGCTTTTAAATTAAACACGGAACTCACTCAACCTCTTCTATTCGTATACTTTATGGGCATAAATATCAAGGTGACCCACCAAGGGCAGCTATTACGCAAGCCGTGAGCTATGGGTGTTTCCCAGTGTGCCGACACCTGGCGGCTTTGAGGGTCGATTGGTAATTAGCGACACGCCCGCACCCTGTCCGATGTTATTCCGTTGAGTTTTACACTTTACTAACAGCCCCTAGGATTCTCAGAATGGGTGGGGTTTGTAATAACAAATATAGGCGTATTAGATATTAACAATCAACTAACATAAAATTTAAAGATAAATAAAAAAAAACGCGTGTGCTTTAGACCACACGACTGAATTTATAAAATTGTTCAAGAACGAAATGTAATTACGAAAAATAATCAAACCATCACCGTTCACATAACGCTAGCAAACTCGCCAACGAACTACTGACTGGGATATATAGGTATATACGGAGTGTTTTTTTTAACTGGAACAGAACGGCAGCACCCATAACCAGAGGAGATACAGGTGCAGTTTATTTTAAAACATGAGCTCGTTTTCGAAGAAAAACATTTTGGCATTAAAATTTTTTTGGTTAAGCGTGAGTAGGGCCTTAAAATTAATCAAGTTGGTAAATTTTTTTTTGATTCTGATCGATGCAGTCCTTTGTAAGGATCATTTTATGCTTCAATTAAGTCTACGAGTACTTTTTGCGTATTTGACAATGCCATGATAGGACAAATAAGTTGCTGCAATGACTAATATAAAAGTCCGACAGATGCAAGAACCATGTTCGTAATTCTAAATTGTTCTGAAATACGAAAGGTTTTTAATTGCTCATGAAAGCATGGAGTTCATAAACTTCTTAATCGCTATAGTATTAATACTTCTTTAATGTGCAATTAGAATCTAATAAAATGTTTGTTGGAGGAATTTTGCTTTGTCCTGTTGTATGAGAATACATTTTATCAAATTTGACTAACTTTCGCTGCTCAGATTTATTTCATCTAATACAATAAAATGATCCTTACAAAGGACTGCATCGATCGGCATCAAAAAAATTTTTACCAACTTGATTCATTTTAACGCGCTACTCACGATTGACCAAAAAAATGTTATTGCCAAAATGTTTTTTTGATTATGATGATTGTAAAATGATTTTTAATTATGATGCAGTAATATAGTAATTTCTTTAACCGTAAGTGTGACATTACGGCCAATAATGCCACACTTACGGTTAAAGAAACTTTCTCAAAAAATAATTATCCATTCACTTAATAATGAGAACTTAAAAAAACTAAATAGGTGCTTATAACTACGATAGTATGCGAGCGTGTGTAGTACACACTTGGTATGTTAGTTCTATTTCACATGTGAAAAATCACGGTCACCGAAAACGCCCAATGATTTCCGAAAAAATGCGAACGACTGTGATTTGTAGCAGACCCGAATGACTGCGACCGATGTACGATGAAAACCGAAAGTGATTTCATTTGAATGATTTTTAGCAGGTTATGCGAAGAAAAATAACAGATGTAAGATATGATTTTCACATGCTACTAGTGAAACGTTTCATTCCTGCAAGGTACACGATGAGTCGTCCAAACATGCCCAAACTCGTATCTTACATTAAAACAATGTCGCAACGGATCGTCACGGTTTAGATGTCCTTCCTAAGCGATTCGGAAAAAAGTTTCGCAAAACCTTCAATAGCATTACCAGCCATATTTCTAACGTGATAAGATTGAGATTCTTGAAGCAGGTGTAGTTGAAGTGTAAGAATCTGTCTAAAGGATTACCTACGCTAAAGTTAACGAGATAAGTTATAATTTCTTCTGGCAGAATGTTCGGTTACACCTATTAACACGATTAACCACGCTTGCCAAGAACAATGCAGTTCTATATGGCTAAACATTTGATTACATTATTGGAGAGTTTAATCTGTGGATGTATGTCCGGCAATGGGCTTCCTGGAAGTGTATTTCTAAAAGACTGACGATATAACATCAGTGCTAATCGTGCTTAGATGTACAGAGAAAAATCCACAATCCTATCAGATCGATAAACCAATTTCGTCCAGTCCATATATATATATCCTTACTAATAGTATAAATTCGGAAGTAACTCGAAAGTCTCTCTGTTTATTACGTTTTCTCAATTAAACTTTAATAAAGTTTTTGTTCTCTCGTAATTTCTTCAACATACAACGTGTTTTGTTATGTTCGACATTAAATGAAAACACGTGTAGGGCTAATGGCTAGTATTGTTGTAAAATAGGTTTTCTTTTTCATTAATTACCATAAAAAAAATCTAACAACCTTATACCCTGAATGCGTTCTCAAACAGGTACGATTGTTATATGGTACACGCGCAGTAGGTACCTACACTAGATACTCACATACTTACCGGATATTTTTTATATCACTTTGTTATATCGCACTTGTACTAACCATTTGACATGTTTAAGTTTTTACTAACAAATATGGATCTTTGACATTTGAAAATACATAAATAAATGAATAAGCAGAATATCAATGAAGCTTAAAATATCAATCAATAGAAGAATGAAGTCATAAAATATCAATGCAACAGCCTGTGTAAAATAGGTAAACAAAACATATTCATTTATCATGTAAGAAGGTAGGTAGGTACCTGTTAAACTGATTAAGCGGCATCCAAGAAAAAGCAACGCCGATTTACGTTAAAAGTTGCTTTTTGGAAATGTATCGATTACTGGATAAATATGTTTTAAACCCACCTTTAAAATCAGTTAATACAATTCTGGATGTGTGATTAAATTAATGTCGTACTTACATAACAAACCAGGTTGTTTATCTAATGCTGCTTTCTTATGCCAACAGCGAGATGAGGAGAAAGCCAGCCTGATAGCAGAGCTGACGGCGCAGAACTCCAGGCTAACCACACAGCTAAAGGAATCCTCAGCCACAGAAGCAAACCTCATCGCTCAGCTCGAGGGGTTGAAGGACCAGTGTTCTATGAGGAAAACCAGTTTACAGGTGAGATTGTATGATAGCTTTAAATGCCTATCTGAGACCTAAGTAGTGTAACATCATTAACCACCGCAGTGTTAACATCAACTATTGATAAAGGGTTACCACTTTTGATATAAGAAGGGGAAACTGAATCCTTGACTCCATATAAATTTGACTCATCTGCTCACTAATCCAGAAAATGACTTGGTGTTACCTAAAATTAATTATTAATTCGTGGTCAATGGTTTTTTGAGTCGAGTTTCTAAATAAATGTCTAAAGAAATCTTGTAAAAAATGCTCACTAAAATTATATGCTGAATTTAATCCAAACAAGCTTTAAATTTCCGTAACGTGTTCAAAATCTATAAAAGAACCTCAATCTTCAGGATCATGTTACAAGCCTGGAGTCGCTCAAAACGGAATTGGCCCTGATGAGTGACAAACGAGCTGATCTGGAGAGGCGGCTGACCTCGTCGATGCACAACAAAGACAATCTGATGCAACAGCTGGACGAGGCCAATGACAGGATCGTGGCGCTCGAGAGGCAGCTCAAAGAACAAGTGAGGGTTTACTAACAATATACCTTCTAGATTCATACGTATTCCGTATAGAATGTTCCAAATTGAGGGTAGATATAATCTTAGAAGCGTCGATGCTAAGGTTCTATTTAATTATTTCCAGAAGGGCTAACAAGTACAACATATCATATTTTGGATAGAACAGAATAATATCAAGAGTAAAACGACCACAATAACGCGGAGTACATGTTGGCCCTTCGTGAAAGACGAAAAAGAATATTGCTTTCTTAATTATGTGTTCTAATCGACGAGAACTGATAGTAAGGTCTTCTTACTGTAGAAAGTCTGGGTATTGTCCCATCTAGCATCACATCACACGATTACCTAAAATTGACCCAACCAAATGAAAGACCGAGTGTGAGAAAAGTAATTTCATTTTCTCGTACTTCACTTTCATATTCTCACCAAAAATCTACAATATTTACATTAGTTGCCCTTTCACAGAATTGCCAAAAGGGTGTTATGCGTTTCATGTAATATCCGCTGATTTGATACGAGAACAATAGCTGTAATTAAGAACTAATCTCGACTTGAAGGTTCGCGTTGAGCAATACCACTATACAACTCTATTATTTTGTATCATAGAAAAACTTTGTATAAGGGTTAATGACTTATGTTGAAATGGAAAGAAATCCGCATTACACTACGGTACAGTTATGGAACAGCTAGTGCCAATACAATTAATTTTTTTCGTGCGTTTCAATGATAGTTACACTTGATTGGAGTGACTAATGACATAAAACTGGTGCTTATTGGTCCTGGCGAATTGATAAGCCCTCATTTCCATTTGCGATCACTCACTGTTCGCTCTATCCACTTGCGAAGTAACTCACGCGCAGGTTAGTTGAATAACGTTGAAAATGTGTTCAGTTTAGTTCTAAAGGCACTCAGCAAGGAAGTCTTCTACGGTGTGGCTCTTCAAAGTAGAGCTTACTCTTCTTCAAAGTTGATTCAGTGTGATACAAAAGAAAACTCCATTTAAAAATGTGATGTAGATAGAAAGAGTTCTACCTAGTACATCAATGCCAGCGGTGTACAGCGAGTACAGTTGATAAGCGATAGTGAAAAACCATGTGCAGTCCTCTTTAATTCTCTATCGATAAAATATAGCTATTTCCCATTTGAAAACTCACTAAAGTAATACAAATTGTGGCTGTTTGAGCCACAACATCATTTGGTTTAGTAACGTCGAAATCAAACATAATAATATATCTAGAAACAAGTACTAACAACAATTTGTTATTTTTCACCCCAGGAGCACCTCTACCAGAACACACTTAAAGAGCTGGAGAGGCTCCAAAGATCACACGACACCCTGGCTGAACGCATCGGGGGTCCAGAGACCACCGAGCTGAATACCACCACCAGGTCACTCCACGCCGAGATGGAGTCAGAGCCGGATGAAGAAGATAATGGCTGGCTGAGGAACGAGGCTGTTCAGGTTTACAAGCAGCTGAGAACGTTGGCGCTTCAGCTAAATACTGGACACGATGATGACTCAGGTATGTTCTACACAGGTACTTACTGTTTATAAACGAAATACCAATCTACAGAGTTAGACCTATGATGTTATTCCACCAGGTGAAGGGAAGAAATAAAGTAGGTATAACATTAAGCGATCACTATGATTAGCAGAATTTGAGCTAATTGACTAAAACATATTTGGTATATCGTCGTCGGGAACATCCGTCTGGTACTTTAGTAGCCCAGTAGGCAAATGTAACTTAATTCTAAATGTTAAAACTACTAAATTCTCATTAACTGAACTGACGTCGCACCATTCATTTTGCTGACAAAAGATTCGAAGAAGGACGTCCTACATTCATGTCAAGGCTGCATTGCCAAATCGCGAACCAGTGGCTTGTTATACTGACGACGCTATCGCTTACTCTACATCAAAATACCCTGGTTTTCATACCACGACACTTCCGGAATTGCCAAGCAAATCAAAACTTACTGGCGGTGTTATAAGGACTACGGTAACTGGAGCCTATTGCCCTACAAAATGGTCACGCGACGAGTTTGGTGCTTGTTTGTGTATTTCCGTGCTAGGGTAGTGGGTAATTTTATTCGCTTACCGGTAACCAGGGGGCTTAGCCAAGTTACATTCGATTAGCGATGACGCTAGTCGATAAGTCCGAAAATGTATGGGATTTGACACATGCTATAGGAATCCCCCTCGCCTTCCGTATTTAAAGCTAGACTCAAAAACTTTTATCTCCATGAAGAGTCATGATTCATCTAATCTCTAATATTATTAATGTAAGTATAAGTATGTAAGTACACATTTGTTTATTTTATATATGATATTTATTTATTTAAAATTATTTATATACCTAATATGTATGTATATAACTAATTTCTTTTTCTATTATTAAGTTTATTCTTTTTACACCTCGGCCAATCTTCCACAAAGCAATGATCCTCTCCATCCAAAGGTTGTCTGGAGGAGATCGCTTTGTTAAGCGATAAGACCGCCCATTATGCTTACTTTTATTTGTTTTTTTTTTCTTTAAATCTGTTGTGTCTAGCTTGTAAGGTATAATAAAGTATTTTCATTCATTCATTCATTCATTATAATCTACAACAAACCTATGTAGAAAACAAATCGATTCGAAGCGAATGTAATTTGGCTACGGGCTATATTCATTCATTCATTCTATATTCAAATTTCAGATGTCAAAGATCCATATAGTTGTTAGTAAAAAAGAATAGAAAACTTAAATCAAACATGACACATGGGTAAGTACAAAGTATAAGCACAATAAAACAAACAAAATTCAAATAATAACAATAGAAGTTTAAGTTATAGTCCCTCACTTAAGTCCCGAGCCAATAGTCTCTCACAAAGACTATTCGATCAGAACCCGATTGAAGGACTTCATAATCGGTGAGTCGTACTTGTCCGCAATGAACTGCAGGATGGTGTTGGTGCTGCCCCGCACTCTAATGAGCAGTGAGGCAGTCTTTTTGCGGATGATGGCGTGGAAGCCATCGACCCGCGTCTCTGCAAACATTTTCAAACATTTACATAGTGGCTTTTGACAATTATTATTAAAAGATAACAATAATAGGCTGGTAGGATGATAATCTTGAATTTAGAGAATCAAGGATTTCGTTAGAATCGATCTAAGTAAGATTAATTAAGTAAAACTTCTTTACGCACGCTTGACTTGGGGAGTAAGCTGGTGAATGCGTTACGAAAAGTGCGAACGGAAGTTGAGAGGGAGTTAAGTTAGTGAAGATAGAAATAGAGAGAGTTACGTTTCGTATATTTTTAAACGTTAATGTGCGAGTGCGAGTTGCGTCTGTCCAGAATGAACATAGACTGATCGATCTACAGACGTGTGGACAATTTTGTTATTGAACAGTTTTATAAATTAATATTTTGAAAAAGAAGTTTTACTTCTGTCGTGTGGTCTAAAGCATACTCGTTTTTTTTTACATAAATTCCTACTAATATATAATATAACTCTGTCGCTTCGTCTGTCGGTCTGTCTGTTTATTACGTTTTAACAACGAAACAGGTTTCAATGAAATTTGTTATACATAGATTATGACCGGGATGGAGGTATAGTCTATTTTTTACGCGACTGCGCAGAAAGAGGTTAATATTATTATTGACAAACCACGCGTTCGAAGCCGCGGGCTCAGCTAGTTCATTATAAAATAGGCAATAGGAAACTCATTTTATGACTCAAAAGTTCGAAACTGACTGCACGGACACAAATAGAAGCCTGTTTGTCGTGATTTCATGTTCCAAAATGAGATCATCGAGTGGCACCCATGAGAACTAAATCCCACGCTTTACACTACTGGTTCTAGTTATAAAGCCTTATGTGTTAGGATCTTCAGACATGTTATTCTTTTATCGTTTTAGTATTATCATAGACCAGTATAAGTGATCGAGCGAAGCGTGATCTCCAAATAACTTGGGCAAATCGACGTTGTATGTATGTATGAAAATATGTTTGTTTGTCCGAGGATAACT
This sequence comes from Philereme vetulata, assembly GCA_918857605.2. Classification (NCBI taxonomy): domain Eukaryota; kingdom Metazoa; phylum Arthropoda; class Insecta; order Lepidoptera; family Geometridae; genus Philereme; species Philereme vetulata. The sequence goes on from OU975420.1 coordinate 2,899,943, forward strand.
TTCGAAGCGTTTATCATGAAATTTGGTATATAGGTAGGGAGTGATGGCACAATTTTGAGGTATTGGGGTATAAGTGGGGTAAAAAAAACAAAATGGGACTATCCGGTCAAGTGTACGTGTCTCTAATAAAAGGTCTGTGAGTACATTTTGTCCCCGTTTTTATTTTTAGATTAAACCTTGTAGTTTTATTTTAAAAAAAAATTCACAGGGTACACCAGTGACTCCACAGTGCTGAAATTTGGTATGCGTGTAGCTTAAGTATCACAAATATAGGCAAAAGTCTGAGATCCAGAACAACTGCAATTTCTACCCCAAAAAAGGTTAACCAATTAACATAAACTCCCATTACCAGTAATTTGAATGAATCTGTAGGTCAAGTTATTATTCTATAGGTTATTTATTTCGTGGCATTATTTTGATATTCGAATATTACGAATAATAGTTTTTTGTTCTTATTTGAGACTCGCGAGATCTCAGTTCAGGGCGAACCACTAGTTTAAATTTAAATTTTAATGATATTTGGTATTATCAATAAAGTTTCTACCAATAAATCAATTATATGACACCTCTTATCTTCAATTCTTTACCAAATCATTTGTTTGATCTCCATCCTAACAGTTTTTGTACAGGACTTAGAAAGTAGCTGGTTGAAGAGAGCTTCTAT